>CM034148.1:94445123-97172086 GCA_019776745.2 Taxus chinensis | reverse complement strand
CACAAAATCATTCCCTTTAGACATTATTTAGTATTCGTATCATACTACTATTTAAAAAAAAATAGTGAAGAAATTACTAATCAACCCCCTTCTCTTAGCCATCTTAATTTTTTTTATTTCTTCATTCCCAACCTCTTGAAACCACATGCCTAGTCAAATTTCATCATTTTAGCTTTTGACTGTAGTGCCCATGATATTACTAGGGCACCCATGTGCGCCTTGTTCCCACCAAGGGCGCCCTGATCCTTTTTAAACTTGTTGTCCACATTTTGGGCACTTTTTAGCCGTTTTATCTTCTTATCTTTTTTGTGGTCAGCCATTTCAGTGTTAATTACAAAATTAGATCAAGTGAACCCTATAAATATAACATTATGAGACCATAATGAAAGACCAAACACTAGTCACTACTATCATCCACCTAGGGTTGCATTCATCTAAGGAATTTGGATATCATTGGCATTCAGTTAAATCCATCGCAAAGGACAAGGTTGCTTCATCTTTATCACACAAACATAGGACGAAATTTTATTCTTTTTCATGCACCATTCTACTAATTGTTTTTATACCTAGTTATTGTTCACTACTTCACAAAGTGTAACTATCCCTAGAAAACCTAGGGCACATGATGCGCACACACACCAGAAATACATTTGGGTCCAAACTATAGTACAACTCTCAATTAGTAAGCCCAATGTTGTTGAAGCTAAGGTCAGTCCAAACCATTCATTTACATTATTCTATTTTAGGGTTTTGATACTTCTGTTAGTCTGTTGCAATTCTTTCTTTCCTTTTGGATTATCCACGATACCTAGCGCAGTGTGGTGAATATGATGTGACACATAATGAGGGTTTTGAACTACCTTCCATACCTATGAAAGTTAGTTCCATACCTATTACATATACCATAGTACCCATTTTGCGTAATAGAGCACCCACAAGTGCCCTTAGTTCCTCTCCAGGTGGTCCATTCCACCTAGATAACTCAAATCCATCTTTTTCAGGGCCTGAGTACAGTAGTTCCTACTTCTTGATTCTCTAGTCATTTTAGCAACATAGTATAGGGAACTCTTTAAATCATCTAAGTCACTTCCATACTTCTTTTACATATTAGGGTTTCTTATTTTATTATATTAGTTTCTTGGTTCATTTTCCATAGTCATTTACTACATTTATTTACTATATTTACATGTTGTTCTAGATTATATTAACTACTATTCTCCCACATATTTCCTTTTTTTAGTTAATCAACATTCCATAATTTTTTAATTACAAAATTGTCATATTATTCCATAAATTACTCATTTTATTGTACTTATCAATTGAAATAGTTTATCAATAATCAAAGTTATGTTTTTAAAAATATATACAACTATATCGTAATTAATCAACAAATAATTAATATGATAACTATTAGCACATAGAACCTTATAACATTAATCATACATTTGTCACATAATGTTGAAACCAATAATTAGAACAATATAACTTACAACAAATATTGAACCACTTTAAAAATAATATCCCAATGATAATAACAAGTACATTATCCTTTTTCTGAAAATGTACAATATTCACATTAGGTTAAATTTCCTGTTCTTTTAAAATAGGATAGTGAAGAATATGTTCACTTTTACAATCGTGCCATGAATGTAAATATAACTTAAACATCATAATTAAATATTTTTAAATCAGACTTAATCTTTATAAATCATCTACCAGAGAATGACATAATTTTTGCAATCTATAAATATGTTAAAAACAAGTCAATTTAAAAATAATTGGCATGAAAGTTTGTCCTTTTCATATTTACAAATTAGAGCACCACAATATCTCAATGATCAAAATCCAACAGTAAATAGAACATAAATGACCAAATAAAAGAGATCATTTAATCTTTTCCCTTTTCCTTTTGTTCATGTTAATTTCACAAAAGAAACTACAATATGTTTAAGACTTCACCTTAAACATGATCATCCATTTATCAAGGTTGAATTCAGAACAGATCCTTATTGTAATCCATTTGTTTACATACCATAATCATTGACTTGTTTTCCATACATATCCTACTCATACATGTATACAAATAAAGTAATTATTAAGTTACTAAATCATTCTTTAATTTACATTTCCCATCAAATATAATGACTTATCTTATTAAGTAAATGGCTATTAATATAATTGAAAATAAAATAAAAATATTTTATTCATAATCAGAAGAGCAATTCCATTTGAATTATCATGAATTGAACACAATAAATCATTACGATCATGACTTCAGAGAAGGAGTAAACTATTTGAAAAAGGAAATACCTTAAATGGATAGCACTTTCCTTAATATTTCAAAAACCAACAAATACTTCTTCGTTTAATTTCATACAATGATAATCCTTATATATATTCATCCAAATAGAGCTACATTTGAATGGAACAAATACACAATTGATTTCAAGACAAGAAGCTTTCCACCATGCCTTAAAAAATTTAGCTCATAAGTAAGGTTGTGATAATCCTTTCCCAATAGTGCTCTAATAATCAAATTCACATTTCTAAATCATAACGTATAATTTTTTACACAATTCACATTCACTAAAATTAGCTAAGAAAAATCCCGTCACTGAAATTTTTATACCTGAAATGGGTTTATCTTTAAAAACACAAATATCTATTCACCCCAAATCAACAATTCGAACTAAACTAGTCCTAAGAATACTATAGTTGTTTGTAGAGAATCATAGTATTGACTTTGAAATATAATTCCTTAAAAATGGGCATTCGAGGAATGTGATTTAAACTCAAATATTAAACATAAAATTTAAGTTGAATCTCATAATGGGTATTTAACCCAACATCTAAGAGTAAAAGAATGAGTGCACACAGTCATGAAAGTACACAGACACATAATCAATTATAGAGTCTAACTAGTTGGCCATAATCTAATCTAATGCCAACGTACAACCACACAACATTACCATCATAAAATATACATAACATAATTAAGTTATGCAAATGTCCAACCTATATTCCTCTTTTCACCCATGTTATTTAACATAGGGGAGATAAATTGCAGAGTATTTAACCCATTATAAATTTCGATGTTATGATTTATAAATATTTGATGCCTAAAAAATATTGCACGTAATTCCCTCAAGCTCTTCTCCAAGATGATTGAGTTCAAACAATCCTTTCCCACCAGTTCAAGTATTCACCTTTGATTCCCAAAAATATAACAATTCCTAGTCTAACAAAAATCTCCATAATAATCTAAACAATAATCATGAGTAGCCCCTTAAAATATCACTAAGAGTTTAAGAATGTGCATGCAACATTAAATAGATGAACACAAAATAGCTTCCACATAAATTTCAACTGGTATTTCGAAAACATGCATGTAGCATTTGAAGAGTAAAATATAACCGTGAGAAATGAAGAACGAGAATAACCCTATTCCCTCGGTAGCTCCCTTGAGAAGCTTCTTGATTCTATTGAGGCGATTTAATCCTCAATCAATGCATGCAAATACCACTACCACTTCCACTACCAATTCTTCCTACCCATATCCTAATAAATTTAGCAAATAATTGTCACCCTATTTATTTTCTAACTATATTTAGCAGTTGATCTCCACCACTCGATCCTGCATGGTGATTTAGTGAATATTCCAAGACCGTGTTTACCTTTTTAATACAAAACTTGTATGGTCATCCTATTGGCCTTTTAAAATTTAATATCAACTATTAACCATAGCTCGGGTGCCCATAATAATGTCTCAATAAAACTCTTTCATCGAGGAGCTCGGGTTGGTGATCAACCGAGCAATTAGTTTTACAAATTAAATTTAATCTAAACCTATGGTCAATGACTAGTTAGTAAATTAAACTAAGGATATGGTCTATAGACCATTCATTTATATAAACAATTATAGAAATTATTTCTAGTTCTCATCATAACTTGATCGAATTGCAAATCAGACATATAATATTCACCCATCCATATGGTCGAAGACCATGTGTTTCATTTGATCTAGAAATATGGCATTAAGTCCATCATACATTCATAACCCAATTGCAATATAGGCCTAGTTGTTCTTTATTTACAAACTAATGAAGCTTATAATAGATAAATAGTGACATAACCTTACAAGACTCATATTTACGTACCAAAATTATTAAGGGCTTCATCCTTTTAGTATCAATAGTTCTAATGTTGTGTCTATCAAAGATAAAATTTTGATCAAAATATTTTTATATTGTAATTTTAAATATAACCTTGTATTGAACTAAAATAATATCAACACAACTGTCGAATGGGGACATGCATGTTCAATCAATCATTGTAATAATAACAAGTCCATTGTTATCCAAATTGACCGTAAATGAAATCAATCACGATTATTACAAAAAAACATAACAGAGGTTATAATCCAAGAAATACAAAGAAGTATAATGACAAGTATTACCTTATTCACAACAAGGTTAAGTTATTTGTAATATCAAGGTATGCTAAATAGGTTACAACATCCTTAAGACTGCATAACACCATGACAAGTACTGATATTATTTTGTTCTTACGGTAGCATAAAAAAATCAATCCCTGTTTCCACGAGTTTCCCAATATCATAACTCGTTTACAACTTAATAAAAATGAAAACTAAGGGGGCGTGATATACTTACCCCTTTAAGAATCATCAGCCCGATAATTAATTCGAACCATTTACCAAATTTAAATAAAAATCAGATAAAAATATACGTAGTTCATCATAAAATTATTCATTAAATTATAATAGAAACATGCAAGTTCAAGTTTTTAAATCTTTCAAATCATAGTTTGTTGGATGTAACAACACATTTTAATGATGTTTTATATAAAAAACAATAATTTTGACATTTTTTAGTCATTCAACAAAAAAATATATAATATTAGATAAAAAAAATTATGGTTTATCATTGAAATATGTGTAGAAAAATAGTTTTAATTTCATCTAACTTCTCCCAGGTTGCACTTTCTTCAAAAAATTGGTCCCATTGGATGTTGCCCTGAATTATTTCCTTGTTTCAAAAGTACATCCTATGCCTTTCCAACACTCTTACGGGTTCAACCACAATGATTATGAGATCCTAAACTCATAATGAGTTCCATTTAAGCATGAGGGATAAATAAGATACATACTTTTTAAGAAAAGATATCTGAAAAATATCATGCATTTTGGACAATGTGGAAGGAAACACTAGATGGTATGCCACAAGGATGATTACTTAAATTATTTCAAAAGGTATCACAAAGTGAGGTGAAACCTAGCTGATTTTCCAAATGAAATTTAACTTTTCTAAGGCTTGACCCATAAGAAAACTTTGTCTCATCATTCATATTTTATGTCAACTCTCTTTAAATTAGCGTATCTCTTTTGTCTATGAAAAAATTATTTTAATCAATCATGAATGATATTTGCTTGATGTTCTATTTCAGTCAACATTTCAGGTCCTACTACTTCCCTATCTTCCACATTATCCCAACTAATAGGTTTCCTACACTTTCTTCCACACACTGCATCAAAGGGAGTCATTTTCAGTGAGGAATGGTAGGTTTTATTATAAGAAAACTCACCCAGTTGAAGATATTTTCCCACTTGTATTGCTGATCCATTCAATACATCCTGAGTATGTCCTCCATAATCTGATTTAACCTTTCAGTCTATCCATTTTTTCCATATGGTATGCTGAACAAAAATTCAACTTTGTCCCTAATGCTAAATTTAAAGTTTTTCAGAAAGGAGAAATCATCCTAGGATCCCGATATGAAATTATTAATTTGGGTATTCCGTGATTTCTAAAAATCTCATGCACAAACCTGTTTGCAAGCACAATTTAATCATCTTTTAGATTCCCAGGTGTAAAATAAGCTACTTTAGTTAGTTTATCAACTATATCCCAGATTACATCGTGTTTATTTTTTGAAATTGTCAATTCTTTAATAAATTCCATACTGATTACTTACCACTTAAATTGTGGAATGTTTTCAGGGTAAAATAGTCATGGTGGATGCATATGTTCAGCCTTGACATGCTGACACTATAAGTAGTGTGAAATGTAAATTACTAAGTCCTTTTTCATCCCTTTCTTAAAATATTGTTATTTTACATCAACAAGCATTTTAGTCGCTCTGAGATGTCCATAACAGGGGGCATCTTGAAGTTCCTTTATCAATTTTTTCCTTAATTCATTTTTTAAGGATACATAAACTCGGATTTCATACCTTAGGAATGCTTCATTATAAAATTTTAATCCTTTGTACCTTTTATCATTTTGATTTGTAGGAAGTGATTTTTTAACCTACTAATAATAAGAATCAACCAACATTGCTTTCTTACCTTCATATTTGAATTTATTTCTCAAAGTTCCAAGGGAGGAAATGTGCTTCCTACGAATTATTGCATCTGCGACTCTATTTTATTTACCTTTTATATAGTTGATATCGAATTCATACTAAGATAAAAACTCTAGCCATATACAATGCCTCATATTCAAGTTCAGATATGTGAAGATGTATTTCAACCCAAGATGATCCTTTTTAGTTCAAAGGGATTTACTAAAAGGTAATGTCTCCATACTTGTAAATCATGTACAATGAAATCAACCTAAAATACATGATGAGCATAATTCATCTCATGTACTTTGATTTTCTTCCTTCATATGCAATTACGTGATCATTTTACAACAAGATACCTCCCATACCTCCATCAAAGGCATCTGTCACTACTATGAAGTTTCCATTGTGACAAAAAATTATTAGAATAGGTGATGAAGTTAATTTTTATTTCAGAAATTTAAATGAATTATCACATTTTTCATTCCAAAAAAATTTCTTATCATTTTTTTGGAGTGAGGTGATTAGAAGGGTGGATTTCGAGAAGTATTTTACAAATTTTTTAAAAAAATGATTCGCTTATGATTTTGATTCTTGATGTTGATGACCTTTGGATAAGGAGTTCTTCGTCATTAATTGTAGTAGTGCAATAATCTCTAGAAGATAAATATTCCATGAATGAATTGGGTTTTTTACATTACTATCTTAAGATTTATATTTAACAACCTAGCATTGGGGTAACCATTTTAAAAACTAGGTATAATCCAAATTTACTTTCTCAATTTCACATTGCTGATTATTAGCCAAATTTGACTCCTTTTTGTTTTGGCATCAAGCATGATGCTGATTATATGTCACCAATGGTCAATGCTACTTTATATCAACAAATTGTAATAAATATTATATATTTGAATCACACTAGACCTGAAATTTCATATGTAGTAGTTTTTGTCTCTATGTTTACACATGAACCTCATGAGCTTCACGAGAAAGTAACTAAGAGAAATATTCTCTACATTTAAGGTACACACAAATTTTAGATTCACTATGGAGCTAGTATTGATATTGATATGGTTGGCTACAAAAAAAAGATTTGGATGTTGATAATTAGAATCACAAGTCTACTTCAAGTTCTAGTTTCATGTTAGCTTATTACTCATTTAGTTGGTTAAGCAGGAAGAAAAATGACATTCCTGTATCATCTATTACTAACTAATATAGAGGTTTTTCTCATTCTTACAATAAGACCATATGGATTTAAGGGATTATGTTAGAGTATCGTATTAAGTACTGGAGATCCAGATTCATCTTCTACGACATGTAGAAAATAATTTATATTTGCAAGAATCATGTCTCAAACATACCAAACACATTGATATTGACATGTATTTCATCAAGAAGTTTATTCATGGACATGTAATT
This sequence comes from Taxus chinensis, assembly GCA_019776745.2. NCBI lineage: Eukaryota > Viridiplantae > Streptophyta > Pinopsida > Cupressales > Taxaceae > Taxus > Taxus chinensis. The sequence goes on along the minus strand of CM034148.1, from coordinate 97,164,304 downwards.
GATCTTAGGTATTGGCATACATCATAATAAATTATTGATATATTCACCAAAGCATTCCCAAAGAGCCACCTTCTTCACTTGCAAGATCCTCTAGGGGTATGGTCTATATAAACATCATCTTTGCGTGACATCTAGTCCTCCTTTCTTCAATCTCTCTTTTGGACAAGAGTTTTTCCAATTTTTTACTCCAGTTTTCTCTCTTTGTGAGAGTTCCATTATACTTGTGTAACTCAGTTCCTAGGCCTTGTTCCTAGTATCCACATTTTGTACACACCTAAGATACTCTCTTATTTGTATGCCTCCTTATAGAGATAATTTATCTAATTTAGTTATTGATTCACTTCCCTAGTTAAAAATTGGAATTCATACATTGGTATCTTCTTCTTTGTGATATTTTGATTATTTCAAGTACATAGTACATTTGTTGAACTATTATCTTCACACTCTAGTAATTTTAATGTGTCACCATATCCAAAACCTTGTCCCTTCAATTAATACATGGTATAAAATATTAAACGTTCTTCTCTATAATATTAAACTCTAATTATAATGTAGATAAAATACACTAATAAATCACTTCTCTCACTTATGAGATATAAAAATTAATGAAAAATACACAAAATAAAACATACTAAAATATAGAAAGCTAAAAAAAGGAAAATGATTAATTAACAATAGAAAATAATTAATTATCTTACAAAACATACAAGATAAAAAAACAACAATAAAAAAGTGAGGGAAACAATCATATTTGCATAAGACAATTTTATTTTATTTAAGTCGACATGTCGGTTTTTCCTATGCCACATTTCTATATTCATTTAATAATTTTTAAAAATACATGCTTATGTGACTATAAGATCAAATATGTGATATGGTTTTACTATATTTTCAATTTAAATATAACGAAAAAATCCAGTTGTTTCTTTGTAAACAACTTATTTTCAACACATTTTGAATGGGTCAATGGTATTCATGTATGAAACATGATAAATTATAATATTGAAGGTCAGTAAATATATAAAGATAAATTATGATGAATACATACCTAGTCTCTTTAATTTATAGTTTATAATGTTGAAATTCAGACACTACAATATTCATTGAATCAAATTGAATTAATTTTTTCATACATAAAGGAATAGATAGCTCACATATTTTTGTATTATCAAACAATTACTTGTTGAATTGAATGCTTGGAACTTACCGTTGATGCATAATCATAGCACCCTTGATTATTTGCAACTCAATAGATTGAAACTGTCAGTGTGATTTCATAACATGGATCTTTTCTGAAAGTGTGGGACTTTGCAATTGGGAAATCTCTCCAGATGAAGGATGACTTCCTATCCTATCCTAGTGCTAACTACTCCAAAGTGCAGAGAGTTACAGATATAACCCTAATCTAATATTTCCAAGGAGATAGAGATAGAGAAAATGCATCAAAATAAAATTTACTTTAAGCGACGGTGATGCACCAAGAAGGATGTTGAACAGCCTACATAATAAACATAACACTACCAAAACCTTGTAATAGAAATACAACAATACACAATAATGTTGCATGTAATGAAATATCATAAAGTTACAATATAACACAGAATATGGTTTGAATCATCCACTTATATGATTTTATTTCTCTCAATGTTTATACAACACATCACATTTAGGGCCAAAAGTACATATTTTACATTACAATGTTCAGTAAGGAGGTTTCAAATCTACACAAGTCTCTTACAGACAAGAAATAAGTGAGGGCATATGTAATTTTTTCCAACCTTTTGAAATGAGCCCCTCATTACAATATATAGGAAGAATGAAAGAAGGGAGAGAGAGGAATTATAAATCTTGCTTCAACCACCCAAAAATTCATTAAAATCACTTGAAACAATGATGGGTGCCACTATAAAACCCATACCTCCTTGTAATTTACCTTATTGGAGAAGAAAGGAAACCCTTACCTCATCATTTGGGTAGGTGAGAATCATGGAAACACCCTCTAAAATGGAGGACTATATTTCTTAATTTTTAAATATTGTAGAGGACATTGAGAGCTTTCAAAAAAGTTTTATTTTGTGTAAATCCAAGCTTCTAGTCAAAATTTATGGCCATCTAAAGATGAGAGTAGCATTCTACAATAAATGTGAGTGGTTGGATTTTTATTTTTGGATTCCTAACCGTATCACAACCTTTGAAATCTAAAATTTCATAATTTTGGGATTTAGAACTTCGAGCATTATGATTTCAAAGTTTTGGTTACTATTTATCGTTCAAATTAGATTGAAAGTTCCAAACTGCCAAACCTCCAAAGTCTAAAATTCAGACTTCAGAGTTCGGGCTCTGAAACTATGTCATGTGACACTATTCATTGCTTGAGAATTTTTAAATTCTGAAACTCCAAAGTCTGAAATTTAGACTTCAGGTTTTAGACCTTTTCCTTCTCAGTTTTTTAGGTTTCGGGATTTCTGGGGTTTTGGGTTCTTGGGGGTTTCATGGGCTTCAATTTTTTGGGTTTTTCAGGTTTTGGGATTCATGGGTTTCTAGTTTTCGAGAGTTTCAGGTTTCGTGGATTCGTGTTTAGATTATCCACTTAGTACGTGAAACCTCTGAAATCCTGAAATCCCAAAGTCTGAATTTTGGACTTTGGATTTTAGACTTTTCTTCTCCTTTTCCATGGTTCTTTCCATCGAGTACCTAAATTCACCTTTGACCTGCCTCTAAATTCGCTCACCTCTAAAGTTCAAATTTCATAATTAAGAGATTCGTCATTTCTTGAAATCCTTTGAAATTTTCTCATCTTGCTTCATTGATTTGTATGGTCTGAGCCCAAAATGTGAACTCCCATCACTGAATCCATCCCTCATTTTTTTTCAGTGCAAGGTCATGTTTTTCCAATTTCCACTGAATGATAAAATTTGATAACACTTACCTTTTTGTATTTATAGTAACCATTTCTATTTAGGGATAAATAACGTCCTGTTTAGATTTCCATGTCTCTACCCATAATTATTCTCTTGTTGTGGTATTGTTTCTATCTTGAATTATGCATCAATGGTTGCACACATGCCTTAGCTAAGAATTTGTAACTGTTATTAGTCTTTTATCTTACACCTGTATGTTGTAATTTTGTAAAATTTATTTGTATAGACTAGATTAGATGTATATTTTCATTGTTATATTCCATTAAATTGATAGACTATGCCCCTAGGAATTATACATCGACTGGTTACACTTATTGAATCCTAGTGGGCTACCTATAATTTTATTAGATATATGCCTCTGAAACCTAATGTTATCATACTGTTAGGGTCATTATAATCTATAATTACTACACAAATACACGATAATCTTAATATCTACATTTTTAATATATAGGTACATTTGATCTTTGCATTTAATGACCTAGATGAGAAACTATATTTTTCCTACCATACATGAACTAGGATCAATTTTGTAAATAAACCACAATGTAAAAATGGAATGGAAGCACCAAGGCCCTTCCATGTATTTTATAAAATGTTTGATTATGTAAATGTTAAGTAACACAAAGGATAATAAGGTACATTCCCCCAAAGCTTTTATCTTCAATGTGGTTAGGTAATGCACAGGAAAATTAAATAATTATTCATCACCTTTATACAAATCATTGAACTTCATCATGTCATGTATGTTTGAATCTATACGAGAAATTTGTATGAGTACTAATAATGTAGCCAAGATCTCAACACACTCAATATACTGCAAATAATTTGAACTCAAAATAAAATAGATCTTCTTCTTCATTATTCAATCATGAATTACAATGTTTCTTAAATAGGAAAACAACTTCAAACTTGAGTTTCCAAGAAAAATCTAATTAAATTTGACTAAAACTACTCTAGGTGGCAGAAATTACTATTTTTAGCAATTTACTAGAACATGTTATTCTCAGTAACTTCACATGATTATTCATAAGGGAAAATGAGATTTCCATGAATCTTCTACATGCCTAAATTAGAGGCATTGCAAAGTTTCCAACTCATAATGCATATAAGAGAATAATATTAACTAATGCCTTAAAATAGGAAAAACCCGAATTACAAATTAAATCGTAATTTTGGGCCCTCATATGGTGGAATTCGGGCCATAAAATTTGTTGAAACATGATCCGAATGATACGGAGAGTTGACCTGTGCGTGATTCTCATTGAAAAATGTTTTTTAAAAAATGGACCTAATCCAACACCCAAAGCACAAGTTATGACCTTTTCAAGTTCCTGCTAATTTTAGCGCATCATTCTCCTCTTCTTTAAAAACATCCAGTTCCTACAAGTTGTCTTCTTCAAATTTCTGCCATTGATCTGCATCCATATTCTTAATTTCCCACTCTATGACCCATGTTTTTTCCTATTTTTCCAATCCTTTCCAATGTACCAAATATTTGCTGTATTTCCCATGTCACATGTGAACTGTTTTCTTCTCTAGAATCTAATCCACTTCTTATTTCTTCTTCACCGAAACCTATTGCCTCCAATCTAGTACTTCGTCAATAACATCTCCTTATGCACTATCCCCATGAATTTCATATAAGTCTTAAACATTAAACTATGGATAAATATAAAAATTACCTGCAATTATACCTCATAAGCATTATCATTTATCTTTTCCATGATTTTGCAGGGACCAATCTTCTTGTACTTCAGCAGCTTATAGGTTCCTTTTGAAAACCTTTCCATTAGCAGGTATACCATAACCAACTCACCCACTGTAAATACCTTTCTTCATCTATGCACATCTATTATTTCCTTATACTTCTCATTATTGTTCTATAACTTCTTCCGCACTTCTACATGTAATTGTTGTATATGTTCGACAAATGCTTTTGCATCATCACATACTCTTCCATTAACTATTAGCTATACCAAATCTAACACCCTGTTTGGATTACTCCCATACACAATAGAAAATGAATACTTTCATATGGATTCTATTTATGGAGCTGTTCTAAGAAAACTCAGCTTGTGGCAATGTTGAGTCCCATTGTTTTGGATTTTCCCCAACTATGCACCTTAACAGGTTTCCCAAACCCCTATTGAACACCTCTATTTTCCATCAGTCTGAGGATTATATGAACTATTTAAACATAGTTTGGTTCCCAACTTCATCCATAAATTTCTCCTGAATTTACTTACAAACCAAGTGTCCCTATCTGAAGTAATAGTTTTTGGAGCACCATGCAAATGAACAAATTCTATAAACAAAAAATTGGATACTCTTATCGCATGACTATTTTTCTTGTAGGTAATAAAATGAACCATCTTAGAAAACCTAACAGCAACCGCAAACAATTATTCATTACCTCATTGTGTTTTTTATAATCCCAAAACAAAATCCATACTCAAATCTATCAACAACCCTTTGGGAACATGAAATAGAATATACAACCTTGTATTTTGTGCATGGCCTTTCAAGAATTTGAAATTTTGACACATCTCCACATATATTACTACATATCTTTTCATCTTTGGATAATATTATTTCTCTGGTACCAAGGCTATCATCTTATTCTCAACAAAATGCCTAGCCAATCCTTTGTTATGCAGCTCTTTCACTATACTCCCTCTCATAGACCCAACTGGAATACATAGTTGGCATCCCTTGAATAGATAGCCATCCTGTAAAATGTACTCATCCTTGACATCATCTTCATTGTCTTACAATGTACGAAAAATCAACCTTTCAATAATATTATTTAAATCAAGATCAAAAGAGTACAAATCATTTATTACTCAAAAACCAATCACCTCTTTCTCCATAGTTGTAAATAGAGTCACGGGCCTACTCAATACATATGTAACTTGATTTGGTTTTCTTGATTTTTGCTTTAGAGAAAAAGTGTAACCCTCTAAAAATAATACAAACTTTTCACACCTACTATTCAACGTCTTTTTTGTATTCACACACTTCAGGGCTATATGGTCTGTAAATAACACAAACTCCTTAGGAACTAAGCAATGCTTCCAATGCCTCAATGCTTGTACAATTACATAAAAGTCCACATCATAAGTAGAGTAGTTATTTTCTACCTCATTTAATTTCTCACTAAAGAAGGCTACGGAATTTCCTCCTTGAATTAGGAAAGCACCAATACCCATATATGATGCATCACAATCAATCTCAAACACTTTATAAAAATCTTGTAGTGTCAAAATAGGTGCCTCTGTCACCTTCTTCTTGAAAAACTGAAAGCTATTCTCAATTACCTTTGTCCACAAAACCCCCTTCCTTGTGTACTTTTTGTAAAATGTTGCTAAACATTGAAATCTCCTTACCTCTTTTATACTCTGTGGAGCAATTCATTCAATAATTTTCTTTATCTTCTCAGAGACCATCTGTACCCCATCTGCTAAAATAAGAAAACCCAAAAATACCAAAATCTCTTTCATAAATGTGCACTTCTTCATATTTGCATAGATCTTATCTTTCCTTAACACTTCAAATACCACCCTTAGATGCCTCAAATGATCTTCTTTATTTTTTACTAAAAATCAATATATCACCAAAATAAACCACAAAAAACTTACAATTTTTCTCCCGTAACACAGTGTTCATCAACCTCATAAAACTCTTAGGTGTATTAGATAACCCGAATATCATCACCATCTAATTATATAATACATTCCCTGTCTTGAATGTTATTTTGCACTCGTATACTTCTCTAATCTGAATTTGGTGGTAACCACTTTGAAGATCAATCTTGGTGAAATACATAGATCCAGCAAGAACATCCATCATATTTGAAAGGAGAGGTATTGGGAACCTATACTTGATTGTAATTTTATTGATTTCTCTATTATTAGTTCACATTATCCATGTTCCATGTTTATTTTGAGTTAATAAATCCAGGGTTTCACACAGACTCGTGCTCTCCCTTACTACCCCCTTTCTCATGAGATTTACCACTTGTTTTTTCAATTCTACATGTAATTCCAGGATCATCCTATAATCCACTTCATTTAGGAGGGAAGACCCTAGGATCAAATAAATATGGTGTTGAATATCTCTTTTAGGTGGTAATCAATCGGGTAGCTCATTAGGAATAACATCATAAAATTATTCTATTAATTGTGCAGCCTCTATTGGTACTCGTGCACTTGTAGGTTCATCCTTACTTGGAACCAATGCATAAAAAAACCCAGTTTCATTTTCCTCCTTCATAAATTATTTTGGAGAAAGCATATTTTCAGCCTTCCCCTCTTCCTTAAGAGGCAAAAAAACTATTTTTGGGCCATCTTTCTAGAAAGTATAAGTATTATTTCCCTCATCATGAATCACTTTCCTATCAAATTGCCATGGTATTCCTAGCAGCATATGACATGCATCCATAAGAATAACATCACACCCAATCTCATCCATATAACTTTTCTCAATAGTAAAACTCATTAAACATCTCTTATCAACAGTAACTTCATTAGCCTTCTTAAACCATGCAATATGGTAAGGGTTAGGATTTTACTCACAATGCAGATATAGTTTCTCAACCATGTCATTTGAAACCATGTTATCACAACTACCACCATTAATAACAACATTACATACCTTTCCTCCTGAAGTGCATATTTTTCTGAAGATATTTATACATAGCCATGCATCCCCATTGACATCCCTTCTTGGAGCAATCATCGTCATTTTGATCATCATAATTTCTCCCACATCTAGTGGAATTTTTAGGTCATGTTCATCTTCTTCTTGTTCATATTCAACAACATTTACCCTTGGATAATATTATTTTCTATTTTCATGTGTATAATAATGTGGTAATTCAAAATCTGTATGCTCCTCTTCACCACATACATAACAAACAAATGGTCTTCGTCAATCCTCCCATCCTCTACTGCCAGCATATCCGCTGCCCCTAGGAAATCCTCCACCTCTTTGTTTATTTTCGGAATCTTTTCTTGTATCTTATTCATTTTCTAATCCATGAGGTGGTTCTACCCTACCTTGACTAAAACCATCTCTTCCCCGAAAGGAGCATGAAGCTCCCCTATTCATCCCAGGTGATCTCCTAAAACTTTGATGACTTTTTCTTCTTCAGCCTTTAAGGTTAGCTGATAGGAATCCTCCATGCTTATTTCATCTTGAATAGAAAAATTTAATCCATTTACATACCTTGCATCCATTTTTTCCTTAGTTTATTTATGCTTTACATGAATGGACAATTTGAAGAACTGATCTGTGTATTCTTGCATGGTTTCTAAGTTCTGTCTGAGGTTCTGAAACCTCCTGAAAAGGGTTTGTGCATAATCCAAAGGGAGAAATTTTTCTTTTATCTTCTTCTCCATGTTATTCCAGGTCCTAATCCTTTCTTTCCCATTTCTTGACCGATATTTTTGTAGGTGATCCCACCATAACATAACATGACCTATTAATTTTGTGCATGCAAATTTTACCTTTTTCTTTTCTAACATAGCCTTCCACTCAACAAATTTACCCATGTTAGTCAACGATTCTATCAGCTCCTCTAGTTTTATACTACCTCCATACTCTGAAACATCAACTCTTATCCCATCATTATTTCCTTCTAATGCTCAAAGAATCCATTCTTCAAAATCTAAAGGTGGCGCTTGCATTTCCTCCTCTTGAAAAACTTATTATTCATATGTGTCATCTCCACCTTCACTTACTCTATGGGTTATGATTGCAAAAAGCACAACAACTTCCTTTTACATATCCTCCATTTTTATATTCATCTGTTCAATATTTCCTCTTCTTCCTACCATTTTCTTTTTTATTTTTCCAAGATTTGAACCTCACTATGATACCAGATAATGTAACCAAGATCTGAACACACTCCATATACTGCAAATAATTTGAACACAAAATAAAATATATGTCATTCATCGTTATTGAATCATGAATTCCAATTTTTCCTAAATAAGAAAACAACTCTCAACTCAATTTTCCAAGAAAACTCTAACTTTGACTAAAACTACTCTAGGTGGCAGAAATTACTATTTTGAGCAGTTTACTAGAACTTGCTATTCTTAGTAAGTTTACATGCTTATTCCTTTGGTCACAAAAAAATTCATACATCTTCTACATGTGTAAATTAGGGGAATTAAAAAATTTCAAACTCATAATGCATATACGATACTGACTTTAACTAATGCCCTAAAATAGGAAAAAACTAAATAACAAATTTAATCCTAATTTTCATCCTTCAGATGGTGGAATTCAGGTCAAAATGTGCCGAAACATGCTCCAACTAGTAGGTTAGGTAGACCAAGGTGTTTTTCTCATCGAAATAGGTTGTTACAAAAAACAAATGGACCCAATCAGACACCCAAAGCACAAGTTATGACCTTTTCAAGTTCGTATTAATTTTAGCGCATCAAATAATGTTATTAAATATAATATACTTTTTATTTTTTTTACAAAAGTATATGATGTGCAATTAGATCTACCTATAAGAGAAATATGATCGAAAACTAGAATAAATTCACATGCATATATCCCAAAAAAAAAACTAACCTATTTCATTTAAATGGAAGTACAGTATTGTGAATATCTTTACGTTGAGAATGATGTTAAAAATTTACATAAGTACAAGCTTGAGGTGCATGATTTCTACATTCTAAAAATTGAGATATATGTGACATTGATTGACATAAAATGATTGATTTTCAAGTTATTGATTATCTAAGAATGATATACTTCAAAGTTAAAATAAAATGAACTCCATAAGGCAACGATATAGTAAAACATATTATGGCTATTACTATCCAATTTGGCCCTTCAGGAAAAATTTGACAAATAAGAACCCACAGAGAGAAAGTGAGGGATCGATTTGGCCAAGGGAGATCAAATTTTGGGATTGGTCGAAAAATTTGAAGAGGAACAAACACATTATAGATGATATTAGGAGTTTGAGATAGTTTGATAAATGAAGAAATTTGAAATTCCAAAATTTGAACTTTAGAGGTGTGGTCATTTGAAGGTAGGTCGAAGAAATTTTTTGGAACTTGACACAAAGAAGAAAAATAAAGGAGAGGGAATTCTGAAACCTGAAGTCTGAAATTTGGACTTCAGGGTTTCAGAGTCTTGTAGGTTTCATGAGCTCGCGCTAAAAAGTGTCAGACAGGGAGAAGTAAATCCTAAAACCCAAAGTCCTGAACCCCATAACCTGAATCTCCAAAATATAAAAAACCGAACCCCTGAAATCCCATACCCGAAACCCCAAAACTTGAAGTCCCGAATGCCTAAAAAGAAAAAGGTTGGAAACCTAAAGTCTTAATTTTAGACTTCGAGGTTTTAAAATTTCATAAATTCTAGCTCAAAGAATGAATAGTGTCACGTGACATGATTTTAGAGTCCAAACTTGTAAGTCTAATTTTCAGACTTCAGAGGTTCGACATTTCAGAAGTCTTGAGCTAAGTTGAAAAATGAATAGTGCAACGATCTCCGAAGTGAAAAAGCTAGATGTTTCAAATCTTGAAAGTCTGAAATTTCAGTTTTCAGAGGTTGTGATGGAATTTTAGAGTTTGAGAAAGGGAAGAGATCACCACCTGCATTTATCACAGTATGCCACCCTCATCTTCATTGGGAGCTTGGATTTGCAAAAAATCAAACATTTTGGAAAGATTTAAGTGATGCTTAGTATTCCAAAATGAGAAAATATAGTTCTCCATTTTATAAGGTGGTTCCATATTTCTCACATACCAAAAATGATGAGGGATGGGATCCTTTTCTTCCCCAACAAATGACGTACAATGGAGTATGGGCTTGGAAAATTGTCTTATCACTCCTACAAGGACAATGATGGATTTTGTAGGAGATTGGAGTACATATTTTTAATTTATTCTCTCTATCTCCCTCCTCATTTTATTCCTCTATAAATTATAAGGCTTTGTATTATGCAAAAGGTTCATGATTTTATCTCCCATGCACCCCATTATTCTTGGGGTTTTAGGCCTTCCTTTAAAATCTGTAATGGATTCGTAGTCATTTATTTACCCTTAACAACTTTACTAACCCCAAGATTTTTGGCCTATCACCCAGCGGATGCTGAGCGCTAACCTGAGGCACGTGCAGGCACCGAGGCCCTCCTTTATGTGAGATTTTTGAGAAGGTTCTTCCATTAATGGATGATGATTTGTAGAAGTAGGAGTACACTCACTTATTTAAAGAGGTAGGAAATGCAACTAGCAGATCTAACATTAGTGAAAAGAAAAAGCTAAAAAACATTGTAAGAAACATAATAAAATGGATCTAAAGCCATGATGAGTCAAATGACGTGAGGATTTACACCCTTAAGAAAAATATGCAGAATGAACCTAAAGAGATATTGATTTAATATAGTTCAGGTACCCACATTATAGTCATAAAGGAAATATCAGACCATATACAGTACATGACAGGGACCTAGCTCTCGAAAATCCTTTCCCATATGAGACCCTATCTATATCTTTCCCATTTTAACCCTTATTATAGATCCTAGTTCCATATAGAGGCTTATGACATCTCTATAAACCCTTAACACTAAGTACTCTAAACCCTAGCACTATTGCAACACATTGTTACTTTATTTCATATTCCTCATGCCTTCTCTCTGTCTCTCATCCACTCTATGTATCTCTTGTCTTTAGCCCAAACATCTCTTTTTATAGGATCAACACCCACCGCCATGCCTTCTATTTTGGACAAATCACATGATAAGTGTCGATGTGTTCCTCCATTGGTGAATGCTTATTCCTTTGCAAACTCTACACTCTCTACAGTGATATCTTATAGGAATATTCTATTCATGGAATATTATTTTCTTGAACTCCAACGTTCTAGGTTCACACCTTATCCACTCATTGCGCCTAGTCATGTCCTCGCATTTTTCCTCAAGTGCCTTAGAATTCCAAATATGGATAAGTATTTTAAAATTGTGTTATACTTCCCAAGCGTGCCTTGGTTTCACTTAAACCCTTCTTAAACCCCTTTGTCTTACATGCTTTCCCTTGAATACCCTTCTTCTTACTAGTCCTATGCACACATGCCCTTTTGTAATTAGCCAATATTTTAGGGCCCAACATCACCCCACACTAATCATGTTATACATCCTCAGAAACATACCCCTTCTCCAAAGAATGAAGAATAGTGGGACATGGACAATCTAAATAAATAATGAAAGAATGGAATAATTTACTACTGTTGTAGGAGGAGTGGGAACTCTTTCTTTAGTGTTGGCTAAATATTTTCCCAAGCATCCACATCACTCTAAGCTTGTTGAAGTAGGTCACCCACTAAAGTGATCACCTCATCAAAACTCTATAAGTCACTCTTAGAATTCAAGGTGTCTATAATTACTTCTAGTTACTTATTAAGATCATCCAACACGTTCATTCTACGGGTGAGTTGGGGATATAGTTCCTTAATCCAATTCTTACTCGAACTTCACAAGGTCTCAATTGCTTCCAATTTTTTCTTAAATTTGGCTAGGATATTATTCTGTCCTACCTTATTTCCTTTGTTATTTTCTTGAAACTCCTTCAGATCTACCACATTCATAAGACAACTAGTATGATTACTACCGTGTCTCTATCAGCACAAATTTCATAAACAACCTCACCAATTTGTGTGGCAGTCTTCACAGTGTGAAGGAGCTCACAGTACCAAGTAATTGTCTCCCAGGTCTTCATTTTCTCTTCCTCCTTATGGAACACCAATGCATCTTCTTCTGATTCCAATTTTATTGGCCACCTCTCCATGGTGAGGATGCAGCTCAGGTCTTCCAAGCATTGGATGGTCGAATCATATTTTTCTCAGGCAGGGCCAGATTTGGGTGCTTCAAGATTATGGGGTATTAAATAGTCTTTATCTTCTTATGGATCTCTCACACCTTTTCCTTTTCATCCCTTAATTAACGCCTTAATTGTGGTTTGATCATATCCTCATACTTTAGCTCCTTATCCTTTTCAATGATCTCTTAATTTTTATTTTCAAGATCTTCTTCACGGAACCTTACTTTGTCATTCCTCCTGAAGAGCCTCGCGTCAACCTCAATTGAAACTTTGTTTAGTGCATTACAAACTTAGGTATTAAATATTTGTTGATCATTCACCATAGGGTTTACTCCTTTTGTATTTGGTATCTTCATCAGCACCTCGTGGTTGACCTCAAATTTGGGCTCATTAACATGGGAATCGAAATCCCAAGACAACATCTTCCTTGTGCACGGGTATGCACCATATTCAAAGAAAGAAGAGCATGAAAGGATTTGGTTTGAATGCATGATACTTTAGAAATGCACATGCAGTACGTTATTTGGATCATTGACGTAGGTAATCCCTTATTCTTCCATCACTACCATATCGCTTCCTCCTATGCGCGCTGCCTTTGGGAAGCTTACCACTAGGCTCGGATCTTCTCCCATTCTTCCATACTCCTTTTCTATGCTCTTTCTTCCCTCTATCTCTTTGAGAACTTCTTCGATGTTGCGCTCCACCTCTTGATACACCAAGTCATTTATGATATCTGTTACCTCCCTTTTTGCAGCATCCTCTATTTGGTCCTTTGTCAAGCTTGGATTCCATTGATCCTTCATGTTGACCTCATCACTTCTCCCTTTTTCATGAGCATATCATTCATCCTCATCCTTCTCTTTACTTCCTGCATCTGACTTGTGTACATCGTACATAAGATGGTCTTGAGCCTCATCGTGATCTTCATCGTCCCCGTCACCTTTTTTGGCCTCTGTGCTCTTCATCTCTTATGAGTCCTCATTTTATGTTACCCTTTGTTTTTTCCTAATTGGTGATTTCAATATAGGAGACTCTTCTTTTCCTTCCTCTCTAGGCAACTCCTCTCTTTCTGGAGACTCTTTTTTTTCAGGGGGCTTCTCTTTCTCTCGCGTGACTTCCTCAAGTATCTTCTCTTTCTCTTATGTGGGTGATTTCTTCCTCCATGCATAGGTGTTTGGACTTGTACCTAACTCCTGCACACCTACAAATTATATTGTCTATGTGATTGGTGACTTTTTCTCAAGGTCCTCCTCTCTCTCCCTTTTCCTTGGTGCAGCCTTCTTCCTTATGGTTGGGTCTTCTGGTATAAAGACATCATTTTCAATGTAAACTACCTTATCATACTTCATCCTTATACAAAATTATACCCTTGTTGCGGTCCTCCCAATGATGGAAAATGTTACTGGCTTTACCATATGTACATAATGGGATACATACTTCTTCACATAGGCATGCTTCTTTAGATATATCAAACTCTGGCGTACCTCACAGTAATTTGCATCCACTATGCTGAGGTCAAACATTAGTTTCTTTGCCTCTTTGAATATATTAACTCCAGCCTAGAAGTATTGTGTTGTGAAGGAGAATTTTAATTTGCACCAAGGACCCTTGGCACCATATACTTGAGTAAACCTACCAATGCAAAGATTTTGTTCCACGGAGAATTCATCTTCATCTTTTAGTAAAACAGGAAACTACTCATGTATCCTCCATTCTATGTTGAATGTGTCATGCATCTGTTTCTACAATTTTTCTAGGTGGGATTTGTGGGAAGCCATCATAGTGTCACAAGTTTATTTCTCAACTCTTTTGGTAGGGGAGGGTTTCTTATCTGGGTACTCACCCAAAAATTTATCTGGCCCATCAAACAATCCAATATCCGAAAAGAAAATGGTACAAAGGATATTACCAAACATGATATTTTCCCAATCGCGTGTGGTATTGATGATTTCTTTTGGTATGAATGCCAAGAGGTTATAGAGGGTCCCCTCCGTGATCTTATGGAAAACATTCAACCAAGCCTTGTTGATCTTCATCTATCTCTCTTGTCCATTTATTTTTGTGACCAAATGCACAACCATCCTCATTATAGGGTCAGAAATCAAAGAGATGTCAAAGTATTGTGACCCCTTCTTGTAGTCATAAACTTCAACAGTATTCTTTATGGCATCCTTATCATCCAATTCATCATCAAATGATTCTTCCTTGCATGTAAAAGTAATAAATTTTTAAATTAGTTGGGGATTTATTCACATCCTACATCCTATGAAGTAGAAATGATCTTCATGTATGTGCGACATTAACCACTGGTACTATCTCTCAGGCTTACCAAAATAGGGAAACTCGTAGAGTTGTAATAACCTGGCCTTCTCCATCTTCACCTTCACCTCATCATCATAGATAGGCATTCCATATGGTCTCCTTTTGACTGTAGGGCGAACCAGTTCCAAAGCCATCTCATTGTCAGTGTTTCTCGTTTGATGGTTATAGTCAATCACGGACATATTTCTCACATGATACACCCATTATTTTCTAAGAAATATTCCATCTGGGAATTGCATCTCCATGTACCATTCCTCATTGAAGATGGTGGAAAAATATTCTTGCCCTTTGCCCCTACCCTTCTTCAGTGAACTGATATTTGCTTTCCTTGATGCCATTACTCTATTGGGTCCTTAAAATTTATTTCTTCCTTCTGATCTTGGCTCTTCTCAATTCTACAGCTTTACCCTTTCACGAAAATTTCTTCAATCCTATGCCCTAGCTGTGGAATCCTAACCTATAAAACTCTTCCTTACATAAAACGACGTATTCACTTGCGAGATTAAAAAAACTTCTATGACCCTCTTCCTCACAACTATGTACTCTTTTCCACTTTGGTTCTCTAATCAAACTAGCTATGCACTCAGATCTTCACAAACATTTTTTTTAGCAACTTCTCTTCAAGGATTCCTTAGTTTCATAAGAGCTCTTCGATATCACAAATATAAGTTAAACAATAATATACCTCAACCTTCTACTTATAGTTTTTTACCTTTTTTCTGTAATTAATTCCATGTCACCTACTAATGTACCTTTGCAATAAAGGTAGATTTTTCTTCTAAATCCAACCTTCAACTCTTTTATCCTCGCGCCCAATTCTATGTAAAAAAAATCTATAACATTCTAGTGCACATAAAACCTTACTAATCAAATATCCTTATGCACGTCCTTGCAGTACCGAATGCACTTCTTATGTATTTTCCCTTATTTCTAACATCACCTACCTCATTTTGTTCATGCACTTCTCACCCTTTTACATGGATTTTGTAAATTGTTCGTAACACCCAAAATCCTTATGTTCACCTTTTCTATGCGCACTCTTCCAAACTACATACTTTTGATCCTTCAAACTGGGCCATCGAAACACATCTTCAACTCTACCAGCTTCCGATACTTGTCACTTCAATTCCTCCCACACAAAAATGGATGTGTGGTCCTCTGCACATAGAATTTTTTTGAAAATAATAAGTGGCTATGAGCACACAGTGTCCACATAGCAAACAAAAGGAAAGACAATACGCAACGAGAAGGGGAAATACAAAGAAAAGAAAATCCTAGGCTAAATGGAAATACTTACTTATTTACAAACACAAGGAAGACTTATTTATAGTAGGGCTTCATCCAACTCCCATTAAAATTTATTGGTAGTCGGGTTCCATCCAACAGTTGTACCTAGCAAGAGCTTAAGTCAAGTATATAAGATATAATACACCAGCCCATCCAATGGATTTTTAATTTCCTAGGGTGGCACAAAAAATTTGAATCATATAACAGAACCATTTACCTAGCCTTAAACTTTTTGTTCTTTATGTTTTTATCATTTCACACCTTATGTCTAGTTTCTTCTATCTTCCGATTCCAATGAGCAATGGCTTGCCTCTCATCTAACTGCATTAACTTATCAATTATCTCCTTAAGTACTTGATTATAATCTAATCCTTCTACACGCGCTATACGCAGTGATGGTAACATGAAGTCAATAGGTAATACTAATTCCGTGCCAAACACCAATTTAAAATGTGTGGCTTTGTTTAGTATTTTATAAAATAGTCTGGTATGACCATAACACAACAGAAAATTTATTATCCCAATCCTTTCTTCCCACATCACAATTTTTTTTCAGTGTGTGACTCAATATTTTTTTAAATGCCTCAACGGTTCCATTAGCTTAGGGGTGATAAAGGGTAGTCTTGTGGTGGGAAACCATGAATTCTACCAACAAGATTCTAACTGTTACACTCAAGAAATGAGTACCCCTATCACTCATTAAACTCAGCACACATCCATATCTGCTGATTATATTTTCCCACAAAAACCTAGTTGTTTTTTTCACTCTACATTCCCTTGTAGGTGCCACTTCTACCCATCTCGAAAGATAATCTATGCATGTAATGATATAGCGTGAACCGGTCCTTCGTGCAGTAGGTGAAATCATTCCTACAAAATCAATCACACATTTCTCTAATGGTTATGTGCTAGCTATTGGTCTCAAGGGAATCTCATCTCTTCTTCTTCCTTTTCCAAGGTAGTGGAAATGGTCACATGCCTTGTAAGACTCAATACAATCCTGGTAGATGCTTTCCCACCAAAGCCCTGCCAGGATAATTTTGTACGCGGTTACATTCCCTACATAGTGATCTCCTACAATCCCACCATGTTTTTCCTCCATGATTACAATACTTTCATGCTCTAATACACACTGACACAAAGCCACATTGCGGCCTAGCTTGTATAAGTATCCACCAAATAACATATAGGTCACGATGCGTATCGCTAATTGATTTCTTTCCAAAGTCCTTATTCCTTCTGGTGCCACACCCATTTTGATAAAAACAGATATATATTCCAAGTCAGAGAGCATGCACCGTGATGTAAACAGTTGCACATATGGAATTTTATCCTTAATGCTCTGCGCATCCTCCCCCGAGTCAATCCTCGATAATTCGTTAGGTCCGAAATTAATCTTACCTTGTATTACAACTACTATAAACTCAAATTTTTGGAACAATAAAACATGCCCTTGTAAAATGGGCTTGTTTACCAACTATGTTAATGCAATGTTGTTTGTGTAGAAGATAAACAACATTTCTAATAGATACTTCCTAGATTTTTGTAGCATGTAGATCATTTACAATTCTTTGCACTTAGTAGTAGTATAGTTCTACTCTGCTAGTGTTAACTTCCTCCAAGAAAAACACAAGGGGTGGTCAATAATTCTTTCTCCAGGTTGTGCTAAAACTGCCCCAATTGCCATCCCTGAAGTATCAACATGTACATAGAATGGTTTTTCCCAAGAAGGAAAGTGTAATATGGGCACAAAGATAAGCTTATCCTTCAATGTATCCTAAGTGAAATGCACTTCTGTGATTTAGTAACTCTTCCAATTACATGGAAATCTTGGCGTACCCCTTTTCTTTCTCCAGGTTGTGCTAAAACTACCCCAATTGCCATCCCTGAAGTATCAACATGTACATAGAATGGTTTTTCCCAAGAAGGAAAGTGTAATATGGGCACAAAGATAAGCTTATCCTTCAATGTATCCTAAGTGAAATGCACTTCTGTGATTTAGTAACTCTTCCAATTACATGGAAATCTTGGCGTACCCCTTGATAAATTTCTAGTAATACCCTCTATGCACAAGGAATCTATGTATTGTGCTCTGGCAGGTAGGTTCCCCAAATCCCACAATAATGGCAACTTTGGAAGGGTCAACCAATAAACCTTCCTTACATATGATATGCCCCAACAGGGTTCCAAAAGGAGTAGCAAAGAGATTTCTTGATGTTGAGGGATATGCATAGCTACCGACATATCTTAAACATCAACCAAAAATTGTCACAATTATCCCTCACCAATCCATATATCATCCAGTCATCAAGGTAGACCTTAAGTAACTTATGAATAAAATTATGAAATGCTTGCCCTACAATACGCAAAAACACAGTAAGCACATTCTTCCTTCTTAAAGGCATGATAGTGTAGGAAAAACGTCCCCGTTTAGTTATGAAAGTTTTCTTTTCTTGTTCCTCCTTTGTAATTCTAACTTGATGATACCCTGAGAATCCATCCGTGAAGGAATAAATATCGCGCCTAGTTACTCCCTCCAATATTTAATCAGTGAAATGGGTGGGAAAGGGATCAATGACACATACCACATTCAAATCTCTATAATCAACAAAAATATTTGTCCTCCCATCATTTTTAATGTTAATAACCATTGAGCTTATCCATTTTGATTCCTCATCAGCCTCAATGATGCTTGATGCCATCATCTTGTCTATCTCTTCCTTTACCCAAACGCATAGATTTGGGTTCATTTGGTAACATCTCTTCCTAATTAAGTTTTCTCCTTCCTTTAGCTTGATTTTCATTTCCCCTAAGGAGTGGTGAAATCCTTTAAGATATTGGTACCTGTAGGTAAATAAGTCCTGAAATTCATACAATAGATCAATGATATTTGAAAGCTCCTTTTTTTTACCAATAGTCCCCAATAGTGTCCTCGTTTGGTTCCAATGCTAACCTTAATTGTCTTGATCGGTGCATGGTAGGCGTGTGCTTGTTCATCAGCACTATCTGGTACTTCACACGTAACCATAGTGTGGCTAGCATCCAAGTTATCCACTTCTTCACCATCGATCACGTAGGAAAAATTTCCTTTCTCTTTCTCAATGCATGCGTGCTCAAGTTGTATCTCCTTTGATTCTTCCTTATCAAAAAAAACTTATAAACTAGGTTCACATAACAATTACAGTATTTTATCATCTTCCATGGCACTATCTCCCATCATTAGGTGCTTATAAACCTGCAAATCCTCATCCACCGATGGTTTGGTGCTCGGATATTCAAAATCTTGAAGGAGATCAAGCATCAACTCCTGCCAATTTCCTATTTGACGGCATATCTTTGAGTGAATGTTTCATGCATGCGCGTAGCCTTGTAAAGTGGAGTATAACTAATGCACGCATAAAGAAGGTGACATGGCTTCTGCACCTTCCATCTAGTCCTTCTCACATTGTTGGATGTGAAACAAGGTGGGATCCTTCCCATGATAATCTCGTATGATATAAGGTGCATTGCTTCCAGAAAATGTAACAAAGAACGTGATTCTCACTTCGTGCCACTCTAGAAGGCTATCACGATGGATCTCTAACCAATGAGTTGTGGTTTTGAGAAAGGTATAACTAAGCATCCCCCTCCTCTCAACCTCGCTTCTCCATTTCTTGTAGGAAAATATCCTGGTTGGCTCTTCCAAAGTAACCTAGAAACTTCTTTCCTCCTAGGTGGTTGATTTAGCATGCGTTTTCTACCCTTATCATCGAGCCTCTTAAGTGCCTTCCCAACAACACATATGTATTGTGTGCCCAATTCTAACCTACCACGCTAGTTGTATCACTTATAGATTGAGCATCTTCCCACTGAATAATGTCCTCCTTTGTTGGTTGCACAAATTTAGGGTCCTAGATAGTGTGCACGTAAATTATATATAGGTCCTCTTCTCCTAAAGGCTCAATATAGGGTATTAAATTCCCATCTGTCAGAGGAATGATAACTCATTTCTCTTTCTTCTCAAACATTATGTACCCCTTATTAAAACTCAAGTTAACATTGTTCTTATAGAACCAAGGGCACCCAAGTAACACTGGAAAGTTATCATTCTCATCAAGCGCTAAGAATTCAAAGTCCCTAGTGAGTTTTTCCCCTTGGGTAGTTATAACAACATCCTTTAAAACACCAATGGGCATCGAATTTGTCTTGTAGGCCATGTACAACACATTTAAAGATGGTTGTAATAGGGGCCTTCCCATTTGATTTCAGACGTCCAGGGTGAGAACATTGAATTCCCCTCCTATGTCAATAAGAATATTAGTTAGGAGCCTTCCATCATGGTTGGTGGAAGGTTAGCATGCAAAATCTTCCTTTCGCGCTGTACTCCATCCCTTGGTATCTTATTCCTCAACCATTATTCCAATAGAGGAATGATATTTTCTTGCCTCAACATTTTCCATACCTCCTTCACATCATCTAGATCCTTTAATGGAGCCTCAACACTCTTCTTCATCTCCAACTTTCGGGATTGTTCCTTCGAACATTGAAATTACCCTTGGAGATTCTTGATTACATCCATGGTCTCTTCATAGGATTCCTTCAGATGGGTAGGGTCGAGATACTTCCCATACACCACCTATTTCCTCAAAATCAATGTTCTCTACCTTGGTATCTCCCTGGCACATGCAGCCTCATCTTGTGTCATCACCAGTACATGTTCTAACTCTACCCCACGTCGCCATCTTGGCATCTACTACGAGTCTTCTTTCTTAATGCTTACCATCCTGATGCCATTATATTTCTAGTGTTGTTGGTTTATATGTTCAAATAGCTCTGGGCATTCCTCATAATTTTGCTTCTTTCAACACTAAGAAAACTGTAGTATATCAGGACCTTTACATTTATGGTGCTTCATAGACAAAAAATTGTAATAAATTCTATGCAGGAAATCACTTCATTTGTATCCACATTTTCTTAGACCTCAGAATCCTCCGAAAAATCCTCTTCCATGAGCCCCTCCATCCATGCATCCTTCATAGTGGTAACCATCATCCTTGGAATTGTTTGCAATATCAGTCTGGTGCACACCAATATTAATGGATTCATGTATCCGGTCAATAAATATATAATCCTTAGTCTCATGAGTAGAGGTACAAATATTGTAGTAACAAGACACGTTATTATTGATCATGCGTTGCAGTAGTGGACACCTATTGGCATCATGATCCCGATGGAAAATCTCACAGTCTATTATCATAACGCACACCGATCTCCAAGGAAAATTGTACTTGTTATTCCCCTCTACTTCTTAATTTGTGCACCATAGCCCACTATGATTCTCATGCACCGATTTTTATATATCTTCTCCAAATGCTTTTTCATTACAGCAATCAGAGATTTAAGAAAAGGGCAAACACCGATATCAGTGCTTCCAACAACCTCAATGAACAAGGTAGCATCCAAGGGCTCACGTGGGTCTATGAAAGTCTTATGTGATAATGCTCTAATAAAATACGTTATTAGTCCTCCAAAAAACCATTGAGAATGCTGAGAGGGATGAATATCATAAGACAATTTTCATAAGAGATTATTAAAACACATGTCATACTCCCACACACTCTCTGCCAAACGTTGTTGAATCTCCTTCAGCGCGATAATTCTCTTTTGTTCAAACTCACGAATATGAAATTCAGCTAAGAAGGTGTTATGCAGTGTAGTGAAATCTACCAATGTCTAGTGGTGGTCATACTTATGGTACAAACTATGTGCGCATCCATGAAGCATTTTTTAAAATTGATTTGTTTTCCATTCTAGGGTATTGATCCCCTTTGTGTGCCATAACAACTCACACTTGTGTACATGATCTGCGGAATCCTCCACAGCTTTGTAGTCTTGTAGGTGCAATGAAATTTCAAAAATAACTTACTGAGATGGTTGCGGCTATTTTCAACCTGATCTAGAACCTTGAGTTCCCCCATTATTGCCTCTACCACCATATGCACTAGATCCACGAGCGCATGTCTCTCCTAATCAACCAGATCCTCCAGATCCACCAGGTCTCCTAGTTCCTATTCCACCAGATCCTCCTTTTGTGCCTATAAAGTTTCCTAAAGTGGTCATGCCTTGTGTCCCCATTATTGTGCTAAACTACACACCAATAGTTTGTGATATTGCACCGCTACCAGATGCGATACCTAATCTTTCTATACCTGAATGTTTCTCGAATGTCATTCTAGACAATATACCTCCAAACATATGAAATTATTGTGCAGCCATAGATGTGCCAAATGAAAATTTATACCTCCTAGGTTTTGATCGATCACTTCCACCAATAGAAACTGGGTTAGTAATAGTTACCTCTAGATTTGGAAAACTAAGTGCCAGGGGATGGTCAATAGGCTGATTAAGATGGGTGTCAATGAATCTCCTTTCTCCAAGGGATGAGCTCTCATCATAAGCTAAAAGGATCTCTCTTCCGCACTTCCCAAGATGGGGTAGCATAGAATAATCAGGCTTCACATCCTCTGCGTGAACATCAAGTCCTTTCCGAAACGTCTTCCTCCATAAATCCATTAATCATGCAAGTTTTCTTTATCTACCTAAATCCCTCCCACATGCTTCATTATATTTGATTCCTCTCTCTTCCCTCTCCCTTTCAGCCACAAGGTACGCCATATTTCTCCACCATACATCCCTCACCTAGCGCTCAGAAGAAGCTTATCCGGCCATAGGAAATGCTTCTAAACTCAGTGTAATGATCAGGATCTTGATAGCTAAACGGATAGCATGTAAGAAGGAACCTCTTGGCTCCCTCAAGAACTCAAACTCATCTATCTCTGGATAGGAATACGTATAAATCATGTACTTCAAGGTGTAACTTCAAACACCCACATTTTTCCCACTTAAATCCTTAAGAAAACTCGATAGTAAACATGAAAAAAAAATTTATGGAATATATTTTTTTGAAAGGTTACAATGCCTTAGTTATGATTTTACTTAAATCCAGTTTATAAAATTTTAAACAATTATATGGCAGTCAAGACTAAACATAAAGACTAATCTTTTTAACCCAATTTCAAATAATGTCAGGATTTAATTCTTTCTCTTGTAGACTTAAATATTTTATTTAAATAATCCTCATTTAACTTTTCATTATTTAACTCCATTAGTCTTTTTTAAAAAAAATTGATTTTAGGTCCCAAATTAGTTTTATATTAAAACAGACTAGGATAATAATCTTGCATTGTTAAATGCATGCAATTTAAATAATTTCATTATTCTAAAGGGGCAAGGTGCTCAACTTAGTCTAACTCCTTAGGCCCCATTTAACATTACACACCCATCTTTTATTTAAAACATTCCCACCTAAATACACCATCACTTAAGTGATGTAGGGTCCATTCTACACCCTTGCATCTAATATATCTAAGCCATTATATCTAGGTTGTCTAAATGAACCCTAGAAATCCTTATAGGATCTCATATATTCATTTCTTAGACCTATTTTCTCATTTATCTTGTTTTGTTTTGCAGGGTAAGGAAAGAGGAGAAGAAAATGAAGCCATGGAGGCCATTAAAGAGGATTGGAAGCTCTCATTTATTAATTTTTCATGATTAGGGCAAGGATCTACCCATTTCCTTTGTGGGTTTTGGTCCCTCTTCTCTATTTGGTTTTGAATGGTATTTTCTTGCAGATTACATGTATATAAAGTGAGTAAATACCCATTTGGGTAAAACCCGAATATATGTTTTGAGAATAATATATCACCTTTTCTTTTTTATTTCACCTTAAAAATTACTTGAAAATTCAGGGAGTTTTTATTTAATACAAATATATATTTATACAATTTATTTTATTTCATTTATACCCGAAAATATTTATATATATATATGTAAGAAACTATTCGGCCTAAATATATATTTATATTTTAACAAACAAATCCATAAAAAACACTGGCCATGGATTTCATTTTTACCAGCTCATTTTTACTTAAAGCTGAGTATACTAAGTTATAATTCTACATCAAAATGTATTGGCCTCGTTTTTTTTAATGGTTCAGCCACTGCAAAAATAAGTGGTTAGGTATTATTAGAATGTGGGGAATAAATGTGTTGGGGAGATTAATATCCTCCACTAGTCTCTTTTAAACAAAAACAAAACACATTTACTTAATAAAAGCATGGAATTAATGTTAGCCGATTTAAATGTTTTCAAAAAAATATATTTGCTTCCCACATGGGCTGAACCAAAAACACATTCTCATTATTTATTTTGTTGACTTTAATTTCTAAAGAAATACATTCATCGCTTAGGTTAAGAAATAACATAGTTTCTCTCTCTCTCTCTATATATATAATTATTTTAACTTATTTAAAATTAATCACTTATTAGGTAAACATTAAATTATTAATAATATGATTATACTAATCTTGTAAACTTATAATAGAACCGTACAAGCGATTAATACGCAATTATAGTAACATAACAAGATGTATTTGTTTATTAATTAAGTTTTTAATTAATGTGGGAGATTGCAATTTAGGGTGGAAGGCTAAATATTGCATTTATGAAATTATTTGGATATAAATTAGCATGCATCTAGATAGTTATAGTATGGAACTTTTTTTGAGTATTTATCCAATCTAACAAACTATCACTTTCAGTTTTGTTTATATAGCCAATTTAAATGGTCTAATAAATTAAGATTTATTCACTTACTTATAACTATTCTAATTGCAACAAAGAGGTAATTACATTATAAACTGATTTCTATCTAACCCTTCTTGTACTCCTAGTTGATAAGGGAAAAATAACCGCTCCTACATGAAATTTATTTCAATTTTCAAGTAAGAAGGGATTGTAAATAATACAATTAGTCAACATCTATTTCCCATCCAAGAGCACAATTTTAAAAAACAAAGAACTCCTAAACACAACTTTAATTTGTGAGGACTTAGTTTCAAGATCATTACAAAGTTCACTTTCATATGAAGTAATGTAAATCATAGTAAACCACTTACAAGGATCTAGCCAATGTACAAAATTACATCCAATATACTATTGGTACCATTTACAATTTGTAGAATCATAATATCAAAAGTTACAAATCCACATGAATTTTCCCAAAAAAAGCACATCTTCCTTTTAACTCCACCATCTTCCCCAGAATCGAGCACACAACAAAAGGGGGGAGTAGCCAACACTCTCCACCCAACCAAAATATCCAATAACGGAGAGAAGCCTTCTCCCTCACTGGCCCCCGAGCCCCAACAAGGAAGCAATGATGGCTATTTGGGTAAGTACAACAAGTTGGGGGAGAAAAAAGGGGTCATAATTGGACGTCATATTGCAAATAATAACATAATATCAACTTGTAGGGATTATTAGCAATGCATACACTCAAAATTAGAAAAACTTATAGGAATAAGAATCGTAGCATCTGGAATCTAGTTTTGAAAATACTATTTTTTTTTTAAAAATGGACAAGTTTAGCTATAATAAACAATAAAAATTCAATGACTTGGTGGTTTTTTAAAAAATTCTTATAAGATTGTAGTCCATTTGCCCACAATTTGGATGACCAAAAATTGATATATTTATTTTTCCTTTGCTGAGAAGTTAGATGCCACTATCTATCTTGGGATAAATTTTATTTTGTATTTTTTTGAGTAGTATATATATATTTATATATATATTCCATTAATGTGGTATGAAAACATAAAGAAAACAGAGAAATTTCTGTTTTCCCGCCATAACTTCATAAAAAAATATTGAAATCAAATAATTTTTTTTTCAACATGTATATAATTTCACCACGGTTGGGATGGTATAAGTTTTATCACATTCTGATAAGTGAAATAAAATTTGTAGTCTTAAACGTAGACATTAACATTCACGGGAAAAAATTTCTTAAAGACCTACTATCAGTAAACAATTATAAAATGATATTTATCATATTCTATTCAATTTAAAATCAATATTTCTAGAAAGATAATAGTCTTCCCTACGCGATGGTACCATTTTTATGACATAGTTTTGAATTTTTGGCATGGTTCAAGTCCTTGGAAGACTAATTTGATGTTTTATTGTTTTTGATGTAAAATTTAGGATTTTATGTCCACTTAATTGTCCCCCAAATTCTTGCACTTACCCATTTAGACAACCATGGAAACTCAAAAATGGCTTCCACATACATATTAAATCAATACAACAATGAAATAACACAATACCAATTTTACAACAAAACAACAAATATGAAAACACAAAGGCTTCATACTAGAGCCATGGAGGAGAAAGGAACATGGGGGTTATTCTTATGTCTCCCAAGGGCTTGGGTGTCCACTTTTGAGCCTCTAAAAGTTTCATCACAATAAACACAACACTCTTATGCCTCCCTCAATAATACAACCCACTCTTAGTGGACATCCCAACCCAAATCCCTCCTAAAATCCCAAAAAAAATTCTCTTATGCCTCCCTCAAGTTCTAGCCCCATTTCCATATGCCCCACAACCTAAAGAACAAGCCTATTTCCAAACAAGCATAACCAATATAACAATCAACATCTACACACAGCACCACAAAATAACAAGGTAAAAAAAAAGGTGGAAGTATACCTCGCAAATGAAGAGTACCAATATACAACAAGATCTGAGCCTTCCAAAATCCTAAGCAACCGCCATCAACTCCAAGCTCCATTCTCAAGCAAGCTCTCCAAAATTACAAGCATTCCCAAAAAAGAATAAAAATGAGTAACTAACCCCCAAATCCTCACACAAAAAGAAATAAATAGAAAAGAGGGAGAGAGGGGTGATGTGGCTCCATGTAGGATGCCACATCATCTCTCCCCCAACTCACATCACCAAGGTCAAATCCAAACCCCAAAGCATAATAAATTGGTGGTTGGGGAAAATACCACCATCTTACACACTCAACCCAACCCACACCCTAAGGAAAAAAATTAATTACCCATGTAAGAAAAGTACACATAATTGCTATTTTCCTCCATAAAAACACAAAATAGGACCTAAAATAAGTCCCTGAAATCATAGGCCTAGTGGGTGGGTCACTTTCAGAGGTGTGGGACAAGCTTAACTTGTCCCACAAGTCTTCAAAATGGCCTAGAAGGTGAAAATCCGAATTTCACATGAGAGATTGAGTACACACTACTTCAAAACAATTTAATTCATTCTCATCCCACACACATTAAAGCTACCAACTCACATTTATTCCCCCCTTTTGTCACATCCTAATTAACACTAGTTAAATTATTGTAATTAACTTAAGAGGGGTGTTAAATAATAATAATAAAGTGACTCCACATATTAATAAAAATAAAAAAAATCACAAATAAAATAAAATCAACAAGACAAAATCAAAAACTATTGAGGCCACCCCCCAATGGGGACCTCCAACAATCAACAACAATACACAACATATAAATACACAAGTTGCCATGGTGACCTATTGCCAATACCCCACATTCCTTCGTTGTTGGTCTCCTATCCCCCACAGTTTGTTGTGCTATAATTTCCTGCAAAATCCAACAATACCTTTCTAGCCTCATGGCCATATTAATGACATCAAAATAATAAAACAAATGCATGTATACATAAAAAATTACATAATTGAATATCATAATTAGACTAATGTTAGAATCAAGTAATTCACCAATTTTTTAATTTTCTAACATTTTTATTCTAACAATCCATCAATTGGCACTTAGATCACAACATCAACAATCATATAGAAATATCCGTAATTCACATCCAATACATCTATACATTAGTACAGTTAGAACATCGAATACTGATATAGGAATCAAGCATATAAATTTACCGTAATAGTTACATCATGTCGTAAGTCTAACATGTCTATACTATCTATCTAATAAGTAAAATGAGTGTATCAATGTCCATCCAGAAATTTTTAATCTCTATTACGATATTAAAGTTTAGGGATCTAATAAAGAGTGACCAAAGCCAAAACAATACAAACCGTAGTAATGACATAACAACCAGTCTATAACAAAGTAACTATTTTAGATCATCGTCATCATATCCTTAAATTCCCATCAAGGTGCACAATACAACCATACAGTCAAAATAATAATAAAAACACAATTGTAATCATGATGTCCCGCACATCATATTAGTATGCTAACTATAATATAACAGCCAAGTTTACGATTATAATCAATTCATATTTGGTAACATGGTTCATTTAGTGTCGAAGAGGAGTGGGTATTACATCCCCCTGACATTAGATTTGACTTCCTCCCGAAAGTCACGAAAAAAGAGGTATGGAACAATGAAAAATAACTAGGATCACACCCTTTGTTGAATTCCCTTTTTTCAACAAGTGTGGGTCTATAAAACCCAAGTTTGATCCAATGTAATTTAACAAGAAGAAGGGAGATTGAAAGGGATGAGTCTTAAAATTTCTTCAATTAAGGTTGTAAACATTTAATTCTATAGAGTAACTCTATGTGATCAACCAAGCTCCAACACATAGCATCAAAACATGAAATGGTCAAAGGAGTCCCAAAAGTAACCACCAAGTAAAGAAATAATTGGGAGAATTTCGTGAACTCGAAGTGACCATATAGTCTCCCATGGATCCCACATACTGTAACAACACAAGTTAAGGTTTCCACTAAGGTTAAGTTACGCTTTCAAAGTTCATTATTTAGACAAGGCTAGCAAATAACAACCACAACCATCAAGAAACATGTCTACTCAAAGGTCTCACAATTTTTAGATCACACAAGATGAGGTTTAACAACAAGGAAGGACACTTAAGTTAACCAAAAATTTACAATCAAGAAAACTATTCATGGGAAGCACTTCTATAACTCGAGGGGGGTAACATTAGATTTTTTTATTTTTATTTTTAATGGTAATCCTAAAAAATATCATGACCACAAGGTTTCCTATAGCATGATTTTACACTTAAAATCAAATACACAACACTAACCTAGTTTAGAAATGTCAAACATTAAGAAAATATTTCCACTAGAAACTAACATATCAATACAAGAGGCACCACTCACTATAACACAAAGGGATTCATTTATCTTAAATCTTGCTCAAGCTCAAAATAACCATTAAGACAACACATACATAAATCGTAACACCAAAGTGCACTCAAGGGAGCTAGAGGGAAGAACAAGTAACAAGAGGGGTCCAACTGCAATCCAGAACTACCTCATATGAAAATCAAGTAATAGTTACGGAAATAAGTTGCACTTTCCTTCCCAGTGGAAAAAGGGGCAACAACAACAAAGTGTCACAAGAAAATACGAAGAAAAGAGGACTTCCCAATGTTATGTCATATCCTTAACATATGTTGCCTTAAAATTACAATAACCTAGGTCACCAAGGAATCAATTAGCACACAAGGAGATTTCTTTCCTTAAAAACAAGAGATAAGACCCAATCCTAAAAGGCCACAACTCATGCTCATCAAGCTACGAGGAAACAATGGTACGAAGACCCAAACTCCTACAAGGTAAAAGCACATACCCCTATGAACAAGGGATTACTACGCCATTAGAACACATCACTATCAACAAGGTGTTTCACAAATCTGGGTAGGTGACAGAACTTCAGGTTCAACTATGTGTTGCACTCAATACATAGATCTTACTCATTTTATAGATCAAATTAATAAGTCAAAAATTTGTAGTTTCGCTTAGTAAGCACGGTCCTTATGAGTTTTCTTAATTAAAACTTCCTCCTCTTATGACATCACAAGTTTGTGTCATAAGGAGCACCACTAAGGTTGGCATGATATCTCGTCATTCAGTATACGCGGTGAAAATATTTATTTTATTCCTAGGGAAGGTAGATGGAAAATTTTTCCTTTCTATTCTTTTTCATAGTTACATTTCTTCTATTAATCCACCAAGATTATTGTTATCACCGAATCACAGCACCCCTGGATGTTGATCAGATTTCTAGTTTGATCACTCTAACCATCCAGTGTGATTAGATAACATGGGTACTATCTCCAAGTTGTGGGACTTGCTACTTGAGATAGACCTCCAGAGAAAGCTGGTTCTTGCTCCTAAACTACCTGCCACAATCTACTCTAATGCAGGAGAAATTAGCTATTCTAACCTAAAATTCCAAGGGACCAGAGAGAGAGAATGCATAAAATGAAAGCCTACACTAAAGCGGTGATACACCAGAAAAGGAGGGTGGGAGAGTAATCTCCAAATGTGTGAAATACAGAGGCAAAATGAACACTAGAAGAGGTGATGACAGTTCACCATAATTTAGCAAAATGCATTCACAATAATATTCCAAGCAGACACAATGATCATGGATCCCTGCAAGAACATAATAAATAGACACAATAAACTTGTAGAAAGATTAAAGGGGCAAGAAGAATGCAAGGAAACACAGCAGGGGAAGATACATCCACAAACTGATATTTTATTGCTTCATGGTATGCACAGTTCAATCTATTACAAGATAAGGGCCTGGATCACCATGCAAGGAGTCCACTACAAGGGCCTGCAACACACTGGCTTCACAAAGAAATTTTGACAGAGCTTTGCTACCCAAAAACTCCCTCCATTACAATGAGCCCAACACTCCAATTTATAAAAAAAAAGAGAAGGAGAAGAGAAGGGAAAGTGGAAATCCCGAAATCTGTCCTTCAACCACCTGTAAGAGGCATTAAATTGAGTAGAATGGTTGTCCATTACTTGAAAAAGGCTCCCCATACTGTCCCATGTGCTGCAGCAAAGAAGGAATGATGACCATGCCTCTTAATTGCACTCCCAGCTACCAAATAAAACACTGTTCTGAATCCGGCCACGTTTTCTTAAAAAAATCGATCAATATCTGATAAAATCTGGATTTTCTTGATTGTTGTGCGTCGGGCTCGGAACCACGATTCCAACGGTACCAATTTTGTGCGATTTCGTTGAGAAATGCAAAATTTATGGCCTTCTGAGTGCAGGCAGGTATTTTGGGCCTGGCAGGCGTTTTCTGTCATTTGACGGGAAAGAGCATTTACTGACTGGAGCCGAACACATTTCCTTTATTTAAATATATCTATCCTCATTAAAATTAAGAAATCCAGTTTTTGTGGCGTAGAGGACGTCGTGCTCGTTCCAGAAAGTCCAATTTTGTGAAAATCGGAGCTCGGAGTCAAAAGTTTTGGCCGTTTGAAGTTTCCTGACCAAACGTTGACTTTTCTTCCTGTGACACGTGTCATGATTTGATTGGCTCTCGGCTCCTTCGGGTTTTCGCTTCCCGGATGTCCCTTTGTCCCATTTGGCATAGTGCTCCTTGTGCTGATTTCGGGCGAACCGGCCGGTTCGCGCCCATTTGGCCCGCGCGTCCTATTTGCTTTTGGACCGTTTGGGACAATTTCGCCCGGTTCGGCCGGTTCGCGTACTTTTGACCCAAACGTCCCAGACTGTGAGCCTTTCAGCAGTTAGCTAATTTTTTCCATTTTTTGGCCAGTTCGGCTTTTCGCACCCGCCGTGTATTTTTGTTCCATTTGTCCCTGCTGCGTTTCGGACTGTTTGTGCTGATTTCGGGCGAACCGGGCGGTTCGCGCCTTTTTGTCCCAAATGTCCCGGAGGCGACCTTGAGCAGGACTTAGCCAATTTTCACGATTTTTCCTGGATCGACTTATTTGCCTTCTTGAACCTTTTTTTCACATTTTCTCAGAACTTACTCACTTCCTCTTGGACAGGGGAGTTAGACAAATATGAGGGGACCCTAGAAACATGAATTTTCACCCTGAATCAATATAATTGCTTGCATGTTATCAAAATTACCTTGGGGGCGAATTTTGGATAACAATTATAACAAGAAGCCATTTTCCTTTTCCCAATTTTCCACTGTACTTGTTAAGTTTCAAGTCCAAGCTCCTCAATTAGAGTTTTATCATGCTCAATTTACTCTTTTTACCAAATAGATCTTAATGAGAAGGAAGAGTCTACCATATCACATGATTAATTTTTTGGGAATAAAGGATATCTCAACATATCACTTTGTTAATTTTAAAGGAACAAGAGACATTCAACATAACAAACACATCATTAATCTTGTAAGAACTAGAACTCTATCCACCAACATGAGTCACACCAAGATTTCAAGAATTTACCAAATAATTGCAAGCATTACTAAACACTCCAAGTGGGTCTCCACAAGCTTCAAAGAAGTTACTAAGGAAATACCCATTAAAGAGGCATATTTACTTTTACAAATTTAAGAGGTTTAAGAATTTTTGTTGTTTAGACTAAAAATTTTGTTCACAGAATAAGACAAGGAGAGTTTACAAACAACACCCATACTTCCAAAAGATACCACCAACCAAGCAACAAGATGACAAGAAAATTTTCACTCTAAGGACACCACATTTCTCATTGGAAGACATCAAATGCAATAGTACAACCAACTAACGTACCCAAACATGGACTTTACGACCAAGAGTTGTAGTTTTAACAGGAGAAGCACAATATAAGCACCACTGAGATTAAAATATTAAGATCTAAAAAACTAAAATCTCTAAGATCAAGGTCCAAAATGACCAGAAGAATCCATAAGTGTCTCTACGTAACCCAAAGATTAATAGGTCATAAAAAGTTATTCATAACAATCTAAAAGGTTAAGACAGGGGTAGACTTATTTATAGGTCATTGAGATCAAAACAAGCACACTTAATTACATACATTTCTTGAATGGGCTCAAATCTAACCATGATTACCAAGATGCACACAATCCACAACTCAATACTCTCTAAGATGAAACCAGGAAACCATGATACAAATTTAACATGCCATCATGGAACATCACTACCAAACAAACACTTATCCACTTAAAATATACAATCAACCAAGAGTCAATTTGATCCTAACACAATCCATAAGCCCATAACCAAACACATCTACTCTGGCAAGGATAAAAGCTCTTACCAAGTTATAAGAGGATCACCACCACCTCTATCAAGCTACCAACTAAACCACACTACACAACAAAATCTTTAGGATCCTAGACACACTCAAGGTTTCATCTTTCCAAAACAAAGGCATAACTTAACACACCTAAAAAGACATTCAAGGCACATACGAGGTACCCCCATACAGAGAAATGACACAATTCAACAATGTAGAACCAGCTCATCAACATGTAAGAAGGAATCATGTAACATTTTGTGAAGTAGCCAATAGATAAACGATCTCTGAGTCACCAGTTAAAGTAAAATCCAAGGAATATTGGTAATCAAGGAAAGTGACTAAGTAGGCACATTGCAATGTCTGAAAAATCTCACAAAAATATAAATAAATAAAAGAGACTCAGAGCTTCTCAATCAAATCATAAAATAAGATGCTGGTCCTTGATAAAATAACACCAGTTTACGAATATATAAAATACAAAAAGTCCACATCACGTCCACTTCACATCCTTTCATGATCGCCAATAGGGGTACTATACCTCGACCTCAGTTCTAAGAACGCATACGCAAAACTGGATCAAATGCGACACCAAGACCTGATATCCACTTACTCATATGGGGATTAAGTCGCCATAATGGAAACCAAAACTAACTCATGTAACCACTGAAGGAAAAAGGGAGCTTTAGACGACTAAACAACATCTAATTTATTCTGTTAAAATCCGAAACACAACCACTAGCACTAGGCCATAAGAGTCACACAATAAAATTTTATCATTCCAACAAGGAAGGGTCTCAGCAGATTTATCACATCATAGAACTTAAATAAGAGTTACAACACATCAAACAACATATTTTCTAAGTAGTAACAAGTTCTGCTACACTTAGAAGTTCACAAAAATATCAATTTAATTTAACATTATCAGTTACCTGGGTTCGACAAAATGCCACTAGGCAAGTACAACAGTTCAATCAACTTTATTATTTTATTATTATTTTAATCAAGGAGGTTCAAATTTTTGCTAACTAGTTTTTAAGTTTTAAATTTGGCCTAGGGTCCAAGCTTTGAACCCATGGCTCTGATACCAAGTATAACACCCACATTTTTCCCACTTAAATCCTAGAGAAAACCCTATAGCAAACATGAAAAAAAAATTATGGAATATATTTTTTTTGAAAGGTTACAAGGCCTTAGTTATGATTTAAATTAAATCCCGGTTATAAAATTTTAAACAATTATATGGTAGTCGGAACTAAACATAAAGACTAATATTTTTAACCCAATTTCAAATAATGTTAGGATTTAATTATTTCTCTTGTAGACTTAAATATTTTATTTAAATAATCCTCATTTAAATTTTCATTATTTAACTACATTAATATATATATTTTTAATTTATTTAAGGTCCAAAATCAGTTTTATATTAAAACACACTAGGATAATAATCTTGCATTGTTAAATGCATGCAATTTAAATAAGTTCATTATTCTAAAGGGGCAAGGTGCTCACCTTAGTCTAACCCCTGAGGCCCCATTTAACATTACACACCCATCTTTTATTTAAAACATTCCCACCTAAATACCCCATCACATAAGTGATGTAGGGTTCATCCTAATTCCTTGGATCTAATCTATCTAAGCCATTAGATCTAAGTTGTCTAAAGGAACCCTAGAAATCCTTATGGGATCTCATATATTCATTTCTTAGACCTATTTTCTAATTTCTCTTGTTTCGATTTGCAGGTTTAGGAAAGAGGAGAAGAAAATGAAGCTATCGAGGCCATTAAAGAGGATTGGAAGCTCTCATTTGTTAAGTTTTCTTGATTAGGGCAAGGATCTAACCATTTCCTTTGTGGGTTTTGGTTCCTCTTCTCTATTTGGTTTTGAATGGTATTTTCTTGTAGATTAAGTGTATATACAATGATTAAATACCCATTTGGGTAAAACTTGAATATATGTTTTGAAAAGAATATATCCTCTTTTCTTTTTTATTTCACCTTAAAAATTTCCTAAAAATTCAAGGAGTTTTTATTTAATACAAATATATATTTATACAATTTATTTTATTTCATTTAT
The DNA here is from genome assembly GCA_019776745.2 of Taxus chinensis. Lineage (NCBI taxonomy): Eukaryota > Viridiplantae > Streptophyta > Pinopsida > Cupressales > Taxaceae > Taxus > Taxus chinensis. The sequence continues at coordinate 97,128,952 of CM034148.1, read as the reverse complement.
ACCCGAAAAATCTTTATATATATATATATATATATATATATATATATATATATATATATGAAACTATTCAGCCTAAATATATATTTATATTTTAACAAACAAATCTATAAAAAGCACTGGCCGCGGATTTTATTTTTACCAGGTCATTTTCGTATAAAGCTGAGTATACTAGGTTATACGGCTACATCAAAATGTATTGGCCACGTTTTTTTTAATGGTTCTGCCGCTGCAAAAAGAAGTGGTTAGGTATCAATAGAATGTGGGGGAATAAATGTTTTGGGGGGATTAATATCCTCCACCGTATCTCTTTAATTAAATATCCTCCACTAGTCTCTTTTAAACAAAAACTAAACAGATTTACTTAATAAAAGCATGGACTCAAAGTTAGCCGATTTAAAAGTTTTCAAAAGAATATATTTGCTTCCCACATGGGCTGACACAAAAACACATTCTCATTATTTATTTTTTTGACATTAATTTCTAAACAATTACATTCACCGCTTAGGTTAAGAAATAACATTTTATTTTTATTTTATTTTATTTTGATATTATTGTTTTAACTTATTTAAAATTAATCACTTCTTATGTAATAATACACATATGAATATGATGCATCTATATTTAAATATATCCTTATATGTGTAATATTAAGTAAACATTAAATTATTAATAATATGATTACACTAATCTTGTAAAACTATAATAGAATTGTAGATGCAATTAATACGTAATTATAGTAACAAAACAAGATGTATTTGTTTATTAATTACATTTTTAATTAATGTGGGAGATTGCAATTTATAGTGGAAGGATAAATATTACATTTATGAAATTATTTGGATATAAATTAGCGTGCATCTAGGTAGTTATAGTATGGAATTTTTTTTGAGTATTTATCCAATCTAACAAACTATCACTTTCAGTTTTGTTTATATAGACAATTTAAGGGTGTAATAAATTAAGATTTATTCACTTACTTATAACGATTCCAATTGCAAAAAAGAGGGAATTACATTATAAACTAATTTCTATCTAACCCTTCTTGTACTCCTAGTTGATAAGGGAAAAAAACCGCTCCTACATGAAATTTATTTCAGTATTCAAGTAAGAAAGAATTGTAAATAATACAATTAGTCAACATTTATTTCCCATCCAAGAGCACAATTTTATAAAACAAAGAACTCATAAACACAACTTTAATTTGTGAAGACTTAGTTTCAAGATCATTACAAAGTTAACTTTCATATGAAGTAATGTAAATCATAATAATCTACTTACAAGGATCTAGCCAATGTACAAAATTACATCCAATATACTATTGGTACCATTTATAAGTTGTAGAATCATAATAGCAAAAGTTACAACTCCACATGTATTTTCCCAAAAAGATAACTTCTTCCTTTTAACTCCACCATCTTCACCAGAATCAAGCACACAACAAAAGGGGGGAGTAGGCAACACTCTCCACCCAACCAAAATACCCAATGAGGGAAAGAAGTCTTTTCCCTCATTGGCCCCCGAGCCTCAAAAAGGAAGCAATGAGGGCTATTTAGACAACCATGGCAACTCCAAAATGGCTTCCACATACACATTAAATGAAGACAACAATGAAATAACACAATACCAATTTTATAACCAAACAACCAATATCAAAACACAAAGGCTTCATACTAGAGCCATGGAGGAGAAAGGAACATCAGGGTTCTTCTTATGGCTCCCAAGGGCTTGGGTGTCCACCTATAAGCCTCCAAAAATTTTATCACAATAAACACATCACTCTTATGCCTTCCTCAAATAATATCCACCACTCTTATGCCTCCCTCAACAATTCAACCCACTCTTATGCCTCCCTCACTCTTATGCCTCCCTCAAGATAATAACAAGATAAATACAAAACATATTTATCAACAAGGTGGACATCCCAACCCAAATCCCTCCTAAAATCCCAATAACATTTCTCTTATGCCTCCCTCAAGTTCTACCCCCATTTCCATATCTCCCACAACCTAAAGAACAAACCTATTTCCAAACAAGCATAACAAATATAGTAATCAACATCTACACACAAGAGCACCACAAAATAACAAGGTAAAAACAAAGGTGTAAGTATACCTCATAAATGAAGAGTACCAATACACAAAAAGCTCCAAGACTTCCAAAATCCTAAGTAACCACCATCCAATCCAAAATCCATTCTCAAGCAAGCTCTCAAAAATTACAAGCATTCCCAAAAAAGATAAAAATGAGAAGTAACCCCGAAAATTCTCACAAAAAAACAAATAAATAGCAAAGAGGGATAGAGGGGTGATGTGGCTCCATGCAGGATGCCACATCATCTCTTCCCCAACTCACATCACCAACGTCAAACCCAAACCCCAAAGCATAATAAATTGGTGGTTGGGGAAAAGACCACCATCTTACACACTCAACCTGACCCACACCCCTAAGGAAAATAATTAATTACCCATGTAAGAAAAGTACACATAATTTCTATTTTTCTCCAAAAAAATACAAAATCGGACCTAAAATAAGTCCCTCACATCATAGGCCTAGTGGGTGGGTCACTTTAAGAGGTGTGGGACAAACTTAACTTGTCCTACAAGTCACCAAAATGGCCTAGAAGGTCAAAATCCGAATTTCACATGAGAGACTGAGTACACACTACTTCAAAAAAATTTAATTCATTCTCATCCCACACACATTAAAGATATTGGCTCACATTTATTCCCCCCTTTTGTCACATCCTAATTAACACTAGTTAAATAATTTTAATTAACTTAAGAGCTGTGTTAAACAATAATAATAAAGTGACTCCACATACTGATAAAAATACAAAACTTACAAATAAAATAAAATCAACAAGACAAAATCAAAAACTTACCCAAGGTCAGTATTGAGGCCATCCCCCAATGGGCACCTCCAAAAATCAACAACAATACACAACATAGGAATACATGAGTTGCCATGGTGACCTATTGTCAATACCCCACATTCCTTCTTTGTTGGTCTCCTATCCCCCATAGTTTGTTGTGCTGTAAGTTCCTACAAAATTCAATAATACCTTTCTGGCCTTATGGCCATATTAATGACGTTGAAATAAAAAACAAATGCATGTATACATAAAAATTTACATAATTGGATATCATAATTAAACCAATGTTAGAATCAAGTAATTCAACAATTGTTTATTTTTCTAACATTTTTATTCTAAAAATCCATTAATTTGCACTAAGATCACAACATCAACAATTATCTAGAAATATCCATAATTCACGTCCAATACATCAATACAGTAGTACAGTTAGAACATCGAATAGTGATATGGGAATCAAGCATATAAATTTACCGTAATAGTCACATCATGTCTCAAGTTTAACATGTTTGTACTATCTATCCAATAAGTAAAACGAGTGTATTAATGTCCATCTAGAAATGTGTAATCTCTATTACCATATTAAGGTTTAGGGATCCAATAAAGAGTGACCAGAGCCCAAACAATACAAACAATAGTAATGACACAAAAACCAGTCTATAACAAGGCAACTATTCTAGATCATCATCATCATATCCTTATGTTCCCATCAAGGTCCACAATACAACCATAGAGTCAAAATAATAATCAAAACACAATAGTAATCATGTTGTCCCACACATTCTATTAGTATGCTAACTATAATATAACAACCAGGTTTACGATTAAAATCAATTCAAAATTGGTAACATGGTTCATTTAGTGTTGAAGAGGAGTGGGCGTTACATAACTCGTCAACACTCTACTCCACCAATGATCAAAAACACGTGTTGAAACCAAATCAACATCATGCAGCCTCTGATACTCATCTTGGGTCCACACGTGAGGTTTATAGAACTAGCTTGATCTAGATGCATGAGCCAAAATCCATTCATACAACACTATTTGGAAGCAAGAGAAAAAGGTCCCTGAAATCTCCTGATATAAATGTTCTTCAACCCATTTACGTGCATCAAACTCAGGTCTAGTACTAAATATCTGAGCGAACTCATCCTCTATTCCTGTAAGCCATGCTTCAACACTATCTAAGGTCAAGCACTTTTTCATCATGCACCATTCTCACAATAGCTTTGAAAAGAGATCTTGAAAACATAACCAAGATGTATTCATTTATTTACCCTTAACAACTTTGTTAACCCCAATCACACCGGCCTATCACCCAAAAGGCACTAGGCGCTAATCCGAGGCATGCGTGGGTGTCGAGCCCCTCCTTTATGTGATATTTTTGAGAAGGTTCCAACATTAATGGGGGATTATTTACAAATTCACGAGTACATTCAATTATTTAAAGAGGTAGGAAATGCAACAAGCAGATCTAACATTAGTGCAACACAAAAGCTAAAGAACATTGTAAGAAACATAATAAACTGGATCTAATCCATGATAATTCAAATGACATGAGGGTTTACACCCTTAAGAAAAATATACAGAATGAACCCAAAGATATATTGATTTAATATAGTTCAGCTACCCAGATTACAGTCAAAAGGGTCATATCAAACCATATATAGTGATTGACAGGGACCTAGCTCCCGCAGATCCTTCCCCATATGAGACGTTATCTATATATTTCCCATTTTAACCCTTATTATAGATCATAGTGTCATACAGAGGCTTATGGTCATCCCTCACAACCCTTAGCACTACTGCAGCACATTATTTGTCTACTTCTTATTCCTTATGCATTCCCTTTGTCTCCCATCCACTATGTGTCTCTCTTGTCTTTAGCCTAAGAATCTCTCTTTATAGGATCAACACCCACCGCCATGCCTTATTTTTTGGATAGATCGCATGCCAAGTATCGATGTGGTCCTCCATTGGTGATTTCTTATTCATTTACAAACCCTCAACTCTCTGCAATGATGTATTCTAGGAATATCACCTACATGCAATATTCTTTTCTTGACCTCCAAGGTTCCAGGTTGGCACCTTATCCACTCATCACACCTAGTCGGTTGCTCACGTTTTTCCTCATGTCCCTCTAGAATGCCAAATATGGCTAATTCTATTAAACTCGTGTTGTGCTTCCCGCGCATGCCCTGGTTTCAGTTAAACCCTTCTTAAACCCCTTTAACCTGCACACATTCCCCTAAGCGCCCTTCTTCTTAATGGTCCTGCACATGTGTGCCCTTTTGTAATTAGTCAATATTTCAAGGCCCAATAGGATTCATGCCTCTCTCTCACATGTATTGTAATATGTATATTTCATGAGCAAAAAAAACTATGTTTTGTGTTAGTTATTCTAACCTTTGCATGATTTTTGTGTCTCTCTGATCTCTCATTGCAACATGGTATTCTATGCATATTTCACATTCATTCTTAGGGTGTAGTGTATTGTTCTTGAAAAAGTGAATATTATTTGTATTTCAGGATTGTGTTGTAGTGGTCCAGCCTCCCCTTAGTGCATTGGTTTGATTTTGGGTTATTGTTGCATCTATCCTCCCCAGGGTTCACACTTTCACCATTTTGTAGGGCTGGGGAAGTAATCAACACTCATTTCTTGGTGTATCACTGCCATTAGTGTAGGTTTCAATTCCATGAATCTTTCTCCCTATCCTCTTGGAAGCATTAGATTAGGATTAGGCCATAGTTTTTCCTACATTAGGAGGAGTTAGTGGTAGGTAGGTCAGGAGAAGGATCCAACCTTCTCCGAAGAGCTATCACGTTTCACAATGTCCCACACTCAGGATAGCTCCATGTTATGCAATCACGCTGAATGCCCCATCTCAAACATGGAAATTCGTGGGGTGATGTTATTCCGCATTAGTAGCTATAGAAGTAGAGGAAATAGTGGAAATAAATATCAAAGACTATTCTACAAGTATAGTAAGATAGAACAATATGTGAGAAAATGTTTTAATTTTGCATTCTACAAGATTTGATACAATATATGATATTGAACCGAGGTTCATAATTTTTGTAGTGATACAAAACTTTTCATAATTATATATTCATTTTCTTAGAGAATTTTTTTTATCACCTATAAGTTTAGACATTTAGCATGACAGACCATGAAAAGTCATCAAAATTAGAGAATGATTCCTATGTAATAAATTATTCTTTTCTAATCATAGATTCATTAAATTATGCTTACGTATTTTTAAGAACCATGAAAAGGGGATATTATACTTTATAAAAAGATGAATATAAAATATATGTATAAAAAAAAAGATGATTAAGCTATGTTTTCTATTTAGAAGTTGTTTTTTTCTTGTTTTGTACCATTTCTATTTAGAAGTTGATTTTCACACTTTTAATACATATCATCCCTATATTCTTCTCCTATGAAATAGTTTTTCTAAGGATTCATCCATGTTTCCTGCAACATATAATAATTATTGGTAAATTTATAGACTTGATATTCTATCTTATTTTTTAAAGATATAATTTTTTCTCATGTTAAGATGATGGCTATGGAGAGAGATTTATCTGTTACTAATAAAGTTAATATGATATACAATGTTATGCTTAAGATGTAGGTGTAGGAAGGGAAAGTCTAGTAGTGGTGGAAGTGTGAGGGGTTCCCCCTCTGAGGAACAATTCCTGTGTTTGGTGTTGCACATCTCTCCTGGCCACTGTGATCAACCTACTGAAGAAGAATATAAGCAATGAGGAAATGGTTGGGATCACATTCATGAGATAGCCAACTCCTTTTCCATCATTGGCTAGGGGGACTATAAATAATCTATCGCCTCCTCCTCTGAGCGCTATGTTCATTTCACTGGTGTAGTTTTTGTAGGCCTCCTTGTTATCTAGAACATTTTCATTCCTACACATTTTTTCGGTTTAAAAGCAGACTATCTTTGTAATTCTTAGTTTTTTTCATCCTTTTGAGACAAGATGATTTTTTCTCGATGTATTCTTGACCCAATTTAACAAGTACTCTAGTGTGTGAACTATTCCACCCAAATTCTTTATGTGATAAAAATGTGTACTATACATTTTCTTGTGTGTGTGTGTGTGTGTGTGTGTGTGTGTGTGTGTGTGTGTGTGTGTGTGTGTGTGTGTATGCAATTAACTCAAATTTAAAAGACAACGAACTCCATAAGGCAAGGATATAGTAAAATATATTATGGCTATAGAAGTAGAGGAAATAGTGGAAATAAATATCAAAGACTATTCTACAACTATAGCAAGATAGAACAATATGTGAGAAAATGTTTTAATTTTGTGTTCTACAAGTTTTGTTGGAAGACATGATATTGAACCTAGGTTCATAATATTTGTAGGAATTTAATTTTTATAGTGATACAAAACTTTTCATGATTATATATACATTTTCTTAGAGAATTTTTTTTATTCCCTATAAGTTTAGAAATCTTAATATAAAAGATCATGAAAAGTCATCAAAATTAGAGAATGATTCCTATGTAATAAATTATTCTTTTTTATCATAAATTCATTAAATTATGGTTATGTATTTGTTGGAACAACAAAAGGTGAATATTATACTTTATAAAAGGAAGAATATAAAACATATGTATAAAAAAAATATGGTTTGACTATGTTTTCCATTTAGAAGTTGATTTTTTCTTGTTTTGTACCATTTCTATTTAGAAGTTAATTTTCACGCTTTTAATACATTTCATCCCTAAATTCTTCTCATGGGAAATGCTTTTTCTGGGGATTCATCCATGCTTCCTACAACATACAATAATTATTGGTAAATTTTTAGAGCTGATATTCTATCTCATTTTGGAAAGATTAATTTTATCTCATGTTAACCAGGATGGCTATGGAGAGAGATTTGTCTGTTAATAATAAAATTAATATGATATACAATGTTATGCTTAAGATGTAGGTGTAGGAAGAGAAAGTCTTCCTTAAGGTTGGACACGTTCAACTAATTATATCACATTAGGGTAATGTCCAATGCATTGTGTTGAGTTCCTCCACACTCTTTATGCCATCGTTTACCCTCACAAGGCTATTGTTGAGAGTTTTATAGGCACTGATTGAGAAGTCGATGGACCTCATCTTCCCAACACTGTCACTTGCCTCCTACATTGCAATGTCCTTCTTACTCTCGTAGTGGCAAAGTTTTTGATCGGCTCGATGGAACTACTAGTAGTGGTGGAAGTGTGTGGGGTTCCCCCTCTAAGGAAAAAACCCTGCGTCTCGAGTTGCACATCTCTCCTGGCCACCATGATCAACCTACTGAAGAAGAATATAAGCAGTGACACAATGGTTGGGTTCCCATTCATGAGATGGCCGACTCCTATTCCTCCGTTGGTTGGGGGGACAATCTAGATAATCCTTTTCCTCCTTTGAGAGCCATGTTCATTGCAGTGGTGTAGTTTTCTTTGGGACTTTGTTCTCTAGAGCATTTGAAGTCCTACACATTTTTTCGGTTTAAAACCATACTATATTTGTAATTCTTTGTTTTTTTCGTTCTTTTCAGATAAGACGACTTTTACTCGAGGCATTCTTGACTCAATTTAACAAGCATTCTAATGTGTGAACTATTTCACCCAAATTCATTATGCCATAAAAAAACGTACTACACATTTTCTTATACAAATAAATGCACTTAATAATATGAAAAACAAATATTAAAATGGGCGATACAATTATCTTTTCACAACGCAATTTTGTTTTATTCGCCATGCTGCTGTCTAATGTCACCGAAACTCTTCCCCCAAGTTATGGCCGCCAAGATCAAATATGTGAAGTGGGTTGGCTATGTTTTCGATCTTAAATATAATATTAAATACAATATTAGGTTACCGACCACCTCCATCTTTCTAACGAAAAACCCAATCGTTTCTTTCACTTTTGTGTAAACAAATTATTTTCACCACATTTTGAACGGGTCCATGGTATTCACGAACATAAATTATAAGGTTGAAGTTTCGTGAATACATAATGATAAATTATGCTTCAGTCTCTGTAATTTGTTATTGATAATGCTGAAAAGACTAATAATGCAATATTTACCGAGTCAATTGAATTGTTCAACTGGGAGTCGTTAAAATTGGGCTATATAAACCAACGAATCTCATGTTCATAATACACTACAATTCAAACGTAGAATCCTTTGCTTTGCTTTCTCCTTTTTCTCTCTGATTTCACTTATTTTTGAATAAGATGGATAATCGCATGATTTACTACACGGTGGGTGTTTATGTGTTGCTATGTTGTTACAGCGAGCACCGTACTATCATGGCAGCCGATTCAGATCCCCTGCAAGATTTCTGCGTTGCAGACCTCCAAAGCAAAGGTGAATTCTTTTTAATTTTTCTGTCTTTGTAATGTAATGTTTGGATGTGACGGCTTACTAACACACTTGGATATGATTGAACAGTTTTGGTGAATGGATTCGTGTGCAAAGACCCAAAGGAGGTTTCTGGAGAGGACTTCTTCTTTGCCGGACTGGGGAATGCGGGAGACACAAACAATCAGGTGCGCTCCAACGTGACTCCCGCGAATGTTAACCAGATTGGCGGGCTCAACACATTGGGAATATCGTTTGCTCGCATCGACTTTGCAGTGGGTGGAATAAATCCTCCTCACACTCACCCGAGAGCCACGGAAGTTCTGTTTCTAATGGAGGGAACGCTTTTTGTTAGTTTTGTTGATACAAACAACACGTTCTTCAGCAAAACGTTGCAGAAGTCAGATTTGTTCGTGTTTCCAAAGGCGTTGGTTCATTTCTAGCAGAATGTCGGGCAGGAAAATGCGGTGGCCATTGCTGGATTGAGCAGCCATCTTCCCGGAGTTCAGACCATCGCCAATTCTCTCTTTGCAGCAGATCCGCCCCTCCCAGATTCCGTCTTGAGCAAGGCCTTCCGCATCACCGAAAAAATAGTTCAGTACATTAAGGTCCAATTCAAATATTACGATAACTTCGAAATTGAATAAATGGTACTAGTGCTCTATTAAACAAGGCCATGAATGGCATATCCTACCGAATAAGTGCAAAAGTGAAGCTATTTTGTTTTTGGAATGAGTTTTATGGCCAAGCAAGTGTTGGTCGAGGATCCCAGTTGTAAATGCATGTCAAAAGTACGACATTTGTTGGGGAGAGATTTTAGATGTGAAAGCAAGAAAAAACTTTGTCTTAGTTGGAAGCAAAGATCTGATAGGAAAGAGTATGCCCAAGAATCCACTTAGTTAATGTCATAGTTCCAAGGTGTCAAAGCAAGTGCTAATGTACTAGAGTTTTCCCTCTTTTGCGATGCCCAAATATTGCTTGCTGTGTAAAAGATCCTTTAATGCCAGTGCTAGAAGGGACCAGATAATTGCTTGAAGAAATGGATTGAGCCTTCCTGAAGGCTATTGTATCAAAAGGCCTGCCTTTTTGTCATGGGATTTAGAAACCCAAGAAGAAGTGTTCTTCCGTGAAAGCTTTAGGTCGTGATGTGTGATATGAATCACCTTCACCATTAAACTTAGGAAGCTCGACATTGGCAAACCTCATTTAAGTGCTCAAGATATGTATCATTAATAGGACTAGGCACGTCCTCCTCTTTTCTGGTAGTCAAATATGTAATAAGGACATCAACATATCTAGATCCTTCTTACCTGTTGTTTTCTGCAACATCCATATCGCCGGACGCTTTCCTTAATGCAAATTCGACCCTTGCAAAATTGTCTGGTTTTCCTTTGAGCAAACCTCTGGAGTCTAGACCATTTCTAGTTATTGCTTTAAGGACATCGACATTTCCAATCCCTCCTTGGCTTCGGTTGGTGTTTGTGCAGCACCCACATCACGAAATGCTTTTTTAATATAAATTTGGCTATCTGTAAAATTATCTTTGTTTTCCAATACACAAGCACCTAGACCATTCATAATTATTGTTTGACAGACACCCACAGTTATGGATCCTCCCTGGCTTGTGTTTTGCGTAGCCTCCACATCATCAAATGCTCCAACTTCTACAGATTTGGTTGAGAGCCAAGGCGTTAACCACGCGGAAACCCAAGTTAACGTTGTAAATTTAGCTGTAAATGGATAGTTGCAGCGACTTGAGAAGTGCGGGCCATTAATAACTACAAATTAGATGATTTGTATCTCTATTTAAACTAGATTATGCAACATTTATTGTTCATTTAATATTGTACTTGTAATATTTATTGCAACATTATAATTATAATGTTTAAACTATAGAAATGAAAAATTTGAAAATTCATGTTTTTATTAATTAGAAAAATCTTGAGATGCCTATAATTTATTTTCAGCCAATCAGGAAAATCAATTCAATTTTTTGAAAAAATCAAATAAATATATAATTTTGAAAAACTATTTACAAATGATGTAAAATGTTATATGCATCATTGTGATTGGTCAAACAAAAATGTGAAATTAGTTTTGTTGAAGCCTATATACACCTGCCTACGGCAGGATAATAAAACCAAAATAAAGTTATGTCGTTCTCTATTATAATACCACCAAGCAGACACCATCTATGGTGTACCAGCTTGCCTTTTAATTATTTATGGATCTGTCCTTAAAATTGCCACCTATGAATTTATAACTATATAGCAATAATAATGTAAATGATGGGCACATTGATAGGACGTAAAAGCATTTAAATTTATTTTTTTACAAAGTTTGAAAACTCGAATGCTTATACAATTATATTTGAAAGTAATAAATATGAAGTTGTAAATACCACATTATGGTTATTGTATTGTTAGAAGAACAAATAAGAAATAAATAATCTTACTCAAAATTCATCCTATGAAAATGTACTTTAAAAATGCCTCAATTTATGTATATATACACTAAAAATGCCTTCAATGAATTTATTATTAGATATCAATAATAATGTTAACAATGGATACATTGATAGGGGAAATTTTTTTTAATAGAGTGTTAGTGAACTTTGAATACTGAAATGCTTATACAATTTTTATTTGAAGTAATACAAGTGAAGCTATAAATACATAATTCTGGGTATTATAATTTTCGATGAAAAACTAAGAACTGAGTTGTGTTATCATGCACCTAAAAAAGAAAAGACATAATAAAAAGAATGAAAAAGATGGAGCAAAGGTAAACTTTTCTCTTCCAATATTTACAATTTCAACATCTAGTTGTTGTGTATTTTTGCATATTATTCTAAAAGAAAAAATTAGATATATTCGTCTTGGGGGAAACATATTTTTGATAGTATTGTAACAATAACTCCTTGTTGATCAATGCTCTTATTATTCATTATTATATTTTGCATGGTTAGCCCTTCTATTTTTTATATTGTTATATGCACCAAGAATTTCAATGGATTTTCTTTTAAAATGTCATTTTCTATTACAAAAATGGGAAAATATTTTTATTATTTTCATTAATTGTTAGACTATTGTATTTGTGAAAAGAGACAAATGAACAATTAAAGACATTGCACATTGTGTATTTTGTATAAGAAATAAATCAAACTTACTTTCAGAATGTACTATTCACACTAACCCAAATTGAACACACAAATTTACCATAAGCATAATGATTCTATTATATTTAAGATTACTTTGGCATCTAACCATTCTTACCTAACATATATTGTATTTGTGAAAAAAGACAAATGGACAATTAAAGACATTGCACATTGTGTATTTTGTATAAGAAATAAATCAAACTTACTTTCAAAATGTACAATTCACACTGACCCAAATTGAACACACAAATTTACCATAAGCATAATGATTATATTCCATTTAAGATTACTTTGGCATCCAACCATTATTACCTAACACACTTTTTATTCATACATACAATTGACATATTCAGCTACTTTAAACATTTTTTTAATCAGACATGCGAGAAAATTTATTTACTGCATATAAATGTGTTGAAGAATGAAAAGTATTTTTCTCTTTGGAAAATACTGCATCAATCCAAAACATGATCATTGTAATATATTGACCTTATTGATTTATTATTTATAATATTGAGCAATATGTTACAAAAATCCACCATACATAGAACTTACCCTAGTTGCATAAATTTTGTTTGCAAAGTGAGAGAAGCACAGTAAAGTTATGCCATAAGGTTGATACCTACTATTTTCTTGTGTACATTGGTATGTCCTTTAATTGAAGTAAGATGTCTAAGATATAAGCTAACAAGAATTATTGGAATACGAAAAATTTCAAATGAACATAAAAACTGAAAATCATCATGAACGTGTTTCTATACATGGCCCAACACATTCATCTCCAAGAATCTCTTGTCGTCATTAAGAATGGATTGATCACATTTTATTTTCCATTGGAAATATGCAAGTGTTCTTCCAATGAGTTGATTCATGTCATTCATAAACATACAAAATCTTCCATGTATTGTGGATACACTAATGTTCAATGCTATGATGTTTGTGGGTGAAATAAATATTAATTATGAGATATTGTTCACTATAATATTATAAATATGTTTTTCATTTTATTAATGATGAACAACATTCTTAGACAAATAGTAGTTTAGATGACCATATTCAATGTTGCTTACGCCCTGAAAATTATTAGATGTAATATAATACATTTAGGATATAATTGTATATTAAAAAGGATTATTGTAAATTAATTAATTAACATTAACCATACACAATCAAAATGACAAATCAATAGCTGTAAAAAATATAAAATGATAAGATGATTTCTTGAAACAAATTAAGCTAAAATTAATTATCTGTATAGAGTGGTATATACAAGATTTAGTTATGAAGAATGGATGGATGATTTGTTCTTAACCTGAAATCTATCTTTAAGACTACCACTAGAAAAATATATGGTCATGGACCATATAACTATGCATGGAACATGATAACATCCATTTGTATGGTTTTGGACATGTTTGTAGTGCAGTTGTGTAACATCTCGTTACTTTCACTTTCTCAAAAATGTGTATCATTATATTTTTCTCAATCTTTCTCAACGTCTAAAAAAATTGTAATAATATACAACAAGTAAAATACTTAGATAACTACAATATCATTTTTACTTTCCCATAAGTGTTCTAAGTGTTTAAAAGTGCCATATCATATACCTAGGTTATCATAATTTATTCATTTTTATCAATGAAACAACTTTAATCTCATAATTATATCATGAAAACCATTATAAAAGAATCAAATTGATTATAAATTTTAAAAGGGTGTCATAAGTTAAAATATGTCCTTAAAGCATAAGAAATTTAGTTTACAAATTTATTATTATTCTTAGTTTTATCAATAGTTGATCACAGTTAAATTGAAAATATTTAACATAATTCTCATTTCAATCCTTCTTACAACCTCTTACAATCATTAATAATAATATCAAGAATCTATATATTTTTTCGTTAACATAAAAACATTTATTGTCATTATGAAATAACACTTTAGTTCCAAAGTATCTTGTATTTTGATATAAAACCCCATCTAAAAACATATTTCATTAAAACACTCTTCTTAATACATGATACCCTATTAGGACTTCAATTTCAAAAAAAATTGTATTAAAGAAATATTTTTAGACCCCATTAATTAATTAAATTTCTTTCCTATATTTTTGTCAAGCTTAAATAATTAGAATTTCAAAATTACTTTTTTCATTGATTTATAAAAGTATAAATATGATTGAAAAATATTTTATATACTATAAAAAATATTGATAATTTTAGGCCAAATCCATGGTCATTTCCATAGAAGTCTTTTACTCATAATGTGTTTGGGATTCATGTAATCTGATGCGCTAAAATTAGCGGGAACTTGATAAGGTCATAACTTGAGCTTCGGGTGTCCGTTTGAGTCTGTTTTTGTTTTAAACCACATGTCTCGATGAGATGAATGCAGCGGCAATATTCCCTATACATTGGGTCGAGTTTTTGGCATGTTTTTGGTCCCTAAATCTGTCATCTGGAGGCCAAATATTAGGATTTAAGTTATAGTTCAGTTTTTTCCTATTTTTGGGCATTAGTTAATTTTAGTCTATTAGTTGTATTATGAGTTAGAAAGTTGGAAATTCCTATAATTTAGGGATGTAGAAGATGCATGGTAAATTTTTTTCCCGTACGAATAAGCATGCAAACTTACTAAGAGTAGTAGGTTTTAGTAAACTGTTAAAAATAGTAATTTCCACCACCTAGAGTAGATTTAGTCAGAGTTAGTAAGAGTTTACCTGGAAAGTTGAGTTGGGAATTGTTTTCCTATTTAGGAAACATTGTAATTCATTATTCAATAATGAAGAAGGAGATCTATTTTCTTTGGAGTTCTTATTATTTGCAGTAAATCAAATTTGGTTAGAATTTTTCTACATTATAATTTATCATATTTCACAAAACCATGACTTGCAAAATGGTATAATTGTTCATGAGTTGAACAAATGACCTATAGTTTACATAAATATATTCTTACACCCCATTAATTAATAGAATTTTGGGTCAAATCCATGGCCATTTTCATTGAAGTCTTTCTTTATAGACATGCATCTATTGAAATTGTTTAATTATAATGTGTTTTTTATTCATGTAACCTATCATATTTCATAAAACCATTATAGACAAGTATCCCTCCAAATTATTTACTTATAATGTGTTAGGGATTTATGTAACCTGTAATATTTCACAAAACCATAAGTTCAACTGACAACCTAAAGGTTATATGGCTTGGAGTTGACAAATGACCTAATTCTTTATTCATTTTTGAAATGGAGATATTTTTATTTTAAATGAAAATTCCATGTTGTGAATAAAACTAAAGGGAGACTATAAATTTGTTTTTCCAAGATTGAACGTATAACTTATGATAAACTTACAAGTGGTTTAATCATGTAGCCAAATGAAATTTATATGGTAATAATAATGATTTTAAATTATTAAGGTTTATATCATGTATCTAACATATTTTGTAATCATGTTTCAAAATCTATTTCTAATATTATCTTTATGCCGGTGTCCTCCTTATTATGTCCATTTCCCTATAAGTCTTGCATTAATTTCCTTGTAGTTTTTTATAAAACATCCCTATTTTTTTTTTTATTCACATGCTTCCCATGATTTATTTCTCTCTATCTATATTCTTATTTGTGGTTCAATAACCATCTTCATTCTTTCAACTCTATATTTTAATTTTACAAAATTATCTAATGCACATCATTCCTCCTCTCTTACTTTAGAGTCTCCCCATCTTATATTCCTTTTAAACAATATAATTTATTTTAATAGTTGCTTGATATAATTATAATCTAGAAACTATCTCTTGCACAGTGTAAGAAAACTACCTCCATAAAGAATCGACTCAACTTTGACTTTAGATCAGACTTTGTACAGCTGGATTTTTTTCTTTGCATGTATTGGCTCAAGCATGGCCTCGAGATATATCTATTCACAACACTCAGACGTCAGGTTTCCACTCACTATTTCAAAAACCTTAGCATGTGTATACTTCTAGAGTAATAAATGTCTAAATTATACTGTCGTCACGCAAATCATGAGTTTTTTTAGTGTCTAAAATATGTTTTCTCTATTTTATTGATTTTGTAGGAAGTCTATTTTTTTTAAATAGAGTATCCAATTATAGTTTTGTTAATATATTTATTTATGTATTGTATGACAATTTTATATAGTTATTTATATTGTTATTAAATAAATTAATTTTATTAATTTTTAAATAAAAGAGTCAATGATAGAATATTTTTCTCTACTCGTGGTTAGAAGTTAGTGATCATTTTTTTTTAATTAAAGATTATTTGTGTTATTTTACCTTTAAATCTAATCAAAAGTTTGTATAGAATGTCATTACATCATGTTTTATTTATTTTGAGTTAAGTGTTAATACTAAATAATTAGTTAAATCATGTTCACATATCATTTTTTATAAAAAGCATCAATAGTCAAAAGTGCAAAACATAGAAAAAACTTTGCCACAAATGTATTTTTAGTGTAATATGATGTTTTAAACTATAGTGTTCGACACTACGGTGGGAGATTAAATAAAGTAAAATGTGGAAACTTTTATGGTTCAACGTCTAATTTTATGAGTAAGCAACAGATTAATTGAAAGATAGAGGCAAAGGAGGAATTACGTTTATTAGTAACCTATCATTAGTTAGTAGTGATGAGGCTGCAAAAATACATTAGTAGCAGCACATTTGTACTAAACCCAGTAAAGTTAAGATCAATTCCTATGTGATAATTGTAAATGTCCCATATTTTTTGTGATCAGTGTAGCAGTGATCACCAATAAAGACTAATAATGTTATTAGGACATGGTATTCAAATTTCCATTTTTCTATTATTTGAGTTGTATGGTGTTTGCAAAATAAAATATTTTAATCATTCCTTACTAAGTTTGAAAAGAGTATAATGTGCATATCATATATGGTGTAAATAGTTGTATAAGAGGGTAACTAACAACAAATGCCCTCTGACATCATATATCCTTTGACTATCATACTTCATTGGAAGATGGTCAGTTAGTGATAAGTTCATTGGAAACTAATAAGAGATAAGTTCTCATATGTAGGTGATCATGTGCAACAATATGCAAACCTAAAGTATGCATTAACATATGATTATTTTCCAGTTAAAAAGCTGCATAGTTATTTTTTATGTTTCAAAAAAGGGAAATTTTAGGAAGCATTTTCTTAGTGCTCAAATTAATTGAGCATGGGTAATTATACTATCTTGGATAATATAGTAGTATGTGTGTAATGTGATAATTCACATAGTGGTAGATGTAATTGTGTGTAATTGGTTATATAACTAACTTTTTAAATACAAAACTTACATTAATAATAGTGATCACTAAAATTGCTCGCATACAATAGACCTTATGTATTTTTAGTGATTGTTTATAGGAGATGTGATTCCTATAAATATTTAATGTGGCTCGGATGAATAATGCATATAGAAAATATTATTCCTGTTGAGTTTTCTATGGTAAATCCATTGTACACATTTGAGTAACCTCTTAACCAAAATTATATTCATTAATTTCTCTGCAAGAACTATTTTAAAGGCCAGAATTGTTAGGAATATAATTGTTAGTGCTTCACATTAATAGTTTTGTATGAAATATAATATTTTGTATAGTGGTTGTAACCACTTATGTAGATAGGTTATGGGAGATATTTATTGGGTGAATAGTTGAGAAAACTCCTTGTTTATAGAAGCAACTTTGACTGTAAATATGTATCACATTTTCTATTAAATTAGTGTGAAGAATTGTTGTTGTGTTTATCTTTCTCAAATCTACTTCTCTCCGATCATCTGGTATCATAGAGATCCTACTCCTCTCTCTGTGATGAGTTTTTGAAATGCCACTAGAGGTAGTTTGCTATCTGCTATTTCCCTGTGTATGAGCTATTATATGTCGTGGATACTTTCTTCTCTGTAGATTGTTTTACATGTATTTCACATCCAAACATGTATCTATATCTGTTGTGATATCTATGTTTTGAATATGGTGTTGTGAAAATTTCCCTTCACTAAAGGAGTTTTGGTCATGTTTTATTCTTGACGGTGCTTTTGTAAAGAAAGAAAGCATAATTTTTTTTGAGTTGAGCGATGAGCATTTCATGAAGTTACAAATACATCTTAGTCAGTAATATTTATTGATAGCACCAAGTTTTTATTAAGAATAGATTTTAAAAAAAACTGTTCATCATTTTATTTGTTTATATTTTCAAGATTTGCATCGAATTCTAGTTTTTTTTTCATGAAATTTTGTAGGATAATCATGGTGTGGGTACCTGGATAGGATTATCAGCTTCGTATGATTGAAGCCTTGGCCAATACATGACTATGCAGAATAGTACCTTCATATATCTGTGATTCATACCAACATTACATGCATTAATTCTTTCATCAGTGGCATATCTTGGATCTATGAACATTTTGCTAGATTTTAGAATCGACTCAATTTGGATGGCTTGGATCACAATGTGGTATAACGGATCTACCAAGTAAAAATATCTTATCCTAGGTGGATACAACTTGATTTGGAGACTACAAAACTCGACGTCTCCCACTAACCTTTCAGTGAATGTGTGAGATTCGAACTGAGACTCTCATTTCTTGAACTCACCATGTGTGTTGCGTTCCATATTGCTTGGTATTTGCATTCTCACCCATGGTCTTAGGTATCAAAAAATCATATTGTTTTTTGTATTTGCATTATGACCTATACTTTTGCGTCTAATTTCGTCATGCATATTTTTTTGTCAAAAATCCTTTATAAATTCATGTTCATAACTACTCCATGTTTATATTCGGTACCATCTATGCCATTATAAATACATCAATGTGTAGATCATAACATGTTTTTCCAAGGTTATTAATTTTGTCCCTTTGTTAACCTTGGTACTTTATAAGTTAGAAGTTCATATATATGTGAATATAGTGTTATTTTTCATTCAAATAAAATTATTAAGAGTCATGTCGTAATAGTTAATTTGGGTATCAATTAAAGGATGTCAAAATTTCAAGTCATTCCTCCAAGTGTCATTAAAAGAGTAAAAAATAAAAGTCAAATCTCTTTTATTTTCAAGAGTCGGTCACTGTAAAAGTTCAAAAAATAAAAAATAAAAAATTCCTTATGGAATCATTTTTCAGTGGAATCCAACATTTATTTAAGGCATGTTGTTGAGATTCATCATCACATTATGTTGAGGTAGCAACATGAAACTAGAGGATAGAGGCAACTCAGGATGGAGGGTGATCAATGCCTCTTATCATTCGCCAATGACACGGTCATATTTTGTTGTGGTGACATTATTGTGGTGTGAGTATTTTCTTTCCATTTTTGAAGTGTGTTTATTTATAGAGTTTCTTTTTTGTGTGGTTTTGGATGTTGGAAAAGGATTTGTGTTGGAGCACAGATGACTGTTAGTGATCCTCTGACAGGCATGATCCTCTGACTATCATAATTTGTTGGAAGATGGTCTGCTTGTGAATACATTCACTTGCATTGGTGACCATGTGCAGCAAGATCTAACCAGTAAGATCCGGTCAGTGGTATGTAATTAGACATAGTTCTATTCTCAGTGTTCGTGTGTGGAAATCTCACATTGTAGGGGGGAACATGACATCAATGGTCCATTTCAATTTTTCACCTAAAATGACAAAATTTAAAGGCACTTTTTAGTGGCAGTGGTAGTTTCCTATGTTGTCCAAGATCGAGTGGCATTGATCAACAATAATGGCTAAATTTAAGAGCACTATAATTCTTATAGGAAGTAATGTGAAATCATTTTCCTCTATATGTTATATTGTGAATTTATGTAATAAGCGATATGTGATTCCTATATACTCCCGTAATGTATAAGCATAGTGGAAAACAAAAGAACCAAAGTAAGTCAATTCATCGATCTCGAAAGGATTTGTGGGAGGATCCAGAAAACCACATGAGGTGTAAAATTGATGGGGCTTATTCAAGTCAAGTTTTTTGGTAAGCTTGTTTAAAACCATGGAAGGAGAGAGCCTCTCTTTTGATCAAGATAATGAGTCACATAATAGGACATGTTTTATAGGGGTGATCATAATACAGTTGAGTGTGTAGATGTTTTTCTACCATGTTTGCACTAAGAGGGGGATTTTAGGAATATAATTGTTAGTGCTTAACATTAATAGTTCTGTATGAATTTTTTTTTTGTGCAGTTGTTATAAAAACCTACATAGATAGGTTGTTGGAGATATTTATGAGGTGAATAGTTGAGAAAACTCCTTGTTTATAGAAGAAATTTTGACTATAAATATGTAGAATGTTTTCTCTAAAATTAGTGTGAAGAATTATTGTTGTGTTTATTTTTCTCAAATATAATGCTCTGTGATCAATATTATTAGTCTTTATTACTTTTTATAAGATATTTGTAATGTGTACAGTCACATCATTTCAATTCAAACCTGTAAATGAGATCATTCATTAGGTTATCATTATCATTTTGTTTAAGAGGGGAAGCCCCTTTGGGGGGAAATGGTTTGTAACCCTATTAAGGAAATTTTCAAGGAAGATTTAATTAATTTCATTGAAAATTAGGATATGAGGTCTATCCTTAAAAAATAGTGAGTAAGAGGCATCATTTGAAAGGATCATTTCTCTTTAGGAAAGAAAAAGTGATAAAGATAATAAGAAAGTTTACAAAGATAAATATATGAAAGTAAATAGAGATGACGTGGTTCTACAAATATCTAAACCCCTATGCTTATGAAAGAGAGTGTTAAAAAAATAATTTTTATGAAAAACATGAAATCCAGATAAATGGGATAGTAGGAGTGTTGGTGGGGCTAATAAAGATGGCATTATTAGAAAAAGTAATGGGAATAAAACCCATCCCAATGTGAATAAGAAAAAACCACCCCTATAAAGAAAAAGGAGCAATCCAAATATGAAATAATATTCAACACTCAGGGGAAACATAAAGGAAAAATATATTGTTCAAAAAAATCATTATTTTCAAGAAGATAAAAGAAGATCCTCAATTAGAGATCTGAGTAAAAGAACTAGGAATTATGTCACAAGGAGGAAATGAATAGGATGGAAAAATCTTACATGGTGGATATATTGATTAGTTATACAGGGTCAGGGGATTCCAAATATTGATAACTTCTCGTAAACTATTTTATGTTTTCTAGATTTCAATGATTTGGACTTTCTGTGATATTGAGAATATACTTTGTCTAATTTTGGTTAACATGTTGATAAATTTTGTTAAAATTTAATTGATGCAAAAGGGTATTCCTTTGTTTCAATTAAATCCCTCGTATTTTTAATGATTATGGGAACAATTAAATCAAATTTACTTACCCTATCTAATAAAACATCATATTAATAGAAATATATTGAATTTTCTCTCGCTAATAGATAATGAAACCATAATTCACAGATACATTTTTTTAATTTGAATTTTTGAGGATTTAAATTGTCACCATTTAGAACACTAATACTTCGATGTAAAGTATTAAATCTATGCAAGGTTTAAATGGTATATTTTTTTGTTTAATATTTCAAACCTCCATGCATAGACATAAGTGTAGATAACAATATTATCAATCATTAAATTCATTTACTATCCAATATAAACAATTATGTCAACCACTTGAATTGATATCTACTTACAATCAAAGTTAGCCATGTGGGGAGTTTAAATGAGGAACATTGATGGTGAGCCATCAAAGGTTTAAATGCTTTAAAACTATAAGTTTAACTGATTAAGAAAATGATTACAATGAATAAATGCTAATATAAATATGTACCAACACTATAAAATAAATGTGCAATGAAATACAAATCTGACCCAAGAAAACTAAGATAGAAAATATGAAACCTTAGTTGGAAATGTGTGGATAAAATACTTAGTTGATTCGTAATTAAATTTGGACTATGCCGGAGTGATAAAGAGAAGGAAGGAAGTATCGCACTTAAGCCTTGAAAATCGTGTGACCATAGGATCTTTCGAGACTGGGGTGCCTAGCCCTAGTCAAGGGTTTCTAGGGTGTTGGAAACCTTCTATTGGTGTCTGTGACTACTCAGAACCTTAAAAATAAAATTTTGCATGGTCATGAGATGTTCGTTGTCGTTATCTATTTGTCACTAATATGTCAGACTAAGATCTCTGATGTAGCCTATACCCTGAAATAAAGAAATGACATGTAAAACTCACATCGCATCAACTCCAAAAAATAAAATAATCTAAATGAGGGGCTATACGTTTCTCGTTTGTAAAATGAGTGAACTTACGACCGAGTACTACACTACATCTCAGTCCGAATGTAGTTTTATATGTGTATGTGTTGAAATCATGCCCTAGATGACTTTTGTGTGTTTCATTCTTAAAAATGAGTAAGTAGCTTGATGTAAATGATATAAATACATGTCTGTATGAAAAAATGAGCTTCCCCTCCTATACGTGTATACAGAAACGATAGTCCCTTGTCACTTTTTTGGGGCTAGATGGATGCTTAACTGCTCTTAGAATGGCCTTTGAATGTAACCATAGGTCGTGATAGCTAATACTTAGTGTTTCATCCTTTATTAAGGTCACATAACTTCACATTTATATGCTTCCCTTCCTTAAATTTCATAATTAACCTCAGAAAGGTTGACCGCTAAAAACATAAGATGCCCAAATTGATATAATTGACCTAAAATATGTAAGCAAAATACAAAGAGGTCAGGGGCACCTAGAGGGGACAGGGGTGCTTGACACTGGCATCCTAGATAGGAAGTGGTGTCCAGAATAGAAAATGTTGAAATATGAAAATAAAAACTAGGAAAGAAAAAGTGTAAGATCAAAAGAGGCCACATACAACAAGAAAATATGGCCAAATACAAGCGTCAATTAGTACTTTTCTTACTTAGGAATCATATGAGTAGTAGTATGTGATCAAGACTAGATAGATACCCAAAGTGTGTGATTTAGTGTCTGCATTTTCCCCACATTATGTTGTTGAGAGAATTCATGATAACATAAAGTAGATAATATATGCATACCTGATAACCATGTAGATCGATGGAAAAATTCATTTTGAGATATAAGAAAAAAATTAGAGTGATAAAAATGTGAAGGATGGATGTTAGATAAGTGGAAGTGAAAGATGATGATGATGATGATGATTATGATGAACCTAGGGTGAGATCGTTTGTATAGATGTCATGTTTATATTTATTATTTATATCACTTGATGTGTGATGATATGTGAAGATGTGTGATTGATGTGACTTTCACTTCCCATAAGGATGGACTTGCCAAAGAGAAGAACGAAGTAGTCAAATATGTGTATATGATTAAAACAAGTAAAAATTGTTGAAGAAAGTATGTAAAAATACAAAAAGGAATATGTGATCCTGATCCGTAATGAGTAAGAGGGTGTAGAAAGGATCCTGAAGATGTTATAGAAGAATGAGTTATTTGGGATATCTAAATCTAGTTGCAGTGAATGCAATTTTTTCAGAGATCTCATGCTAAAAATGGAAGAAGTGTACGGAAAAAATTCTAGTGTCATCCTCTAACCTTTAATTTCTTCTTGAAGTTTAAATAGAACTGTAGGTGCTATGTTGAAATCCAATCTGGTTCGATCCAACATGAAAGAAGAAAATAAATTGTAGTGTATGCATGTCAAGTGTTGAAGGATTATCTATCTTCTAAAATCTATTGATTAAACTCTGAAAAACTATGTTGAACTAGAAAATGTTATGTGATTTCCCCCTCGTCATAGGCATCCAAGAAGGTTTAGGGGCACCCAGGAACTACTTTCTAGTGATGGGAACTAGTGTTTGTGTTATGCTCAGGACCCAAGTGAGGTTCTGGTCCATTGCTAATACTGAATACTATGTTTATTGTGTGTTGAACCGTACTATATTGTGTATGTAGAACACTATACGGGGAGAATGATACACCCAACTGATGCTCACCTCATTTGTGGTGCATACGACATAATTTAGGAGTATGCATCCAAAAGGAGGACTGAATGTTTAAATAAATTAGTAGATACATAGAGATATAGAGAGCTGTATGTATGTGTGTAATAGAGAATATATGTATATGGCTGAATCACTGTATCAGATCCATACGCGCATTGGTATAGATTGATAATATTGTAAGGAGATTTTGTATCTACTAATAGATGGAAGATATTGGCTGAATCTAAGTGTCATTCTGTGTAATTGAGTAGGGCATGTTAATGGTTAAATCATGATTATTGTTTAAGCTTGTGCTTTCATATATCTATGGGTAGCATTCATTGTACAATGATGGATTAGTTATTAATCTATATGTTTCTTTCTTCATCATGTTAACATCATGTTACAACAACACTAAAGAGGGACCTAGTACCTTTGCACACTTTGGTGAGCACTCAGTCTAGGTTGAGTGATGTGCCAACGTGACTAGGGTGTTATCTGGTAAATTCTAGGCTGCATCATTGATTCCGTTTCTGTGACCTCTTTTTCAATTTTTTTCAAGATGGTTCACGATGAAGACATACTGGTTATATCTAAAAATTATTGAGGAATGGATACACAATGTGGAGGAATAATATGCACGACGGTTCAGTAGTGGATCTGAGTTTAACAGCACGCACATGGGTAGAATAGAACCTGTATGACGACTTATATGAGATATTTTTCACTATCTTTCCAGTAGAATTATACGAGTGGCTTACTGCTTATACATCTCAGTGGAATTCGAGGTATCACACACTTGTTTTGACAAAGGAACAATTTCATGCCATCTTTGATGTTGATCTGATCTGGACTCACGCAGTGGATATGTGGTTTCATGGTGTTCTAAACAATTATATTATGGAATATTTAATTTCAACGTACTCTTTCCTAGATGTATCTGAATTCTAGTTTTTGCGGTATCCAAGAGGAACATATTTACACGGTATTTCACTAGCTATCAAGGTATTAATGGTAACATTGAACTTGGAGAGTAAACTGATGGCTAACTAAAATTCGCCATGCGCGAGGGCAAGAACAGGTGTGGTTAAAGATGGAAGACCTAGTGGCAAATAAATAGAGAGAGGAAAGACAACTTAAGTATAATGAGGTATGTGAGAGGGAGATAGTGAAGAAACTTTCCATTGCAAAGAGTATGGCATGGAGGAGAGAGATGGCTCGTAAAGGATTTACATCTCACGTAGAAGATGTGGAGCCAGAGCATGAGGAACTCCCCCATCTTGGAAATCATGATATAGATCTCTTCTCAGACTCACACGAAAGTGCGTTAGCAGAGACTACTTGGGCCATAGGCATGCATCTTAATCCACATGTTGACCTAGTCTTTGCGCTTGGTTTTTCAGTATCTAGTACAACAGGTAACCAGTAAACTAACTTGGGAAGTAGGAAAGCAAGAGTAAGTTAGGGATCAAGTACATCAATGGCAGGACAAATGGCTTCAATATCATTTGGAGAAGCATTCTTAGGTGCAACATCCACACAGAATGTGAGTGCATAGAATGTTGGACTCACCTCTGGAAGTGGAACTGCTTCATAGACTATAGGGGTTCTATATAGTAATACTGTTGGAGCATAGGGAAGTACATCTATAGGCCCTATTCCAACTACATGTGGCAGATCAGGAGGTAGAGGTGGTTCTAGAGGCCGAGGAAACATAGGAGGTTCCAGATCAGGTGGTCAAGGTCAACAGTAACCACAAAATATCTATATGGATATGTCTCTTCATCACCCAGAGTATAGAGTAATAGTGGATGCTGCCAAACATGTGCATATGTGTGAAATCTTATGGTATGCTAAAGGGATTATAGTTACTGAGTGAAAGGCAAGTAAATTCGTCACTAAATTATAGGGGCACATGCAAAGATGATATTGGAAGTTTGACCCTGATCAAACTTGTGTGGATAATGCAGCATTGAGTGATTCTTTCTTGAAAGAATTTCATATCCCTGAGTTCAAGTAGTAGAGTTTAAGTGCGCTCAAAGATATCAAGGAAGGCACTACTGAGAGTGTACGTGAGTATGATACTTTTTTTAAGACACTTCTATCTAAGCTATCTTATGATATTCACGCTATCCAACATGCATAATGGTTTTTTGGAGGGTTGATTACACCTTTTAAAAGGGCACTGTCACATAAGACATACAATGATCCGCGCGAAGCACTAGAAGCAGCTTTGGATTCTGAGGTAGTTGGGAGCATTGACACTGACGTTAGTCCATTCCTAGAGGCACAGATTGCAGCTATGGCAAAGCAGTTAGAGAAGCTATCAGCAAATTCAGCACAGGAAATGTTCTCGAGAATTAAACCCATTATTATTATTATTATTATAAAACTTGCTTTCAAAACAATCCAAGGCGCTTAACCTATGGTGTATATATATAATTTAATGTTCCATTAGAAGTATGTAATTATAACTTGTGTAAATATGTAAATTTATAAACACAAAATTACACACACACACACACACACACACACACACACACACACACACACATATATAATTTAATGTTCCATTAGAAGTATGTAATTATAAATTGTGTAAATATGAAATTTATTAACACAAAAATTATATAGATGAAGGTAGTTACAGTTATATATAGATTTATCTTTTGTGTTACCCACATAAGAGAGATAAAATCTTTCTAATTTGTATAAAAGCAATTGGCAAACTAGTGTTTCCTTCATCCAGCCACATATACATAAAGGAGTGAAAATACTCTTTAATCATCAAGGGATGTCTAATACTTTCATAGATGGTTTTCCATATAGTGTAACATACAACAACACAATCATTTCTCCATTTAAACAAGGCTAAAGAGTGTGAAGACAAATAAGATAACTTATTCATTTCCAAAATTTAAAAAATAAAATACAATGGGAGAGGAAAGATCATTTTATGGAGAAGTAACCAACAAATACTCTTTTGTAGTTTATTATAAATGAAGATATTTTTCATTAATAAATAAATTACATACAATAATATTTCAAGTTTGGAGGAGATACAAGAATCACAAGAACCAAAATTTACATCCCTCTTTCATAATACAAATTTCAACAAGTAACAATACACTCCTTACATAATATTAAAAGTTTATTTGTTTACAATACAAAATATCTTCTTTGAAGAAATTGAAAGAATAGTTTACAAATTACAACTCTCACTTTACAAAAATTAAAACACATTACAAAGATGATATTTTTATCTCCAATGATGTTTATCTCCTCAAATCTTGAACTTTGCATTCTTATCATCTATCAAATTTGGATTACAATACAAGGAATGGGGGATAGGAGACACTATCCACCCAACCTATAATCCAATAAGAGGAGAAAAAATCTTCCTAATTCACCCCTGAGTCCTACCCAAAGAAAAATTTGGAGTATTATGCAACTTTGAAAACTTTTACAAAATGCTTTGCACAAGACATACAATCTGCAAAACATACAACACATTCAAATAGACATACTCAACAAAATTTACACTTTTGAACAAACACATAGTATTGAAAACAAGCCAAAAGGAAAAAGGAATATGGGAAATACCTCCTTTTTCCTCCCAAGTGAAGTATCAGCTCCACCCAAAATCCTTCGTGTGCACAATAAAAAACATTAAAATGCACCCTTATCTCTCCCCTTGCTAATATGGAAAAACATGTCCATGTTTTCATTTTCACTCCCTATAGGTGAAACTCCTAATCACACTCCCTCAAAAATTAATGCCTCAAATCTCCCTTTTCCCTCCCCAATGGTCCCACACTTCCACCTCCCACACCCTTCTTAAGGTAATCTACCCAAAAAAAATAAATCACATTCACAACACTCATAAAATATTCAAACAATCTCAAATTTTACATCTAATGCATGAATAAAATATTTACAATGAGTGGAGATCCTACCTCTCCATCAATATTCTAAAAATATTCATTCTAAAAATATTTCAACACCTTCAAACCAAGCACAATCCAAAATACAACTCCAAAAATCTCTTCAATTCCCAAAGTGCAAGAGAGGAAAATAAGACAAGTAAACAAAAATACTTCAAATTCATTCAATAAATAGGAAATGGAGGTGAGGATAATGAGGTGGATTCATATAGGATTCCACTTTATCATTCTTCCATTCCAACTCATATGTCAACACACCAAACCCAATGTAATAAATGAACATGTAAGACTTATGACATGCACACATGAACTCCAACATTTACTCCATGCCTTTCAAGGAAAAATTAATTGTGGTAAGTATAAAAGTGCAATGAGTTTCTCTTTTACATTCAAAAAAATCATTAAGATGGTTAAAATAAGCCCTTTACTTCAGAATTATAGGTGTTAAAATATTTTGAGATGTGAGGGACATGGTTAACTTGTCGCACAAGTCTCGAAAATTGGCCTACAAGGAAAAAACAGAATTTGGGAAAGGAAGAAAAGTACACTCCACCAAAACACAATTAATACATTCCACATCAAGTGAAAATTAAATAGTATATACTCTATTTATTATGGCACATGTCACCTCTTCCTTTTAGTTTAAAATTTAAGTTAAATTATCTTATTAAGACACATTAACAAGTGTTAATAAAATAACTAGATTTTACAAATAATTAAACCCATGTGCAATAAAATAAAACACACAACTTAAAAGGAAGGAAAAAATTGAACTTATTGGCCACAAAAATGTGGTAAACCCCCCCCCCCCCAACATGGGAAACCTCTGACGTAAGCATATAATTACAAAACATAAAGATTAAACACAAGTTGTCAATTTTGGCCATGTTGCAAAACACCCAACATTCTTCAGTTGTTGCTCCCCTATCACCTTTCAATGTATAGTGATATAACTTTCCTAAAAATACCTCTCTGGCCTCACAACCACATCAAAAACATCGAGAAATAATATATACATAGAAATAAATAATCATCATCCAAAATTATGCATTTCTGTTATCTATCAACATATAAAATAATTCGATTCTAACATCTATGAGATCATAACTATGCTCAAAACATCGAAGCTAGGAAATTGCATCATAAATATAACATGTCAGTATAAAATCATGATACTACAAATCAACAGATGTAGAATTGTCCATCATTGGCATTTAACATATCATAATAAAATGTAAATCACAACATATCCATAGCCAAAATATTTGTATATTCTATCGTTTTTTGATCAATATATAATGTCCAAAACGTCAAAGTATTTACCCAACAATAATAAAATCATAGTGAAATAGTGTCAAAGAGGAATGGCCACTACATTCCCCTCCATTTAGACTCGAATTCCTCTTAGAAGTCACTGAAATAGATGTGGAAACTTGACCCATAACAAAGTAACATCCTCTCATATGGCTATATTCGTATCATACATATCCCATTGGACTCACAACTAATCAATCTCACACCCTTGAAGGCCCAGTATACTGCATTCTATGATGCATATGGCCTCCATAGTTACCTGCCCCTTCTCCTATACCTGCAATGCAGTCAAATCCAATACATGAGAAGGATATGGAATGTATCTCCTAAGAATAGAACATGGATTGCATCATGGATGTGAGACAAGATGGTTTGTAAGGTTATAAAGTAAGCTAAGGGATCGATCCACTGCAAGATCTCAAATGGACCTACAAATCTTGGAGTGAATTTAGAGTGTTTTCCACAATGGATAGGGCTCTTATGAGGTTTGACACAAAGAAATACCTTCGTTCCCACCTCATAACTATGGTCAACTCTCTTATAATCTACATACTTCTTATGTTTATCATGTGCCTCTTGTAGCCTCTATCAGATTACAATAACTTACTACTCCATGTCTTGTAACATATCTGGCCCAAGGGATACTTTACCCCCTAACCTATCTTAACTCAGTGGACTCTAAAACTCACTACGGTATAATTCCTGAAATGGTACCATACAAATAAACCTATGAAAGATATTGTTATAAGAAAACTCGACAAAGTACAAATACTCCTCCCATCTCAACCGATGATCCATGATGTACATTTGAAGCATGTAATCTAAAATAAGATTCACCCACTTGTTCTTTCAATCTGTCTCAGGATGATATGTTCTACTGAATTTTGTATTCGTCCCAAGGGCATATTGTATTATAGTCCCAAAATGAGAGGTGTACAAGGGGTCATGGTCAAAAATAATCTTTTATGGAATCCTGTGCAATCTGATAATCTCATCAAAGTATAATTGTGCCACTACACTAGTTGTATATGTGGTCTTCACAAGAGAAAAATGATCCACTTTTATCAATTTATCAACCATGAGCATAATGGTTTCATGGTGATATCTCGACATCAGTATCCCCACTATGAAATCCATGGAAATGGTACCCCATTTCCACTTTAGTATAGCATACAGGTAGAGATGGCCATCTTGATGTTGATGCTCATCCTTCAACCTATAACACTTCAAAAATCAAGACACAAAATGACCTACATCCCTCCGAAGTCCTCTCTGATGGTACAATTGTCTCAATGTGATGTCCATCTTATTCACTTATGGATGGGAAAAATAAGGTACATAATGAGCCTCTACCAATATATCTTGTCTCAAAACTAGATCCCTAGGTACATAGATCCATCCTCTATTCAAACCAGTCTATATGACTCTAATGTAAATTCATCAAACTTCCACTCAAGGGGTATCTGAGACTCAATATCTACTTTAGCTAAAAGGTAGAAGTTGTCATAAGGAAGTTGTCACAAGATCATGCTCCGTAAGTTTGTACCCACTTAAGTAGCCATTACCAAATTCCTCTGACCACTCAAAGTTTCTACAACCACATTCTCCTTCCCCTTCACATGCTCTATCTCCATGTTTTACTCACATAGAAACTCCATCCAACAACCTTGATGAGCATTGAGATTGGGCTGCGGGAAGATGTATCGTAGGCTTAAATGGTCTATTCTAAGAATAAACCTCATGCCTAAAAGGAAATATCTCCAAAAAAGTAAAGGATGGAATAATGACACAAGCTCAAGGTCATGACTCAGGTAATTGATCTCATAATCCTTGAGTTTGTGAGACTCAAAATCTACTACTCAGTGATCCTGCATCAGAACACCTCACAACCTTACCATAGAAACATTTGTACACACAAAGAAATCCCTCAGAGGATCTGGCACTAAAATAATGCACATTGTCATAAGGTATTCCTTTAGTGTCCTGATGACCTTCTCACATGTATCTTACCAAAAAAAATTCTCTCGTATCTGCTGAAGGTAAGTGATTTGGTACGCAATACGAGAGAAGTCTTGAACTAACCTACTGTAATAACCTGTCAATCCCATGAAGTTGTGCACCTCGATAAAATTGGTTGGTTTGGGCCAATACATGGTAGCTCTAATCTTGGAAGGATCAACTGTGATACCTTCCCTAGAAATAATGTGACCTAAATATTAAATCTCTGTCTTGAAAAATGCACACTTGTATAGGTTCCCATATAGTTTTTTCTCTCGAAGACATTACAGAACCTACAGAAGGTGCTCCTTGTGAACCTCACACGTGCTTGAGCATATCAAAATGTTATCTGGAAACATGAGTATGAAGTGGTCCAAGAATATCCTGAATACCCCATTCATCAAATTCATAAATAATTCAGGGGCATTGTTCATACAAAATGGCAAAATGGTGAACTCATAGTGGTTATATCTCATGTGGAAAGTTATCTTGTTGATATCCACCTCCACAATCCTCAGCTTATGGTAACCAGACTTAATATCTGTCATAGAAAACATGTTATCCCCCTTTATATGATCAAATAAATCAACTACGTGAGGAAGGGGGTAACAATTCTTGATCATTACTTTGTTTAGCTATCTATAGTCCACACACAAATGTAAGTATGTGTTCTTCTTAAAAAAAATCATTGGTGCACCCCAAGGAGATACACTAGGATGGATTAGGCCCTTCTAAAGGAGGTCCTCTAACTATAACTTGAGCTCAAATAGCTCAGGGTTGGTCATTCTATATGGTGCATGTGAGATAGTCTCTACTCCAAGAGGCAACTCACTTGGAAAAACATGTGAAAAATCCTACAAAATGGGGTGATCATCTGGTGACATTCCATGAGTCTTATCCTCCGGTCGGTCACTAAATGTGATGGCATACAACTAACAACCGTGTTACACACACCACTTCAGCTACATAGTGGATATTGGGCAAATAGAAATGGTTCTACTAACTCCAACTATTACTGACTCAACTCCCAAATCATCTACTCAGGATATAACCTTACTATAACAATCAATTCTAGTTCTATGTGTAGATAAGCATTCCATGCCAAAGATAACTCCATATGAACCCAAGGGAAGGATACGGAGATCCTAATGTCATGGTGAAGGTTCGTAGGTCCTCCACACACTCCTTAACTAAGGTGTCCACTAAGATTTAACCTCCAGAAGTGATCTCAACATCTCAACTAAGGCCCTACCTAACTGCCACCATCCTATATCACTCTACTAATGATGGAGAAATTAAATATTATGAAGAGAAAGAATCAAATAAGATGGGGATGGAAATACCTCCAATGCTACTTGTGGTCTCAATCACCATTCTATAGTTCTCTTCGTGGTAGTTCTCGACCACTACATAAATCTAATGGCTATGTCCCATATCAAAAATTGTAGGCTTGGAAATATGTGCATTACCCTTATTAATAAGGTTTTGTGTGAACTCTCTTTAGTGATGTCCATGTACATCGCACCCAAAAGAACTACCTAGTCCCCTCCAATGAATAAATACTCCTCCTGGTGCCCCGGTAGTCTATGTTGTAGATCATGATGACCCTACCATATATCTCTATGGGTGCTATGGTTAACATACTCCTGATGAATGAGCATAGGGTGGATCCTGTGTCCTATTGGTTCCCCTAGTTGGAGGCCCCATAATGTGCCCTCTCTATGTATCTTGGCAATTTGGTGGTCAAAAAGGTGGTCGAGTCTACTTTTGTGCCTGTTGTGGCAGCTGGAAAGAGGATTTTCCTTAACCGTGTCTACTAGGAGGGGGAGGAGCTAACCCCGTAACCTACTATCTTACATCTGCTGAATATGGCTCCTCACTCTATCTTTGTTCTGTCAAGTCTTCCCCCTATTTTCCTCTGCAATGTATGCCTTCGCAACAGCCTCTTATAAAGTCTATGGACAATGCATACACATTTCCCCTCCCAAATCCAATTTCAGGCCCCCGATAAACTTGTGTAACCAAACCTACTCATCCTGCATGTACTCGACATACTATATCAAGTCTAGAAACCAACTCTCGTCCTCAGATACTGTCATAGATTCTTGTCATAGATCATGAAACTCATCGATCCATTGTTGGATGAATCTCTTAGTTGTGTATTTAATCATGAACTACTCCTCAAAGAGCTCCCATGTAAGGATATCAGAATCCACATGGATATTCTACTCCTCAGTCCTCCACTAAACTCTAGCTTCATCTCTCAGAATCCACATGGAGATTTCCTGTTACTAGTATAGGGACATAGCCTGAAGCATCTTCTCTAGCTGACCAACCATGTATTTGCCTCAAATCCTCCTATTTCTCGAGAAAAATGGGGTGGGTGTCACATCAGTATCTCTCTGATATTATACGCCACTATCGACTTATTGCCTCTTGGTCTATCAACATGATCACCACCTTGATCTATCTTTATATGTTGTATCCCTCTCTCCATGTCTCCTCTGAGGTGAATCCCATCTAGCTGAATCTGCATGGGAGTTATTCATCTTATAATCCTCACTATGTTGTGAAGGGATACAAGCCTCTACTGATGGCTCTATGTCATTATAGCTATATCGTCCCCCTATTTCTCCACCTCGTATAACTACATTGACATCTTGTAATGTGTGAACTATTTAAGGAAATATAGCGGCTATTGCCCGATCTGAGGTTAGTAGGTCTAGATCCACGTGTAAAAACCCTTCGTCTAGTCTGCGCCTCTTGCATAGACCAAGGTGAGAATAAGTTCATCATCTTCTAGGATGATTCATTTTTCTAAGTTTTATACATATAAAAATATCATGCAATGTTGTGTGTTTTAGTTTTAGAGTTACGCTAGATTTACTTGTGTTTCATGTTGGACTAGGGTCAAAGTGTTGAACCCAAAACTCTGATACCAAGTGTAACACCCACAACTTTCTATGCTCAAAACAATAATAAAACCTATTAATTTAATAAGAGAAAATTTTTGAAAACTTTTTTTTTTGCTTAAAAGGGTTGCATAGTTAAATATTATTCAAAATTTAATAAATTTCTTGATTAATATTTCTACAGAATCTTGTGGTGATCGAAAATTAATTAATAATTAAATACTATGAATTTATTTCCTAATGAATTTTGCAGTTAAAAAAAAAATTATGAATTTCAATTAATTTATTTATTTACACTCTTAATAATTATTATTTAAAAAACCCTTTAGTTCATTATCAAATACCATGCACATTTACTTTACGAATGCCACCCAAAATGGTCACAAATTACCTAACCACTGAGTGGCACCCAAACAACCAATAACCCATTACCTTTTAATTATTTTTCCATTCCCATAAAAATACCACCCACTTAAGTGATGCAGGATCTTATCTGATTCATTAGATCAAATCTGCAATAGCCATTGGATTTAAATTTTCTAAAAGTTCCACAATATTATTTAGGTTTACTTCTTATTTTCATTTTTCCCTAATCCCATTTCATTTTTGTTTTGCATGTTTGGAGAAAAGGAGGAGGAGAATCCATGGATGCCATTGAAGCAATTAGGAGGGTTTACATGATCCATTTTTTATTACTTGTGCTAAAATAGTGGATCTACCCTATTTTCCTTTTTGGGTATTATTTTTCCTATTGTATTTAAGTTATTTTTTACTTTCTATTGTAGGTTGAGTGTATATACATTGTGTATATACCTATTTTGGATGGATAGATATGAAACCCTAAATTATATTAAGAGTGTAGGAATTCATTAAGAGGAATGTTCAGAGCCATGGGTGGAGTCTATGAAAAACTAGAGCCAATATTTCAAGTTAAGGCTAAAGATGATCAAAAGGTTTGGTAAAAGTTTCATGTTGAGAATTACTGGTAATTATATTGTTATCTCCAAGTTTTATCATTCAACTAGAAGGTTTTAGTGGTTATTGTAACTTAGGAGGTTATATGAGAAATTATCAAAATGGATTTTGAGGACATAAAATCCTATCAGGCGAAGATAATAAAGGATGAAATAATAAAGATAATATTCAATAATGAGGAGGTCAATCTTAAGAAGAAAAAATTTCTTAGGATGAGGCTACATCATAAATGGCCAAAAATTTGTCTCCAAATTATGAAGTAGCTCATACTATAGGCTGAGCTCAATGTCTTCTATTGTCAATATTAGGAAATAATTTGTTAGTGTTCACATTATTTGAGTACGAGAAATTATATTATTTTAGATAATATAGTAGTATTTATGTGAAGTAATATTTTACAAAGTGATAAATATAACTACGTGTAATTGGTTATATAACTAAGTTGTTTAATAAATATATTATACTAATAATAGTCATCATTGAAAACAATCACACAAAATAGGTTATATATTGTTAGTGAGTTGTTATAGGAGATTTTATATCTCTTATAGTATATGAGATGTGACTCCTATAAATATGTAATGTGTTAAAGATGAATAAAACATATACAAAATATTATTATTATTGAGTTTACTTTCCGTTCAATCTTTTATACATGGTTGATTAAACTCTTAACAAAATTTTCGTTTGGTATCAAAGTAGGAACAATTTCTTATAATGAACATGAGTTTATTTTTTTAGAAAAAACTTGATATTACATTTTCATTACTAATGACAAACTCAACTTTGTGAAAAAACCATTCAAAGCTTTTTATAGATAGTGGGGATATCTAAATTGTACTTTGATAATATTGGGTATTTTTGTGTAGTGTGTTATTTCCAAGAAGATGAAATTCTGTATGCATTCAAATATAATCATGTCTATGTGCTTCATTTTTATTTTGTGCATTGGTTTAGTTCCTTTCATCCTCTTCTAAATTGCCTATACTTTGATCACACTTCTATCAATACGTGCATGCTGATTATTATTGACAGAGATTCTGTTGTTGTTTGATCTAGATAATTTTCACACATTATTCTTATCTACATCTTTTTCCCACATTCATTATGTTAATCATTTTTTGTCTATATTGAAAGATTACAACTTAGTGCATATTCTGAATCTTGATTTAATTGAACTGGAAACTAGAGTTCCTTGTCATCTCTACAATGAAGCACCCTTCTTTTAAACAATATAATTCATTTTAATAGCTGCTTCATGGAGTTCTAATCTAAAAAATATCTCCTATATCATGTAAGAAAACTACCTCCATAAAGAATTGACTCAACTTTGACTCCGGAGAAGACTTTATACAGCTGGATTTTTACTTTGCATGTATTGGCTCAAGCATGGCCTCGAGATATATCTATTAGCACCACTCCGAGCTCAGTTTTCCACACACTATTTCAACAAACTTAGCATTTGTATACTTATAGAGTAATAAATGTTTAAATTTTATTGGCCTCACCCAAATCATAATTTTTTGGGTGTCTAAAATATGTTCTCTATTTCAGTGATTTTGTAGGAAGTCATTTTTTAAAAATAAAGTATCAAATCATAGTTTTGTTAATAGATTTATTTATGTATTGTATGAAAATTTAAAATAGTTATTTGTATTGTTTTTAAATTAATCATTTTTATTAATTTTTAAAAAAAGAGTCAATGATAGAACATTCTTCTCTTCTCATGGTTAACGGTTGATGATTTTTTTTTTCAAGTAAAGATAAATTGATTTATTTTACCTTTGAATGTAGTCAAAAGTCTCTATAGAATGTTACTATATCATGTTTTATTTATTTTGAGTGAAGTGTTAATACTAAATAATTAGTTAAATCATGTTTACATGTCATTTAAAAAAAAAAACGTCAACATTTAGAAGTTCAAAACATAGAAAACAATTCCTCAAAAACGTATTATTCAGTGTAATCTGATGTTTTAAAATAATTTTTTCCACACTACGGTGGGAGATATAATAAAGTAAAATGTGGAAACTTGTAAGGGTCAACATCTAATTTTCTGAGTGAGCAACACAACAATTTAAATATGGATGCAAAGGAGGAAGGAGGTTGACCAATAATCTATCATTAGTCACTAGTCATGAGGCTGTAAAAATACATCAGTAGAAGCACATTTGTACTAAACCCAGTAAAGTTAAGATCAATTCCTAGGTGATACTTGTAACTGTCCCATATTTTTTATGATCAATATAACAGTGATCACCAATAGTGACTAATAATTTTATCAGGGCATGGTCTTCAAATTTCCATTTTTATATTATTTCAATTGTGTGGTGTGTGTAAAATAAAATATTTTATTCATTTTTTACTAAGTTTGCAAAGAGTATAATGTGCATATCATATATGGTGTTAATAGTTATATGAAAGGGTAACTGACAATAAAGACCCTCAAACATCATATATCCTTTGATTATCATACATCGTTCGAAGATGGTCACTTAGTGATAAGTTCACTGGAAACTAATAAGAGATAAGTTCTCGTTTGTAGGTGATCATGTGTAATAATATGAAAACCTAAATTATGCATTAGGATATGATTATTTTTCCATTTTAAAATTGCATAGTTCTTTGTCGTGTTTGAAAAAAGGGGAATGATAGGAAATATTTTCTTAATTCTCACATTATTTGAGCATGGGTAATTATATTATCTATGATAATATAGTAGTATGTGTGTAAAGTGATAATTCACAGAGTGGTAAATGCAATTGTGAGTAATTGGTTATATAACTAATTTGTTTGATAAAAAACTTAGGTTAATAATAGTAATGATTAAAACCTCTCGCATAGAATAGACCTTATGTATTTTTAGTGATTGTATACAGGTTATGTGACTCCTATAGATATGTAATGTGTCTCGGATGAATAATGCATATAGATAATATTATTGTTGTTGAATTTACTTTGTGGTAAATCCATTGTACACATTTGAGTAAACTTTGCCTAAAATTAGATTCATCACTTTCTCCTCAAGAAATGATTTAAAGGCCATAATTGTTAGGAATATAATATTTAGTGCTTAACATTAATAGTTTTGTATGAAATATAATTGTTTGTATAGTGGTTGTAGCTACTTATGTAGATAGGTTGGGTGAGAGATTTATGGGGTGAATAGTTGAGAAAACACCTTATTTATAGGAGAAAATTTGAATAAAAATATGTATCATGTTTTCTATGAAATTAGTGTGAAGAATTGTTGGTGTGTTTATTTTTCTCAAATCTAATGCTCTTTGATCATATAGTATCTAAGAGATCCTAATCCTCTCTCCGATATGAGTTTTTGAAATGTAGCCAGTGGTAGTTAGTTATCTTCTATTGCCCTGTGTATGAGCTATTATATGTCATGGATACTTTTTTTGTGTAGATTATTTTTAAGTGTATATCAAATCCAAACATGTACATATATCCATTTTCATATCTATGTTTGGAATTTGGTGTTGTGCAAATTTATATTCAGTCAAGGAGTTTTGGTCATGTTTTATTCTTGTTGTTATCATAAAAAAAGAAAGCATTTTTATTTTGAGTTGGGAGCATTTTGCGAAGTTAGAAAGACATCTCAGTCAGTAATATTTATTGATAGCACCGATTTTTTGTATTTAGCATTACATTTTTGACAGTGATCATCATTTTATTTTTTTATATTATCAAGATCTGCATCAAATTCTAGTTTTCTTTTCATGATATTTTGTTGGATAATCACAGTGTGGGTATTTGGATAGGATTATCAGCTTCATATGATTGAATTCTTGGCCAATACATGACTATGAAAAAAATACCTTCATAGATCTCTGACCTATGCCATCATTAGATGCATTAATTCTTTCAGCAGTGGCAAATCTTGGATCTACGAATGTATTGCTATATTGTAGAATCGACTCAATTTGGATGTTTTCAATCACAAAGTGGTTTAGTGAATATACCAATTAAACATCTCTGACCCTAGGTGGATACAAATTGGTGTGGACATTACAAACCTTGAACTCGACCACCAACCTTTTAGTGAATGTGCGATACTCAAATTGAGAGTCCCGTTTCCTGAACTTGCCACATGTGTTGTGTTCCAGATTCTTTGGTATTTGCATTCTCTCCCATGGTCTTATGTATCATAAAAGTGTATTGTTTATACTTTTTGTATTCTGACTTGTAGTTTTACGTCCAATTTCCCGATGCATATTTATTGTCAAAAATCCTTTATATATTCATGTTAATCACGACTCCATGCTTATATCTGGTACCATCCATGTAATTATAAATACATCCATATGTAGATCGTAACATGTCTTTGTAAGGTTATTAATTTTAGTCTCTACTTTATATCTTAGAAGTCTCTATACATGTGAATATAGTGTTATTTTGCGTTTAAATAAAATTATTAAGAGTCATGTCGTAATAGTCAATTTGGGTATCAATTCAAAAAATTTAGAATGTCAAGTCAATCCTCCAAGTGTCATTAAAAGAGTCAAAAATAAAATTCAAATGTATTTATTTTCAAGATTCGGTCATTCTAAAAGTTTGGAAAACAAATCTCCTTAGAAACGCATTTTTCGGTGGATTTCGATGTTTATTTAAGGTATGTTTTTGAGATTCATGGTCACATTCCGTTGAGGTAATAAAGTGAAACTGAAGGACAAAATGAAACTCAAGTTGGGGGTTGATCAATTCCTCTTTTTAGTTGTGAATGACGGGGCAATAATTTGTTGTGGTGACATTATTGTGGTCTGAGTATTATCTATCATTTTTGGCAGTGTGTTTCATTTAAGAGTTCCTATTTTGCATGGTTTTGGATATTGGAAAAGGATTTGTGTTGGAACGCAAATGATTAACAGTGATCCTTTGACTGACGTGATCCTCTAAATATCATACTTCATTGGAATATGGTCTTCTTTTGAATACGTTCACATGTAATCGTGACCACATGTAACAAGATCTAACTACCAAGAGCTAGTCAGTAGTACGTAATTAGATATAGTTTGATTCTTAGTGATCGTGTGTGGAAATTTTACATTGTAGGGTTGAACATGACACCAATGGTCCATTTCCATTTTCCGCCTAAAACAACTAAATTTAAAGGAATCTTCTAATGGCAGTGGCAGTTTCATATGTTTTCTAGGATTGAGTGACACTGATCAACAATAGTGGCTCTAATTAAGAGAATTTTAATTCTTATAGGAAGTAATGTGAAATCTCTTTTCTATATATGTTCTATTGTGTAGCTTTTTTATAAGCCATATGCGATTCATATATAATTCCCTCATGTACAAGCATAGTGGTGAACAAAAGCACCAAAGTAAGTTAATTCTTTGATCTTGAAAAGGTTCATGGGAGGATCCAGAATACCAAAGGAGGTGGTAAACTGATGGGGATTATTCACGTCAAGGATTTTGGTGAGGCTTTTTAAAACTATGGAAGGAGAGATCCTCTCTTTTGATTAACATAATTAGTCACATAGTAGGACATGTTTCACATGGGTGATCATACTACAGTTGAGTGTGTGGATATTTTTCTACCATGTTTGCACTAATGGGAGAAGTTTCAAAATATAATTGTTAGTGATTCACATAAATAGTTTTCTATGAAATATATATTTTTGTATAGTGTTTATAACCACTTACATAGATAAGTTGTGGGAGATATTTACATAGTGAATAGTTGAGAAAACTACTTGTTTATTGAAGAAAATTTGACTATCAATATGTATCATTTTTTCTATGAAATTAGTGTGAATAATTGTTACTTTTTTTATTTTTCTCAAATATAATGCTCTCCGATCAATAATATTAGTCTTTACTACATTTTATGAGATCTTTGTAATGTATAGTAACATCCTTTAAATTGAAACATGTAAATGAGATAATTCATTAGGGTATCATTATCCTCTTGGTTAAGATGGGAGTCCCCTTTCAGGGGAATTATTTGTAATCCTATTAAGGAAAATTTCAGGGAAGTTGCAGTTAATTTCAAAGAAAAATAGGATATGAGGTCTATCCCTAAAAAATAGTGAGTAAGAGGCATCAATTTAAAGGATCATTTCTCTTCAGGAAAGCAATAGTTATAAATATAATAAGGAATTTTACAAAGATAAATATATGATTTTCAATAAATATGACACATTTTTACAAATATCTAAACCCCCATGCTTATGAGAGAGAGTGTTAAAAAAAATAAGTTTGATGAAAAACATGAAATCCAGATAAATGGGATAGGAGGAGTGTTTGTGGGGATAGTAAATATGGGATTATTAGAAAAATTAATGGGAATAAAACCCATCACAATGTGAATAAGAAAAAACCACCCCTACAAAGAAAAAGGAGCAGGTAAAATATGCAAAATTATTCAACACTCAGGAGAAACATAAAGATGTGGTTACATATTTTTTTGTTTAACAAATCATGATTTTGAAGAAGATAAGAAACGTCGTCAATTAGAGATATGACTAAAAGAACTAGGAATTATGTCATAAGCAGGAACGGAATAGGATGGAATTCACTTACATGGTGGATATCTATATTAGCTATATGGTGTCATGGGATTCCCATCAGTGATAACTTATCATATCCTATTATATGTTTCCTAGATTCCAATGATTTGAACTTTACGTGATATTGAACATACCCCTTGTGTAATTTTGTCTTACATGTTTCTAAATTTTTGTAGAAGTTAATTGATACAAAAGGATATGTATTCCTTTGTTTCAATTAAATCCCTTGTATTTTTATTGATTATAAGAACAATTAAATCCTATTTACTTACCCTATCTAATAAAACATCATATTAATATAAATATATTGAATTTTCTCTCCCTAATAGAGAATGAAATGTCATAATCCACTGATACAATTTTTTAATTTAAATTTTTGAGGATTTAATTTTTCGCCATTTAGAAGATTAATTCTTTGATGTAAAGTATTAAATCCATGCAAGGTTTAAATGATTTTTGTTTTTGTTTAATATTTCAAGACACCATGCATAGACATACATGTAGAGAAGAGTATTTCTAA
Source organism: Taxus chinensis (assembly GCA_019776745.2). Taxonomy (NCBI): domain Eukaryota; kingdom Viridiplantae; phylum Streptophyta; class Pinopsida; order Cupressales; family Taxaceae; genus Taxus; species Taxus chinensis. Next base: position 97,086,412 of record CM034148.1, on the reverse strand, counting down.
TCATTAAATTTATTTACTATCCAATATAAAGAATTATGTCAACCTATTGACCTAATATTTAATTACAATCAAAGTTAGTCGTGTGGGGAGTTTCAATGAAGAAAATTCATGATGACACGTCAAAGGTATAAATGCTTTAGGACTATAAGTTTAACTGATTAAGAAAATAATTACAATGAATAAATTCTAATCTAAATATGTACCACCACCATAAAATAAATGTGCAATGAAATATATATATGAACTGTGTGCAAGTGTTTTGTGCTTTTTAGCTAAGTTAGATGGATGAGAACTAACACCTAAATAGTTTTATAACAAAGCCAATGACAAAAATCTAAACACCATCAAAGATGAGAGCTAAACAAGATTAATACCTAACATAATGCATTATCTTTGAATTAACAATGCTATAGTATTTAAACCTCTACTTCTCTAGACTACCAACAAACAAGTAAATGGACCTAAATAAGCTCCATGACAATCAATATTTGGTTATCGTTGATATCTCCAAGAACCTAGGAATGGGGGCTTATCAAAATTGGGCTACAAGACCCTTTTGACACCTCCCATATGACCTAAGCACTTTAGGCTAGAAATAGGAATCTTAGCTCCTCAAGATGATGAAATCTCAAGAGAACAAAAAAGCAAGCTCTTAGTCTATTTTCCTATATGCTTTGCATTTGCTTTCTCAAAGAGTTTAGGTGTAAGTAAAAAGGTAGGTGGAGGGCTATTTATATAGCCCAAAGGATAAAGGATTCAACACATCCTCATGAATGTGGGATAAAGGTAAAACATGATTAGGAATGGATAAGGTTGCTTTATTAAAGGTAACCTTACTTTAGAATGGTTTTATACATGCTTAGAAAGTCATGGGAGTTGGGGGGTGCTTTAATTAATCAAAGGTGATTAACTAATAGGTAGATGTGAGCTTATAGAAGCCAATTAGAGGAATATTAGTACGATTCAGACTATTAGAAAGGGATTAAATCAATTAAATATTGATTTACTAGTTAAATGAAAGGGAAGACTAATTAATTAATAATAATTAATTAATCTAGATAGAGGAGGTGATTAATTAATGGAAAGTTGTTAATTAGGTTGTTAGCTAGATAGACGACTTAATCAATTAGTGTATTGTAATTGATTAACGACAACAAGAGGGAATACAAGAGCTTTTGACGATAAGTTGTCAATTTGTGAGAAAGGGGATAATTAGTGAAATTTATGTATTTAAATTACTTGGGCATAATTATAGGTGTTTACATCAACCAAGCAAAATAATATAGAAAATATGAAACCTTATTTGTAAATGTATAGATACAATACTTAATTTATTCGTAATTAAATATGGCCTATGCAAAAGTGACGAAGTGATAAACAAAAGGAGGGAAGTGTCACACTGAATCCAAATAAATTATGCAACCTCAGAATATTCCTAGAATGGGGTATCTATCCCTAATCAAGGGCGCTACAGACTTTCTCTTGGAGCCTGTGACTATTCAAAACCTCAAAAAACAAACTTTTCATTGTCATGAGATGTTCGTTTTCCTTCACTCCTTTTCACAAGTATGTCACACCAAGCTCGTAGATTTCTCCTATAACCTGCAATGAAGAAATGACATACAAAACCCACAATGCATCAAATCCAAAAACTAAAAAAATGTAAATGAGGGGTTAGATTGTCCTCTTATATCAAACGAGTGAACTTACAACTGAGTGGTATCCTACATCTTAGTCCTAATGTAGTTTTATGTGCATGTGTGTCAAAATCATGCCCTAGATGAATCCTGTGCGTGTCATACTTAATAACAAGAAATTAGCTAGATGTAAATGATATAAATAGATGTGTGCATGAAAAAATAAAATTCCCCTCCTATACATGTATGCAGAAATGACACTCGCTTGTCCTTTTTTTGGAGCTAGATGGATTCTTAAATGCTCTTAGAATGGCCTTTGAATGCAAATTTAGGTTGTGATACCTAATCCTTAGTGTTTCGTACTTTATTAAGGTCACATAACTTTACATTTATATGATTTCCTTACTTAAATTTAATAATCAAGCTCAAAAAGGTTGAACACTAAAAATATAAGATTCCCAAATGGATATAAATGACCCAAAATATGTGAGCAAAATACAAAGAGTTCAGGGGCACCTGACATTGACATCCTAGATAGGCGTGGTGTCTAGAACAGTTTATGTTGAAATCTTAAAATACAAAACAGGAAACACAAAGCAAGCGAAGATTTCCAAATACAAGGTTCAATTAGTACTTTTCTTGCTAAGGAATCATCTGAGTAGTAATATGTGATCAAGCCTAGATAGATACCCAAAGTGCATGATTTAGTGTCCACATTCCCCCCAAATTATGTTGTTGAGTGAATGCTTGATAACATAAAGTAGATAAGAGATGTATAATTGATAACCATGTAGATCAATGGTGAAAATAATTCTGAGAGACAAGAAAAAATGTGGAGTGATAAAAATGTGAAGCATGGATGTTAGAGAAAAGGAAGTGAAAGATGATGATGATGATGATGAACCTAGGGTGAGAGAATTTGTATAGATTTCACATATGTACGTGTTTTTTATATCACTTTATGTGTTATGATGTGTGAAGATATGTGATTAATGTGATTTTTACTTCCCATAAGGATGAACTTGCAAAAGAGAAGAATGAAGCAATAAAATAAGTGTATATGATCAAAATGATTAAAAAGCATGTAAGAAATTATGTAAAAATTAAAAAAGGAAAATGTACACCTGACCCTAGATGGGTAAGAGGAGGTAGAAAGGATCTTGAGGATGTTATAGAAGAATGAGCTATTTGGGATATCTCAGGCCACTTGTGCTGAATGCGATCTTTTTTGGAGATCTCATGCTGAGAGAAGAAGAAGTATAGGGAGAAAGGTCTGTTGTCATCCTCTAACCTTTGAATACTTCCCAAAGTGTAAATACAACTAATGATGTTGTGTAAAAATCTGATCTGGTTCCATCTAACTTGAAAGTGGAATAAAAAGTGTAGTGTATGCTTTTCGAGTGTTAAATGATTGTCTATCTTAAAAAATCCGTTGTTTAAAATACCGAAAACTATGCTGAAATAGAAAATTTTATGTGATTTCCCCCTATTAACACACATCAAAGAAGGGTTATGGGAACCCACACGCTGCTTTCTAGTGATGGGCACTAGTGTCTATTCTATGATGAGAACCTAAGTGAGGTTTGGGCCATTACTGATATTAAAGAGTATGTCAAAAGTGTGGTAATTTTATTATATTGTGACTATATAACACCATATGGGGTAATTGATACACCCAAATGATGCTCCCCTCATTTGGGGTGCATGTGACGTCATTGAAGAGTATATGTTGCCGAAAGGAGGACCGTCTTCTGAATTACATTTTATGCCATGTAGGGGAAGGGAATGTTCTTGGTAGAGACCAAGGTACATGTAAACAAAGTGGATGGAAACAAGTGTATGTAACACCTAATTTTCAATGCTTAAAATTTAAGGGATAATTTTTCTTATATCTTCCAAAATAACTTTTTTTCTTCAATGGTTTAAATGTACAACATTTAAATCCAACAAAAATATATAATTAAATTCATAATGTAACAATTAGGAAACCATGTGCATAAATATGGGTCAATTAGATCTACCTAATCTTCCATAGATTACTCTTTCAATTCTATATACAAACTATATAAGTGGTACCTGTACGTTGAAAAAGTGACAAGCAAGCGTGGGAATATACAGGTAACTCTTCCGCGTACCCGACCTCCCGAGGTCGGGCCGAGACAGCCGGTGGGGATGGAATATGTGTAAGATACAGACCAACTAGTTAGGCAATCTAATGTCTTCGACACGCACTAATGGAATTTGTGAATCTAAGGCAAAGAAGGCCCTTCTAACTTAGACTGGCGTGATAGATCGATCGGCAAGGATGACTGCTCGAAGGCTCCAATCAATATCGAGCTCTGGCGTGATTCGATCTATGGGTTGTGGAATACGTGGATAATGACCTGGGATAGTTTCGTGTACGTCCCCAGATAAGGTCATATGGTGGATGGTGAATACAATTGACTCTACGGGTGATTCTCTTGCCTAGTCCGGAATTCTCTAGCTTTGTTAGTCGCTATATCGAGTAAGGACAATTGTTCGATGATGATGGGTGGGAGTGGAGTAGATCTGAATACTAACGTGCGTAGGCCAGTGTCTATATCTGGTTGACCTATGCATTCATTAGGCTGTGGGATTTGTGGATCATAACCATAGACTCTTGGTTGTTGTGGACCTGCTATGGTCATGTACGAAATCAAGTCCTAATCCCTAATATACAGTAATCGTATGCTTTCTCAGCTTCTATGTTTAGGACCACCAACTGCATGATCTTCTCAGAATATCTCACAGGCATTCGTGCAACCTAGACCCTTAAACTAGTATCTATGTCTGTGAGAGTGTCTCCTGCACCTGGCTGTGGGACCAAAGGATCACAACCAAAGGTTTGTTCTCTTTCAAACCCTTCTACAATAATGTGAATGTTTGCCTAGGATAATCTGTAGTTCGGTTGATTTGACCAAAACGTGTATGCTTGATCGTCTTTTATATTTAACCCTCTCAACTGAGAACTAATCAGTTGTAAATCTATTGTTGTTTGGAAGACTTATATTCTAAGGTTCTGGTCTATATCGGTTATTGCCATGACGAGATTGGGTTGAGGAACGATTGGCTCGAATACATATTCCCTAGGCACTCTGGGTCCCGTGATGGTCATGCAAAAGAAATGATGTAAACGAATTGTAGAAAAATGAAAGTTAACTATCTGCAATATATCTATAGCGTATATGATTTCTTTTTTTTTTGTGTATTTTCTGACGAACTATATGAATTTAAGAAAGCAACTATTAAAATATCTAGAAATGACAACTAAATAATAATCTAAAACAAACAAGATAACCGAGTGTAGTTATTTTCCTGTGTGATTTATAGATCTATTCTAAACAATAGCTTATCTAATCTATCTGCAAGATTCTCGATCCTACCTCAGAAGTGAGGAGTGAATCATAGTTTCTCAGAAACTATCAATCCCCACAGCTTCCCTGGCAATATCAAGAATAGAATTTACTGAAATGAAACAATTAACTACTCTATTTGATATGATTCTAACTATAACTTTGAAATATAGAACCTGGATTCCGCAGAACAGTGGCGAATCCGATGGTGTGCGTGATCTTGTCCCCTCAGTGTGATCTCCTCATTCTTTCGTGTTCACGTGGATCCAGAAAAGCGTGTAATGCTAGCATCAACAGAAGTAGATATTGGGATAAAAGCAACTCAGAATACACACCGAATACAATGCGAGTAAGAGAGGGATAGCACAAGAGTACAGAGCTTGGCTTATGCAATTCCTAGCGGGATTTATTGCGAGTCATGCAACATAAAGCGTCCAGAACCTGAAACTATCATGTTTGAGGAGCAAACCCTGCAACTTTAATGGCTTCCTAAGCTATTCTACTCCAATGGATTGGATAAAACAACAACACTGCTTGAACAAGATGGATTTGTGGCTTACCAACAGTAAGACAGTGAACTAAACAACAACACTGTTTGTAGAAGATGGATTTGTGGCTTACCAACAACAAAACAATGCTAACTAAGCATGTATTGAAAGAAACTAAACACTCTAAGCAAAAGGAAAACTAAACCTATTGTAAAAAGAAATCCAGAGGTAGACTTTTGGGGCCATTTTCTTGAGCACAAGCAATCTATTTATAGGAATTTCATTCACCCAAAGATCAAAACCAAACTGAACTCTCAAACAATAAACAAAGGCAAAACACTATTCCAGGGAACCAGAACCATAAATGCAAGCTCATGGTAGTAAAAGAAAGCAGGTAAATCGTTGAATTTACGTGAGTCGTGTAAAAAAATCCTTCTGGAAAATGCGTAAAAGACCACCGCTATGAGCAGGGTGGCGGTTACAGGACTGCCGCACTGTTCAAGGCGGCGGTCACTAGACCGCCGCCCAGGCAGGGCAGCAGTTTCATTACTAAAGAGAAAAGGGCTAAAAGAAGAGAAAAAAATAAAACTAAGGCATGTGTTGGCTAAGCGGGGCATGCGGGATGTTAACGCATACTTGGAGAGCTTTTCCGGATCCCGAACACCTTGCAAGGAGACCTGTATCATCATCGGGGTACTTGTCACGTTGTTCCGGCAGTACAATACCTTTACAGTTTTGGGTACGTACATATTGCCCCCTCGGAGAAGTGTTTTAGCCATGAAGAGGTGTAAAACGGTGGGTCCGAGTATGGCAGTCCCGAAATGGGAAGTTAGAATTTATACCTTACACGTCCGTGTGTTGAAATGATGCCATCCAAAATTCCTGCTATCTGCAAAACGAAAAGAGAACTCAAGTGCAGATAGATACAATAATTTGGAAAATAAACACTAAAATAATAGGGAATGAGAGCGTACCATTCGTGCGGGGATAGGAACTTACCTCTATCAGCGCTCCAAACCTGTGAAAAGTCATTTTAAAATGAGACAGAGTGCTATATATATGAAAGTGGGCCCATTTTCCTATTCATTTGCGCGAGTTGATTTGATTTTTTTGAGCTCTCAGACCCACGGTGATGGTTTCTTGCGTGAGTATAGTCGAAACGTCCGCAGCGAGACCGTGATCATGCCTCCACATGCGGAACACTGCCCCGCTAGATCACAGGTTGGTTTTCCTCAATTTTGTGTTTTTCCCCCCTTAAATTTGAAATGTTAGATTTGTTGTAATGGGGGAGTCATTTTTGAAAATACTAGGTTCAAAAGGACCACCTAGGGGGGGTGCCTACTAGGTAGGCTTCGTTTTTAGGTTAAATGGTCATTTTTTGCATGTTTTAGGCTTTTTTAGATTAAAAACCTGCGTGGGTTTTCGGACCATGACCGCCGCCCTGGCCAGGGCTGCGGTTACATGATCGCCACCCTATTCAGGGTGGCGGTTACATGACCGCCGCCTTTAATGCGGAGGTTACAAAACTGCCTCCCTGCTCAGGGTGGCGGTTTTGCACATAATGCAAAAGGAGCCTGTTTTTGAGATTGTGTTTGTATTTTTAGCACTTCTACATCTTTTTATGATTTTCTCAGTATTGTTTGGATACTAACTTGCTGTGTTTTGTGTATTTTTGGGTGTATGCAGGCGAGAGAGGAGTACATCAGATGGAGCAGAGAGAGAGAGTGTGATTGTCTCTTAGGGGTACTAGATGCTCTCTCACAGGATGAGGAGGACATACTTCAGAGGGCTGGTATACTGCACATATTGCGCATGCCCCATGTTGCACCATCCAGTCACATCCTTTGTGACTTATTTTCTTACTGGGATGCAGATCGGAACACCTTCCGATTGCCAGGGGTCCGTGGTGAGTGGACCATTACATTAGAGGATGTCTACCGCATTCTGGGGGTACCGATCATCGGGAGGTGACTTACATTAGAGACAGCATGCTCCCGGGCACAGATTGCATAGTGGGCAGCATATATGGGAGATGCAGTCATCTCCATGGGGTCAAAGAAGGGGGTGAGAGTTCGATCCATTCCTTCTTTGCCTATCCCCTTACTTCGCCAGGCCATCATGGGGATCCTTGCCTCGAGATTGATCGGGAACAAGGGAGGTGACACGTTATTATACTGCTGGGGCCCCATTATTTCATAGATAGAGGGGCACGGACGGATATACGCCTGGGGTACAGATATTCTTGGGACCACCTACCACGATCTATATAGGGTTGTCCGTTTATAGGGGCAGTCACTGAGCCACCCGACTCTAGTCATGAGTTGGGTTTATGAGCGCTTCATCCCTTATGGCAGGGGTGTGGAGGTGGCAGCTCCTGGAGCTGTTAGGGCAGCCAGATGGGCAGACATATCGGTGCTTAGAGCACCTCATCAGCCAGTTGCCTCCCTGACTAATGTAGACATGGAATTGACACTGTACCAGCTTATGGCCGGCATATGGGGCGAGGAGACTCTTACCTTGATCTCCTGCTCCACCACAAGGCAGCTTATCGACCGAGTGGGATGAGTGGAGGTGCACCCCTTTGGCCGAGTTCCTCAGCAGTTTGGCCTTCCATACATGGGTATGCTTCCCCCAGTGGCGCTAGTTTACATATCATTTTGCGAGGCCAGAGGGGGGCCCAGAGGCCTAGGTTGGACAGTAATTACTCCTGGCATTCCCATTGCAGCCAGGAGGATAGTTCGTGCTAGAGGGAGAGTCTGGTGCACCTCGGGCACCTTTGCTTCAGATAGCTGCGGGTCCTGCTCATAGCAGTGATGACCCTATTGATATTGACTCCAAGTCTGAGTAGTTTACAGAGGGAGGGACAGAGGAGGAGACCGAGGACAGCGATCCTGAGTGGCATGACACTCAGGATATTATGCAGGCAGAGAGGGCTGAGCAGAGCGTAGAGAGGGACACTCTAGTTTCAGAGGAGCCACTCTCCCAGGGCCATGGTGGAGAGGATGAGTCTGTTGCGAGGCGACACGTTGCTCCTGCCATAGGAGTAGCCCCTCAGTCAGCAACGGGATCCGCAGTAGGTGTTGGCCCTAGCGACCCATCTTGGAGGCCTGGGGATCCGAGTAAGTTACCCTTTCGCCCATCTTAATGTTTATTTGTAGGCTCTCTTTAGTTGTTTAGTTGATATCCTTTATCCTCTTTCTTGGTTTCTAATTCGATTTTCTCCTTTATTTGTAGAGACTGTTGATGAGTGGCGGGATCTGATCCGTAGGGTATGTACTGATTCCCTGATGATCCCCATGGATAGGACCCACGCAAAGCTGTTCGTGGACGCTGGGGAGCCTTCAGCAGCCAGTAGACATACCGACATGTTTTTGCTCCTGTTTGGCACATGGCCAGGATGGTGTTGACCCTCCACACTGAGTTAGCGGGCTATAGGACGGTTGAGCGCCTCATGAGGAGCCATTCTAGTGGTGAGACTGCAGCTGCTCCTCGAGACCCCGAGCCCTCCGTTCATTCAGAGCGCCGGCGTAGCCGGAGTCCTAGGCGAGGGCGTGCACCTTCGGAGGGGTCGCGTAGGGATTGAGAGGCCACTTGGCTCTCGTGTATTTATATATTCTTTGTATATTATGGGCTCTTTGAGCATTTTGACCATGCCTAGTGCATGATGGCATTGTATATAAACATTGATTATTTATATATATGCATTCTGTTTTGGATCCAAATCTTGGCACTCATGGTTTCTTTTCTATTTCCAGTTTCTCTATGTATACTACGATGTATGTTTTATATGCTTTCTAGAATGTATGCAATGGAGAACAGATGATGCAAATGCTTTTTTTCTTTTGTGTATTTCATGATGCTGATATATGTAGATGTAATGTGATTTTGAATCTTAGCTTCCGTAAGCAATTTTTGGATACCTCATGTTTGTTTTGCAGAGTGATGAATATAACCAGTATGATGAACAGATTAACTTGCCCCACTCCTAACTCCACGCAACTAGTAAGATGCGAGGGCTCATCACCGAGAGCTAGAAAGGGCACAAGTTATGAGGTGTAGCCGAAATGATAGTGATAAAAGATAGACGAAGCTTTGGCGGAACCAAATTGGAAACTACAAGTCAACTCCACTCGAGTGACTCCATAGTTTTGGGTGCAACTTGCTTTGCGGTTTATCTAGACTTAGACCCGTAGATGGCCACATAGTAGACAGAATCTAGGTTTTTAGGATTTTAAACTCTCTTGGAATTTTGAACATTTGATTCATTCATTTTTGACTCAAAGTTTGAATTGTTTGTTTATGAATTTTAACGTTTGCTTTGTCAAGAGGACCCCCTGTACTTTGCCACATGCTACTAGTAAGAAGCGTGGGTTTATCACTGTGGTAAAGGTACAGGTGAGTAAGGGCATTTCCATCCTTTCCCAACCCTACGTCACTAGTAAGAGACGCAAGCTCATCACCGAAGGTTGGTGGGGCAAGGAAATGTGTAAAATAAATTTTTCTATTTAATCACTTGTTGACTTGTTTTCTTGAGTAAAATGTCAGTATGTGCTTATTTCCAAAGAGATGCATATATGGGATAGATGTGACACCATGAAGCTTCTAGAACAGACCATGGGCAAGACACCTATCCTAAGAAGAAATCAAAGCGAGAGTAAACTTGCATATCTTGGCATGGTTACTATTAAGACTTCGTCATGTCTGATTTTATTTGATAAAATGATTCTGAGATGATTTTGATGATATCATGAAGATGGAGAGGTATGATTAGAAATTTTATGCCAACAACATCATGAGTTTGTAATGAATTACTTTGAGGATAGATTCCTTGATCACTATTTATGTAAGAAACAAGTGGAAAAAATGATCTTAATCTATATGGAGATGCAATGAAAGTAGTTATATACGTAGTGATATAAGTAGTGCTAGCTGCTTATGCATAGAACTGCTTGAGGTGCAGGGAATTGACTGTTTCACCAAATTCCTCACCTTCTAGTGTACATAAGAGGTATGCACCATTTCCATATTCCTTCATGACTCGGTATGGGCCCAACCATTTGGGCCGGAATTTCCTTCCTTTGCCGGTCTTCTTGTCGATCCGGCTATCTAGCCATAGAACTAGATCACCTTCGTATATGTTGCGTTTCATAGAATTTTCTTGTTGTACTGCCGGCACATCCAGTCAGCATAGACTCTATGTCATTGTTCAACATCTAACCTAGTTTCATCTAGGCTTTCAAGTTGGGAAAGACGTGCTTCTCTGTAATCGTCTTCATCCAGAATCCCTTGTAATCAAATGCGGAGACTGGGTATTTCGACCTCGAGTGGGAGAACTGCCTCTACCCCTGAACACTAGTGAAAAAGGAGTTTCTCCCCGTTGGTGTTCTTATTGAGGTTCGGTGGGCCCATAAGGCCGGATATAATTTCAAATGCCAATCTCATTTTTTTTCTTTCACCGTTTTAAGGAGAATGGCTTTTAGCATTTTGTTTGTCGCTTCAGCCTGTCCGTTGGCTTGAGGGTAATATAAGGAAGCCGTATGATGGCTTATCTTAAATTTATTGCATAGCTCGCGAACCTCTTCATTCTTAAAAGAAGTTCCATTATCAGAGATAATGATTTATGGGATACCGTACCTGCAAATTATTTGGTTTAAAATGAACTTGGCGATTACAGAACCAGGTACAGTATTAAGAGGCATAGCCTCTACCCATTTAGTAAAATATTCAGTGGCCGTGATTATGAAATTATGGCCGTCTGTGGATGAGGGAGAGAATTTCCCTATTAAGTCTAAACCCCATGTAGAAAAGGGCCATGGAGTAGCGATTGGTTGCAGAGCTTGTGCCGGCATGTGGATCTCATGAAAGAATTCTTGGCACTTATGACACCTGCGAACAAACTCTATTGCGTCGTGTTCTAGAGTGGGCCAGAAATAGCCCATTTGATGTATTTTTCGAGCAGTGGCATGGCCACCGAAGTGGCCTCCACACATTCCGCTGTGAGATTCATGGAGAATGTTCTTGGATTCTTCTGTGCCGACACATCTTAGGAGCATTCCATCGAATGCTTTTCGATAGAGCACTTGCTCTATAATGACGTATTTATCTACGATAATGCGTAACCATCTTCTTTGCTGCATGGTGTAACTCCTTCTGAGTACGTACGGTCCATGATATAATTAATGATATCGGTGTACCAGGGGCATTCAGAGATAGAGGGTCAGGTTTCGATGTAGTATACACACTCATCCAAAAAGTCTAAATCTACTAAATCACCTCCATCTAAAGGGTTGTCAGCTAACCAATCCGCAATGATTTGTCCCTTAACTGACTTCTGATTTACAAATGTTAACTTGAATTCCCCCATTAAGGTTATAAAACATCCAGCCTTTTTAGACAAGGACCCTTGTGTGAGGAAAGTTCGTAAGTGGTTCGTTTTTACCATGACCCTTGTTTCTTGGTTCAGCATATAGTGTCTTAAGCGTTTAGTAGAAAAGATTATGGCAAGGCATTCTCGTTCTGCTTGTGTATAGCACATTTCATAGTCGAGTAGTGTTCGGCTAATGAAATAAATCACACGTTCTCTCTTGTCATCATCTTCTTGGGCCAACATACAGGCCAGCCAGACATTGGTAGCTCGTGAATATAGAATTAACGGGTGATCTAGCTTAGGCGGCATTAGCGTAGGTGGTGATAATAGGAAACGCTTAACTGCATCGAAGGCTTCATTGCAGTCTTTGGTCCAATCAATGCTATAGTCTTTCTTGAGTAAATTGTTGATTGGATGAACAGCGAAGCTTAAGTCCGGGATGAATCTTCGGATTGCACCCAGCTTTCCAAGGAATGACCTGACTCCAGATTCATTTGAAGGTGGAACCATTTCGAGGACTACCCGGATTTTGGTTGGGTCGACATCTATCCCTCGTGAAGATATGATATAACCTAGGAGCTTCCCTCCCATTACACCAAAGACGCATTTCTCTGGATTTAGCATGACTCCGTATTCTATTAGACATGAAAGAATTACGCGGAGTACTTCCGGATGGTCACAACGCTTCTTGGCCTTAGCCAATAAGTCGTCAACGTAAGATTCCACGATTTTATGGATTAGATCATGAAATATGTATGTCATAGCTCATTGGTACGTAGCACCGGCATTTTTGAGACCGAATGGAATAACAGCATAGCAATAGGTTCCCCAAGGAGTTATAAACGTAGTTTTAGCTTGATCTTGCTCAGATATTCTGATTTGATTGTATCCCGAGAATCCATCCATGAGAGACAAAAGTTCAAATCCAGCTGTTGCATCAACAATGACATCTATGGATGGTAATGGGAAGTCGTCTTTAGGACATGCTTTGTTGATGTCTCGGAAATCTATGCAGATGCGTATCTTTCCATTCTTCTTGAGAACGGGAACGATGTTAGATACCCATTGGGAATAGTCAACTGGTTTGATAAATCCTACCTGGAGGAGTTTTATTACCTCCTCCTTTACCATGAGAGCTACCTTGGGCTTCATGGGTCTTGATTTTTGTTTAATTGGTTTTGCATCTGATTTAGTGACGAGGTTGTGCACCACAATGTGGGGTGCGACTCCTGTCATCTCCTTATAATTAAATGCAAACGCCTTCTGATGTTCTTTGAGGATCTGAGTGTGTATTTCTACTTCTTCTGGGGTTAACGAGGATCCTAGTTTTAAAATTCTTGGTTCATCTTCCGTTCCGATGTTGACATCGATTGTTTCTTCGATCAAAGAGGCGTTACCCTCTTCAAACTCAGGCGGTGCTGGGGGTAAATCCAAATCATCCCCATTTTCTACTGCGTATATGCTAGGTTCCATTTGTGAGGGAAAACTCATCATGGGATTTCCGAAATAGGAAGACGAATGTGGAATTAAGGAAAAATCTAGCATATGATAGGAGAGATGCAATGTTGCATAGGCGTTTAAGTATTCCAAAGTGGCCATATCATTATCAACATGGTCTGGGGTGGTAGATTCACTTCCGCTTGCAAGGGGATTTGTCATTGTTTTTATCAATGGTTCATCACGAATGGACACCGTGAAATGGGTATCTTCTAACTCATTGCTTGGAGTAAAACGTGATGCTGAAGTTGCTATTGAATCAGGTGAGAATATTTTTCTCTCGCGGGATTGCTTCAATGGATATGAAGTTAAATGCCTTGCTTAAATCTAATACGGCATTTTTGTAAAGCTGCAAGTGTTCGGATTTAGTTTCATATACCTCAGAAACTTGGTTTGCCACTAATTGCGAGTCTCCTAAGACTCTGATGTTGTCAACACCAATTCTCTTGGCTAAGGTGAGGCCAAGGAGGAGGGCTTCGTACTCAGCGCCGTTGTTTGTGCATTCAAAATTTAGTTTAAAGGTAAATGGCATGACTTTCCCCTCGGGTGAAGTAAGAATTATACCTGCCCCCGCTCCATAACGGCACCTAGCCCCATCAAAATGGAGAGTCCAATACTTAGCTGGGAACATAGATGTTGGGGTATTTGCTGTGTTTGCACACTCTACTTCCACCATGCAGAGATCCTCTGCTGGAAGAGAACCAACCCCTAGGGAATATCCTATGCCTACTGAATCAAATGGTAAGAACATTGGTAAATCTTGTTCTATTAACTCAACAATTTTTGCAGTAGTCCCTAATGACACTGTTTCTATAGTGTTAGCCTTATCTTTGGGGGTTGGGGTTGTTTTGGCTATGTTGATAGTTTCAAAATCTGTTGTAGGTACCAACTTCTCCTCTGGTTTTGTGTTAGTGGGTTTATTAAGTTGGTTTGCTGGAAGTTCAAATTCCAAGTGCACACCTGGTCTTTTCTTTAAGTCGGTTAGGTGTATATTGAAAGGTTTTGGATCGCCTTTGGCTACAAATACCTTTCCTAAATGCAGGAATCTTACTTCTTGGAATAAAGTAGAAGGGATTGCCTTCATTCGGTGTATCCATGGTCGGCCGAGGATCATATTATAATTAGTTTCCCGATCTATAATATAAAACATCAGTCAGGATTGTTTTGGGTCCTAAGGTGACCGGTAGTATTATAGTTCCTATCGAAGTGGCTTTAAGGCTATCATAGCCTCTCAATGTATTTCGAGTGGTGGAACAGTTTGTTTCCGCATATCCTAGTTTTTAGAGGAAAGAGAAAGAGACTATGTTAACTGCGGCCCCATCATTAACCATTGCCCGTTTTACGTAGTTATTATAAACCCATACTTGTAAGTGTAAGGCTGGATCACCTTGGCATGTGATCTCAGCATCTGTAGGCATTTTACTTATTTCGAATATGAATTCGACATCCTTGTCCGGCTGCCCCAGAGGGTGGATATCAAAATCTACGTGATTTACTTGTGTTTCAGGAGGTGGAGTGATGTTAATTAAATGACCTAAACCCAATGCTTCTAAAAGAGCAGCCCTGTGGGTAGGAGAGTTCTTTAGTAAGTCTAAAAACGAGATATGTGAGAAGGTTCTCGTTAGATCATTAATTAAATCATAAGCACCCACTGGCTTTGCTACAATTTGTTGGATGTTATCCGTTTCTAGCATGTGGTTTGGACTTGGCTGAGAGAAATATTCTCGTGTCCTTGTTATAGCTTCGATGGGTAATTTAGTTTCTAACTCCACCAAACTGACTATCTTGGGTCTTGGCTGATTTCCTAATTATGGCGCAACTGATGAGTTTAGTGAAGTCGAGGCTTCATGATCATTGTTTCCCATCATTGCACCCTTGTTTGTCCCAGTTGGATTTAGTTTGTTGTTATCGTGATTTGGGAGTGGATCATTAAAGATCTTTAGGAGTGCGTTTTGAGGGGAAACTGCCCGCGAAAAAGTATTTGACGTTGGTGACGTAGGATCCGCTAAGAACATATCCATAAACAGTTGTTTTTGTTCATTTGGCAAGTGTTGTATGAATTTATTATAATCACGGCACGTTCTAGTGTCATGACCTCGAATCTTGTGGAAACCACAATATGAGTTAGGATTGTAATTCCTAGTTTGTTGGTTTAATGTGTATTGTGGCCCGTAATTTTGATCAAACCGTTGTCTATTAAAATTTTGCGTTTGTTGTCTTTGGTTTGAATTATGGTCTCGATACCTAGTTGAATTTTGGCTTGGCCCTTGTATGGGATTTCGCCGTTGTTGTTTTTGTGGATGGTTAAAATCCACTGTGTTGATTGTTGGGGTAAAGTTGTTGTTTCGTTGGTTATTTGTTTGTGATTGAGTTTTGACAACATTTACCTTCTTGGGCTGGTCGGTTACTCCATCGGTTGTTACACCCGGATTTTTGTTAAGGATTTTAGGTCCTTGATTAATGTTTGTGGTAGTGGGATAATTTTCAGTGTTCTGATTGGGGGTGATTAACCTCCCATTTGTTCCATATGTCTTATGACCACTATCTATCGCTGCTTGATCTATTCAAAGAGAGCTCTCAAGTACTTCATTGTAAGTTCTTAGCAGGAACTTATGGACTTCTTCCTTCACCTCTCTACTAAGAGAATGAAGGAATAAATCGCATAGTTCCATCTGATCCATGTTTGGAGCACTTGCTGAAGAATAAATAACTGTACGCCACCTCTGGATGAAATGGGCGACAGATTCGTTGTGTTCTTGTTTGATGTGCAAGAATTCCCTGATTCCTGTTCTCAACAGTTTGTTCATGTTGAATTCCTTAATGAACTCTAATACGAGTTGTTTAAATGAATGGATGGAGGCTTCAGGTATTCTATAATACCAGTCGAGAGAAATTCCTTCCAAGGTTTTGGGGAATATTTTAGCAACAGCCCCATCCCAAGGGAGTAATTCACGTATGGCTATAGCGTAAGCTTTGATATGCACGTTTAGATCTCCCTCACCTTTGTACTTGGGTAGATCGGGAAGGGGTCTTCGAAGCATGACACTTCGTATGGCGAAGTCTAAGGGCTCTTTCATATATTCTGAATAAGTCCCTATCGTATAGGTTTCAACCATTGATGGCGGTTGCTGAGGGAGTGATGGTGGGATGGGTTGTTGATATGGCGCAGTGTATGCATTGGCAGAGGCATAGGGAAGTCCCTGCATTTGAGAAAAAAGGCCAAGAGAGGAGAACATATCTCCTTGTGGTGATTTGGAGTACATGTTTAAGTATGACGGGATATTGTCCAGTAATGGGTTATTTGATACTAGACCGGGAGAAATAGTATTAGAGATGACAGGCCTTGTTGGCATTTGTGGTGGATACTGAGGAGGCATGCCTAACGTGCCTACTCCTGTGAGGAGATCTACTTGTCCAGGGTGGCATGGAGGATTGGAACTTCCTACTTGCATGAACTGAGATTTTTGGCTTGCTTGAGCAAGTTCTAACCCTCTCACTTTTTCTACTAACGTTGAAATGACTTCATTTGGTGAAGTCACGGTGATTTTCCTTAGCGGCGTTTGTTGTATACCCTGGTGTTGTATAGGCATGTGATATCCTGCTATGAATTGGCTGCTATCCTGCCAATTTTCCCCGAGAGTATTTCCTATATGCAGTGGCATAGAGGTATTTTCTTGAAAAGAGACCTCGGGTTGTATTTGTAGACCTCCTATAGGTGGGTACATGCCCCGAGAGCATTGTTCACTCCTAGGATAACGTATTTACTGTTCATCATTTAAGACCAGGTATGGGTCAGATTGTCTACTAATTTGTGGTCTAAGTAGCATCTGAGGAGACGAACCAGATTCTCTGGTAAACGTCATATTGTTCGAGCCTGAAGGATCTGTTTGTTGCGTTTGAGGGGGTTGATCTAACTCCCCCGTTTGAAAGGACGAGCTATATCTGGTCCTTGGAGTTTGTGCTGATAACTGATTAGTTGAGTAGTTATCGCCCCATAATGAGAGTGAGGGTGATGATTGTCTATTCTGTTGGGCGTAGTATGCCTCAAGACCCAAGAGGGGTCTGCCGTATGCATCGAATCCTTGCATATTCGGGGGGTATATGAATACCTGCAGAATAATGGGAAGGAGCGAAGGTGATTGAGATAAGATGAAACTTCTCAAAGAGAAGGTGAAACAATTGTTAGTTCATGTCAGGTTCACCAATTTTGTTGGTGAAGCTGATGTGAAGGCTAATGAGGTACAGAAGGTGAAACAATTGTTTATTTCATGTCGGGTTCACCAAATTTGTACGCTGGAAAAGTGACAAGAGAGCGTGGGAATCTACAGGTAACTCTTCTGCGTACCCGACCTCCCAAGGTCGGGCCGAGAAAGTCGGTGGGGATGGAATATGCGTAAGATACAGACCAACTAGTTAGGAAATCTAATTTCTTCGACACGCACTAATGGAATTTACGAATCTAAGGAAAAGAAGGCCCTTCTAACTTGGACTGGCGTGATAGATCGATTGGAAATGATGACTGCTCGAAGGATCCAATCAATATTGAGCTCTTGCGTGATTCGATCTATGGGTTGTGGAATACGTGGAAAATGACCTGGGATAGTTTCGTGTACGTCCCCAGATAAGGTCATATGGTGGATGGTGAATACAATTGACTCTACGGGTGATTCTTTGGCCTAGTCCAGAATTCTCTAGCTTCGTTAGTCACTATATCTAGTAAGGAAAATTATTCGATGATGATGGGTGGGAGTGGAGTAGATCTGAATACTAACGTGCCATAGGCCAGTGTCTATATCTGGTTGACCTATGGATTCATTAGGCTGTGGGATTTTTGGATCACAACCGTAGACTCTTGGTTGTTGTGGACCTACTATGGTCATGTACGAAATCAAGTCCTAATCCCTAATATCTAGTAATCGTACACTTTCTCAGCTTCTATGTTTAGGACCAAAAACTGCGTGATCTTCTGAGAATATCTCACAGGCGTTCGTGCAACCAGGATCCTTAAACTAGTATCTATGTCTATGAGAGTTTCTCCTGCACCTGGCTGTGGGACCAAAGGATCACAACCAAAGGTTTGTTCTCTTTCAAACCCTTCTACAGTCATGTGAATGTTTTCCTAGGATAATCTGTAGTTCGGTTGATTTGACCAAATTGTGTATGCTTGATCGTCTTTTATATTTAACCCTCTCAACTGAGAACTGATTAGTTGTAAATCTGTTGTTGTTTGGAAGACTTGTATTATAAGGTTCTGATCTATATTGGTTATTGATGTGATGAGATTGGGCTGAGGCATGATTGGCTCGAATACGTATTCCTTGGGCTCTCTGGGTCCCATGATGGTCATGTAAAAGCAATGATGTAAACGAATTGTAGCAAAATGAAAGTTAACTATTTGTAATATATCTATAGCATATATGATTTTTATTTTTTTGGTATTTTCTGACGAACTATATGAATTTAAGAAAGCAGCTATTAAAATATCTAGAAATGATAACTAAATAATAATTTAAAACAAACAAGATAACCGAGTGTAGTTATTTTCCTGTGCGATTTATAGATCTATTCTAAACAATATCTTATGTAATCTATCTGCAAGATTCTCGATCCTACCTCAGAAGTGAGGAGTGAATCATATTTTCTTAGAAACTATCAATCCCCACAGCTTCCCTGGCAATATCGAGAATAGAATTTACTGAAATGAAACAATTAACTACTCTATTTGATATGATTCTAACTAGAACTTTGAAAGCTAGAACCTGGATTCCGCAGAACATTGGTGAATCCGATGGTGTGCGTGATCTTGTCCCCTCAGTGTGATCTCCTCGTTCTTTCGTGTTCACGTGGATCCAGAAAAGCGTGTAATGCTAGCATCAACAGAAGTAGATATTGGGATAAAGGTAGCTCAGAATACACACCGAATACAATGCGAGTAGGAGAGGGATAGCGCAAGAGTACAGAGCTTGGCTTATGCAATTCCTAGCGGGATTTATTGCGAGTCATGCAACATAAAGCGTCCAGAACCTAAAACTATCATGTTTGAGGAGCAAACCCTGTAACTTTAATGGCTTCCTAAGCTATTCTACTCCAATGGATTGGATAAAACAACAAAACTGCTTGCACAAGATGGATTTATGGCTTACCAACAGTAAGACAGTGAACTAAACAACAACACTGTTTGCACAAGATGGATTTGTGGCTTACCAACAGCAAAACAATGCTAACTAAGCATGTATTGAAAGAAACTAAACACTCTAAGCAACAGGAAAACTAAACCTATTGCAACAAGAAATCCAGAGGCAGACTTTTGGGGCCATTTGCTTGAGCACAAGAAATCTATTTATAGGAATTGCATTCACCCAAAGATCAAAACCAAACTGAACTCTCAAATAATAAACAAAGGCAAAACACTATTCCAGGGAACCAGAACCATAAATGCAAGCTCATGGCAGTTAAAGAAAGCAGGTAAATCATTGAATTTACGTGATTCATGTAAAAACAGCCTTATGGAAAATGCGTAAAGGACCACCGCTATGAGCAGGGTGGCGGTTACAGGACCGCCGCCCTATTCAGGGCGGCGGTCACGAGACCGCCGCCCAGGTAGGGCGGCGGTTTTGTTACTAAAGAGAAAAGGGCTAAAAGAAGAGAAAAAAAGAAAAATAACGCACACGGGGGCTAAGCGGGGCATGCAGGATGTTAACGCATACTTGGAAAGATTTTTCGGATCCCAAACACCTTGCGAGGAGACCTGTATCATCATCGGGGTACTTGTCACGTTGTTCCGGCAGTACAGTACCTTTACAATTTTTGGTACGTACAGTACCTTCCCCAGACATTGATTTACAAGTGTTTTCTTCTAAGTGTCTACCTAGAACTCAGTCAATATAAGTCCATCCTACATATTACACCATTATTTATAAATACATGAACTTAATAGTGTAATCTATAGGTTACGCTAGATTGGCCAAAGTTTAACAGTAATGTTTGATGCTTATTTTCATGACGACACATACGTCAATAGAAAGTTTTCCATTAACTCTATGAATTTTTTCATTTATCATGATTGAATTGGTTATTTGAGTTGAATTCGTTACATGTTACATCTAAGGAGCATAATTTTTTACCCCTATGCTAGGAGGCACATCTGTGCCAACTAAGGTTGCTTGTGGGAGAGAAAGTTATTATGTAATGATTTGGTTCATTACATAGCCATTTCCTTCCCTGTAGCCAACTTAAGTTGGTACCAAGGTGATTCATTCATACTCGTAAACACTTTCATAAATTATTGTAACATAATTCCCTTCTAGTTATAATAATCGTAATAAATGGATCTTGAAGGGACAACTTAGGATATTTGCTATATAGTAGTATTCACTTAATGACTTGCGTCATTGAATGAATGTTACTTTATAGATTCCATCCGAAGTTGGCCTGCCAAGTTTCCAAATATTATGAATTTCATAACCCATGGTTTATTTTATTATAATTAAATATTTTTATGACAATTTTCCCCTGTCTTGTAGAGATATATTTATTGCATTTAATTTCATTAGTAAGTTTCATTAACTTAGTTTTTGTGATAGCTTAGGTTAATTTTCATAAGTATTTTAATTACAACCATTCTACATCGTAAATATAATTTAATATATCTTATTACGTTATAGTCGTAGTTGTAGTAAAAAAATCATGCACTTTAGACATTATTTAGTCTTAGGCTCATACTACTATTTAGAAGGTTTTTGATTGAATAAAGTAACAATCAACCCCCTATCTCTTGGCCATCTTACCTTGTTTTCTTTCGTCATTCCTGACCTCTTAAACCTACATGCCCATTTATATTTCCTCTTATTGCATAATTTTAACTTTGTATTGGGGCTTCCATGGGTTTTGTGCTCCCACCGAAGGTATCCTATTCCTTTTTGAACTTTCCTTCCACTTTTTGGGAACTTTCTAGCTATTTTAGCTTCTTATCTTTTTGGTGGTCGGTCATTTCAGGGTTAATTACAAAATTAAATCAAGATAACTCTATAAATATAAATTAATGAGACCATAATGAGGGACCAAGAACTCATCACTACTATCATCCACCTAGGGTTGCATTCATATAAGGCATTTGGAGATTATTTTCATTCACTTAGATCCATCAAAAAGGACAAGATTGGTTCATGTGTATCACAGAAGCATAGGAGGGGATTATTTTCTATTTCATGCAGCATTATATTACACTTTTTAACATCCAGTTATTATTTTCTACTTCACAAAGTGCAACAAATACAATAACACCTAGGGTACATAATGCACATAAACACCAAAACTTCATTCGGGTCTGAAATGTAGTGCGACAATCAGTTAGTAAGCCCTATGTTATCAAAGGTGAGGTCAGTCCGACCATATTCATTTGTATTCTTTTTTTTATGTTTTTTATACTTTTAGTCATCTCTTACAGGTCTTTCTTTCATCTTGGATTATCAGCGACACACAAAAAGGATTTTATACTACCTTTCAAACCTATGAAACTCATTTGCATAAATTTTTCACATACTTGGGCTCCCATTTTGTCCTTCTCCATGCTCTCTCGTATAGATAGATAGTTGAGATCCATCCTTTTCAGGGACTCTGTAAAGTATTTTCTACTTCATATTTCTCAATTCAATTCTATAAGATAGTCCAATGAGCTCTTCATATCATCTCAGTCACTTCCATAATTTTCTTGCATATCAGGGTTTCTTCTTTCATTAGATTAGTTGTTTGGGTCATTTTTTATAATCATTTACTAAATTTATTTATTGTATTTATTCTTGACTATTGACAGGGGGGGATAAATGAACCTCACTGCATACATTTCCATTCACTTGGGGATATGCGGATCCTATCAATCCATTTTTCATTCTATTTCATCCATCCACAACATACTACATATTACAGTTGCTTTTTCTCTTTCTTAATTTTTCTTGTTCATGGTCACTTTATTACATATGCTAGTAAGATTACTTGTATTTCATTTATCTATACCATCCACACATGCAAATTCACACCTTTTTCTAGCTATGATCACAGATACATGTCTCTTACACATAGCATGGATGCTCACCTTCTTCCCTTAATACATTGGTCGCTTGGGGCATCCACATTCATCTCTTCCAACTGCTATTTGTTTATTTCATACTTAGCACTTTACATTAATTAGTTAGACATGCTTTTGACATACTATTTTTCTTTCTAACATGCTAATCGGTGCTTCATGTGCAAAATTTGTTATGAAGGGATATTTACTTCCATACTTGTTTGTTACATTGCGTGTCTATTGTTTTATCTTGTTTGTAGGCCTTGCCCTCTATTTGGCATGTAAACTTGTTTGTTTTGTATGTGGCAATGATGACCTTACACATCTTGCACAATCATGACTAAATTCTAGATTTTACAACCCTCTTTGGCAGTCTATGGTTGTTTTCATACGTGTTTACTTGCATTCTAAATTATAATTTTTTTGTGTAGTATACACTATTCATTTGCATGCATGTTTTTTCATACTAACACCTGTTTCTAGCCAATTATTTATTTGTGCCTGTGTTTCTACTACGTGTATTTACTTCCTCATGCAGTGCATCGTTTATGGGGTCAGTCCACTTTTGGGGCCATATTCTCCTTTGAATGGCGTTGCATACACCCTTAAAGAGAGGGGCATCATTTGGAGTTTTACACTACTACACAACGCTTCCACATCGTTTCAATTTAGTTTAGATTCTACCCTTGGCATTTTGGGTTATATAGTAATGTTCAGACTATTCTATGAACCCCATACACAACATATTTTATAGGACATGTTGTCCTTAACATTCTGCGGAGTAGTTAAAAGTTAGAGGATACATCAGATTTTATCCCTACATTACTTCATCTAGTGGCATCACACCACCCAAAAAACTAGGAAATATAGATATCTCTTCACATATTATTGAGGGAAGTAGTTACAGGTTAGAGAATAATGTGGATTCATCCATACACTTCATTGGAAAACCTAACGTGACATCACGAAAAAACTTGTAGTAAAGGATATCATATTTTACACCCTTTCTCTCATCATGGATCGGGTTCACATGATCCATTTAAAATTTTTCATTTGTGTATTTAAGATTCACATATTTTTTACATTCATATACATGTGTCTTTCACATTGTGTTTTTACACATACATACATACATATTTGACTACTTAATAGTCTTATTTTTACATGTTCAATTGTATAAGAAATAAGCAGTCAAATGGGGAAAACAAAAACAACAACAAAAATGTTAGTAAGAACACTTCTCGGCATCACACACATCAACATCTACACTTGTGTTTCCACCCTAGGTTCACTCTCATCAATGTTTTGTCATTTTTCATCTTTAGTTTCCACCCTCCATCATATTTTTTTCATTCCACACTTTTTCTAGTACTTGTTATCCCAATTTTTCCCCCAAAAAAAATTGATCAAACACAACCCTGCACAGAACAAAATTAGAAGGGTCGGTTCATCCTACGAGCCCACATTTCAAATATGATAATCAATCCCAAATATGAGGGTTAGGAGGGCTCGACAATAAAGGAGGTCAATAACGGTAAAGGAGGCTAGAGATTTACAGGAGAATATTGAATAAATGGCTCAAAGTTTAAGACTTCGCATGTGAGTCGACTCGGGGCAAAACAACGGACTCGTGGAAGGCATCATGTGTCATCTCGGTGTAATTCCAAAAGGAACATAAAAACAAGGACCCAAAATGTATGTAGGCCCTCCACATGTCCAAAATATCAGAGACAGAGCTGGCCATTGAAAATTCCAACCACCAGTGGAAGCCTGCATGTGTCATCTCGGCACACCTTTAAAGGAACAATCAAGAGTGGGTTCCTAAAGTAGCGCGAACTCACCATGTGGTTCGAGTCAAAAAAGTGATAGAGCTATCCATAGAATCGAATAAGTATAAAAGGGCCAACTGAATCCTCCACATGTCTAAATAGTGCAATGCAAAAGGTATGATAGAGGAGTAGTTTTGAAACAAGCGCAGGACATCTACATGGTCTGAATCCAAAAAATTTGAACCGGCCATTGAAAATTCTAAGGACCAATAGAGGCCTCCACGTGTCTCTTCAATGTAACTTTAGAATTAACATCCAAAGGTGGTCTCTAAATGAGCACCAAACCCCCACGTAGTCAGGAACCCAAAAAAATGGGTAGCAATCCCGAATCAGCTAAGTATAGCTAGTTCAGCGAAAGCCTGCACACACCTCATCAATGCAATTTCAAAGGCATAGCCTAAAGAGATACCCTAAACTAGTGGCATCTATCCATGTGTCCATTTTATGAAAAGGGGACACTGGTCATTTAAAATTACAAGCTTGGAACAGGCCGAAGGAAGATTACATGCATCAACTCGGTGCATCTACAAGGTTAAAATCTGAAGGATGTCCCCAAACAAGTGCAGGCTCGCGACATGGAAAGAAGTCAAAAGGGGGGAAGAACTAGCCATTGAATTGCCTAAGTAGAAGGCAAACTATAGGAATGATCCACGTGTCCCTTCGGTGCTCTTTCAAGAGGAAAATCCAAAAATGGTCCCCAAACATGTGCTAGCTCTCCTCATGTCTCAGGTCGAGAAACTTAAAGAGTGTAAAGGAGGGGGTGAAACCTTAAGACGAGTGGGGCCACCACATGGATATGGGTGAGTAGACTCTAAATCTGAAGCACCTTCAGACAACCATATCTTTCAACAAGGAGCTCAGAATTGAGTGGGAAAGGACTTTTTGGAGAGATCCCAGTGCTTGCTACTCACTTGCCACCAATAATAATCTGGTACACCATTTTCAAGGTTTTCAAGTCTCTTAACTATCGCCATGATGAAGAATAGACTCCTTTCTTTCCTAGTAAGGAACAACACATAGAGGCATGGGTCTTGTAGTGAAGCTCATCATTATTACACACATATTTCAATGCTTTCTAGAGTGGTTAGATTAGGTAGATTCAATTCATTACAAGGGTGGTTGAAGCAGGATTTGAATTTTCCCTCTCTCCTTCTCTTATTCTTCTATATATTATAAAGGAGGGGCATATTTATAAGAGGTGGCCATATTTTCTTTCCTACCCCCCATCTCTTTCTTCCATAGGGTAGAATGTGGAGTCTAAGCCTCGTCTCTTAGCTCTATAATGGTGTTTTCTTGCCTCTTTCCCATTGTTGATGTACTGTGTGAACTCCTGGATTAATAAATTTTGTTTTGTGATGAATTTTGTCCATCCTTTGCTTATTTTATTGTCTCTTCTTTCCTCTCATCGTTGCAGGGTATACTGTGCATATATCTAATGTCTACTGTAGGTTCTTAGAGTTGTATTTAATGGGTTTAAAGTGGTGTTCTGTGTGAACTCTATCATTTTTCTTTGATGCATCTATCCATCCTCTCCATTTCTTATCTCTCTCCACTTCAGGAAGCTGATATTGTGACCAACAACCCCGCTTTTCTTGTTGTTATCACCTTTCTAGTGTAGGATATCGAATTTAATTTCATTCTCTCTCTCTCCTTGTCTCTCTCGAGTTGTTAGATTAGGAGTAGATAGTCACATTTCCTTTCTTAGAATTAGTTTAGCATTAGGAGCAAGAAGAAGAAGTCAAATTTCTCTGAAAGTCCATATCAAATCTATAAGTCACACAGATTGAGATATGCTCCCACGTTATACACTCACACTAGATGCCCCACTCAGATATGAGCACATCTGGTGACTCTATCTAGTCAATAACCCATCCTCTAAGTTGCAGACCTTCTCCCATCCATTTTCATCCATTTTTTATTTCCACATATTTCATCTTCTTCCATCCATGAATTTGTGCAATCATGACTTCATTTTCATCTTGTTACTCACACTTGTAGCAACCATGATTCATTCAACATCCAATGTATTTCCCAACTCCTCTAGATCTACATCATAATAAGATCCAAAACCATTATGCTTACCCATATGAGAAGTGTCAAAACCATTTTTTCCATGGAGCTTATCAAGAGAAAGGGCACACATACAATTGTGATAGTTATGTGGAGAATGTTGATCTTCTTGATAAGATTCAAAGAATGGAGGCTAACAGGGTGCATTCCAGGGCTACATCACAAATGAAGGCATTTAGGATTGGTTTCACGGAACCTTGTTCATGGTTCGGCCCTTTTCCAATACATTACAGACCTTAGGAGAATATTGACTTCATGGTTGAGATGTTGCCCCAACTTGCACAGTGGACTGAGGAAATAGAGGTCTACGAGCTTGGTGCTAGACAACCTTGTCAATGGGTAAGTCCACCATCTCATAGCTTTAATTTTCCTCTTTCTCAATTAGGACCATCTCAATTAGAGCTTTAATCTCCAAGCTTCCCATCTGCTGCCCCAAGTGTTGATTCCCCTTCTCCATCTTCTAATCTTCAATATCATCTCATTTACTCTTCCCTCTTTCCTTACAAATCCAAGTCCCCTCCATAAGAGCCAAATGCAATACCTTCCCCTCCACTATAGATAAAAAACAAATAGTGGATACCCCACCCACCGCTCCTCCTACTCTCCCAAGTCCATGTCAGGGAGAGACTACAAAAACCAATCAAGGAGATTAGTAGGAAGGAGAGCCAAATAGAGAAAAAATGATCAAGAACTTAGTAAGCTTGGCTCCCAAGATTTGGATTAAAAAAATACCCTTAATAGTTAAACCTTCAGAGGAGGCCAAGGTAAGACAACAAGTAGCGGAAGCTTTGGCTGAGTTTGCAGTAGAAGAAGAACAATAACAAGATGAAGAAGGTTAGTAGTTTGTATGCTCTTAATGTAGTGTCCATAATGACACTTTTTTTGAAGAGGATGTTGATCTAATCAAAGCTAGAAAACCAGTTAAGAGAGAGGAAGGAAAACTAGCTCCAAGTCCCATTGAAGAGTAGAAACTGGAAGAGATCAAATAAGAGTTGAGGACACTTGATGAAGAAAGAATTATTGATGATTTTTCACTTTCATTTGAATGACTTGATTTGATTGATGAATCCATGATGGAGGAGAGATATCAAGAAGACCTTGGTGCCCAAATAGTCCTCTAGAACATTGAATTGAAGATTTTGATTTGAAAAATTTCATGCTAGAGGAAGAGGCTATCCAAGGTTGCAAGTCATTCTTCATGAAACAATGGAGGGAAAAGAGCACGAGGATACCATCTCTTCCACACCATTCACCTAGGAAGGTTCGTAGGAAGACTCCATTCTTGGAGTTGAAATTAAGAGCAATGGGCACATTCAAAGTACCATACTGTTCTCAACGATGTACTTGGCTTCATTTGAGCCAAGGGAGAAGAAAAAACTAGTCATGGCCACTTCAGGGCATGAAGATGAGTAACAAAGCACCAAGGGTCACCATCAACACCTCCAGGAGTCCAATGCCAATCATCTTGAGGGGTTATTTTTCATTAATGTTCATAGCTTGATGATTTTGGTGGAAGATCAGCCTCTTTTAGGTTTCTCGCTCATAATAAGATCCATGTTCACTGGAAAATCATATACGTGGCCGCATTTTTTAAAGAAGGGAAGTTTTTCTCCCTACCTGTGGAAGGCTTTATTTAGATTTTCTTTGATAGGGTTAGTGTAGGAGTAGAAGTAGATTTTATTTCAGCAGAACAAGTGCCTTTTCACAATCTACATATCCCACTTGAGATATGTATGATTTTCAATTTTATACATAGTGGTGTTGTGGTGATTTGTTACTACAAGGTTGTATCGATATGCAGTTCAGTGTACCTTCAAGTGAATATTGTAACAGTCCATTTCAAGAGCAGGTGAAAGCCCCAGGTCAATACAATTTTCTACTCTAAGAACCTCATTTTCAAGATTTTCTTATGAAAATTGAGAGTGTGGATAGCGGGGAAAGCTCAGGGTCACCAAGCGCAAGTAGTCAGGCTCACGGTTTCAGGGATAGGATCAGTACGAAGCTATCATTCATGAATCTGGGTTGAATGGATACTTCCAAGGCTACTCGTCTCTTCATCTAGTAGGCAGATGTCCCCGTGAGTCGCCAAACTGTTATCCCAATTTTGGCCCCCTAGAAAAATTGATCAAACAAGACCCCACAAAGAAGAAAATAGGAAGGGTCAGTTCATTCCTGGAAGCCCACATTTCAAATCTTACAATCGATCCTGAATCTTAGGGGTATGTGGGCTTGATAATGACGGAGGATGATAACAATAAAGGAGGTCAAAGGCTCACAAGAGAATATTGAAGAAAGGGCTTGAAGTTTTTAGACTTCGCATGCGAGTCAACTCGGGGAAAACAAACATAATCGTGGAAGGTGCCATGTGTCAGCTTGGTGCAATTTGAAAAAGTGCATCAAAATAGAGACCCCAAATGTTCTTAGGCCCTTTACATGTCCAAATTCTGAGAGACAAAGTTATCTATTGAACATTCTAAGCGTCGGAGGAAGCCTCCACTTATCAGCTTGACACAACTTCAAAGAAAGAATCAAGAGTGGGTTCCCAAATGAGCGCAGTCTCGCCACATGGTCCACATTAAAAAGGGGAAAGAATTGGCCATTGAATTGGCTAAGTATAAAAGGGCCAGTGGTAGCCTCCATGTGTCTGAACAGTGCAATGCCAGAGGTGCAATAGAGGAGGAGTTCCCAAACAAGCTTAGGCCCTTCATGTGGTATGATTCCCAAAAATTTGAACCAGCTTTGAAAATTCTAAGGACTGGTGGAGGCCTCCACAAGTGTTTTGAGCACAACTTTATAATTAAAATCAAAAGGCAGTCCCCAAATGAGCACTATCTCGCCATGTAGTCAGGGACCAAAAAAGGGGGCAGCAAGCCTGAATTGGCTAAGTATAGTAGGGTCAGCAGAAGCCTCCATGTGCCTCATCAGCGTAATTTTAAAGGTGTGTCCTAAAGAAATGCCCTGAGATAGCACCAGTCCTCTACGTGTCCAGGGTCTGAAAAGGGGACACCGGTCATTGAAAATTCCAAGCTCTGGACAGGCCAAAGGAATCCTCCATGCATCATCTCGGTGCATCTTCAAGGTTAAAATCTTGAGGCAGTCCCCAAACAAGCGTAGGCACACCATGTGGCCAGAAGGAAAAAGGGGGCCAGAATCGACCGTTGAATTGGCTAAGCATAAGGTGAACCTATGGAAGGAGCCATGTGTCCCGTCGGGGCTCTTTCAAGAGGCGGATCCAAAATTGGTCCCCAAACATGCATCATCTCTCCACATGTCTCGGGTCAGGCACAGTGTCTCTACAATCAGGGGGGATTAGGTAAAGAATAAAATAAATAGACCAAGCCCATATATGATGCCACATTTCATTTTGGCACAACTTCAAGACTGTAAAGGAGGGGTAAAAACCTCATTACACATGGGGCCGCCACGAGGGTATGGGCTAGTAGACTCTTAATTTTAAGAACCTTCAGGTGGCCATATCTTTCAACCAAGAGCTCAAAATTGAGTGGGAAAGAAATTTTTGGAGAGCTCCTAGTGCATGCTACTCAATTGCCACCATTAATGATCTGATTCACCATTTTTGATGCTGTCAAGTCTCTCACCTATCTCCATAATGAAGAATGGACTCCTTTTTCCTAGCAAGGAACAACACATGGAGGCATGAGTCTTGTAGTGAAGCCCATCATTGTTACAATTAGATTTCAATGTTTTCTGGAGTGGTTGGAGTTGGTGGATTTAATGCATTACAGGGGTGGTTGAAGTAGGATTTGAATTTTCCCCCTCTCCTTCTCTTATTATTCTATATATTGTAAAGGAGGGGCATAATTCTAAGAGTTGGTTTTCTTTTCTCTCCTTCCGCCCTCTCTCTTTCTTCCTTAGGTTAGAATGTGGAGTCTAAGCCTCCTCTCTTGGAAATGTAATGGCATTTTCTTTCCTCTTTCCCACTGATTATGTACAGTGAAAACTCTTGGAGTAATAAATTCTATTTCGTGATGCATTTTTTCCATCCTTTGCTTATTTTATTTTCTCTTCTCACCACTCATCATTCTAGGGTATACTGTGCATATATCTAATTTCTATTACAGGTTTTGGGAGTCGTGTTTAATGGGTTTTAAGTGGTTTTCTATGTGAACTCTATCTTTGTTCTGTGATGCATATGTCCATCCTCTCCATTTCTCACCTCTTTCAACTTTAGGAAGGTGATATTGTGACAAGTAATCCCCCTTTTCTTGGTGCTATCACCTATGTAGTGTAGGATTTCTTTAGTTTCATGCTCTCTCTCCCTGTCTCCCTAACATTGTTAGATAAGGAGTAGATAGTCACATTTCCTTTCTTAGAAGTAGTTTAGCATTAGGATCAGCAAGAAGAAGTTGGGTTTCCCCAGAGGGCCATCTCAATTCCACAATTCCCATAGCTTGAGAGATGGTCCCATGTTATGTAGTCACACCGGATGCCCCACTCAGATCTGAGGCCATTCGGGGGGTGATGTAATTTTTCACTAATAGTACTTCAATGCATTTTTTACTAAAATATTCATCGACATAAGGTACACATCTCTATCTACTTTATGTTACCCAAATTTTCACTCACCAACATAAAGTCGGGGAAAATGTAGTCACAAAATCATGCCCTCTTCTCTTTAAACAAAATTAGTGAAGAAAGTACTAATTTACCCCCTTCTCTTGGCCATCTTACTTTGTTTTATTTCTTCATTCCCAACCTTTTAAACCCTCATGCCTAGTCAAATTTCATCATTTTGCATCATTTTATCTTTTGACTATAGTACCCATGCTAGTACTAGGGCACCCATGTGTGCCTTGTTCCCACCAAGGGCATCCTGATCCTTTTTGAACTTTCTATCCACATTTTGGGAACTTTTTATCCATTTTAACTTCTTATCTTTTTGGTGGTCGGTGATTTCAGTGTTAATTACCAAATTAGATCGAGTGAACCCTATAAATATAAATTTATGTGACCATCATGAGGGAGTAAGCACTAGTCACTACTATCATCAACCCAGGGTTGCATTCATCTAAGGAATTTGGATATCGTTGGCATTCACTTAACTCCATCGCAAAGGACAAGGTTGGTTCATCTTCATCACACAAACATAGGATGATATTTTATTCTTTTTCATACACCATTATAATAATTATTTTTATATCTAGTTATTGTTCACTACTTCACAAAGTGTAACTAGCACAAGAAAACCTAGGGCACATGATACCCACACACACCATAAATACATTTGGGTCTGAACTATAGTGCAAATCTCAGTTAGTAAGCCCAATGTTGTTGAAGCTGAGGTCAGTCAAACCCATTAATTTGCATTCTTTTATTTCAGGGTTTTGATACTTCTGTTAGTATCTTACAGTTCTTTCTTTGATTTTGGATTATCCACGATACCTAGCGCAGTGTAGTGAATTTGATGTGACACAAAATGAGGGTTTTGAACAACCTTCCAAACCTATGAAACTTAGTTACAGATATTTTACATATACCATAGTACCCATTTTATAGAATAGAGTGCCCACAAGTGCCCCAGTCCCTCTCCAGGTGGTCCATTCCAGGTAGATAACTCAAATCCATCTTTATCAGGGCCTAAGTACAATATTTTCTACTTCCTGATTCTCTAGTCATTTCAACAACATAGTCTAGAGAACTCTTTAAATCATCTAAGTCACTTCCATACTTCGTTTGCATATTAGGGTTTCTTATTTTATTATATTATTTTCTTGGTTCATTTTCCATAGTCATTTGCTGCATTTATTTATTGTATTTACATGTCGTTCTAGATTAGATTAACTACTATTATCCCACATATTTCCTATTTTTAGTTAATCAACATTCCATAAATTTATTATTACAAAATTTTCATATTATTCCATAAAGTACTCATTTTATTGTACTTATCAATTGAAATAGTTTATCAACAATCAAAGTTGTGTTTTTTAAAATATATATAACTATATCATAATTAATCAACAAATAATTAATATGATAACTATTAGCACATAGAACCTTATAACATTAATCATACATTTGTCACATAATGTTGAAACCAATAAGTAGAACAATATAACTTACAATAAATATTGAACCACTTTATAAACAATATCCCAATGATAATAACAAGTACATTATCCTTATTCTGAAAAACTACAATATTCACATTAGCCTAAATTGCCTTTATTTTTAAAATAGGATAGTGAAGAACATGTTCACTTTTACAATCATGCCATGAATTTAAATATAACTTAAACATCATAATTAAATATTTTTAAATCGGACTTAGTCTTTATAAATCATCTACTAGAGAATGACATAATTTCTGCAATCTATAAAAATGTTAAAAATCAGTCAGTTCAAAAAGAATTGGCATGAAAGTTTTTCCTATTCATATTTACAAATTAGAGCACTACAATATCTCAATGATCAAACTCCAATAGTAAATAGAACATAAATGACCAAATAAAAGAGATCATTGAATATTTTACCTTTTCCTTTCGTTCGTGTTACTTTCATAAAAGAAACTAGAATATATTTAAGACTTCACCTTAACATGTTGATCCATTTATCAAGACTGAATTCAAAATAGATCCTTATTGTAATCGATTTTTTTACATACCATAATCATTGACTTGTCTTCCATACATATCCTACTCGTACATGTATACAAATAAAGTAATTATTGAGCTGCTAAATCATTCTTTAATTTACATTTCCCATCAAATATAATGGCTTATCTTATTAAGTAAATGGTTATTAATATAATTGAAAACAAAATATAAATATTTTCTTCATAATCAGAAGAGAAATTCCATTTGACTTATCATTAATTGAACACAATAAATCATTACGATCATGACTTCAGAGAAGGAGTAAACTATTCGAAAAAGGAAATACCTTAAATGGATAGTAATTTCGTTAATATTTCAAAAACCAACAAAGAATTATTTGTTTAATTTCATACACTGATAATCATTATATATATTCATCCAAATAGAGCTACATTTGAATGGACCAAATACAAAGTCAATTTCAAGACAAGAATTTTTCCACCATGCCTTAAAAGTTTTAGCTCATAAGTAAGGTTGTGATAATCCTTTGCCAATAGGGCTCTAATAATCAAATTCACATTTCTAGATCAGAATGTATAATGTTTTACACAATTCTCATTCACTGAAATTAGCCAACAAAAATCCCATCACTAAAATTTGTATACCTGAAATGGGTTTAACTTTAAACACACAAATATCTATTCAACCCAAATCAACCATTCGAACTAAACTAGTCTTAAGAATAATATAGTTATTTGTAGAGAATCATATTATTGACTTCAAAATATAATCCCTTAAAAATGGGCATTCGAGGAATGTGATTTAGAATCAAATATTAAACATAAAATTTAAGTTGAATCTCATAACGGGTATTAAACCCAACTTCCAAGAGTAAAAGAATGAGTGCACACAATCATGAAAGTACACAAACACATAATCAATTATAGAGTCTAACCAGTCATCCATAATCTAATCAGATGCACACGTATAACCACAAAACATTACTAGCATAGAATGTGCACCCTGTAGAGAGATGGGTGTAGGTTTTCTAAGCTTGCACAAA
The DNA here is from genome assembly GCA_019776745.2 of Taxus chinensis. Classification (NCBI taxonomy): domain Eukaryota; kingdom Viridiplantae; phylum Streptophyta; class Pinopsida; order Cupressales; family Taxaceae; genus Taxus; species Taxus chinensis. Next base: position 97,052,466 of record CM034148.1, on the reverse strand, counting down.
TGATCTCTCTCTTTCGTAGATACAATGGAAACACCTCAGGTCTGTGGGTATACCTATTTTGAGGTGAGTCTCCGGTATCAAGGCTGGTTCCTTGTTGGTGTATACTAAACTGCTTTGTGGAAGTTTTAGGGTATAGGATGACTGTAACAATGATTAAAACTAAGGTGATACACCAAATTTGTATGAGGGCTTTGACTGAGTGTATGCACAACTGATCTGTGAAGGATTTTAAATGCACGAACCAATAGTTTTCTGTAGAGTATCTAAGGGAAAAACACTTGATTGTACTGAGGGAGAATCACAACAGTACTAATAAGTTAACATGCACATTAAATTTAAGCAGAAAGAACTGAAACTTGCAGCAGGGTAAGGTGGTTGATCAGGGAATTTTCATTCATAAGATTAATATAACATACACAAGACTGCAAAGTAACTTGGAAAGGCATAAAACACTTCACACTCAGAGGGAAAAACTGGCAAAATTTTCTTCAGTACTCATATATCCAAAAAGTCCTCCAGTAAAATCCCCTTGTGCTTTGCAAAGACACACAATATATAGCAAAATAAAATTCACCCCCTTCCTAAAAATAGCCTAAGGCTGTACTCACCCATGCATCCTAATTTTATCCTTTATTTAATAATAAATAAAAGAATAAAATAATACAAACTAGTACAAGAGGCATTAATAGCGTTTGATTGCATCTCAGTCAATTGAGGTTGACTAATATATTTTTAAGAAAGAGAAGGGTGAATAATTTGCTAATAATAAAATGCTTGCTAGGCAAGTCTTCTTCCTTTGAACATGCAAATTTGTCGTCTTCTCTATTTTGTCCTATTGTGAAGGCATACAAAAATAAACTCCTTGTATGTGAGAAAAATAATTCCAAATATTTTCAATAATACTCATCCTTATATTAATCTGGCTAGGACCACTCTTTCCTCTGATGCTGACATTCATTGTGTTTGCTAGTGATCACATGGATAACATTCTGCAAGTCTACTCCAACCTCCTTGGTGTGGGGACCACCTTCACATTACCAGGTTTGGCCACCTTGTGGACTTTAGCACATATAAAAAGGGCGACCATCTTGATTAATAAACATGCCATATATACACCATATTTTGATTAATTATACACATGTATATATGTGTCAGTATTTTGCATAGTTGGTAGCATGTAGTTTGGAATTCACCTTTTAGGTGATCATTGTGACATGTACATTTGACTTTATATTATTTGGAAATGACTATGGTTTTGGAATTTTGAAAGTCAAATGCAATGATATTGTTTTTGGACACGTGGGCTGGCCCCTTCTCATAGTGACTCAACCCTTAGCAAACTCGGTCGTTGGTAATCTGACCTGTGTTGAGTTAGCTTTGATTTTGGTGAATCATCTCGAGCCCTTGATCTCTGTACCTCTATGTTCGATGCTGTTGATTCTGAACTCATGGTTAGGGTTTTAAAGTTGGAAATTAATGTGGTCGGTGGGAGGCTAGCCATGGTTATTCTTTGATCTCTGAGCTCATTTTTCAACCATTGATCCATTGTACTCGGTGATTTTGAGACATTAATTCTTGATCTCTGATTAGGGCTAGGTTAAGTTGAGCTCAAGTGGGAAAGTTAAAACAACTTGAAGCCCCTCATTTGATCATTTCACATTCTAGTTTTGAGGGCGAATCCCTGGAAATTTTTTTGTAGACCACCATGGATGAGGCTTCGAAGCTCAGCTTTTCTGATTCTTTTTGCCTTCTTGTGCTCTATTATTGATATCTTCGTGAGATCTCCCTATCATTTTCGAACTACGAAGCTCAGCTTTCCATGCCGAGGAGTCTCTATATTTTGTTGGTTGTCATGGTTGAAATTTTTGAGCTCTGTTACTTCTGTATTTGCTTGACCTTCTGAACTATGTTGTATTTGCATTTTATGTTTTCTTCTGAGGAGGTGGACGTGGTATTTTACATGGCTACCACTGCTGTGAACCTGAAGTCTTGATTGTGTGTCACTATCGGCCTTCCAAGATCTGTTGCAGGTTGTTTGGTATAGCATTTTGGCATTCGAGATTTCCATGTGAGGCATTGTGGTCATGACCGCATTTTGCAAACTCTGAGCTTGGAATTGTATTATTCTCCGGTCTCTGTCGAGGCTAGTTCTTTGTTGCTAGCATCATTTTTTGATGAAGAGAATGGTAAGTTTTAGTCTCTGAATAAAGTAATTTGATTGTTTTCATCACTGTCACTTTTTCCTTTGAGAAATAATGATAATGTTCTCTTTCTCTATACTTTTTTGATGTTTTCTAACTCAACTTTGGTTATTTTCGAGATAAACCTACTCTACTCAAGATTTTTGATGACTGTCTCAGCTTCGACAAACCAGTAAGTATATTTGTTACCCCGATATTTCCTTAAATACCCATTAATGGGTCTGTGATAAAGAACTAAGATTTGTATTTTTCATTTTCTTTAACTATACATCCTTGTGGGTCTGTGTTTTCCTCTGTACTTTGACTTCTCTAGCATTAAAATGGTGACTATAGGTCTTGGAAGATTCATCCTGTTTAGGATTTACTCCATATATTCTTCATCATTTCTTTAGATTTGTACATTTTATAATGTGGGTACTTGTAGATCTGTGTTTTATCAGACATTTAACTGCAAATATGGTCATGATTTGTAAGGTCCAAACATAGTCATAATAGAATTATCCCTTGCATGTTGTCTCTTAAATGTGGATCTGTAACTTTACTCTACTCTTCAACTTGAAATAATGTACTCTACAATGAATTTCTACTTTTGGAGTTTTGTGTTGTTCGTAGACTTGTAACTTTTGTTCCTCCCTAAATCTGGGTTTTGCATTATTTTGTTGGCACGTTCCTGAGAAGGGTTTCCATATTTTAATATCACAGGATAATCTATGCATTTATTCACTCTGTGGTATTTGTTTTCTTTTCTACGAAGATATCATGAGGATTTGACTTCAAAACTAGGCATCATATTTTCTTTGAGCCTTAGTATATAACTGTACTTAATATGATTTAGCTTCTTCTGTGTTTTCAACTCCATCAATAACACTTTGAAATATGTCATTAAACTGTGAACTCTAAAGGAACTCTGCTTTGCAATTAGTGTATCATGCTTTGAACAAGTATTTGATGTGCTTATTAGAACTGATCCTTTGAGCTGAGTTGTATTCTTCAAGAAATCTGAATCATCCTCCATTTCATTATTTCTGAAAACTTCTTTCTTGGATAGATATAGCACTGTGGAGAACAAAACTTCTGACACTCCCATAGATTTTCCTTTGTGAGTTATAAACATTTGTTCATGTTCCTGGTGAATATATTTTGTAACTGTAATTACACTCATATTCTTTGATATCTGCAATAATTTTAAGCAATTCTTGATCTATTTTAATATCACTATTTGGCACAAGCCTTGATTCAGATACTTTACCCTGTTACTTTCATTTCATTTCTTTGATTTTCAGTTTGATATAGATGCTAGAAAAGTTATAAATGTTGATTTTATAGGGCAAAGCCCTGCCAATTTTTTTCCAGAGTTATCTCTCTTTCAAAATATTTTCAAACTAGACATGTTCCTTACTTGCAAGAATCCCCTCTATTTTGAGAAGTTGAGCTCATAAATACCTGTAGCTTAAATTGGTCTTTGATTGTATAGCTATTATATGACGATCTTTCATGCACATTGTGTCTTCTGTAGCTTACTTCAAACTGTCATCATGAGATAGATTTTTTTCACCTGTAATGGCTTCTGCTTATGTTGTATATGAGTACAACCTTGCTTGAATGAATGTATTTCATTCTTATTGTAGTAATTTTGTGCTCTCATATCTACTTTATTCTGAAAACTGTAACTTAGAAAAGCTGAAATTTGTGAGATTATCTTGGAATTTCAATTCACTTCAGCTGATTAAGCTATAAGGAATTCTTTTCTGCAATTATATACTACTTTTCCTTTCATTACCTCTTTGATATGTATGCTAGAAAATATGAAATGTTGATTTTACATGGCGAAGCCCTATCAAAATTTTTCTATAATCTTCTCTCTCATCCTATTTCAACTGTAATCCTTTTTCTTTTAGCCTCAACTTGTTGAAATTTGATTCTGCTTCTTCTTTACAAATTGAAAAGTGTACTTCTATCCTCTTTCTCATTTGAGCTCTAACCTTTTCCATTTATACAATGTTTGTTGAACTTTGAGTTGCACTCTTCCTTCTTCTTAGTATGTACTTATCACTTATTTATTTCCCTCTTTGGCTGCAACATGTACCTACACACTTAGGAAAACATTTAGAAAATAATTAGGCTTTTTGGCCTCTCTTATGTCCATGTTTTCTTCTTTCTTTTCACTTCCTTCTTTTTGAGTGATCTTCAAGTAGAATACATCTCCTGTTCAGGGAAAGATTCATATGCATGAAGTAGGATAGTGTAGGAATATGGTTTGATCCCTGAGCTCGTAACTGATGATTGATTTGTTTTTCTTTTCAGGTACCATGACTTGAGGATGAAGGAACTGGCATGGAGATGCTCTACACAAAGAATAATATACAAGGCAATGATGGGTTCACCCTCATACTCCTCTACTTTCTCCTTCATGCATGTGTATCTTTCTTTTTAGTAGTTGTACTTTACTTTTCAGTTACATCCCATGGATTGTATGGGAAACATTTGACTCTCCTTGTGAATAAAACATTGAATTTTGTAAATGAGTTGTATATCTCTTTCTGCATTTATGTATGGATTGTATAATGAACTAAACAACTCAGTAACATAATTGAATGTCTTAATCGTAAAGAAAAGAACATTGAGTAGAACTTGTAACATTCAGTAATGAACTCTGATTTTCTGGGATCTGCACTTATGTATGTTGTTCCAAAACTTTACACTTCACCTACTCTGTAATTGGACATTCTCATCAAGACAACATAACTGTACTTCAGGGCTTGTGTTCTTTTGTTGACGATAGTCATGAAATTACAGACTATGTGATCTGTTACATTTTGTAATAGCGCACATAGCTACAGATTTCAGGTAATATTTTAAATAAATCAGCAACAATGACATAATTTGATGTGATCTTCCCTAGCTTAGGTGTACTTCACCTAATTCTATCCATCGTAACAAAGTTTCGAGTTGCCCATTTTTGCACAAGTGTAAAAATTGTCAACATTTCTGGTGATCCTATGGGGAAAGCTGCCTACTAGCTTATATACCAGTGCCTTGCTCTTGTCCATTGGGCATGGAGTTTGAAGCATATAACCAAAATCTTTCTTTCCGAAAGGTCCAACCCTTCCAAAACAAACTAAAGCTAGGAAAGGATTTGATAAACCAGATCGTGTGCAAAAATGTACTTATTGAAATGAAAAGCAATGCAATGTGTAGAAACTACACTTATTGAAGGGAAATCCTTCTCGAACAATCACTGTAAGATTTTCAATAACAGTGTTTGAGAAACATACCATTCACAAGAATGGGAAGTTCCTCTCCACTCAGCTTCAAAAGATGAAAAGACATTGTGTTCCTTGCAAGCTGAAATCATGTAAGGGCCACTCCAGAGTGTATCAAACTTTGAGTGTCTTCCTGGCTTTGCATGATCAGCATCCCACTTTAACATAATATCCCCTTCATTGAAGACTCTGAATTTGGATTTCTTGTCAAAAGTCTTCTTGATTTGTTTATGATTCTTTTCCATATTTAAATGAGCTTGATCTCTCAGCTCTTGCAATTCCATTAACTCTGCATAACGAACCTGTAATGGTTCATTCTCAAGTAGCTCCATTTGATGCAGCAAATCTAATGTGGGTAACTCAACTGAAATAGGAATTCTCGCTTCTTTTCCATACACAAGAGTGTATAGTGAATTTCCAACTGATCTTTTAGGAGTCACTCTATTAGCCCAAAGTACAGAATTCAACATCAGATGCCAAGCTCTTTGATTATCCTTGAGTGTTCTTCTGATGATTCTTAACATATTCTTGTTAGTACTTTCAGCTAAGCCATTACCTTGTGGGTAATAATTAGATGAAGAACTCAGATATATTCCATGCTTGACAGCCCAATCTGTTACCTTTGAACCGAGGAATGCCAAAGCATTATCTGATATGATCATTGCTGGAACACCAAATCTGCAAACTATGCCTTCATAAAAGGATAGTATCAAAGCTTCGTTAGCATCCTTCAAGGCTATTGCTTTAGTCCATCATGTAAAATAGTATGTAGTAGTTAAGATCCACTTATGTCCTTGTGATGAAGGTGGGTTTATCATTCCAATAAAATCAAGACCCCATTGCATAAAATGCTGATTAGATGAAATAGGATGTAAAGGCAATGAAGAAAGACATTCTTTTCCAATAAAGAAAGCACATTTCTTACACTTTCTAATCCATTCAAAATAGTCTTTGAATATGCTAGGCCAATAATAACCTGCTTTCATAATTTTTAAAGATGTAGTACGTGCTGAGAAGTGACCTCCTGCAGGTCCTTCATGAAATTCTGATAATATTTTCTGAATTTTATCATAATCACACATCATAGCAATATCTCATTTATATCCTTTTTGAACAATACACCATCAACGAAAAGATAAGGAATATCTTGTAATTGAAAATATCTTCATTTATTCTTATCCATACCTTCTGGATAAGTGCCATGCTGTAAGTAGTTAACCAAATCAGTTATCCACCTTGATTCTTGGATCTCTTGGGCAAGTTCAGGTTGTTGATTTCCAGGTTAGACCATGATATTTGATTGCTGATACGTAACTTCAACATGTTGTTCTGAATCTTTGGGTTCTACAGCTTGCTATGTTTTCCCATATCAGCAATTATATGTTCACATAAACCTTTACCTCGAACTATCTTAGCAACCTAGATATCAACATCATATTCCATAACCTTCGTTATCCAGCCTGCTCTTTTCTCATTCAATTCTTTATTTAAAAGGAAATCTTTCACACTTGGATGAGAAACAAGAACGTGAATTTTATTGTTTGAAAGCATGTACTTAAAATTCTTTAGTCCTCTGACTACTGAAAGTACTTGTTTTTCAAGAAATGTGTACCTTGTTTCGTAATCATGTAAACTCTGTCCAAAGAAAGAAATTGGCTGCTCAATATTTTCATCATTAACCTGGGTCAAGATAGCTGAGATTGTTTCAGCTCCTACAAGTGCATAAATTTTAAAATATTTATCGAAATTTGGGTTTTCAAGATTAGGAGCCTAAGAGATAGCTGATTTTATCGCTTCAAAACCTTCCCTTCCTTCACTGGTCCAAGAGAAAGTTTTCTCTTTCTTTAACATAGTTGTTAATGGTTTAACTAATGCTATGAAATCTGGAACAAATCTTCTAACAAAGTTGATTTTTCCCAGAAAACTTTGTAGTGCCTTCTTATGATGAGGCAGTGATAGTTGTGATATAGCTTCGATTCTGAAAGGATCAATTGCTAAACCTTGTTTCAAAACAATGTGACCAAGTAATTTACCTTGATGTACTGAAAAGATAGACTTCAAAGGATTCAAAGATATTCCAAACTGCCTGCATAACTAAAAGGTCTTCCTTAAATGCATCAGATGTTCTTCTGGGTCTTTTGAAAATACAGTCACATCATCTAAATAAACAAGGATGCATTTATTTAACAAGCTTCAAAAATCATGTCCATTGCACGTTGAAACGTTGCACCGACATTTGAAAGACCGAAAGGCATTCTTTTGTAAGCATAGGTACCCCACTTGGTAGTAAAAGTTGTTTTGTATCTATCTTCTTCTCAGACTAAAATCTGATTATAGCCACTATAACCATCCAGAAGAGATAGTCTATCTGAACCTGAGACTGTTCTCAAAATCTGATCCATATTCGGAAGTGGGTAATGATCCTTTAATGAAGCTTTATTAAGATCTCTGAAATCTACACATAGTCTGATTTCACCGTTCTTCTTCCTAACAGGAACAAGATTGGCTACCCAACTTGAATGCTTAACTGGAAAAATAATACTTGATTCGATCAACTTGGATAACTCTTTCTTCATCAGAGGTTCTATTTTTGGATTTACAGGCCTCTGTTTTTGTCTTACAGGCTTAGCATTTGGATGTAACTCGATTGTATGTTGTGCTAGACTAGGATCAAATCCTTTCAGGTCTTGGTATTTCCAAGAAAAGACATCCTTAAATTCTTTACAAATATTAATAAATGACTGTTTTTCAGTTAAGGAACATACCTTTCCAAGAAATAAATTTTTCCCTTCATCAATTGAAATCTCTTCATAGTTATCAGCATGTGTTGACATCTTAGTTTTGTCTTTTCTTAACTGATCATCAGTACTGAAAATGTCTTCCAATGTAACCAAACCTCGAGGCAATTTATTTTTCTTTAACTGAACAATCTGATCACCGTATAAATGTTGTAACTTATCCTGATTAACTGTAGAGAACTCAGCTTCCTGCTACAAAAACCTACAGATTTGATCATCATTTTCAAAAACCTTCCAATTTAAATCATTATCAGGTATTGAGGGCCTAACAATTAGCTTAATATGAGGCTGAATTTTGTTGTTTTCAATATGTTCCAGCACTTCGAAACTAGCACCAACTACTGCAAGTCTATCTGCATGCTTGTTTTCAACTCTAGGAATAGACTGAATATTAATGGTGTTGAAATATTCCATTAAGTCTGAAACTCTATGTCTGTAAGACTTCATTAGTGGATTCTTACAAACATTGAAGTTTTTTACTTGATTGATAACCAACTCAGAATCACCAAAGATTTGTAATGTGTTGATACCTCTCTTTCTGGCCCAAAGTAAGCCATGAATTAATGCTTCGTATTCAGCTACATTACAAGTGCATGTAAATTGGAGACTCAAAGCTGAGAAATACCTTTTTTTTTCAGGGAAGTGAGCATCAAACCTGCTCCCTATCCTTTTTTGTTCTTAGCTCCATCAAAATGAAGTTTCCAAATTCCTTCTGCTGAATCATCTATTTTGGACAACAAGGGAAGTGGTGTATTTTCTTCATGCATACAATACACACCAAAAATATGTTCTTCAACCTCCTTAAAAGGATCATGAACATGTTCTTCAACTATATTTTCATCCATAAATAGGTTAGAGACACCATCCAATGCTGAAACATGAGCTACCTCATCAAAATCAGACTGATCCAAGGCTGAATAATTAGCCTCCGCATTTGAAGAGTGAGGCTCAATGTGAAATCTAGCAAATGGCTCTAAATTGATAGTAACCTTAGTTCCATAACGTGTGGTAAAAAATAAGGACCAATCTGAAGAGAGATAACCTCCTATTTTTTCTGTGAAATCTTTAGATAAGCATAAAACAAAGTATGGAGGCAAGTCTACCACAGTAACATCTTGCAGAATAGAAACATTTGGGCAGGCATGTAACGTTACCTCCTAAAAAATTATTATACTAACCATGTTAGTTGTAGTTCCATCAAGCTGTAAGACAGTCCTTTCTATAGGCTCATACTGCAAGCCTAATTTTTCTGTAATTACTTTTGGCATAACTATGCTACTTGCACCACTGTCCACCATGAAATTATGAACTAAATGTTCTCCAATAATTAGTGATAAATAAAATGGTGGTGGTTTCTTAATGTCATGAGCATTCAGAACTTTCTGTACCATCCAGTTAATTTCCTTAATATGGTCTTGCTCAAACATTCCAAGGACCATATCTATTTTCTGAACTTCCTTCTCTTTTGAAGAAATATATAGCTTATATAGTTCATGAGAAAGTAAATCTTGTTGTCCAAGAATACTTAAAGCATCCCACATTGAGATGTTAACATTATGATTTTTCATTACATCAATAATGTTAAAAGAAGCAACTGTCTTAGAGATAGAATCAACTATCGTAGAATAGGCCTTAGTGAAAACTAACTCTGCTTCAGCTGCCTTAGATATCTGAGGTATAAATAGGATGTACCTATTTTTGATGGCCTTTATCAACTGGAACACTTTTTGTTTTTGAGGAACAATAGGGTTGTTAGTTGACTTTAGAGCTCCTACCTTGTCAGTGACGGTAGCAGGATAGGCCTATTTTGTTGCTTTTGATTTTTAGCAGCCCTCCCTTGAGCCCTAGTAGTGACTGCAATGAAATCCTCCTCATTAAAGTATGACTAAATTCTGTTCAGGTGCTTTCTGAACATGAGTTTCTTACTGCCCACCCTCCATTTGAGGCATAAACAATGTTTTAGATTGAGGTTGTGCAACAAGATTCAGATTTTAAAAAGCATTTGGGCAAGTTGCAGCTAAATGAGGTTGATTACAAGGTTGACACCACTCCTCTATATCCATATTAACTGGGACTAAAGCGTTAGAAGAACTAGGAGCCTTTGGATCAAATTGCCTTTACTGGTAAGGCTGCCTATAATTCTGATTTTGTTGATAAGGCTGCCTGTTTTGTTGGTAGGGCTGATAAGGATCCTGGTAGGGTTTGCTCGGTAATGCAATTTTATTATCAATTGAAGTCATCATATTCCCCATGGTCTGCAAAGAATTGAATACATCATCTAATGGAGCTATGACAGTGGGTTCTATGATGGTAATAGGTGCTAAATCTACCATAAATGGCATTGATGGCCTTGGTGCTAACTTTCCAGCATGAATAAGGTTATTTTTATCTCGGATAGTGATATCATAAGATTTCGGGAGCGTATCTCCACCAATTTACTGAATCATAGTTGAGATATCACTATTTAATGCTCTAAGATAATAAAGGAAAGCATGATTAGCTTGAGGCTTTACACTTGCTGGGATTCTCTCCCAAGTTCTCACAAAATGAATTTTGAAACTAGACATGAATTCATTGGGAGCTCTTTATATAGTAGATAATTTTTCAATGAGAGAAAAATTATCTGAGTTATCTTGGAACTGTTTCAAAAAATTTATCCCTAAAATATCCCAAGTTCCTATGCTTCCAATTTCTAAATTTTTGTACCATTACAAGGCTTTCCCTTCAAAAGATGCATCTAAAATTATTAGAGCTATGTCTTCATGAGTGATATTATGGACTGCACATAGGGCTACAACATATTTGATATGTGCAGCTGGTGTAACTTGATTTTCACCCGTAAATGATGGCAAAATTTTCATGCCAGTGTTGGTAATATCATGATAAACTAGAATTACTAATGGGTTGCCATTAGTGAAGGGAAAAAAATTCCTGGGCGGTTGTTGGGCCATTGGAAAAACTGGGATATTGATTGAAAAATTTATATGTGGTGAAGGAATATTAGGAGGAGGGTTACCAAAACCAGATCTATTTTAAGGAAAAGTATTACCAACTCTTCTCCATCTAGCAGAATTCAAAGGTAAAGAAACAAAATCAAAAGGGATTCCTCTTACCGATGATCTTGTAGTCACTTTAGGCATGGAACATGCTGTAATAATGGTCTAAAATCAACTTTACGGAGTCACAAAAAAATGATAAAATCTTTAAAATAAATTAGCTGCATTTTGCTCCCAAAAGTGATCTTCAATTTGCTATAGGTCTAAAAATTACATGTAGATCTGATTCGTAGTGCCACCAGGCGTGCCAAAAACTATTATCTCTTGAAAGTGCACCCTGTAGAGAGATGGCTGCAGGTTTTCTAAGCTTTCACAAATGATCTCTCTCTTTCATAGATACAATGGAAACACCTCAGGTCTGTGGGTATACCTATTTTGAGGTGAGTCTCTGGTATCAAGGCTGGTTCCTTGTTGGTGTATACTAAACTGATTTCTGGGAGTTTTTAGGGTAAAGGATGACTGTAACAATGATTAAAACTAAGGTGATACACCAAATTTGTATGAGGGATTTGAATGAGTATATGCATAATTGATCTTTGAAGGATTTTAAATGCACAAACCAATAGTTTTCTGTAGAGTATGTAAGGGCAAAACACTTGATTGTACTAAGGGAGAATCACAACAATACTAATAAGTTAACACGCACATTAAATTTAATAAATAATGACTTAAACTTGTAGCAGGGTAAGGTGGTTTATCAGGGAATTTGCATTCATAACATTAATATAACATACACAAGACTACAAAGTAACTTGGAAAGGTAGAAAACACTTCACACTCAAAGAGAAAAAATGGAAAAAATTTATTCAATACTCATATATACAAAATTTCTCTAGTGAAAAACTCCTTGTGCTTTGCAAAGGCACATAATATGTAGAAAAATAATATTCACCCCCTTCGTAAAAATAGCCTAAGGATGTACTCGCCCATACATCCTAATTTTATCATTTATTTAATAATAAATAAAAGGATAAAATAATACAAATTAGTACAAGAGGCATTAATAGCCTTTGATTACATCTCAGTCAACTGAAGTTGATTGATCTATTTTTAAGAAAGAGAAGGGTGAATAATTTGCTAATAATAAAATTGCTTACTAGGCAAGTCTTCTTCCTTTGAGCATGCAAGTCCGTCTTCTTCTCTATTCTGTCCTATTGCGAAGGAATGCAAAAATAAAACTCCTTGTATGTGAGGAAAATATTCCAAATATTTACAATAATACTCATCCATATTAATCTAGTTGGGACCACCCTTTCTTCTGATGCTGACATTCATTGTGTTTGCTAGTGATCACATGGATAATATTCTACAAGTCTACTCCAACCTCCTTGGTGTGGGGACCACCTTCACATTACCAGGTTTGGCCACTTTGTGGATTTTAGAACATATAAAAAGGGTGACCATATTGATTAATAAACATGCCATATATACACCATCTTTCGATTAACTATACACATGTATATATGTGTCGGTCTTTTGCATAGTTTATAGCATGTAGTTTGGAATTCACCTTTTAGGTGATCATTGTGACATGTACATTTGGCTTTGTATTATTTGGAAGTGACTATGGTTTAAGACTTTTGAAATTCAAATGCAATTATATTGTTTTTGGACACGTGGGCTGGTCCCTTCTTACGGTGACTCAACCCTTAGCAAACTCGATTAGTGGTAATCTGACCTATGTTGATTTAGCTTTGATTTTGGTGAATCATCTCGAGCCCTTGATCTCTGTACCTCTTTGCTCGATGCTGATGATTATGAACTCACAGTTAGGGTTTTAAAGTTGGCAATTAATGTGGTTGGTGGGATGCTAGCCGTGGTTATTCTTTGATCTCTGAGCTCATTTTTCAACCATTTATCCATTGTACTTGGTGATTTTGAGCCGTCGATTCTTGATCTCTGATTAGGGCTAGGTTAAGTTGAGCTCAAATGGGTGAGTTAAAATAACTTGAAGCCCCTCATTTGATCATTTCACATTCTGGTTTTGAGGGTGAAGCCCTGGAAATTTTTTTGTAGACCGCCATGGATGAAGCTTCAAAGCTCAGATTTTTTGATTATTTTTTCCAGGTTCTGTGCTCTATTATTGATATCTTCTTGAGATATCCCTATCATTTTTGAATTACAAATTTTGGCTTTCCATGCACAGGAGGTATCTATATTTTGTTGGCCGCCATGGTTGAAATTTTTGAGTTCTGTTACTTCTGTATTTGCTCGACCTTCTAAACTATGTTGTATTTGAATTTTATGTTTTCTTCTAAGGAGGTGGACATGGTATTTTACATGGCCGTATTTTCTGTGAACTAGAAGTCTTGATTGTGTGTCACTATCATCCTTCTAATCTCTATTACAAGGTTGTTTAGTATAGCATCTTGGCATTCAATATTTCCATGTGAGGCATTGTGGTCATGACCACGTTTTGCAAACTCTGAGATTGGAATTGTATTATTCTCTGGTCTCTGTGGAGCCTGCTTCTATGTTTCTGACATCACTGTTTTATGAAGAGAATGGTAAGTTTTAATATTTGAACAAATTAATTTGATTTTTTTCATCACTGTCACTTGGACCTTTGAGAAATAAATATAATGTTCTCTTTCTCTGTGTTTTTTTGGTGTTTTATGACTCGGATTTGGTTATTTTCGGGTTAAACCTACTCTACTCGACCTTTTTGATGACTATCTCATCTTTGAAAAACCAGTGAGTACCATTTCTTACCCTGATATTTCCTTAAATACCCATGAATGGGTCTGCGATAAAAAACTAAGATTTGTATTTTTCATTTTCGTTAACTGTACATCCTTGCGGGACTACAATTTCCTCGATACTTTGACTTCTCTAACATTAAAATGGTTACTGTAGGTCTTGGAAGATTCATCATATTTAGGATTTACTCCATATATTTGTCTTCGTTTCTTCAGATCTATACATTTTATAATGTGGGTATTCATAGATATGTGTTTTATCAGACATTTAACTGCAAATATGGTCTTGATTTGTAAGTTGGAAACATAGTCATTATAGAATTCTCCCCTGCATGTTGTCTCTTAAATGTGGATCTATAACTTTACTCTACTCTTTGACTTGAAATAATGTACTCTACAATGAATTTCTGCTTTTGGAGTTTTGGGTTTTTCGTAGATCTGTAACTTTTGTTCCTCCCCAAATATGGTTCTCTAGGTTCTACATTATTTTGTTGGCATGTTCCTGAAAAGGGCTTCCATATTTTAATATCACAACATAATATGTGCATTTATTCACTCTATGGAATTTGTTTGCTTTTCGATGAAGATATATTGGGGTTTTGACTACAAAACTAGGCCATCATATTTTCTTTGAGCCTTACTATATAACTATACTTTATATGATTTAGCTTCTTCTGTCTTTTAAGTTCCATCAATAGCACTTTGAAATCTATCATTAAACTATGAACTCTATTAGAACTCTACTTTGTAATTAGTGTATCATACTTTCAACAAGTATTTGATGTGCTTATTGGAACTGATCCTTTGAGCTGAGTTGTATTCTTCAAGAAATTTGAATCATCCTCCATTTCATTATTTCTGAAAACTTCTCTCCTGGATAGATATAGACCTGTGGAGAATGAAACTTTTGACACTCCCGTAGATTTTCCTTTATGAGTTACAAACTTTGGTTCACGTTCTTGGTGAATATATTTTGTCATTGTAATTTGTAAATATATTTTCTAACTATAATTACACTTGTACTCTTTGATATCTATAGTAATTTTAAGCAATTCTTGATCTGCTTTGATAACACTATTTGGCACAAGCCTTGATTCAGATACTTTACCGTATTACTTTCATTGCATTTATTTTATTTTTAGTTTAATATAAATGCTGGAAAAGTTGTAAATGTCGATTTTATAGGGCGAAGTTCTGCCAATTTTTTTCCAGAATTATCTCTCTTTCAAAATATTTGCAAACTAGACATGTTTCGTGCTTTCAAGTATCCCCTCTATTCTGAGAAGTTGAGCTCATGAAGACCTGTAACTTAGGTCTTTTCTTGTATAGCTATTATATGACAATCTTTTGTGCACATTATGTCTTCTGTAACTTACTTCAAACTATCATCATGAGATAGATTTTGTTCACCGGTAATGGCTTTTGATTTTGTTGTAGATAAGTACAACCTTGCTTGAATGAATTTATTTCATTGATATTGTAGTAATTCTGTGCTTTCATATCTGCTTTATTCTGAAAACTGTAACTTAGAAAAGCTGAAATTTGTGAGATTATCTTGGAATTTCAATTCACTTCAGCTGATTAAGCTATAAATAATTCTTTTTTGCAATTATATATTTCTTTTCCTTTCATTACAGCTTTGATATGTATGCTGAAAATTTGAAATGTTTATTTTACACGGCGAAGCCCTGTCAAATTTTTTCTAGAATCTTCTCTCTCATCCTATTTGAACTGTAATGCTTTTACTTTTAGCCTTAGCTTGTTGAAATTTGATTATGCTCTTTCTTTACAAACTGAAAAGTGTACTTCTATCTTCCATTCTCTCTTCTAAGCTCTAACCTCTTCCATTTGTAGTTCATGTTTGCTAAAATTTGAGTTGTAATCTTCCTTCGTCTTAAGATGTACTTATTAATTATTTGTTTCCCTCTTTGGCTACAACCTATACCTGCACACTTAGGAAAATAGTTAGAAAATAATTAGGCTTTTTGGCCTCTTTTATGTCCATGCTTTCTTCTTTCTTTTCACTTCCTTCTTTTGGAGTGATATTCAAGTAGATTACATCTCTTGTTTAGGGAAGATGTATATGCACGAAGTAGGATAGTGTAGGAATATGGTTTGATCCCTGATCTTGTAACTGATGATTAATTTGTTTTTCTTTTCAGGTACCATGACTTAAGGATGGAGGAGCTGGCATGAAGATGCTCTGCATAAAGAAGAATATACAAGGCAATGATGGGTTCACCCTCATAGTCCTTTCTCCTTCACGCAATTGTATCTTTCTTTTCAGTAGCTTTACTTTACTTTTCAGTTACATCCCATGGCTTGTATGGGAAAAATTTGAATCTCCTTGTGAATAAAACATTGAATTTTGTAAATGAGTTGTATATCTCTTTCTACATTTCTACTTTCTGTATGGATTGTATAATGAACTAAACAACTCAATAACATAATTGAATGTCTTAATCATAAAGGAAAGAACATTGAGTAGAACTTGTAACATTCAGTAATGAACTCTGATTTTCTGAGATCTGCACTCATGTTTTATGTTCCAAAACTTTACACTTCACCTACTCTGCAAATGGATATTCTCATCAAGACAACACAAGTGTCCTTCGGGGCTTGTGTTCTTTTGCTGAGGATGGTCATGAAATTGTAGACTATGTGATCTATTACATTTTGTAATAGCATACATAGCTATAGATTTCATGTAATCTTTTAAATAAAACAACAATAATGACATAATCTAATGTGATCTCCCATAGCTTAGGTATACTTCACCTATTCTATCCATCGTAACAAAGTTTTGAGTTGCCCAGTTTTGCACAAGTGCAAAAATTGTCAAAAACCCCTAAAAATATCACTAAGAGTTTAAGAATATGCATCCAACATTAAACAGATGAATACAAAATAGCTTCCACATAAATATCAACTAGTATTTCGAAAACATGCATGTAGCATTTGAAGAGTAAAATATAACCACAAGAAATGAAGATAGAGAATAACCCTATTCCCTTGGTAGCTTCCTTGAGAAGCTTATTGCTTCTACTGAGGTGATTTAATCCTCACTCAATGCATACAAATACCACTACCACTTCCACCACCAATTCTTCCCTACTCATATCCTAATAAATTTAGGAAATAACCGTCACCCTCTTTATTTTCTAACTATATTGAGCAATTGATCTCCAGTACTCGATCCTGCATGGTGATTTAGTGAATATTCCAAGACCGTGTTTACCTTTTAAAGACAAAACTTGTATGGTCATCCCATTGGCCTTTTAAAATTTAATACCAAGTATTAACCATAGCTTGGGTGCCCATAATAATGGCTCAATAAAACTCTTTCATCAAGGAGCTCAGGTTGGTGATCAACTGAGTAATTAGTTTTACAAATTAAATTTAATCTAAATCTATGGTGGATGACAAGTTAGTAAATTGAAATAAGGATATGGTCTATAGCCCATTCATTTATATAAACAATTATATAAACAATTATAGAAATTCTTTCTTGTTCTCATCATAACTTGATTGAATTGAAAATAAGACATATATAATATTCACCCATCCATATGGTCGAAGACCATGCATGTCATTTGAACTAGAAATATGGCTTTAATTCCATCATACATGCATAACCCAATTACAATATAGGCCTAGTTTTTCTTTATTTACAAACTAATGAAGCTTAGAATAGATAAATAGTCACTTAACCTTACAAGAGTCATACTTACCTACTAAAATTATTAAGGGATTTGTCCTTTTAACATCAATAGTTGTAATGTTATGTCTATCAAAGATCAAATTTTGATAAAAATATTTTTATATTGTAATTTTAAATCTAACCTTGTATTGAACTAAACTAATATCAACACAACATTCAAATGGGGACATGCATGTTCAATCAATCATCGTAATAATAACAAGTCCATTGTTATCCAAATTCACCGTAAATGAAATCAATCATGATTATTACAGAAAAACATAATAGAGGTTATAATCCAAGAAATACAAAGAAGTATAATGACAAGTATTACCTTATTCACAAAAATGTTAAGTTATTTGTAATATCAAGGTATGGTAAATAGGCTATGATATCCGTAAGATTTCATAACACCGTGGCAAGTACCGATATTATTTTGTTCTTATGATAGCATACCAAAATCAATCCCTGTTTCAATGAGTTTCCCAATATTGTGACTCGTTTACAACTTAGTAAAAATGAAAACAAAGGGGACGTGATATACTTACCCCTTTAAGAATCATCATCCCAATAATTAATTTGAACCGTTTACCAAATTTAAATAAAAATCAGATAAAAATATACGTAGTTCATCATAAAATTATTCAATAAATTATAATGGAAACATGTAACTTCAAGTTTTTAGATCTTTTAAATCATAGTTTTTTGGATGTAACAACACATTTTAATCATGTTTTCTATAAAAAATAATAATTTTGACATTTTTTAGTCATTCAACAATAATAAATATAAAAAGTATAATATTAGATAAAAAATTATGGTTTATCATTGAAATAGATTCAGAAAAATAGTTTTAATTTCATCTAAGTTCTCTTAGGATACACTTTTTTCAAAAAATTGGTCCCATTGGACGTTGCCATAAATTATTTCCTTCTTTCAAAAGTACATCCTATGCCTTTCCAACACTCTTACGGGTTCAACCATGATGATTCTGAGATCCTAAACTCATAATGAGGTCCATTTAAGCATGAGTGATAAATAAGATACATACTTTCTAAGAAAAGTTATCTGAAAAATATCATGCATTTTGGACAACGTGGAAAGAAACGCTAGACTGTATGCCACAACGATGATTACTTAAATTATTTCGAAAGGTCTCACAAAGTGAGGTGAAACCTGGCTGATTTTCCAAATGAAATTTAAATTTTCTAAGGCCTTACCCATAAGAAAACTTTGTCTCATCATTCATATTTTATGTCAACTCTCTTTAAATTAGCATAGCTCTTCTGTCTATCGAAAAATTCTTTTAATTACTCATGAATGATCTTTACTTGATGTTCTATTTCAGTCAACATTTCAGGTCTTATTACTTCCCTATCTTCCACGTTATCCCAACTAATAGGTGTCCTACACTTTCTTGCATACAATGCCTCAAAGGGAGTCATTTTAAGTGAGGAATGGTAAGTTTTATTATAAGAAAGCTTAACCAGTTGAAGATATTATTCCCACTTGTATTCCTGATCCGTTCAGTACATTATGAGCATGTCCTCCATAATCTGATTTAACCTTTTAGTCTATCCTTTTTTCCATACGGTATGCTGAACTAAAATTCAGCTTTGTCCCTAATGCTAAATTTAAAGATTTTGAGAAAGGATAAATCATCCAAGGATCCCGATCTGAAATTATTAATTTAGGTATTCCGTGAAATCTAAAAATCTCATGCACAAATCTTTTTGCAAGCAAAATTTAATCATCTTTTAGATTCACATGTGTAAAATGAGCTACTTTAGTTAGTTTATCAACTATAGCCTAGATTACATTGTGTTTATTTTTTGAAATTGTCAATTCTTTAATAAATTCCATACTGATTACTTACCACTTAAATTGTGGAATGTTTTGAGGGTAAAATAGTCATGGTGGATGCATATGTTCAGCCTTGACACGCTGACACTGTAAGTAGTGTGAAATGTAATTTACTAATACCTTTTTCATCCATTTCTTAAAATATTGTTATTTTACATTAGCAAGCATTTTAGTCACTCTAATATGTCCATAATAGGGGGCATCTTGAAATTCCTTTATCACTTTTTTCCTTATTTCAATTTTTAAGTGTACATAAACTTGGATTTCATACCTTAGGAATGCTTCATTATAAAATTTGAATCCTTTGTACCTTTTATAATTTTGATTTGCAGGAAGAGATTTTTTAACCTACTAATAATAAGAATAAACCGACATTGCTTTCTTAACTTCATATTTTAATTTATTGCTCAAAGTGCCAAGGGAGGAAATGTGCTTCCTACGAATTATTGCATCTGCGAATCTATTTTATTTACCTTTTATATAGCTGATATCGAATTCATGCTGAGCTAAAAAATCTAACCATATACAATGCCTCACATTCAATTTCAGATATGTGAAGATGTATTTCAACCCAAGATGATCCTTTTCAATTCAAAGGGCTTTACCAAAAGGTAATGTCTCCATATTTGCAAATCACGTACAATGAAATCAACCTAAAATACATGGGGAGCATGATTCATCTCATGTACTTTGATTTTTCTTCCTTCATATGTAATTACGTGATCATTTTACAACAGGATACCTCTAATACCTCCACCAGAGGCATCTGTCACCACTATGAAGTTTCCATTGTGACCATAAATTATTAGAATAGGTGATGAAGTTAATATTTCTTTCAGAAATTTAAATGAATTATCACATTTTTCATTGCAAACAAATTTCTTATCCTTTTTTGCATTGAGGTGATTGGAGGGGTGAATTTCGAGAAGTATTTTACCTATTTTACAAAAAAATGATTCACTTATGATTTTGTTTCTTCATGTTGATGACCTTTTGATAAGGATTTCTTCGTCATTAATTATAGCAGTGAAAGAAGCTCTAGAAGTTAAATATTCCATGAATGAATTGGGTTTGTTACATTACTATCTTAAGATTTATATTTAACAACCTAGCATGGGGGTAACCAATTTAAAAACTAGGTATACTCCAAATTTACTTTCTCAATTTCACATTGCTGATTATAAGCCAAATTTGACTCCATTTCTATTTGTCATCAAGCATGAGGCTGATTATACTTCACCAGTGTTCGATGCTACTTTATATCAAAAAATTGTAAGAAATATTATATATTTGAATCACAGTAGACCTGAAATTTTATATGCGGTAGTTTTTGTCTCTATGTTTACACATGAACCTCACGATCTTCAATAGAAAGTAACTAAGAGAAATATTCTCTACATTTAAGGTACACACAAATTTCAGATTCACTATGGAGCTAGTATTGATATTGATATTGTTGGCTAAAATAAAATAAAATTGGATGTTGATGATCAGAATCACAAGTCCACTTCAAGTTCTAGTTTCATGTTAGCTTATTACTCGATTAGTTGGTTAAACAGGAAAAAAAATGACATTCCTTTATCATCTATTATAGAATAATATAGAGGTGATGCTCATCCTTACAATAAGACTATATGGATTTAAGGAATTATGTTAGAGTATCATATTAACCAATGGATATCCACATTCATCTTCTGTGACATGTAGAGAAAAAATTATATTTGCAAGAATCATGTCTTGAACATACCAAACACATTGATATTTACATTTATCTCATCAAGGAGTTTATTCATGGACACGTAATTGATTTTAGGTATTGATAGACATCATAATAGATTATTGATATATTCATCAAAGCATTCCCAAAGAGCCACCTTCTTCACTTGCAAGATCCTCTAGGGGTATGGTTTATATCAACATCATCCTTGTGTGACATCTAGTCCTCCTTTCTTCAATCTCTCTTTTGGACAAGAGTTTTTATAAATTTTTACTCGTTTTTTCTCTCTTTGTGAGAGTTCCATTGTACTTGTGTAACTCAATTCCTAGGCCTTATTCCTAGTATCCACATTTTGTACACACCTAAGTTAATCTTAAGGGGATGTTAGTGCAGTATATTATTTTCACTGTATTTTTCTATTTACATACTTATGTCTACACACATGGGTTTTTCCTAAACTCATAGATTATCTATCTTTGGTGTCATAGGTGTCATAGGAGTTACTACTGACCGTCTTCTGATGATGGGGGTTACATTCATAATCTATCTTTTTTCACTATTCTAGTGAAAGTTACACATTACACTCTTATTTGTATGCCTCCTTATAGAGATAATTTATTTAATTTAGTTATTGATTCACTTCCCTAGTTAATAATTGGAATTCATCCATTGGTATCTTCTTCTTTGTGATATTTTGATTATTTCAAGTACGTAGTACATTTGTTGAACTATTAGCTTCACACTCTAGTAATTTTAATGTGTCACCATATCCAAAAACTTGTCCCTTCAATTAATACATGGTATAAAATATTAAACATTATTCTCTAAAATATTAAACTCTAATTATACTGTAGATAAAATCCACTAATAAATAACTTCTCTCACTTATGAGATATAAAGCTTAATAAAAAGTACACAAAAAAAAACATACTAAAATATAGAAAGCTAAAAAAAGGAAAATGATTAATTAACAATAGAAAATAATTACTTATCTTACAAAACAGACAAAATTAAAAAAAACAACAATTAAAAGTGAGGGAAACAATCATATTTGCATAAGACAATTTTATTTTATTCAAGTCACCATGTCGCTCTGTCCTATGCCACATTTCTATATTCATTTAATAATTTTAAAAAATACATCCGTACGTGACTATAAGATCAAATATGTGATATGGGTTGGCTATGTTTTCAAGTTAAATATAACAAAAAAATCCAGTTGCTTCTTTGTAAACAACTTATTTTCAACACATTTTGAATGGGTCAATGGTATTCACATATAAAACATGATAAATTATAATATTGAAGGTCAGTGAATATATAAAGATAAATTATGATGAATACATACCCAGTCTCTTTAATTTTTAGTTTATAATGTTGAAATACAGACACTGCAGTATTCATTGAATCAAATTGAATTAATTTTTTCATACATAAAGGAATAGATAACTCACATATTTTTGTATTATTACACAATTACTTGCTGAGTTGAATTCTTGGAACTTAATATTGATGCGTAATCGTAGCACCCTTGATTTTTTACAACTCAATATATTGAAACTGTCAGTGTGATTTCATAACATGGAGATTTTCCGAAAGTGTGGTACATTGCGATCGAGAAAGCTCTCCAGATGAAGGATGACTTCCTATTCTATCCTAGTGCCAACTACTCAAAAGTGGAGAGAGTTACAGATCTAACCCTAATCTAATATTTCCAAGGAGATAGACATACAGAAAATTCATGAAAATAAAATCTACTCTAAGCGACAGTGATGCACTAAGAAGGATGTTGAACAACCTACATAATAAACATAACACTACCAAAACCTTGTAATATAAATACAACAATACACAATAATGTTGCATGTAATGAAATATTAGAAAGTTACAATATAACATAGAAGATGGTTTGAAGCATCCACATGCATGATTTTATTTCTCTCAAAGTTGATACAATACATCACATTTAGGGCCAAAAGTACATATTTTACATTACAATGTTCAATAAGGAGGTTTCAAATCTCCACAAGTATCTTACAGAAAAGAAAGAAGTGAGGGCATGTGTAATTTTTCCAACCTTATGAAATGAGGCCATTATTACAATATATAGGAAGAATGAAAGAAGGGAGAGAGGAATTCAAAATCTTGCTTCAACCACCCAAAAATTCATTAAAATCACCTGCAACAATGATGGGTGCCACTGTAAAACCCATACTTCCTTGTACTTTACCTTAGTGGAGAAGGAAGGAAACCCTTACCTCTTTAGCTGGGTAGGTGAGAAACATAGAAACACCCTCTAAAATGGTGGACTGTATTTATTAATTTTTAAATATTGTAGAGGACACTGAGAGCATTCAAAAAAGTTTTTTTTTGTGCAATTTCAAGCTTTCAGTCAAAATTTATGGCCATCTGAAGATGAGAGTACCATTCTACAATAAATGTGAGTGGTTGGCTTCGTCTATTTAGATTCCTAACTGTATCGTAACCTTTGAAATCAGAAATTTCATACTTTTGGGATTCAGAACTTTGGGCATTATGATTTTAAAGTTTTGTTTACTATTCATTACTCAAGTCAGATTGAAAGTTCCAAAATACCAAACCTCCAAATTCTGAAATTCAGACTTTGGAGTTTGGGCTCCCAAACTATGACGTGTGACACTATTCATAACTCAAGGAAAAAAAATTGAAATTCTAAAACTCCGTAGTCCAAAATTCAAACTTTGGGTTTTAGAAATTTTCCTTCTGAGGTTTTTAGGTTTTGGGATTACGGGGGTTTCGTGGGTTTAATTTTTGGGGTTTTTCAAGTTTTGGAATTCACGGGTTTCAGGTTTCTGAGAGTTTTGGGTTTCGTGGATTTGGGGTTAGATTATCCACTTGGTACATGAAACCTCTGAAATTCTGAAATCCAAAAGTCTGAAGTTTGGACTTTTGTTTTTAGACTTTTCTTCTCCGTTTCCATGGTTCTTTCCATCGAGTCCCTAAATTCACCTTCGACCTGCCTCTAAATTCCCTCACCTCTAAAGTTCAAATTTCATAATTCAAAGATTCTTCATTTCTTGATCTCCTTTGAAATTTTATCATCTTGCTTCACTGATTTGCACAGTCTGAGCCCAAAATGTGAGCTCCCATGACTGAATCCATCCCTCATTTTTTCTTGGTGCAAGGTCATGTTTTTCCAATTTCACCTGAAGGGTAAAATTGGATAACACTTACCTTTGTGTATTTATAGTAACCATTTCTATTTAGGGATAAATAACATCCTATTGATATTTCCATGTCTCTACCCATAATTATTCTCTTTTTGTGGCATTGTCTCTATCTTGAATTATGTATCAATGGTTGCACACATTCCTTAGGTAAGCATTTATAATTGTTATTAGTCTTTTATCTTAAACTTGTATGTTGTCATTTTATAAAATTTATTTCTATAAACTAGATTAGATGTATATTTGCATTGTTATTTTCCATTAAATTGTTACACTATGCCCCTAGGATTTATCCATTCATTGGTTACACTTGTTTTATTCCTAGTGGGCTACCTATAATTTTATTAGATATATGCCTCATAAACCTAATGTTATCATACTATTAGGGTCATTATAATCTATAATTACTACACAAATACTCGATAATCTTAATATCTACATTTTTAATATATAGTTACATTTGATCTCTGCATTTGACGACCTAGATGAGAAACTATATTTTTCCTACCATACATGAACTAGGATCAATTTTGTAAATAAACCACAATGTAAAAATGGAATGGAAGCACCAAGGCCCTTCCATGTATTTTATAAATTGTTTGAATATGTAAATGTTAAGTAACACAAAGGATAATAAGGTACATTCCCTCAAAGCTTGTATCTTCAACGTGGTTAGGTAATGCAAAGGAAAATTAAATAATTAATCATCACCTTTATACAAATCATTGAACTTCATCATGTCATCTATGTCTCAATCTATATAAGAAATTTGTATGACTACTAATAATGTAGCCAAGATCTCAACACACTAAATATACTACAAATAATTTGAACTCAAAAGAAAATAGATATCCTGCTTCATTGTTGAATCATGAATTATAATGTTTCTTAAATAGGAAAACAACTTCAAACTCAAGTTTCCAAGAAAAATCTTACTAACTTTGACTAAAACTACTCTAGGTGGCAGAAATTACTATTTTTAGCAATTTACTAGAACATGTTATTCTCAGTAAGTTCACATGATTATTCATACGGAAAAATAAAATTTCCATGAATCTTCTACATTCCTAAATTAAAGGTATTTCACTAAAATAGGAAAACCCAAATTACAAATTAAATCGTAATTTTAGGCCTTCAGATGGTTGAATTTGGGCCATAATATTTGTTGAAACATGATCTGAATGACAAGGAGAGTTGACTTGTGCGTGATTCTCATTGAAAAATGTTTTTAAAAAAAATGGACCTAATCCAACACCCAAATCACAAGTTATGACATTTTCAATCTCCTGCTAATTGTAGCACATCATTCCCCTTCTTTAAGAACATCCAGCTCCTATAAGTTGTCTTCTTCAAATTTTTTCCATTGATTTGCATCCATATTCTTAATCTCCCACTCTATGACCCATGTGTTTTCCTATTATTCCAATCCTTTCCAATATACCAAATATTTGTTGTATTTCCGATGTCACGTGTGCACTATTTTCTTGTCTAGAATCTAATCCACTTCTTATTTCTTCTTCACCGGAACCTGTTGCCTCCAAACTAGTACTTCATCAATAACATCTCCTTCTGCACTATCCCCATGAATTTCATACAACTCTGAAACATTAAACTATGGAGAAATATCAAATTTCCCTGTAATTGTACCTCATAAGCATTATCATTTATATTTTCCATGATTTTGTACAGACCAATCTTCTTGTACTTCATCTTGTTATAGGTTCCTTTTGAAAACCTTTCCTTCCGGAGGTATACCATAACAAACTCACCCATTCTAAATATCTTTCTTCATCTATGCACATCTGTTATTTCCTTATACTTCTCATTACTGTTCTATAACTTCTTCAGCACTTCTTCCTCTAATTCTTGTATATGTTTGAAAAATTCTTTTACATCATCACAGACTCTTCAATTACTAGTAGTTATACCAAATCTAACACCCTGTTTGGATTACTCCCATACACAATAGAAAATGAAGACTTCCATATGGATCTATTTATGGATCTCTTATAGGGAAACTCAGCTTGTGGCAATGTTAAGTCCCATTGTTTTGGTTTTTCCCCAACTATGCACCTTAACAGGTTTCCCAAACTCCTATTGAACACCTCTATTTTCCCATCGATCTGAGG
This sequence comes from Taxus chinensis, assembly GCA_019776745.2. Classification (NCBI taxonomy): domain Eukaryota; kingdom Viridiplantae; phylum Streptophyta; class Pinopsida; order Cupressales; family Taxaceae; genus Taxus; species Taxus chinensis. The sequence goes on along the minus strand of CM034148.1, from coordinate 97,025,834 downwards.
ATTCTAGGCACTATTTAACTATATTTTAGCTCCCAACTTCATCCATAAAGTTATCCTGAATTTACTTAAGAACCAAGTGTCCCTCTCTGAAGTAATAGTTTTTGGAACACCATTCAAATCTACAAATTCTCTAAACAACAAATTGGATACTCTTATCGCATCACTATTTTTCTTGTAGGAAATAAAATGAACCATCTTAGAAAACTTAACAACCGCAAAAAATGATTCATTACCTCATTTTGTTTTTTGTAATCCCAAAACAAAATCCATACTCAAATCTATCGATGACCCTTTGGGAACAGGAAACAAAATATACAACCTTGTATTTTGTGCATGGCCTTTCAAAACTTGAAAAATTTGACACATCTCCACATATATTACCACATTTATTTTCATATTTGGATAATAGTATATCTCTAGTACCAAGGCTATCATAATATTCTTACCAAAATGCCCTGCCAATCCTCCGCTATGCAGCTCTTTCACTATACTCTCTCTCATAGAACCAACTAGAATACATAGTTGGCATCCCTTGAATAGATAGCCATCCTGTAAAAGGTACTCATCCTTGACATATTCTGCATTGTCTTATAATGTACGAAAACTTAACCTTTCAATAATATTATTTGAATCAGGATCAGAAGAGTACAAATCCTTTATTACTTAAAACCCAATCACCTCTTTCTCCATAGTTGTAAATAGAGTCACATGCCTACTCAATACATCCATAACTTGATTCGGTTTTCCTGATTTGTGCTTTAGAGAAAAAGTGTAACCCTGTAAAAATAATACCAAATTTTCACACCTACTATTCAAATTCTTCTGTGTATTCACATACTACAAGGCTATATGGTTTGTAAATAAAACAAACTCCTTAGGAACTAAGTAATTCTTTAAATGCCTCAATGCTTGCAGAATTGCATAAAAGTTCACATCATAAGTAGAGTAGTTCTTTTCTACCTCATTTAGTTTCTCACTAAAGAAAGCTAACGGATTTTCTCCTTGAATTAGGAAATCACCAATACCCACATATTATGCATCACAATCAATCTCAAACACTTTATAAAAATCTTGTAGTGTTAAAATAGGTGCCTATGTCACCTTCTTCTTCAAGAACTGAAATCTATTCTTAATTTCCTTTGTCCACAAAAATTGCCTTCATTGTGTGCAATCTATTATAGATGCTACAATACTACTAAATTTTTTAATAAAATTTATGTAAAATGTTGCTAAACATTGAAATCTCCTTACCTCTTTTATACTCTGTGGAGCAATTCATTCAATAATTTTCTTTATCTTCTCAAAGACCATATGTACCCCATCTGCTGAAATAATAAAACCCAAAAATACTAAACTATTTCGCATAAATGTGCACTTCTTCATATTTGCATAGAGCTTCTCTTTCCTTAACACTTCAAATATCACCCTTAGATGCCTCAAATGCTCTTCTTTATTTTTTACTAAAAATCAATATATCACCAAAATAAACCACAACAAACATACCATTGTTCTCCCAAAACACAATGTTCATCAACCTCATAAAACTCTTAGGTGCATTAGATAACCCGAATAACATCACCATGCACTCATATTATCCATTCCCTATCTTTAATGTTATTTTACACTCAACTACTTCTCTAATCTGAATTTGGTGGTAACCACTTCGAAGATCAATCTTTGTGAAATACAAAGATCTAGCAAGAACATCCATCATATTAGCAAGGAGAGGTATTGGGAACCTATACTTGATTGTAATTTTATTGATTTCTCTATTATCAATGCACATTATCCATGTTCCATCCTTCTTTGGAGCTAATAAATATGGGGTTTCACATAGACTCGTGCTCTCCCTTACTACCCCCTTTCTCATGAGATTTACCACTTGCTTATTCAATTCTACATGCAATGCTGGGATCATCCTATAAGCCACTTCATTTGGGAGGGAAGACCCTGAGACCAAATCAATATGGTGTTTAATATATATTTTAGGTGGTAATAAATTGGGTGGTGTTTAATATATTCTATTAATTGTGCATCCTCTACTTGTACTCATGCACTTGCAGGTTCATCCTTATTTGCAACCAATGCATAAAAATACCTAGTTTCCTTTTCCTTCTTCATAAATTATTTTGGAGAAAGCATATTTTCAGCCTTCCCCTCTTCGTTAAGAGGCAAAAAAACTATTTTTGGGCAATCCTTCTAAAAAGTATAAGTATTATTTCCCTCATCATGAATCACTTTCCTATAAAATTGCCATGGTATTCCTAGAAGCATATGACATGCATCCATAAGAATAACATCACACCCAATCTCATCGATATAACTTTTTTCAATATTAAAACTCATTAAACATCTCTTATCAACAATAACTTCATTAGCCTTCTTAAACCGTGTAATATGGTAAGGGTTAGGATTTTTCTCACAGTGCAGATATAGGTTCTCAACCATCTCATTTGGAACCATGTTCTCACAACTACAACCATCAATAATAAAATTACATACCTTTATTCCTAAAGTGCATCTTGTTCTGAATATATTTGTATGTATCCATGCATCCCCATTGATATCCTTTCTTGGAGAAATCATCGTCATTTTGATCATCATATTTTATCCCACATCTGGTGGAATTTTTAGGTCATTTTTGTCTTCTTCTTGTTCATATTCAACAAGATTTACCCTATGATAATATTCTTTTGTATTTTCATGTGTATAATAATATGGTAATTCAAAATCCATATGCTCCTCTTCACCACATCTATAACAAACAAATGGTATTCGTTGATCCTCCCATCCTCTACTGCCAGCATATCTGTTTCCCATAGGAAATCCTCCACGTCTTTGTTTATTTTGGGAATCTTGTCTTGTATCTTCTTAATTTTCTACTCCACGAGGTGGTTCTACCCTACCTTGACTAAAACCATCTCTTCCCCAAAAGGAGCATGAAGCCCCCCTATTCATCCCAGGTGATTGCCTAAAACTTTGAAGACTTTTTTTTCTTCGGCCATTAAGGTTAGCTGATAGGAATCCTCTATGATATTAATCATGTCCATGCATATTTCATCTTGAATAGAAAATTTTAATCCATTTACATACCTTGCAACTATTTTTTCCTTAGTTTCTTTATGCTTTACAGACAAATGGAAACTTTGTAGAACTGATCTGTGTATTCTTGCATGGTTTCTAAGTTCTGTCTGAGGTTCTGAAACCTCCTAAAAATGGTTTGTGAATTATTTAAAGGGAGAAATTTGTCTTTTATCTTCTTCTCCATGTTAATCCAGGTCCTAATCCTTTCTTTGCCATTTCTTGACCACCCTTTTTGTAGGTGATCCCACCATAACATATCATGACCTGTTAATTTTGTGCATGCAAATTTTAACTTTTGGTCTTCTAACATAGCCTTCCACTCAAAAACTTTACCCATGTTAGTCAATGATTCTATCAGCTCCTCTGATTTTATACTACCTCCATACTCTGAAACATCAACTCTTATCCCATCATTATTTCCTTCTAATGCTAAAAAAATCCATTCTTCAAAATCTAAAGGTGGCACTTGAATTTCCTCCACTTGAAAAACTTTTTATTAATATGTGTCATCTCCAAATTCACTTCCTCTCTGGGTTATGATTGCAAAAATCACATCAAATTCCCTCTACAGATCCTCTATGTTTCTATTCATCTGGTCAATATTTCCTCCTCTTCCTTTTCTTCTTCCTTCCATTTTCCTTTTTATTTTTCCAAGATTTGAACCTCGCTCTAATACCAGATAATGTAACCAAGATTTTAACACACTCCATAAAATACAAATAATCTAAACAAAAAATAAAATATATGTCATTCATCATTATTGAATCATGAATTTCAATGTTTCCTAAATAAGAAAACAACTATCAACTCAATTTTCCAAGAAAACTCTAACTTTGACTAAAACTACTCTAAGTGGCAGAAATTACTATTTTTAGTAGTTTACTAGAACTTGCTATTCTTAGTAAGTTAACATGCTTATTCCTATGTGCACAAAAAAAATCATACATTTTCTACATGCGTAAATTAAGGGAATTGCAAAATTTCCAACTCACAATGCATATAAGAGACTAACATTAACTAATGCCCTAAAATAGGAAAAAACTAAATAACAAATTTAATCCTAATTTTCGGCCCTCGGATGGTGGAATTCAGGTCAAAATGTGCCAAAACATGCTCCAAATAGTAGGTTAGATAGACCAGTGTGTTTTTCTCATTGAAATAGGTTTTTCAAAAAACAAATGGACCCAATCGGACACCCAGAGCACAAGTTATGACCTTTTCAAGTTCGTGTTAATTTTAGCGCATCAAATAATGTTATTAAATATAATATAGTTATTCTTTTTTTACAAAAGTATATGATGTGCAATTAGATCTACCTATAAGAGAAATATGATAGAAAACTAGAATAAATTCACATGCATATATCCTGAAAAGCAAAACTAACCTATTTCATTTAAATGGAAGTACAGTATTGTGATTATCTTTTCATTGAGAATGTTGTTAAAAATTTACATAAGTACAAGCTTGAGGTGCATGATTTCCACATTCTAAAAATTGAGATATATGTGATATTGATTGACATAACATGATTGATTTTCGAGTTATTGATTATATGAGAATGATATACATCAAAGTTAAAAGATAATGAACTCCATAAGGCAAGGATATAGTAAAATATATTATGGCTATTATTATCCAATTTGGCCCCTCTGGAAAAAATGGACAAACGAGAACCCATAGAGAGAAAGTGAGGGATCGATTTGGCTAGGGGAGATCAAATTTTGGGATTGGCCAAGAAAATTGAAGAGGAACAAATACATTTCAGAGGATCTTAGGAGTTTGAGCTAGTTTGGAAAATGAAGAAATTGAAAAGTACAAAATTTAGAATTCATAGGTGTGGTCATTTGGAGCTAGGTCAAAGAAAATTTGTGGGACTCGACACAAAGAAGAAAAAAAAGGAGAGAGAATTCTGAAACCTGAAGTCTGAAATTTGGACTTGAGGGTTTTGGTGTTTTGTAGGTTTCATAAGGTCATGCTGAAAAGTGTTGAGCAAGGAGACATAAATCTTGAAACCCAGAGTCTCAAAACCCCAAAACCTAAACCTCCAATATACAAAAAAACCGAACCCCCAAAATCTAGATACCCGAAACCCCGAAACCTGAAGTCCCGAACGCCTGAAAAGACAAAGGTATGAAACCTGAATTTTTAATTTTGGACTTCAAGGTTTCAAAATTTCATAAATTTGGCTCGAAGAATGAACAGTGTCACGTGACATGGTTTTAGAGTCCAAGCTCATAAGTCTAATTTTATGACTTCAGTGGTTTGGCATTTCAGAAGTCTCAAGCTAAGTTGAACGATGAACACTGCAACGATCTGCAAAGTGGAAAAACTTGATGTTTCAAATCCTGAAAGTCTTAAATTTCATATTTTAGAGGTTGTGATGGAAGTTTAGAGTCTGAGAAAGGGTAGAGATCACCACCCGCATTTATCATAGTATGCCACCCTCATGTTCAGATGGCCATAGATTTTCACTGGGAGCTTGGATTTCAAAAAATCAAACATTTTGGGAAGCTTTTAGTGATACTTAGTATTCCTAAATGAGGAAATATAGTTCTCCCTTTTATAAGGTGGTTCCATATTTCACACATACCAAAAATGACTCTGAGGGATGGTCTCATTTTCTTCCCCAACAAGCGACGTACAATGGAGTATGGGCTTGGAAAATTGTCCCATCACTCCTACAAAGATAATGAAGGATTTTGTAGGAGATTGGAGTACATATTTTTAATTTCTTCTCTCTCTGTCCTTATTTTATTCCTCTATAAATTATAAGGCATTTTATTGTGTAATAGGTTGATGATTTTATCTTCCATGCACCCCATTCTTCTTGGGGATTTAGGCCTTCCTTAAAACTCTGTAATGGATTCGTAGTCATTCATTTAACCTTAACAACTTTGATAACCCCAAGAGTTTCAACCTATCACCTAGCAGATGCTAAGAGATAACCTGAGGCACGTGTGGGCACCGAAGCCCTCCTTTATGTGTGATTTGTGAGAAGTTTCTGTCATTAATGGAGGATGATTTGTAGAATTAGGATTACACTCACTTATTTAAAGAGGTAGGAAATGCAACTAGTAGATCTAACATTGGTAAAAAAAAAGATAAAGAACATTTCAAGAAACATAATAAAGTGGATATGAAGCCACGATAAGTCAAATGACATGAGGATTTACACCCTTAAGTAAAATATACAGAATGAACCCAAAGATATATTGATTTAATATAGTTCAGATACCCATATTACAGTCATACGGGGAATCTCAGACCATATACAGTACATGACAAGGACCTAGCTCCCAAAAATCCTTCCACATATGAGACCCTATCTATATATTTCCCATTTTAACCCTTATTACAGATCCTAGTGCCATACAAAGGCTTATGACATCCCTATAAACCCTTAACACTAAGTGCTCTAAACCCTAGCACTATTGCAACACATTGTTACTTTGTTTCTTATTCCTCATGCCTTCCCTCTGTCTCTCATCCACTATGTGTCTCTCTTGTCTTTAGCCCAAACATCTCTTTTTATAGAATCAACACCCACCACCATGCCTTCTTTTTCATACAGATTGCATGATAAGTGTCGATGTGTTCCTCCATTAATGAATTATTATTCCTTTGCAAACCCTACACTCTCTACATTTATGTCTTATAGGAATATTCCATGTGTGGAATATTATTTTCTTGAACTCCAAAGTTCTACATTCACACCTTATCCACTCATCATGCCTAGTCAGGTCCTCATGTTTTTCCTCAAGTGCGTTATAATTCTAAATATGGATAAGTATTATAAAATTGTGTTCTACTTCCCAAGCGTGCCTTGGTTTCACTTAAACCCTTCTTAAACCCCTTTTACCTACAAATTTTCCCCTAAATACCATTCTTTTTACTAGTCCTATGCACACGTGCCCTTTTGTAATTAGCCAATATTTCAAGGCCCAAAATCACCCCACACTAAGCATGTTCTCCATCCTTAGAAACATCCTCCTTCTCCAAATAATAAAGAATAATGGGACAGGGACAATCTTAATAAATATTAATGAAAGAATGGAATAATTTACTACTAATGTTGGAGGAGTGGGAACTCTTTCTTTAGTGTTGCTTGAATCTTTTCCCAAGCATCCACATCACTTTGAGCTTGTTGAACTAGGTTACCCACTAAAGCGCTCACCTCATCAAAACTCAATACATCACTCTTAGTATTCAAGGTGTCTATAATTCCTTCTAGTTACTTATTAAGATCATCCAGCATGTTCATACTGTGGGTGACTTGGTGATATAGTTCCTTAATCTGATTCTTAATCGAACTTCACAAGGTCTCAATTACTTCCAACTTTTTCTCAAATTTGGCTAGGATCTTATCCCACTCTGCCTTGTTTCCTTTATTATTTTCTTGAAACTCCTTCAGATCTGCCTCATGCATAACAACTAGTATGATTGCTACCATGTCTCTGTCAGCGCAAATTTCATAAACAACCTCACCCATTTGTGTGGCAGTCTTCACAGCAACAAGGAGATCATAGTACAAAGTAATTGTCTCCTTGGTATTCATTTTATCTTCCTCCTTATGGCACACCAATGCATCTTATTTTGATTCCAATTTGATTGTCTACCTCTCCATGGTGAGGAAGTGGCTCAGGTCTTCCAAGCATTGCATGGTTGAGTCATATTTTTTCTCAGGCGGGGTCAGATCTGGATGCTTCAAGATTATGGCTTCTTAAATAGTCTTTATCTTCTTATGGATCTCTCACACTTTTTCCTTTTCCTCCCTTAATTAACGCCTTGATTGTGGGTTGATCATATCCTCCTACTTTAGCTCTTTTTCATTTTTAATGATCTCTTCATTTTAATTGTCATGTTCTTCTTCACGGAACCTTAGTTTTTCATTCCTCCTAAAGAGCCCCACGTCAACCTCAACTGACACTTTTTTTAGTGCGTTAAAAAATTACTTATCAAATAGTTGTTGGGCATTCACCATAAGGTTTACTCTTTTGGTATCTGGTATCTTCATCAGCACCTCACGGTTGACCTCAAATTAAAGCTCATACACATGGGACTCGAAATCCCAAGACAACATCTTCCTTGTGCGCAGGTATGCACCATATTCATAGAAAGAAGACCATGAAAGTATTTTCTTTGAATACATGATACTTTAGAAATGCACATGTAGTACATTATTTGGATCATTGACTTAGGTAATCCCTTGTTCTTGTGTCACTTCAATATCATTTCCTCCTATGCGCGCTTCCTTTGGGAAGCTTACCGCTATGCTTGGATCTCCTCCCATTCTTCCATACTCCTTTTCTATGTTCTTACTTCCCTCTATCTCTTTGAGAATTTCTTTGATGTTGTGCTCCACCTCTTGATCCACCAAATCATTTATGATGCCTACTTCCTTGCTTTCTGCAACATCCTCTATCTGGTTCTTTATCAAGCTTAGAGTCTTTTGATCCTTCATGTTGACCTCCTCACTTCTCCCTTTTCCGTGAGCATCTCCTTCATCCTCATCCTTCTCTTCACTTCCCTCCTCTGACTCGTGTACATCGTACATAGTATGGTCTTGAGCCTCATCGTGCTCTTCATCATCTCTATCACCTTTTTCAACCTCCATGATCTTCATTTCTTCTAAGTCCTCATTTTATGTTACCCTTTGTTTCTTCCTAATTGGTGATTTCAATATAGGAGAATCTTCTTTTCCTTCCTCTAGGAAACACCTCTCTTTCTGGAAACTCTTTTTTTTAGGGGGCTTCTTTTTCTCTCTTGCGACCTCCTCAGGTGTCTTCTCTTTCTCTTCTATACGTGACTTCTTACTCCGTGCATAGGTGTTTTGCCTTGTTCCTGACTCCTGCACGCCTAAAAATTATGTTGTTTGTGTGCTTGGTCACTTTTTCTCAAGGGTCTCTTGTCTCTCCCATTTCCTCGGCGTAACCTTCTTCCTTATGGTGGGGTTTTATAGGATAAAGACATCATTTTCAATGTAAACTACCTTATCATACTTCATCCTTATACAAAAGTATACCCTTGTTGCGGTCCTCCCAGTAATGGAAAATGTTAGTGGCTTTAACATATGTAAATAATGCCATATATACTTCTCCACATAGGCATGCTTCTTTGGATATATCAAAGTCCTACGTACCTTGCAGTAATCTGCGTCCACTGTGCTGAGGTCAAACCTTTATTTTTTTACCCTCTTTGAATATATTAACTCCATCCTAGAACTATCTACTTGAGTAAACCTTAGTTTTGTCGTGAAGGAGAATGGTAATTTGCACAAATGACCCTTGACACCATCTAATTGAGTAAACCTACCAATGCAAAACTTTCTGGTCCATGGCGAATTCAACATCACCTATTAGTAAAACAAGCAACTCATCAGGTATCCTCCATTCTGTGTTGAATGTGTCATGCATCCGTTTCTATAATTTTTCTAGGTGGGATTTGTGGGCAGCCATCATGGTGTCACAAGTGTACTTCTCAACTCTTTTGGTAGGGGAGGGTTTATCATGTGAGTACTCCCCCATAAATTTATCTGGCCCATCAAACACTCCAATATCCGAAAAGACAATGGTATGGAGGATATTACCAAACATAATATTTACCCCATCGCGTGTGGTATTAATGATTTCTTCTAGTATTAATGTCGAGAGGTTATAGATGGTCCCCTCTAAGATCTTATGGAAAATGTTTAACCAAGCCTTGTTGATGTGTGTCCATCTCTCCTGTCCATTTAATTTTGTGACCAAACGCACAACCATCCTCATTATAGGGTAAGAAATCAAAGAGATGTCAAAGTATAGCGACCCCTTCTTGTAGTCATAAGCTTCAATAGTCTTCTTGATGTACTCTTTATCATCCAAGTCATCATCAAATGATTCGTCCTTGCATGTAAAACAAATAAATTTTGAAATCAGTTGGGGAGTTATTCACATCCTACATCCTGTGAAGTAGAAATGATCTTCATGTATGTGTGACATTAACCACTGGTACTATCTCTCAGGTTTACCAAAATAGGGAAACTCATAGAGTTGTAATTTACCAGCCTTCTCCATCTTCACGTTTACCTCATCATCATAGATAAGCATTCCATATGGCGTCCTTTTGATTGTAGGGTGAACCAGTTCCAATGCCATCTCATTCTTGGTGTTGTTTGTCTGATGGTTATAGTCACCCATGGCTATGTTTCTCACATGAGACACCCATTATTTTCCAAGCAATATGCCATCTGGGTATTGTATCTTTGTGTACAATTCCTCATTGAAGATGGTGGAAAAATATTGTTTTCCTTTGCCCTTGTCCTTCTTCGGTGAAATAATTTTTTCTTTCCTTGATGCCATTTCTCTGTTAGGTCCCTAAAATTTATTTATTCCTTCTGATCTTGGATCTTTTCGATTCTGCAGCTTTACCCTTTCAAAAAAATTATTTCAATCCTTATATAAGATGACATATTCACTTGCGACATTCGAAAAAATTCTATGATCCTCTTCCTCACAAATTTGTACTCTTTTCCACTTTAGTTCTCTAATCAAACTGGCTATGCACTCAGATCTTCACAACCCTTTTTTTGAGCAACTTCTCTTCAAGCATTCCCTAGTTTCATAAGATTTCTTTGATATCACAAATATAAGTTAAACAATAATGTACCACGACCTTGTACTTATAGTTTTTTACATTTTTTCTATAATTAATTCCATGTCACCTACCAATGTAACTTTGCAATAAAGGTGGCTTTTTCTTCTAAATCCAACCTTCAACTCTTTTATCCCCACACCCAATTCTACACAAAAAACCTCTACAAAGTTTTGGTGCACATAAACCCTTACTGATCAAAGATCCTTATGGAAGTGTTTGCAGTGCCGAAGTCACTACTTATGTATTTTGCCTGATTTCTAACATCACCTACCTCATGTTGTTCCTGCACTTCTCACCCTTGTACATGGATTTTGTAAAGTGTTCCTAACACCCAAAATCCTTATGTTCACCTTTTCTATGCACATTCTTCCAAACTACATACTTTTGATCCTTCAAACCAGGCCATCAAAACACATCTTCGACTACCAGATTTTGGTACTTATCACATCAATTCACCCCACACAAAAATAGATGTGCGGTCCTTTGCACATAGATTTTTTTTGAAAATAATAAGTGGCTATGAGCACACAATGTGCACACAATACACAAAAGGAAAGTAAATACGCAACAAGAAGGGGAAACAAAAAGAAAGGAAAATCATTAAGGGAAATCCTAGGATAAATGGAAATACTTCCTTATTTACAAACACAAAGCAGACTCATTTATAGTAGGGCTTTAGCCAAATCCCATTAAAATGTATTAGTAGTCGGGTTCCATCCAATGCTTGTAGCTAGCAAGTTCTTAAATCAAGTATATAAGATACAATGCACCGGCCCCTCCAATGGATTTTGAATTTCCTGGGGTGGCACAAAAACTTTGAATCATATAACAGAGCCATTTACTTAGCCTTAAATTTTTTGTTCTTTATGTTTTTATCATGTCACGCCTTATGAATAGCTTCTTGTATCTTATGACTCCATCGAGAAATGGCCCACCTCTCATCTAACAGCATTAACTTATTGATCCTCCCCTTAAGTGCTTGTTTATAATCTAATCCTCCTACATGCACTATACGTAGTGATGGTAACATGAATTCAATAGGTAATACTACTTCCATGCCAAATGCTAGTTTAAAATGTGTGGCTTTGTTTAGACTTTTATAAATAGTCTAGTATGACCATAACACAACATAAAATTTATTATCCAAATCCTTTCTTCCCACATCACAATTTTTTGTTAGTGTGTCACTCAATATTTTTTTAAATGCCTCAGTGGTTCCATTATCTTGGGGGTGATAAGGGGTAGTCTTGTGGTGGGAAACCATGAATTCTATCAATAATATTCTAACTGTTACACTCAAGAAATGAGTTCCCCTATCACTCATTAAAATCACCGCACATTCATATCTACTGATTATATTTTCCCACAAAAACCTAGTTGTTTTTTTCACTCTACAATCCCTTGTAGGTGCCACTTCTACCCACATCGCAAGATAATATATGCATGTAATGATATAGCGTGAACCAGTCCTTTGTGCAGAAGGTGAAATGGTTATGTGCTAGCTATTGGTCTCAATGGCATCTCATCTCTTCTTCTTGGTTTTCCAAGGCAGTGGAAATGGTCACATGCCTTGTAAAACTCAATATAGTCCTAGTAGATGCTTTCCCACCAAAGCCCTACCAGGATAATCTTGTACATGGTTACATTCCCTACATAGTGCCCTCCTAAAATCCCACCATGTGTTTCCTCGATTATTACAACACTTTCATGCTCTCACACACTGACACAAAGTCTCATGCCTAGCTTGTATAAGTATCCACAAATTAACATGTAGGGCATGACACGTATCACTAATTGATTTATTTCCAAAGTCCTCATTCCTTCTGGTGCCACACCCATTTTGATAAACACATATATATATTCCAAGTCAGATATCATGCACTGCAATCTAAAAAGTTACACATATGGAATTGTCTCCATAATGCTCTGCACATCCTCCCCCGAGTCAATCCTCGATAATTCGTTGGGTCTGAAATTACTCTTACATTGTATCACAACTACCGCAAACTCTAATTTTTGGAATAATAATACCCACCGACATATATGCCCTTGTAAAATGGGCTTGTTTACAAAGTATTTTAAGGCCATGTTGTCCATATAGAAGATAAAGGACATTTCCAATAGATACTTCCTGAATTTGTGTAGGGCGTAGATCATTTACAATTATTTGCACTTAGTAGTAGTATAGTTCTACTCTACTGGTGTTAACTTCCTACTAGAAAAACATAAGGGGTGGTCAACAATTCCTTCTCCAGGTTATGCTAAAACTACCCCAATCACCATCCCTGAAGCATCAACACGTACATAGAATGGTTTGTCCCAAGAAGGAAACAATAATATGGGCACAATGAAAATCTTATCCTTCAATGTATCAAATTCCATTTTCTATGCCTCTCCCAAGTGAAATGCACTTCTGTGATTTAGTAACTCTTCCAATTGCACGGAAATATTGGCTTACCCCTTGATAAATTTCTAGTAATACCCCATATGCACAAGGAATACGTGTAGTGCGCTCTAGAAGATAGGTTCCCCAAATCCAACAATAATGGTAACTTTGGCAGGGTCGACCAAAAAACCTTCCTTACATATGATATGCCCCAAAAGGGTTCCAAAAGGAGTAGCAAAGAGACAGTTCTTGATGTTGAGGGATATGCGTAACTATTGGCATATCTCAAAAATCAACCACAAATTGTCACAATTATCCCTCACCAATTCATATATCATCCAATCAGCAAGGTATACCTTAAGGAACTTATGGATAAAATCCTAAAATGCTTGCAGTATAATACGCGAAAATACAATAGGAAAATTCTTCAATCTAAAAGGCATGACCATGTAGGAAAAAATTCCCCATTTAGTTATGAAAGTTGTCTTTTCTTGTTCCTACTTTGCAATTCTAACTTGATGATACCTTGAGAATCCATCTGTGAAGGAATAGATATCACGCCTAGCTACTCCCTCCAATATTTATTCGGTTAAATGGGTGGGAAAGGGATCAATGACACACACCGCATTCAAATCTCTTTAATCAACACAAATATTTTTCCTCCCATCATTTTTAATGTTAATAACCATTGAGCTTATCCATTTTGATTCCTCATTAGCCTTAATGATGCCTGATGCGATCATCTTGTCTATCTCTTCCTTTACCCGAACGCGTAGATTTGGGTTCATTTGGTAAGGTCTCTTCCGAATTGGGCGTGCTCCTTCCTTTAGCTTGATTTTCATTTCCCCTAAGGAGTGGTGAAATCCTTTAAGATCCTGGTACCTGTAGGGAAATAAGTCGTGAAATTCATACAACAGATCAATGATCTTTGAAAGTTCCTTTTTTTACCAATAGTCCCTAATAGTGTCCTCATTTGGTTCCAATGTTGACCTTAATTATCTTGATCGGTTCATGGTAGGCGTGTGCTTGTTCATCAACACTATCTGTTACTTCATGCATACCCATAGTATGGTTAGTAACCAAGTCATCCACTTCTTCACCATCGATCACATAGAAAAAAATTCCTTTTTTCTTTCTCAATGCATGCATGCTCAATTTATATCTCCTTTGAATCTACCTTATCAAAACACACTTCTAAACTAGGTTCACATAAGAATTCTAGTATTTTATCCTCCACCATGGCACTATCTCCCATCGTTAGATGCTTAACAACCTACAACTCCTCATCCACCAATGGTTTGGTGCTCTGATATTCAAAAGCTTGAAGGAGATCATGCATCAACTCCTACCAATTTCTTGTCTGATAGCACATCTTTGAGTGAATGTATCACACATGTGCGTAGCCTTGTAAAGTGGAGTACAATGGATGCACCCATAAAGAAGGTGGTATGGCTTCTGCACCTTCCATCCAGTCCTTCTCACATTCTTCAATGTGAAACAAAATGGGCTCCTTCCCATGATAATATTCTATGATAGAAGGTGCATTGCTCCCAAAAAATGTAAAAAATAATGTGATTCTCACTTTGCGCCACTCTAGAAAGATATCACGATGGGTCTCTAACCAATGTTTTGTGGTTCCGAGCAAGGTATAACTAAGCATTCCCCTCTTCTCAACCTCACTTCTCCATTGGGTCTCCATTTCCTGTAGGAAAACATCCTTGTTGGCTCCTCCAAATTAACTTGGAAACTTCTTTCCTCCTAGGAACTTGATTGAGCATGCGTTTGCTACCCTTGTCACTGAGCCTCTTAAGTGTCTTCCCAAAAACACATATGTATTTTGTGCCCAATTCTAACCTTCCATGCTAGTTGTATCACTTATATATTGAGCATCTTCCCACTGAATAATGCCATCCTTTATTGCTTTCACAACTTTAGGGTCCTAAATAGTGTGCACGTAAATTCTATATAGGTCCTCTTCTCCTAAAGGCTCAATATAGGGTGTTGAATTCCCATCTGTCAGAGGATTGATAACCCGTTTCTATTTCTTCTCAAATATTATGTACCCCTTACTAAAAATCAAGTTAATATTGTTCTTATAACACCACCTCTTACTTCAAAATCAGCGGTCTCTACTTTGGTATCTCCCTGGCACATGCAGCCTCATCTCGCGTTGTCACCAGTACATGTTCTAACTCTACCTCATGTCCCCCTCTTGGCATCCACTATGAGTCTTCTTTCTTAATTCTTACCATCATGGTGCCCGTATCTTTTCATATGTTCAAATAGCTCTAGGCATTCCTCATAATTTTTCTTCTTTCAACACCAAGAAAATTGTATTATATATGGACCTTTGCATTTATGGTGCTCCATAGACCCAAAATTGTAACAAATTCCATGCGGGAACTCACTTCGTTTGTATCCACAGTTTCCTAGACCTCAGAAGCCTCTGCAAAAGCCTCTTCCATGAGCCCCTCCATCCATGCATCCTTCATAGTGGTAACCATCATCCTTGGAATTGTTTTCAATGTCAGGCTGGTGCACACCAATATTATTGGATTCATGTATCTAGTCAATAAATCTACAATACTTAGTCTCATGAGTAGTAGAGGTACAAATATTGTAGTAACAAGACACATTCTTACTGATCACACGTTGAAGTAGTGGACACCGATGGCATCATGATCCCCATGGAAAATTTCATAGTCTATTGTCATAGCGTAAACTGATCTCTGAGGAAAATTGTCCGTGTTGTTCCCCTTTACCTCTTAATCTATGCACCATAGACCATTATGAGTCTTATGCACCAAGTTTTCATATAGCCTCTCCAACTTATTTTCCATTACAACAATATGAGATTTAAGAAAAGGGCTAACACCGGTATCAATGCTTCCAATAGTCTCAGCGGACAAGGTAGCCTCCAAGGGCTCATATGGGTCTATGAAATTCTAATGTGATAATGCTCTCCTAAAATGTGTTATTAGTCCAACAAATCATTGAGCATGCTGAGAAGGATGAATATCATAAGATAATTTTCATAAGATATTATTAATACACATGTCATACTCCCGCACACCCTCTGCCAAACTTTGTTGAATCTCCTTCAACATGATAATGTTGTTTTGTTCAAACTCACAAATACAAAATTCAGCTAAGAAGGCGTTATGCAGTGCACTATAATCTACCAATGTCTTATGAGGATCATACTTCCGGTACAAACTATGTGTGCATCCCTGTAACATTTTTTAAAACTGATTTGTTATCCATTCTAGGGTATTGATCCCTTTTGCATGCCATAACAAATCACACTTGTGCACATGCTTTGTATCATCCTCAACACCTTTGTAGTCTTGTAGGTGTAAAGAAATTTCAAAAATAACTTACTGAGATGGTTAAGGCCCTTGTCCACCTGATCTAGAACCTTGAGTTCCCCCACTATTGCCTCTACCACCAGATGCACTAGATCCACAAGCGCATGTCCCTCCCGATCCACCAGATCCACCAATTCCACTAGTTTCTATTCCACCAGATTCTCCTCCCATGCCTAGAAAATGTCCTGAAGTGGTCGTGACTTGTGTCACCATTGTCACGCTAAACTACATGCCAATAGTTAGTTATATTGCACCGCTACCAGATGTGTGTCCCACACCACTTCCAGATGCAAAACCCAAGATTTTTGTACATGAACATTTCTCAAATGTCATTCCAAACAATATACCTCCAAACATAGGAAATGATTGTGTAGCCATAGATGTTCCAAATGAAAAGTTATACCTCCCAGGTGTTGATCGGTCACTTCCACCAATACCAACTAGGTTAACAATAGTTATCTCTAGATTTGTAAAACTAAGTGCCAGGGGATGGTCAACAGGCTGATTAAGATCCGTGTTGATGAATCTCCTTTCTCTAAGGGACAATCTCTCATCAAAATCTGAAAGGATCTCTCTTCTGCACTTCCCAATATGGTTTAGCATAGAATAATTAGGCTCCACATCCTCTGCGTGAACCTCATTTCCTTTCCGAAACGTCTTCCTCCATAAATCCATTAATCATGCAACTTTTATTTATCTATCTAAATCCCTCCCAAATGCTTCATTATATTTTATTCCTCTCTCTTCCCTCTTCCTTTCATCCGCAAGGTACACAATCATTTTCCACCCTACCTCCCTCACCCAGTGCTCAGATGAAGCTTAGACGACCATAGGAAATGCTTCTAAACTGAGTGTAATGATCAGGATCTTGATAGCTAAAGGGATAACATGTAAGAAGGATCCTCTTGGCTCCCTCAATAACTCAAACTCAGCTATCTCTAGATAGGAATACGTATAATCATGTACTTCAAGGTGTAACTTATAACACCTGCATTTTTCCCACTTAAATCCTTGAGAAAACCCGATAGAAAACATGAAAATAATTATGGAATTTTTTTTTTGAAAGGTTACAAGGACTTAGTTATGATTTTAATTAAATCCTGGTTATAAAATTTTAAACAATTATATGGCAGTCAGGACTAAACATAAAGACTAATATTTTTAACCCAATTTCAAATAATGTTAGGATTTAATTATTTCTCTTGTAGACTTAAATATTTTATTTAAATAATCCTCATTTCACTTTTCATTATTTAACTCCATTAATCTTTAAAAAAAATTTATGTAAGGTCCAAAATCAGTTTTATAATAAAACACACCAGGATAATAATCTTGCATTGTTAAATGCAAGAAATTTAAACAAGTTCATTATTCTAAAGGGGCAAGGTGCTCAACTTAATCTAACTCCTTAGGCCCCATTTAACATTACACACCCATCATTCATTTAAAATATTCCAACCTAAATACACCATCATTTAAGTGATGTAGGGTTCATCCTACACCCTTGGATCTAATCTATCTAAGCAATTAGATCTATGTTTTCCAAAGGAACCCTAGAAATCCTTATGGGATCTCATATATTTATTTTTTAGACCTATATATTCATTTCTCTTGTTTTGTTTTGCAAGCTAAGGAAAGAGGAGAAGAAAATGAAGCCATAGAGGACATTAAAGAGGATTGGAAACTCTCATTTGTTAAATGTTCATGATTAGGGCAAGGATCTACCCATTTCCTTTGTGCGTTTTGGTCCCTCTTCTCTATTTGGTTTTGAATGGTATTTTCTTGCAGATTTATAAGTGTATATACAATGAGTAAATACCCATTTGGGTAAAACATGAATATATGTTTTGAGAAAAATATATCCCCTTTTCTTTTTTATTTCACCTAAAAAAATTCTTAAAAATTCATTGAGTTTTTATTTAATACAAATAGATATTTATACAATTTATTTTACTCATTTATAAGTGAATATATATATATATATATGAAACTATTCGGCCTGAATATATATTTATATTTTAACAAACAAATCCATAAAAAACACTGGCTATGGATTTCATTTTTACCAAGTCATTTTTGCATAAAGCTGAGTATACTAGGTTATACGGCTACATCAAAATGTATTGGCCATAGTTTTTTTAATGGTTCTTCTGCGGCAAAAGGAAGTGGTTAGGAATTTTTAGAATGTGAAAAATAAATGTGTTAGGGGGATTAATATCCTCACTAGTCTCTTTTAAACAAAAAAAAAACACATTTACTTAATCAAAGCATGGACTCAAAGTTAGCCGATTTAAAAGTTTTCAAAAGAATATATTTGCTTCCCACATGGGCTAACCCAAAAACACATTTTCATTATTTATTTTTTTGACTTTAATTTCTAAACAAATACATGCACCGCTTAGGTTAAGAAATAACATAGTTTCTTTTCTTCTTTTTTTAATATTATTGTTTTAACTTATTTAAAATTAATCACTTCTTATGTAATAATACACATATGAATATGATGCATATATATTCAAATATATACTTACATGCGTAATATTAGGTAAACATTAAATTATTAATAATATGATTACACTAATCTTGTAAAATTATAATAGAATCATACATGCGATTAATACGCAATTATATTAACATAACAAGATGTATTGTTTATTAATTAAGTTTTTAATTAATGTGGGAGATTGTAATTTAGAGTGGAAGGCTAAATATTGCATTTATCAAATTATTTGGATATAAATTAACATGCATCTAGGTAGTTATAGTATGGATTTTTTTTGAGAATTTATCCAATCTAACAAACTATCACTTTCAGTTTTGTTTATATAGCCAATTTAAGGGTGTAATAAATAAAGATTTATTCACTTACTTATAACGATTCCAATTGCAACAAAGAGGGAATTGCATTATAAACTGATTTCTATCTAACCCTTCTTGTACTCCTAGTTGATAAGGGAAAAATAAACAGCTCCTACATGAAATTTATTTCAATATTCAAGTAAGAAAGGATTGTAAATAATACAATTATTCAACATTTATTTCCCATCCAAGAGCACAATTTTATAAAACAAATAACCCCTAAACACAAATTTAATTTTTGAGGACTTAGTTTCAAGATCCTTACAAAGTTCACTTTCATATGAAGTAATGTAAATCATAATAAGCCACTTACAAGGATCTAGCCAATGTATAAAATTACATCCAATATACTATTGGTACCGTTTACAAGTTGTAGAATCATAATAGCAAAAGTTACAACACCACATGTATTATCCCAAAAAGAGCACTTCTTCCTTTTAACTCCACCATCTTCACCAGAATCAAGCACACAACCAAAGGGGGGAGTAAGCAACACTCTCCACCCAACCAATATTCCAATGAGGGAGAGAAGCCTTCTTCCTCATTGGCCCCTGAGCCCCAATAAGGAAGCAATGAGGGCTATTTAGACAACCATGGGCAACTCAAAAATGGCTTCCACATACACATTAAATCAAGACAATCAACACAAATAACACAATACCAATTTTACAACAAACCAACAAATATCAAAACATAAAGGCTTCATACTAAAGTCATGGAGGAGAAAGGAACATGGGGGTTCTTCTTATGCCTCCCAAGGGCTTGGGTGTCCACATAAGAGCCTCCAAAGTTAAAAATCCATCACAATACACCCAACACTCTTATTCCTCCCACCAAGAAGATACACCACTCTTATGTAACCCTTAAGAAATCAACCAACTCTTACGCCTCCCCCACTCTTATGCCTCCCTCAAGAAAATAACAAGATAAAGAGAAAACATATTTATCAAAAGGTGGACATCCCAACCCAACTCCCTCCTAAAATACCCAATAAAATTTCTCTTATTGCCTCCCAAAAATTTTACCCCCATTTCCATTTCTCCCACAACCTAAGGATCAAATCTATTTCCCACAATCATAAACAATAACAACAACATCATCCACACATATGAGTACAAAAAAATAGCAAAGTAAATACAAGAGTGAAGATCTACCTTCCAAATGAAGATGATCAAACACAAACAAGTTCCAAGCCTTCCAAAATCCTAAGCAAGCACCATCCATTCCAAGCTCAAACACCATTCTCAAGCAAGCTCTCCCCAAAACTACAAGCATCCACCTTCAAAAAATGAACAAGTAACCCCCAAATCCTCACACAAAAAGAAATAAATAGAAAAGAGGGAGAGAGGGGTGATGTGGCTCCATGTAGGATGCCACATCATCTCTCCTCCAACCCACATCACCAAGGTCAAACCCAAACCCCAAAGCATAATAAATTGGTGGTTGGGGAAAAGACCACCCTCTTACACACTCAACCCAACCCACACCCCTTAAGGACAAAATTAAATACCCATGTAAGAAAAGTACACATAATTGCTCTTTTCCTCCATAAAAACACAAAATAGGACCTAAAATAAGTCCCTCACATCATAGGCCTAGTGGGTGGGTCACTTTAAGAGGTGTGGGACAAGCTTAACTTGTCCCACAAGTCACCAAAATGGCCTAGAAGGTCAAAATCCGAATTTCACTTGAGAGATTGAGTACACACTACTCCAAAACAAATTAAATTCATTCATCCAACACATATTAAAGCTACCAACTCACATTTATTCCCCCCCTTTTGTCACATCCTAATTAGCACTAGTTAAACAATTTTAATTAACTTAAGAGGGGTGCTAAACAAAATAATAAAAGTGACTCCACATACTAAAGAAAAATACAATAACTCACAATTAAATAAAATCAACAAGACAAAGTCACAAACTTACCCAAGGTCACTATTGAGGTCATCCCCCCAATGGGGACCTCCAAAAAACAACAACAATACACAAGATACGAATACACGAGTTGCCATGGTGACCTATTGCCAATACCCCACATTCTTTCATTGTTGGTCTCCTATCCTACGTAGTTCGTTGTGCTATAATTTCCTGCAAAATCCAACAATACCTTTCTGGCCTCATGGCCATATTAATGATGTCGAAATAATAAAACACATGCATGTATACATAACAATTTACATAATTGAATATCATAATTAAACCAATGTTAGAATCAAGTAATTCACCAATTTGTTCAATTTTCTAACATTTTGATTCTACCAAACCATAAATTTGCACTAAGATCATAACATCAACAATCATCCAGAAATATCCATAAATCACGTCCAATATGTCATTACAGTAGTAACAGTTAGAACATCGAATACTGATATATGAATCAACATATAAATTCATCGCAATAGTCACATCATATCAGAAGTCTAACACTTCAGTGTTCTGTCTATCAAATAAGTAAAATAAGTGTATCAATGCCCATCTAAAAATTTCTAGTATCTAATACGATATCAGGGTTTATGGATCCGATACAAGAGTAAGAGAAGAGACACAACAATATAAAAATAGTAACGATATCACAATCAGTATGTAACAAGGCAACTATTCTAGATCATCATCATCATATCCTTAAATTCCCATCAAGGTCCACAATACAACCATATAGTCAAAATAATAATCAAAACACAATAGTAATCATGATGTCCCGCACATCTTATTAGTATGCTAACTAGAATACAACAACCAAGTTTAAGATTATAATCAATTCAAAATTGATAACATGGTTCAATCAGTGTTGAAGAGGAGTGGGCATTACAATCCCCCTTGACCTTAGATTTCTGAACTTGCACTCATCTCATCATGAAAAAAGAGGTATGCAATGAAAAATAACTAGGATTACACAACATATTTGTGGAATTGATGATTTCAACAAGTATGGGTCTAAATAATTTTAATGCAATTTAACAAGAAGAAGGGAGATCAAAAGGGAATGAGTCCTAATTTTCTTCAAAAGGTTGTAAATTAACTTTTTGTGTGCATTCTAAAGAGTAACTTACGATGATCAACCAAGCTTTGGTAACACATAGGATCACAAACATTATGGGTCTGTCTATCAGCCCTGCACATGGAGTCCATCTGTAACTCTAATATTAACCACCATTTAAGAGGAATACAAATAGTAGAATTGATCATGAATCTCTAACTGACCATATAGTCTCCCATGGATCCCAACATACTACTATTGACATAAGTTAGGTTTCCAAAGGTTAACAAATATACCTTCCAAAGTTCATTATTTAGACCAAGGATAGCAAAAACAAAGGGTCCCTCAAGAAACATGAGTATTAAAGGTGCTCACATTTTTAGGACACAAGTATGAGTGTTTGACAAGATATTAAAGCACCTAAATTAAGAATATGATGAATTTACAATCAAGAAAACTATTCTATGCGGAAGGCCCTTCTACCTCAGGGGGGTCCAATTAGATTTTTCATAAGGACCTTTGCATGGTATAAACAAAATCATGACCACAAGGTTTCCTATGGTAGCCCCTCCCATTTTATGACTTGAAATCAAACTACACAACACTAACCTAATTTAGAAATGTCAAACATTTGAAAATATTTCCGACTATCAAAGATATTCAATCAAATTAAATATTCACATATAACACAAAGGGATTCATTTATCTTAAATCCTGCTTGAAGCTCAAAATAACTTTTAAGAAATCACATGATAAATCGTAACACCAAATTGGACTCATGGGATAGAGGAAGAACTCGAGTAACAAGAGGAATCTAGACTTCAATCCAAAGTGCCTCATACCATGAAAGTAATACAATAAAATTTGTTACTTCAAATTCTTAACAAAATTGAAGGGGCAACAACAAAATGTTAAAGAAAATGCTCTTTCATGGAGAAAAGAAACAATCAAATTATTTCATATCCTTAACATCCATTTTGCCTTAAAATTACAATAACCTTCACCATCAACTCAAATCAGCACACAAGGAAATTGTATTTCCTAAAAACTAGTTATATAATACCCAATCCAAAAGGCCACAACTCACAAACATAATTGAGTTGCTATTGATGATAACAATGGTACGAAAACCGACCTACAAACTCCTACAAGGTAAAAACACATAAATCCTATGAACAAGGGATTACTACGGCCATTAGAACACATCACTATCCAACAAGGTGTTTAGATTTAAATCTGGGTAGGTGCGAATACAATTCAGGAACTTCAACTATGCAAAAATTGCACTCAAATAACATAAATATTACTCATTTTATAATCAACTTATTAAGTCAAAAATATAGTTTTTCATCTTTAATTGTTATGCATCCTGGTACCCATTTTTATTAATATTATTAAACATTCCTCCTATTATGACAATCATTTCAAGTATTTATGTTATGGAGGAGATTAAACCACTCAAGTAGCCCAAGAGCATTCTCCACTGACTGGATAGAATCAGCTATTCAATAAGATCCAAAAGTAAAGATTGAATTCTCTGAGAGAACTTTGATGGAACATAAGTTATTTCTTGTTTACATAGTTGATTTCTTCTATTAAACTACCACAGGATTATATCAAGAAGCCATTTTAACTTTTCCTAATGTAAACTGTATTGTTAAGTTTCAGTCCATTTCCTCAATTAGAGTTTTAAATGCTCATTATTCTACACCTTTTACTGAAATAGATCTTAATGAGAAATTAAAAAATTGAGTCTACCATATCACATGATTACTTTATGGGAATAAAGGTTATCTCAACATATTTTTTAAAAGCTAAAGGAACAAGAGACATGCAACATAACAAACACATTTAACCTTGTAATAACTATAAATCTATCCACTAACATGACTCACACCAAGATTTCAAGCAATTACCAGAAGTAATTGCAATCATCACTAAGTTACCCTCAAGTGGTGATCCACAAGCCTCAATAGAAGTTATCCAAGGAAAGACCCATTAAGGAGGCATTGATTTTACTTTTAGGCTAAAGTTTAAGATGTTTAATAATAGGGGCATTAATGTTTAGATCCAAAATTTTGTTCACATAAAAAGACAAGGATTTCTTTACAAGGTTAAATAGTTTCACCCATACATTAAAATATAGAGACCACAAAGAAAAATATGGCAATAAAGTTTCACTCTAAGTACACCACATTTCTCCTTGGAAGACATTTAAATAATTACTTTAGACAACCAACTAATCTAGCCAAACATGGACTTTACATACTAAGGAGTTGTAGTTTTAAATGGAGAATTCATGACCATATACACCATTGAGATTAAATTTAAGATCTAAAAAAATGAATAAGATCAAGGTTCAAACCAAACAAATCCATAAGTGTTCTCTACGTTGAGACCCAAAGATTACATAGGTCATAAAAATTTGTTGATCCCAACAATCTAAATCCTTAAGAAAGGACGTAAACATTTATTTATAGGTCCCTGAGATCAAAAAAGCACACTTAATTCAATACATTGCTTAATTGGGCTCAAAATCTAACCATGATTACCAAGGAAGGACACAATCCATGAAGTAAATTTAGATCTACATATGAAACAAGGAAAGAGATAATATGAATTTACATTATCATGGAACATCACTACCATCAGGTCACCCACTCTATCCACTAAAATATAATTCAACCAAGTGATTCAATTTGATCCTAACACAATGCCACTAATCCCATAAGTGAAGACATCTACTCTGACGAGGATAAAATTGTTTAAATTAATAAGAGGACTCGCCATCACTTTTAGTGACTAACTAATCCTTCACTAGAAAACCCTTTTTGAACTCTACTTGGATCCTAGAAACACTAAAAGGTTTTGTATCTTTCCAAAACTAAGGCATAACTTAACAGTTTTAAGAATGGACATTAAGGCTAATAGGGATTGTTACGAAAATGTCACAATACAAATTGTAGAACTGAGTCATGTTATCAACATCTTTTTAAGGAATCTAGTAACATTTATTGCTAAGTATTTCAATCATTGTAAACGAAGCTCCGAAAACCAGTCAAAGTAAAATCCAAGGAATATTGGAAATCAAGGAAAGTGACTAAGTAGCTGCATTACAGTGTCTGAAAATTCTCACAAAAATATAAATAAATAAAAGAGACTCAAAGCTTCTTAATCAAATCATAAAATAAGATGCTGGTCCTTGATAAAATAACACTATTTTATGAATATATAAAATACACTAATAGTCACAATAGATTCCAGCTTCACATCCTTACTCATGAACTTCTAATAAAAATGGTTGAGAGAAAATACTAATACCTTCTAGTTGCTCTTGTTCTATAGAAATAGCATACATAAAATGGATCAAATTTGACACCAAGACCTAATGGTTAAACCACTTACTCAACTGGAGGATTAAGTCACCATAAATGGAACTAAAACTAACTCGTCCAACCACTGAAGTAAAAATTTTTGGGATGAAATAACAGAAACTTCTAATTTCTTTTGTTAGACTCCCGAACACAGACCACTCGCACTAGTGCCATAAGAGTCACACCATAAAATTTGACCTCTTTCAATCAGGGAAGTGGTCTCAACTTTATCACATCATATAACCGCTGGTATGACTTTAGGACTCGTCAAACACCATATTTTCAGAAGTAGTAACAAGTTCCGCTACACTGTAGAAGTTCAAACTTGTATCAATTAAAAATTTAACCTTTTCATTTACCCGGGTTCGACAAAACGCCACTATGCGAGTACAATAATTCAATCAACTTTATTATTTTATTATTATTTTAGTCATGGAGGTTCAAATTTTTGCTAACTATTTTTTGGGTTTCAAATTCGGCTCAAGGTCCAAGCTTTGAACCCACGGCTTTGATACCAAGTGTAACGCCCGGATTTTTCACACTTAAATCCTTGAGAAAACCCAATAGCAAGCATGAAAAAATAATTATGGAATATTTTTTTTGAAAGGTTACAAGGCCTTAGTTATGACTTTAATTAAATCTCAGTTATAAAATTTTAAACAATTATATTGCTGTCGGGACTAAACATAAAGACTAATATTTTTAACCCAATTTCAAATAATGTTAGGATTTAATTCTTTCTCTTATAGACTTAAATATTTTATTTAAATAATCCTCATTTAACTTTTCATTATTTAACTCCATTAATCTTTTTTTAAAAATTTATTTAAGGTCCAAAATCAGTTTTATATTAAAACACACTAGGATAATAATCTTATATTGTTAAATGCATGCAATTTAAATAAGTTCATTATTTTGAAGGGCCAAGGTTCTCAACTTAGTATAACTCCTTAGGACCCATTTAACATTACACACCCATCTTTTATTTAAAACATTCCCACCTAAATACCCCATCACTTAAGTGATGTAGGGTTCATCCTACACCCTTGGATCTAATCTATCTAAGCCATTAGATCTAGGTTGTCTAAAGGACCCTAGAAATCGTTATGGGATCTCAAATATTCATTTCTTAGACCTATTTTCTCATTTCTCTTTTTTTTTTGCATGTTAAGGAAAGAGGAGGAAAAAATGAATCCGTGGAGGCCATTAACAAGGATTGGAAACTCTCATTTGTTAAGTTTTCATGATTAGGGCAAGGATCTACCCATTTCCTTTGTGGGTTTTGGTCCCTCTTTTCTATTTGGTTTTGAATGGTATTTTCTTGCAGATTAAGTGTATATACAATGAGTAAATACCCATTTGGGTAAAACCCGAATATATATTTTGAGAAAAATATATCCCCTTTTCTTTTTTATTTCACCTTAAAAATTTCCTAAAAATTCAGAAAGTTTTTATTTAATACAAATACATATTTATACAATTTATTTTATTTCATTTATACCCGAATATATATATATATATATATATATATATATATATATATATATATATATTCATCTGGAATATATATTTATATTTTAACAAACAAATCCAAAAAAACACTGGCCGTGGATTTCATTTTTACCAGGTCATTTTTGCATAAAGCTAAGTATACTAGGTTATACAGCTACATCAAAATGTATTGGCCACATTTTTTTTTAATGGTTCGGACACTTCAAAAACAAGTGGTTAGGTATCAATAGATAGTGGGGAAGAAATGTGTTGGGGGAATTAATATCCTCCACTAGTCTCTTTTAAACAAAAACAAAATGCATTTACTTAATAAAAGCATGGACTCAAAGTTAGCTGATTTAAAAGTTTTCAAAAGAATATATTTGCTTCCCACATGGGCTGACCCAAAAACACATTCTCATTATTTATTTTTTTGACTTTAATTTCTAAACAAATACTTTCACCGCTTAGGTTAAGAAATAACATAGTTTCTTTTCTTGTTTTTTTTTATATTATTGTTTTAACTTATTTAAAATTAATCACTTCTTATGTAATAATACACATATGAATATGACGCATATATATTTAAATATATACTTATGTGTAATATTAAGTAAACATTAAATTATTAATAATATGATTACATTAATCTTGTAAAATTATAATAGAACCGTACATGCGATTAATACATAATTATAGTAACATAACAAGATATATTTGTTTATTAATTAAGTTTTTAATTAATGTGGGAGATCGCAATTTAGAGTGGAAGGCTAAATATTGCATTTATCAAATTATTTGGATATAAATTAGCATGCATTTAGGTAGTTAGAGTATGGAATTGTTTTTAGTATTTATCCAACCTAACAAACTATCACTTTCAGTTTTGTTTATATAGCCAATTTAAGGGTGTAATACATAAAGATTTATTCACGTACTTATAACGACTCCAATTGCAACAAAGAGGGAATTACATTATAAACAGATTTCTATCCAACCCTTCTTATACTCCTAGTTGATAAGGGAAAAATAAACAGCTCCTACATGAAATTTATTTCAATATTCAAGTAAGAAAGGATTGTAAATAATACAATTAGTCAACATTTATTTCCCATCCAAGAGAACAATTTTATAAAACAAAGAAATCCTAAACACAACTTTAATTTGTGAGGACTTAGTTTCAAGATCATTACAAAGTTCACTTTCATATGAAGTAATGTAAATCATAATAAACCACTTACAAGGATCTAGCCAATGTACAAAATTACATCCAATATACTATGGGTACTATTTACAAGTTTTAGAATCATAATAGAAAAAGTTACAACTCCACATGTATTTTCCCAAAAAGAGCACTTCTTCCTTTTAACTCCACCATCTTCACCAGAATCAAGCACACAACCAAAGGGGGGAGGTTGCAACACTCTCCACCCAACCAAAATACCCAATGAGGGAGAGAACCCTTCTCCCTCATTCGCCCCCAAGCCCCAACAAGGAAGCAATGAGGGCTATTTAGACAACCATGGCAACTCAAAAATGGCTTCCACATACACATTAAATCAAGACAAAAATGAAATAACACAATACCAATTTTACAACAAAACAACCAATATCAAAACACAAAGGCTTCATACTAAAGCCATGGAGGAGAAAGGAACATGGGGGTTCTTCTTATGCCTCCCAAGGGCTTGGGTGTCCACCTATGAGCCTCCAAAAGTTTCATCACAATAAACACAACACTCTTATGCCTCTCTCAAAGAATATCCACCACTCTTATGCCTCCCTCAAGAATTCAACCCACTCTTATGCCTCCCTCACTCTTATGCCTCCCTCAAGATAATAACAAGATAAATACAAAACATATTTATCAACATGGTGGAAATCCCAATAACATTTCTATTATGCCTCCCTCAAGTTCTACCCCCATTTCCATATCTCCCATAAACTAAAGAACAAGCCTATTTCGAAACAAGCATAATCAATATAACAATTAACATCTACACACAAGAGCACCACAAAATAACAAGGTAAAAATAAAGGTGGAAGTATACCTCACAAATGAAGAGTACCAATACACAACAAGCTCCAAGCCTTCCAAAATCCTAAGCAACCACCATCCACTCCAACCTCCATTCTTTCCAAAATTACAAGCATTCCCAAAAAATTAAAAAAAGGAGTAAGTAACCCCCAAATCCTTACACAAAAAGAAATAAATAGCAAAGATGGAGAGAGGGGTGATGTGGCTCCATGTAGGATGCTACATCATCTCTCCCCAAACTCACATCACTAAGATCAAACCCAAACCCCAAAGCATAATAAATTGGTGGTTGGGGAAAAGACCACCATCTTACACACTCAACCCAACCCACACCCCTAAGGACAACAATTAATTACCCATGTAAGAAAAGTACACATAATTTCTCTTTTCCTCCATAAAAACACAAAATAGGACATAAAATAAGTCCCTCACATCATAGGCCTAGTGGGTGGGTCACTTTAAGAGGTGTGGGACAAGCTTAACTTGTCCCACAAGTCACCAAAATGGCCTAGAAGGTCAAAAGTTGTATTTCACGTGAGAGATTGAGTACACACCACTTCAAAAAAATTTAATTCATTCTCATCCCACACACATTAAAGCTACAAACTCACATTTATTCCCCCCTTTTTTCACATCCTAATTAACACTAGTTAAATAATTTTAATTAAGTTAAGAGGGGTGTTAAAAAACAATAATAAAGTGACTCCACATACTAATAAAAATACAAAAGTCACAAATAAAATAAAATCAACAAGAAAAAACCACAAACTTAACCAAGGTCACTATTGAGGCCACCACCCAATGGGGACCTCTAACAATCAACAACAATACACAACATACAAATACATGAGTTGCTATGGTGACCTGTTTCCAATACCCCACATTCCTTCGTTGTTGGTATCCTATCCCCCGTATTTTGTTGTGCTATAATTTCCTACAAAATCCAACAATACCTTTCTAGCCTCGTGGCCATATTAATGATGTCGAAATAATAAAAAAATGCATGTATACACAACAATTTACATAATTGAATATCATAATTAAACCAATGTTAGAATCAAGTAATTCACCAATTGTTTAATTTTCTAACATTTTGATTCTAACAATGCATCAATTTACACTAAGATCACAACATCTATAATCATCTAGAAATATCTATAATTCATGTACAATACATCCATACAGTAGTACAGTTAGAACATCAAATACTGATATAGGAATCAAGCATATAAATTTACTGTAATAGTCACATCATGTCACAAGTCTAACATGTTTATAGTGTCTATCCAATAAGTAAAATGAGTGTATCAATGTCCATCTAGAAATATCTAATCTCTATTATGATATTAAGGTTTAAGGATCCAATAAAGAGTGACCATAGCCAAAATAATACAAACAATAGTAATGACATAACAACGAGTTTGTAACAAGGAAACTATTTTAGATCATCATCATCATATCCTTAAATTGCCATCAAGGTCCACAATACAACCATATAGTCAAAATAATAATCAAAACACAATAGTAATCATGATGTCTTGCACATCGTATTAGTATGCTAACTATAATATAAGAGCCAAGTTTACAATTATAATGAATTCAAAATTGGTAACATGGTTCATTTAGTGTGAAAGAGGAGTGGGCATTACATAACTCGTGAACACTGTACTCCACCAATGATCAACATCACATGTTGAAACTAGATCAACATCATGCAACCTCTGATACTCATCTTGGGTCCACATGTAAGGTTTATAGAACTAGCTTGATCTAGATGCATAAGCCAAAATCCATTCATACAACACTATTGGGAAGTAAAACAAAAATTTCACATAAATCTTATGATAAAAATGTTCTTCAACCCATTTACGTGCATCAAACTCAGGTCCAATACTAAATATCTGAGCAAACTCATCCTTTGTTCCTTTAAGCCATGATTTAACACTATGTAATTTCAAGTGCTTTGTCATCACGCATTGTTCTCTTAATAGCTTTGAAAAGAGATCTCGAAAACGTAGCCAAGATGTAGTCATTTATTTACCCTTAACAACTGTACTAACCCCAAGTACACCGGCCTATAACCCAACGGGCACTAGGCACTCAGCCGAGGCATGCGTGGGTTCCGAGCCCCTCCTTTATGTGATATTTCTGAGAAGGTTCCACCATTAATGGAGGATGATTTAAAAATGTAGGCATACATTCACTTATTTAAAGAGGTAGGAAATGCAACTAGTAGATCTAACATTAGTGCAACACAAAAGCTAAAGAAGATTGCAAGAAACATAATAAACTGGATCTAAGCCATGATAAGTCAAATGACATGAGGTTGTAAATCCTTAAGAAAAATATACAGAATGAACCAAAAGATATATTGATTTAATATAGTTCAGGTAGTCACATTACAGTCAAAAGGGTCATATTAGACCATATATAGTGATTGGCAAGGACCTAGCTCCCGCAGATCCTTCCCCATATGAGACCGTCTCTATATATTTCCCATTTTAACACTTATTACAGATCATAGTGTCATACAAGGGCTTATGGTCATCCCTCACAACCCTCAGCACTAATGTAGCACATTACTTGTCTGCTTCTTATTCCTTATGCATTCCCTTTGTCTCCCATCCACTATGTCTCTCTCTTGTCTTTAGCCCAAGCATCTCTCTTTATAGGATCAACACCCACCACCATGCCTTATTTCTTGGACATATCACATGCTAAGTGTCGATGTGGTCCTCCATTGGTGATTGCTTATTCATTTGCAAACCCTCCACTCTTTGCAATGATGTCTTTTAGGAATATTCCTTGCATCGAATATTTTTTTCTTAACCTCCAAGGTTACACGTTCGCACCTTATCCACTCATCATTCCTAATCGGTTCCTCACATTTTTCCTCAAGTCCCTCTAGAATTCCAAATATGGATAAGTATTTTAAACTCATGTTGTGCTTCTCGCGCGTGCCCTAGTTTCAATTAAACCCTTCTTAAACCCCTTTGTCCTGCATGCTTTCCCCTAAGTTCCCTTCTTCTTACTTGTCCTGCACGTGTGCACCCTTTTGTACTGAGTCAATATTTTAGGGCCCATCATGATTCATGCCTCTCTCCCACATGCAATGTACTATGTATATTTCATGCGCGATAAAAATTATGTTGTGTTAGTCATTCTAACCTTTGCCTAATTTTTGTGTCTCGCTTACCTCTCATTGCAGCATGGTATTCTATGCATATTTCATGTTCATTCGCAGGGTGTAGTGTATTGTTCTTAAAGAAATGAATATTGTTTGTATTTCAAGATTGTGTTGCAGTGGTCCAGCCTCCCCTTAGTGCATTGGTTTGATTTTGGGTTTTTGATGCATCTATCCAACCTCCCTAGGGTTCACACTTTCACCATTTTGTAGGGATGGGGAAGTAATCAACACTCATTTTATGGTGTATCACTGCCCTTAGTGTAGGTTTCAATTCCATGAATCTTTCTCCCTATCCTCTTGGAAGCATTAGATTAGGATTAGGCTATAGTTTTTCGTACATTAGGAGTAGTTAGTGGTAGGTAGGTCAGGAGAAGAAACTGGACTTCTCCGAAGAGCTATCATGTTTCACAATGTCCCACACTCAGGATAGCTCCATGTTATGCAATCACTCCGAATTCCCCATCTCAAACACAAAAATTCAAGGGGTGATGTGATTCCGCATCAGCAGCTATAGAAGTAGAGGAAATAGTGGAAATAAATATCAAAGACTATTCTACAACTATAGCAAGATAGAACAATATGTGAGAAAATGTTTTAATTTTGCGTTCTACAAGTTTTGATACAAGACATGATATTGAACCTAGGTTCATAATTTTTGCAAGATTTTAATTTTTGTAGTGATACAAAATTTTTCATAATTATATATTCATTTTCTCAGAGAAATTTTTTTATCACCTATAAGTTGAGACATTTAACATAAAAGACCATGAAAATTCATCAAAATTAGAGAATGATTCCTATGTAATAAATTATTCTTTTTGAATCATAGATTAATAAAATTATGCTTACGTATTTGTAGGAACCATGAAAAGGGGATATTATACTTTATAAACAAAAGAATAAAAAACATATGTATATAAAAAAGATGGTTCAGCTATGGTTTCAATTTAGAAGTTTATTTTATCTTGTTTTGTACCATTTCTATTTAGAAGTTGATTTTCACACTTTTAATACATATCATCCCTATATTCTTCTCCTACGAAATGGTTTTTCTAGGGATTCATCCATGTTTCCTGCAACATATAATAATTATAGCTAAATTTTTAGAGTTGATAGTCTATCTTATTTTTGAAAGATATATTTTTTTCTCATGTTAAGAGGACGGCTATGGAGAGAGATTTATCTATAACTAATAAAGTTAATATGATATGCAATGTTATGCTTAAGATGTAGGTGTAGGAAGAGAAAGTCTAGTAGTGGCAGAACTGTGTGGGGTTCCCCCTCTAAGGAACAATTCCTACATCTGGTGTTGCACATCTCTCCTGGCCACTATGATCAACCTACTGAAGACGAATATAAGCAATGAAAAAATGGTTGGGATCCCATTCATGAGATAGCCAACTCATATTCCATCGTTGGCTAGGGGGACAATCTAGATAATCTGTCGCCTCCTCCTCTGAGCGCTATGTTCATTACACTGGTGTAGTTTTTGTAGGCCTCCTTGTTCTCTAGAACATTTTCATTCCTACACATTTTTTCGGTTTAAAAGGAGACTATCTTTGTAATTCTTAGTTTTTTTCGTCCTTTTGAGACAAGATGACTTTTTCTCGATGTATTCTTGACTCAATTTAACAAGTACTCTAGTGTGTGAACTATTCCACCCAGATTCTTTATGTGATAAAAATGTGTACTATACATTTTCTTTTATATATATATATATATATATATATCTATATATCTATATATAGATATATTTATATCTATATATATATATATATCTATATATATATATATATATATATATCTATATATATATATATATATATATATCTATATATATATATGCGATTAACTCAAAGTTAAAAGACAATGAACTCCATAAGGCAAGGATATAGTAAAATATATTATGGCTATAGAAGTAGAGGAAATAGTTGAAATAAATATCAGAGACTGTTCTACAAGTATAGCAAGATAGAACAACATGTGAGAAAATGTTTTAATTTTGTGTTCTACAAGTTTTGTTGCAAGACATGATATTGAACCTAGGTTCATAATTTTTGCAAGAATTTAATTTTTATAGTGGTACAAAACTTTTCGTAATTATATATCCATTTTCTGAGAGAATATTTTTTATTCCCTATAAGTTGAGAAATCTTAATATAAAAGATCAAGTCATGAAATCTTAATAAGTCATGAAATCTTAATATAATATTAAATACAATATTAGGTTACCCACCACCTCCATCTTTCTAACGAAAAACCCAGTCGTTTCTTTCACTTTTGTGTAAACAAATTATTTTCACCACATTTTGAACGGGTCCATGGTATTCACGAAGATAAATTATAAGGTTGAAGTTTCGTGAATACATAATGATAAATTATGCTTCAGTCTCTGTAATTTGTTATTGATAATGCTGAAAAGACTAATAATGCAATATTTACCGAGTCAATTGAATTGTTCAACTGGGAGTCGTTAAAATTGGGCTATATAAACCAACGAATCTCATGTTCATAATACACTACAATTCAAACGCAGAATCGTTTGCTTTGCTTTCTCCTTTTTTCTCTCTGATTTCACTTATTTTTGAATAAGATGGATAATCGCATGATTTACTACACGGTGGGTGTTTATGTGTTGCTATGTTGTTACAGCGAGCACCGTACTGTCATGGCAGCCGATTCAGATCCCCTGCAAGATTTCTGCGTTGCAGACCTCCAAAGCAAAGGTGAATTCTTTTTAATTTTTCTGTCTTTGTAATGTAATGTTTGGATGTGACGGCTTACTAACACACTTGGATATGATTGAACAGTTTTGGTGAACGGGTTCGTGTGCAAAGACCCAAAGGAGGTTTCTGGAGAGGACTTCTTCTTTGCCGGACTGGGCAATGCGGGGGACACAAACAATCAGGTGCGCTCCAACGTGACTCCCGCGAATGTTAACCAGATTGGCGGGCTCAACACATTGGGAATATCGTTTGCTCGCATCGACTTTGCAGTGGGTGGAATAAATCCTCCTCACACTCACCCGAGAGCCACGGAAGTTCTGTTTCTAATGGAGGGAACGCTTTTTGTTGGTTTTGTTGATACAAACAACACGTTCTTCAGCAAAACGTTGCAGAAGGGAGATTTGTTCGTGTTTCCAAAGGAGTTGGTTCATTTCCAGCAGAATGTCGGGCAGGAAAATGCGGTGGCCATTGCTGGATTGAGCAGCCAGCTTCCCGGAGTTCAGACCATCGCCAATTCTCTCTTTGCAGCAGATCCGCCCCTCCCAGATTCCGTCTTGAGCAAGGCCTTTCGCATCACCGAAAAAATAGTTCAGTACATTAAGGCCCAATTCAAATATTAGGATAACATCGAAATTAAATAAAACCAAAATAATGTTATGTCGTTCTCTATTATAATACCACCAAGAAGACACCATATATGGTGTACCAGCTTGCCTTTTAATTATTTATGGATCTGCCCTTAAAATTGCCTCCTATGAATTTATTACCATATAGCAATAACATTGTAAATGATGGGGCACATTGATAGGACGGAAAAGCATTTAATTTTTTTTTTTTAACAAAGTTTGAAAACTCGAATACTTATACAATTATATTTGAAAGTAATAAACATGAAGCTGTAAATACCACATTATGGTTATTGTAATGTTAGAAGAACAAATAGGAAATAAATAATCTTACTCAAAATCTATCTTATGAAAATGTACTTTGAAAATGCCTCCTACAACAATGGACTTAAAAAATGCCTCAATTTATGTATATCTACACTAAAAATGCCTTCAATAATGTTAACGATGGACACATTGATAGGGAAATTTTTTTTAATATAGTGTTAGTGAACTTTCAAAACTGAAATGCTTATACAATTTTATTTGAAGTAATACAAGTGAAGCTATAAATACATAATTCTGGCTATTATAATTTTTGACGAAAAATTAAGAACTCGGTCGTGTTATCATGCATCTAAAAGAGACAAGACATACTAAAAAGAATGAAAAAGATGGAGCAAAGGTAAACTTTTCTCTTCCAATATTTACAATTTCAACATCTAGTTGTTGTATATTTTTGCATATTATATATAAATTTCAAAAAAACTATATAAAAACGTTATGGGGGAAACAGTATTTTTAATAGTATTGTAACAATAACTCCTTGTCGATCAATGCTCTTATTAGGTCATTCCTATAGGTTGCATGGTTAGCCCTTCTAATTTTTATATGGTTAAAATCACAAAAAACAACCCACAATCTATCAATTTCCAGGCCTGAAATGACATTTTCTATTCCAAAAATGGGACTGTATTATTTATTAGTATCATTAATTTGTAAACTAATGTACTTATGAAATTCTACACTATGGATATATTTCTATAGACATGGTGCACAGTGTGTATTTTGCTCATATAAAGTTTACTAAGGATCAAACTTACTTGCTGAATGTACTAGGTTCCTACTGTCCCAAATTGAACGAAACAAATAAAGCAATTGAAACATAATGAATCGTATTGTGACTGATTTAAGATTAGTTTGGCATCTACCCATTATTACCATAACTATTTAATTGAAGTTTTGCAAACTGATTTAATTTACACACTAAAGACATTGCACATTGTGCTAGTGTTACTGCTATTCCAGAAATGAATCAAACATACTTTCAGAATGTTGAATGGAGACTGATCGAGAGATTGAACATGGCAGATTAGTGGGGATTTTTTCAGGTCATTTTAATGACTGTCCTATAATCCATATTTAGATTTCTTTTGCATATAACCATTCTAACCGTAGACCCACTTCCATTCCCCATACATACAGTTGACCCATAAATTTACTCTACATCCCACAACCAATTGACCATTATTTTATCAGAAGAGTGAGGACCACTTTGATTTACTGCATTTCATCTCTGTTGAAGATCATGATCATGGTGTATTGCTCTTTGGATAGCTTATAGTGGACCAAGCCAAAACATGACAATTGTACTATATTGACCTTGTTGGTTTACTGAGTGAGGATTTTTGAAGCCATATGTAACGAAAATCCAAGCATGCACTGAAGATGTATATCCAACTGAGGTGCATAAGAAATTGTTCGCAAAGTGAGAGAAGTACAAGTTTTTTTGTGCCATTTTGTTGATACACTATCTATTTTCTTATGTACATTGTTAATGTTGTGGTATTCTTTGCAAAAAGAGAACTATGTCTATGTTTTAAGCTAACAAGAATGTAGTGGAATACGACAAATTTCATACTAACATAACAAGTGTAGATTATTATTATCCTGAATGTATTTACTATATATAGGCCCAACACATTCTTCTACAAGAATCTGTTAGCCCCTACACTTAGAATGGGTTAGCTTACATTTTAGGTGTACTAGTTGGAATGATGGAAGTGTAGCTTACAATGAGTTGATGTCATAGTTAGTTTCATCACTTATGTGGAGTTAGCTTACATAGTCTTCTGGAGTTACACTTAACTAAGTTGAATGTTATTATGTTAGTGGGAGTTATTCACCACTGATTTATGATGAGATAATTGCACTTCCCTCCTCCTATATGTACATCTTTCTTATTGAGTAATTCTAGTCATTGTATTGTACAACATTATTAGAGCATTTTGGAGTTTACGATGGATTTCCATATATCAATATTGCTTATGCTTTTATATTTATTCAAATCTAATGTGGTGAGCATATTATCATCTGAGATCGTGGCTTGGAACAATCTTCTTATTGTTCCTTTTAGATACTTAACATTAACCATACATAATACAATGAATTCCGTATCAAGTATGATGTACAACTTGAAAGTATAAAATGACCTAACATCCTTTCTTCAAACAAGGATTAGACTTTTCAAAATTAGCGATTATCTTTATAGAGTTGAGTATCCACAACAAAAAAAAGTCAACATAAAAAATGCAATGGATTATATGCAAAATTATTAGCCTGCAAATCTTATGATGAATTTATACACTACCAGTTGCAAACTCTATGGTCATGTACCATAGGCTACTATAGTCTCACTGGAACATTAGTCAACATCCATTCAATCACGAACCTTGGACATGTAAAGTAGATGCAGATGTGTAACATCTTCATAATTTCACTTTCACGAAACTGTCGTATTCTTATAAACTATCTCAATCTTTGATAAAGTGTGTGAGAAAATTGTAATAACATACAACAAGTAAAATACTTAGATAACTACAATACCATTTTTACTTTCCCATAAGTGTTCTAAGTGTTTAAAAGTGCCATATCATATACCTAGGTTATCATAATCTATTCATTTTTTATCAATGAAACAACTTTAATCTCATAATTATATCATGAAAACCATTATAAAAGAATCAAATTGATCTTACAATTCAACAATAGAAAGAGGAATTGGTTATAAATTTTAAAAGGGTGTCATAAGTTAAAATATGTCCTTAAAGCATAAGAAATTTAGTTTACAAATTTATTATTATTCTTAGTTTTATCAATAGTTGATCATAGTTAAATTTAAAATATTTAAAATAATTCTCATTTCAATCCTTCTTACAACATTTTGCAATCATTAATAATAATATCAAGACTCTATATATTTTTTCGTTACCACAAAAAGTTATATTGTCATTATGAAATAACACTTTAGTTCCAAAGTATCTTGTGTTTTGATATAAAACCCCGTCTAAAAACATATTTCATTAAAACACTCTTCTTAATACATGATACCCTATTAGGACTTCAATTTCAAAAAAATTATATTAAAGATATATTTTTACACCCCATTAATTAATTACATTTCTTTCCTATATTTTTTGTCAAGCCTAAATATTTAGAATTTCAAAATTACATTTTTCATTGATTTATAAAAGTATAAATCTAATTCAAAAATATTTTATATACTATAAAAAATATTGATAATTGTAGGCCAAATCCATGGTCATTTCCATCGAGGTCTTTTACTCATAATGTGTTTGGGATTCATGTAATCTGATGCGCTAAAACTAGCAAGAACTTTACAAGGTCATAACTTGAGCTTCGGGTTTCCATTTGAGTCCGTTTTTTCGGAACCACATGTTTCAATGAGATAAACACAGTGGAAATCTTCCCTATACATTCGGGCAAGTTTTCAGCATGTTTTCGGGCCCTAAATTTGCCATCTTGAGGCTGAAAATTAAGATTTAAGTTATAGTTCACTTTTTTCCTATTTTTGGGCATTAGTTAATTTTAGTCTATTAGTTGTATTATGAGTTAGAAAGTTGGAAATTCCTCTAATTTAGGGATTTAGAAGATGCGTAGAAATTTTTTTGCCAATACGAATAAGCATGCGAACTTACTAAGAATAGTAGGTTTTAGTAAACTACTAAAAATAGTAATTTATGCCACCTAGAGTAGATTTAGTCAGAGGTAGATTTTACTTGGCAAGTCGAGTTGGGAATTTTTTTCCTATTTAGGAAACATTGTAATTCATTATTCAATAACGAAGAAGGAGATCTATTTTCTTTGGAGTTCATATTATTTGCAGCAAATCAAGTTTGGTTAGAATTTGTCTACATTATAATTTGTCATATTTCATAAAACCATGACTTAGAAAATGGTATAATGGTTCATGAGTTGAAAAAATGACCTACAGTTTACCTAAATATATTCTTACACCCCATTAATTAATAGAATTTTGGGTCAAATTCATGGCCATTTTCATTGAAGTCTTTCTTTATAGACATGCATCCATTGAAATTGTTTACTTGTAATGTGTTTTGTATTTATGTAACCTATCTTATTTCAGAAAACCATTAAAAACAAGCATCCATCCAAATAATTTACTTATAATGTGTTAGGGAATTATGTCACTTGTAATATTTCACAAAACCATAAGTTTAATTGATAACCTAAAGGTTAGATGGATTGGAGTTGACCAGTGTAACGACCAAAAATTACGACACACGAACAACACAGTGAAGTACAGGATAACTTTTTTTTTTTTGAGTTGCTTGACACATAACACGACACAACATGTCGTCACAAGGTTACAACCAACACTAGGAACCACTTGTTACGGGGAGGACCACAAGGTCAGCACGGAAACATTCACACCCCAAGGATAATACACCTTTCTTTGTTTTTGACCAGACAACATAGAAGTCCAACGACAGATCACTCTAACAAATAGGGCAAGCCACAGTAAGAATGATTGAAGGTTACTTATTTTGATATAACACCCTTTAACTCATGACTTATGTTTTCAGAAAGATTCAATATATGATTCGCACAAATTCATCTTACCAATAGAGTTAATTTCTTATACACTGTAGAGAAGTTCACTAAAAATCTTCACTTTATGACAATTAGTTGTTTAGTTCCATTATTTAATAAGGGAATAATTTAATTCCACAAGGCCATCTGCTCACCACTAACGCTACTAAGGTTCGTTCTTGCTCACAAGACAACATGGTTTTAAGTTCAACACACTTAAGAGAAGAGATATAAGGTGCCTTGAAAAAGGGTTAGAGGAAGAAGGTCGAGATGAAACATTTTTTAGGACCTCATTAGTTATTGGCAGTATTAAATTGAAGCTAGGGCTCTTAACCAGTTTTAACAACAACTTTACTTAGGCTTCGCTAAAAGTATTATCAAGGAGTAAAAGAATTTACTTTCCAAATGGCTGAGAGAGAGATTGTGTGGTTTCAAAATTGTTTTCTCCTATTTATTAAATCTTATTATCCTCAAACAAATAACAGTTCATTTCACCTTAGGGTCATTTTACAAATTTTACCATGAAAGGCATAATGTTCACTAGAGGAGCTAGGGTTATCGTGTTATAAAGTTTACTTGCAATGATAGTCTTGCCCTTGTCTACTTAGAGATTTTTTTGCTCTCAAGTTGGTGACCCTTATGTTACTTTATTTGAATACAACTTTTAATTTAACTTCCAGAAGTATTAAAAATCCCATGTTAGTTTACTTATGACGCTTTATTACTAAGTCATAGCAAGGTTTAACTCAAAATTTATTCTCAAGGCAAAGTTGTAGCAACACTCATTTTACAAGAACAAAACAAGATTACATCAATTCTTAAAATACTGATACTCCAACAAAGTCACTTCAACAACAATAACCAAATTTTCTTATAATTTCAAAGATGGTCAAACAATACAAGGTTTCCAAAGTTCATATGACAAAGTCCACAATACATTATACTAAGACATTAATCCTCTTCTAAACTTTCCACTAGACGTTAACAATAGTTGAACAACATAAAAAAAGGTTTCGAGCAAAGGAACTTCTCAACTGAGGTTGATGACAAAATTCTACAAGTCTATCCCTCATCTACACGCAAAATCCATCTACAACAAATTTTCTACAAGAGTCAGTTCACGAGAACTGAGCAAGATAAGGCTACACCAAACCCACCATAACTGTTATCTATCAATATCACATGAAAAGGAAGCACTTTATTACAAGAATTTGGGGTCAAACTTCTAAACACTATTATACACTTCAAGTTATAATAAAGTCTTCCACCATGCCAAACAAATAAGGAAGAAGACCATGTACTTCCGTTAGGAGTAAAGACAACGAAAATATAACAACCGAAAGAGAAAGGCCCTTGGCCCTATAAGGAGAAATAACCAATCTAACAAAGAACAGGATTCCCACCAAGTAAATAATTAAATAACAATCACAAGAGTGCAGATTTGATATAAATAGTACCAACCATCCAGAATTTTTATCACAGGTACCAAATGCATAGGTTATAATATTATATTTCTAGAAGAACAAGAGTTGATCGGCCCAAGAAAAGGGAAACCACGGGTTTCAAGAATTTAACACAAAAAGCCATGTATAAATGATTTTCATACCTGGAAATCACATAGAGTATCCACACAACATAAGGTTTCGAAGCAAAGGCAAAATATACTAGTTTTGACCATTGACTACAAAGATTTTCCAATCATTCATGAAGGGCCAATGTCTTACAGGCTAGTAGCAAACACGCGAGAGAAGAAGGGGGCTCCGTCAAACAAGAGTATACAATAATGTCATCAACAAATTTTAATAACACTAAAGATTTGCAAACCTCTACAACAATTCTAATGTTTGGTTAATTTAAACTAAATTATCCTATTTCCTGAAACAAAAATAGTTTAAGGCAAACCCTTGGTAACACAGTCAACCATCACACAAATAGCTACAAACATAATTTCTAAGTGACATTATCAAAACAAAACCTTCTACTATGAATCCATAAGACTATCAAATGAAAGATGAGTTTTTTTTTCGAAGATTAATCACATTTAAGGAAATTTCCACCACAAAATATTAAGGTAATTACGTGCATAAAAACCGACCAATACTAATTAATAGCATTAACATTACAAAGGGAGAAAATAATGCAAGTTAAAAAAAATAGAAGAGCGCCATCAGACAATAATTCTGAGAGGGGGATTAGACCAAAACTATTCTAGTGTCAACGAGAGGTACTAGATTCGCACAATGAAACCTCGAGCTTAGTTGATCTGGAAAGCTAGTTATGGTTCAAGTTGATAGGAATGGTCAAGGTACTTCTTGAGGATGGCCTTAAAAGCTTAGAAACAAGATGAAAGATTAGTATAAGAGTCTAAACACGCGAGACGGAAAAACACATTGCACACAAACCTTTTCATTCTAAAAGTTTTAATACCGAAACTCTAAGCTGGCTAGCCCACGCATTGCTCGCACTAATCCTACAACCTTTCTTTCTCGATGCCAAAAGGTTATCAAAGGGACTTGTGAAGGAGCTAACAAAAAAAAACATCAAAAGAAAAACTTGGGTGCTAGGGAGGGGCTTCATAGTTATCGTAAACTTACTTCCATGATAACGAAAATACTAGTTTGATCAACATAATAATTTGCAACTCAATCGTAGAGAAGAAATTAATACATAAACAAACAAACGAAGGTCTATCACTCGAGCAAGAGAAACATAACACCCAGAGGAGAGGGCACACACATCCTTTCGATCAACATAATAACAACGATAAAAGCTAAAACAAGAAGAAACAAGCAGAAAGGGGAAATCTCCCATCATGACATCCAACTGACAAATCAATGCAAGGAAAAGTGGTTTGATTTCACAATATTTTTAAATAAAATAACAGTAGAAAAGTATAGAAATATCTTGCCTGTTTCTCCAGCTTCAACAGGTCGTACAGACTCCACACGGTCCAGCATAAACAATAGCATGAGACAAGGATGTGAGTACTGCTGCTGGCAATGTCAAAGGGCCAAATGTGATAACAAGATACACATATGGGGCAGAAAATTTAATAGTTGAGTCCTTTCACAAAACCACCTCACACCGCCTCGTAGTACGCTTTTGCACTGGAAACAACTCGAGGAGATTGTCTTCCATCTTCCCTCGCTTCAGCAGTCCTATGAGATCATCAAGGCTGTTATCAACCAAGTACTCCTTGAAAAAGTCTGTGACGAATAAAAGCACGATGCCCTTGGCCATAAGACAACCCAATTAATCCAGAGAAAAAGACCATACAGAATGACAAAGTCGAAGAAAAGAAATATCAATAGATGCTCTCCTCGTAGTCTCCTAGCATTGGATTTACTGTAGGCTCTTTCTCACATTTCCTGCTCCGCCCAAGTAGCTTTCCATTTCCTTCAAGAAGTACTCTCCTGCTTTTCCCAATCTCCACCTACTCTTCTTCTTGCTTTTCATCCCAGAGATGCATACCATACATCAGATTTGATGAAGTAAATAGGATAGTCCAGTCCTCTTAACATTTAGAAAAGAATACTTTTTCGAAAGTGAAAAAATAAAGTCTGATTCCTTCTTATCGCTGCAAGTTCCATATGATGCACCTTGTTATAGTGCAAATGTGCAGCCCATTTCTTACAGCTTGCTTCACTTAGCAGCACCAATAATCTCCATAAGAACATTGTCATTGTTTAAGATGAGAGAGCTAGATTGCATTACCCACAACAATTTCTCTAGCAATATAATCTTGG
This sequence comes from Taxus chinensis, assembly GCA_019776745.2. Lineage (NCBI taxonomy): Eukaryota > Viridiplantae > Streptophyta > Pinopsida > Cupressales > Taxaceae > Taxus > Taxus chinensis. The sequence continues at coordinate 96,981,445 of CM034148.1, read as the reverse complement.
AGATAAACTTGGCTGTAGTGTGGCAGTCAACATCTGCTAGAAGGCTCTTTTGAACTTAATATAATAGAGTGTCTCTCCACCATGCTTATGCCATAGAGACTCAATATCATCATTTCATCTTTGTCCAATGAATTTTCTGGATTTACTTCACCAGGCATTACCAGAAATCTCTACAAGAACATTTCCCTCTTTTTTTTTTAAAGAAATGGAACAGCTTTTCCTCTCTCACAACAATTTGCATTGCAACAATCCTAGACAAACCTGATTCAGTGTGGCAGAGGAATACTTTTACTTTCCTTGTTCACTCAGCACATGTTCTGAATCTGACAAATATCCTGCTACCTTCATCTCCCAAGACGTTTTCTCCAACATTGCATAGATCTCCCATGCCTGTGGGTGTGATCTGTCACCTACACAAAAGCATGCACCATCTTATTGCCTTTAAACCAACTACATCCAAGTTTCTTTTTAATTCCTCTATCCTTCATCGATCTCCTTCCTGCACTCTCTCTTTCCTTTCACCCCTCGCCATGAGAGCCTGCCTACTTAGTGACTCGATGAAGAAGTTCATATAATAGCAAGAAAATCGTGCTTCAAGAATATACTAAAATTAAACAGATCCACGCCTATGAGATTCTCTTCCATGAGTTACATCGTAAGACAAGTAAGAAGCAATAGAGAATCTTAGAAATAAATTTCATCAGGTCTTCTGGTAACACTCCTGCTGTCACTTAATCGATTTTGATACAAAATATCTTGAAGGAGAATCCCGAATTTGAGGATGCATTCGAACTGAACAGATAACAACATAGTCGACAACCTGGTCATTGGAAGCGCTCAAAACGGCTTCTACTACAGCTACAAGATTTTTCAACAACTGATCACGACTGTGGTCGCGTGCAACCAGAACACTCCTCGCAGTGCCCAAGAAAAAGGAGGTAACACGCCTGCTACACTATCTTGTAGCTTCATCCACACCCACGTCAAACCAGGCTCACGCAGCAACCAAGGGCAGAGAAAAACGTGCCAGGACGGAGAAAAAAATGCCCATGTGCAGAGGGGAAGAAAGCAAAAGAAGAAGAAAGTTCATGAAGCAGGTAATAGGAACAGAACTGCGAAAAAGGGACAAAGAGACACTCAAACGTGTTTTTCTCCCTCCATCAATGCCTGCAGCTCCAGAAAAATGCACCTCCCAACCATACACATTGAAGAAGGAGATCAAATGAGATCTAGGTGAATAAAATTGGGACTCCACCGACTCCCGTCTCCCTCATGCAAGGACAGAAAAAACACTGATAGACAGTCATAAAAGAATTTGCAGGTTGGGTGGTTGGCAGGAGGCCACAGTGGCAGAGGAGGCAGGGGGAAAAAAAGGATCCGATGCCCAGCTGGGCATCACAAAACCATAAGTTCAATTGATAACCTAAAGGTTAGATGGATTGGAGTTGACCAATGACCTTATTCTTTATTCATTTTTGAAATGGAGATATTTTTATTTTAAATGAAAATTCCATGTTGTGAATAAAACTAAAGGGGGACTCTAAATTTTTTTTTTTCCAAGATTAAACGTATAACTTATGATAAACTTACAAGTGTTTTAACCATGTAGCCAAATGAAATTTATATGATAGTAATGATGAATTTAAATTATAAGGGTTTATATCATGTATCTAACATATTTTGTAATCATGTTTCTTAATCTATTTGTAATATTATCCTTATGCAGGTGTCCTCCTTATTATGTCCATTTCACTATAAGTCTTTCATTGATATCCCCCTAGTTTGTTTATAAAACATCCCTATGTTTTTTTTTTATATTCACATGCTTCACATGAATTTTTCTCTCTATCTATATTCTTCTTTGTGGTTCAATAACCATATTCATTCTTTCAACTCTATATTTTAATTTTACAAAATTATCTAATGCATATCATTCCTCCTTTCTTACTTTAGAGTCTCGCCATCTTATATTCCTTCTAAACAATATAATTTATTTTAATAACTACTTGATGGAATTCTAATCTACAAACTATCTCTTCCATAGTGTAAGAAAACTACATCCATAAAGAATCAACTCAACTTTGACTTTAGATTAGACTTTGCACAACTGGATTTTTTACTTTGCATGTATTGGTTCAAGCATGGCCTCAAGATATATCTATTCGCAACACTCGAAGGTCTATTTTCCATGCACTATTTTAACAAACTTATCATGTGTATACTTCTAGAGTAATAAATGTCTAAATTTTAATGTCGTTACACAAATCATGAGTTGTTTTGGTGTCTAAAATACATTTTCTCTATTTCAGTGATTTTGTAGGAAGTCAAATTTTTTTTAAATAGAGTATCAAATCATACTTTTGTTAATAAATTTATTTATGTATTGTATGACAATTTTATATAGTTATTTATATTGTTATTAAATTACTTAATTTAATTAATTATTAAATAAAAGAGTCAATGATAGAATATTTTTCTCTACTCGTGGTTAGAAGTTAATGATCATTTTTTTAATTGAAGATCATTTGTGTTATTTTACCTTTAAATCTAGTCAAAAGTCTCTATAGAATGTCATTACATCATGTTTTATTTATTTTAAGTTAAGTGTTAATACTAAATAATTAGTTAAATCATGTTCACATATCCTTTTTTATAAAAAGCATCAATAGTCAAAAGTTCAAAACATAGAAAAAACTTCGTCACAAATGTATTTTTAGTGTAAAATGATGTTTTAAAATATAATGTTGGACACTACGGCGGGAGATTAAATAAAGTAAAATGTTGAAACTTTTATTGTTAAACGTCTAATTTTATGAGTAAGCAACACATTAATTGAAAGATGGAGGTAGAGGTGTAATGAGGTTTATTAGTAACCTATCATTAGTCATAAGTGATGAGGCTGCAAAAATACATTAGTAATAGCATATTTGTACTAAACCCAGTAAATTTAAGATCAATTCGTATGTGATATTTGTAAATGTCCCATATTTTTTGTGATTAGTGTAGTAGTAATCACCAATAATGACTAATAATGTTATTAGGACATGGTATTCAAATTTCCATTTTTCTATTATTTGAGTTGTATGGTGTGCACAAAATAAAATATTTTAATCATTCCCTACTATGTTTGAAAAGAGTATAATGTGCATATCATATATGGTGTAAATAGTTGTATAAAATGGTAACTGAAAACAAAGACCCTCTGACATCATATAAATTTTGACTATCATACTTCATTGGAAGATGGTTGGTGAGTGATAAGTTCAATGGAAAGTAATAAGAGATAAGTTTTCGTATGTAGGTGATCATGTGCAACAATATGTAAACCTAAAGTATGCATTAGCATATGATTCTTTTTCCAGTCAAAAAGGTGAATAGTTCTTTGTTATGTTTGAAAAAAGGGAATTTTGTATATATTTACCGCCCCGGCTAAATGTAGATAAACGAAGGGAAATCGGGTTTCCAGGGTGGAGAAACAAGGCGGAGAAACACGCAAAAGAAACATGTCGCGACGGTTCCAAAACCCGACATCAAAGGAAAATCAGGTTTCGGAGGCGGAACAACATGAAGAAGACATGTCGGGGGGTCTCCAAAACCCGCCAAACAAATAAAATGTGTCGTCGGGTCTCCAAAACCTGACGCAAAAGGAATCAGGTTTCGGTGGCGTAGGAACATGTCGGGGGGTCTTCAAAACCCGACGCAAAGGGAAAGCGGGTTTCAGAAGCGGAGAAACATCAGGAAACAACATGTCGGAAGGGTTGGAAAACCCGACATCAAAGCCAAATCGGGTTTCGGGTTTCGGGAAACATGAAACGTGAAGCATGCAGATCGCAAAGGATGTCCTGATGCTCGAGGGTTCCGCAAACCCGACAACAAAGAATATGTCGCAAGGGTTGGAAAATATGACGCAAGGAGAATCGAGTTTCAGAGGTAGAGAAACATGGTGTAGATGCACGGGGTGAAAACATGTCGAGGCATCCTCCAAACCCAAACCCGACTAGAAACAGACCCTGACACGGGAAATATTCAGATCGCCATAACTTTTCATAGGGAGCTCGGATTCAAACAAGGTTGGACTTTTCGGAAAGCTCTCGGCATCCTCCACCCAACTACAACTGGATATCTTTAATTGGGTGGGAACAAGTTCTTTAAAATGTAAAATACACTTCGCCACTGTTGGGTTGTTGAGATCCTCACCTACCACCATAGGATGATGGAGTTAGGTGCAGTCTTGGAGGTGGTTGGGGGAGAATCCTAATTCTTATCTTCTCCCTCTTTTTCCTCATATAAATGGTCAAGAGAGGCTCTTTGTAACGGGTTGGGCATTTCTACTTTTCATCCTCCCTTCTCTCCTGCTCACAAGAGATTCTGTGGAGTTTTCAAGCCTCCCACATGGATTGTAATGCTGTTTTTTGCCTCTTGGCCACTGCAATATACTGTATCGACCTTTGAGCAATATATGTATGTCTATGATTGATTCTAAACCCTTTCATATATTCATTTCTGTCATTTTTGATCTTTTAATGCATTTTGACTATCTGTGCATGGTGTTGTATTACATCTGTGTGGTCTGTGTTTATTTTTGCAAAGCAGGTGTTCAACATTCCTCGGTGCATCACCTCCTTAGCTTAGGTTTACTGTTTATGCATTTCTCTACCCTGTCTCCTTGGCAAGTTAGATTAGGTTTTTGGGTAAATCCTCTTCGTTTATTCATGCATCTGAACAGAGGAATAGGAGCCAGCCTTCATCCAGAGAGCTTTTCCAATTTCACGAGGTCCCACACTTGAGAAAAGCTCCATGTTGTGCAATCGCACTGATATTCTCAACCCATCGCGTTGTAGAGTCCCACGGGTGCTGCGTTTCGACACCAACAGTTTTGGCATGGCCGGTGGGACCAAGAGGTCATTCCATCAAAATTTGAAGGAGTTTTCATGAAATTTGCACTAAAAATTGTAGTTTTTTTACAAATTTCGGATTTTGCACCTCCTAGCCTGAACTCTGAACTCATTTTTAAGGGTTTATATTGCTCAAAACAGGTCAAAATTTCAACATTTGGTAGATCTGAGGGTAACCTTCAAAAGGGTATTTTTAGATTTTTGATATTTTGATTTTCAAAATTTCAGGTATTTAGTGATTTCGGGTTTTCGGGGTCCGAGAACATCAAAGCACCAATTCGGGTTTTGGGGGATGCATTGCATGGTCCTATTCCCGACAGCAGTGATTTCAGGTTTTGGGAAATGTTGGACATGTTCCAAGTTCTGACACATAGCAATTCGGGTTCTATGAGTTACATTGCATGACCTGAGTTCCGCCTGTAGCTTTCGGGAATCCACAGCTGCACAACAAGTCTCGAAGTCCGGATTGAAGATTGTGTCCTCTGGGTCCTTCAAGGTTTAAATTATATTTTCAATACTGTCAAGTTTGGTGTGTAACTTGGCAAAATCCAGCCTTTTAGAGGCTTGTTCTCTAACACATCTGGCGACTCCGAAGGGATAGAGTTAAGTGGTGTAGTAGCACAAGTTGCCCAGGCACATCAAAAGAATTCGAACTAGGTCTAATACTCGAGAAGAAGGGATATTTGTCCACTTTCAACTTTCACCAGGCAGAGGAAGGAGAGGAATAAGACCACAAAGATCACCATCTCCGCCTAACAGGACTTTGTCTACACCTCCATCTGGTAGGCCTTTTCTCGCATCAACCAGGGTTCTTAGGCCAATCATAATGGCGCAGCTACCACCGAATCCCTTTGTCAATTTCAGGGGCAGTAGTCCACTTTCCCTAAATTCTCAGAACCAAATTCCAGTTGCAGCGCTAAATAATATCCCCTATTTTACAGGAGAAAATCATACAACTCCTATTGAACACATCAAGGATATTTCTAATGTATGCGCAATCCATGAAATAAATGAAATGGATGTTGCAGTCAAGTTGTTGGCTTCATCTTTCAAAGGCAAGGCCTTATAATGGTTTAGGAGCCTTGCGGCAGGGTCCATTACGAATTGGGACCAACTTTGTTCTGCTCTTTGTAGCCAATTCGGGGAGAGGGCGGACAATCTATCTTTATTGGAACAGCTGACAACAATCAAAAGGGCTCCTAACGAACAAATGGCAGATTTCAACTTCAGGTTCCAATGGACATGGGACAGGATCCCAATAGCTGCAAAACAAAAAGTGCATATTCTTGGCTCACGAGGGAAAACTTCGAGGCCATATTGGTTCAAAGGAAGGGTTGACGATTGACCCAGAAAGAGTTGAGGCAATTCAAGCATTGCCATTGCCAAGTCACAAGAAGGCTCTTCAAAGCTTCTTAGGAAGGATCAATTTCATCCACAGGTTTGTTCCAAACTTTACAGCTCTCGTAAAGCCAATAACGCTGATGTTAAAGAAGAGCATGGCATTTAAGTGGACATCTGAAGGCAAGGAAAGTTTCGAGGCAATAAAGGAAGCTATATCTCAAGCTCCGACCCTTGTCAATCCAGACTTCTCCAAAGATTTCATGTTATATGCCTTCGGTGGTGGAGACACAATTTCTGCAATCCTGGTCCAACAAAACAAAGGAGGATTAGAACAACCAGTTGCTTTCTTCAGTCAAGGATTGGAGGAATACGAAACTAGGTACTCTTTCGTTGAAAATCATGTCCTTGCAGTGATCAGGAGTTTAAAGAAATTCAAGCACCTAGTCTCAAAAAACAAGATCCTATTGATGGTCTCTCATGCGGGATTCAAGGACTTCCTTCTAAATAAGGATCTGAATGAGAAGCGTGCAGGGTGGATCACTCGTGTCATGGAATATGACATCGAGATCAAGGTCACCAAACTAGTACGTGGAAAGGGACTATGTGAGCAGCTAGCCTTGAGTCAACAAGTTGAAGCAAGTGATGAAAGAGAGACTACCTTGGTGCTACAGGATGGTCAAGAACAAGAAAATGATGATGTGCCTACTCCTTGTTGGACTCAGGATATGATACACTTCCTACAGACGGGACTATGCCCTCAAGAAATGAGCAAAGCAAAGAGGAGATACTTTAGGTTACAAGCCATTCCATATGTGCTTGTTGATGGTGCTTTGTTCAAGAAAGACATCAATGGAGTTCTATTGAGGTGCATTGGGACAGGTCAAATTGAGAGGGTGTTACGAGATTTTCACGATGGAGATTTTGGTGGACATTTTGCCCCACGAGTAACAGCTCTCAAGATAATGAAGGCAGGGTATTATTGGCCCACAATGTTCAATGACTGCTATACATGGATAAGAAAGTGCAAGAAATTGGCACTCTTCACAGGCAAAGAAAGGCTAGCAACACTTCCATTGCACCCAATTTTGGTTGACCAACCATTTATGCAATGGGGATTGGACTTCATCGGGGTCATCAACCCAAACTCAAGCCAAGGCCACAAGTGGATTCTCACGGCAACGGACTATTTCACCAAGTGGACTGAAGCAGTAGCGCTCAAAGAGGCAAACGAGTCTAATATACTAGAATTTTATGAAGGAATAGTGACCAGGTTTGGTGTGCCGGCCACTATTATATCAGACAATGCATTGGCATTCGTAGGTTCCAAGATCATGGAATGGGCTGTCAAAAATGGAATCTACTTGAGCACCTCTTCCAATTATTACCCACAGGGTAATGGACAGGCAGAGTCCACGAACAAAAATTTGCTAAGAATCATCAGGAATCTAGATGAAAATCAAAGAACATGGCATACCAAGCTAAAATCAGCATTATGGGCTGATAGACTAACACCAAAGAGGTCTACAGGAAATTCCCCTTACAAGTTGGTCTATGGAAAAGAGGTAGTATTGCCTATATCATTAGAACTGCCTGTATTGGAGTTCATGAAGCAGTTGGAGTTGGCTGAGTTTGAACCAATGGAGGCTAGGTATGCAGAGTTGATGGAATTGGAAGAAATTAGAGAACATGCAGTTCAAACGATTGAGAAAGATCAGGCCTTAGTGAAAAGTTGGTTTGATAAGAAAGCAAGAGTAAGGACCTTCTCGGAAGGAGACTTAGTTCTGAAATGGGATGTAGATCGGGCAAAACCGGGAAGGCATTCCAAGTTTGATGCCATTTGGAGTGGCCCTTACATGGTCATGGAATGTAAGAATAGCAATGCCTTCCAATTGTCTACTTTGGATGGAGAAGAACTCCCGATTCCGGTTAACGGAATCTATCTTAAACATTGCTACTGAAGAGAAAAGTTCTACCCTTGTAAATATTAGCCTAGATTTCAATTCCTCTAAGTGCGTATGCACATTGTCTTGTTGTAGTTAGGTTTCAGTTTCCCTAAGTGCTTTGGCACAGGTTTCGTTGCTCCTGGGTTGATTTTCTACAGTTTGGCGTGTTCTCGAAGAAGGAGTTCAGGTATCAGATCAGTTTCAGGGTTGCTTATGACTCCGTGTCCAATGGATTCCTAAAAGGCCATTGATCTTCTACCTAGCAGGTAGGTAACCCCATGAGTCGCCAAATTGTTGTATATATTTACCCCCCAAGGTAAATATAGATAAATGAAGGGAAATCGGGTTTCCAGGGTGGAGAAACAAGGCGGAGAAACACGCAAAAGAAACATGTCGCGAGGGTTCCAAAACCCGACATCAAAGGAAAATCAGGTTTTGGAGGTGGAACAACATGAAAAAGACATGTCGGGGGGTCTCCAAAACCCGCCAAACAAATAAAATGTGTCGTCGGGTCTCCAAAACCCAACGCAAAAGGAATCGGGTTTCGGTGGCGCAGGAACATGTCGGTGGGTCTTCATAACCTGACGCAAAGGGAAAGCGGGTTTCGGAAGCGGAGAAACATCAGGCAACAACATGTTGGAAGGGTTGGAAAACCAGACATCAAAGGAAAATCGGGTTTCTGGTTTCGGGAAACACAAAACATGAAGCATGCAGATCGCAAAGGATGTCCCGATGCTCGATGGTTCCGCAAACCTGACAACAAAGAATATGTCGCAAGGGTTGGAAAATCTGACGCAAGGAAAATTAGGATTCGGAGGCGGAAAAACATGGTGCAGAAGCACGGGGTGAAAACATGTCGAGGCATCCTCCAAACCCGAACCCGACTAGAAACAGAGCCTGACACGGGAAGTATTCAGATCGCCATAACTTTTCACAGGGAGCTCGGATTCACACAAGGTTGGACTTTTCGGAAATCTCTCGGCGTCCTCTACCCAACTACGACTAGATATCTTTAATTGGGTGGGAAAAATTTCTTTAAAATGTAAAATACACTTCGCCACTATTGGGTTGTTGAGATCCTCACCTACCGCCATAGGATGATGGAGTTAGGTGCAGTCTTGGAGGTAGTTGGGGGAGAATCCTAATTCTTATCTTCGCCCTCTTTTTCCTCATATAAATGGTCAAGAGAGGCTCTTTGTAAGGGGTTGGGCATTTCTACTTTGCATCCTCCCTTCTCTCCTGCTCACAAGAGATTCTGTGGAGTTTTCAAGCCTCCCACATGGATTGTAATGCTGTTTTTTGCCTCTTGGCCACTGCCATATACTGTATCGACCTTTGAGCAATATATGTATGTCTATGATTGATTCTAAACCCTTTCATATATTCATTTCTGTCATTTTTGATCTTTTAATGCATTTTGACTATCTGTGCATGGTGTTGTATTACATCTGTGTGGTCTGTGTTTATTTTTGCAAAGCAGGTGTTCAACATTCCTCGGTGCATCACCTCCTTAGCTTAGGTTTACTTTTTATGCATTTCTCTACCCTGTCTCCTTGGCAAGTTAGATTAGGTTTTTGGGTAAATCCTCTACGTTTATTCGTGCATCTGAACAGAGGAATAGGAGCCGGCCTTCATCCGCAGAGCTTTTCCAATTTCGCGAGGTCCCACACTTGAGAAAAGCTCCATGTTGTGCAATCGCACTGATATTCTCAACCCATTGCGTTGTAGAGTCCCAGGGGTGCTGCGTTTCGACACCAACATTTTTGGCACGGCCGGTGGGACCAAGAGGTCATTCCATCAAAATTTGAAGGAGTTTTCATGAAATTTGCACTAAAAATTGTAGTTTTTTTACAAATTTCGGATTTTGCACCTCCTAGCCTGAACTCCGAAATCATTTTTTAAGGGTTTATATTGCTCAAAACAGGTCAAAATTTCAACAGTTGGTAGATCTGAGGGTCACCTTCAAAAGGGTATTTTTAGATTTATGATATTTTGATTTTCAAAATTTTAGGTATTTAGTGATTTTGGGTTTTCGGGGTCCGAGAACATCAAAGCACCAATTCGGGTTTTGGGGGATGCATTGCATGGTCCTATTCCCGACAGCAGTGATTTCAGGTTTTGGGAAATGTCGGACATGTTCCAAGTTCTGACACATAGCAATTCGGGTTCTATGAGTTACATTGCATGACCTGAGTTCCGCCTGTAGCTTTCGGGAATCCATAGCTGGACAACAAGGCCCGAAGTCCGGATTGAAGATTGTGTCCTCTGGGTCCTTCAAGGTTTAAATTATATTTTCAATACTGTCAAGTTTGGTGTGTAGCTTGGAAAAATCCAGCCTTTTAGAGGCTTGTTCTCTAACACATCTGGCGACTCCGAAGGGATAGAGTTCAGTGGTGTAGTAGCACAAGTTGCCCAGGCACATGAGAAGAATTCAAACTAGGTCTAATACTCGAGAAGAAGGGATATTTGTCCACTTTCAACTTTCACCAGGAAGAGGAAGGAGAGGAAGAAGACCACAAAGATCACCATCTCCGCCTAACAGGACTTTGTCTACACCTCCATCTGGTAGGCCTTTTCTCGCATCAACCAGGGTTCTTAGGCCAATCATAATGGCGCAGCTACCACCGAATCCCTTTGTCAATTTCACGGGCAGTAGTCCACTTTCCCTAAATGCTCAGAACCAAATTCCAGTTGCAGCGCTAAATAATATCCCCTATTTTACAGGAGAAAATCATACTACTCCTATTGATCACATCCAGGATATTGCTAATGTATGCGCAATCCACGAAATAAATGAAATGGATGTTGCAGTCAAGTTGTTGGCTTCATCTTTCAAAGGCAAGGCCTTACAATGGTTTAGGAGCCTTGCGGCAGGGTCCATTACGAATTGGGACCAACTTTGTTTAGCTCTTTGTAGCCAATTCGGGTAGAGGGCGGACAATCTATCTTTATTGGAACAGCTGACAACAATCAAAAGGGCTCCTAACGAACAAATGGTAGATTTCAACTTCAGGTTCTAATGGACATGGGAGAGGATCCCAATAGCTGTTAGACCAACTGCCGAAGGAGCATTCCTTTTTTTCTTAAGAGCTATAAATTCAGACATAGCCATGATGATCCAAACAATGGGAGGGACAACACTACCAGGGGCCTATGACACAGTGATCAGAGCAGAGAATTGTTTGATCCAAGCTAGCAAGCTTGCACCAAGGCCACCAATGCCTCTCTATCCGGATATGGGAAATCCTACAACCAGTCAAGCACCAGAGTTGAATCCCATTCCAATTCCTAGAAATCAAAGCAATAATGAAGCATCCACATCTTCAAATACTTCAAAGGAATTGCAGGAGGTCATGAAACAACTGCAGAACCTTGGAAATGAGCTAGTGACTATCAAAAGACAGCAAGCTCAAAGTACAAGACCGTATCAGCCTCAGGCACAGTACCAGGCTAGGCCCTCATACCAACAGAATAGACCACCAGCTCAGGCTACTAATCAAAACCAAAACCAGGCCCAACCTCAAGCTTCCAGGCCATTTCGACCGTATGATCCAAATATAGCGACATCCTCAAGAGCCTTGGTTCCAACGCAAAACAACATGGCACAGGAGTACGACTAGTGTTACCCTTGCAATCTACCTCACAATCAGTCAGCATGTTTCAATGGTGCACTAAATCAGGCCTTGATGGTGTAAACTATTGGTGTTGCTCAAGAACCAAGCTAGGAAGAGAACCAGCAGTAAGGAACGCAACAAGAGGGACCTCTGACAGAAACCACATTGGCCAATTCACAAACAGAAGACTTCTGTGGAGTTAACCAACAGCCTTTTCAAGGCTTGGCTGCCAACACACGGTCAAGGAAGAGAAGCATAGTAGAGGGACAACCACCTAATCCAGTTGTTTCTCAACCCACTCTTACACAACAGGGGGTCAGCAGACCAAACATAGCTCCAAATGTGCAAAATCAGCCTAAGGCACCTATTGCAGCAACACATGCACCCGTTCAAGCTCCAGAAAAGGTTGCACCAAGTAAGGGGCAGCAAAAGGACAGTTCATTCCCCTTCAACATCATCGATCAAATGAAGAGGACACATGTGAACATTTCCATGTGGGAATCACTTGTGATCCTAGGGCAACGAGATTTATTACAAGCTGCAATGGATAATTGGTCTGCCACAAATGTATCAAACCAAGGACATGAGAAGGTTCTCACTAATGCAGTGCAATATGATGGGGACCAGACAAGGAAATTTTTGAATCCTCCACCTTTCTATGTTTCATTGATTGTTGGGAACCACTTGGTGCACAACTGCATGATAGATTCAGGAGCAAGTAGTTCGGTGATGCCGAAGCAGATAGCGGATCAACTGGGTCTGAAGTATGAGCCAGTGCTGAAAGGAGTAGTGCAACTAGATGGGACGGCAATGGGAACAATTGGGGTCATCAAGGGGTTAAGCCTAACACTACATTCATGTCCTAATGTTATAGTTCTGCAAGATGTGTCTGTAATTGACCTCCCGCCACTCTTTGTGTTATGTTTATCAAGGGACTTCACTGCAAAGATCGGTGGATATTTATCTGCAGATTGGTCGCACATGATTTTCAGGACAAGGTATGGAGCCAAAGCAATAATCAGGTCAGATCCAATTGCCAATTTCCATATTGAGCCTCATGTACCAGGTCCTATCAATGCAAATTTCTCAGCCTTTGATCAGGAGGAGTGTTCAAGTGATCTAGAAGCAGGTACTAAGGTCGAGGGAATTCCCGATTTAACTTTGGATGAATGGGTAAACAAAAGTCATGAATTTGACCCATACAAGGAAATTGAAGAATCTGAATTGGGCGTGTATTGTATACACGAGGAAAATTCACCCATTCCCGACATCATTCAGCCTGAACAAAAGGGTGAAAACAATGAAGTTTGGAGATTATTCTTCGATGGTTCGAGAAGCAGACAAGGTGCTGGAGGTGGTGCAGTGTTGATTTCACCACAAGACATCAAGTATTATTCAGCTTTTCGTTTCCAGTTTTCTTGTTCAAACAACACGGCTGAATATGAGGCCTTGATTCATGGAATTCATTGGGCCAGGAAAAGGGGCATAAAGAACTTACAGGTGTTTGGAGATAGCGAGCTAATCGTCAACCAAGTGAGGGGGCAACATGCTACAAAGAACGACTTGCTAAAGAGCTACAAGAATAGGGTATGGGACCTCATTGAGGATTTCGAAGCTTTCAACATTGTGTCCATACCCAGGAAGAAAAATGAAACAGCAGATAGGCTCGAAGCAGTTGGAGCAACATTTGATGTGGTTGACAACATCAGAAGGGAATAAACACAGCCACATATCCACGTGATTGTGAGGCCAGCAGTTCCAGATAATAACACAAGCTGGCAGGTGTTTGAGAATGATCAACAGATCGTCAATTTCTTGCAAGAAGAAGCTGAATTCTCAGCTAGAAATCAAGATAGGCTAGAGCAGCAGTATGGGGATCAAGTAGTGCAGCTGCGGACAAACAAGCTTCCTAAGGGTTTAGTAACGTTGGAGTCTATCTTCAACCCTAACGACCAGTTCCGTAAAGAAAAGGCTAACATACAGGTCAAGAGAGAAGATTCAGAGCCAATTTTGGTTGGGGAAGGCAAAATACTTCAAATTGGTAAAGTGGCCACTGAGCAAGAGAAATCAGATTTCACACAGTTTTGCCAAGAATTTCTAGATGTCTTCGCCTGGAGCTATGAAGACTTAAGAGGATTCGATCCAAATTTGGCACAACATACCATAGAATTGGATCTAGATGCTAAGCCCATCAGACAGAAGCAGAGACCAGTCAACCCTCACATTGAACCTCTAATGAAGAAAGAGCTAAATAAGCTAATAGAGGCAAGCATTATATTCCCGATCAAGCACTTAAGCTAGGTGGCGAACTTGGTTCCGGTCAGGAAGAAGAGCGGAGAAATCAGGTTGTGTGTAGACTTCCAAGACCTCAATAGGGCATCTCTCAAAGATCATTACCCACTTCCTTCAAAGGAACAAATATTGCAAGTAGTATCCGGTTCAGAGAGATTCTCTCTCCTAGATGGCTACTCGGGGTACAATCAGGTGATGGTGAAAGAAGATGACCAATTCAAGACGGCTTTCACCACCAAATGGGGGACTTATGCCTACAAGAAGATGCCATTTGGGCTATCAAATGTTGGAGCCACTTTCCAAAGGGAAATGGATATGGCATTCAAGGGGTTGATCAATAAAATAGTTCTAATATATCTTGATGACATCACTGTACTCTAAAAAAATGCAGTGGATCACCTCTTTCATCAAAGGCAGGTATTCCAGAGGTGTAGAAGATTTGGGGTATCTTTGAATCCCAAAAAGTGCATATTCTTGGCTCACGAGGGAAAACTTCGAGGCCATATTGTTTCAAAGGAAGGGTTGACGATTGACCCAGAAAGAGTTGAGGCAATTCAAGAATTGCCATTGCCAAGTCACAAGAAGGCTCTTCAAAGCTTCTTAGGAAGGATCAATTTCATCCGCAGGTTTGTTCCAAACTTTGTAGCTCTCGTAAAGCCAATAACGCTGATGTTAAAGAAGAGCATGGCATTTAAGTGGACATCTGAAGGCAAGGAAAGTTTCGAGGCAATAAAGGAAGCTATATCTCAAGCTCCGACCCTTGTCAATCCAGACTTCTCCAAAGATTTCATGTTATATGCCTTCGGTGGTGGAGACACAATTTCTGCAATCCTTGTCCAACAAAACAAAGGAGGATTAGAACAACCAGTTGCTTTCTTCAGTCAAGGCTTGGAGGAATACGAAACTAGGTACTCTTTCGTTGAAAATCATGTCCTTGCAGTGATCAGGAGTTTAAAGAAATTCAAGAACCTAGTCTCAAAAAACAAGATCCTATTGATGGTCTCTCATGCGGGAGTCAAGGACTTCCTTCTAAATAAGGATCTGAATGAGAAGCGTGCAGGGTGGATCACTCGTGTCATGGAATATGACATCGAGATCAAGGTCACCAAACTAGTACGTGGAAAGGGACTATGTGAGCAGCTAGCCTTGAGTCAACAAGTTGAAGCAGGTGATGAAAAAGAGACTACCTTGGTGCTACAGGATGGTCAAGAACAAGAAAATGATGATGTGCCTACTCCTTGTTGGACTTAGGATATCATACACTTCCTACAGACGGGACTATGCCCTCCAGAAATGAGCAAAGCAAAGAGGAGATACTTTAGGTTACAAGCGATTCCATATGTGCTTGTTGATGGTGCTTTGTTCAAGAAAGACATTAATGGAGTTCTATTGAGGTGCATTGGGACAGGTCAAATTGAGAGGGTGTTACGAGATTTTCACGATGGAGATTTTGGTGGACATTTTGCCCCACGAGTAACAGCTCTCAAGATAATGAAGGCAGGGTATTATTGGCCCACAATGTTCAATGACTGCTATACATGGATAAGAAAGTGCAAGAAATGTGCACTCTTCACAGGCAAAGAAAGGCTAGCAGCACTTCCATTCCACCCAATTTTGGTTGACCAACCATTTATGCAATGGGGATTGGACTTCATCGGGGTCATCAACCAAAACTCAAGCCAAGGCCACAAGTGGATTCTCACGGCAACGGACTATTTCACCAAGTGGACTGAAGCAGTAGCACTCAAAGAGGAAAACGAGTCTAATATACTAGAATTTTATGAAGGAATAGTGACCAGGTTTGGTGTGCCGGCCACTATTATATCAGACAATGCATTGGCATTCGTAGGTTCCAAGATCATGGAATGGGCTGTCAAAAATGGAATCTACTTGAGCACCTCTTCCAATTATTACCCGCAGGGTAATGGACAGGCAGAGTCCACGAACAAAAATTTGCTAAGAATCATCAGGACTCTGGATGAAAATCAAAGAACATGGCATACCAAGCTAAAATCAGCATTATGGGCTGATAGACTAATACCAAAGAGGTCTACAGGAAATTCCCCTTACAAGTTGGTCTATGGAAAAGAGGTAGTATTGCCTATATCATTAGAACTGCCTGTATTGGAGTTCATGAAGCAGTTGGAGTTGGCTGAGTTTGAACCAATGGAGGCTAGGTATGCAGAGTTGATGGAATTGGAAGAAATTAGAGAACATGCAGTTCAAACGATTGAGAAAGATCAGGCCTTAGTGAAAAGTTGGTTTGATAAGAAAGCAAGAGCAAGGACCTTCTCGGAAGGAGACTTAGTTCTGAAATGGGATGTAGATCGGGCAAAACTGGGAAGGCATTCCAAGTTTGATGCCATTTGGAGTGGCCCTTACATGGTCATGGAATGTAAGAATAGCAATGCCTTCCAATTGTCTACTTTGGATGGAGAAGAACTCCCGATTCCGGTTAACGGAATCTATCTTAAACATTGCTACTGAAGAGAAAAGTTCTACCATTGTAAATATTAGCCTAGATTTCAATTCCTCTAAGTGCGTATGCACATTGTCTTGTTGTAGTTAGGTTTCAGTTTCCCTAAGTGCTTTGGCACAGGTTTCATTGCTCCTGGGTTGATTTTCTATAGTTCGGCGTGTTCTCGGAGAAGGAGTTCAGGTATCAGATCGGTTTCAGGGTTGCTTATGACTCCGTGTCCAATGGATTCCTAAAAGGCCATTGATCTTCTACCTAGCAGGTAGGTAACCCCATGAGTCGCCAAATTGTTGTATATATTTACCCCCCCGGGTAAATATAGATAAATGAAGGGAAATCGGGTTTCTAGGGTGGAGAAACAAGGTGGAGAAACATGCAAAAGAAACATGTCGTGAGGGTTCCAAAACCTGACATCAAAGGAAAATCAGGTTTTGGAGGTGGAACAACATGAAAAATACATGTCGAGGGGTCTCCAAAACCCACCAAACAAATAAAATGTGTCGTCGGGTCTCCAAAACCCGACGCAAAAGGAATCTGGTTTCGGTGGCGCAGGAACATGTCGGTGGGTCTTCAAAACCCGATGCAAAGGGAAAGCAGGTTTCGGAAGCGGAGAAACATCAGGAAACAACATGTCGGAAGGGTTGGAAAACCCGACATCAAAGGCAAATCGGGTTTCCGTTTTCGGGAAACATGAAACATGAAGCATGCAGATCGCAAAGGATGTCCCGATGCTCGAGGGTTCCGCAAACCCGACAACAAAGAATATGTCGCAAGGGTTGGAAAATATGACGCAATGAAAATCAGGATTCGGATGTGGAAAAACATGGTGCAGAAGCACGGGGTGAAAACATGTTGAGGCATCCTCCAAACCCGAACCCAACTAGAAACAGACCCTGACACGGGAAATATTCAGATCGCCATAACTTTTCACAGGGAGCTCGGATTCACACAAGGTTGGACTTTTCAGAAATCTCTCGGTGTCCTCTACCCAACTACGACTGGATATCTTTAATTGGGTGGGAAAAATTTCTTTAAAATGTAAAATACACTTCGCCACTGTTGGGTTGTTGAGATCCTCACCTACCGCCATAGGATGATGGAGTTAGGTGCAGTCTTGGAGGTGGTTGGGGCAGAATCCTAATTCTTATCTTCTCCCTCTTTTTCCTCATATAAATGGTCAAGAGAGGCTCTTTGTAAGGGGTTGGGCATTTCTACTTTGCATCCTCCCTTCTCTCCTGCTTACAAGAGATTCTGTGGAGTTTTCAAGCCTCCCACATGGATTGTAATGCCGTTTTTGCCTCTTGGCCACTGCAATATACTGTATCGACCTTTGAGCAATATATGTATGTCTATGATTGATTCTAAACCCTTTCATATATTCATTGCTGTCATTTTTGATCTTTTATTGCATTTTGGCTATCTGTGCATGGTGTTGTATTACATCTGTGTGGTCTGTGTTTATTTTTGCAAAGCAGGTGTTCAACATTCCTCGGTGCATCACCTCCTTAGTTTAGGTTTACTTTTTATGCATTTCTCTACCCTGTCTCCTTGGCAAGTTAGATTAGGTTTTTGGGTAAATCCTCTGCGTTTATTCATGCATCTGAACAGAGGAATAGGAGCCGGCCTTCATCCGGAGAGATTTTCCAATTTCGCGGGGTCCTACACTTGAGAAAAGCTCCATGTTGTGCAATCGCACTGAGATTCTCAACCCATCGCGTTGTAGAGTCCTAGGGGTACTGCGTTTCGACACCAACAGGGAAATGTTAGGAAACATTTTCTTAGTGCTCAAATTAATTGATAATGGGTAATTATATTATCTTGGATAATATAGTAGTAAGTATGTAAAGTGATAATTCACACAATGGTAAATGCAATTGTGAGTAATTGGTTACATAACTACATTTTTTTAATAAACAACTTAGATTAATAATAGTGATCACTAAAAACTCTCACATATAGTAGACCTTATGTATTTTTAGTGATTGTTTATAGGAGATGTGACTCCTATAAATATGTAATGTGGCTCGGATGAATAATGCATATAGATAATATTATTCATGTTGAGTTTTCTTTGTGGTAAATCCATTGTACACATTTGAGTAACCTCTAAACCAAAATTAGATTCATAAATTTCTCCGCAAGAACTATTTTATAGTCCATAATTGTTAGGAATATAATTGTTAGTGCTTCACATTAATAGTTTTGTATGAAATATAATATTTTGTATAGTGGTTGTAACCACTTATGTAGATAGGTTATGGGAGATATTTATTGGGTGAATAGTTGAGAAAAATCCTTGTTTATAGAAGAAAATTTGACTTTATATATGTATCATGTTTTCTATTAAATCAGTGTGAAGAATTGTTGTTGTGTTTATCTTTCTCAAATATACTCCTCTTCGATCATCTAGTATCAGAGAGATCCTACTCATCTCTCTATGATGAGTTTTTGAAATGCCGCTAGAGGTAGTTTGTTATATGCTATTTCCCTATGTATGAGCTATTATATATCGTGAATACTTTTTTCTCTGTAGATTGTTTTACGTGTATTTCAAATCAAAACATGTATCTATATCTGTTGTGATATATGTGTTTTGAATATGGTGTTGTGAAAATTTGCCTTCAGTCAAGGAATTTTGGTCATGTTTTATTCTCGATGTTGCTTTCGTAAAGAAAGAAAGCATAATTTTTTTGAGTTGAGGTAGGAGCATTTCTTGAAGTTACAAAGATGTCTCAGTCAATAATTTTTTTTTGATAGCACCAAGTTTTTGTATTAAGAATAGATTTTTTAAAAAATTGTTCATCATTTTATTTGTTTATATTTTCAAGATTTGCATTAAATTCCAGTTTTGTTTTCATGATAGTTTGTAGGATAATCATGGTCTGGGTACTTGGACAGGATTATTAGCTCCATCTGATTGAAGCCTTGGCCAATACATGACTATGGAAAATAGTACCTTCATATATCTGTGACTAATGCAAACATTAGATGCATTAATTATTTCATTAGTGGCATATCTTGGATCTATGAAGGTATTGCTAGATTTTAGAATTGACTCAATTTGGATGAATTAGATCAAAATGTGGTATAACGGATCAACCAAGTAAACATCTCTTATACTAGGTGGATACAACTTGATTTGGAGACTACAAACCTCGACATCTCCAACCAACCTTTGAGTGAATGTGTGAGATTAAAAATAAGACTCCCACTTCTTGAACTCACCATGTGTGTTGTGTTCCAGATTGCTTGGTATTTACATTCTCGCCCATGGTCTTAGGTATCGAAAAATCACATTGTTTTTTGTATTTTCATTCCGACCTATAATTTTGTGTCTAATTTCCTCATGCATATTTTTTGTAAAAAATCCTTTATAAATTCATGTTCATCATGACTCCATGTTTATATTTTGTACCATCTATGTAATTATAAATACATCAATTTGTAGATCATAACATGTCTTTTTAAGGTTATTAATTTTTTCCCTTTGCTAACCTTGGTACTTTATATGTTAGAAGTTCATATATATGTGAATATAGAGTTATTGTTCATTCAAATAAAATTATTAAGAGTCATGGCATGATATTTAATTTGGGTATCAATTAAAGGCTGTCAAATTTTCAAATCATTCCTCCAAGTTTGATTAAAAGAGTCAAAAATAAAAGTAAAATATATTTTATTTTTAAGAGTCGGTCATTGTAAAAGTTCAAAAAATAAAAAATTCCTTACAGAAGCATTTTTCGGTGGAATCCAACATTTATTTGTTTTTGAGCTTCATGGTCACATTATGTTGAGGTAGCAACATGAAACTGGAGGATAGAGGTAAATCAGGATGGAGGGTGATCAACACCTCTTGTCATTCACCAATGACGTGGTCATATTTCGTTGTGGTGACATTATTGTGGTGTGAGTATTTTCTTTCCTTTCTTGAAGTGCGTTTCTTTATAGAGTTTCTTTTTTGTGTGGTTTTGGATGTTGGAAAAGGATTTGCATTGGAGCACAGATGACTGTTAGTTATCCTCTGATTGGCATATTGATCCTTTGACTATCATACTTTGTTGGAAGATGGCCCGCTTGTGAATGCATTCACTTACATTGGTGACCATGTGTAGCAAGATCTAACTAGTAAGATCTGGTCAGTAGTATGCAATTAGATATAGTTCTATTCTCAGTGTTCATGTGTGGAAATCTCACATTGTAGGGGGGAACATGACATCAATGGTCCATTTCCATTTTGCGACTATAATGAAAAAATTTAAAGGCACTTTCCAATGGCAGTGGTAGTTTCCTATGTTGTCCAAGATCGAGTGGCATTGATCAACAATAATGGCTAAATTTAAGAGCACTATAATTCTTATAGGGAGTAATGTGAAATCATTTTCCTATATATGTTATCTTTTGAATTTAAGTAATAAGCGATATGTGATTCCTATATACTCCCCTAATGTACAAGCATAGTAAGTCAATTCATCGATCTTGAAAGGGTTTGTGGGAGGATCCAGAAAACCACACAAGGTGTAAAATTTATGGGGCTTATTCAAGTCAAGTTTTTTGGTAAGCCTGTTTAAAACCATGGAAGGAGAGAGGCTCTCTTTTGATCAAGATAATGAGTCACATAGTAGGACATGTTTTACAGGGGTGATCATACTAAAGTTGAGTGTGTAGATGTTTTTCTACCATGTCTGCACTGAGGGGGGGATTTTATGAATATAATTGTTAGTGCTTAACATTAATAGTTCTGTATGATTTTTTTTTTGTATAGTGGTTATAACCACTTACTTAGATAGGCTGTGGGAGATATTTACAAGGTGAATAGTTGAGAAAACTCCTTGTTTATAGAAGAAATTTTGACTATAAATATGTAGCATGTTTTCTATAAAATTAGTGTGAAGAATTGTTGTTGTGTTTATTTTGCTCAAATATAATTCTCTGTGATCAAAATTATTAGTCTTTATTACTTTTTATAAGATCTTTATAATGTACAGTAACATCATTTCAATTGAAACCTGTAAATGAGATCATTCATTAGGGTATCATTATCCTTTTGTTTAAGAAGGGAAGCCCCTTAGGGGGGAAATGATTTGTAACCCTATTAAGGAAAATTTCAGGGAAGATGTAATTAATTTCAATGAAAATGAGGATATGAGGTATATCTTAAAAAATAGTAAGTAAGAGGTATCATTTGAAAGGATCGTTTCTCTTTAGGAAAGAAAACGTGATAAAGATAATAAGAAAGTTTACAAAGATAAATATATGAAGGTCAATAGAGATGATGCGGTTCTACAAATATCTAAACCCCTATGCTTATGAAAGAGAGTGTTAAAAAAAATAATTTTTATGAATAACATGAAATCTAGATAAATGGGATAGTAGGAGTGTTGGTGGGGATAATAAATATGGGATTATGAGAAAAAGTAATGGGAATAAAACCCATCCCAATGTGAATAAGCAAAAACCACCCCTACAAAGAAAAAGGAGCAGGCCAAATATGAAATAGTATTCAACACTTAGGGGAAACATAAAGGAAAAATATATTGTTCAAAAAAATCATTATTTTCAAGAAGATAAAAGAAGATCCTCAATTAGAGATCTGAGTAAAAGAACTAGGAATTATGTCACAAGGAGGAAATGAATAGGATGGAATTCACTTACATGGTGGATATATTGATTAGCTATACGGGGTCAGGGGATTCCCAATATTGATAACTTCTCATGTCCTATTTTATGTTTTCTATATTTTAATGATTTGGACTTTCTATGATATTGAGCATATACTTTGTGTAATTTTGGCTAACATGCTTCTAAATTTTGTTAAAAGTTAATTGATGCAAAAGGGTATTCCTTTGTTTTAATTAAATCCTTCATATTTTTAATGATTATGAGAACAATTAAATCATATTTAATTACCCTATCTAATAAAAACATCGTATTTATAGAAATATATTGAATTTTATCTTGCTAATAGATAATGAAACCATAATTCACTGATACAGTTTTTTAATTTGAATTTTTGAGGATTTAATTTGTCACCATTTAGAACATTAATAATTTGATGTAAAGAATTAAATCTAGGCAATGTTTAAATGATATCATTTTTTGTTTAATATTTCAAACCACCATGCATGGACATAAGTGTAGAGAACAGTATTATCAATCATTAAATTCATTTACTATCCAATATAAACAATTATGTCAACCACTTGACCGAATATCTACTTACAATCAAAGTTATCCATGTGGGTAGTTTAAATGAGGAACATTGATGGTGAGCCATCAAAGGTTTAAATGCTTTAAAACTATAAGTTTAACTAGTTAAGAAAATAATTACAATGAATAAATGTTAAGCTAAATATGTACCAACAATGTAAAATAAATGTGTAATGAAATACATATCTGACCCAAGAAAAATAAGATAGAAAATATGAAACCTTAGTTGGAAATGTGCAGATAAAATATCTAGTTGAGTCGTAATTAAATTTGGACTATGCCGAAGTGATAAACATAAGGAGGGAAGTATCGCACTAAAGCCTCGAAAATTGTGCAACCATAGGATCTTCCGAGACTGGGGTGCCTAGCCCTAGTCAAGGGTTTCTACGGCATTGCAGACCTTCTTTGGGTGTATGTGACTACTTAGAACCTCAAAAAACAAATTTTTCATGGTCATGAGATGTTCGTTGTCCTTATCTCTTTGTCGCTAATATGTCACACTAAGTTCACTAATGTAGCTTATACCATGAAATAAAGAAATGAGCTGTAAAACTCACATCACATCAACTCCAAAAAATAAAATAATATAAATGAGGGGGTAGATGTTTCTCATCTATAAAATGACTGAACTTACGACCGAGTACTACACTACATCTCAGTCCCAACGTAGTTTTATGTGTGTATGTGTTGAAATCATACCCTAGATGACTTTTGTGCATTTTGTTCTTAAAAATAAGTAAGTAGTTTGATGTAAATGATATAAATACATGTTTGTATGAAAAAATGAACTTCCCCTCCTATACATGTATGCAAAAATGACAGTCCCTTGTCCCTTTTTTGGGTCTAGATGGATGCTTAAATGCTCTTAAAATGGCCTTTGAATGTAACCTTAGGTCGTGATAGCTAATACTTAGTGTTTCATCCTTTATTAAGGTCACATAACTTTACATTTATATGATTCCCTTGCTTAAATTTCATAATTAACCTCGAAAAGGTTGACTGCTAAAAACATAAGATGCCCAAATGGATATAATTGACCTAAAATATGTGAGCAAAATACAAAGAGGTCAGGGGCGCCTTACACTGGCATCCTAGATAGGAAATGATGTCCATAATAGAAAATGTCGAACTATGAAAATACAAACTAGGAAATAAAAAGTGTAAGATCAAAAGAGGGCAAATACAACAATAAAATATGGCCAGATGTAAGGGTTAATTAGTACTTTTCTTACTTAAAAATCATATGAGTAGTAGTATGTGATCAAGGCTAGATAGATACCCAAAGTGTGTGATTTAGTGTCTACATTTTCACCACATTATGTTGTTGATAGAATTCACGATAACATAAAGTAGATAATATATGCATACATGATAACCATGTAGATTGATGGAAAAATTCAGTTCGAGAGATAAGAAAAAATGTGGAGTGATAAAAATGTGAAGCATGGATGTTAGATAAGTGGAAGTGAAAGATGATGATGATGATGATAATGATGAACCTAGGGTGAGAGCATTTGTATAGATGTCATGTTTATACTTGTTATTTATATCGCTTGATCTGTTATTGATGTGACTTTCACTTCCCATAAGGACGGACTTGCCGAAGAGAAGAATGAAGTAGTCAAATATGTTTATATGATCAAAACAAGTAAAAATCATTGAAGAATGTAAAAATACAAAAAGGAATATGTGATCCTGATCCGTAATGAGTAAGAGGGTGTAGAAACGATCCTGAAGATGTTATAGAACAATGAGTTATTAGGGATATCTAAATCTAGTTGTAGTGAATGCGAGTTTTTTCGGAGATCTCACACTAAGAACGGAAGAAGTGTAGGGAGAAAATTCTAGTGTCATCCTCTAACCTTTAATTTCTTCCTGAAGTGTAAATACAACTACAGATACTATGTAAAAATCCAATCTAGTTCAATCCAATGTGCTAGTAGAAAAGAAAGTGTAGTCTATGCATGTTGAGTGTTGAAGGATTGACTTTCTTGTAAAATCCGTTGATTAAACTATGAAAAACTATGTTGAACTAGAAAATGATATGTAATTTCCCCCTTGTCACAGGCATCCAGGAAGGGTTAGGGGCACCCAGGAACTACTTTCTAGTGATGGGCACTAGTGTCTGTGCTATGTTAAGGACCCAAGTGAGGATCTGGTCCATTGCTAATACTGAAGAATATGTTTATTATGTGTTGAAATGTACTATATTATGTCTGTAGAACACTATATGGGGAGAATGATACACCCAACTGATACTCACCTCATTTAGGGTGCATACGACATCATTTAGGAGTATGGATCCCAAAGGAGGAGTGAATGTTTAACTGAATTTGATGCCCTACAGGGAAAGGGAATGTTCTTGGTAGAGACCAAGGCCATGTGAGAAAAATGGATGGAAACAAGTGTATGCAACACCTAATTTTAAATGCTTAATATTTAAGGGAAAAATTTTCTTATATATTCCAAAAAAAATCCTTCATTGGTTTAAATGTACAACACTTAAATCCAATAATAATATATAGTATAATTCATAAGATAAAAATCAATAAACCATGTGCATAAATATGGGTCAATTAGATCTACCCGATCTCCCATAGATTACTCTTTCGATACCTTCCCCAGGAATTGATTTATAAGTGCTTTCTTCTAAGTGTCTACCTGAAACTCAGTCAATAGAATTACATCCTACATATTACACCATTAATTAGATATACGTGAAATTAACAGTGTAATCCATAGGTTACGCTACTTTGGCCAAATTTTAAGAGTCATGCTTTCATGATGGCACATACGTTAACATAAAGTTGTCCCTTCACAATAACAATTTTTTCATTTATAATGATTGAATCAGTTATTTGAGTTGAATCAGTTATATTTTGCATGCATGGAGTAGAATCTATTACCCCTTTGCAAGGAGGAACATTTGTTCCAAGTAAGGTTCCATAGGGGAGAGAAATTTCTAATGTAATGAATTGCTTCATTATGCAACCATTTCCTTCCCCGTAGCCAACTTAAGTTGGTACCTAGGTGACTCGTCCATACTTGTTAAAAACTTTCATAACTTAACATAAGGTAACTCCCTTCTAGTTACGATAGTCGTAATAATTAGTAGTATTCACTTAATGACTTGCATCATTACATGAATGTTACTTTATTGTTGTCATCTAAAGTTTTCCTGCTGAGTTTTCAATTGTTATGAATTTCATAACCCATGGCTTATTTTATTATAACTAAATCAATTTATAGAAATTTTCACCTCTCTCACAGAGATATATTTATCTCATCTAATGTTGATAAAAGAATACTTGTCTAAGATCACACAAGGAGTCCACATGGGATAGAAGGGCAGGACCAAAGGTGCAGAAGGATAGGAAGGACCCGCGCATGGAAGACAAGTTTATATTTTAGGACTTAGCCATTTTTGAGCATGAAGATATATTTTTGGAAGATGGCATGCAAACCACATCAATGATGCAGAGAAACATGCGCCATGCATTATCTATATTTGGAGAAGCGGTTCAAAGCACATATGCATGAAGATAAGATGAGAATAGAATTGACACTTCAATTAAACTGCAAGAGGACTATAGATAGTGAAATTGCATGTGTGAAAATGATTATAAATGGCATGTGGCTATTATTAGCACGTGACCTATTTTTGGAATAGATAAGTGGTGAAGGGAAACTCCCCACCATATATATATGATGTTAGATACATAGTAGATACATAGAGATATAGAGAGTTGTATGGATGTGTGTAATAGAGAATATACGTATATGGTTGAATCACTGTATCAAATCCATATGCACATTGGTATAAATTGACAATATTGTAAGGAGCTTATGTATTTACTAATAGATGGAAGATATTCGCTAAATCTAAGTGTCATTCAGTGTAATTGAGTAGTGTATGTTAAAGGTTAAATCATGATTATTCTTTAAGCTTGTCCTTTCACAGATATATGGGTAGCATGCATTGTAGAATGATGGATTAGTTATGAATCTATATGTTTCTTTCTTCATCATGTTAACATCATGTTACAACAATCCTAAAGAGGGACCTGTTACCTCTGCACACTTCAGTGAGAACTCAGTCTACACTGAGTGATGTGCCAGCGTGACTAGGTTGTTATCTGGTAAATTCTAGGCTGCATCATTGGTTCCATTGCCGGGACCTCTTTTTCAGTTCTTTTCATAATGGTTCACGATGAATGCATACCGGTTAATTCTAGAAATTATTGAGGAAGAATATGCATGAAGGTTCAGCAGTGGATCTGAGTTTAACGCATGCACTTGGGTAGAACAAAACCTGTTTGACAGCTTATGTGAGAGATTTTTCACTATCTTTCCAGTAGAATTATATGAGTGGCTTATTGCTTATAAATCTCAGAGGAATTAGAGGTGTCACACACTTGTTTGGACACAGGAATAATTTTAGGCCATCTTTGATGTTGATATGATCTGGACTCGTGTGGTGGATACATGGTTTCATGGTGTTCTAAATAGTCATTATTAGGATACATGGTTTCATGGTGTTAGTCCATTCCTAAAGGCATAAATGGCCAAAAATTTGTCCCCAAATTATGAAGTAGCTCATACTATAAGCTAAGTTCAATGTCTTCTATTGTCATTATTAGGAAATAATTGGTTAGTGTTCACATTATTTGAGTACGAGAAATTATATTATTTTAGATAATATAGTAGTATTTATGTGAAGTAATAATTTACAAAGTGATAAATATAATTGTGTGTAATTGCTTATATAACTAAGTTGTTTAATAAATAGCTTATACTAATAATAGTCATCATTGAAACCAATCACACAAAATAGGTTATATATTGTTAGTGAGTTATTATAGGATATTTTATATCTCTTATAGTATATGAGATGTGACTCATATAAATATGTGTTTTGTTCAAGATGAATATAACATATACAAAATAATATTATTATTGAGTTTACTTTCCATTCAATCTGTTATACACGGTTGATTAAACTCTTAACAAAAATTTCATTTGGTATCAAAGTAGGAACAATTTCTTATAATGAACATGAGTTTATTTTTTAGAAAAAACTTTATATTACATTTTCATTACTAATGAAAATCTCAAATTTGTTAAAAAGGCATTCACAACCTTCTATAGATAGTGGGGATATCTAAATTGTACTTTGATATTATTGGGTATTTTTGTGTAGTGTGTTCTTTCCAAGAAGACGAAATTCTGTGTGCATTCAAATATAATCATGTCTATGTGCTAAATTTTTATTTTTTTGCATTGGTTTAGTTCCTTTAATCCTCTTCTGAATTGCCTATACTTTGATCACACTTCTATCAATATATGCATGTTGATTATTATTGACAGAGATTTTTTTGTTGGTTGATCTTGATAATTTTCACAAATTATTGTTATCTACATCTTTTTCCTACGTTCATTATGTTAATGGTTTGTTTTCTATATTGAAAGATTACAACTCGGTGCATATTCTGAATCTTGATGTAATTAAACTGGAAACCAGAGTTAATCACCATCCCTACAATGAAGAACCCTTATTTTAAACAATATAATTCATTTTAGTAGCTTCTTGATGGAGTTCTAATCTAAAAAATATCTCCTGCACTCTGTAAGAAAACTACCTCCATAAATAATCGACTCAACTTTGACTTTAGAGAAGACTTTATAGGGCTGGATTTTTACTTTGCATGTATTGGCTCAAGCATGGCCTCGAGATATATCTATCAGCACCACTTTGAGCTAAGTTTTCCAAGCACTATTTCAAAAACATTAGCATCAGTATACTTCTAGAGTAATAAATGTCTAAATTTTATTTGCATCACCCAAATCATGAGTTTTTGGGTGTCTAAAATACATTTTCTCTATTTCAATGCTTTTGTAGGAAGTCATTTTTAAAAAAGTAAAGTATGAAATCATAGTTTTGTTAATATATTTATTTATGTATTGTATGACAATTTTATATAGTTATTTTTATTGTTTTTAAATTAATCATTTGTATTACTTTTTAAATAAAAGAGTCAATGATAGAAAATTCTTCTCTTCTCATGGTTAACGGTTAATGATTTTTTTTTCAAGTAAAGATAACTTGAGTTATTTTACCTTTGAATGTAGTCAAAAGTCTATATAGAATGTCACTACATCATGTTTTATTTATTTTGAGTGAAGTGTTAATACTAAATAATTACTTAAATCATGTTTACATGTCATTTTTTATAAAAAGCATCAACATTCAAAAGTTCAAAACATAGGAAACAATTCCTCAAAATGTATTATTCAGTGTAATCTGATGTTTTAAAATAAATTGTTCCACACTACGGTGGGAGATATAATAAATTAAAATGTAGAAACTTGTAAGGGTCAACGTCTAATTTTCTGAGTGAGCAACACAACAATTGAAATATGGATGTAAAGGAGGAAGGAGGTTGACCAACAACCTATCATTAGTCACTAGTCATGAGGCCACAAAAATACATCAGTAGAAGCACATTTGTACTAAACCCAGTAAAGTTAAGATCAATTCCTAGTTGATAGTTTTAACTATCCCATATTTTTTGTGATCAGTATAACAGTGATCACCAATAGTGACTAATAATTTTATCAGGGCATGGTCTTCAAATTTCAATTTTTATATTATTTCAATTGTGTGGTGTGTGTAAAATAAAATATTTTATCCATTTCCTACTTAGTTTCAAAATAGTATAATGTGCATATCATGTATGGTGTAAATAGTTGTATAAAAGGGTAACTGACAATAAATACCTTCTGACATCATATATCCTTTGACTATCATACTTCATTCGAAGATGGTCACTTAGTGATAAGTTCACTGGAAACTAATAAGAGATAAGTTCTCATTTGTAATTGATAATGTGCAACAATATGAAAACCTAAAGTATGCATTAGGATATGATTATTTTTTCATTTAAAAAGGTGCATAGTTCTTTGTCATGTTTGAAAAAAGGGGAATGCTAGGAAATATTTTCTTAATGCTCACATTTTTTGAGCATGGCTAATTATATTATCTATGATAATATATTAGTATGTGTGTAAAGTGATAATTCACAGAGTGGTAAATACAATTGTGAGTAATTGGTTATATAAATAATTTGTTTAATAAACAACTTAGATTAATAATAGTGATGATTAAAACCTCTCACATATAATAGACCTTATGTATTTTTAGTGATTGTTTATAGGTGATGTGACTTCTATAGATATGTAATGTGGCTCAGATGAATAATGCATATAGATAATATTATTATTGTTGAATTTAATTTGTGGTAAATCCATTGTACACATTTGAGTAAACTCTGTCTAAAATTAGATTCATCACTTTCTCCTCAAGAACCATTTTAAAGGCCATAATTGTTAGGAATATAATATCTAGTGCTTCACATTAATAGTTTTGTATGAAATATAATTTTTTGTATAGTGGTTGTAGCTACTTATGTAGATAGGTTGGGTGAGAGATTTATGGGGTGAATAGTTCAGAAAACTCCTTGTTTATAGGAGAAAATTTGAATAAAAATAGGTATGATGTTTTCTATGAAATTAGTGTGAATAATTGTTGGTGTATTTATTTTTCTCAAATATAATGCCCTTTGATCATCTAGTATCAGAGAGATCCTAATCCTCTCTCCGATATGAGTTTCTAAAATGTAGCCAGGGGTAGTTTGTTATCTTCTATTGACCTGTGTATGAGATATTATATGTCATGGATACTTTTTTTGTGTAGATTATTTTTAAGTGTAAATCACATCCAAACATGTATATATATCCATTTTCATATCTATGTTTGGAATCTGGTGTTGTGCAAATTTATCTACAGTCAAGGAGTTTTGGTCATGTTTTATTCTTGTTGTTATCGTAACGAAAGAAATCATTGTTATTTTGAGTTGGGATGGGAGAATTTTGTGAAGTTAGAAAGACATCTCAGTCATTAATATTTTTTTATAGCACTGATTTTTTGTATTTAGCATGACATTTTTGACAATGTTCATCATTTTTTTTTTATATTATAAAGATCTGCATCGAATTCCACTTTTCTTTTCATGATATTTTGTAGGATAATCATGGTGTGGGTATTTGGATGGGATTATCAACTCCATATGATTGAAGCCTTGGCCAATACGTGACTATGGAAAAAATTACCTTCATAGATCTCTGACCCATGCCATCATTAGATGCTTTAGTTCTTTCAACAGTGGAAAGTCTTGGATCTACGAACATATTGCTATATTGTAGAATCGACTCAATTTGGATATCTTGGATCAAAAAGTGGTATAGTGAATATACCAAGTAAACATCTCTGATCCTAGGTGGATACGACTTGGTGTGGAGACTACAAACCTTGAACTCTCCCACCAACCTTTCAGTGAATGTGTGATACTCAAACTGAGAGTCCCATTTCCTGAACTCACCACATGTGTTGTGTTCTAGATTGTTTTCTATTTTCATTCTCGCCCATGGTCTTAAGTATCATAAAAGTGTATTGTTTATACTATTTACATTATGACTTGTACTTTTACGTCCAATTTCCTCATGCATATTTGTTTTCAAAAATCCTTTCTAAATTCCTGTTAATTGCAACTCCATGCTTATATCTGGTACCATCCATGTAATTATAAATACATCAATATGTAGATCATAACATGTTTTTGTAAGGTTATTAATTTTAGTCTCTACTTTATATCTTAGAAGTCTCTATACATGTGAATATAGTGTTATTTTTCGTTTAAATAAAATTATTAAGAGTCATGTCATAATAGTCAATTTGGGTATCAATTAAAAGTTTTAAAATTTTCAATTTAGTCTTCCAAGTGTCATTAAAAGAGTCAAAAATAAAATTTAAATGTCTTTTATTTTCAAGAGTCGGTCATTCTAAAAGTTTGGAAAAAAAATTTCCTTACAAATGCATTTTTTGGTGGAATTCAACATTTATTTAAGGTATGTTTTTGAGATTCATGGTCACATTTTGTTGAGGTAATAATATGAAACTGGAGGACAAAGGAAACTCAGGATGGGGGGTGATCAATTCCTCTAGTCAGTTGTGAATGACGGGGCCATAGTTTTTTGTGGTGACATTATTGTGGTGTGAGTATTATCTTTCAGTTTTTGCATGGTGTTTCTTTTTAGAGTTCCTATTTTGCGTGGTTTTGGATGTTGGAAAAGGATTTTTGTTGGAATGTAGATGATTATCAGTGATCCTTTGACTGACATGATCCTTTAACTATCATACTTCACTGGAATATGGTCTTCTTCTGAATACGTTCACATGTAATCGTGACCACGTGTAACAAGATCTAACTACCAAGATCTAGTCAGTAGTATGTAATTAGATATAGTTTGATTCTTAGTGATCGTGTCTGGAAATTTTACATTGTAGGGGGGAACATGACACCAATGATCCATTTCCATTTTTCACGTAAAAAAACTAAATTTAAAGGAAGCTTCCAATAGCAATGTCAGTTTCATATGTTTTCCAATATCGAGTGGCACTGATCAACAATAGTGCCTCTAATTAAGAGCATTTCAATTCTTATAGGAAGTAATGTGAAATATTTTTCCTATATATGTTCTATTGTGCAGTTTTTTTATAAGCCATATGTGATTCATATATACTTCCTTGATGTACAAGCATAGTGGTGAACATAAGCACCAAAGTAAGTTAATTCTTGGATCTAGAAAGGGTTCGTGGGAGGATCCAGAATACAAAAGGAGGTGGAAAATTGATAGGGCTTATTCACGTCAAGGTTTTTGGTGAGTTGTTTTAAAAATATGGAAGGAGAGAGCCTCTCTTTTGATTAAGATAACTATTCATATAGTAGGACATGTTTCACATGGGTGATCATACTTCAGTTGAGTGTGTGGATATTTTTCTACCATGTTTGCACTAACGGGAAAAGTTTTGAAATATAATTGTTAGTGATTCACATAAAGAGTTTTGTATGAAATATAACTTTTTGTATAGTGGTTATAACCACTTACATAGATAGGTTGTGGGAGAGATTTACATAGTGAATAGTTGAGAAAACTACTTGTTTATTGAAGAAACTTTTACTATCAATATGTATCATTTTTTCTATGAAATTAGTGTGAATAATTGTTTTTTTTTCTCAAATATAATGCTCTCTGATCAATAATATTAGTATTTATTACATTTTATGAGATCTTTGTAATGTACAATAACATCCTTTAAATTGAAACTTGTAATCGAGATCATTCATTAGGGTATCATTATCCTCTTGGTTAAGATGGGAGGCCCCTTTCGGGTGAATTATTTGTAATCCTATTAAGGAAAAGTTCAGGGAAGATGTAGTTACTTTCAAATAAAAATAGGATATGAGGTCTATCCCTAAAAAAAAAGTGAGTAAGAGGCATCGTTTCAAAGGATCATTTCTCTTCAGGAAAGCAATAGTTATAAAGATAATAAGGAAGTTTACAAAGATAAATATATTATTTTCAATAAAGACGACACGTTTTTACAAATATCTAAACCCCCATGCTTATGAGAGAGAGTGTTAAAAAAAAAAGTTTGACGAAAAACATGAAATCCGGATAAATGGGATAGGAGGAGTGTTGGTGGGGATAATAAAGATGGGATTATTAGAAAAATTAATGGGAATAAAACCCATCACAATGTGAATAAGAAAAAACCACCCCTACAAAGAAAAGGAGCAGGAAAAATATGCAAAAGTATTCAACACTCGGGAGAAACATAAAGATGTGGTTACCTATGTTTTTTTAAAAAATAATTATCATTTTCAAGAAGATAAAAAAACATCGTCAATTAGAGATCTAACTAAAAGAACTAGGAATTATGTCATAAAGAGGAAAGAAATTGGATGAAATTCGCTTACATGGTGGATATCTAAATTAGCTATACGGTATCAGGGGATTCCCAACAGTGATAACTTATCATGTCCTATTATATGTTTCCTAGATTCCAATGATTTGGACTTTACGTGATATTGAACATACCCTTTGTGTAATTTTAGGTTACATGTTGTTAAATTTTGTTAGAAGTTAATTGATGCAAACGGATATGTATTCCTTTGTTTCAATTAAATCCCTTGTATTTTTATTGATTATGGGAACAACTAAATCCTATTTACTTACCCTATGTAAGAAAATCATCATATTAATATAAAAATATTGAATTTTCTCTCCCTAATAGATAATGAAATTTCATAATCCACTGATACACTTTTTTAATTTTAATTTTTGAGGATTTAATTTTTAGCCATTTTGAAGATTAATTCATTGATGTAAAGTATTAAATCCATGCAAGGTTTATAATTCATTGATGTAAAGTATTAAATCCATGCAAGGTTTAAATGATTTTTGTTTTTGTTTAATATTTCAAGACATCGTGCATAGACATAAGTGTAGAGAAGAGTATTATCAATCATTAAATTTGTTTACTATCCAATATAAAGAATTATGTCAACCTCTAGACCTAATAATTTATTGCAATCAAAGTTAGCCATGTGGGGAGTTTCAATGATGAATATTCATGATGACACATCAAAGGAGTAAATGCTTTAGGAATATAAGTTTAATTGATTAAGAAAATAATTACAATGAATAAATTCTAATCTAAATATGTACCACCACCATAAAATAAATGTGCAATGAAATATAGATTTGAACCAAGTAAAATAATATAGAAAATATGAAACCGTAGTTGTAAATGTAAGGATACAACACTTAATTGATTCGTAATTAAATATGGCCTATGTAAAAGTGACGAAGTGATAAACAGAAGGAGGGAAGTGTCGCACTGAATCCTAAAAAATTATGTAACCAGAATATCTTTCTCGAATGGGGTGCCTAGCCCTAATCAGGCATGCTACAGACCTTCTCTTGGAGTCTGTGACTATTCAGGACCTCAAAAAACTAACTTTTCATTGTCATGAGATGTTCATTTTCCTTCGCTCCTTGTCACAAGTATGTCACACTAAGCTCGCAGATTTATCCTATAACTTGCAATGAAGAAATGACATGAAAAACCCACAATGCATCAACTCCAAAACCTAAAATAATTTAAATGAGGGGTTATATTATCCTCATCTGTTAAATGAGTGAATTTACAACTGAGCGCTACCCTACATCTCAGTCCTAATGTAGTTTTATGTGCATGTGTGTCGAAATCATGCCCTAGATGAATCTTGTGTGTGTCATACTTAATAACAAGAAAGTATCTAGATGTAAATGATAGAAATAGATGTGTGCATGAAAAAATTAAATTACCCTCCTATACATGTATGCAGAAATGACTATCCCTTGTCCTTCATTTGGAGCTAGATGGATGCTTAAATGCTCTTAGAATGGCCTTTGAATGCAACTTTAGGCCGTGATACCTAATCCTTAGTGTTTCATCCTTTATTAAGGTCACATAACTTTACATTTATATGATTTCCTTACTTAAATTTAATAATTAACCTCAAAAAGGTTGACCACCAAAAAAATAAGATGCCCAAATGGATATAAATGACCCAAAACATGTGAGAAAAATGCGAAGAGTTCAATGGCACCCAGAGGGGACGAGGGTGCCTGACACTGGCATCCTAGATAGGCGTGGTGTCCAGAATAGTTTATGTTGAAATATGAAAATAAAAACTAGGAAAGAAAGAAGTTAAGATCAAAATAGGAAACACAAAGCAAACAAAGATGGCCAAATACAAGGATCAATTGGTACTTTTCTTACTAAGGAATCATCTAAGTAGTAATATGTGATCAAGCCTAGATAGATACCCAAAGTGCATGATTTAGTGTCCACATTCCCCCCAAATTATGTTGTTGAGTGAATGCTTGATAACATAAAGTAGATAAGATATGAATATTTGATAACCATGTAGATCAATGGTGAAAAGAATTCTGAGAGACAAGAAAAAATGTGGAGTGATAAAAATGTGAAGCATGGATGTTAGAGAAAAGGAAGTGAAAGATGATGATGATGATGATGATGAACCTAGTGTGAGATAATTTGTATAGATTTCACATTTTTACTTGTTGTTTATATCACTTTATGTGTTATGATGTGTGAAGATGTGTGATTAATGTGATTGTCTCTTCCCATAAGGAGGGACTTGCAAAAGAGAAGAACGGAGCAATCAAATAAGTGTATATGATCAAAATGAGTAAAAATCATGTAATAAAGTATGTAAAAATTAAACAAGGAATATGTGCACCTGACCCTAGATGAGTAAGAGGGTGTACAAAGGATCTTGAAGATGTTATAGAAGAACAATTTATTTGGGATATCTCAGGCCAGATGCGCTGAATGCGAGCTTTTTTGGAGATCTCATGTGGAGAAAAGAAGAAGTATAGGGAGAAAGGTCTAGTGTCATCCTCTAACCTTTGAATACTTCCCAAAGTGTAAATACAATTGCAGATGTTGTGTAAAAATCTGAAATGGTTCCATCTAACTTGAAAGTAGAATAAAAAGTGTAGTGTATGCTTTTCGAGTGTTAAAGGATTGTCTGTCTTGCAAAATCCATTGTTTAAACTACCGAAAACTATGCTAAAATCGAAAATTTTGTGTGATTTTCCTCTATTAACACACATACAAGAAGGGTTATGGGAACCCACATGCTGATTTCTAGTGATAGGCACTAGTGTCTATTCTATGACGAGGACCTAAGTGAGGTTTTGGGCCATTGCTGATACTAAAGACTATGTTAAAAGTGTAGTGAATTGTACTATACTGTGACTATATAGAACTATATGTGGTAACTGATACACCCAAATGATGCTCCCCTCATTTGGGGTGCATGTGACGTCATTGAAGATTATATGCAGCCCGAAGGAGGACCATCTTCTGAATTGAACTTTATGCCATGTAGGGGAAGGGAATGTTCTTGGTAGAGACCAAGGCACATGAAAACAAAGTGGATAGAAATAAGTATATGTAACACTTACTTTTCAATGCTTAAAATTTAAGGGATAATTTTTCTTATATCTTCCAAAATAACTTTTTTCCTTCAATGGTTTAAATGTACAAAATTTAAATCCAACAAAAATCTATAATTAAATTCATAATGTAACATTTAGGAAATCATGTGCATAAATATGGGTTAATGAGATCTACCCAATCTTCCATAGATTACACTTTCAATTGTATATACAAACTATACAAGTGGTACCTTCCCCAGACATTGATTTACAAGTTTTTTCTTCTAAGTGTCTACTTAGAACTCAGTCAATATAATTCCATCCTAAATATTACACCATTAATTAGAAATACATGAACTTAATAGTGTAATCCACAGGTTATGCTAGATTGGCCAAAGTTTAACAATAATGTTTACATGCTTATTTTCATGACGACACATACATCAACAGAAAGTTTTCCATTAACCGTATGATTTTTTTCAGTTATCATGATTGAATCGGTTATTTGAGTTGAATTAGTTACATGTTACATGCAAGGAGCAGAATTTTTTACCCCTATGCTAGGAGGCACATCTGTGCCAACTAAGGTTTCCTGTGGGAGAGAAAGTTATTATGTAATGATTTGGTTCATTACATAACCATTTCCTTCCTTGTAGCCAACTTAAGTTGGTACCAAGGTGATTCATTCGTACTTGTAAAAAATTTCATAAATTATTGTAACATAATTCCCTTCTAGTTATAATAATCATACTAAATGGATCTTGAAGGGACAACTTAAGATATTTGATATAGAGTAGTATTCACTTAATGACTTGCGTCATTAAATGAATGTTACTTTATAGTTTCTATCCAAAGTTGGCATGCCGAGTTTCCAAATATTATGAATTTCATAACCCATGGTTTATTTTATTATAATTAAATCTTTTTATGGCAATTTTCCCCTGTCTTGCATAGATATATTTATCGCATCTAATTACGTCAGTAAGTTTCATTAACTTAGTTTTTGTGATAGGTTATGTTAATTTTCATGAGTATTTTAATTACAACCCTTCTATATCGTAATTATAATCTACGATATCTTGTTGCGTTATAGTCACAGTTGTAGTAAAAAAATCATGCACTTTAGACATTATTTAGTCTTAGGCTCATACTACTATTTAGAAGCTTTTTGATTGAAGAAAGTAATAATTAACCCCCTATCTCTTGGCCATCTTACTTTGTTTTCTTTCATCATTCCCAATCTCTTAAACCTGCATACCCAATTATATTTCCACCTATTTCATAATTTTAAATTTGTATTGGGACTTCCATGGGTGTTGTGGTCCCACTAGAGGTGTCATGTTCCTCTTTGAACTTTTCTTCTACTTTTTGGGCACTTTCTAGCCATTTTAGCTTCTTATCTTTTTGGTGGTCAGTCATTTCAGTGTTAATTACAAAATTAAATCAAGAGAACTCTATAAATCTAAATTTATGAGACCATAATGAGGGACCAAGCACTCATTACTACTATCATCCACTTAGGGTTGCATTCGTCTAAAGAATTTGGAGATAATTTTCATTCACTTAGATCCATCAAAAAGGACAAGATTG
Organism: Taxus chinensis; assembly: GCA_019776745.2. NCBI lineage: Eukaryota > Viridiplantae > Streptophyta > Pinopsida > Cupressales > Taxaceae > Taxus > Taxus chinensis. The sequence continues at coordinate 96,943,173 of CM034148.1, read as the reverse complement.
GTTCATGTGTATCACACAAGCATAGGAGGGGATTATTTTCAATTTCATGCACCATTATATTACATTTTTTAACGTCTATTTATTGTTTTCTACTTCACAAAGTGCAACTAACACAATAACACCTAGGGTAAATAATGTACACAAACACCAAAACTTCATTCGGGTCCGAAATTTAGTGCAACAATCAGTTAGTAAGCCTTATGTTGTTGAAGGTGAGGTTAGTCCGACCATATTCATGTGTATTCTTATGTTTTATGGTTTTGATACCTTTTTTAGTCTCTTCCAGGTATTTCTTTCACCTTGGATTATCAACGACAAACAAAAATTATTTTATACTACCTATCAAACCTATGAAACTCATTTGCATAACTTTTTCACAGACTTGGGATCTGATTTTGTCCTTCTCCATGTGCTCTCGTATAGATAGATAGTTGAGATCCATCCTTTTCAGGGCCTATGTATAGTATTTTCTACTTCATATTTCTCAAGTCACTTCTATAACACACTCCAACGAGCTCTTCAAATCCACCCAGTCACTTCCATACTTCTCTTGCATATCAGGGTTTCTTCTTTCATTAGATTAGTTGTTTGGGTTATTTTTTATAATCATTTACTAAATTTATTTATTGTATTTATTCTTGATTGTTGAGGGGGGGAAATAAATGAACCTCAATGCATACATTTCCATTCACTCGAGGGATATACAGATCCTACCACTCCATTCTTCATTATATTTCATCCATCCACAACATACTGCATATTACAGTTGCTTTTAGTCTTTCTTACTTTTGGTTGTTCATGGTCACTTTAGTACATATGCTAGTAAGATTACTTGTATTTCATTCATCTATACCATCCAAACATGCACATTCAAACCTTTTTCTAGATATGATCTCAAATACATGTCTTTTACACGTAGCATGGATGCTCATCTTCTTCCCTTCATACATTGGTCGTTGGGGGCATCCACATTCATCTCTTCCAGGTGTTATTTTTTTTATTTCATACTTAGCACTTTACATTAATTAGTTATACATGCTTTTGACATACCAATTTTCTTTCTAACATGCTAAAGGGTGCTTCATGTGCAACATTTGTTATGAAGGGATATTTACTTCCATACTTGTTTCTTACATTGCTTTTCTATTGTTTTATCTTGTTTGCAGGCCTTTCCCTCTATTTGGCATCTAAACTTGTTTGTTTATATGTGGCAATGATGACCTTACACGTATTGTACAATCGTGACTAAAGTCTAGATTTTACAACCCTCTTTGGCAATCTATGGTTGTTTTCATACATGTTTAGTTGCATTCTAGATTATAAATTTTTGTGTAGTATACACTTTTCATTTACATGCATGTTTTTTCATACTAACACTTGTTTCTAGCAAATTATTTATGTGTGCCTTGGTTTCTACTAAGTGTATTTCCTTCATCATGCAATGCATAGTTTATGTGGTTGGTCCGCTTTTGGGGCCACATTCTCCTTTGAGTGACGTTGCATGCACCCTTAAAGAGGGGGGAATCATTTGGAGTTTTACATTACGACATAATGCTTCTACATCGTTTCAATTTAGTTCAGATTCTACCCTTGGCATTTTGGGTTATATAGTAAATGTGTTCAGACTAGTATATGAACCCCATACACAACATATTTTATAGGACATGTTGTCCTTAACATTCTGGGGAGTAGTTAAAAGTTGGAGGATACATCAGATTTTATCCCTACATTACTTCATCCAGTGGCGTCAGACCACCCAAAAAACTAGGAAATACAGAGATCTCTTCACACATTATTGAGGGAAGTAGTTACAGGTTGGAGAATAATGCAGATTCATCCATACACTTCATTGGCCAAGCTGACGTGAGATCACGAAAAAAATTGTAGTAAAGGATATCATTTTTTACACCCTTTCTCTCATCATGGATCAGGTGCACATGTTCCATCTAAAATTTTTCATTTGCGTATTTTAGATTCACATATTTTTTTACATTCATATACATGTGTCTTTTACATTGTGTTTTTACACATACATACATACATACATATTTGACTACTTAATAGTCTTCTCTTTATAGGTTCAGTCGTATGAGAAATAAGCAGTGAAATGGGGAAAACAAAAACAACAAAAAAAATTCAGTAACACTTCTCGGCATCACACACATCAACAGCTACACACGTGTTTCCACCCTAGGTTCACTCTCATCAATGTTTTGTCCTTTTTCATCTTTAGTTTCTACCCTTCATCATCTTTTTTTCATTCCACGCTTTTTGTAGTACTTGTTATCACAATTTTCCCCCACAGAAAAATTGATCAAACACGACCACGCACAAAATAAAATCAGAAGGTTCGGTTCATCCTGCGAGCCCACATTTCAAATCTGACAATCGATCCCAAATATGAAGTGCATGAGGGCTCAACAATAAAGGAGGCCCTTCAACGGTATCTAGGCCAAAGGCTCACATGAGAATATTGAATAAAGGGCTTGAAGTTTTAGGACTTCACATGTGAGTCGACTCAAGGAAAAGCAATGGACTCACGGAAGGTGTCACGTGTGAGCTTGATGTAATTCCAAAAGGTGCATAAAAACAATGAACCCAAATGTGCACAGGCCCTCCACATGTCCAAAGTATTTGAAACAAAGCCGACCATTGAAAATTGCAACCACCGGCGGAATCCTGTACATGTCAACTCGGTGCACCTTCAAAGGAAGAATCAAGAGTGGGTTCTTAAATGAGTGTGGGCTTGCCACGTGGTTCAAGTAAAAAAGGTGACATATCTGGCCGTTGAATTGACTAAGTATAAAAGTTCCAGCCAAATCCTCCACATGTCTCAACAGTGCAACGCCAAAGGTGTAACAGAGGAGGAGCTCCCAAACAAGCACATGCCCTTTACATGGTCTAAATAAAAAAAATTTGAACCGGTCATTGAAAATTCTAAGGACCAACAAAGGCCTCCATGTGTCTCTTCAGCACAAATTTAGAATTAACATCCAAAGGTGGTCTTGAAATGAGCGCCAGCCCCCCACATAGTCAGGGACTAAAAAAAGGGGTTGCAGGCCCGAATCGGCTAAGTATAACAAGGTCAACGGAAGCCTCCACATGCCTCATCAACTCAATTTCAAAGGCATGGCCTAAAGAAAGACCCTGAACTAGTGCCAGCCATCCATGTGTCCATTATCTGAAAAGGGGACACTAACCATTTAAAATCACAGGCTCAAGACAGGCTGAAGGAAGCCTCTATGTGTCAGCTTGGTGCATCTTTAAGGTTAAAATCTGGAGGCTATTCCCAAACAAGTGTAGGCTCGTGATGTGTCTAGAAGTCAAAAGGTGGGAAAAAATAGCCATTTAATTGGCTAAGCATAAGGAAAACTAGTGGAAGGAGACATGTGTCCCTTCAGCACTCTTTCAAGAGGTGAATCCAAAAATGGTCCCTGAACATGCACCAGATCTCCTCGTGTCTCAGGTCGGGAAAATTCAAGAGTGTGGATATGGGTGAGTAGACTCTAAATCCTAAGCACCTTTAGGCGGCCATATCTTTCAACAAGGAGCTCAGAATTGAGTGGGAAATAAATTTTGGAGAGCTCCCGGTGCCTGCTACTCACCTGCCACCATTAATAATCTGCTATGTCATTTTTGAGGTTGTCAAGTCTCTCACCTATTGCCATGATGAAGAATAGACTTATTTCTTGCCTAGGGAAGCAACAACACATAGATATGGGTCTTGTGATCTGAATCCCATTTATTGTTACACACAGATATTCAATTATCTCTGGAGTGGTTGGAGGTCTTGTGGATTCAATGCATTGCAGGGGTGGTTGAAGCAGGATTCAAATTTTCTCTCTCTCCTTCTCTTGGATCTTCTATATATTATAATGGAGGGGCATATTTATAAGAGGTGGTTCATCTTTTCTCTCCTATACCCCCTCTCTCTATATCTTCCGTAGGGTAGAATCCATGCAGAGTCTAAGCCTCCTCTTTTCCATCTCTATAATGGTGTTTTCTTACCATCTTTCCCATTTTTGATGTACCATGTGAACTCTTGGATTAATAAAAATTTTTTCCCTGATGCATTTCCAATCATTTCCATCCTTTGCTTATTTTATTCTCTCTTCTCACCTCTCATTGTTGCAGGGTATAATGTGCATATCTTTAATGTCTATTATAGGTTCTTGGAGTTGTGTTTAATGGGTTTAAAGTGGTGTTCTTTGTGAAATCTATCTTTGGTATTTGATGCATCTATCCATCCTCTCCATTACTTACCTCTCTCCACTTCAGGAAGCTGATATTGTAACCAACAACCCCACTTTTCTTGGTGTTATCACCTCAGTAGTGTAGGATATCTTTACTTTCATGCTCTCTCTCTCTCTCTCTCTCTCTTTCTCTCTCTCTCTCTCTCTCTCTCTCTCTCTCTCCTTGTCTCTCTCGCATTGTTAGATTAGGAGTAGAGAGTCGCATTTCCTTTCTTAGAATTAGTTTAGCATTAGGATTAGGAAGAAGAAGCCGACTTTCTCTGGAGGTCCATCTCAAGTCCGTAAGTCCCACATCTTGAGATATGCTCCCATGTCATGCACTCACACTGGATGCCCCACTCAGATATGAGGCCATTCATGAGGTTCTATGATTTTACACTAATAGTTTTTGCATGCCAGGTGGGAGTGGGATAAATCACCTTACCACTTTACTTCATCAGGTTTGATGTGCTCTTAGTGAAGATGTAATGAAATTACTTGTATAATTCAGATCATGAGCAGAAATATAACACCAAATAACACAATATTCTAGAATAATGATCTCAATATGAAATTAGAATAGCTTCACCACTTCGAGGAGGAAAACTCCAAACCATAAAATAAGACTCAAATTCTCGAAATGATAATGAAATACTACCTAAAATCCCCTATATATATGTTTCATATGTTATGGCCAACATCAAGGCCGACGTACTAAGCATGAGAAAGTATAAATGATATAATAAAATGATATGGTAAGCCACAAATCAGCTACTCATATCCTACAACAAACAATAGGTTAAGGGCATAACATGCCCTTCCCCTTCAAAGAAACATTGTCCCTAATGTTGAGACGATCTGGGTGCTACTCTAGGAATGTCATATATTCCCATGTTGCATCTTCATTGTCCTTATTCTTCCAATTGATCAGGTACTCAGTAATAACCCATTTCCTCAATATTTTAGTGCGTGTTTGAAGGATACATTCAGGTTCCAAGATGACTCTCCCCTCCTCATCGAGCTCAGGTAAGATTGTTTGGCCTGATACTCTCCATCTAATTACTTTCTTTAGGCAAGAAACATGAAAGACTGGATGTATTTTGGTTGATTGTGGAAGTTCTAATTTGTATGCTATAGTACCAATCTTCTACAATAATTGATAGGGGTCATAATACTTCGGCTTAAGTTTGTTATAATTTTGTTGTTATTTGAAAGAAATTTTCTTATATGGTTGTAACTGCACAAAAACCCAATCACCAACTTCAAAATGCCTTTCTGTGCGATGTTGATCAGCCTTTTACTTCATGCGGTTTTGTGCAATGACCAAATTCTCCTTGAGACTAGAGAGGACCTCTTGTTGATACTGAATGTGTTCTTCTACTGCTCTAACCCATTGGTTTTTCCTCTCAATGATGATGTGATGGATGGTGGATGGTACCCATAGAGTGCCAAAAAATGAGATATTTTAGATGAAGTATGGAAGGAAGTGTTATACCACCATTCTACAAGTGGCAACCATTAGACCCATCTCGCTTGTTTATCTGATGAAAAACAATAGAGATATCCCTCCAAGAACTTATTTACAACTTCTATTTTCCCATCAGACTGGGGATGATAAGAAGAGCTATGAGCTAACTGAGTACCCAAACATGAGAAAAAATCAGTCCAAAAATTACTAGTAAATATAGGGTCTCGATCACTTACTATAATCTTGAATGTCCCATGAAGCTTATGAACTGTGTCCATGAAGGTTGTTCCTAATGTTCTTGCAGCAAATGGGTGTGCCAAGGCACAAAAATGAGAATATTTTGTGAGTCTAATGTGATGACATTTTTTCCTTCAGATTTAGGCAATCCTATGATAAACTCCATGGAAACCTCTTCCCACCACTGGCTAGGAATAGATAGAGGTTGTAGAAGACCTGGGGATTGAATTGTTTCACCCTTATTTTGCTGAAAAACCATGTATTCTACCACAAATTTTTGGACATCCCCTTTGAGACCTTCTCAAAATAAATCTTGTTTGACTTGATGATAAGTCTTCAAGAATACAGAGTGCTCCCCTACTAGAGAAGAGTGAAGCTTAGATAGAATCCTATTTTTAAGAGTGGAGTTCTTACATAGGTATAATCTATCTTTATACCATAAAGCATCCCCTTTCAATACAAAATTTTCAAACATGCTTGGATCATTCTGGAGATGATGAATGAGGTTTTGCATGGTTGGGTCATTTCTCCATTCGGACCTTTCCTCATCTATCCAATCTTCCTATAAAATGGATATGGCACATAACAAGGCTACAGTTGATTCATCTTTCTGTGACAGAGCATCCCCAACTACATTCTCCTTCCCTTTCTTATAGATAATTTCAAAAACATATACCAACATCTTGGAGACCCATTTTCGTTTTTCTTGAGATGATAAACACTACTCCATGAAGTATTTTAGACTATCATGATTTGTGTTCACTTTAAAGTGTCTTCCTATGAGATATGGTCTCCATTGCTTTACTGCATGAAGTATGGCTAGCATTTCCTTCTCATAAGTCAGCTTGGAATGATTCTTACCTTTGAATTGACATCTCAAAAAGGCAATAAGACGGCCTTCTTGCATGAGAACTGCCCCCATACCCACCCCTGATGCATCACATTCAACAATGAATGCTTTTGAAAAATCTAGAGTAGCCAAGACTAGAGTGGTGCACATGGCCTCCTTTAGTTTCTCAAATGCTTTGGTTGCATCCTTACTCCAATGGAAGGAGTCCTTCTTTAATAAAGCGATGAGTGGTACAAATATGCTTCCATAATGCCTTACAAATCTTCGGTAATAATTTGTAAGCCCCAAAAGTCCTCAGTAGATTCTTTAGGGTTTTGGAACCTTCCACTCCATCATGGCTTTGATCTTATTAGGATCCACTTTAACTCCTTCATGAGAGACAATGTGACCAAAATATTCAACCTCCTTGAGTCTAAAAGAACACTTAGAGGGCTTTGCATAAAGTTGATGTTGCTCAAGGGTTTCCAAAACCTTATTTACATGATGCAAATGTTCCTCCCATGTTTTGCTATAAATTAATATATCATCAAAAAACACTAAGACAAAATTCCGCAGGAATGACTTAAAAATAGAATTCATCAAACTTTGAAATGTAGAAGGTGCATTTGTGAGTCCAAAAGGCATTACCAAGAATTCATAATGGCCTTCATGTGTCCTGAAGGTAGTTTTATGAACATTCTCATCCTTGATTTTGATCTGGTGGTATCCCAAACAAAGATCAATCTTTGTAAAAGAAACAGCAACATGCAAATCATCAAGCAAATCATCAATAATATGAATAGGAAACTTATCTTTGATTGTGTACTTAATAAGTTCCCTATAATCAGGACACATGTGCCACATTGTCATCTTTTTTCCGTACCATCACTATTGGAGAAGAATAAGCACTTTGACTATGATGGATAATTCCTTCTTCCAACATCTCTTGTACTATCTTCTCAATTTCACTCTTTTGCACATATGGGTACCTATAAGGTCTGATATTTGGTGGTTGACTTCCTGGTAATAACTGAATATCATGATCGTGATCTCTCTTCAGAGGTAAGACCCTTTGGTATCTTTTCAAATACAACAGAGTGTGCATCCAACACTGCTTGCATATCTGATGGTATAATGTCCTTAGAATGATGATCCTCTAATGAAAATAGTTGTGCCACAAATCCTTCTGCATCCTTTTTTAGCATTTTGTGCATCTGATGAGAACTTACTATTTTTGGAGACTTTTCTCTTAAGCCTTTTAGCTCAAAAGTTCTTCCTTCAGAGTGAAATCAAATGAACAACTCTTAGAAGTTCATCTCAATGGTTCCCAAGGTGGTAAGACATTAAACCCCTAACACAATGTCTGCTCCTCCCATAGAAATGGCATACATGGGACTACTTAGTATGTAATCTCCCATGGCAAGCTTAATGCTATGGCATTTTCCAGAACAAGTAACAATACCTCCATCAGCAACCATTACTTGACATTTAAGAGCTGGATAAATGAAGTAGTTTAGGAGCATTTCTAACTTATGATTGATAAATTTGTGAGTACTTCCTGAATCAATCAACACTGTGACCCTCTATTTTTAGGAATCCAACCACCTTTAGGGTTTGGGGGGTGCTAATACCTGAAATTGCATGACATGAGATTGTTGGCTGAGGATCTCCTAACTCCTCCTCTGGCTCAACCAAGACCTCTGACTCTGAATCTTCATCCTTCTCTTCATCTTCACTAGGTCCATCAATGTAGAACAAATTCTTTTCAGCACATTTATGTCCTGGTCCAAATTTACTGTCACAGTTAAAACATAAATATTTTTCTCTTTTTTCTTCAATTTGTTGAGGTGTCAATCTAACTGGTCAAGGGAGTGCTGAGACCAAGGTGTTACAATCTCTGGTATAAGTGAAATGTTGTCTCCTACTTGAAACAAATTTCTCCTTTTCCCTTCTTGCCACAATCATCATATCAGAAACCTTAGGAGGATTAAACATATGCACCTCATGCTCAATGTGATACTTAAGACCCCTGAGAAATAGGTCATTCAGATTCTCTTCAGTAATATTTTCCACCTGTAGAGAAATGTTTTGGAAGTGATGAATGTAATCCTTAACAGATCTTATCTGTCTCATTTTTTCTAATTGGCTGAAGTAAGTATCTAACACACTAGAACTATAGTGTAATTGTAACTCTTCAGTGAACATTGTCCATGTAACATTGAGACCAATCTTCTGCCTTTGAGTACATAACCATCGATACCAGACGAAGTGGTCAGGTTCAAGATACAATGCTACCATGGTCACCTTTTGTCCTGATGGAATCTGATGTAGTTCAAAAAAATTCTCCATTTGGTTGATCCAATTGAGTGGATCCTTTCCATCAAAGATATGCATCTCCACTTTTGGAAACATATTATGGGCTTGCAGAGTGCTCGTATTTGGATTGTGCACACTCAAAGATCCACTCTGGCTCATGTGTCTATTATGTTGACCTGAGGATCCACCTTGATTGACATAAATTGAGGATATGATTACCCATCATATATGTACTAAATTTTTTCATGAAATCCTCTAATTTTTTCCAATCCTATCCACATATTCTTTGTTGGCCACCCAAGATTCGAGGTATCTCAGGTTAAACTCAAGTTGGCTTACTTTATGGTCTATCGAAGTAAACCCTAACCCTGAGGAATCTGTAATTATATCTTCCGTCTCCAAATCCTCAACAACTATCTCATCCTTTTGTGGTGTTTTACCTAGAGTGATGGAATTATTTTTTCCTCTTGTGCAAGGCCCCACATTGATGCCCCAAAATAGTAGGTTGTAGGGATCACAGTCAAATTTTAGGGTTTTGTATTTCAATATGAATTAGGACAAATATAAATAAAATTAAAGAACAAACCCCAAATAAAAAAAATTTCTTTCTGAAAATGTAACGAATTTGAAAAAATTCCATAATTTGCACCCTAGGGAGTGATTTTATGAAAAACCCTAAATTTGCAATAACTTATGTAAAATAAATCCAAAAAGTTTGAAATTTTCAGGGAACCTTACTTGAAATGTTTTGCAATGTTGGTGAAAATATCTCCCACTAATTTTCTTTGCGTCATGATATATCATGGAAACAAAAAATTAGGGTTTTTTCCCTAATTTTGGCCCAGATTGTAGCTCTGATACCACTTATAATGAACTTACTTGTATAATTTAGATCATGAGAAGAAATATAACACCAAATAACACAATATTCTAAAATAATGATCTCAATATGCAATTATAATAGCTTCTCCACTTCGAGGGGGCAACCTCCAAACCATATTGTAAGACTCAAATGCTCCAAATGATGATGAATTACTACCTGAAATCCCCTATATATACTTTTCATATGTTATAGCCAACAACAAAGCTGACCTACTAAGCATGATAAAGTATAAATGATATAATAAAATGATATGGTAAGCCACAAGTCGGCTACTCATATCCTAATACAAGTAATAGGTTAAGGGCATAGTAGAACATTACATCTTTTAGAGGCACTTTCAAGCACATCTGGCCACTCCATCTAGTCAACAACCCATACTCTAAGTTATAGACCTTCTCCCATCCATTTTCATCCATTTTTATTTCCACATCTTTCATCTTCTTCCATCCCATGAAGTTGTGTAATCATGACTTCATTTCCATCTTGGTACTCACACTTATAACAACCACAATTCATTCAACCTCCAATGTATTTCCCAACTCCTCCAGATCTGCATTATGATCAGATCCAGAACCATTATGCTTACCCATATGAGAATTTTCAAAACCATTTTGTCCATAGAGCTTATCAAGAGTAAGGGTACACATACAATTGTGATAGTTATGTGGAGAATGTTGATCTGCTTAAGAAGATTCAAAGAATGGAGGATAACATGGTGCATTCCAGGGATACATCACAAATGAAGTCATTTAGGATTGGTTGTAGGGAACCTTGTCCATGGGTCGGCTCTTTTCCAATACATTACAGAAAGTAGGAGAATCTTGACTTCATGGTTGAGATGTTTCCCCAACTTGCACAGTGGACTGAGGAAATAGAGGTCTACGAGCTTGGTGCCAGACAACCTTATCAATGGGTAATTCCACCATCTCATAGCTTTTATTTTCCTCTTTCTCAATTAGCACCATCTCAATCGGACCTTTAATCTCTAAGCTTCCCATTTTCTGCCCCAAGTGTTGATTCCCCTTATCCATCTTCTAATCTTCCACATCATCTCATTTCCTCTTCCCTCTTTCCTTCAAAATCCAAGTCCCCTCCACAAGAGACACATGCAATACCTTACACTCCACCATAGATATAAAAACAACTAGTGGATACCCCACCCACCACTCCTCCTACTCTCCCAATTCCATGTCAGGGAGAGACTCCAAAAACCAATCAAGGAGAGAAACTGATCAAGAACTTAGTAAGCTTGGCTACGAGGATTGGGATTGGAAAAATCCCCTTAATAGTTAAACCTTTAGAGGAGGCTGGGGTAAGACAACAAGTGGTGGAAGCTTCAGCTGAGTTTGCATCATAAGAATAACAAGAACAAGAGGAAGAAGATCAGCAGTCTGTATGATCTGAATGCAGTTTCCATAATGGAACTTTTTCTAAAGAGGATGTTGATCTAATCGAAGTTGCACAACCAGCTCCAAGTCCCATTGAAGAGGAGCAACTGGAAGAGATGAAATAATAGCTGAGGACAATTGATGAAGAAAGAATTATTGATGATTTTTTACTTTCATTTGAATGACCTAATTTGATTGATGAATCCACGATGGAGGAGAGATATCAAGAAGACCTTGCTTCCCCAAATAGTCTTCTAGAGTAGCGAATTGAAGATTTTGATTTGAAAAATTTCATGCTAGAGGAAGAGGCTATCTAAGAGAAATTCAATCTTCATGAAACAACGGAGGAGGGAAAAGAGCATGAGGATCCCATCTCTTCCACACCATTCACCCAGGAAGGTCCGCAGGAAGACTCCATCCTTGGAGTTGAAATTAAGAACCATGGGCACATTCAAAGTACCATACTTTGCCCAATCAGGTACTTGGCTTCATTGGAGCGAAGGGAGAAGAAAAATCTAGTCATGCCCACTTCATGGCATGAGGATGAGTATAAAAGCACCAAGGGTCACCATCAACACCTCTAGGAGTTCAATGCCAATCAGCTTGAGGGGTTATTTTGGATTGATGTTCATAGCTTGATTATTTGGGTGGAAGATCACCCTCTTATCGGTTTCTCACTCAAAAAAGAGCCATGTTCAGCACTAAATCATTTACATGGCCGCATTTTTTAAAGAAGGGAAGTTTTTCTCCCTACCTGTGGAAGGCTTTGTTTAGATTTTCTTTGATAGGGTTAGTGTAGGAGTAGGAGTAGATTTTCTTTCAGTAGAACAAGTACCTTTACACAATCTGCATATCCCACTTGAGATATGTATGATTTTTAATTATGTACATAGTGGTGTTGTGGTGATTTGTTGCTATAGGGTTATATCGCTATGCGGTTCAGTGTACCTCCGAGTGAATATTGTAACAGTCCATTTCAAGAGTAGGTGAAAGGCCCAGGTCAATACAATTTTCTACTCTAAGAACCTCATTTTCAAGATTTTCTTATGAAAATTGAGAGTGCGGACAGCGGGGAAAGCTCAGGGTCACCAAGCGCAAGCAGTCAGGCTCACGATTTCAGGGATAGGATCAGTACGAGGCTATCATTCATGAATCCATGCCCAATGGACACTTCCTAGGCTACTTATCTCTTCATCTAGCAGGCAGATGTCCCTGTGAGTCACCAAAATGTTATCCCAATATTTCTTGTTGGAAAAATTGATCAAACACAACCCCACAGAGAATAAAATCATAAGGGTCAGTTTAGTCCTACAAGCCCACATCTCAAATCTAAAAATCGATCCCAAATATGAGGGGTAGGTGGGCTTGATAATAAAGGAGGCTGATAATGGTAAAGGACCCCAGAGGCTCATAGGAGAAAATTGAAGAAAGGGCTCAAATTTTTTAGACTTCACATGCGAGTCGACTCGTGGAAAAGTAACAAAACCATGGAAGGTTCCATGTGTCAACTTGGAAAAATTCCAAAAGGTGCATCAAAATAAAGACCCCAAATGTGCGCAGGCCCTCCATGTGTCCAAAGTCTCACAGAAAAATTCAGCTGTTGAAAATTCCAAGCATCGGTGGAAGCCTCCATGTATCAGCTCGACGTAACTTCAAAGGAAGAATCAAGAGCAGGTTCCCAAATGAGTGCGGGCTCACCACGTGGTCCTAGTTAAAAAGGGGAAAGAGCTGGCCATTGAATCGGCTAAGTATAAAACAGCCAGTGGTAGCCTCCATGTGTCTCAATAGTGCAATGCCAAAGGTGTGACAGAGGAGGAGTTCCCAAACAAGCTTAGGCCGTCCATGTGGTATGATTCCCAAAAAGTTGAACCGGCAGTTGAAAATTCTAATGACCGGTGGAGACCTCCACAAGTGTCTTCAGCGTAACTTTAGAATTAAAATCTAAAGGCAGTCCCCAAATGAGCGCCAACCTGCCACATAGTCAAGGACCAAAAAAGGGGGCACCAGGCCCGAATCGGCTTAGTAATTCAGGGTCAGCAGAAGCCTCCATGTGCCTCATTGGCGTAATTTCAAAGGTGCATCCCAAAGAAAGTCCTTGAGATAATGTCGGCCCTCCACGTGTCCAGGGTCCAAAAAGGAGACACTGGCAACTAAAAATTCCAATCTCGGGATAGGCCAAAGGAATCCTCCATGCATCAGCTCGGTGCATCTTCAAGGTTAAAATCTAAAGGCCGTCCCCAAACAAGCGCAGGCTCACCATGTGGTCAAAAGTCAAAAGGGGGGTAGAACTGACCATTGAATTGGCTAAGCATAAGGTGAACTAGTAGAAGGAGCCATGTGTCCCTTCAGGGCTCTTTTAAGAGGTGAATCCAAAATTGGTCCCCCAACATGATCCATCTCTTCACGTGTCTTGGGTCGGGCATAGTGTCTCCACAAACAGGGGGGCTTAGGTAAAGAATAAAAGAAACAGAGAAGGCCCATGGATGATGCCACGAGTCATTCCAGCACAACTTCAAGACTATAAAGGAGGGGGTAAAACCTCGTGACACGTGGGGCCACCATGAGGGTATGGGCTAGTAGACTCTTAATCTGAAACACCTTCAGGCGGAAATATATTTCAACCAAGAGCTTAGAATTGAGTGGGAAAGAACTTTTTAGAGAGCTCCTGATGCGTGTTACTCACTTGCCACCATTAATGATATGGTCTACCATTTTTGAGGTTGTCAAGTCTCTCACCTATCTCCATGATGGAGAATGGACTCCTTTATTTCCCAGCAAGGAACAACACATGGAGGCATGAGTCTTGTAGTGAAGGCCATCATTGTTACACGTGGATTTCAATGTTTTTTGGAGTCGTTGGAGTCGTTGGATTTAATGCAGTGCATGGGTAGTTGAAGTAGGATTTGAATTTTCCCTCTCTCCTCTTATTATTTTATATATTGTAAAGGAGGGGCATATTTCTTATATTTGGTCATCTTTTCTCTCCTTCCACCTTCTCTCTTTCTTCCTTAGGGTAGAATGTGGAGTCTAAGCCTCCTCTCTTGGCTCTGTAATGGTGTTTTCTTTCCTCTTTCCCACTGATTATGTACCGTGTGAACTCCTGGAGTAATGAAGTTTGTTTCTTGATGCATTTTATCCATCCTTTTCTTATTTTATTTTCTCTTCTTTCCTCTCATCATTGCAGGGTATACTGTGCATATCTCTGATTTCTACCACAGGTTCTGGGAGTTGTGTTTAATGCGTTTGAAGTGGTGTTCTATGTGAACTCTATCTTTGGTCTATGATGCATATGTCCATCCTCTCCATTGCTCACCTCTCTCAACTTTAGGAATGTGATATTGTGACCATAAACCCCCCTTTTCTTGGTGCTATCACCTATGTAGTGTAGGATTTATTTACTTCCATGCTATCTCTCCTTGTCTCCTTGACATTGTTAGCTTAGGAGTAGATAGTCGCATTTCCTTTCTTAGAAGTAGTTTAGCATTAGGATCAGTAAGAAGAAGTTGGGTTTCCCCAAAGGGCCCTCTCAAGTCCATAAGTCCCATAGGTTGAGAGATGGTCCCATGTTATGCAGTCAAACCGGATGCCCCACTCAGATTTGAGGCCATTTGGGGGGTGATGTGATTTTGCACTAATAGTACTTCGATGCATTTTTTATTAAAATATTCATCGACATAAGGTACACATCTCTATCTACTTTATGTTACCCAAATTTTCACTCACCAATACAGGGAAAATGTAGTCACAAAATCATGCCCTTTAGACATTATTTAGTATTCGTATCATACTACTATTTAAAAAAAAATAGTGAAGAAATTACTAATTAACCCCTTATCTTGGCTGTCTTAGTTTGTTTTATTTCTTCATTCCCAACCTATTGAATCCACATGCCTAGTCAAATTTCATCATTTTAGCTTTTGAATGCAGTTCCCATGCTAATACTGGGGCACCCATGTGCACCTTGTTCCCACCAAGGGTGCCCTGATCCTTTTTGAACTTTCTATCCACATTTTGGGCACTTTTTAGCCATTTTATCTTCTTATCTTATTGGTGGTTAGCCATTTCAGTGTTAATTACCAAATTAGATCAAGTGAACCCTATAAATATAACATTATGAGACCATAATGAGGGAACAAACACTAGTCACTAGTATCATCCACCTAGGGTTGCTTTCATCTAAGGAATTTGGATATCGTTGGCATTTAGTTAACTCCATCGGAAAGGACAAGGTTGGTTCATCTTCATCACACAAACATAGGATGATATTTTATTATTTTTCATGCACTATTCTACTAATTGTTTTTATATTTAGTTATTGTTCGCTACTTCACAAAGTTTAACTAGCACAAGAAAACCTAGGGCACATGATGCACACACACACACCAGAAATACATTTGGGTCCGAACTATAGTGAAAATATCAATTAGTAAGTCCAATGTTATTGAAGTTGAGGTCAGTCCATTCCATTCATTTGCATTCTTCTATTTAGGGTTTTGATACTTCTATTAGTCTCTTACAGTTCTTCTTTCATTTTGGATTATCCATGATACCTACCGTAGTGCAGTGAATCTTTTGTGACACATAGTAAGGGTTTTGAACTACCTTCCAAACCTATAAAACTTAGTTCTAGACCTTTAAAATATACCATAGTACCCATTTTGCATAATAGAGTGCCCACAAGTGCCCCATTCCCTCTCCAAGTGGTCCATTCCTACTAGATAACTCAAATCCATCTTTTTTAGGGCCTGAGTATAGTAGTTCCTACTTCCTGATTCTCTAGTCATTTCAACAACATAGTCTAGGGAACTCTTTAAATCATCTAAGTCACTTCCATACTTCTTTTTCATATTAGGGTTTCTTATTTTATTATATTATTTTCTTGGTTCATTTTCCATAGTCATTTGCTGCATTTATTTATTGTATTTACATGTCGTTCTAGATTAGATTAACTACTATTATCCCACATATTTCCTATTTTTAGTTAATCAACATTCCATAAATTTATTATTACAAAATTGTCATATTATTCCATAAAGTACTCATTTTATTGTACTTATCAATTGAAATAGTTTATCAACAATCAAAGTTGTGTTTTCTAAAATATATATAGCTATATCATAATTAATCATCAAATAATTAATATGATAACTATTAGCACATAGAACCTTATAACATTAATCATACATTTGTCACATAATGTTGAAACCAATAAGTAGAACAATATAACTTACAACAAATATTGAACCACTTTATAAACAATATCCCAATGATAATAACAAGTATAGTATCCTTTTTCTGAAAAAGTACAATATTCACATTAGGCTAAATTGCCTTTCCTTTCAAAATAGGATACTGAAGAACATGGTCACTTTTACAATCATGCCATGAAAAAAAATATAACTTAAACATCATAATTAAATATTTTTAAATTGGAATTGGTCTTTATAAATCATCTACCAGAGAATGACATAATTGAACTGCAATCTATAAAAATGTTAAAAATCAGTCAGTTCAAAAAGAATTGGCATGAATGTTTTTCCTATTAATATTTACAAATTAGAGCACCATAATATCTCGATGATAAAACTCCAACAGTAAATAGAACATAAATGACCAAATAAAAGAGATCATTTAATCTTTTCTCTTTTCCTTTCATTCATGTTACTTCCACACAAAAAACTAGAATATATTTAAGACTTCACCTTAAACATGATCATCCATTTATCAAGACTGAATTCAAAATAGATCCTTATTGTAATCCATTTGTTTATATACCCTAATCATTGACTTGTCTTCCATACATATCCTACTTGTACATGTATACAAATAAAGTAATTATTGAGTTGCTAAATCATTCTTTAATTTACATTTCCCATCAAATATAATGGCTTCTCTTATTAAGTAAATGGTTATTAATATAATTGAAAACAAAATATAAATATTTTCTTTATAATCGGAAGAGAAATTCCATTTGAATTATCATTAATTAAACACAATAAATCATTACGATCACAACTTCAGAGAAATACCAAAAATTATTCGAAAAAGGAAATACCTTAAATGGATAGTACTTTTGTTAATATTTCAAAAACCAACAAAGACTTCTTTTTTTAATTTCATACAATGATAATCCTTATATATATATTCATCCAAATAGATCTACATTTTAATGGAACAAATACACAGCCAATTTCAAGACGAGAAGTATTCCACCATGCCTTAAAAGTGTTAGCTCATAAATAAGGTTGTGATAATCCTTTCCCAATAGGGCTCTAATAACCAAATTCACATTTCTAAATCAGAACATATAATGTTTTACCCAATTCACATTCACTGAAATTAGCCAAGAAAAATCTGATCACTGAAATTTGTATACCTGAAATGGGTTTATCTTTAAACACACAAATATCTATTTAACCCAGATCAACCATTCGAACTAAACTAGTCCTAAGAATAATATAGTTATTTGTAGAGAATCATAATATTGACTTCGAAATATAATCCCTAAAATATGGGCATTCAAGGAATGTGATTTAGACTCAAATATTAAACATAAAATTTAAGTTGAATCTCATAATGGGTATTTAACCCAACTTCTAAGAGTAAAAAAATGAGTGCACGCAGTCATGAAAGTACATAGACACATAATCAATTATAGAGTCTAACCAGCTGGCCATAATCTAATATGATGCCAACGTACAACCACACAACATTACTAGCATAGAATATACATAACAAAATTAATTTATGCAATTTCCAACCTAGATTCCTCTTTTCACCCATGTTATTTAACATAGGGGAGATAAATTGCAGAGCATTTAACCCATTAAAAAAATTCAATGTTATGATTTAAAAATATTTGAAGAAAATTATTTGATGCCTAAAAAATATTTCACATAATTCCCTCAAGCTCTTCTTTAAGAGGACCGAGTTCAAACAATCCTTTCCCAGCAGCTTCAAGTATTCACCTTCGATTCCCAAAATAATAACAATTCCCAGTCTGACAAAAATCTCCATAATAATCTAAACATTAATCATGAGTATCCCCTTAAAATATCACTAACAGTTTAACAATATGCATGCAACATTAAACAGATGAACACAAAATAGCTTCCACATAAATCTCAACTGGTATTTCGAAAACATGCATGTAGCATTTGAAGAGTAAAATATAACCATGAGAAATGAAGACTGAGAATAACCCTATTCCCTCAGTAGCTTCCTTGAGATTCTTCTTGCTTCTACTGAGGTGATTGAATCCTCACTCAATGCATGCAAATACCACTACCACTTCCACCACCAATTCTTCCCTACTCATATCCTAATAAATTTAGCAAATAACCATCACCCTATTTATTTTCTAACTATATTTAACAGTTGATCTCCCCCACTAATTCTTGCATGGTGATTTAGTGAATAGTCCAAGACCGTGTTTACCTTTTTAAGACAAAAATTGGATGGTAATCTCATTGGCCTTTTAAAATTTAATACCAACTATTAACCATAGCTCAGGTGCCCGTAATAATGACTCAATAAAACTCTTTCATCGAGCAGCCCAGGTTGGTGATCAACCGAGCTATTAGTTTTACAAATTAAATTTAATCTAAACCTATGGTCGATGAACAGTTAGTAAATTAAAATAAGGATATGGTCTATATACCATTCATTTATATAAACAATTATATAATAGAAATTATTTCTTGTTCTCATCATAATTTGATCGAATTTCAAATCAGACATATATAATATTCACCAATCCATATGGTCGAAGACCATGCATGTCATTTGAACTAGAAATATGGCTTTAAGTCCATCATATATTCATAACCCAATTACAATATAGGCCTAGTTTTTCTTTATTTACAAACCAATGTAGCTTAGAATAGATAAATAGTGACTTAACCTTACAAGAGTCATACTTACCTACCAAAATTATTAAAGGCTTCATCCTTTTAGCATCAATAGTTGTAATGTTGTGTCTATCAGGGATCAAATTTTCATCAAAATATTTTTATATTGTAATTTTAAATATAACCTTGTATTGAACTAAAATAATATCAACACAACAGTCGAATGGGGACATGCATGTTCAATCAATCATCGTAATAATAACAACTCCATTGTTATCCAAATTCACCGTAAATGAAATCAATCATGATTATTACAGAAAAACATAACAGAGGTTATAATTCAGGCAATACACAGAAGTATAATTCCAAGTATTACCTTATTCACAACAAGGTTAAGTTATTTGTAATATCAAGGTATGCTAAATAGGTTACGATATCCGTAAGATTGCATAACACCATGGCAAGTACCAATATTATTCTATTCTTATGGTAGCATACCAAAATCAATCCCTGTTTCCACGTGTTTCCCAATATCATAACTCATTTACAACTTAGTAAAAATAAAAACAAAGGGGGTGTGATATACTTACCCCTTTAAGAATTATCATCCCGATAATTAATTCGAACCATTTACCAAATTTAAATAAAAATATACGTAGTTCATCATAAAATTATTCAATAAATTATAATGCAAACATGCAACTTCAAGTTTTTAGATCTTGTAAATCATAGTTTGTTGGATGTAACAAGACATTTTAATCATGTTTTCTATAACAAAATAATTTTGACGTTTTTTGGTCATTCAACAATAATAAATATCAAAAGTATAATATTAGATAAAAAAATTATGGTTTAACATTGAAATAGGTGCATAAAAATAGTTTTAATTTCATCTAACTTCTCTCAGGTTGCACTTGCTTCAAAAAATTGGTCCCATTAGACGTTTCCCTAAATTATTTCCTTGTTTTAAAAGTACATACTATGCATTTCCAACAGTCTTACGGGTTCAACCACGATGATTCTGAGATCCTAAAATTGTAATAAGTTCCATTTAAGCACAAGTGACAAATCAGATACATAATTTTTAAGAAAATATATATGAAAAATATCATGCATTTTGGACAACATAGGAGGAAACACTAGACGGTATGCCACAGGGATGATTACTTAAATTATTTTGAAAGGTCTCACAAAGTGAGGTGAATCCTAGTTGTTTTTCCGAATGATATTTATCTTTTCTATGGCTTGACTTGTAAGAAAACTTTGTCTCATCATTCATATTTTATGTCAACTCTCTTTAAATTAGCGTAGATCTTCTATCTATCAGAAAATTCTTTTAATCACACATGAATGATATTTACTTGATGTTCTATTTCAGTCAACATTTCAGGTCCTATTACTTCCCTATCTTCCATGTTATCCCAACTAATAGGTGTCTTACACTTTCTTCCATATAATGCCTCAAAGGGAGACATTTTCAGTGAGGAATGGTAAGTTTTATTATAAGAAAACTCAACCAGTTGAAGATATTATTCTGACTTGTATTGTTGATCCATTTAGTACATCCTGAGCATGTCCTCCATAATCTGAGTTAACCTTTCAGTTTATCCATTTTTTCCATATGGTATGCTAAACTAAAATTCAGCTTTGTCCCTAATGCTAAATTTAAAGTTTTTCAAAAAGGAGAAATCATCCTAGGATCCCGATCTGAAATTATTAATTCGAGTATTACGTGAAATCTAAAAATGTCATGCACAAACCTTTTTGCAAGAACAATTTAATCATCTTTTAGATTCCCAGGTGTAAAATCAGCTACTTTAGTTAGTTTATCAACTATATCCCAGATTATATCATGTTTATTTTTTGAAATTGTCAATTCTTTAATAAATTCCATACTGATTACTTACCACTTAAATTGTGGAATTTTTTGAGGGTAAAATAGTCGTCGTGGATGCATATGTTCAGCCTTGACATGCTGACACTCTAAGTTCTGTGAAATGTAATTTACTAAGTCCTTTTTCATCCCTTTCTTAAAATATTGGTGTTTTACATCAAAAAGCATTTTAGTCACTCTGATATGTCCATAATAAGGGGTATCCTGAAATTCCTTTATCACTTTTGTCCTTAATTCATTTTTTAAGCGTACATAAACTTGGAGTTCATGCCTTAGGAAGGCTTCATTATAAAATTTGAATCCTTTGTACCTTTTATCATTTTGATTTGCAGCAATCTATTTTTTAACCTACTAATAATAAGAATCAAGCAACATTTCTTTCTTAACTTCATCTTTGAATTTATTTCTCAAAGTGTCAAGGGAGGAAATGTGCTTCCTACAAATTATTGCATCTGCAACTCTATTTTATTTACCTTTTATATAGCTGATATCGAATTCATACTGAGATAAAAACTCTAACCATATACAATGCCTCGCATTCAATTTCAGATATGTGAGGATGTATTTCACCCAAAGGTAATCCTTTTCAGTTCAAAGGGCTTTACCATAAGGTAATTTCTCCATAGTTGCAAATCACTTACAATGAAATCAACCTAAAATACATGGGGAGCATAATTCATCTCATGTACTTTGATTTTTCTTCCTTCATACGTAATTATGTGATCATTTTACAACAGGATACCTCCCATACCTCCACCAGAGGCATCTATCACTACTATGAAGTTTCCATTGTGACGAAAAATTATTAGAATAGGTGATGAAGTTAATTTTTCTTTCAGAAATTTAAATGAATTATCAGATTTTTCATTCTAAACAAATCTCTTATCCCTTTTTTACAGTTAGGTGATTGGAGGGGAAAATTTTGAGAAGTATTTTACAAATTTTTTATAAAAAAAAATCACTTATGATTTTGTTTCTTCATGTTGATGAGCTTTTAATAAGGAGTTCTTCATCATTAATTGTTGTAGTGAAAGAATCTCTAGAAGGTAAAAATTCCATGAATGAATTGGGTTTGTTACATTACTATCTTAAGATTTATATTTAACAACCTAGCATGGGGGTAACCATTTTAAAAACTAGGTATACTCCAAATTTACTTTCTCAATTTAGATAAAATATTAAACTGTAATTATAATGTAGATAAAATCCACTAATAAATCATTTCTCTCACTTATGAGATATAAAACTTAATAAAAAATACAAAAAATAAAACATACTAAAATATAGAAAGCTAAAAAAAGGAAAATGATTAATTAACAATAGAAAATAATTAATTATCTTACAAAACATACAAAATAAAAAAAAAACAGTCGAAAAGTGAGGGAAACAATCATATTTGCATAAGACAATTTTATTTTATTTAAGTTGCCATGTCGGTTTGTCCTATGCCATCTATATTCATTTATTAATTTAAAAAATACATGCGTACGTGACTATAAGATCAAATATGTGATATGGGTTGGCTATGTTTTGAAGTTAAATATAATGAAAACATCCAGTTGTTTCTTTGTAAACAACTTATTTTCAACACATTGTGAATGGGTCAATGGTATTCACGTATGAAACATGATAAATTATAATATTGAAGGTCAGTGAATATATAAAGATAAATTGTGATGAATACATACCGAGTATCTTTAATTTGTAGTTTATAATGTTGAAATCCAAACACTGCAAAATTCATTGAATCAAATTGAATTAATTTTTTCATACATAAAGGAATAGATAGCTCACATATTTTTGTATTATTACTCAATTACTTGTTGAATTAAATTCTTGGAAATTATTGTTGAAGCGTAATCGTAGCACCCTTGATTATTTGCAACTCAATAGATTGAAACTGTCAGTGTGATTTCATAACATGGAGCTTTTCCGAAAGTGTGGGACTTTGCGATCGGGAAAGCTCTCCAGATGAAGGATGACTTCCTGTTCTATCCTAGTCCCAACTACTCCAAAGTGGAGAGAGTTACAGATCCAACCCTAATCTAATATTTCTAAGGAGATAGAGATACAGAAAATGCATAAAAATAAAATCTACTTTAAGCGATAGTGATTCACCAAAAAGGATGTTGAATAACCTACATAATAAACATAACACTACCAAAACCTTGTTATAGAAATTCAACAATACATAATAATGTTGCATGTAATGAAAGATCAGAAAGTTACAATATAACATAGAAGATGGTTTGAAGCATCAACAAACATGATTTTATTTATCTCAAATTTGATACAATGCATCACATTTAGGGCCAAAATTACATATTTTACAATACAATGTTCAATAAGGAGGTTTTAAATCTCCACAAGTCTCTTACAGAAAATAAATAAGTGACGGCATATGTAATTTTTCCAACCTTTTGAAATGAGCCCCTCATTACAATATATAGGAAGAATGAAAGAAGGGACAGAGAGGAATTCAAAATCTTGCTTCAACCACCCAATAATTCACTAAAATTACCTGTAACAATGATGGGTGCCACTGTAAAACCCATACCTCCTTGTACTTTACCTTATTGGAGAGGAAAGGAAACTCTTACCTCATCATTTTGGTAGGTGAGAGACATGGAAACACCCTCTAAAATGACGGACTATATTTCTTAATTTTTAAATATTGTAGAGGACACTTAGAGATTTCAAAAAAGTTTTATTTTGTGTAAATCCAAGCTTCCACTCAAAATTTATGGCCATCTGAAGATGAGAGTACCATTCTACAATAAATGTGAGTGGTTGGATCTATCTTTTTGGATTCCTAACTGTATCGTAACCTTTGAAATATGAAATTTCATACTTTTGGGATTCAGAACTTTGGGCATTATGAGTTCAAAGTTTTGGTTACTGTTCATCGCTCAAGTCAGATTGAAAGTTCCAAATTCTGAAATTCAGACTTCAGAGTTCGGGCTCTGAAACTATGTCGTGTGAAACTATTCATCACTCAAGAAAAAAATTCTTAAATTCTGAAACTCTGAAGTCTGAAATTCAGACTTCGAGTTTTAGACCTTTTCCTTCTCAGGTTTTTAGGTTTTGGGATTTTGAGGGTTTTAGGTTCTTGGGGTTTTCATGGGTTCCAGTGTTAAGGTTTTTCAGGTTTTTGGATTCATGGGTTTCAGGTTTTTGAGATTTTCAGGTTTCATGGATTCGGGGTTAGATTATCCACTTGGTACATGAAACCTCTGAAATCCTGAAATCCCAAAGTCCAAATTTTGGACTTTGGTTTTTAGATTTTTCTTCTCCTTTTCCATGGTTCTTTCCATCAAGTCCCTGAATTCACCTTCGACCTGCCTCTAAATTCCCTCACCTCTGAAGTTTGAATTTCAAAATTAAGAGATTCTTCATTTCTTGAACTCCTTTGAAATTTTCTCATCTTGCTTCATTGATTTGCATGGTCTGAGCCCAAAATGTGAACTCCCATGACTGAATCCATCCCTCATTTTTTCTCGGTGGAAGGTCATTTTTTTCCAATTTCACTTGAAGGGTAAAATTGGATAACACTGACCTTTGTGTATTTATAGTAACCATATCTATTTAGGGATAAATAACACCCTGTTGATATTTCCACGTCTCTACCCATAATTGTTCTCTTTTTGTGGTATTGTCTCTATCTTGAATTATGCATCAATGGTTGCACTCATGCCTTAGGTAAACATTTATAACTATTATTAGTCTTTTATCTTACACATGTATGTTGTCATTTTATAAAATTTATTTCTATAGACTAGATTAGATGTATATTTTCATTGTTATATTCCATTAAATAGTTGCACTATGCCCCTATGGTTTATCCATCCATTGGTTACACTTGTTTTGAATCCTAGTGGGTTACCTATAATTTTGTTAGATAAATGCCTCAAAAATCTAATGTTATCATACTATTAGGGTCATTATAATCTATAATTAGTTACATTTGATCTCTGCATTTGACGACCTAGATGAGAAACTATATTTTTAATACCATACATGAACTAGGATCAATTTTGTAAATAAACCACAATGTAAAAATGGAATGGAAGCACCAAGACCCTTCCATGTATTTTATAAAATGTTTGATTATGTAAATGTTAAGTAACACAAAGGATAATAAGCTACATTCCCCTAAAGCTTGTATCTTCAATGTGGTTAGGTAATGCAAAGGAAAATTAAATAATTAATCATCACCTTTATACAAATCATTGAAGTTCATCATGTCATGTATGTTTGAATCAATGTGAGAAATTTGTATGAGTACTAATAATGTAGCCAAGATCTCAACACACTCAATATACTACAAATAATTTGAACTCAAAAGAAAATAGATATCCTTATTCATTGTTTAAACATGAATTACAATGTTTCTTAAATAGGAAAAAAACTTCAAACTCAAGTTTCCAAGAAAAATCTAACTAACTTTGACTAAAACTACTCTAGGTGACATAAATTACTACTTTTAGCAATTTACTAGAACATGTTATTCTCAGTAAGTTCACATGATTATTCATATAGGAAAACGAAATTTCCATGAATCTTATACATGCCTAAATTACAGGTATTGCAAAGTTTCCAACTCATAATGCATATAAGAGAATAATATTAACTAATGCCCTAAAATAGGAAAAAACTGAATTACAAATTAATTCATAATTTTAGGCCCTTAGATGGTGGAATTTCGGCCATAAAATTGGTTGAAACGTGATCCGAATGATAGTGAGAGTTGACTTGTGCATATTCTCATTGAAAAATGCTTTTTTTTAAAAATGGACGTAATCTGACACCCAAAGCACAGGTTATGACCTTTTCAAGTTCTTGCTAATTTTAGTGCATCATTCTCCCCTTCTTTAAAAGAATCCATCTCCTACAAGTTGTCTTCTTCAAATTTCTACCATTGATATGCATCCATATTATTAATCTCCCACTCTATGACCCATGTGTTTTCCTATTGTTCCAATCCTTTCCAATGTACCAAATATTTGTTGTATTTCCCATGTCATGTGTGCATTGTTTTCTTGTCTAGAATCTAATCCACTTCTTATTTCTTCTTCACCGGAACCTATTGCCTCATATCTAGTACTTCTTAAATAACATCTCCTCCTACACTATCCCCATGAATTTCATATAAGTCTTAAACATTAAAAAATGGAGAAATATCAAAATTCCCTGCAATTGTACCTCATAAGCATTATCATTTATATTTTCCATGATTTTGTAGTGACCAATATTCTTGTACTTTAGCTTGTTATAGGTTCCTTTTGAAAATCTTTCCTTCCACAGGTATACCATAACCAACTCACCCACTATAAATACCTTTCTTCGTCTATGCAAATTTTTTATTTCCTTATACTTCTCATTACTGTTCTACAACTTCTTCCGCACTTCTTCCTGTAATTATTGTATATGTTCGACAAATGATTTTACATCATCACAGACTCTTCCATTAACTCATAGCTATACCAAATATAACACACTTTTTGGATTACTCCCATACACACTAGAAAATGAAGACTTTCATATAGATCTATTTATGGAGTTGTTATAAGAAAACTCAGCTTGTGGCAATGTTAAGTCCCATTGTTTTAGATTTTCCCCAACTATGCACCTTAACAGGTTTCCCAATCTCCTATTGAACACCTCTATTTTCCCATTAGTCTGAGGATTATAGGACCTATTTAACTATAGTTTAGTTCCCAGTTTCATCCATAAATTTCTCCTGAATTTACTTAAGAATCAAGTGTCCCTATCTGAAGTAATAGCTTTTGGAACACCATGCAAATGAACAAATTGGATACTCTTATTGCATCACTATTTTTAGTGCAGGCAATTAAATGAACTATCTTAGAAAACCTAACAAAAACTGCAAAAAATGAGTCATTACCTCATTGTGTTTTTTGTAATCTGAAAACAAAATCCATACCCAAATCTATCGACGACCCTTTGGGAATAGGAAACAGAATATACAACCTTGTATTTTGTGCATGGCCTTTCAAGACTTGGAAAATTTGACGCATCTCCACATATATTACCACATCTCTTTTCATCTTTGGATAATATTATTTATCTAGTACTAAGGCTATCATCTTATTCTTACCAAAATGCCCTCCCAATCCTCCGCTATGGAGCTCTTTCACTATAATCTCTCTCATAGACCCAATTGGAATATGTAGTTGGCATCCCTTGAATAGATAACCATCCTGTAAAAGGTATGCATCCTTGATATCATCTGTATCATCTTACAATGTACGAAAACTTAATCTTTCAATAATATTATTTAAATCAGGATCAGAAGAGTGAAAATCCTGTATTACTTAAAAACCAATCACCTCTTTCTCCATAGTTTTAAATAGGTTCACACGTCTAATAAATACATCTGTAACTTGATCCAGTTTTTCTGATTTGTGCTTTAGAGAAAAAGTTTAACCCTGTAAAAATAATACCAACTTTTCACACCTACTATTCAACTTCTTTTGTGTATTCACATACTTCAGTACTATATGGTTTGTAAATAAAACAATTTCCTTATGAACTAAGTAATGCTTCCAATGCCTCAATACTTTTACAAGTGCATAAAAGTTCACATCATAACTATAGTAGTTATTTTCTACTTCATTTAGTTTCTCACTAAAGAAAGCTACTGGATTTCCTCCTTGAATTAGGAAAGCACCAATTCCCACATATGATGCATCACAGTCAATCTCAAACACTTTATCAAAATCTTGGAGTGTCAAAATAGGTACCTCTGTCACCTTCTTCTTCAAGAACTGAAAGCTATTCTCAATTGCCTTTGTCCACAATAACCCCCTTCCTTTTGTGCAATCTATTATAGGTGCTATAATACTACTAAATTTTTTAATAAAGATTTTGTAAAATGTTGCTAAACATTGAAATGTCCTTAACTCTTTTATACGCTGTGGAGTAATTCATTCAAAAAAATTCTTTATCTTCTCAGAGACCATCTATACCCCATCTACTGAAATAATAAAACCAAAAAATATCAAACTCTCTTGCATAAATGTGCACTTCTTCATATTTTCATAGAGCTTCTCTTTCCTTAACACTTCAAATATCACCCTTAGATGCCTCAAATGCTCTTCTTTAGTTTTTACTAAAAATCAATAAATCACCAAAATAAACCACAACAAACTTACCATTATTTTCTCGCAAAACAGTGTTCATCAACCTCACAAAACTCTTAAGTGCATTAGATAACCTGACTAACATCACCATCCACTTGTATAATCCATTCCCTATCTTCAATGTTACTTTTGCACTCATCTACTTCTCTAATCCGAGTCTGGTGGTAACCGCTTCGAAGATCAATCTCGGTGAAATACATAGATCCAGCAAGAACATCCATCATATTAGCAAGGAGAGGTATTAGGAACCTATACTTGATTGTAATTTTATTGATTTATCTATTATCATTGCACATTATCCATGTTCCATCCTTATTTAGAGTTAATAAATCTAGGGTTTCACACAGACTCGTGCTCTCCCTTACTACTCCCTTTCTCATGAGATTTACCACTTACTTATTCAATTCTACATTAAATGCCAGGATCATCCTATAAGCCACTTCATTTATGAGGGAAGACCCTAGGATAAAATCAATATGGTGTTGAATATCTCTTTTAGGTGGTAATCAATCGGGTAGCTCATCAGGAATAACATCATAAAATTATTCTATTAATTGTGCAGCCTCTACTGGTACTCGTGCACTTGCAGGTTCATCCTTACTTGCAACCAATGCATAAAAAAACCCAGTTTCCTTTTCCTCCTTCATAAATTATTTTAGAGAAAGCATATTTTCAGCCTTCCCCTCTTCCTTAAAAGGCAACAAAAATATTTTTGTGCCATCCTTCTAGAAAGTATAAGTATTATTTCCATCATGAATCACTTTCCTATCAAATTGCCATGGCATTCCTAACAGCATATGACATGCATCCATAAGAATAACATCACACAAAATCTCATCCATATAACTTTTCTCAATAGTAAAACTCATTAAACATCTCTTATCAATAGTAACTTCATTAGCATTCTTAAACCATGCAATACGGTAAGGGTTAGGATATTTCTCATAATGTAGATATAGTTTCTTAACCATCTCATTTGAAACCACGTTCTCACAACTACCACCATCTATAATAACATTACATAACTTTCCTCCTGAAGTGCATCTTGTTATGAAGATATTTGTACGTAGTCATGCATCCCCATTGATATCCTTTCTTGGAGCTATCATCGTCATTTTGATCATCATATTTTCTACCACATATGGTGGAATTTTTAGGTCATGTTCGTCTTCTTCTTGTTCATCTTCAAAAATATTTACCCTTGGATAATCTTCTTTTCTATTTTCATGTGTATAACAATGTGGTAATTACAAATCCGTATGCTCCTCTTCACCACATCTATAACAAACAAATGGTCTTCGTCGATCCTCCCATCCTCTGCTGCCAGCATATCCACTACCCCTAGGAAATCCTCCACCTCTTTGTTTATTTTGGGAATTTTGTCTTGTATCTTGTTAATTTTCTACTCCATGAGGTGGTTCTACCCTACCTTGACTAAAACCATCTCTTCCTCGAAAGGAGCATGAAGCTCCCCTATTCATCCCAAGTGATCTCCTAAGACTTTGACGACTTTTTTTTCTTCATCCTTTAAGGTTAGTTGATAGTAATCCTCCATGATATTAATCATGTCCATGGTTATTTCATCTTGAATAGAAAATTTTAATCCATTTACATACCTTGCAACCATTTTTTCCTTATTTTCTTTATGCTTTACATGAATGGACAATTTGTAGAACTGATCTATGTATTCTTGCATGGTTTCTAAGTTCTGTCTGAGGTTCTGAAACCTCCTGAAAAGGGTTTGTGCATAATCCAAAGGGAGAAATTTGTCTTTTATCTTCTTCTCCATGTTAATCCAGGTCCTAATCCTTTCTTTCCCATTTCTTTACCACTCTTTTTTTAGGTGATCTCACCATAACATAGCATGACCTGTTAATTTCATGCATGCAAATTTTACCTTTTTCTCTTCTAACATAGCCTTCCACTAAAAAAATTTACCCATGTTAGTCAACGAGTCTATCAGTTCCTCTGGTTTTATACTACCTCCATACTCTGAAACATGAACTCTTATCCCATAATTATTTCCTTCTAATGCTCAAAGAATCCATTCTTCAAAATCTAAAGGTGGCACTTGCATTTCCTCCCCTTGAAAAACTTATTATTCATATGTGTCATCTCCACCTTCACTACCTCTCTAGGTTAAATGATTGTAAAAAGAAAAACAGCTTCCCTCTACAGATCCTCCATGTTTCTATTCATCTAGTCAATATTTCCTCCTCTTCCTTTTCTTCTTCCTACCATTTTCTTTTTTTATTTTTCCAAGATTTGAACCTCGCTCTGATACCAGATAATGTAACCAAGATCTGAACACACTCCATATACTACAAATAATTTGAACACAAAATAAAATATATGTCATTCATCATTATTGAATCATGAATTTCAATGTTTCCTAAATAAGAAAACAACTCTCAACTCAATTTTCCAAGAAAACTCTAACTTTGACTAAAACTATTCTAGGTGGAAGAAATTACTATTTTTAGCAGTTTACTAGAACTTGCTATTCTTAGTAAGTTTACATGTTTATTCCTATGGGCACAAAAAATTTCATGCATATTCTACATGCATAAATTAGGGGAATTACAAAATTTCCAACTCACAATGCATATAAGAGACTAATATTAACTAATGTCATAAAATAGGAAAAAACTTTAATCCTAGTTTTCGGCCCTCAAATAACAAATTTAATCCTATAAGAGACTAATATTAACTAATGTTAATAGAGTTATTGTATTTTTACAAAAGTATATGATGTGCAATTAGATCTACCTATAAGAGAAATATGATATAAAACTAGAATAAATTCACATGCATATATCCCAAAAAACAAAACTAACCTATTTCATTTAAATGGAAGTACAATATTGTGAATATATTTAAGTTGAGAATGATGTTAAAAATTTATTTAATTACAAGCTTGAGGTGCATGATTTCCACATTCTAAAAATTGAGATATATGTGACATGCATTGACATTACATGATTGATTTTTAAGTTATTGATTATCTGAGAATGACATACATCAAAGTTAAAGGACAATGAACTCCATAAGGCAAGGATATCGTAAAATATGTTATGGCTATTATTATCCAATTTGGCCCCTCAGGAAAAATTGGACAAACAAGAACCCATACAGAGAAAGTGAGAGATCGATTTGGCCAGGGGAGATCAAATTTAAGGTTTGGCTGAAAAATTTGAAGAGGAACAAACACATTGCAAACGATCTCTGGAGTTTGAGCTAGTTCAGAAAATGAAGAAATTTGAAAGTCTAAAATTTAGACTTTAGAGGTGTAGTCATTTAGAGGTAGGTCAAATAAATATTTTGGGACTCGACACAAAGAAGAAAAAAAAAGGAGAGGGAATTCTGATACCTGAAGTTTGAAATTTGGACTTCATGGTTTCAAATTTTTGTAGGTTTCATGAGCTCGTGCTGAAAAGTGTCATGTAGGGAGAAGTAAATCCTAAAACCCAAAGTCTCGAAACCCCAAAACCTGAACCTCCAAAATACAAAAAAACTGAACCCCCAAAATCCTGATACCCGAAACCCCAAACCTTGAAGTCTCGAACGCCCGAAAAGAAAAAGGTCTAAAACTTGAAGTCTTAATTTTGGACTTCGAGGTTTCAAAATTATATAACTTTTGGCTCAAATAATCAACAGTGTCACGTGACATGATTTTAGATTCCAAACTTATAATTCTAATTTTCAAACTTTAGATGTTCCGTATTTCAGAACTCTCGAGATAAGTTGAACGATGATAAGTGCAACGATCTCCAAAGTGGAAAATCCTGATGTTTCAAATCCTGAAAGTATGAAATTTCAGATTTCAGAGGTTGTGATGGAATTTTAGAGTCTGAGAAAGGGAAGAGATCACCACCTGCATTTATCGCAGTAAGTCACCCACATCTTCAGATGGCCATAACTTATCACTGGGAGCTCGGATTTGTAAAAAATCAAACATTTTGGAAAGCTTTTAGTGATACTTAGTATTCCAAAATGAGGGAATATAGTTCTCCATTTTATAAGGTGGTTCCATTTTTCTCACATACCAAAAATGATGAGGGATGGGCTCCTTTTCTTCCCCAACAAGTGACGTACAGTGGAGTATGTGCCTGTAAAATTGTCCCATCACTCCTACAAGGACGATGATGGATTTTGTAGGAGATTGCAGTACATATTTTTAATTTCTTCTCTCTCTCACCTCATTTTATTCATCTATAAATTATAAGACATTATATTGTGTAAAAGGTTGAATATTTTATCTCCCATGCACCCCATTCTTCTTGGGGCTTTAGACCTTCCTTCAAACTCTATAATGGATTCGTAGTCATTTATTTACCCTTTACTTTACTAACCCCAATAGTTTCAGCCTATCACCCAGCAGATGCTGAGCACTAACCTGAGGCACATGCAGGCACAGAGGCCCTCCTTTATGTGAGATTTGTGAGAAGGTTATGCCATTAATGGAGGATGATTTGTAGAAGCAGGAGTGCACTCACTTATTTAAAGAGGTAGGAAATGCAACTAGAAAATCTAACATTAGTGCAAAAAAAATCTAAAGAACATTCCAAGAAACATAATAAATAGTATCTGAAGCCATGATAATTCAAATGACATGAGGATTTACACCCTTAATCAAAATATACAGAATGAACCCAAAGATATATTGATTTAATATAGTTCAGGTACCCACATTACAGTCATAAGGGGAATCTCAGACCATCTACAGTACATGACAGGGACTTAGCTCCCGCAAATCCTTCACCATATGAGACCCTATCTATATATTTCCCATTTTAAACCTTATTACACATCCTAGTGCCATACAGAGGCTTATAACATCCCTATAAACCCTTAGCACTAAGTGCTCTAAACACTAGCACTATTGCAACACATTGTTACTTTGTTTCTTATTCCTTATGCCTTCTGTCTGTCTCTCATCCACTCTGTGTCTCTCTTGTCTTTAGCCAAAACATCTCTTGTTATAGGATCAACACCCACTGCCATCCCTTCTTTTTTGGACAGATTGCATGATAAGTGTCGATGTGTTCCTCCATTGGTGAATTCTTATTCCTTTGCAAACTCTCTACAATGATGTCTTCTAGGAATATTCCATGTGTGTAATATTCTTTTCTTGAACTCCAAGGTTCTAGGTTCACACCTTATCCACTCATCGTGCTTAGTTGGGTCCTCAAATTTTTCCTCAAGTACCTTAGAATTCCAAATATGGATAAGTATTTTGCTTCCCAAGCATGCTTTGGTTTCACTTAAACCCTTCTTAAACCCCTTTATCTTACACACTTTCCCCTTAATACCCTTCTTCTTATTATTCCTATGCACATGTGCCCTTTTGTAAGTAGTCAATATTTCAGGGACCGACATCACCCCAAACTAAGCGTGTTCTCCATCCTCGGAAACATCCTCCTTCTCTAAAGAATAAAGAATAGTGGGACAGGGACAATCTTAATAAATAATGAAAGAATGGAATAATTTACTACTCCTGTAGGAGGAGTGGGAACTCTTTCTTTAGTGTTACCTGAATCATTTCCCAAGCATCCACATCACTCTGAGCTTGTTGAAGTAGGTAACCCACTAAAGTTCTCACCTCATCAAAACTCAATACGTCACTCTTAGCATTCAAGGTGTCTACAATTCCTTCTAGTTACTTATTAAGATCATCCAGCATGTTCATTCTATGGGTGACTTTGGGATATAGTTCCTTAATCTGATTCTTAATCGAAATTCACAAGGTCTCAATTGCTTCAAACTTTTTCTCAACTTTGGATAGGATCTTATCCTACTCTTTCTTGTTTCCTTTGTTCTTTTCTTGAAACTCTTTCAGATCTTCCTCATGAAAAACAACTAGTATGATTACTACAATGTCTCTATCAGCACAAATTTCATAAACAGCCTCACCCATTTATGTGGTGGTCTTCATAGTGGAAAGGAGCTCACAGTACCAAGTAATTGTCTCCTCGGTCTTCATTTTCTCTTCCTCCTTATGGCACACCAATGCATCTTCTTCTGATTCCAATTTGATCAGCCTCCTCTCCATGGTGAGGATGTAGCTCAGGTCTTCCAAGCATTGCATGGTCGAATCATATTTTTCTCAGGTGGGGCTAGATCTGGGTGCTTCAAGATTATGGGTTCTTAAATAGTATTTATCTTCTTATGGATCTCTCACACCTTTTCCTTTTCCTCCCTTAATTAACACCTTAATTGTGGGTTGATCATATCCTCCTACTTTATCTCCTTGTACTTTTTAATGATATCTTCATTTTTCTTTTCAAGATCTTCTTCACGGAACCTTGCTTTGACATTCCTCCTGAAGAGCCTCGCGTCAACCTCAACTGACACTTTGTTTAGTGCATTATAAACTTACTTATTATATAGTTGTTGAGCATTCACCATAGGGTTTAATATTTTGGTATCTGGTATCTTCAATAGCACATCACGGTTGACCTCAAATTTGGGCTCATCAACATGGGACTCAAAATCCCAAGACAACATCTTCCTTGTGCATAGGTATGCACCATATTCATAGAAAGAAGACCATGAAAGGATTGGGTTTGAATGCATGATACTTTAGAAATGCATATGCAGTACGTTATTTGGATCATTAACATAGGTCATCCCTTGTTCTTGCGTCGCTTCCATATCGTTTACTCCTTTACGTGCTACCTTTGGGAAGCTTATAGCTAGGCTCAGATCTCCTCCCATTCTTCCATACTCCTTTTCTATTCTCTTACTTCCCTCTATCTCTTTGAGAACTTCTTCGATGTTGTGCTCCACCTCTTGATCCACCAAGTCATTTATGATGTTTGTTACCTCCCTTTCTATAGCATCCTCTTTCTAGTCCTTTTTCAAGCTTGGAGTCCTTTGATCCTTCATGTTTGCCTCCTCACTTCTCCTTTTCCATCAGCATCTCCTTCATCTTCATCCTTCTCTTCACTTCCCTCCTCTAACTCGTGTACATTGTACATAGGATGGTCTTGAGCCTCATCATGTTATTCATCATTCTCATAACCTTTTTCATCCTCCATGCTCTTCATTTCTTCTGATTCCTCATTTTATGTTACCATTTGTTTCTTCCAAATTGGTGATTTCAATATAGGAGACTCTTCTTTTCCTTCCTCTCTTTCTGGAGACTCTTTTTTTTCAGGGGGCTTCTCTTTCTCTCGTGCGATTTCCTCAGGTGTCTTCTCTTTCTCTTATGTGGGTGACTTCTTCCTCTATGCATAGGTGTTTGGCCTTTTTCCTGACTCCTGCACGCCTACAAATTATGTTGTTTGTGTGCTTGGTGAGTTTTTCTCAAGGGCCTCCTCTCTCTCCATTTTCCTTGGTGCAGCATTCTTCCTTATGGTGGGGTCTTCTAGGATAAATACATAATTT
Source organism: Taxus chinensis (assembly GCA_019776745.2). Classification (NCBI taxonomy): domain Eukaryota; kingdom Viridiplantae; phylum Streptophyta; class Pinopsida; order Cupressales; family Taxaceae; genus Taxus; species Taxus chinensis. The sequence goes on along the minus strand of CM034148.1, from coordinate 96,907,524 downwards.
TCAATGAAAAATACCTTATCATACTTCATCCTTATACGAAAATATACCATTGTTGCGGTCCTCCTAGTAATGGAAAATGTTACTGGCTTTACCATATGTACATAATGGGATACATTCTTCTCCACATAGGCGTGCTTGTTTGGATATATCAAATTCCTGCGTACCTCGCGGTCATCCACATCCACTGTGCTGAGGTCAAACCTTATTTTCTTTTCCTCCTTGAATACATTAACTCTAGCCTATAAGTATTATTGTGTCATGAAGAATAATGGTAATTTGCACCAAGGACCCTTGGCACTATCTACTTGAGTAAACCTACCAATGCAAAAAATTTGGTCCATGATGAATTCAGCTTCACCTTTTAGTAAAATAGGAAATTGCTCAGGTATCCTCCATTATGTGCTAAATGTGTCATACATCTGTTTGTACAATTTTTCTAGGTGGGATTTGTGGGCAGCCATCATGGTGTCACAAGTGTACTTCTCAAATCTTTTAGCAGGGGAGGGTTTCTCATCTGGGTACTCCCCCACAAATTTATTTGACCCATCAGACACACCAATATCCGAAAAGACAATGGTATGGAGGATATTACCAAACATTATATTTTCCCCATCACGAGTGGTATTGATGATTTCTTCTGGTATGAATGTCGAGAGGTTATAGATGGTCCCCTCCGAGATCTTATGGAAAACATTCAACCAAGCCTTGTTGATCTGTTTCCATCTCTCCTGTCCATTTATTTTTGTGAACAAATGCACAACCATCCTCATTATAGGGTCATAAATCAAAGAGATGTCAAAGTATCGCAACCCGTTCTTGTAGTCATAAGCTTCAACAGTCTTCTTGATGGCCTCCTTATCATCCAATTCATCATCAAATGATTCTTTCTTGCACGTAAAACCAATAAATTTTGAAATCATTTTGGGATTTATTCGCAACCTACGTTCTTTGAAGTAGAAATGATCTTCATGTATGTGCAACATTAACCAGTTGTACTATCTCTCAGGATTACCAAAATAGGGAAACTCATAGAGTTGTAATAACCCGGCCTTCTCCATCTTCACCTTTACCTCATCATCATAGATAAGCATTCCATATGGTGTCCTTTTGACTGTAGGATGAACCAGTTCCAATGCCATCTTATTCTCGGTGTTGCTCATCTGATGGTTGTAGTCACTCACAAGAGACACCCATTATTTTCCAAGTAATATGCCATCTGGGTATTGCATCTCCGCGTACCATTCCTCATTGAAGCTGGTGGAAAAATATTGTTTCCCTTTTCCCTTACCCTTCTTCGGTGAAATGATTTTTACTTTCCTTCATGCCATTTCTCTGTTGGGTCCTTAAAAATTTATTTATTCCTTCTGATCTTGGCTCTTCTCAATTCTACAGCTTTACCCTTTCACAAAAATTTCTTCAATCCTATACCCTAGCTGTGGAACCCTAACCTAGAAAAATCTTCCTTACATAAGATGACATATTCACTTGCGAGATTCAAAAACCTTCTATGAACCTCTTCCTCACGATTGTGTACTCTTTTCCACTTTGGTTCTCTAATCAAATTGACTATGCACTTAGATCTTCACAACCCTTTTTTTGAGCAACTTCTCTTCAAGCATTCCCTAGTTTTATAAGAGATCTTTTATATCACAAATATAAATTAAAAAATAATGTAACTCGACCTTCTACTTATAGTTTTTTACCTTTTTTCTATAATTAATTCCATGTCACTTACTAATGTACCTTTGCAATAAAGGTGGATTTTTCTTCTAAATCCAACTTTAAACTCTTTTATCCCCACACACAATTCTGCACAAAAAAACTCTACAATGTTCTCGTGCACATAAACCCTTACTTATCGAAGATCCTTATGCACGGACTTGCAGTACCGAAGGAACTTCTTATGTATTTTCCCTAATTTCTAGCATCGCCTACCTCATGTTGTTCCTTCACTTCTCACCCTTGTACATGGATTTTGTAAAGTGTTCCTAACACCCAAAATCCTTATGTTCATGTTTTCTATGCATGCTCTTCCAAACTACGTACTTTTGATCCTTCAAACCAGGCCATCGAAACACATCTTCGACTACTAGCTTCCGGTACTTGTCACATCAATTAACCCCACATAAAAATGGATTTGTGGTCCTTTGTACATAGAATTTTTTTGAAAATAATAATTAACTATGAGCGCACAATGTGCACACAACAAAAAAAAATAAAAGGCAATATACAATGAGAAGGGGAAACACAAAGAAAGGAAAATCATTAAGTGAAATCCTAGGCTAAATGGCAGTACTTCCTTATTTACAAACACAAGGAAGAATTATTTATAGTAGGGCTTCAGCCAACTCCCATTAAAGTGTATTGGTAGTCGGGTTCCATCCAATGCTTGTAGCTAGAAATCGCTTAAATCAAGTATATAAGATATAATGCACCAGCCCATCTAATAGATTTTGAATTTCGCAGGGTGGTACAAAAACTTTGAATCATATAACAGAACCATTTACCTAGCCTTAATATTTTTGTTCTTTATGTTTTTATCATGTCACCCCTTATGCCTAGCTTCTTCTATCTTCTTACTCTAATGAGCAATGACCCACCTCTCGTCTAACTGCATTAACTTATCGATCCTCTCCTTAAGTGCTTGTTTATCATCTAATCCTCTTACACACGCTACATGTAGTGATGGTAACATGAATTCAATAAGTAATACTACTCCCATACCAAACACCAGTTTAAAATGTGTCACTTTTTTTAGTCTTTTATAAATAGTCTGGTATGACCATAACACAACAGAAAATTTATTCTCCCAATCCTTTCTTCCCACATCACAAATTTTTGTCAGTGTGTTCCTCAATATTTTTTAAAATGCCTCAGCAGTTCCATTAGCTTGGGGGTGATAAGGGGTAGTATTTAGGTGGGAAACCATGAACTCTACCAATAAGATTCTAACTATTACACACAAGAAATGTGTACCCCTATCACTCATTAAACTCGGTGCACATCCATATCTACTTATTATATTTTCCCACAAAAACCTAGATGTTTTTTTCACTCTACAATCCCTTGTAGGTGCCACTTCTACCCACCTTGTAAGATAATCTACGCATGTAATGATATAGTGTGAACCGGTCCTTCATGTGGCAGGTGAAATCATTCCTACAAAATCAATCACCCATTTCTCAAATGGTTATGTGCTAGCTATTGGTCTCAAGGGCATATCATCTCTTCTTCTTGGTTTTCCAAGGCTATGGAAATGGTCACATGCCTTGTAAAACTCAATACAGTCTTGGTAGATGCATTCCCACAAAAGTCTTGCCAAGAAAATCTTGTGCATGGTTACATTCCCTACATAGTGGCCTCTTACAATCCCACAATGTGTTTCCTCCATGATTACAAAAGTTTCATGCTCTAACACACACCGGCACAAAGCCTCATCGCATCCTAGCTTGTATAAGTATCTACCAATTAACATGTAGGGCACAACACGTATCACTAATTGCTTCCTTTCAAAAGTCATCATTCCTTTTGGTGCCACACCCATTTTGATAAACACAGATATATATTCCAATTCAGAGAGCATGCACCACAATCTAAATAGTTGCACATATGGCATTGTCTCCTTAATGCTCTGAGCGTCCTCCCTCGAGTCAATCCTCTATAATTCATTAGGTCCAAAATTACTCTTACCTTGTACCACAACTACTGTAAACTCTAATTTTTGGAACAATAACACCCAATGACATATACACCCTGGTAAAATGGGCTTGTTTACCACGTATTTTAATGTCATGTTGTCCGTGTAGAAGATAAAGGACATTTCCAATAGATACTTCTTGAATTTTTGTACCGCGTAGATCATTTACAATTCTTTTCACTTAGTAGTAGTATAGTTCTTCTCTACCAGTGTTAACTTCCTACTAGAAAAACACAAGGGGTGGTCAACAATTCCTTCTCCAGGTTGTGCTAAAACTACCCCAATCGCCATCCCCGAAGCATCAACATGTACATAGAATGGTTTTTCCCAAGAAGAAAAGCATAATATGGGCACAATGATAAGCCTATCCTTCAATGTATCAAATGCCATCTATTAGTCCTCTCACAAGTGAAATGCACTTCTATGATTTAGTAACTCTTCCAATTGCACAAAAATCTTGGAGTACCCCTTGATAAATTTCTAGTAATAACCCTTATGCACAAGGAATATGTGTATTGCACTCTAGCATGTAGGTTCCCCAAATCCCACAATAATGGTAACTTTGGCAGGGTCGACCAACAAATCTTCCTTACATATGATATGCCCCAACAGGGTTCCAAAAGGAGTAGCAAAGAGACAGTTATTAATGTTGAGGGATATGTGTAACTACCGACATCTCTCAAACATCAACCAAAAATTGTCACAATTATCCCTCACCAATCCATATATCCTCCAATCATCAAGGTATACCTTAAGGAACTTATGGAAAAAATCTTGAAATGCTTGCACTATAATACACGAAAACACAATAGGAACATTCTTCAGTCGAAAAGGCATGAACCTGTAGGGAAAAATTCTCCATTCAGTTATGAAAGTTGTCTTTTCTTGGTCATCCTTTGCAATTCTAACTTGATGATACCCTGAGAATACATCCGTGAAGGAATAGATCTCGCACCTAGCTACTCCATCCAATATTTCTTCAGTGAAATGGGTGGGAAAGGGATAAATGACACATACCGCATTCAAATCTCTGTAATCAACACAAATATTTTTCCTACCATCATTTTTAATGTTAATAACCATTGATCTTATCCATTTTGATTCTTCATTAGCCTCAATGATGCCTAATGCGATCATCTTGTCTATCTCTTCCTTTACCTGGATGCATAGATTTGGGGTCATTTGGTAAGGTCTCTTCCGAATTGGGCATACTCCTTCCTTTAGCTTGATTTTCATTTCCCCTAAGGTGTGGTGAAATCCTTTAAGATCCTAGTACCTATAGGGAAATAAGTCCTGAAATTCATACAACAAGTCAATGATCTTTGAAAGATCCTTTTTTTACAAATAGTCCCCAATAGTGTCCACGTTTGGTTCCAATGTTAATCTTAATTGTCTTGATCGGATCATGGTAGGAAAGTGCTTGTTCATCAACACTATTTGTTACCTCACGCATGTGCATAGTATGGTTAGCATCCAAGTTATCCACTTCTTCACCATCGATCACATAGAAAAAATTTCCTTTCTCTTTCTCAATGCATGTGCGCTCAAGTTGTATCTCCTTTGATTCTTCCTTATCAAAACACACTTCTACACTAGGTTCACATAAATAGTATTTTATCCTCTATCATGGCACTATCTCCCATCGTTAAGCCCTTAACAACCTACAACTACTCATCCACCAATGGTTTGGTGCTCCGATATTTAAAATCTTGAACGAGATCAGGCATCAACTCCTACAAATTTCCTGTCTGATGGCATATCTTTGAGTGAATGTATCACGCATGAACGTATCCTTCTAAAGTGGAGTACAACTGATGCACCCATAAAGAAGGTGGCATGGATTTTGCACCTTCCATGCAATCCTTCTCACATTCTTAGATGTGAAACAAGGCAGGCTCCTTCCAATGATAATCTCGTATGATAGAAGGTGCATTGCTCACAGAAAATGTAATAAAGAACGTGATTCTCACTCTGCACCACTCTAGAAGGCTATCACAATGGGTCTCTGACCAACGTGTTGTGGTTCTAAGAAAGGTAAAAAAAAGAATCCCCCTCCTCTTAACCTCACTTATCCATTGGGTCTCTATTTCTTATAGGAAAACATCCTGGTTGGCTCCTCCAAAGTAACTCGGAAACTTCTTTCCTCCTAGGTGCTTGATTGAGCATGCATTTTCTACCCTTGTCACCGAGCCTCTTAAGTGCCTTCCCAACAACACATATGTATCGTGTGTCCAATTCTAACCTACCATGCTAGTTGTATCACTTATAGATTGAGAATCTTCCAACTAAATAATTCCCTCCTTTGTTGGTTACACAACTTTAGGATCCCAGATAGTGTGCATGTAAATTCTATATAGGTCCTCTTCTCCTAAAAGCTCAATACAGGGTGTTGAATTCCCATCTGTCAAAGGAATGATAAACTATTTCTCTTTCTTCTCAAATATTATGTACCCCTTATTAAAACTCAAGTTAACATTGTTCTTATAGCACCACGGGCACCCAAGTAACACTGGAAAGTTATCATATTCATCAAGCGCTAAGAATTCAAAGTCCCTAGTGAGTTTTTCCCCTTGGATAGTTATAGAAACATCCTTTAAAACACCAATGGGCATCGCCTTTTTCTTGTAGGCCATGTACAACACATTTAGAGATGGTTGTAATAGGGGCCTTCCCATTTTATTCCATGTGTCCAGGGTGAGAACATTGAATTCCCCTCCTATGTCAATAAGAATATTGCTTAGGAGCCTTCCATCTTAGTTGTTTTTGTGGGGGGGGAGGTTAGCATGAAAAACCTTCCTCTCATGCTCTACTCCAACACTTGGTATCTTAGTCCTCAAAAAATATCCCAATAGAGGAATGATATTTTATTTCCTCAACATTTTCCATACCTCCACATCATATAGATCCTTCAATGGATCCTCAACACTCTTCTTCTGCTCCAACTTTCGAGATTTCTCCTTCACACATTGAATTTACCCTTGAAGATTCTTGATTACGTCCATGGTCTCTTCCTAGACTTCCTTCTGATGGGTAGGGTTTAGATACTTCCCATACACCACCTCTTGCCTCAAAATACAAGGTCTTTACCTTGGTATCTCCCTGGAACATGCAGCCTCATCTTGCATCATCACTAGTACATGTTCTAACTCTACCTCACATCCCCCTCTTGGCATCCACTATGAGTCTTCTTTCTTAATGCTTACCATCCTAGTGCCCTTATCTTTCCAATTTTGTTGGTTCATATGTTCAAATAGATCCGGGCATTCCTCATACTTTTGCTTCTTTCAACACCAAGAAAATTTTAGTATATCAGGACATTTACGTTTATGGTGCTCCGTAGACCCAAAATTGTAACAAATTCCATGCAGGAACTCACTTCGTCTGTATCTACAATTTCCTAGACCTCGGAATCCTCTGCAAAAGCCTCTTCCATGAGCCCCTCCATCCATGCATCCTTCATAGTGGTAACCATCATCCTTGTAATTGTTTGCAATGTCAGTCCGGTGCACACCAATATTAATGGATTCATGTATCTAGTCAATAAATCTACAATCCTTAGTCTCATGAGTAGTAGAGGTACACATATTGTAGTAACAAGACACATTCTTACTAATTATGCATTGTACTAGTGGACACCTACTGACATCATGATCCCTGTGGAAAATCTCAAAGTCTACTGTCATAGCACACACCGATCTCCGAGGAAAATTGTCCTTGTTGTTCCCCTCTACCACTCAATCTATGTACCATATCCCACTATGAGTCTCATACACTGAGTTTGCATATAGCTTCTCCAACTACTTTTCCATTACATCAATATGAGATTTAAGAAAAGGTCTAATACCGGTATCAATTCTTCCAATAGCCTCGATGCACAAGGTAGCCTCCAAGGGCTCGCGTGGGTCAATGAAAGTCTTATGTGATAATGCTCTCCTAAAATGTGTTATTATTCCTCCAACAAAACATTGAGCATGCTGAGAAGGATGAATATCATAAGACAATTTTCATAAGAGATTCTTAAAACACATGTCATACTCCCACACACGCTCTGCCAAACGTTGTTGAATCTCCTTCAATGCGATAATATTCTTTTGATCAAACTCACAAATATGAAATTCAGCTAAGAAGGCGTTATGTAGTGCAGTGTAATCTACCAATGTCTAGTTGGGGTCATACTTCTAGTACAAACTATGTGCAAATCCCTATAGCATTTTTTAAAACTAATTTTTTTTCCATTCTGGGGTATTGATCCCCTTTACGTGCCATAACAGCTCATACTTGTGTACATGCTCTGCAGCATCCTCAACACCTTTGTAGTCTTGTATGTGCAAAAAAAATTCAAAAATAACTTGCTGAGATGGTTGAGGCCCTTGTCCACCTGATCTAGAACCTTGAGTTCCCCCACTATTGCCTCTACCACCAGATGCACTATATCCACAAGCGCATATCCCTCCTGATCCGCCAGATCCTCTAGATCCACTAGGTCCTCTAGTTCCTATTCCACCATATCCTCCTCCCATGCCTAGAAAGTGTCCTAAAGTGGTCATGCCTTGTGTCGCCATTGTTGTGCTGAAATGCACACCAATAGTCTATGATATTGCACCGCTACTAGACATGTGTCCCGCACCACTTCCAGATGCAATACCCAAGCTTTTTATACCTGAATGTTTCTCGAATGTCATTCCAGAAAGTATACCTCCAAACATAGGAAATGATTGTGCAACCATAGATGTGCCAAATGAAAAGTTATACCTCCTAGGTGTTGATCGGTCACTTCCACCAATACCAACTGGGCTAGCAATAGTTATCTCTTGATTTGGAAAACTAAGTTCCAGGGGATGGTCAACAGGTCGATTAAGATGCGTGCCGATGAATCTCCTTTCTCCAAGGGATGCACACTCATCAGAAGCTGCAAGGATCTCTCTTCCACACTTCCCAAGATGGGGTGGCATAGAATAATCAAGCTACACATCCTATGCGTGAACCTTAATTCCTTTCCGAAACGTCTTCCTCTATAAATCCATTAATCATGCAACTTTGCTTTATCCATCTAAATCCCTCCCACATGCTTCATTATATTTGATTTCTCTCTCTTGCCTCTCCCTTTCAGCCGCAAGGTCCGCCATATTTCTCCACCCTACCTCCCTCATCCAGCACTCAAAAGAAGCTTAGCCGGCCATAGGAAATGCTTCTAAACTCAATGTAATGATCAGGATCTTGATAGCTAAAGGGATAACATGCAAGAAGGATCCTCTTGGCTCCCTCAAGAACTCAAACTCAGCTATCTTTGGATAGGAATACGTATAAATCACGTACTTCAAGGTGTAACTTGTAACACCCGCATTTTTCCCACTTAAATCCTTGAGAAAACCTGGCAGCAAACATGAAAAAAAAATTATGGAATATTTTTTTTTTGAAAGGTTACAAGGCCTTAGTTTTGATTTTAATTAAATTCCAGTTATAAAATTTTAAACAATTATATGGCAATCGGGACTAAACATAGAAACTAATAATTTTAACCCAATTTCAAATAATGTTAGGATTTAATTTTTTCTCTTGTAGACTTGAATATTTTATTTAAAAAATCCTCATTTAACTTTTCATTATTTAACTCCATTAATCTTTTTTTTAAAAAATTATTTAAGGTCCAAAATCAGTTTTATATTAAAACATGCTAGGATAATAATCTTGCATTGTTAAATGCATACAATTTAAATAAGTTCATTATTCAAAAGGGGCAAAGTGCTCAACTTAGTCTAACTCCGTAGGCCCCATTTAACATTACACACCCATCTTTTATTTAAAACATTCCTGCCTAAATACCCCATCACTTAAGTGATGTAGGGTTCATCTTACACCCTTGGATCTAATCTATCTAAGCCATTAGATCAAGGTTGTCTAAAAGAACCCTAGAAATCCTTATGGGATCTCATATATTCATTTCTTAGACCTATTTTCTCATTTTTATTATTTTGTTTTGTAGGTTAAGGAAACAGGAGAAGAAAATGAAGTGATGGAGGCCATTAAAGAGGATTGGAAGCTCTCATTTGTTAATTTTTCATGATTAGGGCAAGGATCTACCCATTTCCTTTGTGGCTTTTGGTCCCTCTTCTCTATTTGGTTTTGAATGGTATTTTCTTATAGATTAAGTGTATATACAATGAGTAAATATCCATTTGGGTAAAACCTGAATATATGTTTTTAGAAAAATATATCCCCTTTTCTTTTTTATTTCACCTTAAAAAATTTCTGAAAATTCAGGAAGTTTTTATTTAATACAAATATATATTTATACAATTTATTTTATTTCATTTATACCTGACAATGTTTATATATATATATATATATATATATATATATATATATGAAACTATTTGGCCTGAATATATATTTATATTTTAACAAACAAATCCATAAAAACATTGGTAGCAAATTTCATTTTTACCAGGTCATGTTTACATAAAGTTGAGTATACTAGGTTATACGGCTACATCAAAATGTATTGGCCACATTTTTTTGAATGGTTCAACCGCTGCAAAAAGAAGTGGTTAGGTATTATTAGAATATGGGGAATAAATGTGTTGGGGGGATTAGTATCCTCCACCGTATCTCTTTAATTAAATATCCTCCACTAGACTATTTTAAACAAAAACAAAACACATTTACTTAATAAAAGCATGGACTCAAAGTTAGCCAATTTAAAAGTTTTCGAAAGAATATATTTTCTTCCCACATGGGCTGACCGAAAAACACATTCTCATTATTTACTTTTTTGACTTTAATTTCTAAACAAATACATTCACTCCTTAGGTTAAGAAATAACATAGTTTCTTTTCTTTTCTTTTTTTTATATTATTGTTTTAACTTATTTAAAATTAATCACCTCTTATGTAATAATACACATATGAATATGATTCATATATATTTAAATATATACTTATATGTGTAATATTAAGTAAACATTAAATTATTAATAATACGATTATACTAATCATGTAAAATGATAATAGAACCGTACATGTGATTAATACGCAATTATAGTAACATAACAAGATGTATTTGTTTATTAATTAAGTTTTTAATTAATGTGGGAGATTGCAATTTAGAGTAAATATTGCATTTATCAAATTATTTGGATGTAAATTAGCATGCATCTAGGTAGTTACAGTATGGAATTTTTTTGAGTATTTATCCAATCTAACAAACCATCACTTTCAAATTTTTTTATATAGCCAATTTAAGGGTGTAATAAATTTATATTTATTCACTTACTTATAATGATTCCAATTGAAACAAAGAGGGAGTTACATTATAAACTGATTTCTATCTAACCCTTCTTGTACTCCTAGTTGATAAGGAAAAAAAAATCGCTCCTACATGAAATTTATTTCAATATTCAAGTAAGAAAGGATAGTAAATAATACAATTAGTCAATATTTATTTCCCATCCAAGAGCACAATTTTATAAAACAAAGAACTCCTAAACAAAAATTTAATTTGTGAGGACCTAGTTTCAAGATCATTACAAATTTCACTTTCATATGAAGTAATGTAAATCATAATAAGCCACTTACAAGGATCTAGCCAATGTACAAAATTACATCCAATATACTATTGGTACCATTTACAAGTTGTAGAATCATAATAGCAAAAGTTACAACTCCACATGTATTTTCCCAAAAAGAGAACTTCTTCCTTTTAACTCCACCATCTTCACCAGAATCAAGCAAACAACAAAAGGGGGGAGTAGGCAACACTCTCCACACAACCAAAATACCCAATGAGGGAGAGAATACTTCTCCCTCATTGGCCCCTGAGCCCCAACAAGGAAGTAATGAGGGATATTTAGACAACCATGGCAACTCAAAAATGGCTTCCACATACACATTAAATCAAGACAACAATAAAATAACACAATACCAATTTTACAACAAAACAACCAATATCAAAACACACAGGCTTCATACTAGAGCCATGGAGGAGAAAGGAACATGGGGGTTCTTCTTATGCGTCCCAAGGGCTTGGGTGTCCACCTATGAGCCTCCAAAAGTTTCATCAAAATAAACACAAAACTCTTATGCCTCCCTCAAAGAATATCCACCACTATTATGCCTCCCTCAAGAATTCAACCCACTCTGAAACCTTGAAGTCCAAATTTTAGACTTCAGGTTTCGGAATTCCCTCTCCTTTTTTTGGCTTCTTTGTGTCGAGTCCCAAAATATTTCTTCGGCCTACCTCCAAATGACCACACCTTTGAAGTCTGAATTTTAGACTTTCGAATTTCTTCATTTCCTGAACTATCTCAAACTCCTAAGATCCTCTCAAATGTGTTTGTTCCTCTTCAAATTTTTTATCTAGGTCGCTCTTTCTCTCTATGGGTTCTTATTTGTCCAATTTTTCCTAAGGGGCCAAATTGGATAATAATAGCCATAATATATTTTACTATATCCTTGCCTTATGCAGTTCATTGTCTTTTAACTTTGATGTATGTCATTCTCAGATAATCAATAACTTGAAAAGCAATCATGTTATGTCAATGAATGTCACATATATCTCAATTTTTAGAATGTGGAAATCATGCACCTCAAGCTTGTACTTATGTAAATTTTTAACATCATTCTCAACGTAAAGATATTCACAATACTATACTTCCATTTAAATGAAATAGGTTAGTTTTGTTTTTGGGGATATATGCATGTGAATTTATTCTAGTTTTCTATCATATTTCTCTTATATGTAGATCTAATTGCACACCATATACTTTTGTAAAAAAATAATAACTATATTATATTTAATAACATTATTTGATCCGCTAAAATTAACATGAACTTGAAAATGTCATAACTTGTGCACTAGGTGATTGATTGGGTCCATTTGTTTTTTGAAACAACCTATTTCGATGAGAAAAACACACTGGTCTACCTAACCTACTAGTTGGAGCACGTTTCGGGACATTTTGACCCAAATTCCACTATCTGAGGGCCAAAAATTAGGATTAAATTTTTTATTTAGTTTTTAACTATTTTAGGTCATTAGTTAATGTTAGTTTCGTATATGCATTGTGAGTTGAAAATTTTGTAATTCCCCTAATTTACGCATGTAGAAGATGCATAATTTTTTTCCCTTTGCCCTTGCCCTTCTTCGGTGAAATAATTTTTTCTTTCCTTGATGTCATTTCTCTGTTGGGTCCTTAAATTTTATTTCTTCCTTCTGATTTTGGCTCTTCTCATTTCTGCAACTTTACCCTTTCATGAAAATTCTTTCAATCCTATGCCCTAGCTACAAAACCATAACCTAGAAAACTCTTCCTTACATATGACGATGTATTCACTTGCAAGATTCGAAAAACTTCTATGACCCTCTTCCTCATGACTGTGTACTCTTTTCCACTTTGGTTCTCTAATCAAACTGGCTATACACTCATATCTTCAAAACCCTTTATTTGAGAAACTTCTCTTCAAGGATTCCATAGTTTCATAAGAGCTCTTTGATATCACAAATATAAGTTAAACAATAATGTACCTCGACCTTCTACTTATAGTTTTTTACCTTTTTCTGTAATTAATTCCATGTCACCTACCAATGTACATTTACAATAAAGGAAATTTTTTCTTCTAAATCCAACCTTCAACTCTTTTATCCTCACACCCAATTTTGCACAAAAAACCTCTACCATGTTCCGATACACATAAACACTTACTAATCGAAGATCTTTATGCACGCGCTTGCAGTGCCGAAGGAACTTCTTATGTATTTTCCCTGATTTCTATCATCGCCTACTTCATGTTGTTCCTGCACTTCTCACCCTTGTAAATGAATTTTGTAAACTTTTCCTAACACCCAACATCGTTATGTTCACCTTTTCTATGCACACTCTTCCAAACTATGTACTTTTGATCCCTCAAATAAGGCCATCGAAACACATCTTCGACTACCAGCTTCCGGTACTTGTCACATCAATTCACCCCACACAAAAATGGATGTGCGGTCCTCTACACATAGAATTTTTTTGAAAATAATAAGTGGCTATGACCACACAATGTGCACACAACAAACAAAAGGAAAGGAAATATGCAACGAGAAGGAGAAACACAAAGAAAGGAAAATCATTAAGGGAAATCCTAGGCTAAATGGCAATACTTCCTTATTTACAAACATAAGGAAGACTTATTTATAGTAGGGCTTTAGCCAACTCCCATTAAAATTTATTGGTAATTGGGTTCCATCCAACGTTTGTAGCTAGCAAGCGCTTAAATCAAGTATATAAGATACAATGCACCAACTCATCCAATGGATTTTGAATTTCCCAGGGTGGCACAAAAACTTTGAATAATATAATAGAATCATTTACCTATCGTTAACTTTTTTTTTCTTTATGTTTTTATCATGTCATGCCTTATGCCTAGCTTCTTCTATCTTCTGAATCCAATGAGCAATGGCCCACCTCTTGTCTAACTGCATTAACTTATCGATCCTCTCCTTAAGTAATTGTTTATCATCTAATCCTCCTACATGTCCCATACATAGTGATGGTAACATGAATTTAATAGGTAATACTACTTCCATGCCAAACACCATTTTAAAATGTGTGGCTTTGTTTAGTCTTTTATAAATAGTCAGGTATGACCATAACACAACAGAAAATTTATTATCCCAATCCTTTCTTCCCACATCACAAATTTTTGTCAGTGTGTGACTCAATATTTTTTTAAATGCCTCAGCAGTTTCATTAGCTTGGGGGTGATAAGGGTAGTCTTGTTGTGGGAAACCATGAATTCTACCAATAAGATTCTAATCGTTACACTTAAGAAATGAGTATCCCTATCACTCATTAAACTCTGTGCACATTCATATCTACTGATTATATTTTCCCACAAAAAACTATTTTTTTTTCACTCTACAATCCCTTTTAGGTGCCACTTATACCCACCTCGTAAGATAATCTATGCATGTAATGATATAGCGTGAACCAGTCCTTCATGTGACAGGTGAAATCATTCCTACAAAATCAATCACCCATTTCTCAAATGGTTATGTGCTAGCTATTGGTCTCAAGGGCATCTCATCTCTTCTTCTTGGTTTCCCAAGGCAGTGGAAATTGTCACATGCCTTGTAAAACTCAATACAGTCCTAGTAGATGCTTTCCCACCAAATCCCTGTCAAGATAATCTTGTACGCGGTTACATTCCCTGCATAGTGCCCTCCTATAATCCCACCAATTGTTTCCTCCATGATTACAACACTTTCATGCTCTAACACACACCGGCACAAAGCCTCATCGCGTCCTAGCTTGTATAAGTATCCACTAATTAACATGTAGGACACGACGTGTATCGCTAATTGCTTCCTTTCAAAAGTCATCATTCCTTTTAGTGCCACACCCATTTTGATAAACACAGATATATATTCTAAGTCAGAGAGCATGCACCATGATCTAAATAGTTGCACATATGACATTGTCTCCTTAATGCTCTATGCGTCCTCCCCCAATTCAATCCTCGATAATTCGTTAGGTCCGAAATTACTCTTACCTTATATCACAACTACCGTAAACTCAAATTTTTTGAACAATAAGACCCACCGACATATTCACCCTTGTAAAACGGGCTTGTTTACAAAGTATTTTAATGCCATGTTGTCTATGTAGAAGATAAATGGCATTTCCAATAGATACTTCCTAAATTTGTGTTGTGCATAGATCATTTACAATTATTTGCGCTTAGTAGTAGTATAGTTTTTGTCTGTCGGTGTTAACTTCCTACTAGAAAAACACAAGGGGTGGTCAATAATTCCTTCTCCAGGTTGTGCTAAAACTACCCCAATCACCATCTTCGAAGCATCAACATGTACATATAATGGTTTGTCCCAAGAAGGAAAGTGTAATATGGGAACAATGATAATATTATCCTTTAATTTATCAAATGCCATGTGTTGTGCCTCTCCCAAGTGAAATTCATTTATGTGATTTAGTAACTCTTCCAATTGCACGGAAATCTTGGTGTACCCCTTGATAAATTTCTAGTAATACCCTATATGCATAAGGAATCCATGTATTGCACTTTGGCAGGTAGGTTCTTCAAATCCCACAATAATGGCAACTTTTGCGGGGTCGAAAAACAAACCTTCCTTACATATGATATGCCCTAATAGGGTTCTGTTGACACTAAAATTTTCGTCTGAAATTTCTATTTCATTAATGTATGTATTAGGAATAAGATTTTGTTAAGTATAACTAGTAGTAGTGTCCGATAGAAGATAACGGCATTGCCAGTACAATGTCACCAATAATGTATAGTATGGTAATAGTCAAAAGTACAATAGGAATGTTGTGGTAAAAAGTAAATATTTTTCGTAAGTGGTCCAGTAATGTTAAAATGTCAAAGTTGGGGTAAGTAGAGAAGTAGGGTCTACATGATTAGGAATTAGAAATATTATATTGGTAATAAGGATAAGGAGTGAAGACATAAATATTTTGTGTATTTTATTTGTAAAAAGTCTAAAAATGTGGAACCCATATGAAATGATAACGTTTATCTTATCTTAAAAGATAAGCTTACATGTACAGATAAGAGTTAAGGTATGGAATATGATTTTTTAGAGTGTATTTCTTATCATATCTTAGAGATAAGATGGATAATCCTGGAAGTTCTATAAATAAAGAGGCCACCCCCCTCATTTAGCATAGAAGGAAGTAGTGACAAATATTGTATGAGTAAGTGTGTAAAACAATCCATCATTTTGAAGGTGTGTTAAAGAAGCCATTAAGAGGTGTAATTGTGAAGATTCTGCCATAGTATTGGTGGAAGGTAAGTGAAGTCAGTAACACTTGAAGTACCTCATGGGTGAGATTGTAACAATTTCATGTTAATATTATAATTTACTTTGATATTTCAGATTTATCATCATTTCTTCTTATCATAGTATATGGTATTCTTGTGTTATGTTTGTTGTTGTGTTTCAAGATTACATCCACCAAACTAAAATATGTGCATTATTTAATAATCATAGCACGAGGAGTTCCCGATGAAGAATTATCATAGTGCCAGATTGGTGATGACATTTTGGTTCCGTTCCTGGGACCATTCCTTATTGGTGGATTTTCTGGAGAGATATTCCCACTTAATCAAAAATAATTTGGAGGGTAATCTTGTTTTTACTGTGCATAGTAGTTACCATGGTAAAGTCACTTATTACCATGAATAGTATTTACCGCAGTAACTTCACGTTTTACTATGAATAGTGTTTACCACAGTAAAGTCAGTTTTTACCGCAGTAAGTCAAGTTTTACTATAGTTTACCGTGGTCATTTCTATTTTCTATTATAGTGATTCTAATTATTTGTGCACATAAGTCTTGTTAATTGTACTTGTGGGTTGGTATTTTACTATGGTTACTTTTGGAAATGGGGAAGATTCCTATTTTCTCAGCCCAATCTAATGAAGATGCTTCCTCTTTCATTCAAGAGTTTAAACAATTTTGTATTTGTAATGGCCTTATAAGAAGGGAACAATGGACTGAATTTTTTCCTACCTTTTTCGATGGTTCAACCCTTAGGTGGTTTGAAACACTAGGTGATAATGTGAAAAAATCATGGGATTTATTAACTGAAACATTTCTTGAAGAATTTGGTGAACAACAGAAATATGCAGATCTCATGATCGATATCACAAAGCTATCCCAAGGAGAGAAGGAGAAGATAAGGGATTATCATGCTCGTGTTCTAGAGATAAGGATGAAGCTCGATGCCCAGATCCGGAAGGAAGGATTAGCAGATGGGTTGATGAATGGCGTGGATAATCTCCTGTATAAGCACTTCATTCTTGGGATGAAGCCAGAGATCAGACAACGAGTGAATTATGACCATCTAGCTACCATTGAACAAGAAAAGGAGATTACAAGAAGGCAAGAAGAAAGCATGGAAGAGGAGCTCAAAGAAACTGTTGCTAAAGTAGAGCCTACACCAGCACCTTTGGTTCAGAATCCACAACCACTCTTGGTGAACACAAATATTTCTCCTAGTACATCTAATGAGTATGAAGATCTGCTCAATAAGATGGGTCAGTTAACTATTAATCTTCTTCAAGGAAAAGAATTTAGTTCTTAGTGAGGAGATAGAGGTCCAAAAAGAAATATTCTGAAGTTGTATGTTATGGTTGTTATAAAAAGGGACATTATAAGTATAATCGTCTAGATAGACCTTCTACATCTGGTACAAGAGATAATGATAAAGGAAAATCACCTGTGAATTCTTTTGATGTAGTAGATAAGAGCATAAATAATTAAGTAGACGTGTTTGTAACAAAAAGAAAGAAAGAAAAAGATAATCAAGATGGGAATAATCCTAAGAAGATGAAAGGAGAAACTATTAAGAAACATAGGAGAAGAAAGTTTGGTGTGCATGATTTTCTTATTTCACAGGGACAAGGACTATACTCCATCTTAGAAGATCTATCCAAAAGGCCTGCAAATATTACATATGGTCAACTCTTAGCTATGTCTTCTAAGAAGAGGCAGGAGCTGTGAAGTGGACTCAATGCTCGACGAAGGAAGGAGGTTGAGGTCCTTGTTTTGGAGGTAGAGGCAGATCCCTACGCTCCACAAGCTGAGGTATTATGTAATGGTATTTCAATTCATGATGTCTTAGTTGATGGAGGTGCTGCAGTTAATGTAATGACCGAGACTGTAATGAATATGTTGGGTTTAAAAATTGATCGCCCCTCAACACTTATGTTAAGGTCATTAAATAAGGGAAAAACTAAACCAGAAGGTGTAGTTTCAAATGTGGAAATATCTGTTATGGGTGTTTTATGTGTGGTAGACTTTCAGGTGATGAAAAATGGTACTGTTGCATACCCAATGTTGTTAGGAAGGCCATGGCTAAGAAGAGTTCATGCAAGAAACTACTGGAATGAAGGCTTCATGACACTTGGACATGGTAGAGAGAGGGTGAAGATAAATGTGATCCCTTGGCATCATAAGGTAGAACCTATGGATTCAAGTGATGAAACTGATGATTGGACATCCTCTTATTACTCTAGTACCAGTGAAGTGGACACCAAAGATGAAGAAAGTGAGGTTGATGTTTCGGTCATGGATATCCTTCCAGTCACACCGACTCATGACCCCATAAAATTATCCAAAGAAGAAATCGATGATTGTCTCCAACAAATAAAGATTGGTGATGATGTGATGGAGAGTGAGAAGGAATGCTACTTCCAGCTCTTTTGAAGGTACATACACCTATTCACTTTTGATTACAAGGAACTCTATCAAGTAAGTTGGGTATAACATTCTATTGAGCTGGTAGATGGTGCTAAGCCCATAAAGCAAATGCCATATAGAATGAATCCTAATTTTTCCAAGACTATAAAAGAAGAAATAAATAAGTTTCTTGATGCAGGATTCATATTTTCTATGGAGAATTCAGAATGGGTTTCTCCCATTGTGATTTCAATAAAAAATAATGGGAAACTACACATTTTTGTTGATTATAGGAAGCTCAACAAGGCAACAAAGAAGGATCATTACCCTCTTCCATTCTTAGATCAGATTTTGGACGAAGTAGCTGGTCAGGAGTGCTATAGTTTTGCTGATGGATATACCGTATACAACCAAGTTCGTATAGCAGAGAAATATTAGCTGAAGACCATGTTCACCACTCCTTGGGGAAAATTTTCTTATAGAGTTATGTCTTTTGGGTTGTGTAATGCTCCAGCAATGTTCCAGTGGTTGATGAATAGAATGTTTGAAGCCTACATTGGGAACTTCATCAGAGTATTTCTGGATGATTTTTGCATCTATGGGAGCAAGATGGACCACCTGCACCAAATGGAGACTACATTTCAAAGGTTAGATGAAGCACAAGCCTCACTAAACCCTACAAAGTGTTTTATTTGGATGTTCTAAAGGTGTTTTGTTAGGGCATGTTGTATGCAGATATGGTATTGGTACTGATCTTGATAAAGTTTCAAAAATCAAAGAGTTACCATTTCCTATGAATAGAAGTAAGTTGAGATCATTTTTAGGCCATGTGGGTTACTATAGAAGGTTCATCAAGAATTTCTCAAAGATTTCATAGCCACTAACCCAATTCTTGAAGAAGAATGTTACTTATGAACAAGGAAATAACGCGCATGAAGCTTTTGAACAACTAAAGGAAGCCATGGTGTCTTCACTTGTTCTAAAGAATCCAGATTGGAGCAAGCCATTCATTGTGTACAATTATGCCTCAGATGTAGCAATAGGAAGTACTCTGAGCCAAAAGGATGAAAATGGGAATGAACATTCAGTTTACTTTGGGAGCAGACAAATGAGCAATGCTGAGGTAAATTATATTGTAACTGAAAAAGAGGCTCTAGCTATCATTTTTGCTGTATAGAAGTTTAGAAATTACTTGCTTGGGTAGAAATTTATAGTTGTAACAGATCATCAGGCTCTAAAATATATTGTCAATAAGCCTAACCCATTAGGGAGGATAGCAAGATGGATAATTTTGCTACAAAAATTTGAATTTGATATTATAGATAGGCCAGGAAAGAATCATGTCAATGCAGATGCACTCTCTCGAGCTTATGATGGTTTAGGTTCATCTTGTGATGATGATGATTTCCCAGATGCAACATTGTTATCCCTTGACACAATCCCTAATGAATACATAGATTATTAGAATTATCTAAATGAATTCAAGTTTCCTAATGGTGCCAATGCAAAGACTAAGAGGAAGATTACTCAAGCCATTCATCCATATTCTATTCTGCATGGACTATTATTTTGAATAGGACCTAATGGATAGTACAAGAGGGTAGTTAGACATGATCAAGGGAAGGAGATGACAGAAGAATTCCAAAATGGTACATGTGGAGGGAACTTCTCTGGAAAACTTACAGCAAGAAGGATCCTGGATGTAAGTTATCACTGGCCCACTCTTTTCAAAGATTGTTATAATTATTGTAAGACATGTGATATTTGTCAAACACATGGTAACCATAAGACTTCATCAGCTCCATTATGTCCTATTCTTCCACTTGGTCCCTTTGAAAAGTGGGGAATAGACATTGTATGTCCACTTCCAACTACCCCACACCAAAATAAGTATATTGTAGTTGCCATAGATTATTTAACCAAGTGGGTTGAAGCTACGCCATTGAAAACAACTTCTATGGATGAAGTGGCAAGGTTCATATATGAACGCATTGTCACCAGATTTGGTTGCCCATTAGAAATTGTAATAGATTAAGGAAGCCAATTCATTAATGAGGTGGTAGAAGCCTTAGTCAACAAATTTTTTATTAAGAACAGGAATGCAACAACATACAAGCCAATCACAAATGGACAGGTGGAATGAAAAAAATTTGTGTTGTGTCAAATTCTAGCAAAATATGCAACCTTGTAGGTACATAAATGGGATAAAAGGATTCATGCAGTATTTTGGGTATATAGGGCAACATCAAAGTCAACAACAGGATACTCCCCATTTCAGTTGGCTTATGGCATTGATCCAGTTCTCCCTATTGAGTTTGATATTCCCACTGTGAGAGTTATGAAAAATGAAAGGATGGATGAAAGTGATTCAGTAAAAGAAAGGTTGGTGCATCTTCATTTTCTAGAGGAAATGAGGGAAATAGCGAAGGATACAAGCTATAAGAAAAAAATCAAGTAGAAGTAATAATTTGATCAAAATATCCATTGGTCTCCATTTCATGTGAATGACTTGGTTCTAGTATATGATTCCAGTTACAAAAAAGGAAGACAGAGACAATTTCTTCCAAAATGGATGGGGCCCTACAAAATAGTAGTTGTGCATGAAAATGGTACGTACCGACTGGAGGAATTAGATGGAACTCCCATTACGAAATGGGTCAACCACGACAAGTTGAAGATTTTCCAAGCACCAGAATAGTCTACTCCGAGGATGGAGTAGAAGCTAGGAAGGGGGAAGATGTCGACACTAAAATTTCCCTCAGTAATTTCTATTTCATTAATTTATGTATTAGGAAAATAATGTTGTTAAGTATAACTAGTAGTAGTGTCCGATAGAAGATAACGGCGCTGCCAGTACGATGCCGCCAATAATGTATAGTACGGTAATAGTCAAAAGTACAATAGGAATGTTGTGGTAAAAAGTAAATATTTGTCGTAAGTGGTTCGGTAATGTTAAAATGTCAAAGTTGGGGTAATTAGAGAAGTAGGGTCTACATGATTAGGAATTAGAAATATTATATTGGTAATAAGGACAAGGAGTGAGGTCATAAATATTATTTGTATTTTATTTGTAAAAATTCTAAAAATGTGGAACCCATGTGAAATGATAAGGTTTATCTTATCTTAAAAGATAAGCTTACATGTATAGATAAGAGTTAAGGTATGGAATATGATTTGTCAGATTTGATTTCTTATCCTATCTTAGAGATAAGACGGATAATCCGGAAAGTTCTATAAATAAAGAGGCCACCCCCATCATTTAGCATAGAAGGAAGTAGTGAGAAATATTGTATGAGTAAGTGTGTAAAACAATCAATCATTTTGAAGGTGTGTTAAAGAAGCCATTAAGAGGTGTAATTGTGAAGTT
Source organism: Taxus chinensis (assembly GCA_019776745.2). Classification (NCBI taxonomy): domain Eukaryota; kingdom Viridiplantae; phylum Streptophyta; class Pinopsida; order Cupressales; family Taxaceae; genus Taxus; species Taxus chinensis. Next base: position 96,885,259 of record CM034148.1, on the reverse strand, counting down.
TCTCCCATAGTATTGGTGGAAGGCAAGTGAAGTCAGTAACACTTGAAGTACCTCATGGGTGAGATTGTAACAATTTCATGTTAATATTATAATTTACTCTGATATTTCAGATTTATCATCATTCCTTCTTATCATAGTCTATGGTATTCTTGTGTTATGTTTTTTTTGTTTCCATATTACATCCACCAAACTAAAAGTTGTGCATTAGTTAATAATCATAGCACGAGGAGTTCCCGATGAATAATTATCATAGTGTCAGATTGGTGATGAAAATTGCAAAAGGAGTAGCAAGGAGACAGTTCTTGATGTTGAGGGATATGTGTAACTACTGACATCTCTCAAACATCAACCACCAATTGTCATAATTATTCCTCACCAATCCATATATCGTCCAATCATCAAGATAGACCTTAAGGAATTTATGGATAAAATCCTGAAATTATTGCACTATAATACGTGAAAACACAATAGGAACATTCTTCAGTCTAAAAGGCATGACCGTGTAGGAAAAACTTCCCCATTTAGTTATGAAAGTTATATTTCCTTGGTCCTCCTTTGCAATTCTAACTTGATGATAACCTGAGAATCCATCCGTGAAGGAATAGATCTTGCGCCTAGCTACTCCCTCCAATATTTCTTCAGTGAAATGGGTGGGAAAGGGATCAATGACACATACCACATTCAAATCTCTGTAATCAACACAAATATTTGTCATCCCATCATTTTTAATGTTAATAACCATTAAGCTAAGCCATTTTGATTCCTCATCAGCGTCAATGATGCCTAATGCGATCATCTTATGTATCTCTTCCTTTACCCAGACGCGTAGATTTTGGTACATTTGGTAAGGTTTCTTCCGAATTGGGCATGCTCCTTCCCTTAGATTGATTTTCATTTCCCCTAAGGAGTGGTGAAATCCTTTTAGATCCTAGAACCTATAGGGAAATAAGTCCTTAAATTCATACAATAGATCAATGATCTTTTAAATATCCTTTTTTTACCAATAGTGTCATTTTTAACCTTAATTTTCTTCATCGGTTCAAGATAGGTGTGTGCTTGTTCATCAGCACTATCTATTACTTCACGTGTACCCATAGTATGGCTAGCATCCAAGTTATCCACTTCTTCACCATCGATCACATAGAAAAAGTTTCCTTTCTCTTTCTCAATGCATGTGCACTCAATTTGTTCCTCCTATGATTCTTCCTTATCAAAACACGCTTCTAAACTAGGTTCACATAAAAATTCCATTATTTTATCCTCCGTCATGGCAGTATCTCCCATAATTAGGCAATTAACAACCTAAAACTCCTCATCCACCGATGGTTTGGTGCTCCGATATTCAAAATGTTGAAGGAGATAAAGCATCAACTCCTGCCAATTTCATGTCTGATGGCGCATATTTGAGTGAATTTATCACACATGCGCATAGCCTTGTAAAGTGGAGTACAACTGATGTACCCATAAAGAAGGTGGCATGGCTTCTGTGCCTTCCATCCAATCCTTCTCACATTCTTGGATGTCAAACAAGTCGGGCTCCTTCCCATGATAATAGCATATGATAGAAGGTGTATTTATCCTATAAAATGTAACAAAGAACGTGATTCTCACTTCATGCCACTCTAGAAGGCTATCACGATGGGTATCCGACCAACATGTTGTGGTTCCGAGCAAGGTATAACAACGCATCCCCCTCCTCTCAACCTCACTTCTCCATTGGGTCTCCATTTCTTGTAGGAAAACATCCTGGTTTGCTCCTCCAAAGTAACTTGGATTTTTTTTTCCTTTGAGACGCTTGATTGAGCATGTGTTTGCTACCCTTGTCACCAAGCCTCTTAAGTGCCTTCCCAACAACACATATGTATCATGTGCCAAATTCTAACCTGCCATGCTAGTTGTATCACTTATAGATTGAGCATCTTCCCACTGAATAACACACTCCTTTGTTGGTTGCACAAATTTAGGGTCCGAGATAGTGCACACGTAAATTCTATATAGGTCCTCTTCTCCTAAAGGCTCAATATAGGGTGTTGAACTCCCATCTGTTTGAGGAATGATAACCTGTTTCTATTTCTTCTCAAATCTTATCTACCCCTTATTAAAACTCAAGTTAACATTGTTCTTATAGCACCAAGGGCACCCAAGTAACACTGGAAAGTTATCATTCTCATCAAGTGCTAAGAATTCAAGTCCCCAGTGATTTTTTCCCCTTGGATAGTTATTGGAACATCCTTTAAAACACCAATGGGCATTGCCTTTGTCTTGTAGGCCATGTACAACACATTTAAAGATGGTTGTAATAGGGGTCTTCCCATTTTATTCCAGGCATCCAGGGTGAGAACATTGAATCCCCTCCTATGTCAATAAGAATATTGCTTAGGAGCCTTCCATCATAGTTGTTGTTGTGGGGGGGATGTTAGCATGCAAAACCTTCCTCTTGCGCTCTACTCCAACACTTGGTATGTTATTCCTCAACAATTATTCCAATAGAGGAATGATATTTTCTTGCCTCAACATTTTCCGTACCTCCTTCATATCATCTAGATCCTTCAATGGAGCCTTAACACTCTTCTTCTGCTCCAACTTTCGGGATTTCTCCTTCTGACATTTAATTTACCCTTGAAGATTCTTGATTACGTCCATGATCTCTTCATAGACTTCCTTCTGATGGGTAGGTCCAGATACTTACCATACACCACCTCTTGTATCAAAATCAACGGTCTCTACCTTGGTATCTCCCTGGCACATGCAGCCTCATCTCACGTCATAACCAGTACATGTTCTAACTCTACCTCACGACCCCCTCTTGGCATCCACTACGAGTATTCTTTCTTAATGCTTACCATCCTGGTCCCCTTATCTTTCCAGTGTTGTTGGTTCATATGTTCAAATAGCTGTGGGCATTTCTCATACTTTTTCTTTTTTCAACACCAAGAAATTTGTAGTATATCAGGACTTTTACATTTATGGTGCTCCGTAGACCCAAATTGTTATAAATTCTATGTGGGAACTCACTTCGTCTGTATCCGTAGTTTCCTAGAGCTTGGAATCCTCCGCGAAAGCCTCTTACATGAGCCCCTCCATCCATGCATTCTTCATAGTGCTAAGCATCATCCTTGGAATTGTTTGCAATGTCGGTCCGGTGCACACCAATATTAATGGATTCATGTATCTAGTCAATAAATCTACAATCCTTAGTCTCATGAGTAGTAGAGGTACAAATATTGTAGTAACAAGACAAATTCTTATTGATCACGCGTTGTAGTAGTGGACACCTACTATAATCATGATCCCCATGGAAAATCTCACAGTCTGTTGTCATAGCACACATCGATCTCCGAGGAAAATTATCCTTTTTGTTCCCATCTACCTCTTAATTTTTGCACCATATCCCACTATGAGTCTCATGCACCAAGTTTGCATATAGCTTCTCTAACTACTTTTCCATTATAGCAATATGAGATTTAAGAAAAGGGATAACACCGGTATCAATGCTTCCAATAGCCTCGATGCACAAGGTAGCCTCCAACGGCTCATGTGGGTCTGTGAAAGACTTATGTGATAATGCTCTCCTAAAATGTGTTATTAGTCCTCCAACAAACCATTGAGCATGCTAAGAAGGATGACTATCATAAGACAATTTTCATAAGAGATTCTTAAAACACATGTCATACTCTCGCACACTCTCTGCCAAACGTTGTTGAATCCCCTTCATCGTGATAATGCTCTTTTGTTCAAACTCACGAATATGAAATTCAGCTAAGAAGGCGTTATGCAGTTTAGTGTAATCTACCAATGTCTAGTGGGGGTCATACTTCCGGTACAAACTATGTGCGCATCCCAACAACATTTTTTAAAACTGATTTGTTTTCCTTTCTGAGGTATTGATCCCCTTTACGTACCATAATAGCTCACACTTGTGTACATGCTCTTTAGCATCCTCAACACATTTTTAGTCTTGTAGGGGTAAAGAAATGTCAAAAATAACTTGTTGAGATGGTTGAGGCCCTTGTCCACCCGATCTAGAACCTTGAGTTCCCCCGCTATTACCTCTACCACCAGATGCACTAGATCCACAAGCGCATGTCCCTCTTGATCCTCTAGATCCACCAGGTTTGCTAGTTCCTATTCCACCAGATCCTCCTCTTGTGCCTGGAAAGTGTCCTGAAGTGGTCATGCCTTGTGTCCCCATTGTCATGCTAAACTGGACGCCAATAGTTTGTGATATTGCACCGCTACCAGATGTGTGTCCCACACCACTTCCAGATGCGATACACAAGCTTTTTATACGTAAACGTTCTCAAATTTCATTCCAGAAAATATACCTCCAAACATAGGAAATGATTATGTAGCCATAGATGTGCCAAAAGAAAAGTTATACCTCTTGGGTGTTGATCGGTCACTTCCTTCAATACCAACTGGGTTAACAATAGTTATCTCTGGATTTGGAAAACTAAGTGCCAAGGGATAGTCAACAGGCCAATTAAGATGTGTGCCAATGAATATCCTTTCTCCAAGGGATGAACTCTCATCAGAAGCTATAAGGATCTCTCTTCCACATTTCCCAAGATCAGGTAGCATAGAATAATCAGGCTCCACATCCTCTGCGTGAACCACAGTTCCTTTTTGAAACATCTTCCTCCATAAATCCATTAATCATGCAACTTTTCTTTATCTATCTAGCTTCCTCCCACATGCTTCATTATATTTGATTCCTCTCTCTTCCCTCTCCCTTTCATCCACAACATTCGCCATATTTCTCCACCCTACCTCCCTCATCCAGCGCTCAGAAGAATCTTAGGTGGCCATAGGAAATGCTTCTAAACTCAGTGTAATGATTAGGATCATGATATCTAAAGGGATAGCATGCAAGAAGGATCCTCCTTGCTCCCTTAAGAACTCAAACTTAGTTATCTCTGGATAGGAATACGTATAAATCATGTACTTCAAGGTGTAACTCGTCAACACTCTACTCCACCAATGATCAAAAACATGTGTTGAAACTAGATCAACATCATGCAGCCTCTGATACTCATCTTGGGTCCACACGCAAGGTTTATAGAACTTGCTTGATCTAGATACATAAGCAAAAATCCATTCATACAACACTATTGGGAGGCAACAGAAAAAGGTCCCATAAATCTCATGATATAAATGTTTTTCAACCCATTTACGTGCATCAAACTCAGGTCCAGTAATAAATCTCTGAGCGAACTCATCCTTTGTTCCTAGAAACCATGCTTCGACACTATCTAAGGTCAAGCACTTTGTCATCATGCACCATTATCACAATATCTTTGAAAAGAGATCTGGAAAATGTAACCAAGATGTATTCGTTTATTTATCCTTAATAACTTTACTAACCCCAAGCACGTCGGCCTATCACCCAAAGGGCACTACGCGCTCAGCCAAGGCACGCACGGGTGCCGAGCCCCTCCTTTATGTGAGCGTTGTGAGAAGGTTCCACCATTAATGGAGGATGATTTACAAATGCAGGATTATATTCACTTACTTAATATAGTTCAGGTAGCCACATTATAGTCAAAAGGGTCATATCAGATAATATATAGTGATTGGAAAGGACCTAGCTCCCACAGATCCTTCCCCATATGAGACCTTATCTATATATTTCCCATTTTAACCCTTATTACATATCATAGTATCATACAGAGGTTGATGGTCATCCATCACAACCCTTACCACTACTGCAGCACATTATTTGTCTACTTCTTATTCCTTATGCATTCCCTTTTTCTCCCATCCACTATGTGTCTCTCTTATCTTTAGCTTGAGCATCTCTCTTTATAGGATCAACACCCACTGAAATGCCTTTTTTTGGATAGATCTCATGCCAAGTATCGATGTGGCCCTCCATTGGTGATTTCTTATTCATTTGCAAACCCTCCACTCTCTGCAATGATGTCTTCTAGGAATATTCCCTTTATGGAATATTATTTTCTTGACCTCCAAGGTTCTAGGTTGGCACCTTATCCACCCATCACGCCTAGTCACTTCCTCACGTTTTTCCTCAAGTCCCTCTAGAATGCCAAATATGGCTAAGTATTTTAAACTCATGTTGTGCTTCTCGCGCGCACCCTGGTTTCACTTAAACCCTTGTTAAATCCCTTTATCTTGCATGCTTTCCTCTAAGCTCCCTTCTTCTTATTGGTCCTGCACGTGTGCACCCTTTTTTACTTAGTCAATATTTTAGGGGCCAACAAGATTCATGCCTCTCTCCCACATGCAATGTACTATGTATATTTCATGAGCAATAAAAATTATGTTCTGTGTTAGTTATTCTAACCTTTGCATGATTTTTGTCTCTCTTACCACTCATTGCAGCAGGGTATTCTATGCATATTTCATGTTCATTCGCAGGGTTTAGTTTATTGCTCTTAAACAAATGAATATTGTTTGTATTTCAGGATTGTGTTTCAGTGGTCCAACCTCCCCTTAGTGCATTGGCTTGATTTTTTGTTTTTGTTGCATCTATCCAACCTCCCCAGGGTTCACACTTTCACCATTTTGTAGGGCTAGGGAAGTAATCAACACTCATTTCTTGGTGTATCACTTCCCTTAGTGTAGGTTTCAATTCCATGAATCTTTCTCCCTATCCTCTTGGAAGCATTAGATTAGGATTAGGCTATAGTTTTTCCTACATTAGGAGTAGTTAGTGGTAGGTAGGTAAGGAGAAGGAGTTGGCAATCTCTGAAGAGCTATCACATTTCACAGTGTCCCACACTGAGGATAGATCCATTTTATTCAATCACGCTGAATGCCCCATCTCAAACAGGGCAATTCGTGCGGTGATGTGATTCCGCATCAGCAGCTATAGAAGTAAAGGAAATAGTGGAAATAAATATCAAAGACTATTCCACAAGTATAGTAAGATAGAACAATATGTGAGAAAATGTTTTAATTTTGCGTTCTACAAGTTTTGATACAAGACATGATATTGAACCTAGGTTTATGATTTTTGCAAGAATTTAATTTTTGTAGTGATACAAAACTTTTTATAATTATATATTCATTTTCTTAGAGAATTTTTTTTATTACCTATAAGTTTAGACATTTAGCATAAAAGACCATGAAAAGTCATCAAAATTAGAGAATGATTCCTATGTAATAAATTATTCTTTTTTAATCATAAATTCATTAAATTATGATTACGTATTTGTAGGAACCATGAAAAAGGGATATTATACTTTATAAAAAGAAGAATATAAAACATATGTATAAAAAAAGATGGTTCAGCTATGTTTTCAATTTAGAAGTTGATTTTTTCTTATTTTGTACCATTTCTGTTTAGAAGTTTATTTTCACACTTTTAATACATATCATCCATATAATCTTCTCATGTGAAATAGTTTTTCTAGGGATTCATCAATGTTTCCTGCAACATATAATAATTATTGGTAAATTTTAAGAGTTGATATTCTATCTTATTTTTGAAAGATATAATTTTTCTCATCTTAAGAGGACGGCTATGGAGAGAGGTTTATCTATTATTAATAAAGTTAATATGGTATACAATGTTATGCTTAAGATGTAGGTGTAGGAAGAGAAAGTCTAGTAGTGGCAGAAGTGTGTGGGGTTCCCCCTATGAGGAACAATTCCTGCGTCTGGTGTTGCACATCTCTCCTGGCCACTGTGATCAACCTAATGAAGAAGAATATAAGCAATGAAGCAATGGTTGGGATCCCATTCATGAGATAGCCAACTCCTATTCCATCATTGGCAAGGGGGACAATCTAGATAATCTATCGCCTCCTCCTCTGAGCACTATGTTCATTGCACTGGTGTAGGTTTTGTAGGCCTCCTTGTTCTCTAGAACATTTTCGTCACTACACATTTTTCAGTTTAAAAGCAGACTATCTTTGTAATTCTTAGTTTTTTTCGTTCTTTTGAGACAAGTTGACTTTTTCTCGATGTATTCTTAACTCAATTTAACAAGTACTCTAGTGTGTGAACTATTCCACCCAAATTCTTTATGTGATAAAAATGTGTACTATACATTTTCTTTTATATATATATGCATTAACTCAAGTTAAAAGAAATGAACTCCATAAGGCAACGATATAGTAAATATATTATGGTTATAGAAGTAGAGGAATTAGTGGAAATAAATATCAAAGACTATTCTACAAGTATAGCAAGATAGAACAATATGTCAGAAAATGTTTTAATTTGTGTGTTCTACAAGTTTTGTTTCAAGACATGATATTGAACCTAGGTTCATAATTTTTGCAAGAATTTAATTTTATAGTGATACAAAACTTTTCATAATTATATATAAATTTTCTTAGAGAAATTTTTTTATTCCCTATAAGTTTAGAAATCTTAATATAAAAGATCATGAAAAGTCATCAAAAATTACATAATGATTTCTATGTAATAAATTATTCTGTTTTAATCATAAATTCATTAAATTATGGTTATGTATTTATTGGAACAACAAAAGGTGAATATTATACTCTTATAAAAAAGAAGAATATAAAACATTTGTATAAAAAAAATATGGTTTGGACTATGCTTTTCCATTTAGAAGGTTGATTTTTTCTTGTTTTGTATCATTTCTAATTTAGAAGTTACTTTAAACAGCTATTAATACATTTCATCCCTAAATTCTTCTCATGGGAAATTGTTTTTCTGGGGATTCATCCATGCTTCCTACAACATACAATAATTATTGGTAAATTTTTAGATTTGATATTCTATCTCATTGTGGAAAGATATAATTTTATCTCATGCTAACCAGGACAACTATGGAAAGAGATTTGTTCTGTTAATAATAAAATTAATATGATATACAATGTTATGCTTAAGATGTAGGTGTAGCAAGAGAAAGTCTTCCTTAAGGTTGAAACATGTTCAACTGATTATATCACATTGGGGTAATGTCCAATGCGTTGTGTTGTGTTCCTCTACACTCTTTATGCCATTGTTTACCCTCATAAGGTTATTGTCGAGGAGTTTTACAGGCACTGATTGAGAATTTGATGGACCTCATCTTCCCAGCACTGTTGCTTTCCTCCTACATTGCAATGTCCTTCTTACTCTCATACTAGCAGAGTTTCTGATCGGCTTGGTGGAACTACTAGTAGAGGTGGAAGTGTGTGGGCTTCCCCCTCTGAGGAAAAAAATCCTGCGTCTCAAGTTGCACATCTCTTCTGGCCACCATGATCAACCTATTGAAGAAGAATATAAGCAGTGACACAATGGTTGGGTTCCCATTCATGGGATGGCCCACTCCTATTCCACTGTTGGTTGGGGGGGACAATCTAGATAGTCCTTTGCCTCCACCTCTAAGAGCCATGTTCATTGCAGTGGTGTAGTTTTCTGTGGGACTCCTTGTTCTCTAGAACAATTTAACTCCTACACATTTTTTCGGTTTAAAAGCACACTATATTTGTAATTCTTGGTTATTTTCGTCCTTTTTAGATAAGACGACTTTTTCTCGAGGTATTATTGACTCAATTTAACAAGCATTCTAATGTGTGAACTATTCCACCCAAATTCATTATGCGAAAAAAAAAATGTACTACACATTTTGTTATATATATAAATGCACTTAATAATATAAAAAACAAATCTTAAAGTGGGCGATACAATTATCTTTTCACAACGCAATTTTGTTTTATTCGCCATGCTGCTGTCTAATGTCACCTAAACGCTTCCCCCAAGTTATGGCCGCCAAGATTAAATATGTGAAGTGGGTTGGCTATGTTTTCAATCTTAAATACAATATTAGATTACCGACCACCTCCATCTTTCTAACAAAAAACCCAGTCGTTTCTTTCACTTTTGTGTAAACAAATTATTTTCACCACATTTTGAACGGGTCCATGGTATTCACGAAGATAAATTATAAGGTTGAAGTTTCGTGAATACATAATGATAAATTTTGATGAATACATACTCAGTCTCTGTAATTTGTTATTGATAATGCTGAAAAGACAGATAATGCAATATTTACCGAGTCAATTGAATTGTTCAACTGGGAGTTGTTAAAATTTGGCTATATAAACCAACGAATCTCATGTTCATAATACACTACAATTCAAACGCAGAATCCTTTGCTTTGCTTTCTCCTTTTTCTCTCTGATTTCACTTATTTTTGAATAAGATGGATAATCGCATGATTTACTACACGGTGGGTGTTTATGTGTTGCTATGTTGTTACAGCGAGCACCGTACTGTCATGGCAGCCGATTCAGATCCCCTGCAAGATTTCTGCGTTGCAGACCTCCAAAGCAAAGGTGAATTCTTTTTAATTTTTCTGTCTTTGTAATGTAATGTTTGGATGTGACGGCTTACTTGAACACACTTGGATATGATTGAACAGTTTTGGTGAACGGAACATTCGTGTGCAAAGACCCAAAGGAGGTTTCTGGAGAGGACTTCTTCTTTGCCGGAGTGGGGATTGCGGGGGACAAACAATCGGGTGCGCTCCAACGTGTCTCCCGCGAATGTTAACCAGATTGGCGGGCTCAACACATTGGGAATATCGTTTGCTCGCATCGACTTTGCAGTGGGTGGAATAAATCCTCCTCACACTCACCCGAGAGCCACGGAAGTTCTGTTTCTAATGGAGGGAACGCTTTTTGTTGGATTTTGTTGATACAAACAACACGTTCTTCAGCAAAACGTTGCAGAAGGGAAATTTGTTCATGTTTCCAAAGGCGTTGGTTCATTTCCAATGCAGAATGTCGGGCAGGAAAATATGCGGTGGCCATTGCTGGATTGAGCAGCCAGCTTCCCGGAGTTCAGACCATCGCCAATTCTCTCTTTGCAGCAGATCCGCCCCTCCCAGATTCCGTCTTGAGCAAGGCCTTCCGCATCACCGAAAAAATAGTTCAGTACATTAAGGCCGAATTCAAATATTAGGATAACATCGAAATTGAATAAATGGTACTAGTGCTCTATTCAATAAAACCAAAATAAAGTTATGTCGTTCTCTATTATAATACCACCAAGAAGACACCATATATGGTGTACCAGCTTGCCTTTTAATTATTTATGGATCTGTCCTTAAAATTGCCTCCTATGAATTTATTACTATATAGCAATAATAATGTAAATGATGGGCACATTGATAGGACGGAAAAGCATTTAATTTATTTTTTTTACAAAGTTTGAAAACTCGAATGCTTATACAATTATATTCGAAAGTAATAAACATGAAGCTCTAAATACCACATTATGGTTATTGTAATGTTAGAAGAACAAATAATAAATAAACAATCTTACTCAAAATCCATCCTATGAAAATGTACTTTAAAAATGTCTCCTACAACAATAGACTTTAAAAATGCCTCAATTTATGTATATATACACTAAAAATACCTTCAATGAATTTATTATTAGATATCAATAATAATGTTAACGACGGACACATTGATAGGGGAAAGTTTTTTTAATAGAGTGTTAGTGAACTTTGAAAACTGAAATGCTTATACAATTTTATTTGAAGTAATACAAGTGAAGCTATAAATACATAATTCTAGCTATTATAATTTTCGACCAAAAATCAAGAACTGAGTCGTGTTATCATGCATCTAAAAGAGACAAGACATACTAAAAGGAATGATAAAGATGGAGCAAAGGTAAACTTTTCTTTTCCAATATTTACAATTTCAACATCTAGTTGTTTTGTATTTTTGCATATTATTCTAAAAGAAAAAAAATAGATATAAATGTTTTGGGGGAAACATATTTTTGATAGTATTGTAACAATAACTCCTTGTCGATCAATGCTCTTATTATTCATTATTATATTTTGCATGGTTAGCCCTTCTATTTTTTATATTGTTATATGCACCAAGAATTTCAATCCTAATAATGTTCCTTTCTGTGGATTTTCTTTTAAAATGTCATTTTCTATTACAAAAATGGGAAAATATTTTTATTATTTTCATTAATTTTTAGACTATTGTATTTGTGAAAAAAAACAAATGGACAATTAAAGACATTTCACATTGTGTATTTTGTATAAGAAATAAATCAAACTTACTTTCAGAATGTACTATTCACACTGACCCAAATTGAACACACAAATTTACCATAAGCATAATAATTCTATTACATTTAAGATTACTTTGGCATCTAGCCATTCTTACCTAACATATATTGTATTTGTGAAAAAAGACAAATGGACAATTAAAGACATTGCACATTGTGTATTTTGTATAAGAAATAAATCAAACTTACTTTCAGAATGTACAATTCACCCTGACCCGAATTGAGCACACAAATTTACCATAAGCATAATGATTCTATTCCATTTAAGATTACTTTGGCATCTAACCATTCTTACCTAACACACTTTTTATTCATACATACAATTGACATATTCGTCTACTTTAAACATTTTTTTAATCAGACAAGCGAGAAAATTTATTTACTGCATATAAATGTGTTGAAGAATGAAAATTATTTTTCTCTTTGGAAAATAATGCATCAATCCGAAACATGATCATTGTACTATATTGACCTTGTTGGTTTATTATTTATAATATTGAGCAATATGTTACGAAAATCCAGCATACATAGAACTTACCCTACTTGCATAAATTTTGTTCGCAAAGTGAGAGAAGCACAATAAAGTTGTGCCATAAGGTTGATACCTACTATTTTCTTGTGTACATTGGTATGTCCTTTTATTGAAGGAAGATGTCTAAGATATAAGCTAACAAGAATGATTGGAATACAAAAAATTTCAAACGAACATGACAAGCAAAAATCACCATGAACATGTTTCTATACATGGCCCAACACATTCATCTCCAAGAATCTCTTGTCGTCATTAAGAATGGATTAATCACATTTTATTTTCCATTGGAAAGATGCAAGTGTTCTTCCAATCAGTTTATTCATGTCATTCATAAACATACAAAATCTTCCATGTATTTTGGATACACTAATGTTGAATGCTATGATGTTTGTGGGTGAAATAAATATTAATGATGAGATATTGTTCACTATAATATTATAAATATGTTTTTCATTTGATTAATAATGAACAACATTCTTAGACAAATAGTAGTTTAGATGACCATATTCAATGTTGCTTATGCCCTGAAAAATTATTAGATGTAATATAATACAATTATGGATATAATTGTATATTAAAAAGGATTATTGTAAATTAATTAATTAAAATTAACCATACACAATCAAATTAACAAATCAATAGTTGTAAAAAATATAAAATGATAAGATGATTTCTTGAAACAAATTAAGCTAAAATTAATTATCTGTATAGAGTGGTATATACATGATTTAGTTATGAAGAATGGATGGATGATTTGTTCTTAACCTGAAATATTTGTCTTTAAGACTACCACTAGAAAAATCTATGGTCATGGACCATACAACTATGCTTGGAACATGATAACATCCATTTGTATGGTTTTGAACATGTTTGTAGTGCAGTTGTGTGACATCTTCTTACTTTCACTTTCTCGAAAATGAGTATCATTATAATTTTCTCAATCTTTCTCAACGTCTAAAAAATTTGTAATAACATACAACAAGTTAAATACTTAGATAACTATAACAATACCATTTTTACTTTCCCATAAGTGTTCTAAGTGTTTAAAAGTGTCATATCATATACCTAGGTTATCATAATTTATTCATTTTTTATAAATGAAACAACTTTAATATCATAATTATATCATGAAAACCATTATAAAAGAATCTAATTGATCTTACAATTCAAAAATAGAAAGAGGAATTCATTATAAATTTTAAAAGGGTGTCATAAGTTAAGATATGTCCTTAAAGCATAAGAAATTTAGTTTAAAAATTTATTATTATTCTTAGTTTTATCAATAGATGATCATAGTTAAATTTAATATATTTAAAATAATTCTCATTTCAATCCTTCTTACAACCTTTTGCAGTCATTAATAATAATATTAAGAATCTATATATTTTTTCATTACCACAAAAATATTTATTGTCATTATGAAATATCACTTTAGTTCCAAAGTATCTTGTGTTTTGATATAAAACCCCATCTAAAAACAAATTTCATTAAAACACTTTTCTTAATACATGATACCCTATTAGGACTTCAATTTCAAAAAAAAAACTATTAAAGATATATTTTTATACCCCATTAATTAATTAAATTTATTTCCTATATTTTTGTCAAGCCTAAATATTTAGAATTTCAAAATTGCATTTTTTATTGATTTATAAAAGTATAAATCTAATTCAATAATATTTTATATACTATAAAAAAAATTGATTATTGTAGGCCAAATCCATGAACATTTCCATCGAAGTCTTTTACTCATAATGTGTTTGGGATTCATGTAATCTAATGCGCTAAAATTAATAGGAACTTTACAAGGTCATAACTTGAGCTCTAGGTGTTTGTTTGAGTCCGTTTTTTTTTTGAAACCACATGTTTCGATGAGACGAACCCAGCGGCAGTCTGCCCTGCCCTACCAATGGGGGAAAGTTTTTTCGCATATTTTTGGGCCCTAAATCCACCATCTTGAGGCTGAAAATTAGGATTTAAGTTATAGTTCACTTTTTTCCTATTTTTGGGCATTAGTTAATTTTAGTCTATTAGTTGTATGATGAGTTAGAAATTTGGAAATTCCTCTAATTTAGGGATGTAGAAGATGCGTGGCAATTTTTTCCCCGTACGAATAAGCATGCGAACTTACTAAGAATAGTAGGTTTTAGTAAACTACTAAAAATAGTAATTTCCGCCACCTAGAGTAGATTTAGTCAAAGTTAGTTAGATTTTACTTAGAAAGTCGAGTTGGGAATTTTTTTCCTATTTAGGAAACATTGTAATTCTTTATCCAATAACGAAGAAGGAGATCTATTTTCTTTGGAGTTCATATTATTTGCAGTCAATCAAGTTTGGTTAGAATTTTTCTACATTATAATTTGTCATATTTCACAAAACCATGACTTGAAAAATGTTATAATGGATGAGTTGAACAAATGACCTATAGTTTACATAAATATATTCTTACGCCCCATTAAATAATAGAATTTTGGGTCAAATTCATGGCCATTTTCATTGAAGTCTTTCTTTATAGACATGCATCCATCGAAATTATTTACTTATAATGTGTTTTTTATTTATGTAACCTATCTTATTTCACAATACCATTTTAGAAAAGCATCCATCCAAATTATTTACTTATAATGTGTTAGGGATTTATGTAACCTGTAATATTTCACAAAACCATAAGTTCAACTGACAACCTAAAGGTTAGATGGCTTGGAGTTGACCAATGACCTAATTCTTTATTCATTTTTGAAATGGAAATATTTTTATTTTAAATGAAAATTCCATGTAGTGAATAAAACTAAAGGGAGACTATACTATGGAAAAGTGACATGTGAGCATGGGAATCTACAAGTAACTCTTCCTCGCACCCAACCTCCCGAGGTCATGTCGAGACAACCGGTGTGGATGGAATACACGTGGGGTGCAGATAAACTAGTTAGGTAATATTATGTCCTCAACAAGAAATAGCGGGATCTGTGAATCCAAGGAAAAGAAGGCCCTCCTAACCTAAACCGGTGTGATAGATTATTTTGCGAGGATAGCTTATCAAAGGCTCCAATCAATATCAAGCTCTGTCGTGATCTGATCTATGCGTTATGGGATACGTGGAAGATGACCTACGGGTGCTTTGTATATATCTCCTGACAAGGTCATGAAAATGGAATGACTAAATGTGTAGTGGATATTTTGGTGCTTTATTGACGATTCTATGGCCTAGTCAAGAAATCTTTAGCTTGATTAGCTGCTATGTTTAATAATGATAGTTGTGTGATGATGTCTGGTGGAAGTGGAGAGGACCTAAACACTAATGTTTGCAAACCAGCATCAACATCAGATTGATTTGTAGGCCCGTTGGGTTGTGGGACCTATGGATCACAAACGTAAGTTCGTGGTTGTTGTGGACCTGCTATGGTCATATGAAGAGTCAACCCCTAGTTCCGAGTATCTAGTAGTCATATGATTTTTCGGCTTCTACGTTTAGAACTAGAAGTTGCATGATTTTCTTGGAGTACCTAACAGGTGTTCTGGCAACTTGGATATGTAAGCTAGTGTCTATATCAACGGGGAGGTCTCGTGCGTGTGACTCTGGGACTAGTGGATCACAACCGAATGTTTTCTCTCTTTTAGGTCCTTCTACAGTCATACAGATATCTATCAAGGAAGTCTATAATTTGGCTGATTTTACCAAAACATGTGTGCTTTTTTGTCTTCTATGTTTAATCCTCTTAGTTGTGTGCTGATTTCTTGTAGGTCTGTTTTTGTTTGGAAGACTTGAATTCTGAGATTTTGGTCTATGTCAATTAATGCTACAACAAGATGGGGTTGAGGTGGCGCAATTGGCTCAAAAATATATTCCCTGGGCTCTCTAGGTCCCGTGATTGTCATACAAGATCAATATAAACGTAACTAAAAATAAATAAACTTATTATGCAAGATATATCTACAACATATATATTCCTCTATTTTTGTATTTTTGATAGAAATTTTAACAGAACTGAAAGAACAACTATTTAATATATTTAGAAAATGACAACTAGTCTAATAACAAAATTAAAACAAGCAAGGTAGCCTGGTATAGCTGCTTGCCTGTGCAGTTGTGATTTTAACCTAAATACGTAGATAACTGATTAACTTAAATTGAAAGACTCTCGATCCTACCTCAGAAGTGAGGAATGAATCATAGTTTCTCAGAAACTATCAATCCCCACAGCTTCCCCGGTAATATTGAAAGTGAATTTAACTGAAATGAAATAATTCACTGCTCTATTTGATATGTTTTAGCTATAACTTTTTATAACTCAAACCTAGCATTTGCAGAATAGTGGCGAATCCAGTAGTGTATGATTTTGTCCCCTCAGAATGATCTTCTCGTTCCTTCGTGTTCACGTGAATCCAGAGGAGCGTGTATATGCTAGCATCAACAGAAAAGATATTTTGAACAATGTGTAGACACCAAATTTGGGTCTTACGACGCCCTGTACCCCACATATCACCTCGCAACCTAACCATACCTCACCACCTAAACCTTACACACTTAATTATTTATTAATTACCATATAATTAATAAATCCACATCTCCACCCCTGCCACCTCATCATGACCTAGCCCTAACCCTAAACCAACCTAATTAAGACCTATGACTTGGTCCAGACTCACACCCATGACTCATCACCCCTCACCCGGATCAAAAAAAACCTAATAATAACTTGACCAAGCCCACAACTGATCCATCAGGAGAAAAGGAGGGAAAGTTGGCTATTTTACTAAAAATAGCCAACTTTGACCTAACCGACATCGGTCCCTACTCGACCGCCATCTATTACGTAACCACCATCGGTTCCCTATAAATGACCTTCCCCATCCAAAAACAAAGGATCCGGAATTCATTTGCAAGACAGAGACAAGTGAAGAAAAGAGAAGAGTTTGCAGAGAAGGACATCGAGCCCAAGATTGCAACTGAGTAACTGGATCACCTTCACACTCGTCCAAGCATCGGAAAAGTCAGAGGATAGCTTCATCAGCTCACTTTTGATTGTTAGATCATCCCACCTGAATCTGGCATTCGTCACTGCATTCCTCAAACCTGAATCTTCATCAAGAATGAGTAAGTAGTGTCTTGTATGAACGCAACATGGTGGGGTTGGCACACATGCAGCTAGAAGGGATATCCATTTGTTGGAAGGATTTGGAAGAGATGATGTTTAGGCTAGCGCCCCCGTGAATCATAACACGACATACTCAAATGTCCCGGATGTAAGCCGAGATGAAAAGAGCGGGGTCAGGATCTTCTGTACCAAAGACGACAATTTCATCTTCGGAGAAACGGACAACAGCGGCTTGCTGTATAGGGACAGAAGTGGTAGATTGTTTGGTGAGAGAAGAAACGTGGTTGGGTGTTAAGATGGAGGCAATGGGAAAGGTTTCGTTAGGTAGGACCTCTATCCCTTGAAGGATTTCAATGAGAGCTTGTCGATGAGATTTAGAGGTTTGAATGAGATCATACAGTGTCATTTTTACAGGTGATTGGTGAAGTTGTTTGATCATGGTATGAAGGGAAAATCCATTAGAGACGGGGTAGGTAGGTCCGCGAATAACCACTTTAGGTAGTGGTGCGATCGGGATGGCGGACGGAGAAAGAGAGGCTGCAGGTGTGCTTTCTTTAGCTTTCCCATTGTTTTTCTTCCCTCGAGTAGCAATACTAATCATGTTTATCTCGTGAACACGAGAGGAGGAAGATGGCAGGGATAAGTCATTTTATTCGAGAGTTGGGGTTGCAATAATGATAGATCTTGGTGAGGCGGGGACAGGTGGTATAGGAGAGGGGATTGAAGCTAAAGGTTTCTCCCTTCGCAAGTTGTCTTTCTTAACCTTTCTATCCGAGATAGGTGACTGACGAAGGATGGATTTCAAAGATTTGCATCCCTCCACATCATGTCCTGGTGTGCGGTGGTAAGTGCAGATTTTAGACTCATCAGAACCTATAGGTCGAGGTTTAGATGGATCATAGGGTCTGAGTGGGGGTAGGGAAATGGTCGCATTCTCCACCAACATATCAAGGATCTTGGCATAAGATCCTTTGAGCGGGTCAAATTCAGAGGAAGATGAGGCTATTGATTGATTGGGTTTTGGTAATGGTTGGGTATGGTTGGTTCGTACGGGTGGTGGTTTAGACAAGGGGTTTTGATAATTGGATTTAACTAAACGTGGCTTCTTCAGCGCAAAAGTCATGTTTAGCTGGTTAGATGATGAGGCCACATATGACGTGGTGGCAGGAAACAGCCACGGGGAAAGAGGAGTGACAAAAAACAAATCATTCGATGATGGAGTTTGTTTAGGGTTGGTAGGTGGATAGGATACTTGGGGTGACGGTGTTGATACACCCGTGGATCTCTGTATGGGTATACAAGATGCAGGTCATTTTAAAGAAAACACAGGAGGTATGATGTATTGAGGCAAGGTGGAGGGGTGAGGTCCCAATATAGAAGGTAGGTGTGAGGGCGAGGGTTTTAGTTACGACAGAGGCATAGATTGGACTTGAGGAGATTGGGTCTGTCTCCTAGGTGGATGGACGGCTTTATTTTTGGATAAATCTAACCGTTTAGGTGGGTGTGTTAGGCTGGGTATTGGTGAAGTCCCAAGCGTAGGGCAAGGTTTGGTTAGGTTAATAGAGTTGGATGAGGTATTCGGTAGAGGTGAGGGGGGTGAAGATGAGGACATAGGCATTTTGAGATTTTGTAAACACCTCGGGTATATGGTAGAGGTGTTTGGATCGGTCGTCTGCATTTGAGTAGAGCATGGTGTACTCAAACGCTCCCATAGGACTCGTCTATCTTTTGAGGGATGAAAATATTGACGTATGAAGAAGAAATTTTTTATGGAAGAGAGGTGGGTTGTGATTCCGGCCCACTGTGGGTGTGATACAGGGGGTAAATGGGGTGTTGTATCAATGGGTGTTAAGAGGTCAACTGGTTGCTGAAAAGATTTAGGCGATGAAGAACTAATAGGTAGGAAGGCATGTTTGAGGGGATCCGTCATGATTAAGGAGTTTGGTGATGTCGGTTCGAGAGGTTTCTCTTCTAAGGTTGACAGAAACAATGGCGAGCCTTCTTCTTTTACAGTAAGAGTGGTGGAAGGAAATGTTTGGGAAATAGATAAGTTCGATAACATCCGCTCACAGTCTTGCAGGGATGTGGTGTAAGAAGACTCATTCGTGAGAAGAGAACTCTGGGCGGTTAATTCCTTTATGGGTAAAGGAATGGCAAGGTTATCATCTTGTGTTGATGGTGGTGTAGGGGGTGCAGATCCCTGCGTTAGTGAAGAGGCCTGATTCAGAATTTCCTTGATAGAAGCTTTTGGTTAGGAGTTGAAAACTGCATGGATATCATGAAAACTCTTCTCCTTGGCTAAGGTGTCCTGGTTTATGTTAATGTTAGATGAATGATTTGGGAATGGTTTGTTGAAGATTTTCAAATTTTGATTAGCAGGGGCATTAGGATTATCGAGGGTTATATCCCCTGCATCAACCATTTCCTGCACTATGTTTTTCAACATCTTGCAGTTTTCATGACTGTGTCCCTTCACGCGGTGGAAGTTACAGAAGTCATTTTCTTTGTACCAAGAAGGTATAGCGCGGGTGGAATCAAACCCGGAGTGAGGTTTAACAGGAGGTAAGGTGATAGCTCCTGTTTTGAGAAATTTGTCCAAGATCACACCATAATTTTCTCCCAAGGGAGTGTAATTGATGGGCTCGGCTTTATACTTATAGGTGGCTTTTGGCAGGGTATTAGATGGTGCTTGGGGTTTGACCATCACCACATGTACAGATCCTTTTGATTTCGAAGCAGTCGATGCGTGAGAATTGGTGGTGTTGGGTTTGTTGGTGGAGTCTTGGGTTCGGAAATTGGAGTTTTTGTTGCGCAACCTCAATTTCTCCTCCTCTAAGGCTCGAATCTCTAATTTCGGAGCCATAGTAAAGGCCTCATCAAAGGTGCAGAAAGTTTGAATTTGGAGGGTGGGAGAAATGTGCTTAGCGTAGGCCCGCGTAAAGAGTTCGATGAGTTCAGCCTGAGGTAAGGCATAAGTAAGTTGGTTGATGAGGCCCCGCCATCGTCCAACGAAATCTGCGATAGATTCATCTTCAAATTGTCAGATGGCATAGAGGTCGGCGATGGACACTTTCTTGGCAATATTGATGGATAAGTGATCCAAGAAAGATTGGGCTAACTGGTTAAAGGAGAAAATTGAATGCTAGGCTAGAGCATTGTACCACTCCAAGGCAGGTCCTGATAAGGACATGGGAAAGGTACAGAGTAGTAAGGCATCGTCATGAGCAATCAGATAGCAGGCATGTCTAAACTATCGCAATTGTTGTTGGGGGTCCTCCTTACTATTAAAGCGATTAAATTTCGGTAATTCCCATTGAGGAGGATATGTATGAAGGGGGACAGAAGGATGAATAGGCTCCCAAAAAACTTGCTCATATGTCAGGGTGTTACGACTTCCTGAAACAGAAGCATCAAGATTTTGCATCTTTTCCATCATCTGTTTGATTAAATCATTGGTTGGGTTAGATGAAGGAGTTGTCATTGTAAACAGAGGAGGATTGGTCCAAGAGCCACTACTAGACAATGGTGGGATTGAATGTTGATAAGATAATGGTGATGAATGTGTTGGGGCAGCCGAATAAGGGTGTCCTATATAAGAGGTTGAGGCCACCGGATGAGTGTGTGGAAATGAAAAGGTGGGCGGAGCTTGTGAGGGAAAGATTGTGTGTATAGGTGGCAGGGAGCAAGTTATGAAAGAGACAGTCTGTGAGAGAGATGAGGTAGGGTTAGTGGATGGTAGTGCTATGTGGGGTCCCAGATTAACGAAAGGAAAACCAATTGGTGTAGTATGAACCACCGAAGCCGCTGAGCTGGGAGACGGGACTAAGGATGAAGATGGTGAGGCGGAGTTATTAGGTGGGGAAGGGGCTAAGTGAGTAGCGATACTAATAGGCATACCAACGAGGAGCTGACCTTCGGGTGTATGGTCAGGGGTATGAGCCAAATAATATTGTACAGCGCTAGGATTAGCATCCAAAAATTTGGCAAAGTCCTTATCTCCTACAGGGATCTTGGGAAAATTAATGGTATCCGTAGGATTCCCCATAGGATGTGAAGGGGGTGATTCAGGAAAAGGCACGGAACAGGCATGTGAAACCATGGCTGCGGCTTGTTTTTGAGTTATAACAACCATGGAAAAGGGGAAACAGAAGTGAATTAGTCAATCCGGCATAGAAACAGCAACAAAATGTTGGAATTGGTAGGTTGTTGGTTTGTCGAGAACTGTGAAAGACATTAACCGATATCGGTCTGATAACTGATGTCGGTCAGACTGTAGCTGGTGTCGGTCAGTTAACTGATGTCGGTAGAATAGGACCGATGTCGGTCACTATGAAAGCAAAGAGAAGATGTAAGAAGCTGCTAGTTTGGGATTAACAATGCTTAGTATACCCACCAAACTGTTCTGAAGTGATCACTGAAACAGGGTATGATAGAGAAACAAAACTAAAAAAAAGCAAGATGCACAAGTAAATCAAGAGACTAACCCTTGGATTAGTTTTAATTATTGTGGGCTTATGCCTTAGACACAAGATGATATCAATCCTAAACAAAATACCTAAGGGAGATGTCAAGTTTGTTTTGGCTTATAAGGTTACCTCAATCGGGCGGAGGAATACCGCGGAAAAGGGGGGATGTTTGAGCTATTGTGTTGATTACGATGTGATTTGGTATGTGTTGTGCAGTGAGAGTAAGATTAATTTCTTGTCAATACCATGGATATCACCCCCACGTGTATGACCTGTTACTTAATCTACGTTCACTAGAATTAAAAATAGCCAGCAATAATGTAATGCACGTGTTTTAAACCCAAATCGAAAATGATATTCGATGAAACAAAGAAGATGACTTTCACTAAAGAAAAGATGAGGAAGAAAGAAAAATTCTTTTACCAAAATGACAAAATATCTTGTGAATATTTAGAAGATGAAAATAGCAAGTGTACTCCCTATATGAAAGCAAGTAAGAAAGAAACCCGAGAAGGGTCCCACCGGGCGTGCCAAAATGTTTCACACAGAATGTTTCCGTTCCAGAATAGAGTTACTTCTATCTTTTCATTCTCTTGAGAAACAGATAAGGGTTAGGGCTAGGAGGAATACCTGTTGAGTGTTGGGAGGGTGTGTGCATACCGTAGAGAGATCAGATCGATTGTGAAGCACTCCTTTTTGTCTAGGAAGGACTACCTGCAAGTAAGAATACAAGACCACCAGATCTTAGTTAGACAATAAGTGAGGGAACTGCCTTGGGCCCAGGAAATATTAGAATTCCTTTTGAAGGTGGTAAGCTCCCTTTCAATACAAATTGATGCAAATGGTAATAAAGAAGCTATTGCGAAATCACGATTTAGGTACCTCCTTGAAAATCAATAGAGACTAGACTACCAATAATAGTATGTCATGATGTTTTTTTGGTCACTGGTTATTGGTACATTCAGGTCAAGTTACGGGGATAGACCAGGATGGATCTGAGGTTGTTAGGAGAAAAATAGGTGAAAGGAAGGTTTTTGGTATAAGTCATAGTGACCGATGTCGGTCACTGGATAACCGACCACGGTTAGAGAACCGCTACCGGTAGGGTCAGTAATCTAGGTGCTTTTGGGATTTTGAAGACTGGTGGATGGTTGAGGGGAATAGTGAGATGATGGGGAAGACTCAGAGAGTGATAAAGCTATCTTCTGGGCAATACAAAGATGTATGGATGAAGGTTAGGTGCAGGGTGCTGGTAGGTGGTAGATCTAGGAGTGAGCTTATAATTACTATGAATCAAAAGTTCAAGAAATGGTGTTTAAAAACATACAAGACACTACATACTCGTTCTTGATGAAGATTCAGGTCTGAGGAATGCAGTGACGAATTCCAGATTCAGGTGGGATGATTTGACAATCAAAAGTGAGCCGATGAAGCTATCCTCTGACTTTTCTGGTGCTTGGACGAGTGTGAAGGTGATCCAGTTACTCAGTTGCAATCTTGGGCTCGATGTCCTTCTCTGCAAACTCTTCTATTTTCTTCACTTGTCTCTATCTTGCAAATGAATTCCGGATCCTTTGTTTTTGGCTGGGGAAGGTCATTTACAGGGAACCGATGGCGGTTACGTAACCGATGGTGGTCGAGTAGGGACCGATGTCAGTTAGGTCAAATTTGCATTCATTCAATGATGCTATTACTTCTACTTTAGGCACCGTGATCCTTAACATTCGTGTAGGGCCACGTACCTTACCTGAACTCTTCTATGTCCTTGAGGGAGAATTCCAATACAACATGTTGTTAGGCTGCCCTTGGATCCGGGCTATGGGATGCGTTCCCTCCACCTTACATAGATGCATAAAATTCGAGTATGAGGGGAAGTCCTACACCGTAAAAACTGATGCTCCCCCCTTCAAAACCTGCAATATGTTATATCACCCTAATGATGTGCTTGTACCAGTCAAGGCACCCATTCATCCAACCCAACCAACTACTTTTCCCACACCTCAACCATCCACCTTAGCCACACCTACACCTTCAACCAATGAAACCATCGCTGCAAATACCACTTCCTTCCCCATGGATAACGTCCCAACCTCAGATCCCTTGGTAGATGTTTTTCAACGCCTTACGCTGGGGGAGTATCACCTATATAACATTAGCACTTCCCATACCCCACAGGAGTACAGACAATTACATGCGCATCCTACCTATGACCGTCGTGTGGGGGAGGTGATCTCCTATGGACCACCTAATTACCGCACCAACCTAACGTATGGGGGTGTCGAAGCATCCTCCGTTACCCCTGAACCTCCCCTTGGTGTGGTTCCCTTCCAATCCGATTTTCAATATCTAACAAATCGTCGTTTCTCCCTCACCTTCTTGACTCACTGTGCTTGGAAAGGTTTTGGTTTCGGTCTTTATGAACAAGGCCGACATACAATCATTCCCGTGACTACACGCAAACATAAAGATCGTAGTGGTCTTGGATTTTCTGAAACACTTACACCAAAGAAACCTCGTGTCAGTTGTATCCAGGAAGATAATGACATTACCTCTTCTGAACCATCATCACCTATTTTTCCATCTTCACCCACAGAGTCTATAGACCCAGAATCTATCCCTCCTAACTTTTTTTTTTCATAAATGCTATCTTCCTGGGTCCTCTCACTTATCAATGTGATAATGAAGACCCATCTTCTCTTCCCCTTCTATATCCAGACATGATCGAAGAATACTCACCTTCAATTAATGTTGTTGAGTGCCAGGATGACGACTCCATCCTCACTTACCTTGGCACGGATGACTCTTATATTCAACGTGCCTTACCATCTGAAACTCAAACCATGTTGAATGAGTCGACTATATAAATCAACATCCACACAGAGGACAATCCTCACATTGTGAAGATCGGACAATCTCTTAATGCATCAGAACAAACTTCCTTCACTACCTTCCTCCGTGCCCGCAACCAAGCTTTCTCTTGGTCCTACGCTGACATGCTAGGAATCGATCCTAACATTGTTGTCCATAACATTACTCTGAAACCCGAATCCAAACCAGTTAAACAGAAACTGAAAAAAATGCATCCACGCATTGCCCTCTTGATCAAAGAAGAGCTTCAACGACTCCTTTCTGTTTCCTTCATGTTACCTATTGACTATCCTCAATAGATTTCTAACATCGTACCTGTCACTAAAGCGACGGGGGAACTTCGGATATGTACAAATTTCCGGGACCTTAACCTCGCTTGCCCAAAGGATGACTTCCCCCTACCTAGTATTGATCAACTTATTGATCTCACTGCAGGCCATGAGATGCTTTCTCTCATGGATGGCTTCTCGGGATACAATCAAATTTTGGTAGCCCCGGCCGATCAACATAAAACCACCTTCATTACTCCTTGGGGAACCTTCTGCTATCTTGTCATGTCGTTTGGCCTTAAGAATGCTGGTGTGACCTATCAGCGGGCTATGACTTACATTGTTCATGACATTATGCACACTATCCTTGAGGATTATGTCGATGATCTTCTTGGAAAATCTAAACATCGCAGTGAACATCTCGATGTTTTAACCATTATTTTCGATCACCTGTTACAATACTGTGTTCTTCTTCAACCAAAGAAATGTGTCTTTGGTGTCCTTTCGAGAAAAATCCTTGGTTTTATCGTCTCTTTGCATGGCATTGAGGTTGATCCGAAAAAAGTCAAAGCTATCCTAGAAATGCCCCCACCCACTAACCTCAAACAATTGTGTAGTTTACAGGGAAAACTCTAATCTATCTGGCATTACATCTCACAACTCTTGGATCGATGTCAACCTTTCCATCATCTCCTTAAGAAGGACATTGTCTCTCAATGGAGCGAAGAGTGCCACCAATCCTTTGAGGCTCTTAAAGCCTATCTCTTGCAGCCACCCGTGCTTGTCCCACCTCAGGATGATCACCCTTACTACCTTTACCTTTCTGCCACCGACCATGTTGTAGGAGCCATGCTCGCACATCATGAATTTGAGCATCGAGAACAAGCTGTTTATTACATAAGCCGTACTTTTGTGGATTATGAGACTAGGTATACACATGTAGAAAAGTTGTGCCTAGCCCTATCATTCGTGGCCACCAAACTCTGACATTACCTCCTGAATCACAAATCTTTTTTCATCACCAACGCTGACCCCATCCATTATATGTAAGCCAAACCTCATCTAAACCAACGCATCACCTGATGGCTTATGCTCCTCGCTGACCTCGACCTTGAGTTTTTACACCAGAAATCAGTCAAAGGACAAACTATCGCAGACCAACTCATGGAAGCCCCTTTACCTGGGGAACAATTTACCAATTTTACTTTCCCTGACGAACTCATCGCAACTCTTTCACTCAGTGAGGTGTCCTATCCAATGACCCTCTTCTTCGATGGATCCAAATGCCAGCGTGGAGGAGGGGCAGGCGTTGTTCTCATTCCTCTTGATGTTGAACCTATGCCTCTTTCATTCCGGCTTGATTTCCCCTACACTAATAATACAACGGAATACGAGGCCCTTGTTTTGGGTCTCTAGGTTGCGTTACACTTAGGTGTAAAGTCTATTAACATTTTTGGCGACTCTCAATTGGTAGTAAATCAAGTTACGGGAATCTACCAATGTAAAAATAAGGAACTTCAAAAGTACAAACATTACGTGGATTCACTTTTGACCTTATTTACTCATTATTCTATCCAAACCATTCCCCGCTCAACTAATAAATTTGCGGATACTATGGCTTGCTTGACCTCACAAATTCCTACCTCACTAACTAACTCTGACATATTTGTCTTGGTCCAACAACTCTTTACCCCATCTTACTCAATCCCGGATGTTTTTATGGTAAATAATGTATCTGCTAATTCACAGGATACCTGGTATCACCAATTTCATGACTACCTTACAACCTTTGTTCTCCCACCTGACCTTACTAGTAACGACAAACGCGCTTTTCTTAAAAGTGTTTCTCATTATGTCATCATGGGGGGACTCCTCTATAAATGTGGCTTTGATGGCATCCTCCTTCGATGTCTAACCGGTGCGGAGGTCACCTATACCATCCAACAAGTCCATGACGGAATTTGTGGTGGACATTTTAGTGGCCTTGCCATGGCCAAATGGATCCTTCGCCTAGGATATTATTGGCCTACTCTTAATAACAACTTCTATGAATATGTTAAGCGTTGTGTTATGTGTCAACAACATGCCAACCTTCAACATACTCCTAGCCACCCGCTACAGGTCGCACGAGATCTTTGGCCTTTGTCACAATGGGGTTTAGACCTTATTGGTGAGATTCACCCACCTTCTTCGCAACGTCACCATTGGATAATCACAGCAACTGAATATTAAACTAAATGGTTGGAGGCCATTCCATTCATTTCAACCAAAAAATAAAAAATCGTTGAGTTCATCAATCATCACATTATCTGTCGTTTTGGTGTTCCTCATCGCCTGATAACAGATAATGGAAAATCTTTCAAAAATAAGTTGTTACAAGACCTTTGTGACAACTTTGGAATCAAACTTAGCTTCTCATCACCCTACTATCCACAAGAAAATGGACAATCTGAATCTTCTAACAAAACCTTAATCAAAATTCTCATGAAAGTCATTAACAATTCTGGGAAAAACTGGCATGATCACATCCTCTTTGCCCTTTGGCCTTATCGTACTAGCATTCATACTTCCACTAATGCCACACCATTCTCTCTACTGTATGGTACCGAGGTTGTCTTTCCTCTCGAAATACAAATCCCTTCCCTAAGAATATCTCTCCAGGATATTCTCACCAATGATGATTTCCGTCAAGAGCGATTAGCCCAATTGGAGCTTCTTGACGATTTTTGTCTTACAGCTCTTGACCACCTTAAAATCTATCAAAAGTGCATCAATCGTGCTTATGATAAGCAACTTCATGAGTGTACCTTTAAGACTGCTGATCTTGTCCTCAAAGAGAATCAACATGTAACCAAACTAGAAAAGAGCAAGCGTGGAAAATTTTCTCCAAATTGGATTGGGCCTTACATTATCACTCACACTTACGGATCAGGCACTTACCATTTAGCTTCGCTTAATGGTAAACCTGAGCCTGAAACCCTTAATGCCTTGCATCTCCGACCATTCTACTGTTGAATTTAGTGTTACATCACTTCTTATCTACCTTGCGCTCATCCCTTGAGCTCATTTACCACCTCATACACCTTTTTTCATGCATCTCAACGTAGAATCAAGCTCACATGGTTTGATCATCACCTCCTCTTAAAGATGTCTTCCCCTTTTCAGTCTGGTCCATGACTTAAAAGTTTAAAAATAACAAGTTCTCAATTATATAATTCTAGGATATTCTTGAGTCAAACTTCTTGCAAATCTAGATGCTTCATGCCAAATCGACATTTAGACCTCTAAGATCTAAACTAGACTGCTCCCTCGAAGGAAAGCTATGTGCACAACCACATCTGCTATTATAAACTAGACTGTTCCCTCAAAGGATAGCTATGTGCAAAGCCACATCATGCTACTATAAGTAGACTGCTCCCTTGAAGGACAACCATACAAAGTCAGCCTCTATTAGAAGCTTCTCACATTGATCAGCTTCATGAAGACCTCAAGAAACAACAAAATGCATATCCCATATAGACTTCCCACATTGATCAGTCTATATCCAGAAAAATAAAAGAAGTATTCAAAAGTACTTTTGAGTCATGGACTTGTCTATTTTGGTTTGGTTTTCTTCCATCAGAATAATCACCTTATAACAAATTCTCTGCGCCCCAGCTATACCATCCACCTCACCTCACCATTTAAAAAAAAAAAAAAACAACAACAAAACTCAAGGGACGTGACGTATATCTGATATATTGTGATTATATAACTCTTTTCACCTATCAAATTCTCGCCTATGCAAGGTAACTAGGGATTCACACTCATCCTATGATAATACATGGTTTTTTTAGCTCTTTCCAACTTTGGGACACTTTTGCCTCTTTTACCTGAATCTAGGATTATGTGTTGACCTTAATCAGGACACGATTCCCTATGCTTAGGTAAGCTCAACCTCACTTCACCTATACCCACACCAACACCGCCAATACCTTACCAACACCAACAACATTACCCTACCAACATCAAACTTTTACAAACCAACAAATTGTCTAACCACAACCAAATTTCCTGAATTCACCTCTCCCTGGTCCTAAGGGAGAACTACATCGGTATGAGGCCCCTCCTTGCTTTGTGCAATGGGCTATGTAGGCAGCACTTAGGAGACATGGGGTCTCCAAAGGTTAGCTCAACCATCCCCTACCATAACCTATCATGTGCTGTTAAAATATAAATGATTTTGCATATTTATGTTGATAATACTCACCTTGGTCTTTTATCAATTCAAAACATTCAAAACACAAACATTCTTATTATTATCGTAAACTAAAATCAACATACATATTCAGTTTTATTTATATGTTAAACAAATACATCTTCTCTATCATCAACGTGCAGGTCGGCATCCTTATTTATTCTTCTACCCCTATGAAATTCACCTAGACCCTTGCGCCTCATCCCGAACCAGGTGGTGATCGTGATCATCGACGTCACTCACCTAGCCTCTCCATCCTCAATGGTGCCACTGCTATTGGTTCCTCCCACTGATCCGCCCAATCTCTCCTGTAATCTCGCCTCTAGTCTCTCCACTCGTGACTGCGCAACCGCTAACAATCATGTTGTCTCATTCACATGCATTTGAATCTGGTGAACTAAACCCTGCAGGTGATCTCTCTCCGCTGTAATCACAACTATGTCAAGATGATCGGCCCTCTCAGGTGAACCTCGCAGCTCTGCTACCCACCAGAATCTATAAGACTCTGTCGCTCTTGCATCCATTACCCTGCGATAGGTTATTGTCTCTTCTGGTCCTTCTGGAGGTGTCGGCCGGGGAGGTGAGAATGATGCCTCGGCGTCAATCCTCATATATGGTCTATAAACCATGGGTATATCCTAAACAAATCGAAATTATCGCTGCACACGATCTAGGGGAATCCTTTTGTACTCACCTGGCCTGTGTCCCGTAATCCACCTTAATCTCTCTACACCCCTCAAATCCTCAGCTATGTTCTTTGTCACCATATAGTTCCCGTAAGGCCTCCAACAGATATCCGCAATTGTCACCATCTCCCACATCTACCTATAATACTCGACGTCATCTATCACGGCCTCAGATCTCACCTCTTGCTCTGTCTGGACCCATCATCTGAATCCCAACCTCTGCACTCCTGTCTCTCCTTCCTGGATTGGTTAGCCTATTGGTCACACACACACAATGTGCTCATAGGCCCAACAATGTAATAA
Organism: Taxus chinensis; assembly: GCA_019776745.2. Lineage (NCBI taxonomy): Eukaryota > Viridiplantae > Streptophyta > Pinopsida > Cupressales > Taxaceae > Taxus > Taxus chinensis. The sequence goes on along the minus strand of CM034148.1, from coordinate 96,854,781 downwards.
GTATGCACAATCCAGTGTAGTCCTGTGATTTCACCTGCAAGCCCATAAACCCCTGTATAGCTCTGCCAGATATGCGGGTGCCCATGCGAAAGTCACGCTCTTTTCTATCATTTCCCAAATAATACACATCAATGATTTTAGAAATCTTCCCCCATCCACCCTCGGTAATGCATAATACCCCACCACTATCATTAATACCACTGCCAACCTTGTTGCCTCAGGGTGTGCTGCAAACATTATACCATAAGTGAATGTCAAACCTCGCTGTGTCAAATCTCATGCAGCTGGACCAAATACTACTGTTATCGCTCCCCGCGCCACGTTAGGCCCTGCCTGATACACTGGTCTTCCTATAATTGGGAGTCTCAAAATTCGGAACACATCTTCTAACGTCACTGTCATCTCCCTTGTTGGCAGATAGAAGGTATTTTTTTCTGGATTCCATCTCTCAATCAACGCCTGCAACATAGCATGATTGCATGCGATTCGTGAATAATATCAGATTCCACTTAACCCCACATGGTTTATCAATGCCCACTCAGCTAGTGTTACATCCACTCGGACCCGTGACAACAAAGCTGGCACCCTATCATTCATCCTCAACCCTGCCTCTGCCTGCATACATCAAATCAACAAACAACAAATCAATAAATAAAATCCCTAGGTGTTTTTTTATCACATTCTAGAATTTTACACAGTAACCGATATCGGTTATAGATAACCGATACCGGTTACCTAACCGATACTGGTTATCTCTAAATGATATCGGTCACTGTCAATTCTATACACCCTACTTAAAAACACCACCTACGATAATTATTTTCTCGTTTACCCCTCTCTGTACCTACAAACATACCTGAAACCCCTGATTACCTACCCCATAACACTCACCCCATCCCAAACCCTTGCCTATCACCTTTTCTTTTTCATCTCTACCCACTTACCTTCTCTCATCCTATTCATAAACATGCAAGAATTGAATTCCAACCAAAACTTATACCTCTTGGGATGCAGCAGCTTGAGGTGGAACCTGTCTTCCCTCTCTTCTCTACCCGTTGGATGCTTCTCCTTGTTCAGCCATGTTCACCACCCTCTTCAATATAACTTTCCTTTCTGCCTTATTAATCCAAGCCCACGATTACTTTACCTGTCTCTTTCCTCCTTATCACTCAATTCTCCCATGTAATTACCTGTATAAGCCGTCAACAGCGTCGCATTCTCATATTTAACTTGTTGCATGACTCTAAAAATAAGAACTTAAGTTGCCTCCCAAGCTTTTCTATTTTTAGAAAAGCTCCTTTTAGCATAACTGATATCGGTTACCTAACCGGTATCGGTTGAATGACTACTGACATCGGTTACCTAACCGATATCGGTCACCTCTCTCCCTTTGGTTATCCTAGGCCATTTCTTTGTTTTTTTGCAAATTTTTGGTGGCGCCCGCCTCTTTTCCTTGCATAACGACATAGTTATCAATATCTATCAGCAGAATACCATCAACACATATGCAAAACTTCATCAACATCATCTATATATACATCAAATTTCAATACCATCGAAAAAACACATGAAACATTCTAATACATGCATCAAATCAAAAATTTTACGCACCATGTGGAGAAAACTCATCTTGTTTCACACAGAATGTTTCCATTCCTGGAATAGAGTTGCTTCTATCCTTTCATTCTTTTGAGAAACAGATAAGGGTTAGGGATAGGAGGAATACCTGTTGAATGTTGAGAGGGGTGTGCGCGTACCCTAGAGAGAGATCAGATCGATTGCGAAGAAATATTTTTTGTCTAGGAAGGACTACCTGCAAGTAAGAATACAAGACCACCAGATTCTAATTAGACAATAAATGAGGGAACTGCCTTAGGCCCAGGAAATATTGGACTTCCTTTCGAAGGTGGTCAGTTCCCCTTTTAATATGAATTAACACAAATGATAATAAAGAAGCTATTGCGAAATCAAGATTTAGGCACCTCGTTACCAAGCAACAGAGAATAAACTACTGATAATAAAACGTCACGTTTTTTGTTTGGTCAATGGTCGTTGATACGTTCAGGTCGAGTTACAAGGATAAACCAGACTAGATCTGAGATTGTTAGGAGACAAATAGGTGAGAGGCAGGTTTTGGGTATAAGTCACAGTGACCGATGCCGGTCACTGTATAACCGACTGCGGTTAGAGAACCGCTGCCGGTATGGGATAACCGACATCGGTAGGGGCAGTGATTTAGGGGATTTCTAGATAGAAGGTTGGCTATGCAGGGTGGCTATGGTGTTTATTAGGACTGGTAAATGATTGAGGATAGGTAATGGGGGTGATGACGAGGAAGACTCAGAGAATGATGGGGGGGTTGTTCTTGAAGCAATGTAAGGGTAGTATGGAGGTACAGGTTATAGTGTAGGGTGTTACCGGGTAGTGGATCTGGGAGTGAGACTTATAATTACTGTGATTCAGAAGTCTCAAGAAATGTTGCTTAAAAGAACGTATAAGACACTACTTACTAGTTCCTTGATGAAGATACAGGATCCAAGGACTGTGGTAGTGACGATAAGGCTCAGGGTTTAGGCAGGATCTGGTATCTGGAACAATCCAGCTGATGAAACTATCTTCAATCTTTTCCAATGCTTGGATGAGTGTCACTGGGCAATCTGGTTACTCAGTTGCAGTCTTGGGCTTGATGTCCTCTGTAAAACTCTTCTCTTTCCTTCACTTGTCTCTACTCTGTCAAGTGAATTTTCGGATCCTTTTTCCAAATGACTTCCCGATCCTTTGTTTTTGGTTGGGGGGAGGTCATTTACAGGGAACCGATGGCAGTTACGTAACCGATAGACAGTCGAGTAGGAACCGATGTCAGCTTAAGTCAAAATGGGCTATTTTTAGTAAAATAGCCAACTTTCCCTCCTTTTCTCCTGAGGAATTAGTTGTGGGCTTGGTCAATTCATTATCAGGTTGATTTTGGTGCGGGTGAGGAGGATAATTAGTCATGGGTGTAGATGTAGACCAAGTTATAGGTCTTAATTAGGTTAGTTTAGGATTAGGGCTAGGTCATGATGAGGTGGTGAAATGAGGTGGCAGGTTTGGGAGATGTGGATTTATTAATTATAAGGTAATTAATAAATAATTGTGTAGGGTTTAGGTGGTGAGGTTAGGTTATGAGATGAGATGTGGGGCACAGTGTGTCGTAAGACATAAATTTGGTGTCTACATTAACCCCTTGTTGTCGTGTAGCTTGTCTTGTAAAGATTGCACTGACAATAATAAGAAGTGGTTACTCCCATTAATGATATAGGTAATCCCCCTCAAATCTATCACATATTGAGGTAACGTGAAATCAGGGATAGGGTTGATAAAGGATAAATGGTGTGGAGATGATGGTAAGATGGTGGGGTAGGTTCAAGGAAGCAGACACACGTTGAAATACAGTAGTGCGACCAGGGTACATGATTTGAAGAGCAAACAAGCAATTCATAGGCAAAGGTCGATAGTTTATCCAAACAAGGGTGATATAATCCTGGTATCCAAGGCATAGGAAGTAGCTCCAAGGGATATAATGGGTAAGGTACAGGAACGTTTAGGCATGTCCGGCAGTACCAAATGGTTGGTTTGGTTGAGATAAAACGTCACGGTCTCGGTCTAGGCAAAGTTGGTCGACTGATCAAGTCAAGTACCCTAATCATGCTAAAACACGAACGGGTGAGCTCGATTGAACAAAAAGTTACATGATGGGTGGATAAAATTGTAATTTGCGGGTTTTGGGCGAGGTATTTAATTGGTGTGGCCTTGGGTCGAGCCGATTGATTAGTGAGGGCCGTGGGTCGGGCCTGATTGGTTGGTTGCGGCCTTGGGTCAGGCCAAATGGTTGGTTGTGGCCTTGGGTCGGGCCTGATTGGTTGGGTGTGGCCTTGGGTCGGGCCAAATGGTTAGTTACGGCCTTGGGTCAGGCCAAATGGTTGGTTGCGGCCTTGGGTCGGGCCAAATGGTTGGGTGTGGCCTTGGGTCAGGCTAAATGGTTGGTTGCGGCCTTGGGTCGGGCCTGATTGGTTGGGTGTGGCCTTGGGTCAGGCCAAATGGTTGGGTGCGGCCTTGGGTCGGGCCAAATGGTTGGGTGCGGCTGTGGGTCGGGCCAAATGGTTGGTTGCGGCCTGGGGTCGGGCCAAATGGTTGGTTGCGGCCGTGGGTCGGGCCAAATTGGTTGGTGGCGGCCTTGGGGCAGGCCAATTGAAGTCAAAATAAGGCTAGTCAGCAAAGCTAGGGGTAGGTGATGGGAAAAAAAAAATGGAGAGTGGTGGATAAGGGCGGAAGTTAGGTGAAGGAAGTGGGTAACCGATATCGGTTATGTGTGGACCGATATCGGTTAAAATACCAATACCGGTATCCTAGGCCGCGAAATAACCGGTATCGGTTATAGGTCAAAACCTATAAAAAGAAAAAATACGGCCTATCATTGTCACTTTGTGAATGTGAGCACCCAAATTGAGTTGTCTGAGGTGTGAAGTGGTTTTGTTGAGTTGGTGGGCTGAGGTGGCATTATTTGAGTGGAGGAGTGAGTGATTGGTAGACCCCAGTGATCAGGAGGCAAAATTTGATTGGTGGATAACTCAACTAAGGAGATTTGGAGCCATGGCACAACCAAGAGGAGTAGGAGGTGCTAGACCAGCTGGACCACTGCCACCTATCCCACCACAACAACGTGTAGTCGTACTGGTAGGCTCTGAGCTCTTGCTTATGTGAATTGAATGAGTTTAACTTAGATTTGGGTTTTGTGTAGGAATCCAAAATTGAATAAAATAATTAATGAATGGATGTAATTTGCAAAATGGAGTGGGTAGGTAGGCTAGTTAGGTCAAGGCGGCAAGGTGGGTAGGTTTTTAGGGTTTTTTGGTGGGTAAATAGGGAGATATAGGGGAGAAAAGATTTCGCGGGCCATTTTGGGTTCGGCCCCGGATTCGGACAGTGACCGATGTCGGTCACTAAGCGACCGGCATCGGTCACAAAATTTTTGGAATTTTTTGTTGTCGGACGACCGGCGTCGGTACCCCTTTTCTTTTTTCTTTTTTTCTTTTTTTTTCTTGTTTTTGTTGTTAGAATTGTATTTTTGGTTGGTTTTTGTGTTTGGGGGTGAAGGGGGATGGGGTAGAGTTGATAGGAAAGGTGATCGGGGTGGGGGGGAAATGGTGTGGTTGTGTAGTTGGTTTGAGTAGGATAGAGTAGGTGTTGGGTATGAAGTATGAGGTGTTAAATTGGCGGGGGTATAGGTAGATGGCTAGAGTATATCGGGGTGGTTGGTTGGTTGGTTGGTGGTAAAGGGGATGTCTAGGGTAAGTGTAGATGTGTGTTATAGAGTCGGGTTGTGGTTGGGTGGGTAAGTGGGTTAAGGTAGTTGTTTTTGTAAAGGGTACGCCTGATGAAGTGGGTTTTTTTTGCAGGCACGCCAGCAGCTTACGATGCGGGATTAGATGCCCCTGCTATTGAGACAGATGCGGCCACATGTGTCCGCAATGCATTGGGCCATTATGCGAGAGGTGGGACTCGGCAGAGTCCAATGGTATAGGGTTGTGGATAGGGATCACAGCCTGATGGTTGCCCTCATCGAGAGATGGGATCCGGAAACCAACGTCTTCCATCTCCCTACTGGAGAGATGACGATTACCCTAGAGGATGTGTATCGCATCCTGAGACTACCGATCGTAGGGGAGGCAGTGTTCCAGGTAGATGCGGAGATGGTGATGGAAAACATTCTTCAGGTATTTGGGGATGCAGCCGCATTATTGATCTATCACAGCGTGAGCATTGCCTATGGTGACATGTATCGCGCACACCGACATGAGACACGGCTTGCCGTGTTGATGATGATAGGTATCACATGCTTCGCCCTCCCGGACTCAGAGGGAGGCCACTTCCCATAGGATTTGATGAGAGTGTTGCATGAGATGGTAGAGGAGCATACATGCTATGGCTAAGCACCAGTGTATCTGGTGCACCTATATAGAGAGCTGTGGGGTTATCGCCGGATGAGGCGATTTGGTATTTTCTCTACATTTTTGTTACACTGCTGGGCATACGAGTACATCATTTGTATATAGGTATGGATTCCAGAGGTGGTTGGGGGTCGTGGACCATCCACGAGTTGTGCTCACAGGACGGGATGTGGCCTACTACTGTCATATGCTAGAGGGCTTGACCACCCTGGACATTATATGGAGGCCCTACAGAGGCCATCAGCCCCGAGGAGGAGCCTGAGCACAGATGCGCTGGATCCAGTATAGTTTCTGGATAGCTGTATGGAGGCTCGGAGACTATGAGCGGATACCCCTAGAGAGGGTACGATAGCAGTTGGGCTTGAGACAGGATGAGCCACCTCCCTTCCCACAGTATCGGAGGGATGATGTAGAGGCCCCACTTCCTACACCGCAGCCCGTTGACCCAGATTGGGTAGCAGAGAGGCCGGAAGATGATACAGTGGATGATGTCGAAGTGACAGGGGCCTTTTTGGTTTGGTGGGCAGGGGAGAGAGCAGCTAGGAGAGCACAACCCGCACAACCAGATTTGGCGGCTTTAGACAGGTGCAGTTGTTATAGGGGTAGCTTGCTGCTGCGCAGGCACAAATTGGGGTGCTACAGGGGTAGTTATCCCAGGCACAGGCACCGGTACAGCCACAGGCTCCACCACAGGCACAGGCACCTCCGCAGGCACAGGCACAAGTACAGGCACAGGGTGTACGGGCAGGACAAGGGCCACTACTATTAGGAGTCGGGGGACCAGCCCCAACAACCATGGTGGCACGGGCCCGCTATATGGAGGCGAGAGTGGAGGCCCGGTATTATCAGGACGTCCTTGATGGTACCGGGGTTGACTATCAGCCATATGCGGCGCACAGAGCTGAGACATCCCGTAGCCAGAGATCTCAGGGGGGCGCAGCCACAGCCGGTGGGTCTGTTACAGGGAGGAGGCGAGAGCCAGCGTAGGGACCAGTAGGGAGAGGGGCTGAGGGTGGTGGGGAGAGATGAGACATCCCTGGAGCGGAGATGGGTTTTTTAGATATTGGATATAGACACCGGTCTGTGAACCGGTCATGTATATAGAGGCCTGCGTGCCCAAATATGATTTATTTATTCATTCTTGTTGTATATACCAGCCTGCGAGCCGAGTACAGGTTGTATAGTTGATACCAGCCTGCGAGCCGAGTATATTTTTGACTTGAGAGACCAGCCTGCGTGCCGGCTTTGTATTATTTTGATCTCACAGAGGCCCCCATGCAGGGGAAGTTGTATATTTAAACATTGATATATATATAGATGATGATTTTGATCCACATGGTGTGTATAGAAATGTCTTATGTGTTTTGTCGATGGTTTTTGAAATTGAATGTATATAGATGATGAGTTTGATCCACATGGTGTGTATAGAAATGTCTTATGTGTTTTTTCGATGGTTTTTGAAATTGAATGTATATAGATGATGAGTTTGATCCACATGGTGTGTATGCTGATGGGTTTGATGTATATATTAAAATGTCGCATGTATCTTGTCGATGGTTTTTGAAATTTAATGTAGGGAGATGATGTTGATGAAATTGTGATGATATATATATATATATATATATATATATATATATATGTGTTGATGTGATTCTGATGACAAATATTGATAATGATGTCGTTATGCAGGAAAAAGAGGAGGGCGCCACCAAAATTTTTGCAAAAAATGAAGAAAAGGCCTAGGTTTAAGCAAAAGGAGATATATGACCGATATCGGTTAGCTAACCGATATCGGTAGATATATGACCGATACCGGTTAGGTAACCGATATCGGTTATGTCAAAACAAGCTTTTCTAAAAATAGAAAAGCGTGGGCGGCAACTTAAGTTCTTATTTTTAGAGTTCTTATTTTTAGAGTCATGCAACAAGTTAAATACAAGAAGGCGACATTGTTGATGACTTATACAGGTAATTGCATGAGAGAATTGAGTGATAAGGAGGAAAGAGACAGGTAAAGCAATTGTGAGCTGGTATTAAGAAGGCAGAAAGGCAAGTTATATTGAAGAGGGTGGTGAACATGGCTGGACAAGGAGAAGCATCCAGCAGGTAGAGACGAGAGGGAAGACAGGTTCCACCGCAAGCTGTTGCGTCCCAAGAGGTAAACTGTTTGGTTGTAATTTAATTCTTGCATGTTTTATGAATAGGATTATAGGAGGTAAGTGGATAGAGATGAGAAAGAAAAGGTGATAGGTAAGGGTTTGGGATGGGGTGAGTGTTATGGGGTAGGTAAGCGGGGGTTTCACGTATGTTTGTAGGTATAGAGAGGAGTAAACGAGCAAAATAATTATCGTAGGGGATGTTTTTAAGCAGGCTGTATATGTTTGACAATGACTAGTATCGTTTAGAGATAACCGGTATCGGTTAGAGATAACCGGTATCGGTTATGTATAACCGATATCGGTTACTGTATGAAATTCCAGAATGTGAGAAAAAACACTTGGGGATTTGATTTATTGAATGGTTTGTTTGTTGATTTGATGTATGTAGGTAGAGGAAGGGTTGAGGATGAATGATAGTGTGCCAGCTTTGTTGTCACGAGTCCGAGTGGATGTAACATCAGCTGAATGGGTATTGATAAACTGTGTGGGGTTAACTGGAATCCGCTATTATTCACGAATCGCATGCAATCATGCTATGTTGCAGGCGTTGATTGAAAGGTGGAATCTGGAAAAGAATACCTTCTATCTGCCAATAGGGGAGATGACAGTGACATTGGAAGATGTGTTTAGAATTTTGAGGCTCCCAATTACAGGAAGACCAGTGTATCAGGCGTTGCCTAGCGCGGCGCGGGGAGCGATAATAGCAGTATTTGGTTTAGCTACACGAGATTTGACACAACGAGGTTTGACATTCACTTATGGTACAACGTATGCAACACACCCTGAGGAAACAAGGTTGGCAGTGGTATTAATGATAGCATTGGGGTATTATGCATTACCAAGGGCGGATGGGGGAATATTTCCAAAAGCATTGATGTGTGTTATTTGGGAAATGATAGAAAGGAGCGTGACTTTCGCATGGGCACCCGCATATCTGGCGGAGATATACAGGGGTTTATGGGCCTACAAGAGAAATCACCAGAAGACACTGGATTGTGCATACTTATTACATTATTGGGCCTATGAGCACATTGTGTGTGTGTGACCAATAGGCTGACCAATCCAGGAAAGAGAGATAGGAGTGCAGAGGTTGGGATTTAGACGATGTGTCCAGACAGAACAAGAGGCGAGATCCCAGGCCATGATAGATGACATCGAGTATTATAGGAAGGTATGGGATATGGTGATGATTGCGGATATTTGTTGGAGGCATTACGGGAACTATATGGTGACAGAGAACATAGCTGAGGAGTTGAGGGGTGTAGAGCGATTGAGGTGGATCGCAGGGCACAGGCCAGGTGAGTACGAGAGGATTCCTCTAAATCGCATGCGGCGAAAATTTGGATTTGTTCAGGATATACCTATGGATTATAGACCATACATGAGGATCGATGTCGAGGCAGCATTCTCACCTCCCTGGTTGACACCTCCAGAAGGGCCAAAATAGATAGCAGCCGATCACAGGATAATGGATGCGGGAGTGACAGAGGCTTATAGATTATGGTGGGTAGCAAAGCTGCAAGGTGTACGTGAGAGGGCCGATCATCCTGACATAACTATGATTACAGCGGAGAGAGACCACCTGTAGGATTTGGTTCACCAGCTTCAAACACAGGTGAATGAGACAACAAGATTGTTAGAGGTTTCGTAGCTACGAGTGGAGAGACTGGAGGCAAGATTCCTCCACACGAGAGGATGTATTCGTATGTTACAGGAGATGTTGGCGGATCAGTCGGAGGAACCAATAGCAGTGGCACCTTTGAGGATGGAGAGGCCAAGTGAGTGGCATCGACGATCACGATCACCACCTAATTCAGGAGGATGTGCAAGGGTCTAAGTGAATTTCATAGGAGTATAAGAATAAATAAGGATTTCGACCTACGCTTCGATGATAGAGAAGATGTATTTGTTTAACATTTAAATAAAAATAAATATGTATGTTGATTTGAGTGATGATAATAATAAGAATGGTTGTGTTTTGAATGTTTTTTTTTTAGAAAGGATAAAGATGACTGTTATCAAATAGAAATACACAAAAATATTTATATTTACAACACATGATAGGTTATGGTAGGGGATGGTCGAGCTAACCTTGGGAGACCCCATGTCTCATAAGTGCTGCCTACATAGCCCATTGTACAAAGCAAGGAGGGGCCTCAGACCGATGTAGCTCTCCCTTAGGACCAGGGAGAGGTGAATTGAGGCAATTTTGTTGTGGTTAGGCAATTTTTTGGTTGGTAAAAAATATTGATATTGGTAGGGTAATGTTGTTGGTGTTGGTAAGGAATTGGTGATGTTGGTGTAGGTATAAGTGAAGCGAAAGTTAGCTTACCCAAGTAGTAGGGAACCGTGTCCTGATTAAGGTCAACACATAATCCTAGATTCTAGTAAAAGAGGCAAAAGTGTCTCGTAGTTGAGAAGAGATAAACAAACCACATATTAATGTCGGATGAACTTGAATCCCTAGGTACCTTGCATATGTGAGAAGTCGATAGGTGAAAAGAGTTGTATAATCACAATATATCGGATATACGTCACGTCCCTTGAGTTTTTTTGCTTTGACGAATGGTGAGGTGAGGTGGTTGATATAGTCGGGGTGTAGAGAACTTGTTATAAGGTTATTATTCTGACGAAAGAGAACCAAACCTAAATAGACAAGTCCATGACTGAAAAGTGCTTTGGAATACTACTTTTTATTTTTCTGGATATAGACTGATCGATGCGGGAAGTCTACATGGGATATGTATTTTGTTGTTCTTGAGGTCTTCACGAAGCTGATCAATGTGAGAAGCTTCTGATAAAGGCTGACTTTGTATAGCTTTCCTTCAAGGGAGCAGTCTATTTATAGTAGCAGATGTGGTTTTTGTGTATAGTTGTCCTTCGGGGGAGCATTCTATTTATAATAGTAGAAGTGGTTTTGCACATAGATTTCCTTCGAGGGAGCAATCTTTGTATAACTTAGAGGTGTAGATGTCTGTTTGGCATGAAGCATCTAGTTTTGTAGGAAGTTTGACTTAAGAATATCCCATAAGTGTACAATTGAGAACATGTTATTTTGATACTTTAAAGTCATGGACCAGAATAAAAAGGGGAAGGCATCTTTAAGAGGAGGTAATGACCAAACCACATGAGCTTGATTCTATTTTGAGATGCATGGAACAAAAGTGTATGAGGTAGTAAATGAGCTCAAGGGACGAGCACAAGGTAGATAAGAAGTGATATAACACTAAATTCAATAGTAGAATGGCCGAAGATACAAGGCATTAAGGGGTTCAGGCTCAGGTTTACCATTAAGCGAAGCTAAATGGTAAGTTCCTGATCCGTAAGTATGAGTGATAATGTAAGGCCCAATCTAATTAGGAGTAAATTTTCTACGTTTTCTCTTTTCTAGTTTGGTTACATGTTGATTCTCTTTGAGGAAAAGATCACCAACCTTAAAGGTACGCTCATGAAGTCACTTATCATAAGCACGCTTGATGCGTTTTTGATAGATTTGAAGGTGGTCAAGAGCTGTAAGATGACGCTCATCAAGAATCTCCAATTGGGCTAACCGCTCTTGGCGGAAATCATCATTGGTGAGAATATCCTGAAGAGATATTCTTAGGGAGGGTATTTGTATTTCAAGATGTAAGACAGCCTCAGTACCATATACCAAAGAAAATGGTGTGGCATTAGTGGAGGTACGAATGCTAGTACAATAAGCCCAAAGGGCAAAGGGGATGTGATCATGCCAATTTTTTCCAGAATCGTTAACGACTTTCATGAGAATTTTGGTCAGGATTTTGTTAGAAGATTCGGCCTGACCATTTGCTTGTGGATAGTAAGGTGATGAGAAGCTAAGTTTGATACCAAAGTTGTCACAAAGTTTTTGTAACAACTTGTTTTTGAAAGATTTTCCATTATCTGTTATCAGGCGATGAGGAACACCAAAACGACAGATAATGTGATGGTTAATGAATTCTACAATTTTTTCTTTTTTGGTTGAAATGAGTGGAATGGCCTCCACCCATTTAGTGTAATATTCAGTTGCTGTGATTATCCAATGGTGACGTTGCGAAGAGGGTGGATGAATCTCACCAATAAGGTCTAAACCCCATTGTGAGAAAGGCCAAATATCTTGTGCGACCTGTAGCGGATGGCTAGGAGTATGTTGAAGGTTGGCATGTTGTTGACACATAACACAATGCTTAACATATTCGTAGCAGCCATTATTAAGACTAGGCCGATAATAGCCTAGGTGAAGGATCCATTTGGCCATGGAAAGGCCACTAAAATGTCCACCACAAATACCATCATGGACTTGTTGGATGGTATAGGTAACCTCCGCGCCGATTAGACATCGAAGGAGGATGCCATCAAAGCCTCATTTATAGAGGATTCCCCCCATGACGACATAACGAGAAACACTTTTAAGAAAAGTACGTTTGCCATTACTAGTAAGGTCAGGTGGGAGAATAGAGGTTGTAAGGTAGTCATGAAATTGGTGATACCAAGTATCCTACGAGTCTACAGACACATTATTTACCATACAAACATCCGGGGCTGAGTAAGATGGGGCAAAGAGTTGTTGGACCAAGAAAAATATGTCAGAGTCGGTTGGTGAGTTAGGAATTTACGAGGCTAAGCAAGCCATAGTATCCACAAATTTATTAGTTGAGCGGGGAATTGTTTGGATAGAAAAATGAGTAAATAAGGTCAAAAGTGAATCCACGTAATGTTTGTACTTTTGAAGTTCCTCATTTTTACATTGGTAGATGCCCGTAACTTGATTGAAAACTAGTTGAGAGTCGCCGAAAATGTTAATAGATTTTACACCTAAGTGTAACGCAACCTGGAGACCCAAAGCAAGGGCCTCATATTCCGCTGTATTATTAGTACAGGGGAAATCGATCCAAAATGAAAGAGGCATAGGTTCAGCGTCTAGAGGAATGAGAATAATGCCTGCCCCTCCGCTGCGCTGGCATTATGATCCATCGAAGAAGAGGGTCATTGGAAACAACTCATTAGTGAGTGAAAGAGTGACAATGAGTTCGTCAGGGAAAGTAAAATTGGTAAATTGTTCCCCAGGTAAAGGGGCTTCCGCGAGTTGGTCTGCGTAGTTTGTCCTTTGATTGACTTCTGGTGTACAAACTCGAGGTCGAGGTCAGCGAGGAGCATAAGCCATCGGGTGATACGTTGGTTTAGATGAGGTTTGACGTACATATAATGGATGGGGTCCACGTTGGTGATGATAAAAAATTTGTGATTCTAGAGGTAGTGTCGGAGTTTAGTGGTCACGAATGATAGGGCTAGGCATAAATTTTCTACATGTGTATACCTAGTCTCATAATCCACCAGAGTACGACTTATGTAATAAACGACTTGCTCTCGATGCTCAGAGTCACGATGTGCGAGCATGGCTCCTACAGCATGGTCGGTGGCAGAAAGGTAAAGGTAGAAAGGGTGATCATCCTGAGGGGTGATAAGCACGGGTGGCTACAAGAGATAGGATTTAAGAGCCTCAAAGGCTTGGTGGCACTCTTTTCTCCATTGAAAGACAATTTCATTTTTAAGGAGATGATGGAAAGGTTGACATCGATCTAAGAGTTGTGAGATGAAACACCAGATAGATTGGAGTTTGCCCTGCAAACTACGTAATTGTTTGAGGTTAGTGGGTGGGGGCATTTCTAGTATAGCTTTGACTTTAGCTGGATCGACCTCGATGCCACGCAAAGAGACAATGAAACCAAGGAGTTTTTCCGAAAGGACACCAAAGACACATTTCTTTGGTTGAAGACGTACACAGTATTGTAACAGGTGATCAAAAATAATGGTTAAAACATCAAGATGTTCACTGCGATGTTTAGATTTTCCAAGAAGATCATCGACATAATCCTCAAGGATAGTGTGCGTAATGTCATGAAAAATGTAAGTCATAGCCCGCTGATAGGTCGCACCAGCATTCTTAAGGCCAAATGGCATGACACGATAGCAGAAGGTTCCCCAAGGAGTTATCAAGCTGGTTTTATGTTGATCGGCCGGGGCTACCAAAATTTGATTATATCCCGAGAAACCATCCATGAGAGAAAGCATCTCATGGCCCGCAGTGAGATCAACAAGTTGATCAATACTTGGGAGGGGGAAGTCATCCTTTGGGCAAGTGAGGTTAAGGTCCCGGAAATCCGTACATATCCAAAGTCCCCCTGTTGCTTTAGTAATAGGTACAATGTTAGAAATACATTGAGGATAGTCAATAGGTAAGATGAAGGAAACAGAAAGGAGTCGTTGAAGCTCTTCTTTGACCAAGAGGGCAATGCGTGGATGCATTTTTCTTAGTTTCTGTTTAACTGGTTTGGAATCAGGTTTCAGGGTAATGTTATGGATAGCAATGTTAGGATCGATTCCTGGCATGTCAGCGTAGGACCAAGCGAAAGCTTGGTTGTGGGCACAAAGAAAGGTAGTAAAGGCAGTTTGTTCTAATGCGTTAAGAGATTGTCCGATCTTCACAATGTAAGGATCATCCTCTGTGTGGATGTTGATTTCTATAGTCGACTCATTCAACATGGTTTGAGTTTCAAATGGTAAGGCGCGTTGAATATAAGAGTCATCTTGTTGGTTGGATATTTTGTCAAACCAAAATATGAGGTTCAACCACAGTACATGAGATTTAATCCCTCCTCAAAGACAGGTGAGGCTGCCTGTTTATTGCTAATCTAAAACACAGTAAATAATATATACAATATTCACACTAATCTAACCATTGGGGGGTTGGGATGAAATCCCGAAATCCACATTCACACGATTCAAGGATATTGCTTTCGTAAGTGAAATAGGTTAGAAACTGTTACAGTGAAAGAAGCACAGTAGAAAAGAAATGGGAGAAACGTATTTTCTTTCGAGTAAAAGCAGAGCACGAAATAATCATACGAGTTTTAGATCACAGATATAGTGTTCGAGATAATTAGAAATACTGAGATTCTATGCAAAGAATAGCTTTAAGATCATGAACATAAGAACACTGTCTCAAATAAGATATATTTCACAACACAAAGTATGTAAAACAATATCAACTCCTATTCTTCAAAATGATTGAAAGAAAACACAAAGTTTTTCTCCTTTCCAATAGCCTCTTAATGCTTCAAAAAATTCTCGACCCTTTGGAATGCACAAGCATCCCTTATTTATAACAAAGGAAGCTAGAGGAAAAACAGGACAGATCCTGAAAAGTAGCATGCTAACTAGAGTTCAGCTTTGCATGATTCTCACGCAGGAGATCAAGTCAAAGTATGAATTAAAAATAATGACAAAATGGAAATAGAAGACATGTCATTCTAAAAATAGACATGACATGGGACGTTGGAGCTCAATCCGAGTCATCATCGTTTGATTCGTCTCCTTTCTCTTCCTCCAGCTGAGACTGTTTGTTCCGGAACTCCTGGAACTTCCGAATGATGCCTTGCATTTCATTCTCCTCAGGTGCAGTGGAATGATCATTCCACATTTCGCAGGTCTCATGGACATCGCTGGCAGTGCCGGGAAGTTTCTTCAATCCTTTGCTGAGCTTTCTTAAGGCCTCCAACGTATGTTCAATCTTCACAAACTGACCAATGACTCCAAGGTCGAATCCATCTATAGGCTCATGCTGAATAGTCTCTTGAACTTGTTTGAAGAGATCATCTGCTGATAGGGCAATTGAGTTCCCAACTGACACTTTTGGACAAATCTTAAGCAATTCTTCTTCCAGATCACTTTTCCCATCGATCAATTTATCCCTTGATTCTCTCAAATTGCTGCAGGCTTCGTTGAGGATCTTTACTCTGAACTTGGTGGCCTTGATTAGCTGAAAGTGTTTATCTGTATGTGGAAGAACGCCTTCTTCTACCAAGAGATATGCTGGTATTTGCTTTAGCACTTGGAGAGCTTCACAAGTCAAATCAAGCTGTCCAATTTCTTCAGTAAATTCCTCATCCATCTTCTCTCCTTCTTTCTGAATCTCTGCCAAAGACTGATGAACTTTCACCACGTCTTGAATTACTTCCTTCCCCTGTAGGAGCAACTTTTGGATCCATTCGTCAACCACTCTTCCTTTTCTTGTAATCTTCTCAATCGTAGGCACCGATGAGAAATCAAATCCGGCAGAAGCAGAAGCAGAAGAAGGTGGTATGGATTCAAGGGGTTTTGAGAGTTTGATCAAAACCTCTGTCAACTGTTCCACTTTTTCCTTAAACTCATCTCGGCTGACCTTTGTTTCTTTCAACTTTTGGCACAACACGTCTATGGAAGCCCGTGCATCTTGTTGCGCTCCTTCTGTTGTCACTTTCCCTAAAGACACCCTGGTTACCTGGTAATCAGCTGCGGTTATATCATCTCTAGTTTTGTCAGCTGAGGGAGTGGCAATTTCTGCGAACTTATCTCCTGAAGCATCTACCAAAACCCTTGAAACTGTTTTGGGTTTCTTGGCTGATCTCGCAGTAGAAGTCTTGAGTGAGTTGAAATCAAAAGCTGGTAGGGGTACAAATACTTTTCTCTTCCTCGGATTTTGCTCGAGTAACCATTGTGGCGTATTAGAAGCAATTTCCACTGTTGCAGTAACTGGTATTCTACTCTCAAGAGGAGCAGATTCTACTATTGGAGGGGGAACAGTAGTCAACGTGGTAGTAGGTGCAATGAATAGAGGCACAGATTTTGGGGGAGTGCTGGTGATCACTTGGGTTCCAGCAGAGAGGGGTGAGAGCCCAGAGAAAATATTGGCCATACTTGAAGAAGTGGATGGGGAATGAGGAGATTGGAGTGGTTGTTGAGGGGGAGGCACAGATTCAGACCCCAAAGCCTTGAATGCAAGAGACAAGGTCTCTCCTGTTGAGCAATCAGCAAATGGTGAAGACAGAGGCTGGCTTCCTCCTTCTTCCAAATTAATTTCTCCTATTTCTGGTGGCGTTGGTGATTCTGGCACAACCACCATTTCAGCTGGAGAAACAATTGAAGAGATTTGTCTTTCTTTCCTCCTCTTGGGAATCCTGATTTTTATAGACCCCCCAGTAGATTCCTTGTCCTTCTTCTTTTTGGAGGGCCCCACCTCAGAAGCAGCCAATTTTGGAAACTTGTCATCCTTAAAATTCATCCCCCAAGAGGAGAGCCATTTCTTCGTACGAGCCAAAATTAGGGCTGACCTATCGGTGATAGAGGCTTTCTCGCTGTCCGACCAATCAATAGGTGGAAAAATGTATCGATCTTCGTTAAGCCCATCATAGGACATATCCAACACACTTTCATTGTCGGTCGTGCCATCTGGCAAATCCGAAAGCTCCAGTGTCTGGATCTCATCAATAGTTAGCCTACTGTTATCTTTTCTGCGAACTGCAACTTCGTTACGCAGATCCACCCAGATATCCTCAATGTCGGGCCTGTGCAGATGTAGGGCTCCATAGGTTCTCAGCACTCCTCGGATGTCAAAACCATCCCGCGATTTCATATGCTTCTTTAATTTCTCCTGAAGTTCACATTCGACATTTTTGGCCTTAGCCGCTGTCGAGCAAGTATATCTCCCAATAGAAATTGGGAAGGATACTGCTGCCTTATGCTTGCTCTGTTGGAATTTGTGAAAATCCAATAGTTTCCTGACCAATTCTATTAGTATCAATCTATCTCCAGGATAACGAGGCAGACGGAAAGGCTCTCCAGAGTACATGACCGTTCGAAGGTAGGTAAACTTCTTAAACTGTAAGAAGATACATCCCCATTTAGATACTTCATCCCATGCCTCGTCTGAGACCCTTGTTTTTCTCAGCCCTGGATTCAGCTGGCATATGTTCTCGTAGAAAAAGGCGTCATTTACCCTCCTAAAATGATCCTTGGACCCCTTCTTCGTTATTTGAGGATAATACTTATAGACTGGATTTGTCGTTCTGCTTCCTTTTGTATCCAGTCCGGGGTAACTCCTCATTCCAGCTGCTGCATAGGCTACATATGAGAACATATAAAACTTTCCGGTTGACAGGACCGTCGTCATCTGAGAGTCAATCTCATCACTGATAAGGGCCCCCCAGTCAATCCCTTGCTTGTTCTTCTTAATGATGACCATGAATTGGTACATCCATGCATGAAATAAGTTTGATTCCGGCAAGCCAAAAACCCGGCTCAGCAAGGTGATAATGTCGTTGATTTCTTGTATGAAATCCGATCTAGGAATAGTTCTTGGAAATCTAGATATTACTGGTTTAGGTTTGACCAAGAACTTCTTATTGACATCCCTAATGCAATTTTCCTGGTTACTGTCCCAGGCCTTCTGAGCCAATTTGATGTCTAGGGCCCCATACTCTTCAAAATTTGGTAATTTCAGGAGATCATCAAAATAAGCCCCATCTAGTTGGATAACCACTTCACCAGCCTGATTCCTTATGGAACGAGAAGTTGAGTCGTAGCTGGATGCACACGCCAAAAAAAACTCTGGACATTGGGCAGACATGGGGAAGCCTGCTGCAAGGGGCAAGCCACTGTTAGCTAAAGCCACCATCCACGGGGTTTGAGAAGAACTCTTTACCCTATTCCAAAAGTCGTCCATGTCTATGTTGCCCAGCTCAGTATCCCTGATGTCATAATTACAGTCGATATATGACGGGGGTTCTGGTTTCTTAAATTTGTATTTCATCCTGCTAGATTTTTCGGCCCTCTCCTGTGATGAACCAGGATCCGACATGAAGAATATTGAAAGGAGAAAGACTCAGAACTCCGGAGATGCTGTGCACACTGAAAAACCTGATTGACTGAATGCGTCGGAAGCAGAGGAGAACCCGACACGCAGAAGAAGATATCGGAAAACTTTGAGAACCCGACAGGTCTGATATGTCGGACTCCTGGCGAAACCCGACACTTGCTTTATGCTTGCGGAAACAGGAGAAAACCCGGCACCCACTGTTAATGACGGAACCTGAAGAAACCCCGGCGTCCACTGTTGATGGCGAAACTTAGGAGATGCCCCGGACACTTAGTGTTGAGGTCGGAATGTTGAAAAACCCCGTCACTGCGAGCTTCCTTTGTATTTCGGACTTTTGAATCTGCAAAACAGCCTTCAAAATCCGGGAAACAAAAACAGAGTCTTTCCTTTGAATTTCCACATATAAAACATCCTTTCCTTTTATGTTATTCATATTCCATACATCATGCAAGCAATTGGAAATTGGAAGGAACAGCACCAATTGACAGCCACAAGCAGAAAATAAACCCTAAAAACCCAAAACCCTTTCCAAAACGACACAGAAAGAAGAAAGAAGAAAAACCCTCAACCACTGGCAAGAAATTGGAAAGAAAATACACGCAATCGATCTAGAAAAATCAAGAATAAAGAAGGAACGAAAAATACCTTCAATTCGAGACAGGCAAAATCGAAAACAAACGATCCAGTCTGGCGACGCGAGTTTGCGGGTTTTGGGAGCGGAAGAGCATGCGAAAAATCCACGAATTAAAAATATGAACGGTAAGAATGACGTGGAAATCCGCGTATTTATAAGAAAATCAGTAATAAATACACTTCAGCTCGGCACGTGCCACCTCACCAACCACTCGGCATGAATGCCACGTCAGTATGTTGGAGGAGTCCGAAAACCCGACACGAGGAGTTTTAGTGCATTTCGGGTTTCGGGCTTCGGAAAACATGGAGCAGAAAACATGTTTTGGAACACGAATGTTCCGATGCATTGAACTTCCGAAAAACCCGATTACAAAGGATATGAGCGGACTTCGGGAATCGGAGAACATGGCGCATAAAACATGTTTTGGAACATGAATGTTCCGATGCTTTGGGGTCCCGAAAACCCGATTACAAAGGATTTTCTTAATACAAAGCGGGTTTCGGAAGTCGGAAGTCGGACGACACAAAGCATATTTTAACTCAAGTACGTTCCGATGCATTGAACTTCCGAAAACCCGATTTCAAAGGATATGCTCAATATAAGACGGGTTTCGGGTTTCGGAGGACATAAGACATAAAGCATGTTAAAACTTATGTCAAGCTGTTAGTAACACCCGAAAACCCGATTTTCTCTAAAAGAGGTCAAAATGCAAAATTACTTCAAAAATTTTGTAGGGGTTATCCGACCGTTTCGTTGTGAACTCAAAACGGGGATAACAGCTGGCTCCAGTTGGGGACTTTCTTTGTAATACCAAAGGAAGAGAACTCAGAGTCTCTGGTCTTATTCATTAGGCTACGGGGTCAAGGAGAAAACCGAAACAAAACAAAACGAAGAAAGAAAAGAAAGAAAACCAAAAGCAAACACACAACAAAAGCAAAATATGTACAATGCAAGAGAGCATCTTGCATTAATGGTGGAACAGCTTTAGATGTTGTCCACTGAAAGGCAAAGGGAGTAACCCTCCATCCAGATATGATAGAAGGAAACTATTTTCACCATTCAACTCGTGGATCTTGAAAGGTCCTTTCCATAAAGAATCAAACTTTCCATGCATTCCTTTCTGTTCTCTTCTTTTATCCCAAAGCAACACCAGGTCTCCAATCTGGAAGTCACGTTGCTTTGATTTTTTATCAAAAATCTTCTTCACCCTGCTCTGATGATCTGCTATACGATCAACCACCTTAATTCGCTCTTCTTCTAGCCTGGTTAGGTACATAACCCTCTTTTCGATAGAATTCTGAAAAGCTACATCTTCAACCGTCTTCGCCAATTGCAAGGCTGGCAATTCTACTGAGATAGGAATTTCAGCATCAATCCCATATAGCAACTGAAAAGGGGACATCCCTATGGCTCGCTTTGGAGTGATCCGATCAGCCCACAACGCATCATACAATGCTTTGTGCCAATTCCTCTGATTTTCATCTACTAATTTCCTGATTATAGTAACCAGATTCTTATTGCTGGACTCAGCTTGCCCATTGCCCTGGGGATAATAGTCAGATGAATGGGCCAAAGTAATGCCGAATCCATAGCAGAATTCTGTCAACTCATGTGACGAGAAGTTAGAGGCATTATCCGCTACAATCTTATGAGGAATACCGAATCTGACGATTATATTTTCTTTCAGGAACTTGCAAACAGCTTCAGAAGTTGCTTGCTTGATTGGTACAGCCTCTACCCACTTGGTAAAATAATCTGTAGCAGTTAGCACATAATTGTGTCCAGCACTGGAAGCAGGATTCAATGTTCCGATAAAATCAATCCCCCATTGGCGAAAAGGTTCTTCAATCACGACAGGCTTCAGAGGAAGAGCTGCTAGCTTAGGACGACCAACAAAATGTTGACAAGCTTCACATTTAGACACCCATTCTGCTGAGTCCCGGAAAAGAGTAGGCCAATAATACCTAGCCCGTAAGATCTTATACGCTGTTACAGAAGACGAAAAATGTCCTCCGCATGCTAGGCTATGAAAGGATTCTAATAACTTTTCCTGTTGCGATTTATCGACACAACGCAAGAAGACACCATCGATACCTTTCTTGTATATTGCATTATTCCACAAAAGGTACTTCGCTGATCTCAACTTGACGGTCCTCTTCTCTTTTTGATTTAAATGCGGAGGGCATTCACCATAAGTTAAGAAGAAAGCAATGTCCGTATACCATTCATCGGTCGTACTCACCAAAAGCACCATAGGCAGCTCAGAAGAAGTATCTTGATTCTTCTCACACTCTGCTTCAGCATGATTCTCTGCAATCAATTGACACAGGCCTCTTCCTCGTACCAACTTGGTAGGTTTGATGTCCAAGTCATACTCCTGAACCTTAGCAATCCAAGTACCTCGTTGGCTTCCCAGCTCTTGTTGAGTTAGAATGGATTTAACAGCAGTATCAGGAACGAGGACACGAGTATGAGAATTCAGCACATAGTACCTGAAGTGTTTTACTGCTCTTACCACCGCATAAGCATGTTTTTCAATCTGCGACATTTTCAATTCATGCTCTTTCAACGGGCAACTCATGAATGCAATAGGAGCTTCAATGCCTTCTTCATTTTCTTGCATCAGGATCGCTGAAACTGTGTGGGCAGAAGCATAGCTATACATGATGAAATCTTTCTTGAAGTCTGGACATACTAAGACAGGAGCGCAAGCAACTGCCCTTTTGATTTCTTCAAATGAAAGTTTCCCTTCTGCAGTCCATCTGAATGGGATTTTGCCTTTCATCATTCCAAGGATATCCTTGGTTTTGTCAGCGAAGTCAGGTACAAATCTTCTCAAGAAATTAACCTTTCCGAAGAAAGAATGAACTCCTGTTTTACTTGTGGGCAAGGTAAGGCTCTGAATAGCCTTTACCCTCTCTGGGTCAATTTTAGTTCCTTCTCTAGTCACAATATGACCCAGCAGCTTTCCTTCTGTTACCCCGAACATAGACTTCTTAGGATTCAATGAAATCCCATGACGCCTGCATCTCAGAAGTACCTGTTCTAAATGACCATAATGATCACTCCGTTTTTTAGAAAAGACAGTCAAGTCGTCCAAATACACGACTATGACTTTACCCATCAGATCTCTGAACGCTAGGTCCATAGCTCTTTGAAAAGTAGCTCCGGCGTTGATCAGGCCGAATGGCATCCTTCTGTAAGCAAAGGTACCCCATGGGGTCGTGAAAGCTGTCTTGTGTTGATCCTCTGTTGCTACCTCGACTTGATTATATCCCGAAAACCCGTCGAGCATGGATAACATCTCTGATCCAGTAACAGTTTGCAATACCTGATCCATGATCGGCAAGGGATAATTATCCTTCAACGAGGACTGATTCAAGTTTCGGAAGTCAACACAAATCCGGATCTCGCCATTCTTCTTCCTGACAGGAACAATGTTAGCAATCCAGGTGGAGTGATGGATTGGGAAAATAATTCTAGCATCTAACATCTTCTGAATTTCTGCCAGGATGGTCCCTGAAATCTTCGGATTGTAATGCCTTTGCTTTTGTCTATATGGCTTCACATCAGGCTTCAGAGGAATACTGTGCTGAACATCTTTGGGCTTAAAAGATTTCAAATCTGCATAAGACCAGGCCAACACATCGACGTATTTCTTCAAAAGCAAAGTGAATCTGGACTTCTCTTCAGGAGAACAACATTTACCGATATTCACCATCCGAGGTTGATCAGATGAACCTAGATTGATTTGATCTACTTCAGAGGAAGATGCTCCTTCGACTTGCCTTTTGTTTTGGATAAAGCGATCATGCTTATCAAACAAGCCCTCCAAAGAAACCAAACCTTTGGGTATCTTGTTGCCTTTTAGCTGGATATATTCACCATCAACCTCCTGATATGGATCTGAAATAGTTTCACGGAAAGGCTGATTCTGAACCTTCAAAATATAGTTCACTGAAATTGTCAGCCTTTTCTAGAAAAGCCAACACCTGTTGATCATCATTAAATACCTGCCAGTGAGTTGCATTATCTGGGACGCTAGGGCGGTACACAATCTCAATAGAGTATGTATCTTGCTTGAACTGAGGATGAGGAAGAAGAAGAGATGCAGATACGGCCAAAGAATCAGCCTTGTCATTATAATCTCTTAAAACTGCCTTAATAGAAAATGCATCAAAGCATTCTATACTATCCCAAACTTTGTTCCTGTAATGCCTCAACCGATCATTTTTCACCTGATATACACCCCTGACCTGATTAACAATCAGCTCTGCATCTCCCTGCACCTTGAGATTCCTGATTCCCTTCTGTCTGGCCAATTCTAATCCTAATAACAGGGCTTCATATTCGGCCGTGTTGTTAGTATTATCAAATTGCAACTTATAAGCTGATGGGAAAATCTCGGAGCTAGGAGATATGAGAACAACGCCAGCGCCTGATCCAGAAGTTGAGCAGCTACCATCAAATTCGAGCGTCCAAATAGCATTGGGATCTTCCTCTTCAACATCTACAATTGGTATCTCGGATGTCATGAAATAATTCCCGAAGCTAGCATCTTCGAAAAGAATCTGAGCCTTAGGATCATCTGATTTGGTTACCAAATACTTTGCCTGCGGTTCAGGATGAAGAACCTGTTGAACCCCTTTAACTGGGATCTTAGCTTTGGTCCAATCCATACTAATTTCTCCTCCGACATCTTTACAAAATCCTCTACCCAAGAGAATGCCATAAGCTGCTGGAATGTCTGCAACTAGAATAGTCATTTTCACTCTTTTCTCAGGAAAAGCAACAAATGCAAACTGTGCGTCCTTGATTTGACCAATCAGAGGGACTTGTTTAGTTTCCATGGAATAGCACCGTCCATATGACTTAGTCAAAGTAAGCCCAAGGGCATGGGCCACCTTTGCGGGCATAACATTATCAGAGGCCCCTGAATCAATAATGCAATTGCTGAGTTTAAACCCATTTATAAGTAGAGATAAATAAAATGGTTCAATCTTTCCGGAGGGAGAAGCAGAGGTCAGATTATTCTGAGGCGTGGGTTGAGTAGGATTTGGAAGGAGACCTTTTGAAGGTGATGGAACGGCTCCGCTTTACTCCTGATAAACTTGGCTAGCTTTTCAAACTGTTCAGGATTCGACTGAAGATATTCTGCCTCTGACATTTGAATTTTAGTTCTTTTTGCATGATCAATAATGTCAAAAGCAGTATAAGAAGGAATGATAGTAGGCTCAGTTCTAATTACATGAGCTTGTGCTGGGGCACTGATCTTAGGAGAAGAAGAATAAGGAGCAGCTGTCTTTTTAGTAACCTCTCTTTCAGTTTGCGCCGAAATAGGGGTACCCCTTTTGACTATGGATACAGGAGGATCCTTATTCTTTTCCTTAATATTTTCCGGAGGTCTTCTGGGATTCTGAGATTGAGACCGAGTGAAAACAGCAAAAGATTGACCACCTGGCTCACATTCATCTTCATCGTATTCCAAATATCCAATACTGGAGTCGCCAGCTGACTCGTCATAAGACTCATCAGCATATCCTGAAGCTTCAAAATCCTCATGGGATTCTTGTTCTTCTGGTTCATCATCTTCTTCAATTATTTCCACTGCTGCATTAACAGGCGGAGCTTCGATTGCTAATCTCGGTTGAGCAGGAGCTAGCCGTGGCCTATCTCTGGCAAGTGCACCATTGTTATTAAAATTCCGCCTAGGAATATCCCGGTACGGAACATTGCTCACCTGCTGAGACACTTGCTTCTTTAGAGCAATCAAATCATTAGCCATTTTTTGAAACATAGGATCTGTGTTACCTTGAGAAGAACCTTGATTTTTGATTTTGGGTATATCTTTCTTAATCCTTCCGGCTAAGATGAGATCATCCTCAATTTCAGTAGCCGTTGACTGAGCAGTAGCCAAATCTGGTATAACCGACCTCCTTAATAAAAAGCTTATATCAGGAGGTTGAGCATTGATGAAGAAGCATTTTTGGTTTTCCGGGGTAGGTACAGCTACTTCTGGAATTTTCCGGATTAGCTTGTTGAACTTTGCTACGAATTCCCGCATAGGTTCATGTGATTCCTTCTTCATGTGCGTGAGCTGAGCTAACAAAGCATGGGAATCTTCAGCTGGTTTGAAACGTGCTTCGAACTTAGTCCGCATGGTAGCCCAGTTTGGGATGCATGCATTTTTGAAGGTGATAAAACCATTCAGCTGCTACTCCCTGCAATGTTTCAACGAAGAGTCGAACAGAGACATCTTCGTGGGCTACTCCGAGGACACCGCATGCAACAAAGAAAGACGCAATATGCTCATCAGGGTGCTGCTTCCCATCCCCATTGAATTTGGGAATGTTTTTACGTGATCCACGTGGTAACTCATGCAATGGAGGAGTCAAAGTAAGAGGACCAATGGCTGCACCCCAAGGCACAGGTTGAACCGCCATCCTTCTGAAAAGAGTGCGTACAGGGATCCGGGTATTAGACAAAAGTAGTGCATGGAAAGTTGCAGATGCTTCCCGTTCTTCAGGGATCCGATTTCTCCGAACAGGTGAAGAACTTCTGGCTCGGTTAGAGACAACGCTGTTGCTGTAACTCGAAGAGTGGATCAATTTCACCTTGAGCTCGGCGAGAGACCGAGTGAAGATCCTCCTGGCCAGCTTGAACTGAAAGGAGATCTTATCAAAAATAAGGCAAATATGGAGTCGCCAGACACCGAGAGGATAAGCTTTATACTATGGATCTGTAGATCCCCAGCGGAGTCGCCAAAAACTGTTGGTTGGATATTTTGTCAAACCAAAATATGAGGTTCAACCACAGTACATGAGATTTAATCCCTCCTCAAAGACAGGTGAGGCTGCCTGTTTATTGCTAATCTAAAACACAGTAAATAATATATACAATATTCACACTAATCTAACCATTGGGGGGGGTTGGGATGAAATCCCGAAATTCACATTCACACGATTCAAGGATATTGCTTTCGTAAGTGAAATAGGTTAGAAACTGTTACAGTGAAAGAAGCACAGTAGAAAAGAAATGGGAGAAACGTATTTTCTTTCGAGTAAAAGCAGAGCATGAAATAATCATACGAGTTTTAGATCACAGATATAGTGTTCGAGATAATTAGAAATACTGAGATTCTATGCAAAGAATAGCTTTAAGATCATGAACATAAGAACACTGTCTCAAATAAGATATATTTCACAACACAAAGTCTGTAAAACAATATCAACTCCTATTCTTCAAAATGATTGAAAGAAAACACAAAGTTTTTCTCCTTTCCAATAGCCTCTTAATGCTTCAAAAATTCTCGACCCTTTGGAATGCACAAGCATCCCTTATTTATAACAAAGGAAGCTAGAGGTAAAACAGGACAGATCCTGAAAAGTAGCATGCTAACTAGAGTTCAGCTTTGCATGATTCTCACGCAGGAGATCAAGTCAAAGTATGAATTAAAAATAATGACAAAATGGAAATAGAAGACATGTCATTCTAAAAATAGACATGACATGGGACGTTGGAGCTCAATCCGAGTCATCATCGTTTGATTCGTCTCCTCTCTCTTCCTCCAGCTGAGACTGTTTGTTCCGGAACTCCTGGAACTTCCGAATGATGCCTTGCATCTCATTCTCCTCAGGTGCAGTGGAATGATCATTCCACATTTCGCAGGTCTCATGGACATCGGCTGGCAGTGCCGGGAAGTTTCTTCAATCCTTTGCTGAGCTTTCTTAAGGCCTCCAACGTATGTTCAATCTTCACAAACTGACCAATGACTCCAAGGGTCGAATCCATCTACAGGTTCATGCTGAATAGTCTCTTGAACTTGTTTGAAGAGATCATCTGCTGATAGGGCAATTGAGTTCCCAACTGACACTTTTGGACAAATCTTAAGCAATTCTTCTTCCAGATCACTTTTCCCATCGATCAATTTATCCCTTGATTCTCTCAACTTGCTGCAGGCTTCGTTGAGGATCTTTACTCTGAACTTGGTGGCCTTGATCAGCTGAAAGTGTTTATCTGTATGTGGAAGAACGCCTTCTTCTACCAAGAGATGTGCTGGTATTTGCTTTAGCACTTGGAGAGCTTCACAAGTCAAATCAAGCTGTCCAATTTCTTCAGTAAATTCCTCATCCATCTTCTCTCCTTCTTTCTGAATCTCTGCCAAAGACTGATGAACTTTCACCACGTCTTGAATTACTTCCTTCCCCTATAGGAGCAACTTTTGGATCCATTCGTCAACCACTCTTCCTTTTCTTGTAATCTTCTCAATCGTAGGCACCGATGAGAAATCAAATCCGGCAGAAGCAGAAGCAGAAGAAGGTGGTATGGATTCAAGGGGTTTTGAGAGTTTGATCAAAACCTCTGTCAACTGTTCCACTTTTTCCTTAAACTCATCTCGCCTGACCTTTGTTTCTTTCAACTTTTGGCACAGCACGTCTATGGAAGCCCGTGCATCTTGTTGCGCTCCTTCTGTTGTCACTTTCCCTAAAGACACCCTGGTTACCTGGTAATCAGCTGCGGTTATATCATCTCTAGTTTTGTCAGCTGAGGGAGTGGCAATTTCTGCGAACTTATCTCCTGAAGCATCTACCAAAACCCTTGAAACTGTTTTGGGTTTCTTGGCTGATCTCGCAGTAGAAGTCTTGAGTGAGCTGAAATCAAAAGCTGGTAGGGGTACAAATACTTTTCTCTTCCTCGGAGTTTGCTCGAGTAACCATTGTGGCGTATTAGAAGCAATTGCCACTGTTGCAGTAACTGGTATTCTACTCTCAAGAGGAGCAGATTCTACTATTGGAGGGGGAACAGTAGTCAACGTGGTAGTAGGTGCAATGAATAGAGGCACAGATTGTGGGGGAGTGCTGGTGATCACTTGGGTTCCAGCAGAGAGGGGTGAGAGCCCAGAGAAAATATTGGCCATACTTGAAGAAGTGGATGGGGAATGAGGAGATTTGGGAGTGGTTGTTGAGGGGGAGGCACAGATTCAGACCCCAAAGCCTTGAATGCAAGAGACAAGGTCTCTCCTGTTGAGCAATCAGCAAATGGTGAAGACAGAGGCTGGCTTCCTCCTTCTTCCAAATTAATTTCTCCTATTTCTGGTGGCGTTGGTGATTCTGGCACAACCACCGTTTCAGCTGGAGAAACAATTGAAGAGATTTGTCTTTCTTTCCTCCTCTTGGGAATCCTGATTTTTATAGACCCCCCAGTAGATTCCTTGTCCTTCTTCTTTTTGGAGGGCCCCGCCTCAGAAGCAGCCAATTTTGGAAACTTGTCATCCTTAAAATTCATCCCCCAAGAGGAGAGCCATTTCTTCGTACGAGCCAAAAATTAGGGCTGACCTATCGGTGATAGAGGCTTTCTCGCTGGGCCGACCAATCAATAGGTGGAAAAATGTATCGATCTTCGTTAAGCCCATCATAGGACATATCCAACACACTTTCATTGTCGGTCGTGCCATCTGGCAAATCCGAAAGCTCCAGTGTCTGGATCTCATCAATAGTTAGCCTACTGTTATCTTTTCTGCGAACTGCAACTTCGTTACGCAGATCCACCTAGATATCCTCAATGTCGGGCCTGTGCAGATGTAGGGCTCCATAGGTTCTCAGCACTCCTCGGATGTCAAAACCATCCCGAGATTTCATATGCTTCTTTAATTTCTCCTGAAGTTCACATTCGACATTTTTGGCCTTAGCCGCTGTCGAGCAAGTATATCTCCCAATAGAAATTGGGAAGGATACTGCTGCCTTATGCTTGCTCTGTTGGAATTTGTGAAAATCCAATAGTTGCCTGACCAATTCTATTAGTATCAATCTATCTCCAGGGATAACGAGGCAGACGGAAAGGCTCTCCAGAGTACATGACCGTTCGAAGGTAGGTAAACTTCTTAAACTGTAAGAAGATACATCCCCATTTAGATACTTCAGCCCATGCCTCGTCTGAGACCCTTGTTTTTCTCAGCCCTGGATTCAGCTGGCATATGTTCTCGTAGAAAAAGGCGTCATTTACCCTCCTAAAATGATCCTTGGACCCCTTCTTCGTTATTTGAGGATAATACTTATAGACTGGATTTGTCGTTCTGCTTCCTTTTGTATCCAGTCCGGGGTAACTCCTCATTCCAGCTGCTGCATAGGCTACATATGAGAACATATAAAACTTTCCGGTTGACAGGACCGTCGTCATCTGAGAGTCAATCTCATCACTGATAAGGGCCCCCCCAGTCAATCCCTTGCTTGTTCTTCTTAATGGTGACCATGAATTGGTACATCCATGCATGAAATAAGTTTGATTCCGGCAAGCCAAAAAACCCGGCTCAGCAAGGTGATAATGTCGTTGATTTCTTGTATGAAATCCGATCTAGGAATAGTTCTTGGAAATCTAGATATTACTGGTTTAGGTTTGACCAAGAACTTCTTATTGACATCCCTAATGCAATTTTCCTGGTTACTGTCCCAGGCCTTCTGAGCCAATTTGATGTCTAGGGCCCCATACTCTTCAAAATTTGGTAATTTCAGGAGATCATCAAAATAAGCCCCATCTAGTTGGATAACCACTTCACCAGCCTGATTCCTTACGGAACGAGAAGCTGAGTCGTAGCTGGATGCACACGCCAAAACAAACTCTGGACATTGGGCAGACATGGGGAAGCCTGCTGCAAGGGGCAAGCCACTGTTAGCTAAAGCCACCATCCATGGGGTTTGAGAAGAACTCTTTACCCTATTCCAAAAGTCGTCCATGTCTATGTTGCCCAGCTCAGTATCCCTGATGTCATAATTACAGTCGATATATGACGGGGGTTCTGGTTTCTTAAATTTGTATTTCATCCTGCTAGATTTTTTCGGCCCTCTCCTGTGATGAACCAGGATCCGACATGAAGAATATTGAAAGGAGAAAGACTCAGAACTCCGGAGATGCTGTGCACACTGAAAAACCTGATTGACTGAATGCGTCGGAAGCAGAGGAGAACCCAACACGCAGAAGAAGATATCGGAAAAACTTTGAGAACCCGACAGGTCTGATATGTCGGACTCCTGGCGAAACCCGACACTTGCTTTATGCTTGCGGAAACAGGAGAAAACCCGGCACCCACTGTTAATGACGGAACCTGAAGAAACCCCGGCGTCCACTTAGTGTTGAGGTCACTTAGGAATGTTGAAAAAATCCCGTCACTTGCGAGCTTCCTTTGTATTTCGGACTTTTGAATCTGCAAAACAGCCTTCAAAATCCGGGAAACAAAAACAGAGTCTTTCCTTTGAATTTCCACATATAAAACATCCTTTCCTTTTTATGTTATTCATATTCCATACATCATGCAAGCAATTGGAAATTGGAAGGAACAGCACCAATTGACAGCCACAAGCAGAAAATAAACCCTAAAAACCCAAAACCCTTTCCAAAACGACACAGAAGAAAGAAGAAAGAAGAAAAACCCTCAACCACTGGCAAGAAATTGGAAAGAAAATACACGCAATCGATTTAGAAAAATCAAGAATAAAGAAGGAACGAAAAATACCTTCAATTCGAGACAGGTAAAATCGAAAACAAATGATCCAGTCTGGTAACGCAAGTTTGCGGGTTTTTGGGGAGCGGCGAAGAGCATGCGAAAAATCCGACGAATTAAAAATATGAACGGTAAAAATGACGTGGAAATCCAGCGTATTTATAAGAAAATCAGTAATAAAATACACTTCAGCTTGGCACGTGCCACCTCACCAACCATTTCGGGCATGAATGCCACGTCAGCATGTTTGGAGAAGTCCGAAGAAACCCGACACGAGGAGATTTAGTGCATTTCGGGTTTCGGGCTTCGGAAAACATGGAGCAGAAAACATGTTTTGGAACACGAATGTTCCGATGCATTGAACTTCCGAAAAACCCGATTACAAAGGATATGAGCGGACTTCGGGAATCGGAGAACATGGCGCATAAAACATGTTTCGGAATCATGAATGTTGCGATGCATTGAACTTCTGAAAACCCGAAATACAAAGGATTGTTTCAACACAAGGTGGGGTCTCGGATTTCGGGAATCACGCGACAAAAAGCATGTTTTAACTCAAGTATGTTCCGATGCGTTGAACTTCCGAAAACCCGAATACAAAGGATTGGTTTTCAACACAAGTCGGGTCTCGGATTTCGGGAATCACGCGACACAAAGCATGTTTCAACTCAAGTATGTTCCGATGCGTTGAACTTCCGAAAACCCGATTTCAAAGGATTTTCTCAATGCAAGGCGGGGTTTCGGGTTTTCGGAGGTCATAAGACATAAAGCATGTTAAAACTTATGTCAAGCTGTTAGTAACACCCGAAAACCCGATTTTCTCTAAAAGAGGTCAAAATGCAAAATCACTTCAAAAATTTTGTAGGGGTTATCCGATCGTTTCGTTGTGAACTCAAAACGGGGATAACACATCTGCACCAAGGTAAGTGAGGATGGAGTCGTCATCCTGGCACTCAACAACATTAATTGAAGGTGAATCCTCTTCGATCATGTCTGGATATAGAAGGGGAAGAGAATATGGGTCCTCATTATCATGTTGATAAGTGAGAGGACCTAGGAAGATAGTTTTTATGAAAAAAAAATTTAGGAGGGATAGATTCAGGGTCTATCGACTCTGTGGGTGATGATGGAAAAATGGGTGATGATGGTTCCAAAGGGGTGACTTCATCGTCCTCCCGGATATAACTGACACGAGGTTTTTTTGGTGTACGTGTTTCAGAAAATCCAAGACCACTACGATCTTTGTGTTTACGTGTAGTCATGGGAATGATTGTATGTCGGCCTTGTTCATAAAGACCAAAACCAAAGCCCTTCCAAGCACAACGCGTCAGGAAGGTGAGAGCGAAACGATGATTAGTTAGATATTGAAAATCAGATTGGAAGGGAACCATGCCAAGGGGAGGTTCAGGGGTGACAAAGGATGTATCGACACCCCCATACATTAGGTTGGTGCGACAATTAGGTTGTCTCTAGGAGATTACTTCCCCCACACGATGGTCATAGGTAGGATGCGCATGTAACTGTCCGTACTCCTGTGGGGTATGGAAAGTGCTAACGTTATATAGGCGGTACTCCCCCAGCGTAAGGTGTTGAAAAACATTTGCTAAGCGATCTGAGGTTGGGATGTTGTTCGCGGGAAAGGAAGTGGTATTTGCGACGGTGGTTTCATTGGTTGAAGGTGTAGGTGCGGTTGAGGTGGATGGTTGAGGTGTGGTTGAAGTGGATGGTTGGGTTGGATGAATGGGTGTCTTGACTGGTACAAGCACATCAGTAGGGAGCTATAACATATTGCAGGTTTTGAAGGGGGGAGGGTCAGTTTTTACAGTGTAGGACTTCCCGTCATACTCGAATTTTATGCATCTATATAAGGTGGAGGGAATGCATCCCATAGCCTGGATCCAAGGGCGGCCTAACAACATGTTTTATTGGAATTATCCCTGAAGGACATAGAAGAGTTCGGGTAAAGTACGTGGCCCTACACGAATGTTAAGGATCACGGTGCATAAGGTAGAAGTAATAGCATCATTGAATGACCGCAACATGGTGGGGTTGGCACACATGCAGCTAGAAGGGATATTCATTTGTTGGAAGGCTTTGGAAGAGATGATGTTTAAGCTAGCACCCCCGTCGATCATAACACGACGTACCCAGATGTCCCAGATGTAAGATGAGATGAAAAGAGTGGGGTCAGGCTCTTCTGCACCAAAGTCAACAATTTCACCTTCGGAGAAACTGGCAGGGAGGGAAGTGGTAGATTTTTTGGTGAGAGAGGCAACGTGGTTGGGTGTTAAGATGGCGGTAACGGGAAAGGTTTTGTTAGGTAAGACCTCTATCCCTTGAAGGATTTCAACAAGAGCTTAGCGATGAGATTCAGAGGTTTGAATGAAATCATATAGTGTCATTTTTACAGGTGATTGGTGATGTTGTTTGATCATGGTCCGATGGGCAACTCCATCAGAGATGGGGTAGGCAGGTCCATGAATAACCACTTTAGGTGGTGGTGCGATCGGGATGGTGGACGGGGAAGGAGAGGCCACAGGTGTACTTTCTTTAGCTTTCCCATTGTTTTTCTTCCCTCGAGTGACAACACTAATCATGTTGATCTCGTGAACATGAGAGGAGGAAGACGGTAGGGATAAGTTATTGTCTTCGAGAGGTAGGGTTGTAATAATGATAGATCTTGGTGAGGAGGGGACAGGTGGTATAGGAGAGGTTATTGAAGCTAAAGGTTTCTCCCTTCGTAAGTTGTCTTTCTTAACCTTTCTATCCGAGAGAGGTGACTGATGAAGTATGGCTTTCAACGCTTTGCATCCCTCTACATCATGTCCTGGTGTGCGGTGATAAGCGTAGATTTTAGACCCAACATAAGCTATAGGTCGAGGTTTGGATGGATCATAGGGTCTAAGTGGGGGTATGGAAATGGTTGCATTCTCCACCAACATATCAATAATTTTGGCGTAAGACCCTTTGAGCGGGTCAAATTCAGAGGAATATGATGTTATTGACTGGGTGGGTTTCGGTAATGATTGGGTATGGTTGATTCGTACGGGTGGTGGCTTAGCTAAGGGGTTTTGATAATTGGATTTAACTAAACATGGCTTCTTCAGTGTAGAAGTTATGTTTAGCTGGTTAGATGACGTGGTAGCAGAAAACAACCACGGAGAAAGAGGAGTGACGGTAAACAAATCCTTTGATGATGGAGTTTGTTTAGGGTTGATAGGTGGATAGGATACTTGAGGTGATGGTGTTGATACACCCATGGATCTCTGTATGGGTGTAAAATATGCAGGTCGTTTTAAAGAAAACACAGGAGGTATCATGTATTGAGGCAAGGTGGAGGGGTGAGGTCCTAATATAGAAGGTAGGCGTGACGGCGAGGGTTTTAGTTGTGACAGAGGCATAGATTGGACTTGGGTTTTAGGGGATCGAGTTTGTCTCTTATGTGGATGGACGGCTTTATTTTTAGATAAATCTAACCGTTTAGGTGGGTGTGTTAGGCTGGGTATTGGTAGAGTCCCAAGTGTAGGGAAAGATTTGGTTAGGTTAGTAAAGGTGGATGAGGTATTTGGTAGAGATGAGGGGGATGAAGATGAGGACATAGGCATTTTGAGCTTTTGTAAACACTTCGGGTATATGGTAGAGGCGTCTAGATCAGTCATCTGCATTTGAGTAGAATATGGTGTACTCAAACGTTCCCATAGGACTCGTCTATCTTCTGAGGGGTGACAATCCTCACGTGTGAATAGGAACTTTTGTATGGAAGAAAGGTGGGTTGTGATTCGGGTCCACTGTGGGTGTGATACAGGGGGTAAATGAGGCACTGTATTAATGGGTGTTAAGAGGTCAACCGGTCGCTGAAAATATTTAGGTGATGAAGAAATAATATGTAGGAGGGCATGTCTGAGAGGATCTGTCATGATTAAAGAATTTGGTGATGTCGGTTCAAGGGGTTTCTCTTCTAAGGATGATGGAAAAAAAGGTTAGCCTTCCTCTTGCACAACAAGAGTGGTAGAAGGAGATGTTTGGGAAATAGATAAGTTAGATAACATCCGCTCACAGTCTTGTAGAGATGTGGTGTAAGAAGGCTCATCTGTGAGAAGAGAACTCTGGGTGGTTAATTCCTTTATGGGTAAAGGAATGGAAAGGATTTCGTCTTGTCTTGATGGTGGTGAAGGGGGTTCGGGTCCCTGCGTTAGTGAAGAGGCTTGATTCAGAATTTCCTTGATAGAGGTTTTTGGTTGGGAGTCGAAGACTGCATGGATTTCATGAACACTCTCCTCAGCTAAGATATCTTGGTTTATGTTACTGTTAGAAGAGTGGTTTGGGAATGGTTTGTTGAAGATTTTCAAATTTCGGTTAGCAGGGTCATTAGGATTATCGAGGGTTATATCCCTTGCATCAACCATTTCCTGTACTATGTTTTTCAACATCTTGCAGTTTTCATGACTGTGTCCCTTCATGCGGTGTAAGTTACAGAAGTCATTTTCTTTGTACCAAGAAGGTATAGCGCGGGTGGAATCAAACCCAGAGTGAGGTTTAACATGAGGTAAGGTAATAGCTCCTGCTTTGAGCAATTTTTCCAATATCACACCATAATTTTCTCCTAAGGGAGTGTAATTGGTGAGCTCGGCTTTATACTTATAGGTGGTTTTTGGCGGGGTATTAGATGGTGTTTGGGAATTGACCATCACCGCGTGTACAGCTCCTTTTGATTTCGAAGTAGTCGATGCGTGAGGATTGGTGGTGTTAGGTTTGTTGGTGGAGTCTTGGGTTCAGAAATTAGGGTTTTTTGTTGCACAACCGCAATTTCTTTTCCTCTAAGGCTCCAATCTCTAGTTTTCGAGCCATAGTAAATGCCTCATCAAAGGTGCGGAAAGTTTTAATTTGGAGGGTAGGAGAAATGTGCTTAGCGCAGGCCCACGTAAAGAGTTCGATAAGTTCTTCCTGAGGCAAGGCATAAGTAAGTTGGTTGATAAGGCCCCGCCATCGTCCAACAAAATATGGGATAGATTCGTCTTCAAATTGTTGGATGGCATAGAGGTCGGTGATAGATAATTTCTTGGAAATGTTAATGGAGAAATGATCCAAGAAATATTGGGCTAATTGGTTAAAAGAGAAGATTGAGTGCTATGTTAAAGCACTGTACCACTCCAAGGCGGGTCCTGATAAGGACATGGGAAAGGTTCGGAGTAGTAAGGCATCGTCATGAGCAATCAGGTAACAGGCATGTCTAAATGATTGCAAGTGTTGTTGAGGCTCCTCCTTACTATTAAACCGAGTAAATTTTGGTAATTCCCATTTAGGAGGATATGAATGAAGGGGGACAGAAGGATGAATAGGCTCCCGAAAAAATTGCTCGTATGTTAGGGTGTTACGGCTTCCTGAAACAGAAGCCTCCAGATTTTGCATCTTGTCCATCATTTGTTTGATTAAATCAGTGGTTGCAGTAGATGATGGTGCGGTTTCCGTAAACGGAGGAGGATTGGGCCAAGGGCCACCACTAAACAATGGTGGGGTTAAATGTTGATAAGGTATTGAGGACGTATATGTTGAGGTGACCGAATAGGGATGTCCTATATAAGATGTTGAAGTCACCGGATACGTGTGTGGAAATGAAAAGGTGGGCGGAGCTTGAGAAGGAAATCTTGTGTGGATAGGTGGCAGAGAGCAAGTTATGAAAGGAGCAGTCTGCGAGAGAGAGGAGGTAGGAGTAGTCGGTGGTAATGATATGTTGGGCCCCAGATTAACCAAAGGAAATCCAATCTTTGCCGTATGAACCCCCGAAGCCACTGAGTTGGGAGACCGGGCTAAGGATGAAGAAGGCAAGGTGGAGTTATCAGGTGGAGAAGGAGCTAAATGAGTAGATATACTAATAGGCATGCCAACAAGGAGTTGACCGTCGGGTGTACAGTTAGGGGCATGAGACAAATAGTACTGTACAGTGCTAGGATTAGCATCCAAAAATTTCACAAATTCCTTATCTCCTATAGGGATTTTGGGAACCTCGCTGGTGTCCGTAGGATTCCCCACAGGATGTGAAGGGGGTGATTCAGGAAAAGACACAGAGCAGGCATGTGAAACCATGGCTGCAGCTTGTTTCCAAGTGACAATGACCATGGACAAGAGTACATAGTAGGGATGTAATCTATCAGGAACAGAAGCAGCAACAAAATGTTGGAATTGGTAGGTTGCTGGTTTTGGGAACTTTGAAAGATAATAACCAATATCGGTCAGTTAACCGATGTTGGTCAGACTATATCCGGCGTCGATAAGTTAACCGATGTCAGTAGAATAGGACCGGTGTAAGAAGCTGTAAGAAGTTGTTGATTTGGGGTTAACGATGCTTAGTATACCTACCAAACTATTCTGAAGTGATCACATAAATAGTGTATGACAGAGAAACATAACTAAAAACAAGTAAGATGCACAAGAAAATTAACAGACTAACCCGAGGATTAGTTTTAATCACTTTGGGCTTATGCCTTAGATGCAAAATGATGTCAATCCTAAACAAAAGACCTAGGGGAAATGTCAAGTTTGTTTTTGCTTATACAGTTACCTCAATCGGCCCGACCCAAGGCCACAACCACCCAATCCGCCCGACCCAAGGCCACAACCCACTAATCGGCCTGACCCAAGGCCGTAACCAAACAATCAGCCCGACCCAAGGCCGCAACCCACCAATTGGCTTGACCCAAGGCTGCAACCAACCAATCGGCCTGACCCAAGGCCGCACCAATTAAGTACCTCGACCAAGATCCACAATTTACAATTCTATCATGTAGCTGTTTGTTCCATCGAGCTCACCTGTTCGTGTTTTAGCATAACTAGGATACTAGAATTGATCATCCGACCAACATTTCCTAGACCAAGACCGTGCCGTTTATCTCAACCAAAACAACCATTTGGTACTGCCAAACATGCGTAAACGTTCCGGTACCTTACCCGTTATATCCCTTGGAGCTACTTCATATGCCTTGGATTCCAGGATTATATCACCCTTGTTTGGATAAACTATCAACCTTTGCCTATGAATTACTTGTTTTCTCTTCACATCGTGTACCCTGGTCGTACTACTGCATTTCAATGTGCGTCTGCTTCCTTGAACTTACGCCATCATCTCAACACCATTCACCCTTTATCAACCATATCTCTGATTTCACTTCGCCTTAATCTGTGATAGATTTGAGGGGGATTACCTATACCCTTAACTGGGGCAACCACTTCTTATTTATTTTCAGTGCAGCTTTACACGACAAGCTACATGACAACAAGGGGCAAATGTAGACACCAAATTTGGGTCTTACGACACCCTGTACCCTGCATATCACCTCGCAACCTAACCATACCTCACCACCTAAACCTTACACACTTAATTATTTATTAATTACCATATAATTAATAAATCCACATCTCCACCCCTGCCACCTCACCTTGCCACCTCATCATGACCTAGCCCTAACCCTAAACCAACCTAGTTAAGACCTATGACTTGGTCCAGACTCACACCCATGACTCATCACCCCTCACCCGCATCAAAACAAACCTAATAATAACTTGACCAAGCCCAAAACTGATCCCTCGAGAGAAAAGGAGGGAAAGTTGGCTATTTTACTAAAAATAGCCAACTTTGACCTAACCGACATCGGTCCCTACTCAACCGCCATCGGTTACGTAACTTCCATCAGTTCCCTGTAAATGACCTTCCCTAGCCAAAAACAAAGGATCCGGAATTCATTTGCAAGACATAGACAAGTGAAGAAAAGAGAAGAGTTTGCAGAGAAGGACGTCGAGCCCAAGATTGCAAATGAGTAACTAGATCTCCTTCAAACTCGTCCAAGCACCAAAAAAGTCAGAGGATAGCTTCATTAGCTCACTTTTGATTGTTGGATCATCCCACCTAAATCTGGCATTCATCACTGCATTCCTCAGACCTGAATCTTCATCAAGAACGAGTAAGTAGTGTCTTGTATGTTTCTAAACACCATTTCTTGAACTTTTTGATTCATAGTAATTATAAGCTCACTCCTAGATCTACCACCCGCCAGCACCCTGCACCTAACCTTCATCCATACATCCTTGTATTTCCCAGAAGATAGCTTTATCACTCTTTGAGTCTTCCCCATCATCTCACTATTCCCCTCAACCATCCACCAGTCTTAAAAACCCCACAATCACCCTACAATCAACCTCTACCCAGAAGCACCTAGATTACTGACCCTACCAGTGTCGGTTATCCCCTACCAGTAGCAGTTCTCTAACCGTGGTCGGTTATCCAGTGACCGACATCGGTCACTGTGACTTATACCCAAAACCTTCCTTTCACCTATTTGTCTTTTAACAACCTCAGATCCAACCTGGTCTATCCCCATAACTTGACCTGAACGTATCAATAACCAGTGATCAAACAAACAACATGACATACTATTATTGGTAGTCTAGTCTCTATTTCTTTTTAAGGAGGTACCTAAATTGTGATTTCGCAATATCTTCTTTATTACCATTTTCATCAATTTGTATTGAAAGGGAGCTGACCACCTTCGAAAGGAAGTCTAATATTTCCTAGGCCTAAGGCAGTTCCCTCACTTATTGTCTAACTAAGATCTGGTGGTCTTGTATTCTTACTTGTAGGTAGTCCTTCCCAGACAAAAAGGAGTGCTTCACAATCGATATGATCTCTCTACGGTATGCGCACACCCTCCCAACACTCAACAGGTATTCCTGCTAGCCCTAACCCTTATCTGTTTCTCAAGAGAATGAAAAAATAAAAGTAACTCTATTCTGGAACGGAAACATTCTGTGTGAAACACAATGGCAGCTTTGGATATAGATTGAATATAATGTGAGTAGGAGAGGGATAACGCAAGTGAAAGAGCTTGGCGTATGCAATTCCTAGTGGGATTTATTGTGGGAATACAACAAAAGTGTACTGAGACATTCTAGAATCTACCTTCTATGAAGTACACAACTTGCAACTCTAATGGATTCAATCTATAAATGACACTACTCTGCTCTAAAATAATTTGTATGAACAACAATGAACAAGAATGAAGCAAGAAGCTTGAATGGATTCCAACAGTAAAGGAAAAAATAACATGGATGCAAACATGAAAACAAAATGAGTTGTAAACAAGAAATTGAAAGACTGAACAATGTAAATGAGAAGTTGAGGGGCCATTTGCTTGAAAACAAGCTAGACTATTCTATAGATTTCAAATTCACCCAAAGATAATTCCTATTAGAACTCTTTTACCATCAAGCAATGAAGAAACACTGATTCTAGGGAACATAAAACATTAATACAAGCCAAGGCGGTTGAGAAAAGCTAGTGAAATTTGAAAAAATATGCAAGTCATGATCAAAAGAACGTGTTGGAAAATGCGTGAAGGACCCCCTCCCTGAGCAGGGTGGAGGTTATAGGACTGCCACGCTGGCAAGGTGGTGGTTTTGTCACTGAAGGTCAAAAATCTTAGAAAAGAAAGGCAGAGGATAAAGCAAAGTACACAAATCTTAAACAAGATGCTTGGGATGCTAACATACACTTGGCGAGCTTTCTTGGATTCCGAACACCTTGTGAGGTGACATGTATCATCATTGGGGTATGTGTAACATCGTTACGGAGGTACAATACCCTACAATTTTGGGTACGTACAGAGACTATAATTTTTTTTTTCCAAGATTGAATGTATAATTTATGATAAACTTACAAGTGGTTTAACCATGTAGGCAAATGAAATTTATATGATAATAATGATGATTTTAAATTATAAAGGTTTATATCATGTATCTAACATATTTTGTAATCATGTTTCTTAATCTATTTCTAATATTATCTTTATGCAGGTGTCCTTCTTATTATGTCCATTTCCCTATAAGTCTTGTATTAATTTCCCCCTAGTTTTTTTATAAAACATCCCTATGTTTTTATTTTATTTTATATTCACATGCTTCCCATGATGTTTTCTCTCTATCTATATTCTTCATTGTGGTTCAATTACCATCTTCATTCTTTCAACTCTATATTTTAATTTTACAAAATTATCTAATGCATATCATTCCTCCTTTCCTACTTTAGAGTATCACCATCTTATATTCCTTTTAAAAAATATAATTTATTTTAATAGTTGCTTGATGGAATTATAATCTACAAACTATCTCTTGCACAGTGTAATAAAACTACATCCATAAATAATCGACTCAACTTTGACTTTAGATTAGACTTTGTACATCTGGATTTTTTACTTTGCATGTATTGGCTCAAACATGGCCTCGAGATATATCTATTCGCAACACTCGGAGGTCAGTTTTCCACGCACTATTTCAATAAACTTAGCATGTGTATACTTCTAGAGTAATAAATGTCTAAAATTTACTCTCGTCAAGCAAATCATCAGTTTTTTTGGTGTCTAAAATACATTTTCTCTCTTTCAGTGATTTTGTAGGAAGTCAATTTATTTAAAATAGAGTATCAAATCATAGTTTTCTGAATAGATTTATGTATTTATTGCCATAATTGTTAGGAATATAATTGTTAGTGCTTCACATTAATAGTTTTTGTATGAAATATAATATTTTGTATAGTGGTTGTAACCACTTATCTAGATAGGTTATGGGGAGATATTTATTTGGTGAATAGTTGAGAAAACTCCTTGTTTATAGAAAGTTTTAACTTTGACTATAAATATGTATCACAAATTTTCTATTCAACAGTCAAATTAGTGTGTCAAGAATTGTTGTTGTGTTTATCTTTCTCAAATCTACTGCTCTCCTATCATTTGGTATCAGAGAGATCCTACTCCTCTCTCTGTGATGAGTTTTTGAAATGCCGCTAGAGGTAGTTTGTTATCTGTTATTTCCCCATGTATGAGCTATTATATGTTAGTGGTATACATTTTTTAAACTCTGCAAATTTAAGATTTTACGTGATATTTCACATCCAAACATGTATCTATATCAGTGATTGTGATATATGTGTTTTGGAATATGGTGTTGTGAAAATTTCCCTTCAGTCAAGGAGATTTGGTCATGTTTTATTCTTGACGTTGCTTTCGTAAAGAAAGAAAGCATAATTTTATTGAGTTGAGCTAGGAGCATTTAATGAAGTTACAAAGACATCTCTGTCATTAATATTTATTGATAGCACCAAGTTTTTGTATTAAGAATAGATTTTTTAAAAAATTGTTCATCATTTTATTTGTTTATATTTTCAAGATTTGCATCGAATTCTAGTTTTTTTTTCATGACTGTTTGTAGGATAATCATGGTGTGGGTACTTATATTATCGTAGATTATAGTAGCTCTGTATGATTGAAGCCTTGGCCAATACATGACTATGCAAAATACTACCTTCATATATCTGTTACTGATGCCAACATTAGATGCATTAATTCTTTCATCAGTGGCATATCTTGGATCTGTGAACGTATTGCTAGATGTTAGAATCGACTCAATTACAATGTGGTATAACAG
This sequence comes from Taxus chinensis, assembly GCA_019776745.2. NCBI lineage: Eukaryota > Viridiplantae > Streptophyta > Pinopsida > Cupressales > Taxaceae > Taxus > Taxus chinensis. The sequence continues at coordinate 96,812,345 of CM034148.1, read as the reverse complement.
ATTTGCCAAGTAAACATCTCTTATCCTAGGTGGGATACAACTTGATTTGGAGACTACAAACCTCGACGTCTCCCACCAAGAACTTTCAGTGAATGTGTGAGATTCATAACTGAGTGACTCCCATTTCCTGAACTCACCATGTGTGTTGTGTTCCAGATTGCTTGGTATTTACATTCTCAACCCATGGTCTTAGGTATCAAAAAACTCATATTGTTTTTTGTATTTGCATTAGTGACCTATACTTTTGCGTCTAATTTCCTCATGCATATTTCTTGTCAAAAATCCTTTATAAATTCATGTTCATCATGACTCCATGTTTATTATTGTTGGGATACCATCTATTGTAATTATAAATACATCAATGTGTAGATCATAACATGTCTTTTTAAGGTTATTAATTTTGGCCCTTTGTTAACCTTGGTACTTTATATGTTAGAAGTTCATATATATGTGAATATAGTGTTATTGTTCATTCAAATAAAATTAGTAAGAGTCATGTCGTAATAGTTAATTTGGGTATCAATTAAAGGCTGTCAAAATTTCAAGTCATTCCTCCAAGTTTCATTAAAAGAGTCAAAAATAAAATGGTCAAATCTACTTGGATTAGATTATTAGCTCCGTATGATCGAATCCTTGGCCAATACAAGACTACGCAAAACAATACATTCATAGATCTCTGGCCGATGCCAACATTAGATGCATTAATTCTTTCATCAGTGAAGCATATCTTGGATCTATGAATGTATTCTAGATTTTATTGACTCAATTACAATGTGGTATAACAGATATGCCAGTAAACATCTCTTATCCTAGGTTACAACTTGATTTAGAGACTACAAACCTCGACGTCTCCCACCAAGCTTTCAGTGAATGTGTGAGATTCAAACTGAGACTCCCATTTCCTGAACTCACCATGTGTGTTTTGTTCCAGATTTCTTGGTATTTACATTCTCACTCATGGTCTTAGGTAACAAAAAATCATATTGTTTTTTGTATTTGCATTCTGACCTATACTTTTGCGTCTAATTTCCTCATGCATATTTCTTGTCAAAAATCCTTTATAAATTCATGTTCATCATGACTCCATGTTTATATTCGGTACCATCTATATCATTATAAATACATCAATGTGTAGATCATAACATGTCTTTTTAAGGTTATTAATTTTGGCCCTTTGTTAACCTTGGTACTTTATATGTTAGAAGTTCATATATATGTGAATATAGTGTTATTGTTCATTCAAATAAAATTAGTAAGAGTCATGTCCTAATAGTTAATTTGGGTATCAATTAAAGGCTGTCAAAATTTCAAGTCATTCCTCCAAGTGTCATTAAAAGAGTCAAAAATAAAATTCAAATCTCTTTTATTTTCAAGAGTTCTATTCTTAGTGTTCGTGTGTGGAAATATCACATTTTGGGGGGGAATATGACATCAATGATCCATTTCCATTTTGCGCCTAAAATGGCAAAATTTAAAGGAACTTTCTAGTGGCATTGGTAGTTTCCTTTGTTGTCCAAGATCGAGTGGCATTGATCAACAATAATGGCTGAATTTAAGAGAATTATAATTCTTATAGGAAGTAGTGTGAAATCATTTTCCTATATATGTTATATTGTGAATTTATGTAATAAGTGATATGCCATTCCTATGTACTCCCCTAATGTACAAGCATAGTGGTGAAGAAAAGCACCACAGTAAGTCAATTCATCAATCTTGAAAGGGTTTGTGGGAGGATCCAGAAAAACACACGAGGTGTAAAATTGATGGGGCTTATTCAAGGAAATTTTTTTAGTAAGCCTGTATAAAACCATGAAAGGAGAGAGCCTCTCTTTTGATCAAGATAATGAGTCACATAGTAGGACATGTTTCACATGGGTGATCATACTACAGTTGAGTGTGTATATGTTTTTCTATCATGTTCACACTAAGGGGGTGATTTTATGAATATAATTTTTAGTGCTTAACATTAATAGTTCTATATGAAATATATATTTTTGTATAGTGGTTATAACCACTTACATAGATAGGTTGTGGGAGAGATTTACGAGGTGAATAGTTGAGAAAGCTCCTTGTTTATAGAATAAATTTTGAATATAAATATGTATCATCTTTGTCTAAAATTAGTGTGAAGAATTGTTGTTGTGTTTATTTTTCTCAAATATAATTCTCTTTGATAAATATTATTAGTCTTTATTAATTTTTATAAGATCTTTGTAATGTACAGTCGCATCATTCCAATTGAAACCTATAAATGAGATCATTCATTAGGGTATCATTATCCTTTTTTTTAAGAGGGGAAGCCCCTTTGGGGGGAAATTATTTGCAAACCTATTATGGAAAATTTCAAGGAAGATATAATTAATTTCAATTAAAATGAGGATATGAGGTCTATCCTTAAAAAAATAGTGAGTAAGAGGCATCATTTGAGAGGATCATTTCTCTTTAGGAAAGAAAAAGTGATAAAGATAATAAGAAAGTTTACAAAGATAAATATATGAAGGTCAATAGGGACGATGTTGTTCTACAAATATCTAAACCACTATGCTTATGAAAGAGAGTGTTAAAAAATATAAGTTTTATGAAAAACATGAAATCCAAATAAATGGGATAGTAGGAGTGTTTTTTGGGATAATAAAGAAGGGATTATTAGAAAAATTAATGGGAATAAAACCCATCCCAATGTGAATAAGTAAAAACCACCCCTACAAAGAAAAAGGAGTAGGCAAAATATGAAACAGTATTCAACACTCACGGGAAACATAAAGGAAAAATATATTGTTCGAAACAATCATTATTTTGAAGAAGATAAAAGAAGATCCTCAATTAGAGATCTGAGTAAAAGAACTAGGAATTATGTCACAAGGAGGAAATGAATAGGATGGAATTCGCTTACATGGTGGATATCTTGATTAGCTGTACAGGGTCAGGGGATTCCCAATATTTATAACTTCTCATGACCTATTTTAAGTTTTGTAGATTTCAATGATTTGGACTTTCTGTGATATTGAGCATATACTTTGTGTAATTTTGGCTAACATGTTGCTAAATTTTGTTAAAAGTTAATTGATGCAAAAGGGTATTCCTTTGTTTCAATTAAATCCCTCATATTTTTAATGATTATGGGAACAATTAAATCATATTTACTTACCCTATCTAATAAAACATCATATTAATAGAAATATATTGAATTTTCTCTCGCTAATAGATAATGAAACCATAATTCACAGATACAATTTTTTAATTTAAATTTTTGAGGATTTAATTTATCGCCATTTATACCATTAATACTTTGATGTAAAGTATTAAATCTATGCAGGGTTTAAATGGTATCTTTCTTTCTTTAATATTTCAAACCACCATGCATAAACATAAGTGTAGAGAAGAGTATTATCAATCATTAAATTCATTTACTATCCAATATAAACAATTATGTCAACCACTTGACCTGATATCTACTTACAATCAAAGTTAGCCATGTGGGGAATTTAAATGAGGAACATTTATGGTGAGCCATCAAAGGTTTAAATGCTTTAAAACTATAAGTTTAACTGATTAAGAAAATAATTACAATGAATAAATGCTAATCTAAATATGTACCAACACTGTAAAATAAATGTGCAATGAAATACATATCTGACCCAAGAAAAATAAGATAGAAAATATGAAACTTTAGTTGGAAATGTGCGGATAAAATACTTATTTGATTCGTAATTAAATTTTGGTATCGCACTAAAGCCTTGAAAATTGTGTGACCATAGGATCTTCCGAGACTGGGGTTTCTAGCCCTAGTCAAAGGTTTCTAGGGCGCTGTAGACCTTCTTTGGGTGTCTGTGACTACTCAAAACCTCCAAAAAAAAAAATTTCATGTTCATGAGATGTTCGTTGTCCTTATATCTTTGTTGATAATATGTCACATTAAGTTCACTGATGTAGCTTATACCCTGAAATAAAGAAATGACCTATAAAACTCACTTTGCATCAACTCCAAAAAATAAAATAATCTAAATGAGGGGATAGATGTTTCTCATCTATAAAATGAATGAACTTACGACTGAGTACTACACTACATCTTAGTTCCTATGTAATTTTATGTGTGTATGTGTTGAAATCATGCCCTAGATGACTTTTGTGCATTTCGTTCTTAAAAATGAGTAAGTAGCTTGATGTAAATGATATAAATACATGTGTGTATGAAAAACTGAACTTCCCCTCCTATACGTGTATGCAGAAACAATAGTCCCTTGTCCCTTTTTTGGGGCTAGATGGATGCTTAAATGCTCTTAGAATGGCCTTTGAATGTAATCTTAGGTCGTGATAGCTAATTCTTAGTGTTTCATCCTTTATTAAGGTCACATAACTTTACATTTATATGATTCCCTTGCTTAAATTTCATAATTAACCTCAAAAAGGTTGACCACTAAAAACATAAGATGCCCAAATGGATATAATTGACCTAAAATATGTGAGAAAAATAAAAAGAGGTCAGGGGCACCTAGAGGGGACAGGGGTGCTTGACAGTGGCGTCCTAGATAGGAAGTGGTGTCCATAATAGAAAATGTCGAAATATAAAAATACAAACTAGGAAACAAAAAGTGTAAGATCAAAAGAGGCCACATACAACAAGAAAATACGGCCAGCTACAAGGGTCAATTAGTACTTTTCTTACTTAGGAATCATATGAGTAGTAGTAGGTGATCAATACTAGATAGATACCCAAAGTGTGTGATTTAGTGTCTACATTTCCCCCACATTATGTTGTTGATAGAATTTAGGATAACATAATGTAGATAATATATGCATACCTGATAACCATGTAGATCGATGGAAAAATTCATTTTGAGAGATAAAAAAAATGTGGAGTGATAAAAATGTGAAGCATGGATGTTAGATAAGTGGAAGTGAAAGATGATGATGATGATGATGATGATAATGATGAAACTAGGGTGAGATTGTTTGTATAGATGTCATGTTTATAATTTTTATTTATATCGCTTGATGTGTGATGATGTGTGAAGATGTGTGATTGATGTGACTTTCACTTCCCATAAAGACGGACTTGTGAAAGAGAAGAATGAAGTACTCAAATATGTTTATATGATCAAAAAAAGTAAAAATCATTAAAGAAAGTATGTAAAAATAGAAAAATGAATATGTGATCCTAATCCATAATGAGTAAGAGGGTGTAGAAAGGATCCTAAAGATGTTATAGAAGAATGAGTTATTTGGGATATGTAAATCTAGTTGCAGTGAATGTGAGTTTTTTGGGAGATCTTACGCTAAGAATGGAAGAAGTATAGGGAAAAAATTATAGCATCATCCTCTAACCTTTAATTTCTTCCTGAACTGTAAATACAACTGCAGATGCTATGTAAAAATCCAATCTAGTTTGATCTAACGTGTAAGTAGAAAAGAAAGTGTAGTGTATGCATATCGATTGTTGAAGGATTGTCTGTCTTGTAAAATCCGTTGATTAAACTCCAAAAAACTATGTTGAACTAGAAAATGTTATGTAATTTCCCCCTCATCACAGGCATCTAGGAAGGGTTAGGGGCACCCAGGAACTACTTTCTAGTGATGGGAACTAGTGTCTGTGTTATGCTGAGGACCTAAGTGAGGTTTTGGTCCATTTCTAATACTAAAGACTATGTAGATTGTGTGTTGAACTGTATTATATTGTGTCTGTAGAACACTATATGGGGAGAATGATACAACCAACTGATGCTCACCTCATTTGGGGTGCATACAACATCATTTAGGAGTATGCATCCCAAAGGAGGACTGAATGTTTAACTAAATTTGATGCCCCATAGGGAAAGGTAATGTTCTTGGTAGATACCAAGGAACATGTGAGCAAAGTGGATGGAAACAAGTGTTTGTAACACCTAATTTTAAATTCTTAAAATTTAAGGGAGAATTTTTCTTATATATTCCAAAAGAATCCTTCAATGGTTTAAATGTACAACATTTAAATCCAATAATAATATATAGTATAATTCATAAGATAAAAATCAATAAACCATGTGCATAAATATGGGTCAATTAGATCTACCCAATCTCCCATAGATTACTCTTTCGATTCCGTATACAAACTATACAAGTGGTACCTTCCCCAAAAATTGATTTATAAGTGCTTTGTTCTAAGTGTCTACCTAGAACTCAGTCAATAGAATTACATCCTACATCTTACACCATTAATTATATATATGTGAACTTAACAGTGTAATCCATAGCTTACACTAGTTTGGCCAAATTTTAAGAGTCATGCTTGCATGCTCAGTTTCATGATGGCACATACGTCGACAAAAAGTTGTCCTTTCAAAATAACATTTTTTTCATTTATAATGACTGAATAAGTTATTTGAGTTGAATTAGTTATATTTTGCATGCAAAGAGTAGAATCTATTACCCGTTTGCAAGGAGGAACATCTGTGCCAAGTAAGGTTCCCTATGGGAGAGAAATTTCTAATGTATGAATTTCTTCTTTATGCAACCATTTCCTTCCCCGTATCCAAATTAATTTTGTACCTAGGTGACTCATTCATATTTGTTAAAAAAATTCATAACTTAACATAACGTAACTCCCTTATAGTTACAATAGTCATAATAATTAGTAGTATTCACTTAATTACTTGCGTCATTACATGAATGTTACTTTATTGTTGTCATCTAAAGTTGGCCTGCCGAGTTTCCAATTGTTATGAATTTCGTAACCCATGGCTTATTTTATTATAATTAAATCAATTTATGAAAATTTTCCCCTCTCTCGTAAAGATATATTTATCTCATGTAATGTTGATCAAAGAATACTTGTCTAAGATCACACAAGGAGTCTGCGTGGGATAGAAGGCCAGGACCAAAGGCGTGGAAGGACATGAAGGACCCGCACATGGAAGGAAATTTTAGATATTAGGACTTAGACATTTTTTAGCATGAAGATCTATTTTTAAAATATGGCATGCAGACCACATTAATGATGTAGAGACATGCGCGCTATGAATTATCTATATTTGGATAAGCGGTTCAAAGTGCCTATGCATGAAGACAAGCTGAGAATAGAATTGAAACTTCAATTAAACTGCAAGAGGACTATAGATAATGCACTTGCATGTGTGGCTATGATTGTAAATGGTGTGTGGCTATTAATAGCATGTGACCTATTGCTGGAATAGATAAGCAGTGAAGGGAAACTCCCCACCCTATATATATGATGTTAGATAAATAGTAGATACACAGAGATATAGAGAGCTGTTTGTATGTGTGTAATAGAGAATATATGTATATGGCTAAATCATTATATCAGATCCATACGTGCATTGGTATAGATTGAAAATATTGTAAGGATCTTCTTTATTTACTAATAGATTGAATATATGGGTTGAATCTAAGTGTTATTCCGTGTAATTGAGTAGTGCATGTTAATGGTTAAATCATGATTATTTGTTAAGCTTGTCCTTTCATAGATCTATGGGTAACATGTATTGTAGAATGATGGATTAGTTATGAATCTATATGTTTATTTCTTCATCATGTTAACATCATGTTATAACAACACTAAAGAGGGACCTAGTACCTTTGCACACTTTGGTGAGCACTCAGTTTAGGCTGAGTGATGTGCCAACGCATGACTAGGGTGTTATCTTGTAAATTCTAGGTTGCATTATTAGTTCTGTTGTCCGGGACCTCTTTTTCAGTTGTTTTCAAGATGGTTCACGATGAAGACATACCGGTCTAATTCTAGCAAGTATTGAGGAATGGATACATGATATGGAGGAAGAATATGCATGACGGTTCAGTAGTGGATCTAAGTTTAATGCATGCACTTGGATAGAACAGAACCTATATGACAGCTTATATGAGAGATTTTTTACCATCTTTCTAGCAGAATTATATGAGTGGCTTACTACTTATATATCTCAATGGAATTGGAGGTATCATACACTTGTTTGGACACAAGGAAGAATTTCAAGCCATCTTTAATGTTGATCTGATTTGGACTCACGCAATGGATATGTGGTTTTCATGGTGTTCTAAACAGTTATATTCTTGAATATTCAATTTTGACGTACTATTTCCCAAAGGTATCTGAATTATAGTATTTGTGCAGTATCCAGAGAGGAACATATTTGCACAGTATTCCACTAGCTATCAAGATATTAATGGTAACTTTGAACCTGGAGAGTAAACTGATGGCTAACTAAAATTCACCATGCATAAGGGTAGGAACAAGTTTGGTTTAATATGGAATACCTAGCGGAAGAGAAATAGAGAGAGGAAAAGTAGCTTAAGTATAATGAGGTATGTGAGAAGGAGATAGAGAAGCAATGTTCCATTTGTAGAGAGCATGAAATGGAGGAGAGAGATGGCTCATGAAGGATTTATAGCTCATGTAGAAGACATGGAGCCAGAGCATCAGGAACTCCCCCATCTTGGAAAGCATGATAGATATCCCTTGTCAGACTCATACGAAAGTGTGCTAGTAGAGACTCCTTGGGCTGTAGGTGCGCATCTTAATCCACATGGTGACCTAGTCTTTGCGCTTGGTTTTTTAGTATCTAGTACAATAGGTAACCAACAAACTAACTTGGGAAGTAGGAAAGTAGGAGTAAGTCAGGGATCAAGTACATTAGTGGTAGGAAAAATGGGTTCAATGTCATTTGGAAGAGCATTCTTAGATGTATCATCCACAAAAAATGTAACTACGCAGAATGTTGGATTCACCTCTGGAAGTGGAACTACCTCGTAGACTCTAGGGGTTCAGTATAGTACTATTATTAGAGCACAAGGGAGTACATCTATATGCCCTATTCCAACATCATGTGGCAGATAAAGAGGTATAGGTTGTTCTAGTTCCAATGGATTTGGTAGTTCTGGAGGAAGAGGGAACACAGGAGGTTCTAGATTAGGTGGTTAAGGTCCGCAGCAACCACAAAATATATATATGAAGATATCTCTTCATCACCTAGAGTATAGAGGTATAGATGATGGTACAAAAAATGTGTATATGTGTGAAATCAAGTAGCACGCTAAAGGGATTATAATTTCTAAGTGAAAGAAAAGTCAATTCTCCACTACATTACAGGGGCACACGCACAACTGGTATAGGAAGTTTGACACTGATAAAACTTGCTTGGATTATGCAACATTGAGAGATAATTTCTTGAAATAATTCCATATCCTTGAGTTCGAACAATAGAGTATAAGTGCGCTCGTATATCGAGGAAGGCACTACTGAGAGTGTATGTGAGTATGATGCTCATTTTAAGACACTTCTATCTAATCTATCTTATGGTATTCATGCTAGCTAGCATGCACAATGGTTCGTTAGAGGGTTGATTACACCTTTTAAAAGGGAACTGTCACATCAGACATACACTAATCTACATGAAGCACTGGAATCATCTTTACATTCTGAGGCAGTCGAGAGCATTGACACTGGCGTTAGTCCATTCCTAGAGGCACAAATTGCAGCTATGGCAAAGCAGTTAGAGAAGCAATCAAAAAATTCAGCACATGAAACACACTCAGGAATTAAACCCATTATTATTATTATTATTATTATTATTAAAATTAATTTCAAAACATTGCAGGCTGCTTAACCTATGGTATATATATATATATATATAATTTAATGTTCCATTAGAAGTATGTAATTATAACTTGTGTAAATATGTAAATTTATAAACACATAATTTATATACATGAAGGTAGTTACATTTATATCTAGATTTATATTTTGTGTGTCCCACATAAGAGAAATAAATATATTTCTATTTTTTATAGAATCAATTGGCGAACTAGTGTTTCCTTCATCCAGCTACATACACATAAAGGAGTGAAAATACTCTTTAATCATTAAGGGATGTCTAATACTTTCATAGATGTTTTTCCATATAGTGTAACATGAAAGAATGTAATAATTTCTCCATTTAAACAAGGCTAAAGAGAGTGAAGACAAATAAGAGAACTTATTCATTTCTAAACTTTTTTTTAAAAAACATACAATGGGCAAGAAAAGATCATTTTATGGAGAAGTAACCAACAAATACACTTCTTTAGTTTATTATAAATGAAGATATTTTTCATTGATAAATAAAGTACATATGATAATATTTCAATTTTAGAAGAGATATAAGAACCACAAGAACCAAACTTTACATCCCTCTTCCATAATACAAATTTCAACAAGTAACAATACACTCTTTACACAATATTCAAAGTTTATTTTTTTACAATACAAAATATATTCTTTGAAGCAATTGAAAGAATAATTTACAATATTACAACTCTCACTTTACAACAAGTAAAAAACATTACAAAGATGATATTTTGAGCTCCAATAATATATATCTCCTCAAATCTCAAACTTTGCATTCTTATCATCTATCAAATTTGGATTAGAATACAAAGAACGGGGGATAGGGGACACTATCCACCCAACCTATAATCCAATAAGAGGATAATCCCTATTCCTAATTCACCCCTGAGTCCTAACCAAAGAAAATTTGGGAGTATTATAAAACTTTGAAAACTTTTACAAAATGCTTTGCACAAGACATACAATCCACAAAACATACAACACATTCAAATAGACATACTCAACAAGATTTACACTTTCCAAAAAATGCATAGGATTGAAAACAAGCTAAAAGGAGAAAGTAATATGAGAACTACCTCATTTTTCCTCCCAAGTGAAGTATCAGTTCCACCCAAAATCCTTCATGTGCACAACACTAAACATTAAAATGCATCCTTATCTCTCCCCTTGCTAATATGGAAAAATATGTCCATGTTTTCATTTTCACTCCCTATAGGTGAAACTCCTAATCACACTCCCTCCAAAATGAATGCCTCACATCTCCCTTTTCCCTCCCCAATGGTCCCATACCCTTCTTAAGGCAATCTACCCAACAAAAATAAATCACATTCACAACACTTAAGCACAAATTTTACATCTAATACATGAATAAAAGATTTACAATGAGTGGAGATCCTACCTCTCCATCAATATTCTAAAAAATTTCATTCCAACAAGATTTCAACACCTTCAAACCAAGCACAATCCAAAATACAAATCCAAAAAAGTCTCCTCAATTCCCAAAGTGCAAGAGAGGAAAATAAGACAAGTAAAGAAAAATACTTCAAATTCATTCAATAAATAGGAAATGGAGGTGAGGATAATGAGGTGGCTCCATGTAGGATGCCACTTCAAAATCCTTCCATTCCAACTCATATGTCAACACACCAAACCCAATGCAATAAATGAACATGTAAGACTTATGACATGCACACATGACACTCCAACATGCACTACATGCCTTTCAAAGACAAATTAATTGTGGTAAGTATAAAATTGCAATGAGTTTCTCTTTTACATTCAAAAAATTCATTAATATGGTTAAAATAAGCCCTTTACTTCATGATTATAGTTGTTAAAAGAGTTTGAGATGTGAGGGACATGGTTAAGTTGTCCCACAAGTCTCAAAAATTGGCCTACAAGGAAAAATTCGAATTTGGGAAGGGAAGAAGAGTACACTCCACCAAAATGCAATTAATACATTCCACATCAAGTGAAAATTAAAGACTATATACTCTATTTATTACCGCACATGTCACCTCTTCCTTTTAGTTTAAAATTTAAGTTAAATTAGCTTATTAAGACACATTAACAAGTGTTAATAAAGTAAGTAAATTTTACAAATAATTAAATTCATGCACAATAAAATAAAACACACAACTTAAAAGGAAGGTAAAAATTGCACCAATTTGCCACACAAATGCGGTAACCCCCCCCCATGGGAAACCTCCAAAGTAAGCATGTAATTACACAACATCAAGATTAGACACAAATTGTAAAATTAGGCCATGTTGTAAAAAACCCAACATTCTTTAGTTTTTTGTCCCCTATCACCTTTCAATGTATAGTGATATAATTTTCCTAACAACACACACAAATACCTCTCTGGCCTCACGACCACATCAAAAACATCGAGAAATAATATATACATAGAAATAAATAATCGTCATCCAAAATTATGCATTTCTATCATCTATCAACATATCAAATAATTCGATTCTAACATCCATGAGATCATAATTATGCTTAGAACATAGAAGCCTAGGAAATTGCGTCAATAAATAGAATGTGCCAGTATAAAATCGATGAGTAATACAAAGCAACATATATAGGAATTGTCCATCTAGTTTCATCTAGACATATCATAATAAAAAATGTGAATAAAAACACATCAATAATCCAACTGTTTGATAGAGTATATCATTTGATGAGTAAAAGATATAATAATCCAAGAATGTCAAAGTATCTACCCATACAATAGTTATAAAATCATAGTGAAATAGTGTTGAAGAGGAAGTGGGCACTACATTCACCCTCCCTTTAGACTCAACTTCCTCTTAGAAGTCACTGAAATAGATGTGGAAAATCGACATGTAACAAATTAACATCCTCTTATATGGCTACAATTGTATCATACCTATCCCATTGGACTCACAACTGATCAATCTCACACCCTTGAAGGCCCAACGTACTACACTCTATGATGCATATGGCCTCCATAGTTACCTGCCCCTTCTCTTGTACCTGCAATGCGGTCAAATCCAATACATGAGAAGGATCTGAAATGTATCTCTTAAGAATAGAATCATGCAATACATCATGGATGTGAGATAAGATGGGTTGTAAGGTTATAAAGTAAGCCAAGGGATCAATCCACTCCAAGATCTCAAATGGACCCAAAAATATTGGAGTGAATTTAAAGTGTTTTCCATAATGGATAGTGCTCTTATGAGGTTTGACACAAAGAAACACCTTCGTGCCCACCTCATAACTATGGTCAACTCTCTTATAATCTGCATACTTCTTCTATTTATCATGTGCCCCTTATAGCGTCTATTTGATTACAATAACTTGTTACTCCATGTCTTGTAACATAGCTTGCCCAAGGGATACTCTATCCTCTAACCTATCCTAACTCAGTGGAGTCTGGAACTCACTACGGTATAATGCCTGAAATGGTACCATACCAGTAAAACTATGAAATATGTTTTTATAAGAAAACTCAACCAAGTACTAATACTCGTCCCATCTTGAGTGATGATCCATGACGTACATTTGAAGCATGTACTCTAAAATATGATTCACCCACTTGTTTTTTCCATCTCTCTCAGGATGATATGTTCTACTGAATTTAATATTCGTCCCAAGGGCATACTGTATCGTAGTCCATAAATGAGAGGTGTACAAGGGGTCATGGTAAAAAATAATCTTCTATGGAATCCCATGCAATCTGAAAATCTCATCCAAGTATAATTTTGCCACTACACTAGTTGTATATGTGGTCTTCACAAGAGAAAAATGATCCACTTTTATCAATTTATCAACTATGACCATAATGGTGTCATGGTGATATCTGGACATCGGTATCCCCACTATGAAATCCATGGAAATGGTGTCCCATTTCCACTTTGGTATAGCATGTGGGTAGAGAAGGCCATATTGATGCTGATGCTCAGCCTTCACCCTATAACAATCCAAAAATCAAGACACAAAATGACCTATACCCCTCTGAAGTCCTCTCCAATGGTACAACTATCTCAATGTGACGTCCATCTTCTTCACTTATGGATGGGCTGAATAAGGTACACAATGAGCCTCTACCAATATATCTTGTCTCAAAACTCCACCCCTAGGTACATAGATATAACCTTGTTGTAACAATCAACTCTAGATTTGTGTGTAGATAACAATTCCATGCCAAAGATAACTCCATATGAACCCAAGGGAAGGATATGAAGATCCTAAGTCATGGTGAAGGTTCCTAGGTCCACCACACACTCCTTAACTAAGGTTTCCACTGAGAGTTAACCTCTAGAACCGATCTCAACATCCCAACTAAGGCCCTACTTAAATTCCACCAGCCTATATCACTCTACTAATGATGGAGAAATTAAATAATATGAAAATCAATAATCAAATAAGATAGGGGTAGAAATACCACTAATGTTACTTGTGGTCTCAATCACCATTCCCTAGTGATCTTCGTGGTAGTTATCGACCACTGCATAAATCTAATGGCTACGTCCCATATCACAAAATGTAGGCTTGGAAATATGTGCCTTACCCTTATTAACAAGGTTTTGTGGGAACTCTCTTCAGTGATGTCCATGTACACCACACCCAAAAGAACTTCCTATTCCCCTCCAATGAATAAATACTCCTTCTAGAGCCCCGATAGTCTATGTTGTAGATCCTGATGACCCTACCATATATCTCTATGGGTGCTATGGTTAACATACTCCTGATGACTAAGCACAGGGTAGATCATGTGTCCTATTGGTTCCCCTAGTTAGAGGCCCCATACTGTGCCCTCTCTGTGTATCTTGGCAATTTGGTGGTCAAAAAGGTGGTCGAGTATACTTTTGTGCTTGTTATGGCAGCCAAAAAGAGGATTTTCCTTAACCGTGTCTACTAGGAGGGGGAGGAGCTAACCGCCTCAACCTACTATCTTTCTACTAAATATGGCTCCTCACTCTATCTTTATCCTTCTGAGTCTTCCCCCTAATTTCCTTTGCAATGTATGCCTTCTCAACATCCTCTTATAAAGTCTATAGACAATGCATACAAATTTCCCCTCCCAAATCCAAGTTCAAGCCCCCGATAAAATTGTGTAACCAAACCTACTCATCTTGCACGTACTCAACATACTATATCAAGTCTAGAAACCAACTCTTGTCCTTAGATAATGTCATAGATTCTTGTCGTAGATCATGAAACTCATCGATCCGTTGTTGGATGAATCTCTTAGTTATGTATTTAATCATGAACCACTCCTCAAAGAGCTCTCATGTAAGCATATCAGAATCCACACAGAGATTCTACTCCTCGGTCCTCCTTTAAACTCTAGCTTCATCTCTTAGAAGGTGTATAGCAACATGATCTTTCATGTTACCTGTACAAGGACATATCTTGAAGCATCTGCTCTAGCTGACCAACCATGTCTCTGCCTCAAATCTTCTTGTTTCTCAAACAAAATGTGGTGGGTGTAACATCAATATCTCTCTGATATGATACACCACTATCAACTTATTGCCTCTTGGTCTATCCACATGATCACCCATCGGCTTAGGGATCCTTAATATATCTCTATGTCTTTTATCCCTCTCTCCATGTCCCCTCTGACATAAATCCCATCTAGCTAAATCTACATGGGATTTCTTCGTCTGATAATCCTCACTATGTTCTGAAGGCATACGAGCCTCTACTGATGGCTCTTTTTCATTATAGCTATATTGTCCCCCTACCGCTCCACCTCGTATAAATGCAGTGACATCTTGTAATGTGTGAATTATCTCAAGGCAATATAGTGGCTATTGCATGATCTAGTGGGTGGTACGTCTAGATCCACATGTAAGAACCCTTATTCTAGTCCACGCCTCTTGCATAGACCAAGGCAAGAGTAAGTTCATCATCTTCTATGATGTTTCATTTTTCTAAGTTTTCTACATATTAAAATATCATGCAATGTTATGTGTTCTAGTTTTAGAGTTACACTAGATTTAATTTTTGTATTTCATGTTGGCCCAAGGTCCAAGTGTTGAACCCATGGCTCAGATACCAAGTGTAATACCCACAATTTTCTACGCTCAAAACCATAATAAAACCTATTAATTTAATAGGGGGAAATTTTTGAAAAATTTCCCTTTTATTTTTGCTTAAAAGGGTTACACAATTAAACATTATTCAAAATTTAATAAATTTCTCGATTAAGGTTTCTACAGAATCTTGTGGTGATCATAAATTAATTAATAATTAAATACTGTGAGTTTATTTCCTAATGAATTTTGCATTTTAAAAGAAAACATTTATGAAGTTCAATTAATTAATTAATTTACACTCTTAATAATTATTATTTAAAAACCCCTTTAGTTCATTATCAAATACCATGCACATTTACTTTACTAATCCCATGCAAAATGGTCACAAATTACCTAACCATTGAGTGGCCCCCAAACAACCAATAACCCATTACCTTTTAATTAATTTTTCATTCCCATTAAAATACCACCCACTTAAGTGATGTAGGATCTTATCTGATTCATTAGATCAAATATGCCATAGCCATTGGATTTAAGTTTTCTAAAAGTTCCACAATATTCTTTAGGTTTACTTATTATTTTCATTTTTCCCTAATCCCATTTCATTTTTGTTTTGTATGTTTGGAGAAAAGAAGGAGGAGAATCCATGGATGCCATTGAAGCAATTAGGAGGGTTTACATGATCCATTTTTTATTAATTGTGCTAAAATAGTGGATCTGCCCTATTTTACTGTTTGGGTATTATTTTCCCTATTGTCTTTAAGCTATTTTGTATTTTGTATTGCAGGCTGAGTTGTATATACATTGCATAAATACCTATTTTGGATGGATAAATATATGAAACTCTAAATTATATTATATATATACACACATATATATGTGCAGACATATATGTATATATATCTATGTATACCTGTATTTTATTCCATTTTAAAAGAAATCGATTTTGCAATGTATGTATATATATATATAGATATTATTATTATTATATAAATATATTATTATATATCTAATATTTTATATTAATTTATTGTTGTAATAGCGGTTCAGATATATATATATATATATATATATATATATATATAGATATATATATGTGGGTCGGCCAGCTCAAGGATAATGTGCAGGTTTGATAAATCATATGTCACGACCTGTAGTAGTTAGGGTTTTTTATTGGGGTGGGGGGGGGGGCGTCGCCCCACCCCTTTTTAGTTTTATATTAATGAATATGGGGATGGGGCGGCACCCCACCCCCACTATGTTTTAATACATATAATCACCAACACATAAGCCATTCGTCCCACTAAAAAAATTTAACCCATTTATTATTATTATTATTAAAATTTCTTTCAACACAATGCGAGCCGCTTAACCTATGGTGTGTGTGTGTGTGTGTGTTTTTAATCTTCCATTAAAAGTATGTAATTATAACTTGTGTAAATATGTAAATTTATATAAATGAAGGTAATTACATTTATGTCTATATTTTCCTTTTGTGTGTCCAACACAAGGGAAATAAAATCTTTCTAATTTGTATAAAATCAATTAGTTAACTAGTGTTTCCTTCATCCGACTACATACACATTAAGAAGTGAAAATACTCTTTAATCATTAACGGATATCTAATACTTTCATAGATGATTCTCCATATACTGTAACATGCAACAATGCCATAATTTGTCTAATTAAACAAGGGTAAAGAGAGTGAAGATAAATAAGAGAATTTATTCATTTCGAAACTTTTTTTCTTTTAAAATACAATGGGAGAGGAAAGAAAATTTTAAGGAGAAGTAACCACCAAATAATATTTGGTAGTTTCATAGAAATTAAGATATTTTTCATTGACGAATCAAATACATATGATAACATTTCAAGTTTTGAGGAGATACAAGAATTACAAGAATCAAACTTTACATCCATCTTCCATAATACAAATTTCAACAAGTAAAATTACACTCCTTTCCCAATAATCAAAGTTCATTTGCTTACAATAAAAAAATTATTCTTTCAAAAAATTGAAAGAATAATTTACAATATTACATCTCTCACTTTACAACAATGAAATAACATTACAAAGATGATCTTTTCGGAAACAAGGTATAACTCCTCCAATTTACAAATTTGAATTCTTCTAATCTATCAAATTTGGATCACAATACAAGGAAAGGGGGATAGGTGACACTTTCTACCAAACTTATAATCTAATAAGAGGATAAGCCATCATCTAAATTTCCCCCCAAGCCCTAACCAGAGAACAATGGGGAGTTTTATGCAACTATGACAACTTTTACAAAATGTCTTCCACAAGACATATAATCCTCAAAACATACAACACATTCAAATAGACATACTCAATAATATTTACACTTTCCAACAAACACATAGGCTTGACAGAAAGCCAAAAGGAGCAAGGAATATTAGAAACACCTCCTTTTTCCTCCTAAGTGAAGTAGGAGTTCCACCCAAAAGCCTCCATGTGTACAATATCAAACAGTCAAATACATTCTTATCTCTCCCCATACTAATATACAAAAATATGTCCATCTTTCCCTTCTCAGTCCCCATAGGTGAAACTCCTAATCACACTTCCTCCAAAATTAATCTCACACATCTCCCATTTCCCTCCCCAATGGTCCCATACTTCCATCTCCCACACACTTCTAAAGGTAAGCTACCCAACCACAATAAACCACATTCACAACACTCATACAATTTTCAAACAAGCACAAATTTTACATCTAATGCATGAATAAAATAATGAAAAGGAGTGGAGATCCTACTTTTCCATAAAGCTTAAAAAAGTATTCAATCCAACAATCTTTAAAAACCTTAAAACTAACAAAAATATAAAATGCAACTCTAAAAAGATCCCCAATTCCAAAAGTGTTAGAGAGGAAAAAAAGACAAGTAACTAAAAATTCATCAAATTCATTCAATAATTTGAAAAGGGAGGTGCAGTTGATGAGGTGGATCTATGTAGGATACCACTTCATTAACCCTCCATTCCAACTCACAAGTCAACACACCAAACCTAATGCAATAAATGAATAAGTAAGACTTATGACATGTACACATAATAGTCCAACATGCACTAAATTCCTTTGAAGGAAAAATTAATTGGGGTATGTAGAAAACTCTAATTATTTTCTTTTTTACATTAAAAAAATGCATTAAAATGGTTAAAATAAGCCCCATACTTCACAAGTATAGTTAATAGAAGAGATTGAGATGTGAGGGACAAGGTTTACTTGTCCCACAAGTCTCAAAAAGTGGCCTACAAGGAAAAATTCGAGTTTGGGAAGGGAAGAAGAGTACACTCCACCTAAATGCAAATAATTCATTCCACATCAAGCAAAAATCAAGGACTATCTACTCTATTTATTACCCTGCCTGTCACCTAATCCTCTTAGTTTAAAATTTAAGTTAAATTATCTAATTAAGACACATTACCAAGTGTTAATAAAGTAACTATATTTTCAAAATAATTAAATTCATGCACAACAAAATAAAACACACAACTTAAAAAGAAGGAAAAAATTACACCCCTTGGCCACACAAATGAGGTCATCCCCATGGGAAACCTCCTAACTAAGCATGCAATTACACAACATCAACATTAGATACAAATAGTAAAATTTGTCCATGTCGTAAAACACCCAACATTCCTAAGTGGTTGGTGCCCTATCCCATTTTGATGTAAAGTGATATAATTTTCCTCCAAACACAAACAAAAATACCTCTCTGGCCTCATGACCGCATCAAAAACATCGAGAAATAATAAATACATAGAAATAAAAAATTATCATCCAAAATTATGTAATTCTATCATCTATCAACATATCAAATAATTCAATTCTAACATCCATGAGATCATAATTATACTTAGAACATCCAAACATAAGCAAGTGCATCATGAATATAACGTGTTAGTATAAAATCATAATACTGTAAATCAACATATATAGAACTTTCCATTAGTGTCATCTAACATATCATAATGAAAATGTAAATCATAACATATCCATAGTCTAAATATCTATATAGTATATCATTTGTTGATCAAGATAAAATGACCAAAATATCAAAGTATCTATCCAACAGTAATAAAATCATACTAAAATAGTGTCGAAGAGGAGTGGGCACTACATTAATCATCTCCTTATTTATATTTTGTATATCTATCTTTCTACAAGAATGTCACTTCCTTTTCTATTTATAGATTTTTCCAAAGGGAAGGCCCTATCCATCACGCAAGTTCATGATGGAGGGCTCTAAAATGGAACCTGTGACCTCTGTCCCAAAACTATTTCCCACCCACCACTACACCATGCCTCAATTTAGAAATGAAAATTCAAAATATTATATTTATCAATGACTACTGACATGTGTGATCTTTAGGGTGAAAGTGGCCAAAGTAAAAATTTCACTCTTTTATCCTAGTCTAGATGATAAATATAAGTGTTTCTAACACTAGTCTTCAATGCTAGACTAAGGTTACCGAGATACCTAGTTAGAATATTCAAATTCTTAAGGTTTATGTGGCAGATGACATCAAAAACATGCAGTGTATAATTTTTAATTATTGCATACATCAATGGAAATATACGTTTCCATTATAAACTCTTCCTTGAGGGTGATATTTATTTTGAGATAAGGAATTCAAAACTAAAGCGTGTGAATGAAATTTCACTAAAGAGACCAAACTTCCCCATTTCTATGGAAGGGTTCAAGGGTGTGGGTGTTTATGTGAATACTCTTTTTTTTTAAAGAAGTGTAGGAATTCATTAAGAGGAAAGTTAAGAGCCATGGGTGGAGTCTATGAAAAACTAGAGCCAATATTTCAAGTTAAGGCTAAAGATGATCGAAAGGTTTGGAAAAAGTTAAAAAGTGTATTTTAGAAAGTTTTATGTTGATAATTATTGGTAATTATCTTGTTATCTCCAAGTTTTATCATTCGACTAGAAGGTTTTAGTGGGTATTGTAACTTAGGAGGTTATATGAGAAATTATCAAAATGGATTTTTATGACATAAAATCCTATCACACAAAGATAATAAAGGATGGAATAATGAAGATAATATTCAATAATGAGGAGGTCAATCTTAAGAAGAAAAAATTTCTCAGGATGCGGCTACGTCATAAATGGCCCAAAATTTGTCTCCAAATTATGAAGTAGCTCATACTATAGGCTAAGCTCAATGCCTTCTAATGTCATTATTAGGAAATAATTGGTTAGCGTTCACATTATTTGAGTACGAGAAATTATATTATTTTAGATAATATAGTAGTATTTATGTGAAGTAATAATTTACAAAGTGATAAATATAATTATATGTAATTGCTTATATAACTAAGTTGTTTAATAAATAGCTTATACTAATACTAGTCATCATTGAAATCAATCACACAAAATAGGTTATATATTGTTAGTGAGTTGTTATAGAATATTTTATATCTCTTAAAGTATATGAGATGTGACTCCTATAAATATGTAATGTGTTCAAGATGAATAAAACATATACAAAATAATATTATTATTGAGTTTACTTTCCGTTCAATCTGTTATACACGATTGATTAAACTCTTAACAAAAATTTCATTTGGTATCAAAGTAGGAACAATTTCTTATAATGAATATGAGTTTATTTTTTTAGGAAAAACTTTATATTACATTTTCATTAATAATGAAAATCTCAACTTTGTGAAAAATGCATTCACAACATTCTATAGATAGTAGGGATATCTAAATTGTACTTTGATATTATTGGGTATTTTTGTGTATTGTGTTCTTTCCAAGAAGACGAAATTTTGTGTGCATTCAAAAATAATCATGTCTATGTGCTTCATTTTTATTTTTTGCATTGGTTTAGTTCCTTTAATCCTCTTCTAAATTGCCTATACTTCTATCACACTTCTATCAATATGTGCATGTTGATTATTATTGACAGAGATTTTGTTGTTGGTTGATCTAGATAATTTTCAGACATTATTGTTATCTACATATTTTTCCCACATTCATTATGTTAATGGTTTGTTGTCTATATTGAAAGATTACAACTCGGTGCATATTCTGAATCTTGATGTAATTGAACTGGAAACCAGAGTTCCTCGCCATCCCTACAATGCAGCACCCTTATTTTAAACAACATAATTCATTTTAATAGCTGCTTCATGGAGTTCTAATATAAAAAATATCTCCTGCACCATGTAAGAAAACTACCCCCATAAATAATTGACTCAACTTTGACTTTAGAGTAGACTTTATACAGCAAGATTTTTACTTTGCATGTATTGGCTCAAACATGGCCTTGAGATATATCTATCAGCACCACTCTGAGCTCAGTTTTCCACGCACTGCTTCAAAAAACTTATCATCTGTATACTTCTAGAGTAATAAATGTCTAAATTTTATTGGCGTCACCCAAATCATGAGGTTTTGGGTGTCTAAAATAGGTTTTCTCTATTTAAGTGATTTTGTAGGAAGTCATTTAAAAATAAATAAAGTATCAAATCATAGTTTTTTTAATAGATTTATTTATGTATTGTATGACAATTTTATATAGTTATTTATATTGTTTTTAAATTAATCATTTTTATTACTTTTTAAATAAAAGAGTCAATGATAGAACATTCTTCTCTTCTCATGGTTAACGGTTAATGATTTTTTTTTCAAGTAAAGATAACTTGAGTTATTTTACCTTTGAATGTAGTCAAAAGTGTCTATAGAATGTCACTACATCATGTTTTATTTATTTTGAGTGAAGTGTTAATACTAAATAATTAGTTAAATTATGTTTACATGTCATTTTTTATAAAAAATGTCAACATTCAGAAGTTCAAAACATAGAAAACAATTCCTAAAAACGTATTATTCAGTGTAATCGGATGTTTTAAAATAATTTGTTCCACACTACAGTGGGAGATATAATAAAGTAAAATGTGGAAACTTGTAAGGGTCAACATCTAATTTTCTGAGTGAGCAACAAAACAATTGAAATATGGAGGCAAAGGAGGAAGGAGGTTGACCAACAACCTATCATTAGTCACTAGTTATGAGGCCACAAAAATACATCAGTAGAAGCACATTTGTACTAAACCCAGTAAAGTTAAGATCAATTCCTAGGTGATAGTTGTAACTGTCCCATATTTTTTGTGATCAGTATAACAATGATCACCAATAGTGACTAATAATTTTATTAGGACATGGTCCTAAAATTTCCATTTTTATATTATTTCAATTGTGTGGTGTGTGCAAAATAAAATATTTTATTCAGATTCCTACTAAGTTTGAAAAGAGTATAATGTGCATCTCATATATGGTGTAAATAGTTGTATAAAATGGTAACTGACAATAAAGACCCTCTGACATCATATATCCTTTGACTATCATACTTCGTTCGAAGATGGTCGGTGAGTGATAAGTTCACTTGAAACTAATAAGAGATAATTTCTCTTTTGTAGGTGATCATGTGCAACAATATAATAACATAATAACATAACAACACCTAGGGTGCATAATGCACACAAACACCAAAACTTCATTTGGGTTTGAAATGTAGTGCAACGATCAATTAGTAAGCCCTATGTTGTCGAAGGTGAGGTTAGTCTGACCATATTCATTTGTATTCTTATTTTTTACAGTTTTGATACTTTTTGTCTTCTCTTGCAGGTCTTTCTTTCATCTTGGATTATCAGCAACACACAAAAGGGATTTTATACTACCTGTCAAACTTATGAAACTCATTTGCATAACGTTTTCATAGACTTGGGCTCCCATTTTGTCCTTCTCCATTCACTCTCGTATAGATAGATAGCTAAGATCCATCCTTTTCAGGGCCTCTGTATAGTATTTTCTACTTCATATTTCTCAAGTCACTTCTATAACACAGTCCAACGAGCTATTCAAATCATCTTAGTCACTTCCATACTTTTCTTGCATATCATGGTTTCTTCTTTAATTAGATTAATTGTTTGGGTCATTTTTTATAATCATTTACTAAATTTATTTATTGTATTTATTCTTGACTGTTGAGGGGGGGAAATAAATGAACCTCATTGCATACATTTCCATTCACTTGGGGGATATGCGGATCCTATCACTCCATTTTTCATTATATTTCATCCATCCACAACATACTACATATTACAGTTGTTTTTACTTTTTCTTACTTTTGCTTGTTCATGGTCACTTTAATACATATGCTAGTAAGATTACTTGTATGTAATTTATATATACCATCCACACATGCACATTCACACCTTTTTATAGCTATGATCACATATACATGTCTCTTACACGTAGCATGGATGCTCACCTACTTCGCTTCATACATTGGTCGTTGGGGGCATCCACATTCATCTCTTCCAGGTGCTATTTTTTTTATTTCATACTTAGTACTTTACATTAATTAGTTAGACATGCTTTTGACATACTAGTTTTCTTTCTAACATGCTAATGGGTGCTTCATGTGCAACATTTTTTATAAAGGGATATTTACTTCCATACTTGTTTGTTACATTGCCTGTCTATTGTTTTATCTTGTTTTTAGGCCTTGCCCTCTGTTTGGCATGTAAACTTGTTTGTTTGTATGTGGCAATGATGACCTTACACATCTTGCACAATCGTGACTAAATTCTATATTTTTCAACCTTATTTGGCAATCTATGGTTGTTTTCATATGTGTTTACTTGCATTCTAGATTATAAATTTTTTGTGTAGTATACACTTTTCATTTACATGCATGTTTTTCTATACTAACACTTGTTTCTAGCCAATTATTTATGTGTTCCTTGGTTTCTACTAAGTTTATTTCCTTCTCATACAGTGCATATTTTATGATGTTGGTCCACTTTTGGGGCCACATTCTCCTTTGAGTGACGTTACATGTGCCCTTAAAGAGGGGGGCATCATTAGGAGTTTTACATTACTACACAATGCTTCTATATTGTTTCAATTTAGTTCAGATTCTACCCTTGGCATGTTGGGTTATATATTAAATGTGTTCAGACCAATATATGAACCCCATACACAACGTATTTTATAGGAAATGTTGTCCTTAACATTCTGGGGAGTAGTTAAAAGTTGGACGATAAATCAGATTTTATCCCTACATTACTTCATCCAGTGGCATTCAGACCACCCAAAAAACTAGGAAATATAGAGATCTCTTCACACATTATTGAGGGAAGTAGTTACAGATTGGAGAATAATGCAGATTCATCCATACACTTCATTGGCCAAGCTGACGTGAGATCACGAAAAAAATTGTAGTAAAGGATATCATTTTTCACACCCTTTCTCTCATCATGGATCAGGTGCACATGTTCTATTTAAAAATTTTCATTTACGTATTTTAGATTCACATATTTTTACATTCATATACATGTCTTTTACATTCTGTTTTTACACATACATACATACATATTTGACTAATTAATAGTCTTCTCTTTAGAGGTTCGGTCGTATGAGAAATAAGCAGTCAAATGTGGAAAACAACAACAACAAAAATTTTAGTAACAACACTTCTCCGCATCACGCACATCAACAGCTACACACGTGTTTCCACCCTAGGTTCACTCTCATCAATGTTTTGTCCTTTTTCATCTTTAGTTTTCACCCTACATCATCTTTTTTTCATTGCACACTTTTTCTTGTACTTTTTATCCCAATTTTTACCCCCAGAAAAATTGATCAAACACAACCTTGCATAGAATAAAATCAGAAGCGTCAGTTCATCCTGTGAGCCCACATTTCAAATCTGACAATCGATCCCAAATATGAGGGGCAGGAGGGCTCGACAATAAAGGAGGCTGATAACGGTAAAGGAGGCCAAAGGTTCACATGAGAAGATTGAATAAAGGGCTCGAAGTTTTTGGACTTGTCATGTGAGTCGACTTAGGGAAAAGCAATAGACTCACGGAAGGCGTCATGTGTCAGCTTGGTGTAATTCCAAAAGGTGCATAAAAGCAAAGACCCAAAATGTGCATAGTCCCTCCACATGTCCAAAGTCTCAGAGACAATTGAAAATTCCAACCACTTGCGGAATCCTGCATGTGTCATCTCAGCACACATTCAAAGCAAGAATCAAGAGTGTATTCCTAAATGAGCACGGGTTCGCCACGTGGTTTGATTCAAAAAGGTGACAGAGCTATTTGTTGAATCGAATAAGTATAAAAGGGCCAGCCAAATCCTCCAGGTCTCAATAGTGCAATGCCAAAGGTGTGACAGAGGAGTTTCCCAAACAAGCGCAAGCCCTTCTACGTGGTCTGAATCTAAAATTTTTGAATCGGTCATTGAAAATTATAAGGACCCAGCGGAGGCCTCCACGTGTCTCTTCAGCCTAACTTTAGAATTAAAATAAAAAGGTGGTCCTGAAACGAGTGCCCAGCCCCCACACGTAGTTAGGGACGAAAAAAAAGGGGTAGTAGGCCTGAATCAGCTAAGTATAACCAGGTTAGCGGAAGCCTCCTCGTGCCTCATCAGTGAAATTTCAAAGGCATGGCTCAAAGAAAGACCCTAAACTAGCATCAGCCATCCACATGTCCATTTTCCCAAAAGGGGACACCAACCATTTAAAAGTACAAGCTCAGGATAGGCCAAAGGAAGCCTCCACGCATCAGCTCGACGCATCCTCAAGGTTAAAATTTGGAGGTTGTCCCCAAACAATCATAGGCTCACGATGTGGCCAGAAGTCAAAATGGGGGGAAAACTCACCATTGAATCAGCTAAGCATAAGGAAAACCAGCAGAAGAAGCCACGTGTCCCTTTGGTGCTCTTTCAAGATGTGAATCCAAAAATGGTCCCCAAACATGTGCCAACTCTCCTTGTGTCTTGGGTCAGGAAACTTCAATAGTGTAAAGGAGGGGGTGAAACCTTAAGACGAGTAGGGCCACCACATGGATATGGGTGAGTAGACTCTAAATCCGAAGCACCTTCAAGTGGCCATATCTTTCAACAAGGAGCTCAGAATTGATTGAGAAAGGAATTTTGGAGAGCTCTCAGTGCCTGCTACTCACCTGCCACCATTAATAATCTGCTATGTCATTTTTGAGGTTGTCAAGTCTCTCACCTATTGCCATGATGAAGAATAGACTTATTTCTTGCCTAGTAAGGAACAACACATAGAGGCATGGGTCTTGCAGTGAATCCCATAATTGTTACACATAGATTTCAATACTTTCTGGAGTGGTTGGAGTAGGTGGATTCAATGCATTGCAGGGGTGGTTGAAGCAGGATTCAAATTTTCCCTCTCTCCTTCTCTTATTCTTCTATATATTATAAAGGAGGGGCATATTTATAAGAGGTGGTCATATTTTCTCTCTTGCCCCCCCTCTCTCTTTCTTTTGTAGGGTAGAATTTGGAGTCTAAGCCTCCTCTCTTGGCTCTGTAATGGTTTTTTCTTACCTCTTTCCAACTGTTGATGTACGGTGTGAACTCCTGGATTAATAAACTTTGTTTCGTGATGCATTTTTTCCATCCTTTGCTTATTTTATTGTCTCTTCTTGCCTCTCATCATTGTAGGGTATACTATGCATATCTCTAATGTCTATTGTAGGTTCTTGGAGTTGTGTTTAATGGGTTTGAAGTGGTGTTCTGTGTGAAATTTATCTTTGGTCTTTGATGCATCTATCCATCCTCTCCATTTCTTACCTCTCTCCACTTCAGGAAGCTAAAAACCCCGCTTTTCTTGATTTTGTCACCTCTGTAGTGTAGGATATCTTTACTTTCATGCTCTCTCTCCTTGTCTCTCTCACATTGTTAGATTTGGAGTAGATAGTCGCATTTACTTTCTTAGAATTAGTTTAGCATTAGGATCAGGAAGAAGAAGCCTACTTTCTCTAGAGGTCCATCTCAAGTCCGTAAGGTCCCATAGTTAGAGATATGCTCCCATGTTATGCACTCACATCAGATGCCACACTCAGATATGAGGCCATTCAAGGGGTTCTATGATTTTGTACTAATAATTTTCGCATGCCAAGTGAGACTAGTCTGAATTCCCTTACCACTTCACCTCACCAGTTTTGTTGTGCTCTTAGTGAACATTACATCATTTGGAGGCACTTTCAAGAACATCTGGAAACTCCATCTATTCAACAACCCATCCTCTAAGTTGTAGACCTTCTCCCATCCATTTTCATCCATTTTTATTTCCACATATTTCATATTCTTCCATCCCATGAAGTTGTGCAATCATGACTTCATTTCCATCTTGGTACTCACACTTACAACAACCACAATTCGTTCAACCTCCAATGTATTTCCCAACTCCTCCAGATCTGCATTATGATCAGATCTAGAACCATTATTCTTACCCATATGATAAGTGTCAAAACCATTTTTTCCATGAATATTATTAAGAGAAAGGGTACACATACAATTGTGACAGTTATGTGGAGAATGTTGATATTCTTGAGAAGATTCAAAGAATGGAGGCTAACATGGTACATTCTAGGGCTACATCACAAATGAAGGCATTTAGGATTGGTTACAGGGCACCTTGTCCATGGGTCAGATCTTTTCCAATACTTTACAGACCGTAGGAGAATCTTGACTTCATGGTTGAGATGGTTCCTCAACTTACACAGTGGACCAAGGAAATAGAGGCCTATGAGCTTGGTGCCAAACAACCTTATCAATGCATAATTCCACCATCTCATAGCTTTTATTTTCCTCTTTATCAATTAGCACCATCTCAATCGAAGCTTTAATTTCCAAGCTTCCCATCTTCTGCCCCAAGTGTTGATTCCCTTTCCCCCATCTTCTAATCCTTCTATATCATCTCATTTCCTCTTCCCTCTTTCCTTCCAAATCCAAGTCCCCCTCCACAAGAGCCAAATGCAATACCTTCCCCTCCACCATAGATAAAAAACAACTAGTAGATACCCCACCCACCACTCCTCCTACTCTCCCACATCCATGTCAGCGAGAGTCTCCAAAAACTAATCAAGGAGAACAGCAAGAAGGAGATCCAAACAGAGAAAAAAATATCAAGAACCTAGTAAGCTTGGATCCCAAGATTGGGATTACAAAAATCCCCTTAAATAGTTAAAACCTTCAAAGGGAGGTCGGGGTAAGACAACAAGTGGTGGAAGAAAAAGCTAAGTTTGCAGCAGAAGAAGAACAAGAATAAGAGGAAGAAGATCAACAGTATGTATGCTCTAAATGTAGTGTTCATAATGTCACTTTGTTTGAAGAGGATGTTGATATAATCCAAGTTGCACAACTAGTTAAGAGAGAGGAAGAACAACCAGCTCCAAGTCCCATTGAAGAGGAGCAACTGGAAGAGATCAAATAAGAGTTGAAGCCACTTGATGAAGAAAGAATTATTGATGATTTTTTTCTTTCATTTGAATGACCTGATTTGATTGATGAATCCATGATAGAGGAGAGATATCATGAAGACCTTCCTACCCCAAATAGTCCTCTAGAGGAGAAAATTGAATATTTTGATTTCACAAATTTCATGCTAGAGGAAGAGGCTATCCAAGAGAAATTCATTCTTCATGAAACAACGGAGGAGGGAAAAGAGCATGAGGATCCCATCTCTTCCACACCATTCACCCAAGAAGGTCCGTAGGAAGAATCCATCCTTGGAGTTGAAATTAAGAACCATGCGAACATTCAAAGTACCAGACTATGCCCAATCAGGTAATTGGCTTCATTGGAGCCAAGGGAGAAGAAAAAACTAGTCATTCCCACTGCAGGGCATGAGGATGAGTATCAAAGCACCAAGGGTCACCAACAACACCTCGAGGAGTCCAATGCCAATTAGCTTGAGGGGTTATTTTTTATTGATGTTCATAGCTTGATGGTTTGGGTGGAAGATCAGCCTCTTGTCGGATTCTCACTCATAAAAAGAGCCATGTTCAGTGCCAAATCATATACATGGCCGCATTTTTTAAAGAAGGGAATTTTTTCTCCCTGCATGTGGAAGGATTTGTTTAGCTTTTCTTTGATAGGGTTAGTGTAGGAGTAGGAGTATATTTTCTTTCAGTAGAACAAGTGCCTTTACACACTCTACATATCCCACTTGAGATAATATGTATCATTTTTAGTTTTGTACATAGTGGTGTTTTGGTGATTTATTGCTACAGGGTTGTATCGCTATGCAGTTTAGTGTACCTCTGAGTGAATATTGTAACATTCCATTTCAAGAGTAGGTGAAATCCCCAGGTCAATATAATTTTCTACTCTAAGAACCTCATTTTCAAGATTTTCTTATAAAAATTGAGAGTGCGGACAGCAGGGCAAGCTCAGGGTCACCAAGCGCAAGAAGTCAGGCTCATAATTTCAAGGACAGGATTAGTACGAGGCTATAATTCATGAATCCATTCCCAATAGATACTTCTAAGGCTACTCATCTCTTCATTTAGTAGGCATATGTCCTCGTGAGTCGCCAAACTTTTATCCCAATTTTACCCCCTGGAAAAATTGATCAAACATGACCCCACACAAAAGAAAATCAGAAGGATCAGTTTAGTCTTGCGAGCCCACATTTCAAATCCAAAAATTGATCCCAAATCTGAGGGGTAGGCTGGCTTGCTAATGAAGTAGAATGATAATAGTAGAAGAGGCCAGAGGCTCATAGGAGAATATTGAAGAAAGGGCTCGAAGTATTTAGACTTTGTATGCGAGTCGACTCGGGGAAAAGTAACAGAATCATGGAAGGTGCCAAGTGTCAACTCGGCACAATTCCAAAAGGTGCATCAAAATAGAGACCCCAAATGTGCGCAGGACATCCACATGTCCAAAGTCTCAGAGACAAAGTCATCCGTTGAAAATTCCAAGCATCAAAGGAAGCCGCCATGTATCAGCTCGACGTAAATTCAAAGGAATAATCAAGAGCAAGTTCCCAAATGAGCGCGGGCTTGCCACGTGGTCTGAGTTAAAAATGGGAAAGAGTTGGCTGTTGAATCGGCTAAGTATAAAAGAGATAGTAGTAGCCTCCACATGTATCAATAGTGCAATGCCCAAGGTGTGACAGAGGAATATTCCCCAAACAAGCTTAGGCTCTCCATGTGGTATGATTCCTAAAAAGTTTAACCAAGTGTTGAAAATTTTAAGGACCAACAGAGGCCTCCACAAGTGTCTTCAGTGCAACTTTAGAATTAAAATCCAAAGGTGGTCTCCAAACGAGAACCAGCCTGCCACATAGTCAGGGACCAAAACAGAGAGAAGCAGACCTGAATCAACTAAGTATAATAGGGTTAGCGAAATCCTCTATGTGCCTCATCGATGTAATTTCAAAGGTGCGGCCCAAAGAAAGACCCTGAGATAGTGCCAACCCTCCACGTGTCTAGGGTCCAAAAAGGAGACATCGACCGCTGAAAATTCCAAGCTCGGAATAGGCCAAAGGAATCCTACATGCATCAAATCGATGCATCTTCATGTAGACACCAAAATTAGGTCACACTCCCCCTTCGTCCCTTGACATTAAATCCCCCCTTTATTACATCTACCTAGTCATGACCCGCTTCAACCTTCTAATATTAATTTAATTAAATTAATGCTTTATCCTCACTATATTTATTATTTAAATATCTTATTTAAATAATACCTACA
This sequence comes from Taxus chinensis, assembly GCA_019776745.2. NCBI lineage: Eukaryota > Viridiplantae > Streptophyta > Pinopsida > Cupressales > Taxaceae > Taxus > Taxus chinensis. The sequence goes on along the minus strand of CM034148.1, from coordinate 96,781,172 downwards.
CATATAGTTCACTTAGACACCTCACCAAGCTAACTCAACTTATGACCTATTCTTAGCAAGTTACCATAGCTAACTAAGACTTACCCAAATCCTAAAAATCAATGCCTACACTCCCTCTAACCACATTCCCACATGCTCATAGCAAGATTCTACTCTAATATGCAGGATAATGACATAAGATCCAAGGAAATTAGGAGGATCTCCCTAAGTTTAGTAAACCTATAAAAATCCCACCTTGACCGACATTGGTTTCCCCTAACCATCACCCGGCTAAGCCAGACCGCCGTCAATTACCCCCATTTAACCCAAAACAACCCTTATTTCTCAAGGTTGGAACTTGGAAGTTAAAAAGTTGGAAAACATTGCAAGAAAGTGGGTGAGAAATAATGAAATCTCAGAGAGAACACATCTTTAGAGAGCTAATTCCAGGAAGAACTGAAATCCAAAGAAGGAGATTGAGCATCTTCTCCTACACAAGCCATCCTAGCCACCTTCTGAACTATCCAACTAAAAGAGGAGTGTGCATACACGTCATGGCAGAATATTTTCTTCAGTTGGTGATCACTTGCAGCATTTAAACCTATCATCAGCACCTACATTCATCATGCATAAGCCTTCAGGAATGAAATCCAAGTAAGTATAATATAATACTTTCTTTTTTATTTCATTTCATCATTGTTTTTATCACCCATTGCTTTATCTTGATCCTTATTGACCATCTCCAACATTTTGTAACTCCGTAGACCCATCAAAACCACGTAAAAAACCTATTCCAGTCACCCAATACCTCTTCCTGACTAACTAAATCCTTTGTGCAATCAATCACAAAGGAGACTAAAACCCTGTTTTGTGATGTTTCCAGATCTCACAGTAACCAATGCCGATTATACCTAGCTGTAGTCAGTTACCCCTAACCAACGTCAGTCTCTGTGTTTTCTCACATAACCTTAAATAGAGACTTATCCACCTAATTTTTCCTCACCGTCACTCACATTGTGACCTACCTGAGACCTTTATTAGACCCTGTAGAACCCAGAACCAACCATTTGACCCATGGATTCTATTCTAGCTTAGCCTGTTAGATTTGTTTTTCTTATTATGTTTCTAAGTGAGATACCTAAATCATTTCAAAATAACAATAGGATTTACCTTGTTTTCAGCATTAATTTTTTTAAAAACAATGGATTGAAAGCCATCGAGGAAGTACCATACTTCCCGTATCTAGCTCATGCTAGGTAGTTCACTGCCCATATTGTTTAATTCTTTCTAGTGGTCTTGCTTTCATTACACGTAGTTCCTCCTAGCCAAAAGGAAGCTCTCACGGTCATTTGTGGATTCAGAAGTCATATGTGTGTAACAAACCATCAACTGACATTTGAACAGGTATTCCTCCTACACCCCGATACCCTATCTGTTTCATCAACAATTCAAACAAACAATCTAAGAAAAAGGTGAAATTTTTTGGCATGCCCAGTGGGACCCATTCGGGGTTCCTTGCATTTCATTTATTCCTAGGAAAAAAAATGTGTTTTTTTCCATTTTAAAAGTGTACACACTATTTTTCCTCCCTAGTAATCCACTCCTTCTTTCTATTTGCACTAAAGGAAACTATTCTTTTGGTGTATTTAAAAAGAATCATTTCTTTATATTTTCTACATTTTAGTGAAAGAGCATCCCTCTTCCTTTTCATCTTATTATTTCATCCAATTTCCCATTTTTGATTTGGGTTTTAAAATCATTGCATTTCATTCTTATTTTCTGCATTAGCTCACATTAATTGAGGGCAACCTATATGTTGGGAGTCATTACCAACTAATGGTTGACAAACAAATCGTAGAAAATCACTTCTATCCTTTTGTCTCTCTCTGAGTCTTACCAAACCACACAAAAATTTAAAATACATACATTCTTAAACAACATCTTACCTGGAAGAAGTTGTAGGTGATCACACGATCATGACACAATAGGCACCCAACTCGCTGCTCTATCGAGTCATACTTCAAAGCGAAGCCCGCCCCCACCATAACAAACCTGAAACCTCACTCTTTAGATCTCCTTCTTTGTAGGAAGCCATCCTCATCAAAAAACTCTATTTCACAATTCATGTGTCAGTCCCTAAATAGTATAATCGAAACAAACATAATAGAAACGGGCACTATTAGGATCACATTTTCTTAGTGTTTCTGCTTGGTTTGCATTTTGAGGTGAAAGATCATGTTCATCATTTTTTTTGTTCATCCTTACACACTCCTCATCATAGCTGGTGTATTCCGGCTTCACCTGAGTGTGCCTGGGACATATCACCATCATTCCTAAAATTCTGGGTCTGATTCTACATCAAATTTTAATTCACAAACACTTTCTTTCATCATTGTTTCAATTTCATAGTAATCGTCATCAGTTACCTCTAACTACCATCGGTTATACCCAACTGACGTCAGTTCCAGGTCCTTTTGCTAACCTACTCAACAGGAAATTCTCACTTCACTTTTTTCCACTTTCCATAGTCTCTATCAGTGTCACTTTTTCCATTGACATTTTACACATCCCCAAATTTTGCATTCTTGTCAGTTTTTGGCCTTCTACCTCGTCTATTTACTTAGTGTCTATTTTCTACAGTGACCAACAGCAGTTACCCCTGACTGATGTCAATTTTTCCTAACTGGCATTGGTTATCCTGTTTCACATTCCACCCACCATTTGTTACTTCATCCATTTTTATTTATCACCAAATTCACCTATTCCTGCTGTTCTCTGTATCATTTATAGGGAAGCAACCCTACCAGATCAATACTGGTTCACATAGTACTGACCCACAGACAAGTAAATTCCCTCATGTCCCACGCCAGTTTCCAACTACTCCCACCTATTCCTTCATCACCTTCTATTTTATCACTAGCCATGGATCCTATCTAGCCTACTAATATCACTACCGGAGATGAGGAGTTTGTACAAATCCTTGACTAGAACCCTGCTACCTTGCAGTTTTACCTCTCCCACTCGTCCACTTGAGATGCCTCAGGTTAGTTGATATACAACATGCCTGTATCTATCCCCTGACTCTCACACCCACATCCGCATCATCCCCATCTAGCTCCATGCTACCCACACCCAGTTTACCCCCAGTCGTTTTGCAGTTAGGTTCTATACCTGCCATGACTGTCATGTTTATTATCTCTATGGAACCCATTACATCCACCATACCCTTGACAATTACCCCAAACACAACCTCATCCACCCCTCATGTCTCACACATACCTGTAGTTACGTTCCCACCTCTAGTGTCGATGAATCCTACCCCATTTCAGAACGTAGTTCTTTCCATTCCACAATCATTAGCCCCTATTGCCACTAGGGTTACCACGACCCTTCCACCCCCATATACATATTACCAAAAACCACCTATTTTGTCTATTATCCATTTTGGGTATGTACCCCCTATTTCATTACCTTCTTCTCCACCACCTTACATGGCATCCCCATACATTAGAATGCCACCCCAATATATACCCAAACCAACCTCCTCACACTATAGGGGGCATCCACTCATCACAACCCACCAATGACCTAATTAAATTGATGATGGATAAGATGCAAACACTAGAGGCATTAGTTTCCATCTCCTACAACACTCTCACCTATGACGAGATTTGCAATAAGCCTATTCACCCATCCATTCCTATTCATTCATACCCTGTACATTGGGAAATGCCTAAATTCAACTGCTTTAATAGTAAGGAAGAACCACAACAACATTTGCGCTCGTTAAAACACGGGTGTTATCTGATTGCTCATGATGATGCCTTACTTTTGAGAACTGTTCCCATGTCCCTCACTGGACCTGTATTATATTGATATAGTGGGGTTACCCAAAAACTCCATATTTTCATTCAATTAGGTAGCCCAAGCTTTTTTGGATCATTTCTCTATCAATATTGCCAAGAAGATTACCATGACCGATCTATATTCCACACATCAATACAAGGATGAATCTATCACAGATTTTGTCACTCACTGACGCATCCTGATCAATCAACTTACCTTCCAACTACCACAAAATGAACTCATCGAGCTCTTCACATGAGCTTGCACCACACATATCTCCCCAACCTTGCAGGTCCAAACTTTCCAAACATTCTATGAGGTATTCACTATGGCAAACGAAAGTTAGAGATTCGGGGCCATTGAAGAGAGGAAAATCAAATTATGAAATAAGAATTCAGGCATTTAAGTCGAAATGAAACCTCTTCTTCTTCCAAACCACTAAGCAAATTATTCAAAGGCTAAAGGTACTAACTAACACAGTAATACTCAATGCCGGCCTAGCTTATCCATCCAATTAGGCTACACCCTCATCTAATCTATCACCTACTCCAGGATTTTCGATTCAGACAAGAGAAACGAAAATATACCCCCAATTGGGGAACCTTACTCTTCTATCTTAGAAAAGCTTATCAAAACTGGCGCCATCACCCTTCCACCCATAAAACCACACACTGGTTTTTGACCCTTCTTGCCCCATGCCCGCGTGGTATAATGGAACAAGATTTTTGTAACTATCACCAAGTGAAGGGTCATAGTGACGGAAACTGTATCACTTTTAAGAATATTGTCCAAGACAATGCTCGAGAAATGGTGAGTTGACTATGAATAATCCCAATGCAACACCCACAACCAAAATCTACAAATCTTCAAAAAACCATTTCCCAAACATGCCCCTTCATCCAATCAAACCGGTGAGACATCGACTCACAATACCCATACCCGTGAATTTCACACAATATTTAACGAGGTACATGTCGCTTATTAATTACCTCACATCCCTTCCATAGAGGAAAACCTAGCCCGAAATCCTCCTTCAACATCAGAGCCAACCATCACTGTTCCTTTAAAAATAGAAGAACACCTTTCATCTCCTACATTACCTATGGAGGAGTCTTCTACTAACATTGAGACCATCTCACCCTTAGCTTCTCCACATAGAGAACCTTTACCTACCATAAACTCTTCAACCCATAGAGGAGCTCCCATTACCTCCTCCAAATAGAGGAGCACCCATTACCTCCTCCACCCACAGAGGAGCACCTATTACCTCCTCCACCCACAGAGGACCACCCATTACCTCCTCCACCCATAGAGGAGCACCTATCCATTCCTCTACTCATAAAGGAACACCCATTATCTCTTCCACCCATCTTAGACCCAATGTGGATATCTTTTCCTCTTTGCGAGCATTCTCCATCCAGCTAACCAACATCCAATATACCTACTTTCAGCTCTCTTACCCACAGAAGCTGAAGTTGGCTGATTCCCTGTCTCTAAGATGCATTTTATGGGAATTCCCATTATTTCCTCACCAAATCCACCCAAAAACATGCCATTCTCAGGTTTTGCTAATCACTTGGATTATGTGGATAGGGATTTATTATGGGGGGCACCTCTTACTCTTTGTCTCAACACAAATGCAAAGATCCCTTGATGACACCTCCACTATCTACCCAAACACATTTACACCTATCAAACCACATATAACCAAAACTGTCACAACCCCTTCAACGATACCTGTTAGCGCTCACACCACACCCTTACCCAGAAGCCTGACCTATGCCTAAAACCAAACGCATACCCACAACATTTACCTCCATTAAACCTATTACCACTTTAGGGGTCACCCCGACCACCAGACCTTACTCATCCACCTATTAAAATAGATTTAGCTACATCTTCCAACATCAATACCACACCTACCCTGACACCCAAACCAAAGAAACAAACTCATCAGCATCATACCCCTGACCGCAACAATCATACTCGCATACTTGTCCTATCTACCTTAAGACCTCAGCTACCCAACAAGGTCAAGCACCCCCTCACCAATCCATAAACCAATACCACAACAACCTATTCCTTCCTCACAAACCTCTAACCTACCTAGACACACAACACAACTCATATCATGCACTTGCAGTCTCTTTACCACCAATATCCTCGAATACCTTCAGCCATTGCTTCACTACCCAGTACACTTTAGTCATTGTCCCTCACACCCCAAGCACAACCCGGGTCATCTTTCTTCATAGCACTCATGTTATCCCCATGGCTAACTCGATCCTCTTCCCCCATCTGACTTTTCCTCCTAGACCTCGTACACCCACACCACCTTTACCTAAGAAGGTGCAACCCAAAAACAAAACCCCACGACCCCACAAAAAGGTAGTCCAAACAATCCCACACCCTTCTACCTATCCATCTACTGTATCCCATACCCAAACGAACCCGACCGATGCCTCAAACTACACCGGCACCTAAACCCATCAACACAACCTGTTCCAACTCTTTCAGAAATAATTCCCAGACAACCAACCACACCTACACCCAAACCCACATTCACTTCCCATTATGATCCACTAATAGGGTCCTATGCTAAAAAATTTAACCAACCTTCTCTAAAATTCTATTATCACATTACCGCCACTCTGACCTTACGCCCCACTCAAACGCAAGTCAAAGGGGTTTGATGATACCAAAAAATTGCGCATACCGTCACTGTGCCAGGGCATGATGTGGAGAACTATAAGGCCTTGAAAACCGTCCTTTTCCAATTATGTCCACCTGAAACCAACTTTTATGACGATGACCTTCTTGACAAGGATCTTACTTCACCAACACCCATTTCCACACTGCCCACTGAATAACCACAACCTCCACCCCTCACAGCTCCTAGAACCACACACAAAATTTGAAATTAACATGGTTCGCATCAGAGAACTTACCACGCCACCACCCAAATGTCGTTGCGCCCAACTGACCTCACAAGGATTTTCTCCTCTAGTAGGTTTTTGCCCTTCATGTCATTATACCACTTACTCTACACCTTCTCCATTTGACAACTTCCCTCAAATCAACATGGTACACATCACTACGCCATGCGTAGAGTGGGTAAAGAAAAGGCAATTGACCCACTAACCAATCCTATACCCAACATACCATCTGCACCCATACCTAATATAACTATCTGCAGCCGCACATACCCCATTTCTAACGGTACGTCACACATCGCACAATGCTAAAAAAATTACACCAATCTCCCCTCAAAATGTTCTTATATGACCTCATTGAAATCTCAGAATCCCATTGTCAAGCCCTCATGGAGGTTCTTCAATCTATTGAGGTTTTACCCAATGACCCTACACCTGTAGCCATCCATTATCACACCCCATCATGTAGCCTCTCTCACCAAATTACCACTGTCATCCCCACCTCACCTTGGTTCACTAGGTGGCCTCCCTCAGCTTCTCAGAGGCAAAGATCGTGCCATACCAAAATGATCACCTAAACCCATCCCTCTTCATCTCTGTCCACATTGATGACATACGGGTACACACCGTGTGATGATTGATGGAGGCACTAGCATTAACATCATTTCATCCCATGCATTTAATCAAATGCACATACCTGACAATTGCATGTATAAACATCCGGTCATGTCGCATTCATTGAATGACGCTATCACCCTCCACATTAGGTACTATCATCCTTCACATTCGTGTGGGCCCCCCACTATTCCAAAATTGTTTTATGTTTTGGAGGGGGAATTCCAATATAACTTGTTGCGTGTTAGACCCTAGATCCATGTCATGGGTTTTGTTCCCTCCACTTCGCAAAATTTTGTAAAGTTTGAACATGAAGGACACACTTATACCATTCCAACTGACCCATCACCTTTCAAAACATGCAACATGCTTTACTGACCCAATGATGTGCTCGTACCTGTCAAGCCATCTACCTCCGTAACCAATACTGCTTCAGCTACACCCCCACCTACACACTTCCCAGTACATCCACTACTTTCACCGCACATACCTCCTCCACGTTCTACCGCTGCTATAATATCCATGGCTGACCCATTAGCTGACCAATCCGTTAACTCCACCTCCACATTGATCTCTGACATATTGTTCATACCAGCTACCCACATACCAACCAGTGATCCCTTGGAAGGTGTTTTTCAATGCCTCACTCTGGGCTAGTACCACCTGTAGATTGTCAACACATTCCTTACTCCGCATGAGTATGGAAGCCTTCACCAACACCCTCACTATGATCATCGTATAGGAGAATGCCTCCTTTATGGTCCTCCTCATGTTCATACTAGTCTCACGCTATGGGGGACTTGATACTACCATCTACACACCTGAACCACCATCACAACCCCACCCATTTTCCTTTTACTTCCAATCACTTACCAATCACCATTTCTCCCACAGCTTCCTGCACTGCTGTGCATGAAAGGGTTTTGGTTTTAGATTTTATGAGCAAGGATGTGATACCAGTTTGTAGTCATTTTTACACCCATCAAGAACAAGGGAACCTCATGCGCACCGGCCTATCACCCAACGGGTGCTGGGTGCTCACCCGAGGCATGCGAGAGGGAGCCAAGTCTCTCTTTTATGTGAGTTTAGTGGAAGACATAATTCATGATCTTGACTTAGTGATTCAACAGGACAGGAAGAAGATATAGAGCTCAGAATGGATTCTACACCCCTTTCAGTCATAACAAAAGTCAAAGCGCACAATATAATTAATAGAATTAGGAAGTTGTAAATCGATAAATAGACTTAACATTCAAGTAAGGTTCATGATTATACAAGATCAAAAGCATAGTAGAAACATGTAGATAATACAGAGAAGGAGATCTTAATATAAATTGTCAGTGGTAACCTTATCATATTCATTCATAGTATTAGCTCCATAGAACATCACAGAAGTGGAAAACCGTAGTCATACACCATATCTAGATCCCATACATGAATGCTCACAAAACAAAATTTGCATTCCCCCATTTCCTCATTACATCCTTCTTAGAATCATATACCCATTTTTATCCCATAGTTCTCACAGTAATTATAGTAGATCTTCGCTACGTTCACTCTGGTGTCTCCTTTTCTTTTCTAACGGGCGCATGTATAAGTAGGCATCTGAGCTCTAACAAACTCCTATGTAACCTCAGATCTGGCCCCAAGTTTCAAGGTGTGGGTTGCCCCAGGTGCATGCCTCTCCATGTCATGATTAGCTTTTTGGATCTTCTTATTACAAGGTATATTCCTTCCAAAACAACCTGTTGCTAGGGCTAGAACGTTATCCAAATGGAACATGTTCTTCATGTGTTATGTCCAAAAGGCTAAAAATGGCTAAGTCCTGAATTGTGATTCACGGGTGCGCATGTCCTTGGTTCTCTAAGAAACCTTTTTGAATTCTACCTTGCACACCTTCACTTGGCGCGCATCCTCCTGGCCGTGTATGCCTACGCACCTTTAAGATTTGGTAGCTACATTAGGGTCCCAACATTACCCCACACTTCACTTGTTCTCCACCCTTGTAGAACCTCTTCAAAGAATGCAGTACAAAAAGGCAAGGACCTGCCTTGGAAAATAATGGAGGGAAAGAATAAAGAATGGGGGAGAGAAAGAATAGAAGGAGAACTGCCTAAAGAAGAAGAAGGTGGAAATTTTGTCGTATTTCAGCCTCCAGCATATTCCAAGTGCTGACTTCATCCTGCGCTCTTGTGCAAAGGTCACCAACTAATGCACTCACCTCATCAAAGGTTAACCCTTCTCCACCTTTGTGTTTATGGTCTTTACCACCCTCACCAGTTCGGAGTTGATGGATCCTCCAAGGCATCTATCTTCCTCCTAATGACCTTCTAGAGCTCTTTTAGCCAGGTTTTGATTGAGAACCATAGGATCTCAATAGCTTGGGGATTATTTTCCACTTCAGTTAGGAAATTTTCTCGCTCGGCTCTATTAGGTTTAGGCTTTTCCCTCAAGTCATTCAGCCTCGGCCTCATTCACTGGCAGGCAGCATGCTTGTCACCTTGTCCTGATCCACACAATGGTCGTATGTGACACACCAGTGGTTTGTGATCCACTAATTTTATAACATCGAGCACCTTATTGTAGGTCAGCTATGAGTGCTTCATGACTTTGAATTTGTCCTCTTTCTCTAAGTGCATAGCTCCATGCTCTGCCAACTCCAAGGCCAACTTTGTGTGCCTTTCCATGGTGAGCCTCCGAGTCAAGTCCTGAAGACACTTCAGGGAGGAACCATCTTTTTGCGCGATATGGTTGAGCGTCTGGGTGAGTTTCTCAAGGCTGAGTGTCCTTTTTTAGCTTAACTACTTCTTCCTTCCTCTTTTTCAACAGGTCCTCCAAGATTTTAGCCCCTGTTATTTCTACAAAATAACCTAGCCTCAATTTCCACAAAGAATTTGTTGGGTGCGTTACACACTTGCTCATCCCGATATTTGTTGCATGTTTATAATGGGGTTGTCCCCCTTTCCCTCAGATAGCGCTAGTATCACTCCTTAGTTAACCTCAAACTTAGGCTCATCGAGGTGGGAGTCGAACGCCCATGATAGCATCTTCCTTGTGCGTGGGTACCCACCTTCAGGATCAAATGAATCCATCATGGTGAGCTCCTTGGTGGGCACGGTACTCTAGAAATGCACGTAAAAAAATTTATTGGGGTCATCAACATATCCAATCATTATTCTTCCCCCTTCCCACATGTTTACTTCTTGTGCACATGCCCTTAGGGAACATTTACTGAAAGAGTTGTGCCTTTTTTGCTACCCACACTCTTCTCCCTATATGCTCCTTCCTTGAATTCATCGAGCACGAGCTCCGCACTGTTGCACTCTAATTCCTTCGTCGACTAATGGCATTAATTATATTCTTTTTCCTCCCTCATTACTTTCTCATTCACCTCCTCTTGAGTGAGCTTGGGCATATCTGGCTCCTTGGTACTTGCCCCCTCACTCCTTTCTTCACTCTACGCACCTTCCTCCCCTTGGGTTCCCTTCCTCCTTACAAAGATGAAAGCATCATTTGTATCTTCTACTTCCTCTCCCTCCAAATCATGGACATCAATGAGATCCTGATTTTCCTCTAACTATTCCTCTTCATCATCATCATTTTCACCTATATAGGCATTCGTGTCATTTGTATCCTTAGACTTTGGTTTCTCTATCCCCTGTTCTTCTTCCTTTTCTGAAAACTCCAGATTCGGGGATGTGATCTTCCCTTCATCTTAGGGTTCCTCAAGGGATGGTGGCTTCACAGTTTCTAGGGTCTTCTCCTTGACCATCTTCCTCTTCTTCTTCCAGATGTAGGTTCTTGTCCCCGTGGTACCTACATCCTACTTCTCCACCGCCCTCTGTTCCTCTTTCTCTTCCCTCTCCTTACGTTTCGGCGTGGGCTTCTTTCTTCCAATAGTGTCATCTAGGATGGATATCTCATTCTACACGCATGTGCCCTTTTTGAATTTTGGACTCATGCATAGGTAAATCCTTGCGGCATTGCTCCCAGCAATAGGTAAGGTCAAAGGCCTTATAATATGCACATCCTTATTCATATACCTTTCAACATACGCGCACTTCTCTAGATAGACCAGCTTCTTCCTCATTTCCCTATGCTCTTTGTCAAGGGTGGACAACTCAAGGTTTAATTTCTTCAACTCCTTGTATCAATTTACTCCCACTTGGAAAAATTGGATAGTAAATGAGAATGGGATTTTGCACTATAGACTCCAACTTCCACTGACCAAAATGAACCTACCGATACAGAAGTGCTGGTAGACTGTGAACTATGCTTCTCCTTTGATCACCATAGGGAGTTGTTTAGGGATCCACCATTCAGCCCCGAATATGTTCCTAAGGCACTTATACCATTTTTCTAAGTGCACCTTGTGTACCCCTATCATTTATTCATATGTGTATTTCTGAAACCTCTCCGCAAGTGAGGGATCTTCATCAGGGTACTCCCACATAAAATTGTTGGATGCATCTGGCACCCCAACTTCTAAGAACACAATTGTCAACAAAATTTTTCCAAATAAGATCTTTCCTCCCTTCTCCATGGTTCTTATGATTCCATCTACAATATATTGGGAGATGTTCTATATGGTGCCTTATGCAACTTTCCTACAGACATTCAACTAGGGCTTGCTCACCTGGGTCCAACTTTCTTGTCATTTAGCTTGGAGACTAGGTGTGTGGCCATCTTCATCACCAGATCGCTGATATTTGAGACATCGTAGTACCTTGATCCCTTCTTCAATCCCTGTGATGCTATGGTTTGTTTGATTGCCTCCTCGTCCTGGAGGTCATCTTCAAGCATGTCCCCTTCACAGTTTAGGCTTGTGAAGCACAAAATTAGTTGGGGAGTTATGCACATTTTGTGCCTTGTGAAACAAAATAAGTATTCGTGTATGCACATCATCAACCACTGGTACAGGTTCTCGGGATTCTTGAAATATGGTAACTTAAAAAGTTGGAGAAGCCCTACCTTCTCCATTTTCACCTTGACCACGTCACTGTAGCTCAACAACCCATCACGTGTTCATTTATTTGTGGGGTGCACCAGTTCTAGTGCCATTTCCTTTGTGATTTTGCTTGACTGGTGATTGTAGTTGATCACAGTCATCTGTCTTATGTGGGACTCCCACTCTTGCCCCAACAAGACCCCATCCAGGTATTGCATCTCCGATTACAATTCCTCATTTGTATCTAGGGGTATTTCCTCTTGTTTCTTCTTTCCTTTTCCTTTACCCTTTCCCCTCTTGTATTGTTCTGCAAGTTTACCTACTGCGCCCTCTTGGATTGGACCCTTTGCTTTCATTCCCAGGTTATCTTATGAGTTGTTTGAACATTTTCCTCATGCACCCCGTGCCTTAGAACACAAACCCTAATCTCTGATTTTTCTCCTTCGATCACGACACTTCTTCACAATGTTCCTCTCACCTGTGAATCAATTCTACTCTGGTTTGTAGATCTAATGGACCGATTGTGCTTAATTTTTTGGGATTTTCCTTCGCACAAGTCAGTTCTCAAAGCTGTAGATATTGAAAGAAAATCTCTCTTCTTCTGTTCACAAAGTAAAATAATGAACTACCCACTTCTTGTATTTATATCTTTTCTTGCTTTTACGCATTTAAGGCTAGGCTACCTACCACCGTACGAAAAATGTTTAATGCGGCATTCTCAAACAACACCTGACTTCAACACATTCTCCTTACGTGCCCAATCCTTGGGTGAAAACATTTCCACCCGTGCCCAATCCTTGAGTGATAACTATTCCACCCTTCTCGCATGTAAACAGTCCATCTTTATAAAAGACTCCTTCACATGTGTGTTACGGGCGCCAAAGGCACTTCTTCCATCCTCATGATTCTTTCTTTTGCATACCTCATGTTTTTACACTTTTTATCCTTTGTACATGGATTTCCAATGTAAAATTATTTTGCCACCAACCCAAATTTTCCTAGCAGACTAAATCCAATTTTCTTTTTATTATCTCAACCCACACTAAAACAATGTGCAGTCCTTTACACATTCATAAGTCAAAAAATTAATAAGGTCAACGACACCAAAGGCGCAAAACAAAACAACAATGCGAAAGGTAAATACAAGAAAGGAAAATCATAAAAGGAAATTATAAACTAACTGGAAAAATTATCTTATTTACAAACATGAAGAAGCATTATTTATAATAGGGATTCATCCTACTCCCATTGAAGTGTCCAGGTAATTTTGTTCCATCTTGCGCTTGTAACTGGCACACACCTCAATCAAGGATGTATGAAATTACATAAGGAACCAACCAATGCACCTTCAAATTTCCTGGATGCGTGTAGAAAATTTGAATCATATATCAATACCATTTGGCCAACCTCAAACTATTTGTTCTTAATATGGTGGTCATGCCATGCCTTTTTCTTTTCCTTCTCAGCTTGTTTGGCTCCATCTTGCCTAGTGAGCACCTTTCATCCAACTTTATCAATTCATCTATTCTATCTTCTAGTGATTGCTCATCATCCAACCCTCCTGCATGCATGCTATACACAGAGATGGTAGCATGAATTTGACTGAAAAAACTACTTCCGTGCCGAACACCAATTGAAATGGTGTGGTCTTGTTCAATATTTTATACGTTGTTCTGTATGCCCAAAGAACTACTGACACCATGTCATCCTAATCCTACCTACCCACATCACATATCTTAGTCAATGTGTGGCAAAGGATTTTTTTGAATGCCTCTTGCAACCCCATTTGCTTAAGGGTGATAATGGAGTAGTCTTGTGATGGACTACCATGAATTCTGCCAATAGAATCCTGATGGTTTCATTTAAGAAGTGAGTGCCCCTATTACTTGTTAAACTTAATGGGCACCCATACCTACTGATAATGTTTTCCCATAAAAATCTAGCATCCATGGCTGCATGGTGTAATCCTTTGTGGGCGTGGCCTCTTCCCACCTTGTTAGATAATTAATACAGGTAATGATATACCACAAGTTAGTCCTTTGCGTAGCCGGTGAGATTGGTTTGACAAAATCTATTACCCAATTCTTAAAAGGTTCTGCACTAACAACGGGGCACAAGGGCATCTCATCCCTTCTTCTAATTTTTCCAAGGTGTTGGTAGTGGTCATAGGACTTGCGAAACTCAATTCAATCCTGATGAATCATATCCCACCATAATCCAAAAACTAGGATCTTACATGCGGTTGCATTCCCTGCATAGTGTCCCCCAACAATCCCACCTTGTGCTTCTTCTACTATGGCCATGCGTTCATGTTCTAATACATACCTGTGCATAAAACCTCATCGCACGGCCCATTTTATAAAAATACCTCATTGATCAACATGAAGGGCGTGCAGCGCGTATGGCTAACCTTTTCCTTTCTAGTGCATTCATCCCTTTAGGTGTCACACCTTCCTTGAGAAAAAGAACAATGTCTTCTAACTCCAAGGGCTGCATGCCGTAACCTGAATAGTTGTGTGTCTGGCATGGTTTCCTCAATACTTTGCATGTCCTCTCCCGAATCAATCCTTGATAAATGATCCAGCCCTTAATTGTTCTTTCCCAGTTTTACCACCACTTTGAATTCAAATTCCTGAAATAAAAGTACTCAACGACATATGTGCCCTTACAGCACTGCTTTGTTTACTAGATACTTCAAGGCCACATGGTCAGTGTAGACTATGAAGGGAGTCGCCAACAGATATTGTCTAAATTTGTGGAGTGTGTAGATCATTGACAACGCCTCGCACTTTGTCATTGTATAATTCTATTTTGCTAGTGTTAACTTTCTACTTGCAAAACATAAGGGATGATCAACAATCCCCTGTCCTGGTTGAGCAAGAACGGACTCCCATTGTTGTACTAGAGGCATCCACGTGGACATGGAAAGGTTTATCCCATTATGGGAATCATAAAATAGGTGCGGTGATAAGCCTTTCTTTTAGAGTGTCAAATTCCCTCTGCTACGCAGTTCCCCCCACTGAAAGGCACTCTTATGTTTAAGTAATATTTCCAAAGGTGTATAAATCTTAGTGTATCCCTTAATGAACTTTCTATAGTACCCAGTGTGTCTAGGAAATCCGATACATGGCGCTTTGGCTGGTAGGATCCCCTAGTCCTACAATAACTATAAATTTTGTGGGAACCACCAATAAGCCCTCTTTGCATATGATTTGCCCCAACAACGTTCCAAAAGGAGTTATAAAGACACACTTCTTGATTTTGAGGGAAATACTCAACTGCCAACATCTTTCAGACATCAATCTCAAGTTATCACAATGGTCCTTAACCAACCCATACACTGTCCAATCATCCAAATATACTTGAAGAAACTTGTGGATGAAGTCCTTAAGTGCTTGTACCACTATGCGTGAAAATACAATGGGCGTATTCCTCAATCCAAAGGGCATGACTGTGTATGCAAAGATTCCCCACTCGATGGAAAAAGTTGTCTTTTCTTGGTCTTCCTTGGCAAGATCCTTACTTGCTGATATCCTAAGAATCCATCCATGAAGGAATAGACCTCGCACCCAACAACACCTTCCAAAATATCTTCAATGAAGGGGGTGGGAAAATGAATCTATGATTCAAACAACTTTCAATTCCCTGTAATCCACACATATCCTAATCCGCCCATCCTTCTTTATGTTTATCACCATTGGACTTATCCATTCTGATTTCTACATAGCCTCAATTAAACCAAATGTTATCATTTTTTCTAGCTCTTCTTTAACCCTTACGTGCATGTTAGGATTCATCCTATAAGGCCTCTTCCTGATTGGGCGTGCACCATATTTCAACTTTATTCTCATTTCCCCCAATCATTGGTAGACACCTTTCAACTCATGGTATCCACGTAGGAATAAATCCCTAAATTCAGCGTAAGAGATTGATGATCTTTGATACTTCCTTATCCGAATAGTAGTCCCCAATGATAGCTTCCTTGGACTCCTTCTTTGAGCCGATGTTAACTTTATTAGTTTTGAGTGGTTCGTGATATGCACGAGCATGCACATGCATCCGCATTGTCAACTACCTCACACATCCCAACCGAATGGTTGAAATTCAAGCTCTCCATCTCCTCTCCATCAATAATGTATACCATATTTCCTTTCTCCTTTTCAGCACACATGCACACGAAAATTGTATGTCTTCTGGTTCTTCCTCTTCGATCTGTGCTTCCAAGCTAGGTCCACCAAGTAAGTTTACAAATCTATCTTCCGTCATTGCGAAATCTCCCTAAAGTGAGGGGCTTGATAGTCTGCAATGTCTCATCAACCGGTTGTATTGGTACTTTGGTACTCAAATGTGTGAACCAGGTCAGCCACTAATTTCTACCAATTTCCCATTTGGAGGTGAGTTTCAGAATGGATGTACGAAGCACGCGCGCACAACCTTGTAGTGTCGAATATAGCTTGTGCACCCAAAGGGAGGGTGGTAACAGCTTTCATGCCTTCTTCCCAGAACCTCTCACAATGCCTGGATGTGGGAAGAGGTGGGTCCATTTCCATTATAATCCTTGATAGCGGTGGGTATGTTTCTCTTTGAGAATTAGACAATGAGCTCAATTCTAACTTCATGCCACTCTAACAAGTTTTTTCTATGCATGGCCCACCACCTCGCTTTTGTGTCTATCATAAACATAACCTAGTATACCTCGTTCGCTCATCCTCCCTCCATTGATCTTCCATTTCCCTCAAAAAGACCTTAGCGGTATGCATCCCCAGAATAATTGGTTATTTCCTTTCCTCTCAGGTGTCAAACTATACGTGCACCATGGTTACCATGGTTATTGATCCTTTCATATGTCACCTAATCAATTCATAAGTCTTATGCACCCAATTATTGCATGCTCATACTTGTAGTATCACTAACAGATTGAGGATCATCAAACTAGATGATTCCTTCTATAGGATGGATGGTCTTTGGATCTCTTATGGAGTGCACATATATTCTGTCAAGGACCTCCTCTCTAAGAGGGTTCAGTATAGGGTGTGGACTTTCCATCCGCAAGCGGTATAATCACCCTCTCCTCCTTTTTTTCAAAACTTATGCACCCATTGTTAAACCGGAGATATGCATTATTGTTATAGCACCATAGGTGCACCCAAGTAAAGTTAGGAAATAATCTACCTTGGCAAGTCACCAAGACTTAAAAATCCCCAGTGAACTTAGTCCCATGAATGGTAATGGTCACATCCTTCAACACACCTATGGGAATTTCCTTTGTCTTATTTGCCATATACAACACATTTGAAGATGGTTGTAATGCAATTCTTCCTATTTGATGCCAGACATCCAGAGTGAGAATATTAACCTCCGCACCTATGTCAATGAGGACGTTGCTAAGCAACCATCAATCCACTACTGCGTTCAAGGTGATTTCCTTGTCATAATCAAGTCTGTGAGGTGGAAGATTTGCATGTAAGATCTACCTTTCATGCTTTTTTCCCCAAAACGTGGTACCTTTTCTCTCAACCATGCTCCTAGTAGGGGAATAAAATTCTCTTGCCTTAGAAGTTAACACACCTCCTTAACCTCATCCAAGTCATCCTTTGGTGCTTCTAGTAGTCTTATTTTCTCATCTTTTCTAGTTTTCTCTTTTAAGCATTGGATCTCCCCTTGTAAAATTTTAATTACATCCATGGTAACCTGGTAGACTTCTTTCTAGTGAGCCAGGTTTGGATACTTCCCATATACTACTTCTTACCTTGAAACCAGAGGTCTCTGCTTAGGTGCTTCACTTACACGTGCATGGAATCCACCCTTGTTGTTACCATAACAGGCTCTAGTTCTGATTCACGTATTACTCGCGGGAGCCATTACATGTTATCCTTCTTAATAATCACCATGGAAATGCCCTTATCCTTTTGGTACTAACTGACTCATATGTTCGTATAACTCTAGGCACTCTTTGTACTTATGTTTTTTTCCACACCATGAGCATTGTCGAAGATCTATACATTCACACTTATAATGGTCTATGGCTCCATAATTAAATCATGTCCCACATGGGAAATCACTTCTTCCCCCGAGGTTTCCATGGCCATGAAATACTTCGCGAAATCCCCTCACATGCATATCTCCATCTCTGCATTCTTCATACTGACACTCATCTCCTTTGGAACTATTGGCAATGCCAGTCTAGTGCACACCAAGATCAATTACCTCATGAATCTGGTCAATCAATCAACAATCCTTAGTGTCATGTGTGGTTGAGGTACATATATTACAATAACAAGATATGTTTTTATGGATTGCATGCTAAAAAAGGGGGCACCTACTTGCATCATGATCCCCATGACATATCTCACAATTTACCACTATGGCACATACCACCTTCCGAGTACATATCCCACCATTATCCTTTGTGTGCCCTTCTACGTTACAATCTATACACCAAATCCCACCGCGAGTCTCTAGAACTGTGTTGGCTGGTAATTTCTCCAACTTCTTAGCCATGGCAGTGATCTGAGCCTCCAAAAATGGGCTAACACCTGTGTTAACACTACCAACTTCCTTAGCATGAAAAGTATCTTTCAATGCTTCACGTGGGTCTGTGAATGTTTTATGAGACAAAGCCTTCCTAAAGGGTGTGATCAACCCTCCAACAAACCACTGAGCATGTTGTGAAGGGTGGATATCATAAGATAGTTTATACAATAGAGTTTTAAAGTGCGCATCATATTCCCTCATTCTCTCATCCATTCCTTGCTGGATTTCCTTGAGAGAGTTGATGCTCTTCTGTTCAAACTCAGGTATGTGCAATTCTACCAAGAACGCATTTTTTAGCATGGTATAGTCCATAATAGTCTAATGAGGATCATACTTTCTATACCAACTATGCACGTATCCTTGCAAGGTTGTTACAAATTTACTAGCCTATCGATCCTGGGTCATGATCCCCTTCACGTGCCATAGCAGCTTGCACTTATGCACATGCTCTGCATAGCATCTTCTATCCTACTGTAATCTAGTAAGTGCAGAGACATCTTGAAAAAGACTTGAGGAAGTGGCTAAGGCCCTTGTCCTCCTGACCCAGTTCCTCAATTTCCTCTGGTGTTTCCTCCTCTACCAGACCCACTAGATTTTGAGCCACCAAATCCACCACTTCCACCTCTAGATCCTCCTGTATTAGGTACAGGGCCTATGTTTTTAGTGCCGAATACACCTATTGTCCCACTGAATTACGTGCTGATAGTTTGTGAACTAGTGCCACTCCCAGTTGTATTTCCTCCACCACTTCCTGACGCACTCCCAAAACCACCTGTATATATGCCTTGTCCAAACATTCCACCAAATACTGGAATAGTGTGTGAAGCCATAGAAGTCCCAAACGAGAAGTTGTATCTTTTGGGCGCCGATCGGTTGCTTCCACTAATATCAAATGGATCAACTATACTTTTCCCTTTTTTGAACAAACCAAGTACCAAGGTTTTGTCGCTAGGTGGGGTCAGATGTGCACCAATGACTCTTCTTTCTCCATGTGATGGGCTCTCATCAGAAGCCGAGGGGTTCCCTCTTCTGCGCTTGCCAAGATGGGGTAGCATAGACTGTTCAGGCTCCACATCCTCCATGTGAACCTCTTCTCCCAAAACTGTCTGCCTCCATGGATCCATCATAAATGCAACCTCATGCCATCTTGCAATCTCCCTCTCACGCACTTCACCATACTTCATCCGTCTCTCCTCCCTTTCCTTTTCAGTTGTTATATGAGCCATCTTTCCCCAACTTGGCTTCCATGCCAAGTGATCAAAGTGCTTTAACTGACCATTGGGAATGCCTCTAAACTCATGGTTACCATCAAGATTTTTATTGCCAGGGGGATAGCCCGCAAAAACGATCCTTTGAGATCCCGTAAAAATTCAAACTCAGCAACCTCTTGACAAGAATATGTGGAAATTACGTATTCTAGAGTGTAGCTAGCCAATACTCCCTTCCACCAGTGATCTATAGCACAGGTCCACATTAGATCAGCATATTGTAATGTTCTGGTATGTTTCTTGGGTCTAAGGGTGTGATTTATAATACCACCCTGACCTAGTTTCATATGCCAAGAGTGACTCAAATAACTCTATCAGGAAATAACAGAAGAAGGTTTCATACAACTTATGATAGAGAGTGTCTTCCACCCATCTTTGCGTATCAAACTCAGGTCTAGTACTAAATCTCTGAGAAAAATTGTTCTCCTTGCTTTTAAACCAATTTTCAACACCTTCAAGTGTTAAGCGCTCTATCATCACTTTTTTCATAGACCACGATGTATGCCATGTTCCACTATAACTTCAAAAAGAGGTCCTGGCAATGGAACCAATATGTAGTAATTTTTATAACCACCAATAACAAGGGAACCTCATGCGTGCCAGCCTATCACCCAGAGGGAGCTGGGTGCTCACTCAAGGCACGTGAGAGCGAGCTGAGTCTCTCTTTTATGTGAGTTTAGTGGAAGGCATCATTCATGATCTTGAATTAGTGATTTAAAGGACATGAAAAATCTATAGAGCTCAGAACGGATTCTATACCCTTTCATTCATATCAAAAGTGAAAGTGCTTAACAAAATTAATAGAACTATGAAATTGTAAATCCACAAATAGACTGAACATTCAAATAAGGTTCATGATTATACAAAAACAAAATCATAATAGAAATATGTAGATAATAAAGAGAGAATATCTTACTATAATTGTCATGGTAACCTTAGCATATTCATTTATGGAATTACTTATAGAATATCACAGAAGGGGATACCATAGTCATACACCATATTTGGATCCATACATGAATGCTTTCAAAACAAAATTTACATTCCCCATTCCCTTATTACATCCTTACTATAATCATGTACCCTTTTTATCCCATAGTTCTCACATTAATTATGTAGAGCTCCATTTCCTTCCTCTGATTCTCCTTTTCTTTTTTAAGGGCACATGTATAAATAGGCATCTGAGCTCCAACAAACACATCTGTAACATCAGATCTAGCCCCAAGTGTCAAGGTGTGCGATCGCCTTAGGTGCGTGTCGATTGCCTTAGGTGCATGCCTCTCCATGTCATGATTAGTTTTTTAGATCTTCTTAACCCAAGGTATATTCCTTCTAGGACACCCTGTTGCCAGGCTGGAACCTTATCCAAATAGAACACGTTCTTCATGTGTTCTATCCAAAAGGATGAAAATAGCTAAGTCCCGAATTGTGCTTTGTGGGCTCACGTCCTTGGTTCTCCAAGAACCCTTTTTTAATCCTACCTTACGCACCTTAACTTATACGATTCCTCTAGTCATGCGCGCCTACGTGCCTTTAAGATTTGGAACCTACAATAGGGTCCCAATAGGGAATACTACCTATATAGTGTCAACACATTCCTTACTCCACAAGAGTATGGAAGCCTTCACCAACACCCTCGCTATGATCATCATATAGGAGAATGCATACTTTATGGTCCTCCTCATCTTCGTACTAGTCTAACCTATGGGGGACTTGATACTACCAACCTACACATCTAAACCACCCTCAAAACCCTATCCATTTTCCGTTGACTTCCAATCACTTACCAATCACCATTTTTCCCACACCTTCCTGCACCAATATCTGTGGAAGGGTTTTGGTTTTGGATTCTACGAGTAAGGTCTCCATTCCATTATTCCATGTACCACCCGCAAACATAATGACCGGAGTGGTATTGGCTTCCCTGACTCTTCTACCAAACAAGCATACATTGAATTCATTGAGGACCCTTTCCCTTCTCCACCTTCATCACCACCCTCACTGAAGTCGATGGATCCTAAATCTATCCCTCCTCAAAAAAAAATTTCATAAACACCATTTCATTGGGGCCTTTGAATTATCAACGTGAGGCTGAGGCCCCTTCCACTCTCCCATTCCTGTATCCTGAGATGATTAACGATTACACACTGACCATTAACGTCATTCAATGTTAGGATGATGAATTCATACTCACCTACCTTGGTACAGAAGACTCATATATTCATCAGTCATTACCCTCTGAGACATAAACCATGTTGAATGAATCAACTATCGAGTTCAACATTCATACTCAGGACAACCCGCACATCCTAAAGATCAGAAAATCTTTAGATGTTGCTGAAAAGGAAGCCATCACTTCCTTTCTCCAAGCTCATAACTAGGATTTCGCTTGGTCTTACGTAGACATGCCTGGTATTGACCCCTCCATAGTGGTTTATAATATCGTAACTATTCCCGATGCCAAACCTATTAAAAAAAATTTGAGGAAAATGCACCCTCGCATTGCTCTTCTCGTTAAAGAAGAAATTCAACACCTTCTTTTTGCATCCTTCATATTATCCATTGATTATCCTCATTGGATTTCTAACATTTTCCCTATCACTAAAGCAATAGGGGGAATCCGTATTTGCATAGAATTCCATGACCTCAACCTCACCTACTCGAAAGATGACTTTCGCTTACCTGGTATTGATCAACTGGTGGATCTTACCGCGGGTCACGAGATGCTCTCACTCATGGATGGTTTCTCAGGTTATAACAAAATTTTTCTTGCCCCAAAGGATCACCACAAAACCGCATTCATTACCCCTTGGGGGACCTTCTACTATCGATTCATGCCTTTTGGCCTTAAAAATGCTGGTGCTATATATTAGTGTGCTATGACCTACATCTTCCATGATATCACACATCACATATTAGAGTATTACGTGGATGATCTATTGGATAAATTTAAACTCCACACTGAGCACCTCATTGTCCTCGAAACCATATTTGATTACCTCATTAAATATTGCATCCACCTTCAACCTAAAAAGTGTGTCTTCATGGTTCTCTCAAGAAAGCTCTTGGGATTTATCGTTTCCTTACATGGTATAGAATTTGACCCTACTAAAGTCAAGGCCATCCTCGAAATTCCTCCGCCCACTAACCTTAAAAAAATTTGTAGCCTACAAGGTAAATTGCAGTCCATTCACCGATTTATTTCCCAACTCTCCAACCATTTCATCACCTTCTCAAAAAGTACGTCTCTTTCAAATGGGATGACGACTACCAAAAATATTTTGAGGCCTTAAAACAATACCTTCTCCAACCACCCGTACTTATCCCACCTAAAGATGACCAACCCTTCTACCTGTACATCTCTGCTACCAATCACTCCTTGGTGGCCATGCTCACTCACTGACCAATTGGCTGACGCACCTATTTCCGGGGACCAACCCTCTAATTTTGACTTCCCTGATGAATCCATTGCTACCCTTTCCCTGGATGAAACCCCTTACCAAATGACACTGTTCTTCGAAGGTTCCAAGTGTCAACGTGGGGGTAGAGCTAGTGTTATCCTCATACCTCTGGATGGAGAACCCATGCCTTTGTCTTTCAAACTAGACTTTGAATGCACCAACAATATTGTTGAGTACAAAGCGCTCGTACTAGGTCTCCAAACCACCTATGCCCTTGATGTTAAATCAATCCAAATCTTCACTGATTCATAATTGGTCATAATCCAAGTCAATGGTATGTACCAATTTTGTAACAAGATACTTCAAAATTATAAATAGCATGTAGACATACTTTTGTCCACTTTTGATCATTACACCCTTCAAACCATCCCACG
The DNA here is from genome assembly GCA_019776745.2 of Taxus chinensis. NCBI lineage: Eukaryota > Viridiplantae > Streptophyta > Pinopsida > Cupressales > Taxaceae > Taxus > Taxus chinensis. The sequence continues at coordinate 96,757,214 of CM034148.1, read as the reverse complement.
GTCAACCAAACAAATTTTTAGACACTATGGCCTGCTTAGCTTCCCAAATACCTGCTTCCCCTACAAATTCCAAAATATTTGTCACTGTACAACACCTCCATTTACCTTCTTATTTACCTCACGATGTTTACGCAATCAGAATAGACACCCTTGACCCGAGTGACCTTTAGTATAAACAATACTCTGACTACCTTTCCCTCTCCATATTAGCTCCTGATCTCTCCCGTAATAGACAACGTGCCTTCTTTAAGGTCTCCCATTTCATTATCTAGGGGGGAATCCTCTATAAGCATGGCTTTAATGGTATTCTCTTACGATGCCTCACAAGTTCTAAAATTCCTTACACCATCACGGAGGTTCATGATGGCATATGTGGAGGTCACTTTAGTGGTCTTGTTGTTGCTAAGCGTATTATTCACCTACGCTATTACTGGCCAACCCTTAATCATGATTGTTGCGACTATGTCAAACACTACATGAAATGTCAACAACATTCCAACCTTCATCATACACCCAGTCACACCTTACATATCTCTCATGACCTTTGGCCCTTCTTTCAATGGGGTTTAGATCTTGTTGGAGAAATCAATCCTCATTCTTCCCAATGCCATCAATGGATCATAACTGCTACCGAATACTACACACAATGGGTAGAAACCATACCAACTATCTCCACGAAAGCTGAGAAAATATGTGAGTTCATTAACCATCACATAATTTATCACTTTGGTGTCCCTCATCACCTCATCACTGATCCTGGAAAATAATTAAAAAAAAAAACACTACAAAAACTTTGAGATTCCTTCGGCATTCAGCTTAGTTTATCCTCGCCATATTACCCACAAACCAACGACAATGTATCAACAATGTATCAAACGTGCTTATGAAAAATGTGTTTATGAATGAACCTTCCAAGTTGGTGACCTTGTTTTAAAATAAAATCAACACTTAACCAAATAAGAGAAAATAAAATGGGGCAAATTTTCTCCTAATTAGCTTGGACCATACATCGTAACGCATACCTATGGATTAGGTGCCTATCGTTTGTCTTTGCTTGAGGATAAACCCGAACCTGAGCCCCTTAATGCATTACATGTTTGACCATTATACTCTTTACCTCTAGTCCTACATCACTATTTATCTAGTTCATGCATGTCCATTGAGCACCATTTACCTTTTCCACATCTCATCTCCCATGATTAAACAAGGATCATGTGATTACCCGTCACCCTTTTGCCTTATCTTAAATATGTGCACCACGGCTCTGCAAATGGCATAATTCTCATGGATACTTTTAATCTTCTTTTAGATGAGATCCCATGGTCGTTCACCCTTGCCTTATCAATAAGAACCAAATGCTTCGTTATAGTCTCGTCCATGACTTAAAATCCAAATTAATTAAATAAATAAATAAAAGATAAATCCCTCAGAAGGACATCTTCCAATATAAGGGATCAAGTCCTTGAGTCAAAATTCCAATATAAAATGATGAATCCCTTAAAAGGACATTTTTCACCTTTAATGTTTTCTATAAGTAGACTTCTCCCTCGAAGGACAGCTATAAAAAGCTCACAAGTCACAAATCTCTACATAGTTTTTCCAAAAAGAAGACTATTTTCTCAAAAATCAAAAATCAGAAGCTTCCTGCATCGATCAGCTTCGCAAAAACCTCAAGGAGACATATATTCCTCCTTTATAGAATTCCCGCATCGATCAGTCTATCTAAAAGTTTAAAAAAAAAGGAAAAAGAAAGATACGCTTTTTTCATCATGGACTTGCCTATTGTGATCTTGGCTCTATTGGACAAGGCATTCTACTTCCCATTTTATGACCCCATTACCTGCACCTCCTTACCCATTGTCTTTTCATGTCATACCTCAAGGGACATACGGAACGTATGGAATTTGGTGATCATGTGACTATTCGTCACTCTTGGAAAAATCAATCATGTAATGTCTTTAGGGTCTTAAGTTCATTAGCCTATCTAAAGATGTGTTTCATATGTTTAGATCCTTGCTAACCGGGTGGCTTTCTTTCCCCCTCTTATTTTTTCTCTTCTTCATTACGTTTTGATCTTCTTATACAGGACTGGAGCCTTGATACCTGTCTTTTGAGATTTTTTTATCCCACCTCAATCAACCTAATATCACCTTTACCTATCTACCTATTCTCAACCCCAACATCAATGCCCTCAACCTAATTATACCTACAACCTAAAATCACCCATACCTATCTACCTATATTCCACCTCACCTAATCGACCTTGACCTCATCATACTTATGACCTTAAATCTGACCTAACTATCAACCACACTACCTATTCTTCGATCTTATCATATTGTTCCCTAGCTTATGGGAGAACTACAGTGGTTTGAGGTCTCTTTTCACTGGGACTATGTAGGCAGCACTTCCAGGGCATGGGGCCCTAGAAGGTTAGCTCCGCCACTCTTTACCCTAACCATTTTCCCCACCTTTACCTAATTTCCTATTCATATCAAAAACCTCAACTTCTAAACCATATACCACATGACTTTGACCACTTATATTATTTCACATTTTCATACATAACCAACATTTTCCACATTTTACACCATCTCATACATTTATATTGCCATTTATTATCAAAATACTGAAATGAACAACCATGCCTAAAATGATCTGACTCGATCCATGACTAAACCACCCTGACTCAATCCATGCCTAACACCGACCTAACTCATCCATGCCTATATCACCTGACTCGATCCATGCCTACACTAACCTGACTCGATCCATGCCTACACCGAACTGACTCAATCCATGCCTACACCCTCTTTGCACCCTTAATTTTTCCTACATTACCCTTTTTCCCTACCCCTTACCATTCAATATTACCTTTTCCCTCTCATTTTCCCATTTTTAAATTCTTTCCCCCCAAACCCCCCATTTTTTTATATTTTCTACATTTTACATCAAATTAACTCAAAAATCAAAACCAAAGGTTCAAATCCTACCTGATCTCACTACCGCCATCGTGGTGAAACCTCTGGCCTTCATTTCACTCCTCTTGAGCCCTCTCCGACCTCCACCATAAGGCCAAGAACAACCAATCCTTAACCACATGAATTGTGCCACCTGATCTCATGGCCCCACCTCTCACTCACCCACTCTCACCTATGTGACTTGCTAACTAAGCTCTCTACTATACTCTTTTTTCCTCTTCCTCTTTTCTCTCTTCTTATCTTTTTCTCCTTTTCCAAATGCAAAAATGAATTTTAAAATGCGGGTTTTCCACTTTTTATACCCTACCCAACCCGACTGACATCAGTTAACCCTTGACTACTACTAGTCTTATGCCCTAGACTACTGGTGTCAGTTCCCCTACACCATCATCAGTTCATACTGAATGATGTCGGTTACCATGCGTACTCATTACCCTCACATTTACCTCATTTTCCTTACCTACCTTTTCTTTTTCCCTCCATACACCTACCTAGACAAATTTACCTTCACCTCTAGCCCTCTACCTTCTTCAACCTCCTCATACCCGCTATTGACGCCTTATTATTTTCCCCCTCCCTCGGCCTTACCCATGCCTTTGATGATCTCACTATTTTGTTGTTGACCTAATGACCTGGACCATCATCCTAGTGACCTTTTCCTGCACCTCATGTGTTTCCTGACCTTCCCTATACCTTGGATACTATACCTTGTTTGGATAAACCTAGCACTGAATTACCTATCTCTAAGTTGTGGGACTTGTTGACCTAATGACCCTGCCACAATACCTAGCCTATTTTAATCTAAATTTCCAAGTGATAAAATAAAAGCCTGTTTATCCTGACCCTACCTTTGGTGTACAAAATGATAATGGATCCCTGCATACACAATAAAAAGATTAAAGGGGCAAGTTCCTACATCCTAACCTACACAGTTGTGTTTTCCATGACCTTATCTTCATATACCTTTGTATCTGATACCGGATTCACTTCAACCACATTTAAATGGAGTTTTATATATTACTTGATAACTGTCCCAGCCTATCCATGCCTCTACCTTAGTTATGAACGATGTAGAGTTTGGCTCAGAGCCTGCTCTTGAGAAATGCAAAAGTTATAGCCTTCTGGTAGCTATGGAGTCTGGCAGGCCTAGTTTATAACTAGTGTGCATCGTACACATTCCAGAAAGTCCACTTTTATGACTGCTTATGGCTACCTTTGACCCTTTGCTGTCGGCCGTTTCGTCCCTCGCGTCCCACCGTACCTTTGCCCCGATTACCTAGATTAGCGTTCCTTGAGTATACCTGGTGATCACCCTCTTCGGCTTTCCTGCATACGCATACCCCACTTCTTGGATGAAAGTCCCCTGTTTCGGCTGAATTTTCCTCACATTTACCTTTTATGAAACCACTCAGATGTCCCAAACGATAACAAAACTTCAATTTTTTCCACTTTCAGCTGGTTCACTTTTTACATCCCGTCAGTTCCGTGGACCACCTAGTTTTTCATCCAATTTGAGGGGGATCACCTTCACCCCCACATGGGCCAATGGGAGAGTTAGAAAGAAGCTGAAGGGGCCCCACATCTTATTTTTGTTAGCATGTTATCGAAATTACCTTGAATACAATCAACCTACGATAACAAAAATTGGGGAAAAACGTGTAGACACTAAAATTAGGTCACACTCCCCCTTCTTTTATGAAACCACTCCCTCGACATATAAGCCACCCCTTTATTACATCTACCTAGCCATGACCCCTCCCCCTTCACCCTACTAATATTAATTTAGTCATGACCCCCTTCACCCTACTTATTAATTTAATTAATTAATGCTTTATCCTCACTATATTTATTATTTAAATATCGTATTTAAATAATACCTACACATATAGTTCACTTAGACACCTCACCAAGCTAACTCAACTTAAACCCTATTCTTAGCAAGTTACCATAACTAACTAAGACTTACCCATATCCTAAAAATCAATGCCTACACTCCCTCTAACCACATTCCTGCATGCTCACAGCAAGCTCCCAATCTAATCCACAGGATAACGGCATAAGAACTAAGCAAATCAGGAGGATCTCCCTAAGTTTAGTAAACCTAGAAAATCCTTCCTTGATCGATGTCGATTTCCCCTAACCATCGTCGGTTAAGTCAGACTGTCGTCGGTTACCCCTTTTAACCTAAAACAACCTTATTTTTTGAGGTTGGAATTTGGAAGTTAAAAAGTTGGAAAACATTGCAAGAAAGTGGACAAGCAAGAATGACATCTCAGAGAGATAATGCATCTTCAGAGAGCCAATTCCAGCAAGAACTGACATCCAAGGAAGGAGATTGAGCATCTTCTCCTACACAGCCATCCCAACCACCTTCTGAACTATACAACTAAAAGAGGAGTGTGTATACAACCCATGCAAAAGATTTTATTCAGTTGGTGATCACTTGCAGCCTTGAAACCCATCAACAGCACCTCCATCCATCACACACAAGCCTTAAGGAATGAAATCCAAGTAAATATAATATCATACTTTTCTGGTTATTTCGTTTCATCATTGTTTTATCACCAATTGTTTAGCTTGATCGTTATTGACCATATCCAACATTTTGTACCTCCATAGACCCGTCAAAACCTCATAAAAACCTATTCCATTCACCCAATACCTCTTCCCGACCAACTAAATCCTTTTTGCAATCATAAAGGAGACCAAAACCCTGTTCTATGATGTTTCAAGATCTCACAGTAACTAGCGCCGGTTATACCTAACCGCAGTCGATCACCCCTGACTGACGTCAGTCTCTGTGTTTTCCCACACATCCTTAAACAAAGACTTATCCACCTAATTTCACCTCACCCTCACTCACTTGTGACCTACCTGAGACCTTTATCAGACTTGCAGAACCTAGAACCAACCATTTGACCCATGGATTCTATTCTAGCTTAGCCTATTAGATTATATCTATTTTCTTATTGTATTTTTAACTGAGATACCTAAATTCATTTTAAAATAACAATAGGATTTACCTTGTTTTGTAGTATTAATTTGTTTAAAACAGTGGACTGACAGCCATCTAAGAAGTATCATACTTCCTAGATCTAGCTTACGCTAGGCATTTCACTACCCATATTGTTTAATTCTTTCTAGTGGTCTTTTTTTCATTACAGGTAGTTCCTCCTAGCCAAAAGTAATCTCTCATGGTTAGATGTGGATTTATAAGTCATACACGCGCAGTAACCCATCAATTGACATTTGAACAGGTATTTATCCTACGCCTGTTACCCCTATATGTTTCATCAACAATTCAAAGAAAAAATATAAGAAAAAGGTGAAACACTTCAAGGTTAAAATCCAGAGGCAGTCCCTAAACAATTCAAGGCTCACCATGTGGCCTGAAGTCAAAAGGGGGGCACAATAAACCGTTGAATTGGCTAAGCATAAGGTGAACTAATGGAAGGAGCCATGTGTCCCTTTGGGGTTCTTTCAAGAGGTGAATCCAAAATTGGTCCCCAAACATGTGCCATCTCTCCACGTGTCTCGGGTCGGGCACAATGTCTCCACAAACAGGGGGGCTTAGGTAAAGAATAAACGAAACAAAGTAGGCCCATGGATGATGCCACATGTCATTCTAGTGTAACTTCAAGACTGTAAAGGAGGGGGTAAAACCTTGTGACGCGTGGGGATGCCATGAGGGTATGGGCTAGTAAACTCTTAATCTAAAGCACCTTTAGGAAGCCATATCTTTCAACCAAGAGCTCGGAATTGAGTGGGAAAGAAATTTTTGGAGAGATCCCGATGTGTGATATTCACTTGCCACCATTAATGATCCGGTTCACCATTTTTTAGGTTGTTAAGTCTCTCACCTATCTCCATGATGAATAATGGACTCCTTTCTTTCCCAACAAGGAACAACACACAGAGGCATGAGTCTTATAGTGAAGCCCATCATTGTTACACATGGATTTCAATTTTTTCTAGAGTGGTTGGAGTCAATGGATTTAATGCATTGCAGGGGTGGTTGAAGTAGGATTTCAATTTTCCCTCTCTCCTTATCTTATTATTCTATATATTGTAAAATGGGGGCATATTTCTAACAGCTGATCATCTTTTCTCTCCTTCTGCCCTCTCTCTTTCTTCCTTAGGGTAGAATGTGGAGTCTAAGCCTCCTCTCTTGGCTCTGTAATGGAATTTTCTTTCCTCTTTCCCACTGATTATGTACTGTGTGAACTTCTAGAGTAATAAAGTTTGTTTCGTGATGCATTTTTTCCATCCTTTGGTTATTTTATTTTCTCTTCTTGTCTCTCATTGTTGTAGGGTTTACTGTTCATATCTTTGATTTCTATTATAGGTTCTAGGAGTTATGTTTAATGGGTTTGAAGTAGTGTTTTGTGTGAACTCTATCTTTGGATGTGATGCATATGTCCATCCTCTCCATTGTTCACCTCTCTCCACTTTAGGAAGGTGATATTGTGACCAAAAACCCCCCTTTTCTTGGTGCTATCACCTATGTAGTGTAGGATTTATTTACTTTCATGCTCTCTCTCCATGTCTCCATGGCATTGTTAGATTAGGAGGAGATAGTCACATTTCCTTTCTTAGAAGTAGTTTAACATTAGGATCAGCAAGAAGAAGTCGGGTTTCCCCAGAGGGCCATCTCAAGTCCAAAAGTCCCATAGCTTGAGAGATGGTCCCATGTTATACAGTCACACTGGATGCCCCACTCAGAAATGAGGCCATTTAGGGGGTGATGTGATTTTGCACTAATAGTACTTCGATGCTTTTTTACTAAAATATTCATCAACATAAGGTACACATCTCTATCTACTTTATGTTACTCAACTTTTCACTCATCAACATAAAGTTAGGGAAAATGTAGTCACAAAAGCATGCCCTTTAGACATTATTTAGTATTCGTATCATACTACTATTTTAAAAAAAATTAGTGAAGAAATTACTAATTAACCCCCTTCTCTTGGCCATCTTACTTTGTTTTATTTCTTCATTCCCAGCCTCTTGAACCCGAATTCCTTGTCAAATTTCATCATTTTACATCATTTTAGATTTTGACTGCAGTTCCCATGCTAGTACTGGGGCACCCATGTGTGCCTTTTTCCCACGAAGGGCACCCTGATCCTTTTTGAACTTTCTATCCACATTTTGGGCACCTTTTCGCCATTTTATCTTCTTATCTTTTTGGTGGTTGGCCATTTCAGTGTTAATTATGAAATTAGATCAATTGAACCCTATAAATATAGTGTTATGAGACCATAATGAGGGACCAAACACTAGTCACTACTATCATCCACCTAGGGTTGCATTCATCTAAGGAATTTGGATATCGTTGGCATTAACTTAAATCCATCGCAAAGGACAAGGTTGGTTCATCTTCATCACACAAACATAGGATTAGATTTTATTCTTTTTCATGCACCATTCTACTAAGTGTTTTTATATCTAGTTATTGTTCGCTACTTCACAAATTCTAACTAGCACAAGAAAACCTAGGGCACATTATGCACACACACACCAGAAATACATTTGGGTCTTAACTGTAGTGCAACTCTCAGTTAGTAAGCCCAATTTTGTTGAATTTGAGGTCATTCCAATGCATTCATTTGCATTCTTCTATTTTAGGGTTTTGATACTTCTATTAGTCTCTTCTAGTTCTTTCTTTCATTTTGGATTATCCATGATACCTAGCGCAATGCAGTGAATCTTATGTGACACACAATGAGGGTTTTGAACTACCTTCCAAACCTATGAAACTTAGTACCAAACCTTTTACATATACCATAGTACCCAATTTACAAAACAGAGTGCCCACAAGTGCCCCAGTCCCTCTCGAGGTGGTCCATTCCAGCTAGATAACTCAAATCCATCTTTTTCAGGGCCTGAGTACAGTAGTTCCAACTTCCTGATTCTCCAGTAATTTCAGAAACATATTCTAGGGAACTCTTTAAATCATCTAAGTCACTTCCATACTTCTTTTGCATATTAGGGTTTCTTTTTTTATTATATCAGTTTCTTAGTTCATTTTCCATAGTCATTTACTGCATTTATTTACTATATTTACATGTCGTTCTACATTAGATTAACTACTATTATCCCACTTATTTCCTATTTTTAGTTACTCAACATTCCATAAATTTTTTATTACAAAATTGTCATATTATTCCAAAAAGTACTCATTTTATTGTACTTATCAATTGAAATAGTTTATCAACAATCAAAGTTGTGTTTTTTAAAATATATATAACTATATCATAATTAATCAACAAATAATTAATAAGATAACTATTAGCACATAGAACCTTATAAAATTAATCATACATTTGTCACATAATGTTGAAACCAATAAGTAGAACAATATAACTTACAACAAATATTGAACCACTTTATAAACAATATCACAATTTGATAATAACAACTACATTATCCTTTTTTCTGAAAAAGTACAATACTCACATTAGCCTAAATTGCCTTTCGTTTTAAAATAGGATAGTGAAGAACATGGTCACTGTTAAAATCATGCCATGAATTTAAATATAACTTAAACATCATAATTAAATATTTTAAAATCAGAATTAGTCTTTATAAATCATCTACTAGAGAATGACATAATTTCTGCAATCTATAAAAATGTTAAAAATCGGTCAGTTTAAAAAGAATTGGCATGAAAGTTTGTCCTATTCATATTTATAAATTAGAGCACCACAATATCTCAATGATAAAACTCCAACAATAAATAGAACATAAATGACCAAATAAAAAAGATAATTTAATCTTTTACCTTTTCCTTTCTTTCATGTTACTTTCACAAAAGAAACTAGAATATATTTAAGAGTTCATCTTAAACATGATCATCCATTTATCAGGATTGAATTCAAAATAGATCCTTATTGTAATCCATTTGTTTACATACCATAATCATTGACTTGTCTTCCATACATATCCTACTCGTACATGTATACAAATAAAGTAATTATTGAGCTGCTAAATCATTCTTTAATTTACATTTCCCATCAAATATAATGACTTCTCTTATTAAGTAAATGGTTATTAATATAATTGAAAACAAAATATAAATATTTTCTTCATAATTGGAATAGAAATTCCATTTGACTTATCATTAATTGAACACAATAAATCATTACGATCAGGACTTCAGAGAAGGAGTAAACTATTCAAAAAAGGAAATACCTTAAATGGATAGTACTTTTCGTAATATTTCAAAAACCAACAAAGAATTCTTCGTTTAATTTCATACACTGATAATCCTTATATATATTCATCCAAATAGAGCTACATTTGAATGGAATAAATACACAGTCGATTTCAAGACAATAAGTTTTCCACCATGCCTTAAAAGTTTTAGCTCATAAGTAAGGTTGTGATAATCCTTTCCCAATAGCGCTCTAATAACCAAATTCACATTTCTAAATCAGAACGTTTAATGTTTTACACAATTCACATTCACTGAAATTAGCTAAGAAAAATCCCATCACTGAAATTTGTATACCTAAAATGGGTTTATCTTTAAACACACAAATATATATTCAACCCAAATCAACCATTTGAACTGAACTAGTCCTAAGAATAATATAGTTATTTGCAGAGAATCATAATATTGACTTCGAAATATAATCCCTTAAAAATGGGCATTCAAGGAATGTGATTTAGACTCAAATATTAAACATAAAATTTAAGTTGAATCTCATAATGGGTATTTAACAAAACTTCCAAGAGTAAAAGAATGAGTGCACATAGTCATGAAAGTACACAAATCCATAATCAATTATAGAGTCTAACCAGTCGGCCATAATCTAATCTGATGCCAATGTACAACCACACAACATTGCTAGCATAGAATATACATAACAGAATTAAGTTATGCAATTTTCCAACCTAGATTCCTCTTTTCACCCATGTTATTTAACATAGGGGAGATAAATTGCAGAGCATTTAACCCATTAAAAATTTTTAATTTTATGATTTATAAATATTTGAAGAAAATTATTTGATGCCTAAAAAAGATTGCACATAATTCCCTCAAGCTCTTCTCCAAGATGACCAAGTTCAAACAATCCTTTCCCAGCAGCTTCAAGTATTCACCTTCGATTCCCAAAAAAATAACAATTCCCAGTCTAACCAAAATCTCCATAATAATCTAAACAATAATCATGAGTAGCCCCTTAAAATATCGCTAATATTTTAAGAATATTCATGCAACATTAAACAGATGAACACAAAATAACTTCCACATAAATCTCAACTGGTATTTTAGAAACATGCATGTAGCATTTGAAGAGTAAAATATAACCATGAGAAATGAAGACCGAGAATAAACCTATTCCCTTGGTAGCTTCCTTGAGAATCTTCTTGCTTCTACTGGGGAAATTTAACCCTCGCTCAATGCATGCAAATACCACTACAACTTCCACCACCAATTATTCCCTACTAATATCCTAATAAATTTAGCAAATAACCATCACCCTATTTATTTTCTAACTATACTTAGCAGTTGATCTCCACCACTTGATTCTGCATGGTGATTTAGCAAATAGTCCAAGATCATGTTTACCTTTTTAAGACAAAACTTGTATGGTCATCCCATTGGCCTTTTAAAATTTAATACCAACTATTAACCATAGCTTGGGTGCCCATAATAATGGCTCAATAAAACTCTTTCATCAAGGAGCTCAAGTTGGTGATCAACCGAGCTATTAGTTTTACAAATTAAATTTAATCTAAACCTATGGTCGATGACTAGTTAGTAAATTGAACTAAGGATATGGTCTATTGACCATTCATTTATATAATCAATTATATAAACAATTATAGAAATTCTTTCTTGTTCTCATCATAACTTGATCAAATTACAAATCAGACAAATATAATATTCACCATCCATATGGTTAAAGACCATGCATTTCATTTGAACTAGAAATATGGCTTTAAGTCCATCATACATTCATAACCCAATTACAATATAGGCCTGGTTGTTCTTTATTTACAAACCAATGAATCTTAGAATAGATAAATAGTGACTTAACCTTACAAAATTCATACTTACCTACTAAAATTATTAAGGGCTTCATCCTTTTAGCATAAATAGTTGTAATGTTGTGTCTATCAAAGTTCAAATTTTGATCAAATTTTTTTTATATTGTAATTTTAAATATAACCTTGTATTGAACTAAAATAATATCAACATAATAGTTGAATGGGGACATGCATGTTCAATCAATCATCGTAATAATAACAAGTCCATTGTTATCAAAATTCCCCATAAATGAAATCAATCATGATTATTACATAAAAACATAACAGAGGTTATAATCCAAGCAATATATAGAAGTATAATGACAAGTATTACCTTATTCACAACAAGGTTAAGTTATTTGTAATATCAAGGTATGCTAAATAGGTTAAGATATCTGTAAGATTGCATAACACCATGGAAATTACTGATATTATTTTTTTCGTAAGGTAGCATACCAAAATCAATCCCCGTTTTCACGAGTTTCCCAATATTGTAACTCATTTACAACTTAGTAAAAATGAAAACAAAGGGGACGTGATATACATACCCCTTTAAGAATCATCATTTCGATAATTAATTCAAACCATTTACCAAATTTAAATAAAAAATCAGATAAAAATATACGTAGTTCATCATAAAATTATTCAATAAATTATATTGGAAACACGTAACTTCAAGTTTTTAGATCTTTTAAATCATAGTTTGTTGGATGTAACAACACATTTTAATCATGTTTTCTATAAAAAACAATAATTTTGATGTTTTTTAGTCATTCACAATAATAAATATCAAAAGTATAATATTAGATAAAAAATTATGGTTTATCATTGAAATAGGTGCAGAAAAACAGTTTCAATTTCATCTAAGTTCTCCCAAGTTGCACTTTCTTCAAAAAATTGGTCCCATTGAACGTTGCCCTAAATTATTTCCTTGTTTCAAAAGTACATCCTATGCATTTCCAACACTCTTATGGGTTCAACCACGATGATTATGAGATCCTAAAATCCTAATGAGTTCCATTTAAGCACGAGTGATAAATCGGATACATACTTTTTAAGAAAAGATAAATGAAAAATATCATGCATTTTGGACAACGTGGGAGGAAACGCTAGATGGTATGCCATAGGGATTACTTAAATTATTTTGAAAGGTCTCACAAAGTGAGGTGAAACCTGGTTGATTTTAAAAATGAAATTTAACTGTTCTAAGGCTTGACCCATAAGAAAACTAGGTTTCATCATTCATATTTTATGTCAACTCTCTTTAAATTAGCGTAGCTCTTCTATCTATCGGAAAATTCTTTTAATCACTCAGGAATGATCTTTACTTGATGTTCTATTTCAATCAATATTTCAGGTCCTATTACTTCCCTATCTTCCACGTTATTCCAACTAATAGGTGTCCTACATTTTCTTCCATACAATGCCTCAAAGGGAGTCATTTTTCAGTGAGGAATGGTAATTTTTATTATAAGAAAAATCAACCAGTTGAATATATTATTCCCACTTGTATTGTTGATCCATTCAATACATCCTAAGCATGTCCTCCATAATCAGATTTAACCTTTCAGTATATCCATTTTTTCCATATGGTATGCTAAACTAAAATTCAGCTTTGTCCCTAATGCTAAATTTAAATTTTTCCAGAAAGGAGAAATCATCCTAGGATCCTAATATGAAATTATTAATTCAGGTATTCCGTGAAATATAAAAATATCATGCAACAAAGCTTTTTGTAAGCAAAATTTAATCATCTTTTAGATTCCCAAGTGTAAAATGAGCTACTTTAGTTAGTTTATCATCTATAGCCCATATTACATCATGTTTATTTATTTAAATTGTCATTTCTTTAATAAATTCCATACTGATTACTTACCACTTAAATTGTGGAATGTTTTGAGGGTAAAATAGTCGTGGTGGATGCATATGTTCAGCCTTGACATGCTGACACTCTAAGTAGTGTGAAATGTAATTTACTATGTCCTTTTTCATTCCTTACTTAAAATATTGTTGTTTTACATTAGCAAGAATTTTAGTCACTCTGATATGTCCATAATAGGGGGCATCTTGACATTCCTTTATCACTTTTGTCCTTAATTCATTTTTTAAGCGTACATAAACTTAGATTTCATACCTTAGGAATGCTTCATTATAAAATTTGAATCCTTTGTACCTTTTATTATTTTGACTTGTAGGAATCAATTTTTTAACGTACTAATAATAAGAATCAACCAACATTGCTTTCTTAACTTCATATTTGAATTTATTCCTCAAAGTGCCAAGGGAGGAAATGTGCTTCCTACGAATTATTGCATCTACGAATCTATTTTATTTACCTTTTATATAGCTGATATCAAATTCATACTGAGATAAAAACTCTAACCATATACAATGCCTCGCATTCAAGTTTAGATATGTGAAGATGTATTTCAACCCAAGATGATCCTTTTTAGTTCAAAGGGATTTACCAAAAAGTAATGTCTCCATACTTGCAAATCATGTACAATGAAATTAACCTAAAATACATGAGGAGCATAATTCATCTCGTGTACTTTTATTTTTCTTCCTTCATACGTAATTACGTGATCATTTTACAATAGGATACCTCCCATACCTCCACCAGAGGCATCTTTCACTATTATGAAGTCTCCATTGTGACCAAAAATTATTAGAATAGTCGATGACGTTGATTTTTCATTCAGAAATTTAAATGAATTATCGCATTTTACATTCCTAAAAAATTTCTTATCCTTTTTTTGCAGTGAGGTGATTGGAGGGGTGAATTTCGAAAATTATTTTACAAATTTTACAAAAATATGATTCAGTTATGATTTTGTTTCTTCATGTTGACGACCTTTTGATAAGGAGTTCTTCGTCATTAATTGTACCAGTGAAAGAAGCTCTAGAAGGTAAATATTCCATGAATGATTTGGGTTTGTTACATTACTATCTTAAGATTTATATTTAAAAAACTAGCATGGGGGCAACCATTTTAAAAACTATGTATACTCCAAATTTACTTTCTCAATTTCACATTGCTGATTATATGCCAAATTTGACTCCATTTCTATTTGGCATCAAGCATGAGGCTGATTATACTTCACCAATGGTCGATGCTACTTTATATCGACAAATTGTAAGGAATATTATATGTTTGAATCACACTAGACTTGAAATTTCATATGCGGTAGTTTTTGTCTCTATGTTTACACATGAACCTCATGAGCTTCACTAGAAAGTAAATAAGAGGAATATTCTCTACATTTAAGGTACACACAAATTTTAGACTCACTATGGAGCTAGTATTGATATTGATATGGTTGGCTACAAAAAAAAAAGATTTGGATGTTGATAATCAAAATCACAATTCCACTTCAAGCTCTAGTTTCATGTTATCTTATTACTCGATTAGTTGGTTAAGTAGGAAGAAAAATGAAATTCCCTTATCATCTATTGCAGACAAATATAGAGGTGATGCTCATGCTTACAATAAGACCATATGGATTTAAGGGATTATGTTAGAGTATTGTATTAAGTAATGGAGATCCACATTCATCTTCTGTGACATGTAGAGAAAAAATTATATTTGCAGGAATCATGTCTCAAACATACCAAACACATTGATATTGACATGTATTTTATCAAGGAGTTTATTCATGGACATGTAGTTAATCTTAGGTATTGGCAGACATCATAATAGATTATTGATATATTCACCAAAGCATTCCCAAAGAGCCACCTTCTTCACATGTGAGATCCTCTACGGTTATGGTCTATATCAACATCATCTTTGTGTGACATCTAGTCCTCCTTTCTTAAATATCTCTTTTGGACAAGAGTTTTTCCAATTGTTTACTCCATTTTTCTCTCTTTGTGAGAGTTCCATTATACTTTTGTAACTAAGTTCCTAGGCCTTGTTCCTAATATCCACATTTTGTACACACCTAAGCTACTCTTAAGGTGATGTTAGTGCAGTATATTATTTTGTACACATGTGTTTTTCCTAAACTCATATATTATCTATCTTTGGTGTCATAGGTGTCATAGGAGTTACTATTGACCATCTTCTGATTATGGGGGTTACATTCATAATCTATCTTTTTTCACTATTCTAGTGAAAGTTACACATTACAATCTTATTTGTATGCCTCCTTATAGAGATAACTTATTTAATTTAGTTATTGATTCACTTCCCTAGTTAACAATTGGAATTTATCCATTGGTATCTTCTTCTTTGTGATATTTTGATTATTTCAAGTACATAGTACATTTGTTGAACTATTATCTTCACACTCTGGTAATTTTAATGTGTCACCATATCCAAAACCTTATCCCTTCAATTAATACATGGTATAAAATATTAAACTCTAATTATAAAGTAGATAAAATCCACTAATAAATCACTTCTCTCACTTATGAGATATAAAACATGATAAAAAAATACACTAAATAAAACATACTAAAATATAGAAATATAAAAAAGGGAAAATGATTAATTAGCAATAGAAAATAATTAATTATCTTACAAAACATACAAAATAAAAAAACAACAACCGAAAAGTGAGGGAGACAATCATATTTACATAAGACAATTTTATTTTATTTAGGTCGCTATGTCAGTTTGTCCTATGCCACATTTCTATATTCGTTTAATAATTTAAAAAAATACATGTGTACTTGACTAAAAGATCAAATATGTGATATGGGTTGGCTATGTTTTCAAGTTAATTATAACAAAAAAATCTAGTTGCTTCTTTGTAAACAACTTATTTTCAACACATTTTGAATGGGTCAATGGTATTCACATATGAAACATGAAAAATTATAATATTAAAGGTCATTGAATATATAAAGATAAATTATGATGAATACATACCCAGTCTCTTTAATTTGTAGTTTATAATATTGAAATCCAAACACTACAATATTCATTGAATCAAATTGAATTAATTTTTTCAGACATAAAGGAATGGATAGATCACATATTTTTGTATTATTACACAATTACTTGTTGAATTGAATGCTTGGAACTTACTATTGATGCGTAATCATATCACCCTTGATTGTTTGCAACTCAATAGATTGAAACTGTCAGTGTGATTTCATAACATGGAGCTTTTCCGAAAATATGGGACTTTGTGATTGGGAAAGCTCTCCAGATGAAGGCTGACTTCCTATTTTATCCTAGTGCCAACTACTCCAAAGTGCAGAGAGTTACAAATCTAACCCTAATCTAATATTTCCAATGAGATAGAGATAGATAAAATTCATGAAAATAAAATCTACTTTAAGTGATGGTGATGCACCAAGAAGTATGTTGAACAACCTACATAATAAACATAACACTACAAAAACCTTGTAATAGAAATAAAACAATACGCAATAATGTTGCATGTAATGAAAGATCATAAAGTTATAATATAACACAAAAGATGGTTTGAATCATCCACAGACATGATTTTATTTCTCTCAAAGTTGATACAATACATCACATTTACGGCCAAAAGTACATATTTTACATTACAATGTTCAATAAGGAGGTTTTAAATCTCCATAAGTCTCTTACAGACAAGAAAGAAGTGAGGGCATATGTAATTTTTTCCAACCTTTTGAAATGAGCCCCTCATTACAATATATAGGAAGAATGAAATAAGGGAGAGAGAGGAATTTGAAATCTTGCTTCAACCACCCAAAAATTCATTAAAATCACCTGCAACAATGATGGGTGCCACTGTAAAACCCATACCTTCTTGTAATTTACCTTATTGGAGAAGAAAGGAAACCCTTACCTCAACATTTGGGTAGGTGAGAAACATGGAAACACCCTCTAAAATTGCAGACTATATTTCTTAATTTTTAAATATTGTAGAGGACACTGAGAGCTTTCAAAAAAGTTTTATTTTGTGCAAATCCAAGCTTCCAGTCAAAATTTATGGTCAACTGAAGATGAGAGTACCATTCTATAATAAATGGGAGTGGTTGGCTCTGTCTTTTCAGATTCCTAACTGTATCGCAACCTTTGAAATCTGAAATTTCATAATTTTGGGATTCAGAAATTTAGGCATTATGATTTCAAAGTTTTTTTTACTGTTCATCACTCAAATCAGATTGAAAGTTCCAAACTTCCAAACCTCCAAATTCTGAAATTCAGACTTCGGAGTTCAGGCTCTAAAACTATGTTACATGACAGTATTCATCACTCAAGAATTGTTTTCAGAAATTATGAAACTCTGAAGTCTGAAATTCAGACTTCAAGTTTTAGACCTTTACCTTCTCAAGTTTTTAGGTTTTGGGATTTTAGGGGTTTTGGGTTCTTGGGGGTTTCGTGGGTTTCATTTTTTGAGTTTTTTCAGGTTTTAGGATTCACGGGTTTCAGGTTTTCGAGAGTTTTGGGTTTCGTGGATTCGAGGTTAGATTATCCACTAGGTACATGAAAGCTCTAAAATCCTAAAATCCTAAAGTCTGAATTTTGGACTTTGGTTTTTAGAATTTTCTTCTCCTTTTCCATGGTTCTTTCCATTCAGTCCCTAAATTGAACTTCGACCTGCCTCTAAATTCCTTCACCTCTGAAGTTTGAATTTTAGAATTCAGAGTTTATTCATTTCTTGAACTCCTTTGAAATTTTCTCATCTTGCTTCACTGATTTGCACGATATGAGCCCAAAATGTGAACTCCCATGACTGAATCCATCCCTCATTTTTTCTCAGTGTAAGGTAATGTTTTTCCAATTTCACCTGAAGGGTAAAATTGGATAACACTTACCTTTGTGTATTTAACGAACCATATCTATTTAGGGATAAATATCGTCATGTTGAGATTTCCATGTCTCTACCCATAATTATTCTCTTTTTGTGGTATTGTCTCTATCTTGAATTATGCATCAATGGTTGCACACATGCCTTAGGTAAGCATTATAACTGTTATTAGTCTTTTATCTTACACCTGTATGTTGTCATTTTATAAAATTTATTTCTATAGACTATATTAGATGTATATTTGCATTGTTATATTCCATTAAATTGTTACACTATGCCCCTAGGATTTATCCATCCATTGGTTAAACTTTTTTTGAATCCTAGTGGGCTACCTATAATTTTATTAGATATATGCCTCAGAAACCTAATTTTATCATACTATTAGGGTCATTATAATCTATAATTACTACACAAATACTTGATAATCTTAATATCTACATTTTTAATATATAGTTACATTTGATCTCTGTATTTAACAACCTAGATGAGAAACTCTATTTTTCCTACCATACATGAACTAGGATCAATTTTTTAAATAAACCACAATTTAAAAATGGAATGGAAGTACCAAGGCCCTTCCATGTATTTTATAAAATGTTTGATTATGTAAATGTTAAGTAACACAAAGGATAATAAGGTACATTACCCCAAAGCTTGTATCTTCAATGTGGCTAGGTAATGCAAAGGAAAATTAAATAATTAATCATCACCTTTATACAAATCATTGAAGTTCATCATGTCATTTATGTCTGAATCTATACGTGAAATATGTATGAGTATTAATAGTGTAGCCAAGATCTCAACACACTCAATATACTGCAAATAATTTGAACTCAAAATAAAATAGATATCCTTCTTCATTGTTGAATCATGAATTATAATGTTTCTTAAATAGGAAAACAACTTCAAACTCGTGTTTCCAAGAAAAATCTAACTAATTTTGAATAAAACTACTCTAGGTGGCAGAAATTACTATTTTTAGCAATTTACTAGAGCATGTTATTCTAAGTAAGTTCACATGATTATTCATACGGGAAAATGAAATTTCCATGAATCTTCTACATGCCTAAATTAGAGGTATTGCAAAGTTTCCAATGCATAATGCATATAAGAAAATAATATTAATTAATGCCCTAAAATAGGAAAAACCCGAAATACAAATTAAATCGTAATTTTAGGCCCTCAGATTGTTGAAATTGGGGCATTAAATTTGTTGAAACGCGATCCGAATGAGAGGGAGATTTGACTTATGTGTGATTCTCATTGAATTTTTTTTTTTTTAAATGGACCTAATCCGACACCCAAAGCACAAGTTATGACCTTTTCAAGTTCCTGTTAATTTTAGCGCATCATTATCCCCTTCTTTAAAAACTTCCATCTCCTACAAGTTGTCTTCTTCAAATTGCTTCCATTGATCTACATCCATATTCTTAATCTTTCACTCTATGACCCATGTGTTTTCCTATTGTTCCAATCCTTTCCAATGTACCAAATATTTGTTGTATTTCCCATGTCCTGTGTGCACTTTTTTCTTGTCTAGAATCTAATCCACTTCTTATTTCTTCTCCAGCGGAACCTGTTGCATCCAATCTAATACTTCGTCAATAACATCTCCTTCTACACTATCCTCATGAATTTCATATAAGTCTTAAACATTAAACAATGGAGAAATATCAAAATTCCCTGCAATTCAACCTCGTAAGGATTATCATTTTATCTTTTCCATGATATTGTAGGGACCAATCTTCTTGTACTTCAACTTGTTATAGTTTCCTTTTTAAAACCTTTCCTTCCATAGGTATACCATAACCAAATCACCCACCATATATACCTTTCTTTGTCTATGCACATCTATTATTTCCTTATACTTCTCATTATTGTTCTACAACTTCTTCTGTAGTTCTTCCTGTAATTGTTGTATATGTTCGACAAATGCTTTTGCATCATCACAGACTCTTCCATTAACTGGTAGATATACCAAATCTAACACTCTTTTTGGATTTCTCGCATACACAATAGAAAATGAAGACTTTCATATGGATCTATTTATGGATTTGTTATAAGAAAACTCAGCTTGTGGAAATGTTAAGTCCCATTGTTTTGGCTTTTCCCCAACTATGCACCTTAATAGGTTACCCAAACTCCTATTTAATGCCTCTATTTTCCCATCGGTCTGAGGATTATATGAACTATTTAACTATAGTTTAGTTCCCAACTTCATCCATAAAGTTCTCCTGAATTTACTTAAGAACCAAGTGTCCCTATTTGAACTAATAGTTTTTGGAACACCATGCAAATGAAAAAATTCTCTAAACAACAAATTGGATACTCTTATCGCATCACTATTTTTCTTGCAGGCAATAAAATGAAATATCCTAGAAAACCTAACAAAAATTACAAAAAATGAGTCATTACCTCATTGTGTTTTTTGTAATCCCAAAACAAAATCCAAACTCAAATCTACTGACAACCCTTTGGGAACATGAAACAAAATTTACAACCTTGTACTTTGTGCATGGCCTTTCAAGACTTGGAAAATTTGACACATCTCCACATATATTACCACATCTCTTTTCATCTTTGGATAACAGTATTTCTCTAGTACCAAGGCTATCGTCTTATTCTTACAAAAATGCCCAGCCAATCCTCTGCTATGCAGCTCTTTCACTATAATCTCTCTCATAGACCCAACTGGAATACATAGTTGGTATCCCTTAAATAGATAGCCATCCTGTAAAAGTTACTCATCCTTGACATCATATGCATTATATTACAATGTATGAAAACTTAATCTTTTTAATAATATTATTTAAATCATGATCATAAGAGTACAAATCCTTTATTACTTAAAAACCAATCACCTCTTTCTCCATAGTTGTAAATAGAGTCACACGCCTACTCAATACGTCCGTAACTTGATTTAGTTTTCCTGATTTGTGCTTTAGATAAAAAGTGTAACCCTGTAAAAATAATACCAACTTTTCACACATACTATTCAACTTCTTTTGTGTATTCACGTACTTCAGGGCTATATGATTTGTAGATAAAAAGAACTCCTTAGGAACTAAGTAATGCTTCAAATTCTTCAATGTTTGTACAATTGCATAAAAGTCCACATCATAAGTAGAGTAGTTCTTTTCTACCTCGTTTAGTTTCTCACTAAAGAAAGCTACCAGATTTCCTCAATGAATTAGGAAAGCACTAATACCCACATATGATGCATCAAAATCAATCTCAAAAACTTTATCAAATTCTTGTACTGTCAAAATAGGTGCCTCTATCACCTTATTTTTCAAGAAATTAAAGCTATTATCAGTTTCCTTTGTCCACAAAAGCCCCTTTCCTTGTGTGCAATCTATTATAGGTGCTACAATACTACTAATTTTTTTGATAAAATTTCTATAAAATGTTGTTAAACATTGAAATCTCCTTACCTCTTTTATACTCTGTGGAGCAATTCATTCAATAATTTTCTTTATCTTCTCAGAGACCATCTGTACCCCATCTACTGAAATAAGAAAACCCAAAAATACCAAACTCTCTTGCCTAAATGTGCACTTCTTCATATTTACATAGATCTTATCTTTCTTTAACACTTCAAATACCACCCTTATATGCCTCAAATTATCTTCTTTAGTTTTTACTAAAAATCAATATATCACCAAAATAAACCACAACAAACTTACCATTGTTCTCCCGTAACACAATGTTCATCAACCTCATAAAACTCTTAGGTGCATTAGATAACCCGAATAGCATCACCATCCACTCATATAATCCATTCCCTATCTTGAATGTTATTTTGCACTCATCTACTTCTCTAAACCGAATCTGGTGGTAACCACTTCGAAGATCAATCTTGGTGAAAAACATAGATCTAACTAGAACATCCATCATATTAGCAAGTAGAGGTACTGGGAACCTATACTTGATTGTAATTTTATATATTTCTCTATTATCAATGCACATTATCCATGTTCAATCCTTATTTGGAGTTAATAAATCCGGGGTTTCACAAAGACTCGTGCTCTCCCTTACTACCCCCTTTCTCATGAGATTTACCACTTGCTTATTCAATTCTACATGAAATGCCAGGATCATCCTATAAGCCACTTCATTTGGGAGGGAAGACCCTAGGATCAAATCAATATGGTGTTGAATATATATTTTAGGTGGTAATCAATTGGGTAGCTCATCAGGAATAACATCATAAAATGATTCTATTAATTGTGTAGCCTCTAGTGGTACTCATGCACTTACAGGTTCATCCTTACTTGCAACCAATGCATAAAAAAACCTAGTTTCATTTTCCTCCTTCATAAATTATTTTAGAGAAAGCATATTTTCAGCCTTCCCCTCTTCCTTAAGAGGCAACAAAACTATTTTTGGGCCATCCTTCTAGAAAGTATAAGTATTATTTCCCTCATCATGAATCACTTTCCTATCAAATTGCCATGGTATTCCTAGCAGCATATGACATGGATCCATAAGAATAACATCACACCCAATCCCATCCATATAAATTTTCTCAATAGTAAAACTCATTGAACATCTCTCAATAACTTCATTAACCTTCTTAAACCATGAAATACAGTAAGGGTTAGAATTTTTCACACAATGTAGATATATTTTCTCAACCATCTCATTTGAAACCATGTTGTCAAAACTATCACCATAGATAATAAGATTACATAACTTTCCTTGTGAAGTGCATCTTGTTCTGAAGATATTTGTACGTAGCCATGCATACCCATTGATATCCTTTCTTGGAGCAATTATCTTCATTTTGATCATTATATTTTCTCCCACATTTGGCGGAATTTTTTAGGTCATGTTCATCTTCTTCTTGTTCATCTTCAACAAGATTTACCCTTGGATAATCTTCTTTTCTATTTTCATGTGTATAATAATGTGGTAATTTAAAATCTTTATGCTCCTCTTCACCACATCTATAACAAACAAATGGTCTTTGTCGATCCTCCCATCCTCTACTGCCAGCATATCCATTGCCCCTAGGAAATCCTCCACCTCTTTGTTTATTTTGGGAATCTTGTCTTGTATCTTCTTAATTTTCTACTTCACAAGGTGGTTCTACCCTATATTGACTAAAACCATCTCTTCCCCGAAAGGATCATGAAGCTCCCCTATTCATCCCAGGTGATCTCCTAAAACTTTGACGACTATTTTCTCTTCATCCTTTAAGGTTAGCTGATAGTAATCCTCCATGATATTGATTATGTCTATGCTTATTTCATGTTGAATAGAAAATTTTAATCCATTTACATACCTTGCAACCATTTTTACCTTAGTTTCTTTATGCTTTACTCGAGTGGACAATTTGTAGAACTGATCTGTGTATTCTTACACGGTTTCTAAGTTCTATCTGAGGTTCTGAAACCTCTTGAAAAGGGTTTGTGTATAATCCAAAGGGAGAAATTTTTATTTTACCTTCTTCTCCATGTTAATCCAAGGCCTAATCCTTTCTTTCCCATTTCTTGACCACTCTTTTTGTAGGTGATCCCACCATAACATAGCATGACCTGTTAATTTCATGCTTGCAAATTTTACCTTTTTCTCTTCTAACATAGCCTTCCACTCAAAACATTTACCCATGTTATTCAACGAGTCTATCAGCTCCTCTGGTTTTATACTACCTCCATACTCTGAAACATTAACTCTTATCCCATCATTATTTCGTTCTAATGCTCAAAGAATAAATTATTCAAAATCTAAAGGTGGCGCTTGCATTTCGTCCTCTTGAAAAACTTATTATTCATGTGTCATCTCCACCTTCACTTCCTCTCTAAGTTATGATTGCAAAAAGCATAACAACTTCCCTCTACAGATCCTCCATGTTTCTATTCATTTGGTCAATATTTCCTCCTCTTCGTTTTCTTCTTCCTGCCATTTTCTTTTTTATTTTTCCAAGATTTGAACCTCACTTTGATACCAGATAATGTAACCAAGATCTGAACACACTCCATATATTGCAAATAATTTGAACACAAAATAAAATATATGTCATTCATCATTATTGAATCATAAATTTTAATGTTTCCTAAATAAGAAAACAACTCTCAACATAGTTTTCCAAGAAAACTCTAACTTTGACTAAAACTACTCTAGGTGGCAGAAATTACTATTTTTAGCAGTTTACTAGAACTTGCTATTCTTAGTATTTTTACATGCTTATTCCTATGGGCATAAAAAAAATTATGCATCTTCTACATGCGTAAATTAGGGGAATTAAAAAATTTTCAACTCACAATGCATATAAGAGACTAACATTAACTAATGACCTAAAATAGGAAAAAACTAAATAACAAATTTAATCCTAATTTTCGGCCCTCAGATGGTGGAATTTGGGTCAAAATGTGCCGAAACGTGATCCAACTAGTAGGTTAGGTAGACCAGTGTGTTTTTCTCATCGAAATAGGTTGTTTCAAAAAACAAATGGACCCAATCAAACACCTAGTGCACAAGTTATGACCTTTTCAAGTTTATGTTAATTTTAGCGGATCAAATAATGTTATTAAATATAATATAGTTATTATTTTTTTACAAAAGTATATGGTGTGCAATTAGATCTACATATAAGAGAAATATGATAGAAAACTAGAATAAATTCACATGCATATATCCCGAAAAACAAAACTAACCTATTTCATTTAAATGGAAGTATAGTATTGTGAATATCTTTACGTTGAGAATGATGTTAAAAATTTACATAAGTACAAGCTTGAGGTGCATGATTTCCACATTCTAAAAATTGAGATATATGTGACATTCATTGACATAACATGATTGATTTTTAAGTTATTGATTATCTGAGAATGACATACATCAAAGTTAAAAGACAATGAACTCCATAAGGCAAGGATATAGTAAAATATATTATGGCTATTATTATCCAATTTGGCCCCTCAGGAAAAATTGGACAAATAAGAACCCATAGAGAGAAAGAGCGATCTATTTGGCTAGGGGAGATCAATTTTTAGGATTGGATAAAAAATTTGAAGAGGAACAAACACATTATAGATGATATTAGGAGTTTGAGATAGTTTGATAAATGAAGAAATTTGAAATTCCAAAATTTGAACTTTAGAGGTGTGGTCATTTGGAGGTAGGTCGAAGAAATATTTTGGGACTCGACACAAAGAAGCCAAAAAAAGGAGAGGGAATTCCGAAACCTGAAGTCTGAAATTTGGACTTCAAGGTTTCAGAGTTTTGTAGGTTTCATGATCTCGCGTTGAAAAGTTTCACGTAGGGAGAAGTAAATCCTAAAACCAAAAGTATCGAGACCCCAAAACCCAAACCTCAAAAATACAAAAAAAACAAACCCTAGAGATCCCGATACCTTTGAACCCCGAAACCTAAAGTCACAAACACCTGAAAAGATAAAGGTCTGAAACTTGAAGTCTTAATTTTGGACTTCGAGGTTTCAAATTTTCATAACTTTTGGTTCGAAGAACAAATAGTGTCACGTGACAAGATTTTAGAGTCTAAACTGGTAAGTATGATTTTCAGACTTCAGAGGTTTGGCATTTTAGAACACTTGAGCTAAGTTGAATGATGAATAGTGAAATGATCTCTGAAGTGGAAAAGCCTGATGTTTCAAATCCTGAAAGTCTAAAATTTCAGATTTCAGAGGTTGTCATGAAATTTTAGATTCCGAGAAAGGGAAGAGATCACCACCCGCATTTATCACAGTATGTCGCCCTCATCTTCAGATGGCCATAAATTTTCACTGAGAGCTTGGATTTGCTTAAAATCACACAATTTGGAAAGCTTTTAGTGATACTTAGTATTCCAAAATGAGTAAATATAGTTCTCCATTTTATAAGGTGGTACCATATTTCTCACATACCAAAAATGATGAGGGATGGGATCCTTTTCTTCCCCAACAAGTGGCGTAAAATGGATTATGGGCTTGGAAAATTGTCCCATCACTCCTACAAGGAAAATGATGGATTTTGTAGGAGATTGGAGTACATATTTTGAATTTATTCTCTCTCTCTCTCTCTCTCCTCATTTTATTCCTCTATAAATTATAAGGCATTGTATTGTGTAAAAGGTTGATGATTTTATCTCCCATGTAGCCCATTATTCTTGGGGCTTTAGGCCTTCCTTCAAACTCTGTAATGGATTCGTAGTCATTTATTTACCCTTAACAACTTTACTAACCCCAATAATTTTGGCCTATCACCCAGCGGATGCTGAGTCCTAACCTGAGGCACATGCGGGTACTGAGGCCCTCCTTTATGTGAGATTTGTGAGAAGGTTCTGCCATTAATGGAGGATGATTTGTAGAAGCAGGAGTACACTCACTTATTTAAAGAGGTAGGAAATGCAACTACTAGATCTAACATTAGTGCAAAAAAAAAAGCTAAAGAACATTGCAAGAAACATAATAAACTAGATCTAAAGTGATGATAAGTAAAATGACATGAGGATTTACACCCTTAAGAAAAATATAAATAACAAACCCAAAGATATATTGATTTAATATAGTTCAGGTACCCACATTACAGTCATAAGGGGAATCTCAGACCATATACAGTACATGACAGGGACCTAGCTCCTGCAAATCCTTCCCCATATGAGACCCTATCTATATCTTTCCCATTATAACCCTTATTACAGATCCTAGTGCCATACAGAGACTTATGACATCCCTATAAACCCTTAGCACTAAGTGCTCTAAACCCTAGCACTATTGCAGCACATTGTTACTTTGTTTCTTATTCCTCATGCCTTCCCTCTTTCTCTCATCCACTCTGTGTCTCTCCTTTCTTTAGCCAAAAAATATCTTTTTATCAGATCAACACCCACCACCATGCCTTCTTTTTCAGATAGATTACATGATAAGTGTCGATGTGTTCCTCCATTGGTGAATGTTTATTCCTTTGCAAACCCTACACTCTCTGCAGTTATTTCTTCTAGGAATATTCCATGTGTGGAATATTCTTTTCTTGAACTCCAAGGTTCTAGGTTCAGACCTTATCCAATCATCGCACCTAGTCGGGTCGTCACATTTTACCTCAAGTGCCTTAAAATTCCAAATATGGATAAGTATTTTAAAACTATGTTCTACTTCCCAAGTGTGCCTTGGTTTCACTTAAACCCTTCTTAAACCACTTTTTCCTACACACTTTCCCTTGAATACCCTTCTTCTTACTAGTCCTATGCACATGTGCCCTTTTGTAATTAGATAATATTTTAGGGCCCAACATCACCCCACACTAAGTGTGTTATCCATCCCCAGAAACATCATCCTTCTCCAAAGAATAAATAATAGTGGGATAGGGACAATCTGAATAAATAAAGAAATAATGGAATAATTTACTACTGCTGTAGGAGGAGTGGGAACTCTTTCTCTAGTGTTTCTTGAATCTTTTCTCAAGCATCCAAATCACTTTGAGCTTGTTGAAGTAGGTCACCCACTAAAGCACTCACCTCATCAAAACTCAATACGTCACTCTTAGCATTCAAGGTGTCTACAATTTCTTCTAGTTACTTATTAAGATCATCCAACATGTTCATTCTGCGGGTGACTTGGGATATAGTTCCTTAATCCGATTCTTAATTGAACTTCATAAGGTCTCAATTGCTTCCAACTTTTTCTCAAATTTGGCTAGGATTTTATCCCACTCTTCCTTGTTTCCTTTTTTATTTTCTTGAAACTTCTTCAGATCTTCCTCATGCATAACAACTAGTATGATTTCTATCATGTCTCTATCAGCACAAATTTCATAAACAACCTCACCCATTTGTGTGGCAGTCTTCATAGTGTGAAGGAGCTCACAGTACCAAGTAATTGTCTCCCTGGTCTTCATTTTCTCTTCCTCCTTATGGAACAAAAATGCATCTTCTTCTGATTCCAATTTGATTTTCCACCTCTCCATGGTGACGATGCAGCTCAGGTCTTCTAACCATTGCATTGTCGACTCATATTTTTCTCAGGCGGGGCCAGATCTGGGTGCTTCAAGATTATGGGTTCTTAAATAGTCTGTATCTTCTTATGGATCTCTCACACATTTTCCTTTTCCTCCCTTAATTAATGCCTTAATTGTGGGTTGATCATATGTAGTGCCCATTTAAACTAACCACTTAAGACCCAAGAAAGAAACCTAGGGTTAGCTAGAATATTATGGGATAATTTTTTTTTGTTCGAAGTGTCTATAACCAGGTTGCAAGACATTAGTTTTCACTAATAGGTTCTAAAATAAGACCAATATACAACAATATATGTTCCCTTCATTAACTAATAGAAATTTCACAAGGTTAAATGTTTTAGTTAGATTCAGGGAGTAATTTACCCCCATGCATGCTCTCTAGCAACCTCAGAGTTTTAAAAGGATTTTTCTCATAATTAAAAATTCCAAAATTTTCTTAAACCATTTTCATCAGATAGGAAATTTTCTCACCTTTCCGGTGATATAAAGAATTCCTCCTAACTCCCTATAATTTCCAAGTTATGGGTCGGTAGACTTTAGGGGAGAAATTTTCCCAACAATAGTCTGCGGGTCTAGGGAGGAAAATTTTCCCCCTTGCGGGGGTGAGAGGAGTGGGGAGGAACTCAGTGGATTTTTTTCATTTTTTGGGCACAAAAGTGCAAAATGTATTTGTGCACCCACGAGCACAGTGGGGAGACACGTGTCACTCCTGGATTGGTTGGGAGGGATGGTGGGCTGACGGAGCAGGTTTAGACTTTAAGTCTCTTCTACCACAAAACACACGAGGACAAAATTGATCCATGCCCATGCTAACATCGGAAATGCCACATGTCACTCAGGGATTGGCATAGGAAAAACAAACTCGCGGGAGTGGAGGAAGATTTGGGATTTTGGGCTTAAAATCTCAAGGGAGAAATTTCACATGTGCCTCCACCGAAGGTAGAAAGGGTGCCACGTGTTGCAACCCTATTGGGTGCGGGTGATGGGGCGGTAGAGAAATCCAAGGGGTTGAGCCAAAATGGTTTCAAACCTGAAAAGATCACGTGGGCCCACATGTCCACGAAATGATATTTTCTAAGCCAGGCGGGGTTGCGGGGCTGCAGAGTCAAAAGGAACATTTTTCCAAAAGAAGAATTATAAGTTAAGTTTTCAAAATTCTCCCACGCATCCATCGAGCCACGTGTCAGCGTGGGATTGGTCACAAGTTGGTGGGGATGCGTGAAAAAATTGAGAATTTTTCTGAAGTCCAAAACTTAAAGGGGTTAAGTTCAAAAGGGGTCCTCCCCTCCGTCGTGCCATGTGTCAGCACGTGATTGGCTGCGGGCCGGTGGGGATGTGGGGAAAAGTGGGAAAATTTTCCCAGGGTAAAATTTTCAAAAAATGGTAAGTTTAAAATTTTGGTCCACCCCTCTGATGTGCCACGTGGCAGGTCCTGATTGGTTGAGGGATGGTGGGGCCATGGACTTTTTGTGGAAATTTTTCCAAAGTCAAAAATTAAAGTTAACAGTTAGATTTATTTTAATTTTTGAATGCCAAATTGAAGTAAAACTTCAAATGGCCATAACTTGAGCTAGAAAGCTCAGTTTTGGGAAAACCAAGGACTTTTCGGAAAGCTCTCGATGCCCTCTTTGCACATAAACCATAAAATTTAATTTTTCAAGACATTTAAATGGTCAATTTTGTAAAAAATATCTGCAGGCTTTTAATTGTCAAACTGGCAATTTTCAACTTTTCAATTTTGATTAAATTTAGTTTTCTCCTTGACTCAACATGTCAAAAGGACATGGAAAATTGATCTAGGGAGGTTTTAGAGTGTTTTCAAATGGTTAATTTTTCCATTTGATTTAAAAATATTATTTTTCTATCAAATGATAGGAAAACGACTATTAGAGGGATTGTATTCAAATTAGCAATGGTCAAGTTGTTTTCTTAAGTTTTCTTTGTCAAATTGAGTTCCTTAGTGTCTTAGCATGCTAATCCATAACATTTTTAAGTTGATTATTAAGTACAGGTCTGAACTGTACATTTTTATTAAAAACTAATTGCCAGTATAACATTTATATCATAGATCTGTTTCTTCTAAATCTGAATATCAATTTTATCATTTAAATGTGTATATAGTTTCTAAACTATTCTAATACATTTTTTTGTTTAAATCAACCATTCAATTCCAAGTTAAATTGTAGTTCTGATTTCAATTCTAATATACATTTTAAAAGGAATACAACTTTGTCTTTTCTTCACACACATTCTTCCTTTACAAACAGAAATCTCATTCTTTAACAACAATTCAAATCCAATACACAATACAATTTTGAGAACTAATGCAATCCTTTATTCATTTCCAATACAACTTTACAATTTTCTCTTTTCCATTTGATTTCTAAATACAAAATGCAACTTACAAAATATACAACATTCTTTTTCAAAAATAAAGAGTAGCATATAACTCCTTTACATTTCACATTCCAATTTCAATCTTCCATTGTCAATACAAATATCTTCACATTACAAATTTGCTAAACAATTCATCCACTCCAAAGTGGGAAGGATTACAATGAACTTGCTCACAAGAAGGGACTGTCAAACTACACATTTCTTGGCTTCAAAACAACAACATGCTCCATTTCTTCATCTTTTCATCTTGATCACAACAAGGAAGGGGGAAAGGCAACACTCTCCACCCAACCAAGACATCCAATGAGAAGGGAGAAGCCATCCTTCCTCATTGGCCCCTGAGCCCCAACCATATTGAAATAAGAGATGAGATTACAACACATGGCAACAAAGGCTTCCACAAAACAACATGCAACATTTTCACATTCAAAACACATTTCAAGAAGAATGTAGGTTCACAACTACATTAAATAGGTGGAAAAAAACTAGGCTTCATCAAGCAAGCCAAAAAGAGCAAGGATCTATGCAGGAAGCTACTTATGCCTCCCAATTGGTAATTGGGCATCCACCAATAATCATACCACAAATATAACATATCATATCCCATAAACCTTATGCCTCCCAACCCCTCCTTATGCCCCCCCAAAGTTTCTCCCTTATGCCCCCCCAAGAGTAAGAAATGCAAGCTATTTATTTTCCATGGTGGATCCCAATCCCAAACTCCCTCCACAATAAAACTGGTGCCATTGGCATTCCCTTATACCCCCCTCCATTTGAAATCCCCATAGCCTTCTCCTACACCATGTCCTAAGTAGTATACCCAACCAGCCAATCCACACATAACAGAAATCACCATTTCATACATGCATGCAAGAGAAAGAAAGCATTTTAAAAGGGCTCAAGTTCCTACCTCTCCATAATGGAGTTTGTTCCAAGATCAATAAGCTTCCCAAGCCAAAATGCAGTCCAAAATCAGCAACACACTAGCATGCAAATGACTCCAAACTCCTTTCACAAGCAAGGCTCCAAAACAACAAGAAAATTTCACCCCCAAGAGGAATAAGCAAAGTTTCAACAACCACAAACAAGCAAGGAGTTTGAATTTTAAAGGAGAGGGAAGAGAAGAGGATGATGTGGATCCATGTTGGATGCCACATCACTCTTCCTCAACCCCAAAACAAAAATGAAAATCATTCACCTAAACATAATAAATAAAATGAAAAATTAACTTACACACTCCAAAATAACACATACCCCAAAAGGAATGAATTAAAAACATGTAAGAGAAGTGCAATTAAAACTTACAATTAGTCATTTCAAAATGCATTAAAAAGGCCTAAATTTAACCTCCAAACCATAGGTATGGTTGGTGAATAATTTTAAGAGGTGTGGGACAAGTTTAACTTGTCCCACAAGCTTCCAAATATAGTCTTCCAAGGACAAATTCGAATTTCCCAAGAGGATGAAGTGTTTCACACTCCAAATCTATCTTACATATTTCTTACACATTCTTACAACCTTTCTTACACACTCTTACAATATTACATTTAATTTAAGAGTAACAACTTTATTTATTACATTCCTATGACATATTGATTTATTTATTTTAACACATGATTATTTACAACATTAACACAACATAAAATAATTAATGAAAGGGGTAACACATCACAAAATAAATACATGCAACATTAATAAAGAAACCACATTAATAAATTACACAAACCCATGGTCACATATAATGGAAATCCCCCCCATGGGAAATCCCTAACACAATACCACACACACACACACACACAAAACATGTTGCCATGGTGACCTTGTTGCATTCACCCAGAATTCCAATATGGTTAGTCTCCAATCCCCTACCATTGTTGTGATATTTTAACTTGTAAAACACAAATACCTCCTTCAGCCTCATGGCCATATCAGAACATCCAAAATGATATAAATATACTAACAAAGCCATCTATTCATATAAATCACAACAACATCAAGAAATCAACATTATCATTTTCAGTTTAATTAATCAACTATATCATCATCAATTAATTCTCATGTTAGTTCTATTCACAATATCCAATATCACATGTCCAAATCAACATCTATAATATGTCCATGTCAAACAGTATATCATCATCCACATAAAAAAATGTCTCTAATAATCATCATGCCTAATAACTAAA
Organism: Taxus chinensis; assembly: GCA_019776745.2. Classification (NCBI taxonomy): domain Eukaryota; kingdom Viridiplantae; phylum Streptophyta; class Pinopsida; order Cupressales; family Taxaceae; genus Taxus; species Taxus chinensis. Next base: position 96,723,900 of record CM034148.1, on the reverse strand, counting down.
TCCAGATCAATAATAATCCCTAATCTAACATCTAACCATCATACTAAAACAAAACATAATAGTGTCCATAATAAGATCAACAATATCAAGATCAGTATCTAGAAAGTGTCAAAGGGAAGTGGGCACTACATCCCCCTCCCCTTAGACTCAACTTCTTCTTGGAAGTCACTAGAAAAAATGTGGAAATTGTACTTGTAATATTGTGGCATCCTCCCAAGTGGCTACAGTCTCGTCATATCTATCACACTGCACCCATACGTGATCAATATCTCTACCTCAATTGCCTAGTGTCCTACGATCTATGATACAGATGGACTCCACCATCATTTGCCCTTAATCCTGCACCTACAATGATGTCCAATCCAAGACATGAGAAGGATCTACAATATATCTCCTAAGAACTGAAACATGAAACACATCATGTATGTGAGACAAGCTGGGTGGAAATGCTAGATGGTAGGCCAAAGGGCCTATACGCTCCAAGATCTCAAAAGGACCAAAAAATCTACAAGCTAACTTAGAACCTTTTCCATAATGGATAGGGCTCTTATGTGGCCTGACACGAAGGAACACCTTCATGCCCACATCTAAACTATGGTCAACCCTATGCTGATCTGTATACTTCTTCTGCTTGTCCTGTGCCTCCTGCAATCTCTGTCTAATCAACACTACCTACTGCTCCATGTCCTGAAAAAGAGCTGGTCCAAGAGATACTCTATCCTCTAACCTATCCTAGCTAAGAGGTGTCGTGCACTCTCTACCATATAAATCCTGAAAAAGAGCCATGCCTATGGAACTCTGAAAACTGTTATTGTAGGAAAACTCCACTAAGTACAGGTACTCCTCCCACTTAGACTATTGATCCATCACATACATCCTGAGCATATCCTCTAAAATCTGATTCACTCGCTCAGTCTATCCATCTATCTCAGGGTGATATGTTGTGCTGAAGTTGATCCTCATCCCGAGGACATACTGCATGGTAGTCCAGAAATGTGATGTGTATAAAGGATTGCGGTCACAAATGATCTTCCACGAGATCTTCTGCAACCTAAAAATATCATCCAAATATACTCGTGCCACTGCTCTAGGTATATAAGTGGTCTTCACCAGAGAAAAGTGAGCCACTTTTGTCAATTTATCAACCATGACCATAATGGCGTTGTGGTGATATCTTGACATCGGTAGCCCAACAATGAAATCCATGGAAATGGTGTCCCACTTCCATTCTGGTATGGCATGAGGATAAAGAAGACCCACTGGATGTTGATGCTTGGCCTTAACCCTTTGGCACTCTAAACACCATGACAAAAACTGAGCCACATCCTGATGAAGTCCTATCCAATGATACAACTGTCGCAAGGTAGCGTGCATCTTCTTCACCCCAGGATGGGATGAATAGGGTGCACGATGTGCCTCAATCAAGATGTCCTGCCTCAAGCCTCCATCTCTGGGAACATATATCCAGCCTCTATGCCTAAGAAGACCATCTACCTCTAAAGAAAAACCATCAAAATTCCCCTCAAGGGGTCTCTGTGACTCGATCTCTGCTCATACTACAATGTAGAAGCTGTCAAGAGGAAGCTACTAAAGAATCCTACTCCACAAATTTGTGCTCACTATAGTGGCCATAGCCACATGTCTCCACCTACTGAGAGCATCTCCTACCACATTCTACTTCCCCTTCACATAATCTATCTCCATGTCATACTCACAAAGAAACTCCATCCAATGCCGTTATCGAGCATTGAGATTGGGTTGTGTGAAGAGGTGGTGAAGACTCAAATGATCAGTCCAGAGTATGAATCTTCGTCCAAGAAGAAAATGTCCCCATCATAACCAAAGCATGCATAATTTCTGCAAGCTCAATATCATGGGTCAGATAATTAAGCTCATGATCCTTGAGTTTACGGGACTCAAAAGCTATTACTCTATCATCCTGCATCAACACACCTCCAAGTCCTGCCAACGAAGCATCTGTACAAACAAAGAACTCACCCTGTGGATCCAGCACTGCAAGAATGGGTGTTGTAGTGAGGCACTCCTTTAGTGTCTTGAAGGCCTTCTCACATCTGTCTGACCAAATAAACTTCTTCCCTTTCCTCTGAAGGGAAGTGATAGGGTGTGTAATCCGAGAGAAGTCCTGAACAAATCTCTGGTAGTATCCTACTAATCCCATGAAGCTGCACACCTCGGTCACTGTAGTGGGTGTTGGACAATCCATAATGGCTCTAATCTTGGAAGGATCGACTGTGATACCTTCCCCAAAAATGATATGGCCCAAATACTGCACCTCTATCTGAAAGAAAGCACACTTCTCCAAGTTCCCGTAAAGCTACTGCTCATGAAGACACTAAAGAACCTGGCGAAGGTGCCCCTCATGCTCCTCACGTGTACGTGAGTATATCAAAATGTCATCAAGGAAGATGAGCATGAAGTGGTCTAAGAAGGTCCTGAATACCCCATTCATCAAACTCATAAACACTTTAGGGGCATTCATCAAACCAAAAGGCACCATTGTGAACTCATAGTGCCCATATCTCATGCGGAAGGCGGTCTTATGAATGTCTGGCTCCAAAATCCTCAGCTGATGCAACCATGACTTGAGATCAATCTTAGAGAAAACTGTGGCTCCCTTCATCTGATCAAACAAGTCATTAATGTGAGGAAGAGGATAATGATTCTTGATCATTACCTTGTTCAACTGGCGGTAATCAATACACAACCGCAAGGATCCATCCTTCTTCTTCACAAAGATCACCGGTGCACCCCAAGGGGATACACTAGGATAGATAAGGCCCTTCTCCAAAAGGCCCTCAAGCTACAACTTGAGCTCATAAAGCTCTAGGGTGGTCATCTGATTGGGTTCTCATGAAATAGGCTCTTCTCTAGGAACTAGATATATATGAAAATCAATCTCACATGGGGGTGGCATCCCTGGTAGATCCCCTAGAAAGACATCAGAAAAATCTCTCAAGATGGGATGGTCATCTAGCGATGGTCCACTAGAACCATCCTCTGATCTGTCATTGATTATAATAGGATACATCTAACAACCCCATCACACACACCGCTTAAGCTGCATAGTGGAGATGGTGTGAATAGAAATGGGTCTCCTAACCCTCGAGATCACTGAATCAACTCCCAAATCATCTACACAAGCTATAGTCTTGTGATAACAATCCATCCTGGCCCTATGTGTAGATAACCAATCCATACCCAAAATGACTCCATACAAGCCCAAAGGAAGAATGTGGAGATCTGAGGTAGTGGTGAAAGGTCCGAAATATACAACACACTCCTTAACCAAGGAGTCTACAGATATATTTTCTCTGGAATCCATCTCAATGTCCCAAAAATGACCCTTCCTAACAACCACCAGCCGGCATCGCTCTACTAAATATGGTGCAATAAAAGAACCAGAAGAACCAGAGTCAAACAATCTAGAGGTAGGAATACCACCAATGCTACCTATGGTCTCAATGACTATGCTCTTGATGCTCTTCCTGTGGTTCTCAACCACTCATAAATCCTATGGCTCACCCATGTCACCTATAGTCAGATTTGACATCTGTGCCTTATCCTTTTTAGGGTTTTGAGGGAAATCTCTCCAAAAATGTCCTGTAACTCTGCATCCAAAGCAACCACATGATCCTCTCTAAGGAGTAGCACCTCCAGCAGGTGCCCTAGAAGTATGTGGCATGGATCTTGATTATCCAACTGTGGTCTGTTGTGGCCTCTGTTGGTGAGCTCCCACTGACTAAGCTCTAGGTCCACCCTGTATCCTAATGGGACCACTAGGAGGAGGCCCCATACTCTGACATCTCTATGCACCGACTCTCTATGGAGGTCTATGAGGTGGGCAAGACTACTTCTATGGCCTAAATGATGACTATGTTGTACCCTGGCCACCATGAGGAAGAGGTACTGACCCCCTTGATCTACCATCCTCCATCTACTGAATACGGGTCTGGACTCGGTCTCTAGCTTGTTGGGTCTTACCCCAAGTCTCCTCTATAATATAGGCCTTCTCGATGGCCTGTGCTAATGTGTGCAGACAGTGCATCCGAACTACACCACCAATATCCAAATTCATGCCCTGGATGAACCTATGAATCCACACTTGTTCATCCTTCATATACTCTACATACTAGAGTAGATCTAGAAATCTACTCTCATACTCAACTACTGAAAGAGAAGCCTATCGGAGGTCATAGAACTCGTCAATCCTCTGTTGGATGAACCTCCGTGATAAATACTTTCTCTTGAATCTCTCCTTGAATAGCTCCCAAGTCGTTGTCTCTTAATCTACATGGAGCTTCTGCTCCTCTGTCCTCCACCACACTCCTACTCCATCCCTTAGTAGATGGATCACAACACGAGCTTTCATGTTGCTAGAACAAGGACAAAGCTTGAAGCAACCACTCAAGCTCACTAGCCAAGCCTCTTCCTAAAATCCACCTATATCACCTGAGTAATGTGAGGGCCAAAGCTTTAGGATCTCCCTGATGTGATCCACTGTTGTGGTGTGTTAGCCTCTAGGTCTCTCAGTATGCTCATCCCTAAGCCTAGGGCTCTGAGACTGCTCTCTATGCTCTGGAGCTCTGTCACCCTACCTCCTAGGTGGTGAATCTGCTCAAGTTGACTCCGCATGAGATTTCTCCCCTCTATTTTTCTTGCTAATTTGAGGAGACACCTCACCCTCGATAAAAGGGGCTTGATCATGACTAGTTGCATGTTCTCCACCTAATCCTCCGCATAGAGCGGCATTGACATCCTGAAGGGTCTGTAGAATCTGAGGTAGAATGGCTGCCACACCTTGATCCAGTGGTGGTGGTGGTGGTGAGTCTGAGTCTCTATGAAGGTTCCTCTCACTCCGTCTGAGCCTCCTGCATAGACCAAAGTGAGATTCAGTTCATTTTGCTAAGTTTATACAACTTCCATGTTTACTAAAACATACAAATTCTAGCTAAGTTATTTTCTAGATTTACAAGTGTACTAGGTTTAAGTTTTCATGTCTCAAGTTTTCTAGTGTGCCCAATGGTCCAAGCCTTTAAACCACTACTTTGATACCAAACTGTAGTGCCCATTTAAAAAAACCACTTGAGACCCAAGAAAGAAACCTAGGGTTAGCTAGAAAATTATGGGATATATATATATATATATATTTGAAGTGTCTACAACAAAGTTACAAGACATCAGTTTTCACTAACAGATTCCAGAACAAGACCAATGTACAACACCATATGTTCCCTTTATTAACTAATAACAAGTTCACAAGGTTCAAATTTTAGGGTTAAATGTTTTAGTTAGATTCAGGGAGTAATTTACCCCCATGCCTGCTCTCTAGCAGCCTCAGAGTTTCAATAGGATTTTTCTCATACTTCACAGTTCCAAAATTTCCTTAAACCATTTCCATCAGATAGTAAATTTTCTCACCTTTCTATTGATATAAATAAGTCCTCCTAACTCCATATACTTTCCATGTTATGGGCCGATGGACTTTAGGGGAGAAAGTTTCCCAAGAATAGTCCGTGGGTTTAGGGAGGAAAATTTTCCACCTTGTGCGGGTCAATGGAGCGAGGAGGAACTTGGCATGTTTTTTTCCTTTTTTGGGTGCAAAATAATAGAATGTATTTGCATGCCCATGATCCTGGTGGGGAGACACATGTCACTCTTGGATTGGTCAGGAAGGATAGCGGGCCGACAGAGCCGGTTGAGACTTTAAATCTCTTCTGCCACAAAATGCATGGGAACCAAATTGGTCCGTGCCCATGCTGACACTAGAAATTCCACATGTCACTTAAGGATTGGTGTGGGGAAAATATATGGGTGGGAATGGTGGAAGATTTTGGATTTTATGATGAAAATATCAAGGGATAAATATCACGTGCGCCTCCGCCGAAGGTAGAAAGGGTGTGCCACGTGTCGCAACCCTATTGGCACAGGTGATGGGGCAGAAGAGAAATCCAAGGGGTTAAGCCAAAAGGGTTTCAAAAATTTAAATACCATGTGGGCCCGCCTGTTTGTGAAACAATATTTTCTCATCCAGGCGGGGTTGTAGGGCTGCGGAGTCAAAAGGAACATTTTACCAAAAGAAGAATTATAAGTTAAGTTTTCAAAATTCTCCCACGCATTCATCGAGCCACGTGTAAGTGTGGAATTGGTCACGGGTTGGTGGAGATGCATAAAAAATTTGAGAATTTTTCTGAATTCAAAAACTTAAAGGGTTTAAGTTCAAAATGGGTCCTCCCCTCTGCCATGCTACGTGTCAGCACGTGATTGGCTTCAGGCCGGCGGGGATGCGGATAAAAGTGGAAAAATTTTCCTAGGGTAAAATTTTCAAAAAAGGTAAGTTTACAACTTTGGTCCGCCCCTTCGAGGTGGCACATGGCATGTGCCGATTGGTTGAGGGATGGCGTGGCTGTGGATTTTTTGTGGAAAATTTTTCAAAGTCAAAATTATAGTTCATAATTAGATTTATTTTAATTTTCGAATGCCAAAATGAAGTAAAACTTCAAATGGCCACAACTTGAGCTAGAAAGCTCGGTTTTGGGAAAACAATGACTTTTCAGAAATCTCTCGATGCCCTATTTGCAAAGAAACTATAAAATTTAATTTTTGAATATATTTAAAGGGTTAATTTTATAAAAACGAGCTGCAGGCTTTTAATTGTCAAATTGGCAATTTTCAAATTTTCAATTCTGATTAAATTCGGTTTTCTCTTTCACTCAACATGTCAAAAAGACATGGAGAATTGATCTAGTGAGGGTTTAGAGTGTTTTAGGATGGTTAAATTTTCCAATTGATTCAATTTTGTATTTTTCTGTCAAATGACAGGAAAACAACTGTTAGAGGGATAATATTTAAATAGCAATGGTCGAGTTGTTTTCTAAAGTTTTCTTTGTAAAATTGAGTTCCTTAGTGTCTTAGCATGCTAATCCATAACAATTTTAAGTTGATTATTAATCGCAGGTCTGAGCTGTAAATTTTTATTAAAAACTAATTTCCAGTATAACATTTATACCATAGATCTATTTCTTCTAAATATGAATATTAATTTTATCATTTAAATGTATATATAGTTTCTAAACTAGTCTAATATATTTGTTTATTTAAATCAACCATTCAATTCAAAGTTAAATTACAGTTCTAATTTCAATTCTAATATACATTTTAAAAGGAATACAATGTTGTCTCTTCTTCAGATGCATTCTTCCTTTACAAACAGGAATCTCATTCTTTAACAGCAAATCAAATCCAATACACAATACAATTTTGAAAACTAATGCAATCCTTTATTCATTTTGAATACAACTTTACAATTTTCTCTTTTCCATTTGATTTCTAAATACAAAATGCAACTTACAAAATATACAACATTATTTTCAAAAATAAAGAGTAGCATATAACTCCTTTACATTTCACATTCCAATTTTAATCTTCCATTGTCAATACAAATATCTTCACATTACTAATTTTCTAAACAATTCATCCACTCCAAAGTGGGAAGGATTACAATGAACTTGCTCGCAAGAAGGGACTATCAAACTGCACATTTCTTGGCTTCTAAACAACAATGTGCTCCATTTCTTCATCTTTTCATCTTGATCACAACAAGGAAGGGGGAAAGGAAACGCTCTCCGCCCAATCAAGACATCCAATGAGAAGGGAGAATCCATCCTTCCTCATTGGCCCCTGATCCCCAACCATATTGGAATAAGAGATGCATTACAACACATGGAAACAAAGACTTCCACAACAAACATGCAACATTTTCACATTCAAAACACATTTCAAGAAGAATGTAGTTCACAACTACATTAAATAGGTGTAAAAAAAACTAAGGCTTCATCAAGCAAGCGAAAAAGAGCAAGGATCTATGGGGGAAGCTAATTATGCCTTCGAATGGGGAATTGGGCATCCACCAATAATCATACCACCAATATAACATATCATATCCCATAAACCTTATGCCTCCCAACCCCTCCTTGTGCCCCCCCCCCCAAAAAAAAAACTTTTCTCCCTTATGCCTCCCCAAGAGTAAGAACTGTAAGCTATTTCTTTTCCATGGTGGATACCAATCCCAACACCCTCCATAATAAAACTCATGCCATTGGCATTCCCTTATGCCCCCCCATTTGAAATACCCATAGCCTTCTCCTACATTATGTCCTAAGTGGTCTACCCAACCAGCCAACACACACATAGCATCAATCACCATTTCATACATGCATGCAAGAGAAAGAAAGCATTTTAAAAGTGCTCAAGTTCCTACCTCTCCATAATATATTTTGTTCCAAGATCAATAAGCTTCCCAAGCTAAAATGGAGTCCAAAATAAACAACACACTAGCATGCAAATGAATCCAAACTCCTTTCACAAGCAAGGCTCCAAAACAACAAGAAAAAATTCGCCCCAAGAGGAATAAAAAAAGATTCAACAACCAAAAACAAGCAAGGAGTTCAAATTTTAAAGGAGAGGGAAGAGAAGAGGATGATGTGGATCCATGTGGGATGCCACATCACTCTTCCTCAACCCCAAAATAAAAATAAAAATCTTTCACCAAAACATAATAAATAAAATGAAAAATTAACTTACACACTCCAAAATAACCCATACCCCAAAAGGAATGAATTAAAAACATGTAAGAGAAGTGCAATTAAAACTTACAATTATTCATTTTGAAATGCATTAAAAAGGCCTAAATTTAATCTCCAAACCATAGGTATGGTTGGTGAATAATTTTAAGAGGTGTGTGAAAAGTTTAACTTGTCCCAAAAGCTTCCAAATATAGCTTCCAAGGACAAATTCGAATTTCCCAAGAGGATGAAGTGTTTCACACTCGAAATCTATCTTACATATTTCTTACACATTATTACAACCTTTCTTACACAATCTTACAACCTTTCTTACACACTCTTACAATATTACATTTAAGAGTAACAACTTTATTTATTACATTCCTATGACATATTGATTTATTTATTTTAACACATAATTATTTACAACATTAACACAACATAAAATAATTAATGAAAGGTGTATCACATCACAAAATAAATAAATGAAACATTAATAAAGAAACCGCATTAATAAATACAAACACCCATGGTCACATATAATGGAAATCCCCCCAATGGGAAATCCCTAACACAATACCACACACACACACACAAAACTTGTTGCCATGGTGACCTTGTTGCATTCACCCAGAATTCCAATATGGTTAGTCTCCAGTGCCTCGACACTCTTGTGATATTTTAACCTGAAAAATGCAAATACCTTCTTCGGCCTCATGGTCATATCAGAACATCCAAAATGATATAAATATACTAATAAAGCCATCTATTCATATAAATCACAACAACATCAAGAAATCAACATTATCATTTTCAGTTTAATTAATCAACTATATCATCATCAATTAGTTCTCATGTTAGTTCAATTCACAATATCCAATATCACATGTCCAAATCAACATCTATAATATGTCAATGTCAAACAGTATATCGCATTAGTAGTGCCAGTTCCCGGGAAGTACAAATGGATAGCTCTTCCAAGAGGCTGGAGGCCTTAGAGGCTGAGATAAATCTGCTGAAGGATGAGGTCAAAAACCTAGCTAAGAAAAAAGGTAAGAAAAGCATGGAGGGGGAAGGGAGCATTGAGAACAGTCAAATTGAAGACATATACAAGAAGCTGACCTCCTTAGACTCCCGCCTAGGGAAGGCTAAGACTAGACATGATTACAACATTGCCGCCTTTAGGGCCATTGAGGAGTTCATCGAGGGTCATGCCAAAAGTTTTTCCAACCTCATCGGGGTCCCGGCTACACTTTGGGGCAATGAAAAAGAGAGCAAAAGAACCATCGAGGAGCTCGATAAGATAGATGCTGCCCACATGACTGCATTGGGTATGTTTCATGCCTAGAAAAGAGTCAAGATCAGTATCGATAAAGCTGCCAATAAGTAGTCCTGGATGCTTCTGCTGCTTTTAGTTGTTATTTTTGTTGTTTCTTGGCAGTCGGCTTACTGTTTTTTTGTTGCTGTTTTGCTGTTATGTCTCGTTTGTGTAGCTGTTTCTGGGCTACGTAGAACTTCATTGTAATACTTGGACTTTGTTCCATCAGCTCTGTTCCTCACTCTTATTCCGGCTTTCAGGCCTTCTTTTGTATTCAAGGGTATAGTCCCTTTCAAAAAACTATTTGCCAATATTTAAAAAAAAACAGTATATCGTCATCCACATAAAAAAATGTCTCTCATAATTATCATGCATAATAATTGAATCCAGATCAATAATAATCCCTGATCTAACATCTAACCATCATACTAAAACAAAAACATAATAGTGTCCATAATAAGATCAACAATATCAAGATCAATATCTAAAAGTGTCAAAGGGAAGTGGGCACTACATCATATCCTCCTACTTTAGCTCCTTGTCCTTTTCAACGATCTCTTCATTTTTCATTTCAAGATCTTCTTCACGGAACCTTACTTTGTCATTCAAACTGAAGAGCCTTGTGTCAACCTAAACTGACACTTTGTTTAGTGCGTTACAAACTTAATTATCAGATATTTGTTGAGTATTCACCATAGGTTTTACTCCTTTGGTATATGGTATCTTCATCAGCGCCTTGTGGTTAACCTCGAATTCAGGCTCATCAACATGGGAATTGAAATCACAAGACAATGTCTTCCTTATGCGCAGGTATGCACCATATTCATAGAAAGAAGACCATGAAAGGATTTGATTTGAATGCATGATACTTCAGAAACACACATGCAATATTTTATTTGGATCATTGACGTAGGTAATCCCTTGTTGTTGCGTCGTTTCCATATCATTTCCTCCTATATGCGCTGCCTTTGGGAAGATTACCACCAAGCTTGGATCTCCTCCCATTCTTCCATACTCATTTTCTATGCTCTCACTTCCCTCTATCTCTTTGAGAAATTCTTCGATGTTGCACTCCACCTCTTGATCCACAAATTCATTTATGATGCTATGTACCTCCTTTTCTACATCATCCTCTATCTGGTCCTTTATCAATCTTGGCGTCCTTTGATCCTTCATGTTGACCTCCTCACTTCTCCCTTTTCCGTGAGCATATCCTTCATCCTCATCCTTCTCTTCACTTTCCTCCTCTAACTCGTGTACATCGTACATAGAATGGTCCTGAGCCTCATAATGCTCTTCATCGTCCTCGTCACCTTTTTCGGCCTCCATGCTCTTCATTTATTCTGAGTCCTCATTTTACGTTACCCTTTGTTTCTTCCTAATTGGTGATTTCAATATAGGAGACTCTTATTTTCCTTCATCTCTAGGAAACTCCTCTCTTTCTGGAGACTCTTTTCTTTTCAGGGGGCTTCTCTTTCTCTCACGTGACTTCCTTAAGTGTCTTCTCTTTCTCTTTTCTGGGTGACTTCTTACATCGTGTATAGGTTTTTGGCCTTGTTCCTGACTCCTACATGCCTAAAAATTATGTTTTCTGTGTGCTTCGTGACTTTTTCTCAAGGGCCTCCTCTCTCTCCCTTTTCCTTAGTGCAGACTTCTTCCTTATGGTGGGGTCTTCTAGGATAAAGACATCATTTTCAATGTAAACTACCTTATCATACTTCATCCTTATATGAAAGTATACCCTTGTTGCGGTCCTCCCAGTAATGGAAAATGTTACTAGCTTTACCATATGTACATAATGGGATACATACTTCTCCACATAGGTGTACTTATTTGGATATATCAAAGTCCTGCATACCTCATGGTAATCTGTGTCCACTGTGATGAGGTCAAACCTTAGTTTCTTTACATGTTTAAATATATTAACTCCAGTCTAGAAGTATTGTGTCATGAAGGAGAATGGTAATTTTCACCAAGGACCCTTGGAACCATCTACTTGAGTAAACCTACCAATGCAAAAATTTTGGTCCACGATGAATTCAACTTCACCTTTTAGTAAAATAGGAAACTACTCAGGTATCCTCCATTATGTGTTGAATGTGTCATGCATCCATTTCTACAATTTTTCTAGGTGGGATTTGTGGGCAGCCATCATGGTGTCATAAGTGTACTTCTCAACTCTTTTGGCAGGGGAGGGTTTCTCATATGGGTACTCCCCCACACATGTATCTGGCCCATCAGACACTCCAATATCCGAAAAGACAATTGTACAGAGGATATTACCAAACATTATATTTTCCCCATCACGAGTGGTATGCATGATTTCTTCTGAAATGAATGCTGAGAGGTTATATATGGTCCCGTCTAAGATCTTATGGAAAATGTTCAATCAAGCCTTGTTGATCTGTGTCCATATCTCTTGTCCATTTATTTTTGTGACCAAATGCACAACCATCCTCATTATAGGGTCAGAAATTAAAGAGATGTCAAAGTATTACAACTCCTTCTTGTAGTCATAAGCTTCAACAGTGTTCTTGATGGCCTCCTTATCATCCAAGTCATCATCAAATGATTCTTCCTTGCACGTAAAACCAATAAATTTTGAAATCAGTTGGGGAGTTATTCGCATCATACGTCCTGCGAAGTAGAAATGATCTTCATGTATGTGCATTATTAACCACTGGTACTGTCTCTCAGGCTTACCAAAATAGGGAAACTCATAGAGTTGTAATAACCCAGCCTTCTCCATCTTCACCTTTACCTCATCATCATAGATAGACATTCCATATGGTGTCCTTTTCACTGTAGGGAGAACCAGTTCCAATGCCATCTCATTCTCAGTGTTTCTTGTTTGATGGTTGTAGTCACTCACGGCCATGTTTCTCACATGAGACACCCATTATTTTTGAAGCAATATGCCATCTAGGTATTGCGTCTCCGTGTGCCATTCCTCATTGAAGCTAGTGGAAAAATATTTTTTCCCTTTTCCCTTTCCCTTCTTCGGTGAAATAATTTTTTCTTTCCTTGATGTCATTTCTTTGTTGGGTCCTTAAAATTTATTTCTTCCTTCTGATTTTGGATCTTCTCATTTCTACAACTTTACCCTTTGATGAAAATTCTTTCAATCCTATGCCCTAGCTATAGAACCATAACCTATAAAACTCTTCCTTACATATGACGATGTATTCACTTGCAAGATTCGAAAAACTTCTATAACCCTCTTCCTCATGACTGTGTACTCTTTTCCACTTTGGTTCTCTAATCAAACTGGTTATGCACTCATATCTTCAAAACCCTTTATTTGAGAAACTTCTCTTCAAGGATTCCATAGTTTCATAAGAGCTCTTTGATATCACAAATATAAGTTAAACAATAATGTACCTCGACCTTCTACTTATAGTTTTTTACCTTTTTTCTGTAATTAATTCCATGTCACCTACCAATGTACCTTTACAATAAAGGAAAAATTTTCTTCTAAATCCAACCTTCAACTCTTTTATCCTTTCTCCCAATTTTGCACAAAAAAACTCTACCATGATCTGGTACACATAAACCCTTACTGATCGAAGATCTTTATGCACGTGCTTGCAGTGCCGAAGACACTTCTTATGTATTTTCCCTTGATTTCTAACATCACCTACCTCATGTTGTAACCTACACTTCTCACCCTTTTACATGGATTTTGTAAAGTTTTCCTAAGACCCAACATCCTTATGTTCACCTTTTCTATGCACACTCTTCCAAACTACGTAATTTTGATCCCTCAAATCAAGGCCATCGAAACACATTTTCGACTACCAGCTTCCGATACTTGTCACATAAATTAACCCCACACAAAAATGGATGTGCGGTCCTCTACACATAGAATTTTTTTGAAAATAATAAGTGGCTATGACCACACAATGTGCACACAACAAACAAAAGGAAAGGCAGTACGCAACGAGAAGGGGAAACACAAAGAAAGGAAAATCATTAAGTGAAATCCTAGGCTAAATGGCAGTACTTCCTTATTTACAAACACAAGGAAGAATTATTTATAGTAGGGCTTCAGCCAACTCCCATTAAAGTGTATTGGTAGTCGGGTTCCATCCAATGCTTGTAGCTAGAAATCGCTTAAATCAAGTATATAAGATATAATGCACCAGCTCATCCAATGGATTTTGAATTTCCCAGGGTGGCACAAAAACTTTGAGATCATATAACAGAACCATTTACCTATCGTTAATTTTTTTGTTCTTTATGTTTTTATCATGTCACGCCTTATGCCTAGCTTCTTCTATCTTCTGAATCCAATGAGCAATGGCCCACCTCTTGTCTAACTACATTAACTTATCGATCCTCTCCTTAAGTACTTATTTATCATCTAATCCTCCTACATGTGCTATACGTAGTGATGGTAACATGAATTTAATAGGTAATACTACTTCCATGCCAAACACCAGTTTAAAATGTGTGGCTTTGTTTAGTCTTTTATAAATAGTCAGGTATGACCATAACACAACAGAAAATTTATTATCCCAATCCTTTCTTCCCACATCACAAATTTTTCTCAGTGTGTGACTCAATATTTTTTTAAATGCCTCAGCGGTTCCATTAGCTTGGGGGTGATAAGGGGTAGTCTTGTGGTGGGAAACCATGAATTATACCAATAAGATTCTAATTGTTACACTTAAGAAATCAGTATCCCTATCACTCATTAAACTCTGTGCACATCCATATCTACTGATTATATTTTCCCACAAAAACCTAGTTTTTTTTTTCACTCTACAATCCCTTTTAGGTGCCACTTATACCCACCTCGTAAGATAATCTATGCATGTAATGATATAGCGTGAACCAGTCCTTCATGTGACAGGTGAAATCATTCCTACAAAATCAATCACCCATTTCTCAAATGGTTATGTGCTAGCTATTAGTCTCAAGGGCATCTCATCTCTTCTTCTTGGTTTGCCAAGGCAGTGGAAATGGTCACATGCCTTGTAAAACTCAATACAGTCCTGGTAGATGCTTTCCCACCAAAGCCCTGTCAAGATAATCTTGTACGCGGTTACATTCCCTGCATAGTGCCCTCCTATAATCCCACCAATTTTTTCCTCCATGATTACAACACTTTCATGCTCTAACACACACTAGTAGAAATCCTTATCATGGCCTAGCTTGTATAAGTATCTAATAATTAACATGTAGGGAATGACGCGTATCGCTAATTTCTTTCTTTCCAAATTCCTCATTCCTTCTGGTGCCACACCTATTTTGATAAACACGGATATATATTCTAAGTCAGATAGCATGCACCACGATCTAAATAGTTGCACATATGACATTGTCTCCTTAATGCACTACGTGTCCTCCCCCAATTCAATCCTCGATAATTTGTTAGGTCCGAAATTACTCTTACCTTATATCACAACTACCATAAACTCAAATTTTTGGAACAATAAGACCCACCGACATATACACCCTTGTAAAATGGGCTTGTTTACAAAATATTTTAATGCCATGTTGTCTGTGTAGAAGATAAATGGCATTTCCAATAGATACTTCCTAAATTTTTGTTGTGCATAGATCATTTACAATTCTTTGCACTTAGTAGTAGTATAGTTTTTCTATGTCGGTG
Organism: Taxus chinensis; assembly: GCA_019776745.2. Classification (NCBI taxonomy): domain Eukaryota; kingdom Viridiplantae; phylum Streptophyta; class Pinopsida; order Cupressales; family Taxaceae; genus Taxus; species Taxus chinensis. Next base: position 96,708,383 of record CM034148.1, on the reverse strand, counting down.
TTAACTTCCTACTAGAAAAACACAAGGGGTGGTCAATAATTCCTTCTCCAGGTTGTGCTAAAACTGCCCCAATCACCATCCCCGAAGCATCAACATGTACATATAATGGTTTGTCCCAAGAAGGAAAGCGTAATATGGGAACAATGATAATATTATCCTTTAATGTATCAAATGCCATGTGTTGCGCCTCTCCTAAGTGAAATGCACTTCTGTGATTTAGTAACTCTTCCAATGGCATGGAAATCTTGGTGTACCCCTTGATAAATTTCTAGTAATACCCTATATGCACAAGGAATCCATGTATTGCACTTTGGCAGGTAGGTTCTTCAAATCCCACAATAATGGCAACTTTGGTGGGGTCGACTAACAAACCTTCCTTACATATGATATGCCCCAACAGGGTTCTGTTGACACTAAAATTTTCCTCCGTAATTTCTATTTCATTAATGTATGTATTAGGAATAGGATTTTGTTAAGTATAACTAGTAGTAGTGTCCGATAGAAGATAACGGTGTTGCCAGTACGATGCCGCCAATAATGTATAGTACGGTAATAGTCAAAAGTACAATAGGAATGTTGTGGTAAAAAGTAAATATTTGTCGTAAGTGGTCCGGTAATGTTAAAATGTCAAAGTTGGGGTAAGTAGAGAAGTAGGGTCTACATGATTAGGAATTAGAAATATTATATTGGTAATAAGGACAAGGAGTGAGGTCATAAATATTTTGTGTATTTTATTTGTAAAAAGTCTAAAAATGTGGAACCCATGTGAAATGATAAGGTTTATCTTATCTTAAAAGATAAGCTTACATGTACAGATAAGAGTTAAGGTATGGAATATGATTTGTCAGAGTGGATTTCTTATCCTATCTTAGAGATAAGATGGATAAGCCTGGAAGTTCTATAAATAAAGAGGCCACCCCCCTCATTTAGCATAGAAGGAAGTAGTGAGAAATATTGTATGAGTAAGTGTGTAAAGGAAGCCATCATTTTGAAGGTGTGTTAAAGAAGCCATTAAGAGGTGTAATTGTGAAGTTTCTCCCATAGTATTGGTGGAAGGCAAGTGAAGTCAGTAACACTTGAAGTACCTCATGGGTGAGATTGTAACAATTTCATGTTAATATTATAATTTACTCTGATATTTCAGATTTATCATCATTCCTTCTTATCATAGTCTATGGTATTCTTGTGTTATGTTTGTTGTTGTGTTTCCAGATTACATCCACCAAACTAAAAGTTGTGCATTAGTTAATAATCATAAGAGGTGTATAGCATGAGGAGTTCCTGGTGAAGAATTATCATAGTGCCAGATTGGTGATGACATTTTGGTTCCGTTGCTGGGACCATTCCTCGTTGGTGGATTTTCTAGAGAGATATTCCCACTTAGTCAAAAATCATTTGGAGGGTAACCTTGTTTTTACTGTGCATAGTAGTTACCATGGTAAAGTCACTTTTTGCCGTGAATAGTATTTACTACAGTAAAGTCACTTTTTACCGTGAATAGTATTTACCGCAGTAACTTCACTTTTTACTATGAATAGTGTTTACCACAGTAAAGTCAGTTTTTACCGCAGTAAGTCAAGTTTTACCATAGTTTACCGTGGTCATTTCTATTTTCTATTATAGTGATTCCAATTATTTGTGCACATAAGTCTTGTTGATTGTACTTGTGGGTTGGTATTTCACTGTGGTTACTTTTGGAAATGGGGAAGATTCCTGTTTTTTCAGCCCAATCTAATGAAGATGCTTCCTCTTTCATTCAAGAGTTTAAACGATCTTGTATTTGTAATGGCCTTATAAGAAGGGAACAATGGACTGAATTTTTTCCTACCTTTTTGGATGGTTCAGCCCTTAGGTGGTTTGAAACACTAGGTGATAATGTGAAAAACTCATGGGATTTATTAACTGAAAGTTTTCTTGAAGAATTTGGTGAACAACAGAAATATGCAGATCTCATGATCGATATCACAAAGCTATCCCAAGGAGAGAAGGAGAAGATAAGGGATTATCATGCTCGTGTTCTAGAGCTAAGGAGGAAGCTCGATGCCCAGATCCGGAAGGAAGGATTAGCGGATGGGTTGATGAATGGCGTGGATAATCTCCTCTGTAAGAACTTCATTCTTGGGATGAAGCCAGAGATCAGACAACGAGTGAAGTATGACTGTATAGCTACCATTGAAAAAGCAAAGGAGATTGCAAGAAGGCAAGAAGAAAGCATGGAAGAGGAGCCCAAAGAAATTGTTGCTAAAGTAGAGCCTACACCAGCACCTTTGGTTCAGAATCCACAACCACTCTCGGTGAGCACAAATATTTCTCCTAGTACATCTACTGAGTATGAAGATCTGCTCAAGAAGATGGGTCAGTTAACTATTAATCTTCTTCAAGGAAAAGAATTTAGTTCTCAGGGAGGAGATAGAGGTCCAAAAAGAAATATTTCTGAAGTTGTATGTTATGGTTGTTATAAAAAGGGTCATTATAAGTATAATTGTCCAGATAGAGCTTCTACATCTGGTACAAGAGATAATGATAAAGGAAAAGCACCTGTGAATTCTTTTGATGTAGTAGATAAGAGCATAAATAATGAAGTAGATGTGTTTGTAACAAAAAGAAAGAAAGAAAAAGATAATCAAGATGGAAATGATCCTAAGAAGATGAAAGGAGAAACTAGTAAGAAACATAGGAGAAGAAAGTTGGGTGTGCAGGATTTTCTGATTTCACAGGGACAAGGACCATACTCCATCTTAGAAGATCTATCCAAAAGGCCTGCAAATATTACATATGGTCAACTCTTGGCTATGTCTTCTGAGAAGAGGCGGGAGCTGCGAAGTGGACTCAATGCTCGACAAAGGAAGGAGGTTGAGGTCCCTGTTTTGGAGGTAGAGGCAGATCCCTACGCTCCACAAGCTGAGGTATTATGTAATGGTATTTCAATTCATGATGTCTTAGTTGATGGAGGTGCTGTAGTTAATGTAATGACCGAGTCTGTAATGAATATGTTGGGTTTAAAAATTGATCGCCCCTCAACACTTATGTTAAGGTCATTAAATAAGGGAAAAACTAAACCAGAAGGTGTAGTTTCAAATGTGGCAATATCTGTTATGGGTGTTGTATGTGTGGTAGACTTTCAGGTGATGAAAAATGGTACTGTTGCATACCCAATGTTGTTGGGAAGGCCATGGCTAAGGAGAGTTCATGCAAGAAACTATTGGAATGAAGGCTTCATGACACTTGGACATGGTAGAGAGAGGGTGAAGATAAACATGATCCCTCGGCATCATAAGGCAGAACCTGTGGATTCAAGTGATGAAACTGATGATTGGACATCCTCTGATTACTCTAGTACCAGTGAAGTGGACACCAGAAGATGAAGAAAGTGAGGTTGATGTTTCGGTCATGGATATCCTTCTAGTCACACCGACTCATGAACCCATAAAATTATCTGAAGAAGAAATTGATGATCGTCTCCAACAAATAAAGATTGGTGATGATGTGATGGAGAGTGAGAAGGAATGCTACCTCCAGCTCTTTCGAAGGTACATACACCTATTCACTTTTGATTACAAGGAACTCTGTCAAGTAAGTTGGGTAGAACATTCTATTGAGCTGGTAGATGGTGCTAAGCCCATAAAGAAAATGCCATATAGAATGAATCCTAATTTTTCCAAGACTATAAAAGAAGAAATAGATAAGTTGCTTGATGCAGGATTCATATTTGCTATGGAGAATTCAGAATGGGTTTCTCCCATTGTGATCTCAATAAAAAATAATGGGAAGCTACACATTTGTGTTGATTATAGGAAGCTCAATAAGGGAAACAAAGAAGGATCATTACCCTCTTCCATTCTCAGATCAGATCTTGGACGAAGTAGCTGGCCAGGAGTGCTATAGTTTTGCTGATGGATATAGCGGATACAACCAAGTTCGTATAGCAGAGAAAGATCAGCTGAAGACCATGTTCACCACTCCTTGGGGAACATTTTCTTATAGAGTTATGCCTTTTGGGTTGTGTAATGCTCCAGCAACGTTCTAGCGTTTGATGAATAGGGTGTTTGAACCCTACATTGGGAACTTCATCAGAGTATTTCTGGATGATTTTTGCATCTATGGGAGCAAGATGGACCACCTGCACCAAATGGAGACAACATTTCAAAGGTTAGATGAAGCACAAGCCTCACTAAACCCTACAAAGTGTGTCTTTGGATGTTCTAAAGGTGTTTTGTTAGGGCATGTTGTATCCAGAGATGGTATTGGTACTGATCCTGATAAAGTTTCAAAAATCAAAGAGTTACCATTTCCTATGAATAGAAGTAAGTTGAGATCATTTTTAGGCCATGTGGGTTACTATAGAAGGTTCATCAAGAATTTCTCAAAGATTGCACAGCCACTAACCCAGTTCTTGAAGAAGGATGTTACTTATGAACCAGGAAATAAGGCATGAAGCTTTTGAACAACTGAAGGAAGCCCTGGTGTCTTCACCTGTTCTAAAGAATCCAGATTGGAGCAAGCCATTCATTGTGTACACTGATGCCTCAGATGCAGCACTAGGAAGTACTCTGAGCCAAAAGGATGAAAATGGGAATGAACATCCAGTTTACTTTGGGAGTAGACAAATGAGAAGTGCTGAGGTAAATTATACTGTAACTGAAAAAGAGGCTCTAGCTATCATTTTTGCTGTAAAGAAGTTTAGAAATTACTTGCTATGGGTAGAAATTTATAGTTGTAATAGATCATCAGGCTCTAAAATATATTGTCAATAAGCCTAACCCATCAGGGAGGATAGCAAGATGGATAATTTTGCTACAAGAATTTGAATTTGATATTATAGATAGGCCAGGAAAGAAGCATGTCAATGCAGATGCACTCTCTCAAGCCTATGATGGTTTAGGTTCATCTTGTGATGATGATGATTTCCCAGATGCAACATTGTTATCCCTTGACACAATCCCTAGTGAATACATAGATATTTGGAATTATCTGAATGAATTCAAGTTTCCTGATGGTGCCAATGCAAATACTAAGAGGAAGATTACTCAAGCCATTCATCCATATTCTATTCTGCATGGAGTATTATTTCGAATAGGACCTGATGGATAGTACAAGAGGGTAGTTGGACATGATCAAGGGAAGGAGATGATAGAAGAATTCCACAATGGTACATGTGGAGGGCACTTCTCTGGAAAACTTACAGCAAGAAGGATCTTGGATGCAGGTTATCACTGGCCCACTCTTTTTAAATATTGTTATAATTATTGTAAGACATGTGATATTTGTCAAACACATGGTAACCGTAAGACTTCATCAGCTCCATTATGTCCTATTCTTCCACTTGGTCCCTTTGAAAAGTGGGGAATAGACATTGTAGGTCCACTTCCAACTACCCCACACCAAAATAAGTATATTGTAGTTGCCACAGATTATTTAACCAAGTGGGTTGAAGCTAGGCCATTGAAAATAACTTCTATGGATGAAGTGGAAAGGTTCATATATGAACGCATTGTCACCAGATTTGGTTGCCCATTAGAAATTGTAACAGATCAAGGAAGCCACTTCATTAATGAGGTGGTAGAAGCCCTAGTCAACAAATTTTCTATTAAGCACAGGAAGGCAACAACATACAAGCCAAGCACAAATGGACAGGTGGAATGAACAAATTTTGTGTTGTGTCAAATTCTAGCAAAAGATGCAACCTTGCAGGTACATAAGTGGGATAAAAGGATTCATGCAGCATTGTGGGCATATAGGGCAACATCAAAGTCAACAACAGGATACTCCCCATTTCAGTTGGCTTATGGCATTGATCCAGTTCTTCCTATTGAGTTTGATATTCCCACTGTGAGAGTTATGAAAAATGAAAGGATGGATGAAAGTGATTCAGTAAAAGAAAGGTTGGTACATCTTCATTTGCTAGAGGAAATGAGGGAAATAGCGAAGGATACAAGCTATAAGAAGAAAATGAAGCAGAAGGAATACTTTGATCAAAATATCCGTTGGTCTCCATTTCATGTGAATGACTTGGTTCTAGTATATGATTCCAGATACAAAAAAAGAAGACAGAGAAAATTTCTTCCAAAATGGATGGGGCCCTATAAAATAGTAGCTGTGCATGAAAATGGTACATACCGACTGGAGGAATTAGATGGCACTCCCATTACAAAATGGGTCAACCATGACAAGTTGAATATTTTCCAAGCACCAGAATAGTCTACTCCGAGGACGGAGTAGAAGCTAGGAAGGGGGAAGATGTCAACACTAAAATTTTCCTCCGTAATTTCTATTTCATTAATGTATGTATTAGGAATAGGATGTTGTTAAGTATAATTAGTAGTAGCGTCCGATAGAAGATAACGGCACTGCCAGTACGATGCCGCCAATAATGTATAGTACGGTAATAGTCAAAAGTACAATAGGAATGTTGTGGTAAAAAGTAAATATTTGTCGTAAGTGGTCCGGTAATGTTAAAATGTCAAAGTTGGGGTAAGTAGAGAAGTAGGGTCTACATGATTAGGAATTAGAAATATTATATTGGTAATAAGGACAAGGAGTGAGGTCATAAATATTTTGTGTATTTTATTTGTAAAAAGTCTAAAAATGTGGAACCCATGTGAAATGATAAGGTTTATCTTATCTTAAAAGATAAGCTTACATGTACAGATAAGAGTTAAGGTATGGAATATGATTCGTCAGAGTGGATTTCTTATCCTATCTTAGAGATAAGATGGATAAGCCTGGAAGTTCTATAAATAAAGAGGCCACCCCCCCTCATTTAGCATAGAAGGAAGTAGTGAGAAATATTGTATGAGTAAGTGTGTAAAGGAAGCCATCATTTTGAAGGTGTGTTAAAGAAGCCATTAAGAGGTGTAATTGTGAAGTTTCTCCCATAGTATTGGTGGAAGGCAAGTGAAGTCAGTAACACTTGAAGTACCTCATGGGTGAGATTGTAACAATTTCATGTTAATATTATAATTTACTCTGATATTTCAGATTTATCATCATTCCTTCTTATCATAGTCTATGGTATTCTTGTGTTATGTTTGTTGTTGTGTTTCCAGATTACATCCACCAAACTAAAAGTTGTGCATTAGTTAATAATCATAGCACGAGGAGTTTCCGATGAAGAATTATCATAGTGCCAGATTGGTGATGACAGATGCAAAAGGAGTAGCAAAGAGATAGTTCTTGATGTTGAGGGATATGCGTAACTGCTGACATCTCTCAAACATCAACCACCAATTTTCATAATTATCCCTCACCAATCCATATATCGTCCAATCATCAAGATAGACCTTAAGGAATTTATGGATAAAATCCTGAAATTCTTGTACTATAATACACGAAAACACAATAGGAACATTCTTTAGTCTAAAAGGCATGACCATGTAGGAAAACCTTCCCCATTTAGTTATGAAAGTTGTATTTCCTTGGTCCTTTGCAATTCTAACTTGATGATAACCTGAGAATCCATCCGTGAAGGAATAGATCTTGCGCCTAGCTACTCCCTCCAATATTTCTTCGGTGAAATGGGTGGGAAAGGGATCAATGACACATACCACATTCAAATCTCTGTAATCAACACAAATCTTTGTCATCCCATCATTTTTAATGTTAATAACCATTGAGCTGAGCTAGTTTGATTCCTCATCAGCCTCAATAATGCCTAATGTGATCATCTTGTGTATCTCTTCCTTTACCCGGACGCGTAGATTTGGGTACATTTGGTAAGTTTTCTTCCGAATTGGGCATGCTCCTTCCCTTAGCTTGATTTTCATTTCCCCTAAGGAGTGGTGAACTCCTTTTAGATCTCGGAACCTATAGGGAAATAAGTCCTTAAATTCATACAATAGATCAATGATATTTTAAATATCCTTTTTTTACCAATAGTGTCCTCGTTTGGTTCCAATTTTAACCTTAATTGTCTTGATCGGTTCAAGATAGGCGTGTGCTTATTCATCAGCACTATCTATTACTTCACGCGTACCCATAGTATTGCTAGCATCTAAGTTATCCACTTCTTCACCATCGATCACATAGAAAAAGTTTCCTTTCTCTTTCTCAATGCATGTACACTCAAGTTGTTTCTCCTATGATTCTTCCTTATCAAAACACGCTTCTAAACTAGGTTCACATAAAAATTCCATTATTTTATCCTCCGTCATGGCAGTATCTCCCATCATTAGGAAATTAACAACCTGCAACTCCTCATCCATCGATGGTTTGGTGCTTCGATATTCAAAATCTTGAAGGAGATTAAGCATCAACTCCTGCCAATTTCATGTCTGATGGCACATATTTGAGTTAATTTATCACACATGCGCATAGCCTTGTAAAGTGGAGTACAACTGATGCACCCATAAAGAAGGTGACATGGCTTCTATGCCTTCCATCCAATCCTTCTCACATTCTTGGATGTCAAACAAGTTGGGCTCCTTCCCATGATAATATCATATGATAGAAGGTGTATTTCTCCTATAAAATGTAACAAAGAATGTGATTCTCACTTCATGCCACTCTAGAAGGCTATCACTATAGGTATCCGACCAACATGTTGTGGTTCCGAGCAAGGTATAACTAAGCATCCCCCTCCTCTCAACCTCACTTCTCCATTGGGTCTCCATTTCTTGTAGGAAAACATCCTGGTTGGCTCCTCCAAAGTAACTTGGAATTTTTTTTCATTTGAGGTGCTTGATTGAACATGTGTTTGCTACCCTTGTCACCAAGCCTCTTAAGTGCCTTCCCAACAACACATATGTATCATGTGCCAAACTCTAACCTATCACGCTAGTTGTATCACTTATATATTGAGCATCTTCCCACTGAATAACACCCTCCTTTGTTGCTTGCACAAATTTAGGGTCCCAGATAGTGCACATGTAAATTCTATATAGGTCCTCTTCTCCTAAAGGCTCAATATAGGGTGTTGAATTCCCATCTTTTTGAGGAATGATAACCTGTTTCTCTTTCTTCTCAAATCTTATCTACCCCTTATTAAAACTCAAGTTAACATTGTTCTTATAGCACCAAGGGCACCCAAGTAACACTGGAAAGTTATCATCCTCATCAAGTGCTAAGAATTCAAGTCCCCAGTGAGTTTTGCCCCTTGGATAGTTATAGGAACATCATTTAAATCACCAATGGGCATTTCCCTTGTAGGCCATGTACAACACATTTAAATATGGTTGTAATAGGGGTCTTCCCATTTTATTCTAGGCATCCAAGGTGAGAACATTGAATCCCCTCCTATGTCAATAAGAATATTTCTTAGGAGCCTTCCATCATAGTTGTTGTTGTGGGGGGGAGGTTAGCATGCAAAACCTTCCTCTTGCGCTCTACTCCAACACTTGGTATCTTATTCCTCAACCATTATCCCAATAGAGGAATGATATTTTCTTGCCTCAACATTTTCCATACCTCCTTCACATCATCTAGATCCTTCAATGGAGCCTTAACACTCTTCTTCTGCTCTAAATTTCGGGATTGCTTCTTCTGACATTTAATTTACCCTTGAAGATTCTTGATTACGTCCATGATCTATTCATAGACTTCCTTCTGATGGGTAGGGTCCAGATACTTATCATATACCACCTCTTGTATCAAAATCAATGGTCTCTACCTTGGTATCTCCCTGGCACATGCAGCCTCATCTCACGTCATAACCAGTACAAGTTCTAACTCTACCTCATGACCCCCTCTTGGCATCCACTTCGAGTATTCTTTCTTAATGCTTACCATCCTGGTCCCCTTATCTTTCCAGTGTTGTTGGTTCATATGTTCAAATAGCTATGGGCATTTCTCATACTTTTTATTTTTTCAACACCAAGAAATTTGTAGTATATCAGGACTTTTACATTTATGGTGCTCCGTAGACCCAAAATTGTTACAAATTCCATGTGGGAACTCACTTTGTCTGTATCCACAGTTTCCTAGACCTTGGAATCATCCGCGAAAGCCTCTTACATGATCCCCTCCATCCATGCATCCTTCATAGTGGTAACCATCATCCTTGGAATTTTTTGCAATCTCGGTCTGGTGCACACCAATATTAATGGATTCATGTATCTAGTCAATAAATCTACAATCCTTAGTCTCATGAGTAGTAGAGGTACAAATATCATAGTAACAAGACAAATTCTTATTGATCACGCGTTGCAGTAGTGGACACCTACTATAATCATGATCCCCATGGAAAATCTCACAGTTTGCTTTCATAGCACACATCGATCTCCGAGGAAAATTATCCTTTTTTTTTCCCTCTACCTCTTAATCTGTGCACCATATCCCACTATGAGTCTCATGCACCAAGTTTGCATATAGCTTCTCTAACTACTTTTCCATTATAACAATCTGAGATTTAAGAAAAGGGATAACACCGGTATCAATGCTTCCAATAGCCTCGGTGCACAGGGTAGCCTCCAAGGGCTCTTGTGGGTCTGTGAAAGACTTATGTGATAATGCTCTCCTAAAATGCGTTATTAGTCCTCCAACAAACCATTGAGCATGCTGAGAAGGATGACTATCATAAGACAATTTTCATAAGAGATTCTTAAAACACATGTCATAATCCCACACACTCTCTGCCAAACGTTGTTGAATCCCTTCATCGTGATAATGCTCTTTTGTTCAAACTCACGAATACGAAATTCAGCTAAGAAGGCGTTATGCAGTTTAGTGTAATCTACCAATGTCTAGTGGGGGTCATACTTCTAATACAAACTATGTGCGCATCCCAGCAACATTTTTTAAAACTGATTTTTTTTCCTTTCTGGGGTATTGATCCCCTTTACGCACCATAATAGCTCATACTTGTGTACATGCTCTTTAGCATCCTCAACACCTTTGTAGTCTTGTAGGGGTAAAGAAATGTCAAAAATAACTTGCTGAGATGGTTGAGGCCCTTGTCCACCCAATCTAGAAGCTTGAGTTCCCCCACTGTTACCTCTACCACCAGATGCACTAGATCCACAAGCGCATGTCCCTCTTGATCCTCTACATCCACCAAGTTTGCTAGTTCCTATTCCACCAGATCCTCCTCTTGTACCTGGAAAGTGTCCTGAAGTGGTCATGCCTTGTGTCCCCATTGTCATGCTAAACTGGACGCCAATAGTTTGTGATATTGCACCACTACCAGATGTGTGTCCCACACCACTTCTAGATGTGATACCCAAGCTTTTTATACCTAAACGTTTCTCAAATTTCATTCCAGACAATATACCTCCAAACATAGGAAATGATTATGTAGCCATAGATGTGCCAAAATAAAAGTTATACCTCTTGGGTGTTGATCGGTCACTTCCTTCAATACCAACTGGGTTAGCAATAGTTATCTCTGGATTTGGAAAACTAAGTGCCAAGGGATAGTCAACAGGCCAATTAAGATGCATGCCAATGAATATCCTTTCTCCAAGGGACGAACTCTCATCAGAAGCTACAAGGATCTCTCTTCCACACTTCCCAAGATCGGGTAGCATAGAATAATCAGGCTCCACATCCTCTGCGTGAACCACAGTTCCTTTTTGAAACATCTTCCTCCATAAATCCATTAATCATGCAACTTTTCTTTATCTATCTAACTCCTTCCCACATGCTTCATTATATTTGATTCCTCTCTCTTCCCTCTCCCTTTCATCCACAACGTTCACCATATTTCTCCACCCTACCTCCCTCATCCAGTGCTTCGAAAAATCTTAGGCGGCCATAGGAAATGCTTCTAAAATCAGTGTAATGATTAGGATCATGATATCTAAAGGGATAGAATGCAAGAAGGATCCTCTTGGCTCCCTTAAGAACTCAAACTTAGTTATCTCTGGATAGGAATACATATAAATCATGTACTTCAAGGTGTAACTCGTCAACACTCTACTCCACCAATGATCAACAATACGTGTTGAAACCAGATCAACATCATGCAGCCTCTGATACTCATCTTGAGTCCACACGCAAGGTTTATAGAACTTGCTTGATCTAGATGCATAAGAAAAAATCCATTCATACAACACTATTGGGATGAAAAAGAAAAAGGTCCCATAAATCTCATGATATAAATGTTTTTCAACCCATTTACGTGCATCAAACTCAGGTCCAGTACTAAATCTCTGAGCGAACTCATCCTTTTTTCCTAGAAGCCATGCTTCGACACTATCTAAGGTCAAGCACTTTGTCATCATGCACTATTATCACAATATCTTTGAAAAGATATCTCGAAAATGTAACCAAGATGTATTTGTTTATTTACCCTTAATAACTTTACTAACCCCAAGCACACCAGCCTATCACCCAAAGGACACTAGGCGCTCAGCCAAGGCATGCACGGGTGCCGAGCCCCTCCTTTATGTGAGCTTTTTGAGAAGTTTCCACCATTAATGGAGGATGATTTACAAATGCGAGAGTATATTCACTTACTTAATATAGTTCAGGTAGCCACATTACAGTCAAAAGGGTCATATCAGATAGTATATAGTGATTGGAAAGGACCTAGCTCCCACAGATCCTTCCCCATATGAGACCTTATCTATATATTTCCCATTTTAACCCTTATTACATATCATAGTGTCATACAGAGGTTGATGGTCATCCATCACAACCCTTACCACTACTGCAGCACATTATTTTTCTACTTCTTATTCCTTATGCATTCCCTTTTTCTCCCATCCACTATGTGTCTCTCTTATCTTTAGCTTGAGCATCTCTCTTTATAGGATCAACAACCACCGGCATGCCTTATTTTTTGGATAGATCTCATGCCAAGTATCGATGTGGTCCTCTATTGGTGATTTCTTATTCATGTGAAAACCCTCCACTCTCTACAATGATGTCTTCTAGGAATATTCCCTTTATGGAATATTCTTTTCTTGACCTCCAAGGTTCCAGGTTGGCACCTTATCCACCCATCATGCCTAGTCACTTCCTCACGTTTTTCCTCAAGTCCCTCTAGAATTCCAAATATGGCTAAGTCTTTTAAACTCATGTTGTGCTTCCCGCGTGCACCCTGGTTTCACTAAAACCCTTGTTAAATCCCTTTATCATGCATGCTTTCCTCTAAGCACCCTTCTTCTTATTGGTCTTGCACGTGTGCACATTTTTTACTTAGTCAATATTTTAGGGCCCAACAAGATTCATGCCTCTCTCCCACATGCAATGTACTATATATATTTCATGAGCAGTAAAAATTATGTTCTGTGTTAGTTATTCTAACCTTTGCATGATTTTTTTCTCTCTTACCACTCATTGCAGCAGGGTATTCTATGCATATTTCATGTTCATTCGCAGGGTTTAGTGTATTTCTCTTAAATAAATGAATATTGTTTGTATTTCAGGATTGTGTTTCAGTGGTCCAACCTCCCCTTAGTGCATTGGCTTGATTTTTGGTTTTTGTTGCATCTATCCAACCTCCCCAGGGTTCACACTTTCACCATTTTGTAGGGCTAGGGAAGTAATCAACACTCATTTCTTGGTGTATCACTTCCCTTAGTGTAGGTTTCAATTCCATGAATCTTTCTCCCTATCCTCTTGGAAGCATTAGATTAGGATTAGGCTATAGTTTTTCCTACATTAGGAGTAGTTAGTGGTAGGTAAGGAGAAGGAGTTGGCCTTCTCTGAAGAGATATCACATTTCACAGTGTCCCACACTGAGGATAGCTCCATGTTATCCAATCACGCTGAATGCCCCATCTCAAACAGGGCAATTCAGGGGGTGATGTGATTCCGCATCAGCAGCTATAGAAGTAAAGGAAATAGTGGAAATAAATATCAAAGACTATTCTACAAGTATAGTAAGATAAAACAATATGTGAGAAAATGTTTTAATTTTGCATTCTACAAGTTTTGATACAAGACATGATATTGAACCTAGGTTTATGATTTTTGCAAGAATTTAATTTTTGTAGTGATACAAAACTTTTTATAATTATATATTCATTTTCTTAGAGAAATTTTTTTATTACCTATAAGTTTAGACATTTAGCATAAAAGACCATGAAAAGTCATCAAAATTAGAGAATGATTCCTATGTAATAAATTATTATTTTTTAATCATAGACTCATTAAATTATGATTACGTATTTGTAGGAACCATGAAAAAGTGATATTATACTTTATAAAAAGAAGAATATAAAACATATGTATAAAAAAAGATGGTTCAACTATGTTTTCAATTTAGAAGTTGATTTTTCTTATTTTGTACCATTTCTGTTTAGAAGTTTATTTTCACACTTTTAATACATATCATCCCTATAATCTTCTCATGTGAAATAGTTTTTCTAGGGATTCATCAATGTTTCCTGTGATATAATTTTGCTCAGATTATAACCGTGAAACAGACAGAACAGTAAACATGACCACAATGATTTCAATTCATTCGGGATTAATTACACTGGAGGGATTACATACATATATAGGTAAATGACATCCTTAAACTAAGGAGTCAACTTCTATCCCTCATATCTCTCTCATGATCACTCAGCATCCCACTTATCTCTCCCAATACCTATTCTCACTCAACAAACCTAGAATCTCTCTAAGAGATCTCTACGACTTGTCACTAACTCATTATTTGCACAATAATAATGTTCACAATATTAAAATATTCCTAACATTCACTCCCCTATTGTTAACATTATTATTTCCACACATACACTCCCCTAATGTGAACAATGTAGAGAAAAACATTCACACGTCTTCTACAGCTTGCGTACCTCTGCATGCTCATGATCTTGGTACACATATGGACCTCAGTCCAAGGTAAGAACCCCTGTTCATCAATACGAACCCCTGTTCGAAAATAACGGACCTCTGTCCTAGGTACGAGCCCCTGCTCATGAACCTCTGTTCATCCTCTTCAAGAAAAACATGATGATGCTTTTTCTTGTGCTTTTATCTTTCTACTATAACATATTTACATCAGGAGGTTATAAAAGGAAATAAAATTCTGAACAAGAATGTGACATCTGTTCTTATTACAAACAATGAAACACAGAACTGAAAAAATGCCACAAACTCATTATGTGGCCCCATCGCTTGCGGCTGGCGAGAGGACGCTGGTTGTCCTCCTTCCTCCGTTACCTACTGCCTCCATCAATGTCCCTGCTAACTCAACAAAAAATTATAGTCAAGGACGATACGCGTTCCCTGTCGCGATACAGGGCGGGGTCGAGGGGCGGAGCCCCCGAAGCCAAAAACAGTTTTCATTTGCATTTTTCTTTTAAAAATTGAGTGTCAGATTACACCGAAAATGCACTCATTTGTCCTTTTTTTTAAAAAAAAAAAAAACTTTTCGACTCAATTTTGATGACAATAGAATGACAACAAATAGATACCCTAAAATCACCTATTTTGACAATGACATACAACTCACAATGACTATTAACATTAATGACATAACAATGATACTTTCTACGACATTAAAAATTTGACTAACAAATAATATAGACTTTAAAATCCACGTGATAAGATTTGACAATATTGGCTTTACTTTTAAACACAATGGACATTACTCTTTTAATTAGAGAAATGTGGACCAATTAAATATCTATCTAGACCTAAAACCACCTAAATGACACTTTATGACTTTGACTAGCCCGATAAAATGACCATTCTAGACTGATTTAGACTCAACAAAATAACTTTATAGTGACACATATAGAATGGAAGTCTACTAACTAAAACAATAGACATATATATTTAAAAAAAAACTAAATACCAATCCTCACGCAATATATTGAATCACCGTGGAAGCTTGTAGTTGAAGCGGTCATGTATTGACGTGGACATAATTATGCACTCAGGTCTGGCTAGCATGTGCGCACAACTACCAGAATTCTCCTCTTTGATCAAACACACATGACATGTATAAACTGTTCCGGGATGACAGCTGGTTCAGCCAATCGAGACAACTGGCACACAACTCACGCAAAGACCGAGATCCACACACAAAAATGATCCTAAACGCTGAGATATCTCTCAGACTGTAAATTTGATCATTTAAATATAAAATAGCAGGCAATAACAATAACAACTCTGTTCATCGAACCATGGAGAACCAAATGTGATTGAGGGAGTTGCTTGATCGCTGGAAATACGTGGATGAAAGTGAAGAAATAGAACTGATGCCACACGGACAGATCACAGGTCTGTATGTTGATGGAACACCGAATCAACTGAAACAGAAGATGATTGCGCTTCAATGCACCCGATCCTGAGTGAAAGTGGCACCCTTTCGTTTGCCTCTCACTAGGATTTACACGTTCCAAGATTTCTTATTTACTTGTTAATTTGACTGATCTAGAAGAGGATGCTTACTAGGACCGATCTGATGTACAATGAAACTGACAATATTTTCACGAGATTTAACAAAAATAAATTTAAGACATTCCAAAATAAATACGAACATCTTCTCATAACAACTATCTTCCATCAGCAGGGCAGCCAGAACTTGTAGTGGCTCTACCCTTTCACCGATCAAAGACACATTTTGCACATCGCTCTGATACCAATGATATAATTTTGCTCAGATTATAACCGTGAAACAGACAGAACAGTAAACATGACCACAATGATTTCAATTCATTCGGGATTAATTACAATGGAGGGATTACATACATATATAGGTAAATGACATCCTTAAACTAAGGAGTCAACTTCTATCCCTCATATCTCTCTCATGATCACTCAGCATCCCACTTATCTCTCCCAATACCTATTCTCACTCAACAAACCTACAATCTCTCTAAGAGATCTCTATGAGTTGTCACCAACTCATTATTTGCACAATAATAATGTTCACAATATTAAAATATTCCTAACATCCTGCAACATACAATAATTATTGGTAAATTTTAAGAGTTGATATTCTATCTTATTTTTGAAATATATAATTTTTCTCATCTTAAGAGGACGGCTATGGAGAGAGGTTTATCTATTATTAATAAAGTTAATATGGTATACAATGTTATGCTTAAGATGTAGGTGTAGGAAGAGAAAGTCTAGTAGTGGCAGAAGTGTTTGGGGTTCCCCCTCTGAGGAACAATTCCTGCGTCTGGTGTTGCACATCTCTCCTGGCCACTGTGATCAACCTAATGAAGAATAATATAAGCAATGACGCAATGATTGGGATCCCATTCATGAGATAGCCAACTCCTATTCCATCATTGGCGAGGGGGACAATCTAGATAATCTATCACCTCCTCCTCTAAGCACTATGTTCATTGCACTAGTGTAGGTTTTGTAGGCCTCCTTGTTCTCTAGAACATTTTCATCACTACACATTTTTTCAGTTTAAAAGCAGACTATCTTTGTAATTCTTAGTTTTTTTCGTCCTTTTGAGACAAGTTGATTTTTTCTCAATGTATTCTTGACTCAATTTAACAAGTAGTATAGTGTGTGAACTATTCCACCCAAATTCTTTATGTGATAAAAATGTGTACTATACATTTTCTTATATATATATGCAATTAACTCAAAGTTAAAAGGCGATGAACTCCATAAGGCAAGGATATAGTAAAATATATTATGGCTATAGAAGTAGAGGAAATAGTGGAGATAAATATCAAAGACTATTCTACAAGTATAGCAAGATAGAACAATATGTGAGAAAATGTTTTAATTTTGTGTTCTACAAGTTTTGTTGCAAGACATGATATTGAACCTAGGTTCATAATTTTTGCAAGAATTTAATTTTTATAGTGATACAAAACTTTTCATAATTATATATACATTTTTTTAGAGAAATTTTTTTATTCCCTATAAGTTTAGAAATCTTAATATAAAAGATCATGAAAAGTCATCAAAATTAGAGAATGATTCCTATGTAATAAATTATTCTTTTTTAATCACAAATTCATTAAATTATGGTTATGTATTTGTTGTAACAAAAAAAGGTGAATATTATACTTTATAAAAAGAAGAATATAAAACATATGTATAAAAAAAAGATGGTTTGGCTATGTTTTCCATTTAGAAGTTGGTTTTTTCCTATTTTGTACTGTTTCTATTTAGAAGTTAATTTTCATGCTTTTTATACATTTCATCCCTAAATTCTTTTCATGGGAAATGGTTTTTCTCAGGATTCATCCATGCTTCCTGGAACATACAATAATTATTGGTAAATTTTTAGAGCTGATATTCTATCTCATTTTGGAAGGATATAATTTTATCTCATGTTAACCAGGATGGCTATGGAGAGAGATTTGTCTGTTAATAATAAAATTAATATGATAGACAATGCTATACTTAAGATGTAGGTGTAGGAAGAGAAAGTCTTCCTTAAGGTTGAACACGTTCAACTTAATATATCACATTGGGGTAATGTCCAATGCATTGTGTTGAGTTCCTCCACACTCTTTATGCCATCGTTTTCCCTCACAAGGCTATTGTTGAGGATTTTATAGGCACCGATTCAAAAGTCGATGGACCTCATCTTCCCTACATTGTCGCTTGCCTCCTACATTGCAATGTCCTTCTTACTCTCGTAGTGGCAGAGTTTTTAATCGGCTCGGTGGAACTACTAGTAGTGGTGGAAGTGTGTGGGGTTCCCCCTCTGAGGAAAAAATACTACGTCTCGAGTTGCACATCTCTCCTAGCCACCATGATCAACCTATTGAAGAAGAATATAAGCAGTGACACAATGGTTGGGTTCCCATTCATGAGATGGCCCACTCCTATTCCACCGTTGGTTGGGGGGACAATCTAGATTGTCCTTTGCCTCCTCCTCTAAGAGCCATGTTCATTGCAGTGGTGTAGTTTTCTGTGGGACTCCTTGTTCTCTAGAGCATTTTAACTCCTACACATTTTTTCAGTTTAAAAGCACACTATATTTGTAATTCTTGGCTTATTTTCGTCCTTTTCAGATAAGACGACTTTTTCTCGAGGTATTATTGACTCAATTTAACAAGCATTCTAATGTGTAAACTATTCCACTTAAAATTTATTATGCGAAAAAAAATGTACTACACATTTTCTTATATATATAAATGCACTTAATAATATAAAAAACAAATCTTAAAGTGGGCGATACAATTATCTTTTCACAACGCAATTTTGTTTTATTCGCCATGCTGCTGTCTAATGTCACCGAAACTCTTCCCCCAAGTTATGGCCGCCAAGATCAAATATGTGAAGTGGGTCGGCTATGTTTTCGATCTTAAATATAATATCAAATACAATATTAGATTACCGACCACCTCCATCTTTCTAACAAAAAACCCAGTCGTTTCTTTCACTTTTGTGTAAACAAATTATTTTCACCACATTTTGAACGGGTCCATGGTATTCACGAAGAATATAAATTATAAGGTTGAAGTTTCGTGAATACATAATGATAAATTATGATGAATACATACTCAGTCTCTGTAATTTGTTATTGATAATGCTGAAAAGACAGATAATGCAATATTTACCGAGTCAATTGAAGTGTTCAACTGGGAGTTGTTAAAATTTGGCTATATAAACCAACGAATCTCATGTTCATAATACACTACAATTCAAACGCAGAATCGTTTGCTTTGCTTTCTCCTTTTTCTCTCTGATTTCACTTATTTTTGAATAAGATGGATAATCGCATGATTTACTACACGGTGGGTGTTTATGTGTTGCTATGTTGTTACAGCGAGCACCGTACTGTCATGGCAGCCGATTCAGATCCCCTGCAAGATTTCTGCGTTGCAGACCTCCAAAGCAAAGGTGAATTCTTTTTAATTTTTCTGTCTTTGTAATGTAATGTTTGGATGTGACGGCTTACTAACACACTTGGATATGATTGAACAGTTTTGGTGAACGGGTTTCTGGAGAGGACTTCTTCTTTGCCGGACTGGGGAATGCGGGGGACACAAACAATCAGGTGCGCTCCAACGTGACTCCCGCGAATGTTAACCAGATTGGCGGGCTCAACACATTGGGAATATCGTTTGCTCGTATTGACTTTGCAGTGGGCGGAATAAATCCTCCTCACACTCACCCGAGAGCCACGGAAGTTCTGTTCGTGTTTCCAAAGGCGTTGGTTCATTTCCAGCAGAATGTCGGGCAGGAAAATGCGGTGGTCATTGCTGGATTGAGCAGCCAGCTTCCCGGAGTTCAGACCATCGCCAATTCTCTCTTTGCAGCAGATCCGCCCCTCCCAGATTCCGTCTTGAGCAAGGCCTTCCGCATCACCGAAAAAATAGTTCAGTACATTAAGGCCCAATTCAAATATTAGGATAACATCGAAATTGAATAAATGGTACTAGTGCTCTATTAAATAAAAGAAAAATAAAGTTATGTCGTTCTCTATTATAATACCACCAAGAAGACACCATCTATGGTGTACCAGCTTGCCTGTTAATTATTATGGATCTGTCCTTAAAATTGCCTCCTATGAATTTATTACTATATAGCAATAATAATGTAAATGATGGGCACATTGATAAGACGGAAAAGCATTTAATTTATTTTTTTTACAAAGTTTGAAAACTCGAATGCTTATACAATTATATTTGAAAGTAATAAACATGAAGTTCTAAATACCACATTATGGTTATTGTAATGTTAGAAGAACAAATAAGAAATAAATAATCTTACTCAAAATCCATCCTATATGTTTCGATGAGACGAACTCAGGGGAAATCTTCTCTATATGTTGCGGCAAGTTCTCAGCATGTTTTCGGGCCCTAAATCTGCCATCTTGAGGCTGAAAATTAGGATTTAAGTTATAGTTTAGTTTTTTCCTATTTTTGGGCATTAGTTAATTTTAGTCTATTAGTTGTATTATGAGTTAGAAAGTTGGCAATTCCTCTAATTTAGGGATGTAGAAGATGCGTGGCAATTTTTTTTGCCCGTACGAATAAGCATGCGAACTTACTAAGAATAGTAGGTTTTAGTAAATTGCTAAAAATAGTAATTTCTGCCACCTAGAGAAGATTTAGTCTGAGTTAGTTAGAGTTTACTTGGCAAGTCAAGTTGGGAATTGTTTTCCTATTTAGGAAACATTGTACTTCATTATTTAATAACGAAGAAGGAGATCTATTTTCTTTGGAGTTCATATTATTTGCAGTAAATCAAGTTTGGTTAGAATTTGTCTACATTATAATTTGTCATATTTCACAAAACCATGACTTGCAAAATGCTATAATGGTTCATGAGTTGAACAAATGACCTATAGTTTACATAAATATATTCTTACACCCGATTAATTAATAGAATTTTGGGTCAAATTCATGGCCATTTTCATTGGAGTCTTTCTTTATAGACAGGCGTCCATCGAAATTGTTTACTTATAATGTGTTTTTTTATTTATGTAACCTATCTTATTTCACAAAACCATTATAGACAAGCATCCATCAAAATTATTTACTTATAATGTGTTAGGGATTTATGTAACCTGTAATATTTCACAAAATCATAAGTTCAACTAACAACCTAAAGGTTAGATGGCTTGGAGTTGACCAATGACCTAATTCTTTATTCATTTTTTAAATGGAGATATTTTTATTTTAAATGAAAACTCCATGTTGTGAATAAAACTAAAGGGAGACTATAATTTTTTTTTCTAGGATTGAACATATAACTTATGATAAACTTACAAGTGGTTTAACCATGTAGCCAATTGAAATTTATATGATAATAATGATGATTTTAAATTATAAAGGTTTATATCATGTATCTAACATATTTTGTAATCATGTTTCTTAATCTATTTTTAATATTATCTTTATGCAGGTGTCATCCTTATTATGTCCATTTTCCCTATAAGTCTTGCATTAATTTCCCCTTAGTTTTTTATAAAATATCCCTATGTTTTTTATTTATTCACATGCTTCCCATGATTTTTTCTCTCTCTATATATATTCTTCTTTTTGGTTCAATAACCATCTTCATTCTTTCAACTCTATATTTTAATTTTACAAAATTATCTGATGCATATCATTCCTCCTTTCTTACTTTAGAGTCTCCCCATCTTATATTCCTTTTAAACAATATAATTTATTTTAATAGCTGCTTGATGGAATTCTAATCTACAAACTATCTCTTGCACAGTGTAAGAAAATTACCTCCATAAAGAATCAACTCAACTTTGACTTTAGATCAGACTTTATACAGCTAGATTTTTTGCTTTGCATGTATTGGCTCAAGCATGGCCTCGAGATATATCTATTCGCAACACTCGGAGGTCAGTTTTCCACGGACTATTTCAACAAACTTAGCATGTGTATACTTCTAGAGTAATAAATGTCTAAATTTTATTGTCGTCATGCAAATCATGAGTTTTTTTGGTGTCTAAAATACATTTTCTCTATTTCAGTGATTTTGTAGGAAGTCATTTTTTTTAAAATAGAGTATCAAATCATAGTTTTGTTAATAGATTTATTTATGTATTGTATGAAAAATTTATATAGTTATTTATATTGTTATTAAATTAATTACTTTTACAAATTTTTAAATAAAAGATTCAATGATAGAATATTTTTCTCTACTCATGGTTAGAAGTTAATGATAATTTTTTTTAATTAAAGATCATTTGTGTTATTTTACCTGTAAATCTAGTCAAAAGTCTCTATAGAATTTCATTAAATCATGTTTTGTTTATTTTGAGTTAAGTGTTAATACTAAATAATTAGTTAAATCATGTTCACATATCATTAGTTATAAAAAGCATCAATAGTCAAAAGTTCAAAACATAGAAAAAACTTCATCACAAATGTATTTTTAGTGTAATATGATGTGTTAAAATATAGTGTTCGACACTACGGTGGGAGATTAAATAAAGTAAAATGTGGAAACTTTTATGGTTCAACATCTAATTTTATGAGTAAGCAACACATTAATTGAAATATGGAGGAAAAGGAGGAATGATGTTTATTAGTAATCTATCATTAGTCACTAGTGATGAGGCTGCAAAAATACATTAGTAGCAACACATTTGTACTAAATCTAGTAAAGTTAAGATCAATTCCTATGTGATAATTGTAAATGTCCCATATTTTTTGTGATCAGTGTAGTAGTGATCACCAATAATGACTAATAATGTTATTAGGACATGGTATTCAAATTTCCATTATTTTATTATTTGAGTTGTATGGTGTGTGCAAAATAAAATATTTTATTCATTCCCTACTAATTTTGAAAAGAGTATAATGTGCATATCATATATGGTGTAAATAGTTGTATAAGAGGGTAACTGACAACAAAGACCCTCCGACATCATATATCCTTTGACTATCATACTTCATTGGAAGATGGTCATTTAGTGATAAGTTCAATGGAAACTAATAAGAGATAATTTCTCGTATGTAGGTGATCATGTGCAACAATATGCAAACCTAAAGTATGCATTAGCATATGATTCTTTTTCTAGTTAAAAAGGTGCATAATTCTTTGTTATGTTTGAAAAAAGGGAAATGTTAGGAAACATTTTCTTAGTGCTCAAATTAATTGAGCATGGGTAATTATATTATCTTGGATAATATAGTAGTATGTGTGTAAAGTGATAATTCACACAGTGGTAAATGCTATTGTGAGTAATTGGTTATATAACTAACTTTTTTAATAAACAACTTAGATTAATAATAGTGATTGATAAAACCTCTCACATATAATAGACTTTATGTATTTTTAGTGATTGTTTATAGGAGATGTGACTCCTATAAATATGTAATGTGGCTCGGATGAATAATGCACATAGATAATATTATTCCTGTTGATTTTTCTTTGTGTTAAATCCATTGAACACATGTGAGTAACCTCTAAACCAAAATTAGATTCATCAATTTCTCTGCAAGAATTATTTTAAAGGCCATAATTTTTAGGAATATAATGTTATTGCTTCACATTAATAGTTTTGTATGAAATATAATATTTTGTATAGTGGTTGTAACCAATTATGCAGATAGGTTATGGGAGATATTTATTGGGTGAATAGTTGAGAAAACTCCTTGTTTATAAAAGAAACTTTGACTCTAAATATGTATCACGTTTTCTATTAAATTAGTGTGAAGAATTGTTGTTGTGTTTATCTATCTCAAATCTACTGCTCTTTGATCATCTAGTATTAGAGAGATCCTACTCCTCTCTTTGTGATGAGTTTTTGAAATGCCACTAGAGGTAGTTTGTTATCAGCTATTGCCTTGTGTATGAGCTATTATATGTCATGGATAATTTTTTCTTTATAGATTGTTGTACGCGTATTTCACATCAAAACATGTATCTATATCTATTTTGATCTCTGTGTTTGGAATATGGTGTCGTGAAAATTTCCCTTCAGTCAAGGAGTTTTGGTCATGTTTTACTCTTGACGTTGCTTTCGTAAAGAAAGAAAGCATAATTTTTTTGAGTTGAGCTAGGAGCATTTCATGAAGTTACAAAGATGTCTCAGTCAGTAATATTTATTGATAGCACCAAGTTTTTTTATTAAGAATAGATTTTTAAAAAAACTATTCATCATTTTATTTGTTATATTTTCAAGATTTGCATCGAATTCTAGTTTTGTTTTCATGATAGTTTGTAGGATAATCATGGTGTGGGTACTTGGATGGGATTATCAGCTCCGTATGATTAAAGCCTTGGCCAATACATGACTATGCAAATTAGTACCTTCATATATATGTGATTGATGCCAACATTAGATGAATTAATTCTTTCATCAGTGGCATATCTGGGATCTATGAACGTATTGCTAGATTTTAGAATCGAATCAATTACAATGTGGTATAACAGATCTATCAAGTAAACATCTCTTATCCTAGGTGGATACAACTTGATTTGGAGACTATAAACCTCGACGTCTCCCACCAACCTTTCAGTGAATGTGTGACATTCAAACTGAGACTCCCATTTCCTAAACTCACCATGTGTTGTGTTCCAAATTGCTTGGTATTTACATTCTCACACATGGTCTTAGGTATAAAAAATCAAATTGTTTTTTGTATTTGCATTTTGACCAATACTTTTGTGTCTAATTTCCTCATGCATATTTGTTGTCAAAAATCCTTTATAAATTCATGTTCACTATGACTCCATGTTTATATTCAGTACCATTTATGTCATTATAAATACATCAATGTGTAGATGATAACATGTCTTTTTAAGGTTATTAATTTTGGCCCTTTGTTAACCTTGGTACTTTATATGTTAGAAGTTCGTATATATGTAAATATAGTGTTATTGTTCATTCAAATAAAATTAGTAAGAGTCATGTCGTGATAGTTAATTTGGGTATCAATTAAAGGCTATCAAAATTTCAAGTCATTCCTCCAAGTGTCATTAAAAGAGTCAAAAATAAAAGTCAAATCTCTTTTATTTTCAAGAGTCAATCATTGTAAAACTTCAAAAAATAAAAAACAAAAAATTCCTTATGGAAGCATTTTTCGGTGGAATCCAACGTTTATTTAAGGCATGTTTTTGAGATTCATGGTCACATTATGTTGAGGTAGCAACATGAAACTAGAGGATAGAGGAAAATCAGGATGGAGGGCGATCAACACCTCTTGTCATTCGCCAATGACACGGTCATATTTTTTTGTAGTGACATTATTGTGGTGTGAGTATTTTCTTTTCATTTTTGAAGTGTGTTTCTTTATAGAGTTTCTTTTTTGTGTGGTTTTGGATATTGGAAAAGGATTTGTGTTGGAGCACAAATGATTGTTAGTGATCCTCTGACTGACATGATCCTTTGACTATCATACTTTGTTAGAAGATGGCTCGCTTGTGAATACGTTCACTTGCATTAGTTACCATGTGTATCAAGATCTAACTAGTAAGATCTGGTCAGTAGTATGTAATTAGATATAGTTCTATTCTTAGTGTTTGTGTGTGGAAATCTCACATTGTAGGGGGGAACATGACATAAATGGTCCATTTCCATTTTGCGCCTAAAATGACAAAAATTAAAGGCACTTTCCAGTGGTAGTGGTAGTTTCCTATGTTGTCCAAGATCGAGTGGCATTGATCAACAATAATGGTTGAATTTAAGAGCATTATAATTATTATAGGAAGTAATGTGAAATCATTTTCCTATATATGTTATATTGTGAATTTATGTAATAAGCGATATGTGATTCCTATATACTCCCCTAATGTACAAGCATAGTGGCGAACAAAAGCACCATAGTAAGTCAATTCATCGATCTTGAAAGGGTTTGTGGGAGGATCTAGATAACCACATGAGGTGTAAAATTGATGGGGATTTTTTAGGTCAATTTTTTTGGTAAGCCTATTTAAAACCATGGAAGGAGAGAGCCTCTCTTTTTATCAAGATAATGAGTCACATAGTAGGACATGTTTTACAGGGGTGATTATAGTGCAGTTGAGTGTGTAGATGTTTTTCTACCATGTTCGCACTAAGGGGGATATTTTAGGAATATAATTGTTAGTGCTTAACATTAATAGTTCTGTATGATTTTTTTTTGTGTAGTGGTTATAACCACTTTTGTAGATAGGTTGTGCGAGAGATTTTCGGGGTGAATAGTTAAGTAAACTCGTTGTTTATAGAAGAAATTTTGACTATAAATATGTATCATGTTTTCTCTAAAATTAGTGTGAAGAATTGTTGTTGTCTTTATTTTTCTCAAGTATAATACTCTCTGATCAATATTATTAGTCTTTATTACTTTTTATAATATATTTGTAATGTACAGTCGCATCATTTCAATTGAAACCTATAAATGAGATCATTCGTTAGGGTATCATTATCCTTTTTTTAAGAGGGGAAGCTGCTTTGGGCGGAAATTATTTGTAACCCTATTAAGGAAAATTTCTTGGAAGATGTAATTAATTTCAATGAAAATGAGGATATGAGGTCTATCCTTAAAAAATAGTGAGTAAGAGATATCATTTGAAAGGATCATTTCTCTTTAGGAAAGAAAAAGTGATAAAGATAATAAGAAAGTATACAAAGATAAATATATGAAGGTCATTAGAGATGATTTGGTTCTACAAATATCTAAACCCCTATGCTTATGAAAGAGAGTGTTAAAAAAAATAAGTTTTATGAAAAACATGAAATCCAGATAAATGGGATAGTAGGAGTGTTGGTGGGGATAATAAAGATGGGATTATTAGAAAAATTAATGGCAATAAAACCCATCCCAATGTGAATAAGAAAAAACCACCCCTACAAAGAAAAAGGAGTAGGCCAAGTATGAAATAGTATTCAACACTCAAGGGAAACATAAAGGAAACATCTATTGTTCAAAAAAATCATTATTTTCAAGAAGATAAAAGAAGATCCTCAATTAGAGATTTGAGGAAAAGAACTAGGAATTATGTCACAAGGAGGAAATGAATAGGATGGAATTTGCTTACATGGTGGATATCTTGATTAGCTATATGGGGTCAGGGGATTCCCAATATTGATAACTTCTCATGTCCTATTTTATGTTTTCTAGATTTCAATGATTTGGACTTTCTGTGATATTAAGCATATACTTTTTGTAATTTTGTCTAACATGTTGCTAAATTTTGTTAAAAGTTAATTGATGCAAAAGGGTATTCCTTTGTTTCAGTTAAATCCCTCATATTTTTAATGATTATGAGAAAAATTAAATTGTATTTACTTACCCTATCTAATAAAAACATCATATTAATAGAAATATATTGAATTTTCTCTCGTTAATAGATAATGAAACCATAATTCACTGATACAATTTTTTAATTTGGATTTTTGAGGATTAAATTTGTTGCCATTTAGAACATTAATACTTTAATGTAATGTATTAAATCTATGCAAGGTTTAAATGGTATATTTTTTTGTTTAATATTTCAAACCACCATGCATAGACATAAGTGTAGAGAAGAGTATTATCAATCATTAAATTCATTTACTATCCAATATAAACAATTATGTCAGCCACTTGACCTGATATCTACTTACAATCATAGTTAGCCATGTGGGGAGTTTAAATGAGGAACATTGATGGTGAGCCATAAAAGGTTTAAAAGCTTTAGAACTATAAGTTTAACTAATTAAGAAAATAATTACAATGAATAAATGCTAATCTAAATATGTACCAACACTGTAAAATAAAGGTGCAATGAAATACATATATGACCCAAGAAAAATAAGATAGAAAATATGAAACCTTAGTTGGAAATGTGTCGATAAAATACTTAGTTGATTTGTGATTAAAGTTGGACTATGTCGAAGTGATAAATAGGAGGGAAGTATCGCATTGAAGCCTCAAAAATTGTGCAAACATAGGATCTTCCAAGACTGGGGTGCCTAGCCTTAGTCAAGGGTTTCTAGGGCACTGCATACCTTCTTTGGGTGCCTGTGACTACTCAGAACCTCAAAAAACCAATTTTGCATGGTCATGAGATGTTCGTTGTCCTTATCTCTTTGTCGTTAATATGCCACACTAAGTTCACTAATGTAGCCTATACCCTGAAATAAAGAAATGACCTGTAAAACTCACATCACATCAACTTCAAAAAATAAAATAATCTAAATGAGGGGTTATATGTTTCTCGTCTGTAAAATGAGTGAACTTATGACCGAGTACTACACTACATCTCAATCCCAATGTAGTTTTATGTGAGTATGTGTTGAAATCGTGCCCTAGATGAATTTTGTGTGTTTCATTCTTAAAAATTAGTAAGTAGCTTGATGTAAATGATATAAATACATGTGTGTATGAAAAAATGAACTTCCCCTCCCATACATGTATGCAGAAATGACAGTCCCTTGTACCTTTTTTTGGGCTATATGAATGCTTAAATGATCTTAGAATGGCCTTTGAATGTAACCTTAGGTCGTGATAGTTAATACTTAGTGTTTCATCCTTTATTAAGGTCACATAACTTTACATTTATATGATTCCCTTGCTTAAATTTCATAATTAACCTCAAAAAGGTTGACCACTAAAAACATAAGATGCCCAAATGGATATAAAGGACCTAAAATATGTGAGCTAAATACAAAGAGGTCAGGGGCACTCTAAGGGGAAAAGGGTGCCTGGGCGCTGACGTCTTGGATGGGCGATGGTGTACAGAGTTAGAAAATGCCGAAAGTATCGAAAAGACAGACTGGGTAAGGAAAATTGTAAGGCCGATAAATAAAAGGCAAAATAGAACAAGAAAAGATGGCCAAAGACAATGGTCAGTTAGTACTTTTCTTACTTAAGAATCATATGAATAGTAGTATATGAATAGGACCTAGAAATGTACCCAAAGTGCATGATTTAGTGTCTATATTTTCAAGGGAAAAACAAAAGGTCCATTTTCTTGCAGCAGTTCCAAGTATTGAAAAAGTATCACTAACCAAAAGCTTCATATGAAGAATATGCCATCATAATAGTTGACATTTGGCCTCATTATAAGATTTTCTAATCATTTTAGCCATTTTTTGTCATTGAGAATCAAAGGACATTAAATAATTTGTATTAAGAGAGTCTTAAGGTGAGATCGTTTGTATAGATTTCATGTTTATACTTGTTATTTATATCGCTTGATGTGTGATGATGTGTGAAGATGTGCGATTGATGTGACTTTCAATTCCCATAAGGACGGACTTGCCAAAGAGAATAACAAAGTAGTCAAATATGTGTATATGATAAAAACAAGTAAAAATCGTTGAAGAAAGTATGTAAAAATACAAAAAGGAATATGTGATCATGATCCGTAATGAGTAAGAGGGTGTAGAAAGAATCCTGAAGATGTTATACAAGAATGAGATATTTGGGATATCTAAATCCAGCTGCAATGAATGTGAGTTTTTTTTGAGATCTTGTGCTAATAATGGAAGAAGTGTAGGGAGAAAATTCTAGTGTCATCCTCTAACCTTTAATTTCTTCCGGAAGTGTAAATACAACTGCAGATGCTATGTAAAAATCCAATCTGGTTCGATCCAACATGCAAGTAGAAAGGAAAGTGTAGTATATGCATGTCGAGTGTTCAAGGCTCAGTACCTTCATGATTTAACAAAATTTAAATTTTTAACAAAGGACCGAGATTAAATGAATATAATGATAACATGCAAGATCTAACATGCAAAGTACAAGAAAGTGTAAGTAATAGTGAGATAAGAATGAATTAACTTGTATCTAGAGATCTGGATTGTATCTAGGTTAGGAAACATGCTAAGAAGGTTGGATTTGGACTGTTTAGGTTCTATTTGAGAATTTGGAGTATGGAACTTCTTTAGACAGAACTGTCTAAAATGGGGAGAAGGATACACTTCCTAGGGACTGAGTGCTCACCTGATCTTAGGGTGCTAGTGTCGACTAGTAAACACTTTGTTTCTATGTCTTTTCAAAGAAGGTTCGAAATTAGCTCCTTCACTGAATTAAATAAAATACAAGTAAATGGGTAATAGTTAATGGTAGAGACTATGGCACAACTGTGAGATAAAGTAAATAAACTTAGTAAAGGAAGTATTTGCAACACCTAATCTTAAATGCTTAAATATGTAAATGGACAATAATTAGCCTATATATGTCCAAGAAGGAATCCTAGAAAGAACTCAACTGAATAAAAATTGCCTATCAAATAGTGTTGTAGGGGTGATTGGAATAATAATAGATAGTAGGAATGACTATGAAGAGGTTGCGAAAAGGATGGAGCTAGAGGATCTAGCATAGATATGGAGTGGTTAGAGAAGGACTGGGGCTACCTGATCGGGTCCTCATAGATCTAAAACTCTTTCGATGCCCCGGTCTATGCAAAAGCTATAAAACTAATACCTTCACCAGGGATAAGAGATAATTATGGAAGTGCTTTGATATAAGTGTCTACATGGAGATTCAGTCAATAGAATCTACATGCTACATATGTACACCAATAATCCAAGATGATATGAAAGACCTAACAGTGTACCCCAAAACTTAAGCATAAAAACCTAAAAAATAAAAATGCATATGAAGGGGTCATGACTTGACCTGCAACTAGCAATCATGGTGGCACATATGTCCACTAACTCAGCATGTACACTTCACATGGCAGAACTAATGTAGTTCTATGTACAAGTGTGTGTGAATCATGCCCTAGGTTTCTCTTGAATGGCAGCCACACTTTGCATGCAAGGATGTCGAGCAATAACTGTTAGTGCAAAATTATAGCACCCCTGGATGCTGATCAGACTTCTAGGTTGATCACTCTTGCATCCAGTGTAATTGCACAACATGGAAACCTCTCTCCAAGTGTGGGACTTGGAAACTGAGAGAGGAATCTCTAGATTAGAGGCTGGTTCCTCAAACTCCTCTGATTTAGATCTATATTTTGCAAAGCTACAGAGGTCTAGATCCTAATCCTATTCTAACTTGCAAGGAGACAGGGGTAGAAGTGCAAAAAATTGAAACTAACTAAAGATGGTGATGCACCAAAAAGGAGTGGTGAAACATATTAGTCATGCAAATAGACACAAACCAAGGTTCACAACATAAAAACATACACAGACTGATAATGTATAATTTAGCATTTGAAATCAAGCGAATAATACAAATAGAGGATTGAAACCCATTCACAGAGCTTGCATTATCAATTTAATATCAAAATACACATCACACCCTCAGAGAGGTAAAGAAAACTGTTACAATCCTTGGAGAGGTCTGATACTTTATTAATCCCTTGAAGAAGGTGAAAGAAGAAGTCTGCTATGCCCAAAAAATGTTCCCCCCTTTGAAATGAGCCCAAAACTGGCTTTTAAAAATGCAAGGGTCGAACCCAGGGAACAGGAGACGTACAAGGGCATGGGAGCCCATTATTTCTTGACTACAGGTGTATTAAAACAGCATGGAGGACCTTACAAATCCATACCCTGTCATTTTGACCGGATTACAGGAGAATGCGACCCATTCTGCGTTAACTATGGTCGCTGGAATGTCATTTCCGGCCATGAATACGTGTCAGAGCCGTTTCTCAATTTTTCTCCCTCTATACTGCTCCAAAACTCAAGATTGACCCTGGAATCGTGTAGAGAATTTCACCAGATTTCCGTTGATATAAATAATGTGAAAATCCGAGCTCTGGATCAAAAGTTATGGCGATCTGAAGATCTAGGGCACAAAACAGGCGAAAGCGTGTTTTGAAATCCTTTCCCGTGCTCTGCCACCTGGACGACACGTGGGACGTGCTGATTGGACGAGTAATTCTCTCTCCTCTATCTTTCATGGGCTTTCATTTTGAAATTCACTTGTGGGGCCCTTAACTGGACACGTGGCGCTATTTCATTGGTTCGGGCTGACCTTTTAAAACTTGCCCTTTGACCTTTTTGACCTTTTTTTCCCTGAGACACGTGGCGGATTCTGATTGGTTCTCGGCCATGCCGGATTTTTCGCGCCCTTCGCATCCTTTTGTCCCAGACATCCCAATTGCCTTCAGACTATTTTGACGTCTTTCGCCCGATTTGGCCGGTTCGCGCCTTTTCGGCCCGCTTGTCCTGATTGCCTTCGGACTGTTTTGACCTCTTTCGCCCGGTTCGACCGGTTCGCGCCTTTTCGGCCCGCTTGTCCCGAACTGTCCCTCTCAGTAGTTAGTTGATTTTCTCTTGGTCGAATCGGCATTTCGTGCCCGCCGCATACTTTTGTCCCATTTGTCCCATTTTCTTTTGGACTGCCTGTGCTCATTTCGGCTGAACCGGCCGGTTCGGGCCTTTTTGTCCCAAACGTCCCGAGCAACACTTAGCCAACTTTTCTTCCTCTTTCATCCTTATTGGCTTTTTGCGTCCACCGCGTACTTCTGGCCCGATTGTCCCAAATGCAATTTTGAGCAGGACTTAGCCAATTTTCACTCTTTCCTGGTTCAACCTAGTTTCCTTTCTGCTACTTTTTTGCATTTCCTCAGAGCTTGCTCCCTGTTTCTTCAGCCAGGGGAGTTAGAAAAATACCTGAAGGGACCCTAGAAACCTGATTTTGCTCTGAATTAATCAATTTGCTTGGGATTTGAATCTTCTGATGCATGTTATCAAAATTTACCCTAGGGGGTGAATTTTGGATAACAATTTGGCGACTCAGCGGGATCATCTGCCTACTAGATGGAAAGACCAGTTGCCTGAAGCAATCCATTGGGCATGGAGTTATCAAATATTCTGTTAGAATCCAAACTGACTCAGAATGTGCAAGGGGCAAAATGGAATGTGACCTGATGAAAGCAAAGACATGCTAAACATCTCCATGGATAGCAAGCTGTGCCAAGGCACTTAGGGAAAACAAAACTAACTTACATCAAAACAATGTGCACCAGCACTTGGAGGAAAGAAAATCTAATCTAATATCTACAGGTGTAGTGAACCTCCCTCTAGAAGCAACACTTGAGATAGATTCCATTTACTGGAATCTGCAGTTCTTCACCATCCAATGAGGCCAATTGGAAAGCATTTTTGCTCTTGCACTTTGTGACCATGTATGGGCCACTTCAAATGGCATCAAATTTTTAATGCCTTCCTGGTTTTGCTCTGTCCACATCCCATTTCAGCACCAGATCTCCTACTTGAAAAGATCTGTCTTTGGCCTTCCTATCAAAGGTATTTTTGATCAAAGCTTGATCCTTTTCCATTGCTTGGGATGCCTGATCTCTGATCTCTTGCAGCTCCATCAACTCTGCATACCTCACCTCCATGGGCTCAAACTCTAGCAACTCCAGCTGTTTCATGAGTTCCAACGTTGGCAACTCAAGTGACATGGGCAAGATTGCCTCTCTTCCGTATACAAGCCTAAATGGAGAGTTACCCGTGGATCTTTTGGGAGTTATCCTATCAGCCCATAAGGCTGATTTCAGTTTGGTATGCCAAGCCTTCTGATTCTCATCAAGAGTCCTCCTAATGATCCTCAACAAGTTTTTGTTTGTAGACTCGGCCTGGCCATTACCTTGAGGGTAATAATTTGATGAAGTGCTCAGGTAAATCCCGTTCTTGACAGCCCACTCAGTTACTTTAGATCCGATGAATGCCAATGCATTATCAGAGACTATTGTAGCATGTACACCAAATCTGGTAGTTATCCCTTCGTAAAAGTCCAAGATGCTAGACTCATTCACCTCTTTGAGTGCTACTGCTTCTGTCCATCTGGTGAAGTAGTCTGTGGCTGTCAAAATCCATTTATGCCCTTGGCTCGAATTGGGATTGATGACTCCAATGAAGTCCAAACCCCACTGCATGAATGGCTGATCTACTGTAATTGGATGCAATGGAAGGGCAGCGAGTCTCTCTTTTCCTGTGAAGAATGCACAATTCTTACACCTCTTGATCCATGCATAGCAATCACTGAAGATTTTAGGCCAATAATAACCAGCCTTCATGATTTTCAGAGCTGTCACTCTTGGTGCAAAATGGCCACCAGCTGGTCCATTATGAAATTTTTCCAACACCCTTTGAATCTGACCTGTGTTAATGCATCTCAACAGCACTCCATTGACGTCCTTCTTGAACAAAACTCCATCAATGATGGCATATGGAATTTCCTGCAACCTGAAGTATCTTCGTTTTGCTTTACTCATTTCTAGAGGGCACATGCCCGTCTGTAGGAAATGTATCATATTCTGAGTCCAACAGGGAGTGGACACATCATCATTTTCCTGTTTTTGATCATCTTGTAATAGCAGGATAGTGTCTTCTTCATCTTCTAGGTTGTCTGGTTGTCTGGAAGCGAGCTGCTCACACAAACCTTTGCCTCTTACCAGCTTGGTGATCTTGATCTCAATGTCATACTCCATGACATGGGTGATCCAACCTGCCCTTTTCTCATTCAAATCCTTGTTGAGGAGGAAATCCTTAACCCCAGCATGCGAGACTAGCAACTGTATCTTGTTGTTTGAGACTAAATGCTTGAATTTCTTCAAGCTTCTGATTACTGCAAGCACATGCTTTTCAATAAAAGAGTACCTCATTTCGCAGTCACCTAGGCTCTGGCTGAAGAAGGCAATCAGCTGCTCATCATTATCTTTGTTCTGCTGTACCAGAATGGCAGAAATAGTGTCATCACCTCCAAATGCATAGAGGATGAAATCCTTGGAAAAGTCTGGGTTGATGAGAGTGGGTTCCTGGGAGATGGCTTCTTTGATTACTTCAAAACTCTCCTTGCCTTCTGCCATCCATTTGAAAGCCATGCTTTTTCTTAACATTTTAGTGATGGGCTTGACAAGGGCTACAAAATTTGGGACAAACCTCCGAACAAAGTTTATTCTTCCCATGAAACTCTGAAGGGCCTTCTTGTGGCTTGGCAATGGTAGAGCCCTTATGGCTTCGACCCTCTCTGGATCAATTGCTAATCCCTTCTTGGAGACAATATGGCCAAGGAGCTTCCCTTCATGTGCAAGAGAGATGCACTTCTTAGGATTCAAAGACACACCAAACTTTCTACACCTCTGAAACACTTGCCTGAGGTGAAAGACATGGTCTGCAGCATTCTTTGAGAAGACAGTAATATCATCTAAGTATATCAGCACTATCTTGTTGATCAAGCCTTTGAATTCCATATCCATAGCTCACTGGAATGTTGCTCCGGCGTTCGACAGTCCAAATGGCATCTTCTTGTAAGCATATGTGCCCCATTTGGTTGTGAAGGCTGTCTTGAACTGGTCTTCCCCCTTTACCATAATCTGATTGAAACCTGAATAACCATCAAGTAGTGAAAACCTTTCTGAACCAGCTACGACCTGCAATATTTTCTCCATGGAAGGGAGTGGATAATGGTCCTTGAGAGAGGCTCTGTTCAAATCTCTGAAGTCAACACATAGCCTGATCTCTCCACTCTTCTTTCTGACTGGAACTAAGTTGGCAACCCAACTAGAATGCTTGATTGGGAATATAATTGCTGACTCAATCAGCTTGTCCAATTCTTTCCTCATGAGAGGCTCCATGTGTGGATTGACTGGTCTCTGCTTCTGCCTGATAGGCTTATTATTTGGGTCCAATTGAATGGTATGCTGAGCTAAGTTGGGATTGAATCCTTTCAAATCTTCATAACTCCAAGCAAACACATCAAGGAATTCTTGACATAGCTGTATGAACTCATACCTTTCCTGTTCAGTTGCCATCTTTCCAATTTGCAATGGCTTGTTCTCTTCTACCAAGATGGAAACCGAATCTTCTCTCTTAACCTGATTGTTTGCTTTCTCCTTTCTAAACTGATCATTGGGATTAAAAATGGACTCCAAGGTGATAAGTCCCTTGGGCAGCTTGTCAGTTCTCAGCTGTATCACCTGGTCACCATATTGCTGTTCCAACTTCTCTTGATTCTTAGTTGAGAACTCAGCTTCTTCTTGCAAGAAGTGGATGATTTGCTGATCATTCTCAAATACTTGCCAACTGACATCGTTATCCGGCACTGAAGGCCTCACAATCACGTGGATGTTTGGCTGTACCTTGTCTTGTTGAATGTTTTCTATAATGTCAAAGGCTGCCCCTACTGCTGCAAGCCTGTCAGCAGCTTGATTCTCTTTCCTAGGGATGGATTTGATGCCAAAGCCCTAAAAATCTTCCATGAGGTCCCACACCCTGTTCTTGTAGCCTCTGAGTAGATCATTTTTGGCAGCATGTTGTCCCTTGACCTGATTTACAATTAGCTCACTGTCCCCAAAAACTTGCAAGTTCTTTATCTTTCTCTTGATTGCCCAATGCATCCCTTGCACCAAGGCTTCATATTCAGCAGTGTTATTGGAGCATGCAAATTGAAATCTAAAAGCTGAATAATGCTTTATTCCTTGAGGTGAAACAAGCATGGCTCCACCTCCTGCACCTTGTCTACTCCTTGATCCATCGAAAAATAGCTGCCATACTTCATTGTCATCCTTGTGGTTTGGCTTGGTGATGCTAGGAACAGGTTGACTTTCTTCGTGTATGCAATAGACCCCTAGCTCATATTCTTCTACTTCTTGATAAGGATCAAAAGCATGTGCCTTGTTTTCCCATTCATCAAGAGTCAAATCTGGGGATGCTTCCAACCTTAGTGTCGGCTTCATCAGTGCCAAGGTGATCTTCTTGATCAAATGCTGAGCAATTGGTATTAATATGACTTGGAGTATAGGGCTCAATGTGGAAGTCTGCAATAGGTTCTGACCTAATTTTGGCCTTAGTCCCATATCTCGTTCTGAATAGCATGTGAGACCAATCAGCGGACAAATATCCCCCAATTTTGGCAGCGAAATCTCTTGACAAACAGAGGGCAAAGAGTGGTGGAAGGTCTATTACTGATCTATCTTGTAAGACAACAACATTTGGACATGCATGCAAGGTAAGACTCAAATTTCTAATCACTCCAACTGTTGCTATTGCTGTCCCATCCAGCTGCACTACTCCCTTAGATGTTATTTCATACTGGAGCCCTAACTGATCAGCTATCTGTTTAGGCATAACTGAGCTACTTGCCACGGAATCTATCATGCAATTATGCACTAGCTGATTTCCAATGATTAACGAAACATAGAAAGGGGGAGGCTTCAGCATTCTACCTTGTTGTGCTCCATGATTTCCCTGAGGGTGGGCAGCATTTGTGAGTACCTTCTCCTGCATTTGGACTTGCTGATTCGAAGTTGGCCAATCCTTTATGGCAGCTTGCAGCAGATTTCTTTGGCCTGGGATGGATAGCGATTCCCACATAGATATATTGACATTTGTCTTCTTCATCTGATCAATGACACTGAATGGTGATGAAGGATCTCTCTGCTGTCCCTTGGTCTGCACATTTTCTCCTTGTATGTGGGTAGCAACAGCTGGCATTTGAGTTAGCCTAGGGGCTGTCCTTGATTGCCCTTGTGCATTGGAAACTGGGTTTTGCTTGCCAATCATTTGTGGAGCTGTGGAAGGTTGTGGATTAGCTAGGGCTAACGGCTGTTCTTCACCCAAATTTCTCCTTTTTGACCTTGTGTTGGCAGCAATACCTTGAGAAACTGCCTGATTCATGCCACAGAAATCCTCTGCTTGCCAATTTACCAATGTGGTGTCATTTGGGGCAGGTTGCTGTTGGAATGTTTCTTGTTGTTGGTTGTTTTCTTGACTACTCTCACCCTCCACACCAGCACTTGTTACCATTAAATCTTGGGTCAAAGCACCATTGAAGCACATGGATTGATTATGAGGCTCATTACATGGAAAACACCAATCATACTCCTAGGCAGTGTTGTTTTTTGCTGGTACTAATGCCTTAGAGGTAGATATGGCATTTAGATTATAGGGCTGGAATGGTTTATTGGCAGGAGGCCTTGTTTGATTCATATTTGCAGCTGGATTGGGTGGCCTTTGAGGCTGATATGGCTGCCTATTAGGTTGAGCTTGAGGCTGATACGAAGGTCTAAAACCTTGAGTTTGCTGTCTCTTAAGTGTAACCAACTCATTACCTAAATTTTGTAGTTGCTTCATGACTTCTTGAAGCTCATTTGGGGCACTTGGAGATGAAGTGGAAGCTTCATTTGAACTCTGATTCCTAGGAGTGGGAATAGGAGCTAAGACAGGTACTTGACTAGTACTTGGGCTCTCTAAACTTGGATATAATGGCATTGGAGGCCTAGGAGCTAGCTTGCCGGCTTGAATCAAACAATTTTCAGCTCTAATGGCAATACTGTAAGCAGCAGGGATAGTTGTGCCTCCCATAGATTGAATCAACACAGAAATATCAGAATTTAAAGCTTTAACGTAATATAGAAAAGCACCTTCTGCTGTTGGCCTGACTGCCACTGGAATTCTATCCCAAGACCTCTGAAATCTGAAGTTGAAGTCAGTTAGCTTCTCATTGGAAGCTCTCTTGATGGTTGTTAGCTGCTCCAAAAGAGAAAAGTTGTCTCCCTTCTCTCCAAATTGATTGTGAAGTGCAATACACAGCTGATTCCAGTTTGTGATAGAGCCAGCTTCAAGGCTCCTAAACCATTGCAATGCTTTTCCCTTGAATGAAGACGCCAGCAATTTGACAGCTACTTGCATCTCATTAATCTCATGGATTGCACAAATGTTAGCAATGTCCTTGACATGATCACCAGGAGTGGTCTGATTTTCCCCAGTAAAGTATGGAATGTTCTTCAGTGCTGCAACTGGGATTGGATTTTGTGCATTGAGAGAAAGTGGGCTGCTGCCTGTGAAGTTGACATAGGGGTTCACTGGTTGCGCCATTCTGATTGGTCTTAAAACCCTTGTATACTGAAAGAAAGGCCGCTCAGGTAGAGGAGTTGAAAGAGTTCTGTTTGGTGGAGATGGAGACCTTCTAATCCTTCTTCCTCTTTGCCTTCTTCTTGGAGATAATTGCAGGTATTCAAACA
The DNA here is from genome assembly GCA_019776745.2 of Taxus chinensis. NCBI lineage: Eukaryota > Viridiplantae > Streptophyta > Pinopsida > Cupressales > Taxaceae > Taxus > Taxus chinensis. Next base: position 96,669,260 of record CM034148.1, on the reverse strand, counting down.
GCACTTCTTCTTCTCCACCCCTTGACCTTGTGATTCTTCTCATAAGCTTTCAGGCCTGACTGCTGAAATTCTATTGATTCTTCCCCTTGGAGTCGCCAGATATGCAAATAATAGCTCTTTTCAAGCAAGAAACTTGCAGCAGATGCACATCAACTTTTCTGCAATAAAATTTGAGACCTATGGTCCCACCCGACGTGCCAAAACTGCTAGTGCAAAATTACAGCACCCCTGGACGCTGATCAGATTTCTAGGTTGATCACTCTTGCATTCAGTGTAATTGCACAACATGGAAACCTCTCTCCAAGTGTGGGACTTGGAAACTGAGAAAGGAATATCCAGATTAGAGGCTAGTTCCTCAAACTCCTCTGATTTAGATCTATATTTTGCAAAGCTACAGAGGTCTAGATCCTAATCCTATTCTAACTTACAAGGAGACAGGGGTAGAAGTGCAAAAAATTGAAACTAACTAAAGATGGTGATGCACCAAAAGGAGTGGTGAAACATATTAGTCATGCAAAATAGACACAGACCAAGGTTCACAACATAAAAACATACACAGACTGATAATGTATAATTTAGCATCTGAAATCAAGCAAATAATACAAACAGAGGATTGAAACCCATTCACAGAGCTTGCATTATCAATTTAATAACAAAATACGCATTACACCCTCAGAGAGGTAAAGAAAACTGTTACAATCCTTGGAGAGGTCTGATACTTCATCAATCCCTTGAAGAAGGTGAAAGAAGAAGTCTGCTATGCCCAAAACATGTTCCTCCTCTTGAAATGAGCCCAAAACTGGCTTTTAAAAATGCAAGGGTCGAACCCAGGGAACATGAGACGTACAAAGGCATGGGAGCCAATTATTTCTTAACTACAGGTGTATTAAAATAGCATAGAGGACCTTACAAACCATATCCTGTCATTTTGACCGGATTGCAGGAGAATGCGACCCATTCTGCATTAACTCTGGTTGCTGGAATGCCATTTCCGGCCATGAATACGCGTCAGAGCCGTTTCTTGATTTTCCTCCCTCCAGACTGCTCCAAAACACAAGATTGACCCCAGAATCGTGTAGAGAATTTAACTAGATTTCCGTTGATGTAAAGAACGTGCAAATCCGAGCTCTGGATCAAAAGTTATGGCGATCTGAAGACCTAGGGCACAAAACAGGTGAAAACGTGTTCTGAAATGCTTTCCCACGCTCTGCCACTTGGACGACACGTGGCACGTGCTGATTGGATGATAAATTATCTCTCCTCCATCTTTCATGGGCTTTCATTTTGAAATTCTCTTGTGGGGCCCTTGACTGGACACGTGGCGCTATTTCATTGGTTCGGGCTGACTCTTTTAAAACTTGCCCTTTGACCTTTTTGACCCTTTTTCCCTGAAACACGTGGCGGCTTCTGATTGGTTCACGGCCCTGCCAGCTTTTTCGCGTACTTCACCTCCATTTGTCCCGGATGTCCCATTTGATTTTGGGCCCTTTGTGCTCATTTCAGCCGATTTGGCCGGTTCAGGCATTTTTGGCCCGCTTGTCCCACTTTGCTTCGGACTGACTTGACTGATTTCGGCCGGTTCGGCCGGTTTGCGCCTTTTTGGCCCGATTGTCCCGAACTGTCCCTCTCAGCAGTTAGTCGATTTTTCTCTCGGTCGAACCGGCATTTCATGCCCGCCACGTACTTTCGTCCCATTTGTCCCATTTTCTTTTGGATTGCCTATGCTCATTTCGGCCGAACCGGCCGGTTCGGGCCTTTTTGTCCCAAACGTTCCGAGCAACACTTAGCCAATTTTTCTTCCTCTTTCAGCCTTATCAGCTTTTCGCGTCCGCTGCGTACTTCTGGCCCGATTGTCCCAAATGCAATTTTGAGCAGGACTTAGCCAATTTTCACTCTTTCCTGGATCAACCTAGTTGCCTTTCTGCTACTTTTTTGCATTTCCTCAAAGCTTGCTCCCTGTTTCTTCGGCCAGGGGAGTTAGAAAAATACCTGAAGGGACCCTAGAAACCTGATTTTTCTCTGAATCAATCAATTTGCTTGGGATTTGAATCTTCTGATGCATGTTATCAAAATTTACCCTAGGGGATGAATTTTGGATAACAGAATCTATTACCCCTTTGCAAGGAGGAACGTCTATGCCAAGTAAGGTTCCCTATGGGAGAGAAATTTCTAACGTAATGAATTGTTTCATTATGCAACCATTTCCTTCCTCGTAGCCAACTTAAGTTGGTACCTAGGTGACTCGTCCGTACTTGTTAAAAACTTTTGTAACTTAACATAACATAACTCCCTTCTAGTTATGATAGTCATAATAATTATTAGTATTCACTTACTAACTTGCATCATTACATGAATGTTACTTTATTGTTGTCATCTAAAGTTGGCCTGCCGAGTTTCCAATTGTTATGAATTTCGTAACCCATGGCTTATTTTATTGTAATTAAATCAATTTACATAATTTTTCCCCTCTCGCAAAGACATATTTATCTCATCTAATGTTGATCAAAGAATACTTGTCTAAGATCACACAAGGATTCCACATGGGATAGAAGGCCAGGACCAAAGGCACGGAAGGACGGGATGGACCCATGCATGGAAGAAAAGTTCATATTTGAGGACTTATCCATTTTGAGCATGAAGATCTATTTTTGGAAGATGGTGTGTAGACCACATCAATGATGTAGAGACACGCACGCCATGCATTATCTATATTTGTATAAATGGTTCAAAGTGCCTATGCATGAAGACAAGCTAAGAATAGAATTGACACTTCAGTTAAACTGCAAGAGGACTATAGACAATGCACTTGTATGTGTGGCTATGATTGTAAACGGTGTGTGGCTATTAATAGCATGTCACGTATTTCTAGAATAGATGAGCGGAGAAGGGAAACTCCCCACCCTATATGTATAATGTTAGATACATAGATATATAGAGAGTTGTATGTATGTGTGTAATAGAGAATATACGTATATGGTTGAATCACTGTATCAGATCCATATGCCCATTGGTATAGATTGACAATATTGTAAGGAACTTCTGTATTTACTAATAGATGGAAGATATTGGCTGAATCTAAGTGTCATTCTGTGTAATTGAGTAGTGCATGTTAATGATTAAATCATGGTTATTGTTTAAGCTTGTTCTTTCATAGATCTATGGGTAGCATGCATTATAGAATTATGGATTAGTTATGAATCTATATGTTTCTTTCTTCATCATGTTAACATCATGTTACAGCAACCCTAAAGAGGGACTTGGTACCTTTGCGTGCTTCTGTGAACACTCAGTCTAGGCTGAGTGATGTGCCAGGATGACTAGGGAGTTATCTGGTAAATTCTATGCTGCATCATTGGTTTTTTTGCGAGGACCTCTTTTTTAGTTGTTTTCAGGATGGTTCACGATGAAGACATACTAGTTAACTCTAGCAAGTATTGAGGAATAGATACATGATCTGGGGGAAGAATATGCATGATAGTTCAGTAGTGGATCTGAGTTTAACACATGCACTTGACTAGAACAGAACCTGTATGACAACTTATATGAGAAATTTTTCGCTATCTTTCCAGTAGAATTATACGATTGGTTTACTGCTTATACATCTTAGCGGAATCGGAGGTATTGCACACTTGTTTGGACATAGGAAGAATTTCAGGCCATCTTTGATGTTGATGTGATCTAGACTTGCGTGGTGGATACGTGGTTTAGTGGTGTTCTAAATAGTTATATTCTGGAATATTCAATTTCGACGTACTCTTTCCGAGAGGTATCTAAATTCCAGTTTTTGTGGTATCCAAGAGGAACATATTTACACGGTATTCCACTAGCTATCAAGATATTAATGGTAACTTTAAACCTTGGGAGTAAACTGATGGCTAACTAAACTTCCCCATGCCCGAGGGCAAGAACAGGTTTGGTTTGAGATGGAAGACCTAGCGGTAGAGAGATAGAGAGAGGAAAGGAAGCTTAAGTATAATGAGATGCGTGAGAGGGAGATAGAGAAGCAATGTTACATTGTAGAGAGTATGGAATGGAGGAGAGAGATGGCTCATGAAGGATTTATAGCTCACTTAGAAGACATGGAGCTAGAGCATCAGGAGCTCCCCCATCTTGCAAAGCATGATCGAGATCCCTTCTCGGATCACAAGGAAGTGCACTAGCAGATACTACTTGGGACGTAGGCGCGCATCTTAATCCACATGGTGACCTAGTCTTTGCACTTGGTTTTTTAGTATCTAGTACAACAGGTAGCCAGTAAACTAACTTAGGAAGTAGGGAAGTAGGAGTAAGTCAGGGATCAAGTACATCAATGTCAGGACAAATGGATTCAATTTCATTTCGAGGAGCATTCTTAGGTGCATCATCCACACAGGATGTGAGTGCAAAAAATGTTGGATTCACCTCTAGAAGTGGAACTACCTGGTAGACTCTATGGGTTCAGTATAGTTCTACTGTCAGAGCATAGGGGAGTACATCTATAGGCCCTATTCCAACTACATATGGTAGATCACGAGGTATAGGTGGTTCTCGTTCCAATGGATATGGTGGTTCAGGAGGTAGAGGGAACACAGGAGGTTCCAGATCAGGTGCTTAAGGTCTGCAGCAACCACAAAATATCTATATGGAGATGTCTCTTCATCTCTTGGAGTATAGAGGTATAGAGGATGCTGCCAAAAATGTGCATATGTGTGAAATATTTTGGCATGCTAAAGAGATTATAGTTACTGAGAAAATGGAAAGTCAATTCACCCATACATTATAGGGGCACATGCACAGTTGGTATAGGAAGTTTGACCCTGATCAAACTTTCATGGATTATGCAGCATTCAAAGATGCTTTCTTGAAATAATTCCATATCCCTTAGTTCGAGTAGAAGAGTATAAGTGCACTCAAAGATATTAAGGAAGGAACTACTGAGAGTGTACGTGAGTATGATGCTCTGTTTAAGAAACTTCTATCTAAGTTATCGTAAGATATTCACGCTAGCCACCATGCACAATGGTTTGTTGGAGGGTTGATTACACCTTTTAAAAGGGGACTGTCACATAAGACATACACTGATCCACGTAAAGCACTGGAAGTAACTTTGCATTCTAAGGTAGTTGGGAGCATTGACACTAGTGTTAGTCCATTCCTAGAGGCATAGATTGTAGCTATGGCAAAGCAGTTAGAGAAGCTATCAGAAAATTCATCCCATGAGACGCGCTCAGGAATTTGGTGTACAAATTGTGAAGTGGAAGGTCACACCAAGGATAGTTTCCCTCAAAGATATGTACACTCATTACTATTGGACTATGAAATTTGTCACTTGAATCATGATGCTAGTCATTGTCCTTTGTTATAGTGCGTGATAAGGAAGAATGTATCTTGTTTTTGTAATATTTCTAGGTCCACAACCCATGATACAGAGGATTATCTCTTTATTGGTTAGATCCAGGATGCTATAGACATTGGAATACAACAGACAAGTATAACATATAGTTCTAAGGGTAAGAATGCGTACCAGGATCGAGATCATAATCAAATGCGCTATGACAGGAATGAGGGGCGTTTTGAAGGACGTCGTGGAAGGGGACGTGGATATGGAGGAAAAGGCCATGGTGGAGGGAGAGGAGAGTTCCCTCATGGAACATGTTATACGTGTGGATATCATGACCACTATAGGTGTAAATGTCCTCAAAATACTGCATGTTATTTATGTAGAAAGAACCATAGCTATGAAGAGTGCCCAAATTTATATGATCATCTGAGTAAGTAGCATAAGAAAGAAAATAAAGGCGTATGGATGGTTAAAATCTAGCGCATGGTAGGAGATCAGTGGATGCCCAAGATAGAAGAAGGAGCTGAGGCATTGATAGTGAAGATTACTACATGTGTTGAAGAAGTAGGAGCAAGAGAGGAATTTCACTAGAAGCCTATGATCATCAAGGAGGAGGTTTTGCATGCAAGATACCCAGATCCTGCTCATCAGAAGGAAGTATACCAGGATACCACGGAAGTGCTAAGGAATCTTAAAGGTGATATACAGTACCTAAAGGATAAAAAGAAATCATCAAAGACAGCCCAAACTGATATCGATGATCTGTGGAAGGTGTGTAAGATGTTGCACCAAGATAACATTATTCCACTATTAGGAAGGTGGTTAAAAGGGAACACTCCCTGCGCAAGTCTTAAGACCGGACGATAGATTCTACATGCAAATCTTCTCCATGATAGCATTGAATATGATAAAGAAATTACTCTAAATGTTGTTGTGAATGGGTGGCTTTTGAGCAACATATTGATCAATACAGGTGCGAAGGTAAATGTTCTTACATTAATTGCATGGGTACAAATGGGGAGGCCTCCATTGCAGCCATCATCTAATGTGTTATTCATGGAAAACCGAACTAAGGCCAATCCAATAGGAGTCTTGAAAGATGCATCTATAAATATACAAGGGGCCAAGTTCACTAGGGATTTTGAGGAATTAGCACTTGCAGTAGCATATAATTTTACAGCTCGCTTGGACGTCATTGGTGTTCTGTAAATAATGTTGACTTGAGATTCAATAAGGGATATATCAACTTTGAAAACAAGGAGGAAAGGGTTGTGGTACCTTTGAAAGATGGGAATTCTACACCCTATGTTGAGCCTCTAAGTGAGGATGACTTAAACAGAGTCTATGTACGTGTTATTTAGGACCTAGAGGTCAATGAGCCATCCAAAGAAGGAATCCTTCAGTGGGAATATTCTCATTCCATTAGTGATGCTATGAGTATTGCTTATGATAATTGGGCTCATGGTACATATGAATTAGTAGGGCACAAGGTAAAAAGTTTGGTTGCACACAAGAATGGATTTTATTCAATTCGACGGATAGGCAGTACAGTACCTTGGTATACAGGAACAAAAGATCTTCCTACCTTTCTGAAGGCCATGGAAACATAGTTGGTGGATCAAGTTACAAGGAGAGATATGTTAGTATATACACTGCACGGAACAACAACGCGCTGGTGGGTAGTCAACTAAGATAGTCTTATAAACTAGGAAGAGATTGGAATAGCTTTGTCTACTAGGTTTATAAGGAATAATGCACCTACAAAAATATGCACTTATGATGGTGATCAACCTTTTCAGCATCACATTCAACAGTGTGAGAGACTATGGACAACAAGATAGGAAGCATTACCACCTTCACTTTGGGTGCACAGATTGTATTCTATGCTACAAGGATGCACACGCGCTTGGTATGTATATGCAGAATTACATCGAGAAACTAGAAACTGACAAGATTTGACTACAGGTATGATATCCAAACTTTTTATTACTTCTAAAATAAACCTCATGTAGCATAGGCATTAAAATTTGTTAAGTGGTTAACTATGGGATATAGTGAAAAACTAGAAGAACATATTTAGGAATTATTTGGTGAGGCAGAGTTTGGAGCATGTTTTGAAAAGGAAGAATAAATAGACTCCAAACTACTTGAACACATCTTCCTTGAGAAAAAGAAAGGAAATATGGTTTACGGCGTGGATGACAAGGAAGTTGAGTACCTATATATTGCACATTCACATAGGGTACACGAGATTTTGGATAGTGCAGACAAGGATATACACGCCTACCATGAACCTAAGAAGACAAAGAAGGTGAATATAGGTTCAGAGGTTGAGCCTAAGGAGGCCATAATTGGAGATTATTGGTCAGACTCGGAGGTAGCAAAGATCATTGAGTTACTCAAGGATTATCAGGATTTATACTGCCGAGGATATCATGAACTTAAAGGCATCCATGAATCACTTGGGGAAATAAAGATCAAACTTAAGGATGGTGAATGACCAGTTAGAAAGAGACCTTACAGAATGAATCCTAGTTTGTGTGAAAAGTTAAAAGAAGAAATTGATAAAATGTTGAAATATGGAATTATCAAGCCACTTGATGAGTCAAAATGGGTTAGCCCAATGGTGATCAGTATCAAGAAGGATGGAAAGATTAAGATATGTGTGGACTACAAGGATCTGAATGCTACATGCATCACAGATCCATTATCTATGCCATTCACTGAGGAAATACTAGAAGGAGTTGTAGGGCATGAAATATACTCCTTCATAGATGGATTTTTTGGGTATCGTTAGGTTAGGATTTCTCAGGAGGATCAAGAAAAGACAACATTTACTACTGAATGGGGTAGTTTTTGTTATACTGGGATGCCCTTTAGATTGAAAATGTGCCTATTGTATTCTCGCTCATAGTTGTTTAGGCATTCAAGGATTTTATTCACAACTTCTTGCATGTCTACCTGGATGATTGGATAGTATATGGGCTTGTGAAATATCATTGTGACAATATACGCTTAATGTTTAAACGATGCAGACAATTGAGTATCTCTTCAAATATCAAGAAGTGCATATTTGCTACATCATTTGGGATATTGTTAGGACATATAATATGCAAGGAAGGTTTTCTAGTTGATCCAGCTAAGGTTGCAGTCATTTTATCCCTAGAAGTACCTACCAGTCAAAGTGAGGTGCATGGATTTTTAGGTCATACAAGATATTATAGAAAATTCATAAAAGGGTATGCCAGAGTTGCCACACCCTTGGAAGAATTGTTGAAGGGGAAAGATACATTTAATTAGGGAAGACCACAATAACGCACATTTGAGATATTAAAATAGAAACTTACTACCACGCTCATTCTGCATTTTCCCTCATGGGATAAACAATTTCATGTGCATGTGGACACTTCTGGTATGGCCATTGGTGTCATGTTAGCTCAACCTGGCTAAGGTATTATATATCATCCAATATGTTTTGCTAGTAGGAAGCTGACTTCTACTGAATGGAATTATACAACTACAGAGCATGAAGCTTTATCAATGATCTATACATTTTACAAGTTTCGACAGTACTTGTTAGCAACCCCATTTTTGGTTTATACAGATCACATGGCATTGAAGTAATTGGTAAACAAGCCCATCTTACAGGGTGCATATGTAGATGGGTGCTCCTATTTAAATATTTTGAATTCACAGTTGTGGTGAAGCCAATGAAAAGTAATTATGAACTAGACCATTTATCTAGAATCAATACATGAGAGGATGCACAAAGAATTAAAGAAATAATGTCAGATGCACAGTTATATAGGTTACAATGCGTGCCCATGGAATTAGAATACATTTCTATCTTTCTACAAATAGGTATGGCACTAAAAGGAATGAAAGCATTAGAAAAGAAACATGTTGTTATACACACGGAACCATTTATGTTAATCAGTGGTGACCTTTACAAGCTAGGCAAAGATGAAGTATTATGTCGTTGTTTTTTAGAGCATGAGCACAAGGATATCATGGAAGAAGCTCGTGATGGTATTGTAGGAGGCCATTATGCAGGTTATGCAACTACTTGGAAGATATTAATTGCTAGATTATGGTGGGAGAAATTGTAAGGTGTGTGATCATTGTCAGTGCCTAGGAAAACTAGGGCAAAGAGATGAGATTCCTTTAAGATTTATTACTAGTGCTGAACCATTTGAGAAAAGAGCCTTTGATTTTGTAGGACCTATTTCACCAGCCACACGTAGGACTAGATCGTGCTATATCATTACTTGCACATATTATCTCACACGATGGGCAGAAGCAACACCTACCAAAGACTGTACCGAAGCTACAATAGCTAGATTTTTATGGAAGAATGTTCTTACAAGATATGGATGTCCCTTAAGCTTGATAAGTGATAGAGGTACACACTTTTTGAATGAGACAATCAAGATCCTATTAGATGAGTTTATGGTTGCACACCATAAAACTACACCTTATCGTCCACAGGAAAACGAAACACCTAAGGCTTTCAAAAAAATTTCGGGCCATACTTTCACAAAAATATGTGATGTTGGAAGAAAGGATTGGGATGAAAAAGTATCAGCTATGGTTTGGGCATATAGAACCACTTACAAGATATTGAACAAAGCCACACCATTTCATTTGGTGTTTGGCGTGGAAGTTGTTCTCCCTATAGAATTTATGTTACCTTCTTTACAAATTACACACATTGGAGGTCTAGCTAATGAACCAACTTTAGAAGAATGTATTGAAAATATGATTCAACTAGATGAGTGACAAGCCATAGCACGATGGATTCAGAAGTAGGAAAAGGCCAGGAAGAAGGCATGGCATGACAGAAACATAAGGGATAAAAAGTTTGAGATTGGAAAAATGGTACTTCTTTATGACTCAAAGTTCTTGCAATCATCTAGGAAATCTTAAAGTACATTGGTTAGGGCTGTATGTTATCACTTCTATACTTAAATCAGGTGCTTTCTAGTTAGAAGCACTTGATGGAACACAACTACCTGATTACTTTAATGGGAGTAGGCTGAAGCCCTACTATAAATAAGTCTTATTGGTGTTTGTAATAAGGTAGTATTTCCATTTAGTTTAGGTTTTCAATTCTATATTTCCTTAATGTATTTCCTTCATTGTCGTTATGCTTTGTCAATTTTTTTTTTGTTCATATGTAATGAGCACGTTTGCACGCATGAAGCTAATTATTGTATGAAGAATGTTTATGCGCAGAGGACTGCACATATTTTTACTCTGAGGCGGTTGTCATTATATAAGTAAAAGACTGTGGAAATTGAAAGATGAAAGGAATAAGCTGCTATGGGTGTGCTTTAAGTCAGAAGAGGATAGCTTCTCAAAAGTGACCAAGGATGGAGATGAATGAAAGAACAATATAACGCAAGGTAAGAAAATGCCACGTTAACTACCAGGAAAAGGTACAGTGATGAGGTACTTAGGTATAGGACCGCATGCTAAGGAGAAGTCTTTGACCAGAGGGTAGGAAGGAACAATAGAAGGTTATAGTTGGGCACAAAGATGTACCGTGTGGAATGAATGGATTTCTTCAATAAATGAGGGGATACTTGGTAGGTGAAGGAGAAATAAATGCATCAAAATTTTAAATATATATATATATATATATATAAGGATGGGATTTGGATTCATTTTTACCATTACAACTAAGAGTATTTGAGAGAAGATCCAAGTGTGAAGAGCCGAGTGATCGAGTTAAGGTGTGAAGGGTGTGAAACCAAGAGTGACAACTAGATCTTTGTGATAAGAAGCTTGCATCCCCGATGGTGAAGGGTTTGAGTGATGTAGGGAGATAGTAAAGAGTTAGGTTACGAAGTTTCCACCTAGGGCATAATTGAATTGAGCTAGGTTTTGATTCACAGAGTTGCAGAGTTGAAGAGGAGACATTTTCAAGGTAGAAATGACACCGAAGAAGGCATCTACACCAGAATTAAAAGGAAATAAGAAGCTATAAGTTGAGGAGGAAGATATGGCACCCGAAATCCATTTTTCAGAGATGTAATACCCAGAAGGGGTCATCATCGGCTAAGAATGGGATTCACCCATCAGAAGGAGAAAAGTGAGTGAATACAATCACATGAATTTGGATAACAAAAAGGAGCTTGATTCCTTGCTCACTGCTAGAACAAAAAAGAACATGGTGGAGGACATGCAAGTATATGATGATGCGGGTGAGAAGATTTTTAAGATAATTTGGGTCTATCAGTTGTATGAGATTCCATATTTCAGGAATTAGAAGCCCTTGTATCAGTGGCTCATGAGCAGGGTACACGAAGACTTCTTCTACTTTGTAATATTTAGAGTTAGAATTTCATCTATGCTCGTCTCATCAGGTCTGAAGGCCACGGAAGAAGATATAAAATATGATCTTATAGATAAATCCATGATTTCAAAGACCAAACAATAGTTGGGATACTTGAAGGGTCTGCGTGGAATGGACATAGATAAATTAGAGAGCTGTCCAATTGTACAAGCTACAACACACCTTGTTACCAAGTTGAATGATCAGGAGAGGTGCTCATAGGTGAATACCATGTGGTTACATGTGGCACGTAATATGTCATAAGGGACAATCTACAATATTTCAAGCTATATAGCAAATAAAATAGTAGAAGAAGTGCACACATGAGTGAAGATCAACTTTAGGGATGTTATTCTATCACTGGTGTTTACGGAGATCAGAGTACTAGATGGACCAAAGGAGAAAGTATGGTAATACCCCATGGAGAACAAGTCCCACCTGAAAGATTTAGAAAATACCTATGCAAGGGGGCCATGACAGATTATGTAAAGTGGAGGGCTGAGAAGTGGTATGACAGGATCTGCATGACATTTGGGGAAGAGTGGTGCATTCCAAAGGACCTACCAGTAGTGGTAGGGAAATAAGTTTAGTTTGTTGTATATCAGCATTTCTACATTGCATGCTTCCCAATGAAAGATGGAGTCTGGATCCCTTGGTGCAAGTTACCTTACACATTTACTGCAAGGTATTTTCAAGAATTTGTTCATAGATTTACAGACATGCATTGAATGATCTTCAATGCAGATAAGGTAGACTATAACTACCATACACTAAGGAATAAGTATGTGTATCTTGGCAGAAGCACATATATAGTGATAATCATTTCGAAAGTTCCGAATATCAAACCAATAAGTTTGGCTATAACAGATGTGGGGGTAGCATTGGTGTATCTCTAGCTAAAGCCAAAAATGGAGAATAACAAATATATGGAGGTGATTTCACACTTATAGCACCACAAAAGGGAAAGCACACACTGGAGAACATCTTAACACCTAAGCCCATAGAGCCAATTGAAGTGCAGGATGAGGAGGAGGAGCACAAAGATAGTGATGGTTTGGCGTAACGGGGTAGGAGACATCCTACAAGTTAGGGTGAAGTTGGGCGCACCATTACCCCACCTCAACCACAAGAGGGGGATGAAGAGGACTTGAATGTAGTCCAAGGGGAACACATGTTTAAAATGGTATTTTGGAGAACAAGGACCCAAGGTGCTACTCCAACTGTGTGCAAATCACCCAGACTCTCTCCTCAGAAGGAGTCTACCACGCAGAAAAGGAGGAAGCTGAATTTGAATGAGGAGGCAGAAGAGTTAGAGGAAAATGCACCTAATTCTCCTACACTTCCAGAGGACATGGAAGAATAGGGTGAGGCATCAAAGGAAAAATAAGAGGAATAGAAAATGCTAGAGGACACAGCTGTAGAAGGTGTTTAGGACATGGAAACATAAGTCCCAAATTTAGAGGCTAAAGTTCCTAAGTAGAAAAGGTCTAGAAGGACAACTGGAGAGCACATTCCACCAGCCATGGGGTATGCAGAGGATGCATGAAAAATTATTCACACCCAATTCTAGAGCATGATATCATAGAAGGATTTATTTGGCTAGGAGTTGATGGATGAGGATATGACAATTGTGCACACTAAGAAGCAACTATCATGGTTGATGCACACACACATGGATGATCCTAAATTTGATGTGTGTGAAGATTCATGCATTTCAAGGTGACTGAGGAAGGAACCTCATGCTAGACACATGACAGTAAAGCCTACTATCATGTCATGCAAGCATATCACTAATGCACTGGTGAAAGTTTTTGTTGAGGTCGCTAGAAGAAATATGGAAAAATATGCCATGATCAAAGGGCTACACGAAGAGTTGAAGACAAAGGAAAAGAAGATAGTGCACATAACACAGGAGAGGGACTTCGTGTAGAATAAGAATGAAGTGTTTATCAGTGTTACAGAAGATATTGGGGACTGTTTCATTAAATCAAGGCCACAGTTGGAGGCCAAGGTACCACATACATTTCTATTAGTGCTACACTATGTGGGAAAATTGGTGGACTTGGTAGTCAAAGATGAAACTCTATGAATGCAAGTGCCAGAATTCTTTGAATAAGATTTCGATCCAGAGAAAGTATCTATGATGAGAAAAATTACATCTTATGAAGGTCTATTGCAAGCATTACATGAAGTATTGAAGAAAGTGGATCAGGATTTGAATATATGCACAGCTCCATAGGTTCTTATCAACATCAATACCTTAGAAGATAATAATAAGGTCCAAAAAGTAATGAAAGATGAGACACTGGGCTGCACATAAAGGTTGCCAATGGTTAAACAGAAGCGTGAGGCCCTGGCAGAAGTATAAGAGCCGCACAAGACTCAGCTGAAAGAGCTTGGAAAGCTAATTGTGCAGAAGATGGAATTTTTAGATGGAAGAATGACATCCATGTCTAATGTTGTGTTGGTTCTGCAGAATGAGAAAGGAGAAATTGTGAGGGATGAGTTGGAATCCATCGCTGTGGACATTCTAGAAAAATTAGAGTAAGGACTCATTGACTGACAGGTATTAGAGGATGAAATAAAGGAGTATCCAGAGTTGATACTACAAACTAATACAGAGGAGGTTTCTTAATAACCTCATAAAAATTATTTAATTATCCACATTCTTTCATTCTTATTCTTTCCTTCAATTTTTGGAGATACCCATTGTCAGGATGAAAATGAGATTAGTGTGGGGTAATGTTGATCAAGGAATACTTATCTAAGATCACACAAGGAGTTTGTGTGGGATAGAAGGCTAGAACCAAAGGTGTAGAAGGATAGGAAGGACCCGCATGTGGAAGGCAAGTTCAGATTTCAGGACTTAGCCATTTTTGAGCATGAAGATCTATTTTTGGAAAATGGTGTGCGTTCCACATCAATGATACAAAGACATGCGCACCATGCATTATCTATATTTGGAGAAGTGGTTTGAAGTGCCTATGTATGGAGACAAGCTGAGAATAGAATTGACACTTTAGTTAAACTGTAAGAGGACTATAGATAGTGCACTTGCATGTGTGGCTATTATTGTAAATGGCATGTGGCTATTAATAGCATACGACCTATTTCTGGAATAGATAAGTGGTGAAGGGAAAGTCCCCACCCTATATATATATGATGTTAGATACATAGTAGATACATAGAGATATAGAGCACTGTATGTTTGTGTGTAACAAAGAATATATGTATATGGCTAAATCATTGTATCAGATACATACACAAAATGGTATAGATTGAAAATACTGTAAAGAGATTATGTATTTACTAATAGATGGAAGCTATTGGTTTAATCTAAGTGTCATTCCGTGTAATTGAGTATTGCATGTTAATGGTTAAATCATGATTACTGTTTAAGCTTGTCCTTTCATAGATCTATGGGTAGTATACATTGTAGAATGATGGATTAGTTATGAATCTATATGTTTCTTTATTCATCATGTTAACATCTTATTAAAACAACCCAAAACAGGGACTTGGTACCTTTGTGCACTTCGGGTGAGCACTCAGTCTAGGATGATTGATGTGCTAGCGTGACTAGGGTGTTATCTGGTAAATTCCAGGCTGCATCATCTAATTACGTCCTTAAGATTCATTAACTTAGTTTTTGTGATAGATTATATTCATTTTCATGAGTATTTTAATTATAAGCCTTCTACATATTAAATTTAATTTAATATGTATTGTTGCGTTATAGTCGCATTTGTAGTCAAAAAATCATGCACTTTAGACATTATTTTGTCTTGGTCTCATACTAATATTTAGAAGGTTTTTGATTGAAGAAAGTACTAATTGACTCTCATCTCTTGGCCATCTTACTTTTTTTTCTTTCGTCATTCCCGACCTCTTGCACCCGCATGTCCTGTAAAATTTCATCATTTTGCATCATTTAAGCTTTGTATTGGGCCACCCATTGGTGTCATGATCACATCGGGGGTGATCTGATCCTCTTTTAACTTTCTCGCCACCTTTTGGGCACTTTCTAGCCATTTTAACTTCTTATATTTTTGGTGGTCGTGACATTTCCGGGCTAATTATGAAATTAGATCAATAGAACCATTTAAATATAAATTCATGAGACCATAATTATTAACCAAGCATTGGTTAATACTATCATCCACCTAGGTTTGCATTCATCTAAGGAATTTGGAGATATTTTTTATTCACTTATATTGATAAAAAAGGACAAGGTTGGTTCATCTGCATCACACAAGCATGGGAGGGGATTCTATTCTATTTAATGCACCATTCTACTACATTTTCTTACATCTAGTTATTGTTCACTACTTCACAAAGTCTGAATAGTGCAATAACACCTAGGGAACATAATGCACACACACACACCAGAACTGCATTAGGGTCTGAAATGTAGTGCAGTGATTAGTTAGTGAACCCACTGTTGTGGCAGCTGAGGTCAGCCTAACCCATTTATTTGTATTTTCTTTTTTACAGTTTTGATAATTTTTTGGTCTCTTGCAGGTCTTTCTTTCATCTTGGATTATCAACAACACCTTGCGTAGTGTAGAAAATATGATGCAAAACATAATAAGGGTTTCATACTACCTTCTAAACATGTGAAACTCAATTCTAGATCTTTTGCACAGACTTGGGATCCCATTTTGTTGACCAGAGTTCCCATAGGTGCCCCATTTCTCCTTTAGGCTCCTAGTCTCGTTAGATATCTTGGATCCATCCTTTTTAGGGCCTCTATACAATATTTCCTACTTCTTCTTTCTCCAATAACTTATGTAGCATAGTACAACAAGATTTTTAAATTAGTTAAGTCACTTCCATACTTCTCTTTCATATCAGGGTTTCTTTTCTCATTAGATTAGTTTTTTGTGCCATTTTTTATAATCGTTTACTGCATTTATTTACTTTATTTATTCTTGACTACTGAGGGGGGAAACTAAATTAATCTCACTACATAAATTTTGATTCACTCGGGGGGTATGTGGCTCCTATCACTCCATTTTGCATTTCATTCCATCCATCCACAACATATTGTATATTATAGTTACTTTTACTTTTTCTTACTTTTACTTGTTCATGGTCGCTTTATTACACATGCTAGTTAGATTACTTGTATTTCAATTATCTATACCATCCACACATGTGAATTCACTTATTTTTCTAGTTATGTTTGCAGATACATGTATCTTACACATAGCATGGATACTTTCCTTCTACCCTTCCTACACTTGTTGTTGGGGGCATCCACATTCATCTCTTCTAGGTGTTATTATTTCATTTCATACTTAGCACTTTACATTACTTAGTTATACATGATTTTGACATACTATTTATCTTTCTAACATGCTAACGGGTGTTTCATGTGCAACATTTGTTATGAATGGATATTTGCTTCCATACTTATTTGTTACATTTTTTGTCTATTATTTTCTCTTGTTTGTGGGACTTGCCTTATGTTTGGTATGCAAACTTGTATTTCTGTATGCGGCCATGAAGGCCTTATGTTTATTTTGACATCATGAGTGATGTCCCAGTTTTGTAACCCTCTTTGAAAATCTATGATTGTCTTCTTGGAATTTTACTTGCATTCTAGCTTATACATTGTTTATGTAGTATACACTTATCCTTACATGCATATTTGTTTATACTAACATTTTTTTCTAGTCAGTTGTTTGTGTGTGAATTTTTTTCTACTAATTTCATTCCCTTCCTCTTGCAAGGCAAAATTTATGCAGTTGGTCTTCTGTTTGGGTGGCATTCTCCTTTCATCTCAGTTGCATGCACCACTAAAGAGCGGGGCATCATTTGGGGTTTTACATACTACACAATGTTTCTACATTGGTTTAGTTCAGTTCAAATTCTACCCTTAGCATTGTGGGTTATACAATAAATGGGTTTAGACCAATCTATAAACCCCATACAGAAGGTATTTTATAGGGCATGTTGTCTTTATCATTTTGGGGAGTAGTTACAGCTTGGAGGATACAATGGATTTTCACCCTACACTACTTCGGGTAGTTACATCAGACTACCCAAAAAACCAAGCAGTACATAGATCTCTTCACACATTATTTAGGAGAGTAGTTACAGGTTCGAGAATAATGCAGATTTCTCCCTACACTTCATTGGCTAGGTTGACGTGAGATTACCCAAAAAATTGCTCTATAGGATATCCTTTTTACACCCTTTCTATCATCATGGATCAGGTGCACATGTTTCATTTACACTTTTTCATTTGTTTAATTTACATTCACATTTGTTTACATTTATATACACGTGTCTTTTACATTGCATTTTTACACAGATATACATACATATTTGACTACTTTATTATTTTCTCCTTGCAGGTCCAACTATATGAGAAACAAACAGTCAAATGGGGACAACAATAAAAAAAAATAGCAACACTTTCCGGTAGCACACATCATACTAACCATGTAGGTACATCACACACATTAGCAGATACACACATGTTTCCACCCTAGGTTCACTTAATCACATTTTTACGGTTTTTCATCTTTTGTTTCTATGATCCATCATATTTTTTTTCATTCCACGCTTTTTCTAGTACTTTGACAAATTTTCTACTACAATCTTCATCGATATAAGGTACACATATCTATCTACTTTATGTTACTAAGATATCCACTCTCCAACATAAAGTGGGGGCAAATGTAATCATAAAATCATGTACTTTACACATTATTTAGTCTTAGTCTCATACTAATATTTATAATTTTTTTGGGTGAAGAATGTAATAATTAACCCCCACCTCTTAGAAATATTACTTTGTTTTCTTTCTTCATTCCCGACCTCTTGCACTGGCATGCCCAGTCAACTTTCATCATTTTACATCATTTTATCTTTTGACTACAGTGTTGAGGCTCTTTTTGGGGTGCTAATGTGTGCCTTTGTCCCACCGGGGGCGCCTTGATCCTTTTTAAAATTTCCCGGCACCTTTTCGGAACTTTCTATCTATTTTATCTTCTTATATTTTTGGTGACCAGCCATTTCAAGGTTAATTACGAAATTAGATCAAGAGAACCCTGTAAATATAATGTTATGAGACAATAATGTGGGACCAAGAACTATTCACTACTATCATCCACCTAGAGTTGCATTCACTTAGGTCCATCATAATGGACAATGCTTTTTCATCTGCATCACACAAGTATAGGATGGGATTCTATTCTATTCAATCCACCATTCAACTACAACTTTTTAAATCTAGTTATTATTCGCTACTTCACAAAATGTGACTGATATAAGAGAACCTAGGGCACATGATACATACACACACCAAAACTACATTTGGGTCCGAAATGTAGTGCAACACTTAGTAAGCCCATTGTTATGGAAGATGATGTCAGTCTGACCCATTCATTTGCATTCTTATTTTCTAAGGTTTTTATACTTCTTGTGGTATCTTATAGGTTTTTCTTTAATTTTGGATTATCAGTGATACCTGACGCAGTGTAGTAGATATTATGTGATAAACAATGGGGGTTTTGGATTACATGCCAAACCTATGAAATTTAGTTGCAAACATTTTAGACAGACCAGTGTACCCATTTTGCAGACCAAAGTGCCCATAGGTGCCCTAATACCTCTCTAGGTGCTCCATTCAAGCTATATGACTCGGATCCATCCTTTTTGTGGCCATAGTAAAATAGTTACTGCTGCCTGTTTCTCTAGTCACTTCAGGGAAACAGTCTAGCAATCTCTTAAAATTAGCTAAGTCACTTCCATACTTCTCTTATATATTAGGGTTTCTTATATTTTTAGATTAGTTGTTTGGTTCATTTTCCATAATCATTTTGTACATTTATTTATTGTATTTACATGTCGTTCTAGATTAGACTAACTATTATCATCCCACATATTTCCTATTTATAGTTAATCAATAGTCCATAGTTTTTTATCATGACATTGTAATATTATTCCATAAAGTACTCATTTTATTGTACTTACAGATTGAAATAGGTTATCAAAAATCAAAGTTGTATTTTTAAAAATATATATAACTATATCATAATTAATCATCGAATAATTAATACGATAACTATAATCACATATAAACTTATAACATTAATCATAGATTTTTCACATAATGTTGAAACCAATAAATAGAACAATATATTTTAGAACAAACATTGAACCACTTTATAAACAATATCCCAATGATAATTAGAAGTACATTATCCTTTTTTTGAAATAGTACAATATTCAAATTAGGATGAATTTCCTTTCATTTAAAAATAGGATAGCTAAGCACATGTTTTCTTTTACAATCATGTCATGAATTTAAATACAACTTAGACATCATAATTAACTATTTTCAAATTAGACTTAGTCTTTATAAATCATCCGCCAGAGAATGACATAATTTTTGTCATATGTAAAAATGTTACAAATTGGTCAGTTCAAGATAAACTGGAATGAAAGGTTGTCCTCTTCATATTTACAAATTAGAGCACCAAAATACCTTAATGATCAAACTCCAACAATAAATAGAACATCAATGAGCAAATAAAACAGATCATTTAATCTTTTCCCTTTTTCCTTTCCTTCATGTTACTTTCATAAAAGAAAATATAATATATTTAAGACTTTACCTTAAACATGATCATCCATTTATCAGGACTGAATTCAAAATAGATCCTAATTATAATCGATTTGTTTCCATACCATAATCATTGAATTGTATTCCATTCATATCCTACTCATACATGTATACAAATAAAGTAATCATTGAACTACTAAATCAGTCTTTACTTTACATTACCCTAGATTGTTATTAATCTAATTCAAAACAAAATATAAATATTTTCATCATAATCAGAAGAGCACTTTCATTTGACTTATCAATAATTGACACAATAAATCATTATGATCACTACTTCAGAGGAGTAAAATATTCGAAAAAGGAAATAACTTAAATGGATCAAACTTTCCTTAACATTTCAAAAACCAACCAAGGATTCCTTGTTTAGTTTCATACAATGATAATCCTTATCTATATTTATCCAAATAGAGATATAGTTGAATCGAACGAATCCATAGTTGATTTCAAGAAAACAATTTTTCCACCATGCCTTAAACATTTTATCTCATAAGTAAGGTTGTGATAATCCTTGCTAGATAGGGCTCTAATAACACATTCACATTTCTAAATCATAATGTATAATTATTTTACACAACTCACATTCACTAAAAATAGCCAAGAAAAATCCTGTCCCAGTTTAGATTACATATACTACAATGAAACACCCACATAGGTTATCGAAAAGAAAATAATATTCAAAGCTAAGGAGTTTGAATATAGGCATAAATACCACAGTCTGTCAAAGGTATAAAATCCTTATTATTTCCACATAAATATATATATATATATATATATATATATAAACATAGGAAGAATCAAGAGTATTAACTAAATATGAAATCTGAGTATTTATCTATGATCTTCAAACATCAAAATATGTATATATATATATATTAAATTGGTATACCCGAAATGGGTTTATCTTGAAACACATACAAATATCTATTCAACCCAAATCAACCATTCAAACTGAACTAGTCCTAAGAATAATATAATTATTTGCATATAATCATAATACCCACTTGGAAATATAATCCCTTCAAAATGGGAATTCGAGGAATGCGATATAAATTAAGATATTAAAAAAAAATTCAAGTTGATTCTCATAATTGGTATTTAACCTAACTTCCAAGAGTAAAAGAATGAGTGCACACAATCACAAAAATACACAAACACATAATCAATTTTAGATTATAACCAGGAGGTCATAATCAAATCTCATGTCAATGTACAACCACACAACATTACTAGAAAAACATATACATAACAGAGATTAACTCATGAAAATTTTGAACCTAGATTCCTATTTTCACCCATGTTATTTAACACAAGGGAGATAAATTACAGAGCATTCAACCCATTAATTTTTTTAATGTTATAAATTATAAATATGGGAAGAAAATAATTTCATTCTTAAAAAATATTTCACTGAATTCCTTCAAGCCCTTCTCTAAGATGACCTAGTTCAAACAATACTTTTCCAACAACTTCAAGTATTTTCCTTCAAATCCCAAACAAATAAATATTCCCAATCCATCTAAAATATATATAATAATCTTAACAATAATCATGAGTAGCCCCTTAAAATATCACTAAGAGTCTAAGAATATGCATGCAACATTAAACATATGAACAAAAAATTGCTTCCACATAAATCTCAATTGGTACTTCAGAAACATGCTTGTAGCATTCGAAGAGTAAAAGATAACCAAAAGAAATGAAAACCAACAATAAACCTAATCCCTTGGTAGCTACCTTGAGAAGATTGTTCTATCTACTAAGGTGATTTAATCCTCATTCAATGCATGCCAATACCACTACCACTTCTACTGCCAATTCTTCCCTCCTCGCATTCTGATAAACTTAGAAAATAACTGCCATCCAATTTTGTTTCCAACTATATTTAGTAGCTGATCTCCACCACTTGATCCTATATACTGGTTCAGCGAACAGTCAAATACCGTTTACCTTTTTAAAACACAACTTTCATGTTCGGACCATTGGCCTTTTAAAATTTAATACCAACTATTAATGATAGCTCAAGTGGCAATAATAGTGGCACAATAAAACTCTTTCATCAATGAGCTTGGGTTGGTGCTCGAATGAGCTATTAGTTTTACAAATCCAACTTTAAGCACATATAACCTTATAAATTTAATGACCTATGGTCAATAACCATTTAGTAAATTGAAATGATGATATTGTCTATAGACCATTAGTTTATATAAACAATTATATAAATTATTTCTTGTTCTCATCATAACTTGATCGAATTGTAAATCAGACATATATAATATTCACCCATCCATATGGTCAAATACCATGGTTTTCATTTGAACTAGAAACATGGATTTAAGTCCATCATACATTCATAAACCAATTACAATATATTCCTTGTTGTTCTTTATTTACAAACCAATGAAGATTAGAATAGACAAATAGTGACTTAACCTTACTAGAGTCATAATTACCTACCCCTATTATTAAGGGCTTCATCCTTTTATCATAAACATATGTAATCTTGTGTCTATCAAAGATAAAATTTTGATCAAAATAATTTTATATTGTAATTTGGAATATAACCTTGTATCAAACCAAAATAATATCAACACAACAATCTAATGGGGACATGCATGTTCAATCAATCATCGTAATAATAAAAATTTCGTTTCTTTCTACATTCATCGTTAATGAAATCAATCATGATAATAACATAAACAAATAACAGAGGTTATAATCATAGCAATACACAAAAGTATAAAGACAAGTCTTACCTTATTCACCACAAGCTTAAGTTATTTGTAATATGAAGGTATGTTAAACAAGTTACGATATATGGAAGCTCGCATAACATGATTGCAAGTATCAATATTATTCTATACTTATGGTACCATACCGAAATCAATACCCATTTCCACAAGTTTCCAAATATTGTAACTCATTTACAACTTATCCAAAATGAAAAAAACTAGGGTGGGATATACTTCCCCCTTTAATAATTTTATAAGAAAAACATAACATAGGTTATTATCCAAGAAATACACAGACGTATAACGAAAAAGTATTACCTTATTCACAACAAGGTTAAGTTATTTATAATATCAAGGTATGTTAAATAGGTTACAATATCAGAAATATTGCCGACCAAGATAGAAAATATTTATATTCTTCTGTGCTTATGGTAGCATACCAAAATCAATCCCTATTTCCAAGAGTTTCCCAATAATGTAACTCCTTTAAAACTAAGACAAAATGAAAACAACAAGGGTGTGATATACATCCCCCTTTAAGAATGATTGTCCCAATGATTAATTCTTACCATTTACTGATTTAAATAAAAATCAGATAAAAATATACGTAGTTCATCATGAAATTATTCAATAAATTATAATGGTAACTTACAACTTAAAGTTTTCAGATCTTTTAAATCGTAGTTTTTTGGATGTAAATACACATTTTAATTGTGTTATTTCTAAGCAACAAGAATTTTGATTTTTTTTATTCATCCAACAATAATAAATATCAAAAGTATAATATTAGACTAAAAAATATGTTTTATCACTGAAAAAGGTGCAAAAAGTAAGTTTAATTTCATCTAAGTTCTTCCAGGTTACACTTTCTTCAGAAAATTTGTCCCATTGGACCTTGCACTCAATTATTTCCTTGTTTCAGAAGTACATACTATACATTTCCAACACTTGTATGGGTTCAACCGTGATGATTCCCATATCCTAAACTTGTAAGGAGTTCCATTTAAGCACATGTGATAAATAAGATACATACTTTTAAAGAAAAAATATATAAAAAATATATCATGCATTTTGGACAATGTGGGAGGGAATGCTAGATGATACACCACATGGATGATTACTTCAATTATTTTGAAAGGTCCCACAATGTGAGGTGACCACTTGGCTGATTTTCCAAATGAAATTGAACTTTTCTTAGGCTTGACCCATAAGAAAACTATCTCCTTGTTCAAATTTAATGTCAAATTTCTTTAAATCAAAGTAACTCTTCTGCCTATCAAAAAATTATTTTTATCACTCATGAATGAGATTTACTTGATGTTCCATCTCAGTCAACATTTCAGGTCATATTACTTTCCTATCTTCCATGTTATCCCAACTAATAGGTGTCCTACACTTCCTTTCATAAAATTCCTCAAAGGGAGCCATTTTTAGTGAGGAATGGTAAGCGTTATTGTAATAAAACTCAACAAGTGGAAGATATTCTTCCCACTTGTATTATTGATCCATATAGTACATCATAAGCATGTCCTCCATAATCTAATTCACCCTTTCAGTATGTCCATCTATTTCTAGATTGTGTGCTGAACTAAAATTCAGATTTGTCCCTAAAGCTAAATTTAAAGTTTTTCAAAAAATGTGAAATCATCCCAGGATCCCGATCTAAAAATATTAATTCAGGTATTTAGTGCAATATAAAAATATCATGCATGAACCTTTTTGTAAGCACAATTGAATCATCTTTCAGATTCACATATGTAAAATGAGATACTTTAGTTAGTTTATCAACTATAACAAAGATTAACTCATTTTTATTTTTTGACATTGTCAATCCCTGTATAAATTCCATATTGATTACTTGCAACTTAGATTGTAGGATGTTGTGAGGGTACAAAATTCCTGGTGGATACATATGTTCAGATTTGACACACTGACACTCTAAGTAGTGTGAAATGTAATTTACTAAGTCCTTTTTCATCCCTTTCCAAAATTATTATGTTTTACATCAGCAAGCATTTTAGTCACTCCAGGATGTCCATAATAGGGGGCATCCTGAAATTCCTTTATCACTTTTTTCCTTAATTCATTTTCCAAGCATACATAAATTTGGATTTCATACCTTATGACTCCATTATAAAATTTAAATCCTTTGTACCTTTTATCATTTTGATTTGCAGGAAAAAATGTTCTAACCTACTAATAATAATAATCAACCCACATTACTTTCTTAACTTCATCTTTGAATTGATTTCTCAAAGTGACAAGGGAGGAAATGTGCTTCCTACAACTTAATGAATATGCCACTCTATTTTATTTATTTTTTATATAGTTGATATCTAAGTCATACTGAGATAAAATATCTAATCATCTGTGATGCCTCACATTCAATTTCAGCTGTGTGAAAATTTATTTCAGCCCAAGGTGATCCTTTTTAAGTTCGAAGGGATTTCCCAAATGCTAATGTCTCCATACTTGTAAATCACGTACAATGACATCAAGCTCCAGGTCATGGGGAGCATAATTCAGCTACATAATTTGAGTTTTCTTCTTTCATACGCAATTACGAGATCATTTTACAACATGATACCTCCCAAAGCTTCCCTAGAGGCATCTGTCACTACTGTGAAGTTTCCATTTGGATCAAGAACTATTAGAATAGGTGCTAAAGTTATTTTTACTTTAAGAAATTTAAAGGATTTCTCACATTTTTTGTTCCGAAAAAAATTCTTATCCTTTTTCTATAGTGAGGTGATTGGAGTAAAAACTTTCAAGAAGTATTTTCTAGATTTTTGGTTATATCGAGCTCATCGCATGAATCTTCTAACTTCATGCACATGTGTAGAAGCTGGAAATTCAGTTATTACTCAATTTTTTAATGGATCCATATCAATTCCATCTTTATTTATTATGTATCTAAGGTATTGCACCTTGTTTTGATAAAATGAACACTTTGAAAGCTTATCAAAAAGTTTTCTCTTCCTTAGCAAATCTGACACTATCCTAAGATGGTCATTATACTCTTTAATGATTTTTAAATAAATGACAATATCGTCCAAGAATACAAGCACAAACCTATCCAAGTGTGATTGAAAGATATTATCCATTAAATTCATAAAAGCTTCTAGAGCATTGGTAAACCAAAATGGTAACACCATAAACTCAAAGTGACCATACATTTTTCTAAATGTATTTTTGTGGACGTCCTCTTCTTTTATTCTTAGCTAATGATAACATGATCGAAAATCAATCTTTGAGTATATTTATACACCACGCATCCAATAAAATCGGTCAACAATTATTGGAAGGGGGTATCAATTATTAATCGTGGATTTGTTAAACATTATGTAATCAATGCATAGCCTCAATGTTCAATACTTTTTTAAAAAATATGATTAGTGATCCCCAAGGAGAGACACTTTTCCTTATCAAACCTTTAGATAATAGTTCATGAAGTTGTAAATATACAAGTTTAGTTGTAGTCATTCTTTAGGGATCCTTAGAAATTGGTTTTGTTCCCAAATTGATGTCAATGGTAAAATCAAAGTCTTGTTTTAGTGGAAGAACAAGTAGTTCTTCCAGAAAAACATTTTTGTACTCACATG
Source organism: Taxus chinensis (assembly GCA_019776745.2). Lineage (NCBI taxonomy): Eukaryota > Viridiplantae > Streptophyta > Pinopsida > Cupressales > Taxaceae > Taxus > Taxus chinensis. The sequence continues at coordinate 96,642,631 of CM034148.1, read as the reverse complement.
GCAGTGGATGGTCTTCCACAGAAGTCTTACCTTCTTCACCAAAATATAAATATTTTCATAGTATATAGCACACAACCTTTTTTCTTGGCCTTTTTAAGTTGCATGGATGAGATTTACCTTACTGAAAAGACTCTTTTTATCCCCTAAATATTTGTTATTTTGTGTACGTCATCTAATAATTTAATCCAATTTTCAAAGTAGTCAACAATTTCCTTCTATAGGGATAACTAGTTCACACCTCATACTATGTCATGTGATGCTAAAAGAGCCATGTAAAAGTCTACTTCAGTGGTGAAGATTGGCAATTCCAATGTTGTGCCAAACATACATTGTTTAACTGTGTGGAAAACGTGTTTCCCATATTAAATAGACTATGAATTTTTAATATATTCATATTTTCATTTAATTTTAGAAAATAAATCAGCAGAAACAAAAAATTTAGTTGCACTTGTATCAAATAAAATGGTTATAGGCAGTCTAAATATACCTACAACTTCGATAGGAATAGCTTATTTTTTAGCTTGTTTATCAGTCACTAAAACATGTATATGGTGCGTCTATTTTTTATCCTTTTTCCTCTAACGGTAGTTATTCACATGGTGATCTAGACTACATAGAAAACAACCCCCAGAAGGTCACTTTCTTTTATTTTTATTTTTAGGATTGGTGATTTATTCTATCCATTATTCATGTTATTTGCAGTAGTCTTACTTGTTGTAGTTTTCTTACCATTACCTTTCCCAATTTTTTTTATTATGTCAAACTTCTTCCACCCAACCTATTTTTTCTCAAAAGTGCACCCTATTGAGAGATGACTGCAGGTGTTCAAAGATTTCTCTAGATCTCTCTCTTTCATAGATATAATGGATAAAACTCAAGTTTGTGGGTATACCTATTGTTGAGGTGAGTCTCTGGTATCAAGCCTAGTTCCTTTTTGATGTATCCTAAACTAATTTTTAGGGGTTTTGAGGGTAAAAATATGAATGTAACTAAATTGAGAAATTGGGGTGATACACCAAACTTGTTGAGGGATTTGACTGAGTACATGAAAAATTAATTTGAGAATGGATTTTGGATGCACAACCCAATATTTTTCAGCAGAATATTAAGGAAAAACACTTGGTGTATTAGGGAATGAGTCACAACAATACAATAAGATAACATACACACTAATACTATGTAGAAATTACTAAATTTATAGCAAGGTAAGTGTTGTAGCAAATAAGCAGCACCCCTGGATGCTGATCAGGCTTCTAGGTTGATCATCCTAAGCATCCAGTGTGATTGCACAACATTGAATCCTCTCCTCAAGTGTGGGACTTGTAAAATGGAAGAGGAATCTCCAGTTTAGAGGCTGGTTCCTCAACTCCTCTAATCAATTATATCACTTACACAATTGCAGAGGTTCAAATTCTTGATTCTCTAGTCTAAATTCCAAAGGGACAAGGATAGAAAATGCAAAAAAGAAGGAACTAAAACTAATGTTAATAGGTGAAGCACCAAAGGAGTGGTGAGCATTTTTTACTTCTGCAGATTGAAAAATTCCATAGAATGTAACAAAGAACCTCATGCATAAACTGATAAATGTAATGAAGAATCAGAAATTAGCCAAACAACACAAGCAGAGGATAAAATGAATCACAGGGCCTGTATTGTTATTTTTAACATCAAAATCACTTGCATTACAACACCTGAGAGGAAAAATAAGGTTGCAGTTCTTATAAAAGGTCTATTATTCCACCAAAATCACTTCCAAGGTGAGAAAGGGGACCTGTAATACAAAAAAAATTGTTCAACCCTTTGAAAATGAGCCAAATCTAGATTTTACAGTGCAAGGGACGAGCCCAGGAGAGAGAAACACGGGAAAACATGGAAGGGATTCAACCATTGACCAAAATGCATTCAAAACAACATGGGAATCCTTACAAACCCATTCCTTGACATTTTCAACCATGCTGGGAGATAATGCGAGCCATTCTTCATTAAAAACGGTGGTTAAAACGTCATTTCTGTCCATGACCACGTGCTAGACATGTTTTTCAATTTTCTCTCTCCAAAATCCATAAAAATGAAAAATTTACCTCGCAATATTGTAGATAATTTCACCATATTTCCATTTATATAAAGAACGTGAAAAACTGAGCTCTGGATCAAAAGATATGGTGATTTGAAGTTTTAGGTCAAAATAGGGCCAAATCGGGTCGGCGGGCAAAAATTTGAAATTTTTTCCTTTTTGGTCATTTGGAAAATTTTCCAAAATTTCCCCATGCTCCACCCTTCCAGGTGCCACATGGCACATTTTTACTAGGCACGGGCCCATCCTGCTCTATTTTCTTTCACTTTACATTTTTGGAAATTTTTCCAAAACTTCCCTGCGGGGCCAATGAGCTTGGGACACGTGGTGAGATTCTATTGGCTCGCAATAAGGGGGTGGGCTTTCTTCTCTGAATTTTCCTTTATTTTTTCCCTTTGGGAAAAGTTCCCAAATTCTCCCCTTGCCCCACCACTCTAGGACACATGGCGAGATACAATTGGTTGAGGGCCCTGTGTAAGTATTTTAACTCTTGCGCAAACACTTTGGAAAAAATCTTGACTTCCTCCCACTCCCCATAGGTCTGACTCCATAGGACACGTTGCGTCATATCATTGGGCATGGGATTTCCTTCCAAAACTTTCCATGTGCAACACTTAGCCAATTTTTTCAAATTTCTCTCCAGTGACACGTGGCATTACCTGATTCGTCGACGGGCCGATGGGGAAAATATTTCCTCTTAAAAACTGTGCCAAAACACTTGGTAAAAAACCAAGTTCTCTTCTGACCCCTGCCACCTCCCTGGACACGTGGTGGCATCTCATTGGCTGCAGACCTTGAAGGGGAAAATTTCTCACAAAAACTTTTCCAAGCCATAACTTCAAAAATACATGGAGTTAGGAGGAAAACTTTACCTTTCTGGAAAGATGAGAGAGAGCTCTATCCAATTGAATCATTTCTAGAAGGTTTTGAGTGCCTAAAAAGAAAAATATTATGTCTAAGGCACAAGAGAAGGAAGGATGAAATGAGTTAGCCACAAAATGAGCAAGGGGCACATTTTAGATAACAATTTTGGTGACTGAGAGGGGTCATCTACCTGCTGGATGAAGTTACTAGCTGCCTAAAACAATCCGTTGGGCATGGAGTCCTCTAATTCTCTTTCTGATACCCCAACTGACTAGAAAAATGCAAGGAAGAAGATGGAATATCACCTGATGGAGCAAGGCCTGCAAACACATCTTTAGGGACTGCAAGCTTGTGCCAAAGCACTTAGGGAAAGAAAAACTAAGCTACAACAAAACAATGTACACAAGCACTTGGAGGAATGAAAACCTAAGCTAATATTTACAAGGTGGATAATTTCCCTTCAATAACAATGCTTTAGATGGATTCCATTGACTGGAATCTGCAGTTCCTCACCATCCAATGAAGACAATTGGAAAGCATTGATGTCCTTACACTTTATGACCATGTATGGGCCACTCCAAATGGCATCAAATTTTGAATGATTTCCTAGTTTTACTCTGTCTGCATCCCATTTCAACACTAGATCTCCAACTTGGAAAGATCTATCCTTGGCCTTCTTATCAAAGGTATTCTTTATCAAAGCCTGATCCTTCTCCATTGCGTGGGATGCTTGATTTCTAATTTCTTGGAGCTCCATCAATTCTGCATATCTAACCTCCATGGGCTCAAACTCCAATAACTCCAACTGTTTCATGAGTTCCAATGTTGGCAACTCAAGTGACATGGGAAAAATTTCCTCTCTTCCATAAACAAGTTTGAATGGAGAGTTACCTGTAGACCTCTTGGGAGTTATCCTATCAGCCCATAAGGCTGATTTAAATTTAATATGCCAAGACCTCTAATTTTCATCAAGGGTCCTTCTAATGATTCTCAACAATTTCTTGTCTGTATACTAAGCCTAGCCATTACCCTGAGGGTAATAGTTTTATGAAGTACTTAGGTAGATCCCATTCTTGACAGCCCATTCAGTCACCTTGGACCCAATGAATGCCAATGCATTATCTGATATTATGGTAGCTTGTATGCCAAACCTGGTTGCTATTCCCTCATAGAAGTCTAGGATGCTAGATTCATTTGCTTCCTTGAGTACTACTGCTTCAATCCATTTGGTGAAGTAATATGTGGCTGTTAAAATCCACTTGTGTCCTTGGCTTGAATTGGGATTAATAACTCCAATGAATTGTAAACCCCATTGCATGAATGGTTGGTCAATTGAAATTGGATGCACTGGAAGGGTAGCTAGTCTCTCTTTACTTGTGAAGAATGCACAATTCTTGCACCTCTTGATCCATGCATAGCAATCACTAAAAATCTTGGGCCAATAATAGCCAGCCCTCATGATCTTTAGAGCTATCACTCTTGATGAAAAATTACCACCAGCTGGTCCACCATGGAACTCTTCCAACACCCTATGAATCTGATTTGTACCAATGCATCTCAGCAGTACTCCATTCACATCCCTTTTGAATAAAACACCATCAACAAGGGCATATGGGACAGCCTGCAATCTGAAGTGTCTCGTTTGGGTCTTGTTCATCTCAGGAGGGAATAGGCCTGTTCTTAGGAAGTGCATTATACCTTGGGTCTAGTAAGGAGTGGGGACACCATTATTTTCTTCTTGAGTGCTTCCTTACTCATGGTTATCTTGCAACGCCAAAACAACTTCCTTCTCGTTGCATGCTTCCTTTTGTTTGCTCAAAATCAGCTACTCACTCAATCCTTTTCCTCTTACCAACTTGGTAACTTTGATTTTGATGTCATACTCCATGGCATGAGTAATCCAACCTACTTTTTTTTCATTCAAGTCTTTGCTGAGGAGGAAGTGTTTAACTCCCACATGAGAAACCAGCAATTGGACCTTGTTGTTTAAAACTAAATGCTTGAATTTCTTCAAGCTCCTGATTACTGCAAGAACATGCTTCTCAATGAAAGAACATATCACCTCATAATATTCCAGGCTTTGGATGAAGAAAGAAATTACCTGCTCATCATTGTCTTTGTTTTGCTGTACCAAAATTGCAGAAATAGTGTCATCACCCCCAAATGCATAGAGGATGAAATCCTTGGAGAAATCTAGGTTGATGAGAGTTGGTGCTTGAGAGATGGCTTCTTTAATTGCCTCAAAAATTTCCTTTCCCTTTGCTATCCATTTGAAAGCCATGCTTTTCTTTAACATCTTAGTGATAGGTTTGACAAGGGATGCAAAATTTGGGACAAACCTCCGAACAAAATTTATTCTCCCCAAGAAACTTTGAAGGGCCTTCTTGTTGCTTGGCAATGGTAGTGCCGTTATGGATTCAACTCTTTCTGGATCAATTGCTAATCCTTCCTTGGAGACAATGTGGCCAATGAGCTTTCTTTCATGAGCTAGAAAAACACACTTTTTAGGATTGAAGGAGACTCCAAATCTTCTGCACCTTTGGAACACTTGTCTCAAATGAAAGATGTGGTCTGCTGCATTTTTTGAAAAAACAGTGATATCATCAAGATATATCTATACAATTTTGTTAATCAAACCTTTGAACACCATGTCCATTGCTCTTTGGAAAGTAGCCCCATTGTTGGATAGCCCAAATGGCATTTTCCTGTATGCATAAGTTCCCCATTTGGTTTTAAAGGCTATCTTGAACTGATCTTCTTCCTTCACCATAATATGATTATACCCTAAATAGCCATCAAGTAGTGAAAACCTCTCGGAGCTGGCAACAATTTTATAAAATCTACTCCATGGAAGAAAGTGGATAATGGTTCTTAAGAGATGCTCTTTTCAAATTTCTAAAGTCAACACACAATCTGATTTCCCCACTCTTCTTTATTACTAGAACCAAGTTGGCAACCCAACTAGAATGCTTGATAGGAAATATGATTCTTGATTCTATCAAATTATCCAATTATTTCCTCATGAAAGGCTCCATGTGTGGATTGACTAGCCTTTGTTTTTGCCTGACGAGTTTAGTACTTGGATCCAACTCAATGGTGTGTCGAGCTAACTCGGGATTGAAACATTTCAAATCTTCATAGCTCCAAGCAAACACATCAGGGAATTCTTGACAAAGCTGTATGAACTCATACCTTTCTTGCTCAGTTGTCATCTTGCCAATTTGGAGTGATTTGCCTTCTTCCACTGAGATGGACACTGAATCTTCACCCTTGACTTGGATGTTTGTTTTCTCCTTTTTAAACTGGTCATTAGGATTGAAATGGACTCCAAAGTAATAAGTCCCTTTGGTAGTTTATTGATTCTTAGCTGCACCACTTGGTCACCATACTGCTGCTCCAACTTTTCCTGATTTTTAGTTGAGAACTCAGCCTCTTCTTGTAAGAAATGGCTGATTTGTTGATCATTTTCAAACACTTGCTAACTTACATTGTTGTCTAGAACTGAAGGCCTCACAATCACATGGATGTTTGGCTGTACCTTTTCTTTCTGAATGCTTTCAACAACGTCAAAGGATGCCCCAACTGATGCAAGCCTATCAGCAGCCTGGTTCTCTTTTCTAGGAATGGATTTTATGCTAAAACCATCAAAATATTCAATGAGGTCCCACACCCTATTCTTGTAGCATTTGAGTAGATCATTCTTGACAACATGCTGCCCCTTAACTTGGTTGAAAATCAACTCATTGTCACCAAAGACTTGCAAGTTCTTTATCCTCCTTTTGATTGACCAATGTAGTCCTTGCACCAAAGCTTCATATTCAGCAGTGTTATTAGAGTATGCAAACTGAAATCTAAAAGTTGATTAATACTTCACTCCTTGAGGGGAAACAAGCATAGATCCCCCTCCTGCACCTTGTTTACTCCTTGATCCATCAAAAACCAACTGCCATACGTCATTTTCATCCTTGTGGTCTGGCTTGGTGATGCTAGGAATAGGCTGATTTTCTTCATGCATGCAATAGACTCCTAACTCAGATTATTCTATTTCTTGATAAGGATCAAAAGCATGCACCTTGTTTGCCCATTCATCAAGAGTTAGATCTAGGATACTTCCAACCTTGGTGTCAGCTTCATCAGTGCTTGGATAATCTTCTTGATCAAACGCTAAACAATTGGTATTGATCTGACTTGGAGTGTAGGGCTCAATGTGAAAGTTTGCAATAGGTTTAGATCTAATTGTGGCTTTGGTTCCATATCTTGTTTTGAATAGCATATGTGACCAATCAGTAGACAAGTAGCCTCTAATATTGGCTTTGAAATCCCTTGACAAACATAGGGTGAAGAGTGGTGGAAGGTCTATTACTGATACATCTTGTAAAAAAATCACGTTGGGACATGCATGCAAGGTGAGACTCAAGTTTTTTATCACTCTAACTATTGTCACTGTTGTCTCATCCAATTGCACTACCCCTTTGGATATGGTTTCATACTGAATTCCCAACTGATCAGCTATTTTCTTGGGCATTACTAAACTACTTGCTCCAGAATCAATCATGCAATTGTGTACTAATTGATTTCCAATGATCAATGAAACATAGAATGGAGGGGGCTTCAACATTTTACCTTGTTGTCCTCCATGATTCCCCTCAGGCTGGGCAGCATTTGTGAGCACTTTCTCTTGCATTTGGACCTTCTGATTTGAAGTTTCCCAGTCCTTCATGGCAGCTTGTAGCAAATATCTTTGGCCTAGGATGGATATTGATTCCCACATTGATATGTTTACATTTGTCTTCTTCATCTGATTGATGATATTGAATGGAGATGAAGCATCTCTTTTCTGTCCCTTGTCCTGCACATTCATTTGTTGTGTATGGGCAGCAACAACTGGCATTTGAATTGGCCTAGGAACTATTTTAGGTAGTCCTTGTGTATTTGGAGCTGGATTTTGTTTGCCAATATTTTGTGGAGTGATAGAAGGTTGTGGATTGCTTGGGGCTAACGGTTTTTCTTCACCCAAATTTCTCCTCTTTGACCTTGTGTTGGTTGCAACACTTTGGGAAACCGTTTGATTCATGCCACAAAAATATTTTGCCTGCCAGTTTACAAGTGTGGTGTCATTTGGAGCTGATTGCTGCTGGAATGTTTCTTGTTGCTGGCCATTTCCTCGACTACCTTCACCCTCCACACAAGTTGTTGTCACCATTAATGCTTGATTCAAGGCACCGTTGAAGCACATGGATTGGTTATGAGGTTCATTGCATGGGAAACACCAATCATACTCTTGAGCTATGTTGTTTTGTATTGGCACTAATGCTTTAGATGCAGATGTAGCATTGGGATTATAGGGTTGAAATGGTCTATTGGCAGGAGGCCTTGCTTGATTTAGATTTATAGTTGGATTGGATGGTCTTTGGGGTTGATATGGATGCCTGTTGGGCTGAGCTTGCGGTTGGAAAGAAGGTCTAAAACCTTGGGCTTTCTACCTTTTGAGTGTAACCAGCTCATTGCCTAGATTTTGCAACTACTTCATGACTTCTTGAAGTTCATTTGAGGCACTAGAAGATGAAGTAGAAGCTTCATTTGAATTTTTATTTCTAGGAGTGGGTATAGGAGATAAATTAGGTGTTTGATTAATATTTGGGCTCTCTAAACTTGGAAACAATGGCATTGGAGGTCTAGGAGCCAGCTTGCCAGCTTGAATCAAAAAAATTTCAGCTCTAATGGAAATACTATAAGCAATGGGGATAGTTTTGCCTCCCATGGATTGAATCAACATAGAAATATCAGAATTTAAATATTTAAGGTAATAGAGGAAAGTACCTTTTGCTACTGGCCTAACTGCCACTGGAATTCTCTCCCAAGTTCTTTGAAATCTGAAGTTAAAATCAGTCAGCTGCTCATTTGGAGCTCTCTTGATGGTTGTCAGCTACTCTAAAAGGGACAAGTTGTCTCCTTTCTCTCCAAACTACTCATGGAGAGCTACACATAACTGGTTCCAATTTTGAATAGAAACTGAGGCAAGACTCTTGAAACACTGCAAAGCTTTCCCTTTGAATGAAGATGATAGCATTTTGACAGCAACTTGCATCTCATTAATCTCATGGATTGCACAAATGTTAGCAATATCCTTGACATGATCACCAGGAGTGGTCTGATTTTCTCCAGTAAAGTATGGGATGTTTTTTAATGCTGCAACTGGAATTGGATTTTGTGCATTGAGAGAAAGTGGGCTGCTGCCAGTGAAATTGACATAGGGGTTGTTTTGTGCCATTTTGATTTTCTTTAGAACCCTTTTTGATTGAATGAAAGGCCTACCAGGTGGATGAGTGGAAAGAGTTCTGTTTGGTGGAGATGGAGACCTTTGAATTCTCCTCCCTCTTTCCCTTCTTCTTGGAGATAACTGTAGATATTCAAACAATACTTCTTCTTCTCTAACTCTTGACCTTGTAGTGATTCTTCTCATGTGTTTTTCAAGTCTGCACTGCTAAAACTAGCTGATTCTTCTTCCTTGGAGTCGCTAGATGTGCAATTTAGGGATCTTTTAAGAAAAAATATTGCAACAAATGCACATCAATTTTGTTGCAATGAAGATGAAGACCTCTAAGGTCCCACCAGGCATGCCAAAACTATTGTAGAAAATCAGCAGCACCCCTGGATGCTGATCAGGCTTCTAGGTTGATCATCCTAAGCATCCAGTGTGATTGCACAACATTGAATCCTCTCCCCAAGTGTGGGACTTGTAAAATGGAAGAGGAATCTCCAATTTAGAGGTTGGTTCCTCAACTCCTCGGATCAGTTATATCACTTACACAATTGCAGAGGTTCAAATTCTTGATTTTCTACTCTAAATTCCAAAGGGACAAAGATAGAGAATGCAAAAAAGCTAAAACTAATGCTAATAGGTGATGCACCAAAGGAGTGGTGAGCATTTTTTCACTTCTATAGATTGACACATTCCATAGAATGTAATAAAGAACCTCATACAAAAAATGATAACTGTAATGAAGAATCAGAGATTAGCTAAACAACACAAGCAGAGGATAAAAACTAATCATAGGGCCTGTATTGTTATTTTTAACATCAAAATCACTTGCATTAAAACACCTGAGAGGAAAAATAAGGTTGCAGTTCTTAGAAAAGGTCTGTTATTCCACCAAAATCACTTCCAAGGTGATAAAGGGGACCTGTAATACAAAAAAAATGTTCAACCCTTTGAAAATGAGCCAAAACTGGGTTTTACAGTGCAAGGGACGAGCCCAGGAGAGAGAAACGTGGGAAAACGTGGAAGGGATTCAAACAATGACCAAAATACATTCAAAACAGCATGGGCATCCTTATAGACCCATTCTATGACATTTTCAACCATGCTGGGAGAGAATGCGAACCATTCTTCTTTAAAAACGGTGGTTGAAACGTTATTTCTGTCCATGACCACGTGCCAGAGGTGTTTTTCAATTTTATCTCTCCAAACTCCATCAAAATGCAAAATTGACCCCAGAATCTTGTAGATAATTTCACCAGATTTCGATTGATATAAATAACGTGAAAAACTGAGCTCTGGATCGAAAGATATGGCGATTTGAAGTTTTAAGTCAAAACAAGGCCAAATCGGGTCGGCGGGCAAAAATTTGAAAATTTTACCTTTTTGGTCATTTGGAAAATTTCCAAAATTTCCCCACACTCTGCCCTTCCAGGTTCCACATGGGACATTTTTACTGGGCGTGGGCCCATCCTGCTCTATTTTCCTTCACTTTGCATTTTTGAAAATTTTCCAAAACTTCCCCGCAGGGCCGATGAGCTTCGGACACGTGGCGAGATTCTATTGGCTCACAATAAGGGTTGCGGGCTTTCTTCTTTGAATTTTCATTTATTTTTTCCCTTTGGGAAAAGTTCCCAAATTCTCCCCTTGCTCCGCCACTCTAATACATGTGGCGAGATACAATTAGTTGTGAGCCCTGTGCAAGCATTTTCACTCTTGTGCAAACACTTTGGGAAAAAATCCTGACTTCTGCGCCCCGCAGGTCCGGCTCCATAGGACACGTGGCGTCGTATCATTGGGCATGAGCTTTCCTTCCAAAACTTTCCATGTGCAACACTTAGCCAATTTTTTCAAATTTCTCTCCAGTGACACGTGGCATTACCTTATTCACCGGCGGGCCGATGGGAAAAATATTTCCTCTTAAAAACTTTGCCAAAACACTTGGTAAAAAACCAAGTTCCCCTCTGACCCCCACCACCTCCCTGGACACGTGGCAGCATCTTATTGGCTGCGGGCCTTGAAGGGGAAAATTTCCCACAAAAACTCTGTCGAGCCATAACTTCAAAAATACATGGAGTTCGGAGGAAAACTTTACCTTTCTGGAAAGATTAGAAAGAGCTCTATCCAATGGTGCCATTTCCAGAAGGTTTTGAGTTCTTGAAAATAAAAAATTATGACTGAGGCAAAAGAGAGGGAAGAACGAGAGGAGTTAGCCACAAAATGAGCAGGGGGCACATTTTGGATAACAATAAGATGATTAATCAGGGAATTTGACATTCAAAATAATTAATGAGATATACAAACCACTGCAAATAATTGGAAAGGCAGAAATCAATTCTCATTCAAAGGATAAATCTGGCAAAATCTGCTTCGGCATTCCTATGTCCAAAAATTACTCCTTGTGCTTTACAATTTTACATAATATATAGAAAAATTATTCACCCATCCCATCCTAAAAACAAGATAAAATTTGTATCTGCCCATGCATGTTAATTTTACCCCTTTATCGTGAATAAATAAAGGAATAAAAATAGATATGCTAATACAATGAGGCATTAATAGCCTTGATTACAAAAATACATTTAGTCAAACTGTGGTTGAGTGATCTATTTTTAGTAAAGTAAGATGAATAACTTGGCTAATAATAGCCCTTTCTTGTTTTGTAAGTCTCCTCCAATGTGCATGGAATCTCTATCTTCTAGTAATTGATGTGACACTTAAAATTTGATCTACTTGTAATGATAAATTTAGCACTCTTTAATTCTGCCCCTTAGATGCACATGCAAAAAATAACATCCCTGTGTGCGAAAAAATAAATCCTTTTTTTGCAATACTTGGAAAAATATTCACCCATGCATTCCATCAACTGTGAGGTCCAGTTACAAGTTCTAATGTTGAAATCTCCTATGTCTTCTTGTGGTCACATGAAAAGATACTCCTGTGCAATATAATTCCATCATTTTCAAAACAAAGAAAAATAATTTTTCAATAGTTCACCCATTGTGGGGGCTACCTATGAAAACGTGTACAAAAATAGTATCTCTCCAAAAATATATCAAATGTTTTCCATCTTTGACTTGGTTGTAGAATTTCGAAAAATTAAGGTACTTTAACAATTTTTAAGGAAAGAAAAATCTTAACCTTAACATATATATCGTTGGCTTCTTCTAACCATATTTGGTCATCTTTTGATTATTGGCATAGACTATGGTTTGGTGTAATCATTCGGATTTGTTTTATTTGAATCATGCATAATAATAATCTTTCGGGTACCCTTTGACTTAGTTGTGGCACACTTGCTATCCTCCACTTGATGATTTGGCTTGGTTACGTGGTGTCTGGTTTGACTGATGACTTGGGCTTGAATTTAAATCAGGTGGAACTATTGACCTGACATATATTATTTTGTTGGGCCTCTTTTTATCATCATTCTATAATGTAAATTTTACCTTTTGATACATCATGGTGTCAGCATTTGATTTTTCAAGCCACCATGATTCTGGACCTTTAATATGCCAATGCAAATGATTTCTTTGAATGATTGAGGATGGCCCCCCTTGCATGATGACTTGCCCCTTTGAATTTTTTTGGTAAAGTTGCTAGCCTTGGTAAGATTAGGGTTTTGAGCCAAAACTCGACATGTGCCTTTCTTTAAACCCTAGTGGAGTCAATAACATCTTTTCATTTTCATTACTTACCATTGATCATGGTACCTTCATATTTGGATTGTTGATTATTTGTTGCTAATAAATGTAACCCTACGAAGCAATTGGCAATGGTTCTAGATTGTCGATCTTCTATACATTTCAATCTCCACCGTTGATCTTGAACTCCACTCTCATTGTGGTGGTTTTCTTGGGTTATCATTTGGCATCGTTTGATTTTTTCATGGTTAATTTTACACCATTGATCCTTAACCCTGGTTAAGCTTGGTTACCATGGTTTGGTTGGTGGATGTGTTTATTTTGTAATCTGAACTCCATCATTTCATTTTCATGCCCATTTTGGAGGGCAAAGCCCTGGAAAAATTTATTCAGACCGTCATTATTGTATAATCTGTAAGCTCACTTTTATTTTGCAAATTAGTTTTATGGGGCTTTGAATATCTGTATTTTTGTTTGTATTCAGCTTCTGAACATTCTGTAGTATTTATGAGCTTGGTTCCTTTTTTTTCTTGTCCCTGATTTGAGGTTTATGTGAGATTTGGTCATGTTAGACACCATTATTCTTTGATTTCAAGCTCGAGCTAGGAATTTTGAAGCCTCTGCAAGGATCTATGAATTCAAAATTTGTCATTCTTTCCATTTTTCTTCTTTCGAGATCTACGCTAGATTTAATAGGGGTGGTTGCGATTAGATATCTAGTTAGAAGCTTTTTTGAAATCTTTTCTGAGCATGATAATTGTTACCTTTTAGTTTTAGGGAATGGTCATTCCTTCAAGCTTTGATATTGACATTTTATTTCTAGCTATCCTCAACATTTATACCATTCGGGCTTGTCATGGCTTACCATATTTTTGGCACTCTATAATTACTATCATTCCTACTCTTATTAGAGCTTCAATCGATAGTGACCCTCATGAATACGTTAAAAGGAAAGGTTCTAATCATTGAACTGTAAAACTCATCCCTCACCTCTTTTAGACCTTAAAGGTACTGAAATCTTGAAATGTTTACCTCTATGTGTTTTCTGATAGTTTCAAGTCTAAAACTTGTTCTGGGAATTTTTACTTTGCATCATACTCAATCATTTTCTAGGGTTTCTTCAAGCTCAAAGAGGAAATGGTAAGTTCTTATTTCTTTCTTAAAGCTCCCTTTATTCTGATATAATGAATATTCTTATTTCCTGGCACTTTAAATTTGTAGGCTTTATATGGATCCTTTGAATTTCTGTTAAAGACTCTTATGCATTCATTTGTTGCTCTTTAATATTTGAAATGGCTCATTTTACTCATTTGGGTATCTTTCGGTTTCACCTTGAAATGGGTCTTCTTCTGAAATCCCCTTTCGTGGCCCGGTGTATGAGACATTGACGGCTTCAAGAGCCCTAAAATTATTGTTCTAAAATCGAAATAATGTGATTTCTGTAAACCCATGAGTTGGTTGTTATCATATTTTGTGGTTGCATCGAATCAATCCTTTGTGTGTGCTAAGAATTGACTAGTTTGTGCATTTATAACTTGGTCTGGTACTTTTCAGTATTCCAAAGACATGGCCACCATGGATGCCTTGGTTTGAATATTTATTGTTGCACTTCATAGCTTGAATAAGGGTCTCGTTATGTATTCTTGTTGTCATTTCTTCAGATCTATACACTTTCTGATGTGGGTTTTTCTTAAAATGAGTTTCTTCCTGAGTTTCATTGATTCTCTTATGGGTATTCACCATTTTAATAGACCTCAAGTTATTCTCTGGTTATTATGCATTATTACCTACATTGTATCTTGAAATTCTACAAGTGAGTTCTACAAATTTGTTCTTCTTGTGCATCTGAAATGTGTTCTTCTTTGTGTGTCATATCTTGATTAAAAATAGATAGTCTACCATTTTTACTCCTTGTGAGTTTTGTTTTACATTCTTTCTAATTTTCCTAGAACGAGTTGTTTGTTTTATTTCAATTATTTCATTTGAACAAGCACTTGTCTATTAGAATGGCTTTGTGGATGGTTGGGAGCTCCATGTTGGTATTGTGTTTATGTATCTTCTTCCTCTCGCAGTATATTTTCTAGCATTGAAAATGGTACAACTCGCTTAATTTCTTATAATGATATAAGAAATTAGTTTTCATTTATATTCATATGATCCTTGAATGAAGTCTTGAAATTGGTATGAATACATAATAAATTATGTACCCATTCTTTAAAATATGCAATCTAAAACTTGAAAATGTACTTTTAATCTGAAGATTTGTATTCTAAAACTTTGCACTTTTTGTTGTAACTTTGCAAGATGGGCTTGTTTTTATTTACATTGAATAATGCTTTGAAATTTGTGTTGATAGTTGTTTGGTATATGATGATGCCTCTCTAAAACTATACTTTAATCTGTAGCATGGCATAATTCTAACATGTGCATTTGTATCTTATACAACCTTAGTAATGCATGGAGGAATTCTATAAGATTTTGCATTCTATAACATACTTCTGTAGATTTTTATTATTCTTTGATCACTTAAGCATGATTAGCATATATTCTTCCATCAAAAAATTGTTCCAATTGGGTCACATTGTTCATTGTACTTTTTTTTTGAACCAGCTGCTATGTAGATCTTATATAAAAACAAGGAATCTCATCATTCCTCCTCTCAGCTGTAAAATTTGGGATGGCTTGAGAGCATTGAATGTGTCATTTCTGTTCAAATCTATTTGACTAAAAATTCTACATTAATTTTCCTTTTATCCTCACTTTGTTGTATATTTTTTTCTTATACGAATTGCTTCTTCCCCTCAGGTAGAGTTCTATGTTAATCATATTCACGAAAACTTTGTAACTAAATGTTATTATTTTCTTTCTAACCTACAAACTCGATGCATATGTTACCTTTAGAAGTACTTTGCTGATATTTGATCATCTAGCTTTCAATTTAAGTTGGAAATGTCATGTTCCCCTTTAAAATAGCTTCTGTATGAAATTGTACTTGACTGATGTATCATGTTACTTACTGCACACTTGATCATTTTTTAAATTTTCTTTTGATCTCATTTATTTTATCCCCACCCTTATAGTTTTTCATTTGTGGTATATCCTCTAACTATCTTCTTCATGGGTTCTTGTAGAGGTTTGTTAACAAAAGATGGAATATTACCTTGCTCTTTTTCTGTGCTTTGATGAAAACTTTTCTTGTGAAAGACTATTACATGTATCATTTTCCTTACTTATGATTCAATGTCCCAATGGTTTATTTTATGCATCTTTTGTTTGCATTTTCCTTTTCTGGAACAACTCATAAATTTATATCATGTAGATTCTTTCAGCAAGTATTTCATTTCTATACAGTAATCATTTTTGTAAAATAATAATGCTTTCTAATCTATTGCTTGTACCTGCACACTTAAAGAGATAGTTAGGAAATATTTAGGATTTTTGTCCTCTCTTATGTTCCATAGTTTTTTTTTTGTCTTTATTTTCTGGAATGATTCTAGGAATCATATGTGTTTCTGTATAATACTACTCTTATAAATTCTGTGTCTATCTATGATGTACCTTATGCCTCTTGATGTCAATTAATTCCTTTGCATCAAACTGTTAGCATAAGTATAAAAATTAAACCATGAGCTCAATGTCTGACAAAAATTCTCTTTTATTTTCTTAGGGATAATTATGGAACCAGATGATGCAGAAAAAGAGGATGAAGAAACTACAACTGAATGAAAACCAATAGAAAACCCAAAGTCAATGATGGGTTTTCTCTATATTCTTTTTCTTTTAGCTTTGTGTACATGCATATTTTACTTCAGTAACTATGAGTTACATCCCATGGCTTATGTGGGAAATACCGTAATTCTTCATGAATAAATAACATTTAATTTTTGTAATTGAGTTGCATATTTCTTTCTTCTTTCAGTTTTATGACATGCATATTGATTGCATAACAAAATAAACAACTTAAAAACATAATTAAATGTATTTACACGTAGAAATAAAAAGTTTTGAAATACATGTAATTTAATAATGAACTCTCTTTCTTATAAACTTCAATTCTGTTTGTTGTTCCCAAATTTAACATTTCACCTAAACTGTGATTCTCACCTTCATCAAGGCAATGCATTATTCATTCGGGGCTTTGTGATTCCTTTTTGAAGGTAAACATGGAATGATAGTCTATGTGAGGTGTTATATTTTGTAACAACACACATAACCACAGATTATATGTAATTAATCAATTGCTCCAACTGAAAACATGATAAAATTGTAATGCATTCCCCTATTTAGGTCAAATTCATCAATACTTTCCATTTTAACGAATTTTTGAGTTTCCCATTATTGTATAAGTACAAAAATTGTAAACACAACCTTCTTAGGTGCTAAAGGTGAACGTGTATTAATAGATTTCTTTTTCTTTTCCTCTCTATGTGCAGAAATGGTTTGTAGTTTCTGTTCTTGCCTGATTTTTTTTCCAAAAAACTCCTCCATAGTTGATGATCTTTGGACATCAAATTCACCTCCAATCACTAAGTTCAAACCCAATAATGAACTTCATGATGAAAATATTGTCATAATGTTGATATTGGGGTATATATTTTAGAAGTTTTATGAACTTCTCCCAGTATTAAGTAACTGTCAATTTTTCCTGAGATAGAATCTGAAATTCAAACATATTCTGATCATAGTATATGTGTGATAGTGAGTGCTCTCTAAAATAAGTTGTAAACTAATCTGAGGTCACACTTTACTCATCAACACCAAGTTCTATCTTCTAGCTATCCCACCAAGAGGAAACCTCATTAGAGAGTTTGTAGGCTCCTCAAACCACCTTAGTTTCTTTCGAGAATTTCTATATGGAGAAATACATCTCCATCTTACTGAGCCAGTTCTTGGCTCAATATCTTAAATTCATAGTGTCAAAATTTTCTAGGCTGATCCTATTGATATCATTCGACAATTCTTCTACCAAATGTGCCCTCTTGTTCTCAAGCTGATTTACTAGGTTATAATTAGTATTTCTAGAGTTAGGATCCACTGTATTGACATTATTTCCCACATTGGGGTCCACAAAATTGTTTATTATAATTTTAGGCTACTCTTGAGATGGTTCACTACCATCACTATCATTACTTTTGTCATTCCCAATGACTTGCACTTCAAGACAAGCCATACAATATCATGTGTCTTGTATAGAAGTGAGTATTTCATCCAACTTATGCACTGTGGATGCTTTTCCACCTGCAAATTGGTGATTGACATCATGTGATATTTTCCTAACCATTTTATCTATTACATGATAATTAAGTGTAACTTAGTGTAAGGACTCAATCGGTCTAAGAGTTGCAGCCTTCATCTCTAATACCAAAATGTAACACCTACTTTTCAATTCTTCAAATTAAGGGATGATTTTTATGTATATCCTATGAACTAACTATTCTTCTTAAATGATTTAAATGTATAAAATTTAAATCCATAAACAATATATAATTCAATTCATAAGATAAAATGGGTCAATTCGATCTACCCAATCCCCCATATATTACTCTTTCAAGTCCATATACAAAGTATATAAATCATACTTTCCTAAGGAATAGATTTAAAAGTGATTTATTCTAAGTTTCTACCTTGAACTCGGTCAATCAATTTCCATCTACCATATTACACCATTCATTAGAACTTGGTGAACGTAACAGTTTAATCCACATCTTACCCTATTTTGGCCAAAGTTTAAGATTCATGCTTGCATGCTTAGTTTCGTGACAACACATACATCAACAAAAACTTGTTTCTTCACCATATCACTTTTTTCAATTATCGTGATTGAATTATTTAGTTGAGTCAAATTAGTTACATGTTATGTGAAAGGAAAATAATCTATTCAACTTATGCAAGGAGGCACATCTATGCTAACTTACGTTGCCTATGGGAGAGAAATTGCTTAATTATGACTTGCGTCATTAAGAAACCATTTCATTCCCTGAATCCAACTTAATTTATTACGGAGGTGACTCATATGTACTAGTTAAACACTTTCACAACTTAAAGTAACACAATTCTCTTCTAGCTAGGACAATCATAATAAATGGACCATGAAGGGGAAACTTAATTACTTGTGTCATTAAATGAATGATACTTTAGAGAAGCATTTTGAAGTTGTCATGCCGAGTTTCCAATTATTATGAACGTCATAAGCCATGGCTTAATTAATTAAAATTCAATCAATTTATGATAGGTTTCCCCTATCTCGCAGGGATATATTTATCACATCTAATTACGTCCTTAAGGTTAATAATCTTAGTTTTTTTCACAGGTTATATTCATTTTCATCAGTAATTTTACTACAACCCATCTGCATCTTAAATGTAATTTAAGATAGCTTTTTGCATTAAAATTGCAGTCCATAATTTATTTATTACATCATTATCATATTATTCCATAAAGTAATCATTTTATTGTACTTATCAATCAAAGTTGTATTTGTTCCAATATATATAAATATTCATAATTAATCATCAAATAGTTAATATGATAACTCTTAGTACGTAGAACCATATAACATTAATCATACATTTGTCACATAATGTTGAAACCAATAAGTAGAACAATATAATTTAAAACAAATATTGAACCACTTTATAAACAATATCCCAATAATAATTACAAGTACATTATCCTTTTTTTGAAATAATACAATATTCTTATTAGGCTAAATTGCATTTCCTTTTAAAATATGATAGTGAAGCACATGTTCACTTTTACAATCATGTCATGCATTTAAATATAACTTAAACATTTTGAAATCAGACTTAGTCTTTATAAATCATCCTCCACAGAATGACATAATTTCCACCATATGTAAAAATGTTAAAAAATGATCATATATCAAAAAGAACTAACGTGAAAGGTTTTCCTCCTCATGTTTTCAAATTAGATCACTAAAATATATCAATGATCAAACTCCAGCAGTAAATAGAACATCAATGACTAAATAAATGACATCATTTAATATTTTCCCTTTTCCTTTCCTTCATGTTACTTTCACAAAAAAAAAAAGAATCTATTTAAGACTTCATCTAAAACATGATCATCCATTGATTAGGACTGAATTCAAAATAGATCCTGATTATAATCCATTTATTTCCGTACCATAATCATTGAATTGTTTTCCACACATATCTTACTCATACATGTATACAAATAAAGTAGTCATTAAACTATTAAATCAATCTTTACATTACATTACCCATAAAATATAATGAATTATTTTATTAATTCAATGGTTATTAATCTAATTGAACACAAAATAAAAATATATTATTCATAATGGGAAGAGCACTTTCGTTTGACATATCAATAATTAAACACAAGAAATCATTTCATACACTATTTCTTTAGAGAAGGAGTAAAATATTTGACAAAGGAAATACCCTACACATATCTAACTTTCCTTAGCATTTCCAAAACCAATAAAGAATTCCTTTTTTAACTTCATACAATGATAATCTTTATGTATATTCATCCAAATAGAGCTGTTGTTGAATCAAACAAATACATAGTCAATTTTAAGACATCAAATTTTCCACCATGCCTTAAACATTTTAGCTCATAAGTAATGTTGTGATAATGCTTTCTTGATAGGACTCGAATAGCCACATTCAAATTTCTAAATAAGAATGTATAAACCTTTACAAAACTCACATTTAATGAAAATAGACAAGAAAAATCATGTCCCGGTTTAGATTCCATTTACTAAAATCAAATACCCACACAAGTTTCCAAAACAAAAAGAGTATTTGAAGCTAAGGAGTTCAACTGTAGGCATGAAGACCACAATCTATCAAAGGTATAAAATCCTTATTCTTTCCACATCAATATATATATATATATATATATAAACATAGGAAGAATCAATAGTGTTAACGAAAGACGAGATTTGAGTATTTTTATATACTATTCAAGCATCAAGATATGTATATAAATATTAAATATGTATACCCGAAATGGGTTTAACTTTAAAAACACAAATATTTATTTAACCTAAATCAACCATTCAGTATTGAACCATTCCTAAGACTAATAAAATTATTTGCAGAGACTCATAATACCCACTTGGAAATATAATCCCTTCAAAATATTTATTTGAGGAATGTGATATAGACTCAGATATTAATCATAAAATTCAAGTTGAATCCCATAATTGTTATTTAACCCAACTTTCAAGAGTAAAAGCATGAGTTTACACAATCATGAAAATACACAGACACGTATTCATTCAGAGAGTCTAACCAGGTGGCAATAATATATTATCATGCCAACATACAACCACACAAGATTATTAGAAAATAATATACATAACAGAGATTAACTCATGCAAATTTCCAACCAAGGTTCCTCTTTTCACCCAAGTTCTTTAACACAAGGAAGATAAATTATAGATCATTTAACCCATTAATACATTTTAATGCTATAAACTATAAATATGGGTAGGAAATGATTTTATTCATGAAAAATATTGCACATAATTCCCTCAAGATCTTCTCCAAGAAAAATGACTTCAAAAATTCCTTTTCCATCAACTTCAAGTATTTTCCTTTGAATCCCAAATAAATAACAATTCCCAATCCCACTGAAAACTCCATAATAATCTTAACAATAATCATAATTATACCCTTCAAATATAACTAAAATTTTAATAATATGCATGCAAAATTAAATAGATAAACACAAAAATAGCTTTCACATAAATCTCAACTGGTAGTTCATAAACATTCATGTAGCATTTGAAGAACAAAAGATAACCATCAGAAATGAAAACCAATAATAACCCTAATCCCTTGGTAGCTTCCTTGAGAATATTCGTGCTTCTATAAATGCAAGTTAAGGCTCATTCAATGCATTCTAGTACCATTGTCACTTCCACTACCAATTATTTCCTCCTCGTATCCTGATAAACTTAGCAAAAAATTGAAAACCTATTTATTTTCCAACTATATGTAGAAGATGATCTCCACCACTCGATCCTGCATGGTGGTTCATTGAATGGTTGAAAACCGTTTACCTTTTTAAAACACAACTATCATGGTCAGACCATTAGACTTTTAAAATTTAATACCAACTATTAACTGTATCTTGGGTGGCCATAATAATGGATCAATAAAACTCTTTCATCCACAACCTCAAGTCGGTGCTTGACCAAGATATTAGTTTTGCAAATTACCTTTAATCTAAACCTATGGTCAATGACAATTTAGTAAATTAAACTTGGGATATGATCTATAGACCATTCATTTATATAAATAATCATATAAATTATTTCATGTTCTTATCATAATTTAATTGAATTGCTAACTAGACATAAATAATATTCTCCCATACATATAGTCAAAGACCATGGGTGTCATTTGAACTAGAAATATGGATTTACGTCCATCAAAATTTTATAACCCAAATACAATATAGGCCTGGTTGTTTTTTATTTAAAACCCAATCTAGATTAGAATAGATAAATAATGACTTAACCTTACAAGATTCATACTTACATGCCCCAATTATTAAGGGTTCTATCCTTTTAATATCAACAACTGCAATAATGTGTCTATCAAAGATCAAATTTTTATCAACATACTTTTATATTGTAATTGTAAATATAACCTTGTATCCAACAAGAATAATATTAACACAACAATGTAATGGGGACATAAATGTTCAATTTATTATCAAAATAATAACAACTCCATTACTATCCACATTCACCATCAATGAAATCAATCATGATTAGAATAGAAAGACATAATAGAAGCTATAATCCAATCATTACAAAAAAGTATAATGAAAAGTCTTACCTTATTCATAGCAAGGGTAAGTTGTTTATAATATCAATGTATGCTAAATAGGATACAATATCTAGTAGATTTTGGAACATGATGGAAAGTACCGATATGCTATCATGCTTACATAATCATACCAAAACCATTCCCCATTTCCATGATTTTCCTGATATTGAAACTCGTTTACAAATTAGGAAAAATGAAAATAGCAGGGGTGTGACCGTTTTAGTGAAAACATGATAAACACACATGTAGAAGTCCATATGTCAAGTAGTAAGCAAAGAAGACACTCTATAAGATAACACGCAAGAAGACAATGTATACCATGAAAATAATCTTTCAAACATGGTACATCAATCATGATTTCACAAGAAAATTGAGGCCGATGTAAGAAAAATCATACAAGAAATTAGAGAACAAACAAGACATAGGGAATATCCTAAAAGTAATGGAAAATAATGGCATGCAATAGTAAGAAATGTAACATACAACCATGGTATTAAATAGACATGAAAATAAAATTTTGAATATGATGCACCAGTTACAATGTTAGATGTAAGTAAAAGTGTGTATAATTTGATATAGTAATGTTCTATGAAAATGAAACAATACCACTTTTAGTGTGTACGAAATTGGATTCCCCCAGGAGCCACTGTGGGACTAGTTATAGGTATTGTTCCTAGCATCCATGCTATGTGTAAATATCTATGTAAAGCCTAAGATCACAAATATAAAACAATAAAACACACATGTTTTTATAGAAAAGGTAATGACATAAAAATTATATTACTAGCATTTGTAATAAATTTTACATGTAAGCATAAGTAAGCAAGACTAAATGTGACCAATATATACAGTATGTTATGAGTGTGAAATGGAATGGAATGTAAAGTGAATTATTGGAGCACGTGCCCCCTGAGAGAAATTGAATTATTATGCATGTGATGAGGTTCATTTATAGATGCCCCCTCAACATTTGAGAATGAACCATAGAACAAGAGTGTGTCATCGGGATCTGGTTTGAACTGTGTGCTAGAAAGATGTGAGCTATATAGCATAAAGCGTAAAGAGTACAAAAGTTTTTGGTAGGGTTAATTTGAGATTGATACCCTTAGCAGATGATTATTAACTGTGAAACAAGAGTGCTTGTTATGGTATTGAGCATATCATGTGGAAGGAAAACATATGTCATGAATATGTAGAGTGTGTAGTGTGTATGATGTGTGGTTGATTGTGCAATAAAGGGATGTGATGAATGCATGATGTGTGAAGTGTGTAGTGTATGAGATTCTTGTGTATAGTATTACCTCAAAATTCAATTTTTAACCCTAGTAGAAGAGTACATCATTAGGTAATGACAATACTAAAGTATATCAAGATGTGTATGATGTGTGTGGAACACTAGATGTAACATGTGTAGTATGTAAGATGGCTGATAGTGCTAGGGGAAATAAGTATGGTGTCCTTCAAATGTGTGTATTAGTGAGTATATTATATGATGAAATTCAAAGATGAGGGTCCTCCACTTAAAGCTTACGGAGATAAATACATGTGAACATGCTCTAATATTTGTGGTGTATGAGATAGATGTTGCATACATGAATTAATCCTATGTGCATGAGACCGATGAGGATAATGTAGAGATAATGGACAGCCATGTGAGGTAGAACATAGAGGTGATGGACACCTATGTGAATTATAATTATGAGGTGATGGACTCCTATGTGAAGTAAGGAGAGGCAGTGATTTACATGGAAGTGAATGTTTTTTCTGATTAATGGACTAAACTGATGTGATGGACTAACAACCAAGCTAGGAGCATATTATGCTTTTGATTTGAGAGGTTCTAGGGACCTAGATAGTCTAACATGAGCAATAGAAACCACAAGAGGATGCTATGTCCATGATGTGAATGGAGGAACACCATTAATAGTGATAACTTTCCTATTATGATTGAAATTTAGACACAAATGGTTTATAAAGATGATAGCCTAAGTTATACAGAGCTAGGGGAGACCTAAGATCATGTCACACCCTTTGAAAAAAGGTTCCACAAGAAAGGGAACAAGAATGGTAAGAGGACCAACAGTTTCTGGAATATTAATAAAACCGTATCATTTAGGAATCGGATATGATATTTTTGAGATTGGAAAGACGATATCGACAAAAAGTGCAATAGAACATGCACTAATATGAAATGATGGATCAATGATAGTGTTATAAGTCAGAGTAGATCCAATAGAAGAAGTGATATGTAAATTATCATAAGGGAATGTAGCATGATAGTCATGATCATAGAAATAATTGATCAGTGGAGATTCTTGAACATGAGAAACTAAAACTTCAAGAGCCCCTGATCTAGGAGTCACTATGGGATATGTATGATTGGATGAAGATTCATCCACTTGTTTGTCATTTTTTCTAACAGGATTGTTAAAGATATTGAGATATTGATTTTCATTGATTGGAGTAGAAGTCGTAGGTTCTGGAAGCTCAATTGCATTATTATCAATGAGATCTTGGATAATATTGTGAATTTTGAAGCATCTCTTTGTATAATGTCATACGCACTGATGATGGTCACATCTAAAATTTTCATTGTAATTACGAACTTTAGGTGATATGGGTCAAAATTGAGTGAAGGAGGGAGTTTAATAATATTGTTCTTGACAAGTTGTGGTAAGAGAGGATATAGAGTGATATTCAATTTTTGATATGAATGATTAAATAGTTTTTATTGAAGCTCCTTAATATTATATACAACATTGACAGTTGTTCTAGCTTCAGTAGGTTTTTTAGATGGCTTGATATTAGTATTGTTTTGAAATCGTGCAGAAGATGAAGATTTATCATGATACTTAAGCTTACCTATAGATACTAATTTTTAATCTTGTAGCTTAAGAGTGTGACACAAATGATTGAATGATGGAAAAGTCTCAAATATAACAATCTCTTAAAGAGGGAGTAATAGAATTATGAAAAATAAATATTGAAGTTTAGAGTTCGTAAGCCAATTAGATTTTTTTTAATATTGAAATAAGTAAATGCCTAATTCTAAATATGTAAAAATGCTAAATATATGCAATTGAGTAAATATATTTAATTGAGTAAAGAAATTGATCCAAGAAAATTAAGATTAAAAGTATGAAATCCTAGTTACAAATGAAGGGCTAAAATCCTCATCTCAATTGCAATTAATTTTGGATTCTTCCAAAATGAAAAAATAATTAACAGAGAGGGATAAGTATCACACAAAAGCTCAAAAAATTTTGTAACCACAAGATCTTCCTAGATTGGGATCCTTGGACTGGGTCAGGGGCACCTACGCACCATAGTATGCTACTGGGTTCCCATGAATGCGCAAATGCCTATATATTTTTTTTTGTCCCATAAGTTTTGCTGATATTCTCTTTTGGTATCATGTATGTCACAACTTGATCACTAGATATACCTATAGCCTGTACAAGATAAGTTCACCTAGAAAAATTATAAAACTATATCAAATATAAAAAAGAAATATGTAATACAGAGAGTCGGACTAACCCCGGAGGTCACCTGACTAAATGAACTTATGACTGAGCACTAAATTACATTTCAAACTCCATGTAGTTCTTATGAGTATGTTTAAGAATCATGTCGTGGGATTCCATTGTACAAGTGCACTTGATAGCGGGTTGCAGCTTGATGTAGAAATGTTAATGGAATGTGTGGATGGAAAAATTAACTTCCCATTTCTATGCACTATATGTAAAAAATGCAGTCCTTTTTCACTTATATGGATGTTAGATGGATTCTTTAGAGAAATTTGGATGCCATCAGATGCAAACCTAGGTAACATTAGTAATGTTTAGAGTTTGGTCCTTTATTTTGGCCACATAGCTATGTATTTATATGATTCCCTTGTTTTAATTTCATAATTGACAAATGGAAGGCTGACCCATAAGAAAATAAGATTCCTAAAAGGTTAGAAAGTGTCGAAAATATGTGAGAAAAATACAAAGAGGTCGGGGGAACCTAGAGGGGATGGGGGTGCCTGATGTTGGTGTCCTTGCTGGGAATTGGTGTCTAGAATGGAAAATGCCAAAGTATGAAAAGAGAGATGAGGAAATAAAGAGTATAAGATCAAAAGATGAAACATAAAGAAAACAAAGATGGCCAAAGATAGGGTTCAATTAATACTTTTATTACTTAGGAATCATCTAAATAGTAGTATGTGATCGAGACTAGATAGATACGCAAAGTTCATGATTTAATGTCTACATTTTCCCCTAATTTATGTTCTTAAATGAATGCTCGATAAAATAAAGTAGGTACCTAATGACCATATAGATCTATGGTGAAAATCGTTTTGAGAGACAAGGAAAAATGTAAAGTGATAAAAATGTGAAGCGTGGATGAGATAGACAAGAGGTAGTGAAATATGATGATGATGGTGACCATAGGGTGAGATAGTATGTGTAGATGTCACATTTATAATTTTTTTGATGTCACTTGATGTGTTATGATGTGTGATTGAAGTGAATACCACTTACCATAAGGACGAACCCGCAAACGAGAAGAATGAACAAATTGTCAAATACATGTATACGATCAAAACAAGTAAAAGTCGTGTAAAAAACTATGTAAAAATGTGAAAAGTAACATGTGCACTTGATCCATGATGACTAAAACATTGTGGAAAGGATCCTAAAGATGTTGTAGAAGAACACATTTTTTGGATGATCTCATGCAAGTTGCGCTGAATGCAAGTTTTTTGGGCAATCTCATGCCAAGAATGGAAGAAGTGTAGGGAGAAAATTATGGTTTCATCCTCAAAAATTTAAATACTTCCCAAAATTTAAATACCACTACATATGGTGTGTAAAAATATGATCTGACTCAATCTAACATGAAATTAGAAAAGAACATGTAATGCATGGATGTTGAGTGTTGAAGGACTGTTTGTCCTTTAAAATCCACTATGTAAACTACCAAAAACTGTGTTGAATTGAATTTTTATTTGTAAATTACCCCTAGTCACAAGCGTCTAGGAAGGGTCATGGGGACCCAATCATTTCTATCTAGTGTTGGGCACTGGAGATTATGTTATGCTGAAGACCTAAGTCAAGTTATAGGCTATTATTGATACTGAAGATTGTGTTGAACATATGTTGAACTGTAGTATAATGTGACTATAGAATCTTGTATGGGGTGATTGATTCTCCCAAATGATGCCCCCCATTTTTGGGGTTCATACGACGTGGCTCAGGAGTATGCAACCCAAAAGAGGACTGACTGCTAAACTAAAACCGATGCCCTAAAGGGTGAATGAAATGTGCTAGGTAGAAACCAAGGCACATGCAACCAAAGTGGATGGAACCAAGTGTTATTGTAAACATGATAAACACATATGTATAATTCCATATGTAAGGTAATA
The DNA here is from genome assembly GCA_019776745.2 of Taxus chinensis. NCBI lineage: Eukaryota > Viridiplantae > Streptophyta > Pinopsida > Cupressales > Taxaceae > Taxus > Taxus chinensis. Next base: position 96,614,547 of record CM034148.1, on the reverse strand, counting down.
ATAGAAAATACAATGTGTAATCCAAAATGCACGTACAATTTGATATTTAAGGTAGCAAGAAAGAAGATAGTGTGTATGTGAACACACAAGAAGACAATGTTGACCATGAAAATCGGGTTACAAACATGAGACATCACTCACAATGTTAAAATACAATTGAGGCCGAAAAATCCATAAGTATAAAAGAAATCATAGAACAAACAAGACATAAAGCCAAGCTTGCAAGCAATGGCAAACAATGGCATGCAATAGTAAGCAAAGTAACATACAACAATGGTAGAAAATAGACCTGTAAAATAAATGTTACACGTGAAGCACCCGTAAGTATGCTAGAAATATAGAAATTATTTCAAAGCATGTATAATCCGATATAGTATTCTTCCATGTAAATGAAACAATAACACTTGTAGTGTGTAAAAACGTGTATGCCCCCAAATGTCGCTGTGAGACTCATAATAGGTACTATGCCAAACATCAATGTTGTGTGTAAATATATGTGTAAAGCCTATGATCATAGCTAGAAATAAATTGAATACACATGTTTATATATAAATATTTAATGACATATAATATATCTTTCTAGCATGTGTAAAAAAGTGTACATGTAGGCATAGGAAAACAAGAATAAATGTGACTATGATATGTAGTATGTTATGGATGAGATAGAATGCATTACAAAATGAATATGATAAGAGCCGAGTCCCCCCCAAGTGAATGAGAATGATTATGTATGAGATTATTTTTATTTATATATTCCCCCTTAGTTGTCGAGAATGAAGTGTAAAACAAGAGTGCATCATCAGGAAATGGGTTGAAGTGTGTGATAGAATGGTATTATTGATCAAGTGTAGAGGGTAGAGAGTGTGAGTGATATGATGTGATTTTTATTAAAGATTAGTATCCTTAGCATTCTAGTATGAACCTTGGAACTAGAGTGTGGTATAGGGTAATGAGAATATAATGTCGAAGGAAACGATATGTCATTAATGCGTAGAGTTCACACAAAGCATATGATGCATGGTTGATGCTACGAGAAAGGGATGTGATGAATGCACGATGTGTGAAGTGTTTTTTGGGTGAGATTCATTTTTATATTATGCCTTCAAAATTCAAGTGTGAACCATAACACAAGAGTGTGTCATCAAGTAATGACGATACCACAGTGTATGAATATGTGTATGATATGCGGCGAAGACTAGATGTGACGCATGTAGTATGTAAGACGACTGATAATGTTAGCTGGGAAATAAATATGGTGCCCCCAAGTTTGTATTGGTGATTATGTTATACGATGAAAGTAAGAGATGAGGGTCCTCCACCTGATGTTTGCATAGATAAAGGTGTGTTACCATACTCTAAGATTAGTGGTGTATGAGATAAATGTTGCATAGGTGAATGAAGCCTATGTGCATGAGATCAATGAGGATAATCCAGAGGAGGTGGAAACCTATGTGAGGTTCAACACAAAGATGATGGACACTTAAGTGAAGTAGAACATGAATTTGATGGAAACCTATGTAAAGTAAGGTGAGGTAGCGATATACACCCAACTGAAGGAGATTTCCGAGTAATGGATCTACATTTTTTTATTTACTAATATATCGATGAGACCATGAAGGCCATGGGTGAATAGGAGAGCTAGGAGTACATTTGGCTTTATATGTGAGAGGTCCTAGGGACCTATATGCTCTAGAAAGTGTAATGGAAAACTCAAGAGGATGTTTGTGCTATGGTGTGTATGGAAGAACACCATTGATAATGATAACTTTCCTATTGTGAAGGAGCTTTAGACACAAATGGTTTATAGAGATGATATCCTAAGTTCTAGAGAGATAGAAGAGATGTAATATCATCTCACACCCTTCGATGTATGGTGTAACAAGAAAGGGAACAAGCAGTGTAAGAGGATTGACAATGACCATAAGATTAACAAGTATGATTTAAGATTTGGATATGAGATTTACGATAGTGGAAATTTTATTGCGACAATAAGTGCAATGGAATATGTGCTAGTATGAAATTATGGATCAATGATAGTGTTATTGATATGAGTAGATCCAATAGAAGAATTGATGTTTAGAAAATTAGAAGATAATGTACCATGATAGTCATTATCCGAAAAAGAAATGATCGGTGGAAATTCGTTAGCGTGAGAAACTAGAAAGTTAACATCCCCCAATGTATGAGGACGCAGTGCATGATATGTATAATTAGATGAAGGGTAAGCCACTTGTTTTTCATGTTTTGGATGAGAATTTTCAAAGATCTAGAGCTTTTGATTTTCATTGACTAGAGCAGAATTTGGAAGATATGGAAGATCAATTGCATTATTATTTATGAGATCTTAGATAAGATTGTGAGGTTTGGAGCATCAATCTACAGAATTTCAGACTCACTATGATAGTCATGTCTAAAATTTTCATTGTTATTATGACCTTTAGGGAAATATGGGTCCAAATTAAGTGAAGGAGGGAGCGTAATCAGATTTATCTTGACGAGATGTGTCAAGAGAAGATGTGCAAGTATATTCAATTTTGTATATGAACACTTAGGCAGTTACAGTTGAAGCTCCTTAGTATTAGGTAAAACTTTGAATTTTGTTTTAGCTTTAGTAAGTTTTGAAGATGGATTTAATTTTGATTTAGTTTGAAAGTGCGATGAAGGTGAAGCTTTCTCATGATAATTTATCTTACCTATAGATAGTAATTTCATTTCCTGTACCTTAAGAGTGTGAAACAAATGATCGAATGATGGAGAGTTATCAAAGATAACACTCTCTTGAAGAGGTGGTAATAGAATTTTGAAAAACAAATCTTGAAGTTCAGAGTCTGCAAGCACATTAGACATCTTAGAAAATATTTAATTATATATATTCCTTATTAAAAATTTGTAACAACACTAAATATATGCAATTAAGTACACAAATTTATCCAAGAAAATTAAGATATAAATTATGAAACCCTAGTTACAAATGAAGGTATAAAATATCTATTTGATTCATAATTAGTTCTAGATTGTTCCAAAGTGAAAAAATGATGAACAGAGAGGGAGAAGTGTCAAACAAAATCTCGTAAATTTTTGTGATTGTAATATCTACTTGGAAGAGGGCACCTTATAACTGCGCAAATTCTTAGAGCTTTATTTTTCCTTTGTCACAAAATTTTCATTGATATTTGTTATTGGTCACATGTATTCCACACCTTGATCACTAGATATACATGTAATATGTAAAATATACTTTCACTTAAAAACCCAGGAAACCACATCAAATCCATAAAATCCAAAAAATAAATATCTAATATGGAAATTTGGACAAACCCCAAAGGTCATCAGACTCAGTGAACTCACAACCAAGCACTAAACTAAATCTCAAACTCCATGTAGTTCTTGTGAGTGTTTGTAAGAATCATGGCATATGATGCACTTGTGCACATGCACTTGATATCGGGATGTAGCCTGATGTAGAAATGAAAAGAGAATGTGTGGATGGAAAAAAAACTTCCCCTTCCTATGCACATTGTATGTAGAAAATATATTCCATTGTCCCTTATATGGATGGGATATGGATGCTTTAGAGAAATTTGGATGCCTTTAGATGCAAGCCTAGGTGATAGTAGTAATGCTTAGAGCTTGGTCCTTTATTTTGGTCACATAAGTATGTATTTATATTATTATCTTATTTGAATTTCTTAATTTACAACTAGAAGGTTGGCCCATAAGAAAATAAGATTTCAAAAAGGATAGAAAGTACGCAAAATATTTGAGAAAAATACAAAGAGGTTGTGGGTGCGTAGAGGGGACATGCGTGTTTGGCAGTGGTGTCGTGCCTAGGCATTAGTGTCTAGAATGTAAAATTCCAAAGTATAAAAATACAGACTAGGAAAGAAAGAGTTTAATATCAAAATACGAAACATAAAGCAAGAAAATATGATTAAATACATGGGTTAATTAATAATTTTATTAATTAGGAATCATATGCATAGTAATATGTCATCAGGACTAGATAGGTACAAAAAGTACTAATTTAGTGTCTACATTTTCCCCCACTTTATGTGTTTTGAGAAATTCTCCATAACATCAATTAGATAAGGTATGAATACATGATAACCATGTAGATCGATGGAAAAAAGCGTTCCAAGAGACAAGCAAAAGTTTGGAGTGATAAAAATGTGAAGCATACATGCTAGAGAAGAGGAAGTGAAAGATGATGATGATGACCCTAGGGTGAGAGCATATATGTATATTTCATTTTTTTATCTATTGGATATGTTGCTTGATGTGTTGTGATGTTTTATTGATGTGACTACCACTTCCCATAAGGATGGACCTGTAAAAGAGAAGAACAAACAATAGTTAAATACACATATATGATAAAAATGATTTTAAAATGTCTAATAAAGTATGTAAAAATGTGAAAATTAATATGTACACATGATACATGATGACTAATAGGGTATAGAAATTCTCCTGAAGATGTTGTAGAATAATGAGTTTTTTCGGCGATCACATGTCAGTTGCGCTAAATGTGATTTTTTTAGGGTGATCTCATGCCAAGAACAAAATAATTGTAGGGAGAAAATTTCGGTGTCATCCTCTAACCTTCAACTACTTACTAAAGTGTAAAAAAAACTGCAAATTGTGTGTAACTCTGATCCAATAAGATCCAATGTGAAAGTAGAAAAGAAAGTGTAGTGTATGCACGTTGAGTGTTAAAGGATTGTATGTTCTATAAAATCCACTATGTAAATTATGAAAACCTATGCTAAAATTAAAAATGATGTGTAACTTCTGCTACTCACAAGAATTCAGGAAGGTTCAGGGGCACCCAAGCACTACTCTTTAGTGTTGGGACTGGTGTTTGTGATGTGCTAAGGACCCAAATTAGGTTTTGGGATGTTTCTGATACTGAAGGTTGTGCTAATTGAGTGCTGAACTATATTGTATTGTCAATATAGAACATTTTATGGGATGATTTATTCACTAAAATTATTCCCCCTAATTTAGGGTGAATGTGATGTCGTTGAGGAGTATTTGATCAAAAGGAGGACCAACTGTTAAACTAAAATTGGTTTTGTGCAAGGTGAAGGGAATGTGCTTGGTATAAACTAAGGAAAAAGAAAGAAAATTGCATGGAAACAACTGTTAGTGCAAACATGATAAACACATATTTAGAAGTAACTATGTAAGGAAGAAAACAAGAAGACAATGTGTAACCTAACATGTAAGAAGATAATGTAGGCCATAAAAATTGGTTGTCAAACATGGGACATAACTCACGATGTCACAAGACAATTGAGGCCGACGTAACCAAAATCATACAAGTAATCAGAGAAAAAACAAGACAAAGGGCCAAGCTCGCAAGAAATAGTAAATAATGACATGTAATAGTAAGCAAAAGAATAGACAACCATGGTAGCAAATAGACATGAAAATAAAATTTTGAACATGAAGTACCCATCAGGATGTTAGAAGGATAGAAAGTATGTCAAAGTGTGTATAATATGATATCGTAATGTGCTATGAAAATCAAATAATAGCACTTGTAGTGTGTACAAAATTAGATGCCCCCACAAGCCTCTATGGGACTGGTAATAGGTATTGCACCAAGAATCCATGCTATGTGTAAATATATGTGTTAATTCTATGATCATAACTAGAAATCAAGCGAACGCACATGTTTATATAGAAACAGATAACGACATATAATATATATGTCTAGCATGTGTAATAATGCGTACATATAAGCATAGGAAAGCAAGAGTAAATATGACCAAAATATATAGTATGATGTTAATGAGATGAAATGGAATGCATAATGAATGTTATAGGAGCTACACCCCCCCGAGTAACTGTAAAATATTATGCATGTGATGAGGTTCATTTATACATTTCCCCTCAAGAGTCAAGAATGAACCATAGAACAAGAGTGCGTCATTGGGAAATGGGTTGAAGTGTGCGTAAGAAGGATATGGTCGATAATACATAGAGTATAGAGAGTTTGAATGAGATGATGTGAGATTTAATTGATAATGAGACCCTTGAAATTTAAGTATGAACCATGGAACTAGAGTTTTTCATAGCTTAATGAGCACAACATATGGAAGGAAAAGATATGTCGTGAATGCGTAGAGTGTATAGTGTGTATGCTATGTGGTTGATGTTGTGAGAAAGGGGTGTGAAAAATGCATGATGTGTGAAGCATGTATTGTGTGAGGTTCATGTGTATAGTATTCCCTCAATAGTCAATTCTAATCCATAGCACAAGAGTGTGTTATAGGGTAGTGACGATACCAAAGTGGATCAATATATGCATGATTTATGTGGAACGCTAGATGTGATGCATTTATTATACAATACATTTGATAGTGCTGGTGGGGATTAAGTATGATGTGCCCAGTTTATATTAGCAAGTATGATATCAAATCAAAGTGAAATATAAGGGTCCTCCACCCAATGCTTACTGAGATAAAGGCATGTAAACATGATATAGGATCGGTGGTGTATGAGATAGACACCGTGTAGGTGAATGAAGCCTATATTCATTATTCTAATGAGGATAATGTGGAGGTGATGGACACCTATGTGAGGTAGAACACATAGGTGATAAACACCTATGTGAAGAAAAACACAGAGGTGATGGTCACCTATGTGAAGTAAGGCAAGGTGGCGATGTACATCAAAGTGAAGGAGTTTTCTGAGTAATAGACCTAGAATTATCTGATAGACTAACATAGCAATGAGACAGTGTAGACCAGGAACAAACATGCAAGCTAGGATAACATTGTGATTTTTATTTGAGAGGTCTTGGGGACCTAGATGCTCTAACAAGTGCAATGGAAACTTCAAGAGGAGGTTGTGGCCATGGTGTGGATGGTGGAACACCATTGATATTTTTAAATATCATATTTTGAAGGAACTTTAGAAACCAAAGGTTAATAGAGTTGATAGCCTGAGTTATACAGAGCTAGGGGAGACCTAGGAGCATATCACACCCTTCGATGAATGATAACATGAGAAAAGGCACACGCATAGTAAGAGGATTAATAGTGACCAGAAGCTTCAAAAATTGTGTGATTTAGGAATCAGATATAAGATTCACAAGATTTTAAATTCGATAGAGAAAATAAGTGGAATCGAACATGCACTAATGTGAAATGGTGGATCAATGATAGTATTACTTATTGAATTTGATCCAATAGAAGAAGTGATTTGTAAATGATCATAATCAAATGTAGCATTATATTCATGATCGGAGAAGGAAATGATCGGTGAAGATGCCTCAGCGTGAGCAACTAGAAATTCAAGATCCCCCAATGATGGAGGAGGTACTACATGATATATATGATTTCCTGAAGAGTCAGCCACTTGTTTGTCATGTTTTTGAAGAATACAATTAGAGATCTTGAGCTTGTGACTTTCATTGACTGGATCAGAAGCTATAGGCTGTGGAATTTCAATTTCATTATTATCAATTAGATCTTAGATAAGATTACGAATTTTGAAGCATCAATATGTAGAATGTCCTATTCATTGATGATAGTCACATATGAAATTTTCATTTTAATTCTGACCTTTAGGGTGTGATGGGTCCAAATTGAGTGGACGAGGGAGCGCAATAATATTTCTCTTGACAATTTGTGGTAAGACAAGATGCAAAGAGAAAGTTAATTTTGTATATGATTGCTTATGTGGCTTCCATCAAAGATCCTTAGTATTATATATAGTGTTGGCAGTTTCTTTAGCTTCAGTAGGTTTTACATATGGCTTGAAAGTGGATTTAATTTGAAACTGAGTTGAAGATGAATCTTGCTCATGATACTTAATATTTATTATAAATAGGATTTTTGTTTCATGTAGGTTAAGAGTGTGGCACAAATGATAAAATGATGGAGATATTTCAAATATAACACTCTCCTAAAGAGTCATTAATTTAATTTTTACAAAAATATCTTAAAGCTCAGAGTCCTAGATCACATTATACATCTTAGCTAAGTTATTTTTGTATCGTAAAACATAATAGAATAGTTTTTTGTTAGATCCTTGTTTAAGTTGAGTGAGTTTAGAATAGGATATCTTTGAGTCAATATTAATAGACAAATGAGTGAGGAAAACATCAGCTAGATGCCTAAAATATGTTACCGAGTGGAAAAGTAGATCATATAACTAACATATCACATAATCATGATGATCAAGAGGAAATAACTTTGATAATAGAGTGTGATCATTTGCATAGTCTAAACATGCCATGTGAAATGCTCGAAGATGCTCTTTCAAGACAGGATTTCCTTTGAAAATAGGTAGCTTAGGATTAATAAATTTATGAGGTAGTGGATAGGTGGAAATGACAAGTGCAAAAGGAGTATGAAGAATTGAAGTGGAATCTAGAGATTGAGACGTATGATAAGTAGTGATTTGGAGCTGGCAGATTTGAGTTTGTAGATCCTGATATAAATAAGTTAAATCAGGAGTATTCGACAAAGATCCAGGTTATGCAGTAGCAAAATTATGTTGTATGATTGAATTGGTAGTAGTGGGAATGGAAGTGGAGATATAAATGGGTTCACCAAAAATTTTATGCAAATATTGACACGGAATAAAAGCTAATATAAATATGTATTAATGTTGTAAAATAAAAGTGCAATGAAATAAAAATTTGACCCAAGTTTCACATTTATTTTTATACTCCAAATTCCTAAGTGTACTAACACTTCATCGAGATAGATATGAATGCTCACCTAAAGTGTGCGAAGTGACCATGTCCCTCTTTGGCACTATCTTGCTAAGGTGTTAGCATGAATGTTCATAATAACCAATATCAAAGTGTATATTTAATCAGAATGATCACATCCATGAGATCAATTTAGAAACATGCATAATATATATATATATATATATATATATATATATATCATGTAAGAATTACTATCAGATTTACCATATAATAACCATGAACAGGGATATCAATGACCAAAATCCATCCACAAAATTCCATTATATTAACTCATTACAAACTAGAAGCTGAATACATAACAATAATGTAATAAGAGTCATGTATGCAAAATCATACTAGCAACATATCTCTGTTAAAATAATCTGTCTCTCAAAATAGTGTAAATAAATACATATATATAGGGGGTGGGGAAATTCCGTTCACTACCCATGCACTCTCAAAATAGGTTGCATGCTCAAAATATCTATGTGCTGCTACAAGGATAATTAAAGAATCCTGCAAGATTTGCCTAATAATAGATCATCTATAATTAAGTCCAAATATAATCCAATTATTATATCTAAATTTGCATGACTCTTGATCTTCCACATGTTCCCAAAATATCCTTTACCTAGCCTCAAAGTATTTTTGTCTTAATCGAATGGGTGCTTCGTAATTGAGCCTATCGTTATCCTGTAACATGCAAAAAAAAAATTCTTGAACTCTTTATTTCTTGGGTATGCCCATTTAACCAAAATTTCACTCATGCAGATGTACCCCTTCTTGTGTGCCCTGTTCTCATGCACCTTCAATACTTAGGAAATAATTCACCCAGCCAACACTACCCCAAACTAAATTCATTTCTGACCTTGAAAATGAGTACTCATGCCATATCTCTCAAAAGAATAAAGAATAAATAAGTAAATAATGACTGTACACAATAAAATGGAAGGATGTAAGAATACTTCAAAAATTTGGGTGTTATTCTTCTACAGGTAACAAAAGTTTAGGGTATTGATTCTTAATGTATGCTTCCATCTTGTTACATTCACTAAGTCCCTTCTTGGCCTTAGCAGGAATGTCACCAAGCAGAGCATCCATTTCATCTAAAGTCATATCCTCATTCATTTTTGTTTAAAATTATGATAACATTATCCAAACATAAAATCATATCGTCCATCATGTCCATTCTTCATGTTATCAGTTTCCCATTTTCCTTTATTCTCTCATTACGAGGATCTCAGGATACTTTGAGAACATCATGATTTTATGCAAGTAATTTCAGCCTCTCCTCATGTCCCATAGTTTCATTTTTATTCGCAACAAGGACCTCATTATATTATATAAATGTCCTTGTTTTAATTAAATTCTCTATATCTTCACATACCTTAAGATCCAATTTTGAAATCTTCAATTCATCCTTGATAGTCTATAGTAAAACATCATACTAAAATCTTCTACGTAAAACCTACTTCTTTGTCCTCTCTCTCTCTCTATGTTGTAACTTATTTGTCCCACTTGGAATCCATCTTTAAGGTCTCCTTTGACATGTCTAATTTATTTGCAAGGAGTAGGTGTATACAATGCTATAAAAAGTACAAGGAAGAAGAGTATGTTTCTTTTGTGAGTGTGTCAAATTCTATATGTTCTTGAATTATCTCTCCTTCAATCTCTATGGAAAACCCCATAAATTTCTCCTTACTCTCCTTTTCTATCTTCTTCCCATAAATCAGTTGTTCTACCTGTTCCTTCAGACTCTTATTATCTTCCAACATCGCCCTGAGTGTAATTGTATTTTCTACACTCCTGTGTGCCACTTCTACTACCATCTTATTCAAGGAATTACTTTTATGTTCATCTATAAACTATGTTGGCCTAATTTTGAAGTGCACGGATTGATATTTCTTCTTCATCTTCCTCCTTATAAATGCATCCTCCTTCACATCAACCTCAGGCTCATCCATAAGATTCTGCATGCTCCATGGTAATTACTTCTACGTGAACATGTTTGTTACTTATAAATCCATTAACTCCCACCCATATAACTTCTCATGCTCCAAAGTACTCTAAAAAAGGGTGCGAATGATTTTAGTGGGGTTGTCAATGTACCCAACTACATGCATCTCGTACATATCTTTAACCTTGTTCCTCCCTAAATGAAGACCCTTTGGAATGTGTACTTCACTATCAAGTATCGTGCCTTATCCTGACATGATCACTTCTTCTCGAGTAGGATCACTTGATGGTTCACCTATACTCTTATCTATATCCTATTTTTAACTTGTAGGACCTTTCTCTTCCTTGCACTCACCATGCACGCTTGTATTAACATGAATTTCTTCTTATCTACGCTCCTCTTCATCTTCTATATCAAAAATAGGTTCATCTTGTATAATGTGTATAGTCTAACTCGAAATATCTTCCTCTCTTTACTTTGTGGGTAGATACTTGCACCTATTATTTGGTTTCTCTACTAGACATTGATTCATGAGAGATGTTCTAGGTGATCTCATAGGTGACTGTGAGGGTCTCACACTTGTATTTTGTGCTCTTGTTTTCCTCATAACTCTCTTAAAACCATGGTCTTTAACACCCTCACCTTTTTCTGTCCCACTAACATTCTCCTTATCTCGTACTTCTTCTTCAAGAGGGTAAGTACTTTCACACTCCCTCTTGCGTCCTACTGTTTTCTGCCTCCATGTGCCATGATCTAATCCTCCACTATATTCCTTCAAAAACTAATCTTCGTATTGATATGTGTGTGGAGGATCAGGCTCACCATCCTACAATGTATCGACAATATGGTTCCCCTTGCGAAAGGACCTTGAACTCATCCTCAATATACCTTCCATCAACCAGCTTGAGCTTAAGGTTAATGTATACCTTAACCATGCCATGATTCCCAACTTCCAAAATAATTGAGTTGATATTCCTATCATAAAAATTATTTTTTTCTATAAAATAAGACTTACCCAGATACACATATGTCTTCTTGAGTGTATAAAAATCGTAGTCCACCTTTTCTACATCAAACCTTAATCTACACGTTTTGGAGAATATGTTCGCAGAGTCCTAGAAATATCATGTGGTGAAGGCATAGGGGATATTACACAAAGGGCTCCAAGTACCATCCTTTATTCCTAAATGGCCAATTTAGAAGTGTTAGAAGACTGCTAATTGTGCCTACTTATTCAACACAAGAGGCCTTTGGTATTCTCCATTCATGATCAAAATCCTTACACATACAACCATACCAATTTTCTAGCCTTTGTTTATATGGGCCATTCATTGATCCATCAAAAATATACTTAGAAAATCTAATTCTAAGTGACCTTTTCTCCTCAGGGAACTACCAAAATTTTCCTTCCACCCATTGGGCACCCCAATCTCCATAATAAAATAGATATAAAAATAACACCAAAAGTTATCTTGTCTCCTTGGTGTGCTTATTCAATAATAGTATCATAAATGAAAGTAGATAAATTATACACAACTGCCTTAGACATATTCTTAGCAATATGGAGCCACTTCTTAGTTACCTAGCTCGCGTGCTCCTATTTATTCAACTTGGTGAGGAAGTGTGCAACATCTCAGGTCACATGGGTATCTTCTAGCTTGTCAATATCCATAGCGTGCCCTTCCTTTGTATATGATAATGTAGTAGAATTTTATTCTACATCCTCATGATCATTGAGTTCATTTCCAATCTCAATTCCTGATCTCCTCAAACTTGACAACCTTCTAATCAAGGGTGTGGTGATTCACATCCGCCACCCTACGAAATAGAAAAATTACTCATTGACTTGAGGCATCATTAACTAATATAATTTTTCTAGTTTACCAAAATATGACAGCTCATATAGTTACATGACTTCAACATTATCCAATAAATTCTTTCATGTAACGTCATAGATGGCCATATCATTTTCATTTTGCAAACCTATTTTTTTTACTAGGGATTTATCTAACTCATCTTTGTTATTTTTATTGTGGTGATTATATTTTCTCACTTTACTTCATCTAACATATGAATCCCAATTTAATCCCATTATGAATCCTTTATGGTACTACATCTCTGAGAACTGAGTCTCAGGTGCATCCTCTACTTCTATTTTTACTTCCTTTTGCATTTTACCTTAGGTAGATGCTCCAGATGCTCTCTTGAGTACCATTGCGATGCTTTAAAACATTTCTTGAAATATTTTTGATCCCTATACTTTAAAATCCACGTGCCCTAGGTAATTTCATTTCCTCAAACCATAGCTCAACAAATATCCTTCCCACATGTTTTTTCCTCACTAAACACCCTTTTAATACAGCATCATCAATGTCCATGCTCAAAAAACACTTATTCGATTCCTGTAAATTCTCTCTCATGCTCTTCCGAACTCAAATCACTCTTTGAAACACTCTCTATAGCTTGAATACTTCAACATGCAAGATAAAAATGATATTGCAAACCATCCTTATATAAATTTTGTAACTTTTGACACATTAATTAGTCCTCATCTACCACCATACTCAGTATTAAATGACATTACTTTCTTTTTACATGCTTCACACCACATACATTCTTATGCATGATTCCATGTGACGAAGTAAAAAACCATTGTGCCTTATAAAAAGTAGTTTCCTATTTTGTTGCATACCTCATGTTATACTTTATGACCGTCCTTCTTCACGTGGCCTTCAATTTGAGCAAATTTCCTTAAGAGCACCCTCAATCTAAGAACCTGTAAGATCTTTCTTTTATGTACATAAATATTTCAAAGGAGGTTTAAGTTTAAACCCATATATGTAACTTCATACCACTTTTATTTGATCCACCCCACACTAAAAAAATGTGTGTTCCTCTGCGCATGATTACAATAGATAATAATCAGCTACTAGCGCACAAGCACGCTTATTACAACAAAACACTTAAATAAATTGACAAAGTATAACAACGATGAAAGAAAATGCATGTAAGGTAAATATAATCTAAGTGGAAATAATGCCTTATTACAAACACCAAGAAGGCTTATTTATAGTAGGGATTTAGCCTAGTCTCATTGAAGTAACCAGGAAATAAAGTACCATCTAGTACCTATAACTGACAGGCACCCAAATAAAGTATCTTTGTTACCAGAAAGGGTACCAGCAAATGAAATTTCAAATTCCCAGGGTGGCACCCATACTTTGAATCATACAAAAGAACCATATTTCCCACCTCAAATTATTTATTCCAAATATGCATATCATGTCATACTTTCTGTCTAGCCTTTTTCTATCTTCTAGATCCATCAGGAAATAATGCACCGATCATCTAATTGCATCATATTTTCTATGCACTCAACAACTTGTTCATAATATAATCCTCCTACATGCATAATACACAAGGATGGAAAAATGAATTCCAGATGAAATACAACCTTTACGCCAAACACCAAATAAAAGGGTGTGGCCTTATTTAACATCTTATAGGTAGTCCTATATGCCCAAAGTATAGTAGAAACTTTATCATCCCAATAGTTTCTTCCAACATCAAAAATTTTAGTCAATGTTTGTCCTAGAATATTTGTGAAATCCTCATCAGTTCCATTGGCTTATGGGAGGTAAGGTTTGGTTTTATGGTGTTCCACCATAAATTATGCCTATAATATTCTGATAGTCTCATTAAGAAAATGAGTTACCCTATCACTTGTCAAGCTCAACAGAAATCCATACCTACTGATAATGTTTTCCCATAAAAATCCCATGGATGTAGCTATCATGCAATCCTTTGTAGGTGTTGTTTCTGCCTACCATTCCAGCTAGTCTATATAAGCTATAATATAGTGTGTGCTAGTGCTATGCACAGGTTGGGAAATAGGACATAAAAATTTAGTAGTTCATTTCTCAAAAGGTTCAACACTTACGATTGGCCTCAACTACATATCATCCCTTGATTTAGGATTTCCAAGGAATTGAAAATGGTCACATGCCTTGAAATATTATTTTATATCTCTATATAAATTTTCCCATTAAAGGCCAACCATCAAAATCATACGCACGGTGGCATCTCCTGAATAATGACCTCCTACAATTTCAGCATGATCTTCTTCCATTATTACCTCATGCTCATGCTCCAGTATACATCGGCACAAAACTCCTTCACGACCTACCATGTATAAATCTCCACCTATCAACTAGTAAGGTGTCACACATATTTCAAGTTTTTTCTTCTCTAAGGTCTACATTACCTCGGGTACCTAGCTAGTACACAAGAATACAACAATGTCCTCAAGTTCAATGGTCACATGGTTTAATATAAAGAGTTATGTATCTGGAATTGTGTGCTTAATTCTATGCAAATCCTCACCAGAATTGATTCTTGACAAGTTGTCAGGACATGAGTTACTTTTTCCTAGTTTTAAAATAACTCTAAATTGGAACTCTTGAAATAGTACTATCCACCTATAAATTCTCCCTTGTAAAATAGTCTTGTTGACCAAATACTTAAGTGTCATATGATCTCTAAAGAAAATAAATGGTGTAGCCAATACTTATTGTCTAAACTTGTACAATGCATAAATCATGGAAAAATCTTCATAGTTTGTAGTTGCATAATTTTATCCATTTGGTGATAACTTCCTTCTTGCAAACCAAATGGGGTGGTCTACAATTCCTTCTCCTAGTTGTTTCAATACTATACTAATTTCCATTCCAGAAGCATCAACATGAACATGAAATGATTTTTCCCACGAAGGAAAGGAAAAAATAAGTGCAGTGGTCAACCTTTCCTTCAGTGTTTCAAACTCTTTTTGTTGTACCTCACCCTAATAGAATTTTCCTTTAGATTTCAGTAGTTCTTCAAGGGGCACAAAAATATTTGCATAGCCCTTAATGATTTTTTTGTAATACCCTATATGTCAAATAAATATGAAAAATTCTCTTTAATTTTTGGGTTCTTCCAATCCCAAGATCACAGTGAACTTGGCGGGATCTACCAACAATCCTTCCTTACAAATAATATGCCCAACAAAAGTGCCAAAAGGTGTTGTAAAGTTACATTTCTTAATATTCATAGAGATGCTCAATTTCCTGCACCTCTCAAACATAAGCCTCAAATTTTCACAATGGTCCTTAACCAAACCATAAATAGTCTAATCATCTAAATATATCTGTAAACACTTATGAATGAAGTCCTGAAATACTTGCAGAACAATGTGCAATAAAACAATTAGTGAATTATTTAGTCTAAAGAGCATAAATGTGTATTCAAAACTTCCCCATTCAGTTGTGAAAGTTTTCTTTTCCTGGTCTTATTTTACTATGCACACTTGATGATAACCTAAAAATCCATCTATAAAAGAATAGATCATGTACCCTGCAACTCCTTTAATGATATACTTTGTAAATGGGGTGGAAAAAGGATCAAAAACACATGAAGTAATTAATTTTCTATAGTCCACATAGATCCTTATCTGTCCATCCTTATTAATACTGATGAACATGGGACTTATCCACTCAGATTCCTCAATGGGCTCAATTATATGAGACTTGAGAATCTTATCAATTTCGTCCTTCACCTTGATGCATAGATTAGGATTCATCCTGTAAGACCTCTTCCTAATCAGGTACATGCCTTCTTTAAGATTGATCTACATCTCACCTAAAAAGTATATAATCCTTTTAATTCGTGATAGCCCCTTAGAAAAAAATCTTGAAAGTTAGACAGGAGTTCAGTAATCTTAGCCACTTCTTTCTCTAACTAGTAATTTCTAATAATGGCCTCTTTAGGCTCCACATCTATCCCAATATTTACCTTCTTTGCTTTCATAGGCTCATGATATATGAGCACCTTCTCATATTTTGTTTCCATCCCCTCACATGTACCTTGATTATGGTTAACATCCAAATTATTATCCTTATCATCATCATCATTTCTTCCTCTTTATTATCTTTAAGGTTAAGGCACACCTCTAAATCCAACTCTCTAAACATGTCTAATAGAAGTCCATCATCCTTTGCACTATATCAAAAAGTAAGGTGCTTCATAATCTGCAGTGCTTCATTGACCAAAGGTTTAGTAGAAGAATAATAAAAAATATGGATCATACTATTGACAATTTTTGCACTTATGCAAAAATGGGCAACTCGAAACTTCTTCATTACGATTAAAAGTCTTGGGTGAAGTATACCTAAGCTAAGGAATTTTTTATGTCATTTGTTACTACTGAATTAATTACAAGATTAAATGAAATCTGCAGCTATGTGTGTTGTTACAAAACATAATAGATCACATAGTCTGCAATTTCATGCCATCTTAAGAAAAATAACACAAAGACCCAAAGGACAGCTGTGTTGTCTTGATAAAGATGAAAACTTACATAGTAGGTGAAGTGTTACGTCTTGAAGTAGCAAACAGAAATAGAGATATCAAAAAATCAAGGTTCATTATTGAATGTTACAAGTTCTCATCAATTTTCTTTCCTTCATGATTAAGACATTCAATTATTTTACTGAGTTTTTTAGTTCATTATACAAACCATACAGAGAAGCTAGAATGAAGAAAGAAATATACAAATCATTTTACAAAATTCAATTTTTTATTCATAAGGAATTTTCAAATGTTTCCCACACAAGCCGTGGGATGTAACTGAAAAGTAAAGTAAAACTACTGAAAAGAAAGGTATACATGCATGAAAGAGAAAGAAAAGGACTATCAATGAACCCATCATTTCCTTTGGGTTTATTTTCTTCAATTGAGTCATCTTCATCTCCATTTTTTTTTCTTCTTCATCTCCATTGTAGAAGCCATTGTACCTGAAAAGAAGAAAAGTCAACTGTTAGCTATGAGCTTAGGGATCAAATCATATTCCTATGTTGTCCTACTTCATGCATATGAATCTTTTCCTAATAGGAGATGTAATTTACTTGAATATCAGAATGCATACATGATTTATTCACTCAGAAGGAATGAAGAAAGAGAAGATAAAAGAAGAAAACATGGACATAAGAAAGGCCAAAAAGCTTAAGTATCTCGTAACTATTTTCTTAAGTGTGTAGGTATAGGTTGTAGCCAAGAAGAAATAATAATATACATGCTGAAAAAGAAGACCAATGTAACTGAAACTCAGATATTTTCTACAAATGCAAGAGGATCACAATACTACATGACAAAGTATATGCTTGCAGAAAAGGTACATTTTCCAGATTTCAATCAAATAAAAGGAATTCTAGGAAAATTTTGACAGGGCTTCACCATGTAAAATGGACATTTAAAACTTTCCATCATTTTATTTTTAACTACTACATGCTTAAAGTAACTATTTGAATAAAAATACAACTACTATAGCTTCAAATGGATGGAAGAGAGAATTCTGGAAAAAAATCATCAGGGCTTCACCATGAAAATCAACATTTCAAATTTTCCAACATACATAGAAAGTTGTATTTAAGCTCAAGCACAATATTGAAGTATAAAAGGATTGCAGTAAAAGTAACAAGTTACAGTATATAGATCAAGGCTTATGCCTGGCAATGATATCAAAAATAGGTAAATAATTTCTTGAAAACTATTACAAGGATCAAAGAGTATAAGTGTAGCTTCAAGATACAAATTACCATTTTAAAGGTGAGCTAAAGAAAGAGATGTATAAGCAACCCATTTTAGTTAGTGGTGTTTCAACACCATTCAACCTTACAAAGCCCAGAATAATCAATGTTATTTTATAATATTGAAGAGATCACCATGAAGAAAGAAATTCAATCACACGAACCCTTTTACAGGCAGGACAATGAAACAACCCAAGTCTCATATATGGTGGTAATCTGACATCCATCTAAATTTGATAGGTTACATATCAAGACATGCATTACAACTCAATGATAAATAAGTGTTAGAATAATACATTCAAGAAATAAACAAGCCCAGTTTGAGTGTGACCTGATCAGCAAGATCCATTTACAGAAGCAAGTCAAGCTTGCATAATAAAGAAAACCACCAATATTGCAAAAGTTACAGTATGAAAAAATCAATTACATTCAAGCACTCATCCCATGGGAAGTTTTCAATGTTCAAGTGATCTCATATTGAAAAGGGTCGAATCAAGTACTCTCAAAGGGGTGCTACATATTTTCATAGAAATAAGTTTATTCTGAATAAAGAATCATAACAGAATAGATTCTCTAGAATACAAAAATTGATGTCAGTGATTTTAGAAACAGTCAAGGCCGAAGTAACCTAGATTTAAACAATAGCTGAGGAATAGTGTACCAATTCGAGGTACAAAAGAGAAGTTACAGTAAAAATAATGTTTTCCTCAAGCCATGATGAACCAAGTCAGAGAAAGAAGTAAAAAAAAACTTATTGGGTAAATTTAAGTGGAGAAAACCCTTGAGATATCATCTAGCTTAGAACTAAAAGTACCAAACCTGAAATGAGTTCAACTTGAAAACAACCAGAGTCATCCAATAGATCACATGAGGAAATGTAAAAGAAAACAAGTATCAGTTTCAGAGGTCAAAATGTCAAGATCAAGTAACAGTGAAAAATCAGGGTCGAAACTTACCGACTTCATCAAACAGTGATGCAAATAAAGGGAGAACCAAGCTCAATCATTCAATAGCAGCCATTATTACATAATTCTCATAAATATCATATTCATAGTAGAAACTCAAACACCTAAATAAGTTGCAGAGATCTCGAGTTAAAATGAACAGCCAATGAATCTTGAGAAAAACCAAGCTCCAAGGGAATAACCATGACGGCCAATACAAAAATGAGCTCAAAAAAACTAAACAATGGCGAAATTATTACAGAAAACTCACTCAGAAGAAGCAAAAAATGTAGAGAACCATTTTTTCAGAAGAGACCAAGCTCAAATGTACTGAATAATGACGTCTAGGAAAAACATTTCTAGGGCTTTTCCCATGAACCAAAAACCAAATGAAATGTGCTTTAGGGTCGAAGTTACCCTTTACCATGCAAACCTAAGGGGTGAGTTTATGAAACTCAACCATAGTCAGATAATCAACATATGAAGATCAAGGGCTGAGAATCGATCTCCAAGTCCAAAGAAAACCATGGTTTGAGCTATTAAAACCACATTCAATGCACAGTTAGAAAACCTAATCATGCCTTCGAGATCAATGATAAAAAATCTACAAGTACAGAGATCAACGCTCATGAATTGATTATCAAGATCAAGGAAAAAGCTTTCAAGTGGAAATGGCAGTCGATTGACTGACTTATAATTTTCAAATTTTACAAAGTGTCGAAATTTCCTCCAAAGGCCCGAAAGTCTGCATAGTATATGTGTCATCACAAGAACAAAAACGGAAAAGCGGGGGTCCAACCCTCTTTAAGTTTTGAAAAATTTGGCAAAAGTTAAAATTTTCAAGCTTTCACCCGTAGGCCCGAGAAGTACGTGTGTCGTCGTTACAACAAAAATAGAGGCCAGGGGTTATTTTTAAGGTCTGAAACTTTTGCAAAAAAAGCTAAGGTTCCAAAAAATTCCCACAAGCCTAAGCCTCCATGTCCGAAACCTAAACGGGAGGTTCAAAATCGATGGCCGAGGATGAAATAGAGGTATAAAGATCAAGGGCCCATAACAATCAACAAATATCAAAGCCACCAAAAAGTTACCAAGGGGTGAGTCACAGGGGAGAAGGGGATAGCCCAAGTCACCAATCAAATAAAATAATTGCAAACGACTTTTAAAATTCCAACCATAGTGTATGCCTTCAATTTAAATGCCAACCAAATTATACCCAATGATCACCAAAAAGGTGAATTTCTATTATATAATATTCAGACATACAAGGATGACAAAAATATTAATCAAAAGGTGACAGAGACTATAGTATGGTCATGGTAAATAATCAAAGGTGGCCCAATATGGTAGTAACTATTACAAAGTGCCCATGTGTATCTAAAACCTTTACAAATATGCTAAGTCCACAAAGGTGGCCAAACCTGGTAAATTAAAGGTGGTCCCCATGCCAAGGAGTTGAAGTGGAGTTGCAAGTGTTATCCATGTGATCACTAGAAAATAGAATGGGTGTCAACATCAGAGAAAAAGGTGGTCCCAATTGATATTTGGATGAATTATTTTGAAAAGTATTGCAATTAATGTAATTATTTTGCTCATAAATAGGGAGTTGTATTTTTGCATGCCTTCACAACAGGAAAAAATAGAGAAGAAGACAGAGTTGCATGTTCATGGGGAGAGACTTTCCTAGCAAGTAATCTTATTTTTAGCAAATTATTCATCCTTCTCTTTCTTAAAAATAGATCAGTCAACTTTAGTTGACCAATTGTAATCAAGGCTATTAATGTCTATTTCTAATTGCATACTCTATTTTTATTCCTTTATCTATTATTAAATAAAGGATAAAAATAGAATTTATGGGTGATTAAAACCCTTAGGCTATATTTAGGAAGAGATTGAATTTTTTTTTTGCTATATATTGTGTGCCTTTACAAAGCAAAAACAAAAATTTTTGAGGACTTTTGGATATACGAGTACTAAAGAAATTCTTGCCAGTTTTGCCTTTTGAGTGTGAAGAATTTCTACCTTACCAATTATTTACAGTCTTGTTTATGTTTCTATTAGTCTTATGAATGCAAATTCCCTAATCAAGCATCTTACCCTGCTGTAAAATTTAGTATTTTTTGCTTAATTTTAATAAGCATGTTAACTTATCAATGTTGTTGCGATATTTTTCCCTCAGTATAACAAAGTGTTTTCCCTTAAATTCTGTAGAAAATTGTTAGCTCGTACATAAAAAATCCTTCACATATCAATCGTGCATATACTCAGTCACAGTCCTCATTCAAATTTGGTGTGTCACCTTATTTTTAATTACTTTATAGTCATCTTTTAATCTCAAACTCCCAGAAATCAGTTTAGAATACAATAACAAGGAACCAAGCTTGATATAGGAGACTCTCCTCAAAATAGGTATACCCACAGACCTGAGGTGTTTCCATTGTATCTACGAAAGAGAGAGATCAATTGTGCAAGCTTAGAAAACCTGCAGCCATCTCTCTACAGGGTGTACTTTTGAGAGATAATAGTTTTTGGCATGCCTAGTGGGACCACGAATCAAATCTGCATACAAGTTATAAATTCTACAGCAGAGTAATAGTAGTTACAAAGTCACTTTTTGGAGCAAGTTGCAGCAATTTATTTTAAATATTTGAAGATCTTTTGGCGACTCCACAGAGCAGATTTCATACCAGTATTGCAACATGTTCCATGCCTATAGTGACTACAAGATCTTTGGTAAGAGGAATTCCTCCTGAGTTTGTTTCTTTACCTTTTAATTTTGCTAGAAGGATAAGATTTGGTAATACTTTTACCTTATAATAGACCTAGTTTTGATAACCCTCCTCCTAATATTTCTTCACCAAGTATCAATTTCTCTATTAACATAACAATTTTTCAAATGGATATTCAACCACCAAGGAATTTTGTGACCTTTATTAATGGCAGTACATTAATAATCCCAGTTTACCATGACATTCCTAATGCTTCCATGAAATTTTTTCCATCATTCACGGGTGAAAATAAGGTTACACCAGCTAAACATATCAAAGATGTTGTAGCTATATGTGCAGTCCATAACATCACTCATGAAGACGTAGCTTTAAGAATTTTAGTTGCATATTTTAAAGGGCAGGCCTTGTAATGGTATAGAAACCTACAAATTGGGAGAATAACAACTTGGGATGACTTAGGTGAAAAATTGTTGAAACAGTTCTAGGATAATTCGAATCATTTGTCTCCTTATTGAATAGTTGTCTACCATTAAAAGAGCTCCCAATGAATTTATGTCCAGTTTCAATATCCATTTTTCTAGAACTTGGGAGAGAACTCCAACAAGTGTCAAGGCTCAAGCCTATCATGCTTTCCTTTATTATCTTAGAGCATTAAACAGTGATATCTCAATTATGATTCAGTCAATGGGTGGAGAAACACTCCCAACAACTTATGATATTGCTATCTGAGCTGAAAATAGTCTTCTTCAAGATGGAAAATTAGCACCAAGGCCTCCCATGCCATTTTCAACATATTTAGCATCTATTCCTCAGCCTATTACAATCATAGAGCCTCCTATTGTAGCTCCATCAGATGATGTATTTAAAGCTTTGAAAACTATGGGAAATAAATTTACTTCGATTGAGAATATAATTACATTACCTAGCAAACCCTATCAGGCTACTTATCAGCAAAATCAAAAGAATCAACAAAACAGACATCCCTATCAATAGAATCAAAATTATAGGCAGCCTTACCAGCAAAGGCAGTTTGACCCAAAGGCTCCTATTTCCTCTAATGCTTTAGTCCCAGTTGATATGGCTACAGAAGAGTAGTGTCAACCTTGCAATCAACCTCATTCAGCTACAACTTGCCCAAATGCTTTTTTGAATTTGAATCTTGTTACACAACCTCAATCTGAAACATTGTTCATGCCTTAAATGGAGGGTGGGCAGCAAGAAAATCATGTTTAGAAGGGACTTGAATAGAATTTAGTCAGTTTTAATGAGGAGGATTTCTTTGCAGTCACTACGAGGGCTCAAGGGAAAGATACTGAAAGTCAAAAACAACAAAATAGGCATATCCTGCCTACTGTCACTTATAAGACAACATCTACAGTTCCAAAGTCAACCAAAAACTCTTTTTTACCTCAAAAAAAAGTGTTCTACTTGATAGAGGCCATCAAATATAACTACAACATGATCCAAGAAGACTATTTATACATCAAATATGTAAGGCAGCTGAAGCGGAATCAGTTTTTGCTAAGGCCTACTCTAAGACAATTGAATCTATCTCTAAAACTATTTCTTCTTTCAACATTGTTGATGTAATGAAAAATCATAATGTTAACATCTCAATGTGGGATTCTCTAAGTATTCCTAGACAACAAGAATTACTTTCTCATGAACTAGCTAAGATGCAGATTTGTTCAAATAAAACAGAAAAGGAAGTTCAAAAGACAGACATGGTCCTTGGAACGTTTGAACAAGACCGCATTAAATAAGTTAAGTGGATGGTTCATAAGGTTCTGAATGATCATGATATCAAGAAACCACCACCATTTTATTTATCATTTATTATTGTAGAACATTTAGTTCATAATTTCATGGTGGCTAGTGTTGCAAGTAGCAAAGTTATGCCAAAAGTAATTATAGAAAAACTGGGTCTACAGTATGAGCTTACAGAAAGGAGTGTCTTACATCTTGATGGAACTACAACTAATACAATAGGTATAATCAAAAATTTAGAAGTAACGTTACATGCTTGCCCAAATGTTTCTATTCTACAAGATGTTATTGTTGTTGATTTACCTCCATACTTTACCCTATGTTTATCTAGAGACTTCATAGCAAACATAAGAGGTTATCTCTCTTCAGATTGGTCCTTATTATTTTCAACTACTTGTTATGGTATCGAAATTACTATCAATTTAGAGCCATTGGCTAGATTTCACATTGAGCTTCACTCTTCAAATGCAGTGGCTAATTATTTAGCCCTAGATCAGACTGATTTTGATGAGGTAGCTCATGTTTCAGCATTAGATGGTTTTTATAACATGTTTATCGATGAAAAGACAATGGAATACCATGCTCATGATCCTTTTAAGGAAGTTGAAAAAAACTTGTTTGGTGTGTATTATATGCATGAATAAAATACCCCACTTCCCTTGTTGTCTAAAAAAGAAGATTTAGAAGCTTCATTTCAATGGAGCTAAGAACAAGAAAGGACAGGGAGAAGTTTTGATGCTCACTTCCCCAATGAACGAAACATATTTCTCAGGTTAAAGTCTCTAATTTTCATGTACTTGTAATGTAGCTGAATATGAAGCATTAATTCATGGCTTACTTTGGGCGAGAAAGAAAGGTATTAGCATACTACATATTTTTGGTGACTCTGAGTTGGTTATTAATCAAGTAAAAAATGTCAATTTTTGTAAGAATCCATTAATGAAGTCTTACAGACATAGAGTTTCAGACTTAATGGAAGATTTTGATGCTATGAGCATTCAGTCTATTCCTAGAGCTGAAAATAAGCATGCAGACAGACTTGCAACAATTAGGGCTAGTTTTAAAGTGCTGGAACTGATTGAAAATAGAAAAATATAGCCTCATATAAAGTTAATTTTCAGGCCCTTAGTACCTTATAATGATTCAAATTGGCAAGTTTTTTAAAGTGACAATCAAATTTGTAGGTTTTTACAACAAGAAGCTGAATTTTCTGCAGTTAATCAGGATAAATTACAACACTTATATGGTGACCAGATTTTTCAGTTGAAGATAAATAAATTGCCTCGAGGTCTGGTCACATTACAAGACATCTTCAACACTAACGATCAGTTAAGAAAAGTCAAGACTAAAATGTCAACTCACGCTGATAATTATGAAGAAATCTCAGTTGATGAAGGGAAAAAGCTATTTCTTGGAAAGGTATGTTCCTTAACTAAAAAACAGTCATTTATTGATCTTTGCAATGAATTTAAGGATGTTGTTTCTTGGAAATACCAAGATCTGAAAGGATTTGATCCCAGTTTAGCACATCATACAATTGAGTTATAGCCAACTCTAAACCTGTTAGATAGAAATAGAGTCATGTAAATCCTAAAATAAATCCTCTGATGAGGAAAGAATTATCTAAGTTGATTGAGTGGGGTATTATCTTTCCAGTTAAGCATTCAAGTTGGGTAGCCAATCTTATCCCTGTTAGGAAGAAGAATGGTGAAATTAGACTATGTGTAGATTTTAGAGATCTTAATAAGGCTTCATTAAAAGATCATTACCCACTCCCAAATATGGATTAGATTTTGAGAACAGTCTCAGGTTTAGATAGACTATCTCTTCAAGACAGTTATAGTGGATATAATCAAATTTTAGTTCGAGAATAAGATAGATATAAAATAACTTTTACCACTAAGTTGGGTACTTATTCTTACAAAAGGATGCCTTTTGGTCTTTCAAATGTCGGTGCAACATTTCAACATGTAATGGACATGGATTTTCACAGCTTGTTAAATAAATGCATCCTTGTCTATTTAGATGATGTTACTGTATTTTCAAAAAATTCTGAAGAACATCTAATGCACTTAAGGCATACTTTTTAGTTGTGCAGGTAATTTAGAATATCCTTTAATCCACTGAAATCTATCTTTTCAGTACATCAAGGAAAGCTACTTGGTCATATTGTTTCTAAGTAGGGTTTACCAATTGATCCTTTCAGGATCGAAGCCATATCACAGCTATCATTTCCCCATCATAAGAAGGCATTACATATTTTTCTTGGAAAAATCAACTTTGTTAGAAGATTTGTTCTAGATTTTGTAGCATTGGTTAAACCACTCACAACTATGCTAAAGATAGAGAAAATTTTCTCTTGGACCAGTGAAGGAAGAGAAGGTTTTGAAGAAATCAAAATAGCTATCTCTCAAGCTCCTACTTTAGCAAATCTAAATTTTGATAAATATTTTACAATGTATGCACTTGTAGGAGCTGAAACAATCTCAGTTATATTAACTCAAGTTAATGATGAAAATATTGAGCAGCCTATTACTTTCTTTGGACAGAGTTTTCATGATTACGAAACAAGGTACACATTCCTTGAAAAGCAAGTAATTTCAATAGTCATAGGACTAATGAATTTCAAGTATATGCTTTCAAAAAATAAAATCCATGTTCTTGTTTCTCATCTAAGTGTGAAAGCATTCTTACTAAATAAGGAGTTGAACGAGAAAAGAGAAAACTAGATAATGGAGGTCATAAAGTATGATGTTGATATTTGGGTTGCTAAGAAGGTTCGAGGGAAAGGTTTATGTGAACATATAATTACCGATATGGAAAAACCACAAGTTATAGAACCAGATGATTCAAAACAACATGCTGAAATTACGTATCAACAATTAGAAATCATGGTTGAACCAGGAAATCAACAGCCTGAGCTCACTCACGAGATTTAGGAATAAAGATGGATGACTAATTTGGTTAATTATCTATAGAATGACACCTATCCGGAAGGTATGGAAAAGAATAAATGAAGGTATTTCATATTACAAGATGTACCTTATATCTTCATTGATAACGTGTTGTTCAAAAGAGATATGAATGGAATATTGTTGTGATGTGTTGATTATGATAAAGTTTAGAAAATATTGTCAGAATTCCATGAAGGACCCGCTAGAGGTCACTTCTCAGCATGTACCACAGCCTTAAAAATTATGAAAGATGGTTACTATTGGCCTAGCATATTCAAGGACTATTTTGAATGGATTAGAAAGTGTAAGAAATGTACTTTTGTTGTTTGAAAAGAACATCTAGCTTCGCTGCCCTTACAACCTATTTCAGCTAATAAGCCTTTTATGTAGTGGGGTCTTGACTTTATTGGAATGATAAATCCACCTGTTTCACAAGGGAACAAGTGGATCTTAACTTCTACATATTATTTTACACAATGGACTAAAGCAATAGCCTTGAAGGATGCTAATGAGGCTTCAATACTATCCTTTTATGAAGGAATAGTTTACAGATTTTGTGTTCCAGCAACTATCATATTAGATAATGCTTTAGCTTTTCTTAGTGCTAAGATAATGGATTGAGTTGTCAAACATGGAATATATCTAAGTTCTTCATCTAATTATTACCCACAAGGTAATGGCTTAGCTGAGAGTACTAATAAGAATCTGTTAAGGATCATCAAAAGAAGACTCAAGGATAATCAAAGAGCTTGGCATCTAATGTTGAATTCAGCACTTTCGGTAGACATAGTGACTTATAAAAGATCAATTGGAAATTCACCATACAAACTTGTGTATGAGAAAGATAAGAATGCCTATTTCAGTTAAGTTACCTGCTTTAGATTTGCTGCATCAAATGGAGTTGCTTGAGAATGAACCATTGCAGGTTCATTATGCAGACTTAATGGAATTACAAGAGCTAAGAGATAAAGCTCATTTGAATAAGGAAAAGAATCAGAAACAAATGAAGAATAATTTTGACAAGAAATCCAAATTTAGAGTCTTCAATGAAGGACATATTGTGTTAAAGTGGGATGTTGATCCTGCAAAGCCAAGAAGACACTCAAATTTTGATACACTCTAGAGTGGTCCTTACATGATTTTAGCTTGTAAAGAACACAATACTTTTCATCTTTCGAAGTTGAATGGAGAGGAACTTCTCATTCCTGTGAATGGTATGTTTCTCAAACATTGTTATTTAAAATATTACAGTGATTGTTAGAGTAGGATTTCCTTTCAATAAGTGTAGTTCCTACACATTGCAATGTTTTTTAATTCAATAAGTGCATTCATGCATGTGATCTATACCAAATCATTTCCTTGGTTTAGTTTGTTTTGGAAGGGTTGGACCTTTTGGAAAAGGTATATTTTGGTTATATACTTTGGAATCCATGCCCAATGGACAAGATCAAGGCACTAGTCTTTAAGCTAGCAGGCATCTTTTCCCATAGGATCACTAGAAATGTTGACAATTTTTGCACTTGTGCAAAAATGGGAAACTTGAAACTTCATCGTTACGATGAAAAGTCTTGGGTGAAATATACCTAAGCCAACAAAGCTTTTATGTCATTTGTTACTACTAAATTAATTACAAGATTAAATGAAATCTGCAGTTATGTGTGTTGTTACAAAACATAACAGATCACATAGTCTGTAATTTCATGCCATCTTCAACAAAGAAACACAAAGCACCGAAGGAAAGTTGTGTTGTCTTGATGAAGATGAAAAATTACATAGTAGGTGAAGTGCTGAGTCTTGAAGTAGCAGACAGAAATATAGATATCAGAAAATCACGGTTCATTATTGAATGTTACAAGTTCTCGTCAATGTTCTTTCTTTCAAGATTAAGACATTCGATTATGTTATTGAGTTGTTTAGTTCATTATATAATCCATACAAATAATCTATAATGTAGAAAGAAATATACAACTCATTTTACAAAATTCAATGTTTTATTCATAAGGAATTTTCAAATGTTTCCCACACAAGCTGTGGGATGTAACTGAAAACTAAAGTACAACTACTGAAAATAAAGGTACACATGCATGAAAGAGAAAGAAAAGGAGTATCAGTGAACCCATCATTTCCTTGTAGTTTCTTTTCTTAAATTGAGTAATTTTCATCTCCATCTTTTTTTTCTTCTTCATCTCCATTGTAGAAGCCACTATACCTGAAAAGAAGAAAAGTTAACTGTCATCTATGAGCTCAGGGATCAAATCATATTCCTATGTTCTCCTACTTCCTACATATGAATCTTTTCCTAACAAGAGATGTAATTTACTTGAATATCAAATTGCATACATGATTTATTCACTCATAAGGAATGAAGAAAGAGAAGAGAAAAGAAGAAAACATGGACATAAGAAAGGCCAAAAAGAGTAAGTATCTTGTAACTATTTTCTTAAGTGTACAGGTACAAGTTGCAGCCAAGAAGAAAGAATCATATACAAGCTAAAAAAGAAGACCAATGTAACTGAAACTGAAATATTTCCTACAAATAGAGGAGGATAAAAGTACTATATAACAAGGTATATGCTTGTAGACAAGGTACATTTTCTGGATTTCATTCAAATAAAAGGAATTCTGGGAAAATTTTGACAGTGCTTCGCCATGTAAAATGGACATTTACAACTTTTCATCATGTTGTTTTTAACTACTACATGCTTTAAGGAACTATTTGAATGAAAAAATACAACTACTATAGCTGAAATGGATGGAAGAGAGAATTCAGGAAAAAAATCATCAGGGCTTCGCCATGAAAATCAACATTTCAAATTTTCCAACATACATAGAAAGTTGTATTTAAGCTCAAGCATAGTATTGAAGTATAAAAGGAATGTAGTAAAAATAACATGTTACAATATCTAGATCAATAATTTCTTGAAAACTATTCCAGGGATCAAAGAGTATAAGTGCAGCTTCAAGATACAAATTAGCATTTTAAAGGTGAATTGAAGAAAGAGATGTATAAGAAACCCATTTCAGTTAGTGTGTTTCAACACCATTCAACCTTACAAATCCCAGAATAATCAATTTTCAGTTAGAATATTGAAGATATCACGATGAAGAAAGAAATTCAATCACATGAACCCTTCTACAGGTAGGACAACGAAACAACCCAGGTCTTGTATATGGTGGTAATCCAACATCCATCGAAATTTGATAGGTTACATATCAAGACATGCATTACAACTCAATGATAAAAAAGGGTTGGAAAAATACATTCAAGAAATAACAAGCGTTGTCTGAGTGTAACCTTATCAGCGAGATCCATTTACAGAAACAAGTCAACCTTGCGTAGTAAAAAAAACCACCAATATTGAAAAATTTATAGTATGAAAAAACCAATTGCATTAGAGCACTCATCCCATGGGAAGTTTTCAATGTTCAAGTGATCTCAGATTGAAAAGGGTTAAATCTATTCATGTGTATTATTTTCCACATCATTAGGTGATGCATCTCACTTAGGTGATATCGTAGGTCCATGTGTCATTTATGGGTCATTTTGAGATTCTCTTACACGTCATTATGTCAGCACATCAATGCATCAGTGCGGAAGTGCATCAGTGCATCATATGCATCATTAGGAGTTACACTTCTATTTTGGGAATGTAACTCCCCCCATCTACTCAAGTTGTCATGATTGCAGCACTGGGGGTTACTCAGCACCTCCTATATCTACACCCCATTTGATATATGAGATAGAGGAGAGTTTTATGTCTTAACTAAGTTCTTCTTGTGTTTCAAATCTTTGCATCCACATTCAATTGATTCTCACTCCTCCCGAGATCTCTTCATGTTGTCGTTCGCACATATGTTGATTTGCACGTCGTCCCTCATGATCCTCGCTTGTGGGTTTTAAACCCTCTTTCATGGAATCAGAGTGGATGTTGTGGATCCATTCACTCTTCAGAGTTGCTCGTGTATTTTTTGGCTTCTGACATGATATTCAGATTCTCATTGCGTGTGTCATAATGGTTATTCTTACCGTGCTCTTCTTGCATTGATTTTTCGGCCTTATACCTCGTTTTAGTCATGTTCGAGTTGTCTGTGTTCATGGGTTTCAGATTTTAGGGGTCTGTATGCATCTTTGAAGGTGGTTTACAGGTTTGAGGTTTAGATCTAAGTTTAAAAGTCTTGTTTGTGAGTTTTTTGGAGGACTGTTGGAGCTATTTCTGGCTCAAATCTACCCTAGTTCATCACTCTTATCTCATGACTCGCTACTCGTGTTTTATCTTAGCCAGATTTGTTTTGCTGTGGAGTTTATGTTTACATTTTTTTATCATTGGCTCACTTGCATTCATTGGTGTTTGCATGCTTATTGGCTCATTTTCCTTATGTTGTGCATTCTGCATGGGCTCAATTGTGCATTGTTTAAGGTTTCAATGGTTCTACATTTGTATTGAACTCCCATATCCATTTTCTCAACTCATAGTGCCTTACACTTGCTTCCTCATCATTTTCATTCATGACTAAACTTGCGGCTCAATCCTCCTTCTCTGGTTTTTTTCATGCGTACCTTTTGTGGTGTGGCCGCTCATCATTTTTTGGTGTGGTCACTCATCATTTCGTGGTTTGGCCACTCATCATGGTGTGGCTTGTTGTTTCTATGTACCTTTCATGGTGTGGCTCATTGTTTCTGTAACTTGGTTATGTGTGGCCGTTTCAACACCTTCAACCTGTGTTTTCTCTTCTGCTCGATCGTTCTCCCTACCATGTGGAGGTCTACTCCTTGCATTCATTACTAAGATTCCTCTGAATTAAAAAATGTTTTGTATTCTACGTTTTTGGCCATTTGAAAATGTTTTTTGGGTTGTTGAGTTCAGTTGCTAAGCATTTTGGTTGTTGTGTTTAACTTACCTAATGTACTTCCACTGGTCTGTGTGGAAACTTACCTATGTTATCAGTCGTTACCACTAACACCACAGGAAAAACAAACCCCAACCATTTCTCCCTTCGACCTCAGGATTTTGGCACTGAAACCGCAAGCTCATCACTCCACGTGGAATGTTCACACCTGGCTCAGCTTCGTGGATGCTTTTCCCTTTTAGAATTGTTTGGAGGTAAAAACAACTGGTTTTTAATGTTTTAAGGATTAAAAAATTTATCATTATGGCATTGTAATATTTCAAGGCTACTTTTTGCTTGTATTCTTACCTTCCTATGAGAGTTGAAGATGGAGGGTGAGGTCTGGGGTTGGTAGGAGGCTAATCCCCCCTCGCAAGAAAAATAAACCCTTGCTAAAATTTGATGCCATTTCCAACAAGCAGTCACACGATACCCTTTGCACTCATTTTTAGCACTTTTTAAATCTGTTTGTAGGGCCTATTGGCTTTTTCCATCAGTTGCAGGAATCGTAATAATGCCATAACTTTTGACTCGCAGCTCGTTTTTGAGCACTTCCTTGGTAAAAGTTGCATGAGTTCCCACACTTTACATGATGGCATTTTTATTTTTGTAAATTCACTAATTTAAAGTGCCACATTCTAGGGGGTTAACTAGTACTCTTAGTTTTTCACATGCAGACGCATTATCGGTCGAGTCTGACGTCTTGCTTTTATGTACCTTGTACTTTTGATTCCACATCAAGAAGAGTGCTCTTTCTAAACTTGAGCATTGTAGGATCACCTTACAGCCTCGGTCACTTCTCATCAAGAGAGGGAAATATTTTAGCTTGGCGTGCTTCCATGGAACGTTACTTTTCCCACGAGGGTATTTTACCCTTCTTGCTTGGGCCAATTTCTGCACCCACTGATCATCATCATCTTGAGGACTTTCTTAACACTTGCTACCATGTTTTTGGTCACTTGATGATGCATGTATCCAAATCTCTTTGGTTTCACATGGAAAAACTCAGATCCACCCCACCGTGTCTGGAGCATTCTTCAGTCCCTCTATAGAGACCCTTCACATACTACCACCATTGTTGTTGTTGTTGATTCAGTTGTCTCCTCTATTTCTTTGTGTGATGATAGTTCCACTGATACAGGCTTGCTTGGTTCTACTTTTGATGACAAGGATTGTCCATCTAGTTCTAATGTCGAGAGTACTACAGAGGAATTCTCTCCTATTTGTCTCACTATTCTAGAGAGTGTTGACACTTCCCACATCTCATCAGATATCAAGCAGCATCCTATTCATTCTTATATAGTCATCACACCCGTCTCTTTTCCACCTTTAGTGTGCAAGGCCCCTTCCACTCTTCTACCTTCATTGCATGACTTATACCTGTCTAACATCACTCTTTTTTTGTTGAGCCCCCTCATTGGGATGAGTATATTCTTGACCTTAGTGGTCTTTTCGCAGAGTCTACTTGTGATACACTATAGGTTTCTCATCCATCTATAGGTGCCTTGCAGGAGTTCATCATCTTTGTTCTTGGGAGTTCCCCTTTTGGGAATCTTGTCACTTCCACATTTCTAGAGACCTTCATTGATCCATGCTCAGCTTTGGATCCCTTTAATGTTGTGGAGGATGTTTTGTTCTCTTCACTTCACTTGGACATCCTTTCTATGGGTGTTCCTATATTTCACTCTGATAGTTCTACGCACATGGCATTACCTTTGGTTCCTTGGAACTCACTCGCTAGACCTATGTCACACTTCCGTGCACTAGACTCAGAGTTCTTCATGTTTTTGCCTTCAATTTCCTTTGTGGAGTGGGTAGACTTTCAACATGACATTTTTTTCTTTCCTAAGGGTAGGCACGTAGTTTGGTGTGGGTGGCTCTTCTTAAGTCCAGAGGTATAGGTTCTCATCATCGACATTCTTCTAGGACACCTCCTAGAGTTGTAGAGTTCATATCCATCCATGGTATCTTCTACATTCCTCTCGTCTCCCTCTTCTTCTCTCTCCTTATTCTTTTCTAGAGATTGTCTCTTTGTACATGGGTACCTTTCAGGCTCGTATATGGCCAGGACCCATTTTTGGTTTCCTTTTTAGATTAGAGAGTTTTTGTTCTCTTGTGGTGGATTTTTTTCCCATTGGGTTTTCCTTCACTTCTTGGGACTTCTTTTTGTACATGGGTACCTCATCATGCTTTGTGTCAAGACCCATTTCTTGTTTCTAACTTTCCACCTCATCCTAAGTTACGATGAAGGGGGGGTGTTAGTGTGTATTATTTTCCACATCATTAGGTGAGTCATCTCACTTAGGTGAGATCGTAGGTCCATCTTTCATTTAGCGGTCATTATGAGATTCTCTTACACGTCAGTGCATCATATGCATCATTGGGAGTTACACTTCTATTATGGCAATGTAACTCCCCCTCTCTACTCGATTTGTTATGATTGCAGCACTGGGGGTTACTCAGCACCTCCTATATGTACACCCCATTTGATCTATGAGATAAAGGATATTTTTATGGCTTAACTAGGTTATGCCTGGGTTTTAAATATTTGCATACACATTAGGTTGATGCACATTCCTCCCGAGATCTCTTCACACTGTCATTCACATGTCTATTGATCTGCATTTCATCCCTCGTGATCCTCGCTTGTAGGTTTTAATCCCTTTTTCAAAATAAAGTACTCTTAAAGGGGTGCTATATATTTTCAAAGAAATAAGTTGATTCTGAACAAAGAATCATAACAAAATAGATTCTCTAGAATAAAAAAATTGATGCCAAGGATTTAAAAAACATTCAAGGCTGAAGTAACCCATATTTAAAGAATAGATGAGGAAGAGTGTACCAATTCGAGGAAAAAAAGAGAAGTTACAATAAAAATAATGTTTTCCTCAAGCCACGATGAACCAAGTCAGAGAAATAAGTAAAAAAAAACTTTCTGGTTAAATTGAAGTGGAGAAAACCCTTGAAATAACATCGAGCTCAAAAAAAAAAAGTACAAAACCTAAAATGAGTTGAACTATAAAATGACCAAAGTCATCTAATAGATCACACGAGGAAATGCAAAAGAAAATGAGTATCCATTTCAAAGGTCGAAATGTCAAGATCGAGTAACAGTGAAAACTTAGGTTCAAAACTTACTAAATTCATCAAATAGTGATGCAAAGAAAGGGAGAACCAAGCTCAATCATTCAATAGTAGCCATTATTAGAGAATTCTCATAGAGCTTAGATTTAGAGTAGAAACGAAAACACCAAAAGTATTTACAAAGAGCTCAAGTTAAAACAAATGACCAACAAATCTTCAGAAAGGCTGAGCTCCAACATAATAACCATGATGGCCAATACAAAAATGAGATCTAAAACACTAAACAATGGTGGCATTGTTACAAAAAACTCACTCAGAAGAAGCACAAAAACACAGAGAACCATTTTTACAGAAGATACCAAGCTCAAATGCATAGAATAATGGCATCGAGGAATTATTTGCCAGGGCTTCACCCACAAGCCAAAAACCAAATGAAATGTGCTTTAGGGTTGAATTTACCCTTTACCATGCAAACCTAAGGGGTTAGTTTCTGAAAATCAACCATAGTCAGATAGTCAACATCTGAAGATCAAGCTGTGTAGGGCTCAAGGGATGAGAATCGATCTCCAAGTCCAAAGAAAACCATGGTTTGAGCTATTAAAACCACATTCAATGCACAGTCAGAAACCCTAATCATGCCATCAAGATCAATGATGAAAAATCTACAAGTACATAGATCAACGCTCACGAATTGATCATCAAGATCGAGGAAAAAGTCGTCAAGTTAAAATGGCGGTCGATTGACCAACTTATAATTTTCAAATTTTAAAAAGTGTCAAAATTTCCTCCGTAGGCCCAAAATTCTGCATAGTATACATTTCATCACAAGAACAGGAGCAGAAAAGTGGGGGTCAGGCCCTCTTTAAGTTTTGAAACATTTTGCAAAAATTAAAATTTCCAAGCTTTCACCCAGAGGCCCGAGAAGTACGAGCGAAGCGAATGCTGGGGGTTATTTTTAAGGTTTAAAACTTTTGCAAAAAAGGCTAAGGTTCCAAAAAAATCCCACAAGCCCGAGCCTCCATGGCCAAAACCTAAACCGTAGGTTCAAAATCGATGGCAGAGGATGAAATAGAGGTACAAAGATCAAGGGCCCAGAATAACCAACAAATATAAAATCCACCACCAACTTACCAAGGGGTGATTCACCATGGAGAAGGGGATAGCCCACCTCACCAATCAAATAAAACCATTGTAAATGACTTTCAAAATTCCAACCATATTGTATGCCTTCAATTTAAATGCTGACCAAATTATACCCAATGATCACCGAATAGGTGAATTTCTATTATATACTATTTAGACATATAAGGACAAAAAAAATATTAATCAAAAGGTGACAGAGACTTCATGGTAAATATTCAAAGGTGGCCGAGTATGGTAGTAATTATTACAAAGTACCCATGTTTATCTAAAACATTGACAAATATGCTAAGTCCAAAAAGGTGACCAAACTTGGTAAAGTAAAGGTGGTTCCCACGCCAAGGAGTTGAAGTGGAGTTGCAAGTGTTATCCATATGATCACTAGAAAACATAATGGGTGTCAACATTAGAGACAAAGGTGGTTGCAATTGATATTTGGATGAATTATTTTGCAAAGTATTGCAATTACTGTAATTATTTTTCTCACAAATAGGGAGTTGTATTTTTGCATGCCTTCACAACATGACAGAATAGCTAAGAAGATAGAGTTGCATGTTCATGGAGAGAAACTTTCCTAGCAAGTAATCTTATTTTTAACAAATTATTCATCCTTCTCTTTCTTAAAAATAGATCTATCAATTTCAGTTGACCAATTGTAATCAAGGCTATTAATGCCTATTTGTAATTGCATCCTCTATTGTTATTCCTTTATCTATTATGAAATAAAGGATAAAAATAGAATGTATGGGTGAGTACAAGCCTTAGGCTATTTTTTAGGAAGAGGGTGAATTTTATTTTTTCTATATATTGTGTGCCTTTGCAAAGAACCAAAAAAAAAATTTTGGAGGAATTTTGGATATAGGAGTACTGAAGCAATTCTTGCTTGTTTTGCCTTTTGAGTGTGAAGAATTTCTACCTTACCAATTATTTGCAGTCTTGTGTATGTTTCTATTAGTCTTGTGAATATAAATTCCCTAATCAATCATCTTACCCTGCTACAAAATTCAGTATTTTCTACTTAATTTTAATGTGCATGTTAACTTATTAGTGTTGTTGTGATATTTTTCCCTTAGTATAACAAATTTTTTGACTTTAAATTCTGTAGAAAACATTTGGCTCATGCATCAAAAATCCTTCACATATCAATCGTGCATATACTCAGTCAAAGTCTTCATACAAATTTGGTGTATCACCTTAGTTTTAATTACTATATAGTCATCTTTTACTCTCAAACACCCAGAAATCAGCTTAGTATACACCAATAAGGAACTAGTCTTGATACTGAAGACTCACCTCAAAATAGGTATACCCACAGACCTGAGGTGTTTCCATTGTATCTATGAAAGAGAAAGATCAATTAATCAAGCTTAGAAAACCTACATCCATCTCTCTATAGGGTGCACTTTTGAGAGATAACACATACCTAAGATCATCTCCTACCAATTAAGTGTTTCTCTTCTCAATTATGCATGGGCATACCATGCACATGTGCATCTACTTAGGTTGGTGTAGAAATTATGTACCCAAAGTGATGTTGCCAAGGTCTCCTACCCATTTTTCCAAAGTCTCTCACATTCCTAAATTTGGTGCAAAGCAGGGGACTTCCCATGAAATTATCATATCTACAAAGGTACATTGCTCCTTAGAAACCTAATAGAAAAAGTGATTCTAACCTCTCACCATTCCAATAGGTTGTCTCTGTGTGTATTCCACTAAGTATATATTGTCCCACGTAGAGTATAAACCAACATATTTCTTATGTCACCCTCATTTTTCCATTGGACTTCCATAACACACAAAAATACATCACCATTTCCTTCACTAGTGTAACAAGGTACCAGGTTCCAACTTAAGCACCAAACCATGTGTGGCCTGATCACACAAGTAACAGTATTTTTGATCTCTTTCCAAACTACTTCATACATTCCATACACTGAGTTGTCACTGTTAGTGTTTGATTTATTTTCCTTTCTTTATTTTTATTATCCTACTTGGGATGTTCCACCTCACTTGGATTTTACTTACACTTATGGGATATACTTTCTTAGTTGTACACTTGACTGCACTATTCTAGGTTTTGGTTACCACTTGACTACACTATCCTAGGTGTGATTCACCACATGACTACACCATTCTAGTTGTTGGTTACCAATATTCTAGGTGGATATTTCCATAATTCTAGGAGGAGGTTACACAATCACCTCCTATATGTACATTTCTTGCATTATTCTATTTGATTATATTGATTTGGAGCTATTTTTGTGTTATTGCAATCATCCCTCTCATTTTTTTGTAATTTACAGTCTTCTATTTTTGCATTGTTTTTTCTTGAAACAATTCACATGTCGCATCATTCACCACTGCATTCTTTGAACTAGTAGATATTTTACGCTTCTAGGATAGTCACAATAAATATTGTTAGTATCACTAACTAAATGAGCATCATCCCACTGTATCACTCTGTCCTTAGATGGCTCAGTTACCTTAGGGTCTCTAATTGTGTGCATGTATATCTTGTTCAGGTCTTTTTCACGCAAGGTCTCAACATACGGAGCATCCCTTACATCCGAAAATGGTATAATGAAGCACTCCTCTTTATTATCAAAGCTAATGTACCCCTTGTTTAAGCACAAATCCACATTATTCGCATAACACCAGGGGTACCCAAGTAACGCTAGGAAATTATCTCCCTCTACGAGTTCTAATACTTAAAAGTCTCCAGTAAACTTGGCTCCCTGAATCATAATAGTCACATATTTTAAAACCCCAATAGGATTATCTCTAGTTTGTTATATCTAACACATTCAAAGAAGGTTGTAATGGTGGTTTTACCATCTAATTCTAAGGATATAATGTGAGTACATTAACTTTTTCACCTGTATCTATCATAATGTTACTTAGAATCCATCCATCTATGAAATAATTCAATGTAATTTTCTTATCGTACTCATGATTATGGGGAGGAATATTTTCATGAAGAATCTGTCTCACGAACTCTCCTTGTAAAATATTTGACATATCTCCTTCAATTAATCTACGTTCTTCTATGGGAGTTTAACCTTATTTTCTCATTCCATCATGCATGCCTTCTCTTTCAAGATCTGAATATATCCTTGCATATCCCTAATAACATCCATAGTTTCTTGGAAAACCTCTTTCTTATGTGCAAAATCATAGTACTTTACATTTATCACTTCTTGCTTTGTTATAGTCATCTTATACTTTGGAGGTTTGCGATATCACACAACTTCAATGCATGTGGTAACTAAGATGGGTTATAATTCAGAATTCAATGCAACCTTTGGCATCCATTTATCTCCATCTATATGTTGTATCCTAATCATATCTTCTCCCTTGTCTTGTTTATGATACTTTCGCATATGCTCATATAAGTATGGACATTTTAAAAATAAAATAAAATTTAACACAAGGAGTAAACCATATTATGAGGGAATTCATGTTGATAATGATCAGGAGATCTACAATTAGAACAGGTTCTTCTAGGAAATCCTCCTCTTCCACCACTGCAACCTTGGCCTCTATATCCTCCATGAAATCCTCTATTCTTATTTTCCCCATTATTCTGACCTTCATTATGTTTTTCTCCTTTCTCCTTAGATCCACCTGCTACACTAGTCTGGTGCACACCAGTTTCAATGTACTCATAAATATGATCAATCACTATGTAGTTAACAGTATCATGAGTATGAGTTTTGAAAATTTTACAATACATATATACATTCTTCTGGGTCACATGCTGCAAGAGGGGACATCTGATAGTATCATGGTACAAAGGAAAAATCATGCAATATAACAACATGGCATGTACCTACTTGTGAGGAAAAACTATCCTTTGTATGTCCTTCTACTTCACAATCCTTACACCATATTCCATTGCACATCTCATGAGTTGAATTAGCAAGGATATTTTATAATTGTTTCACCATTTCTGTAATTTGTGCCTCTAGAAACATACTCAATCTAGTGTTTACACTCCTAACTACCTCAATGCGTAAAGATGCCTACAAAGTGTCCCCATTGACCCAAAAAGGTCATTTGATATAACACCCTTTTGAATGAAGTCAACAACCCACAAAAAAATAGTGTTCATGTTGACTAGGATGTTTTTCATAAGACAACTTTGACAACAAAGTTATAAAATGAGCATGTTATTCCCAAATGATTTCTGATAGGCTGTTCTTTCTATCCTTATGTGCATTGATAATTTTATGTTCAAACTCTAGAATATGGGATTCATCTAGAAATTCAAAACACAATATCATAATCCATCGTAATCTAATGTAAGTTATACTTTTTGTACCAGTTATGTGCATGCCATTGAAGAGTAATAGAAAATTAAATCACCTTCCTATTTAGAGTGGTGATTCCTTTAGCATGCCATAACAACATGCAATTGTGCACATGCTCTATAGTATCCTTAATAACTCTATATTCTAGTAAGTGGAGGTACATCTCGTAATAAAATTGTTGAGGTTTATGTGGAGGTTGCTGGGGATGTGGGCCCTATCCTAAAGATCTAGAACTAGAAATGTAACTAGTATTTCCTCCACCACTAGAACCACCTGATCCACTTGATCCCGACACTCCTGATCCACCTGATCCTCTAACAATGAGAAAAAAACTAGTGGATGTAATTCCTTGCATCTCAATAGTAGTATTAAACTTAACTCCCACATTCTGCAAAGTTTTAGTACTTCCAGATGTGTTCCCAATGTTTTGCGTGCTCACACTCTATTCTGATGACGTGATAGAAAATATTCCTCCAATCAGACCCCAAATAAAAAATATGATGTCTGTGTTGTCATAGACGAATGTGTTTCTTGATTTAATTTTGTATTTAAAAGGAAATGATATCTAACTGAAGCTAATGGATTACCTACACTCTTCGGTTGATTAATGATTACTTTTGGAACTATAACACCTGGCACAAGGGCTAGGTTACTAGGTTGAATTGGATGTGTGCCTATGATCCTTAATCTTTCCTCCTCTGACCCACTCTTATCACAAGTTTAAGGGGATTCTCTACTATGCTTTCCTAAGTGGTGGAAACCATGATGCCCCCAACTCCTTGTCTTCCATGTGAGCCTCAAATCCTTCTCCATACATCATCCTCTGTAACTCCACAAAATCCTCAATATCACATTGCTTCACCATTTCTCTCTCCCGCGCTTAATTTTACTAAGTCACCTTTCTTCTCTCTATCTTTGTGCCACAATGTATTCTATATTTTACAACACATGCTCTTACCCGTGCATGCAGTGGTATGTTTAAATAACCATATGTAGGTACTCTAAAATCAATACCACCATCAAGATCTTAATTACCAAAGGAATAGTGTAGATGTAAGATCCTTTGAGTTCACGCAAAAATTCAAACTCAGTAACTTCCAGAAAAGAATATGTAAACATAGTGTATTCCAAAGTATAAATACACACAACACCAGCTCACGAATTATCTATAACATGCATTTAGGGTTCATTTGCATCAAACAAATCATAGTACTCTTCTTGCATATAAACCATTGATATATAAATCTATATTCTCTTTGACGTATAGGATGACAACCACTCATACAAATCTATTAGAAATCATAAAAATAACATCTCATAAAGCTCATGATAAATATGCTATTCAACCCATGCACACACATTAAAATAAGGTCTAAAACT
The DNA here is from genome assembly GCA_019776745.2 of Taxus chinensis. NCBI lineage: Eukaryota > Viridiplantae > Streptophyta > Pinopsida > Cupressales > Taxaceae > Taxus > Taxus chinensis. The sequence continues at coordinate 96,573,066 of CM034148.1, read as the reverse complement.
AGATCTTGACACAAAATAATCTTGTCCATTAATTACCCAATCTTCAATGGCCATAAGAGTCAACTGTTATGCCATCATCATGCAACATCATGGTAAATGGTTTGAAAAGAGATCTTAGAAATGTAACCAAAATGTATTCTTTATTTTTATACTTAGATGCCTAGGTGCACTGACACTTAAACGAAATAGATCTGAATGCTCACCCAAACCGCACAAATCTACTACGTCCCTCTTTGATACTGTCTTACCAATGTGTTAGCATTCATGTTCATAATAACCAATATCAAAGTGTATATGTGATTAAAATGATCACATCTATGAGCTCAATTTAGAAACACACATAATAAAGAAAGAATATAGATCATGTAAGAATTACTATCAGATTTACCATATAATAACCATGAACAGGGATATTAATGACCAAAATCCATCCACAGAGATCCATTATATTAACTTGTTACAAACCATAAGTTAAATACATAACAGTAATTATATAAGATTCATACGCGTAAAATCATACCAGTAGCATAACTCTATTACCAAAACAATTGTCTCTCAAAAAAATTCAAACAAATTCATATATATATGGTATGGGGACTTTCCCTTCATCATCCATGCACTCTCAAAATAGGTTGCATGCTCAAAATAGCCATGTTCTACTACAAGGATAACTAAATAAGCATGAAAGCTTCACCTAATAATAGATCAACTATAATTAACTCCAAATCTAATCATTTTATTATCTCTTACTCTACATGACTCTTGATCTTCCACCCGTTCCACAAATAGAATACAATTATCCTCAATGTATTTATTTCTTGATCTAATGCATGCTCTACACTCTAACCTATCCTTATCCCATAACATGAAAAATGGATAAGTCTCAAAGGTTTTTTGTTTCAAGTGAGCCCTTCTTTCACTAAAATTTCATGCACACCTATGTTCCCCCTTTCTGCATGCCCTATTCTCATGCATCTTTGATACTTATGAAATAATTAACCTAGTCGACACCAAGGAAAATAAGCTAGAATTTATGAAACCCTAGTTACAAATGAAGGGATAAAATACTTCGTTGATTTGCAAAAAAATATGGATTGTGACGAAGCAAAAAACTACTAAAAAGAAGAAGGTAAGCGTCACATCAAATCCCATAAAATTATATGACCATAGGATCCTCCTCGAGTGGGTGTCCTATACCTAGTCAAGGGTCCTTGCAGTTTTGCATACCTTCTCTAGGTTCCTGTGATTGCTAAAAAACTTATAAAATCTAATTTTACAGGGTCACGAGTGTTTTCTATACTTTGTTTTTTTTCACTAGTATGTCACACTAAGTTCACAGATTTCACCTATAAATTTCAATGAAGAAATGACTTGTAAAACCCCAAAACACATGAAATCCAAAAAATAAAATAATGAAAATGAGGGTCCAGAGTATCCTCAATTGTCAAACGAGTGAACATACGACCGAGTGTTGCACACTCAGACCAAATGTATTTCTATGTGCATGTGTGTCTAAATCATGCCCTAGGTGGCTCTATTGTGTCACACTTGATAATGAGCAAGTAGCTAGATGTAAATGCTGTAAATAGATGTGTGCATGAAATAATGAACTTCCCATTTTATGCATGTATATAGAAATGGAAATTTGTTTTCCCTTGTGTGCTATTAGATAGATATTTGAATGCTCTTAGAATGTCCATTGAATGCAACCTTAGGTGGTGACAGCTAATTCATAGTTCTTGTTCCTTTACTACGGTCACATAACTTTATATTTATATGATTCCCTTGCTTAAATTTCTTAATTTACCCCAAAAATTCCAACTACTATAAATATAGGATGCCCAAACGGCTAGAAAGGACCCAAAATATTTGAGAAAAATACAAAGAGGTGGGGGGTGTCCAGAGGGGATGGGGGACCTGGTGCTATCGTTCTGGATGGGAAATGGTGTCAAGAATGGAAAATTCCAAAGTATGAAAAGACAAACTAGGTAAGCAAGAGTGTAAGATCAAAAAAGGAAACATAAAGCAAGGATAGATGGTAAAAAAAAGGGTCAATTAGTACTTTTCTTACTTAGGAATCATATGAATTGTAGTATGTGATGAGGAATAGACAGACAACCAAAGTGTGTGATTTAGTGTCTACAGTAACATGCAGTATTGGAAAATGTTTTCATGTTTTTGTTTACATGCGTGCGCACACCCACACACACACATACGGTGCATCATATAAAATAGAGTTATATAAATTAAATCAATTGTCATATGAATTCATGGTTTGATGGAAAGGTCTCTATCTTGATGAGGCGTGTTATATACCATATTGTAAATGGAGTGTAAAGTGGGATGAGTTTACATTTTATCTCCTTCGTAAAGTTAAGTTCCATATGCATTCTAAGGGGAAATGTTTGAAGCGAATATACAAAAATGAGTTTCTAATGTCTATTAGATACATTTAGTTCCACATCCATTGTGATGGGAAATTTTCAAGCTTATATATACAAATAAGTTGTCATTTCCTTGTAGAGACATATGTAAGTTATGCTCATTCTAGGGTATGTAATTTTTGGTAGGTGGTATGAAAATTAGACCCCTTAATGTTCTTTTTGTGATCATGATAGAGAAATGATATGGTTATGGTAAGGAGATATGGTTAAGAGGAAATAAAAACGATAAGAAAGAGAAAAATAAGATTAAATATTAAGGTTATGGTGATGAAAAAAGGGAGATAAGACAAAGAGAAATAAGGAAAACCTAGTAGAGATAAAAAATTCCCTTTTTATGGAAAAGGACCATTGTTTTTTAATTTCTATTAATGTCATTATTATTTTTATCATTATCACGATAGTTTTAGTTAAATATCCCTTAAGACATAAATATGTCAAAGTAAAACCAATAAGGTTATGGTGAGGTGATAAGATGAAGAGGAAATAAGGGAAATAAGATAGATAAAAAAAGTTAGAATAATAAGGTCATCACGAGGAAATATGGGAGATAAGAAATAGAAAAATAAGGAAAACCTAGGAGTGATACACCATGTTCCCGTCAACAACAAAAAACACTTTGTAATAAAAATGACAATTGAATTTTAATTTATTTTAATGCCACAATTATTGTTTACATGATCATCATAGTTTAATTTAAACATCATTACATATAATTATTCCCAAGAGAAAACATGCGAAAAAAATATCGTAAATATAATGATGTGTAAGATATTATTTTTCGGCTACAATATGCAGTACATTGATTTTTATTAAAATTCATTTTTCTCCTATATTCAATGTGAGTGCATAAATCATTTTCATCATCATCAAAATGAAACTATATGGTCCAAATGCCTCAAATGAGGTGACACTAATACATGTAACTTAATAGAAAAGGTAAACAATGTGAACTAATAATTATCTTTACACCATTTTCCATACACTATATCAGATATTGCTGCATCTTTTTTCCTCACTCCAATGATATGCTTCCTCAAGTTGGATAACATTTGAAAATAATTAGATAAGAAACACTCATTTCATTATCTATTTCACATAACAAAATAAACTAAAATAAAGCACAAAAAACATTTAAATAGTGACATAAAATTAAATAAGTATCATCATCATCCCTTTCTAAATTAAATAAATCGATAATCAACGTTTTAATCCTAAAACATGTCATGATAAATTTTCAATCAATACAAGTAGAAATAAATGATGCACCATTATGGATACAACATGTATTCATCTAAATGTATCTAAATAATATAAGTCTTAAAACATGATGTGACATTTTTCCACTTTAAGAGGAATCAACCCACTTATTATTACATAAACACTAAGTTATCAAGTTACTAAGCTATAAATAAATAAGACTCATAGACTTCCTCCTAGTCCTTATAGGTAAGCACTCTCCTAAAAATATGGGTAGAATGAACCTTCCACTAATTTTTTTTTTTCATGAAATTAGAAATTGTAAATCTCGATAACCTAAAGGAACTCTACCATAATCACTCACAGATCCTCCACCTACAATATTCATGAGTGGACTTACAAAATCTAATTATCAGACATCAACTATTGCATGCAAACATTTCTAGAAGACATGATTTCATGACTAAAAATTTAGTATTATGAAATTATTCCCAGTCAAGTTTTTATCACAAGATTTCACATTATTTTCACCAGCACACCTGAAACAACCATATGTTGGTAATCACTTCCTTTACTTTAAAATCATTTAATAATTTTTCTTGTTTTTCCCATTTCCAATTTCCCCCTTTTTGTTGGTTCTCATGTTTCTTATCTTTGTTTGAAAGCAAGGGCTCCGAAAAATTACCCATATTACACCCTGATTGCTTCTCACAAATAGAAAATAGTGAGAATATAGGTGAAATAAATACTCAAAGATAAGAAAAAAATGGAGTTATATTCTAGAAAAAGTGTCTCAGATAAACAAAACAACGACGGAAATAGAAGTCTCATATTTTTTTTCGCACAAACCTTAATCCACTACCTCCACTACTGGAAAGCCACATGGACTACCATGTAATAGTCAGGTGTTTAAAAGGTTAGTCATGTTTTTTAATTGAAATATAAATTACCTCTTTTTCTATGCCCAGTGGTTAAAGCATTTTGTTGGATAGGGAAAATGTCTTGGGTAAGGGTGGTGTCAGGTTTGACCCACAACCCATTTGACCAATTTTAATATGTTTTGAAGTTGGTGGCATTTTTAGCATAGACTACCAACTATAAAGGAAAAAACCTCCTCCAAATCACTTATCTACAACTAAAACCACCCCCAAATTTAGAGGAGAAAAACCTTTTAAAAATTTCAAAAAAATTATTTCTCCCACATCAATTATTTTTTATTCTGAGAAACAGTTTCCAAAGGGGGGATATTTAAAAACTAATTTTTGAGCCATGTTTTTGCTTTTTTTTTTTCTCATTGATCCGCACAGTGCTCCAGAGGTCATCAGGACCCCACAAAACAAAAACAAATTGCTTGCCATTCAATATTTTAGAATATTGGATGAAATTGTAATATTTTAGTGTATTTTTCAATGCATTATACTAATTTACAAGTTTCTATATTCAACTACAAACCATTGGAACTGCTTTAAAAATAGCAGATATTTATCCACAAAAATAATCAAAATTTGGTTATGAATCACTCATGGGATCTTTGAATCTCACTCGCAATGCTCAGTATAGACAGTGCCTATGTGAAGCACTTATGGGTAAATTTGTCATGACTACTACTACACTTAATGCCTAATATAGTTGCAACTTTGTCATCTAGGCATTGACCCTTTAAATTGACAGGGAGTAATAAGGACACAATGCACACACTTTGAGCCATCCCATCCATCTTTGAACGATTTCAAGACTTAAATCTAGAGTGAGAAAATATTTGAGTATATAGTGAATTTACGCGTGTGTATGAGGATATTTCTTTGATCTGGTATCAATAATCACACAAACCCCTTTAAGTAATATCTTGGTGCCACGTATCATATTTTTTCACGTATGTTAACACCTCTATCACATACTTATGATTATATCGAAAGGGTGAGCTTCTTCCACGTACCGACAGGTATATCAAAAGGGTGTGTACATAGAAAGATGTAGTATATCAGACTGAAGGTATATTGATTTGGAGATTATATACCTGGAGTGATAATAACCTCACAGGTAAGTGTAGGAAGTTGATGGAAAAAAACGGGGTCATTCGTGGATGTCATATTGCAAAAAACAGTGAAATCTCAACTTGTAGGGATTATTTGCAATACACGCATTCAAAATTAGAAAGAAATATATAAATATGAATCATAACATCTATAATCTAGTTTCTAAAATACTATTTTTTTTTAAAAATGGACAATTTTAGCTATATTAAACACTTAAAATTATATGACTTTTTTTTTTTTTGATAAAAAAAAATAAGATTATAGTCCATTTGCCTGCGATTTGGATGACGAAATCTTGTTTTTTTTTTTTATTTGGTGAAAAGTTAGATGTAGTTGTCTATCTTAGGATGGATTTTATTTAGTATTTTTCTGAGCAATATTTTTTTAATGATTTTTTCTGTGAAAGTGGTTTTAAAATATTTAGAAAACGGAGCGCTTTCCGTTTGCTCGCCATAACTATATCAAAAAATATCAAAATAATTTTTTATTTATTTTTAACGTGTATAGAATTTGTCCACACTTGGGATGGTATAAGTTTTATCACATTTTGATAAGCGAAAAAAAAGTTACAGTCTTAAACGTAGACATAAAAATTCATGAGAAAATATGTCTTAAAAACCTATTATTAATAAAATAATTATAAAATGATATTTATCTTATTCTATTCACTTTAAAATCAATATTTCTACAAAGCTAACAGTCTCCCATACCAATGGCACCATTTTTGTGAAATGCTTTCAATTTTTTTAGCATGGTTCAAATATTTGGAAGAGCAAATTTGAGGTTTTTTGACCTTTTACACTTCATAATGACCTTCCATAGCTTTGGTTGGGGAAAAAAAATATTTCTCGAGGCTTAGGGTCAGTAGATAGATCCACGATAGTGGTTTAGAAAGCATGATTGCAGATTTTTTAACACAAACCGTGAGCGTGCTTTAGAAACTACGATCATGGTTTATAAAGCACACTCGCTGTTCATAAATCATATCTACACACATCCCAATGTCTGAATTATCATGTGATTTTTACTCCTTTGACCTTACTATACGAATCACTGTGAAATTCAATCTTTTTCTTGCACACTTTTTCTCATCACCGTGAAAGTGAAACATCATGGAAGACAAAAAACAAAGTCAAAAAAGGAAGTCATTAAGTAAAAAAACACCAAATGAATTAGAGGCCAACAAAATTCAAAATGTATGAGTGAATGTGGAATCTTCATGTGAATCAAGAAGAGGTTCATCTTCAACCCCAACTATTGTAAGCAATGAAGAACTAGGTAATGTTTCTACTGTCAATGTTGAAGTTGAATTAAATACTCATGATGAAGATGTTTTTTTACTGTCAAAGTCAAATAAGAATTAAATTTTCATAATGTAGAAAATGTTGAAATTGAAAGAGACAATGAAAATGTGAATAAGGAAATTCATGTTAAAACTGTAGATAGGTAAAATTTTGACAAAAAACACCTCTTAGGATTTTACGTAATAAACCTAATTTTTTTATTGAAATTGATGCAACACATTTCGAAAACCAATGTCTGAAAAACTTTCTGAATGAAAAATCAGAATAAAAGCCACCTAAAAATTTGGGATAATCATTTTGAAATTTTAAATGATTCTCAAAAATTTCAGTTGTTGGTTAGTTTGATGAAATTGATTAAAATGAGACCTATGTTAAAACACCTTAGGATTGAAAACATATAATATATGTGGTCAAACCTCTACAATTGTTGAAAACCTTCATGATGGATATCACACTGTTGGTGTCAAGAGACACACTAGGGATAATAATATTGTGTGTCATGTACTTGCTACTAGTGTTGTCAGTGAATCAATAAAAAACAACGTTTGATTATGCAAAAAAGTTGAATGTTACAAGTTAATCGAACAACTCTAATGAAAACAATTGAAAAGAATAATATCCTTTAATCACTCAATAACGCCGATTTTTGGGCATTTTCTACTAGAGCACCACGTAAGGATAAAAATAATTCTGATGCTATAAGAGAATTTGTTATTCAATTTTGGCATGATAACACTAGAGTTTCACCTAATACAAGAGATGTTATAAAATGGAGATTTGGTTCTACTAATCATGAACCACATCCAAAGCATTTCTTAGATATGACTCAAACTCAATTTTTTCATAAGTTTGAACAAGAGAATCTAAAAATTAAAATTAGTCAACATTTTTTTTAAATGTTGAAACCATTCTATGTGAAAATCATCCACGCTTGCACCACTTGTTATTATAGGAAACATGTTGAATTTGTGATGCATTATGCTAAATTTTTACGTATTCATTCTATTTTTCATTCTGAAACTATGTTATTGGAATGTGGTGTTCAAGTTCCACCAATATCTTCCAGGGATTTCATTCCTAATATATTTTGTGAAAAAGAAGTTGGACAATTTTTTGTGGTCAAGATTGTTTAGATGGAAGTTTTAGTACATACGGCAAATTACCTAAATTGGAAAGTTACATCCATGAGAAAACTGAAGGTACAATAGGACATAATTTAGTTGAGTTTGATAAATATAAATCATTTGCATACCAGTTGAAGGATGGAAAAGAGTCTAAACGGCGTGAGCTAGTTACAGAACAAATGCCTATTTTCTAATTTTTGAGAAAATATAAGGATGAAATTGTTTATGAGTATGTGAGGCATACACATAGAGCTCGATGGTTAGATGAATAGTTCAAGATAGGAAAGGACACATTTCCTATTGATACTATTATTTTAGTGGTCAATTTTACAGAGAGTTACACATTGCAACCACAAATGGAGGTTCAATCGCAATATTACAACTCAGTACAAGTTGCCATTTTTGTGCATATACCATTTCTACATTCTCCTGACAATACAGAGAATGATCAAATTTTTTTAAGAGAGTACCACTTTTATATCAGTGATGATCGTACTCATTCTACTAAATTTGTGCAAGGGTGTTTCCAGTTATTTTATGGAAACTTTTCTGATAGGGACATCCACTTCAAACAACATTATATATGGTCAGATAATTACACATCTCAGTTTAAGAATGCATGAATGTTTTATTGGATGATAAAAATACATGTCAAGATGGGTGTGCAACATAGTTAGAGTTTCACTAAGGCTAGACATGGAAAAGGAGAGCATGATAGTGTAGGGGCATGTGTGAAAAGAGCTCTTGCAAGAGAATATTTGAAGTACAAAGATGGTGCTAAATTAAAAGATGCAAAGAGCATAGTGGAATGGTGTATTGACAACATGGTCGGAGGTTCTCAAGAAAATTCCATAGTTCACAGATGTTTTTTGTTGATAGAGGAACAACAAATTGCTAACTACGAGGATTGTATGAAACTCACTGGGTCCAATGATATGCACTCATTTTGTAGCTCAGACGCTACTTCATGGGCCGTATGGGCAAGAAATTTGACATGTTTTTGTGCATCTTGTATCAAATTTGTCACTACCGAGTGTGATTCACAAGAATGGGTGGATGGATGGATTTGTAGGCCTCTAACTCCACTTCCTAGTTATCAACCTCCACAAGCATTACGACTTGTTTCTATAGATGAAGTTGCAACATCCAAGGACTTTGACGAAATTTTGATTTTGGTGCAACAAGGTATTATAGTTATTTATTTAATTTATGTATTGAGTTATGTCCATTGAAATTTTAATATGTAATTTAAATTTGAGTTGTTCAAAATTTGATTTTTTGTAGGACATGTGTTTGTAGTTATTGTGACAAAAGACAATGAAGAAGGAACAAACTATTTCTTATGTCATTGCATCGAGGAAAGAAATAAGTTGATTTCTCGTATTATAGATGGAGAAGATATTGAGTATCCTACAGGGTTAGTGGTAGTTACTGAAACTTGGCTTCAACGATATCCATTAAAAAACTCCTCTATTTGGGTGTTTGAAGACTTTGAGACAGACAAGAAAATACTCTTATATTCGCATCTAGTTCTAGTGACAAATATTTAGTTGTATGGATATCGAGGAAGGTCTAATAACAAGATTCTTTGGAAGGTTCAAGAGTCAGATCATGAAGTAATCTTGTCTGCTATTTAGAGTAGATCCGATCCTAATGGCTCATTGGAATAAATTTAAAATGCTCATGTTTGGTATATATAATTTATTTGATATATATAAATTTGTTAATTAGATAGATTTAAGTTCATATATTTTATTTTAAATTTGTGTATTTTATATATATCTAGTATGGTTTTGATTTGAAACTTAAATTTCTTTGACTAACACTTTTATGTTCAAGTTAGTGGTGTCAGGAAAGCTTCTACCTTCACATGGTTAGCACTGTTAGTAGATAATTTTAAATTCTTGAAGCTAAGACAATCTTTCATTGTTTTACAAGAAAAGAGAAGCAATTAACAACGATTTATGTACCTGTGGAGGGGGTTCTTGGCTCTGGAGTAGGTATCCAAGAAGAACCTGGTGCTTAGAGAACTGAAAAAACTCCTCCCCAAGTATTTATAAGACCATACCTATGCATGCGCATAATCGGTTTAGTGCCACGACCCACTGTTTGCAAAATATAGCATTTGACAGCCTTACATTTGCTCAAATTACACTATTTCGAGCATTTGCAAACAATAGGGCAACGAGAGCACCAATTTGGGAAGGAAAAAAAATGAGATATTCTATTTTAGAGGGTCCCTATGCTAAGGTTTTAGATCAGATGACACATCTCTAAGTGCCGCAGAGTCTAAGTAGTCACCCGTCGAATTTGAACGATATTTTGGTCTCATGGCTCTTAAGGGACTACGCCCAAATGAAGTAGCCCGGAAGCAATGACCTTATCGCACACCAAAAAACCACCTCCTCTAGTTTTCACCTCACCATCAAGACATGTCAGCATAGTCGGTTTGGTGCCACGACCCACCGTTTGTAAAATATAGCGTTTGACAACCTTACACCGGCTCAAACTGCATTATTTCACGCATTTGAAAATAATAGGGCAGTGAGAGCACAGATCTGGGAAGGAAAAAATTGAGAGAGGATATTGTAGAGGATCCTTACAGCGAGGTTTTGGATTAGAAGAGATGTCTCTAGGTGCCATAGAGTCTGATTAGTCACCCATCGAAGTTGAACCATATTTTGGTCTCAGGGCTCTTAAGGGACTACACCTGAATGAAGTAGCCTGAAAGCAATGACATTTTCACGCACCAAAACACCACCTCCTCTAATGTTCACCTGACCACCCAGATGTGTCTTTACAGTCAGTTTGGTGCCATGATCCACCATTTGCAAAATATAGCGTTTGACAACCTTACACTGGCTCAAACTACAGTATTTCAGGTGTTTACAAACAATAGGGAAGAGAGAGCACTGATCTGGGAAAGAAAAAATTGAGAGAGGATATTATAGAGGGTCTCTATGTTGAGATTTTTGATAAGATGAGATGTCTCTAGGTGCCACGGATTCCAAGTAGTCACCCGTCAAAGTTGAACGATATTTTGGTCTTAGGGCTCTTAAGTTACTACACCTGAACGAAGTAACCTGGAAGAAATGACCTTGTTGCACACTAAACGACCACCTCATCTAGAGTTCACCTAGCCACCTAGACATGTCAGCACATTTGGTTCAGTGCCATGGCCCACTGTTTGCAAAATATAGCGTTTGACAACCTTACAGTGGCTCAAATTGCACTATTTCACGCATTTGCAAACAATAGGACAGCAAGAGCACCAATCTGAGAATGAAAATACCAAGAGAGGATATTATAGAGTGTCACTACACCAACATTTTAGATTAGACAAGACATTTCTAGGTGACACGAATTCCAAGTAGTCACCTGTCAAAATTGAACAATATTTTTGTCTCAGGGCTCTTAAGGGACTACGCCTGAACGAAGTAGCCTGGAAGCAACAACCTTGTCACACACCAAAAATCCACCTCTTCTATCATTCACCTAGCCACTCGAACATTTCAGGACATTTGGTTTAGTGCCACGACCCACCATTTGCACAATATAGCATTTGACAACCTTACACTAGCTCAAACTGCACTATTTCATGCGTTTACAAAAAATACGACAGCGAGAGCACCGATCTGAGAAGGAATAAACTGAGAGAGGCTATTGATATGGTCCCTATGCTAAGGTTTTTTATCAAATGATACATCTCTAGGTGCCACGGAGTCTGAGTAGTCACCCGTCGAAGTTGAACAATATTCTTGTCTCAGGGCTCTTAAGGGACTACACCTGAACGAAGTACCCCGGAAGCAACAACGTTATCGCACACTAAAAACCCACCTCATCTAGTGTTTACCTAGCCACCCGAATATGTTAACACACTCATTTTTGTACCACGTCCCACCGTTTGAAAAATATAGCATTTGACAACCTTACACTTACTTAAACTACACTATTTCGCATGTTTACAAACAATAGGGTAGTGAGAACGCCGATATGAGAAGGAAAAAATAGATAGAGACTATTGTAGAGGGTCCTTACGCCAATTTTTTGGATCACATGAGACATCTCTAGGTTTCATGGAGTCCGAGTAGTCAACCGTCGAAGTTGAACGATATTTTGGTCTCAGGACTCTTAAGGGACTACGCCTGAATGAAGTATCCCAGAAGCAAGGACCTTGTCACACACTGAAACACCACCTCCTCTAGCATTCACTTAGAAACTCAGATGTTTCGATGCATTTTTTTTGGTGCCACGACCCACTGTTTACAAAATATAGCATTTGACAACCTCACACTGGCTCAAACAAATCTATTTCGCTCGTTTGCAAACAATAGGGCAGCGAGAGCACCAATCTAAGAAGGAAAAAATTGAGAGAATTTATTGTAGAGGGTCCCTACACCAAGGTTTTGGATCAAATGAGATATCTATAGGTGCCATGGAGTCCGAGTAGTCATCCGTCGAAGTTGAATGATATTTTCATCTTAGGGCTCTTAAGGGACTACGCTCGAACGAAGTAGCCCGGAAGCAACGAACTTGTCGCACACCAAAAAAACACCTCCTCTAGCATTCACCTAGCCACCCAGATGTGTCAGTGCATTTGGTTTGATGCCACGACCCACCTTTTGCAAAATATAGCGTTTGACAACCTTACACTGGCTCAAAATCCACTATTTCATGTGTTTGCAAACAATAGGGCAGTGAGAGCGCTAATCTGAGAAGGAAAAAACCAAGAGATTATATTGTAGAGGGTCCCTATGCCAAGGTGTCAAATTAGACGAGATGTCTCTAGGTGCCATGGAGTCTGATTAGTCACCCGTCAAAGTTGAACAATATTTTGGTCTTAGGGCTCTTAAGGGACTACGCCCGAATGAAGTAGCCTGAAAGAAACGACCTTGTTGCACACCAAAACACCACCTCCTCTAGTGTTAACCTATCCACCTATATTTTTTGGCGTAGTCGGTTCGGTGACACGACCCACCGTTTGTAAAATATAGCGTTGGACAGAATTACACTAGCTCAAACTGCACTATTTCGTGCGTTTGCAAACAATAGGGAAGTGAGAGCACCTATCTGAAAAGGAAAAAATTGATACAGGCTATTGTAGAGGGTCCCTATGCTGAGGTGTTGGATTTGAAGAGACATCTCTAGGTGCCACGAAGTCTGAGTAGTCACCCATCGAAGTTAAACAATATTTTGGTCTCAGGGGTCTTAAGGGATTACGCCTGAACGAAGTAGCCCGAATGCAATGAACTTGTCCCACACCAAAAAAAATCTTCCTCTAGCATTCACCTGGCCACCCAGATGTGTCGGCATAGTTGGTTTGGTGGCATGACCCACTGTTTGCAAAATATAGAGTTTGAAAACCTTATACTAGCTCAAACTGCACTATTTCACATGTTTGCAAACAATAGGGCAGCGAGATCACCGATATGAGAAGGAAAAAATAGAGAGGATATTTTATAGGGTCCCTACACTGAGGTTTTAGATTAGAAAAGACATCTCTAGGTACCACAAAGTCTGAGTAGTCACCCATCTAAGTTGAACGATATTTTGGTCTCAGGGCTCTTAAGGGACTACGCCCGGAAGAAACGACCTTTTCACGCACCAAAACACCACCTCCTCTAGTGTTCACCTAGCCACCTAGATGTGTCGGCATAGTCGGTTTGGTAACATGACCCACCGTTTGTAAAATATAGCGTTCGGCAGCCTTACACTGGCTCAAACTGCACTATTTCGTGTGTTTGCAAACAATAGGGCAACAAGAGCACCAATCTGAGAAGCAAAAAACTAAGAGAGGCTATTGTATAGGGTCCCTATGATAAGGTTTCAGATTAGATGAGACATCTCTAGGTGCCATGAAGTCTGAGTAGTCACCTGTCCAAGTTGAACGATATTTTGGTCTTAGGGCTCTGAAGGGACTACGCCCAAACAAAGTAGCCCAAAAGCAATGACCTTGTTGCGCACCAAAAAACAACCTCCTCTAGCATTCACCAAGCCACCTAGATGTGTCGGCACATTTGGTTCGGTGACACAACCCACTGTTTACAAAATATAACATTTTACAACCTTACACTGGCTCAAACTGCACTATGTCGCGCATTTGCAAACAATAGGGCAGCGAGAGAACCGATCTGAGAAGGAAAACACTAAGAGAGGCTATTGTATAGGGTTCTTACGTCAAGGTTTCAGATTATATGAGACGTCTCTAGGTGCCACGAAGTCCAAGTAGTAACCTGTCAAAGTTGAATGATATTTTGGTCTCAGGGCTCTTAAGGGACTATGCCCAAATGAAGTAGCCCGGAAGCCAGGACCTTGTCGCGCACCGAAACACCACGTCCTCTATCATTCACCTAGAAACCCAGATGTTTTGGTGCACTTAGTTCGGTGCCACGACCCATCATTTACAAAATATAGCATTTGACAACCTTACACTGGCTCAAACTATACTATTTCGCTCATTTGCAAACAATAGGGAAGCGAGAGCACCGATCTAAGAAGGAAAAAACTGAGAGAAACTATTATAGAGGGTTATTACATAGAGGTTTTGGATCAGATGAGATATCTCTAGGTGCCATGGAGTCTGAGTAGTCACCCATTGAAGTTGAATGATATTTTCGTCTTAGGGCTCTTAAGGGACTACGCCCGAACGAAGTAGCTCGGAAGCAACAACCTTATCACACACCAAAACACCACATCCTCTAGCATTCATCTAGCCACCTAGACGTGTCATTGCATTTGGTTTGGTGCCATGACCCACTGTTTGTAAAATATAGCATTTGACAACCTTACACTGGCTCAAACTGCACTATTTCACTCATTTGCAAGCTATAGGACAATAAGAGCACCGATCTGAGAAGGAAAAAATTGAGGGAGGATATTGTATAGGGTGGCTACGCTGAGGTGTTAGATTAGAAAAGACATCTCTAGGTGCCATGGAGTCTAAGTAGTCACCCGTCGAATTTGAATGATATTTTGGTCTAAGGGCTCTTAAGGGACTATGCCCAAACGAAGTAGCTTGGAAGTAACGACCTTGTCGCACACCAAAAAACCAGCTCCTCAAGAATTTTACTAGAAGGCCAGACATGTCATTACATTTGCTTCGGTGCCATAACTCACCATTTGCAAAATATAGCATTTGACAACCTTACACTGGCTCAAACTGCACTATTTTGCTTGTTTGCAAACAATAGGGCAGCGAGAGCACCAATCTGAGAAGGAAAAAACCAAGAGAGGATATTGTAAAGGGTCACTAAACCAAGGTATTAGATCAGACGATACATCTCTAGGTGTCATGGATTCCGCATAGTCACCCATCAAAGTTTAACGATAGTTTGGTCTTAGGGCTCTTAAGGGACTACACTCTAAACGAAGTAGCCCGAAAGCAATGACCTTCTTGCACACCGAAAAATAGCCTCCTCAAGTGTTCATATGGATACCTAGACATGTTGGCACATTCATCTTGGTGCCATGACCCACCATTTGTAAAATATAGCATTTGACATCCTTACACTGGCTCAAACTGCACTATTTCGCGCGTTTCCAAACAATAGGGCAATGAGAGCACCAATCTGAGAAGGAAACAACCGAGAGAGGATATTGTAGAGGGTTCTTACACCGAGGTGTCGAATTAGACGAGACATCTCTAGGTGTCGATGGATTCCGAGTAGCCTCCAATCAAAGTTAAACAATATTTTTGTCTCAAGGATCTTAAGGGACTATGCCCGAATGAAGTAGCCTAGAAGCAATGACCTTGTTGCGTATGAAAAAACCATCTCCTCTAGCATTCACCTAGCCACTCAAACATTTTAGCACAGTCAGTCTAGTGCCACGACCCACCGTTTGTAAAATATAGCATTTGACAACCTTACACTGGCTCAAACTGCACTATTTCACACGTTTGCAAACAATAGGGCAGCGAGAGCACCGATATGAGAAGGAAAAAAATGAGAGATGCTATTGTAGAGGGTCCCTACATTACGGTTTTTCATCACAAGAGACGTCTCTAGGTGCCAAGGAGTCCACATAGTCACCTGTCAAAGTTGAACAATATTTTGGTCTCAGGGCTCTTAAGGGACTACACCCGAATGAAGTAGACCAGAAGCATCGACCTTGTCACACACTAAAAAAACACCTCCTCTATCATTCACCTATCCATCGGACATTTCAGCACATTCAGTTCGGTGCCATGATCCACCGTTTGCAAAATATAGCATTTGACAATCTTACACTTGCTCAAACTACACTATTTCACACATTTGCAAACAATAGGGCAGAAAGAGCACCGATCTGAGAAGAAAAAAACAAAGAGATAATATTGTATAGGGTCCCTATACTAAGGTTTTGGATCAGACGAGACTTCTCTAGGTGTCATGGAGTCCGAGTAGTCACCCGTCAAGGTTGAACGATATTTTGGTCTTAGGGTTCGTAAGGGACTACGCCCAAACGAAGTAGCCCAAAAGCAACAACCTTGTCACACACCAAAACACCACCTCCTCTAATGTTCACTTGGCCACCCAGATGTGTCAATGTATTTGGTTCAGTGCCACGACCCATAATTTACAAAATATAGCATTTGACAACCTTACACAGGCTCAAACTGCACTATTTCGTGCGTTTGCAAAGAATATGGTAGTGAGAGCACCGCTATGAGAAGAAAAAAACTGAGAGAGGCTATTGTATAATGTCCCCATGCTGAGGTGTCAAATAAGACAAGATGTCTCTAGGTGCCACAGAGTCTGAGTAGTCACCCGTCGAAGTTGAACGATATTTTGGTCTCAGGGCTCTTAAGGGACTACAACCGAATGAAGTAACCTGAAAGCAATGACCTTGTCACGCACCAAAAAACCACCTCCTATAGCATTCACCTAGCCACTCTAGATGTGTCAACACATTTGGTTTGGTGCCACGACCCACCGTTTACAAAATATAGCATTTGACAACCTTACACTTGCTCAAACTGCACTATTTAACACATTTGGAAACAATAGGGCAGCGAGAGCACCGATCTGAGAATTAAAAAACTGAGAGAATATATTGTAGAGGGTCCCTATGCCAAGGTTTCAAATCAGACGATATGTCTCTAGGTTCCATGGAGTCTGAGTAGTCACCCATTGAAATTGAACGATAGTTTGGTCTCAGGGCTCTTAAGGGACTACGCCCGAACGAAGTATCCCGGAAGCAATGACCTTGTCGTGCACCAAATTACCACCTCCTCTAGCATTCAAATTTTCACCCATACATGTTGGCACATTTGGTTTAGTGCCACGACCCCCCGTTTGTAAAATATAGCATTTGACAACCTTACACAGGCTCAAACTACACTATTTCTTACGTTTGCAAAGAATAGGGCAGCGAGAGCACCGATATGAGAAGGCAAAAACTGAGAGAGGCTATTGTATAAGGTCCATATGCTGAGATGTCAAATAACACAAGATGTCTCTAGGTGCCACAGAGTCTGAGTAGTCAACTTTCGAAGTTGAACTATATTTTGGTCTCATGGCTCTTAAGGGACTACACACGAACGAAGTAGCTTGAAAGCAATGACCTTGTCACGTACCAAAACACCACCTCCTCTAGCATGCACCTGGCCACCCAGATGTGTTAGGATAGTCAGTTTGGTGCCATGAAAAACTGAGGCATGACTTCTCACTCCTCACCTCCATTCATTTCCTAGGACTCAAAACATTAAATTTCACTTCTTTACCTTCCATCTCTCTTATTCTCTTTGGATTTGCCTCTGTCCTCTTAGGTGCTTCATCACTATTCTTTCTTTTCTCTCTTGAGATATGTTGTTTTGGTTATCTCTATCCTTCCTCTGGTGCCCTAGCTATGTTCTTACATGCTCATTATGTTTGCATTGTAATATGGTCATGGTCTTGCCTACCTTGAAACTTTTTACATACTTTTCATCCCTTAATGGGTATCTAATATCCTAATTATCATGCTTTGAATATTCACAAGAATAAAGCATTCCCTTTTTATTCTAATAGTGGATTATGTATTTGAATATAGGTCAAGAATACTAAATGGATTTGAAATTAAATGAGCCATAATTGCTAATGAAGCAAGAACTAGTGAAAAGTGGTGAGTAAAGGTAAGTCATGTTAAAGGAATGAAATGCATTTATTCATTGTTTCTAATAGTATGGTGAGAATGTGAACATATGAATAAGATTATCAATAAAATGCTAAGGCAAGTAGCTTCAATTTTGCTTATTTGGATGGAATTTTAGAAGGAGAGTGAAGTGGCCAATCAAGTCACTTATGAAGCATGCTAAAAGAAGTGAAGGAAACAAATAAGTGAGAGCCTATGAAGGAATAAGAGGAAAATAGTTTCCATGCACAAGAAACATAAAGAATAGAAAATAATTCTCATAATGGAGAACATAGCATGAAATAATAATAATGGAGGAGAAAGTAAGTGCAAAAAGAAATTCTTAGAGAATAAATAGGTAATCATTCAATATGAAATGGGAAACAAGAGGAAAGTGGCGAGAAAATATCAAATTTCGGTTTGAGGCAAGCATGTAATGGTTGTGATCAATAAATGAAGAAAGCGAACCTGAGAGACTGAATACTTGTTGTACATGAGGAAATACAAAGACTTGATGAGATATTTATGACAGAATATTCAAAGCAACAAGAGACAAGTCAAAAGAAAAAAGAGTGAACAATGGCAGAATATGAAGGAAAAAGAAAGAAGTCTTGAATACATACAAGCAAATAAAAGGAAAGAGAGGATGGCAAGTCCAAGAAGAAAGAGACAAATAATGAAAATGAAAGAGAGAAGTGAATCTAATGTAAATGATAATCAAATTGAATGTTTGATCTTCCTAGTTGATTGTCATATAGCACCAAATTATAAAGAGATAAGGTGTGTACATCTATTGATTCCCTTAATTTCTCTAAAACAATGTAAATGCTTCCCTTAATTTCTTAACAATTGTACCATGCAATGTTGCACCATAAGTAACGTTTTATTCATATAGTTCAAGATGAACTCTACCTCACTTATTTCTATCAATGTTCGCATTAATTGATATGCAACAGATGAGTGTTAGCTTTAAAAGGAAAAAAAGTACTTATGTATTGCCCTTTTGTAGTTCACCTAGCATGGTTTTGCTTAATGGAATATGTTTTTTTAACAATTGTACCATGTAGTGCTTTGAGATATAGTTTTTTAATTTTAAATCAAACATACATATCTAGAACTAATAAATAGTTATGAAAACATAAATAGAAGGATATCATACATGCAATGAAATCGAATCAAACATATAGAAGTACTATCATTATGAAAACCAACACACATGGATATATAAGAATAAAAAAAAGTGTGCTCCAGATGCACGTCTCTGAAAATATGTAAGTTCATAACATGTGTACATCTCGAACTAAGTGTGTCATACATATAAGACCTCATGTAGTCGCAAAAGGCTATATATATATATATATAAATACAATGGAATATATGAAGAAACATGTTCACTAGGACCAGATGGCCCATATATATATCTATGTACATCCAGGTGGACTATGAATCAACTCATAAAACATCTTCCCTCTCTTTGCCCTACTAGAAGTAGCACATCCATGACATGGGGATGTAGTGGAGGGATATTCCACTATAGATTTCATCTGTGTGGTCCTAGGCGTCTCTAAGCAGGTCTGCAACCTAACCTACACATTCATAAACAAGTTTTTAACACCCAAAATTTTAAAATACATTCAAAATTTAAAAACTTATACAATTTAGTTAAAATGCATGTGAAATCTTACCACAATGTCATGATCCCTATCAATTTTTCATTGACTCATCGCAAGGACAACAGTAGACTCACGAGGGGTAAGCTACATACAAATAATTAATTTTTTAAATCAAATATTTCACATACATACAAAAATTAATATTGTAGATTTAAGTAATAAGAAAAAATGAACCTCCAAAATTTAACTAATTTGAAAAATTGTACCTCAGTTACTAGATCTGTAGATGCTATGGCAGTATCTACAGCAACCTCCATAGTCTGCATATACAAAGGAGTCTCTCTGACAGTCATAAGCTGTGGCAAAAAAATGTACAAATGAATATTAAAATCTACATGACTGTACCGCATAACAGAGGTCCAAAGCATGTAATCCATGTGAACTTCCACAATTAGAAACAAATTTTAAAGAGAAATTAACCTACGTAAAACTCATGTGAGGCTTTCTAGTAGCCTTAGTTCCCAAAGTAGATGATGACTCGTCAGGCTCCTGTGTATAAAAGACAAACATATTAATATGTACAACATACATGTGAAACATTATAATAATAATCTAGTGCAATCAAATGAATTTAAAAATGTAAGTTTGTACAACTTGAAACTTACGTTTGAAACACACCCAGCTGTAGTAGCTAGCATGTCGACACCGAATGTTTCCTTCACCAGCTCTTGCTATTTAAAATAAAATTAAAAATTAGTTTTTTACATGTATGTACATGATGTATAATCAAATACATATAGATTAAAATCTCAAACATGAATTAAAATATTGTATATATATATATATATATATATATATATATTATATTTATTTAAAATTTACCTATGAAAGACCAATATCAGTGGCACCAGTTCCAAAAACATCCCCCAGCATCTCATCTATAGAAAATAAATCATGTGAACCTGCAAATGATGTCTCGCCCACAGTGCATATGGCACCACATGATCCACAGTGGTGTGGTGCACTATAACTGGCACCTCCACCAACATCACCAGATGTAATCTGGTCACTATGCTGCATCAGAGTGTCAGTGAGCTCCTTTAATGCATGTAGTGTGTCAATCTCCACAACCTCCTTCATTGTAGGAGGGATAACTGAAGGAAGTGGGGCTTTTGGGGGATGGAGGATCCTTGGCTAACCTACACATGCATCGGGTATACTCTATGCAGAGCCACCTCCTCAACCAAAAAATTTAGAAAAGTCAAAATAATTTGGGACCTCATTAAGCATGAACTCACAATATAATTTCTTCAAAAATTAGAGAGGAACCTCATTGTTGTTGCATGGTGGATAATCAAAAACCATCCACCATTGGTCCTAAAATTTGTTATTGATTTATTCATCATGTCACCAATGGATTAGGAACCATATGCAAGTAGCTGCGGGGGGGGCATTGGTTTTCGAGTCAGTAAATAATGCACAAATGAGGTCTTTTCCAATATTTTTGTCTTTTACGGCTGCATGGGATAATTTATCTGCATACCACCATCTACAATCACCTCTAAAGGTATTCCATCTATGTATTTGATTGGTTGTAGAGCTGACTTCGCCAATCAATGTTTGTGTGTTGGCTAAAGTCATGTGGGATGGATCTTTGGCATGATTTTGTCTTATAGTCTGAATAAGGTTCTCAATGACAATTTTATTTTTTCAAATTCTTCCAATGATATTATCTTGTGTTCCTGTTGGTTCAGTGGGGACAGAAAGAGCCACAGGAGGCGGATCTATGTTTGGAGGAGGGTTTTGAGGAATGTTTGAAGGGTTTTCATGATTTTGAGCTTGCCGAAAAACTGACAAAATAATAAAATTGTATACATAAACAAACATTTCAAAAAACCCATGAAAATGCAAAAAAATAACATAAAATGCAAAAAAAACCTAAAATGCAAAAAAAATGATTAAAATCGGGGGCTTACCTCCTTGTCTTGGTGGCATGGTTGAACCTAACACAATCTAGAACTCTGATGAGAAATTTTGAGGTGGTATTCAAAGCTCCAGTTAAAAACATCTAGGAGAAATCGTGGTTTGAAATGAAAAATGGGGGAAATGAGGACTCGCGGAACTGTTTTTTGTTTCTTAGAGTTTCATAGTTACATTTTATAACTGCACTCGTAGTTCTAAACCATGATCGTGGTTTTAGGTTCAGTTATTACCAAACCTAATAAGTTTAGGAACGACAATCACAATTTAAAACCATGATTGTGGTATATAAACCGCGATCACAGTTCTTGAATTTCAGGTTTTTATGTCCACATAATTTTCTACAAACTTCGTGCACTTACCCTCACCCTTTTTCAGTTGATTATACAAAATGGGCACCAACACCCCCAAATTCTTTCTTCCAAATTAAAAATTGCTAAGAGGAAATAACTATGCAACATGGAATATAAAAATCAAGACACAACTTGACTTTGAAGAGATTTGGAATGTTGTGGATGGTTCTATAACTAGATTGACAAATGATATAACACAACAAAGATAGTTTGATATATTCGATTAGAAGTCCAAGATTATAATCTTGTTTCTAGTGTCCGATGATGTGCAACCCCACATTTGTGATGCCAAATCAGCCAAAGAAGCATGGGATAAGTCAATCATAGTGTATGAGGCCAAGAATAAAAATGTAGTATTGAATTTACAGAGCTAGTTACACACAGTGAAGTTCAAAAAAATGAGAAAATAGAAGTGTTCTTAAGAAGATTTGTAGAGTTAACGACATCTCTTCTATCCCTAAGAGTGGAGATCACTAATACAGCTCTCGTTCCCATTTTTTTGAGAGCACTCCATCCTTCATACAACATTTTTGTGACAATACTCAACTTTTTGGATTAGGAAATTTATTTTGACAAGTTAGTGAACCTAATGCAATAAGAGGAAGAAATGTACAATAAAGATGATGAAGAGGAGTATAAACTATCTTCTCATTAGAAATGGAAAGGAAAAGGAAAAGTAAAATCTTATTCCTCTCAAAATTCCCAAACACAACATCAACATGGGGAAAACATAATAAGAATAAGAATAAATGTCCTATCTACAAGAGAGGACGTGATATAAAATATTTTTGGTGCAATACCTACAAGATACGTTCATCAAGAAACTCTAGACCTCAAAATCAATAATATTATAAGGGAAATTCTAACTATAGTCAAGGTCAGAAGAAGGGGAACTGGAGAATAAAACCCATTAGCAAGGAAATATAGCTGAGCAAGAAGAACATTTGAATAATGAAGACTTCTTGTACACTTCTCATTCAAGTTAACCTTTCACGTCATCTAGTGATGTATGGTATGTTGATTCGGGAGCCACTCAACACATGACCAGCCATAGATATTGGTTTACCATAATTAGGTATATGCCTTCAAAAAATCATGTTTCATTAGGTGATGATTCTTTATTACAGTAAAAATGATTGGGAAAATTTATCTTCCTCTTGGTTCATGGAATTATGATTGTTAGATGTACTATATGTCCCTGGGTTGACAAAGAATCTGCTATCAGTAAGTAAACTCCTGGATCACAATTTGAAAATTTATTTTGATAGCCATTCTGGAAATAAAATGTTTTTGATTCAAGACAAATCATGAGGCTCAAAAATAGTTTTGAAAGCCTCTAATGTAAGACGTATGTTCCATCTTGATGTTTTTCATAGAGATGACTAGTCACTTGTGGCTAAGAATTATACCTCCACATAATTTTGGCATCAAAGACTTGGTCACATCAGTTTTAAATATCTCAAAATAATTTGTTAGTAGGACATGGTAAAAGGATTTCCATCTCTACAGAAGGATACATATAAGTGTCCTCACTTCCTAGTAGGAAAACAACACATAGCTTCATTCTAGAAGATAACTTATCGAGGTGATGGTAAGATTGATCTGGTTCATACTGATATTTTCAGTCCGATATAACTAAGTCATTCTATATTTCATTACTTCATGCTTTGTGTTGATGACTATTTGAGAAAAAAATTGATATATTATCTTCGTAAGAAAAGTGAAGATTTTCAAAATTTCAAGAAGTTTAAAGTGGTTTTTGAGAATGATACTAGTTGTCACATCATAACTCTCTTCTCAGATCGAGGGGTGGAATTCACCAGTAAGGAGTTCAAAACCTACCTATAATCTCACGGGATTCATTGAAAAATTCCTCCACACACACCACAGTAGAATGATGTTGTTGAAAGAATAAATTGTACTATCATGGAAATGGTGCATTGCATGATCGATGATTCTGCACTAGCGAGGAAATTTTAGGCAGAAGGAAAAAAGAGTATTATATATTTATTAAAACAAAATTCCCATAGTTTCTCTTGATATAGTAACACCATATGAAGCATGGTCGAAGAAAAAACCATTTGTTGCACACCTCAGAGTATTTGGGTGAAAAGTAAGCATGAACATACCCAATCAGATCATAAAGAAGTTGGATATGAAGTTAGAAAAAATATTCTTCATTGGCTATAGTTAAGAGACTCTCGGGTACATATTGATGGATCCAAAGACCAGGAAAGTCTATACCAGCTGAAATGTTGAGTTTTTTGAGAAGGAATCATAGACTCCTCCTCTTGACTCATCTGTTGTAAAAATAGAAGATGATGTTCCCACAAATGATGAAATTGATGATGGGGATGATGTTAATTATCAAATAGAACCACTACCCATGTGAATAGTTCAACGTATGCCCAAGTGGTATACTAACATGATACGAGATGCAAAATTGGATTTTCCACTAGATACATCCACTACTGGACCAAAGACTCACAGTAAAGCACAAGAAGAAGTTAAATTCTCTTTAATGAGTAGAGTTATTGAATCTGATGAGCCCTCTACAGTCTAGAAAGCCTTGCAGCCAAAATATTGGAAAGATGGCATGGGTGATAAGTATCAATCAATGATGAAAAACAACACTTTGCAGCTTGTCAATATTCATCAAGGGAAGAAACCAATTCATTGCAGATGGATATTAAAAACAAAGTACAAATAATACGGGACCATAGAAAAGTATAAAGCAAGACTGGTAACAAAAGGGTATGCACAAAAAGAAGGTATAGTCTATGAGGAGACATTTTATCCCATAACTAAGATGAAAATGATCAGGATGATATTTTCTCTAGCTACACAATTTGGTTGGAAATTCCATCAGATGATCGTAAAAAATTTCCTTTCTAAATGGAGATATACAAGAGGAAGTCTATATGACTTAACCTAAGGGATATGTTGTACTTGGTCAAGAAACAAAGGTATGTAGACTCAAAAATATCTATATGGCCTTAAAGAGGCACCTCGGGCTTGGTACATAAAAATTGATGAGCATCTCATACAACATGGATTTTTTAGAAATCCATACGATCCCAAAATCTACCTCAAAAGGTAAGCAGGGAGATTGAGATTTTTTTTTCTATGTCGATGATCTAGTCATCACTAGGAGTTCAGTGAGGATGATCGATTCAATGAAGAAATATCTTAACTGATCATTCAATATGACAGATCTCAAGTTGATGCAGTATTATCTTGGATTGGAAGTATGGCAAAAAGAGAATCACATATTTGTTTCTAAGTTGAAATATACCAAGAAAACAATAGAAAAATTTAGGATGATGGATTGCACACCTATTGCTACACTTATGGATAATTGATTTTGGTTATCTCGTTCAAATCCTTCTCTTATGGTAAATTCATCTCTCTATCGATAGTTGATTGGGAGTCTCATTTACCTCACATAAACTAGACCAGATATCAGTTTTGCAGTGAGCTATCTTTCCAGTTTCATGTAAGAACCCCAAGTTTTTCATTAGAAGGAAGTAAGGTGAATCTTGATATATCTCAAGGGAACAATGGATCTTGGCTTAGAATACAAGAAGAATGATAATTTATTCTTTTATAGATATTAAGAATCATATCATGTAGGAAACATTGATGACAAAAAATATAATTTAGGATTTGTGTTATTTTTTGGATCTAGACTGATATCATGGGGACTCAAGAAACAACACTTTGTTTCTCGCTCTTTTACAGAAGTTGAGTATCATGTTGTAGGTGAAGCTATCTGTGAAGTGATATGGCTAATTCACATACTTGAAGGACTTGGAATAACACAAGCTAACAGACCACCTTGTATATTGATAATGAAGGTATTCTCAAACTTGTTCGTAATACATTTTTTCATGAAATAACAAAGCACATTTAGGTGCATGTAGCTTTCATACGTGAGCATGTCTTGAAACACAATATACAACTTCATTTTTTCCTAATAGATGAACAACAAGAATATATCTTCACAAATTCAATTGCACATGCCAAGTTTGATTTGTTTAAAGAGTTCCTCTCCTCATCTCTTGAAAAAACTCAAAATTAAGGGGAGGAATGTTAGGGTAAACTTATTTATCGTAGTAATTTATTCATTGTATTATTACCTTTGGTAATTAGTTTATTATTGTTATATGGTTTTATAAACCATATTTTTCATATTATTCTCATTTGAATTTGTTGTTATATAGTTAAAGCAATATTTTGTTTGTATTATTTCATACGTGGTTTTTGGTTGCACATGTGAAACTTCTCTTTTGTTTGTAAAATGGTTGTCCAATATCTAGAAGTATTGCATCCTGCACCTTTGTAATTTCTTTGATTGATTATTAATAAAAGTGTGTGGCTTTTGTCCCTCTTCTACACTTTAAGTATTTAATATGATTTCAGATAAAAGAATTAGGGAAAAACTAAGAACAAATTACTAATGAAAACCATTAATGAAATATGACATGAAATAATTATACATGACTAGAAATTATGGAAAACTCCAGTTCCTTCTACAATCAACCATTAAAATATATGCATATAATTTTCCATATCTTGATCATCAAAAGGTGCAATTCAATTTTTTTCCCTCTAGAAGAAGTCTTTGTCTACTTGAGTTCAAGCCTCTATAATTTAATGATAGTATATTCACAAGTATAATTTTTCTCTATCCTATACATTGTTTGCATATCTACTGCTAAAAGTCTATTTTCTTTCTTTCCCTTGGGTGATTAAATATTTTTGGTTCAAGAAAGAGAATTTTTCACTATGTCAGAGTTTGTACATTTACGAGAGTTGTTCTAGAATTATGGCTGATCAAAAATTTGCATCTCTTGTTGGCCATCTTATTCTTCATTCATATTGTCAATCATTGGTACTGAACACCAATCTAAAAAATTCATCAATGTGATGCACTAAATGAACGTTACATGTATTCATTCCTTAATATATTCGCATTTAAAAATTTGATTCTCACTTTAAAATATGATTTCTTTTGGAAGATATGTATTTTCTAGATATCTTTAAGGGTGCACAAGAGTAGATATTTCCACGATGGAGTCGCTAAAAAATATTACTGAATATTTTTGTCTTGTTGTAAAATATTGATTTTTCACCAATGATATGGGGCTAAGCCCCTCCTTCTTGGGTATGGGCATGCTTCGATTATTAAATGTAAACTAACATAAAGTTTTGGGGTTGTTAATTGTCTAGTTATCACATAGGATCAATCCACTAAACATGTGGAAAATTATTTTACAAAGTACAATGGATGAATTTGCATCTGAGAGAGTTAAAGGGGAGTTGAGGAAATAAGGAGAGAATGGGTTATTATTGTGAGAAGGATTATATAATTCACATACAATAACAAGAGTAGGTGCACATTTAAGTAGAGGAACAAGAAAATTCTAACAATGATAATACCAATAAATAATAGACACGGTGCTTTATTGACTCATTTATCAAAGGTGTGGACACCTTTCTTGGTTTTACAAGATTATCATGTATGAAAATTTGGAAAGAGGGAGTAGAGGAACATAAGACAAGAAATAGAAGAATTGTATCTCTTATTTCTTAATGTAGCAGTGGAAATATCAAAAAACATTCATTCAATCAATAATTTCCATCCCATTGAAATGAAAAATCCAGTAAAATTTATAACATTATAAACATGTCTCTTCCTTTACCCCCACATGACCTTTCACCTATCCCCATCACTTGCGACTTTCAATATTCTTAGCAAGTGAGTCTATTTATTATCAATAGAAAAGGACTCTTAAAATGTTTAATTTATGGTCACTTAAGTGAAAAGGATGAAATATAAATAAGTACATTCTTAATGAGAAATTACAACATGGAGAGAGAATAAGGTAGAGACAATGAAAGAAAGAAGGGTTGAATGAATCGATGAAGATGATTATTTTTACTGTAGAAAAATTTCTCATTTGTAACACAATGATCAAAATTATTCCTTATGTAAGATGTGTTAACACTTAGGACTACTAGATGAGTGTTTAGGAACACTATTGTGAGACATTCCGATGTGATCCTTAGATGACAATAAACGTCACTAATTGTGGTTCTTTCTTGATCTCATAGTTAGAGTGAGGATCAATTTCTTATTTCTTAGGATTTCAAGATTGACCCTTGTGATGAAAAATAAGATCTAATATGCTCAAACATCTTGATGTTTGTTCCTCACTTAATGAAATATTCCATAATCATTTGTTGAAAGAATTACCCTTGGGTGAAGTTATTGAAAAGTGGCCACCATTTGGAATGGAATGATGTGATGGAAATATCCTTCTTCCTCGAGGAATTATCACACCACAATGTTTTAATGAGTGTTTAAGAACACTACCAAGTGGATGACATAAATTGAAACATAGATGATTTCCCATTTTCATGAATATGGTGCTCTGAATGAAAATCATACCATTTTTCCTTCCCTAACTCTAGAGTACTTCTTGAATTAGATCAACTCATAAACCTATTACTCACATGTTTCACATAGAAATAGGTGATATCTTCTTGATATAAATATCAGTCCCTAAATGGTACTAGAAGGAATGAATGAGAGTTACTTCCATATTCAAATGTGTCGCTGCACTAAAACACTACAATTTCCACCTGTTATGACTTTGAAAATGTGATATCCTTATCAAGCATGAATCATTTTTTTTTAAATCTTCTCAAGGTATACATTGCTTGAGATGGACTCCTTCTTCACTCATAGTGAGATTATCACATCATTCTCACAATGATCATCCTCTTGGTAAATTGGACTTGAATGAAACTATCATATTCATACTGCACGATGTTCATAGATTCTCTTACTACCCATGTGACTTTTGTTTATACCCAGAGTGACTCACTTTGATCTATTTCTCATCCAAATATGATACATATGATGATATTCACCTTTGGAGAGAGGATTACGGACAATGATGTCTCTTTTATGATGGAAAAATGTTTAGGATGACTCTCTTCTCTCACAATTCAAGTGAGTTTGATCCTTTCATCAAAATTTGTTATGCAAATATCTCTTAGAGTGATGCTTTAAGAGCCTTTGAAGTGTTTCCTGGCCTTTTTCAAACCACGATAGAACCTACCAACCTTGAAATGATAGAAAAAATTTAAAAAATAAGAAATGTTGGAGTTGCCACATCTTTTTGCACTAAAATTGGAAACTTTATATTTTTAGTAGGTCTTAGAAAGGACTACTATTTTTAGCATTTTGCTTTGTTTGCACTCACTGATGATCCTTGATTGTCTATAAGAGAATAGATGTTGATAAATCACTTCATTTTAGTACTTTTTATTTCTATTAAAACTTTCCACTAACACATGCTATTTTTATTAAGTGCACCTCATGTGTCAAATTGTGATGAAAACAACAATGAAATTATAGGTTATATTCCAGGTTTCCCTACTCCCAAATTTGGATGATGTTTTCATCCATATTATTGGTAAAAAAAATTCATCAAAGGGAGTAGGATACTGAGAAAAAAATAGTATACCATGTCTTGATAAATCAACAATGCAATCTAGAACAAAATGATTCATATAACACTAGATTTCTCAGAGATCCTTTTCTCTAAGTTTAGGATGGTTTCACCCACTAGATATTTCAGAAATTGAAAAAATATATGATGAGGGAAGAATGTTGAGATGAAACTCAGTCCTTGATACCCCTAAAAATCATCTACCTCATTGCACAAAAATTAGTATGCACAAAACTAGAGTTTTTGAGGATCATTAACTACAATTGTCAAGTGATTTTACCTTCCAAATTTTTGGAGATGAAGAAGGGTATCACTATAAAAAAATTTTGTGTCATTGCATCCATTAATGGAGGTTGGAAGGTGTGATAGCATAAATTTCATCAAATTGAAAAAATGTGTGAGAAAGATGAGCTCAATTTGTGTTCAACTTCACACCAAGATCTCATGCTTCAAATTTTAGATAGAGAGCCATATGAAAAAAAAAATCATGGTCATGGATATTCTAGAAACATTTGGGAATCATATATGATGTAGTGAGTAGATGATAGGGTTAGCCATGTAAGCACTTGGGGGATCGAAACATCATCACATGAAGAACCACTGAGGGGTCTTGCATCGGAGTGTTCAATTTTTTCACCTATGTCCCCTTGGGAAAAAGTGACAAGAGTAAAAAAAGGGGTGCTTTGTGAAATATGTTGACAAGTGGCAAGATTTGGTGCACTGTGAGGGAGATGAGATTATCCAGTTAAGCACCTTACAAAGTTCGAGATGGTTGTATGGGGGACCACATAGGGGGCTTGCATAGGGGTGCTCACTTTTCCCCCTTTATCCCCATAAAAATGTGAAAAAGGGAAAAAAAATGGTTCTAGTAGTTAAATCATGACATGTGACAGTCAAAACTTTGGCTAAGTATGTGATCATCACACTCTACAGTAGTGAAAACTTGAAAACTTTTCTCATTGAGCTTAGAATGGTATTCTGTGGTGAATTTTTTTATGAATATAACTATAAGAGACATTATAAGATCAATGGAATAGGTTTCATAGATTTATTACTCCTGAAAATACAAAAATGGGCTTTTTTTGATCAGGATAATGAGGTACATCTGTAAAATTTGAATTATCTTAAGAAACTCCTATGTCTTGGAATAAATTTGATTCTTTCAAAACGTAGATAATTCCGTTAGATTTCAATTTCCTATTTATTTTCCTTATAAATCCTTATAGAGCTCCCAGAGTCATCTGAAAAATTTTAGGTTCATATTTTGACCGTTCATTCCTTACACCTAAAAAACTTGCTTTTGCAAAGATTATCCCTAAACCACCAAAAATTACCAAAATATTCCTAAACCAATTAAAACACATTATATGCTCTCCAAAACCACCTCCATAATATTATAATATTTTAATAAATTCTTGAAAGAGTCACACATGCCTTGAAAATGTCTTGAATTAGCCTTTTAGGCTTCAAACAAGACTAGTCTTTCTTCAAACTTCACCGAATCATTTGATGAGATTCATCAAACATTTTTATGAAATGAAGAATCATTAAAAAAATCATCAGTACCTTCTTCAAATATGGGTTTATGATACCATTAAATATAGGCTGGCCAAGGGAGGGTTCAATGTGATCAGAAAGCAAAATTTTACATTATGGGCTTAGTTTTCATGCTCGAAAGTTTGATTTTTTAGGATAGTAATTTTATATGACAACATCTAGCTCTATCTTTGGAACTTGGGACTACAAATTTAAATAGCAAAATTCAAAACACTAATGGATGAGAATACCATTTCTTTTTCAAGTCAGGCAATAGACTCAATTATTCACAGCAAATAAACATAAGAAGGGAAAAATGCATAACACACAAAACAGAAAGGGGAAACATAGAAAATATGGAAATAAAGCACACAAAATAAAGGGAAAATATGTTACAGAGGAGAAAATTTAGTGATGTGGGAGAATAATATAAAAATAATTAATAATGGGTTGGGAGAAGTACATACAATCATGAAATAGTGGGCTGAATTCATACCTCTGAAGCTCGAACAAAATTATCTGATCATGTCATGCTCCATATTTTTATTGATATTTCACCTAAAAGACTCTTATATTCAATTAACACTTTGTAACATGTTTGAAATTCTTACCTTTTGTAGTCTCTTCTTTGTGCTTCGTGATCATATGGATCCACTCTCTCATGTTTCAAAAAATGATGTACTTGATTTTTTCATGGAAGCATTTATCACAATTGAGTCATTTTTTCAGCATGGGATTTGTTGTATATTTTTTCACCCCTTTCAAAAGTAGAACAAATTGGACTATTACAGACTTGGAACATAGGTGGCGGAGAATTTTAAGTATTCTGTGGAGATCAATCAAGAACTGCATGAAAAAGAATGAATGCCGCGAAGTGAAGGGAAAATATTAGAAAGCCACAGCTAAGGAAATAAAGCCGCCGAAGTAAGGAAATAACTATGGAATAATTAGAGCATGTCGCAGAGGTCAAGGAAGCTACGAATTGAAGAAAAAGGGTCCACGAATGTCCCTGCAAGCTACGATACACTGAAGCAAAAAATTGTAGGTAAAATAAAATCAAGAAGATTGCAGATTGAAGGAAACAGATTCGTGGATGTCAACATAAGGTTGCGCTTCACTGAAGCAC
This sequence comes from Taxus chinensis, assembly GCA_019776745.2. Taxonomy (NCBI): domain Eukaryota; kingdom Viridiplantae; phylum Streptophyta; class Pinopsida; order Cupressales; family Taxaceae; genus Taxus; species Taxus chinensis. Next base: position 96,540,738 of record CM034148.1, on the reverse strand, counting down.
ATAGAATGAGGCAGAGAGGTAGGAAAATCCACAACACACAAGGAAGAACCACGGAAGCCATAAATCTGTGCAAGACTAAGGAGGAATACATGCATTAAAGGACAATGACATTTTTCTATGGGAGACTAAAATTGCCATATCTTTCAATTTGATGATCTGATTTTTACAAACCTTATATAGATGGGAATTTCTCAGCATCCTCTATGTAATGGAAACTATTTTTCTTAAATTTATCAAGGATATATTTTCATACAGGTGGAAGACTTATTCAACACATAAAAGGTGCAGTTCTAGGCAAAACAACTACTAGTATTTAATGCAGTATGGGCGATAATATTTTCTTCAACAAGGAAAATTACATGTTGTAGTGGAAAACCAAAGGTGTCCAAACTATTTCAAGGAATTTATTGACTGCTAATGGTGGTTGGAAATTTTAGTTCAAGTTTCCCTCTCTTTCTCCTCTTCTTTTCTACTTCTTTTTCTATAAATTTAAGATCTCTTCTCATAAAAATGGATCCCTCTTTGTTGTAATGGCACCATGTAAAAATAGTGCTCGAATTCCCATGGGTTTTTGACTTTGGATTGGTCTTTACAATGTGTTTTTCATATTCTTTCATGAATGTAATCAACTGTGCATCCTTTAAGTGATAAAAATGGATTATGTGGCTATCTCTTCCTTGGTTTTTTGTTTTATTTCTCCTTGCCTCTTTGTTTGAATTTATTGGCATATTGTGTGTTCTCTTTACTTTCAGTCTCTATTTCATGTGTTGTTCATGTGAAGAAATTTGGATATATGTGGTTCTTTTTTGTGGCACGTATATTCTGTTCTCTAACCCATGTATTTTCCTCTTTATTTCACCTTTGTGGAGAGTGATCGACCCTTTTCTTGTTGGTATCACCTTATTATCTTAGGATTTCCCTTTTATGTGTCTCCTTCCATCCCTTATGCCTTGACACATTTAGGTTAGGATTTTCTTTCTGCATTAGGAGTAGTGTTAGCATTAGGATAGGTAGAGGAAGTTGAACTTCTCTAAAGGTATTTCTTAGTTCATATGTCCCAAAACTGAGAGACAAACCCATGTTGAATCTGAATTCTTTTTCATTCACGATCATATACAAGATGAAATATTGAGCTCCAAAAATGTTTGCATGCTTGGTGGGACAAGAAACCAAAGCTATACATTTGAAATGTGTGAATCTTAGTCTACATCTCAATTTCATCAAGTTTGATATGCTCTTAGTGAAATCTCAGCCTTTGGATTTAGTTTCAAGCATATCTGGTGACTCCACTTATTCAGCCCATTATTTCTCAGTTGCAAACCTTGCCCTTTCTTTCCATTTCTTTCATTCATGAAGTTGTGAAATCATGGCCTTATTTTTTTGTTGCGATTCTCATTTGCAGTAGAAAAATAATTCCCCGCCATCCCTATAGTTTCGAAATCCTCCTCTAAAGTAGTTTTATGAGCCCTATCATGAAGAACATATGTATAACCCATCCTTAAATGAACCATATGGTTATTTATGTAACCAAAATTTTTATCAAGTACAAGGTTATGTAGGTGATTACAACATTACTTTGGAAGATGTTGATATCCAAAGGTAGATTGAATAAATCAAGATAAGCATGGCACATGCTAGATTTACGTGCACAGTGAAGGCAACCACGATTGGCTTTAGAAATCCCTATCTATTGATAGGATTTACTTATGGCTGGTTCATCCCTAAAAAAATTTGTAATTTTTGGTTGAAATTATGTTGTGGATTGCAGACTGGGTCAAACAAATGGAGGCTTACCAATCTAGTGTTAGGATGCCCTAACAATGGGGTTACTATACACCCTCTTACAACCCTTCTATTCCTCCTTCCCAACATACTCAATCCCATCCAATTTTCCATGTTCCTAGTTCTTTTCTTCCCTCTCCCATTAAGAATTCCCCTTATCCATCCTCTTTTCTTCCACTCCACCTCCAATTCTCTACCCTCTTTCATTTTAAACCTCTTTCTCCTCCACAATAAGATCCTACGCCTTCCCATACACCAAAAAAAATACAAAAAATAGTTGTAGAACCCAAGAAGGAAGAATTCATTAAAATTTAAAAACATTGGGCTTCAAATTTTGAGTCCAATGATATGCAAAATATTTTCAAACCTTGAACTAAGATGTGAGAACAAGAAAAAGTGGTGGAAACTAATTTTGTAGTAGAGAAAGAATAGAAAGATGATGATCAATAATCTATTTTCTCATAATACAACAAGCATGATGGCATTATAGAGGTTGTTGTTTTGTCTTCACAAGGAGAAGAATTAGAATTAAAGTAAGAATCATATCCAAATCTACAAGAAGATGAGAACACATGGGAAACTTAATCAGTTTCAGAGACCTTGAGAGAAGATGACATCATTTAAATCTTCTTGCTTTCATTTGTCGAATATGATTTAGTTTATGAACTTGTGAAGGATGAAGAGAAGGATGATGACATCTCAGTCACCATGGAGGCGGAAGAGTCCTTTTACGAGTTATTTGTAGAAGCACTAAAAGAGCCAAATAAATTTGAGAACAAGTCTTTTCTTGCACAAAGTCTACAGGTTTCTCCCATTCAAGGGGATGAGCTATAAAGAGATGGGAAGATCATGAGGATCAGTCAGTTGTTTCCCTAGGTAGTATTCTATATTAGATATTTTGCTAGCTTGGAACCAAAAAAAGAGTTTCTACCAGTCATGCTTACTTATAAGCATGAGGGAAACCTACAACATGCCAAAGGTCAACAGCCATTCCTCCCAAATCCAAATTCACTATAACTTGAGGAGGTATATGTTATTTTTATAGCTAATACTTTGATGACGGAGGAAGTGTGGATCATGTTTGCACTTCCGCCATGTGATTTTAGTGCCAAATTAATTACATAGCCACACCTTACAAATAAGGGATGTTACTTCTCCCTACCTATTGTAGGATGTTTTTAGCTTCTCTTCCTATCTGGTTAGACTAGAATAGGATTAGGTTTGTTTTAACTAAAATAAGTGCATTGTGTGTACTCTGCATGTTCAACTTGGTGCATGTATGATTTTACCTTTTGTATATAGTTTTGTGGGTTTATGGTGTATCATATTTTGGGGCAGATTTCAAGGTGTATTCAATCATCCCCAACATATCATTTGTAAAGGTCAAGTCCAAAAGTTATTCAAGGATTCTCATGGATGTTTCTTCAAGTTCATATCATAATTTAGGTTTATCAGGATGACTCCATGCCCAATAGATGATTTAGGTCACTGATCAAATCATATAGTAGGTAGATGACCCCTATAAGTCACCAAAAATGTTATCCATTTTTACACCCCTTGCAAAAATAGAACAACTTAGAATATCATGGACATGGAACAAAATCCGCAGATAAGATTAAGTATGTCATAGAGATAAGTCACGAACTACGAGAAAAATAATGAATTCCACGAAGTGAAAGGAAAATATTAGAAAACTATAGATAAGGTGATAAAGCCATTGTAGTTAGGAAATAAATTCAGAAGAATTGGAGTATACCACAGATTAAAGAAAAAGGGTCCGTGGATTTTCTAGCAAGTCAGGATACACTAAAGTAGAAAAAATAGGTAAAATAAAATCAAGAAGACCGTGGATTAAAGGAAATAGATCCACAAATGTCAGCATAAGGCAACACTGGACTGAAGACCATGGAATGAATCAGAGAGGTAGGAAAATCTGGAACACATAAGGAAGAACCACAGAAGCCATAAATCCATGCAAGACAAAGGAAAACATTGTGTATTAAAAGGAAAATAACAGTTTTCTGCAGGAGATGAAAATCACCATATATTTTGATCTGATGATTTTATTTTTACAAACCTTATATCGATGGAAATTTCTCATAACCCTCTATGCAAGGGAAACTGGATTTCTTAAATATATCAAGGATAGATACGAATACAGGTGGAAGACTTATCCAACATGTAAAAGTTGTAGTTCTAGGTGGCACAACTACAAGCATTTAATGCAGTATTGATGCCAATATTTTCTCCAACAAGGAAAATGGTGTGTTGTAGTGGATAACTAGAGGTATCCAGATTCTTTCAGGGAATGTGTTGACTATTTTTATTGGTTGTGATGTAACCTGGAATTTCCCAATGAAATCCTAGGCATGCTAGCACAATTAGCCTAGACCGAGTGCTCAACCAAAATGCACAAAGGTACGAGGCCCCTCTTTAGGGTTCCTATTATAGGATGTTAGCATGATGAATAAATAGTGGCATCAATTAATCATGCACATACAAATATTATAGTGTAATCTCACAGTAACCTTGTTCTTACATACCTATCATCACACACCTATACTACATAGTTCACTACATATTTATAAGGGTGTGGACTTTCCCTTCACCACTTATCTAATCCTGAAATAGGTCACATGCTATTATTAGCCACATGCCATTACAATAATATCCATACATGCAAGTGCGCTAACAATAGACTTCTCCTAGTTAACTGTCAGTAGTAAATCTATTCTCATCTTGTATCCATGCAAAGCGCTTCGTAGCCAATCCTCCAAAAATAGCCAATGCGTGTCATGGAAGTTTTTAACTAGTTTGTGTGTTCGGTACGCTATCTCCAAAAATATCTCCTCATCATGAAAATGGCTAAGTCTTGAATCTGTCCATGACCTCAATGTGTGATTCCTTCCCAATTCTCCTAAGTTTTTGAACACACTCTATTCTTCCGTGTGAACTTTCTGTATGTTTTTTCTCTAAGTACCATATTTTGACTTGCCAAAATTACCCCATGCTAATTACATTACTGCCCCAGCAATTTTTGTCTCCAAAACAAATCAAATAATGTGAATAGAATAATAGAATTTTTTATGAAAAAAATAATGACTTTACCTTGCAGCATCTTCTACTTCAACCAGAAGAATCAATTATGGATTTTCTTATTTTATTTTCACCTCCAAAGTCTACCAATCATTGAGTGCGGCCTCTACCTTTTCTGGGATATCCACTACAATTGAATCTAGCTCATCTTTTACAATTTCTCTATTCTCATTCTGTAAAACCAAAAAAATGCTTGACACGGTAGTCATTCCTCCTTCTAATAATTCCATCTTTTGCGTGATGAATTTCCCAAACTCATCGACCCTTTCCTTGTGTGATTATTGAGCTACTGTAAGGGCCTCGCACTTCTGGTTAAAGTGTTAATCATTCTACATGGCCCAAGGTCTCATCTTTCATGGATTTTAGGACTTCATTGTCCTCTATAATGGTCCTAGTTCTTATAATGACTTTTGGGGCTCTAAAAATATTTAGCATTTGATATACTTTATTCAGCTCCTCCTGCAAGCTCTAAAGAAACCCCTAATATGATACAATCTTTCTCATCACCAAAGCCTTTTATTTCTCTACTTCCTTCTTAGGATTCTTTGGTTCTGGCATGTGCAGAGGTTCATCTTCAAGTACTAAGTCCACCAAGGTTTGTACATAATGCATTTTGCTTTCGTGATATTATCTCTAACTTCCTCTACCATGTGTTGGTCCGAAAACCTGTCGCGCGGACAGATCTATGGATAAACGGGCCAATGGTGTTGCAGGGCTTAGCCCCTCTTTGAGACAGCAAAGCGAAACTGGTTTATTGCTACTTCTACTAGCAGGAACCTATGCAAGTCTCACAGATTCTGCCTTCGGGGGTTGGGATCTCATCCCAGTAGAGCGTTCTAGGCTGCGAAGAGAAAGGAATAAAAGAAGGAGAAGAGAAAGAACAGATCCGAAGGAAGAAAAGAAATGAGTTCCAAAGCGGAAGGGTCAGAAGATCTATGCTTTGGGCTTGGTAGTAAACAGAGCCAAACCTACTTGCATAAATAAACAAAGCAATACTGATAAACAAATGACGGAAAAGTAGATATGAATCTAACAGATCAAACACATACAGATCTAACGTAAGAAAGATCTAATGTATAACACAGCTATTGAGCACAAAGTCTGAATAATTGTATTACTGTTCTTCTCTGTTACAAGAAAGCTCAAAGTCTTTCTCTCCTCACTTCTATTTCTATCTGAAAAATGTTCACCCAGAATACAACAAGTATTCTTGTATTTATAGAAGATGAGAGAGAGAGAAGGCAAAATGGAGCCAACCACTTATCTACAAGATATTTACAAAATATCTAAAGTCATGTTGACTTTTACATCTTTGAGTGGATGACATCATCCCATGATGCAACATGGATGATGTCATCGTTTGTACCAACATACTTGAGATATTGCGAAAAGAAAGTCGGAGAATAGCGAGAGGAAGAAGAAGAAGAAGAAGAAGAAGAAGCTAGTCATCATCATCGTCCTGCGGCCGAAAAGGGGTCGCCTGCTTCTGATGCTGCTCAGGAGATGAGATGTGGAACTGAGCGCGGTATTCCAAGAACTTGCTGATCATTGGCCCGAACTGATCCTGTGATGGATCCTTGTGCCGATCACTGATTACTTCGCAAGTTTCCCGCTCTTCTACAAGCTTTTCGGGAAGTTTGGAATAATCTTTCTCCGCCTCAATCAGGAAACCGATGAAGTCCCTGCAAGCCAGCAGGTTATTGATGGATTCGGTATCAAATGTGACTTCTGGCCCTGTTCCTTGAGAAGCTAACTCCTTGAAAATCCGGATAGTATCATCAGCCGTTCTTAAGGTGAGGGAAGGAGTGAGCAACCCTGGATTCATGGATAAAACAATTTTCTCCATTTGATGCATCGCATCCAGGGCCTCTTCCTTCACCTTATCTATTTTTTCTAACACAAACTCGAGCTGATCTATCCGATAGTCCAGAGTGGACATAGTCTTGTTGAGGGTCCTTGGGTGACCGAATACTCCGAACTTGACCAAATCTTCGACTGAACAGTCGAACATCTGTTGGAAGGCCTCGTGTTGGAGTCTAGCGTTTTCTAACTCTTCTGATATCGGGACTGCTAATGCTTGGAGTTCCTTGTTCGCCTTTTCAATGTTCAGGGATAAGCTGATATATTCGGCGATTACCTTTTCGCTATCTTTGAGAATCTGACTTCTCCAAGCAGAAACAGCCATGCCCTGCTCACCGATCTTTGAATATTCATTGATCTTGTCCTGACTGAGCAGCTCAGGAGTCTCGGCGGCAGTTGTGGGGGGTGCACTTCCCATCTTCTGTAAGGCCTGAAGCAGGTATTTATTCTGTTCTTTCAGCAGCCTTTTCTCTTCTTTGGCTTCTTGAAGCTTTTCACAAAGTGCATCAATCGCGGAACGAGCTTCCCCCTGGAGACTTTCAGAGGACGTCCCCATTGTGACTTGGGTCACTGTGAAATCTGCTGGAGACAGATCTTCTTTCTCTTTGGTGGGATCGGGGTAAGCTATTTCCAGGACTCTCTCACCTGCAGCGCTCTTTGAGAAGCGTGTAACCGGCTTGTGCTTCTTTGCTCCTTTAGCCGGAATAACCGAAAAGTCCATCGGAGCGATGGGGACTTTCCTCTTTGGCTGGCTCAGCTGCTGAGAGATCCAAGCTGGTCCTATTGAAGAAGGACCAGAGACAGAGGGGGAGGCAGCAACAGTAGAAGAGGGGAAGAACGTGGAGACACGCGGCGGTGGCATTGAAAGAATAGCCGCGGAGGTGTCCACGGGAGGAAGGGAAACCGGGGCTGCAGAAGACATAGGAAGGGAAGGGAGCCCGGAAAGGAGAGAAGAAATGGAAGGAGACAAATCAGCAAGAGAGGAGAAGATGGATGAAGAGGCAGGGGAAAGGGTAGAAGAAGGGGGAGAGGACACAACCAAAGGAGTGGTTGCTGACACCTGGGGAAGGAGAGGAAGAGAAGAAGAAGGGACAGAAGGAACCTCCGTAGTCGTAGCAACGCCGACATCCTGAGTGGATGGGCCTTCGGGAACGTCCTCCATGAACTCCTCTTCCAAAGTTATGACTTGTTCAGGCTCCGAGGGAAGAGGACTTTCAGGGGCTTCCTCCTGACTGGTGCTTGATTCACCTACTGCACCCTTGCCTTTTAGCTGCTTCTTTGATCTTGGAGGCGCATTACCCAAAGGAGAAGTTATAAAATCTACGCCGAGGTAGATCAATCCATTCATACGGCACCAGAGCTCCGTTCTCCGCATGGTTTCTTTGACCCTCTCCTCAATTGTCTGAGGAGCCTTGCTTCTATCAATGGCCGGGAAGGGCCAATTGTCCCCATCTGTGTTATTATACACCTTGTCTACTTCATCTTCCGAAGTTTGGAAGCCTTTGGGGACGATGGCCACTCCATACTGAATAATTTCTGCCAATGCTAAGCGGGAGTGATCCTGTCTCCTGAGTGCCACCTCATGGATGACGTCAATGTAAATGTCCTCAATTTGAGGGACATGGATAGGATCAAGCTTAGCCCTTGGCAAGCAGCCCCTTGGGTCGAATGTAGGCCTTGCTGGGAAATCATGCTTTAGATTGAGCAATTCTAGCTCGGCAAACATCTCCTTCGCCTTGTGATAGCTGGAACAAGTGTATCGGCCTACTGTGAGGGGGAAAGGAGTTCCACCCTTCTTTCTCTTCTGGCACTTCTCATGATATGTGACCAGCTGCCTTGACAATTCCAATAGAACCAGCTTTGGTCCAGCATACCTTGGCAACCTAGTGGGCTCGCCCAAGAAGTTAACCGCCCTCAGATAGGTGAATGTGGGAAATTGGGTGAACAAGGCCCCCCACTTTTCCACAGCAGAAACAGTATTCTTAATTGTGCGGCCATGAGTCAACTTTGGTCGCAGCATGCATATAATATGGTAGAAGAAAGCATCATTGATTTTTGAAAAGTGTTGGATGCTATTCTCCAGCTTTAGCTCTGGGTAGTATTCATATATCTTGGCCTGAGGCCAAGTTCCACTTCGGTGCAGCCCTGGATAGTCCCTTTCAGACGCTGCAGCATACACTACGTAGGAGTTCATATGAAACACTCCTGTTGTGGCAAACTGTTGTAGCTGCTCAGAAATGGCGCTGCTTATTATTTCCCCCCAGCAGAAGCGCTGATCGGGCAAATTTTTGTTCATCGTCTCCAGGTACCGCAGCATCCATTTATGGAAGTAGTGGGCGTCTGAAAGCCCGAAGACTCTGCTCAGGAAAGTGATGGTGTCACTGAGTTCTTCGGAGAAGTCGCTTCGGTGGATAGTCTGGGGCCACCGGGTCACTACCTTCTTATTTTTGAGGTAGACTTCATTCATTAATTGCATGCATAGGTCCTCATTGTCCTCCCAGGTCTTGACACATTCTTCTTGGGTAACGGCCACGAAGCTTCGGTGATGAGGGATGCCAAGAATCTTTTCAAAATGGCGAGTGGTGAGGTCAATGACCACTTCTCCCTTACTATTTTCGACACACCTGGTGTCCTTGTTGTAAGATTGGGCAACCACCATTATGAACTCATTATTAATAGCGCTGACTGGAATCCCACCGGCGAAATGTAGAGCACTACCCATCAATTTATCCATCCAGGGGCTTCTTGTTACTTTCTGAGTTCTCACCCAGAATTCGTCCATGTCAATGTGGCCCAGTTCAGAATCTCTGACATCCATATTGCATTCCGCCTGAGATTCGGGCATTCTAACCCTTTGGTACTTATACTTCATTTCTTCCTCTGTTAGCTTAGCTTTTCCTCTTGGTTTGGCGGGTCTCTTGCTTGAGGTAGACATGTGTTCTTCAAGGCTTATCTGATGATCTGCACGTAGGAGGAGTGAAACCCAATCCAAGAAGCTTGAATTAGTCATTTGATTTTCAATGGGAACACTAGCAGAAGAAAGAGTTAGAACTTTTAAGGCTCGGGGCGCAGGGCGCATGGAAAATGTATATAACAGGCTGAATAGACAAGGCGCACAGGAAAAGGATGCAACAGAGGTAAAATTGGCGCCAAAGGCGCATGGCGCATGGATGAAGCAGACTGCATTTTATAGAAGGGCGCACAGGAAATGCATGTTACATTGATATTTGGTGCGCCCTTTGGCGCATGGGCAGATTGTGCAACATGGGAAAAAGACGCGCCAAAGGGATGAAGGAGGCGCGGGTTTTGAGCGTGTTACAGGCCGAAAGGGTGCACCTAGGGCGCATGATTTTTAACTGCAGCATGCTGGGTAGACGCGCCGAGGGGCGCGACTGTCTTCATTGCAACATGACGCAACAGTGCGCCATGGAGAACACTTAATCATTTAGTCGTTTTTCAACTCAATCTTCCACCCGAAAGGAGGCTTGGTATGACAAGGTTTTTATAAGGAGGATCTCAGATGGCGCTGATGCGAAACCACCCCCCTTTTTCCAACAAATCCGGAAAGAGGAAAGGAGTAGGAAAAGACGAATCCGACAGGACAGGGGAGAAACAAGCCCAACAAGGCCGGCTAGCCATTAAAGAGACAGACCATGCAAGCAACAAACAGACCCGCTAAAGAAATAAGCTCGAACGAGAGAAAACACAGACCAAGAACGTGAAAGCTTTCAAAAACAAACCAGGAGAACCACCTACCTCGAATATATATCGAAAATTTGTGGCGAGTGGGTCCACAGAGCAATGACGGCGACAGGGCAGAGCTGACAAATCCAGAGCGATCACGTGCTTGTCAAAATGGAATGAAAATGACAGGGCGGGCACTGTTATATATAACAAAACTTTGTCATAAATGCGCCACCCACTATTTGAAAAGGCGCGCGAAAACGACTGTCGACAGAGGAAAGCATGCGCCCTTTGGCGCATGGAAGTAACTGACAACAGGAGAATGGGTGCGACTTTGGCGCATCAAACGAGTTGTCGACACGAATTTATGTGCGCCCTTGGGCGCACCAAAACTTGTGGTGTAACAAGGAAAATACATGCGCCCTTTGGCGCATGGAAAAGAGGCGCGACAAATGATATGTCAACATCGAGGCGCATGCGCCTCGGCGCACGCAAATAAGGCTTAACATGCTTTGGCGCACCGAAAGACGTGTTGACATGGGAAACCATGCGCCAAAGGCTTTTTAAAGGGGCGCACCAAAATGTGGTGTTACAGTGCAAATCCATGCGCCCAGCCAAAAAGGCTCAAAAAGACTAAGTTCGAAAGCTAGATTTCCCGAGAAGGAATTTTAAATCGTTTCGAACGCGAGGGATCCCTATCGAGGGATCAAGACAAAAATTTTCGGTATGGTTATCGGTAAAATTGCCCTTGTCAATTTTACGGGATAACAGCTGGCTCCTCCTGGGGACTATCCTTGAGTAAACTCAGGGGTAGAGAATCCCAGATCACATGTGCCTATCCATTGGGTACGGAGTCAAAAACAAGGGGGACCGGAGGGAGAACAAAGGAAACACACAACAAACGAAAGCAAACACGCGACGAAAGCAAACACACAACCAAAATAAACTGTACAAAGGAGAGAGCAAGCTCTACTTCCTGAAGATCTTGAGATGTTGCCCGCTGTAGGGAAGCGGGAGTTCAGCTCCATCCAGATAAGAGAGATAGAAACTATTCTCTCCATTGAGTTGTTTGATTTTGAAGGGCCCTCTCCACAAGGAGTCAAACTTTCCATGCATACCCTTTGGCTCTCTTCGCTTGTCCCAGAGAAGGACAAGATCTCCCACTTCAAAATCCCTCTGCTTGGCCTTCTTGTCAAAAAGCCTCTTCACTTGATTCTGATGTTCAGTGATCCTGTCGACCACTCTTACTCTCTTTTCTTCAAGTTCCGCAAGGTACATGATTCTCTTCTCTAGAGAACTTTGAAAAGTTTCATCTTCGATAGCTTGTGCCAAGCGAAGAGCAGGAAGTTCCGCTGAAATGGGAAGCTCGGCATCAGTGCCATATAACACTTGAAAAGGTGACATGCCGAGAGATCTCTTGGGAGTAATACGGTCTGCCCACAAAGCGTCGTACAAAGCCTTGTGCCACATTCGCTGGTTTGATTCCACCAGCTTCCGTATAATGGTCACTAGGTTCTTATTGCTGGATTCCGCCTGACCATTTCCTTGCGGGTAGTAATCCGAAGCATGGGCTAAAGTTATTCCATATTCATAACAAAAACTAATAACTTCTCGGGAGGAGAAGTTAGAAGCATTATCAGCAACGATTTTGTTCGGGATGCCGAACCTGACAATGATATTTTCCTTGATAAAACTGCAAACCACCTCAGAAGTGGCATGCTTAACTGGTATGGCTTCCACCCACTTGGTGAAGTAATCAGTTGCTGTAAGGACATAGCTATGTCCGGCACTCGATTGGGGATTGAGTGCGCCAATAAAATCGATTCCCCACTGCTTGAATGGTTCATTGATAATAACCGGCCTTAGGGGAAAGGCAGCCAATTTGGGCTTACCAACAAACTGCTGGCAAGGCTCGCATTTCGCTACCCAGGTAGCTGCATCTTGAAAGAGCGTCGGCCAATAGTACCTGGCTCGAATGATCTTATGTGCCGTCACGGAAGAGGAAAAATGACCTCCACAGGCTGAATCGTGAAAGCTCTCCAGTAGTCTTACCTGCTGGAGTTTATCAACACATCGCAGGAAGATACCATCTATCCCACGCTTATATAAACCGTCATCCCAGATAACATACTTGGCCGCTCTGAGCTTTATAGTACGCTTCTCCTTTGCATTCAGGTGCACTGGGCATTCGCCGTAGGTGAGGAAGAAAGCGATGTCGGAGTACCATTCGTCACAAGTTGCAACAAACAGAACCAGAGGTAGAGAAACAGGCTCCTCCAGAGGGCTTTGCGCTTCGTTGGTGCAATCTCCTTTCTCTCTAGGGCTATCTGAGTCTTTGTTTTCAGCCATTAGCTGACACAGGCCCTTGCCTCTTACCAATTTGGTTGGTTTAATATCCAGGTCATACTCCTGGACCTTTGCGATCCAATTTCCCTCTCACACTTCCCAACTCTTGTTGAGTTAGAATTGATTTCACCGCCGTATCAGGAACCAGCACCACCGTATGCGAGTTCAGAATGTAATACCTGAAACTCTTCACCGCTTTGACAACGGCAAAGGCGTGCTTTTCCAATTGAGTCATTTTCAACTCGTGAGGCTTGAGAGGAGAACTCATGAATGCGATTGGAGATTCAATATCCTCCGAGTTCTTTTGCATTAGGATTGCAGAAACAGTATGTTCGGAGGCGTAACTATACATAATGAAGTCTTTGGAGAAATCCGGACATACCAGGACCGGTGCATGAGCAACAGAAGTTTTTATCTCCTCAAACGATCTTTTCCCTTCTTCACTCCATCTGAAAGTTGGTGTCCCCTTCATCATGTTCAAAATGTGGCGAGTCTTCTCAGCAAAGTCAGGAACAAAACGCCTAAGAAAATTCACCTTTCCGAAGAAAGAATGAACACCGGTCTTGCTTGTGGGCAGAGTAAGGCTCTGAATAGCCTTGACCCTTTCGGCATCAATCTTTGTTCCTTCTTTGCTAACCACATGGCCTAGCAATTTCCCTTCCGTGACCCCGAAAACAGACTTTTTTGGGTTAAGGGAAATTCCATGTTCTCGGCATCTGGCCAATACTTGTTCCAAATGATCATAATGATCACTTCGTCGTTTGGAGAACACGGTTAAGTCATCTAGATAAACTACAATGACCTTTCCCATCATGCCTTTGAAAGCAAAGTCCATGGCTCGCTGAAAAGTGGCACCAGCGTTGGTTAGGCCGAAAGGCATCCTGCTATAGGCAAACGTACCCCACGGAGTAGTGAATGCTGTTTTGAATTGATCTTCAGGCGAGACTTCAATCTGATTATAGCCCGAAAAACCATCAAGCATAGACAGCATTTCTGATCCAGTCACCGCTTGCAGAACTTGATCCATTATGGGAAGAGGGTAGTTGTCTTTCAGCGAAGCTTGATTCAAGTTTCGGAAATCTACGCAGATGCGTATTTCACCGTTTTTCTTGCGTACTGGCACAATGTTCGCCACCCAAGTGCTGTGATGGATAGGGAAGATAATTCTTGCGTCCAGCATCTTCTGAATTTCGGCTTGAATGGTGCCCGAAATCTTGGGATTATAATGCCTTTGCTTCTGACGGAAGGCTTTGGCATCTTCTTTTAGCGGTATATCATGCTGAACGTCCTTTGGCTTGAAGGACTTTAAATCGGCATAGGACCATGCCAATACATCCATATATTTCTTCAGCAACTTGACAAACTTTCGCTTTTCTCCAGGCGTGCAGCATTTGCCAATGTTCACGAATTGCGGATGTGCCTCTGAACCTATATTGACTGGTTCAGTCTCTGGAGATGAGCCAGGATCATCCCGCCTCTTCTTTTTTACAAAACGGTCGTGCCTGTCAAACAAGCGTTCCAGAGAAACCAAGCCCTTCGGAATTTTATTTCCTTTGAGCTGACATATGCCATCGTTCTCTTTTGATTCATGATTTTGGCCGTTGATTGATTCACGGCACGTAGAGGTGGATCCTTCAAAATACAACTCATCAAAGTTTTCTGCTTTTTCTAGAAAGGCAATGAGATGATTATCATCGTTGAATACTTGCCAATGCTGAGAGTTGTCTGGCACGCTTGGGCGGAAAACCACTTCAATGGTGTATTTGTTCGTTTTCAAACCCGGGTGCGGGAGCATGAGAGATGCTGAAACAGCCAACGAATCAGCCATGTCATTTTGGGCCCTTGGAATTGCCTCTATTGAAAAAGCGTCAAATTCCTCAATGCTGTCCCATACCGCATTACGGTAGTGCCTGAGCCTTTCATTTTTCACTTGGTAAATCCTTTTGACCTGATTTACAACTAGCTCGGCATCACCTTGGACTTTCAGATTTTTTATTCCTCTTTCCTTTGCAGCTTGCATACCGAGTAACAGAGATTCGTACTCAGCAGTATTATTAGTGTTGAAAAACTGCAATTTGAAAGAAAGAGGAATTACCTCCTCCTCGGGAGATATCAGCACAACTCCAGCGCCACATCCACTAGTCGCGCAGCTGCCATCAAATTGCAAGGTCCAGATCTTATTACAATCTTTTTCCTGAACAAAAACGTCCTTTGTATCCGCCTCGGTGGATAAGAAGTAATTCCCCAACCCTGATGATTCGAAAAGAATTTGGGCTTTGGGGTCTTCAGAGCTAGTGACCAAGTATTTCTTTTGGGATTCCGGCTCCAAAGTTTGCATTACGCCTTTGACTGGGATTCTAGCTTTGGACCAGTCCATGTGAATTTCTCCACCAACTTCGCTGCAAAAGCTCCTTCCCAACAGAATTCCATAGGCTGCCGGAATGTCAGCGACAAGGACGGTCATCTTTACTCTTTTATCCGGGAAGGCCGCAAACGCAAATTGCGCGTCTTTGATTTGGCCAATCAATGGCACTTGCTTGGTCTCCAATGAATAGCATCTGCCGAATGGTTTGGTAAGAGTGAGGCCCAAAGCATGGGCGACTTTTGCCGGCATGACGTTATCGGAAGCTCCGGAATCAATTATACAGTTGCTCAACTTATGGCCGTTGATTAGGAGAGAGAGATAGAAAGGTTCTATTTTGCCTGATGCGGATGTTGAAGCAACATTTATATGGGATTCAGGGGGAGTGGAAAGGATTCCTTTTGGGGAAACCTGTTTGGATGAAACAGCTTGACTCTGAATGTATTTGGTCAATCTTACAAGTTGTTCGGGGTTTGACTGAAGGTACTCAGCTTCAGACATTTGGATCTTGGTCTTTTTTGCATGATCTATAATATCAAACGCGGCCAAGGGTTGCGTTGGTGAGGGAATGAGTCCTTCACTTCGCGGTGGTGGAATGGGATTACTGATCTTAGTAGGAACTTGAGGGGGCTGACTTGGAGGAGAGATGGGCGGAAAAGACTTCTTAGCAAAAGACTTAACAGGGAATTGAGTAGGAAGAGGATTACCTCTTCTAGCAATGGTTGGAGGTGCGTTTGACGCGACCTTCTCCTTCTGTACGTGGGCAGCAACTTCCGCCTCTTTTCCTTGCGAGCGGGTGAAAACAGCATATGATTGTCCGCTTGCATAGCCCTGAGTACTCTCTTCTTCGTCAGATTCATCCTCGTCAAATTCCATATATCCAATAGTAGAGTCGCCAGTCGGCTCACCGACATCTTGATCATCTTCGTCTTGAAACGAAGGTTCTTCATAATACTGCTCTTCTTCTTCAACTTCGGCCAAAGCATTGACCGGAGGAGCTTCAAGCGCCAACCGTGGAGCAGTTGCAGGTAGACGCGGCCTTTGTGAAGCATTGTTAGGAACAAAACTCCTTCTTGGAACATCCCGGTATGAGGAACTAGGAGCCTGGGCCAACTGCTTCTTCAATGCAAGCAGATCATTCGCCATTTTTTGGAATGCTGGATCAGACGAAGTGGTGGGTGAAGGGCCCAAGGACTTAGGCTTTGATGATTCCTTTTTTAATTCGCCATATATTATCAAATTGTCTTCTATCCGGATGGCAGCAGCCTGAGCGAGAGGTAGAGTAGCTACTCGCTCTTGAAGGAGCAAGAAGCTGACTTTTGAGCTCATGGCGTTCATGAAGAAACACTTCTGATTCTCCGGCGTTGGAAGCATGGCAGTAGGGACACGGTTGATTAGAGCATTGAACCGGGCGATAAAATCGCGCATGGTCTCGTTTGCCTCCTTCTTCAGATGAGTGATTCGTGATAATAAAGTGAACGCATCTTCTGAGGGCTTATACCTGTCTTCAAAAGCGTCCCGCAAAGTCGCCCAACTGGTGATAGATCCGGCCGGCAAATGCTGAAACCATTCAGCTGCAGGCCCTTGTAGGGTTTCCAGAAAAAGGCGAACTGACACATCTTCATGAGTCACGTCCAAGATACTGCATGACATAATGAAAGCAGATATGTGGGAATCCGTGCTTTGATTTCCGCTCCCGTCGAATTTAGGAAAATTCTTTCGATTTCCGTGAGGGAGTGCGTGAACTGGATGTGGCAGTGCGAGAGGGCCCATAGCATTTCCCCATGGTACCGCCATTTGAAAAGCTGGAAAAAGCACACGAGCTGGGAGGGTGGTTCCACTGAGCAGCAAGGCACTACAAAGGGATGTAGATGCTTCTTGTAACAGACCTTTTCTTTGTGAAGGTGAGACACTCCTGGATGACCGGCTAGCTGAGCTTAGCGCTGAAAAACGTGCCGGTGTTACGCTGAAATTATGCCTCTGAAGCAGATCGAAAGTAGGATCAGCTTCTCCACGGGCTCTCCTGCTGCGCGTAAAAGGTTCACTCGCCAGTGTACCTTTCAGATCTGCAATATTACAGCGCAGATTTAAACTTTATTTTTGGGTGTACTTGCTGATTTTCTGGTTTTTCTGACAAAAACCAGCAGCATGCACTTTTCTGGATATTAAAAATTATCCTCTTCAGAAACCGATTGCGGTTAAATGACAGATGAAAATGAGGATAAGATGGTGGGGAAGATAGTAAGCTGATTTTCGGATCTGATTTGTACTTTTTCAGAGGGTTTCAAACTTTTTTAGAAAACAGTCAAAACTCAGATCTACGGAAAAATAATGATTTTGATAAAAACTCAGCGAACTAAAGATATGTAAAAGGCCCAGATCTATGACTCTCAGAAGAAAAATTTTCGATTCGGGCACTTTTGCAAATTTTTTGGATTTTCAACAAAAAGTTCAGATTTGCAAACTGGCAGCAACCTGCTGATTTTTCCTGATTTTTTATCTTACTACCAGCATAGATCTGACAGATCTGTCTGTTCGTTCCCCAGCGGAGTCGCCAAAAAACTGTTGGTCCGAAAATCTGTCGCGCGGACAGATCTATGGATAAACGGGCCAACGGTGTTGCAGGGCTTAGCCCCTCTTTGAGACAGCAAAGCGAAACTGGTTTATTGCTACTTCTACTAGCAGGAACCTATGCAAGTCTCACAGATTCTGCCTTCGGGGGTTGGGATCTCATCCCAGTAGAGCGTTCTAGGCTGCGAAGAGAAAGGAATAAAAGAAGGAGAAGAGAAAGAACAGATCCGAAGGAAGAAAAGAAATGAGTTCCAAAGCGGAAGGGTCAGAAGATCTATGCTTTGGGCTTGGTAGTAAACAGAGCCAAACCTACTTGCATAAATAAACAAAGCAATACTGATAAACAAATGACGGAAAAGTAGATATGAATCTAACAGATCAAACACATACAGATCTAACGTAAGAAAGATCTAATGTATAACACAGCTATTGAGCACAAAGTCTGAATAATTGTATTACTGTTCTTCTCTGTTACAAGAAAGCTCAAAGTCTTTCTCTCCTCACTTCTATTTCTATCTGAAAAATGTTCACCCAGAATACAACAAGTATTCTTGTATTTATAGAAGATGAGAGAGAGAGAAGGCAAAATGGAGCCAACCACTTATCTACAAGATATTTACAAAATATCTAAAGTCATGTTGACTTTTACATTTTTGAGTGGATGACATCATCCCATGATGCAACATGGATGATGTCATCATTTGTGCCAACATACTTGAGATATTGCGAAAAGAAAGTCGGAGAATAGCGAGAGGAAGAAGAAGAAGAAGAAGAAGAAGAAGCTAGTCATCATCATCGTCCTGCGGCCGAAAAGGGGTCGCCTGCTTCTGATGCTGCTCAGGAGATGAGATGTGGAACTGAGCGCGGTATTCCAAGAACTTGCTGATCATTGGCCCGAACTGATCCTGTGATGGATCCTTGTGCCGATCACTGATTAGCCTCGCAAGTTTCCCGCTCTTCTACAAGCTTTTCGGGAAGTTTGGAATAATCTTTCTCCGCCTCAATCAGGAAACCGATGAAGTCCCTGCAAGCCAGCAGGTTATTGATGGATTCGGTATCAAATGTGACTTCTGGCCCTGTTCCTTGAGAAGCTAACTCCTTGAAAATCCGGATAGTATCATCAGCCGTTCTTAAGGTGAGGGAAGGAGTGAGCAACCCTGGATTCATGGATAAAACAATTTTCTCCATTTGATGCATCGCATCCAGGGCCTCTTCCTTCACCTTATCTATTTTTTCTAACACAAACTCGAGCTGATCTATCCGATAGTCCAGAGTGGACATAGTCTTGTTGAGGGTCCTTGGGTGACCGAATACTCCGAACTTGACCAAATCTTCGACTGAACAGTCGAACATCTGTTGGAAGGCCTCGTGTTGGAGTCTAGCGTTTTCTAACTCTTCTGATATCGGGACTGCTAATGCTTGGAGTTCCTTGTTCGCCTTTTCAATGTTCAGGGATAAGCTGATATATTCGGCGATTACCTTTTCGCTATCTTTGAGAATCTGACTTCTCCAAGCAGAAACAGCCATGCCCTGCTCACCGATCTTTGAATATTCATTGATCTTGTCCTGACTGAGCAGCTCAGGAGTCTCGGTGGCAGTTGTGGGAGGTGCACTTCCCATCTTCTGTAAGGCCTGAAGCAGGTATTTATTCTGTTCCTTCAGCAGCCTTTTCTCTTCTTTGGCTTCTTGAAGCTTTTCACAAAGTGCATCAATCGCGGAACGAGCTTCCCCCTGGAGACTTTCAGAGGACGTCCCCATTGTGACTTGGGTCACTGTGAAATCTGCTGGAGACAGATCTTCTTTCTCTTTGGTGGGATCGGGGTAAGCTATTTCCAGGACTCTCTCACCTGCAGCGCTCTTTGAGAAGCGTGTAACCGGCTTGTGCTTCTTTGCTCCTTTAGCCGGAATAACCGAAAAGTCCATCGGAGCGATGGGGACTTTCCTCTTTGGCTGGCTCAGCTGCTGAGAGATCCAAGCTGGTCCTATTGAAGAAGGACCAGAGACAGAGGGGGAGGCAGCAACAGTAGAAGAGGGGAAGAACGTGGAGACACGCGGCGGTGGCATTGAAAGAATAGCCGCGGAGGTGTCCACGGGAGGAAGGGAAACCGGGGCTGCAGAAGACATAGGAAGGGAAGGGAGCCCGGAAAGGAGAGAAGAAATGGAAGGAGACAAATCAGCAAGAGAGGAGAAGATGGATGAAGAGGCAGGGGAAAGGGTAGAAGAAGGGGGAGAGGACACAACCAAAGGAGTGGTTGCTGACACCTGGGGAAGGGGAGGAAGAGAAGAAGAAGGGACAGAAGGAACCTCCGTAGTTGTAGCAACGCCGACATCCTGAGTGGATGGGCCTTCGGGAACGTCCTCCATGAACTCCTCTTCCAAAGTTATGACTTGTTCAGGCTCCGAGGGAAGAGGACTTTCAGGGGCTTCCTCCTGACTGGTGCTTGATTCACCTACTGCACCCTTGCCTTTTAGCTGCTTCTTTGATCTTGGAGGCGCATTACCCAAAGGAGAAGTTATAAAATCTACGCCGAGGTAGATCAATCCATTCATACGGCACCAGAGCTCCGTTCTCCGCATGGTTTCTTTGACCCTCTCCTCAATTGTCTGAGGAGCCTTGCTTCTATCAATGGCCGGGAAGGGCCAATTGTCCCCATCTGTGTTATTATACACCTTGTCTACTTCATCTTCCGAAGTTTGGAAGCCTTTGGGGACGATGGCCACTCCATACTGAATAATTTCTGCCAATGCTAAGCGGGAGTGATCCTGTCTCCTGAGTGCCACCTCGTGGATGACGTCAATGTAAATGTCCTCAATTTGAGGGACATGGATAGGATCAAGCTTAGCCCTTGGCAAGCAGCCCCTTGGGTCGAATGTAGGCCTTGCTGGGAAATCATGCTTTAGATTGAGCAATTCTAGCTCGGCAAACATCTCCTTCGCCTTGTGATAGGTGGAACAAGTGTATCGGCCTACTGTGAGGGGGAAAGGAGTTCCACCCTTCTTTCTCTTCTGGCACTTCTCATGATATGTGACCAGCTGTCTTGACAATTCCAATAGAACCAGCTTTGGTCCAGCATACCTTGGCAACCTAGTGGGCTCGCCCAAGAAGTTAACCGCCCTCAGATAGGTGAATGTGGGAAATTGGGTGAACAAGGCCCCCCACTTTTCCACAGCAGAAACAGTATTCTTAATTGTGCGGCCATGAGTCAACTTTGGTCGCAGCATGCATATAATATGGTAGAAGAAAGCATCATTGATTTTTGAAAAGTGTTGGATGCTATTCTCCAGCTTTAGCTCTGGGTAGTATTCATATATCTTGGCCTGAGGCCAAGTTCCACTTCGGTGCAGCCCTGGATAGTCCCTTTCAGACGCTGCAGCATACACTACGTAGGAGTTCATATGAAACACTCCTGTTGTGGCAAACTGTTGTAGCTGCTCAGAAATGGCGCTGCTTATTATTTCCCCCCAGCAGAAGCGCTGATCGGGCAAATTTTTGTTCATCGTCTCCAGGTACCGCAGCATCCATTTATGGAAGTAGTGGGCGTCTGAAAGCCCGAAGACTCTGCTCAGGAAAGTGATGGTGTCACTGAGTTCTTCGGAGAAGTCGCTTCGGTGGATAGTCTGGGGCCACCGGGTCACTACCTTCTTATTTTTGAGGTAGACTTCATTCATTAATTGCATGCACAGGTCCTCATTGTCCTCCCAGGTCTTGACACATTCTTCTTGGGTAACGGCCACGAAGCTTCGGTGATGAGGGATGCCAAGAATCTTTTCAAAATGGCGAGTGGTGAGGTCGATGACCACTTCTTCCTTACTATTTTCGACACACCTGGTGTCCTTGTTGTAAGATTGGGCAACCACCATTATGAACTCATTATTAATAGCACTGACTGGAATCCCACCGGCGAAATGTAGAGCACTACCCATCAATTTATCCATCCAGGGGCTTCTTGTTACTTTCTGAGTTCTTACCCAGAATTCGTCCATGTCAATGTGGCCCAGTTCAGAATCTCTGACATCCATATTGCATTCTGCCTGAGATTCGGGCATTCTAACCCTTTGGTACTTATACTTCATTTCTTCTTCTGTTAGCTTAGCTTTTCCTCTTGGTTTGGCGGGTCTCTTGCTTGAGGTAGACATGTGTTCTTCAAGGCTTATCTGATGATCTGCACGTAGAAGGAGTGAAACCCAATCCAAGAAGCTTGAATTAGTCATTTGATTTTCAATGGGAACACTGGCAGAAGAAAGAGTTAGAACTTTTAAGGCTCGGGGCGCAGGGCGCATGGAAAATGTATATAACAGGCTGAATAGACAAGGCGCACAGGAAAAGGATGCAACAGAGGTAAAATTGGCGCCAAAGGCGCATGGCGCATGGATGAAGCAGACTGCATTTTATAGAAGGGCGCACAGGAAATGCATGTTACATTGAGATTTGGTGCGCCCTTTGGCGCATGGGCAGATTGTGCAACATGGGAAAAAGACGCGCCAAAGGGATGAAGGAGGCGCGGGTTTTGAGCGTGTTACAGGCCGAAAGGGTGCGCCTAGGGGCGCATGATTTTTAACTGCAGCATGCTGGGTAGACGCGCCGAGGGGCGCGACTGTCTAAGGTGCAACATGACGCAACAGTGCGCCATGGGGAATACTTAATCATTTAGTCGTTTTTCAACTCAATCTTCCACCCGAAAGGAGGCTTGGTATGACAAGGCTTTTATAAGGAGGATCTCAGACACCAAGCGCTGAATGCAAAACCACCCCCCTTTTTCCAACAAATCCGGAAAGAGGGAGAGAGAGGAAGAAAAGACGAACCCATGACAGGACAGGGGAGAAACAAGCCCAACAAACCGACTAGCCATTAAAGAGACAGACCATGCAAGCAACAAACAGACCCGCTAAAGAAATAAGCTACGAAGGAGCAAACACACAGACCAAGAACGTGAAAGCTTTCAAAAACAAACCAGGATGAACCACCTACCTCGAATATATATCGAAAATTTGGAAAGGCGAGTGGGTTCACAGAGCAATGACAGTGACAGGGCAGAGCTGACAAATCCAGAGCGATCACGTGCTTGTCAAAATGGAATGAAAATGACAGGGCGGGCACTGTTATATATAACAAAACTTTGTCATAAATGCGCCACCCACTATTTGAAAAGGCGCGCGAAAACGACTGTCGACAGAGGAAAGCATGCGCCCTTTGGCGCATGGAAGTAACCGACAACAGGAGAATGGGTGCGACTTTGGCGCATCAAACGAGTTGTCGACACGAATTTATGTGCGCCCTTGGGCGCACCAAAACTTGGTGTAACATGTAGTGCGCCCTTGGCGCACCAAAACACGGTGTTGTCGACAGGCAAATACATGCGCCCTTTGGCGCATGGAAAAGAGGCGCAACAAATGATATGTCAACATCGAGGCGCATGCGCCTCGGCGTATGCAAATAAGGCTTAACATGCTTTGGCGCGCCGAAAGACGTGTTGACATGGGAAACCATGCGCCAAAGGCTTTTTAAAGGGGCGCACCAAAATGTGGTGTTACAGTGCAAATCCATGCGCCCAGCCAAAAAGGCTCAAAAAAGACTAAGTTCGAAAGCTAGATTTCCCGAGAAGGAATTTTAAAATCGTTTCGAACGCGAGGGATCCCTATCGAGGGATCAAGACAAAATTTTCGGTATGGTTATCGGTAAAATTGCCCTTGTCAATTTTACGGGATAACACCATGCTGATGAAAATAATGTTCTTATTCTGTACCAATTATTTTTCTTTCTTTAGGAATTCTATTTATACATCCTTAGCCTTGATCTCTTCCCTCAGCGCCCTAATTGTTGCATCCTTATCCATATTTTTCTGGGCCACCTCTATCGATACTTTCACTAAAGAATTTCTCACTTGTTCATGACATAACAATAGGCTTTACTATTATGTGTCTTTCCTAAGGTGTCTTCTTCAACCTCCATGATGCACATGACTCTTCACATACATAAAATTTTGGTTCGTCCATGTGCGTGTGCATATACCATGACAGTTGCTTCCTTATGCACATGGTTGCCATATCTTCATCCATCAGATCCCACCCATACAACTCCTTTGGTGTCACTACGATTTGAAAATGGGTACAAATAATTTTACCTATGTCCTTATCATAGCCCGTGATTGGTTCAACATATTCTCCACTTGTTCTTTTTGATCTTGTCCCCTTAATAACTTGAGCTTCAAGATTCACAACTTGTTATGTTATGCCCTGAGTAATCTTGTGCATTGTCTCCTCTGTCTCCTTTTCTCCTTCTCTATCCTTTATTTTTTGTCCTTTGGTTCTTCCTCATCATCTAGAGGTGTAGGATATTTGGGTGCACTCTCCTCAGACTCTTTCACCTCCTCATTCAACTTAAATTTCCTTCTTCTCTTCTTAGTTGTCTTCTTATATGGGGAGAGTTGAGGTGATCTCTACACTGATTGTGGAGTAGCACCTTGGGTTATTTTTCTCATGAATACTCTTTTTAAGTGGCAATCTCCTTGTACTAAATCTAGATCCTCATCTTCTCCTTGCTACCCCTGAGGTGGCGTAGTCATGCACTCTTTTTATACCTTGTCTGAGGGTTGCCTCCTACCTCTGTGCTCCAAACCACCACTATCTTCATGCTCATCTTCTTCATCTTATACTTCTATTGTATTTGTGGGCTTAGGGGTTGGAACATTTTCCATTGTATGCTTACCTTTTGGTGGCCCTGGGAGCATCAACCCATTCTCCACATACTTATTTTTCTCCATCTTGGGCTTGAGTTGAAAACACATAAGCATTGTTCCAACGTCTCCAACGACCAAGCTTACTGGACTCATGTTTAATACATATGAGATATTCCTCTCAATGTAGGTAGTCCATCCTGGATATACATATGTCTTTCTCAGTGTATGGTAGTCATAATCTACCTTTTCTACATTGAAGCTTTGGTGGTGCGCATCTGAAAATCGATGACCTGATGCCTGGAAATATCTTGTTGTGAAGGAATATGGTAATTTTCACCATGGGATCCAAGCCCCATCTTTCATGGTGAACTACGCGATGTAAAAGTGCTGGTAGACTGCAAACTTCACTTCCTTCCCTACCATCGAAGGTAACTCCTTGGGAATGCACCATTCTTCTTCAAAATTTTCATGGAGCATATCATACCATTTCTCTACCATTTTCTTGAATGTTTTTCTCATTGATCCTTCACACAATTACTTGCAAAATATTTCCACAAGTGACTTGTTCTCCATAAGGTATTCCCAAATTTTCTGCTTTGGCCCATTGGGAACCCTGATTTCCATAAACACTAGAGATAATAGAATAACCTTGAAACCAATTTTCTCTCTTAAGCGCAGTTCTTCAATGATAGTTTCCATGATGTAACTCAAGATGTTATAAATAACTCCTTGTGACATATTCTTCACAATCTGTAGCCAAATTGTGTTTACATGTGACCACCTTTCTAGGTCATTCATATTTTTCACAAGATGTATAGCTTCCTGCACTACAAGGTACTTCTTCAATTTGTCAATGTCCATGCCACACGGACCCTTGGTATACCCAAACTCCTTCCTTGTCTCTAGAATTGCATCCTTATCAGTTAAATCACCGTTTAGATATACATTTGTTCCTTTCAACCCTGTTACTGTTGAGATCAACATGGATGTGATCCTTCCCCAGAGTCTTGTAAAGGAGAAAAAATATTCATGTACCCTTCTCATTAGCCACATGTACAAGGGTTCATATTTAGCAAAGTAGGGGAGCTCATACAACTGGTAATCTGCAATCTTCTTCAACAACTTCTCCCCAATGTCATCATACACCGACATGTCTTTTTTTGTGCATTTATTTTTCTTCATGTTTAATAATGCATCCAACTCCTTGGTTTTAGGTGTACGATGGTTGTAATCATTGATCTTTGTCTTTCGGATGTGGGAATATTAATCCTGACCCAAAATCATACCCTCTGAATACTACATCTCTGAGAAATTACTCTCAGGATTCATTTCAACCTCTACTTTCACTTTCTTCTTCCCCTTAGCTCTTACGGTAGGTGCTTTCTTTGGTTCCATCTATAATATGCAATCTCCTAACTTCAAATACTTGCCTTCTATCTTCTGCAACATGAAAAAATGAACCCTAGCTTGATTAAGTGTGCCCTAGATCTTTTGTAACACCTTGGTTCTCTCAAATCCTTCGTAACTAGGGACATAAGCTTCCTTTATGGAAAAACCTTCTCATCACATATTGATTCAGAATCTTCACACCTGAATACTCTTCTCGCAGCTCGGTCGCACTTGGCTCTTTCAAATTATCACAATTGCAATGGTAAAAATGAACTTTCTGTTAGGTTAATTATTATTTACCTATATATTAATTAATGTATTTATTAATTATTGGATTATATCTAGTTATAAACCATATTATTATTTTTTATTTAAACAATAAAAGTGTTGTTATATTATTTTAACAATATAATTGTTTGGTTGTAGTTATGCTTTCCGGATGTAATATTGGAAGCTTATGTAATATGGAATATGGTTGCACTTATGAAACTTAGTTTCTTATTTGTATTTGGCTATGCAATATCTGTAAATATTACAACCCATTCTTTGTAATGAGGGTCGATTCTAATTAATTAATAAAAAATTTAGGCTTCTATCCCTATTTACATTTGGTATCAGAGTGAGAATCTGGCATGTGAAGCAGAAAAGGGGTGACAGAGAGGTTATAATAGGAAGAGAAGTGTCATGGAGAAGAATTTGATTTTCTAGAGAGCCTGTGTTACCTCCAACAACTTCCCAGACATCCCTATATCCCCACAACCCCCTCTTTTATTCCAAGTGTTTAGAACACAATTTTTTTTGCATTGGTGCACCCAACACCAGGAAAAATTTGTTGTAGTCACAGCTAATAGTGGCAACAACACTATATTTGGAGAATTTTGTGCTATTTCGGTGAATCGATCTCACATAGTTTGTAGACCAAGTTCTTGATTGAGCTCATATTCCTTCTCACTAAGTGATTGGATTGGTATTTTGCATCGGATCAATCTGCATACTGAGTTCTATTTCTTTGAGGTTGTGTAAGCATTTGCACCAAGATATTTGAAAAGGGAGATTTCCATTTAATTGTGTTGGTTTTTTTTTGAAAGGCCATGATAAACATTGAAAGCAAAGCCTCCACCACGACCTGCAATGCATAAAATAGCAGCGACATTCAAAGTCGAGCCTCCTCCACGGACCTTTCGTTCACACTTCCACTTTCTCCTCCCTAACAACAAAGCTCTTGCACAAATAAACAAGCCACACAGACCTACAAACAAATTCAAAGCCATTGAAAAGAAGTGGCTAAAGAAAGAAATAAAAATAATGACCTGCAAAAAAGATAATGCGTTAAAACAAAAAAATGGTGAAGGAAACCATAGATATTTGTATAAACTATGATTTTTCAATAAAAAGAGAGCTCCAGATCCTATTTTCGTGCTTGGAGAATACCCTAAATTCACCTTCCACACATGTAGCCACATGGAGCTTCATTCAAAATGCTTCTTTCAAAAGGTTAGTCAGTTTTACATTTGTTTAAATACAAATTTGTTCATTCTATTAAACAAGTGCACAAGTGGCCAAGGTGGATAGACCAAACGACTTAGAAGTGAGAGGTCTAGAGTTTGAATCCCACCACCAATTTTTCATTTTGAAATTTGGTGGAATATTTGGCAGAATTGCTAAATTTAGTAGAAAATTCAAATTTAGTTATAACTAACAAAATTTAGCGAGAAAATCCCTAATTTAGGGTATTTTTTTTTGTCCCATTTAGCCTCTTTTTTCATTTCGAGCAAATTTTTCTAAAGGGGGATATCTAAAAATTGAATTTTCAGTTTGTTTTCTACAATTATTTGTATTTTGGGTGGTATTGGGCTCTGGAGTCCACCAGGGCCTGCAAAACAAAAAAATTGCCTACCATTCAATTTTTCCATATTTTTAAATGTAATTTGTAAACTACATTATATTGTACTAATTTGTAGGTTTCCATAGTCAACTGTAAACTTTGTAACTGCTTAGAAACTGGCAGAATATTGTAATCACAAAGAAAGTAAAAAAAATGGTTCTAAAACACTCATGAGATCCTAGATCTCATTCGCCACGTTTGGAATATATAGTGCCTCTGGAAATCACTTATAGGTAAATTTGTCATGACTACTACTACACTTAACACCTAATATATCTATAAAAATTTCATCTGGCCATCGACCCTTCAAATCGAAGAGGAGTAATAAGGTCACAGTGCACACACTATGAGCCATACCATCCATCTAAGAACAATTACATGACATAAATCTAGACCGAGAAATTATTTGGATTGAGTGAAGTTACGTGCACATATGAGGATATTTATTTGAGCTGATGTCAATAATCACACAGGCCCCATCAATACTATCTTGGTACCATGTATTGAATTATTTCATGTACGCTAATGCCTATTTCACATACCACCAGGTATATGAAAATGGCAGGCTTCTTCCACGTATCGCCATGTATATCAGAAGGGTGCATATATAGAAAGGTTAATTATATCAGACTGATGGTATATAGATTGGGAGACCAAATACCTGGAGTGATAAGAACCAAATCACGTCATTGATCTCTGCAAAATGGGCACCAATACCTGTTAGTGCAAAATCACAACACCCCTGGATGCTGGTCAGGTTTCTAGGTTGACCATACTATAATCCAGTGTGATTGCATAACATTGAATTTTTTCTCCAAGTGTGGGACTTGAAAAGTGAGAAAGGATTCTCCAGAGAAGGTTGGTTCCTATTCCTCTGTTCAGATGCACACGAAATATGCAGAGGATTTTCTCGAAACCTAATCTAATCTGCCAAGGAGATAGGGTAAGAAGATGCATAAAAATAAATCTAAGCTAATAGAGGTGATGCACCAAGGAATGAAGAACACCTATCTTGCCAGTAAACACAGACCATTCAAATGTGATATCAGATCATGCACAGATAACATAACTTGCAGTGAAAGACCAGAAGGATGCAAAATGAACACAGAGAGGGTTGAGAATCATCCACAGACATGTATTACTTGCTCCAAAGATTGATATAGTACACTACAGAATGCCAAGAGGCAGATTCGTATTACAGTTTCAAATGCACAAATTCGCCTGATAGGAGAAGAAGGGAGGAGCAAAACAGAAAATGTTCGAATTTTTGAAAGAAGCTCCTCTTTACAATATATAGAAAGAATGAGAGACGGAAAAAAGAGGAAATCCAGAATCTACCCAACCACTTCTAGGTCGCATTTAAAATCATCTCATTATGGCAGAAGCGGTGGATCCTAGAAAAATGGCGGGCTATCTAACAGAAGCGGTGAACTGTCTGCTGCATTAAAGTTGGTTGTTGAAGCATTACTTCTGTCCATTATTTCGTGCCAGAGGTGTTTCTCAATTTTCTCTCTCTAGACTACACTAAAATTCAAGATTAACCCTAGAATCACATAGATAATTTCATAATATTTCCGTTGATATAAAGAACATGCAAATATGAGCTCTGGATCGAAAGAAATGTCGATCTGAAGATTTAGGGAAAAAACAGGCAAAAACAGGTCGGCGGGAAAAATATTTGAACTTTCCCCACGCTCTGGATGACACGTGACAGGCACTAATTCACTGAGAAATTCTCTCTCCTCCACCTTTCCGCGGGATTTCCTTTGAAATTTCCTTGTGGGCCCTTAACTTGGACACGTGGCACTATTTCGTTGATTCGGGTCAGTGCTTGAAACCTCACCCTTTGACCTCTGGACTTTCTCCCTCGTGACACGTGTCATGATTTGATTGGTATTTGGGTCTGCTGGCTTTTCACGCCCACCGCGTCCATTTTTCCTAGATGTCCCAGTGCTATTTGGGACAGAAACCTCCGATCCGCCCGAAATGGGCTTCCCTGTCCCTCATTTGGCCGATGAAACATGGCGTTGCTTGGTTGGCTTTCGGCTCCTTCAGCATTCCGCATCCCATGTGTCCCTTTGTCCCAGATGTCCCAGTGCTGAAGTTCCCCATTTCAGCTGAACCGGGCAGTTCGCGCCCTTCGCGTCCATTTGTCCCAACTGTCCCGGACAGTTAGTCTATTTTCTTCTCCTCCAGCCGAACCGGCTTTCCCCTCCCACGCGTCCTGACGGCGCAATTGTTCCTTTGCAAAAGTTCTCCTTTTCGGCCGAACCAGTCGGTTCGCGCCCTTCACGTCCATTTTTCCCAGATGTCCCTTTGCTTCGTGGGCCACCTGGAGGCTTTTCGGCCGAACCGCGCCTTGATGTTCCAACTGTTCCAACTTTTGCGAGGACTGGGACTTAGCCAATTTTCACGATTTTTCCTGTTCCAAGCTTGTTTTTGCCAGTTTTTTACCTTTCCTCAGAGCTTTCTCTTTCCTTTTTCAGCCAGGGGAGTTGGAAAAAATCTGAGGGGACCCTAGAAATATGATTTTTTCCCTGAATCAATCCATTTACCTGGGACTTGAGAATTCTGATGCATGTTATCAAATTAACCTTTGTGGGTGAATTTTGGATAACAATTTGGTGACTCAACGGGGATACCTACCTTCTAGGTAGAAGATACCAGTTGCCTTAGGCAGTCCATTGGGCATGGAGTCATCAACTATTCTGTTTAGAACCTCAACTAACTCAGAATGTGTAAGGAGGAAGATGGAATATCACCTGATGAAAGCAAGGACTGCTAAACATCTCCATGGATAGCAAGCTGTGCCAAAGCACTTAGGGAAAATGAAACTAACCTACAGCAAAACAATGTGCACAAGCACTTGGAGGAAAGAAAATCTAAATCTAATATTTATAGAGGTAGTGAACTTCCCTCTAGAAGCACCGCTTGAGATAGATTCCATTGACTGGAATCTGCAGTTCTTCACCCTCCAGTGAGGCCAATTGGAAAGCATTGTTGTTCTTGCACTTTGTGACCATGTATGGACCACTCCAAATGGCATCAAATTTTGAATGCCTTCCCAGTTTTACTCTGTCCATATCCCATTTCAACACTAGATCTCCAACTTGAAAAGATCTATCCTTGGCCTTTCTATCAAAGGTCTTCTTGATCAAAGCTTGATCCTTTTCCATTACTTGGGATGCCTGATTTCTGATCTCTTGCAACTCCATCAACTCTACATACCTCACCTCCATGGGCTCAAATTGAAGCAACTCTAGCTACTTCATGAGTTCCAATGTTGGCAACTCAAGTGACATGGGCAAGATTTCTTCTCTTCCATAGACAAGCCTAAATGGAGAGTTACCTGTGGATCTTTTGGAAGTTATCCTATCAGCCCATAAGGCTGATTTCAGTTTGGTATGCCAAGCCCTCTGATTCTCATCAAGAGTCCTCCTAATGATCCTCAACAAGTTCTTGTTTGTAGACTCGGCCTGGCCATTACCTTGAGGGTAATAGTTTGATGAAGTGCTTAGGTAGATCCCATTCTTGACAGCCCACTCAGTCACCTTAGATCCAATGAATGCCAATGCATTATCAGAGATTATTGTAGCAGGTACGCCAAATCTGGTAGTTATTCCCTCATAAAAGTATAAGATGTTGGACTCATTTTCCTCTTTGAGTGCTACTGCCTCTGTCCATCTAGTGAAGTAGTCTGTGGCTGTCAAAATCCATTTGTGCCCTTGGCTTGAATTGGGATTAATGACTCCAATGAAGTCCAAACCCCATTTCATGAATGGCTGGTCAACTGAGATTGGATGTAATGGAAGGGCAGTAAGTCTTTCTTTTCCTGTGAATAATGCACAATTCTTACACCTCTTGATCCATGCATAGCAATCAATGAAGATTTTAGGCCAATAATAACCAGCCTTCATGATTTTTAGAGCTGTCATTCTTGGTGAAAAATGACCACCAGCTGGTCCACCATGAAACTCTTCCAACACCCTTTGAATCTGATTTGTGCTAATGCATCTCAACAGCACTCCATTCACATATTTCTTGAACAAAACTCCATCAACAATGGCATATGGAATAGCTTGCAACCTAAAGTATCTCCTCTTCGCTTTGCTCATTTCTGGAGGGCATAGGCCTGTCTGTAGGAAGTGTATCATATCTTGGGTCCAGCAAGGAGTGGGGGAAGCATTGTCTTCTTCTTGATTGCCACTTGGCTCATGGCTGTCCTAGACTATCAAAACAACCTCTTCTTCATTGCATACTTCCTTTTGCTTCCCCAAAACCAGATGCTCACACAGTCCTTTCCCTCTTACTAGCTTGGTGATCTTGATATCAATGTAATATTCCATGACACGGGTGATCCAACCTGCCCTTTTCTCATTCAAATCCTTGTTGAGGAGGAAGTCCTTATCTCTAGCATGTGAGACCAGCAACTGGACCTTATTGTTTGAGATTAAATTCTTGAATTTATTCAAGCTTCTGATTACTGTAAGCACATGCTTCTCGATAAAAGAGTACCTCACCTCATAGTCATCTAGGCTCTGGCTGAAGAAGGCAATCGCCTGCTCATGATTATCTTTGTTCTGCTATACTAGAATGGCAGAAATAGTGTCATCACCTCCAAATGCATAGAGGATGAAATCCTTGGAGAAGTCTGGGTTGATGAGAGTTGGTTCTTGAGAGATAGCTTCTTTGATTACTTCAAAACTCTCCTTGCCTTCTGCTTTCCACTTAAAATCCATGCTCTTCTTTAACATTTTGGTGATAGGCTTGACAAGGGCTGTAAAATCTGGGACAAACCTGCGGACAAAATTGATCCTTCCCAAGAAGCTTTGAAGAGCCTTCTTGTGACTTGGCAATGGTAATTCTCTTATGGCTTTAACCTTCTCTGGATCAATTGTCAGTCCCTCTTTCGAGACAATATGGCCTAGAAGTTTCCCCTCGTGAGCCAGGAATATGCATTTTTTGGGATTCAATGATACCCCAAATTTTCTACACCTCTGAAATACCTACCTCAGATGAAAAAGGTGATCCACTGCATTTTTGGAGAATACAGTGATGTCATCAAGATATATCAAAACTATTTTTTTGATCAACCCCTTGAATGCCATATCCATTTCCCTTTGGAAAGTGGCCCCAGCATTTGATAGCCCAAATGGCATCTTCTTGTAGGCATAGGTCCCCCATTTGGTGGTGAAAGCCGTCTTGAACTGGTCATCTTCTTTCACCATCACCTGATTATACCCTGAGTAGCCATCTAGGAGAGAGAATCTCTCTGAACCGGATACTACTTGCAATATTTGTTCCATTGAAGGAAGTGGGTAATGATCCTTGAAAGATGCCCTATTGAGGTCTCGGAAGTCCACACACAACCTGATTTCTCCGCTCTTCTTCCTAACCGGAACCAAGTTAGCAACCCAGCTTGAGTGCTTGATCGGGAATATAATGCTTGCCTCTATTAGCTTATTTATCTCTTTCTTCATTAGAGGCTCAATGTGAGGGTTAACAGGTCTCTGCTTCTGCCTGATGGGCTTAGCATCTAGATCTAATTCTATGGTATGTTGTGCCAAATTCGGATTGAATCCTCTCAAGTCTTCATAGCTCCAAGTGAAGACATCTGGAAATTCTTGGCAAAGCTGTATGAAATCTGATTTCTCCTGCTCAGTGGCCACTTTACCAATTTGAAGTGTTTTGCCTTCCCCAACCGGAATTGGCTCTGAATCTTCTCTCTTGACCTGTATGTTAGACTTTTCCTTACAGAACTAGTCGTTAGGGTTGAAGATAGACTCCAATGTTACTAAACCCTTGGGAAGCTTGTTTGTCTGTAGCTGCACTACTGGATCCCCATACTGCTGCACTAGTCTGTCCTGATTCCTAGCTGAGAATTCAGCCTCTTCTTGTAAAAAATTGACGATCTGTTGATCATTCTCAAACACCTGCCAGCTTATATTATTATCTAGAACTACTGGCCTCACAATCACATGGATATGTGGCTGTGTTTTTCCCCTTCTGATGTTGTCAACCACATCAAACGTCGCTCCAACTGCTGCGAGCCTATCTGTGACTTCATTTTTCTTCCTGGGTATGGACACAATGTTGAAATCTTTGAAATCCTCAATGAGGTCCCATACTCTATTCTTGTAACTCTTTAGTAGTTCATTCTTTGTAGCATGTTGTCCCCTGACTTGATTGACGATTAGTTCACTGTCACCAAAGACTTCCAAGTTCTTTATTTTCTTCTTGATTGCCCGATGTATCCCTTGCACCAAGGCTTCATATTCAGTAGTGTTATTTGAATAGGAAATCTGGAAACGGAAGGCTGAGTAATATCTTATACCTTGTCGTGAAATGAGCATAGCTCCTCCTCCTGCACCTTGTCTACTCCTTGACCCATCAAAGAAAAATTACCATACTTCATTCTTGTCTTTATGATCTGGCTTGGTGATGCTGGGGAGAGGTTGATTTTCTTCATGTAAACAATAAACTCCTAGCTCAGATTCTTCTATTTCTTGATAAGGATCAAAAGCATGCACCTTGCTTGCCCATTCATCAAGAGTCAAATACTGGGATGCTTCCAACCTTGGTGTCAGCTTCATCAGTGCTTGGATGATCTTCTTGATCAAATGCTGAGCAATTGGCATTAATTTGACTTGGAGTGTAAGGCTCAATATGGAAGTTTGCAATAGGTTCAGATCTGATTGTGGCCTTAGTTCCATATCTTGTTCTGAATAGCATGTGTGACCAATCAGCATTGACAAATACCCCCCAATCTTGGCAGTGAAGTCTCTTGACAAGCAAAGGGCAAAGAGTGGTGGAAGGTCTATGATTGATACATCTTGTAAAACAACAACATTCTGGACATGCATGCAAGGTAAGACTCAAATTTCTAATCACTCCAACTGTTGCTATTGTTGTCCCATCTAACTGCACTACCCCTTTGGATGATTTCATACTGGAAGCCCTAGCTGATCAGCTATCTATTTTGGGCATGACTGAGCTACTTGCCCCAGAGTCAATCATGCAATTATGTACTAGCTGATTTCCAATGATTAATGAAACATAGAAATGGAGGGGGCTTCAACATTTTACCTTGCTGTCCTCCATGATTTCCTTCAGGCTGGGCAGCATTTGTGAGTACCTTCTCTTGCATTTGGACCTGTTGATTTGAAGTTGACCAATCCTTCATGGCAGCTTGTAGCAGATCTCTTTGGCCTGGGATAGATAGGGATTCCCACATTGATATGTTGACGTTTGTCTTCTTCATCTGATCAATGATACTGAATGGTGATGAAGGATCCTCTGCTGTCCCTTGGCCTTGCACATTCCTTCCTTGCGCATGGGCAGCAACAACTGGCATTTGAGTTGGTTTAGGAGCTGGTCTTGGCTGCCCTTGCATGTTTGGAACTGTATTTTGCTTGCCAACTACTTGTGGAGCCATGGAAGGTTGTGGATTATGTTGGAGCTAATGGCTGTTCTTCACCCAAATTTCTCCTTTTTGACCTTGTGTTGGCTGACAACACCTTGAGAAACTGCTTGATTCATGCCACAAAAATCTTCTACTTGCCAATTGACCAATGTGGTTTCATTTGGGGCTGATTGTTCCTTGGAATGTTTCTTGTTGTTGACTCCTTTCCTTGACTGCCCTCGCCCTCCACACCAGTAGTTGTCACCATTAGTGCTTGATTGAGACCACCATTGAAACACATGGATTGGTTATGAGGTCGATTGCATGGAAAGCACCAATCATATTCCTGAGCAATGTTGTTCTGTGTTGGCACTAATGCCTTAGAGGCAGATATGGCATTTGGATTATAGGGCTGAAATGGTCTATTAGCGGGAGGCCTTACTTGGCTTTGATTTTGATTTGTAGCCTAAGTTGGTGACCTATTTTGTTGGTATGGGGAGCCTAGCTTGGTACTGACGCTTGAGGTTGATACGGTCTAGCACTTTGAGCTTGCTGTCTTTTGATAGTAACCAGCTCATTTCCCAAATTTTGTAATTGTTTCATGACCTCTTGAAGCTCATTTGGGGCACTTAGAGATGAAGTGGAAGCTTCATTTGAAATTCTGATTTCTAGGAGTGGGAACAGGAGCCAAAGTGGGTGCTTGACTAGTGCTTGGATTTTCTAAGTTTGGATACAAGGGCATGGGAGGCCTAGGAGCCAGTTTACCAGCTTGAATAAGACAGTTTTTGGCTCTAATGGCAATGCTATAAGCAGCAGGTAAGGTTGGGCCTCCCATAGATTGAATTAACATAGAAATATCAGAATTCAAAGCTTTAAGGTAATATAGAAAAGCACCTTCTACTGTTGGCCTGACTGCCACTAGAATCCTCTCCCAAGACCTTTGAAATCTGAAGTTGAAGTCAGTCAGCTGCTTGTTGGGAGCTCTCTTGATAGTTGTCAGCTGTTCCAAAAGAGACAAGTTGTCTCCCTTTTCTCCAAATTGCTCATGAAGTGCAATACACAACTGATTCCAGTTTGTGATAGAACTAGCTCCAAGGCTCCTAAACCATTGCAATGCTTTGCCCTTTGAAGGAAGATGCTAGTAACTTGACAGCCACTTGCATTTCATTGATCTCATGGATTGCACAAAGGTTAGCAATATCTTTAACATGATCACCTGGAGTAGTCTGATTTTCTCCAGTGAAGTAGGGAATGTTCTTCAAGGCTACAATAGGAATTGGATGTTGTGCATTGAGGGCAAGTGGGCTGATGCCTGTGAAGTTGACGTAGGGATTGTTCTGAGCCATTCTGATTGGTCTTAAAACCCTTGTTGACTGAATGAAAGGCCTGATCAGGTGGAGGAGTTGAGAGA
This sequence comes from Taxus chinensis, assembly GCA_019776745.2. NCBI lineage: Eukaryota > Viridiplantae > Streptophyta > Pinopsida > Cupressales > Taxaceae > Taxus > Taxus chinensis. The sequence continues at coordinate 96,504,273 of CM034148.1, read as the reverse complement.
GTTCTGTTTGGTGGAGATGGAGACCTTTGAATCCTTCTACCTCTTTTCCTTCTTCTTGGAGATAATTGCAGGTATTCAAACAACACTTCTTCTTCTCTAACTCTTGACCTTCTGGTGATTCTTCTCATGAGTTTTCAGGCCTGGACTACTGAAACCAGTCAGATTATTCCCCTTTTGGAGTCACCAGATATGCGAATAATAGCTCATTTTCAAGCAAGAAAATTGCAGCAGATGCACATCAACTCTTGCTGCAATAAAAATGAGACCTCTAAGGTCCCACCGGGCGTGCCAAAACTGTTAGTGAAAAATCATAGCACCCGTGGATGCTGATCAGGTTTCTAGGTTGATCATACTATCATCCAGTGTGATTGCATAACATTGAATCCTTTCTCCAAGTGTGGGACTTCCAAGAATGAGAAAGGAATCTCCAGAGAAGGCTAGTTCCTATTCCTCTGTTCAGATGCACACGAAAATGTAGAGGGTTTGCTCAAAACCTAATCTAATCTTGCCAAGGAGACAGGGTAAGAAGATGCATAAAAATAAATCTAAGCTAATAGAGGTGATGCACCGAGGAATGAAGAACACCTATCTTGCCAATAAACACAGAACCATTCAAATGTGATATAAGATCATGCACAGATAACAAAACTTGCAGTGAAAGACCAGGAGGATGCAAAATGAACACAGAGAGGGTTGAGAATCATCCACAGACATGTATTACTTGCTCCAAAGATTGATACAATACACTACAGAATGCCAAGAGGCAAAGTCATATTACAGTTTCAAATGAGAGGTTCGAACTCCACAAAATTCGCCTGATAGGAGAAGAAGGGAGGAGAAAAACAGAAAACTGTTCAACCTTTTTTAAAGAAGCATCCTCTTTACAATATATAGAATCGAATGGGAGAGGGAAAAAAAGAGGAAATCTGTGGAATCTGCCCCAACCCTCTTCTAGGTTACATTTAAACTCATCTCATTATGGCAGAAGCGGCAGATCCTGGCAAAACGGTGGGCTGTCTAACAGAAGTGCGACGAACTGTCTGCTGCATTAAAGTTGGTTGTTGAAGCATTATTTCTGTCTATTATTTCACGTGATCAGATGCTGTTTCTTCATTTTCTCTCTCCAGACTACACCAAAATGCAAGATTAGCCCTAGAATCATGTATATAATTTCATACAGCTTTCCATTGATATAAAAAACGTGAAAATCTGATCTCTGGATCAAACGATATGGTCGATTTGAAGATTTAGGGCAAAAACGGGCAAAAACAGGTCTAGCGGGAAAAAATATTTGAACTTTCTCCACATGCTCTGCCACTTGGGATGACACATGGCAGGCTCTGATTTGCTGAACAATTCTCTCTCCTCCACCTTTCTCTGGGCTTTCCTTTGAAATTTCCTGTATGGGCCCTTAACTTGGACACGTGGCACTATTTCATTGATTCGGTTCAGTGCTGTGAAACCTCACCCTTTGACTTTTGGACTATCTCCCCCTTGTGACAACGTGTCGTGACTTGATTGGGTCCATCAGGGTCTTCCAGATTTTTGCGCCCTTCGCGTCCATTTATGTCCCTAGATGTCCCAGTGCTTTTTGGGACAAAACCTCCGATCCACCCGAAATGGGCTTCCCTGTCCCTCATTTGGCCGATGACACGTGGCGTTGCTTGGTTGGCTTTCGGCTCCTTCAGCTATCCGCGTACCACGTGTCCCTTTGTACTGGATGTCCTAGTGCTGAAGTTCCCACACTATGAGCCGATCCAGGCGGTTCGCGTCCTATGAATCCATTTGTCCCATGACATAAATCCTGGACTGAGAAAGTCGATTTTCAAGTCCTATAGGCCGAACCGGCTTTTCCGCGTCCCACGTATCCCGACGGCCCGATATGTTCCTTTGCAAAAGTTCTCCTGTTTGGCCGAACTGGGTGGTTCACACCCTTCGCATCCATTTTTCCAATATGTCCCTATGCTTCGCGTACCACGTATTGAATTCTTTCACGTACATTAACCGCGCTCTTGATGCACATACTGTTCCAACTATATGCGAGGACTGGGACTTAGCTAATCTTCCACGATACCGTCGGGTAAATTAGAAGCTTGTTTTTTCCACGTATATAGGAACCTTTCCTCAGAGCTCTCATGATAACTCGCCTTGCCAGCTCACCTTGACCTCACCCAAGAGCATTCTGAGAAGCTCTCCTTGAGCTCACCTGGGAGCTCATCAAGTAGCTCAAAAGAAAACTCACATGAGAGCTCACCTAACAGCTTGCTTTTCTAACTCTCATGGGAGCTCACCTATCATCTCACCTTGAGTTTGTTGAGGAGCTCAACTTACCAACTCACCTTAAGCTTACCTAGGAGCTAGCCTGACAGCTCACCTTGCCAACTCACCTTGAGCTCATTTGGTAGCTCGCATGTAAGCTTAGCTCAGAGATTGCTGACAAGCTTGCCTTTGAGCTCACATGGGAACTCACAAAGAAACTCACCTAATATCTCAGATAGAAGCTTGGTAATCAGCTCGCCCTGGAGCTCATTGAGTAGCTCGACTTGAGATCAGAAGGCCCCTAAGCTTATAATCTTGTTTGGAGTGTCTGAGAAACTCCCCTGTGTAACCCCACATTCGAGATGCCAGGGAGCTTATCAAGTAGCTCACCCAAAAACTTGCATGGGTGCTCACCTGACAACTCACCCAAAAACTCACATGAGATCTCACCTATCAGCTCACCTTACCAGCTCACATTGAGCTCACTAAGTAGCTCACCTTACCAACTCGCATTGAGCTCATCTTGTAGCTCACCTTAGAGTTTTTTGAGTAGCTCACCTAGGAGCTCACTAAGTAGCTCACTAAGTAGGTTGACTTGAGCTTAGTTGTGAGATCGCCAAATAGCTCATCGGGGACCTTATCTGGGAGCTCACCAAATATCTCTCTTGGGAGCTCACCAAACATCTCACCAAGTCAGCTCACCTAGGAGCTCTTTTGGGAAGCTGGTAAACCTGACTTAACTCAAGTTGAAGCTGCACAATAAGGATGCTGAAGTCGAGTAAATGTATTCACATCTAAAAATGGAAAGGAAAAGGTAAAGGAAAACTCACCTAATTCCTATCAAAAATCTCAAAATCAAAATCAGTATCAAGGGGATAGAACTCAGAAGAAGCAATGTCCAATCTACTAAAAGAGGACATAAGCCTACAAGATCACCTTTGGTATAAGATACTTACTCGGTAGAAAGGTTCATCAAGCATCTCAACTTGAGCTAGTCTAAAAACTCACCTGGGAGCTCGACTGATAGCTTTCTTTGCCAGCTTTCTTGTAGCTCACCTAGGAGGAACATTGAAAAGTAGACTCGACCTAAAGGTCACTTAGGATCTAAGCATCAATCAACAATCACCTGAAAATGAAGACATCTTGTTCAGCTTGCTCTATCAGTGAACCATCCACCTCATGCTAGCTCGATGTTGGTATGTTTATTTGGGAGCTCACCTTGCCACACTCACCTTGAGCTTGTCTAGTAGCTCACCTCAGAGTTCATTTCAATGTAGCTCACCTAGGAGCATCACCTAATCATCTTACCTTGGGAGCTCATTCTTTAGTAGCTCGCTAGTTCAGGGGATTGGGAACATTTCTGACCCCTTGGTTCACACAAATCACACTATTGGATGTCCTATATGTCCCTGGGTTGACTAAGAATCTTATTTCAGTCAGAACTCACTAGATCACAACCTAAAAAATTGACTTTGATAGTCAATCTCACTTGGAGATCACCTAGAAAAGAAGCTCACTGAATAACTGTTTGAGCTTCGAGACAAATCAAGAGGCTTCAAATAGCTCACTGCAAGAACCTCACATGTGGGATGCTGTTCCTTGATTTTGTTCACCTAGAAACTCAAGCACTTGTGGCTAAGAACTCCACCTATCAGCTCACCTTGTGGCATCAGAGATTTGGTCACCTTAAGCTTGCTGAGGATCTCACCTTGCTAACTCACCTTGAGCTCGTAATATGGTACATGGGCTCACCTCAGAGTTCATCGAAGGATAGCAAACCAAGTAGTCCCTCACTACCTAATAGGAGCTCACCTAATAGAGTTTCATTCTAGAAGCTCACCAAGTAGCTTACCGAGTAGGTTGACTTGAGCTTGCTTGTGAGGTTGCTTGTTATCTTGCTGAGCAACTCACCAAAAATATCACCTGGGAGATTGCAAAGTATCTCTCTTGTGAGCTTACCTAACAACTCACCTAGGAGCTTGCTAAATAGCTCACTAGGTAGCTCACCTAAGAAACTCTTCTAGGAGCTCACCAATCAGCTTGAGTTGAGTTCTCTTGGGAACTGTAGACACCAAATTCGTGTCTTACGACCCCTTGTGACCCGCATCCCATTTCGCAACCTAACCTCATTACCTAAACTTTACACAATTATTTATTAATTACCTTATAATTGATAAATCCACATCACCTTACCCGCCACCTCACTTTCGCCACCTCATCATGACCTAGCCCTAACCCTAAACTAACCTAATTAAGACCCATGACTTGGTCTAGATCTCACATCCATAACTAATGCCTCCTTACTCGCACCAAAAGCCGACCTTCATAGCTGACTTGACCGAGCCCGCAACTGATCTCTCGGGAGAAAATCAGGGAAGGTGGGCTATTTTACTAAAAATAGCCTACTTTTTCCTTACCGATGCCGGTTCCTACTCGACCGCCGTCGGTTACGCAACCACCATCGGTTCCCTGTAAATGGGCTCCCCAAACCAAAACAACGGATTGGAATTTCATTTTGGAGATCAGTCAAAGGATTTCTGGATCAACAGAGAGCATTGCTAGCGAGGAACAGAGTCCAGATCTTCACTTGACAGAGCAGAGACGAGTAAAGAGACCAGAAGTGTTTACAACCAAGGAGATCAACTTGCATCTCGGTCAAAACCAGTCAGTCAGATCTTACATGTCCTTTTGTTATAACATTTCTTACGCTTCTTGAATCTCAGTCCTCCTAAATCCGTTTCTGAATCCACTACCCAACGTGCCATTGCATCTAACTGTCATTCTTTCACTTCTAATCATCCCATTTCCTAATACCATCCAAAAAACCAGCCATTACAAACACCATAGCTACCAAGAAGATCCTAGAACCCGCCGGTATCGGTTATCAGTAACTGGCATCGGTCATCAATAACTGCCATCGGTTCCTCTGATCAAGACCAGAAAGCCAGCCTTTCCCCCTACCTAGTTTAACAAAATAATTTAATTGATATTTTGTAGTCTTTTGTTATAATTCATATTAGCAGGGGAACTGACCACCTTCGAAGGGAAGTTTTATATTTCCTGGGCCCAAGGCAATTTCCTCATTTATTGTTTAATCAAAATCTTGTGGTCTTGTGTTATTATTTGCAGGTAGTCCTTCCAAGACAAAAAGGAGTTCTCCGCAGTCAGCCTGATCTTTCTCTACGGTATGCGCACACCATCTAGACATTCAACAGGTATTCCTCCTAACCCTAACCTCATCTGTTTCTAAAAGGAATGAAAGGATAGAAGCAACTCTATTCCCAGAAGCCGAAACATTCCGAGCGAAACATTTTGGCACGCCCGGTGGGACCCATTTTGGGTTTCTTTCTCTTGCTTATTTTCATTTTAGGAAGCATATTTGTTGTTGCTGTTTTTGTTATATATTTAGTAAAGAATTTGTCTTGCTTTCCTGGTTTCGCATTAGTGAAAGTCATCTCTCTTGCTTCATCGAATATAATTTTCGATTTGGGTTTAAAACACGTGCATTGCATTCCTGCTTGTTGTTCTCCAATTCTAGTGAACATAGATTAAGTAACAGGTCGTACACGTGGGGATGATATCCACGGTATTGACAGGAAATTAACCTTAGTTTCACTACACAACACATACCGAATCACTTCACAATTAACACAACAACTCAAACATCCCCCCTTTTTTCCGCGGTATTCCTCCGCCCGATTGAGGTAACCTTATAAGCCAAAACAAACTTGACATTTCCCCTAGGTCTTGTTGTTTAGGATTCTGACATCATCTTACGTATAAAGGCATAAGCCCACGATAACTAAAATTAACCCTAGGGTTAGTCTCTAGATTTGCGTGTGCCTCTTGCTTGTTTTCAAATCCTGTTTTCTCTGTCATACTTTGTCTTCTGTGATCAATAAGTTGATAAATATACTCAACGTTGCTAAAAATCAAATTAGCAGCCTTTTATATCTTTTTATCCTAGACTTTTGACACCGGCATCAGTTAACGGACCGACATCGTTTGCTCTGTGACTGACACCGGTTACTAAACCGATATCGGTTACTGTCTTCATCAGCCCCTGACAAACCAGCAACTTGCCAAATTCATCATTCTGAGGTTGTTTTTATTCTTGATAGATTGAAACTTTCCTGTGTGTTCTGGTCTATGGTTGTCATCACTCGGAAGCAAGCCGCTGCCATGGTTTCACATGCCTGCTCTGTGTCTTTGCCTGAATCACCCCCTTCACATTCTATAGGGAACCCTACGGACACCAGTGAGATCCCCCAAATTCCTGTAGGAGACAAGGACTTTGCCAAATTTCTGGATGCTAATCCCAGCGCTGTACAATACTATTTGTCTCATACCCCTGACCGTACGCCTGATGGTCAGCTCCTTATTGGCATGCCTATTAGTATAGCTGCTCATTTAGCTCCCACTCCTCCTGATAACAATACCTTACTTCCTGCATCACTAGCCCCGTCTCCCAATCCGACAGCTTCAGAGGTTCATACGACCCCGATTAGCTTTCCTTTGGTTAACCTTGGACCTCACGTATCGTTACCACCAACTGCCCCTATCTCATCTCTCTTTCAGACCACTCCATTCATGACTTACTCTCTGCCACCTATTCACACGAGCTTTCCTTCTCAAGCTCCGCCTACCTTTTCATTCCCATACACCTCAACGTATCCAGTAACCTCAACACCTTATATGGGACATCCCTATTCTGTGGCACCATCACCTCATCCAACCACAGATTTCATCAAACAAATGATGGACAAAATGCAAAACCTGGAGGCTTCCGTTTCAGGAAGTCGTAGCGCCTTGACATACGAGCAAGTTTGTCGGGAGCCCATTCACCCTTCTGTCCCCCTTCATTCATATCCTCCTCAATGGGAGTTACCAAAGTTTACTCATTTTAATAGTAAAGAGGATCCTCAACAACACTTGCGATCATTTAGACATGCTTGTTATTTGATTGCCCATGATGATGCCTTGTTACTCCGCACCTTTCCCATGTCCTTATCAGGACCTGCCTTGGAGTGGTACAGTGCTTTAACCCAACACTCAATCTTCTCTTTTAACTAACTAGCCCAATCTTTCTTGGATCATTTCTCCATTAACATTGCCAAGAAAGTATCTATCACTGACCTCTATGCTAGCCGACAGTTTGAAGACGAATCTATCGCAGATTTCGTTGGACGATGGCGGGGCCTTATCAACCAATTTACGTATGCCTTGCCTCAAACCGAACTCATCGAACTATTTACGCGGGCCTGCGCTAAGCACATCTCCCCTACCCTCCAAATTCAAACCTTCCGCACATTCGACGAGGCCTTTACCATGGCTCGGAAACTAGAAATTCGAGCCTTAGAAGAAGAGAAATTGAGGTTGCGTAACAAAAACCCCAATTTCCGAACTCCTGATTCTACCAACAAGCCAAACACCACCACTCCTCACGCGTCCACTTCTTCTAAATCAAAAGGAGCTGTCCACGCGGTAATGGTCAAATCTCAAACACCGTCCAATACTCCGCCGAAAACCACTTATAAGTACAAAGCCGAGCCCACCAATTACACTCCCTTGGGAGAAACTTATGGCGTCATCCTGGAAAAATTGCTCAAAGCTGGGGCTATCACCTTGCCCCCTGTTAAACCTCACTCTGGGTTTGACTCCACCCGCGCAATACCTTCCTGGTACAAAGAAAATGACTTTTGTAACTTTCACTGCGTAAAAGGACATAGTCATGAAAACTGCAAGATGTTGAAAAACATAGTGCAGGAAATGGTTGACGCAGGGGATATAACCCTCGATAATCCTAATGCCCCTGCTAACCGAAATCTGAAAATTTTCAACAAGCCATTCCCGAATCACTCGTCCAACAGTAACATGAACCAAGATATCTTAGCTGAGGAGAGTGTTCATGAGATCCATGCAGTCTTCGACTCCCAGCCAAAAGCCTTTATCGAAAAAATTCTGAATCAGGCCTCTTCACTAATGCAGGAACCCAAACCCCCTTCATCACCATCAAGACAAGACGAAATTCTTACCGTTCCTTTACCCATCGAGGAATTAACTGCCCAGAGGTCTCTTCTCACAGACGAGCCTTCTTACACCACATCCTTGCAAGACTGTGAGTGGATGTTATCTAACTTATCTATTTCCCAAACATCTCCTTCGACAATTCTTGCTGTACAAGAGGAAGGCTCGCCACTTCTTTTGCCATCCTTAGATGAGAAAACTCTTGCACCAACATCACCAAATTCTTTAATCATGACGGATCCTCTCAAACATGCCCTCCTACCTATTAGTTCTTCATCGCCTAAATCTTTTCAGCGACCAGTTGACCTCTTAACTCCCATTGATATAGTGCCTCATCTACCCCCTGTATCACACCCACAGTGGACCGGAATCACAACCCACCTTTCTTCCATACAAAAGTTCCTATTTACACGTGAGGATTGTCATCCCTCAGAAGATAGACGAGTCCTATGGGAACGTTTGAGTACCCCATATTCTACTCAAATGCAGATGACCGATCCAGAAACCTCTACCATATACCCAAAGTGTTTACAGAAGCTTAAAATGCCTATGTCCTCATCTTCACCCCCCTCATCTCTACCAAATACCTCATCCAACTCTATTAGCCTAACCAAATCTTCCCCTATGATTGGGACCTCACCAATACCCAGTTTAACACACCCACCCAAACGGCTAGATTTATCTAAAAATAAAGTCGTCCATACACTTAGGAGACAGACTCAATCTCCTCAACCTATGCCTCTATCACAACTAAAACCATCGTCATCACACCTACCTTCCATATTGGGACCTCATCCCTCCACCTTGCATCAATATATCATACCTCCTGCGTTTTCTTTAAAATGACCTACGCCTTCTGCACCCATACAGAGATCCAAGGGTATATCAACACCGTCATCCCATGTATCCTATCCGCCTATCAATCCTAAAAAAATTCCATCATCAAAAGATTTGTTTGCTGTCACTCCTATTGATCCGTGGTTGTTTTCTGATACCACATCATCTGTGGCCTCATCATCTAACCAGCTAAACATAGCTTCTACGCCAAAGAAGCCACGTTTAGTTAAATCCCATTATCAAAATACCTTGGCTAAACCACCACCCATACAAATCAACCATACCCCGTCATTACCAAAAACTACCCAGTCAATAGCCTCATCTTCCTCTAACTTTGACCCACTCAAAGGGTCTTACGCCAAAATCCTTGCTATATTGGTGGAGAATGCGACCATTTCCCTACCCCCACTTAGACCTTATGATCCATCTAAACCTCGACCTATAGGTTATGATGAGTCTAAAATCTGCGCTTACCACCGCACACCAGGACATGATGTAGAAGGATGCAAAGTGTTGAAAGCCATACTTCATCAGTCACCTCTCTCAGACAGAAAGGTTAAACAAGACAACTTACGAAGGGAGAAACCTTTAGCTTCAATCTCCTCTCCTATACCACCTGTCCTCACTTCATCAAAATCTATCATTATTACAAGCCCACCTCTCGAAGACCATGACTTATCCCTACCATCTTCCTCCTCTCGTGTTCACGAGATCAATATGATTAGTGTTGCTACTAGAGGGCAAAAAATAATGGGAAAGCGAAAGAAAAAACACCTGCGGCCTCTCTTTCTCTGTCCACCATCCCGATCACACAACCACCTAAAGTGGTTATTTGTGGACTCACCTACCCCATCTCTGATGGAGTTTCCCACCGTACCATGATCAAACAGCTTCACCAATCACCTATAAAAATGACACTGTATGATCTCATTCAAACTTCTGAATCTCATCGACAAGCTCTCGTTGAAATCCTTCAAGGGATAGAGGTCTTACCTAATGAAACCTTTCCTATTACCTCCATTCTAACACCCAATCACGTTGCTTCACTCACCAAACAACCTATCTCCCTAACCACTTCTGTCTCTTTACAGCAAGCCGCTGCTGTCAATTTCTCCGAAGACGAAATTATCGACTTTGGTGCAGAAGATCTTGACCCTGCTCTGTTCATCTCAGCTTATGTCCAGGACATTCAGGTACGTCGTGTTATGATTGACGGGGGCGCTAGCCTAAACATCATATCTTCAAAATCCTTCCAACAAATGAATATCCCTTCTAGCTGCATGTGTGCCAACCCCATTATGTTGCGGTCATTCAATGATGCTATTACTTCTACCTTAGGTACCGTGATCCTTAACATTCGTGTAGGGCCACGCACTTTACCCGAACTCTTATATGTCCTTGAGGGAGAGTTCCAATACAATATGTTGTTAGGCCGCCCTTGGATCCGGGCTATGGGATGCGTTCCCTCCACCTTACATAGATGCATAAAATTTGAGTACGAGGGGAAGTCCTACACCGTAAAAGCTGATCCTCCCCCCTTCAAAACCTGCAATATGTTATATCGCCCTAATGATGTGCTTGTACCAGTCAAGACACCCATTCATCCAACCCAACCATCCACTTCAACCACACCTCTACCATCCACTTCAACCACACCTCTACCATCCACTCCAACCGCACCTCTACCATCCACTTCAACCGATGAAACAGCCGTCGCAAATACCACTTCCTTTCCCGTAGACAACATCCCAACCTCAGACCCCTTAGTAGATGTTTTTCAACTCCTTACGCTGGGGGAGTACCACCTATATAACGTTAGTTCTTTCCATACCCCATAGGAGTACGGACAGTTACACGCACATCCTACCTATGACCATCGCGTGGGGGAGGTAATCTCTTACGGACCACCTAATTTCCACACCAACCTAACGTATGGGGGTGTCAACGCATCCTTCGTTACCCCTGAACCTCCTCTTGGGGTGGTTCCCTTCCAATCCGATTTTCAATACCTGAAAAATCATCATTTCGCCCTCACCTTCTTGACTCGCTGTGCTTGGAAAGGCTTTGGTTTTGGTCTTTATGAACAAGGCCGACATACAATCATTCCCGTGACTACACGCAAACACAATGATGGTAGTGGTCTTGGATTTCCTAAAACACTTACACTGGAGAAACCTCGTGTCAGTTGTATCCTGGAAGATGATGACGTCACCCCTACCAAACCATCATCACCCATTTTGCATTCTTCACCCACAGAGTCGATAGACCCTAAATCTATCCCTCCTAACTTTTTTTTTTCATAAATGCTATCTTCCTAGGTCCTCTCACTTATCAACACAATAATGAGGACCCATCTTCTCTTCCCCTTCTGTATCCAGACATGATCGAAGAGGATTCACCTTCAATTAATGTTGTTGAGTGCCAGGATGACGACTCCATCCTCACTTACCTTGGTGCGGACGACTCCTATATTCAACGCACCTTACCATTCAAAACTCAAACCATGTTGAATGAGTCGACTATAGATATCAACATCCACACAGAGGAGGATCATCACATTATGAAGATTGGACAATCCCTTAACACATCAAAAAAAGCCGCCTTTACTACCTTTCTCTGTACCCGTAACCAAGCTTTCGCTTGGTCCTACGCTGACATGCCAGGAATTGATCCTGACAATGCTGTCCATAACATCACCCTAAAACCTGATTCCAAACCAGTTAAACATAAACTAAGAAAAATGCATCCACGCATTGCCCTCTTGGTCAAAGAAGAGCTTCAACAACTCCTTTATGTTTCCTTCATCTTGCCTATTGACTATCCTTAATGGATTTCTAACATCGTACCTATCACTAAAGCGACGGGGGGACTTCGGATATGCACATATTTCTGAGACCTTAACCTCGCTTGCCCCAAGGATGACTTCCCCCTCCCAAGTATTGATCAACTTGTTGATCTCACTGTGGGCCATGAGATGCTTTCTCTCATGGATGGATTTTCGGGATACAATAAAATTTTGGTAGCCCCATCCGATCAACATAAAACTGCCTTCATAACTCCTTGGGGAACCTTCTGTTATTGTGTCATGCCATTTGGCCTTAAGAATGCTGGCGCAACCTATCAGCGGCCTATGACTTACAATTTTCATGACATTATGCACACTATCCTTGAGGATTATGTCAATGATATTCTTGGCAAATCTAAACATCACAGTGAACATCTCGATGTTTTAACCATTATTTTCGATCGCCTGTTACAATATTCTGTCCGTCTTCAACCAAAGAAATGTATCTTTGGTGTCATTTCGGGAAAACTTCTTGGTTTTATTGTCTCTTTGCATGGAATTGAGGTCGATCCATCTAAATTCAAAGCTATCCTAGAAATGCCCCCACCCAAAAACCTCAAACAATTTCGTAGGTTGCAAGGTAAACTCCAATCTATCTGGCGTTTCATCTCTCAACTCTCAGATTGATGTCAACCTTTCCATCACCTTCTTAAAAAGGACATTGCCTTTCAATGGAGCAAAGAGTGTCACCAATCCTTTGAAGCTCTCAAAGCCTATTGTTTCGCACGGAATGTTTCAGTTCTGTGGAGTAGACTTGCTTCTATCCCTTCATTCCTTTGAGAAACAGATAAGGGTTAGGGCTAGGAGGAATACCTGTTGAATGTTGAGATGGTGTGCGCGTACCGTAGAGAAAGACCAGATCGACTGTGAAGAACTCCTTTTTGTCTTGGAAGGACTACCTGCAAGTAAGAATACAAGACCACCAGATTTTAATTAGACAATAAATGAGGGAGCTGCCTTAGGCCCAGGAAATATAAAACTTCCTTTCAAAGGTGGTCAGTTCCCCTTTTAATATGAATTAACAAAAATGATAACAAAGAAAGCTATTGCAAAATCATGATTTAGGTGCCTCATTACAAAGCAATAGAGGCTAAACTATCAATAATAAAACATCATGTTGCTTGTTCGGTTGCTGGTCATTAATACATTTAGGTTGAGTTACAGGGATAAACCATACTGGATCTGAGGTTGTTAGGTGACAAATAGGCGAGAGGAAGGTTTTGGGGTATAAATCACAATGACCGATGCCAGTCACTAGATAACCGACCGCAGTTAGAGAACCGCTACCGGTAGGGGATAAACGACACCGATAGGGTCAGCAATCTAGGTGCTTCTGGATAGAGGTTGGTTGTAGGGTGATTGTGGGATTATTAAGACTGGTGGATGGTTGAGGGGAATAGTGAGAGGACAGGGAAGACTCAGAGTGTGATAAAATGGTCTTCTGGGAAATACAAGGATGTATGGATGAAGTTTAAGTGCAAGGTGCTAGTAGGTGGTAGATCTAGGAATGAGTTTATAATTACTATCAATCCATAGGCTCAAGAAATGGTGCTTAGAAACATACGAGACACTACTTACTCGTTCCTGATGAAGATGCAAGTTCTAGGACTATGATGACGGAGACAGGGCTCAAGTAGGATGATCTAACAATCCAAGATGAGTTATCTCCTCTTCTGATGCTCGGATGAATGTAACTGGGCTTTGGTTATTCAGTTACAGTCTTGGGCTTGATGTCCTTCTCTGCAAACTTCTTTCTTTTCTTCACTTGTCTCTGCTCGACCAAGTAAATCCGGATCCTTTCAATGATTTCTCCTCTTCTCGATCAAATGAAAAATTTGATCCTTTGTTTTTGGTTGGAAGTGGTCATTTACAGGGGACCGATGGCGGTTACGCAACCGACGGCGGTTGAATAGGAACCGGTATCAGTCAGGTCAAAGTGGGCTATATTTTGTAAAATAGCCAGCTTTCCCTCCTTTTCTCCCGAGGGATTAGTTGCGGGCTTGGTCAAGTCATTATGAGGTTGGTTTTAGTTGCGGGTCAGGAGTAATTAGTCATGGGTGTGGATGTGGACCAAGTTATAGGTCTTGATTAGGTTAGTTTAGGGTTAAGACTAGGTCATGATGAGGTGGCAAAATGAGGTGGCAGGTATGGTGACGTGGATTTATTAATTATAAGGTAATTAATAAATAATCGTGTAAGGTTTAGGTGATGAGGTTAGGTTGGGAAATGAGATGCGGGGCATAGGGTGTCGTAAGACACAAATTTGGTGTCTACATTTAGCCCCTTGTTGTCATGTAGATTGTCTTGTTAAAGCTGTACGAACAATAATAAGAAGTGGTTACCCCTGTTAAGGGTATAGGTAATCCCCCTCAAATCTATCACAGATTGAGGTAGCGTGAAATCAGGGATAGGGTTGATAAAGGGTAAATGGTGTTTAGATAATGGTAAGATGGTGGGGTAGGTCCAAGGAAGTAGACACACGTTGACATGCAGTAGTGTGACCAGGGTACATGATTTGAAGAGCAAACAAGCAATTCATAGGCAAAGGTCGATAGTTTATCCAAACAAGGGTGATATAATCCTGGTATCCAAGGCATAGGAAGTAGCTCCAGGGGATATAATGGGTAAGGTACAGGAACGTTTAGGCATGTTCGGCAATACCAAATGGTTGGTTTGGTTGAGATAAATGTCACGGTCTTGGTCTTGGAAAAGTTGGTCGACTGATCAAGTCAAGGACCCTAATCATGCTAAAACACGAACAGGTGAGCTCAATTGAAAAAAAAGCTACATGATGGGTGGATAAAATTGTATTGTGTTGATGTTGGGCGAGGTATTTAATTGGTGCAGCCTTAGGTCAGGCCAAATGGTTGGGTGCGGCCTTGGGTCGGGCCAAATGGGTTGGTTCTAGCCTTGGGTCGGGCCAAATTGGTTGGTTCCGGCCTTGGGTCGGGCCAAATTGGTTGGTTCCGGCCTTGGGTCGGGCCAGATGGTTGGTTACGGCCTTGGGTCAGGCCAAATTGGTTGGTTATGGCCTTGGGTTGGGCCAAATTGGTTGGTTACGGCCTTGGGTCGGGCCAAATTGGTTGGTTGCAGCCTTGGGTCGGGCCAATGAAGTTAACAAAGGGTGTTCAGCCAAGGTGGATATAGGCGATGTTGTGAGAAATGGCGATTAGTAAATAAGGTTAGAAATTGGGGAAGAGGTGGGATAAAACCACTATCGATTGTCTATGACCGATATTGGTTATGTGACCGATACCGGTTCCTTAGGGCACAATATAACCGGTATCGGTTATAGGTCGAAAACCTATAAAAAGAAAAAATATGGCCTGTCATTGTCATATTGTTAATTTGAAACCCAATTTGAGTTGTCTGAGGTGTATTGTTGAGATTGGAGTATTTTTTGGTTGAGGTGGCGCTATTTGAGTGGAGAAGTGAGTGGTTGGTGGACCCTAGTGAGTAGGAGGCAGCATTTGATTGGTGGAGGACCCAGCAGAGGAGAGTTTATAGCCATGGCTCAGCCAGGAGGAGAAGGAGGTGCTGGACCATTTGGACCACCACCACCCATCCCACCACGATGACGTGTCATCGTACCGGTAGGTTCGAAACCCTTCATTGTGTGAATTTGATGTTGTTAGGCTGTATTTGGGGTTTGGGTAGGAATTCAAGGTTTTTGAGAAAATAATTAATAAATGGAAATTATTTGAAAAAAGGAGAGGGTAGATAGGTGAAATAGGCCAAGGTGGCAGGGTGGGTAGGTTTTTAGGGTGTTTGGATGGGTAGAAAGGGAAAAAAAAGGCAAAATTCAATTTGGGGGGCCACGTCGGGTTCGGCTCCAGGTTTTAACATTGACCGATGTTGGTCGCTAAGCGACCGGCATCGATCACATTTTTTGCTTTGGAGGTGAGTTGTATATTGACTGGCGTCGGTCATATGGCGACCGGGGTCTGTGGAGATAGGTCGAGTCGAGATTATTGACAGTTATTGCGGCCTACGTGCCGGCTTTGTATTATTATGAGATCACAGAGGCCCCTATGCAGGGCACATTGTATATTTTGAAACTTTTGATATATAGATATGATGATTTTGACCCACATGCTATGTTTAAAATGTTTTAATTTTTTTGTTGATGGTTTTTGATATTTAATGTATGATGAGTTTGATCCACATGGTTTATATATTGATGGTGTTGATGTCTTTTGTTGATGGGATGTATGTATATATAGATGATGAGTTTAATTGACATGTTGTGTTATGAAATGTTGTAGGTGTTTTGTCGCTGGTTTGTGAAATTGAATGTATGTAGCTACTGAGTTGGATCAAAATGGTGTATAGATTGATGGTTTTTTGATATCGTTTGTTGATGGCTTGTTTGTTTTTGTAATATAGATAGATGATATTGATGAAATTGTGATGAAATATGGATTTGATGAAAAATTATAGATAATGGTGCTGTTTATGCAGGAAAAAGGGACGGGCACCACAAAAATTTGCAAAAATGAAGAAACGGTTTAGGTTTAAGCAAAAAGGGGACCCATGACCGATATCGGTTATGTAACCGATGTCGGTAGTTAGATGACCGATAGCGGTTATGTAACCAATATTGGTTATCCCAGAATGATTTTCTTAAAAATAGAATTACTTGGTTGGCAACTTAAGTTCTTATTTTAGCATTCTTATTTTTAGATGCATGTAACAAGTTAAATATGTGAATGCGACGCTGTTTAACGACTGATACAGGTAATTGCATGAAAGAATTTGAGTGATAAGGAGGGAAGAGACATGTGAAGTGAGTGTGGGCTGAGATTCAGAAGGCAGAAAGACAAGTTATATTTAAAGAGGGTGGTGAACATGGCTGAAAAAGGAGAAGCATCCAGCAGGTAGGGACGAGGGGGAAGACATGTTCCACCCCAAGCTGCTGCATCCCGAGAGGTAAACTGTTTGGTTGTAATTTGATTCTTGCATGTTTTGTGAATAGGATGAGAGAATTGTAAGTGGGTAAAGAGGAGAAATAAAAGGTGATAGGAAAGGGTTGGGGATGGGGTGAGTGCTATGGGGTAGGTAAATAGGGTGGTCACGTATGTTTTTAGGTATAAATAGGAGTAAATGGGAAAAATAATTATCGTAGGTGTATGTTTTAAGCAGGGTAGGTATATTTTTGACAGTGACCGGTATCGTTTAGAAATAACCGGTATTGGTTATTCGTAACCGATATCGGTCACTGTAAGAGTTTTCAGAACTTGAGAAAAAATCCGTAGAGATTTGTTCTTTTGAATAATTATGTGTCGTTTTGATGTATGCAGGCAGAAGCAGGGTTAAAGATGAATGATACTGTGCCAGCGTTGTTGTCACGAATCCGAGCGGATGTAACACCAGCTGAATGGGCATTGATAAATCACTTGGGGTTAAGTGGAATCCGCTATTATTCAAGAATCATGCGTAACCATGCTATGTTGCAGGCGTTGATTGAGAGATGGAATCTAGAAAAGAATACCTTCTATCTGCCAACAGGGGAGATGACAGTGACTTTGGAAGATGTGTTTCGTATTTTGAGACTCGCAATGATAGGAAAAACAGTATATCAGGTGCTGCCTAGCACGGGGCGAGCAGCAATAACAGCAGTATTTGGGTCAGTTGCACGAGATTTGACACAGCAAGGTTTATCTTTTACGTATGGTACAATGTATGCAACACACCCTAAGGAAACAAGGTTGGCCGTGCTATTAATGATAGCGGTGGGGTATTATGCATTACCGAGGGCAGAGGGGGGAAGATTTCCAAAAGTGTTGATGAGTGTTATTTGGGAAATGATAGAAATGAGCGTGACTTTCGCATGGGCACCCGCATATCTGGTAGAGTTATATAGGGGTCTATGGGCCTGCAAGCGAAAACAGAGGACGACACCGGATTGTTCATACTTATTACATTGTTGGGCCTATGAGCACATTATTTGTGTGCGTCCAATAGGCTGACCTATCGAGTCGGGAGAGGAAGGAGTGCAAAGGTTGGGATTCAGACGATGGGTCCAGACAGAACAAGAAGTGAGATCCCGGGCCGTGATAGATGACATCGAGTATTATAGACAGGTATGGGAGATGGTGACGATTGTGGATATTTGTTGGACGCCTTACGGCAACTATATGGTGACAGAGCACATAGCTGAGGAGTTGAGGGGTGTAGAGCGATTGAGGTGGATCACAGGGCACAGGTCGGGTGAGTACGAGAGGATTCCTCTAGATCACGTGCGGTGAAATATTGGGTTCATTCAGGATATACCTATGACATATAGACCATACATGAGGATCGAAACCGAGGTAGCATTCTCACCTCCCCGGCCTACACCTCCAGAAGGGCCAGAAGAGATAGCAGCCGATCGTAGGGTAATGGATGCGGGAACGACAGAGGCCTATAGAGTATGGTGGGTAGCAGAGCTGCGAGGTGCACGTGAGCGCCCAGACATAGCTGCGATTACAGCGGAGAGAGATCATCTGTAGGATTTGGCTCACCAGCTTCAAACACAGGTGAATGAGACAAGGGGATTGTTAGAGGTTTCACAGTTACGAGTGGAGAGACTGGAGGCAAGATTCCTCCACGCAAGAGGACGTATTCATATGTTACAGGAGATATTGGTGGATCAGTGGGAGGAACCAATGGCAGTGGCACCTTTGAGGATGGAGAGGCCAACTGAGGGTCATCGATGATCACGATCACCACCTGATTCGGGAGGAGGTGCAAGGATCTAAGTGAATTTCATAGGAATATAAGAATAAATAAGGATGTCGACTTGCGAGTCGATGATAGAGAAGATGTATTTGTTTAACATCTAAAATAAAACTAAAGATGTATGTGGTTGTGAGTGATGATAATAATAAGAATGGTTGTGTTTTAAATGTTGTTTTTGTTTTGTTTGAAAAAGGATAAAGATGAATGTTGGCAAATAGAAATACAAAAAAAATATTTATATTTACAACACATGATAGGGTATGGTAAGGGATGGTCGAGCTAACCTTGGGAGACCCCATGTCTCCTAAGTGCTGCCTACATAGCCCATTGCACAAAGCAAGGAAGGGCCTTAGACCGATGTAGTTCTCCCTTAGGACCAGGGAGAGGTGATTTTAGCCAATTTGGTTGTGGTTAGGAAATTTGTTGGTTGGAAAAAATTTGATGTTGGTAGGGTAATGTAGTTGTTGTTGGCAGGGTAATGTTGTTGGTGTAGGTATAGGGGAAGAGAAAGTTAGCATACCCAAGTAGTAGGGAATCGTGTCCTGATTAAGGTCAACACACAATCCTAGAGTCGAGAAAAAATAGGCCAGAGTGTCCCGTAGTTGAGGAGAGCTAAAAAAACCACATAATAATGTAGGATGAGCTTGAATCCCTAGGTACCTTGCATAGGCGAGAAGTTGATAGGTGAAAAGAGTGGTATAATCACAATATATCAGATATACGTCACGTCCCTTGAGTTTTGTTGCTTTGAAAAATTGTGAGGTGAGGTGGTTGATGTGGACGAGGGTGCAGAGAACTTATTATAAGGTTATTATTCTGACGAAAGAGAACCAAACCTAAATAGACAAGTCCATGACTCAAAAGTACTTTTAAGTACTGCTTTATTTTTATTTTATTTTGGCGGATATTTAATGATCGATGCGGGAAGTCTACATGGGATATGTATTTTGTTGTTCTCTGAGGTCTTCACAAATCTGATCAAGGTGAGAAGCTTCTAAGAAAGGCTGACTGTGTATAGCTATCCTTCAAGGGAGCATTCTACTTATAGTAGCAGATGCGGTGTTTATGTATAGTTGTCCTTCGGATGTTATCAAGCCGCTTAGGTGGGTGTGTTAGACTGGGTATTGGTGAGGTCCCAAGCGTAGGGGAAGATTTGGTTAGGTTAATAGAGGTGGATGAGGTATTTGGTAGAGATGAGGGGGGTGAAGATGAGGACATAGGCATTTTAAGCTTCTGTAAACACTTCAGGTATATGGTAGAGGCATCTAGATCAGTCATCTGCATTTGAGTAGAATATGGCGTACTCAAACGTTCCCATAGGACTTGTCTATCTTCTGGGGAATGACTGTCTTCAGGTGTGAATAGGAACTTTTGTATGGAAGAAAGGTGGGTTGTGATTCTGGTCCATTGTGGGGGTGATACAGGGGGTAGATGAGTCACTGTATCAATGGGCGTTAAGAGGTCAACCGGTCGCTGAAAAGATTTAGGCGATGAAGAAAAAATAGGTAGGAGGGCGTGTTTGAGAGGATCCGTCATGTTTAAAGAATGTGGTGATGTCGGTTCAAGAGGTTTTTCATCTAAGGATGACAAAAGAAGTGGCGAGCCTTCTTCTTGTACAGCAAGAATGGTAGAAGGAGACGTTTGGGAAATAGATAAATTAGATAACATCCGCTCATAGTATTGCAAGGATGTGGTGTAAGAAGGCTCATTTGTGAGAAGGGAACTCTGGGCAGTTAATTCCTTGATGGGCAAAGGAACGGCAAGGATTTTAGTTTGTCTTGATGGCGAGGAAGGGGGTTCGGTTTACTGCGTTAGTGAAGAGGCTTGATTCAGAATTTGTTCGATAGAGGTTTGTGGCTGGGAATCGAAGACTGCATGGATCTCATGAAAACTCTCCTCAGCTAAGATATCTTGATTTATGTTACTGTTAGAAGAATGATTCAGGAATGGTTTGTTGAATATTTTCAAATTTCGGTTAGCAGGGGCGTTAGGATTATCGAGGGCTATATCCCCCGCATCAACCATTTCCTGCACTATGTTTTTCAACATCTTGCAGTTTTCATGACTGTGTCCCTTCACGCGGTGGAAGTTACATAAGTCATTTTCTTTATACCAAGAAGGTATGGCGCAAGTGGAATCAAACCCGGAGTGAGGTTTAACAGGAGGTAAGGTAATGTCTCCTGCTTTAATAAATTTTTCCAATATCACACCATATGTTTCTCCCAAGGGAGTGTAGTTGATGGGCTCTGCTTTATACTTATAGGTGGTTTTTGGCGGGGTATTAGACGGTGGTTGGGATTTTACCATCACCGCGTGCATGGCCCCTTTTGATTTCAAAGCAGTCGATGGGTGAGGATTGGTGGTGTTAGGTTTTTTGGTGGAATCTTGGGTTCAGAAAGTGGGGTTTTTGTTGCGCAACCACAATTTCTCTTCCTCTAAGGATCGAATCTCTAGTTTTCGAGCCATAGTAAAGGCCTCGTCAAATGTACGGAAAGTTTGAATTTGGAGGGTAGGAGAGATGTGCTTAGCGCAGGCCCGCGTAAACAGTTCGATAAGTTCGGCCTAAGGCAAGGCATACGTAAGTTGGTTGATAAGGCCCCGCCATCGTCCAACGAAATCTACGATAGATTTGTTTTCAAATTGTCGGATGGCATAGAGGTCGGTGATAGATACTTTCTTGGCAATGTTAATGGAGAAATGATCCAAGAAAGATTGGGCTAGCTTGTTAAAAGAGAAGATTGAGTGCTGGGTTAAAGCACTATACCACTCCAAGGCGGGTCCTGATAAGGACATGGGAAAGGTGCGGAGTAGTAAAGCATCGTCGTGAGCAATCAGATAGCAGGCATGTCTAAATGATCGCAAGTGTTGTTGAGGGTCCTCCTTACTATTAAAATGGGTAAATTTTGGTAATTCCCATTGAGGAGGATATGAATGAAGGGGGAAAGAAGGGTGGATAGGCTCCCGACAAACTTGCTCATATGTCAAGGCACTACGACTTCCTGAAACAGAAGCCTCCAAATTTTGCATTTTGTCCATCATTTGTTTAATTAAATCAGGAGTTGGATGAGATGATGGTGGGGTTATGGTAAAAGGAGGAAAATGGGGACAAGGGCCACTGCTAGACAATGGTGGGGTTAAATGTTGATAAGGTATGGAGGAAAAATGTGTCAAGGCAACTGAATAGGGATGTCCTATATAAGACATTGAGGTTACCGGATATGTGTGTGGAAATGAAAAGGTGGGTGGAGCTTGAGAAGGAAAGCTCATGTGGATAGGTGGTAGAGAGCAAGTCATGAACGGAACAGTTTGTAAGGGAGATGAGGTAGGAGCAGTCGGCGGTAATGAAATGTTGGGCCCAAGATTAACCAAAGGAAATCCAATCTGTGCCGTATGAACCCCTGAAGCTGCTGAGTTAGGGGACGGGACTAAGGATGCAGAAGGTAAAGCGGAGTTATCAGGCAAAGAGGGAGCTAAATGAGTAGCTATACTGATAGGCATGCCAACAAGGAGTTGACCGTCGGGTGTACGGTCAGGGGCATGAGACAAATAGTATTGTACAGCGCTAGGATTAGCATCCAGAAATTTGGAAAATTCTTTATCTCCTACAGGAATTTTAGGAACCTCCCTGGTATCTGTAGGATTCCCTATAGAATGTGAAGGGGGTGATTCAGGCAAAGGCACAGAGCAAGCATGTGAAACCATGGCGGCGTCTTCCTTTCGAGTGATAACAACCATGGATAGGAGTACACAGTAGGGTTTCTTTCTATCAGGAACAGAAACAGATAAGAAGATGTTTGAAATTGGTAGGTTGTTGGTTTGTCAGGATCTGTAAAAGACAGTAACTGATATCGGCCAGATAACCGATGTCGGTCAGGCTATAGCTGGCGTCGGTAAGCTAACCGATGTCGGTATAATAGAACTGGTGCAAGAAGTAGTAAGAAGTTGTTGATTTGGTGTTAATAGTAATTAATATGCCTACCAAACTATTCTGTAGTGATCACAGAAAACAGTGTATGATAGAGAAATAGAACGGAAAACAAGCAAGAATGCACAAACAAATTAATAAACTAACCCTAGGGTTAATTTTAATCAATTTGGGCTTATGCCTTTAGACGCAGAATGATGTCAAACCTAAACAAAATACTTAGGGGAAATATCAAGTTTTTTTTGGCTTATAAGGTTACCTCAATCAGGCAGAGGAATACCGCGGAAAAAGGGGGATGTTTTGAGCTGTTGTGTTAATTATGAAGTGATTCGGTATGTGTTGTGTAGTGAAAGTAAGATTAATTTCCTTTCAATACCGTGGAAATCACCCCCACGTGTACGACCTGTTACTTAGTCTATGTTTACTAGAATTGAAAACAGCAAGCAAGAATGTACTGCACATGTTTTAAACCCAAATCGAAAATGATATTCGATGAAGAAAACAAGATGACTTTCACTAATGCCAAAACTGGGAAAGCAAGACAAATTATTTTACTGAATATAACAAAAACAGCAAACAACAAGTATGCTCCCCAAATGAAAGCAAGCAAGAGAAACAGAAACCTGAAATGGGTCCCACCGGGCATGCCAAAATGCTTCGCACGGAATGTTTCGGCTCTGTGGAATAGACTTGCTTCTATCCCTTCATTCCTTTGAGAAATACATAAGGGTTAGGGCTAGGAGGAATACCTGTTGAATGTTGAGATGGTGTGCGTGTACCATAGAGAAAGATCAGATCAACTGCGAAGAACTCCTTTTTGTCTTGGAAGGACTACCTGCAAGTAAGAATACAAGACCACCAGATTTTAATTAGACAATAAATGAGGGAGCTGCCTTAGGCCCAGGAAATATAAAACTTCCTTTCAAAGGTGGTCAGTTCCCCATTTAATACGAATTAACACAAATGATAACAAAGAAAGCTATTACAAAATCACAATTTAGGTGCCTCGTTACAAAGCAATAGAGGCTAAACTATCAATAATAAAACATCATGTTGCTTGTTCAGTTTCTGGTCGTTGATACATTCAGGTTGAGTTACAGGGATAAACCAGACTGGATCTGAGGTTGTTAGGTGACAAATAGGCAAGAGGAAGGTTTTAGGGTATAAATCACAGTGACCGATGTCGGTCACTAGATAACCGACCGCGGTTAGAGAACCGCTGCCGGTAGGGGATAAACGACACCGGTAGGGTCAGCAATCTAGGTGCTTCTGGATAAGGTTGGTTGTAGGGTGATTGTGGGATTATTAAGACTGGTGGATGGCTGAGGGGAATAGTGAGAGGACAGGGAAGACTCAGAGTGTGATAAAATGGTCTTCTGGGAAATACAAGGATGTAGGGATGAAGTTTAAGTGCAGGGTGCTGGTAGGTGGTAGATCTAGGAATGAGTTTATAATTACTATCAATCCACAGGCTCAAGAAATGGTGCTTAGAAACATACGAGAAACTACTTACTCGTTCCTGATGAAGATGCAGGTTCCAGGACTATGATGACGGAGACAGGGCTCAAGTAGGATGATCTGACAATCCAAGATGAGATATCTCCTCTTCTGATGCTCGGATGAATCTAACTGGGCTCTGGTTATTCAGTTACAGTCTTGGGCTTGATGTCCTTCTCTACAAACTTCTTTCTTTTCTTCACTTGTCTCTGCTCGGCCAAGCAAATCCGGATCCTTTCAATGATTTCTCCTCTTCTCGATCAAATGAAAAATCTGATCCTTTGTTTTTGGTTGGAAGTGGTCATTTACAGGGAACCAATGGCGGTTAAGCAACCGACGGCGGTCGAATAGGAACCGGTATCGGTCAGGTCAAAGCGGGCTATTTTTCGTAAAATAGCTAGCTTTCCCTCCTTTTCTCCCGAGGGATTAGTTGTGGGCTTGGTCAAGTCATTATGAGGTTGGTTTTAGTTGCGAGTAAGGAGTAATTAGTCATGGGTGTGGATGTGGACCAAGTTATAGGTCTTGATTAGGTTAGTTTAGGGTTAAGACTAGGTCATGATGAGGTGGTGAAATGAGGTGGCAGGTATGGCGACGTGGATTTATTAATTATAAGGTAATTAATAAATAATCGTGTAAGGTTTAGGTGATGAGGTTAGGTTGGGAAATGAGATGCGGGGCACAGGGTGTCGTAAGACACAAATTTGGTGTCTACACCTATCTCTTGCAGCCACCTGTGCTTATCCCACCTCAGGATGATCGCCCTTTCTACCTTTACCTTTCTGCCACTGACCATGCTATAGGAGCCATGCTCACACATCGGGACTTGGAACATCGAGAACAAGCCGTTTATTATATAAGTCGTACTCTCGTGTATTACGAGACTAGGTATACACATGTAGAAAAATTGTGCCTATCCCTATCATTCATAGCTACCAAACTCCGACATTACCTCCTAAATCATAAAACTTTTGTCATCACTAACACGGACCCCATTCATTATATGTACGCCAAACCACATCTAAACCAACACATCGCCCGATGGCTTATGCTCCTCGCTGACCTTGACCTTGAATTTATACACCAGAAGTCAATCAAAGGACAAACTATTGCAGACCAACTTGCGGAGGCCCCTTTACCTGGGGAAAAATTTACCAATTTTAATTTCCCCGAAAAACTCATCGCTACTCTTTCACTCAGGGAGGAGTCATATCTAATGACCCTATCCTTCGATGGATCCAAATGCTAGCGCGGCGGAGGAGCCGGCATTGTTCTCATTCCTCTTGACGCTGAGCCTATGACTCTTTCATTCTGGCTCGATTTCCCCTGCACTAATAATACAACGGAATACGAGGCCCTTGTTTTGGGTCTCCAGGTTGTGTTACACTTAGGTGTCAAATCTATCAATATTTTCGGTGACTCTCAATTGGTAGTCAACCAAGTTATGGGCATCTACCAATGTAAAACTGAGAAACTTCAAAAGCACAAACACTACGTAGATTCACTTTTGACCTTATTTACTCATTATTCTATCCAAACCATTCCCCGCTCCACTAACAAATTTGCGGATACTATGGCTTGCTTAGCCTCGCAATTTCCTGCCTCACCAACTGACTCTGACATATTCGTCTTGGTCCAACAACTCTTTTCCCCATCTTACTCGGCCCCGGTTGTTTGTATGATAAATAATGTGTCTGCTAATTTACAGGATACCTGGTATCACCAATTTCACGACTACCTTACAACCTCTGTTCTCCCACCTGACCTAACGAGTACCGGAAAACATGCTTTTCTTAAAAGTGTTTCTCGTTATGTCATCATGTGGGGACTCCTTTATAAACGTGGCTTTGATGGCATCCTCCTTCGATGTCTAACCGGCGCGGAGGTCACCTATAGCATCCGACAAGTCCATGACGGTATTTGTGGTGGATATTTTAGTGGCCTGGCCATGGCCAAACGGATCCTTCGCCTAGGCTATTATTGGCCTACTCTTAATAACGACCGCTTCAAATATGTTAAGCATTGTGTTATGTGTCAACAACATGCCAACCTTCAACATACTCCTAGCCATCCGCTACAGGTCGCATGAGATCTTTGGCCTTTCTCACAATGGGGTTTAGACCTTATTGGTGAGATTCATCCGCCCTCTTCGCAACGTCACCGATGGATAATCACAGCAACCGAATATTACACAAAATGGGTGGAGGCCATTCCACTCATTTCAACCAAAAAAGAAAAAATCATCAAATTCGTTAACCATCACATTATCTGTCATTTTAGTGTTCCTCATTGCTTGATAACAGATAATGGTAAATCTTTCAAAAATAAGTTGTTACAAGACCTTTGTGACAACTTTGGTATCAAACTTAGTTTCTCATCACCTTACTATCCACAGGCCAATGGTCAGGATGAATCTTGTAATAAAACCCTAACCAAAATCCTCATGAAAGTTGTTAATGATTCCAGAAGAAATTGGCATGATCACATCCCCTTTGCCCTTTGGACTTATCATACTAGCATTCGTACCTCCACTAATGCCACACCTTTTTCTTTGGTATATGGTACCGAGGCTGTCTTGCCTCTCGAAATACAAATACCCTCCCTCAAAATATCTCTTCAGGATATTCTCACCAACGATGATTTCCGCCAAGAGCGGTTAGCCCAATTAGAGCTTCTTGACGAGCGTCGTCTTACGCCTCTTGACCACCTTCAAATCTATCAAAAACGCATCAAGGGTGCTTATGATAAGCAACTTCATGAGTGTACCTTTAAGGTTGGTGATCTTGTCCTCAAAGAGAATCAACATGTAACCAAGCTAGAAAAGAGCAAACGTGGAAAATTTGCTCCTAATTGGATTGGGCCTTACATTATCACTCACACTTATAGATTAGGAACTTATCGTTTAGCTTCGCTTAATGGTAAACCTGAGCCTGAACCCCTTAATGCCTTGCTTCTTCGACCATTCTACTATTGAATTTAGTGTTATATCACTTCTTATCTACCTTGCGCTCATCCCTTGAGCTCATTTACCACCGCATACACTTTGTTTCCTACATCTCAAAATCAAATCAAGCTCACATGGTTTGATTATCACCTCCCCTTCAATATTCCTTCCTCTTTTTAGTCTAGTCCATGACTTCAAAGTATCAAAATGACACATTCTTAATTAAACACTTATGGTATTTTCTTGATTCAAACTTCTTACAAAACTAGATGCTTTATGCCCAACGGACATCTAGACCTCTAAATTATACATAGACTGCTCCCTCAAAGGACAACTATATTCCAAACTATTAATGTTATTGTATATAGACTGCTCCCCCGAAGGACAGCTATACACAAACGCCACATCTGCTACTATAAGTAGACTGCTCCTGTGAAGGACAGCTATACACAGTCAGCCTTTATCAGAAGCTTCTCGCATTGATCAGCTTCATGAAGACCTCAATAGTAACAAAATACATATCCCATGTAGACTTCCCGCATCGATCAGTCTATGTCCAAAATACATAAAAAAAGTAGTATTCCAAAAAGCACTTTTGAGTCATGGACTTGTCTATTTAGGTTTGGTCCTCTTTCATCAGAATAATCACCTTGTAACAAGCTCTCAGCACCCTCACCCATATCTACCACCTCACCTCACCATTTATCAAAGCAACAAAACTCAAGGGACGTGACGTAATACCCGATATATTGTGATTATACAAATATTTTCACCTATTGACTTCTCGTCTATGCAAGGTACCTATAGGTTCAAGCTCATTCTACGTTATTATGTGGTTTGTTTAACTCTTCTCAACTATGGGACACTTTTGCCTCTTTTTCTCGACTCTAGGATTGTGTGTTGACCTTAATCAGGATACGGTTCCCTACCATGTGGGTAGGCTAACTTTCGCTTCACCTATACCTATACCAACATCGCCAATACCTTACCAAAACCAACAACATTACCCTATCAACATCAAATTCTTATCAAACAACACATTGCCTAACCACAACCAAATTGCCTGAACTCACCTCTCCCTGGTCCTAAGGGAGAACTACATCGGTCTGAGGCCCCTCCTTGCTTTGTGAAATGGGCTATGTAGGCAGCACTTAGGAGACATGGGGTCTCCCAAGGTTAGCTCGACCATCCCCTACCATGTGTTGTAAATATAAATATTTTCGTGTATTTCTATTTTGACAACATTCACCTTTATCCTTTTTCAAAACAAACCAAAACAACATTAAAAACACAACCACTCTTAGTATTATCATCCCTCCAAACAACATACATATTTAGTTTTTAGATGTTAAACAGATACATCTTCTCTATCATCGACTCGCAGGTCAGCATCCTTATTTATTCTTATACTCTTATGAAATTCACTTAGACCCTTGCACCTCCTCCCGAATCTGCTGGTGATCGTGATCATCGACGCCCCTCACTTGGCCTTTCCATCCTCAAAGGTGCCACTGCTATTGGTTCCTCCCACTGATCCGCTAACATCTCCTGTAACATACGAATACGTCCTCTCACCTAGAGGAATCTTGCCTCTAGTCTCTCTACTCGTAACTGTGAAACCTCTAATAATCTCGTTGTCTCATTCACCTGTGTTTGAAGCTGGTAAACCAAATACTGTAGATGATCTCTCTCCATTGTAATCACAGCTATGTCAGGGTGCTCACATGCACCTCGTAGCTCTGCGACCCACCATACTCTATAGGCCTCTGTCATTCCCGCATCCATTACCCTATGATCGGCTACTATCTCTTCTGGCCCTTCTGGAGGTGTCGGCTGCGGAGGTGAGAATGATGCCTCGGCGTCAATCCTCATGTATGGTCTATATGTCATAGGTATATCCTGAACGAACCCAAATTGTCGCCGCACGCGTTCTAGAGGAATCCTCTCGTACTCACTCGGCCTGTGCCCTGCGATCCACCTCAATCGCTCTACACCCCTCAACTCCTCATCTATGTTCTCTGTCACCATATAGTTCCCGTAAGGCCTCCAAAAAATATCTGCAATCGTCACCATCTCCCATACCTGTCTATAATACTCGATGTCATCTATCACGGCCTGGGATCTCGCCTCTTGTTCTGTCTGGACCCATCGTCTGAATCCCAACCTCTACACTCCTATTTCTCCCGACTCGATGGGTCAGCCTATTGGGCATGCACAAACTATGTGCTCATAGGCCCAACAATGTAATAAGTATGAACAATCCAGTGTCGTCCTGTGTTTTCGCCTGTAGGCCCATAAACCCCTGTATAACTTTGCCAGATATGCGGGTGCCCATGCAAAAGTCACGCTCATTTCTATCATTTCTAAAATAACACTCATCATTGCTTTTGGAAATCTTCCACCATCCGCCCTCGGTAATGCATAATACCCCACCGCTATCATTAATACTACTGCCAACCTTGTTGTCTCAGGGTGTGCTGCATACATTATACCATAAGTGAATGTTAAACCTCGCTGTGTCAAATCTCGTGCGTATGGACCAAATACTGCTGTTATTGCTCCCCGCACCGCGCTAGGCAATGCCTGATATACTGGTCTTCCTGTAATTGGGAGTCTCAAAATACGGAACACATCTTCCAACGTCACTATCATCTCCCCTGTTGGCAGATAGAAGGTATTCTTTTCTATATTCCATCTCTCAATCAACGCCTGCAACATAGCATGGTTACGTGCGATTCATGAATAATAGCGGATTCCACTTAATCCCAAACTATTTATCAATTCCCATTCAGCTGGTGTTACATCCACTTGGATTCTTGACAACAACGCTGGCACAGTATCATTCATCCTTAACCCTGCTTCCGCCTGTATACATCAAAACGACACACAATTATTCAATAAAACAAATCCCCACGGGTTCTTTTTCTCAAATTCTTGAAACTCCTACAGTAACCGATATCAGTTATAGAGAACCGATACCGGTTTACTAATCAATACCGGTTTTCTCTAACCGATACCGGTCACTGACAAAATATATAGCCTATTTAAAAACATACACCTACGATAATTATTTTGCCCGTTTACCCCTCTCTATACCTAAAAACATACATGAACACCCTGCTTACCTACCCCATAGCACTCACTCCATCCCAACCCCTTGCCTATCACCTTTGCTTTCTCATCTCTACCTTCTTACCTTCTCTCAGCCTATTCATCAAAACATGCAAGAATTAAAATACAACCAAACAGTTTACCTCTCGGGATGCAGCAACTTGGGGTGGAATTTATCTTCCTCCTCGTCCCTGCCTACTGGATGCTTCTCCTCGTTCAGCCATGTTCACCACCCTCTTCTGATATAATTTGCCTTTCTAACTTCTTAATCTCAACCCACACTCACTTCACCTGTCTCTTTTCTCCTTATCACTCAATTCTTTCATGCAATTACCTCTATCAGTTGTCAAACAGCGTCACATTCGCGTATTTAACTTGTTGCATGACTCTAAAAATAAGAACGCTAAAATAAGACCTTAAGTTGCCGCCCAAGATTTTCTAAATCTCATTTTGGAATAACCGGTATCGGTTACATAACTGATATCGGTCAACAAGCTACCGACGTCGCTTAGCTAGCCGATATCGGTCACATGGCTCCTTTTTCTTAAACCTGGATCTTCTCTTTATCTTTTGCAAAAATTTTGTTGTTGCGCCCGCTTCTTTTGCCTACATAACTACATCATTATCACTATTTGTCATCAGAATCAAATCAACACGTATATAAATACATCAAACCCATCAATATGTATACCATTTGGATCAAACTTATCATCTACATACATTCCATTTTTCAAAAAAAAAAAAAAAAACCATCGACAACATACATAAAACATTTCATATACACCATGTGGGTCAAAATCATCATATATATATATACATCAAAGGTTTCAAATATACAACTTACCCTACATAGGGGCCTCTGTGATCTCATAATAATACAAAGCCTGCACGCAGGCCGTAATAACTGTCAAAATTTCGACTCGGCTTGCAGGCCGGTCTTTCACATCAAAATTATACTCGGCTCACAGACCGGTATCAACTATACAACCCATACTCGGCTCGCAGGACGGTATATACAACAAGATGAATAAATGAATGAAAAAATCATATGTGGGCACGTAGGCCTCTCTATACATAACCAGTTCGCAAACCGGTGTCTCTATCCAATATCCAAAAAAAAAACTATCTCCTCTGCAGGGATACCTCAGCTCTCTCCACCACCCTCCGCCTGTCTCCCTGCTGGTCCCTATGCGGCCTCTCGCCTCCTCCTTGTAACGGACCCACCGGCTGTGGTTGTACTCCCCTGGGATCTCTGACTCCGAGAGGTCTCGGCTCTGTGCGCCGCATATGGCTGATAGTCAGCCCTGGTACCATCAAGAACATCCTGATAATACCGGGCCTCCGCTCTCGCCTCCATATAACAGGACCGTGCCACCATAGCTGCTGGGGCTGGTCCCCCAAATCCTAATAACAATGGCCCCTGTCCTACCAGTACACCCTGTGCCTGTGGCTGTGCCGGTGGCGGTGGTGGTACCTGTGCCTGTGGCTGCACCAGTGGCGGTACCTATACCTGTGCCTGTGGCTGTGCCGGTGCCGCTGGTGGTGCCTGTGGCGGTGCCTGTGGTGGTGCCTGTACCTGTGCCTGGGCTAGCTGCCCCTGTAAGACACCTATCTGTGCCTATGCAGTAGCAAGCTGCCCCTGTAACAACTGTACCTGTCCCCTGAGCTGGTCCCTCTCTACTATAATAGCCGCTAAGTCTGGTTGTATGGGCTGTGCTCTCCTTGCTGATCTCTCCCCTGCCCACCATACCAAAAATGATCCTGTGCAGCCGGTGTCGTCCACGGTATCATCTGCCGGCCTCTCTACTACCCAATCTGGGTCCATGGGCTGTGGTGCAGGCATGGGGCCTCTACATCCTCCCTCCGGTACTGAGGGAAGGGAGGTGGCTCATCCTGTCGTAGCCCCAACTTCTGTCGTACCCTCTCCAGGGGTATCCGCTCATACTCTCCCGGCCTCCGTCCTTCTATCCAAAAAGTATACTGGATCCAACGCAACTGTGATTGGGCTCCTCCGTGGGGCTGATGACCTCTGTAAGGCCTCCATACAATATCCAATGTGGTCATGCCCTCTAGAAAATGACGGTAGTAAGCTACATCCCGTCCGGCGAGCACCACTCGTGGCTGGCCCACGACCGCCAACCACCTCTGAAAACCATATCTGTATATCACCTATGGCCCTGGCTGCTGGGGCATCCCTACTGGTCGAATACATATGATGTGCTCATATGCCCAGCAGTGTAACAAAAATGTGGAACAAATCCCGAATCGCCTCATCCGGTGATAACCCCATAGCTCTCTGTATAGCTACACCAGGTATACTGGTGCCCAAGCATAGCACGTATGCTCCTCCACCATCTTGTGCAGCACCCCCATTAGCGCCCGTGGAAAGTGGCCTCCCTCTGAGTCCAGGAGGGCGAAGCATGTGATGCCGATCATCATCAACATGGAAAGTTGTGTCTCATGTCGGTGGACATGGTACATATCTCCATAGGCGATGTTCGCACTATGATAAGTCAATAGTGTGGCTACATCCCCGAATACCTTTAAGATGTTGTCCATGGCTGTCTCTGCGTCCACCTGGAAGACTGCCTCTCCTATAATCGGCAGTCTCAGGATGCGATATACATCCTCCATGGTAATAGTCATCTCTCCAGTTGGGAGATGGAAAACATTAGTCACCGGATCCCATCTCTCGATGAGGGAAACCATAAGACTGTGATCCCTATTTATAGCCCTATATCGCTGGACTCCGTTGAGTCCCACCTCGCGCATAATGGCCCACTGCGCTGCAGACATGTGTGGCCGCATCCGTCTCAACAGCGGGGGCATCCTATCCCGCATAGTCAGCTACTGATGTGCCTGCACAAATCACCCACTTCATTAGACCTACCCTTCCAAACAAAAACTACTTTAACCTTCTATACCCCCTTTTACCCACCCGACCACACCCTGACCCTATAACACGCACCTACACCCACCTATTTTACCATAAAACCTTTATGATATCCCCTTGCCTTATCTCGCACTCTACCAATCACTCAACTCTACTCTCATCATTTACCTATGCCCCTACCAATTTAACACCTCCCCATTCATACCCAACACCTAATCTATCCTAACCGCACCAACCACACAACCACCCCATTCCCCCCCCCCACCCACTAATCACCCTTCCTATCAACCTCTACCCCTTCCCTCTTCACCCCCAAAAAACACAAAGCCCAACAATAAACACAAAACCCAAACCACTAATAACAAAACACCCAAACAATAACAAAACACCCACACAACAACCCAAACAATAACAAAACACCCAAACAACAACCCAAACAATAACAAAACACCCAAACAACAACCAAAAACCCAAAACAACCACAAAACCAAACCAACAAAATAAATAATCCTAAGGACCGGTATCGGTCACCCATGACCACCACCGGTCCTCTCTCCAGCATTTCTCCACTGACGCTAGTCGACATACGACCAACACCGGTCAACCACAAACCAACCTTGCCTAAAAAATTCGTGACCGATGTCGGTCGCTTAGTGACCAGCATCGGTCACTGTAAAATCACGGAGCCGAACCCGACGCGGCCCCACAAACCAATTTTTGGCCTATTACTCCCCTTTTACCCATTAAATAACCCTAAAAACCTACCCACCCTACCGTTTTAGCCTAACTAACCTACCTACCCTCTCCATTTTCCAAACAACTTCCATTTATTCATTCTTTTATTAAAAACATGGATTCCTACCCAAAACCCAAATCTAGCTTAAAAACATTAAATTCACATAATGAGAGGTTTCGAACCTACCGGTATGACTACACGTCGTCGTGGTGGGATAGGTGGTGGTGGTCCAGCTGGTCCAGCACCTCCTGCTCCTCCTGGCTGTGCCATGGCTATAAATCCCCTCTGCTGGGTCCTCCACCAATCAAATGCTGCCTCCTACTCGCTAGGGCCTACCAACCACTCACTTCTCCACTCAAATAGTGCCACCTCAGCCGACAAATGCAACAATCTCACTAATACACCTCAGACAACTAAATTTGGTTTTCAAATTGACAATATGACAATGACATGCCGTATTTTTCTTTTTATAGGTTTTTCGACCTATAACTGATATCGGTTATAGAATGCCCTAAAGAACCGGTATCGGTCATATAACCGATATTGGTCATAGAGAATCGATATCGCTTTAATCCCACCTTTCCCCAATTTCTGCCCTTATTTACTAATCGCCCTTTCTCACCACATCGCCTATATCTGCCTTCGCTGAAAACCCTTTGTTGACTTCATTGGCCCACTTCATGGCCGCAACCAATAATTTGGCCCGATCCAAGGCCGTAACCAATAATTTGGCCCGACCCAAGGCCGTAACCAACCATTTGGCTTAACCCAAGGCGGTAACCAACCATTTGGCCCGACCCAAGGCCGTAACCAACAATTTGTCCCAACCCAAGGCCGTAACCAACCATTTGGCCCGACCCAAGGCCGTAACCAACCATTGGGCTCAACCCAAGGCCGTAACCAACCATTTGGCCCGACCCAAGGCCACAACCAACCAATCTGGTCTGACCCAAGGCCGCAACAGACCATTTGGCCCGACCCAAGGCTGTAACCAACCATTTGGCCCGACCTAAGGCTGCAAACAACCAATCAAGCCTGACCCATGGCCCTCACTCATCAATCGGCCCGACCCAAGGCTGCACCACTCAAATACCTCGTCCAAAACCCACAAATAACCAAAATTTATCACACTATATGTGAAGCTACCCCATTCAGTAGTAAAAGTAGTCATTTTCTGATCCTCTTAGGTGATCCTAACCTGATGATACCTAGAGAACCCATCTATAAAATATTAGATTTTGCACCCTACAACGCCTTCTAGTATTTTTGTACGTACCCAAAATTGTAAGGTACTGTACTCCCAGAACAGTGTAACAAGTGCCCCGATGATGATACAGGTCTCCTCGCAAGGTGTTCGGGATCTAGAAAATCCCTCGGAGTATGCGTTAACATCCCGCATGCCTCGCTTTGCCCCCGCGCCCTTTGTTTTCCCCTTTTTTCCCTCTTTCTTTGGCTTCTTGACCTTCAGTGATGAAACCGCCACCCTGCAGGGTGGTGGTCTCGTGACCGCCGCCCTGAACAGGGCGGCGGTCCTATAACCACCGCCCTGCTCAGAGCGGCTGTCCTGTGCGTGTTTTCCAGAATGCTCTTTTGACGCGACCCGCATGAAATATCACGATTTACCAGCTTTTCTTTGCCGACTTGAGCATGCATTAATGTTTTTGGTCCCCTGGAACAGTGTTTTCCCTTTGTTTATTGTTTAGGAGTTCAATTTGGTTTTGATTCTTGGGTGTTTGAATTCCTATAAATGCATGGTTTGTGTACATGTAAATGGTCAGAATTTGGGCTGAGTTTGTGTGAATAATTTGAGCTGGAGTTTTGGCCACCATTTTTTCTTGTTAGAGTCTTCTGGTTTTTAGTATTTTAGTTAGCTCGCTTAGGATTGATAGCATAGTTTATTTCATACTTGGTTAGTATTTCTCAGCTGTTGGTAAGCCACAGACCCATTTTGTGCAGGCAGTGCTGTTGTTCCATCCAATCCGGTTAGAAGCTTGCCTCTAAATTCCTCGTTGCTGTAGATTTGTTTTACTGTGACTTAGAGTTCTTAGTTCAGTTCATTATAGACTTGGTTAGCTCTATTCAGTTGTTAGTAAGCCACATATCCAACTTGTGCAAGTAGTGTCTTTATTTTGGAACGGAATAGCTTAGGAAGCCATTAAAGTTGCAGGTTTTTCTCTTCGTATAGGATAGTCAAAGGTTCTGGTCACTTCATGTTGCATGACTCACAGTAAAATCCCGCTAGGAATCACATAAGCCAAGCTCTGTACTCTTGCGCTATCCCTCTCCTACTTGCATTCTCGGTCTGCATTCTGAGCTATCCTTGTCCCAAAATCTACTCCTATCGATGCTAACATTACATGCTTTTCTAGATCTAAGTGAACACGAAAGAACGAGAAGATCATACTGAGGGGACGAGATCACATACACCATCGGATTCGCCACTGTTCTGCGGAGTCCAGGTTTTAAAATTTCAAAGTTCTAGTCAGATTTATATCAAATAGAGTAGTTAATCACTTTATTTCATTTTCATTCTATTCTCGATATTGCCAGGGAATCTATGGGGATTGATAGTTTCTGAGAAACTATGATTCAATCCTCACTTCTGAGGTAGGATCGAGAATCTTGCAGGTTGATTAGACAGGCTATCTTATTTATTTAGAATAATTCTACAAATCGCACAGGAAAATAACCACACTCGGTTATCTTGTCTGTTTTAAATTATTGTTTAGTTATTATTTCTAGATACGCTTAAAATAGTTTGTTTTTCTTAGAATTGTTAGAATATTTCTTAGAAAGATAAAGGTTATATATGTTAGATTTATTTCACGTAGTTAGAATTTATTTCATTACAGTTAGATTACATTTTGTTTCGTATGACAATCACGGGACCTCAGGAGCCCAGGGAATATATATTTGAGCCAATCGTGCCTCAACCAAACCTCACCACAGCGATAGTTGACATAGACCAAAATCTCAGGATACAAGTATTCCGAACAACCACAGATCTCCAACTGATCAGTTCATAGTTAAGAGGATTAAACATAGAAGACAACCAAGCACATGCGTTTTGGTCAAGTCAGCCAAACTACAGATTACCCTAGAAAATATCCACATGACTGTAGAAGGGCTCGAAAGAGAACAAACATTCGGGTGTGATCCTTTAGTTCCACATCCAGACACTGGAGACACCCTCGTGGATATAGTTACCAGCTTAAGAATCCAGGTTGCGAGAATGCCTGTAACGTATTCTGAGAAGATCGCACAACTTTTGGTTCTAAACGTAGAAGCTGAAAAGGCTTACGACTACTGGATACTAGGGATTAGAACTTGATCTCGCGTATGACCATAACAGGACCGCAACAACCAAGAGTCTATGGTTGTGATCCACAGATCCCACAGCCCAATGATTCCACAAATCAGTTAGATATAGACACTGGCCTACGCACACTAGTATTTCAGTCCACTCCAATTCCACCTATCATCATCGAACAACTGTCCTCACTAGATATAGCGGCTAGCGAAGCTAGAGAATTCTGGACTAGGCTAGAAAATCATCCGTAGAGTCAATTGTATTCATCATCCACTATATGACCTTATCAGGAGATATACACGAAACAATCCCAGGTCATTTTCCACGTATCCCGCAACCCATAGATCGAACCACGCCAGAGCTCGATATTGATTGGAGCCTTCGAGCAGTCATCCTCGTTGATCGATCTATCACACCAGTCTAAGTTAGAAGGGCCTTCTTTGCCTTAGATTCACAAATAACGCTAGTGCATGTCAAAGACATTAGACTACCTAACTATTTTATCTGCATATTCTACCCCCACCGGCTGTCTCGGCACGACCTCGAGAGGTCAGGTACACAGAAGAGTCACTTGTAGATTCTCACGCTCGTCTGTCACTTTTCCGACGTACAAAATTGGTGAACCCGACGTGAATCAAACAATTGTTTCACCTTCTCTTTGAGAAGTTTCATCTTCTCTCTTTCACCTTCGCTCTTTCCCATTATTCTATGAGTATTCATATACCCCCCTAATATGTCAAGATTTGATGCATACGGAAGACCCCTCCTGGGTCTTGAGGCATACTACGCCCAACAGAATAGGGAATCATCACCCTCGCTCTCAGTATGGGGTGACAACTATTCAACTAATCAGTTGTCAATGAAAACCCCAAGAACCAGATATAGTTTGTCTCTTCAAACCGAGGAGTTAGATCAACTCCCTCGAACCCAACAAACAGAGCCTTCAGGTTCAAACAATATGATGTTTACTGGAGAATCTGGTTCATCTCCTCAAATACTACTCAGACCACATATTAGTAGACAATCAGACCCATACCTGGTCTTAGACGATGGACAATCAATACCTTATCCTAGGAGTGAACAACGCTCCCGGGGTATGTACCCACCTATAGGAGGTTTACAAGTACAACCTGAGACCCCTTTTCAAGAAAATACCTCTACAGGAAATATTCTTGGAGAAACTTGGCAAGATAGCAATCAGTTCATGATAGGCTATCACACGCCTATACAACACCAGGGTATACAACAAATTCCGCTCAGGCAAAGTACCGTGACTTCACCAAATGAAGTCATTTCAACGTTAGTAGAAAGAGTGAGAGGGTTAGAACTTGCTCAAGCAAATCAAAATTCTCCGTTCATGCAAACGGGGAGTTCCAATCCTCCATACCACTCTGGCCAAGTAGATCTCCTCACAGGAGTAGGCACATTAGGCATGCCTCCTCAATTTCCTCAACAAACGCCAACAAGGCCCACCATCTCTAACACTATTCCTCCAGGTCTAGTGTTAAACAACCCATTCCTTGATAATACCCCTTCCTATTTAAACATGTACTCTAAATCCCCACAAGGAGATATGTTCTCCTCTCCTGGCATGTTTTCTCCAACGCAGGGACCTCCCTATGCCCCTGCCAACACATATGCTGCACCGTATCAACAACCTATCCCACCATTGCTCCCTCAACAACCACCATCAATGGTCGAAAGCTATGCAATAGGGACGTATTCAGAATATCTAAAGGAACCCTTAGATTTCACCATACAAAGCGTCATGCTTCCAAGACCTCTCCCTGATTTGCCCAAGTTCAAGGGTGAAGGAGATCCAAACGCGCACATCAAAGCTTACGCTACATCCATACGAGAATTAATCCCTTGGGATGGGGTTGTTGCTAAAATATTTCCCAAAACCTTGGAAGGAATCGCTCTCGATTGGTATTATAGAATACCTGAAGCTTCCATACATTCATGTAAACAACTCGTGTCAGAGTTCATCAAAGCCTTTGACATAAACAAACTATTGAGAACAGGAATCAGGGAATTCTTACATATCAAACAAGAACACAATGAATCTGTAACCCACTTCATCCAGAGGTGGCATACAGTTCTTTATTCATCAACAAGTACTCCAAACATGGATCATATGGAACTATGTGATTTATTCCTTCATTCTCTCAGTAGAGAAGTGAAGGAAGAAGTCCATAAATTCCCACTAAGGACTTATGATGAGGTACTTGAGAGCGCTCTGCGAATTGATCAAGCAACAATAGATAGTGGTCATAAGATTTACGGAGCAAATGGGAGGTTAACCACCTCCACTCAAAATACTACAACTACCACAAATATCAATCAAGGACCCAAAATCCTTAACAAAAATCGTGGGGTAACAACGGATGGGGTAACCGACCAGTCTAAGAGGGTAAATGTTGTTAATAATCCATCACAAACAAACAACCAGCGGAACAAAAACTTTACCCCAGCGGTCAATACAGTGGATTTTAACCATCCACAACAACAACAACAACAACGGCGAAATCCCATGCAAGGGCCAAGCCAAAACTCATTTGGTTACCAAAACCAAAGTCAAAACCAAAAACAACAATTCCAAAACTTTGGTCCTAATAGGCAACAGTTTGATTGGAATTTTAGGCCACAATACACACCAAACCAACAAAACGGGAATTATAACCCCAATTCTTATTGTGGTTTCCATAAAATTCATGGTCACGACACTAGAACATGTCGTGACTACAATAAATTTATGCAACGTTTGCCAGAAGAACAAAGACAGTTCTTCACAGACCTGTTTTTGGCAGATCCCATCTCATCACAACCAAATACGCTCGCAGGGGCAGTTTCCCCTCATAATGCTCCCCTCAGGATCTTTAACGATCCGCTCCCAAATCATGATGGCAATAGGCTAAATCCAACTGGAACAAACAAAGGTGCAATAACGGGAAACAATGATCATGAAGCTTCAACTTCATTAAATCTGTCAATTGCACTGCAGTTGGGAGCTCAACGAAAACCTAAGATAGTTAGTTTGGTAGAATTAGATGCTGAACTACCTATCGAAGCTATAACAAGAACACGAGAGTATTTCTCTCAACCGAGCCCAAGTCATCTGCCAGAGACAGATAGGAGTCAGCAAATAATTGAAAAACCCATCGGTGCCTATGATTTAATTAGTGACCTAACAAAGACCTTTTCACACATTTCATTTTTGGACTTACTAAAGAACTCTCCCCCTCACAGAGCTGCTCTTTTAGAAGCATTAGGTCTAGGCCATTTAATTAACATCACTCCACCTCCTGAGACACAGGTAAATCACGTAGATTTTGACATCCACCCTCTGGGGCAGCCGGACAAGGATGTCGAATTCATTTTTGAAATAAGTAAACTACCCACGGATGCTGAGATCGCACGCCGAGGTGACCCAGCCTTACACTTACAGGTGTGGGTTTATAATAACTATGTAAAACGGGCAATGGTTGACGACGGGGCCGCAGTTAACATAGTCCCTTTCTCCTTCCTCCAAAAACTTGGATATGGAGAAACGAACTGTTCCACTACACGAAACACCTTGAGAGGCTATGATAGCCTTAAAGCCACTTCAATAGGAACTATAATACTGCCGGTCACCTTAGGGCCCAAAACCATCTTGACTGAATTTTATATTATAGATCAGGAAACTAACTATAATATGATCCTCGGCCGACCTTGGATACATCGAATGAAGGCAATCCCTTCCACGCTATTTCAGGAAGTAAGATTCTTGCATCTGGGAAAGGTATTTGTAACCAAAGGTGACCCAAAACCTTTCGATTTGCACCTAGCTGATTTAAAGAAAAGACCAGGGGTGCACTCAGAATTCGAACTGCCAACAAACCAACTTAATAAACCCTCTGACCCAAAGCCAGAGGAAAAGTTGATACCTACGACAGATCTTGAAACTACCAACATAGCCAAAACAATTCCAACCCCTAAAGGTAAAACTAAAGAAACAGTATCATTAGGAACTACTACAAAAATCGTTTAGTTGATAGAACAAGATTCACCAATGTTCTTACCATTCGATTCAGTAGGCATGGGATTTTCCCTAGGTGTTGGTTCCTTGCCAGCAAAAGATCTTTGTATGGTAGAAGTAGAGTGTGCAAACACAGCAGATACCCCAACATCTATACTCCCGGCTAAGTATTGGACT
Organism: Taxus chinensis; assembly: GCA_019776745.2. NCBI lineage: Eukaryota > Viridiplantae > Streptophyta > Pinopsida > Cupressales > Taxaceae > Taxus > Taxus chinensis. The sequence goes on along the minus strand of CM034148.1, from coordinate 96,462,974 downwards.
CTCCATTTCGATGGAGCTAAATGCCGTTATGGAGCGGGGGTAGGTATAATTCTTACCTCGCCCGAGGAGAAGGTCCTCCCATTCTCTTTTAAGTTAAACTTTGAATGCAAAAACAACGGCGCTGAGTACAAAGCCCTCCTCCTTGGCCTTACCTTAGCCAAAAGAATTTGTATTGATAACATCAGAGTCCTCGGAGACTCGCAATTAGTAACAAACCAAGTTTCTGAAATATATGAAACTAAAGCCGAACATTTACAACTCTACAAAAACGTTGTATTAGATTTAAGCAAGGCGTTCAACTTCATATCCATTGAAGTAATCCCGCGAGAAAAAAATCTTCTCGCTGATTCAATAGCAACCTCAACATCACGTTTTACTCCAAACAATGAGCTAGAAGATACTCACTTCACAGTATCCATTCATAACGAACCATTGATAAAAACAATGACAAATCCTCTTTCAAGCGGAAGTGAATCTACCGTCCTAGACCATGTTGGAAATGATGCGGCTACTTTGGATTACTTAAATGCCTATGCAGCACTACATCTCTCCTATCACACGCTAGATTTATCTCTGATTCCGCATTCATCTTCCTACTTCGGAAATCTCGTAACGGATCTTCCCTCACAAAGGGAACCTAGCATATACACAATACAAAACGGGGATGATATAGATCTACCTCCAGCACCACCTGAGTTCGAAGAGGGTAATGCCTCTTTAATTGAAGAAACAATCGATGTCAACATCGGGACAGAAGATGAACCAAGAATATTGAAACTAGGTTCTTCATTAACCCCAGAAGAAGTGGAAATACATACTCAGGTTCTCAAAGAACATCAAAAGGCATTTGCATTTAATTACAAAGAGATGACAGGAGTCGCACCCCACATTGCGGTGCACAACCTCGTCACTAGATCAGATGCAAAGCCAATTAAATAAAAATCAAGACCCATGAAGCCCAAAGTAACTCTCATGGTAAAAGAGGAGGTAATAAAACTCCTTCAGGTAGGATTCATCAAGCCAGTTGACTACTCCCAATGGGTATCCAACGTCGTTCCCGTTCTCAAGAAGAATGGAAAGATACGCATCTGCATAGATTTTCGAGATATTAACAAAGCTTGCCCTAAGGACGACTTCCCATTACCATCCATAGACATTATTGTTGATGCAACAGCTGGTTTTGAACTCTTGTATCTCATGGATGGATTCTCGAGATACAATCAAATCAGAATATCCGAGCAAGATCAAGCTAAAACCACGTTTATAACTCCTTGGGGAACCTATTGCTACGCTGTTATGCCATTTGGTCTCAAAAACGCCGGTGCTACGTACCAGCGGGCCATGACATACATATTTCATGATTTAATTCATAAAATCATGGAATCCTACATAGATGACTTGTTGGCTAAGGCCAAGAAGCGTTGTGACCATCCCGAAGTACTCCGCATCATTCTTTCACGTCTAATAGAATATGGAGTCACGCTAAATCCAGAGAAATGCATATTTGGTGTAACATGAGGAAAGCTCCTAGGTTACATCATATCGTCACGAGGGATCAATGTTGATCCAACCAAAATTTAGGTTGTCCTCGAAATGGTCCCACCTTCGAGTGAATATGGAATCAGATCATTTCTCGGAAAGCTGGGTGTAATCCGGAGATTTATCCCGGATCTAAGCTTCACCGTTCATCCAATCAACAATTTACTCAAGAAGGACTTGTGACCCACATCTCATCTCGCAATATAACCTCATCACCTAAACCTTACACAATTATTTATTAATTACCTTGTAATTGATAAATCCCCATCACCTCACCTACCACCTCATTTTGCCACCTCATCATGACCTAGCCCTAATCCTAAACTAACCTAATTAAGACCTAAAACTTGGTCTATACCTACACCCATGACTAATGACCCCTTTCTCGCACCCAAAACTGACCTTCTAGTCACTTGACCAAGCCCGCAACTAATCTCTCGAGAGAAAAGCAGGGAAGGTGGGCTATTTTACTAAAAATAGCCTACTTTTTCCTTACCGATGCCGGTTCCTACTCGACCGCCGTCGGTTACGTAACCGCCATCGGTTCCCTGTAAATGGGCTCCCCAAACCAAAAACAAGGACCGGAATTTCATTTTTGGATCAGAGGAAAGGATTCTTTGAATCAAGAAAGAGCATCAGGAGCGATCAAGAGAACCCGGATCTTTACTTGACTGAGTAGAGACAAGTGAAGAGACAAGGAGAGTAAGCCAAGGACTGCAACTGGATACCAGAGCCCTGTGATACTCAGCTGATTTGATCTACTGTGTGCCAGACCATCCTACCTCAGTTTTTCCTTTGCCATCAGAGTTCTTGGACCTGCATCTCCGTGAATAATCAGTAAGTTACATCTTGCATGTCCTCTTTAATAACATTTCTTCAACTTTTTGAATCATAAGTCCCCACAAATCCATTCTTGGATCCACTACCCAACGTGTCATTGCATCTAACTATCATTCATCTACCTCTCATCACCCTATTTCCTAATATCACCTATATACAACCCTACAAATAACACAACTACCAAATAACACCACCACCCCACAAAACAACCAACCTTCAGATCCTAGACTCTACCGATATCGGTCATCAGTAACCGCCATCGGTTATCAGTAACCGGCATCAGTTATACTGACTATAACCAATAACCAGCCTTTCCCCTACCCAGTTCAACAAAGCAATTTAATTGATATCTTATAGTCTTTTGTGTTAATTCATATTAGCAGGGGAACTGACCACCTTCGAAAGGAAGTTTTATATTTCCTGGGCCCAAGGCAGTTTCCTCATTTATTGTCTAATTAAAATCTTGTGGTCTTGTGTTCTTATTTGCAGGTAGTCCTTCCAAGACAAAAAGGAGTTCTTCGCAGTCAGCCTGATCTTTCTCTACGGTACGCGCACATCATCTCGACATTCTACAGGTATTCCTCCTAGCCCCAACCCTTATCTTTTTCTAAAAGGAACGAAACATTCCGAGTGAAACATTTTGGCACGCCCGGTGGGACCCATTTTGGCTTTCTTTATTTCTTGCTTGCTTTCATATAGGGAGCATACTTGCTGTTTTCTTCTTCTAAAAGATATTCATAAGATTTTGTATTAGTTTGGTAAAAGAACTTGCTTTGTTTTTGCATCTTGCATTAGTGAAAGTCATCTCTTTTGCTTCATCGAATATCATTTTCGATTTGGGTTTAAAACACGTGCATTGCATTCCTGCTTGTTGTTTTTCAATTCTAGTGAACGTAGATTAAGTAACAAGTCATACACGTGGGGGTGATATCCACAGTATTGACAAGAAATTAATCTTACTTTCACTTTACAACACATACCGAATCACTTCACAATTAACACAACAGCTCAAACATCCCCCCTTTTTCCACGGTATTCCTCCGCCCGATTGAGGTAACCTTATAAGCCAAAACAACTTGACATTTCCCCTAAGTCTCTTGTTTAGGATTCTGACATCATTCTACGTCTAAAGGCATAAGCCCACGATAATTAAAATTAACCCTAGGGTTAATCTCTGGATTTGTGTGTGCATCTTGCTTGTTTTTAAATTCTGTTTTCTTTCTCATACTCTGTCTTCTGTGATCAATAATTGGACAAGTATACTAAACGTTGTTAAAAATCAAATTAGCAGCCTTTTATATCTTGTTATCCCAGACTTCTTACACCGGCATCGGTTACCTGACCGACGTCGGCTATAGTATAACCGACATCGGTTACTAGACCGATATCGGTTACTGTCTTTTCCAATTCCTGACAAACCAGCAACCTACCAATTTTACCAGTCTGAGTTTGTTTCTATTCCTGACAGATTGAAACCCTACTGTGAACTCCTGTCCATGGTTGTTATCACTCGAAAGCAAGCCGCCGCCATGGTTTCACATGCTTGCTCTGTTTCTTTTCCTGAATCACCCCCTTCACATTCTGTGGGGAATCCTACAGATACCAGCGAGGTTCCTAAAATTCCTGTGGGAGATAAGGACTTTGCCAAGTTTCTGGATGCTAATTCTAGCACTGTACAATACTATTTGTCTCATACCCCTGACCGTACGCCTGATGGTCAGCTCCTTGTTGGTATGCCTATTAGTATAGCTACTCATTTAGCTCCCACTCCACCTGATAATACCGCCTTGCTTCCTGCATCTCTAGCCCCATCTCCCAATCCGACGGCTTCAGAGGTTCATACGACTCAGATTGGCTTTCCTTTGGTTAACCTCGGACCCCACATATCATTACCACCGACTGCCCCTACCTCATCTCTCTTGCAGACTACTCCGTTCATGACTTGCTCTCTGCCACCTATCCACACGAGCTTTCCTTCTCAAGCTCCGCCTACCTTTTCATTCCCATACACGTATCCAGTGACCTCAACATCCTATATGGGACATCCCTATTCGGTTGCCTCAACATATTCATCCTCCACACCTTATCAACACTTAACCCCACCAGGGTCTAGCGGTGGTCCTTGGCCCAATTTGCCTCTGTTTACCACAACCACACCATCATCTCATCCAACTACTGATCTAATTAAACAAATGATGGACAAAATGCAAAACCTGGAGGCTTCTGTTTCAGGAAGTCGTAGCGCCTTGACATACGAGCAAGTTTGTCGGGAGCCCATTCACCCTTCTGTCCCCCTTCATTCATATCCTCCTCAATGGGAGTTTCCGAAATTTACTCGTTTTAATAGTAAAGAGGATCCTCAACAACACTTGCGATCATTTAGACATGCTTGTTATTTGATTGCCCATGATGATGCCTTGTTACTCCGCACATTTCCCATGTCCTTATCAGGACCCACCTTGGAGTGGTACAGTGCTTTAACCCAGCACTCAATCTTCTCTTTTAACCAACTAGCCCAATCTTTCTTGGATCACTTCTCCATTAACATTGCTAAGAAAGTATCCATCACCGACCTTTATGCCATTCGACAATTCGAAGACGAATCTATCGCAGATTTCGTTGGACGATGGCGCGGCCTTATCAACCAACTTACATATACCTTGCCTCAGGCTGAACTTATCAAACTTTTTACATGGGCATGTGCTAAGCACATTTCTCCTACTCTTCAAATTCAAACTTTCCGTACATTCGATGAGGCCTTTACCATGGCTCGAAAACTAGAAATTCGAGCCTTAGAGGAAGAGAAATTGTGGTTGCGCAACAAAAACCCCAATTTCCGAACTCCTGATTCTACCAATAAACCAAACACCACCACTCCTCACACGTCCACTTCTTCTAAATCAAAAGGAGCTGTCCACGCGGTGATGGTCAAATCCCAACCACCGTCTAATACCCCACCAAAAACCACTTATAAGTATAAAGCAGAACCCATCAACTACACTCCCTTGGGAGAAACATATGGTGTGATATTGGAAAAATTGCTCAAAGCAGGAGCCATTACCTTACCTCCTGTTAAACCTCATTCCGGGTTTGATTCCACTCGCGCCATACCTTCCTGGTACAAAGAAAATGACTTCTGTAACTTTCACTGTGTAAAAGGACATAGTCATGAAAACTGCAAGATGTTGAAAAACATAGTGCAGGAAATGGTTGACGCAGGTGATATAACCCTTGATAATCCTAATGCCCCTGCCAACCGAAATTTGAAAATCTTCAACAAACCATTCCTAAATCACTCTTCCAACAGCAACGTAAACTAAGATATCTTAGCCGAGGAGAGTGTTCATGAGATCCATGCAGTCTTTGATACCCAGCCCAAAGTCTCTATCGAACCAATTCTCAATCAAGCCTCTTCACTAACGCAGGAAACCAAATCCCCTTCCTCGCCATCAAGACAAACTGAAATCCTTGTTATTCCTTTACCCATCAAGGAATTGGCTGCCCAGAGTTCCCTTCTCACAAATGAGCCTTCTTATACCACATCCTTGCAAGACTGTGAGTGGATGTTATCTAATTTATCTATTTCCCAAATGTCTCCTTCTACCATTCTTGCTGTACAAGAGGAAGGCTCGCCACTTCTTTTGTCATCCTTAGACAAGAAACCTCTTAAAATGACATCACCATATTCTTTAAATATGACAGATCCTCTCAAACACGCCCTCCTACCTATTAGTCCTTCATCACCTAAATCTTCTCAACGACCAGTCGACCTCTTAACATCTATTGATACAGTGCCTCATCTACCCCCTGTATCACACCCACAGTGGACTGGAATCACAACCCGTCTTTCTTCCGTACAAAAGTTCATATTCACACGTGAGGACTGTCATTCCACAGAAGATAGACAGGCCCTATGGGAACGTTTGAGTACGCCATATTCTACTCAAATGCAAATGACCGATCCTGAGGCCTCCACCATATACCCGAAGTGTTTACAGAAGCTTAAAATGCCCATGTTCTCACCTTCACCCCCCTCACCTCTACCAAATGCCCCGTCCACTTCTATTAACTTAACCAAATCTTCTCCTATGCTAGGGACCTCACCCATACCTAGTCTAACACACCCACCTAAGCGGTTTGATTTATCTAAAAATAAAGCCGTCCACCCCATTAAGAGACAGACTCAATCTCCTCAACCTATGCCTCTATCACAACTAAAACCATCATCGTCACACCTACCTTCCATATTGGGACCCCATCCCTCTACCTTACATCAATATATCATACCTCCTACGTTTTCTTTAAAGTGACCTACGCCTTCTGCACACATACAGAGATCCCAGGGTATAGCAACACCGTCACTCCGCGTATCCTGTCCACCTATCAACCCTAAACAAATTCCATCATCAAAAGATTTGTTTTCGGTCACTCCTATTTCCCCGTGGTTGTTTTCTGATACCACATCATCTGTGGCCTCATCATCCAATATAGCTTCTGCACCAAAGAAACCACGTTTAGTGAAAAACACGTGTCAACACCCCTCGGCTAAACCACCACCCATACGAACCAACCACGCCCAAACATTACCAAAACCCGTACGAACCAACCACGCCCAAACATTACCAAAACCCGTGCAACCAATACCCTCATCCTCCTCCGACTTTGACCCACTCAAAGGATCTTACGCCAAAATCCTTGCTATGTTGGTAGAGAATACGACTATTTCCCTACCCCCACTTAGACCTTATGACCCGTCTAAACCCCGACCTATAGGTTATGATGAGTCTAAAATCTGCGCCTATCACCACACACCGGGGCATGATGTGGAGGGATGCAAAGCTTTAAAAACCATCCTTCGTCAGTCACCTCTCCCGGATAGAAAGGTTAAGAAAGACAACTTACGAAGGGAGAGACCTTTAGCTTCAATTCCCTCTACTATACCATCTGTCCCCGCCTCACCAAAATCTATCATTATTACAACCCCACCTCTTGAAGACCATGACTTATCCCAACCATCTTCCTCATCTCAGGTCTACGAGATTAATATGATTAGTGTCGCTACTCGAGGGCAGAAAAACAATGGGAAAGCAAAAGAAAACACGCCTGCGGCATCTCTTTCTTCGTCAACCATCCCGATTGCACCACCACCTAAAGTGGTTATTCGCGGACCCGCTTACCCCGTCTCTAATGGAGTTGCCCACCGAACTATGATCAAACAGCTTCACCAATCGCCCGTAAAAATGACACTGTATGATCTCATTCAGACTTCTGAATCTCATCGACAAGCTCTCGTTGAGATCCTTCAAGGGATAGAGGTTTTACCTAATGAAACCTTGCCTGTTACCTCTATTCTAACACCCAATCATGTTGCTTCACTCACTAAACAATCCATCTCCCCCACCACTTCCGTCTCTGTACAGCAAGCCGCTGCTGTCAGTTTCTCCGAAGATGAAATTATCGACTTTGGTACCGAAGATCCTGACCCGGCCCTTTTTATCTCAGCTTACGTCCGGGATATCCGGGTACGTCATGTTATGATTGACGGGGGGCCCAGCCTAAATATCATCTCTTCAAAATCCTTCCAACAAATCAATATCCCTTCTAGTTGCATGTGTGCCAACCCCATCATGTTGCGATCATTCAATGATGCTATTACTTCCACTTTAGGCACCGTGATCCTTAACATTCGTGTAGGACCACGTACTTTACCCGAACTCTTCTATGTCCTTGAGGGAGAGTTCCAATACAATATGTTGTTAGGTCGCCCTTGGATCCGGGCTATGGGATGCGTTCCCTCAACATTACATAGATGCATAAAATTTGAGTATGAGGGGAAGTCCTACACCGTAAAAGCTGATCCTCCCCCCTTTAAAACTTGCAATATGTTGTATCGCCCTAATGATGTACTTATACCAGTCAAGACACCCATTCATCCAACCCAACCGTCTACTTCAAATGACACACCTACACCTCAACTCAACCAACTGAAACCACCGTCGCAAAAATTACTTCCCTTCCCGCAGCTAACATCCCAACCTCTGACCCCTTAGTAGATGTTTTTCAATGCCTTACGCTGGGGGAGTACTGCCTATATAACGTTAGTTCTTTCCCTACCCCGCAGGAGTATGGACAATTACATGCACATCCCACCTACGACCGTCGCGTGGGGGAGGTAATCTCTTACGGACCACCCCATTGCCGCACCAACCTAACGTATGGGGGTGTTGACGCATCCTCCATTACCCCTGAACCTCCTCTTGGTGTGGTTCCCTTCCAATCCGATTTTCAATACTTGACAAATCGTCGTTTTGCCCTCACCTTCTTGACTCGCTGTGCTTGGAAAGGCTTTGGTTTTGGTCTTTACGAACAAGGCCGACATACACTCATTCCCGTGACTACCCGCAAACACAATGATCGCAGTGGTCTCGGTTTTCCTGAAACACCTACACAGGAGACACCTCATGTCAGCTGTATCCTGGAAGAAGACGACGTCACCCCTACCAAACCATCATCACCCACTTTGCCATCATCACCCACAGAATCGATGGACCCTGAATCTATCCCTCCTAACTTTTTTTTTTCATAAATGCTATCTTCATAGGTCCTCTCACTTATCAACGCGATAATGAGGACCCATATTCTCTTCCCCTTCTGTATCCAGACATGATCGAAGAGGATTCGCCTTCGATTAATGTTGTTGAGTGCCAGGATGACGACTCCATCCTCACTTACCTTGGGGCGGACGACTCCTATCTTCAACGTGCCTTACCATCTGAAACTCAAACCATGTTGAATGAGTCGACTATAGAAATCAACATCCACATGGAGGAGGATCCTCACATTGTGAAGATCGGACAATCCCTTAACACATCAGAACAAGCCGCCTTTACTACCTTTCTCCGTACCCGCAACCAAGCTTTCGCTTGGTCCTACGCAGACATGCCAGGAATTGATCCTACCATTGCCGTCCATAACATCACTCTAAACCCCGATTCCAAACCAGTCAAACAAAAACTGAGAAAAATGCATCCACGCATTGCCCTCTTGGTCAAAGAAGAGCTTCAACGACTTCTTTCTGTTTCCTTCATCTTGCCTATTGACTATCCTCAATGGATTTCTAACATCGTACCTGTCACTAAAGCGACGGGGGGACTTCGGATATGCACGGATTTCCGAGACCTTAACCTCGCTTGCCCCAAGGATGACTTCCCCCTCCCAAGTATTGATCAACTTGTTGATCTCACTGCGGGCCATGAGATGCTTTCTCTCATGGATGGCTTTTCAGGATACAACCAAATTTTGGTTGCCCCCCCCAATCAACATAAAACCACTTTCATAACTCCTTGGGGAACCTTCTGTTATCGTGTCATGCCGTTTGGCCTTAAGAATGCTGGTGCTACCTATCAGCGGGCTATGACTTACATTTTTCACGACATTATGCACACTATCCTTGAGGATTATGTCGATGATCTTCTTGGCAAATCTAAACATCGCAGTGAACATCTCGATGTTTTAACCATTATTTTCGATCGCCTGTTGCAATATTCAGTCCGGCTTCAACCAAAGAAATGTGTCTTTGGTGTTCTTTCGGGAAAACTTCTTGGCTTTATCGTCTCTTTGCGTGGCATTGAGGTCGATCCATCTAAAGTAAAAGCTATCCTAGAAATGCCCCCACCCAAAAACCTCAAACAATTGCGTAGTTTGCAGGGTAAACTTCAATCCATCCGGCGTTTCATCTCCCAACTCTCGGATCGATGTCACCCTTTTCATCACCTTCTTAAAAAAGACATTGCCTTTCAATGGAGTGAAGAGTGTCACCAAGCCTTTGAAGCTCTCAAATCCTATCTCTTGCAGCCACCCGTGCTTATCCCACCCCAGGACGACCGCCCTTTCTACCTTTATCTTTCCGCCACTGACCATGCTATAGGAGCTATGCTCGCACATCGGGACTCGGCACGTCGAGAACAGGCCGTTTATTATATAAGTCATACCCTCATGGATTACGAGACTAGGTATACACATGTAGAAAAATTGTGCCTAGCCCTATCATTCGTAGCCACCAAACTCCGACATTACCTCCTGAATCACAAAAACTTTTGTCATCACCAACACGGACCCCATTCATTATATGTACGCCAAACCACATCTAAACCAACGCATCGCTCGATGGCTTATGCTCCTCGCCGACCTCGACCTTGAGTTTGTACAACAGAAGTCAATCAAAGGACAAACTCTTGCAGACCAACTTGCGGAGGCCCCTTTACCTGGGGAACAATTCACCAATTTTAATTTCCCTGACGAACTCATCGCCACTCTTTCACTCGGGGAAGAGTCGTATCAAATGACCCTCTTCTTCGATGGATCTAAATGCCAGCGCGGCGGAGGAGCCGGCGTTGTTCTCATCCCTCTTGACGCTGAACCTATGCCTCTTTCATTCCGGCTTGATTTCCCCTGCACTAATAATACAGCGGAATACGAGGCCCTTGTTCTGGGTCTCCAAGTTGCGATACACTTAGGTATCAAATCTATCAATATTTTTGGCGACTCTCAATTGGTAGTCAATCAAGTTATGGGCATCTACCAATGTAAAAATGAGGAACTTCAAAAGTACAAACACTACGTGGACTCACTTCTAGCCTTATTTACTCACTATTCTATCCAAACCATTCCCCACTCCACTAACAAATTTGCGGATACTATGGCTTGCTTAGCCTCGCAAATTCCAGCTTCATCAACTGACTCTGAATTATTCGTCGTGGTCCAACAACTTTTTGCCCCATCCTATTCAACCCCCGGTAGTTTGTATGATAAATACTGTGTCTACTAATTCGCAGGATACCTGGTACCACCAATTTCACGACTACCTTACAATCTCTGTTCTCCCACCTGACCTTACTAGTAACGGAAAACGTGCTTTTCTTAAAAGTGTTTCTCATTATGTTGTCATGGGGGGACTCCTCTATAAACGTGGCTTTGATGGCATCCTCCTTCGCTGTCTAACCGGCGCGGAGGTCACCTATACCATCCAACAAGTCCATGATGGGATTTGTGGTGGACATTTTAGTGGCCTTGCCGTGGCTAAATGAATCCTTCGCCTAGGTTATTATTGGCCTACTCTCAATAACGACTGCTACGAATATGTTAAGCGTTGTGTTATGTGTCAACAACATGCCAACCTTCAACATACTCCTAGCCACCCCCTACAGGTCACCCGAGATCTTTGGCCTTTCTCACAATGGGGTTTAGACCTTATTGGTGAGATTCACCCGTCCTCTTCACAACGTCACCGATGGATAATCACAGCGACCGAATATTACACAAAATGGGTGGAGGCCATTCCACTCATTTCAATCAAAAAAGAAAAAATTGTCGAATTCATTAACCATCACATTATCTGTCGTTTTGGTATTCCTCATCACCTAATAACAGATAATGGTAAATCTTTTAAAAACAAGTTGTTACAAGACCTTTGTGACAACTTTGGTATCAAACTTAGTTTCTCATCGCCTTACTATCCACAGGCCAATGGTCAGGCTGAATCTTCTAATAAAACCCTAACCAAAATCCTCATAAAAGTTAACCAAATCAATGAATCCGGAAGAAATTGGCACGATCACATTCCCTTTGCCCTTTGGGCTTATCGTACTAGCATTCGTACCTCCACTAATGCCACACCTTTTTCTTTGGTATATGGTACCGAGGCTATCCTACCTCTCGAAGTACAAATACCCTCCCTTAGAATATCTCTTCAGGATATTCTCACCAACGATGATTTCCGCCAAGAGCGGTTAGCCCAATTGGAGCTTCTTGACGAGCGTCGTCTTACAGCTCTTGATCACCTCCAAATCTATCAAAAACGCATCAAGCGTGCTTATGATAAGCGACTTCATGAGCGTACCTTTAAGGTTGGTGATCTTGTCCTCAAAGAGAATCAACATGTAACCAAACTAGAAAAGAGAAAACGTGGAAAATTTGCTCCCAATTGGATTGGGCCTTATATAATCACTCACACTTATGGATCAGGCACTTATCGTTTAGCTTCGCTTAATGGTAAACCTGAGCCTGAGCCCCTTAATGCCTTGCATCTTCGACCATTCTACTGTTGAATTTAGTGTTATATCACTTCTTATCTACCTACTGCTCGTCCCTTGAGCTCATTTACCACTACATACACTTTGTTTTCTACATCTCAAAATAAAATCAAGATCACTTCTCACCTCCCCTTGACGATGCCTTCCCCTTTTTAGTCTAGTCCATGACTTCAAAGTATTAAAATAAGCCGTATTCTTATGGGATTTTCTTGAGTCAAACTTCCTACTAAACTAGATGCTTCACGCCAAAAGAACATCTAGTCATCTAAATTAAATATAGACTGCTCCCTCGAAGGACAGCTATATGCCGAACTATTGCTGCTATTATATATAGACTGCTCCCCCGAAGGAAAGCTATGCATTAAAATCATATCTGCTACTATAAATAGACTGCTCCCTCGAAGGACATCTATACACAGTCAGCCTTTATCAGAAGCTTCTCGCATTGATCAGCTTCGTGAAGACCTCAAGAATAAAACAATCAAAATCCCTTGTAGACTTCCCGCATCGATCAGTCTATATTCAATAAAATAAAAGCCTCATTCAAAAGAACTTTTTGGGTCATGGACTTGTCTATTTAGGGTAGGTTCTCTTTCGTCAGAACACTCACTTTGTAACAAGTTCTCTGTACCTCAGCTATATCATCCACCTCACCTCACCATTTGTTTCAACTCAAGGGACGTAACGTACACCCGATATATTGTGATCATACAACTCTTTTCACCTATTGACTTCTCGTCTATGCACGGTACCTAGGGCTTCAAGCTCATTCTAAGTTATGTGGTTTGTTTAGCTCTTTTCACCTACGGAGCACTCTTTCCTTTTTACCTCGCATCTAGGATTGTGTGTTGATCTTAAGCAGGACATGGTTCCCTACCACTTGGGTAGGCTAACTTTCGCTTCCCTTATACCTTTTACAACATCACCAATTCATTACCAACACCAACAACCTTCCTTTACCAATATTAATATCAATATTTTTACCAACCAACCAATTGCCTAAACCGTACCAAATTGCCTGAATTCACCTCTCCCTGATCCTAAGGGAGAACTACATCGGTCTGAGGCCCCTCCTTGCTTTGTGCAATGGGCTATGTAGGCAGCACTTCGGAGACATGGGGTCTCCCGAGGTTAGCTCGACCATCCCCTACCATAACCTATCATGTGTGGTAAATATAAATATTTTTGTGTATTTCTATTTTATCACATTCCTCTTTATCCTTTTTTCAAAACACAAAAAATCAAAACACAAACATTCTTATTATTATCGTAACTCAAATCAACATACATATTTAGTTTTATTTAGTTGTTAAACAAATACATCTTCTCTATCATCGACACGCAGGTCGGCATCTTTATTTTTATACCTCTATAACATTTACTTAGACCCTCACGATTCATCCCGACCCAGGTGATGATCGTGATCGTCGACACCTTTCGCCGGGCCTCTCTGTCCTCAAGGGTACCACGGCTATTGGTACCTCCCACTGATTTGCCAATCTCTCCTGTAACATATGAATATGCCCTCTCGCATGGAGGAATCCAGCCTCTAGTCTCTCCGCCCGTGACTCCGCAACTGCTAACAATCCTCTTGCCTCATTCACCTACGTTTGGAGCTGCTGAACTAAATTCTACAGACGATATCTCTCCCCTGTAATCACAGCTATGTCAGGGAAATCACGTACACCTCACAGCTCTTCTATCCACCATAACCTATCGGCCTCTGTCATTCCTGCATCCATTACACTGTGATCGGCTGCTATCTCCTCTGGCCCTTCTGGAGGTGTTGGCCGGGGAGGTGAGAATGCTGCCTCGGCGTCAATCCTCATATATGGTCTATAAGCCTGTGGTATGTCTTGTTCTGTCTGGACCCATCGTCTGAATCCTAACCTCTGTACTCTGGTCTCTCCTGACTGGATGGATCGGCCTACTGGTCGCACACAAACAATGTGCTCATAGGCCCAACAGTGTAATAAGTATGAACAATCCAGTGTCATCCTGTGATTTTGCCTACAAGCCCATAAACCCCTGTATAATTCTGCCAAATATGTAGGTGCCCATGCAAAAGTCACGTTCCTTTATATCATCTCCCAAATAACACACATCAATGCCTTTGGAAATCTTCCCTCTTCCACCCTCGGTAATGCATAATAACCTACCGCTATCATTAATATCACTGCTAACCTTGTCTCCTCAGGGTATGCTGCATGCATTATCCCATATGTGAATGACAAACCTTGCTGTGTCAAATCTCGTGCGTATGGACCAAATACTACTGTTATCGCTCCCCGCGCTGCACTAGGTAATGCCTGATATACTGGTTCTCCAATAATAGGGAGTCTCAAAATATGGAACAAATCTTCCAATGTTACTGTCATCTCCCCTGTTGGCAGATAGAACGTATTCTTCTCTGGATTCCATCTTTCAATTAACACCTGCAACATAACATGGTTACGTGCGATTCGTGAATAATAGCGGATTCCACTTAACCCCAAATGATTTATTAATGTCCATTCCGCTGGTGTTACATCCGCTCGGATTCGTGACAACAGCGCTGGCACACTATCATTCATCCTCAACCCTGCCTCTGCCTGCATACATCCAAATAACAAACAACCTTTCAATTCCTCAAATCCTCCCGGGTTTTTTCTCAAATTCTGGAAATTCCTACAGCAACCGGTATCGTTTACAGCTAACCGGTACCGGTTGAGTAACCGATACCGGTTATCCCTAACCGATATCGGTCACTGTTACCTTCATATAGCCTGCCTAAACACACTGCCTACGACAATAATTTGAGCGTTTATTCCTTTCTATACATACAAACATACCTGAAACCCCTGATTACCTACCCCGTAACACTTACCTCACCTATAACCCTTGCTATCATGTTTTCTTTTTCATATCTACCCACTTAATCTCCTATTCATAACACATGCAAAAATCAAATCACAACCAAAACGTTTACCTCTTGGGTTGCAGCAGCTTGCGGTGGCACTTGTCTTCCCTCTCGGCCCTGCCTGCTGGATGCTTCTCCTCGTTCTGTCATGATCACCACTCTTTTCAAATTCTCCTTTCTACCATCTGAATCTCAGATTACATTCACTTTTGCTGTCTCTTTTCTTATCACCTAAATCTCTCATGCAATACCCTGTCTCTTTTCTCCTTATCACTCAAATCTCTCCTTCAAATACCTATCCCAGTCGTCAAAAAGCATCACGTTCACGTATTTAACCTCTTGCATGGCTCTAAAAATAAGAACTTATGTTGCCACCCTAGCTTTTCTATTTTTAGAAAAGCTCATACCTAAGTAACCGGTATCGGTTATATAACCGATATCAGTCTATTAGCTACCGGCGTCGGTTACCTAACCGATATCGGTTACACACCTGGCTTTTTAAAACTTGGTTCTTTTCTTCATTTTCTACCTAATTTTTTGTCGCGCCCACCTCTTTTCCTGCATCATAACACCATTATCCATATTTGTCCATCCACCACACATATCATTATCATTTCATTAACATCGTCTATTTTTACAAAAACAAACAAACCATCAACTAAGGATATCAAAAAACTATCAATCTATACATCATTTGGATCCAACTCATCAGATACATATATAACAATGTCACAAAACCAGCCCACAACATGCAACATTTCATCATATAACATGTCATCCATATATACGTGCAAAAACAAAAACATCAACATATCAATTAAACTCATCATACATTCTATATCACAAACCATCGACAAAATACTTAAAAACATTTCGAACACAACATATGGATCAAAACATCATCTCTATATATATATACAAGTTTCAAATATACAATGTGCCCTGCATCGGGGCCTCTATGATCTCATCATCCAACAAAGCCGGCACGTAGGCCGCAATAACTATCAAACAGCTCGACTCGGCTCGCAGGCCAGTCCCTCATATCAAAAATATACTCGGTTCGCAGGCCGGTATCAACTATACAACCCGTACTCGGCTCGCAGGCTGGTATACAAAAAAAATGAATGAATCAATGAATAATATGTAGGCACATAGGCCTCTATCAACACAACCGGTTCGCAGACCGGTGCCCATGTCTATATACAAAAACAATGTCGGGATCCCTCAGCTCTCCCCACCACCCTCGGCACCTCTCCCTGCTGGTCCCTATGGCGCCTCTCGCCTCCTACCTGTAACGGACATGCCAGCTGTGGCTGCGCCTCCCTGCGATCTCTGAATATGCGAGGTCTCCTCTCAGTGTGCCGCATATGGCTGATACTCAGCTCCAGTACTATCAAGGACATCCTGATAGTACCGGGCCTCCGCTCTCACCTCCATGTATCTATCCCGTGCCACCGTCGGTACTGGGGTTGGTCCCCAGACTCTTACTACCAGTACCCCCTGTGCCTGTGCTGGTGGTGCTTGTGGCTGTGCTACTGCTGGTGGTGGTATCTGTACCTGTGCCTGGGACTGTGGCTTCGCCGTTGCTGGTGGTGGTGCCTGTGCATGTGCCTGTACCTGTACCTGTGCCTGGGCTAGCTGCCCCTGTAGGACACCTATCTGTGCCTGTGCAGTAGCCAACTGTCCCTGTAATAGCTGCACCTAGCCCCGGAGCTGATCTCACTCTGCTATCACTGCAGCCAAGTCTGGCTGTGTAGGCGGTGCTATCCTAGCTGCTCTCTGACCAGCCCACCAAACCATGAATGCCCCCGTACACCCAGCATCATCTACACCATCACCTGCTAGCCTCTCAGCAACCAAATCTAGGTCCAAGGGTTGTGGTGCAGGTAGTGGGGCCTCTACATCATCCCTCCTATAATGAGGGAAGGGAGGTGGCTCATCCCGTCGTAGCCCCATCTACCTGCGTACCCTCTCTAGGGGTATCCTCTCGTACTCTCCTGGCCTCCTTCCTGCTATCCAGAATGTGTACTGGATCAGGCGCAACTGTAAGCGGGCTCCTCTGCGAGGGTGATGACCTCTGTAAGGTCTCCATACGATATCTGCCGCTGTCAGGCCCCTCTAACAAATGCCTATAATAAGGCCACATCCCGACCTGCAAGCACTGCTCGTGGCTGCCCCACGGACCCCCAACCACCTCTGAAAGCCGTATCTGTATATGACCTGTGGCCCTGGCTGCTGGGGTAACCCCTACTGGTCTAATGCATATGATATGCTCATATGCCCAGTACAGTGTAGCAAAAATGTCAAAGTCAAATCCCGAATCTCCTCATCCGGCGATAGCCCCCACAGCTCCCTGTATAACTGCACCCAGGTATACTGGTGCCCAAGCGTAACAGGTGTGCGCCTCCACCATCTCAAGCAGCACCCCCATCAATGCCTGTGGAAAGCGCCCTCCCTCTGAGTCCAGGAGGGCGAAGCAGGTGATCCCCGATCATCATCAGCACGGCTAGTCGTGTCTCATGTTGGGTTGCGCACGGTACATGTCACCATACCTGATACTCGCACTGTGATAGGTAAGTAGCGCGGCTACATCTCCAAAAACCTGCAGGATGTTGTCCATCGTCGTCTCCGAATCTACCTGGAAGACTGCCTCTCCCCTCGATCCCGGCAGTCGAAGGATGCGATACACATCCTCCAATGTGATAGTCATCTCCCCAGTCGGGAGATGGAACACATTGGTCACCGGATCCCATCTCTCGATGAGGGCAACCATCAAGCTGTGATCTCTATCAATAGCTCTGTATCGCTGGACTCTGCCGAGTCCCACCTCGCGCATGATAGCCCAGTGTGCCACGGATACTTGTGGCCGCATCTGCACCAAAAGTGGGGGCATCCTATCCCGCATCGTCAACTACTGACGTGCCTGCAAAACCAACCCACAACCTTAGACCTACTCTTTATCACATCATCTACTTTACCCTCTATACCCCCTTTTATCCCCCTGACCACACCCCGACTCTCTAACCCCCCCTCTAGTCACCTACCTTTTCCACTATCTCCCTCCCATACCCAACCCCAAACCCATACCAACCCAACCCCAAACCCATACAACCCGCCTCCAAACCCATACCAACCCAACCCAAACCCAAACCCACACAAACCCCCAACAAACCCACACAAACCCCCAACAAACCCACACAAACCAAAGCAAAAAACAAACCAAAACAAAACAAAACAATAAACTCCAACCGATGCCGGCCGATACACGACCAACACCGGTCAAGCAATAAACCACCCTGCCCGTTAACTTTGCGACCGATGTCGGTCGCTTAGCGACCGACATCGGTCACTGTCATTTCCCGGAGCCGAACCCCCGTGCGGCCCCCCCCACCTACATTTTTTTCCTTTTTCTACCTACATACCCACCCAAACACCCTAAAAATCTACCCACCTAGCCGCCTTAGCTTATTTTACCTATCTACCCTCTCCCTTTTTCAAATCATTTCCATTTTCTCATTATTTCCTAAAAAATCTATATTCCTACCCAAACCCCAAATCTAGCTTAATACCATTCAAATGCACAAATTAAAGAGTTTCGAACCTACCCATACGACGACACATCGTCATGGTGGGATGGGTGGTGGTGGTCCAGCTGGTCTAGCCCCTCCTACTCCTCCTGCCTGTGTCATGGGTCAAACTTTGCTTTGCTGGGTCCTCTACCAATCAAATGTTCCCTGCTACTCACTCAGGCCCACCAATCAACTCACTTCTCCACTCAACTAGTGCCACCTCAGCCAACAAATACACCGCTATCCAAAATCCACCTCAGACAAACTTAATTGGTTTCCAAATTGCAAAAGTGACAATGACCGGCCGTATTTTTCTTTTTATAGGTTTTTCACATAGAACCGATACCGGTCAAATCGTGCCCTAAGAAACTGGCGTCGGTTATCTAACCGGTACCGGTCATAGATAAATGATATCGGTTTTATCCTTTTTTTTTTACCCAACATTTTTCCCTTATTTACTATTTGCCCTTTTCTACCAACATCGCCTATATCCACCTTTGATGCAAACATTTTTCACCATTTAGCCCGACCCAAGGCCTCACCCTACCCTACTGGCCCGACCCAAGGCCTCACCCTACCCATTTCACCCGACCCAAGGCCTCACCCTACCTATTTGGCCCGACCCAAGGCCTCACCCTACCTATTTGGCCCGACCCAAGGCCTCACCCTAACCATGTGGCCTGACCCAAGGCCTCACCCTACCAATTTGGCCCGACCCAAGGCCTCACCCTACCCATTTGGCCCGACCCAAGGCCTCACCCTACCCATTTGGCCCGACCCAAGGCCTCACCCTACCCATTTGGCCCGACCCAAGGCCTCAACCTACCTATTTGGCCCAACCCTAGGCCTCACCCTAACCATCCGGCCCGACCTAAGGCCGCCACCCAACAACTTGGCCCGACCCAAGGCCTCACCCTAACCATCCAGCCCCACCCAAGGCTGTAACCTAACAACTTGGCCCGACCTACGGCCGTATCACTTTAATACCATGCCCACAATCAACATTTTATTTTATCCATCCATCATGTACCTTTTGTTCAATCGAGCTCACCTGTTCGTGTTTTAGCATGATTAGGGTCCTTGACTTGATCTGTCGACCAACTTTGCCTAGACCTAGACCGTGACGTTTATCTCAACCAAACCAACCATTTGGTACTGCCGAACATGCCTAAACGTTCATGTACCTTACCTGTTATATACCCTGGAGCTACTTCCTATGCCTTGGATACCAGGATTATATCACCCTTGTTTGGATAAACTATCGACCTTTGCCTATACATTGCTGGTTTGCTCGTCAAATCATGTACCCTAGTCGTACTATTGCATTTCAACATGCGTCTGCTTCCTTGGACCTACCCCACCACCTTCCCATCCTCTCTACAACATTTACCCTTTATCAACCCTATCCCTGATTTCCCGTTCACTCAATCTGTGCTAGCTTTGAGGGGGATTACCTATATCCTTAACAGGAGAAACCACTTCATATTATTGTCCGTGCAGCTTTGCAACACAAGGTACATGACAATAAGGGGCTAATGTAGACACCAAATTCGTGTCTTACGACCCCTTGTGACCCACATCCCATTTCACAACCTAACCTCATTTCCTAAACCTTACACAATTATTTATTAATTACCTTGTACTTGATAAATCCCCATCACCTCACCTGCCACCTCATCATGACCTAGCCCTAATCCTAAAATAACCTAATTAAGACCTAAAACTTGGTCTACACCTACACCCATGACTAAGGACCCCTTTCTCGCACCCAAAACCGACCTTCTAGTCACTTGACCAAGCCCGCAACTAATCTCTCGGGAGAAAAGAAGGGAAGGTGAGCAATTTTACTAAAAATAGCCTACTTTTTCCTTACCAATGCCGGTTCTTACTCGACCACCGTCGGTTACATAACCGCCATTGGTTCCCTGTAAATGGGCTCCCCAAACCAAAAACAAAGGATCGGAATTTCATTTTTGGATCAGAGAAAAGGATTCTTTGAATCAAGAAAGAGCATCAGGAGTGATCAAGAGAACCCGGATCTTTACTTGACTGAGCAGAGACAAGTGAAGAGACAAGGAGAGTTAGCAGCAAAGGAGAGCAAGCCCAGGACTGCAACTAGATACCAGAGCCCTGTGATACTCAGCTGATTTGATCTGCTGTGTGCCAGACCATCCTACCTCAGTTCTGTCGTTGCCATCAGAGCTCTTGGACCTACATCTCCACGAATAATCAGTAAGTTACATCTTGCATGTCCTCTTTAATAACATTTCTTTGACTTTTTGAATCATAAGTCCTCACAAATCCATTCTCAGATGCACTACCCAACATGTCATTGCATCTAACTGTCATTCATCTACCTCTCATCACCCTATTTCCTAATATCACCTATATACAGCCCTACAAATAACACAACTACCAAATAACACCACCACCCCACAAAACAACCAACCTTCAGATCCTAGACTCTACAGATATCGGTCATCAGCAACCACCATCGGTTATCAGTAACCGGCATCGGTTATACTGACTATAACCAATAACCAGCCTTTCCCCTACCCAGTTCAACAAAGCAATTTAATTGATATCTTACAGTATTTTGTGTTAATTCATATTAGCAGGGGAACTGACCACCTTCGAAAGGAAGTTTTATATTTCTTGGGCCCAAGGCAGTTTCCTCATTTATTGTCTAATTAAAATCTTGTGGTCTTGTGTTCTTATTTGCAGGTAGTCCTTCCAAGACAAAAAGGAGTTCTTCGCAGTCAGCCTGATCTTTCTCTACGGTACACGCACACCATCTCGACATTCTACAGGTATTCCTCCTCCCCAACCCTTATCTGTTTCTAAAAGGAACGAAACATTCTGAGTGAAACATGGTTAGCTGATAACCCATTAGACGGAGGCAATCTAGTAGATTTAGACTTTCCAGATGAATGCGTATACTACATCGAAACTCGACCTGCTATCTCTGAGTGCCCTTGGTATACTGATATCATTAATTATATCATGGACCATATGTACCCGGAGGTAGTTACACCACAACAAAGAAGGCAGTTACACATAATCGTAGCTAAATATGTCATCATAGAGCAGGTGCTCTATCGAAAAGCATTCGATGGAATGCTCTTAAGATGTGTCGACACAGAAGAGTCCAAGAGGATTCTTCATGAATCCCATAGCGGTATATGTGGAGGCCACTTCGGTGGCCATGCCACTGCTCGAAAAATACATCGAATGGGCTATTTCTGGCCCACTCTAGAACATGACGCGATAGAGTTTACACCGCAGGTGTCATAAGTTCCAAGAATTCTCCCACGAGATCCACATGCCAGCACAAGCTCTGCAACCAATCGCTACTCCATGGCCCTTTTCTACATGGGGCCTAGACTTAATAGGGAAATTCTCTCCCTCATCCACAGATGGCCACAATTTTATAATCACGGCCACTGGAATATTTTACCAAATGGGTGGAGGCCATGCCTCTTACTACCGTACCTGGCTCGGTGATCGCTAAGTTCATTTTGAATCAAATCATTTGCAGGTACGGTATCCCGCAAATCATTATCTCTGATAATGGGAACTTCTTTCAAAAATGAAGAAGTTCGCGAACTATGCGGTAAATTCAAAATAAGCCATCATACGGCTTCCTTGTATTATCCCCAAGCTAACGGACAGGCTGAAGCAACAAACAAAATGCTGAAAGCCATTCTCCTTAAAACAGTGAAAGAAAACAAGCGGTATTGGCATTTGAAGTTATATCCGGCCTTGTGGGCCCACCTAACCTCAATAAGAACACCAATGGGAGCAACTCCTTTCTCGCTAGTATTTGGGGCAGAAGCAGTTCTTCCGCTTGAGGTCGAAATACCCAGTCTCCGCATTTCACTACAAGGGATTCTGGATGAAGATGCTTACAGAGAAGCATGTCTTTCCCAACTAGAAAGCCTAGATGAAACTAGGTTAGATGCTGAGCAGCGGCATAGAGCTTATACTGACCGAATGTGCCCGCAGTATAACAAGAAGGTCTATGAACGCGACATATACGAAGGTGATCTAGTTCTAAGACTAGACAGCCCGGATCGACAAGAAGACTGGAAAAGGAAGGAAGTTCCAGCCCAAATGGTTGGGCCCATACCAAGTCATGAAGCGACTACGGAAATGGTGCTTATCTCTTATGTACGTTAGAAGGTGAGGAGTTTGGCGAAACAGTCAATTCCTTGCACCTCAAGCGTTTCTACGCATAAGCAGCTAACGCTACCTATATAACTATCTACATTGCATTTTTATATAAATTAGGATCATTTTGTCCACTTGTTCTTACATAAATTGTGATCAAGAAATCTATTCTCAAAGCAATTTACTACAAGCTCGTGATGTTTCTAGCATAAAGTTCTTTAATCATACCTCTCCATCTTCGTGTATCATCGAATCATCTTGGAATCTTTTATCAAACAAAATCAGACATGACGAAGTCTTAACAGTAATCACACCAAGATCTGCATGTTTGTTCTCGCTTTGATTTCTTCTTAGGATAAGTGTCTTGCCTATGGTCTGTTCTAGAAGCTTCATGGTGTCACATCTATCCCATATACACATCTCTTTGGAAATAAGCATATACTGACATTTTACTCAAAGAGACAAGTCAAGAAGTGATTAAACAGAAAATTTTATTTTTACACATTTCCTTGCCCCACCAACCTTCGGTGATGAGCTTGCGTCTCTTACTAGTGACGTAGGGTTGGGAAAGGATGGAAATGCCCTTAATTGCCTATGCCTTTCCCACGGTGATAAATCCATGCTTCTTACAGGTAGCATGGGGCAAAGTGTAGGGGGTCCTCTAGACAAAGTAAACGTTAAAAGGTCATAAACAAACAATTCAAACTTTGAGTCAAAAACGAATGAATCAGATATTCAAAATTCCAAAAAGAGTTAAAAATCCTAAAAAACCTAGATTTTGATCTAACTATGTGGCCATCTACCAGGTCTAAGTCTGGATAAACCGCAAAGCAAGTTGACATCCAAAACTATGAAGTCATTCAGGTAGAGTAAGCTTGTAGTTTTCAATTTGATTCCACCAAAGCTTCCCATCTGTCTTTCATCACTATCATTTCACCATATTTCATAACTTGCGCCCTTCTTGGCTCTTGGTGATGAGCCCTTTCGCATCTTACTAGTTGCGTGGAGTTAGGAGTTGGGGAAAGTTAATTATGTTCATCGATACTGGTTATTTTCATCACTTTTGCCAAAACAATTCATGAGGTATCCAAATTGCTCACAGAAACTAAGATTTAAGATCACATGTATATCTACAATATCATACATCAGCATCATGAAACACAAAAATAAAGCAAACATTTGCATCATCTGTTTTCCATTGCATACATGTCTAGAAGCATATAAAACATACATCGTAGTATACACGAGGAAGCTGGAAACAGAAAGGGTTGAAAACATGAGTGACAAAGTTTTGATCCAAAAACGAATGCATATATATAAATAATCAATGTTTATATACAATGCCATCATGCTCTAGGCATGGTCAAAATGCTCAAAGAGCCCATCCTTGATATACAAAAGAATCTAAAGTACAATACACAGGGCCAAGTCGCCTCTCAACCCCTATTCTTGACCCCTCCGAGGGTACGTAAGCCCTCACCTGGGACTCCGGCTACGCCAGCGCTCTGAATCCACGGAGGGCTCAGGGTCTCGAGGAGAAGTCAATGCCAGTCTCCCCATGAGAATGGCTCCTCATAAGACGCTACAAATTACTCCTATAGCCCGCTTCAACTCTGTACGGAGAGTCGACACCATCCTAGCCATGTGCCAAATGGGAGCGAAGACATCAGTATGCCTACCGGCTGCTGAGGGTTCCCCAGCATCTACAAATAGCTCCGCACGGGTCCTATCCATAGGGATCATCAGGGAATTAGTGCATACCCTGCGGATTAGATCCCGCCACTCAGAATCAACAGTCTCTGCAAAACAAAGAAGAAAAACGAATTAGAAGCTAGGAAAGAGACTAAAATATACAAGATACAAATTTTACAAGGATAGACAACATATTAAAACAAATCCTAAATTAGACAAACATTGAAAGGAGGAGAGGATAACTTACTCGGATCACAGGGCCTCCAAGATGGATCGCTGGGGCCAGACACCCGCTACGGATGCCGCTGCCAACTGTGGAGTTACTCCTGTGGCAGGGGCAACATGTCACCCCATAACTGACTCATCCTCTCCACCATGACCCTGGGAGAGTGGCTCCTCTGAAGCTAGAGTCTCTCTCTCTGCACTCTGCTCTGCCCTCTGCTCTGCCTCTCTACCTGCAAAATATCCTGAGTGTCATGCCACTCAGGATCGCTATCATTATGTCTTACTCCTCCGACCCTCCCTCTGTAAGCTCCTCAGAATCGGAGTCGATATCTATAGGGTCATCCCTGCTATGAGCAGGACCCGATTAGCAATCTGAAGCAAAGGTGCCCGAGGCGCACCGGGCTCTAGCCCGAACTACCCTCCCTGGCTGTTAATAGGAGTGCCAGGAGTGATCGTATGTCCAACCACGGCCTCTAGGCCCCCCTCTGGCCTCTCGGACTGATCTATAAACTGGTGCCTTACTGGGGGAAGCATGCCCGCATATGGAAGGCCGAACTGCTGAGGAACTCTACCAAAAGGGTGTACCTCCACCCATTCCACGCGGTTAAGATAAGTTTAAACCTATGGTGGAGCAGGAGATCAATGTAAGGGTCTCCTCATCCCCATATGCCGGCCCATAAGCCGATACGGCGTCGCCTCCATATCTGACCCTGTGGTGAGGGAGGTAACTGGTTGGGTGAGGTTCTCTAAGCACCTGACATATCTGACCATCTAGTTGCCCTCACAGCCCCTGGGTCTGCCACCTTCTGATACCCCTCTTCTGTAAGGAATAAAATGTCTTGTACACCCAACTCATGACTAGAGTCGGGTGGCTCAATGACTGTCCCTGCAAACGGATCCACCCTGTATAAGTCATGGGTAGGTGGTCCCCAGAATATCTGCGCCCCAGGCATATATCCGTCCATGCCCCTCTATCTGAGAAATGATGGGGGCCCAGCAGTATAGTACCAGTATCTCCTCCTCCCTTGTCCCCGATAAGCCTCATAGGCAAGGATCCCCATGATAGCTTGTCATCAAATACAGGGATGAGAAAAGAAGGAATGGATCGAACTCTCACTCCCTTCTTCGACCCCATGGAGATGGCTGCATCTCCCATGTAGCCTGCCCACTGTGCAATCTGTGCTCGAGACCCTGCCGTCTCCAGTTAGATGAAGTCTCCTCCCAATGATCGGGACCCCTAGGGGATACGGTAAACATCCTCCAAAGTGATGGGTCCACTCACCGATGGACCCCTGGCAGTCGGAAAGTGTTCAATGATCTGCATCCCAATCTATGAGAACAAGTCACAAAGAATGTGACTAGACGGTGTGACATGGGGCACGCGTGATATACGCAATATACCGATCCCTCTGTAATGTATCCTCCTCATCATGAGAAAGGGCATCTAATACCCCCAAAAGCCAATCACACTTATCTCTCTCGGCTCCATCTGATATACTTTGCTCTCGCCTGTCATACAACCAAAACACATTTAAATCAAAACAGGGCAAGTTAATTATCTAATCAATATCGAGAGAGTCATAAAAGCATATAGAAATGCAAAAAATACAAGTGCAATCTCAAAAGTTAAGTTCTTTTGCATTCTGTGCAAAACCGCCACCCTGAGCAGGGGGGGCGGTTTTTGTAACCGCCGCCCTAAGGGCGGCAACTCATGTAACTGCCACCCTGAACAGGGTGGCGGTCATGTAAACCGCCACCCTGGCCAGGGTGGCGATCGCGGTACCGAAAACCCGCTCGGGTTGTTAACCCCAAAAAGCCCAAAAGCAAGCAAAAATAGACCATTTTAACTAAAAACAAAACCTACCCAGTAGGCGCCCCCCCTAGATGGACCTTTTGAACCTAGCATTTTCCCAAAAATAATCCCCCCATTACAAAGAATTTGCCATTTCAAATTTGAAGAGGGAAAAACACAAAATGGAAGAAAAAACCAACCTGTGATCTCGCTGAGGTCGGTGTTCCGCTCGTGGAGGCATGATCACAATCTCGCTGTGAACGTTTCGACTCTACTCACGTGAGAAACTGTCACCGGTGGGTCCCAAAGCTCAAAATCAGATCAAATCAACTCGCGCAAATGAATAGGAAAATGGGCCTACTTTCATATATATATATCGTTCTGTTTCGTTTTAAAATGACTTTTTCGCAGGTTTGGAGCGCTGATGGAGGTAAGTTTCTATCCCCGCACGAATGGTACGTTCTCCTTCCCTATTATTTTAGCATTTATCTTTCAAGTTATTGCATCTATCTTCACTTGAGTTCTCTTTTCATTTTGCAGGTAGCGGGAATTTCGATGGCGTCATCTCAACACACGGACGAGTAAGGTATAGCTTCTAACTCCCCATTTCGGGACTACCATACTCGGACCCACCGTTTAATTCCTCTTCATGGCTAAAATGCTTCTCCAAGGGGGCAATATGTACGTACCCAAAATTGTAAGGTACTGTACTGCCAGAACAGTGTAACAAGTGCCCCGATGATGATACAGGTCTCCTCGCAAGGTGTTCGGGATCCGGAAAAGCCCTCGAAGTATGCGTTAACATCCCACATGCCCCACTTAGCCCCCGCGCCCTTTGTTTTCCCCTTTTTCCCTCTTTCCTTGGCTTCTTGACCTTCAGTGACGAAACCGCCGCCCTGCAGGGCGGCGGTCCTGTAACCGCTGCCCTGCTCAGAGCGGCAGTCCTGTGCACATTTTCCAGAACGCTCTTTTGGCGACCCGCGTGAAATATCACGATTTTCACCAGCTTTTCTTTGCCGACTTGAGCATGCATTAATGTTTTTGGTCCCCTGGAATAGTGTTTTTCCTTTGTTTATTGTTTAGGAGTTCAATTTGGTTTTGATTCTTGGGTGTTTGAATTCCTATAAATGCATGGTTTGTGTACATGCAAATGGTCTGATTTTGGTCTGAATTTTGGTGAAGAATTTGAGCTGGAGTTTTGGTCACCATTTTTCCTTGTTAGAGTCTTCTGATTTTTAGTGTTTTGGTTAGCTTGCTTAGGATTGATAGCATAGTTTATTTCATACTTGGTTAGTATTGCTCAGCTGTTGGTAAGCCACAGACCCATCTTGTGCAGGCAGTGCTGTTGTTCCATCCAATCCGGTTAGAAGCTTGCCTCTGAATTCCTCTTTGCTGTAAATTTGTTTTTACTGTGACTTAGAGTTCTTAGTTCAATTCATTATATACCTGGTTAGCTTTATTCAGCTGTTGGTAAGCCACATATCCAACTTGTGCAAGCAGTGTCTTTATTTTGGAACGGAATAGCTTAGGAAGCCATTAAAGTTGCAGGTTTTTCTCTTCGTATAGGATAGTCAAAGGTTCTGGTCGCTTCACGTTGCATGACTCGCAGTAAAATCCCGCTAGGAATCGCATAAGCCAAGCTCTGTACTCTTGCGCTATCCCTCTCCTACTCGCATTCTCGGTCTGCATTCTGAGCTGTCCTTGTCCCAAAATCTACTCCTATTGGTGCTAGCATTACACGCTTTTCTGGATCCAAGTGAACACGAAAGAACGAGAAGATCATACTGAGGGGACGAGATCACATACACCATCGGATTCGCCACTGTTCTGCGGAGTCCAGGTTTTAAATTTCAAAGTTCTAGTCAGATTCATATCAAATAGAGTAGTTAAATTGCTTTATTTCATTTCATTCTATTCTCGATATTGCCAGGGAAGCTGTGGGGATTGATAGTTTCTGAGAAACTATGATTCACTCCTCACTTCTGAGGTAGGATCGAGAATCTTGCAGGTAGATTAGACAGGCTATTTTATTTATTTAGAATAATTCTACAAATCGCACAGGAAAATAACCACACTCGGTTATCTTGTCTGTTTTAAATTATTGTTTAGTTATTATTTCTAGATACGCTTAAAATAGTTTGTTTTTCCTTAAAATTGTTAGAATATTTCTTAGAAAGATAAAAGTTATATATGTTAGATTTATTTCACGTAGTTAGAATTTATTTCATTACAGTTAGATTACATTTTGTTTCGTATGACAATCACGGGACCTCAAGAGCCCAGGGAATATATATTTGAGCCAATCGTGCCTCAACCAAACCTCGTCACAGCGATATTTGACATAGACCAAAATCTCAGGATACAAGTATTCCGAACAACCACAGATTTACAACTGATCAGTTCACAGTTAAGAGGATTAAACATAGAAGACGACCAAGCACATGCGTTTTGGTCAAGTCAGCCAAACTACAGATTACCGTAGAAAAATATCCACATGACTGTAGAAGGGCTCGAAAGAGAACAAAAATTCAGGTGTGATCCTTTAGTTCCACATACCAGACGCTGGAGACACCCTCGTAGACATAGATACCAGCTTAAGAATCCAAGTTGCTAGAACGCCTGTGAGGTATTCTGAGAAAATCGCACAACTATTGGTTCTAAACATAGAAGCTGAGAAAAGCATACGATTACTGGATACTAGGGATTAGAACTTGATCTCGCGTATGACCATAACAGGACCACAACAACCAAGAGTCTATGGTTGTGATCCACAGATCCCACAACCCAACGAGTCCACAAGTCAATCAGATATAGACACTAGCCTACGCACCTTGGTATTCAGGTCCACTCCAGTTCCACCTATCATCATCGAACAATTATCCTTACTAGATTATAGCGGCTAACGAAGCTAGAGAATTCTGGACTAGGCCAGAGAATCATCCGTAGAGTCAATTTTATTCATCCATCCACTATATGACCTTATCAGGAGACATACACGAAACTATCCCAGGTCATTTTCCACGTATTCCACAACCCATAGATCGAATCACGCCAGAGCTCGATATTGATTGGAGCCTTCGAGCAGTCATCCTTTCTGATCGATCTATCACACCGGTCCAAGTTAGAAGGGCCTTCTTTGCCTTAGATTCGCAAATTCCATTAGTGCGTGTCGAAGACATTAGACTGCCTAACTAGTTTGTCTGCGTATACTACCCCCACCAGCATATTCGGCACGACCCAAGAGGTCGGGTACGCGGAAGCACTTGTATCTCACACTCGCACGACCTCGAGGAGGTCAGGTACGTCCACACAGGAATCCTTCTTGATATTGATCACCATTGGACTAACCCATTCTCTCGTCGCTCAATAATTCTAAATTTCAACATTTTCAATATCTTCTTTGACCTTTTTCACGTAAATTGGGGTTCATTCTGTACCTCTTTCGAACTGGGCGTGAACCCTCTTTAAGATGTATCCTCATCTCTCTTAACGATTCATGCATGCCTTTAATCTCATGTAGTAAATCCTATGATCCCATAGTAACTCTATAATTTTTTCCACTTCAGAGTCTGACCAATAGTCTCTAATTATGGCCTCCTTAGGCTCAGCATCTGATCCAATATTCACTTTCTTTGTCTTCATAGGTTCATGATAGGTGCATGTGGTCTTATATGCACTATCCAACACCTCACACCTACCTGTTGAATGGTTTACATCCAAATTTTCTACTTCTTCATCATCCACTAAGTAGACCATTTTTCCTTTTTCTTTCTCAAGGAAAGCACGTTGAAGTAGTGTGGCATCGGCCTCTGTTTCTTCAACAAGATGCACTCCTAAGTTTCCTTCATCCAATAAACCTTGAAGGAGTTCTTCAACCTTGGCACTATCTTCCATAGTTAAGCACTTAATGAATATTAATGCTTCTTCCACCAGAGGCTTGGTAGAGAATAATTCAAATTTTTTAGTGATTCCTACAATTAAATCCTACCAATTTCTAGTCTCTCTATGGATTTTTGCATATACATACCAAGCATGCACACAGCCTTGTAAAGTGGAATAAAACTTGTGCACCCATAGTGAAGGTGGTAAAGCTTCCTGCCCTTCTGTTCCAGAGTCTCTCACACTTCTAAATGTGGTGTTGAACAGGTTGATTACCATGATAAGTACATATTTGAGTAGGTGCATTTCTCCTTAAGAACCTAGTAGCAAGAGCAATCCTAATTTCATTCCATCCTACAAGATTATCCTTGTGGACCACCCACCAGCATGCTACTGTTGTCCCGCGTAGGGTATACGCTAGCATATTCCTTCTCTCCAGTGGGTCTATCCACTTTGCTTCCATGGCACAAGAATACTCATAGGATCTCCTTCTCTGGTGTAACAAGGTACCAAGTTGTTACCTATCCTCCTGATATAACACGGTTTACTAGCCCTTAGGAATTATGCTCTTTACATCGCACCCCTACCAACTCATAAGTGTTATGAGCCCAATTATCACAAGAAACACTTGTAGTATCACTGAATAGACTGTGCATCCTCCCACTAAAGGATTCCTTCTTTACATGGCTCAAGCACCTCTGGATCCCAGATGGCACGTGTACATAAATCCAATTCAGGTCTTCTTCACTCAAGGGCTCAACATAGGGCAAAGAATTTTTTCCATCTGTTAAAGGGATAATAACCCTTTCCTCCTTATTTTCAAAATGATATAACCATTATTGAACCGAATATCAGAATTTTTTTCATAGCACGAAGGATGCACCAATATATATGGGAATTTATCTGACTCTACCAGCACTAAAACCTCAAAATCTCTAGTGAACTTGGCTCCTTGTATGGTAATGGATGCATCTTTTAAAACTATGATGGGAGTGGCCTTAGTCTGATTAGCCATGAATAATACATTAGAGGATGGCTGCAATGGAGGTCTCCCCATTTGTACCCATGCATCTAAAGTAAGAACATTGACTTCCACACCTGTATCAATCAATATATTACTCAATAGCCACCCATCCACAACAACATTTAGAGTGATTTCCTTTTCATAATCTAGGCTATGAGGGGGAAGATTTACATACAAGATCTATCGTCCAGTCTCAGTACTTTCCCATAGAGTGTTTCCCTTTAACCAATTCCCTAACAGTGGAATGATATTCTCCTGGTGAAACATCTTGCATACGTCTATCAATTCATCCATATAAGTTTGGATATTTTTTGATGTTTTTTTTCCTCCATCTTCTGTGATTTCTCCTTTAAATACTATATCCCACCTTGAAGATTCTTGAGTACCTCCATGGTTTCCTAGTAAACCTCCTTATGATGGGTGGGATCTTGGCACCATGCATGTAGAACCTCCTCCTTGGTTATGGTAAGCCTCTGCTGCAATGTTTCTTTGGTGTGCAAAGCTTCAGTGTGGGTCATGATATTTACTTGTAATGCCTCGGATTCTGCTTCTAACTTGTGCATTGACTAATTTTCCACAATGCGTTGTATCCTAACCATCCCTATGCCTTTGTTTTTTTGTTTATATTACTTACTAAGATGCTCATATAATTCTGAGCACTCCTCATAGTTATGATTATTTCCACAGAAAGAATGTGTAATATTATGAGGACATTCATACCTGTAGTGGTTAGGACATCCACATGTAAAAAACTTTCTAGGAGAGAACTCGCTTCTTCCACCACCATGGCCTCATCCTCCAAATCCACCATGGTATCCTTGACCTCAACCGCGACCACCTTCAAACCGCCCTTCATTTCGATCATAGCACACCTGATTATGATCTTGATCCTGATGCTCATTCTTTCCTTTAGAGTTATCTAAAACTCCTTTCTATCATACACTAATATCTAGATCATCCTAGATCTGACCAATCAGTTGGCAGTCTTTCATTTCATGATTCATGGATTTTCAAATTTTGGAGTAGCATAAAATATTCTTCCTTATCGCATGTTGTAGTATGGGCATTGGCTAGCATCATGGTTTAGATGGCATATCTCACAATCTAATATCAATGATCACACTGATCTGTGGGGACAACTATCCTTTTTGTGACCTTCCACTTCACAATTTATGCACCAAATCCTTGTTTGTGTCTCATGTGTTGAATTTTCTGATAGTTTCTCCAACTTCTTTGCATAGCTATGATCTGTGCTTCTAAAAATGGGCTCACCCAAGTATCTATACTTCCAAATGCCTCAGTGCATAAGGTTGCTTCAAGTTATTCACACAGATTAGTGTATGTTTTATATGATAGGGCCCTCCTAAAAGTTTTAATCAGACCTCCAACAAACCATTGTGCATGTTGGCTTGCATGAATATCATAAGACAACTTAGATAACAACATTTTGAAATGAGCATCATACTCTCTGACACTTTCAGTAGTGCCTTTCTTAATATCCTTGAGTGCAATTATACTCTTCTACTCAAACTCAAGGATGTTAAACTCTTTAAGGAAAGCATCTTTTAAAGCTGTATAGTCTACGCAAGTCTGATCAGGGTCAAAAATTTTGTACCAGTTATGTGTGCAACCTTGTAACATAGTGGAAAATTGACTTTCCCTACGCTCAGAAGCCATGATTCCTTTTGCGTGCCACAGTATTTCACACATGTGTACATGTTCAGAAGCATCTTCTATGCCCCTATACTCTGGGAGACGAAGAGACATCTCCATGTAAATATTCTGGGGTTGGTTTGGACCTTACCCACCTAATTTAGAACCTCTTGTGTTTCCTCTACCTCCAAAACCACTAGATCCACCAAATCTAGAGCCACCTATAACTCTTGATCCCAAACCTCTAGCTAGGATCGGACTAGAAGATGTACTTCCCTATGTCCCAACAATAGTACTAAACTATACCCTGACAGTCTGCAAAGTGTTACTACTCCAAGAAGAGATTCCAAAAATTTACACACCTAAATTCTATGTGGATGATACACCCAAAAAGGTACTCCCATATAAAAATGAAGCCATTTGCACTATCATCGATGTGCTTCTTATATGACTCACTCATGTTCTCACACTCCTTCAATTGGGTTACTGACTATTTTTTGTACTAGATACTAGAAGACCAAGCATAAGGGAAAAGTTTCAGGGTGGATTCCGATGCGCACCCCTGTCCTAGGTTGTTTCTATTAGCGCACTTCTACATGAGGCTGAAGAGGGTTCCCTTTCATGCTTTCTAAAATAGGGGAGTTCTTGATGCTTAGGTTCCATGTGTTATGTGTGAACTTCAACTCCTTCCCAAACTATCTTTATCCACAATGCTATTTTCTCTACAACCTCCCGCTGCTTCTCTACCACCCTCTCACATGCCTCATTATACTTAAGTTTCCTTTATTCTCTCTTCCTCTCTTCTACTAGGTCTGTCATCTTTCATGAAGCTTGTTTCTACCCCCGCACATGGTGGGGTTTAGTTAGACATCAGTTTCCTCTCCAAATTCAAAGTTACCATCAAAATTTTGATCGCTAGTGGAATGCCCTATAAGTAAGCTCCCCCGAGATATCATAAAATTTTGAATTCAGCTACCTCTGGGCACGAGTAATTGTAAATTGAGTACTTTAAGATATAACTATTCACAACACCATGGAACCACATATCCACATCAAGAGTCTAAATCAGATCAACATCATGAAGGGCCTGAAACTCTTCCTACATCCAGACAAGTGTGCAATACCTCCAATTCCATTTAGATGCATAAGCAACCATCCACTCGTATAATTCTACAAGAAAGATAAAAAATCAACTCTTGTATAAATAGTCATACATATTTTGCTTCACCCAAGTGTGTGCATTAAAATCAGATCCATTATTGAACCTCCATGCATATTCTTCTTCTAGTTTGTGTATCCACTCCTCAACACTTTCTAGGATCAAATGATATGTCTTCATCACAAATCATCCTAAAAACAACTAAATAAGAGGTCTGAGAAACAAAACCAATGATGCATCCTATAATTTACTAGTAAAATCCTAGGTGCATTGGAACATCACTCAGCCTAGACCAAGCACTCATCCAAAGTGCACAAAGGTACCAGGACCCTCTTTAGGTTGCTCTTGCAGGATGTTAGTATGATGAAGAAATAATGGCATCATATGCTAATGCACGTACAGATCTGATAGTGTAATCTCACAATAATCCAGTCCTTACATACATATCATCACACACCTGTACTATGTAGTTCACTACATATTTATAAGGGTGGGGAATTTCCCTTAACTACTTATCTTATCCCAAAATAGGTCACATGGTATTATTATCCATGCGCCGTTACAATAATAGCCATATATGCAAGTGCACTAATAATAGACTTGTCCTAGTTAACTGTCAGTAGTAATTTTATTCTCAACCTGTATCCATACAAAGGTCTTCGTATCTGATTCTCCGAAAATAGTCAATGCATGTCATGTAAGTTTTTAAATAGTTTATGAGTTTGGCGCGCTATCTCCAAAAATATCTCCTCATTGTGAAAATGGCTAAGTCTTTAATTTGTCTCTGTCCTCAGCACGTGATTCCTTCCAAATTCCCACACATTTTTGAATAGAATCTTCTCTTCCGTGTGAAGCTTCTGTAAGTTTTTTTCTAAGTGCCAGATTTTGACTGACCAATAGGTTGGAAATTTGAGTTCAAATTTCCCTCACTTTCTCCTCTTCTTCTCTCCTTCTTTTTCTATAGATGTAAGAGATCTGCTCATAAAAAATAGATCCCTATTTGTTGTAATGGCACCATGGAAAATTTTTAGCACACTTCCCAAGGGTTTTAGAACTTGTATTGGTCTTTGAAATGTATTTTTCATCTTATTCCATGAATTTGATTGACCGTGTGTCCTTTAAGTGATAAAAATCTATTTTTTGGCTCTCTTCCCTAGTCTCACATTTTATTTTTCCTTACCTCTTTGTTTGCATTTCTTGGCATGTTATGTGTCCTCTTTCCATGTAGGCTCCATTTCATGTGATTTTCATGTGAAGAAATCTAGATCTATATGATTCTTGTCTATGGCACATCTATTTTTCTCTCTCACCTACTTTTTTCCCTCTTTCATTCACCTTCATGGAGAGTGATCAACCCTTTTCTTGGTGATATCACTTTTTTTATCTTAGTATTTCCCTTTTTTGCATCTCGTTTTATCCTTGGACCCTTTCCACGTTTAGGTTAGGATGTTATTTATGTATTAGGAGTAGTGTTAGCATTAAGATAGGTAGAGGAAGCCCACCTTCTTTGGAGGTGTGTCTTAGTTCATAGATCCCACGACTGAGAGATAGTCACATGTTGCTTCAGAATTCTTGGCCATTGATGATCATATCCATGATGTAATTTTTAGTTCCAATAGGATAATTTTAAAAATCATCAGGGAATTTGGAGTTGATTAGAACAAGACGACATTGATTCCATTCACGAGAATCCTATATATTCTCACTTTTTTATCCTGAACAATCACCTTCTATATAAAGTAGATCAACATTTTCCTTGATTTTATTTTCTACAGAAGATGATTTATCTTCATGATTGAAAACATCCATAGGATATTCAATAATTTTCCATTCATAGTATTCATTACAAAATTGTGAAGGGGGATACTTACCTTCACATTCATGCTCATTTCCCAAGGCTTCAAATATAATATTGATCTTACATTTTTATTCCATCTCATTGTTGAACATTTGTGCATCAAAATAAGGATCATTAATAAAGTCATACTTTTCTTTCATAGTCACGGCATAGGTCAGAATATCAATACTGAGTTTAGGGTCTTCAATTTGTTTCCCAATCTTCTAGATATATTGTATGGATTCCTCCTTTAAAGCTAACACATATGCATGTTCACCTTCATTTGAAAAATATTTTCATTGGGCCTCAACAAGATGGATATGAATATGAACTCTATATGGTCGGGACATATTTTACAAATCTTACTTTTGATGATCCATAATTCTTTCCATTTATGGGTTACCTTCTTTTTATTTCAGGCATTCAAGGTTTTCATCATTTTCAAATAGAGATTAAATATCCATGATGCTTGGGAAGGGCACACCATTCAATTAAATATTTTTCATATGATATTCATGACATGAGGAATATTATGATGTTGCAACATGAGGAAAATAGTATTCACTACCCTGATTATCTCCTATATATTCTTATTCTTTACACAGAAGTAGGAAACATCCATAATTTCCATAGTAATCATCTTTATACTCCTTTAGTGATGATAGTGAAATCAACTTCCAAGGAAATCCATGTTTAACTTTATCATCTACCTTTGTTTCAAGAAGGAATTTGTATTCTACAAATTTATTTATTTCGTCATTGGGAATTTGTGAATCAAATTAGGAACCGAAATTGGAAATAAAACCATCAATGATTACCTGAAATTCATCCTCATGAAGAAATTGATTATGGGATGAAGGATTGACTTCTTAAACATATTCGTGGTTGGTGTAGTCCTAAGAAAGCATAGGATCAACTATCATAGAACAAGAATATTCATCTCTTGTACACATTGTTTCTCCAAAGGGTTGTGCCTCAAGGAAAAATGAATTTATGAATGGATTTTAAAATCTCATGCTATCTTCATTATCCTCCAAAGCGTTGAGTTAAATTTTATCAGATGGTTCAATGGAAAATCATTTAAGAGAAGTGCACAAGATTATTTCTTGAACATATTTGTCATTTTTTGAGTCCTTGGAAAACATTGGATCATTTTTCATAGAACAACAATATTCATCTCTTGTACACATTATTTCCCCAAATTTTTGTGCCTCTATCCATAATGAATTTATGAATGGAGGTTCAAATTTCATTTAATATTCATTATCCTCCAAGGTGATGAGTTACATTTCATTGGAAGGTTCAAGAATAGAGCATTCATGAGAAGTGCACACGATTCATTCAAGAAAAAACACCTCATAATATAAGAAATCATCTAAATATTCTTCTAAAGAATGAATTTATTTATCCTCATCATTACGAAGTTCTTCGAGATGTTCATATCTTTCTTCCATATATTTATCACATTTGAGTATCTCAAGATTGGTATTAGGATTATAATTTCCTTATCTAATAATTAAAATCCTTTGCAAAAACTCTCCTTTCATGGAATCCATTTCTTCATCTGTATATGTAAGAAAATCATCCAAAGAAAGAGAGAGAAAAGCAATTTTTTGATTTTCTTTGTCAACTTTGTGAAGTTAAAAATATCACCTTCAATAGATTCTTCATCACAATTCCATCCATTAAAATTTTCATAGCTATTCTACATCTTTCACAACAAGCTCTTGGATTCCTGACCATCAATATGTGTAATTACCATTTTCTATATGTTGCTACCCAAATATGCACCACATTGTGAGCCAAGCAACATTTACAATCTAATTTGGATGCTTAGAGAGAGTTAGAGAAAATATATAGTCATTTTGTAGGTGGGGAAATATCTAACAAACTCTTTGAAACTTAGCTTTGAGATATATTGGGTTGCACAAGAAAAAATGGATGACCTTCCCTATTAATTTAGGTTCTGCCTCTAACCAGGGAAAGAAGACCCATTTTGTGACCTATAATTATAAGAATAATGGGTGAAATTTTAGTCTCTAAATGTTCTTTTGGAAATACGAAGGATAATCCTTAAAATACATGGTCAATACAAGCACAATTTAACCCTCATGAGTCGTCACTCTTAAATAACGTAGATATATTTTAAAATAGGACTTCATGTCACTCTAAACAGTTTACATCAATGCTTACTTCTACATGTTAATGAAAGGGAGGCTGGAAATGGTAGAATCCCTTAGAAAATGGTTATAAACAAGGAAATCATGGAGAATTCAAAAGGATCTAACAATTATGAGTTGTAATTTTTATGTATGAATGGGAGATTAAATAAAGATAAATTTTAATATACATATTTCATAAGAAAACCTTGCAAATTCTTGAAATTTACCTCAAGGAAACAAAAACACATCACACAGCTAATATCAACCATTAAACAAGAAAATATGCACTAATGGAGCCCCACGAGTACAAGATTTCACACAATATTTGAAAATTTAAGCACAAGAGCTCAAGTAAAATCCTCAAAAAAACATTCAAGTTGATATATGATTTCTCCTGTATAAGGACATGTTCCTTTCGTTTCAAGAAATCATGCTTGATTTGGATTATATCTTTTTTGCTCTTAAGATCTTTGACTGAACCGAAATATTATTGGACTCTTTTGTTTCTTTCATTCTTCACATTTGAGTACAATCTGATTTCTGGATGATTGTGGATTTATCCACCTTTATGACTCAACCTTGGATCAGTTGTATTGATCCAAGGGATGTTTTAATTTTATTCAGGATGAGCAAATGGTATCGAATTTTCGAGAGTTACTAAGTCTGACTGAGCTTTGAATGTTCAATTCTGGAGGTTAACTTTGGCTGATCATGGTAATTTGAATCTGGTTCCAGTTATCATAACATCAAGAAGGACCTAGACCTTAAACTAGGTAAGATGTGTATTTTTTATATCTAAAGCTTAATTTACTTGATGCCGAATGAGATCTGATCTAGGAATGTTTTATGCTATTTGAACTTGATTGCTGATTAGTCATATTTTGGGGACATAGACTAGAATTAGTAAGGTTAGAAGTGTTAACCTAAAATATAACCTAATGTGCAAGGGTAGTTAATCTAGCCTAGTCCTAAAACTATGAGCTTAATACTCCTAAGGGTTAACTAAACCTATCACTATGGAGGGTGACTAATGTTATATCTTAAGGAAATGAGACTAAGCCTACCTATGATCTAACCTAAGTCACTAACCTATCCTAAAATAATGCTATGAAGGGGGACCTAAAAAGGGTCGCGAGTCATGGGTGGTAGTTTCCATGGCATTTAAGAAAGGATAAGGATCAGGACAGGGAATGCTACCAGAGTTAGTGGAGGATAAGTTTGGTAGAGGAATCTCATGTGGCAACATCTCTAAGAATGGGAATGTTTTTTTATGTTGTTTTAGCATTCACCAACTTTGGTAGTCAGTGGCAATGGAAAAAAGGTGGGAGAATTAAAATAAATGTAATTAATGAGCATTGGGCCTCGAGCGTGGATTTCTTGGGAAGGCATGCAAGTGGAATTTTTCGGGGTTGTTTTGTTTTCCATGCATTCCATTTTTCGCTCTGCATGAGCACTTGTTCTTCGAACCAGCCGTCTAATATTCATTGCATGGCAATTTTGAGAGTTTCAAATTTATTTTTTTGTTGGGGGAAGTATATAAAGCATGGAGGTAACAATATTTTGTTGTTTTATCTTTTGTGGAATAAGAAGAGAAGGTGCGAGTGCATTCAAAGGTCTTCTTCGAATTTTTAGCGACACTATCAGGCATTATAGGCCCTAACTATTAAAATATTTCTTTCCTTTAAATGTTTTCATTAGAACAACTATGTTCTGATGATATATGTATATTTTGATTTGGCTGGTAACAATGATTTGGGTTTTATGTTGATTTGGGGTTCTGGGTTGTGTTTGGATCCTGGATGAAACCTGCTTCATTAACCTTGTTTTCCATCCTGTGAATCCAATATGGAGTTTTTCTTTGTGGATGGAAGTGTTGAAAGTTTTCTTTATCTGCTAGAGATATTTGATTAGAAACTAGCTCCATGAAAGGATGTGTGCTAGATGGTTACGTGTTTGAAAAACACCACTGTATTTATTCACTGTTCGAATATAATTTTTAGTTACGTGTTTGAAAAACACCACTGTATCTATTTACTGTTCGAATATGATTTTATTGTTCATCATTTTCTTCACTGTATGAAATCCAACTATTACTGGTCCATGTTCAGGAAAGTAAGTAATAGAATTTGTGGTTGGAGTGTTAGCTTATTCAGTAAAACTCGACTGTTTAAGTCGTGTGAGTTGGAAATGTTGCTTGAAATCAAAAACCTGTTATTTTATTTTAAAGGCCGATCTGAATGTCTTTATGAATACCAGTTCTGTGGGTAAGGAAGTATTTGGTGTAACTATTGTTTTTGCAATTTTTACATGGATGTTAGGAACGTGGTTATGTTCAAGGGAAAATTTATTTGGATAAGCCCTTGTAACTCCTGGAAAATTCATAGATAAATCTTAGATCTGCCTTAATGTAAATTATGTTTAATGTGTGGCTGAGGTATGACTGTGTTTTACCCTGAGGTGACTGTGAAATCTACTTCTCAAGGCTATATTACACAATGTCGAGAATTCTACTTTAAAATAAAAATAACGACTTCAACGTCATTAAGTTTATTTATGTACAGCTAATGATTTTCCTTTTGTAGATGGAATTTGGGTTGATATGATCCATATGCAACTGAATGCTTTATTTATTTTGCACAGTTAAAGTGCTGATATCTACTATGGTATGAGTAGGATGGATTTTCGAGGCATTGCTGAATCTGTATTTAGAATTCTATTATTAACTCTGTACATGAATTTTTAGTTTAGTATCTTGAAATGGTATAAAAACCTAACTGTGCAATGGTTGAAATATTTTAGTTTAGATCTATTGGTAATAAATAGATAATGGGAAGGCTATCCTGACTCTTAGACCAAATGGTTCGAGAAATGAAGGAAATGTAGACTGTTTCCTTTAGAGCTGGATTGTGGTATGAGATTAGAATGTTTATAATGTTATATAACGTTATTGGCCTTTGTTTAATGTATAATTGTAAGACCGTAGGGATCTATAGGCAATTTTTAAGTCAGCTCTACCTGACTTAAGCTTTTGGTTAAACTTAAGTGTTGCTTTACTTGCCTCCTCTTTCCCTGATTGGATTAGAGTATATATATATATATATATATATATATATATGTTACTTATTGGAAATTGTATAGTTCTGAACTTGATTAAAATAGATTTCTAATTTTCTCTGTTCATTCCTCTAAGTTATGAAAGATAGTGGTTATTTCGAAATATGAAGGTATTCACTCTCTCTCTTGAAATATTAGTGTTCTCTTCTTTAGAATTCCTATACGGAACTCTACTATCATGTTATGAGATGAGAAGACTGTAAGAATAAGAGGGAAGAAATTGTAAGTGGTGAGATCTTAACTTACAAGACTCCTTTCATTTACTGGCAGTACCATTTTCTTGAATTTAAACTCAGGTTTTTATCTCTTGTTTAAAGGTAACCCTGTAGTTATAATTTTGCATACTTATCAATGACTGAAAATTGGTATAATAGAGTTAATATTATTTTGCTGGGTGATCTTGTATGAGATAGTAATCTATCCTTTTCTTAAATTGTTATTATGCGAACCTGTTGTATGCTTACATTAAAAAGGTTTTATTCTTAATTAAAATGAATAAAAATGATTAACACTGTTTTTGGCCTTGTGGATGACCAGGTACATATGATACCGAATGTCCTTTCTTCTTTTCTTGTATTATTCAAATCATCTAAAGTAGACTAAGTTGAAATTATGTATGTGATTTGAATTATGATATACAGTCATTTGAAAATGGAAACTAGTGTGAGCCATGTTTTTGGATTTGATGAAATTGATGTCATTTAAACAGGATTGTTTAATGAAAAAATTTAGTGGAATGCATTTGTTTAAGGATTAGTGCTTAGCATGCTCAATTCACTGAACTGACCCGTGCTAGAAATTTTTGTAGATGGTCATCTTAAGTGGTAAAGGCAGGCAGATCTAAAATGTTGCACAGACTGTTTAATCTGATTTTTATGAAGAATTCCGACATGATTTTTCTAATTGTACTATAGAAGAAAGTTACTCTTTTTCTGAAGACTATTGTATTAAAATATGCAAAGGTGCATTGGTTGTAATTGTATAGATTTGGAAATAAATGAATTGGGGACATATTACTTATGTGGTTGTGTTCTTATTTGTTGAAATGATCTTCATATGTCTGTATGAATGAGAGTGCATTCTTACTATTATATTAAATGGAATCTAGATGGATTCCCTAAGTAAGCGTTAGCTAAATATATGGCTGGGTACTACATTTTTCTAGTTAGTAATTCTTTACCTCTTATGATTGTGGTAAAATTGTAAATAAGACCACTGTATTTTTAGAGAACGTTGAGGTTGAACTATGCCCTAAAATGTAGCTTTAACTGGAAGAGTATTCTAATACTCTCCTAATGTTCAAATTCAAAGCAATGAACTTGATGGTTATAAATCACCATGTTTTAATGGTATTAAGTGTTATATGTTTCAGTCTTTAAGGTTATTACGAACCCTTGATGGTTTAGTTATTATCCTAATGGGAAAACTTAGGGATGTTGTCCTATTCTGAGGGTACAAGGTTGTTAGGTACCAATCGGCAACTTGAAACAATCTTAAATATTATTAAAAATTTTCTCTGCAAAACTGAACCTAATTACAAAAAGTAACTCAAGAAGTGTGGGACCCAGGGTTGGAGAAGGCTACCCAATTAGGAGGGCCTATAATCCAAATATAACTCAACATAAGTTAATTCTTGGAGGTATGTACATCTTTCCGAGGTTTTTTCGTAGGATGTTGACACATGTCAACTGCAGGGTTGTACGTTCAAGAAGATTAGGATCTTCTCGAGGATACAACAATGCAGATGACACATGGAAACACCCTTCTACATTGATCGTTAAGATTTACACTCAAAACTTGATCAAGATTTCCCTTCGGGTCTGGTTAGGACCATAGACAGGTTATGAGGTTGTCATTTGAGACTCAGGGTACCCTGACACACGGGGTTAACATTGGTTGACCCAGTATGTTAGCTTATCCCTAGTCTTCAAGGGCATCCTTATAACGTGAATTATGATATTAACCCAACCCGAGGTGAAAACTTGGGGCAAGGGGACTGACATAAGTCAGTATAAGATGTTCTATATAACATTGGAGTGGGGTGAATGACGTATTCTAGATTGACGAGTATGCCGTCAAGGAATAAGTAATATGAACAGTATGTTTCAAATCTTTGGCCAAAGTATGGCAAGCTGCTGATTGCATTGTCCTATGTTACCTAGTCTAGGGAATGTGATGCCAATGAATAATGGTAACAATTATTCAGATAGGTTCCTTGGACAGAGCTCTCAGAATCCCGGATTAGGGAAGAGAACCACAAGAATGAAGTGTTCTATTGAAAACACCAAACTCTAAGATACACATGAATAGATCAGTAGTTCACCGAGTCATGGAATGAATAGATTGATTGCTCTTATAACAGAAGAACTTAGTTTTTAAAGATGAGATAAAGGAGTGGCATTAGAATCTATATTACTTTTGCAAGTAAAATCAACGCTTGCTACAGAACCAAAAGATGAATGGTATAAAGGTTTTCATTTTGATATGAAGGGAATCTAATGTTTGAAATAGAGTATCTACATTGCCGAAATAATTTGAGAAGAAATTTGTTAACAACTCTTTCATAATTCCACCTTTTCTTGGACACTCGGGTATACCAAATGCTGCCGATCTAAAACAACAATATTTCTTGAAAGGAATGAAAAAGGATGTTATTAACTTTTTTTGACTCATTGTTAGAATGCTAGTGGGTTGAAGTCAGAAACACACTGCAACCCTACTGGTGTATTATATCCCTATAGCATACCACTTATAAATGGCAGTAATAAACATGGACTTTGTACAAGGGCTTCCTTGTCGATACTAAGCATGAATGTTATCTTGGTGTTTTTGACAAATAACGAAGGTAGCTATTTTAATCACTGGAAATCTAAAGATGACTCTCCTGTGCTAGCTAAAGATTTTGTGCATGAAATGTTCAGGTTACATGGTGTACCATATTACATAATATCTGATAGGATCCTAGAATGACAATCAAGATTTGGAAAAGCTTAATAAAATCTTGGAACGAACTAAACTTCAGTTCTGCGTATCATCCAGACCGGATGGACAA
This sequence comes from Taxus chinensis, assembly GCA_019776745.2. NCBI lineage: Eukaryota > Viridiplantae > Streptophyta > Pinopsida > Cupressales > Taxaceae > Taxus > Taxus chinensis. Next base: position 96,418,277 of record CM034148.1, on the reverse strand, counting down.
ACTAAGAGAGTAAATCAGTGTGGGAAGATAATTTAATGAATGTATTAAAACACATGTCAACAGTATAAATGGGAGATTAGCTCCCATTGTTGAAATTTGCATACAACAACACATATCACTCTTCTCTTAAAATGGCACCTTCGAGGCACTTTATGGAAGAAAGTCATAACCCCTGTTAGTTGGGATAGTGTTGAGGATAGAGAGGTAATTGGGCCTGAAATCCTTACTGAAATGGAACAAAAAGTTAAAATGATTCGGGAACGATTGAAGGAAGTAGCTTATAGGAAGAAAAGTTATGTTGACTTTAAACGGGTGGACCAAAAATATGAAATTGGTGAAAAGGTTTTTCTTCGTGTTAAACTAAGAAAGAGTTCTATAACTTTTGGAAAGGCTGCCAAGTTAGCACCTCGTTTTGTTGGGACCACTTCAAATGTTTTGAAGTAATCAATCCCGTAGCTTATCGATTAGCATTACCACCTTCTTTGTCATGAATGCATGATGTTTTCCATATTTCTTTGCTTAAAAAATAAGTTTTAGATTTTTCACATGTGTTAAATTGTAATTCCTTGCAGGTCTAAGACCCAAGAATAATCATGGTTAAACCCACTCGAGTGCTGGAAACTCACCAATTGCATTTGAGAAATCGAGAAATACAAAAATGTAAGGTCCAGTGGGACTAGTTTAACGAAGAAAGTGCAATTTGGAAAAATCTGGAAGAGATGAAAACTACTTTTCCCTTTCTTTTTGAACAAAATTGAATCTGTTGACTGAAAATAAAAAAATATTATTATTATGAATTTATCTTTTACATGTCTTTATGTAAGACAGTTTTGAGGAAAACATTCATTCAGGTTGAATAAATGGTATCATGATACTAATTTCTGAAACTATTCAGGTTTGAAATAGTTAATTTGTTCAGTGAGTCAAAGAATTGAATGACCAGAAGACAAATCAAAGGATGTAATCATCAGGACGATGAATCTTTTAGGAGGGAAGCATGTAACACCCTAAACTATTGTTACTTTCTCTTGAGCATTCAAGTGTTGATATATGATTTCTCTTGTATAAGGACATGTTCCTTTGGTTTCGGGAAATGATGCTTGATTTGGATTATATATTTTCTGCTCTTAAGATCTTTGACTGAACCAGAATATGCTTGGACTCTTTTGTTTCTTTCATTCTTCACATTTGAGTACAATCTGATTTCTGAATGATAGTGGATTTATCCACCTTTATGACTCAACCTTGGATCAGTTGCATTGATCCAAGGGATGTTTTAATTTTATTCAGGATGAGCAAATGGTATCGAATTTTCGAGAGTTACTAAGTTTGACTGAGTTTTGAATGTTCAATTCTGGAGGTTAACTCTGGTTGATCATGGTAATTTGAATCTGGTTCCATTTATCATAACATCAAGAAGGACCTGGACCTTAAACTAGGTAAGATGTGTATTTGTTATATCTAAAGCTTAATTTACTTGATGCCGAATGAGATCTAATCTAGGAATTTTTTATCCTATTTGAACTTGATTGCTGATTAGTCATATTTTGGGGACCTAGACTAGAATTAGTAAGGTTAGAAGTGTTAACCTAAAATATAACCTAATGTGCAAGGGTATTTAATCTAGCCTAGTCCTAAACTATGAGCTTAATACTCCTAAGGGTTAACTAAACCTATCACTATGGAGGGTGACTAATGTTATATCTTAAGGAAATGAGACTAAGCCTACCTATGATCTAACCTAAGTCACTAACCTATCCTAAAATAATGCTATGAAGGGGGACCTAAAGAGGGTCACGAGTCATGGGTGGTAGTTTCCATGGCATTTAAGAAAGGATAAGGATCAGGATAGGGAATGCTGCCAGAGTTAGTGGAGGATAAGTTTGTTAGAGGAATCTCACGTGGCAACATCTCTAAGAATGGGAATGTATGTTTATGTTGTTTTAGCATTCACCAACTTTGACAGTCGGTGGCAGTGGAAAAAAGGTGGGAGAATTAAAATAAATGCAATTAATGAGCATCGGGCCTCGAGCGTGGATTGCTTGGGAAGGCATGCATGTGGAATTTTGCTTGGTTGTTTGGTTTTCCTTGCATTCCGTTTTTCACTCTGCATGAGCACTGGTTCTTCGAACCAACCGTCTACTCTTTGTTGCATGGAAATTTTGAGAGTTTCAAATTTATTTCTCTGTCAGGGGGAAGTATATAAGGCATGGAGGTAACAATATTTTGTTGTTTAATCTTTTGTGGAAGAAGAAGAGAAGGTGCGAGCGCATTGAGAGATCTTCTTTGAATTTTTAGCGACACTATCAGGCATGAAAGGACCTAACTGTTAAAATCTTGCTTTCCTTTACATTTTTTCATTAGAACAACTATGTTCTATTGATCTATGTAGATTTTGATTTGGCTGGTAACAATGATTTGGGTTTTATGTTGATTTGGGGTTTTGGGTTGTGTTTGGATCCTGGATGAAACCTGCTTCATTAACCTTGTTTTCCATGTTGTCAATCTAATATGGAGTTTTGCTTTGTGGATGGAAGTGTTGAAATTTTTCTTTATCTGCTAGAGATATTTGATTAGAAACTAGCTCCATGAAAGAATGTGTGCTATATGGTTACGTGTTTGAAAAAAACCACTGTATTTATTCACTGTTTGAATATAATTTTTGGTTATGTGTTTGAAAAACACCACTGTATCTATTTACTGTTCGAATATGATTTTATTGTTGATCGTTTTCTTCACTGTATGAACTCCAACTATTACTGGTCCATGTTCAGGAAAGTGAGTAATAGAATTTGTTGTTGGAGTGTTAGCTTATTCAGTAAAACTCGACTGTTTAAGTCGTGTGAGTTGGAAATGTTGCTTGAAATCAAAAACCTTTTCTTTTATTTTAAAGGCCGTTCTGAATGTCTTTATGAATACCGGTTCTGTGGGTAAGGAAGTATTTGGTGTAACTATTGTTTTTGCAATTTTTACATGGATGTTAGGAATGTGGTTATGTTCAAGGGAAAATGTATTTGGATAAGCCCTTGTAACTCCTGGAAAATTCATAGATAAATCTTAGATCTTCCTTAATGTAAATTATGTTTAATGTGTGGCTGAGGTATGACTGTGTTTTACCCTGAGGTGACTGTGAAATCTACTTCTCAAGGCTATATTACACAATGTCAGGAATTCTACTTTAAAATAAAAATAATGACTTCAATGTCGTTAATTTTATTTATGTACAGCTAATGATTTTCCTTTTGTAGATGGAATTTGGGTTGATATGATCCATATGCAACTGAATGCTTTATTTATTTTGCACAGTTAAAGTGCTGATATCTACTATGGTATGAGTAGGATGGATTTTTGAGGCATTGCTGAATTTGTATTTAGAATTCTATTATTAACTCTGTACATGAATTTTTAGTTTAGTATCTTGAAATGGTATAACAACCTAACTGTGCAACGTTTGAAATATTTTAGTTTAGATCTATTGGTAATAAATAGATAATGGGAAGGATATCCTGAATGTTAGACCAAATGGTTCGAGAAATGAAGGAAATGTAGACTGTTTCCTTTAGAGCAGGATTGTGGTATGAGATTAGAATGTTTATAATGTTATATAACGTTATTGGCCTTTTTTTAATGTATAATTGTAAGACCGTAGGGATATATAGGCAATTTTAAGTCAGCTCTACCTGACTTAAGCTTTTGGTTAAACTTAAGTGTTGCTTTACTTGCCTCCTCTTTCCCTGATTGGATTAGAGTATATATATATTACTTATTGGAAATTGTATAGTTCTGAACTTGATTAAAATAGAGTTCTAATTTTCTCTGTTCATTCCTCTAAGTTATGAAAGATAGTGGTTATTTCGAAATATGAAGGTATTCACTCTCTCTCTTGAAATATTAGTGTTCTCTTCTTTAGAATTCCTATAAGGAACTCTACTGTCATGTTATGAGATGATAAGACTGTAATAATAAGAGGGAAGAAATTGTAAGTGGTGAGATCTTAACTTAGAAAACTCCTTTCATTTACTGGCAGTACCATTGTCTTGAATTTAAACTCAGGTTTTTATCTCTTGTTTAAAGGTAACCATGTAGTTATAATTTTGCATACTTATCAATGACTGAAAATTGGTATAATAGAGTTAATATTAGTTTGCTGGGTGATCTTGCATGAGATAGTAATCTATCCTTTTCTTAAATTTTTATTATGCGAACCTGTTGTATGCTTACGTTAAAAAGGTTTTATTCTTAATTAAAATGAATAAAAATGATTAACACTGTTTTTGGCCTTGCTGTTGACTAGGTACATATGATACCGAATTTCCTTTCTTCTTTTCTTGTATTATTCAAATCATCTAAAGTAGACTAATTTTAAATTATGTCTGTGATTTGAATTATGATATACAGTCATTTGAAAATGGAAACTAGTGTGAGCCATGTTTTTGGATTTGATGAAATTGATGTCATTTAAACAGGATTGTTTAATGAAAAAATTTAGTGGAATGCATTTGTTTAAGGATTAGTGCTTAGCATGCTCAATTCACTGAACTGACCCGTGCTAGAAATTTTTGCAGATGGTCATCTTAAGTGGTAAAGGCAGGAAGATCTAAAATGTTGCACATACTGTTTAATCTGGTTTTTATGAAGAATTCCGACATGATTTTTCTAATTGTACTATAGAAGAAAGTTACTCTTTTGCTGAAGACTATTGTATTAAAATATGAAAAGGTGCATAGGTTGTAATTGTATAGATTTTGAAATAAATGAATTGGGGACATATTACTTATGTGGTTGTTCATATTTGTTGAAATGATCTTCATATGTCTGTATGAATGAGAGTGCATTCTTACTATTATATTAAATGGAATCTAGATGGATTCCCTAAGTAAGCGTTAGCTAAATATATGGCTGGGTACTACATTTTTCTAGTTAGTAATTCTTTACCTCTTATGATTGTGGTAAAATTGTAAATAAGACCACTGTATTTTTAGGGAACGTTGAGGTTGAACTATTCCCTAAAATGTAGCTTTAACTGGAAGAGTATTCTAATACTCTCCTAATGTTCAAATTCAAAGCAATGAACTTGATGGTTATAAATCACCATGTTTTAATGGTATTAAGTTTGATATGTTTCAGTCTTTAAGGTTGTTACGAACCCTTGATGGTTTAGTTATTCTCCTAATGGGAAAACTTAGGGATGTTGTCCTATTCTGAGGGTACAAGGTTGTTAGGTACCAATCAGCAACTTGAAACAATCTTAAATATTATTAAAACTTTTCTCTGCGAAACTATACCTTATTGCAAAAAGTAACTCAAGAAATGTGGGACCCAGGGTTGGGGAAGGATACCCAATTAGGAGGGCCTGTAATTCAAATATAACTCAACATAAGTGAATTCTTGGAGGTATGTACATCTTTCCGAGGATATTTCGTAGGATGTTGACACATGTCAACTACAGGGTTGTACCTTCAAGAAGATTAGGATCTTCTCGAGGATAAAACAATGTAGATGACATATGGCAACACCCTTATGCATTGATCATTAAGATTTACACTCAAAAGTTGATAAAGATTTCCCTTCGGGTCTTGTTAGGACCATAGACAGGTTATGAGGTAGTCCTTTGAGACTCAGGATACCCTGACACACGAGGTTAACATTGGTTGACCCAGTATGTCAGCTTACCCCTACTCTTCAAGGGCATCCTTATAACATGAATTATAATATTAACCCAACCCGGGGTGAAAACTTGGGGCAAGGGGACTGAGAGAAGTTAGTATAAGACGTTCTATATAACATTGGAGTTAGGTGAAGGATGTATTTTGGATTTGCGAGTATGCCATCAAGGAATAAGTAACATGAACAATATGTTTCAAATCTTTGGCAAAAGTATCGCAAGCTGCTGATTGCTTTTTCCTATGTTACCTAGTCTAGGGAATGTGATGCCAATGAATTATGGTAACAATTATTCAGATAGGTTCCTTGGACAGAGAACTCAGAATCCTGGACTAGGGAAGAGAACCATGAGAATGAAGCTGTTGAAAACACCAAACTCTAAGATACACATGAATAGATCGGTAGTTCACCAAGTCATGGAATGAATAGATCGGTGGTATACCGAGTAATTACAACTGTATATGGTTATCTGTTATAAGAATTATTGTTATGATATGTGTGTTCTAAATTATGTATTTAGAACTGGAAAACACTAATAAAAAAAAATCTTGTTCTAAAGTATTAAAATGTGGATGTTACACACAGATCCTATTAAATTACTCTCAAGATACACTCAAAAGCTTACAAAAATCTTCTTAAATGAATGATAGCAACATGAATTTAAAACTTCTTATCACATTACAAAGAGAAAGTTGTATTTATAATGCAATTGGAGTTGCCTAAATGCCACAAGCCAAGATAAGATCTAGTGTAATTGAAAGGAACTAACAATCTAAGATTGTAATAGGAAATACAAACAACTAATTAAAATTATTCTACCTTAAGAACAAAGACAACATTGCTCAGGAGACAACACATAATGAATTTTAAGAAATACAAATTTCTCGGCAACTGACCACAAATCCTATGGCCTCAATGCTTTCTAATGACTGTACACTCACAATCATCTTGGCATGAGAAAATTTAGATAAAGTAAAACAACTCGATGGTTTCTCGGTTTGATTCAGGTTTCCAAGGAAAGGTATTGTTAGTGCAAATCAGCAGCACCCTCTGGATGTCCTATCAGATTTCTAGTTTGACATTTTAGCATCCAGTTTGATTACACAACATTGAATCTTTTCCCCAAGTGTGGGACTTGTCAAATGGAAAAGAATCTCCAGATTAGAGGTTGGTTCCTCAACTCCTCTTATCAGGTATAAGCATGAAATTTGCAAAGGCTTAAATTCGTAATTCCTACTCTAAATTCCAAGGGGAAAGAGATAGAGAATGCAAGAAAAATGAAACTAATGCTCATAAGGAGATGCACCAAGGGAGTAGTAGACACCTGATACTAAAAAAAATACACAGTCCAGGAGGAAATACAACACAAAACATGCACAAATTGCCAAAATGTGATGAGAGGTTAGGAAGACAATGATAAACATATGAAAGGATTAAGAAAAATTTTAATCATAGAGCATACATTATCATTCCAGGTACAACACAGTGCATTACAATGACCAAGAGGAAAAAGCAGTGTTGTATTTGCATGGAAAGGTAAATATTTGCACAATTTTTTTCCAAAAAGGAAGAAAAAGGGAAGTTGCAGAGCTAAAAGAGCGTCTCCCCTCAAAAATGAGCCCAGGAGAGAGAAACGTGGGAAAATGTGAGAGGAGCTTCAACCACCAACCAAAATGCAATAAAACAGCATGGGCATTCTTAAAGTTCCATTCCCTGACATTTTTCACCATGCTAGGAGAGAATGCGAGCCATTCTTCATTAAAAATGGTGGTTGAAACGTCATTTCTGTTGATTACCACATGCTAGAGGCATTTTTTCAATTTTCTCTCTCCAAACTCCATCAAAATACAAAATTGAGCCCAAAATCATGTAGATAATTTAACCAGATTTCCATTGATATAAAGAACATGAAAAGCCAAGCTATGGATCGAATGTTATGGTCATTTGAATATTTAGGGAAAAACAAGGCCAAAACGGGTTGGCGGGTTGAAAATTTGAAATTTTCCCACTTTTTTGCATTTGGGATTTTGTTTACAAAAATCTCCATGCCCCACCAATATGGTGCCATGTGGCATGATTCTATTGGTTGTGGGCTCTTCCTGCTTCATTTTCCATCATTTTGGCCTTTGGAAAATTTTCCAAAAATTCTCTGTCGGCTGGATGACCCGAGGACATGTGGCACGATGTGATTCACTACGGGAATTTTTTCTCTATCTGTTCCGTCGCTTTTAACCATCTTTTCCTTAGCTAGAAACATGTCAGAACCCTATTGGACATGGGCTTTTCCCTTTCATTTATCCCTGCGGGCTCCCCTTGTGTTTTTTTCCGCCACATGGACACATGGCAAGATCTAACTGGTTGCGGCCTTTGGGAGTGGACTTTTCTTTACCTTTTTCCCTTGAAATTGCTTTGGGAAAAAATCCGAATTCTTCCCCGCGCTCCGCAGGTCTTCGGGACACGTGGCCTCCTATTATTGGCTCAGCCCTTGGGGAGTGGGTTTTTCTTTTGAAATTTTCCTACTTTTTGCTTCGGGAAAAAATCCCAACTCTTCCCCACGCTCCGCAGGTCTTCGGGACACGTGGCCTCCTATTATTGGCTTGGTCGTTGGGGATCAGGTTTTTCTTTTGAAATTTTCCTACTTTTTTCTTGGAAAAAATCTCCCAATTTCTCCTGTGCTCTGCAGGTCTTCCGGGCACGTGGCGGGTTTCCATTCATTGTGGGCCATGGGGGAAATTTTTTTTATTTACGGCAAACAATTGGTAAAAATTCCAATCTTTCCTCCACCCTCCACCACTTCTTTGGCCTAAGGAAACATGGCATAATGTGATTGGACGTAGGCCTGGCATCAAAAATTTTGTTTGTGTCAACCCTTGGGAAATTTTCCCAACTCCTCCCCGCCTGGACATGTGGCAGCATTCAATTCCTCAGCGGGCCTTCGGGGCAAAAAATTCCTTCTAAAACCCCACCAAACACTTGGTAAAATTTCCAATTTTACCTCCGCCTCTGCCCTTCCGAGGACACGTGGCCTCATATTATTGGCTCGGGCTTTTCCTGGGAAAATTTCCCACAAAAACTCCGCCGAGCCATAACTTGAAAAATACATGTAGTTAGGAGGAAAAATTTACCTTTCTGGAAAGCTGAGAACAATATCTATCCAATGGTGTCATTTCCAAAAGTTTTTGAGTGCCTGAAAGATAAAAAATTATGACTGAGGCACTAGAGAGGAAAGAATGAATGGAATTAGCCACAAAATGAGCAAGGGGTTAATTTTGGATAACAATTTTGGTGACTCAGAGGGGTCATCTGCCTGCTAGATAAAGTTACCAGTTTCCTGAAGAAATCCATTGGGCATGGAGTCATCAAATATCTACTTGGTACCCCAATTGATTAGAACACTGCAAGGAGGAAGATGGAGGGTAGAACACCATCAGATTGGGCAAGGCCTGCAAAACACATTTCTCAAAATAGCAAGCTTGTGCCAAAGCACTTAGGGAAAGAAAATCTAAACTACAACAGAAAAAATGTGGATAAGCACTTGGAGGAATGAAAACCTAAGCTACTATGTACAAGGTGGAGAATTTCTTTCAGTGGTAATGCTTCAGATGGATTCCATTGAATGGAATATAAAACTCTTCACCATCTAATGTAGACAATTGGAAGGCATTGCTATCCTTACACTTTGTGACCATGTATGGGCCACTCCAAATGGCATCAAATTTTGAATGCCTCCCTGGTTTTTCTCTATCTGCATCCCATTTTAACACTAGATCTCCAACTTGGAAAGATCTATCGTTGGCCTTTCTATCAAAGTTCTTCTTGATCAAAGCTTGATCCTTCTCCATTGCTTGGGATGCCTGACTTCTGATTTCTTAGAGCTCCATCAATTCTGCATATCTAACCTCTATGGGTCCAAAATCCAACAACTCAAACTGTTTCATGAGTTCCAATGTTGGCAACTCAAGTGACATGGGAAAAATTGCCTCTCTTCCATAAACAAGCTTGAATGGAGAGTTACCTGTAGATCTCTTGGGAGTTATCCTATTAGCCCATAAGGCTGATTTCAATTTGGTATGCCAAGACCTCTAATTTTCATCAAGAGTCCTCCAAATGATCCTTAACAAGTTCTTGTTTGTAGATTCAGCTTGGCCATTACCCTGAGGGTAATAATTTGATGAAGTTCTTAGGTAGATCCCATTCTTGACAGCCCATTCAGTTACCTTGGACCTAATGAATTCCAATGCATTATCTGATATTATTGTAGCAGGTATGCCAAATATGGTTGCTATCCCTTCATAGAAGTTTAAGATGCTAGATTCATTTGCTTCCTTGAGTGCCACTACTTCAGTCCACTTGGTGAAATAATCTGTTGCTATTAGAATCCACTTGTGTCCTTGGCTTGAATTTGGATTAATGAGTCTAATGAAGTCCAAACCTCATTGCATGAATGGTTGTGTTATCCAATTTTATGCACATGGAAAAATTGGAAAACAGGGCCTTATTACAATCAAATCATGACATTGGTCCCAAGGACCCACTTTTGGTCAACAGTGTCAAATCAGGAATAAAGAGATGACTGCTTGGAGGAGCTTGTGCCTTGTTCTAACTCGGTCATAACTCAGATCACAAGCCTTAGATGAGTTCATGAGTAGGAAATGTAAGCTCAGTAACTGAGTTTGGCTTGTCGTAAAGGAATCTTGATAGGAGCGGAGGATGTTTCGATGGTTGGCTCATTGAGGCAGAGAAATGATGAGCTCGACCCAGTTTAATTCAACATGGAGAGATTGATGCTTCCTTGTTGGAATATGAATTCAGTTTTAATGACTCGATGAAGACAATAGCTGCCTCAAGATTTGGTCGAAGCTTCTTCCATGGAAGAGAGTTTCCAAAATGAAAAGGTGAGACGAATCAACTAAAACTTTATCTCGTTCTTCTACTACAGTGGCAAGATTTTACAACAAATGATCACGACTGTGGTCACATGCAACCAGAACATCAGGATCAACACCAATGGTTCCTTAGGATCACCCTGCGGCAGCTGTCACAATCAACTCTCTCTGGAGGCCACTCATTTTCTGAGATAAGTTTACTTCTCTACCCTGTAGCTGCTGCGTATAGCCAATTACTTCCTCACGACACTTTCCTAGGAGAATTTCAGTTCTACGCTCAAAGCGGCCGAGCATTCGATGCACAGGCATGTTGCAGTATAGAAGAGTTATTTTGAACGCTTCCAACAAGTAGGTTGTCCAACTATGTTTTTATCTGTTCAGCATCAAATGCATCCTCAAATTCGGGATTTTCCTTCAAGATATTTTTATGAAAATCGATTAAGTGACAGTAAGAGTGTTACCGGGAGACTTGATTAAATTTATTACAAAGATTCTCTATTGAGACCTTACTTTTTTTACGATGCAACTCATAGAATCGGATCTCATAGAGGTGGAACTGTTTCATATCAGAATATTCATGGAGCATAATTTTCTTTGCAATTATATGAGCATCTTCAATGAGTCACTAAGTTGGAGAGCATAAAGGATTCTGTCAGAATTATCACACCTTACAAGCTACAGCTAAAATGTTTTCACCGAGAAAATGATGTCTCCTTACGCTGAGCGGAAAGGTGGAAGTCAGTGGCCATCTGTCCAAAATGAGATATGGCCAAATGATAACGAAACCCCGCACTCCAATCCTAGACGTGGGAAATAAGGTGAGAAATGCCAAGTGGGTTTTCATGGATGGCAAGCCAAGGAAGAAATTCCACGCGGGGGAGATTCGGAGTAGCACCGCCAAGTGGAAATTTTGGGATGGAAAGCCATGGTCAGACTTCCGTGAATTGGAGAAATCAGGTCAAATTGCCAAGTGAAGACAATATGATGGCTATCCGTCATGAAAATCCCGTGCATGGGAAACATTTTACTATCTTTCCAAGGACGTGGAAAATAAGGCAAACACTGCCAAGCGTGGAAATATTGGTTTGGCAAAACCATGACCAAACTTCTGTGAAGGGGAGATTCAGGAAAACACTGCCAAATGGGAAATATTAAGAAGGCAATCCGTCATGAGATTTCTGTACGGGCCGTGTAAACAGAAATCCGTGCAGCTTGGAGTGGTCTGAGTCTTTGTGTGAGTCACCGGGAGGATTAATAGGACAGTTGTGAATTGGAGTGGCTCATGTGTGAAGTGTTTGACAGGAAAGCAATGCTGAAAACTTTTCCAGATCGGTGGTCGTGAGACAAACTCCCATGCACAGTAGAAGCCTTTTGAATGCTTCCAGCAAGCAGGTTGTCCAACGGTGTTGATAATGTTTCACCAAATGCAACAAATGGATGTCTGACCTGATTAGTTTGCTGCCACGACCTTCTCCTTGTCCTCTGCACAGCTTTGAGCATTCGGTGGTCGCGAGACAAGCTCCCACGCACAGCTGTAGGAAACAAATATTCACTGCTGTATATGATGGATTGGATTCACGTCATTCAAGGCTTCATAAAATTTTCCCGAGTCAGGAGATGAAGGTTTATTACGGTGTAGAATGAAACGATTCATATTGCTCAGAATTTCTTTTCCTAGAAATGAATTAAATGTGAAGGTCAGCTCTGAAAATACCCGGTTGGCCGTTTTGCATGCTGCATCCTTGTTACTCGTAAATGATCTCTTTGAGAAACTCTGTGGGCAGTAGGAAATATTTATACCCTTCCATTATGTGCATCCAATCAGACAATAAAAGTATTCTTTTACCAGATTCAGAGAAACTGTGTTTTTTTTACAATGGATGATTATACTGCAGTTTCAAGCTAATTTTATCTAGCTTATTTCTATTAGCTTTGATCCACGACTAAGGAAAAATTCATATGGTTGTTACCTATACATTTTTTCCAAGGTCCTCTTGGCTGCCCCAGTTGTTCAATGTATTTTTTGAAGGGCTTATTTTATGTGTTGCAGATTGTAACATAAAGGATCTTTTTAGTTTCTGGAAAAATGAGTATATGGTTTAGCTCACAGCTACCTATGCCATACTAAGATCCGAATAGTGGCATAATTGTTGATTGGAGCTGAGATTGCCGAGTGCACTGCCAAAATATCGAAGGTCTCTTTTTCCAAGAATCAGTTTTAAGGGTGTCTATCGACATGTTATGGGCATGAACCTGGGTCATCATCATGGCAGCATTAGGTCTTTATTGGTAATGGAATTTTCTCATCGTTTGGAAGGTACAAATTGTGCTTATTATGGAAAATCAAAAACATTCTTACTACAAGTGTTATATGATAAGGAAGAACTGTGAGCATTGTGGTAAAAACATTATTTTTAGAAATGTTGGGTTAAGCTCGACATTCAAGTGAGTTTGAGCCCAGGAAAGGTAAGATCGTTTGCTGGATGAAGAGCTCAGTGAATTCGTAGAGAGCTCGTGGTGATGTTTCATGAAGTTTTAATGTGGAATGCATAAATGGCTTCGAGTTAACAAAGGAAAATGATAAGAATCGAGTTTGATAGCTCGCCATTCGAAGGAATCAATGCAAAAGAGCCCGATTACCAAGGCAAGGAAAGAGTTAGTGCGGGGTCAAAAATCGAGTGCAACACCGAGTTAGAGGATTCGAAGCTCATCAAGTTTGGCTATGTGCAGACTCTATCCACATGGACTCCCCTCCTCTTCAAGTCAAACGGGTCAACGGGGGGGTCCCGACATTATGTTAATTAAATTAATATTTTTATTTAAATATTTTAATAATAATATTTATTATTATTATTTAAATATTTTATTTAAATATTCTTTTAATTAATTGAGAAGACTTGGTCATTAAGCAATTAATGACCCATGATGGAACCTTCTCAGGTAGTTCAACTAACTATGATAAATACATCATGGGCCTTCATTTTAGGAATGTAATTATGACCCTTTCCTCTTCTTTCTCAAATATTCTTCTATAAATGTAAGTTGGAATCTCATTTCAAAGGGTTCCAACAGTTCAGACAAGTTGGGCAGTTAGATATCTCAGGCAAGTGTATACTTTTCAAGAATCCTCTTTCTTCTGCAAGTTGTTCTTATGTGTTGAGACAACTTTCAAGCCTCCTCTTCAAGACTGTAATGGCAACTATTGCCTCTTCTGAATGTATGATGCATTGTGCATGTTATTGAAGCAATAAAAGTGTGTGTTTTGTGACTAATCTCGGTCGTTTCATGCTTCTGTGCTTCTTTGTGCCTTTCTCACACTTACAGGTACACTGTGCAAGTTTAAGTTCTATTGCAGGTTCTTGGAGTTCTGTGCTTATTGAGTGGTGAAGTATTGCATGCAGTTGAGTTGTGGTGTCTGTTCACCCTTCTTGACTTCATCCTTCTTCACTAGGAAACTGGTATATTTCTTGGTCTGATAAAGTTTAACAAAGGGAACGCGTGTCTCTTAGTCTGTGGTATCATGTACCCTCTCTAAGTTGCAGTAGGTGAAGTTGACCTGTGGTGCACACACCCTATTCAAATTAACCCTTCCTGAGTCTAAAGACACCCTTCATTTGGTGAATCACCATCCCTAGTATAGTTTCATTTATGTAAATCTCTTTCCCTAAAACCCCATGAAAATGTTAGCATAGGACTAGATAATCATTTTTGTTACACTAGGAGTAGTACAGCACTTAGTTTAGGAAGAGGAAGTCGGCCTTCTCTGGAGGTTCACCTCAAGCCCAAGTCCCACAGCTTGAGAGGTGATCCCATGTGTCCCAATCACACTGAACGTCCTATTCACATCCTGGCCATTCGGGGGTGCAGTGATTTGGCGACAACAGTTTTTGGCATGTTGGGAGGGACAGATTTGGCGCCAACAGTTTTTGGCACGCCTGGTGGGACATCACAGAATTCAGAGTTCTATCTTTCAGAGGTGTCTCATTATCAAACAGGAAATCTTAAGCCACCGTGTGACCACACACAACATTTTTTGGCACGCTCGGTGGGAGCCGAAGAAGTTAGAGTTCCATCTTTCAGAGGTGTCTCATTATCAAACAGGAAATCTTAAGCCACCGTGTGACCACACACAATAGTTTTTGGCACACCTGGTGCGATAAAGTTGGTAATTCTCTTCTCAGTTACACAAGTCAAAGTACCTGGCGACTCTATATCTCTGGATTCCAAATCTCAGTGCAGTAATTTATGCGAAGAATTCAGACAAGAGCTTCTTCAAAGAAAGGAAAGTATCAGCATATCAAAATTTCCTTGTCTCCTCCAAAGAGAAGCAGAAGAGGCATTTCCACATCCCTAGTTGCAGATTTACCTAGTAGGGGTCATTCAACTCCTCCTTACGGAATATTTCCTCCACCCAGGAACAATCAACCTTTCGTTGCTATGGCGAGGAACAAGTTTTTCCCCCTTTCAATGTAATCAGTCCTCTCGTGTTGGCTCAACGTGATCTGATACCTGTTTCGGCACTCAAAAGTTTACCCTTCTACACGGGGGAAAATCACATTACTCTAATGGAGCATATATTTGATGCAACCAGCATCTGTGCAGTATATAATATCATCGAAGACAACGTTGCAGTTAGACTTCTTGCTACCTCTTTCAAGGGAAAAGCACTTCAATGGTTTCGCGGGTTAGTTGTTGGCACTATAACCACTTAGGACAAGTTGGGAGAAAAGCTATGTAAACAATTTGAAGACAAAAGTGATCACCTATCACTTTTGGAACAACTTACTACCATAAAGAGAGCTTCCCAAGAATACATGAGTGATTTCAACTTCGGATTCCACAGGACTTGGAATAGGATTCCAATGCTCATAAAGCCTTCTGCACATAATTCATTCTTGTACTATTTGCAAGCCTTGAATAGTGATGTAGCAGTTATGATCCAGTCCATGGGAGGGACTACACTTCCTGATGCTTACGAAGTTTCCATAAGTGCAGAGAATTCTTTGATTCAGGCTGGAAAGATAGCTCCACGACCACCAATGCCCTTTTCTCCAGATCTTACGAATCATCAGCCTATCATTGCTCCTATTCTAGTAGACTCCAAGCAACCATATCAATCTCCCCCTGCCTCTTCAAATGACCTATTTGAAGTCAAGTCACTACTGCAAAATTTTGGAAATGAGCTTGTTGCACTCAAAAGGCAACAATTTCAATACAATCGTCCGTATCAGCCACAAAATCAGCAGTATCAGGCTAACCGTCCTCCTTTTCAAGGAAACAATCAGCCTCGAAATCAAGTTGCAAATCTCAGGCCCTTGACCTTTCAGAACCCTCTTGCAGCTAGCTCATCTAGAGCTATAATACCTGTTCAAAATAATCTAGTTCAAGACTACGAATGGTGTTATCCTTGCTCTCAACCTCACAATAAAAATCTTTGTCCTAATGGGGTTCTTAGCCAGGACCTTATGGTTCAAAGTGTATCTTCCCCTTCAGAGTTAACAAACAATTCATCTACGCAAGAAGCAGCAGATCAACTGCAGGCACCTGAAGAATCCGCTCTACTAAACTGGAAAGAAGAAGATTTTTGTGGATTGAATATAGATTCTTCATCAGTGGCAGCAAACACTCGTTCCAAAAAGAGAGAAATGGAGCCTCAAACTCTCGAAGCTGTTCTATCATCCTCTTCTCAACCTGGGTTTCAAATGGAAGTTGATAAAAATGCGGGAAAGAAATCACTAGAAACACCGGCTAGCCACACCGCAGGGAAAGATGGTTCTCCAGGCATCACGGTACCAAACAAACATTTTCCAAAGGAGGACCCAAATGCCCAAAAAAGTGTCATCAAAGTTGGAGCAATTCCCTTCAGCATAGTAGAACAAATGGAGAAAACTAATCTGAGCGTTACCATGTGGGACGCACTCTCGATCCCTTCCCAAAGAAACCTGTTGCGAGAAGCTCTGAACAGTTTTAGTACAACCAGTGGATCACCAAGCCATGGAGTGACAAATGCTACAAATTTGTGTCAACCGGAAGGGAAAAATCATTCCTACGGCAAACAAACCACTGCCATTCTACATTTCCCTGATCATTGGCGACCACCTGGTACATAATTGCATGATCGATTTTTGGTGCCAGTAGCTCTGTCATGCCGAAACAAATTATAGATGTACTAGGCATACAATATGCACCAGTTACAAGAGGGGTTGTTCAGCTAGATGGCACAGCTGTTAAGACTGTTGGGGCTATCAAAGGACTTCAACTTACCATTCACGCATGCCCAAGTTTTGCCATTCACCCAAGACATATCGGTGATTGATCTCCCTCCCCTCTTTGCCATATGCCTATAACGGGATTTCACTGCCAGGATGGGCAGTTACCTATCAGCCGATTGGTCGCATATGATTCTCAGGACTCAATACAGAACCAAAGTAACTATAAGGGTAGAACCAATCTGCCATAATCATGTAGAACCCTACACTGCTAGTCCCATAAATGGAAATTACACCATCGGCGATCCTGAAGAGGAAGATGCTGATCATGAACCAACCACCCTTGTTGAAGAAGTCCCTGATACTTTGCTAGATGAAGTAAGTAGAGATCATCAGTATGACCCCTACACTGATGTATTGGCAGAAGAAGAAGTTGGTTTGCTGGTCTTGGAACAAATAGGATTAGGTACTTACTATATCCATGAAGAAGATACAATCATACCACTACTTGTCAAAACACCAAGTGATTGTAAATGATTGTGGCAATTGTTCTTCGATGGCTCAAGAAGTAAGAATGGATCCGGTGCTGGTGTTATGTTAATTTATCTAGAGGGAGATAAGTACTTCTCATCTTTCTGGTTGTAGTTTAGTTACACTAACAATGTTGCTGAGTACGAGGCTCTTGTGCAAGGAATTCAACTAGCCAAAAGGAAGGGAATCAAGGCCCTGACTGTTTTTGGAGATAGTGAGTTAGTTTTTCATCAAGTTTCGGCATGTAGTGCATCCAAAAAATGATATTTTAAGATCATATAAGAACCGATTCTAGGACCTGATGTGAATATTTTGAAGCTTTTGGAATCCATGCAATCCCTAGAGATCAAAATCAAGATGCAGATAGGCTTGCTACAATTGGTTCACAATACAACATACCAGTTGATATCATGAAATAAGGGCAGAAATTTGTTAAAATGATGGTTCGACCAGTAGTCCCTGATAATGTGAGTAGTTGGCAAGTGTTTGATAGTGACAAACAAATTGTACTCTTCCTACAAGAAAAGGTGAAGTTTGCTACCAAGAATCAAGATAAGTTGCAGGAGTCATATGGTGAGAAAATTATTCAATTGAAAAGCAACAAGTTACCAAAAGGTTTAGTCACTTTGGAATCCATTTTCAATTCAGATGACCAAACCACAAGACAAAGCCCTAACATGGTGGTCAGAGAAGAATATTTTGAGGAAGTTGAAGTATCAAATGAAAAATTTCTTAAGATCGGAAAAGTGTGTATTTCTGAAGAGAAAGAAGATTTCATCAAACTTTTGTCAAGAGTATCATGACATATTTGCATGGAGCTATAAAGATCTGCGTGGTTTTGATCCAGGTCTAGCTCAACATACCATCGAACTGGATCCTAATGCTAAGCCAGTTTGTCAGAAACAGAGACCAATTAATCCCAAAATTGAGCCACTAATGAGAAAGGAGCTAACCAAGCTCATCGAGGCCTATATAATTTTTCCCATCAAGCATTCCTCATGGGTAGCCAATTTGGTGCCCATGAGGAAAGAAGAACAGAATAGATCTGGTTATGCGTAGATTTCAGGGATTTGAATCGTGCATCATTAAAAGACCATTATCCTCTTCCATCGATGGAGTAGATCCTTCAAACGGTGGTAGGAGCTCAAAGATTTTCTTTGCTCGATGGATATTCAGGTTACAATCAAATCCTAGTCCAAGAATCTGACCAAGTCAAAACGGACTTTCACTACCAAGTGGGGCACGTATGCCTACAATAAAATGCCATTCGGATTGTCCAATTCCGGGGCTACTTTCCAAAGAGCCATGGACATGGAATTTAAGGGACTAATCAATGATATTATTTTAGTTTACCTTGATGATATAACCATATACTCTAAGCATGCAGAAGATCACATCACGCATCTAAGGAAATTTTTCCAAAGGTGTAGGGAATTTGGGGTTTCACTTAACCCCGAGAAATGTATTTTCACAGTGCATGAGGGAAAATTGTTGGGGCATGTGGTTTCAGCAGAAGGATTATCAATTGATCCAGCCAGAATTCATTCAATTATGTCCTTATCTCTCCCAAGTCACAAGAAGGGCCTCCAGAGTTTTCTGGGAACCATAAATTTCATGCGGAGATTCATCCCTCAATTCGCGACATTGGCTAAACCACTGATAGCCATGATAAAGAAAAACATCCTATTCTCATGGACAAAGAAAGGATGAGAAAGCTTTGAAGCCATCAAAACAGCCATTTCTCAAGCTCCCACGCTTGTGAACCCCAGGTTCGACAAATATTTTATCCTTTATGCTTTTGTAGGTCAAGAGAGCATTTCAGGGATCCTCACCCAACAAAACAACAACCTGATGGAGCAACCAATCACTTTCTTCAGTCAATCCCTCAAATACTATGAGTTTAAATAATCATTCATTGAAAATCAAGTCTTTGCGGTTTATTCGAGCTTTGAAGAAATTCAAGCACATGTTGTCCAACAACAAGATTCATCTGATGGTGTCTCATCCAGGTGTCAAGGAGTTTTTTGCTGAACAAAGAAATGAATGAAAAGCATGCTGGATGGATCACGAAGGTAATGGAGTATGACGTGCACATCAAAGTCACTAAACTTGTCACAGGTAAGGGTTTATGTCAGCAACTTGCAACAGACATGGAATCAAAAAGTAATGAGGACGCGACACTCCTAAATACTGATGAGGATGTTGATCAAGCTAACTGGTTATCCAAAATGAAGAATTTCATCTTCTCAGGAGCATACCTGACAAACATGGATAAAAACCAAAGATGAACTTTCCGTCTTCAATCTATCCCATATGTTTAGGTAGATAGTGTTCTCTTTCGAAAAGATTTGAACGGCGTCCTCCTTCGGCGCATAGGACCAGAACAGGTCAGTAAGATACTAGAAGAGTTTCATAATGGCCTATCTGGAGGACATTATTCCGCACGAACAACAGCTACCAAGATCATGCGAGCTGGCTACTATTGGCTGGATTTATTCAAGGATGCCCATCTTTGGGTAAGGAAATGTAAGGAATGTGCCTTTTTCATAGGTAAGTAGAAGCTGGAAGCTCTTCCGCTGCATCTAATTCAAGTGGATCAACCCTTTGTTCAATGGGGGTTGGTTTTCATTAGAATGATTAATCCTACATCCAGTGACAGACATAAGTGGGTCCTTACCGCAACATACTATTTTACTTGATGGATAGAGGTGGTAGCATTAAAAGAGAGCAATGAAAAGGCATTTCTATATTTTCTGGAGGGTATAATGACGAGGTTCGGTGTTCCGTTTACATTCATTTCAGACAATGTGTTGGCTTTTCTTGGTATGAAATTGAGTGAATGGGCTATTAAAAATGGGGTATACCTCAAAAATTCATGCAATTACTATCCTCAAGGAAACGGATTGGCTGAGTCTAGCAACAAAAACCTCATAAGGATTATTAAGCGCACAATGGAGACTAACAAGAGGACTTGGCATACACAACTTAAGACTGCCTTATGGGTAGATCGGATCACACCTAAAAGGGCCATCGAAAATTCTCCTTTCGTTCTTGTATATGGAAGAGAGGCAAAACTCCCACTCTCATTGGAGTTACCTTCTTTGGAGTTATCTCATCAACTTGAAGTTATAGAGAGTGATCCTCTGACAGTAAGGTTTGCTGAACTCATGGAGTTAGAGGAAGTATGAGACAAGGCTATGAAAACTTTGGAGTAGCATCAGGCTCAAGTTAAGAAATATTTTGATAAGAAGGCATCCAACAGGTGTTTTCAAGAGGGAGATTTAGTTCTCAAATGGGATGAAGATAGGGCCAAACCAGGCAGGCATGCCAAGTTTGACGCTCTCTGGTGTGGGCCATACATCATCACAAGTTGCAAAGAGGAAAATTTGTTCCGTCTATCTAGGCTCAATGGAGAAGAACTTCCCATTCATGTGAATGGGATACATCTCAAAGCTTGTTTTTGAGAAACGTTCCACCTCATTTAAAGTTAAATTAGGTGTTTTCCTCCAAGTTCTTATGCACATTGTTGTGTGTTGTTGTTTTTCTTTCCTTGTTGTTGTGTTTTGTGTTGTTCTGCACATTGTTTCATCATTGGAAGGTGTCAAGGAGAAGAAGGTTCAAGGTTTCCATAAGAGTTTCAAAATTTTCTTCATTCAAAATTTTACAGTGCTCCATGGATGTCAAGCATTCAACAGATTCAGTATACTTCATTCTTAGCATTCTAGGGAGGTCCAGGATATCAACAATGCTCAAGGGGATTTCAGGATGTGTCAAAGAAAATTATACTACTTTCAAGATTCCACATAGAATCCATGCCAAATGGATGACTTAAGGCTATTGGAATCATGCTTAGTAGGCAATCATCCCTGACAGGTCTCTAAAAATGTTATCCAATTTTACGCACATGGAAAAATTGGAAAACAGGGCCTTATTACAATCAAATCACGACATTGGTCCCAAGGACCCACTTTTGGTCAACAGTGTCAAATCAGGAATAAAGAGATGACTCCTCGGAGGAGCTTGTGCCTTGTCCTAACTCGGTCATAACTCAGATCACAAGCCTTAGATGAGTTCATGAGTAGGAAATGTAAGCTCAGTAACTGAGTTTGGCTTGTCGTAAAGGAATCTTGATAGGAGTGGAGGATGTTTCGATGGTTAGCTCATTGAGGCAGAGAAATGATGAGCTCAACCTAGTTTAATTCAACATGGAGAGATTGATGCTTCCTTGTTGGAATATGAATTCAGTTTTAATGACTCGACGAAGACAATAGCTACCTCAAGATTTGGTCGAGCTTCTTCCATGGAAGAGAGTTTCCAAAATGAAAAGGTGAGACGACTCAACTAAAAATTTATCTCGTTCTTCTACTACAAGGGCAAGATTTTACAACAACTGATCACGACTGTGGTCGCATGAAACCAGAACATCAGGATCAACACCAACGGTTCCTTGGGATCACCCTGCGGCAGCTGTCACAATCAACTCTCTCTGGAGGCCACTCATTTTCTTAGATAAGTTTACTTCTCTACCCTGTAGATGCTGTGTATAGCCAATTACTTCCTCATGGCATTTTCCTAGGAGAATTTCAGTTCTATGCTCAAAGCGTCCGAGAATTCGATGCACATGCATGTTGCAGTATAGAAGAGTTCTTTTGAACGCTTCCAACAAGTAGGTTGTCCAACTATGTTTTTATCTGTTCAACATCAAATGCATCCTCAAATTCGGGATTTTCCTTCAAGATATTTTTATGAAAATCGATTAAGTGACAGTAAGAGTGTTACCGGGAGACTTGATTAAATTTATTACAAAGATTCTCTATCGAGACCTTACTTGTTTTACGATGCAACTCATGGAATTGGATCTCATAGAGGTGGAACTATTTCATATCAGAATATTCATGGAGCATAATTTGCTTTGCAATTATATGAGCAACTTCAACGAGTCACTAAGTTGGCGAGCATAAAGGATTCTGTCGGAATTATCACACCTTACAAGCTACAACTGAAATGTTTGCACTGAGAAAATGATGTCTCCTCATGCTAAGTGGAAAGGTGGAAGTCGGTGGCCATCTGTCCAAAATGAGATATGGCCAAATGATAACGAAACCCCGCACTCCAATCCCGGACGTGGGAAATAAGGCGAGCAATTCCAAGTGGGTTTTCGTGGATGGCAAGCCAAGGAATAAATTCCACACAGGGGAGATTCGGAGCAGCACCGCCAAGTGGAAATTTTGGGATGGAAAGCCATGGTCAGACTTCCGTGAATTGGAGAAATCGGGTGAAATTTCCAAGTGAAGACAATATGATGGCTATCCGTCATGAAAATCCCACGCATGGGAAACATTTTGCTATCTTGCCAAGGATGTAGAAAATAAGGCAAACACTGCCAAGCGTGGAAATATTGGTTTGGAAAAACCATGACCAAACTTCCATGAAGGGGAGATTCAGGAAAAAACTGCCAAATGGGAAATATTAAGATGGCAATCCGTCATGAGATTTCCGAACGGGCCGTGTAAATAGAAATCCGCGTAGCTTGGAGTGGTCCGAGTCTTTGTGCGAGTCACCGGGAGGATTAATAGGATAGTTGTGAATTGGAGTGGCTCATGTGTGAAGTGTTTGACAGGAAAGAAATGCTGAAAACTCGTCCAGATCGATGGTCGTGAGACAAACTCCCACGCACAGTAGAAGCCTTTTGAATGCTTCCAGCAAGCAGGTTGTCCAACGGTGTTGATACTGTTTCACCGAATGCAAAAAATGGATGTCCGACCTGATCAGTTCGCTGCAACGACCTTCTCCTCGTCCTCTTTACAGCTCTGAGCATTCGGTGGTCGCAACACAAGCTCCCACACACAGCTGCAGGAAACAAATATTCACTGCTGTATATGATGGATTGGAGTCACATCATTCAAGGCTTCATAAAATTTTCCCGAGTCAGGAGATGAAGGTTTATTATGGTGCAGAATGAAACGATTCGTATTGCTCAGCATTTCTTTTCCTAGAAACGAATTAAATGTGAAGGTCAGCTCTGAAAATACCCGGTCGGTCGTTTTGCATGTTGCATCCTTGTTACTCGTAAATGGTCTCTTTGAGAAACTATGTGGGCAGTAGGCAATATTTATACCCTTCCATTATGTGTGTCCAATCAGACAATAAAAGTATTCTTTTACCAGATTCAGAGAAACTGTGTTTTTTTTACAATGGACGATTATATTGCAGTTTCAAGCTAATTTTATCTAGCTTAGTTCTATTAGCTTTGATCCATGACTAAGGAAGAATTCATATGGTTGTTACCTGTACATTTTTTCCAAGGTCCTCTTGGCTGCCCCAGTTGTTCAATGTATTTTTTGAAGGGCTTATTTTATGTGTTGCAGATTGTAACATAAAGGATCTTTTTAGTTTCTGAAAAAATGAGTATATGGTTTAGCTCACAGCTACCTATGCCATACTAAGATCCCAATAGTGGCATAATTATTGATTGGAGCTGAGATTTCCGAGTGCACTGCCAAAATACTGAAGGTCTCTTTTTCCAAGAATCAGTTTTAAGGGTGTCTATCGACATGTTATGGGCATGAACCTGGGTCATCATCATGGCAGCATTAGGTCTTTATTGGTAATGGCATTTTCTCATCGTTTGGAAGGTACAAATTGTGCTTATTATGGAAAATCCAAAACATTCTTACTACAAGTGTTATATGATAAGGAAGAACCGTGAGCATTGTGGTAAAACCATTTTTTTTATAAATGTTGGGTTAAGCTCGACATTCAAGTGAGTTTGAGCCCAGGAAAGGTAAGATCGTTTGCTGGATGAAGAGCTCGGTGACTTCGCAGGGAGCTCGTGGTGATGTTTCATGAAGTTTGAATGTGGAATGCATAAATGGCTTCGAGTTAACAGAGGAAAATGATAAGAATCGAGTTTGATAGCTCGCCATTCGAAGGAATCAATGCAAAAGAGCCCGATTACCAAGGCAAGGAAAGAGTTAGTGCGGGGTCAAAAATCGAGTGCAACACCAAGTTAGAGGATTCGAAGCTCATCAAGTTTGGCTATGTGCAGAATCTATCCACATGGACTCCCCTCCTCTTCAAGTCAAACGGGTCAACGGGGGGGTCCCGACATTATGTTAATTAAATTAATATTTTTATTTAAATATTTTAATAATAATATTTATTATTATTATTTAAATATATTATTTAAATATTATTTTAATTAATTGAGAAGACTTGGTCATCAAGCAATTAATGACCCATGATGGAACCTTCTCAGGTAGTTCAACTAACTATAATAAATACATCATGGGCCTTCATTTTAGGAATGTAATTATGACCCTTTCCTCTTCTTTCTCACATATTATTCTATAAATGTAAGTTGGATGCTCATTTCAAAGGGTTCCAACAGTTCAGACAAGTTGGACAGTTAGATATCTCAGGCAAGTGTATACTTTTCAAGAATCCTCTTTCTTTTGCAAGTTGTTCTTGTGTGTTGAGAGAACTTTCAAGCCTCCTCTTCAAGACTGTAATGGCAACTATTGCCTCTTCTGAATGTATGATGCATTGTGCATGTTATTGAAGCAATAAAAGTGTGTGTTTTGTGACTAATCTCGGTCCTTTCATCCTTCTGTGCTTCTTTGTGCCTTTCTCATACTTACAGGTACACTATGCAAGTTTAAGTTCTATTGCAGGTTCTTGGAGTTCTGTGCTTATCGAGTGGTGAAGTATTGCATGCAGTTGAGTTGTGGTGTCTGTTCACCCTTCTTGATTTCATCCTTCTTCACTGGGAAACTGGTATATTTCTCGGTCTGATAAAG
The DNA here is from genome assembly GCA_019776745.2 of Taxus chinensis. Classification (NCBI taxonomy): domain Eukaryota; kingdom Viridiplantae; phylum Streptophyta; class Pinopsida; order Cupressales; family Taxaceae; genus Taxus; species Taxus chinensis. The sequence continues at coordinate 96,393,188 of CM034148.1, read as the reverse complement.
TTCAACAAAGGGAACGCGTGTCTCTTAGTCTGTGGTATCATGTACCCTCTCTAAGTTGCAGTAGGTGAAGTTGACCTGTGGTGCACACACCCTCTTCAAATTAACCCTTCCTGAGTCTGAAGACACCCTTCATTTGGTGCATCACCATCCCTAGTATAGTTTCATTCATGTAAATCTCTTTCCCTAAAACCCCATGAAAATGTTAGCATAGGACTAGATAATCATTTTTGTTACACTAGGAGTAGTACAACACTTAGTTTGGGAAGAGGAAGTCGGCCTTCTCCGAAGGTTCACCTCGAGCCCAAGTCCCATAGCTTGAGAGGTGATCCCATGTGTCCCAATCACACCGAACGTCCTATTCACATCCTGGCCATTCAGGGGGTGCAGTGATTTGGTGACAACAGTTTTTGGCACGCCGGGTGGGACAAATTTGGTGCCAACAGTTTTTGGCACGCCCGGTGGGACATCAAAGAATTCAGAGTTCCATCTTTCAGAGGTGTCTCATTATCAAATAGGAAATCTTTGGCCACCGTGCGACCACACACAACATTTTTTGGCATGCCCGGTGGGAGCCGAAGAAGTTAGAGTTCCATCTTTCAGAGGTGTCTCATTATCAAACAGGAAATGTTAAGCCACTGTGCGACCACACACAATAGTTTTTGGCACACCCGATGGGACACTGTTGGTACTTCTCTTCTCACTTACAAAAGTCAAAGTACCTGGAGACTCTATATCTCTGGATTCCAAATCTCAGTGCAGTAATTTATGCGAAGAATTCAGACAAGAGCTTCTTCAAAGAAAGGAAAGTATTAGCATATCAAAATTTCCTTGTCTCCTCCAAAGAGAAGCAGAAGAGGCATTTCCACATCCCCAGTTGTAGATTTACCTAGTAGGGGTCATTCAACTCCTCCTTACGGAAGATTTCCTCCACCCAGGAACAATCAACCTTTCGTTGCTATGGTGAGGAACCAAGTTTTTCCCCCTTTCAATGCAAGCAGTCCTCTCGTGTTGGCTCAATGTGATCTGATACCTGTTTCGGCACTCAAAATTTTACCCTTCTACACAGGGGAAACTCACTTTACTCCAGTGGAGCATATTTTTGATGCAGCCAGCATCTGTGCAGTACATAATATCACCGAAGACAACGTTGCAGTTAGACTTCTTGCTACCTCTTTCAAGGGAAAAGCACTTCAATGGTTTCGCGGGTTAGGTGTTGGCACTATAACCACTTGGGACGAGTTGGGAGAAAAGCTATGTAAACAATTTGAAGACAAAATTGATCACCTATCACTTTTGGAACAACTTACTACCATAAAGAGAGCTTCCCAAGAATACATGAGTGATTTCAACGTCCGATTCCACAGGACTTGGAATAGGATTCCAATGCTCATAAAGCCTTCTACACATAATGCATTCTTGTACTATTTGCGAGCCTTGAATAGTGATGTAGCACTTATGATCCAGTCCATGGGAGGGACTACACTTCCTGATGCTTACAAAGTTGCCATAAATGCAGAGAATTCTTTGATTCAGGCTAGAAAGATAGCTCCACGACCACCAATGCCCTTTTCTCCAGATCTTACGAATCATCAGCCTATCATTGCTCCTATTCCAGTAGACTCCAAGCAACCATATCAATCTCCCCCTACCTCTTCAAATGACCTATTTGAAGTCAAGTCACTACTGCAAAATTTTGGAAATGAGCTCGTTGCACTCAAAAGGCAACAATTTCAATACAATCGTCCATATCAACCACAAAATCAGTAGTATCAGGCTAACCGTCCTCCTTTTCAAGGAAACAATCAGCCTCGAAATCAAACTACAAATCAAGTTGCAAATGTCAGGCCCTTGAACTTTCAGAACCCTCTTGCAGCTAGCTCATCTAGAGCTATAGTACCTATTCAAAATAATCTAGTTCAAGACTACGAATGGTGTTATCCTTGCTCTCAACCTCACAATAAAAATCTTTGTCCCAATGGGGTTCTTAGCTAGGACCTTATGGTTCAAAGTGTATCTGCCCCTTCAAAGTTAACAAAAAATTCATCTACGCAAGAAGCAGCAGATCAACCGCAGGCACCTGAAGAATTCGCTCTGCTAAATTGGCAAGAAGAAGATTTTTACGGATTGAATATAGATTCTTCATCAGTGGCAGCAAACACTCATTCCAAAAAGAGAGCAATGGATCCTAAACCTCTCGAAGCTGATCTAGCATCCACTTCTCAACCTGGGTTTCAAATGGCAGTTGATAAAAATGCAGGAAAGAAATCACTAGAAACACCGGCTAGCCACACCGCAGGGAAAGATGGTTCTCCAAGCATCACGGTACCTAACAAAAATTTTCCAGAGGACCCCAATGCCCAAAATAGTGTCATCAAAGTTGGAGCAATTCCCTTCAGCATAGTAGAACAAATGAAGAAAACCAATCTGAGCGTTACCATGTGGGACGCACTCTCGATCCCTTCCCAAAGAAACCTGTTGCGAGAAGCTCTGAACAGTTTTAGTACAACCAGCGGATCACCAAGCCATGGAGTGAAGAATGCTAAAAATTTGTGTCAACCGGAAGGGAAAATCATTCCTATGGAAAACAAACCACCACCATTCTACATTTCCCTGATCATTGGCGACCACCTGGTACATAATTGCATGATCGATTCTTGTGCCAGTAGCTCTGTCATGCTGAAACAAATTGCAGATGTACTAGGCATACAATATGCGCCAGTTGCAAGAGGGGTTGTTCAACTGGATGACACAACTGTTAAGACTATTGGGGTTATCAAAGGACTTCAACTTACCATTCATGCATTCCCAAGTTTTTCCTTCACCCAAGACATATCGGTCATTGATCTCCCTCCCCTCTTTGCCATCTACCTATCACGGGATTTCACTGCCAAGATGGGTGGTTACCTATCAGCTGATTGGTCACATATGATTCTTAGGACTCGATACGGAACCAAAGTAACTATAAGGGCAGAACCAATCTGCCATAATCATGTAGAACCCTACACTGCTAGTCCCATAAATGGAAATTACGCCATCGGCGATCCCGAAGAGGAAGATGCCGATCATGAACCAACCACCCTTGTTGAAGAAGTTCCTGATACTTTTCTGGATGAAGTAAGTAGAGATCATCAGTACGATCCCTATGCTAATGTATTAGCAGAAGAAGAAGCTGGTTTGCTGGTCTTGGAAGAAATAGGATTAGGTACTTACTGTATCCATGAAGAAGATACAATCATACCAAAACTTGTCAAAACACCAAGTGATTCTAAAGGACAGTGGCAATTGTTCTTCGATGGCTCAAGAAGTAAGAATGGATCCGGTGTTGGTTTTATGTTAATTTCCCTAGAGGGAGATAAGTACTTCTCATCTTTCCGGTTGCAGTTTAGTTGCACTAACAATGTTGCTGAATACGAGGCTCTTGTGCAAGGAATTCAGCTAGCCCAAAGGAAGGGAGTCAAGGCCCTGACTATTTTTGGAGATAGTGAGTTAGTTGTTCATCAAGTTTCGGCATGTAGTGCATCCAAAAATGATCTTTTAAGATTATATAAGAACCGTGTCTGGGACCTAATTGAAGATTTTAATGCTTTTGGAATCCATGCAATCCCTAGAAATCAAAATCAAGATGCAGAGAGGCTTTCTACAATTGGTTCACAATACAACATACCAGTTGATATCATGAAAGAAGGGTAGAAATTTGTTAAAATGGTGGTTCGACCAGCAGTCCCTGATAATGTAACATCCTCATTTTAGACAATAGAACAAGTCAAATTTTTTTTTTTTGATAATTGCATACTGGTTCTAAATACACAATTTAGAACTCACAATTCAAATAACCATTTATATAACAGACAACCATATGCAGCTGTAATGACTCGGAATACCTCCGATCTATTCATTCCATGACTCGGTAATCTACCGATCTATTCATGAGTAAAAAGAGTTAGTGTTTTTTTTTATTTAACACAATACTCTGGCGGTTCTCTTCCCTAATCTGGGATTCAGAATGCTCTGTCCAAGGAATCTAACTGAATAACTGTTACCATTATTCATCGGCATCTCATCCCTTAGACTAGGTGAATTAGGACAACGCAATCAGCAGCTTGCGATACTTTGGCCAAAGATTTGAAACATATTGTTCATGTCTCGTATTCCTTAACGGCATACTCGTCAATCTGGAATACGTCCTTCACCCCATTCATATGTTATATAGAATGTCTTATACTGACTACTGTCAGTCCTTTCTTTCACAGCTGAACCACTCAGAGGCAGATTAACAAGGTGATAATGTTATATGGATGCCTACGAGGATTAGGGATATGAGGACATACTGGTTCAACCTTGCAATTCAACCAGTGTGTCATGATACCCCAAATCTCCGAGGCAATCTTATAACATGGCCACGTTCTTAATCGGTCCCAAGGTAACTCGTGCGAAATCAAGTGTAAATCTTAGCGATCAATGCAAAGGGTGTCGCCATAAGTCACCTGCATTGTTGTAACTTCGAGAAGATCCTAATCTTCTCGGAGGTACAGCCCTGCAGTCGACTTAATGTCGTCATCCTTTAAATCCGCCTCGAGAAGATCTACCCAAAAACAAGCGTTACGCACAATAGATTAAATTACTTTAAAGACTTTTCCCTAAGGTTAGCCATTTCCAATCCCTGGATTCATTTTCTTAAGACGACCCTCCTCCGTTATTCCCATTACTTGGTAGAGGTATTAAGGTCTAGCCTCTATCAAGGAGTCATTAGAATACTTCTGATTCTAAGCAACAGATTCAGACAATATCTCATAACCTATGCTTGAGATTGCCACCTGAACTCCATTGATTGCCTATCAGTTCTCTTAACTGAATTTATATCACACTTTATAGTTTAAAGATATAAATGATTTAGAATCCAATTTACTATTGTCCTGTTATACTTAGGACTAGGGATTAGTAATTCAATCCAACTTGTTTAGCGTTATCTTTTAGGCTCAATTTTAACCTATCCTCTAGAGAGACAATAATTAAATTACGATATTGCATTATCCAGATCAAATTAGAACTACTAAATACTCATAAGAATTTAGTCTAATTACTTACAAGCTTTCATTGTCAATCACAAAAGCATCCATATTATACAAAGATAACTATGCCTCTTCGTTACGTAAACCGAAGAAGTTCATCATTCAGAATAGAATACAACACATAAGTATCAAACACTTATTTTCATTCCTTTCGAAACTCGTACAATTACATTTTATGCAACAGCATACTTAATATAATGCTAACGGAAAAGAAACATCTTTTCTCATATAGTACATCCATAAAATCAAGCTGTAATTCATAATAAATCAAATAAACAATCTGATCAGCCTATCAGATCTGTATTGCTTTTACCCTCTTACGGCAACCATCTGCAAAAATAGTCAACATGAGTCAGTTCAATGAACTGAGCATGATAAGCACTAACTTTTAAAACAATTGCAATCCATCAATTGTTTTCATTAAACACCCTGTTTAAATGAAATCAGATATTCACATAAGTAAACATGATTAGACTATGCCCTTGTAATACAAAATGATTACAATTATGTAACTCTATCATTGTTACAATTAGTCTTAATCATTCCTAATATTTCATCAAATATTAAGAAACAAGGAACGAATGCACACAACAATCATTAAACCCAAAATCACAACATTGGTCAGATTGTTTCATTCTCCAAAAAGGAAATAACATAACAATTCGGGATTCCACCAATATGTTACAAACAATTTCCCACTGATAGTCCATTATCAATAATATTAAATAAAGGAAGAGAAAGAACCAAACCATTCATACTTCCTTTCACATAAGTTCATCACTGTACGGCCTTCACATATGAAAACAGTCAACCAGTATATAAATGAACAAGTTAGACAAGCCGCAAACAAGATCTCTGTTCTAAATCACGAAAATAGAAACTCAGCAAATCTCTTGTACAGCAACTAACACATCAACATTTCATGTAACAACCATAAGCCCAATGCAAGTTCCTTTTGCACAGTAAAACCTTATCACCAGTTGAAAACAAGAGCTACAAGCGTATCGCTGATAACAACAACTATTGCATCAACAATCAAAGGTTTCCCAAAGGACTATGCTATGTTGCCCACACGGTACTTCCAAATCATGCACAGTCAATCGGGCAGATCAAAATGGAAGGAAACATAGCATACATATTCTTGCTCAGTCAAAATCGGACTGAAGTGAAGAAAAATAATTCAGCCAAATCGATCCTTACTTGGCAGCATGCAAGTCTTGGTGCGTTATTCGCGATTTACCCTAACAAGGTCAAAACACGAAACAGTCATCCAAACACAAGGACCTCAAAAGTAACAAAGACAGTCCAAGGTCAAGCTCAAAAAGAGACAGTAGTACAAGTTACCTTCCCGGAATTTCCAATGATTCAAACGGAGGTATCAATTCATGCAAAAGCTTAAGAATTCATACAGACAATCCTCAACAAAGCATATCAATAGTCAGACAGCAAAATACTCACTGCCAATCATTTCACACTAATTTGCTCAGGTCAAAGACATACATGTCCACCTAAGAATCTGTATCTCAAATCCCAAAAACACGAAGGAATTCCAAATTGCAATAACAAAATCGAATACATGTTATTCCATTAAGTCGCCGGCACTTAAATTACCAACACTTAACTTTATTCAGCTCATGAATAAAATGAATCATTCATTCGACTCCTCAGAGTCGTCCAAGTCGTAATAGCATAATCTATATATTCACACAGGGACTGATAAATGTTTGCACGCATAACCACTGAACCCTACAGCAACGTACAATGACATAGATTGATAAATCCATATATGCTATTCATGGATAACATTCAGAAAGAACAAGCGAAGCAAATCGAATATCCATTTCTAGCAAGGAAAAGCAACTAAGCCGCTTCGAACTTTCTAACAGCTTTCACATAGAAAGGAAAATGCATATACAGGAAGTCTTTATCTTTTAACTACTTCAAATAACAGTAGACAAAAGCCCTGTTTCATCTTATCAGGCTTTTATAAAATTCCAATCACAAAACTTGCGGATAAATCTACATTTCCAGCAATAGAAAGCAATACGATTCAGTCATCGACTCCACTGAGTCGATACAACAAAGTACAGGTGTATTTATATTATACACAGTGCACAAATAATTCCGCTAACCTAATAACAGGGAAAACAACTTCCGTTAGGTCGAAAAGACTATGGAATCACTACAGTTACCTGTTCCAAGCCAAAAATTGAAAACAAAATGAAACCCGAAAGTATCACTAGTCGTTGTCAACAATCCCATGACCGAGCACCCAAAGAAGCGATAATACCAATCATTCTTACAGTATTCCTTCAAATCATTAATACAGTTTCTATATCAAGAAACAGCGACCACGAATCAAGACATACAGTGGTCCTATACTACTCATAGGTATATTCCAAGGGCTCACGCCAAACAGGCCGAACACTCGCATATTGTTAATAAATACCACACATGTATAAGCCAGAATGAATACTCAAATAAATAGAGTCGAAGTTCGATTTAAACAAACACCCATCAAGAAGAAATAGAAAAATCGAACCAGACGAGATACAGTGCTAAAAATCAAACTAGATCTCATAGAAAATTCATCCAATCTTCACAGAACATTTAAACAGAGTTGTTTTAATGAAGACATTTGAAAGATAGCAAAATATTTAAAGGATAGGGCTTAGCATGCCTGTTTGTTGATCAAATTTTTGAAGCAGACCACAGGAAGAGCTCAAACTTCCTTTTCTTTTCCCACGATGAAGTGACCAACAAAATTTCGCTGTCCCATTTACAATATATCCTCCATGGCAGAGAAAAGAGCCAGAGAATTTCATTCTCGCCATGCAACTCAAAGAGAACTGGTGCTATGAACAGTAAACTAGCAGAGAGAGAGAGAGAAGAAGACCGAAAATCGCGATACACCAAACAAACCTCCCAACTTCTCGTTTACATGCTGATCCGCGAGCTCCGGCTCGACTCCCTAGACATTAAATGCCATTAAACCAATTTTCCCGCTTAATCTCAACTCCCACCGACCGCCGAAATTGGCGACAGTCCATCCAAAAACTCAAGTTCATTTCCAACTTAGTAATTGCCAAGTCTGCCAAGGTTAGCCGCCGCCTAAGCCTCCGCCATATGCCTGTCCCTCATCCTTATCCTTCCCATTTATTGCCATAGAGAATAGCGCCCATGGTTCGCCACACCCTTCAAAGGCCCCTTCCCAAAAACTCTTAGTTAGCTAGGTTAGTATCTTAGGTTAGAGTTTTAGGGTAATGACCATGCTAACCATTTTATACTTGGTTATTAGTTTAGGATCATAACACATAGCCTAGGTCTAGGTTAGACTAACAATAATCTAACCCCTAGGTTAGGTTATTGTTTTAGGTTACTAACCTTTAATAATTCAGTTTGGTCCTTCTCCTGAAAACTCGGAGAGACTTGAATCATACTTTCTAGAACAGAGCCACTCCTGTTCTTATTACAGAATTGTATGTCAATGAATTATTACCTGGTCTTAAATCGAGACCTTCCAGATATACTAGATATCGGGAACCATTTCATTTCTCAAGATCAGCTTGAGTCATACTCCTGACCAGCTTACTAAATGCTTCCATACCTTGCAACCTGTTCAAGGTTCGTGATCTAATTTTATCACTTCACAAAATTAAAGCATTACTTGGATCAATTCCTCTGGTCCAAGTCTAGATATTATTGATGAATACCTGTATAATTCATTCCGTGATCAGATTAATATTCAGTCACAAAATGAAATAAATAAAAGAGTCTATTAATATTTTGACTCAGTCAAGATCTGCAATCTGCAAGAAATTTTAATACATATCAAGCATGATTTCCGAATCGAGGTACACAATCCATTTACTAGAAATCACATATCAACACTTGAATGCTTAGGAGAAAGTAACAACAGTTCAGGGTGTTACAGATAATGTGAGTAGTTGGCAAGTGTTTGATAGTGACAAACAAATTGTCCTCTTCCTACAAGAAGAGGCAGAGTTTGCTACAAAGAATCAATATAAGTTGCAGGAGTCATATGGTGAGAAAATTATTCAATTGAAAAGCAACAAGTTACCAAAAGGTTTAGTCACTTTGGAATTCATTTTCAATTCAGATGACCAAGCCACAAGACAAAGCCCTAACATGGTGGTCAGAGAAGAATATTTTGAGGAAGTTGAAGTATCAAATGAAAATTTTCTTAAGATCGGAAAAGTGTGTAATTCTGAAGAGAAAGAAGCTTTCATCAAACTTTGTCAAGAGTATCATGACATCTTTGCATGGAGCTATAAATATTTGCGTGGTTTTGATCCAGGTCTAGCACAACATACCATCGAACTGGATCCTAATGCTAAGCCAGTTCGTCAAAAACAGAGACCAATTAATCCAAAAATTGAGCCACTAATGAGAAAGGAGCTAACCAAGCTCATCGAGGCCTGTATAATTTTTCCCATCAAGAATTCCTCATGGGTAGCCAATTTGGTTCCCGTGAGGAAGAAGAATAGAGAGATCCGGTTATGCGTAGATTTCAGGGAGTTGAATTGTGCATCATTAAAAGACCATTATCCTCTTCCATCGATGGAGCAGATCCTTCAAATGGTGGCAGGAGCTCAAAGATTTTCTTCGCTCGATGGATATTCAGGTTACAATCAAATCCTAGTCCAAGAATCCGATCAATTCAAAACGGATTTCACTACCAAGTGGGGCACGTATGCCTATAATAAAATGCCATTCAGATTGTCCAATGCCGGGGCTACTTTCCAAAGAGCCATGGACATTGCATTTAAGGGACTAATCAACGATATTATTTTAGTTTACCTTGATGATTTAATTGTATACTCTAAGCATGCAGAAGATCACGTCACGCATCTAAGGAAAGTTTTCCAAAGGTGTAGGGAATTTGGGGTTTCACTTAACCCCAAGAAATGTATTTTTACAGTGCACGAGGGAAAATTGTTGGGGCATGTGGTTTCAGCAGAAGGATTATCAATCGATCCAGCTAGGATTCATTCAATTATGTCCTTATCTCTCCCAAGTTACAAGAAGGGCCTCCAGAGTTTTCTGGGAACCATAAATTTCGTGCGGAGATTCATCCCTCAATTCACAACATTGGCTAAACCACTGATAGCCATGCTAAAGAAAAACATGCCATTCTCATGGACAAAGGAAGGACGAGAAAGCTTCAAAGCCATCAAAACAGCCATTTCCCAAGCTCCCACGCTTGTGAACCCCAGGTTTGACAAATATTTTATCCTTTATGCTTTTGCAGGTCAAGAGAGCATTTCAGGGATCCTCACCCAACAAAACAACAACCAGATGGAGCAACCAATTACTTTCTTCAGTCAATCCCTCAAATACTACGAGTTCAAATACTCATTCATTGAAAAGCATGTGTTTGCGGTTATTTGATCTTTGAAGAAATTCAAGCACATGTTGTCCAAAAACAAGATTCATCTGATGGTGTCTCATCCAGGTGTCAAGGAGTTTTTGCTGAACAAAGAAATGAATGAAAAGCGTGCTGGATGGATCACGAAGGTAATGGAGTATGACGTGCACATCAAAGTCACTAAACTTGTCAGAGGTAGGGTTTATGTCAGCAACTTGCAATAGACATGGAATCAAAAAGTAATGAGGACGTGACACTCCTAAATACTAATGAGGATGTTGATCAAGCTGATTGGTTATCCAAAATGAAGAATTTCATCTTCTCAGGAGCATACCCGGCAAACATGAATAAAAACCAAAGACGAACTTTCCATCTTCAGTCTATCCCATATGTTTTGGTAGATAGCATTCTCTTTCAAAAAGATTTGAACGGCGTCCTACTTCGGTGCATAGGACCAGAACAGGTCAATAAGATACTAGAAGAGTTTCATAATGGCCTATCTGGAGGACATTATTCTGCACGAACAACAGCTACCAAGATCATGCGAGCTAGCTACTATTGGCCAGATTTATTCAAGGATACCCATCTCTGGGTAAGGAAATGTAAGGAATGTCCCTTTTGCACAGGTAAGCAGAAGCTGGTAGGTCTTCCATTGCATCCAATTCAAGTGGATCAACCCTTTGTTCAGTGGGGACTGGACTTCATCAGAATGATTAATCCTCCATCCAGTGACGGACATAAGTGGGTCCTTACTTCAACATACTATTTTACTCGATGGACAGAGGCGGTAGCATTAAAAGAGAGCAATGAAAAGGTAGTTCTAGATTTTTTGGAGGGTATAATGACGAGATTCGGTGTTCCGTTTACAGTCATTTTAGACAATGCGCAGGATTTTTTTGGTATGAAATTGAGTGAATGGGATGTTAAAAATGGGGTATACCTCAAAACTTCATCCAATTACTATCCTCAAGGAAACGGATTGGCTGAGTCTAGCAACAAAAACCTCATAAGGATTATTAAGCGCACAATGGAGACTAACAAGAGGACTTGGCATACACAACTTAAGACTGCCTTATGGGCATATCGGATCACACCTAAAAGGGCCATCGAAAATTCTCCTTTCGTTCTTGTATATGGAAGAGAGGCAAAACTCCCACTCTCATTGGAGTTACCTTCTTTGGAGTTATCTCATCAATTTGAAGTTATAGAGAGTGATCCTCTGACAGTAAGGTTTGCTGAACTCATGGAGTTAGAGGAAGTACGAGACAAGGCTATGAAAACTTTAGAGCAGCATCAAGCTCAAGTTAAGCAATATTTTGATAAGAAGGCATCCAACAGGTGTTTTCAAGAGGGATATTTAGTTCTCAAATGGGATGAAGACAGGGCCAAACCAGGCAGGCATGCCAAGTTTGACGCTCTCTGGAGTGGACCATACATCATCACAAGTTGTAAAGAAGCAAATTCCTTCCGTCTATCTAGGCTCAATGGAGAAGAACTGCCCATTCATGTGAATGGGATACATCTCAAAGCTTGTTTTTGAGAAATGTTCCACCCCATGTACAGTTAAATTAGGTGTTTTCCTCCAAGTGCTTATGCACATTGTTGTGTGTTGTTGTTTTGCTTTCCTTGTTATTGTGTTTTGTGTTGTTTTGCACATTGTTTCATCATTGGAAGGTGTCAAGGAGAAGAAGGTTCAAGGTTTCCATAAGAGTTTCAAAATTTGCTTCATTCAAAATTTTGCAATGCTTCATGGATGTCAAGCATTCAACAGATTCAGTATACTTCATTCTTAGCATTCTAGGGAGGTCCATGATATCAACAATGCTGAAGGGGATTTCAGGATGTGTCAAAGAAAATCATACTACTTTCAGGATTCCACATAGACTCCATGCCCAATGGATGACTTAAGGCTACTGGAATCATGCTTAGCAGGCAATCATCCCTGAGAGGTCGCCAAAAATGTTATCCAATTTTACGCACATGGAAAAATTGGAAAATAGGGCCTTATTACAATCAAATCACGACATTGGTCCCAGGGACCCACTTTTGGTCAACAGTGTCAAATCAGGAATAAAGAGATGACTCCTCGGAGGAGCTTGTGCCTTGTCCTAACTCGGTCATAACTCAGATCACAAGCCTTAGATGAGTTCATGAGAAGGAAATGTAAGCTCAGTAACTGAGTTTGGCTTGTCGTAAAGGAATCTCGATAGGAGCGGAGGATGTTTTGATGGTTGGCTCATTGAGGCAGAGAAATGATGAGCTCGACCCAGTTTAATTCAACATGGAGAGATTGATGCTTCCTTGTTGGAATATGAATTTAGTTTTAATCACTTGACGAAGACAATAGCTGCCTCAAGATTTGGTTGAGCTTCTTCCATGGAAGAGAGTTTCCAAAATGAAAAGGTGAGACGACTCAACTAAAACTTTATCTCGTTCTTCTACTACAGCGGCAATATTTTACAACAACTGATCACGATTGTGGTCGCATGTAACCAAAACATCAGGATCAACACCAACGGTTCCTTGGGATCACCCTACGGCAGCTGTCGCAATCAACTCTCTCTGGAGGCCACTCATTTTCTGAGATAAGTTTACTTCTCTACCCTGTAGCTGTTTCGTATAGCCAATTACTTCCTCACAGCACTTTCCTAGGAGAATTTCAGTTCTACGCTCAAAGCGGCCGAGCATTCGATACAGAGGAATGTTGTAGTATAGAAGAGTTCTTTTGAACGCTTCCAACAAGTAGGTTGTCCAACTATGTTTTTATCTGTTCAGCATCAAATGCATCCTCAAATTTGGGATTTTCCTTCGAGATATTTTTATGAAAATTGATTAAGTGACAGTAAGAGTGTTACCGGGAGACTTGATTAAATTTATTACAAAGATTCTCTATCGATACCTTACTTGTTTTACGATGCAATTCATGGAATCGGATCTCATAGAGGTGGAACTGTTTCATATCATAATATTCATGGAGCATAATTTGCTTTGCAATTATATGAGCATCTTCAACGAGTCACTAAGTTGGTGAGCATAAAGGATTCTTTCAGAATTATCACACCTTACAAGCTACAGCTGAAATGTTTGCACCGAGAAAATGATGTCTCCTCACACTGAGTGGAAAGGTGGAAGTCGGTGGCCATCTGTCCAAAATGAGATATGGCCAAATGATAACGAAACCCCGAACTCCAATCCCAGACGTGGGAAATAAGGCGAGCAATGCCAAGTGGGTTTTCGTGGATGGAAAGCCAAGGAAGAAATTCCATGCGGGGGAGATTTGGAGCAGCACCGCCAAGTGGAAATTTTGGGATGGAAAGCCATGGTAAGACTTCCGTGAATTGGAGAAATCGGGTCAAATTGCCAAGTGAAGAAAATATGATGGCTATCCGTCATGAAAATCCCATGCATGGGAAACATTTTGCTATCTTGCCAAGGACGTGGAAAATAAGGCAAACACTGCCAAGCGTGGAAATATTGGTTTGGCAAAACCATGACCAAACTTCTGTGAAAGGGAGATTCAAGCAAACACTGCTAAATGGGAAATATTAAGATGGTAATCCGTCATTAGATTTCTACACGGGCCGTGTAAACAGAAATCTGCGCAGCTTGGAGTGGTCCGAGTCTTTGTGTGAGTCACCGGGAGGATTAATAGGATAGTTGTGAATTGGAGTGGCTCATGTGTGAAGTGTTTGACAGGAAAGCAATGCTGAAAACTTGTCCAGATCGGTGGTCGTGAGACAAACTCCCATGCACAGTAGAAGCCTTTTGAACACTTCCAGCAAGCAGGTTATCCAACGGTGTTGATACTGTTTCACCAAATGCAACAAATGGATGTCCGACCTGATCAGTTCGCTGCCACGACCTTCTCCTCGTCCTCTGTACAGCTCTGAGCATTTGGTGGTCACGACACAAGCTCCCACGCACAGCTGCAGGAAACAAATATTCACTACTGTATACGATGGATTAGAGTCACGTCATTCAAGGCTTCATAAAATTTTCCCGAGTCAGGAGATGAAGGTTTATTATGGTGAATAATGAAATGATTCGTATTGCTCAGCATTTCTTTTCCTAGAAATGAATTAAATGTGAAGGTCAGCTCTGAAAATACCCGGTCGGCCATTTTGCATGTTGCATCCTTGTTACTCGTAAATGGTCTCTTTGAGAAACTCTGTTGGTAGTAGGCAATATTTATACCCTTCCATTATGTGCGTCCAATCAGACAATAAAAGTATTCTTTTACCAGATTCAGAGAAACTGTGTTTTTTTTACAATGGACGATTATACTGCAGTTTCAAGCTAATTTTATCTAGCTTATTTCTATTAGCTTTGATCCACGACTAAGGAAGAATTCATATGGTTGTTACCTGTACATTTTTTCCAAGGTCCTCTTGGCTGCCCCAGTTGTTCAATGTATTTTTTGAAGGGCTTATTTTATGTGTTGCAGATTTTATTTTATGTGTTTTGGGGAATATTTTTACAACAACCCCATCCCATGGGAGTAATTCTCGAATGGCTGTAGCGTAAGCTTTGATATGCGCGTTTGGATCTCCCTCGCCCTTGAACTTGGGCAAATCAGGGAGAGGTCTTGGAAGCATGACGCTTCGTATGGTGAAATCTAAGGGTTCCTTTAGATATTCTAAATATGTCCCTATTGCATAGCTTTCGACCATTGATGGTGGTTGCTGAGGGAGAAATGGTGGGATAGGTTGTTGATATGGTGCAGCATATGTGTTGGTAGGGGCATAAGGAGGTCCCTGCATTGGAGCAAACATGCCGGGAGAGGAGAACATATCCCCTTGTGGAGATTTTGAATACATGTTTAAGTACGAAGGGTATTATCCAGGAATGGATCGCTCTGTACTGGACCAGGAGGAACAATGCTAGCGATAGTTGGTTTAGTTGGCACTTGTTGTGAATACTGAGGAGTCATACCTAATGTGCCTGCTCCTGTGAGGAGATCTACTTGGCTAGGGTGGTGCAGAGGATTGGAACTCCCTGTTTGTATGAATTTTGAATTTTGACTTGCCTGGGCAAGTTCTAATCCTCTAACCTTCTCTATTAGAGTTAAAATGACTTTGTTTGGTGAAGTCACGATATCGTGCCTTGGTGGCGTTTGTTGTATGCTATGGTTTTGCGGAGGTATGTGATATCCTTCTATGAACTGATCATTATCTTGCCAAGCATCTCTGAGAGTATTTTCTATACATGATGGCATAGAAGTATTTTCTTGAGGAGAGAACTTGGGCTGTATTTGCAAACCTCCTACAGGTGGGTAACTACCTTGAGAGCATTGTTCACTCCTAGGATAACGTATTGAGTACTCGTCGTCTAGAACCGAGTATGGGTCTGATTGTCTACTAATATGTGGTCTAAGTAGCATATGAGGAGATGAAACAGATTCTCCAGTAAATGTCATATTGTTTGAGCCTGAAGGCTCTGTTTGTGTTTGAGCGAGTTGTTCCAACCCCTGTGTTTGGAAGGATGAGTTATATCTAGTCCTTGGAGTTTGTGTTGACAACTGACTAGTTGAGTAGTTGTCGCCCCACATTGAGAGTGAGGGTGATGACTGTCTATTCTGTTGGGCATAATATGCCTCAAGACCCAGAAGGGGTCTGCCATATGCATCGAATCCCGACATATTCGAGGGGTATATGAATACCCGTAGAATAATGGGAAAGAGCTAAGGTGAAAGAGAGAAGATGAAACTTCTCAAAGAGAAGGTGAAATAATTGTTTGATTCACGTCGGATTCACCAATTTTGTACGTCGGAAAAGAAACAGGCGAGCGTGAGAATCAACAAGTGACTCTTCTGCGTACCCGACCTCCCGAGGTCGTGCTAAGACAGCCGGTGGGGGTAGAATATGCAGACAAACTAGTTAGGGAGTCTAATGTCTTCGACACGCACTAGTGGAATTTACAAATATAAGGCAAAGAAGGCCCTTCTAACTTGGACTGGTGTGATAGATCGATTAGCGAGGATGACTGCTCGAAGGCTCCAATCAATATCGAGCTCTGGCGTGATTCAATCTATGGTTTGCGGAATACGTGGAAAATGACCTGGGATTGTTTCATGTATATCTCCTGATAAGGTCATATGGCGGATATAGTTGATTCTATGGACGATTTTCTGGCCTAGTCCAGAATTCCCTAGCTTTGTTAGCCGCTATATCTAGTAAGGACAGTTGTTCGACAATGATAGGTGGAAGTGGAGTGGACTTAAATACTAGTGTGCGTAGGCCAGTGTCTATATCTAACTGACTTGTGGATTCGTTGGGCTGTGGGACCTGTGGATCATAACCATAGACTCTTGGTTGTCGCGGTCCTGTTATGGTTATATACGAGATCAAGTTCTAATCCCTAGTATCTAGTAATCGTACGCGTTTTCAACTTCTACGTTTAGAATCAACAGTTTTGTGATTTTCTCAGAATACCTTATAGGCGTTCTTGCAACCTGGATTCTTAAGCTGGTATCTATATCTACGAGGGTGTCTCTAGCGTCTGGCTGTGGAACTAAAGGATCACACCTGAATGTTTGTTCTCTTTCGAGCCCTTCTAGAGTCATGTGGATATTTTCTAGGGTAATCTGTAGTTTGGCTGACTTGACCAAAAGACATGTGCTTGGTCGTCTTCTATGTTTAATCCTCTTAACTGTGAGCTAATCAGTTGTAGATCTGCGGTTGTTCAGAATACTTGTATCTTGAGATTTTGGTCTATGTCAACTATTGTTGTGGCTAGGTTTGGTTGAGGCACGATCGGCTCAAATATATATTCCCTGGGCTCTTGAGGTCCTGTGATTGTCATACAAAACGAAATGTAATCTAACTGTAATGAAATAAATTCTAACTATGTGAAATAAACCTAACATATATAACCTTTATCTTTCTAATAAATATTCTAACAATTCTAAGGAAAACAAACTATTTTAAGCGTATCTAGAAATAATAACTAAACAATAATTTAAAACAGACAAGATAACCGAGTGTGGTTATTTGCCTATGTAGTTTGTAGAATTATTCTAAATAAATAAGATAGCCTGTCTAATCTACCTGCAAGATTCTCGATCCTTCCTCAGAAGTGAGGAGTGAATCATAGTTTCTCAGAAACTATCAATCCCCACAACTTCCCTGGCAATATCGAGAATAGAATGAAATGAAATAAAGCGATTAACTACTCTATTTGATATAAATCTGACTAGAACTTTGAAATTTAAAACCTGGACTTCGCAGAACAGTGGTGAATCCGATGGTGTATGTGATCTCGTCCCCTCAGTATGATCTTCTCGTTCTTTCGTGTTCACTTGGATCCAGAAAAGCGTGTAATGCTAGCACCGATAGGAGTATATTTTGGGACAAGGACAGCTCAGAATGTAGACTGAGAATGCGAGTAGGAGAGGGATAGCGCAAGAGTACAGAGCTTGGCTTATGTGATTCCTAGCGGGATTTTACTGCGAGTCATGCAACGTGAACCGACCAGAACCTTTGACTATCCTATACGAAGAGAAAAACCTACAACCTTAATGGCTTCCCAAGCTATTTTGTTCCAAAATAAAGACACTGCTTGCACAAGTTGGATATGTGGCTTACTAACAACTGAATAAAGCTAACCAGGTATACAATGACTTAAACTAAGAACTCTAAGTCACAGTAAAACAAATTTACAGCAAAAGGAATTCAGAGGCAAGCTTTTAACCGGATTGGATGGAGCAACAGCACTGCCTGCACAAGATGGGTCTGTGGCTTACCAACAGCTGAGCAATGCTAAACCAAGTACTAAAAACCAGAAGACTCTAACAAGGAAAAATGGTGATCAAAACTCCAGCTCAAATTCTTCACACAAACTCAGCCAAAATTTAGACCAAAATCAGCAGCCCATTTGCATGTACACAAACCATGCACTTATAGGAATTCCAACACTCAAAACCAAAATCAAATTGAACTCCTAAACAATAAACAAAGGAAAAACATTGTTCTAGGGGACCAAAAACATTAATGCATGCTCAAGTCGGCAAAGAAAAGCTGGTAAATTGTGATATTTCATGCGGGTCGCGTCAAAAGAGTGTTCTGGAAAATGCGCATAGGACCGCCACTCTGAGCAGGGCAGCAGTTACAGGACCGCCGCCCTGTTCAGGGCGGCGGTCACGAGACCGCCGCCCTGCAGGGCGGCGGTTTCATCACTAAAGGTTCAGAGGCCGAGGAAAGAGGGAAAAAAAGGGAAAACAAAGGGCGCGGGGGCTAAGCGGGGCATGCGGGATGTTAACGCATATCCGAAGAGCTTTTTCTGGATCCCAAACACCTTGCGAGGAGACCTGTATCATCATTGGGGCATTTATTACACCGTTCCGCAGTATAGTACCTTACAATTTTGGGTATGTACATATTTCCCCCTCAGAGAAGCGTTTTAGCCATGAAGAGGCATAAAATGGTGGGTCCGAGTATGGCAGTCCTGAAATGGGGAGTTAGAAGTTATACCTTACACGTCCGTGTGTCGAAATGAAGCCATCCAAAATTCTCGCTACCTGCAAAATGAAAATAGAACTCAAGTGCAGATAGATACAATAATTTGGAAAACAAACACTAAAATAACAGGGAAAGAGGACGTACCATTTGTGCGGGGATAGGACCTTACTTCCGTCGACGCTCCAAACCTGCGAAAAAGTCATTTTAAGACGAAATAGAACAATATATATATGAAAGTGGGTCCATTTTCCTATTCATTTACGCGAGTCGATTTGATAGATTTTGAGCTCTGGGACCCACGGTGATGGTTTCTTGCGCGAATAGAGTTGAAATGTCCAGAGTGAGATAGCGATCATGCCCCCACGTGCGGAACGCCACCCCGCAAGATCACAGGTTGGTTTTCTTTAATTTTGCATTTTTCCCCCTTCAAACTTGAAATGGAAAATTCTTTGCAATGGGGGGGGTTTTTTTGAAAATGCTAGGTTCAAAAGGTCCACCTAGGGGGGGCGCCTACTGGGTAGGCTCTTTTTTTAGCTAAAATGGCCTATTTTTGCGTTTTTTTGGACTTTTTAGGGTTAAAAACCCGTGTGGGTTTTCGGACCGCGACCGCCGCCTTGGCCAGGGCGGCGGTTACACGACCACCGCCCTGATCAGGGCGGCGGTTACGCGACCGCCGCCTTTAAGGCGGCGGTTACAAAACCGCCTCCCTGCTTAGGGCGGCGGTTTTGCACAGAATGCAAAAGAGCTTGTTTTGGAGACTTATACTTATATTTTCTTGCATTTCTGTACGTTTTTATGATTCTCCCTGCATTAATTAGATACTAACTTGCTCTGTTTTGTGTGTTTTTGGGTGTATGAAGGTGAGGGAGGAGTACATTAGATGGAGCCGGGAGAGAGAGTGTGATTGGTTGCCTGGGGTATTGGATGCCCTTTCGCCAGACGAGGAGGACACGTTGCAGAGGGCCGGCATATTGCGTATATCGCGTGTGCCCCATGTTACGCCATCGAGTCACATCCTTTGTGACTTATTTTCTTATTGGGACACAGATCGGAACAATTTCCGACTGCCAGGTGTCCGCGGTGAGTGGACTATCACTTTGGAGGATGTCTACCATATCTTGGGGGTCCCGATCATCGGGAGGAGACTCACACTGGAGACAGCTGGGTCCAGAGCACAGATTACACAGTGGGTAGGTTATATGGGGGATGCAGCTATTTCCACGGGGCCGAAGAAGGAAGTGAGAGTTAGATCCATTCCTTCTTTGCCCATCCCTGTATTTCGACAAGCCATCATGGGGATCCTTGCCTCGAGACTGATCGGGGACAAGGGAGGGGATACCTTATTATACTGCTGGGCCCCCATCATTGCACAGATAGAGGGGCATGGTCAGATATACGCCTGGGGCGCAGATATTTTGGGGACCACTTATCACGACTTATACAGGGTGGTCCGTTTACAGGGATAGTCTTTGAGCCACCCTACTTTAGTTATGAGTTGGGTGTATGAGCGCTTCATTCCCTATGGCAGAGGCATGGAGGTAGCAGATCCCGGGGCTGTGAGGGAAGCCAGATGGTCAGATATGTCGGTGCTTAGAGCACCTCACCATCCAGTAGCTTCCCTCACCACAGCAGATATGGAGGCCATACCGTACCAGCTCATGGTCGGCATTTGGGGAGAGGAGGATCTCACACTGATCTCTTGCTCCACCACAGGGCAGCTTATTGACTGTGTGGGACGGGTGGAGGTACATCCTTTCGGTAGGGTTCCTCAGCAGTTCGGCCTCCCATATGTGGGCATGCTTCCTCCAGTGGCACCAGTCTATAGATCAGTCTGGGAGGCTAGAGGGGGGCCTAGAGGCCGTGGTTGGACAGTGGTCACTCCTGGTATTCCTATTACAGCCAGGGGGATTGTTCAGGCCAGAGAGAGAGCTGGTGTGCCTTGGGAACCTTTACTTCGGATTACTACGGGTCCTGCTCATAGTAGCGATGACCCTATAGATATCGACTCCGATTCTGAGGAGCTTACAAAGGGAGGGTTGGAGGAGCAGACAGATGATAGAGATCCTGAGTGGCATGACACTCAGGATATTTTGCAGGCAGAGAGGGCCGAGCAGAGTGCAGAGAGAGACTCTAGCTTCAGAGGAGCCACTCTCCTAGGGCCATGGTGGAGAGGATGAGTTAGTTGTGGGGTGTCATGTTGCTCCTACTACAGGAGCAGCCCCTCAGTCAGCAGTGGCATCTACAGTGGGTGCTGGCCCTAGTGACCCATCTTGGAGGCCCAGTGATCCGAGTAAGTTATCCTCTTTCCCTTTCAGTGTTAATTTGATTTAGGACTTGTTTTAACTGCTATCTCTCCTTATATTTGTATCTTGTATATTTTAGCCTCTTGCCTAGTTTCTAATTTGTCTTTCTTCTTTGTTTTGCAGAGACTGTCGACGAGTGGCGGGATCTAATCCATAGGGTATGCACTGATTCTCTGATGATCCCTATGGATAAGACCCGTGCGGAGCTATCTGTAGATGCCGGGGAGCCCTTAGCAGTCGGCAGGCACACCGACGTCTTCGCTCCCATTTGGCATGTGGCCAAGATGGGGTCAACTCTCCATACAGAGTTGGCAGGCTATAGGACAACCGAGCGTCTTATGAGGAGCCACTCTCATGGCGAGACCACGGCTGCTCCTCGAGACCCTAAGCCCTCCGTCCATTCAGAGCGCCGGTGTAGCCGGAGTCCTAGGCGAGGGCGCACACCTTCAGCGGGATCGCGTAGGGGTTGAGAGGCCACTTGGCTCCTATGCACTTTTTGTATTATAGATTCTTTTGTGTATTATGGGATCTTTGAGCATTTTGACCATGCCTAGTGCATGATGGCATTGTATACAAACATTGATTATTTATATATATGCGTCGATTTTGGATCAAAACTTTGTCACTTGTGTTTTCCCTTTCTGTTTCCAGCTTTCTCATGTATACTACGATGTATGTTTTATATGCTTTCTAGAATGTATGCAACGGGAAATAGATGATGCAAATGTTTGCTTTTTTTTTGTGTTTCATGATGCTGATACATGATATTGTAGATATATTGTGATCTTAAATCTTAGTTTCTATGAGAAATTTGGATACCTCATGATTTGTTTTGGCAAAGTGATGAGAATAACCAGTATGATGAACAGATTAACTTGCCCCACTCCTAACTCCACACAACTAGTAAGATGCGAGGGCTCATCACCAAGAGCCAAGAAGGGCGCAAGTTATGAAATATGGTGAAGTGATAGTGATGAAAGACAGACGAAGCTTTGGTGGAACCAAATTGAAAACTACAAGCTTACTCTACCTGAATGACTTCATAGTTTTGGATGTAACTTGCTTTGCGGTTTATCCAGACTTAGACCCGTAGATGGCCACATAGTAGACAAAATCTGGGTTTTTAGGATTTTTAACTCTTTTTGGAATTTTGAATATCTGATTCATTCATTTTTGACTCAAAGTTTGAATTGTTTGTTTATGACCTTTTAACATTTACTTTGTCTAGAGGACCCCCTACACTTTGCCCCATGCTACCTGTAAGAAGCATGGGTTTATCAGCGTGGGAAAGGCATAGGAGAGTAAGGGCATTTCCATCCTTTCCCAACCCTACGTCACTAGTAAGAGATGCAAGCCCATCACCGAAGGTTAGTGGGGCAAGGAAATGTGTAAAAATAAAATTTTCTGTGTAATCATTTCTTGACTTGTCTTTTTGAGTAAAATGTCAGTATATGCTTATTTCCAAAGAGATGTGTATATGGGATAGATGTGACACCATGAAGCTTCTAGAACAGACCATAGGCAAGACACCTATCCTAAGAAGAAATCAAAGTGAGAACAAACTTGCAGATCTTGGTATGGTTACCGTTAAGACTTCGTCATGTCTGATTTTGTTTGATAAAAGATTCCAAGATGATTTGATAATACGCGAAGATGGAGGGGTATGATTTAAAGAACTTTATGCCAGAAACATCACGAGTTTGTAATGAATTGCTTTGAGAATAGATTCTTTGATCACAATTTGTGTAAGAACAAGTGGACAAAATGATCCTAATTTATATGAAAATGCAATGTAGATAATTATATAGGCAGCGCTTGTTGCTTATGCATAGAAACGTTTGAGGTGGAGGGAATTGACTGTTTCGCCAAACTCCTCACCTTCTAACGTACATAAGAGATAAACACCATTCCCGTAGTCCTTCATGAATCGGTATGGGCCCAACCATTTGGGCCAGAATTTTCTTCCTTCGCCGGTCTTCTTATCGATCTGGCTGTCTAGTCTTAGAACTAGATCACCTTTGTATATATCGCATTCATAGACCTTCTTGTTATACTGCCGGCACATTCGGTCAGCATAAGCTCTATGCCGCTGCTCAGCATCTAACCGAGTTTCATCTAGGCTTTCTAATTGGGAGAGACGTGCTTCTCTGTAAGCGTCTTCATCCAGAATCCCTTGTAGCGAAATGCGGAGACTGGGTATTTCGACCTCAAGCGGGAGAACTGCTTCTGCCCCAAATACTAGCGAGAAAGGAGTTGCTCCCGTTGGTGTTCTTATTGAGGTTCGGTGGGCCCACAAGGCCGGATATAACTTCAAATGCCAATCCCACTTGTTTTCTTTCACTGTTTTAAGGAGAATAGCTTTCAGCGTTTTGTTTGTTGCTTCTGCCTGTCCGTTAGCTTGGGGATAATACAAGGAAGCCGTATGATGGCTTATTTTGAACTTACCGCATAGTTCGCGAACTTATTCATTTTTGAAAGAAGTTCCATTATCAGAGATAATGATTTGCGGGATACCGTACCTACAAATGATTTGATTCAAGATGAACTTAGCAATCACCGAGCCAGGTACGGTAGTAAGAGGCATAGCCTCTACCCATTTGGTAAAATAATCAGTGGCCGTGATTATAAAATTGTGGCCGTCTGTGGATGAGGGAGAGAATTTGCCTATTAAGTCTAGGCCCCATGTAGAAAAGGGCCATGGAGTAGCGATTGGTTGCAGAGCCTGTGCTGGCATGTGGATCTCGTGAGAGAATTCTTGGCACTTATGACACCTGCGTGCAAACTCTATCGCGTCATGTTCTAGAGTGGGCCAAAAATAGCCCATTCGATGTATTTTTTGAGCAGTGGCATGGCCACCGAAGTGGCCTCCACATATACCGCTGTGGGATTCATGGAGAATCCTCTTGGATTCTTCTGTGTCGACACACCTTAGAAGCATTCCATCAAATTCTTTTCGATAGAGTACCTGCTCTATGATGACATATTTAGACACGATTATGCGTAACCGCCTTCTTTGTTGCGGTGTAACTGCCTCTAGGTACGTATGGTGCATGATATAATTAATGATATCAGTGTACCAAGGGCACTCAGAGATAGCAGGTTGAGTTTCAATGTAGTATACGCATTCATCTGGAAAGTCTAAATCTACTAAATTGCCTCCATCTAACAGGTTGTCCGCTAACCAATCTGCGATGATTTGTCCTTTAACTGACTTCTGGTTTACAAACGTTAATTCGAACTCTCCCATTAAGGTTATAAAGCGTCCAGCTTTTTTGGATAAGGACCCTTATGTGAGAAAAGTCCGTAAATGGTCTTTCTTTACCATGACCCTTGTTTCTTGATTCAGCATGTAATGTCTTAGACGTTTAGTAGCAAAGACTATGGCAAGACATTCTCACTCTGCTTGTGTATAGCATGTTTCATAGTCGAGCAATGTTCGGCTAATGAAATAAATCGCACGTTCTCTCTTGTCATCGTCTTCTTGGGCCAACATACAGGCCAGCGAGACATTGGTAGCTCGCAAATATAGGATTAACCAGTGATCCAGCTTAGGTGGCATTAGCGTAGGTGGTGACAGTAAGAAACGTTTAACTGCGTTGAAAGCTTCGTTGTAGTCTTCGGTCCAATCAATGCTATAGTCTTTCTTGATTAAATTGTTGATTGGATGAATAGCGAAGCCTAAGTCCGGGATGAATCTCCGGATTGCACCCA
Organism: Taxus chinensis; assembly: GCA_019776745.2. Classification (NCBI taxonomy): domain Eukaryota; kingdom Viridiplantae; phylum Streptophyta; class Pinopsida; order Cupressales; family Taxaceae; genus Taxus; species Taxus chinensis. The sequence goes on along the minus strand of CM034148.1, from coordinate 96,368,260 downwards.
GCTTCCCGAGAAATGATCTGATTCCAGATTCACTCGAAGGTGGGACCATTTCAAGGACAGCCCGAATTTTTGTTAGATCAACGTCGATCCCTCGTGATGATATGATGTAACCTAGGAGCTTTCCTCCTGTTACACCAAAGACGCATTTCTCTGGGTTTAGCGTGACTCCGTATTCTATTAGGCGTGAAAGAATGATGCGGAGTACTTCGGGATGGTCACAATGCTTCTTGGCCTTAGCCAACAAGTCATCTACGTAGGATTCCATGATTTTATGAATTAAATCGTGAAATATATAAGTCATAGCCCGCTGGTACGTAGCACTGGCGTTCTTGAGACCGAATGACATAACAACGTAGCAATAGGTTCCCCCAGGAGTTATAAAGGTGGTTTTAGCTTGATCTTGCTCAGATATTCTGATTTGATTGTATCCCGAGAATCCATCCATGAGAGACAAGAGTTCAAAACCAGCTGTTGCATCAACAATAACGTCTATGGATGGTAATGGGAAATCGTATTTAGGACACGCTTTGTTGATGTCTCGAAAATCTATGCAGATGCGTATCTTTCCATTCTTTTTGAGAACAGGAACGATATTAGATACCCATTGGGAGTAGTCAACTGGCTTGATGAATCCTACCTGAAGGAGTTTTATTACCTCCTCTTTTACCATGAGAGCTACTTTGGGCTTCATAGGTCTTGATTTTTGTTTAATTGGCTTTACATCTGATCTAGTGACGAGGTTGTGCACCGCAATGTGGGGTGCGACTCCTATCATCTCTTTGTAATTAAATGCAAATGCCTTTTGATGTTCTTTGAGAACCTGAGTATGTATTTCTACTTCTTCTGGGGTTAATGAAGAACCTAGTTTCAATATCCTTGGTTCATTCTCTGTCCCAATGTTGACATCGATTGTTTCTTCAATTAAAGAGGCGTTACCCTCTTCGAACTCAGGTGGTGCTGGTGGTAAATCTATATCATCCCCATTTTCTATTGCGTATATGTTAGGTTCCCTTTGTAAGGGAAGACCTGTTACGGGATATCCGAAGTAGGAAGATGAATGCGGAATCAGAGATAAATCTAGCATGTGATAGGAGAGATGTAATGCTGCATAGGCATTTAAGTAATCCAAAGTAGCCGCATCATTTCCAACATGGTCTAGGATGGTAGATCCACTTCCGCTTGAAAGAGGATTTGTCATTGTTTTTATCAATGGTTCGTTACGAATGGATACTGTGAAGTGAGTATCTTCTAGCTCATTGCTTGGAGTAAAACGTGACGCTGAAGTTGCTATTGAATCGGTGAGAAGATTTTTCTCTCGTGGGACCGCTTCAATGGATATGAAGTTAAACACTTTGCTTAAATATAACACAGCGTCTTTGTAGAGTTGTAAATGTTCGGCTTTAGTTTCATATATTTCAGAAACTTGGTTTGTTACTAATTGCGAGTCTCCGAGGACTCTGATGTTATCAATACCAATTCTTTTGGCTAAGGTAAGGCCAAGGAGGAGAGCTTCGTACTCAGCGCCGTTGTTTGTGCATTCAAAGTTCAACTTAAAAGAGAATGGGAGGACCTTTTCCTCAGGCGAGGTAAGAATTATACCTACCCCCGCTCCATAGCGGCATTTAGCTCCATCAAAATGGAGAGTCCAATACTTAGCCGGGAGCATAGATGTAGGGGTATCTGCTGTGTTTGCACACTCTACTTCTATCATACAGAGATCTTCTGCTGGCAAGGAACCAACACCTAGGGAAAATCCCATGCCTACTGAATCGAATGGTAAGAACATTGGTGAATCTTGTTCTATCAACTCAATGATCTTCGCAGTAGTCCCTAATGATACTATTTCTTTAGTTTTACCTTTAGGGGTTGGAATTGTTTTGGCTATGCTAGCAGTTTCGAGATCCGTCGTAGGTATCAAATTTTCCTCTGGCTTTGGGTCAGAGGGTTTGTTAAGTTGATTTGTTGGTAGTTCGAATTCTGAGTGCACCCCTGGTCTTTTCTTTAAATCAGCTAGGTGCAAATCGAAAGCTTTTGGATTGCCTTTGGCTAGGAATACCTTTCCCAGATGCAAGAATCTTACTTCTTGAAATAGCGTGGAAGGGATTGCCTTCATGCGGTGTATCCATGGTCAGTCGAGGATAATATTATAATTGGTTTCCCGGTCTATAATATAAAACTCAGTCAGGATTGTTTTAGGTCCCAAGGTGACCGGTAATATTATAGTTCCTATTGAAGTGGCTTTAAGGCTATCATAGCCCCTCAAGGTATTTCGTGTAGTAGAACAGTTCGTTTCTCCATATCCAAGTTTTTGGAGGAAAGAGAAAGGGACTGTGTTAACTGCGGCCCCGTCATCAACCATTGCCCGTTTTACATAGTTATTATAAACCCACACTTGCAAGTGTAAGGCTGGGTCACCTCGGCGTGTGATCTCAGCATCTGTGGGCATTTTACTTATTTCGAAGATGAATTCAACATCCTTGTCCGGCTGCCCCGGAGGATGGATATCAAAATCTACGTGATTTACTTGTGTTTCAGGAAGTGGAGTGATGTTAATTAGATGGCCTAGACCTAATGCTTCTAAAAGAGCAGCTCTGTGAGGGGGAGAGTTCTTTAGCAAGTCCAAGAATGAAATGTGTGAAAAGGTCTTTGTTAGGTCACTAATTAAATCATAGGCACCGATTGGTTTTTCAATTATTTGTTGACTCCTATCTATCTCTGGCAGATGACTTGGGCTTGGTTGAGAGAAATACTCTCGTGTTCTGGTTATAGCTTTGATAGGTAGTTCAGCGTCTAATTCTACCAAACTAACTATCTTAGGTCTTGGTTAAGCTCCCAACTGTGGCGCAACTGACGGGTTTAATGAAGTCAAAGCTTCATGATCATTGTTTCCCGTTATTGCACCTTTGTTTGTTCTGGTTGGATTCAGCCTATTGCTATCATGATTTGGGAGCGGATCGTTAAAGATCTTGAGGGGAGCATTCTGAGGGGAAACTACCCCTGCGAGAGTATTTGGTGATGATGAGACGGGATATGCCAAAAATAAGTCTGTGAAGAACTGTCTTTGTTCTTCTGGAAAACGTTGCATAAATTTATTGTAGTCACGACATGTTCTGTGTCGTGACCATGAATTTTATGGAAACCACAATAAGAATTGGGATTATAATTCCCATTTTGTTGTTTTGGTGTGTATTGTGGCCTAAAATTCCGATCAAATTGTTGCCTATTAAGACCAAAGTTTTGGAATTGTTGTTTTTGGTTTTGACTTTGGTTTTGGTAACCAAATGAGTTTTGCCTTGGCCCTTGTATGGGATTTCGCCATTGTTGTTGTTGTTGTTGTGGATGGTTAAAATCCACTGTATTGACGGTCGGGGTAAAATTGTTGTTTCGCTAGTTGTTTGTTTGCAACGGAGTATTAACAACATTTACCCTCTTGGGCTGGTCGGTTACCCCATCCGTTGTTACCCCACAATTTTTGTTAAGGATTTTGGGTCCTTGATTGACATTTGTGGTAGTTGTAGTATTTTGAGTGGAGGTGATTAACCTCCCATTTGCTCCGTAAGTCTTACGACCACTATCTATTGCTGCTTGATCAATTCACAGAGCGCTCTCAAGTACCTCATCATAAGTCCTTAGTGGGAACTTCTGGACTTCTTCCTTCACTTCTCTGCTGAGAGAATGAAGGAATAAATCGCATAGTTCCATCTGATCCATGTTTGGAGCACTTGCTGATGAATAAAGGATGGTACGCCACCTTTGGATGAAATGAGCGACAGATTCATTGTATTCTTGTTTGATGTGCAAGAATTCCCTGATTCCTGTTCTCAGTAGTTTGTTCATGTCGAAGGATTTGATGAACTCTGACACAAGTTGTTTAAATGAATGTATGGAAGCCTCAGGTATTCTATAATACCAATCGAGGGCAATGCCTTCCAGTGTTTTGGGGAATATTTTAGCAACAACCCCATCCCATGGGAGTAATTCTCGAATGGCTGTAGCGTAAGCTTTGATATGCGCGTTTGGATCTCCCTCGCCCTTGAACTTGGGCAAATCAGGGAGAGGTCTTGGAAGCATGATGCTTCGTATGGTGAAATCTAAGGGTTCCTTTAGATATTCTGAATATGTCCCTATTGCATAGCTTTCGACCATTGATGGTGGTTGCTGAGGGAGCAATGGTGGGATAGGTTGTTGATATGGTGCAGCATATGCATTGGTAGGGGCATAAAGAGGTCCCTGTGTTGGAGCAAACATCCCAGGAGAGGAGAACATATCCCCTTGTGGCGATTTTGAATACATGTTTAAGTACGAAGGGGTATTATCCAGGAATGGATCGCTCTGTACTGGACCAGGAGGAACAGTGCTAGCGATAGTTGGTTTAGTTGGCACTTGTTGTGAATACTGAGGAGTCATACCTAATGTGCCTGCTCCTGTGAGGAGATCTACTTGGCTAGGGTGGTGCAGAGGATTGGAACTCCCTGTTTGTATGAATTTTGAATTTTGACTTGCCTGGGCAAGTTCTAATCCTCTAACCTTCTCTATTAGAGTTGAAATGACTTCGTTTGGTGAAGTCATGATATCGTGCCTTGGTGGCGTTTGTTGTATGCTATGGTTTTGCGGAGGTATGTGATATCTTGCTATGAACTGATCATTATCTTGCCAAGCATCTCTGAGAGTATTTTCTATACATGATGGCATAGAAGTATTTTCTTGAGGAGAGAACTTGGGCTGTATTTACAAACCTCCTCCAGGTGGGTACATGCCTTGAAAGCGTTGTTCACTCCTAGGATAACGTATTGAGTACTCGTCATCTAGAACCAAGTATGGGTCTGATTTTCTACTAATATGTGGTCTAAGTAGCATCTGAGGAGATGAAACAGATTCTCCAGTAAATGTCATATTGTTTGAGCCTGAAGGCTCTATTTTTGTTTGAGCGAGTTGTTCCAACCCCTCTGTTTGGAAGGACGAGTTATATCTAGTCCTTGGAGTTTGTGTTGACAACTGACTAGTTGAGTAGTTGTCGCCCCACATTGAGAGTGAGGGTGATGACTGTCTATTCTGTTGGGCATAATATGCCTCAAGACCCAGAAGGGGTCTGCCATATGCATCGATTCCTGACATATTCGGGGGGTATATGAATACCCGTAGAATAATGGGAAAGAGCTAAGGTGAAAGAGAGAAGATGAAACTTCTCAAAGAGAAGGTGAAATAATTGTTTGATTCACGTCGGGTTCACCAATTTTTTACGTCAGAAAAGCAACAGGCGAGCGTGAGAATCAACAAGTGACTCTTCCGCGTACCCGACCTCCCGAGGTCGTGCCAAGACAGCCGGTGGGGGTAGAATATGCAGACAAACTAGTTAGGGAGTCTAATGTCTTTGACACACACTAGTGGAATTTGTGAATCTAAGGCAAAGAAGGCCCTTCTAACTTGGACTGGTGTGATAGATCGATCAGCGAGGATGACTCCTCGAAGGCTCCAATCAATATTGAGCTCTGGCGTGATTCGATCTATGGGTTGCGGAATACGTGGAAAATGACCTGGGATTGTTTCATGTATATCTCCTGATAAGGTCATATGGCAGATATAGTTGATTCTATGGACGATTTTCTGGCCTAGTCCAGAATTCCCTAGCTTCGTTAGCCGCTATATCTAGTAAGGACAGTTGTTTGACAATGATAAGTGGAAGTGGAGTGGACTGAAATACTAGTGTGCGTAGGCCAGTGTCTATATCTAACTGACTTGTGGATTCGTTGGGCTGTGGGACCTGTGGATCACAACCATAGACTCTTGGTTGTCACGGTCCTTTTATGGTCATACGCGAGATCAAGTTCTAATCCCTAGTATCTAGTAATCGTACGCCTTTTCAGCTTCTACATTTAGAATCAAAAGTTGTGTGATTTTCTCGGAATACCTTACAGGCGTTCTTGTAACCTGGATTCTTAAGCTGGTATCTATATCTACGAGGGTGTCTCTAGTGTCTGGCTGTGGAACTAAAGGATCACACCTGAATGTTTGTTCTCTTTCGTGCCCTTCTACAGTCATGTGGATATTTTCTAGGGTAATCTGTAGTTTGGCTGACTTGACCAAAATGCATGTGCTTGGTCGTCTTCTATGTTTAATCCTCTTAACTGTGAGCTGATCATTTGTAGATCTGCGGTTGTTCGGAATACTTTTATCCTAAGATTTTGGTCTATGTCAACTATTGCTATGGCTAGGTTTGGTTAAGGCACGATCGGCTCAAATATATATTCCCTGGGCTCTTGAGGTCCCGTGATTGTCATACAAAACGAAATGTAATCTAACTGTAATGAAATAAATTCTAACTATGTGAAATAAACCTAACATATATGACCTTTATCTTTCTAAGAAATATTCTAACAATTCTAAGGAATACAAACTATTTTAAGCGTATCTAGAAATAATAACTAAACAATAATTTAAAACAGACAAGATAACCGAGTGTGGTTATTTGCCTGTGCAATTTGTAGAATTATTCTAAATAAATAAGATAGCCTGTCTAATCTACCTGCAAGATTCTCAATCCTTCCTCAGAAGTGAGGAGTGAATCATAGTTTCTCAGAAACTATTAATCCCCACAACTTCCCTGGAAATATCGAGAATAGAATGAAATGAAATAAAGTGATTAACTACTCTATTTGATATAAATCTGACTAGAACTTTGAAATTTAAAACCTAGACTTCGCAGAACAGTGGTGAATCCAATGGTGTATGTGATCTCGTCCCCTCAGTATGATCTTCTCGTTCTTTCGTGTTCACTTGGATCCAGAAAAGTGTGTAATGCTAGACCCGATAGGAGTAGATTTTGGGACAAGGACATCTCAGAATGCAGACTAAGAATGCGAGTAGGAGAGGGATAGCGCAAGAGTACAGAGCTTGGCTTATGCGATTCCTAGCAGGATTTTACTGCGAGTCATGCAACGTGAACCGACCAAAACCTTTGACTATCCTATATGAAGAGCAAAACCTGCAACTTTAATGGCTTCCCAAGCTATTTTGTTCCAAAATAAAGACACTGCTTGCACAAGTTGGATATGTGGCTTACTAACAACTGAATAAAGCTAACCAGGTATATAATGAATTGAACTAAGAACTCTAAGTCACAGTAAAACAAATTTACAGAAAAAGGAATTCAGAGGCAAGCTTTTAACCGGATTGGATGGAGCAACAGGACTGCCTGCACAAGATGGGTCTGTGGCTTACCAACAGCTGAGCAATGCTAAACCAAGTACTAAAAACCAGAAGACTCTAACAAGGAAAAATGGTGATCAAAACTCCAGCTCAAATTCTTCACACAAACTCAGCCAAAATTTAGACCAAAATCAGTAGCCCATTTGCATGTACACAAACCATGCACTTATAGGAATTCCAACACTCAAAACCAAAATCAAATTGAACTCCTAAACAATAAACAAAGGAAAAACACTGTTCCAGGGGACCAAAAACATTAATGCATGCTCAATTCGGCAAAGAAAAGCTGGTAAATCATGATATTTCACGCGGGTCACGTCAAAAGAGTGTTCTGGAAAATGCGCACAGGACCGCCACTCTGAGCAGGGCGGTGGTTACAGGACCGCCGCCCTGTTCAGGGAGGCGGTCACGAGACTGCCGCCCTACAGGGTGGTGGTTTTGTCACTGAAGGTTCAGAGGCCGAGGAAAGAGGGAAAAAAGGGGAAAACAAAGGGCGCGGGGGCTAAGCGGGGCATGCGGGATGTTAACGCATATCCGAAGAGCTTTTTCTGGATCCCAAACACCTTACGAGGAGACCTGTATCATCATTGGGGCATTTATTACACCGTTCCGCAGTACAGTACCTTACAATTTTGGGTACGTACAGAACCTTCTCAGGTATTTCAACTAGCTGTAATAAATACATCATGGGCCTTCATTTTAGGAATGTAATTATGACCCTTTCCTCTTCTTTCTCACATATTCTTCTATAAATGTAAGTTGGAAGCTCATTTCAAAGGGTTCCAATAGTTCAGACACGTTGGACAGTTAGATATCTCAGGCAAGTGTATACTTTTCAAGAATCCTCTTTCTTCTGCAAGTTGTTCTTGTGTGTTGAGAGAACTTTCAAGCCTCCTCTTCAAGACTATAATGGCAACTATTGCCTCTTCTGAATGTATGATGCATTGTGCATGTTATTGAAGCAATAAAAGTGTGTGTTTTGTGACTAATCTTGGTCCTTTCATCCTTCTGTGCTTCTTTGTGCCTTTCTCATACTTACAGGTACACTGTGAAAGTTTAAGTTCTATTGCAGGTTCTTGGAGTTCTGTGCTTATCGAGTGGTAAAGTATTGCATGCAGTTGAGTTGTGGTGTCTATTCACCCTTCTTGAGTTCATCCTTCTTCACTGGGAAACTGGTATATTTCTCGGTCTGATAAATTTTAACAAAGGGAACGCGTGTCTCTTAGTCTGTGGTATCATGTACCCTCTCTAAGTTGCAGTAGGTGAAGTTGACCTGTGGTGCACACACCCTCTTCAAATTAACCCTTCCTGAGTCTGAAGACACCCTTCATTTGGTGCATCACCATCCCTAGTATAGTTTCATTTCTATAAATCTCTTTCCCTAAAACCCCATGAAAATGTTAGCATAGGACTAGATAATCATTTTTGTTACACTAGGAGTAGTACAACACTTAGTTTAGTAAGAGGAAGCCGGCCTTCTCTGGAGGTTCACCTCGAGCCCAAGTCCCACAGCTTGAGAGGTGATCCCATGTGTCCCAATCACACCGAACGTCCTATTCACATCCTGGCCATTCGGGGGGTGCAGTGATTTTGTGACAATAGGTTGGTCAACTAAAATTGGATGCAATGGAAGGGCAGCTAGCCTCTCCTTACCTGTGAAGAATGCACAATTTTTGCACTTCTTGATCCATGCATAACAATCACTTAAAATCTTGGGCCAATAATAGCCAGCCCTCATGATCTTCAGAGCTGTCACTCTTAGTGCAACATGACCACCAGCTGATCCACCGTGGAACTTTTCCAACACCCTGTGAATCTGATTTGTACCAATACATCTCAGCAGCACTCCATTCACATCCCTTTTGAACAAAACACCATCAACAAGGGCATATGGGACAACTTGCAATCTGAAGTGTCTTCTTGTGGTCTTGTTCATCTCTGGAGGGCATAGAATTATGTTTAGGAAGTGCATTATGTCTTGGGTCCAGCAAGGAGTGAGGAAACCATCATTTTCTTCTTGAGTGCTTCCTTGCTCATGGTTGTCTTGCAACGCCAAAACAACCTCCTTCTAATTGCATGCTTCCTTGGATTTATTCAAGACCAGCTGATCACATAATCCTTTTCCTCTTACCAACTTGGTGACTTTGATCTCAATTTCATACTCCATGACACGAGTAATCCAACCTGCTCTCTTTTCATTAAGGTCTTTGTTGAGGAGGAAGTCTTTAACTCCCACATGAGAAACCAGCAATTGAACCTTGTTGTTTGAAACTAGATGCTTGAATTTATTCAAGCTCCTGATTACTACAAGAACATGTTTCTCAATGAAATAATACCTCACCTCATAGTCCTTTAGGATTTGGCTGAAGAAAGCAATTGGCTGCTCATCATTGTCTTTGTTATACTGTACCAAAATTGTAGAAATAGTATCATCACCTCCAAATGCATAGAGGATGAAATCCTTGGAGAAATCTAAGTTAATGAGAGTTTGGGCTTGTGAGATGGCTTCTTTCATTGCTCCAAAAATTTCTTTTCCTTCTGCTATCCATTTTAAATCTATGCTTTTCTTTAACATCTTGGTGATAGGCTTGACTAGGGCTGCAAAATTTGGGACAAACCTTCGAAAAAAATTTATTCTCCCCAAGAAAATTTGAAGGGCCTTCTTGTGGATTGGAAATGGTAGTACTCTTATGGCTTCAACTCTTTCTAGATCAATTGCTAACCCTTGTTTTGAGAAAATGAATCCAAGGAGCTTCCCTTCATGGGCTATAAAAATACACTTTTTAGGATTCAAGGATACCCCAAATCTTCTGCACCTTTGGAACACTTGTCTCAAATAAAAGAGATGGTCTACTGCATTTTTTGAAAAAAATAGTGATATCATAAAGATATATCAGCACCATTTTGTTAATCAAATCCTTGAACACCATGTTCATTTCCCTTTGGAAAGTAGCTCCAGTGTTGGACAACCCAAATGGCATTTTCCTGTATGCATAAGTTCCCCATTTGGTTGTAAAGGCTGTCTTGAACTGATCCTCTTCTTTCAGCATAATATGATTTTACCCTGAATAGACATCAAGTAATGAAAACCTCTCAGAGCTGGAAACAACTTGCAAAATTTGCTCCATAGAGGGAAGTGGGTAATGATCCTTGAGAGATGCTCTATTCAGATCTCTGAAGTCAACACACAATCTGATTTCTCCACTCTTCTTTCTAACTGGAACCAAGTTGTCCACCCAACTAAAATGCTTGATATGGAATATGATATTTGACTCTATCAACTTATTCAATTCTTTTCTCATGAGAGGCTCCATGTGTGGATTGACTGGCCTTTGTTTTTTCCTGATGGGTTTAGTACTTGGATCCAATTCAATGGTGTGTTTAGCTAACTTGGGGTTAAAACATTTCAAATATTCATAGCTTAAAGAAAACACATCAGGGAATTCTTGACAAAGTTGTATGAACTCATACCTTTCTTACTCAGTTGTCACTTTACCAACTTGGAGTGATTTGCCTTCTTCCACCAAGATGGACACTGAATCCTCACCCTTGACTTGGATGTTTACTTTCTCCTTCCTAAACAGATCATTAGGACTGAAAATGGACTCCAAAGTAATAAGTCCCTTTGGTATTTTGTTGGTTCTCACTTGTACCACTTGGTCACCATACTGCTGCTCTAACTTTTCCTAATTTTTAGCTGAGAACTCAGCCTCTTCTTACAAGAAATGGATGATTTGTTGATCACTTTCAAACACTTGACAACTCACATTGTTGTCTAGCACCAAAGGCCTTACAATCACATGGATTTTTGGTTGTACCTTGTCTTTTTGGATGCTTTGAACAACATCAAAGGATGCTTCAAATGCTGCAAGCCTGTCAGCAGCTTGGTTCTCTTTTCTAGGAATGGATTTGATGCCAAAGCCCTCAAAATATTCAATGAGGTCCCACACTCTATTTTTGTATCACTTGAGCAGATCATTCTTGGCAGCATGTTGACCCTTAACTTGGTTGACGATCAACTCACTGTCACCAAAGACTTGCAAGTTCTTTATCCTTCTTTTGATTGACCAATGTAATCATTGTATTAATGCTTCATATTCAGCATTGTTATTAGAACATGCAAACTGAAATCTAAAATATGAATAATACCTAAATGCTTGAGGTGAAACAAGCATAGCTCCCCCTCCTACACCTTGTATACTTCTTGATCCATCAAAGAACAACTGCCATACCTCATTGTCATCCTTGTGGTCTGGTTTGGTGATGCTAGGAATAGGCTGATTTTCTTCATGCATGCAATAGAATCCTAGCTTAGATTCTTCTATTTATTGATAAGGATCAAAAGCATGCACCTTGCTTTCCCATTCATCAAGATTCAAATCTAGGATGCTTCCAACCTTGGTGTCAGCTTCATCAGTGCTTGGATAATCCTCTTGATCAAACGCTGAACAATTGGTATTGATTTGGCTTGGAGTTTGAGGCTCAATGTGAAAGTTCGCAATAGGCTCAGATAAAATTGTGGATTTAGTTCCATATCTTGTTATGAACAACATGTGTGACCAATCAATAGATAAGTAACCTCTAATCTTAGCTATAAAATCCCTTGACAAATATAGGGAAAAGAGTGCTGGAAGATCTATTACTGAGACATCTTGCAAAACAAAAACATTGGGGCATGCGTGTAAGGTAAGACTCAAGTTTTTAATCACTCCTACTATTGTTACTTATGTCCCATCCAATTGCACTACCCCTTTGGATATGAATTCATATTGAAGCCCCAAATGATCAGCTATTTGCTTAGGCATTACTGAACTACTTGCCCTAGAATCAATCATGCAATTTTGTACTAATTGGTTTCCAATGATCAATGAAACATAGAATGGAGGGGGCTTTAACATTTTACCTTGTTTTCATCCATGATTCCCCTCAGGCTGGGCAGCATTTTTGAGTACCTTCTCTTGCATTTGAACCGTTGATTTGAAGTTGACCAGTCCTTCATGGCAGCTTATAGAAAATCTCTTTGTCCTGGGATGGATAGTGATTCCCACATCGATATGTTTACATTTGTCTTATTCATATGATAAATGATGTTGAATGGAGATGAAGCATCTCTCTGCTGTCCCTTGGCCCACACATTCATTTCTTGCACATGGGCAGCAACAACTGGAATCTGCGTTGGCCTAGGAGTTGTTTTAGGTAGTCCTTGCATGTTTAGAACTGCATTTTGTTTTCCAATAATTTGTGGAGTGGTAGAAGGTTGTGGATTACTTGGAGCCAATGGTTGTTCTTCACCCAAATTTCTCCTTTTTGACCTTGTGTTGGCTGTAACACTTTGGGAGGGTTTTTCATTCATGCCACAAAAATATTATGCTTGCCAGTTTACAAGTGTGGTATCATGTGGAGCTGATTATTGCTAGGATGTTTCTTGTTGTTGGTTATTTCCTTGACTCCCTTCACCCTCCACACCAGTTGTTTTCACCATTAATACTTGATTTAAGGCACCATTGAAGCACATAGAATGGTTGTGAGGTTCATTACATGGGAAACACCAGTCATACTCTTGAGCTATGTTGTTTTGCACTGGCACTATTTCTTTAGAGGTAGATGTAGCATTGGGATTATAGGGCTGAAATGGCCTGTTGGTAGGAGGTCTTGCTTGATTTAAATTTGCAGCTGGATTGGGTGGTCTTTGAGGCTAGTATGGCTTCCTGTTAGGCTAAGCTTGAGGCTAGAAAGAAGGTCTAAAACCTTGGGATTTCTACCTCTTGAGTGTAACCAGCTCATTACCTAAATTTTTCAATTGCTTCATGACTTCTTGAAGTTCATTTGAGGCACTAGAAGATGAAGTAGAAGATTCACTTGAATTATGATTTCTAGGAGTGGGAATAGGGGCTAAAATAGGCACTTGACTAGTGCTTAGACCTTCTAAACTTGGATACAATGGCATTAGAAGCCTAGGAGCTAGCTTTCCATCTTGAATCAAACAATTTTCAGCTCAAATGGTAATGATATAAGTAACAGGGATAGTTGTGCCTCCCATGGATTGAATTAACATAGAAATATCAGAATTTAAAGCTTTAAGGTAATATAGAAAAGCACCTTCTATTGTTGGCCTTACTGCCATTGGAATTCTCTCTCAAGTCCTTTCAAACATGAAGTTGAATTCAGCTAGCTGCTCATTGGGAGCTCTCTTGATGGTTGTCAATTGTTCCAAAAGGGACAAGTTATCTCCCTTTTCTCTAAACTGCTCATGGAGGGCTATACATAGCTGGTTCTAATTTTGGATAGAACCTGAGGCATGAATCCTAAACCATTGCAAAGCCTTCCATTTGAATGAATATGCCAGCAGTTTGACAGTAACTTGCATCTCATCAATCTCATGGATTGCACAAATATTAGCAATATCTTTGACATGATCACTAGGAGTGGTCTGATTCTCTCTAGTAAAGTATGGAATGTTCTTCAATGCTACAACTGAGATTGGATTTTGTGCATTGAGAGAAAGTGGGATGCTGCTAGTGAAATTGACATATGGGTTGTGTTGTGCCATTCTGATTGGCCTTAGAATCCACGTTGATTGGATGAAATGTCTACCAAGTGGAGGAGTTGATAGAGTTTTGTTTGGTGGATATGGAGACCTTTGAACTCTCCTCCCTCTTTGCCTTATTCTTGGAGATAATTGTAGATACTCAAACAACACCTCTTCTTCTCCAACTCTTGACCTTGTGGTGATTCTTCTCATGCATTTTTAGGTCTGCACTGCTAAAACCAGCTGATTCTTCTTCCTTGGAGTTGCTAGATGTGTAATTCAGGGCTCTTTAAAGCAAGAAAATTACAACAAATGCACATATATTTTGTGGCAATGAAAATTAAGACCTCTAAGGTCGCACCGGGTGTGCCAAAACTATTAGCACAAATTAGCAGCACCCTCTGGATGTCCTATCAGATTTCTAGTTTGACATTTTAACATCCTGTGTGATTGCACAACATTGAATCTTTTCCCAAAGTGTGGGACTTGTAAAATGGAAAAGAATCTCCAGATTAGAGGCTAGTTCCTCAACTCCTCTTATCACGTATATGCATGAAATTTTTAGAGGCTTGAATTCATAATTCCTACTCTAAATTCCAAGGGGACAGAGATACAGAATGCAAGAAAAATGAAACTAATGTTGATAAGGTGATGCACCAAGGGAGTAGTAGACACCTGCTACTACAAAACATACACATTCTAGGAGGAAATACAACACAAAACATGCACAAATTTCCAAAATGTGATGAGAGGTTAGGAAGACAATGATAAACATATGAAAGGATTAAGAAAACTTTTAATCATATAGCATACATTATCATTCCAGGTCCAACATAGTGCATTAAAATGACCAAGAGGAAAAAGAGGTGTTGTATTTGCATGGAAAGGTAAAATTTTCCACAAATTTTTCCAAAAAGGAAGAAAAAGGGAATTTTCAGAGCTAAAAGAGTGTCTCCCCTCAAAAATGAGCCCATTCTGGCTTTTACAATGCAAAAAAAGAGCCCTGGAGAGAGAAATATGGGAAAATGTGAGAGGAGCTTCAACCACCGACCAAAATGTAATAAAATAGCATGGGCATCCTTAAAGGTCTATTCCCTAACATTTTTCACCATGCTGGGAGAGAATGTGAGCCATTCTTCATTAAAAATGGTGGTTGAAACATCATTTCTATTGATTACCATGTGCTAGAGGCATTTTTTTCAATTTTCTCTCCAAACTTCATCAAAATACAAAATTGATCCTGGAATCATGTAGATAATTTCACAAGATTTCTGTTGATATAAAGAACATGAAACACTGAGCTTTGGATCAAAATTTGTAGTCATTTGAAAATTTAGGGCAAAACAAGGTCCAAACGGGTTGGCAAGCCAAAAATTTGAAATTTTCCCACTTTTTTGCATTTGGGAAAATTTTCCAAAAATCTTTGTGCCCCATCGATCCAGTGCCATGTGGCATGATTCTATTGGTCATGGGGTATTCCTGCTTCATTTTCCATCATTTTGGCCTTTGGAAAATTTTCCAAAAATTCTCTGCTGGTTGCATGACCCGAGGATACGTGGCACGATGTGATTTACCACGAGATTTTTTTCTCTGTCTGTTCCATCATTTTTGACCATCTTTTCCTAAGATGGACACATGTTATAACCCTATTATACGTGGGATTTTCCCTTTCATTTATCCCTGCGGGCTCGCCTTGTGTTTTTTGCCGCCACATGGACAATATGCAAGATCTAACTAGTTGCGGCCTTTGGGAGTAGACTTTTCTTTACCTTTTTCCCTTGAAATTTCTTTGGGAAAAAATCCCAACTCTTCCCCGTGCTCTGCAGGTCTTCGGGACACGTGGCTTCCTATTATTGGGTCGGCCCTTAGGGAGTGGGTTTTTCTTTTGAATTTTTCCTACTTTTTTCTTTGGGAAAAAATCCCAACTCTTCCCCATGCTCCGCAGGTCTTCAGGACACGTGGCCTCCTATTATTGGCTCGGCCCTTGGGGAGCGGGTTTTTCTTTTGAAATTTTCCTACTTTTTTCTTGGAAAAAATCTCCCAATTTCTCCCGTGCTCCATAGGTCTTCAGGACACGTGGCGGGTTTCCATTCGTTGCGGGCCATGGGGGTGAAATTTTTTCTTTGCACCAAACACTTGGTAAAAATTCCAATCTTTCCTCCACCCTCCGCCACTTCTTTGGCGTAAGGACACATGGCATAATGTGATTGGACGCAGGACTGGCATTGAAATTTTTTTTATGTCAACCCTTGGGAAATTTTCCCAACTCCTCCCCGCCTGGACACGTGGCAGCATTCAATTCGTTGGTGGGCCTTCAGGGAAAAAAATTCCTTCTGAAACCCCACCAAACACTTGGTAAAATTTCCAATTTCACCTCATATTATTGGCTCGGGCTTTTCCTGGGAAAATTTCCCACAAAAACTCCGTCGAGCCATAACTTATAAAATACATGGAGTTAGGAGGAAAAATTTACCTTTCTGGAAAGCTGAGAAAAATCTCTATCCAATGGTGTCATTTCCAAAAGTTTTTGAGTGCTTGAAAGATAAAAAATTATGATTGAGGCACCATAGAGGAAATAATGAAGGGAATTAGCCACAAAATGAGCAAGGGGTTCATTTTGGATAATAGGTACAGTTGGTTTTGTTATGTTTTCTCTAAAATATTAGAAAAATTTAACCCCCCCCTTATACGATAACATTACTCTCGTATATATACAATTTCTTTCTTATAAAATCTCTCTCCCCCCCAAAAGTATGAAATTTCAAAAGAATATTCTCCTTTATGGTGTAACAATCCGATCCATTATTATTCTTTTGAAAATATTCTATACTCATGTTGCCATGTGGAGGAACTGTGAGTGATTCACATTCTTTCATTCTCTTAGAAATGAATTAGGATGCCATTTCACCTTTCTAATATTACTGTGTTTAATCATTTATTTTTCAAGTGAGAAGAGATACTTTTCAATAATATTTGGGTGCATCCAAATGGTTTGATTTGATGTGTCCCTTTCACCTTTTGAGAATCCATCTCAAACAACACACACTCATTCCCATGTCCTTCTCGACTGAGTGTTCTCTCCTGGATTATGTCATATTAATCCAACCACTCTCTTTTTACATGATAAAATCTTCCTCCAAACTTACTTACTTCGTGCGGGCTGAGTAAGATATATTTATTCATTTAATGGTGGTTATTTCATTCAACTCATCTTGTATGCACAATTTTCACTATAAATTCAGCTCCATTTCTTTCTTAGTATGCATCCCCTTTTCATCGTTACACGTGAGAAGCTATTGTGAAGTTATTTGGTGGTACTATGGCGAAGGTAGTAGTAGAAACTAGCCTAAAAGAGATATCATTAGAGGATTTGAATCAAATCTTTGATTTATGGATGAGGAATTTATCAATGCTTTATTTGAGGCTACAAACCCAGGGGATAACAAAGGTCTTTTGATATGCTGATAGGTTCAAATTTCCCTCCTTTTTAGATTAAACAAAATCAATCATGTTTTCTCAGCCTTTCAAATAATGTATTATCATATTTTCCAGTGGGAGCATCAGAAAAATCCAAAAGAACTGAAAAAAATAGATTAAAATGAGGCCTATTATGAGAGGGATGATTAAATACAAGTGTCCCATTCTTTGCAATGAATAATTTTTCTTGGAATATATTCCAAAGGAATGTTATGTACTCTATGGTGGGACTTCAATTGATATTGTGTGTGCCATTTCTCACAAAATAGATGAATTGGATCACTAACTCTTTTCTCTAGAAAAAGCTCCAACATGACCTGTGCCACCTCAACAACCTATAGTACTAACTTAATAAAAATAAGGAAGATGGGGGAATCAATATCTCAACCCCCAGTTATCATTTTGGATGAGGAAGAAGCAAGGCCTTCATCTCCTTAATTTCCCTAGGCATAATTCTCTACCACCAAGGAAAGTGTTGGTAATTCTACTTTCGGACCTTCCATTCATTTAGAGCAACATATTCCTTTAATGGAGAAACAATTTTTTGGACCCTTGTTTGTTCCTCTTCAAAGATAAAATCCACCTTTAACAAGGAGATGCAAGGGTGATTCCAGTTCTAAATCTCGTGTTCCACTAGGTCTAAGGGCCATAGTGCTTTCCCTTACAGCTACTTCAAATTTTTTTATTCAACCTCCTCATGTTTGGTCTACTACTTATAAATCAAAAGGGAAGAAGGAATTTCCTATAAGTGGTTTAGACATTTTGGATTGGGTATCTTCTTATCATAAGAAAATAGAGATAAGGAATATCATGGATTATACTAGAATGACTATTGACACATTGATGGATATGGGGATGTCTTGTACTCTGGCTAGGGCAGTTTTGTTTACTCAAACAACTTAGGATTCAGAAAAATAAATACCAAGGAAAAATAGGCTGCTAAACAAAGGTCCCCCATTTGGATAAGATCTCAATATAGTAATAGAATATGATAAAGTGTCTCTCTTCTCTTAATTTACCTTTTTGTTGTAAAGTTTGAAAATTTATGTATATTTTCATGGGCATAGGCCCTTATAGATCCCCTCTTTGCTTTTTAAAAATACAATAAAATTTAAATTGTTACCTGTATCAAATTGATAGGCTTGCCTAAGGATATTGCAAACATTTCAAAGTCTTGTTCAATCAACAGATAACAAGAGTATTTTTAGTTGTCTAAGTATCAATGGTTACATCAACCATTTCCAATTCAAGCTTTCTCACTGGTCAATCATAGTTACAACTTTATATTTATCAACTTATTTTTGAGTTGGTTGTCTTTCTCTAGGCGCACTCATATCACTGGAACTACTTTACTACTTGTTCTTCCTTAACACCATGTCTCAATTGAATAGACATATGAGCAAGTGCCAATGCTTATTCCTAGATATAGTCATTACATATGGGATGAGAATTCTTGACTTACATTAGGAAATATTACACTTGGATTATAATGCACACTCTCAAAAGTCTAGGATGGTAGTACTTGATGGGATAATGATGCAACATGGTTCCTATTTGATGTATCTTAAGTCAAAGTATTGAGGATAAGGGTACCTCAGGCTCTCTATACTTCCCATACTTGAATTTATGCTTATGGTCACCAACATATATTTCCAGTATAGGTTGTTCATGTTATCAAGTAGTAACCTTCTTCTAAGCATTCCTTCTCAAAGTGCCTGACATTGGTTTCCTTAACTTGGTCCCTGGTTTCCACTATTATTCTAGCCAAGTCTGGATATAAACAATTGTTAAATCTCCCCTCATCATCTTTCCAGTGCCAAATGATCCTGGTAAAACCTTTGAGGTATTTTTTGTAATCAAGCCTTTCCCTTTTGCTTATATTTTCACTTCCTCGGTGATGGGGACATCTTGCATAGCCTTCAAAAGTATCTTCTTAGCTTTTTGAAACAATTTTTTTTTTAAGTTCTATTTTTGCTAGTTGTTAATGTCCATTCATCAATAATATCTGTGGTGGGATTGTTACTAGGTAACTGAGGATCTTGTCAATTTAAAGGATCTATTTTATCTTCTCATTCCTTCAGTGGGTGGAAATCCCCTTATGAAATTTTCAAGTCTCAGATAATACTTTTGTATTTTTTAGAGATAGATCCAAGCCTTCTACAGTCAACCAAGTCAAAGTTCTTGATTCCCTTCTACAGGATCTGGAATATTATTATATGAGGGCTATCTGATTATTTCTCCTTCTAATCAATAGAACTAATTTTTTTAATTAAATTTTCTTATCATGGTAATATTTGCATCCAGACCTTCAACTTCCTATATAACACCTTGCTATCAATGATACCCTCATGGGACTACAACAATCTTGAAATCAATAATTTGACTCAAGGTCATTCTGGAAAAGTGTCTTAATATAACTTCTTCATCTAGACAACTCATCCAATAATCCTCAAAATAAGACTCATGTTCACCATTACTAACAACCCATCGTAAGGATCATAATTGATTATCTTCAAAGATTATGAGGGATTTCCAAATTGAAATCTTTCCAGATACTTAAATCCTCCATTCTGATATGGCTTCCTTAGTATACTTGTGGCATGAGTCCTCCTAACCATCCAACGATGGATGTGAAATCCCCTTAATATTTCTTTCTGTGGGGTCTATTGCAATCATTTTATGTACAGGAGTCAATTATCTTGACAATTCCATTAGGGACCATTTTTCATTTACATACCTAGGTAATTTACAAGGTCATCCCTCAAATTCCACTTGTCATATCCCTAAATTTTTGGGTCACTGATACCTGTATTGTATCTTTTCATGCATTGCCTTTTAATCTTGACCTTTATTGTTGCCTTGCAGTAGCTTACATAATCATGTATTATTCCCTTTGGATTCTAGCTAGTAAAAAGGCATTGTCACAGGGGATCTATATTATTTGTTGAAGCATCATTGTCACCAACCTTGCAATTTCCTTTCCAGCATTCTTATCCAACCTTGGGGTTTTAGTTGGTACACATGTCATATACCCTAATGATCATCAAAACTTTCTTATACTAGGATAATTTCTTGGTATATCAGCAGATCGAACACAAAAACTTGATTAATTCTTCTTAATGAACCATAAAAATTCATACAAAATAAATAGGTGAATTTGTTCCTTGTAATTTCTTAAGAAACAAATCACAATAGGTAAACTTAGTTGTTTTAACAACTCGTAAATATAAAAACTAAATATTAGGTATTTGTTTATTGAGAAACATTACAACTCATTTGACTGATTACCCAATATTTTAATGGTTAACTCTCACTGTCATGAGCACTGATAAAGAATATTTCCTAGCATTCCCCCCCTTAGTGTGAACATGGGAAAAAATTTCCTTGTACTACAATGTAACACTACATAGCCTGCTCATGATCTGGATGGTTTTAAGGACAATAACAACAATCTATAGATGGTATTCTAAGTGGTTAACAAACAATCACAAAATGGATGGTTTTTTAGGATAGTACCAAAAACTCATCTGGATAGTTTTCAAAGTGGATAACTAACAACCATTTCAATATCATGCATTTCTGTAAGCAATTCAACTATCTAATCAGCTCTCATTCACTACTCTTCATGCTGCTAACTCAGAAAGTTTAGCATTTAAGGATCAATTGTTGTCAGGACATTGGGTAACACCAAGTAAGTGAATAGACATATTTTAATTTTTTTAATTGTTCCTAGAATAGATTTGACATTAGGGACTAGAAAATGCAGCTACACTAGGAATTTTCACTCTTGGAGTACAATACACAATACTTTTTTAATCTGATAATGACATCACTTGATGGGATACTTATGAATAAAAAACCCTTTGTTGATCTTGAATCATGACATTTTGAGGATCAGACTACGTCAGGATCTCCATGTGAATATTTTTCTTACTTAAAATGCATGGAAAGCTTTCAATTCTCTAAAATACCAACATCTCTTACTAATGGTTGTTCTATAACTAACAATTTTAAGTTTCTTCTTGACTCTTTCAATTCCCTTATCATTTGGTGCAACTAAGATTCTTTGTTACAAGACATGATTAAAAATGGATACCTAGCAACAAGTAGGGTTCATACAAAGACTCATATATTACAAGGATTTAGAATTAACAAAAAAACATCAAAATCGATGAAATGAATGCAAATTTACATCTCAATCATCATTTAGTGTCCAACAAGGTCAAAAATTTGAAGACAGAGTGAAGGTGGAGTGAATATAATCGTTACATCATGGAAAAGAGCAAATAAAATTCTAGATCCACAAATAGATCAAATAAAAATGGTTCATTACTATGTGGTCCTTACTTTGTACTGACACGTTGACAGCTTCCATAGTGGAAAAAGAATGAAAATACTATCATTTTTCAGAGATAGATATAGCCTCTACGTAGCTTGGAATTATGAGATAAATAATATTCAATACAAATCAAATTGAACCACAATAATTGATCAATATGAACCCACTATCATAGATAAAATTCAACACTATATATACGGCCTACTAATAGTCCAAAAAACTAAAATATTTCACCTGAACATTAGGGTTGAATCCTTTTTTGAAGAAAAATCTATGGATTCGAATTTCATGTGTATGAATAGATACATGCGATGTAATGAACACATATAGTGGAAGATTGTGTAACTGTGCATGTGGAATTTATAAAATTACATGCTATAGAAGGTGAAAGTTTGGAATGTGTAGCTATCTTGTGAACACCTTAGATCTTGTAAAGATGCGTAAATTAATTGTATCTCTTTTCTTCCCTTCTTCAACTGATCCAAGGATACACTTTAGAATGCTAAGATTTACATGTAAGATGTTGTACTGCGTTAACCACATTGGAATTAATTATATTAGGTCTTGGTTTTCAACTTCTCAATTTGGAATATCACCAATCCTTCCTCCATCAATCTGGCCTTTATTAATATATGCCAACAATAATATGCTCATCTGTTGGGGCAATTTCAAAGTATGAAAAAATCCCCTCATGGAATTTCACATAGATCTCATCGCTCTAATACCAAATATTGGTATATCAGCAGATCAAATACAAAAACTTGGTAGTTTACAAGGTTTTCCCTTAATGAATCCACTTACCCTAAATTCATACAAAATAACATAGGTGAAGTTGTTCCTAAATATTTAGGACATATTCCAAAATTGTAGCCCTAGCAATAGTAGATAGTTTATATTGTAACAACTCATAAATATGGAAAACTAAATGGCATAGGTTGCAATGATCACAACCTTTATTAACCTGACATTCCCATTCTAATTACCCAGTCTCAATTATGCGTACACATCATACACTATCATGAGCACTAACAAAGAATCTTTCCTAACAGACTTGGAAATGGTTTGAAGCAAGCAATGTTATAGAAGAAGTAGGGCATAATGTAAAAAGTAATGTTAATTGGATTACCCATCCTGATCTTTACAACTATTCTTAAAAGTTTAGCATTAATGGATGGTGATATGAAATTTTCCCAACAAAATTTTCCTTGTTCCTCCAAGATAACCATTATAAAATGACACATCTATTCTTGAAAATCACTAACTCCTTCTGACCCTTCCATTATGTTTAGTAGCACAATAAGGTCCTCAACTTCCTCAACAAATATGGCCTTGGTTAATCTCTTGGGGATCCTTTTGATAGATGGTTTTTTGTCCTTCAGCCATTTTATATAATTTATCATTGTAGCATACTCAACATTCCTTGCCTCATAGTCAACCTATGCAGACTCAGCTGTAGCAATTATCAGTTGAACCAAATTTAGTAACCCTAGAATTTCCTTACAAGATCCCAATGTTAAGTTTATCACTTTTTTTCCACCTATGTCCAATACTTCTTTCATTTTTGGGTTATATTTATATATACATAACCATACGAGCTCAAAAGCATGTATGGATGGTGGGAAAGTAGCCGATAGGGAAATATCACTCACATCAATGACTGCCATCCACATACTTTTATTTGGATTACTCAACCTTCTCTGAAAATCCTCCAAGTTAGAATTTTGTGTCCATGAACTTATCTAAATCATTGGTAATGTTTGGAATAACAAGAAAAAATGATGCTAGAGACTTCATCTTATAAATTTTATCTTTCCTTAAATCCAAACTTGATCACTAAGCACTAAGTAGGGAAAAAAAGAACTTACTTATTTCTCTAAGAGCTCTGTGAAGTTCTCCTTTTCTCTCGTGCCTTCAATTTATCTATCTCAATCTACCTACTTCTTAGTCAATTTTTCTCTTTCGCTTTCACAAATTCTTGCAACTGGGGAACCCAGATATTTGTATGTAATAAAAACAATTCAAAATGATTGATTTTTTTTGAAACTTTTCTTTGATTTATGAAAAACTGCATTAATGGCAGCAACCATAAATGCATTACATCCTAGCCATCCACCTTGTTTTATTTATATGAATTTGGACCATCCACGTGGATTAATCTAGCTTCCTGCAAGGCTAGGGATTCTTTTTTCACATTTGCATTGCCTTTCGAATGAGTGTAAGTTTGAAAATTTGACCCAAAACCCCTTGTCTTAAATTCTGCTGAGAAGATGACATGTTTTCCAATCTAATGAGAAATGGAGTCATGGGAATTATGTATATTTTTATCTATTTTCTTGACTTCATGTAAAAATACTAAATTTTCCTGAGAACTTGATCTTTAATCCTTGGTTGATAATTTACCATGTGTTTCAATCTGAAGGTGGGAAAAGCCACAGGGTGTGTTTGAATTTTTAAATAACCTCCTACATAGGAGAAAGGTTGTGTTGTTGACCAAAAAATCCACTTGTTGACCTTGCATAAGAAGTTGACATGTGTTCTCCGTTAGGGTTTTGAGGTATATTCACACTTTGCACTATGGTATGCCTTTGGTGTAAAAATGCACCGATTATCCACTTCCATGCTCCAACAATATTTAGAAACATGGTTATTTTAGGAGGCAGATCCTTCTTCACATTTTTCACTTGTAGTGTGAATATTCCCTAGAATATTCCATTGGGTTTTGGAGCTGGGCTTACACTTTGCAATTTTATTGCAAACATAACCCATTACCACACCACTATTTATATTATGCCATGTATCCTTGGGCATCGGATAACTATGTACAATTTGCATTGGATATCACAAGATGGTATACAGGATGAATTTTTTACGTGATTTAATCCTGGTCAATAATCAATTCTTTCATAAGATCATTTTTAGGGGTGACATGATTATCACATTCCTCAAACAAAAAATATTATTCACACCCTAAACAAAATATTTTCATTTTCATTCAACACAATCACATCTTCAAGAATACATTTTTAAACATGGGAAAACCAGTCAAAGAATTTTTTTTGAAGGCATACGTTAGATAAAAGGGTGAGATCAAATTGAGAACTAACACCCGGCTCCAACTCAGGGGATGGGGTACCCTCTACAAGTGCCATAAGAACCATATTAAATAAAAATTTCACATACCAAGTGCCTTAGTCTATTGGGAAATTCGAAGTCATTCAAAAACATGCACAAGGTCCAGACAAAGTTGAATGTACTCTAACAAAGACACATACCGAGATACCAAGGCAATCTGGTCACTATAAACCAAGAAAATGAAAAGGGAACACAAAAAATACTAAAATAAAAACCAACATGACTATACACTATACAAAATTTCATTACCTTGATTATATGTATTCAATCTAGAAAGTATTTGAGATTCCTTCCATTAATAAGTAAACTCCAGCAAGTCTCCTTCCAGATCTTTTAAGAAGAAGGTATGTGCTCACAAATTCTTATATCAATAGAATAAGGACCCATCCACAAGGTATCAAATTTTCCATGTTTTCCTTTATCCTCATGCCTGTTGTCCCACAACAAAACAGGATCTCCAACATTAAAAAAATCTAGGAGTCACCCTTTTTATCAAATATTTTCTTTATCTTCTTCCTGAACTTGAGGTTTCTTCGATGAGATTCTCATCTTTCTTCATCCAATTCTACTATTTGATTAATCCTGGATTCATAGGGGTTTAATTCTTCATCTTCAATTTGTTGCATGAACTGATAGGAAGACAATTGCATATGTAATGGTAAGAGATCCTGAACTCCATAAAACAATTCAAAGGGAATTTTCCCAGTATCTCTCTTAGCAGTGATCCTATTTTCCCATAAAGCAAATTTCTGCTACTCACCACATTTTATCTTATTAAGTTCCAATGTCCTCCTATTTATCTTGACAAATTTTGTATTACTTGATTCAACTTGACTATTCCCTAAGGATTGTAATTGGATCTATATGTTAGGATGATTCCATATTCTTGACACATAGTTACTAATGGTTTAGCCCTAAAGCTCATAAAACTATCAGCAACTATTTTTGCAGTTACTCTAAACATACAAACTATATTATTCAAAATGAAATCCATGACTACCTGATGGGTTGCATTCTTAGTGCAGATGGCTTCAACCCAATTGGGGAAGTAATCAGTAGTAACCAAGATCCATCTATGTCCAGTAATGGAGGATCTAAGAATAACCAATAAAATCCATCCCCTGTTGTTTGAAAGGAGGTTCTACTGATACTAGTTACAAGGGTAAGCCACCTAAATATTTCATCCTTCTAGAGAACCTTTGAAAAATTTCACACTTTCAAACTAATAAAGATACATCTTTAAAAAGTGTTGGCCACCAGTAACATGCTCTCAAAATATTATGAGTAGTCACTCTTCCTCCAAAATTACCTCCACATACTCCCACATGTAGTTTTGTAATAATCTTGGGAGCTTCTTCTTATGTGATGCATCTCAAGAGGACCCCCTCAAGATTTTTCCAATCCAACCCATATTCAGTTATAAAATATTTTTGGGAGGCCAATTACAGTTTCCTTCTATATTTTTTATGTAAATGACCTACACACTCCAAATTTTTGAGGTAAAATTTTATATCTTTGTACCAAGTGGAATTGATTAGCTTCTCTTGAACATCCATATGTACCTTCTCAACTTTAGTTATCTCCATTACTTGCAAGTTTCTTTCTACCATCGAATTTACAAGACCCAAACCCCTAACAAATTTGGTGGTTTGTATATCCATATCATATTCTTGTAGCTTGATCACCCAACAACATATTTTGCTAGAAACTCCCATCTTTGATATAATTTCCTTAACCATTATATGGGGAACATAGTCTATAAGCTTTGAACTCAAGATGTAACACCTGAGAACTTTGGTATCTTTCACCAAAGTAAAATCCTTCTTTTCCAATATAATTTATTTCAACTCAGCAACTTGCAAGGATTTACTGAAAAAATCAATAGGCCTTTCATTTCCTTCATCATATTTTTACAATAACACTAATGCAATGGTATTTTTAGATGAAAAAGAGAAAATATGAAAAACCTTTTTATAATTAGGACTTGCTAGTATTGGGGCATTTTTAATTCTTATTTTATTCCATTGAAAGCTTGGATGGATCCTTCTTCCCACTAGATGATTTGATATTTTTTCAATATGTTTGTTATAAGAATGGTTATCTCAGCAAAATTAGAAATAAACCTCCAGATAAAATTGATTTGACCAAAAAATGATTGATTCCCCTTTTTAGAATTAGGGATAGGGACCTTACTAATTGCTTCCAATCTCTTAGGATCTATCATGACCCCTTCCTTTGACACAACGTGTGCCAATTATTTTTCCATTTCAACTCCAAAATGATATTTTCTAGGATTTAATGAAATCCCATACTCCCTTCATCTAATTAGCATATTTTCCACATGGCTAAGGTGGTCATTTCTCTTCCTAGAGAATACAGTTACATCATCCTGATATACTGTGATAAAGTCATTAATGTAACCTACAAAGGCAACATCCATAGCTCTTTAGAAGGTAGCCCCAGAATTAATTAAATCAAATTACATTCTCACATATACACATGTACCCCATGGAGTGGTGAATACAATTTTAATTATTTATGATTTGTTTGCAACAACCTAATTATATCTTGATAATCCATCTAATGGAGAGAATAATTCAGATCTAGTGACTAGTTGAAGAATATTATCCATGTTAGGCAATGGATAGTTATCTTTGATGGAGGCATTGTTCAAATTTTTGAAATCCATACACAATCTTATATCTCCATTTTTATTTCTTACTGGCACTAAATTTTCCACCCATGAAGAATATCTCATATGATGTATTATCCCCCCGATCCCTCAATTTTTTTAATTCTTCTTACATATTAAGTGAAAGAAGTGGGTTGATAGCTCTCTCTTTTTACCTAAATGGATTAGCATTGGGTTCCAAGGGTATTTCATGTTGGAATAAATCTTCCCTATATGCTTCTAATTTTGAGTAAGACCATGTTAAGTAGTCTTTATATTTTGTCAACAACTCAACATAGGACTAATTTTCTTCCTTGATTAAATTTCTCCCTATCCAAACTTTCCTAGGATTTTCTTTAGTTCCAAAATTAAATTATTCAACATCCCTTGAAGCAGATACTTTCCTATGAATAACCATATCTACATTATCAAATTTGGATTCCAAAATAACCAATCCCATAGGAATTGTGTTGGTTTTTAGTTGAATTATATCTTTTTCAAACAAGGTTTCTTTCCCATCACATGTTGTAACTATTGGCTCCCATTCCATACACTGATTTGTGAATTCTCCTTCATTTAGTAAAAACCTTTGTACCTGGGAATTATCATCAAATAATTTTCAATGCTTCACATTATCTGGCACGGATGGTCTAGACAATATTTCAACATCATAATTGTAGTAAGGAGAGTCTATGCAATTACCAAACCTTAATGTCAAGAAAACCAAATTGTTTGTTGCAGCATTATTATCTATGTCAGGATATAAGATGTTGAAAGAATCAAATAACTCAACAAAATTCCATACTTCATGATTTTTTATTTCATTATTTGATTTTTCATAGCATACAAATTCCTTACATGTTTCACCACAAGCTATGAATCTCCCTTAACAATTATATATTTTATACCATATCTCCAAGAAATCCACAAACCCAAGATTAGTGCCTCATATTTTGAAATATTGTTTTTGCACTCAAATTTAAGTTTGAAATAAAAATTAAAAGTCTCTTGGTTTGGAGATTTAAGTAAAATTCCAACCCCATTTCCAATGTTGGAGCAAGCTCCATCAAACATCAAGGTCCAAGGGGCACCAACTTGTTTAAAGAACTTACTCTCATTCATAGTATGCTCCTTAAAATCTACATAACCAAAAAAATTGTTTACATCCACATATGCATACAATACCTCATAAGAATAATTGTTGGGATCTTCAATTACATGAAACATCATATTCTCCCCATACAAGTTGACAATATTTCCTTCCACTAGTATAGTGGTATATGACATATCCATTTGCACACTTCCACCAATCTATCAACCCACTTCTTTGATAGTAGCATACCCCATTTTACAAGGCAATCAATACTCAACACATTCATAGTCAAATACTTACCAAGGAAAGATGCTAATTGCACCACCAAACCTTTGACATACCCAATTACTGGTACTTCTCTTGAATCCATAGTATTACACTTTCAAAATGTTATTGTTACTTTGATATCTAACTCATTCGTGACCTCAAGGGGCATCACATTACACGAAGATCCTGAATCAAACATGTAATCATGAACAAGTCCATCTTTAAGGATCAAATTAGTGTAAAATGGATCAAAATCAAGCTGGGACTCAATAAGGGAGGTGCCGAAATATAATTCAGGGGATTCCCCCTAATTTTTCAATGATTGTGTCACTTCCAATTATGTAATAATAGGGGGAAGATCAACATTGTTAACATCCTTTCCTAGGGCCACTACCTTCTCTTTAAACCCCAAGTACTCGAAATATCTTCTTTTGTGCTCAACAATCCTGAAAAAATCAATAATGGGTACAATAAACTTGATCTGAATCAAAATTTGACCATATCACAGGGGGTATTCTTGGGAAATATTATATTGAGAGGTATGGTAATTTCCTTTTCTTATGGTATGAGGTTCTTCATGGCTTAGGAAAGGAAAGGGGTACTGGATTTATTGGTAGTAAGTGGGCCTTTTTTTGGAACATCTTTCTTAGGGGGGTCCTTTGGGATATTCGTGAGGACAGGATTATTTGGTTTGGGCTCTGACCCTTCCCATTTAACAGTTATATTTCTTATATGAAACCGGTGCATTCATTAAGATTTTCATGTCCTTAGATGGAATTCATCCATCATATTTCTAAATCATAAATGCCCTCCAGTATTCAAAATCATGATTAGGAAATTCAAAATTTTGAACCATATTAACATCAAGGTTAGTATTAGAAGGGATAGAAAATATCCATTTTATATAGTCCAAAAATCCTTCCACAATCCTTGTACTTAGAAACTGAGTGGAAGTGGATCCTTTTTGTTATCTATTAGGGAATTCCATCATGCACACATCACCAAAAGTATCATCATCATCAACCTCTTCATTTTCTTCATTAGGATCACATGGTATATGTGGTAGAAAGAATTTATCACACCACTAAATAATGTGGTCTTCCTCTATCATGGATACTCTTGAAATGAATAGACCAGGAAACAACTTGCTTTACCTTGGTGGTTGTTTCTTGTTCCCTGATCCCATGGGCCCTTTTCCTCTATCAGCTTATCTATGGTCACCTCAAGGATGATTTACAATTTTTTTTGTGACCTTGAGGTTGGTGTTAGGCCTAAGGATTATGACCTATCCCTTTTTCTTCTCTAGCAAGTTTGTATGAAAATTCCTTTACTGCTCCTGCTAGAGTCTTAACCACTTCTTCTAAATCTACTCCCTTGCTTGTTTGGGGATTTTCAAGATTAACCAACTTGACACCCTCTCTTTTAGGAGGCTTTCATACTACCTTAATATTGGTCTTAATTTGTATTTCCATAGAGAAATATCATCTCAAAGTCCTAAGGTTTTTTTCCCTCAGATAATATGCATGATTCTTATCAAAGGCATCATAATATTTCATCAGAAAGGATTCATCACTTGGCCTTAAAATTATAGGCAATCTGGTCAAGGACTTGTTGAATTTTTTATTAAAATCTTGGACTGGTTCATTGGGATTATTATTTATATTTTCAAATTCTGAGAGGAGAAACCTTGGATTAGTCTTATCACCATATTGTGATATAAATGCATTTTTCATTTCTATCCATAAATTAACAGAATTATTTGGTAAGGAACTATGCCAATCACAGGCATCCTCTTCTAAAGTTTGTATAAACAAATTTACATATATGTCCTCATGCTCTACCACTAAATATTACATGATATTAGTAAAAATCTTGAGGTACTGGTCACCATTGATAGCATTATTCTCTTGGAACTCAGGAAATCTATTTCTCACATCATTTGGAATTGCATTGGGATAACCCACCATACCATGGAAATCTATGGGTCCATATACATTTACAACAAATGGAGGTCCACGTCGAGGATGAACCATATTATTGTTAGGAGGTGCTCCAACAGGAGGGTTAAAACGATGGGGAACTAGAGGTATTTGAGGAAATGGGGTATGATCTTTAAAGTACTGATCATTCAATGATTCAGTTTCACAAAACAATATATTATTTCTAAATGATAGAGGAGGGAGATCTGGGATACCTTGATTTTTGAATGAAAAAACCTTTATAGCTAGAGTGTACAAATTTGTGCATGGAATACTTAATCCAGAACCACCTGAATAACTAGAATAATATTCTATCAATGGTTGATCACTCTCAATAATAGGAGCCACTTTTTCTTCTAACCTTTGATCACCCAAGGCTCTCCAGACTTGTTTCTTTACTGTATTTGTTCTTCCCAACTCTAGAAACAAATTTCTAGCATGATTTTTCTTAAAGAAGGACCTTATTCCTTCCATCTTTGTAACTTTTATTGAAATATATCAATATTTGATACTCAAGGTACTGGTATTTACTAATTTTTTTGAATAACGTGGAGTCTCCACTAAGGTCTTGCACCTTAGATGTGTAAATCACTATAAACAACATGGAAACTCAAAATTCATAATCAATTACATCAAATCTTGGAAAATTTTTCTATCCTTTATCAATATTTATGCCTATCTAAGTCAAATTTAATGGAAAGCTTTCTTAAACTAGGAAAATAACAAGCAAATAACTTCTAATTAAGCTCATTTTTTGTATAGCTTGACAAAGGATTAAGTCTAGATCATGTATTTTTATCTAAACCTACTTGATACATTACCAGAGGTCGATATATATTATAATTTTCAAGAATATTCCCCGTAAATGGTGCCAGGAGAGTGTTGGTACCCAAATCTTCACCACCTTGTGATCCAAGCAACATTTAAAATATAATTTGGATTCTTAGAGAGAGTTAGACCAAATATATAGTTGTTTTGTAGCTGAGGAAATGTTTTACAGACTCTTCGAAACTTATCTTTGTGAGATATTAAGTTACACTTGCAAAACAAGATGACCTTCCCTACTAATTTAGGTTTTACCTTTAACCAGGGTGAGAAGATCCATTTTATGACTCATAATTATAAGAATAGGTGAAATTTCAGTCTCTAAACATTCTTTTGGAAATATGAAGGATAATCCTCAAAATACATGGTCAATATTAGAGTTATTTAACTCTCATGAGTTGTCACTCTTAAATAATGCAAATATCTATCAAAATAGGACTTCAGGTCACTCTAGACAGTATAAATAAATTCTTAATTCTACATATTTATGAAAGGGAGGATGGAAATGGTAGAATCCCTTATAAAATGTTTATAAACAAATAAAACATGGATGGTTAAAATATATTTAACAATTATGAGTTGTAATTTGTATGTATGAATGGGATATTATAGCAGGATAAAGTTAATTATATAGATTTCACAAGAAAACCTTAAAATGCTTGAAAAATGTCTCAAGGGAAGAAAAACACATCACACACCTAATATTAACCCTTTAAACAAAATATATGCACTAATGGAGGCCCAAGAGTACAATATTTCACATAATCTTTGAGAATTCAATCACAAGAGCTCATGCTAAATCCTTAACAAAACATTCATAGATCTTGTCCAATTAAGCTCAAGATACATTCAAAATATTACAAAAATATTCTCAAATGAATGATAATAACATGAATTTAAAACTATTTATCACATTACATAAAGAAATATCTATATATAATCCAATTTTAGTTGTCAAAATGCCACAAGCCAAGACAAGATCTAGTGTAATTGAAAGGAACTATCAATCTAAGATTGCAGCACGAAAGAAAGGAAACGGATTCAAAGTATTCTACCTTAAGAAAAAAGACAACTTTGCTTAGGAGACGACACACAATTAATTTTAAGAAATGAAAATTTCTCTGTAAGGGACCATAAATCCTATGGCCTCAATGCTTTTTAGTGACTATATACTCGCAATCATCTTGGAATGAGAAAATTTAGAAAAATTTAAAAAAACTTGATGGTTTCTCAGTTCGATTCAGGTTTCTTAGGAGTTGAACTATCAATTTTGTTATGTTTTCTCTAAAATATTAGAAACATTTAGCCCCCCCTTATATGAGATAATTTATCTCACATATTTACAATTTCTTTCCTCCAAAAATTACCTTTTTCCCCCAATAGTATGAATCTTCAAAAGAATACTCCCCTTTGCAGTGTACAATATGATCTATTATGATTGTTTTGAAAATATTTTTCTTTCATGTTTCCATGTGGAATAAATTTCAAATTATTTACATTTTTCATTATCTTAGAATGACTGGGATTCCACATCGCTCTTCTATTATTAATTTATTAATCATTTCCTTTTCAGATGAGTATAGATACTTTTTAATGATTTTCGAGTGACTCCAAATGGTTTGATTTGATGTGTAATCCCTTTCACCTTTTAAGAATCCATCTCAAACAACACACACACATTTTCATGTCTTTCTGGCCTGAATATTATCATATGGATTATGTCACATCAAGCCAACCATTCTCTTTTGGATAATATCAGTTTCCTCGAAACTTATTTCTTTCGTGCAGGCTGGGCAAGAGATATTTATTCATGTAATGGTAGATATTCATTCTAATTCAGTTTTTGTACACCGTATTCACTATAAAGTCAGATCCATTTATTCATTAGTATGCATCCCCTTTCCATTTTTAAATTTTAAAAGTTATTGTGAAGTTCTTTTTTGGTATAATGGTGAAGGTAGCTATATCAACTAAGCGGAAAGATATATCATAAGAATATTTGAATCAAATCTTTGATTTAACGTGCCCAGATGAAGCATTATTAGGGATTTATTTGATATAGTAGACTAAAGGGATGGAAAAGGGCCCTTGACATACTGCAAGGTTCTAATTTACTTCCTTTTAGGATTGATATAAATTAATCCTTTTTTCTTATTTTTTCAAACAATGTATTATCATCTCTTCCGGTGTGAGCATTAGAAAACTCCATAAGCACTGAAGAAATTTTGGATTGAAAGGATACCTACTGTGACGAGGATGAATTAATATGAATCTCCCTTTATATGCAATGAAATTTTTTTCCTAAAAGATATTCCCCAAGAATCCTATGTATTCTATGATGGGACTTCAATTGGTACTGTGCGTGTCAATTCTCACAAATTAGATGAATTTGAGAAATGCATCTTTTATTTGGAAAAATTCCAATAGGACCTATGCCACCTCAACAACCTGCAATACCATAATCATTATGAAGAACAAAGAAGGATATAGTCAATTTTTATACCCCTAAGAAAATAATGATAATCCCATGCGCATCAGCCTATCACCCAGTAGGCATTGGGCACTCACCCGAGGCACGTGCAGGCACCGATCCCCTCTTTTTTGTGATTTTTGTAAGAATGCAGCATAAATGTGTAATAGAAAGATAGAAGAAACTCCTTATTCAACTAATAACTTTGAGTAAATGTGACACTATTGTGCTCATTTAGACAAGTAGCACATTGACAAAAGATAGATCTGAACAATGAGGGGAAAAATGATGCATAATGATTATACTTATTCATATGGAACACAATAAACATAAAAAAGAGATATGTATGAGCCTAGAACCATATATATTCATATTTGAACATGTCCAGTAATCACATTACATCTATCATGGTCATTAAAAACCAAAATGATAATGCAGATTAGAACAATGTAGCAAGACTAGAATTACATTCCTTACAATATAAAAGAAAAACATGTACACATCCATTGATACATCATTCTTCTTATATATATCCTATCCAAACCCATAAATCTCTCCATGTATTTTTGTGGAGCTTCGCCTCTCATCCACTCTTTCTAATCTTGTGTAATCCCTTTCTTTCCTTTACCGGGTGCTTGTATTTATAGCCTTTCTCAACACCTTCAAGCCTTCACAGGAGTTGTAGATTTGTTACCAAGTGTGTAAGGTGGTTCTCCATGGTATTATGCTTCTTAAAACTCGAGATATCAACACTTTGTAATGATGGCCTTCTAGAATCTTCCATCACAAGGTATATTCCTTCCTAGGACACCCTGTTGCCAGGATGTCACCTTATCCACTCCATATGCGCAGTCAGGTCACACTTTTCTCATGTTCTATTTGTTACACCAAATATGGAAAATTCCTAAAACATTTTATCTACCTTTCATGCGAGCCACTTTTTCTACTAAACCCTCCTATAACCATGTCATGCATGCTTCTCCTTTCATTTCCTTCTTTAATTAGGTCCTACACGGCCACCTACTTCTCTGTACTTAGCCAATATATAAGGGGCCCAACATCACCCCACACTATTCCTATTCTCTACCCTTGGGAACACATTCTCAAAGAATAAAGAATGATTATCCTTGAATAGTTTGGAGAAATTATAAAGGAATGAAGAATTTTGCGGAAGAATGAAAGAATGGGGAACTATGATTATTTTTGCAAGAAGATAAGGAAATATTTCATCAATTCTACCTCCAACTTATTCCAGGTATCGACTTCCCTCTGTGTTTGGTTAAAAAGGTCACTGACTAGGGCACTCACCTCTTCAAAGCTTATCCCTTCTCCCTTAGCACTCATGGTTTCCACAACCTCTTCCAATTTCTTGTCCATATCCTCAAGTGCATCCATCCTACAAGTGATCTGGGGATATAATTATTTAATCCGGTTCTTAATTGATCCCCGCAAGGTCTCAATAGCCTTTGATTTCTTCTCAACCTTAGCTAGAATTTTGGCACATTCCACCCTATTCCCCTTATTCTTCTCCTAGAAATCCTTTAGCTTTGCTTTATGGGTGGCGACTAGAATGATCGCCACTCTATCTCTATAAATAAATATGTCATAGGCAACATTTTCTATCAATGCAACATCCTTTACATCCATGAGGACTTTCTTTTAGTGGGCCACAATGGACATAAGCTTCATCTTATCCTCTTTTTCATTATGCGTTGATGCCTCCTCTACAGACTCCAAGGCAAGTGGTCATATTTCCATTGTGAGAATGTGAGTTACGTTTTCTAGGCATTATAGCCTTGATTCATATTTCTACGTAGGTGGTGTCAGGTCTAGATTCTTCAAGATAATGGCACTTGTGATCATCTCCACCTTCTTTGAGACTTCATGTACCCTTTCCTTCTCTTCCTTTAATTCACACCTTAGCTGAGCACTGACTACTTCCTCATGTTTTAAGTCCTTAGTTATTTTCTCTAGATCCTCTTCCTCATCACTACCATCCTGGAAACTTCTCTTTGTCATCAAATGTTGGATGACCACGAACTTCATGCTCGAGGGAAACCATGTGATCAAAAGTCTCGTTCAACATGGCAAGGATTTGGTCAACCTTCACTGTTTGGGTAACTGCATTATTTGCATTAGGATTTCCCTTATTCAAATTTATAACACTAACATGAGTTTGAGACATTTTTTCTTCCAATATTTTTCTTTGCATTAACGGGCCAAGAGTTGAAAACTTGGCATTGATATCAAAATGTAACGAACCAAGTTACACAAGTGGGAATTTACGGGAAAAATTTATAATAAGTCAATTATTTAGTAATTAAGTTATTATTTATTAAATTAATTTAAGATATTTTTAATGTGATTAATTATTTTTCAATTAATTTATTAGGATAGATTAATGAGAATTTCAACTAGTGAAATAAGGAGTAAGAAAACATGTTAATTTATGAATCCAAATATTGTACATTTCTTATGTGACTGAAAACCAGCCAATAAAAATTCATAACTTAAAATAAATTTCATCATTTTAATAATCCAGTTACAATTCATTATTTATCACATATCTAGAAATCAGTACATCCATTCATATATTAATACAAAATATTCCAATTCATTAATTTGAAAACATGTTTTATTAGAATTTTGTAATCCTCTACAAAGAAAAATACATAAATGCAAATACCATTTTCAGACCTACAATAATCATAATAGCCAACTATCATATAAATAATAGTGTGTAACAGTAATAAATACAATTATAAATCTATATTAATCTATGTCATGAACATTAGTGTAGCCTAGGGAGAATATTATCCTGGAGTGTTTTACCTCCAGCTACATACCACAAGGGATACCCCAAAACCATCCAAAATTAAATAGTGGACCTACCCTTCAATGAAAGTTGTATAAATATGCATTCATCTCAAAACAAGCCAATAATTAAGGAATCATGTTTGTATGATAAAATCTACCACTATTGCATGCATTCAACCAAATAAACAAGGAACTCTAGTATCATATTGGTTTTTGAAAACATCATACAACTCATTGAGTTACATATAAAATATAGTTATGATATAAAATTATAAGTACATTGGCAAAATAATTCTATACTATTTGTGTATTAAAATATCTTAGTGGTTTCACAAATAAATAAGATAGGTATCCGTTCACAAACAAACCATCCCAACACACCTCTACAATGAACTAATCGATGAGGATGACATCAAGAAGAGTAGAGAGTTCTCTTCTTGAACCCATCTTTTCCTCTAAGGTCAATGAAATATAAACAAACATATTAAAAACCTCATGCAAAATACTTTTTCACAAGGATATATGCATGCACACATGTATGTATGCATGTGTTTGTGCATGGGAATTGGAAATAGAAACTTATTCATTTTCATTTCTAAAAATAGGGTTTAAAATAAACCTAAATAGCTTCATTATTTATGATAAAATCCATAATAAACCACATATATCAAGTAATTCATATATCAAATATATCTTGAGTCTATTACGAAATCAATATTTATATGAGTTACGAAATCAATATTTATATGATTGCATAGAAAGCAAAACAACAAGTTTAAACTTCTCAAGAACTCCAACCTCTTGGCTTAATCTAATTCTCATGCTAATGATGAAGGTTTGATAAGAAATATTATTACCCACAAATAAAGTTCCATCATATAATACCATTATAATTTCAACTGTGTACTGATGATAACATATCTAGATCTGATACAATTTTTTTCTTTAATTATTCTATGTTTGCTTCTAGATCAAGCTTAGATTAATTAACATTTTCTACAAATATATTTTCCACATAAGTGAACACACTTTTCCCAAATAATTTGAAAGTGTCTAAGCTATCAGTAAATCTTTTTTCACATCATGATTTATTAGGAATAACACAAATTTAACGCAACTTGTTAAATTTTTACAACAATAACATAATTATAAGAAAAACACATTTAACTTTCATATTTATGTTATTTTATAGATAAAACAATAATGAAGATTATAATACACTTCGTATTGGAGGAATAATAACACTCATTTCATGGTTTAGCATTTTTTTCAAGATAAATTGTTACAGTAGTCTATTACAATATACACCAACTTTTTATAACAAGAATCACATTTTTATTAAGGGTGATAAATATTTCGATAAGTGTTTGATAAGTTTATTTAATTTATACTTGTTAAAGATTTTTTTCCCAAGTTTAAGATCATTATAATATATGAGAGGTAATTCTTTCATCTATAATATCTTCCACCAAATAAACTATTTTATAAACTTACAACTTTCATATATTACAAAATACGAATAACATCCAATTTGTGGAATGGTTTCACAACATTCAAAGGAATTCAATATTTCTATAGATGGGGTAAAATCTGATTTTACATTATTATGCATAATATAATAAAACTATATCATCATAATATTATTAAGAAATATAGGCATTGCAACTATTTTTGGTGACAATTTTCACATTTAAGGTTCGAAATAATCAATTTTAAACTTTGAAAATATCTTCCACAGAAAGGTTGGTTTACCTTACGGGTTTTTTAAAAAACCATTTACCCAAAATAAGCATGGTTTATAAGGGTTACCACTAATTTTCCCACTTATTTACCATAAGAAAAAATACATATACAACAATATGTTACTCATATTTGAATGGAGGTAAAAAGAGAGTTCTCATATTTTATAGCCAATGGGAGAAAACTTAGTTTCTAAATCATAACAAACATGCTACCTGTTATCCAAAATAAGCCCCTACTTATTTTGGCTAACTTTCCTTCTTTCCTCCCTCCCTTGTGCTTCAATATCAAATTTTACACATTTCAAGACTCAAAATTTTTCTAGAAATAGCTCCATTAGATAGAGAACTTTCTCACCTTTCCAGAAAGGTAAAATTTTCCTCCTAACTCCTTGTCAATATCGAGTTATGGCTCGGCGGAGTTTTTTGGGGAATTTTTCCCAAGGCAGACCCACAACCAATGAAAAGGCACCACATGGGCAAGGTGGAGTGGCAAAGGCAACCAATGAAAAGGCACCACATGGCAAGGTGGAGTGGCAAAGGTCAGATAAATTTTTGGTTTTTTGACAAAAGGGTCAAAGGGGGGCAATGAAGAAAATCCGAGCGGAAGCCCACCGAGAATTGAGGGGAAGACATGTGTCCTATCAGCGGCACAGGTCATGAGCGATGGAAGAACTTTGGAAATTTTTCCAAAGTGTCTAAAGTGCAAAGGGGAAAGGTTGGCCCACAACTCCACACTGAACCAGAAGCTGACACGTGTCACCGGGAGAGCAGAGTGCGGGGAAAGTTTGGGAAATTTTCCCGATAAGAAATCAAAGGAAAAAAGGTGAGGTTTGAGCCCACGTTTCATCAATGAACAGGAAGGTACCATGTCGCAGTGGGGCATGGGGAATTTTTGGGAATTTTTCCCAAACTCAAAAAAGGGAAAAAATTCAAATTTCGGCCCGTAAACCCATTTTTGCCCTAATTTTGCCATTTTTTCCCTAAATCTTCAGAGGGCCATATCTTTTGATCTAGAGCTCATATTTTTGTGTTTTTATATCATTGGAAAGCTGTTGAAATTCTCCACACAATGGAATATTCAATTTTGTTTTTTGGTGGAGTTTTGTGGGAGAAAAATGAGAAAACATCTCTGGCATGTAAAAATACAGAATTGACATTTAACCACCAAAATTAATGAAGTATGGGTCATTTTTTGGATTTGCAGAGCAAGGTAATTTGGCGTATGGATTCATCCATGAAGCCCATCACTTTATAGGTGAAATTGAAGAGATTTGATTGGTAGTTGAGCTCATAAACCATTTTTCCCACATTTTTGCTTTCCCTCCTGCTTCACCATTAAAAACAAGTTTTAGCTCATTTGTAAAGGGTTGGACGTTTTGTTCTTGCAGAATCCCCTCTTCCCCTTGGCACGTGAATTCGAGGAGTTTCAAACCTTCCATGGAACTTGTGACACATTTTTTGCCTTTCTTGCCAGTGTAATGCATTGTATTAAATTTGAGAATGGTAATGCACGTTTTGTAAATGATCTTCCAATCCTCTCATCCATTTATTATTGTTTTCTGGTCTTTCATTACATTCTGGAAATCTGTGCATGCTTGGTGTTACATCTCTTCGATCTGTGTTTATTTTCAAGATAGAATTTCATCACTCCTTTGGTGTATCACAATTTTTACTTAGTTTTGTTTCCTTTTGCATCCTTTATCTCTTTCTCCTTGGAATTTAGAGTAGGATTTAGCATTAAAACCTCTACAAACATTTATGCATACACCTAAAAAGAGGAGTAAGAACCAGCTTTCTCTGGAGATTTTTCTCATCTGGCAAGTTCCCACACCTTGGAGAAAATTCAATGTTGTGCAATCACACTAAATGTCCTCATTCTGAACAACAGATTTGGAGATCATTTAGGGGGTGTTGCAGATTTGTACTAATAGTTTTAGCACACCCGGTGGGACCTTAGAAGTCTTCATATTCATTACAAAAAATTTGATGTGTAATTGTTGTAAGTTTCTTGCTTAAAAGAGCCTTGATTTGCACATCTGGTGAATCCAAAAGGATAGAATCAACTAGTTTCACCAATCCAAGCTTGAAGATTCATGAAAGGATCCAAACAAGGTTAAGGGCTAGAGAAGAGGGATTGTCTGAGTATCTACATTTATCCCCAGGAAGAAGAGAAAGGGGAAGAAGGATTTAAAGGTCTCCATCTCCACCAAATAGAACTCTATCAACTCCCCCACCCGGTAGACCTTTCACCCAATCAACAATGGTTCTCAGGCCAATCATAATGGCATAACCCAATCCTTATGTTAACTTTACTAGCAGCATACCACTTGCTCTCAATACAAAAAACCCAATTCCAATTGCAACATTGAAGAACATCCCATACTTTACTGGGGAAAATTAGACCACTCCTAGTGATCATGTCAAAGACATTGCTAATGTTTGTGCAATCCATGAGATTGTTGAGATGCAAATTGGTGTCAAATTATTGGCATCTTCATTCAAAGGGAAAGCCTTGCAATGGTTCAAGAGCCTTAAAATAGGCTCTATCTAAAATTGCAACCAGTTGTGCATAGCTCTCCACAACCAGTTTGGATAAAAAGGGGACAACTTGTCTCTATTGAAGCAACTGACAACTATCAAGTGAACTCCTAATGAACAACTAACAGACTTCAATTTTATATTTCAAAGAACGTGGGATAGAATCCCATTTGCAGTGAGGCCAACAGCTCAAGGTGCTTTCTTATACTTTCTCAAGGCTTTAAATTTTGAAATTTCTATGTTGATACAATCCATGGGAGGTGCAACTATACCTGCAGCTTACAGCATCACCATTAGGGCTGAGAATTATTTGATCCAAGCTAGTAAACTTGCACCTAGGCCTCTTATGCCCTTATATCTAGACTTGGAAAGCCCAAGTACTAGTCAAGCACCTACTTTAGCTCCTATTCCCACTCCTAGAAATTAGAGTTCAAATGAAACTTCTACTTCATCCTCTAGTGTCTCAAATGAGCTTCAATAAGTTATGAAACAATTACAAAATTTTGGCAATGAGTTGGTTACGCTCAAGAGGCAACAAGCCCAAAGCTTTAGGCCTTCTTATCAGTCTCAAACTCAACCTAATAGACAATCATATCAGCCTAATAGGCCACCCAACCCAACTGCAAATAAAAATCAAGTAAGGCCTCCTGCCAATAGACCATTTCAGCCCTATAACTTCAATGATGCATCTACCTCTAAAGCCTTAGTGCCAGTGCAATATAATATAGGTCAAGTGTATGATTGGTGTTTCCCATATAATGAACCTCACAACCAGTCTATGTGCTTTAATGGTGCTTTGAACCAAGCTTTGATGGTGACAACAACTGGTGTAGAGAGTGAGGTCAATCAAGAAACAAACCAACAAGGGACATCTCAACAAGATACAACTCCAAATGAGACTACACTTGTGAATCGGCAAGCTGAAGATTTTCGTGGTATGAATCAAACACCTGCTCAGAGTGTAG
The DNA here is from genome assembly GCA_019776745.2 of Taxus chinensis. NCBI lineage: Eukaryota > Viridiplantae > Streptophyta > Pinopsida > Cupressales > Taxaceae > Taxus > Taxus chinensis. The sequence goes on along the minus strand of CM034148.1, from coordinate 96,326,210 downwards.
TAGCTAACACACAGTAAAAGAAGAGGAATATTGGTGAAGGGCAGTCATTAGCTTTAGGTGATCCACAACCTTCCATCACTCCACAAGGTGTTGGCAAGTAAAATGTAGTTCCAAATGTGTAAGGACAGCCCAAGCCACCTTCTAGACCAGCTCAAATACTGGTTGTTGCAGCCCATGTACAAGAGAAGAATGTGTAGACTAAGGGGCAGCAAATGGATGTTTCAACCCCATTTAGTATCATTGAACAAATGAATAAGACAAATGTGAACATATCTATGTGGGAGTCACTATCCATCCCAGGCCAAAGGGATCTACTACAAGCTACTATGAAGAATTGGTCAACCTCAAATCAGCCAACTCATATTGAAGAGAAGGTACTCACAAATGCTACTCAACCTGGAGGGTATCATGGAGGATAGCAAGGTAAAATTTTGAAGCCCCCTCCATTCTATGTTTCACTGATCATTGGGGATAAAATAGTACATAATTGTATGAGACATTCTGGGGCAAGTAGTTCCGTGATGCCCAAGCAAATAGTTGATCATCTGGGCCATCAATATGAAGTCATATCCAAAGGGGTGGTGCAATTAGATGGGAAAGTAGTAACAATAGTTGGGGTAATTAAATATTTGAGCCTTACTTTGTAGGCATGCCCCAATGTCATTGTTTTGCAAGATGTGTCAGTGATAGATTTACCACCACTCTTTGCCATATGTTTGTCAAGGAATTTCATAGCTAAAATTAGAGGCTACTTATCTACTGATTGGTCACACCTGTTGTTTAGGACAAGGTATGGAACTCAAGGCCAAAATCAAGTCCAGAACCTATTGCAAACTTTCACATTGAGCCTCATACTCCAAGCCCAATCAATGCCAATTGTTCAACATTTCGATCAAGAAGATTATCCAAGCACACATGAAGCTGACACCAAAGTTGGAAGCATTCCAGATTTGACCCTTGATGAATGGGTGAGCAAGATACATGATTTTTATCCCTACAAGGAAATAGAGGAATCTGAACTAGCAGCCTATTGCATGCATGAAGAAAATCAGTCTCTTCTTGGCATCACCAAGCCAGACCATAAAGATAATAATGAGGTATGGCAGTTGTTCTTTGATGGATCAAGAAGTAGACAAGGTGCAGGAGGAGGAGTTATGTTTATTTCACCTCAAGGCATTAGGTATTATTCAACTTTTAGATTTCAGTTTGCATGTCTTAACAACACTGTTGAATATGAAGCTTTGATACATGGATTGCATTGGTCAAGAAAGAGAGGTATCAAAAACTTACAAGTCTTTGGTGATAGTGAGTTGATTGTTAATCAAGTTAAAGGACAGCATGCTGCCAAAAATGACCTACTCAAGAGTTATAAGAATAGGGTGTGGGACCTCATTGAGAATTTTGAGGGCTTTGGCATCAACTCCATCCCAAGAAAAGAGAACCAAGCTGCTGATAGGCTTGCAGCAGTTAGAGCAACCTTTAATGTTGTGGAGAGTATCAAAAGAGATAAAATGCAGCCAAACATCTATGTGATTGTGAGGCCATCAGTACCAGACAATAATGTAAGTTTGCAAGTGTTTGAGAATTACCAGTAAATCATCAATTTCTTGCAAGAAGAAGCTAAGTTCTCAACCAAAGATCACGAAAAGTTATAACAACAATATGGTGATCAAGTGGTACAGCTAAGAACCAACAAAATACCTGTTGGTCGTCAGATAGGACTTTACGGAGAGCAACAGTCAGGGGACAAGAAGTCCCTCCTCTTTAATGGGAGAGGTTCCCTTATTCAGAAACGAACTTATTTACAAATGTACAAAACATTATTTGTTGGTTAAACTTGGATACCACGAAAGTGTTTTCTATGAAGATCATCAATTACAAAAGGACTGAGGAAATGAGAGTACGGGAAAGAGCAGAAAGGCAACATGCAGAATTATAGATATCAGAGTAATTCTTTATGTATGCGAAAGTCACAGTGAATTGAAACAAGATCATTTGTATCGAATAAATAAGATGGAATTTAAAGACACAAAGTTCTGTAAATAACATCTGCTTAGAACACAAAGTTTCTTAACATAACACCGATTCATTAATCAAGGACACAAAGTTCCTTCTTGGTTATACAAGATCACCGTGCTTGCAAAGTTGAAGAGTATGCAATCAGTAAGACTAACGAACTTGAGACAAATGATCTTCATAAAGAAAATAAATAAAAGCTTAGGAATAACAGATATCAGATAGATAAAGAATGGAAAAAGTCCTTCTGTATTGATTTCTTTATAATCTATTTACACTTTCAGAAAATATATGCCAAGTTCTTCCTTCCAGAATGGCGTGGAAAGGCCATCATATAGCTTACAAGTCAGTTACTCTTTGTAACTACTTCTTTTAACTAAAGATTAGTTAAGGATTGCCAATCGCAATACCTCAACTTATTACAATGAATCCGAGAAAAAGAAATAGAAAAGAAGAGAAGAATAAGGAGAAGAAGACAGGTGGTCGGTCACTGAGAGGGACCCACTGACTTCAGAATTCGCTGCCTGAATCTCTTCAAACGCCTCAGCTATATCTCTGCCACGAGGGACTGACGTGTTAGTCGTAGACTGAGTCCAAAATCCCAGACACTTCTCCATCTCTTTATCAAACTCGACATGAGTATGATAATCTTTGTTTGCTTCTTCAATGGCAAATTGAAGAGAGCAAATCTCCTTCATTTTCTCCTTGGAGATGGAACTTTCCTTGAACAGATTATCTTTGACAAAAGCTCTGAATTGAGCTTTAATTTCTTGCAAGGAAAGGAGTACACCAGTTTCATCTTGAAGATGGCAGTGTATATCTTTGAAAGCAGAGACAACCAGTGTCTTGAAAGCTTCGCCCTTCCTGCCAACTGTTCTTCAGTTCTCCCAAAGCCTCCTCCAGGACTTTGATCTTCCACTCCACGCTGTAAACCCAGGATTTTGATAGATTATCCTTTGCATCATCAAAAACCTTATTTGCCAGTAAGATGTTCTCATCTGTCTGTCCCATAAGGCGGAGGTCTACTATGCAACTACTCCAGAGCTTGAGCTCTTTATCCATGATCCCAATAGTAGAGGAGAACTTCTGTTGCAAGTTGTTCACTTTTCCATGGAGTTTGAAAGCTTCATCGATGAAGTTTAACCCTGCAACAAGCATATCATCCACCATGGCTTCCATAGCTCTGCCATAGACAGAATACTTGTGCATGTCTTTGATACTCTGCACTTCATCTTGGCTCAAAATTACAGGTGGTGGAAGAGTGGTCAATGGAGTAGGTTCCAGAACCTTGTCCTTAGACAAAAGAGACTTGATGAAACCTGTGAGAATTTGGGCCTGTTCTTCTAATTGCTCAATAGTTTGCTGCCCTTTCTCTACCCTCCCAATGACTCTTGTGACTGTTTCTTTGAGGTTGTGAATCTCACCTTCAGGAGTAGACTCTCCCATTGGAATTCTTGAAAGCTCCAAGTCAGATGCCAGCAAGTCTGATTCTGATTTGTCCACTGTAGGCTTAGCAATATCCAGGAGTTGCTGACCTTGAGCATCAGACACTATTCTGGAAGTAGTTCTGGCTTTCTTGGCACGAGAAGGAGTGGTGCCCAACAAGGCTGCGACAGCATCAAAATTTGATCCTGAGCTTTGAGAGGAAAATTTCCTCTTCCTTTTGTCAACCAAAGGTTGCACCCACGCAAAAGAGGAAGAGGAATCAGCAGGAGGTGCAAGGGGGACCAAGAGACAGAGAGCTCATGACGCTCAAGGTCTGCGCAGCTGTTGACTCGAGTTGAGATGTGAGTGGGGCGCTGGAGACAATCACTGCAGAGGAATCAATAGCACATGGAAGTACAGTGCTCTGGACTTCCTTATCTTGATCTGTTGGATCTTCAGGAGCATTTGCAGGGGTTGGCATTTCGCTTTCTTCACTTTCACTGAGAACAATGATGTTCTCTGGTCCCATAGGCAACTCTGCCTGCTTTCTTTGAGGATCATTTTCCACAGGCTCCTTCTTAACCTCCTTGAGTTTCTTCTGGTACACTTGAGTGGATGAAGGAGTGGAAGCTGCAGGTCCTTGTATTGATGAGGTAGGAGGGGTCTTCACTGGTGTTTCCGACCTGGGAATAGATGCTTCTCTTCTTGGTGTTGAAGCATCCTTAGAAGAGGATTCTCCTGAATGCCTCCTGAATTCTCGAACTATCCTGTCAAACCAGACCTTAGTCCTGACTAAGACTGGAGCAAGGATCTCAGCCAGATCATCCCTCTCTTTCCTGTTCCAATCCAGGTCCTCCAAAGGAGTGTGCTTAACCACATTTTCATACTCATACGAGTATAGATCAGAGTTGTCATCCTGGAGACCTTCAAGAGCTTGATACAGACCGAGTTCTTGGATCAGTGGCAGAGAGAACCTGCCATAATGTCTTCTCCTGGCCTCAAAATCATCTGCACAGTCAGCCCAGTAGTCTTCTGCATCAGCCCTGTGATGGTAGATTATCTTGATGTTCTGTTCAATGAACTTCTTCAAGTCGAAACAGGTCCTCGGCTTGAAGAAATGAACGGTGATAGGGACCAGGGTTCTCTCTATGTTTTGAGCATCCAGGGCTGTTTTTGCAAGTGTAGTTTCCCAGAGAGATGGGAAAGTGCAAGCCAGAAATCTTCTTATCTCTGCAAGTTCTGTGCAACTTGTCTAGTTGCCTGCATATTTCTATCAAGGCCATTTTATCATTGCAGAACATGGGCAGTCTCAGAGGAGTGCCCTCATAGCCGGCGAGCCTGATATAAGAGAATTTCCTGAACTGGATGAAGTAAGCACCGTAGTGCGATATTAGAGTCATAGCTTCATCTGAAAATCTCCTGGCAGTGTCACCTTCGAGCAATCTGACCACGTACATGGTAAAAGCGTCATTGACCCTTCTGAAATTACGATTGCTGGTCTCCAAGGTGAACTGCGGGCAGTAGGCATATACTGGATCGTCTTTGTGTGCATCTATATAAGAAAAACCGAACCACTGCCTTGATGCTGCCAGAGTATACATCAGGTACGAGGTCATATAGAATTTCTTCATTTGCCGCACATTGGACAGCTGCTCTACCAAATTCATACTAATGATCTCCGCCCAGCTGATATTTTGTGTTCCCTCGCACACCATGCTGATGAGCGGGCACATCCAGAAGTGAAATTCGTTGGTAGAGGGCAAACCCATAACCCGAGCCAGCAGAATTATGAAGTCGGACAATTCTTCATTGAAATCTGCCCGTAAAAGGGTTTTGGTCAGACGAGAAGCTCCTTTCTTAGGGTTCTTCAGCCAGGACTTCGCCACTCGTGCCTTATATTTGTCACTGTCTTGGTTGAACAGGGCCTGTGCTTGATCCCGGGAAACGACTATGGCATTATCCATCTCTGGAATCCTCAGAGCAGTGCTAATGGTGGCAACATCTAGTTTGGTGATGAGTTCCCCGTGTATATTGGTTAATTCACTTGAAGCAGGGTCAAAGTGAGCTCCGCACGAAAGCACGGTATCAGCACACTGTACCGAGATTGGGAAACCGCCAGCCAAAGGCCAAACCGCTATCGTGAATCATTTGTGCCATTGGTGTAGGGTTTGCGTCTGCCATCCTCGCCCAAAAATCACCGAAGTCGAGATGTCGAGCTTCACTGTCCCCAATATTGGGAACGGCAGACTCTAGTGACGAAATTTGTTCCTGTCCCTGGAATTTGATCTTCATATTGGTATTATCAGAGAGAGAGAATTGCAATCTAGACTGGGGAAGAAATTGCAGTAGGGAACGGGTATGTGCGCAGGAAATTAGATTGCGGGGGTTCGGGCAAAAGATAGCAAGGAAGCAGTGTGAAAAATGCAAAAGGGGGTCTGCCCGTTATATAGCCGTTTTGGAGAGAGAAAGGAAATCAATGCGCATTAAATATATATCCACCAATTTGAATAAGCAGGATATTCGGGTAGAGCGGGAAAAACTAAGTATGAATGGCACTTGGTTCGCTTGGGACATGTGAGACGCGAATGCGCGAAACACGCGGCTCGGCCGATTCGGGCGAAGCAGGGAGAAGACGCACAAATGCATTTTGGGACATTTGGGACGAAAACGCGCGAAGGACGCGGTTCGGGTGTTTCGGCCGAAAATGGAACAAAAGGCCCGTTTGAACTTTTGACAGTTGGGACCAAAAGCTCTGAAGTACGCGACTCGGCCGGTTCGGCTGAAAAATGTTACAATAGGTCCGGAGAACTTGGGACATTCGGGACGAAAACGCGCGAAGTACGCAGTTCGGGCGTTTCGGCCGAAAATGGAACAACTAGCGCACTTTTGAAATTGGGACAGCTGGGACATGAAAGAGCGAAGTACGCGGTTCGGGTGTTTCGGCCGAAAATGGAACAGAGCGCACTTTTGAAATTGGGACAGTTGGGACGAAAAGTTCTGACGAGCCCGAAAATGGGACAACTTCGGGGAAATCGGCCGATCGGGGAACAGAACGCACTTCGGAACTTGGGACACGCAGGACAAAAATGTCCGACAGGCCCGAAATACACACAAAATGACCCAAAACTGCAGACTTTTCTCAATCTCACGACTTCGGTACATTAGAGAAAACACTTAAACTCAAAATTTTGAAATTTTTTACTTTCATCAGAGCGGGGAATTTTGAGTGGACAACAGCTGGCTCCTTCTGGGGATGACTTGGCATAAATTCAAGGAATGAGACAAGGCAAGAACTTAGACAAACTCGGGGAAGTAGACCAGTACCTTATCCATTGGGCAACGGAGTCAAAAAGCAGACCAATACAGAGGACAACACACCAAAACAGAAAAGGAAAGAAAAACAAAAACACTGTACAGAATATACAAAGGACTCCCTAATCACCTATGACTTGAACAACTTGAGATACTGCCCACTATAAGGAAGTGGGAGAGAAGAACCATCCATGTAATCAAGATAAAAGGAATTCTCACCAGCAAAGTGTCTGATCTTGAAAGGTCCGAGCCACAGGGAATCAAACTTTCCATGGCTGCCACGAGGTTCATGCCTTTTATCCCATAACAACACAGTGTCTCCAACTTGGAAATCTCTGAACCTAGCTTTCTTGTCAAACAGGACCTTTACCTTCTGCTGGTGAACAGATATCCTATCAGCAACCTCCAGTCTGTCCTCATTCAGTTTGTGAAGGTACATAATTCTCTTATCCAAAGCATCACTGAAACTAGTATCTTCAATGGCCTTCATTAGATGCAAGGCTAGCAGTTCCACTGTTATTGGCAATTGAGCTTCTACTCCATATACCACTTGAAAAGGAGACATTCCAATAGCTCTCTTTGGTGTAATCATGTCTGCCCAAAGAGCATCATAGAGCTTCTTGTGCCAGTTTCGTTGAGACTCATTGACTAACTTCCTTATAATAGTCACCAGATTTTTGTTAGTGGATTCTGCTTGCCCATTTCCCTGAGGGTAGTAATCTGAAGAATGAGCCAGGGAGATGCCATATCCGTAGCAGAAGTCCATTATCTCAGCTGAAGAGAAATTCGAAGCATTATCTGTTACAATCTTATTAGGTACACCATACCTTACCAAGATGTTCTCTTTGATGAAGCTGCATACCACTTCAGAAGTAGTGCTCTTAACTGGAATAGCTTCCACCCATTTGGTGAAGTAGTCCGTGGCAGTTAGTACATGAGTGTGACCAGCACTAGAAGTAGGATTAAGTGTACCAATGAAGTCCAAACCCCACTGTTGAAATGGTTCCTCAATCACAACTGGCTTGAGAGGCAAAGAAGCCAATTTAGGTCTTCCCACAAAGGTCTGACAAGCCTCACATTTATCCACCCACTTGGATGCATCTCTGAACAAGGAAGGCCAGTAGTATCCTCCACGAAGTATCTTGTGAGCAGTGACCGTTGATGAATAGTGCCCTCCACATGCCTGATCATGAAAAGCTGAGAGCAACTTTCTCTGTTGTTCCTTGTCCACACACTTCAAAAATCTCCCATCTAAGCCACGCTTGAACAAAGCATTTTCCCATAATACATATTGCACTGACCTCAATTTAACAGTCCTCTTTTCTTTGGCAGTTAAATGAGAGGGGCATTCCCCATAGGTGAGAAAATGGGTGATGTCAGCATACCATTCGTCAACTGAACTAAGGAACAGAACGGTAGGAAGGCCAACTTTGTTCTCCAATAATTCATGCTTAGCTCCTTCAGCAATGAGCTCACAAAGACCTTTTCCACGAACCAGCTTGGTCGGCTTAATGTCAATGTCATACTCTTGGACCTTAGCAACCCAGTTCCCTCTCTTGGATCCAAATTCTTGTTGTGTGAGAATTGACTTAACAGTTGTATCTGGAACCAACACCATGGAGTGAGAGTTGAGGATATAAAAACGAAACTACTTAACAGCTTTGACCACTGCAAAAGCATGCTTCTCCATCATGGTGTATTTTAACTCATGATCCTTCAGAATATAGCTCATGAACGCAATTGGGAGTTCATGCTCATTAGAGTCTTCTTGAGTTAAGACAGCAGCCAAGGTATTATCTGTAGCATAGCAATAGATGATGAAATCTTTACTAAAATCAGGACAGGCCAAAACTGGAGTTTTAGCGATAGCTCTCTTGATACCTTCAAAGGATTCCTTTCCTTCAGAAGACCAACCAAATGTTTGCTTCCCTTTCATCATCTGAGAAATATTCAAAGTTAACTCTGCAAAATCAGGGATGAATCTTCTTAAAAAATTGATCTTACCAAAGAAGGAGTGCACGCCCTTTTTACTGGTTGGGAGAGGAATTTACTGGATGGCTTGTACTCGTTCAGGGTCAATCTTAATACCATATTTGGAGACAATGTGCCCTAATAGTTTTCCCTCTGTGACACAAAAGACAGATTTTTTAGGGTTCAAAGAAATTCCATGCTCTCTGCATCTTAGCAGAACTGTCTCTAGGTGATCAAAATGATCCGCTCTTGTCTTGGAAAATACTGTCAGGTCATCAAGATATATGACAATACACTTCCCTTTCAAACTTCCAAAAGCCAGATCCATAGCTCTCTGGAAAGTGGCACCAGCATTAATAAGCCCAAAAGGCATTCTCTTGTAGGCAAAGGTACCCCAAGGAGTAGTGAAAGCTGTTTTATGTTGATCTACAGTATCAACCTCTACCTGATTATATCCCGAGAATCCATCAAGCATAGATAACATTTCAGATCCTGTTACTGCTTGCAATACTTGATCCATCATAGGCAAAGGATAATTATCTTTCAGAGAAGCCTGATTCAGATTCCTGAAATCAACACAGATGCGGATCTCACCATTTTTCTTCCTAACAGGCACAATATTTGCAATCCATGTTGAATGGTGAATGGGAAAAATGATTTTAGCCTTCAACAACTTCTGTATTTCCTGAAAGATGGTGTCAGCTATTTTGGGGTTGTATTGCCTCTGTTTCTGCTTGAAAGGCTTAATTCCAGGCTTAAGAGGAATAGAGTGCTGCATATCTTTTGGTTTGAAAGCTTTCAAATCTTCATAAGAGTAAGCGAGAACATCCTTATACCTTTTTAAAAGATCAATTGCTTTTCTCCTCTCATCTGTTGTGCAACATTTTCCAATATTCACTAGCTTAGGGTCATTAGGACTCCCAATATCAATCTTATCATACTCAGCTGATTGTTGAGGTCCAGTGGAAGCTCTAGATTTCACATACCTGTCATGTTTATCAAATAGTTCCTCCAAACTCACCAACCCTTTAGGAATCTTGTTTCCTTTGAGATTGATGCATCCATCTTGATCTGTTTCTTTCCCTTGGGTGACTGTTTTGTCAATGGACACACTTTCACGAGGCAGGTTGTCACTTCCCTCAAAATACAGTTGTTCGAAATTACCCTTGAGTTCCAGGAAGGAAAGCAAATGTTGATCATCATTGAAAACTTTCCAGTTATTGGTATTATCAGGTACACTAGGCCGATGGACCATCTCAATGGTGAACTTATCCTGAGAGAAGTCAGGATGAGGAATCAGTAGTGACCCTGAGACTGCCAACGAATCAGCCCTGCTGTTCTTCTCTCTAGGTATTGCTTCAATGGAGAAAGCATCAAGGAATTCAATGGAATCCCAAACCTAATTCCGGTAATGCTTCAGCCTCCCATTTTTTACTTGAAAAAGGCTTCTGACTTGCTTTACAATCAATTCTGCATCACCACGAGCCAGAAGATTCTTTACACCTTGTTCTTTGGCCACTTGCAATCCAAGAATGAGAGCCTCATACTCTGCTGTATTATTAGTATTTTCGAACTGCAATTTAAATGAAAAAGGATGAAGGCATACCTTCAGGTGACACCAGTAGAACACCAGCTCCAGAACCAGCTGAGGAACAACTTCCATCAAATTCTAAAATCCAAACACCATTAGGATCTTTAGGTGACACTCTGGGAAGTTGGATTTCATCAGGGGACATAATCATGTAATTGCCATGACCCATATCCTCATAGAGTATTTGTGCTTTAGGATCATCCGTTTTTTTGCACAATATACTCAGATTGCTTCTCAGGCATCAAATTCTTCATGTGTCCATTAACAGGTATGAGTGCATGCGACCAGTCCATTTGGATTTCCCCACCCACATATTTGCAGAAGTTCCTACTTAGCAACATCCCGTATGAAGGAGGGATATCTGCTACTAAGATGGTAGCCAACACTTTCTTTTCAGGCAAGGTAGCAAAAGCCACTTGTGCATATTTAATTCTTCCGACCAGGGGCACTTCTTTACTCTCCATGGAGTAACAAGATCCATAAGTGCATGTGAGGGTCAGGCCTAAAGCATGAGATACTTTAGCAGGCATCACGTTATCTGAGGCTCCTGAGTCAATGACACAATTACTGAGCCTATGACCAGCTATAAGAAGTGTTACATAAAATGGTTTAATTTTGTCACCAGGCGAGGTGACAGCAACTACCAGACTAGGCTGTGGTGTAGAAGAAGGAGTAGGTAAAAGGCCTTTAGAAGTGGTTTTGGAATGGGAATTAACAAATTGAATCATTTTGGAAAAATATTTGGGATGAGTTTGATAATATTCGGCTTCTGAGATTTGAACGTTAGTCTTTTTCAGATGATCAATAATATCAAAAGACCCAGAAGTGGACGGGCCATCATCATTTGAAATTCTAGGCTTATCAACTTTAGGAGAAAAAGAAGGAACTTTGCTAGGAGGATTGACAGGACTCACCTTTGGTGTAGATGAAGTGGGGATAGGAGATCCTCTTTTTGCAATTACAGGGATAGTTTGCGGCTGCTCCTTAGATTTCTTTATGGGCTGTGTCACCTTCTCCCTCTGATTTGTCTGTTCTCGAGTCATGACAGCAAATGATTCACTATTCATGTCTGCTACCACTTCATCATAATCATCTCCATCATCAATGCCCTCAGTGGCGAAGAAATTAACCCGAGATCCCTCAAGTTCCTCTTCCTCATCATCAAATTCCTCCACAAACTCCTTGCAAGCTTCATTATCCTCATCATCATCTGGTTCTTCAACCTCACAGGTTGCATTCACAGGAACTTTAACAGGAGGTCCTTCAAGTGCTAGTCTTGTTTGAGAAGCAGGAAAATGATTTTTGGGCTGAAAATTCCTTCTTGGAACATCTGCATAAGGGGCATGCTGAGCTAATTGTTTCTTTATAGCAATGAGATCATTTGCAAGCTTTTGGACTAACGGATCAGTATTAGGTCCAGGAGTGGAGGAGGAGGAAGCAACAGACTTAGATTTGGAAGGGTCTCTCCTCAACTTCCCTGACATGATCAGATCATCCTCGACACTAACAACAAGAGTTTGGTCTTCCACCAATGTTGTGAGATTAGCCCTTCTCAGCGCATAACTGACTTCAGACGATTGGGCATTTAAGAAGAAACATTTTCGGATTTGATCAACAGGTCGAGTATTTACAGGAATTTTGTGGATCAATCTGTTGAATCGGGCCACAAATTCTCTCATGGGTTCTGATGAATCTTTCTTTATCTAAGAATTTTGGGCAAGCAAGGCATGCACATATTCTGCTGGTTTGAAACGGTTTTCAAACTGAGTTCTCATTGTGTCCCAGTCGGTGATAGCGCCATCCGGAAGGTGGTAGAACCAATCAGCAGCATTATCTTGTAACGTCTCAACGAACAGCCTTACGGAGACGTCTTCATGTTCGACTCCCAGAACTCCACATGCAACAATGAAGGCTGCGATGTGTTCATCAGGATGCACTTTTCCATCGCCTTTGAATTTGGGGAAGTTCTTCCGGTTACCTCTGGGTAACTCATGCAAAGGCTGAGGAAGAGTAAGGGGCCCGACACGATGACCCCATGGTAATGGCGCCGCCATTCTTTGAAAAATGGCTTGGAGAGGAACTGCAACACCGGCAAGAATCAAAGCTCGTAGATTAGGGCTAGCTGGCTCTGAAGGAGTACCGCCCGTAGGAATTCTATTTTGAGCAGGTGGAGTGCTTGTCGAACGAGTTCTTCTATTTCTTGTTGAAGGAAAAGGAAAACCCTGCTGCTCCAAAATCTGGAACTGAGAATCTTCAATACCAAGGGTCCTTCTCCCTCGAGTAAAACACGGAGTCGCGAGATCAAAAGATGATCAAAAATTACAGAACTGGAATATGATTTTCCCCAGCGAAGTCTCCAAAAACTGTTGGTCGTCAAATAGGACTTTTAAGAAGAGCAACAGTCAGGGGACAAGAAGTCCCTCCTCTTTAATGGGAGAGGTTCCCTTATTCAGAAACAAACTTATTTACAAATGTACAAGACATGATTTGTTGGTTAAACTTGGATATCACGAAAGTGTTTTCTATGAAGATCATCAATTACAAAAGGACTGAGGAAATGAGAGTACGGGAAAGAGCAGAAAGGCAACATGCAGAATTATAGATATCAGAGTAATTCTTTATGTATACAAAAGTCACAGTGAATTAAAACAAAATCATTTGTATCGAATAAATAAGATGAAATTTAAAGACACAAAGTTCTATAAATAACATCCACTTAGAACACAAAGTTTCTTAACATAACACAGATTCATTAATAAAGGACACAAAGTTCCTTCTTGGTTATACAAGATCACCGTGCTTGCAAAGTTGAAGAGTATGCAATCGGTAAGACTAAAGAACTTGAGACAAATGATCTTCACAAAGAAAATAAATGAAAGCTTAGGAATAACAGAGATCAGATAGACAAAGAATGGAAAAGTCCTTCTGTATTGATTTCTTTATAATCTATTTACACTTTTCAGAAAATAAGCCAAGTTCTTCCTCCTCAAAATGGCGTGGAAAGGCCATTATATAGCTTGCAAATCAGTTACTCTTTGTAACTACTTCTTTTAACTAAGAATAGTTAAGGATTGCCAATCGCAATACCTCAACTTATTACAATGAATCCGAGAAAAAGAATTAGAAAAGAAGAGAAGAATAAGGAGAAGAAGACAGGTGGTCAGCTACTGAGAGGGACCCACTGACTTCAAAATCCACTTCCTGAACTTCTTTAACGCCTCAGCTATGTCTCTACCACGAGGGACTGACGTGTTGGTCAGTAGACTGAGTCCAAAATCCAAGACACTTGTCCATCTCTTTATCAAACTCGACATGAGTATGATAATTTTTGTTTGCTTCTTCAATGGCAGATTGCAGAGAACAAATCTCCTTCATTTTCTCCTTTGAGATGGAACTTTCCATGAATAAGTTATCTTTGACAAAAGCTCTGAATTGAGCTTTGATTTCTTGCAAGGAAAGGAGTACACCAGAAGTTTCATCTTGAAGATGGCAGTGTATATCTTTGAAAGCGGAGACAACCAGTGTCTTGAAAGCTTCATCCTTCTGCCAACTGTTCTTTAGCTCTCCCAAAGCCTCCTCCAAGACTTTGATCTTCCATTCCACGCTGTAAACCCATGATTTTGATAGATTATCCTTTGCATCATCAAAAACCTTATTTGCTAGTAAGATGTTCTCATCTGCATGTCCCATAAGGCAGAGGTCTATTATGCAACTACTCTAGAGCTTGAGCTCTTTATCCATGATCCCAAGAGTAGAGGAGAACTTCTGTTGCAAATTGCCCACTTTTCCATGGAGTTTGAAAGCTTCATCGATGAAGTTTAACCCTGCAACAAGCATATCATCCACCATGGCTTCCATAGCTCTGCCATAGACGGAATACTTGTGCATGTCTTTGATACTTTGCACTTCATCTTGGCTCAAAATTACAGGTGGTGGAAGAGTGGTCAATGGAGTAGGGTCCAGAACCTTGTCTTTAGAAAAAAGAGACTTGATGAAACCTGTGAGAATTTGGGCCTGTTCTTCCAACTGTTCAATAGTTTGTTGCCCTTTCTCTACCCTTCCAATGACTCTTGTGATTGTTTGCTGAAGGTTGTGGATCTCACCTTCAGGAGTAGACTCCCCCATTGGAATTCTTGAAAGCTCCAAGTCAGATGCCAGCAAGTCTGATTATGATTTGTCTACTGTAGGCTTAGCAATCTCCAGGAATTGCTGACCTTGAACATCAGACACTATTCTGGAGGTGACTTTGGCTTTCTTGGCACGAGAAGGAGTAGTGCCCAACATGGCTGCCACGGCATCAAAATTTGGCCCTGAGCTCCGAGAGGAATATTTCCTCTTTCTACTGTCAACAAAAGGTTGAACCCATGCAAAAGAGGAAGATGAAGCAGCAGGAGGGGCAAGAGGACCAAGAGACATGGAGCTCATGACACTCAAGGTTTGCACAGCTGTTGCCTCAAGTTGAGATGTGAGTGGGGCGCTGGAGACAATCACTGCAGAGGAATCAATAGCACATGGAAGTACAGTGCTCTGTACTTCCTTATCTTGATCTGTTGGATCTTCAGGAGCATCTGCAGGTGCTGGTACTTCACTTTCTTCACTTCCACTGAGAACAATGATGTTCTCCGGTCCCATAGGCACTTCTACCTACTTTCTTTGAGGATCATTTTCCACAGGCTCCTTCTTAACCTCCTTGAGTTTCTTCTGGTACACTTGAGTGGATGAGGTAGGAGGGGTCTTCACTGGTGTTTCTGCCCTTGGAATATATGCTTCTCTTCTTGGTGTCGAAGCATCCTTAGAAGAGGATTCTCCTGAATGCCTCTTGAACTCTTAAACTTTCCTGTCAAACCAGACCTTAGTCCTGACTAAGACTGGAGCAATGATCTCAGCTAGATCATTCCTCTCTTTCCGGTTCCAATCCAGGTCCTCCAAAGGAGTGTGCTTAACCACATTTTCATACTCATACGAGTATAGATCAGAGTTTTCATCCTGGAGACCTTCAGGAACTTGATACAGACCGAGTTCTTGGATCAGTGGCAGAGAGAACCTGCCATAATGTCTTCTCCTGGCCTCAAAATCATCTGCACAGTCAGCCCAGTAGTCTTCTGTATCTGCCCTATGATGGTAGATTATCTTGATGTTCTGTTCAATGAACTTCTTCAAGTCGAAGCAGGTCCTTGGCTTGAAGAAATGAACGGTGATAGGGACCAGGGTTCTCTCTATGTTCTGAGCATCCAGGGCTGTTTTGCAAGTGTAGTTTCCCAGAGAGATGGGAAAGTGCAAGCCAGAAATCTTCTTATCTCTGCAAGTTCTGTGTAACTTGTCTAGTTGCCTGCATATTTCTATCAAGGCCATTTTATCATTGCAGAACATGGGCAGTCTCAGAGGGGTGCCCTCATAGCCGGCGAGCCTGATATAAGAGAATTTCCTGAACTGGATGAAGTAAGCACCGTAGTGCGATATTAGAGTCATAGCTTCATCTGAAAATCTCCTGGCAGTGTGTCCTTCGAGCAATCTGACCACGTACATGGTAAAAGCATCATTGACCCTTCTGAAATTACGATTGCTGGTCTCCAAGGTGAACTGCGGGCAGTAGGCATATACTGGATCGTCTTTGTGTGCATCTATATAAGAAAAACCGAACCACTTCCTTAATGCTGCCAGAGTGTACATCAGGTACGAAGTCATATAGAATTTCTTCATTTTCCGCTTGTTGGACAACTACTCTTCCAAATTCATACTAATTATCTCCACCTAGCTGATATTCTGTGTTCCCTCGTACACCATGCTGATGAGCGGGCACATCCAGAAGTGAAATTCGTTGGTAGAGGGCAAACCCATAACCTGAGCTAGCAGAATTATGAATTCAGATAATTATTCATTGAAATCTTCCCGTAAAAGGGTTTTGGTCAGACGAGAAGCTCCTTTCTTAGGGTTCTTCAACCAGGACTTCGCCACTCGTGCCTTATATTTGTCACTGTCTTGGTTGAACATGGCCTGTGCTTGATCCCGGGAAACGACTATGGCATTATCCATCTCTGGAATCCTCAGAGCAGTGCTAATGGCGGTAGCATCCAGTTTGGCGATGAGTTCCCCGTGCATATTGGTCAATTCACTGGAAACAGGGTCGAAGTGAGCTCTGCACGAAAGCACGGTATCAGCACACTGTACCGATATCGGGAAACCGCCAGCAAAGCCAAACCGCTATCGTGAATCATTTGTGCCATTGGTGTAGGGTTTGCGTCTGCCATCCTCGCCCAAAAATCACCGAAGTCGAGATGTCGAGCTTCACTGTCCCCAATATTGGGAACGGCAGACTCTAGTGACGAAATTTGTTCCTGTCCCTGGAATTTGATCTTCATATTGGTATTATCAGAGACAGAGAATTGCAATCTAGACTGGGGAAGAAATTGCATTAGGGAACGGGTATGTGCGCAGGAAATTAGATTGTGGGGTTCGGGTAAAAGATAGCAAGGAAGCAGTGTGAAAAATGCAAAAGGGGGTCTGCCCGTTATATAGCCGTTTTGGAGAGAGAAAGGAAATCAATGCGCATTAAATTCATATCTACCAATTTGACAAGCAACATATTCAGGTAGAGCGGGAAAAACTAAGTATGAATGGCACTTGGTTCACTTGGGACATGTGAGACGCGAATGCGCGAAACACGAGGCTCAGCCGGTTCGGCCGAAGCAGGGAGAAGACGCACAAATGCATTTCGGGACATTTGGGACGAAAACGCGCGAAGGACGCGGTTCGGGTGTTTCGGCCGAAAATGGAACAAAGAACGCACTTTTGAACTTGGGACAGTTGGGACCAAAAGTTCCGGAGTACGCGAATCGGCCGGTTCGAGCGAAAAATGTTACAATAGGTCCGGAGAACTTGGGACATTTGAGACGAAAAATTGGAACGTCACACAATGAAGTACGCGGTTCGGATGTTTCGGCTGAAAATGGAACAACTTGCACAATTTGACTTGGGACATTTGGGACATGAAAGTGTGAAGTATGCGGTTCGGGTGTTTTGACCGAAAATGGAACAGAGCGCGCTTTTGAAATTGGGACAGTTGGGACCAAAAGTTCCGACGGGCCCGAAAATGGAACAACTTCGGGGATTTCGGTCGATCGGGGAACAGAACGCACTTTTGAACTTGGGACAGTTGGGACCAAAAGTACCGACAGGCCCGAAAATCACACAAAATGACCCAAAATCACACAAAATGACCCAAAAACGTAGATTTTCTCAATCTCACGACTTCAGTACATTAGAGAAGACACTTAAACTCAAAATTTTGAAATTTTTTTACTTTCATCATAGCAGGGAATTTTGAGTGGACAACACTACCAAAAGGAATTTTCACTTTGGATTCCATATTTAATCCTAATGATCAATTTAGGAAGGAGAAAGAAAACATCCAAGTCAAGGGAGAAGATTTAGTGCCCATCTCGGTGGGAGAAGGCAAATCACTTCAAATTGGTAAAGTGGCAACCAAGCAAGAAAGGTATGAGTTCATGAAACTTTGCCAAGAGTTCTCAGATATATTTTCTTGGAGCTATGAATACTTGAGAGGTTTCAATCCCAAACTAGCTCAACACACAATTGAATTAGATCCAAGTGCTAAACCCATATGGAAAAAACAAAGACAGGTCAACCCACACATGGAGCCTCTCATGAAGAAGGAATTGAATAAGATAATAGAGGCAAGTATCATAGTTCCCATCAAGCATTCAAGATGGGTTGCAAACTTGGTTCTAGATAGAAAGAAGAGTGGATAAATCAGATTGTGTGTAGACTTTAGAGATTTGAATAGAGCATCCCTCAAGGATCATTACCCACTTTCTTCTATGGAGAAGATTTTGCAGGTAATTGTTGGCTCTAAGAGGTTTTTATTGCTAGATGGTTATTCTGGTTATAATTAGATCATGGTAAAGGAGGATGATCAGTTCAAAATAGCCTTCACCACCAAATGGGGAATGTACGTACCCAAAATTGTAGGGTACTGCACCGTCGGAACAATGTAACACGTACCCCAATGATGATACATGTCTCCTCGCAAGGTGTTCAGGATCCGAAAAAGCTCTCTAAGTATGCGTTATCATCCCGCATGCCCCGCTTAGCCCCCGTGTGCTTTTTTTCTCTTTTCCCCTCTTTTCTTGGCCTTTTTCTCGTCAGTTACGAAACTGCTGCCTTGCCTGGGTGGTAGTCTCGTGACCGTTGCCCTAAGCAGGGCGGTGGTCCTGTAACTGCAACCCTGTTCAGGGCAGCAGTCCTTTACGCATTTTCTAGAATGCTCTTTTAACACGACTCACATAAATTTCAACGATTCACTAGCTTTTTTTGACCGCCATAAGCTTGCATTAATGATTCTGGTTCCATGGAATAGTGTTTTTCCATTGTTTATAGTTTAAGAGTTCTATTTAGTTTTTACCTTGGGTAAATGCAAATGCTATAAATAGTTGGCTTGTGCTCAAGCAAATGGCCCCTCAAATTTGCCTCTGAATTTCTCATTGCAATAGATTAGTCTTTTATTTTTCTTAGAATTCTTAGTTTCTTTCATTGCATGCCTAGTTAGTGTTGTTTTGCTGTTAGGAAGCCACATATCCATCTTGTGTAAATGTTGTCGATATTTTATCCAATCCATTAGAGTAAAATAGTTTGTTTTCAATAGGAAGCCATTAAAGTTGCGGTTTTTGTTCTTCAAACAAGATAGTTTCAGGTTCTAGACATTTTATGTTGCATGACTCGCAATAAATCCCTCTAGGAATTACATAAGCCAAGCTCTGTACTCTTGCGCTATCCCTCTCCTACTCGCATTGTATTCAGTCTATATCCTAAGCTACCTTTGTCCGAATATCTACTTCTGTTGATGCTAGCATTATATGCTTTTTTGAGGAGATCACACTCAGGGGACATAGCCACACACACTATCAGATTCGCCACAGTTTTGTAGAATCCAGGTTCTAGCTTTCAAAGTTCTAATTAGAATTGTATCAAATAGAGTAGTTAATTGCTTTGTTTCAGTCAATCTTACTTTTGATATTGCCAGGGAAGCTGTGGGGATTGATAGTTTCTGAGAAACTATGATTCTTTCCTCACTTATGAGGTAGGATCAAGATTCTTTCAAATAGATTAGATCAGTTATTTCATTGTTTAGAATAGATTTACAACTACACAGGAAAGTATTTATACTTGGTTACTTTGTTTGTTTTAAAATTCAACACTAGGTTAATTGTCAATTTATGGATATATTAAAATAGTTTCTCTTTCAAATTCATTTAAAATTCATCAGAAAATAAAAAAATAGAGAAATCATATATGCTATAGATGTACTTAACGTAGTTAAATTTCACTTTGCTGCAGTTATTTTTCATTTTTGCTTTTGTATGACAATCACAGGACCTAGGGAGCCCAGAGAATACATATTCAAGCCAATCATGCCCCAACCCAATATCATCACAGCAATAACTGATATAGATCAAAATCTTAGAATCCAAGTCTTCTGAACAACGGTAAAAATACAACAAATTGATTCCCAGTTAAGCGGGTTAAACATAGAAGACGACAAAGTGCATACATTTTGGTCGAATCAACCAAACTACATATTACCCTAGATTCATATCTGCATGACTATAGAAGTGTTTGAAAGAGAGCGGACATTTAGTTTTGATCCTTTGGTTCCACAGCTAGATGCAGGAGACACTCTCACAGATATAGATACCAGCTTAAGAATTCAGGTTGCACGAACACCTGTAAGATATTCATAGAAGATCACACAATTATTGATTCTAAATATAGAAGCTGAGAAAGCATACGATTACTGGATACTAGGGATTAGGGACTAATTCCATATATGACCATAGCAGGACCATAACAAATACGAATCTACAGTTGTGACCCACAAATCCCACAGCCCAACGAGCCCATAGGTGAATCAGACATATATGCTAGCCTACGTACACTAGTATTCAGATCTACTCCACTTCCACCTATCATCATCGAATAGTTATCCTTATTGGACATAGCAGCTAACAAAGCTAAGGATTTCTAGACTAGGCCAGAGAATCACCCATAGAGTCAATTATATTTATCATTCATCCTATGACCTTATCGGGAGACATACATGAAACTATCCCAGGACATTTTCCACGTATTCCACAAGCTATAGACCGAATCATGCCAGAGCTCGATATTGATTGGAGCCTTCGAGTAGTCATCCTTGCTGATCGATCTATCACACCAGTTCAAGTTAGGAGGGCCTTCTTTGCCTTAGATTCACAATTTACACTAGTGCGTATTGAAGACATTAGATTGCCTAACTATTTTGTCTACATCCCACACATATTCCATCCCCACTGGCTATCTCAGCACAAACTTGGGAGGTCGGGTGCGAGGAAGAGTTACTTGTAGATTCCCAAGCTCGCTTGTCACTTTTCCGTCGTACAAAATTGGTGAACCTGACGTGAACTTTCTACTTTCTGCTCTGGAGTCAGATTTCTACTAGTTATTTTAAATTAAACAACTCTTTCATCTTTATTACCTCATCAGATTTCACCATCACCTTCGCTCCTTCCCATTATTCTACGGGTATTCATATACCCCCCGAATATGTCATGATTTGATGCATATGGTAGACCCCTTTTAGGTCTTGAGGCATACTACGCCCAACAGAATAAACAATCATCACCCTCACTCTCAGTATGGGGTGACAACTACTCAACTAACCAGTTGTCAACACAAACTCTGAAGATCAGATATACCTCATCCCTCCAAACAAAGGAGCTAGATCAGTTCGCTCAAACATGGCAAATAGAGCCTTCAGGCTCGAACAATATGATGCTCACAGGAGAATCAATTTCGTCTCCTCAGGTACTACTTAGACCACAAATTAGTAGACAATCAGACTCATACCTGGGTTTAGATGACGAGCATTCGGTATGTTATGCCAGTGTAACAACCCCATTTTAAAACACCAGAACAAGGGAATTTTTTTTTTTTTTTTGTATAACGTTCTCAGTATGAATTATAAAATTCAAACACGCGTTTAAGTTTTAATAATTGTTCTCTACCCAAACAACACAGTTTGGATCATACAATTTCTTTTTAAAACGAATGTTCCCTATTCACATATTTACAGTATGGAACACACATTCAATTCCATTCAATCTCATAACAGATTCTATATGCTGCTGTAAATGACTCGATGAACTGCTGATCTTCCATTTTCATGGCTCGGGTTTCAACGATCCTTCATTTCATGACTCGGCAACAACCGATCCTTCATGTACATGACTCGGCAACAACCGATCCTTCATGTTTGTTTATGCATAGTATATTTTATATACTTGTTCTCATAACCTTCCCCGGTTATCGAAGTGATCCATTTAAGAATCCTATCTGAATATCTGTTACTGATATTCATCTGACATCCTGCATCTTAAATTAAGTGATAAGGACAACACAACCAACAATTGCGATACTTTGGCCAAATATTTTCACATGCTTTACATGATCATATTCCTGAATGTGATACACATCTACGGAATACGTCCTTCACTTCACTTCACCTGTTATCTAGAATGGTCTTTCCTGGTTCCCTCCAGTCCTCATCGTTTAAGTTCCATTTTAAACTTTCGATTCCAGCCAGTAATATGAGCGGGTATAGGAAGGCACTCCTAGTAACTGAAGATACACAGACATACGGTGTCATTACCCCACGACTCCGTGTGTCTGATTATCTTTAGTATTCCAGAGTCACTCCGTATACCAAATCATACGCTATCTCCACCCCAGCTAAGATCTACACTTTCAGCCTATGTATTCCCAATGTTTTAATTCGGGAGGGCATTGCTATATGTCAGCTGCAACATTGTGTCATCATGAAGACCCCATCTTCATGAAGACACTTTGCTGTAGCTGGCATATGCCAATGTCCTGCAGAATTCCTCCCATCGAGAATTCACATCCTGCCCAAGTGACTTAGCTACGAGTTAATAGTTAAAGCAATTTTCAGCATCCACGCTGATCCCTTGATTCTCGTTTTCGTTGTAGTTGTATATAACTAAAAGGGACTAAACTGTCCATTAGTTCGTTATGTATCGTCTCCTTCGTATCAAAGGGCTACATTTCCTTACTTGGTTTATTTCTTAATCATTAGATTAAGCAGTCCGTACTGACGGACATAATAAGTTTAACCTATTAAACTTAACCAAGATGTTTCCAACTGCAACTTATTTCATAATATTAACTTATTAGACGTCATTCAAACGAGGTCTAAACTTCAAGAAATGAACTCATTTGTTTCCCCTTAACGTTATATAGTTAAGGATCATTAGTTATGGATATATGTATCCTATAACCTTTATTCTGAATTTTATCAAACGGGATCATTAATGAGGTTCGAAAACGAAGTTCGAATACTCCCAATTTAAATTGATATTCCTTAGCTCCTAAGCTAATCCTGAATACCCTCTGATTATAAAATCATATTCTTCTTAATCCTTTTTAATGTCAATTCAAAATTCATCTTTATCCAAGTATGAATTAATTGCATTGTTCAACTTAAAGGTTGTATTTAAGTAAGAATAGATATCAGTTTCAATTCAGCATCCATCCAAGGACTATGAAACAATTCCTAATCAAGAATTAACATCTTATTCCCAATTTATATAACAATATCAAACTGATATAATTATTGAAAATATCACACTTGTAACTGTATTCAATATTTCAAGTCATAATTTGTACATTTGCCAATCCAACTGATTGGGTATAGTTTATACAAAGCATCCATACAACTCATGGACAGAAGAATATATTTTCTTCGTTCACAATCCCTCAAAGAGGAATAAAAGCATCAGTTATAATTTAATTTACATTTAATCAAGAGGCATCAGAAAATAGCCAATTCTTCATTCTAATCAAATTCCATCTGCAAAATGAATTGCACGGATCAGTTCAATGAACTGAGCACATTAAGCACTTATCCTTAAAATAAGATGCTTAAACTAACTGTTTCAATAAAAGAACCCTGCTTTTATGAAACAACAACAAAACATCAATCTCGAAAAGCAAAAAAGAGAGATCAGCATAACCACTAAACTATCAAAATATCATCACAACCAGCCAAGGAACTGCTGTCCCGTTTCCACATAATCATTGCAAGTATCAATTTACAAAATTTGTAAAGTTAGGAATTCAAGTAGCTTGCTGCCTATACAGCATACAGTTATCTTTTCCACGCCTTTCATTAATAACAAATGCAAAGGATGAAACTAACTGAATATAAATCCATTACTTCCCTTTCCGTTCATGAAGCACATTAATTTTAAAGCATTCAAGTACAACAAGAAATCGAACAACAATGCATATAGTAGCTCCCATTCTAAGCACTATAAAATTCATCATTCACGAATTCCAGAATTCCAACTAAATGAAAGAGAAAGATCATTTTTCTAAAACATTCGTTCATATCTCTATTTCTTCCACATGACTGTCCTAACAGTGGAATCCAAACAAAATTCAATTCGAGATAACAGTTCAGAGTGAAACTTACAAAATCCACTCGTAATTCACTTTCTGGCAGCAAGAATAATTTCATTTATTTCCAGTTCATATGAATGCCAAATAGGTTAGTAAGACATTATATTTATCGTTGAGCAAGCCATATCAATATGTATACTAGGCATTTACTATACTAGAAGGTTCCATACTTCTTTCACTGTATAGTTAACCAAACAACCAGTTATACATCATGCAGTCAATAAACCACATAAATTCATAATCCTATGAACTTATCCCATTCAAATAACATATTATTCATTGCTATTACCTACAGCAATTCCAAGATTAAGACACAATCACCAAAACAATTCGATCTTAAATGACCGATCAGCATTAATAAACACAGCCAATCATCATACTTTCCTAGCAAGAAACATTATATTTCTCTATGAGTTCAGAAGGAAAAACTATTCCTTTTTCCAACTCTCACGAACATTCATATAAAATTTTAATGTCCATTCCTTTAAAATATAAGATACCATTTCTTCATAATCCGAAATAGCAAAGGGAGAGAGAAGTATTATCCCTTTTAGGCAAGAAAAGAAATGAAAAGCCAAAAAATGTTGTCTTTTCTTTCCCCAAGGCCATTCGTATGCTTATAAAGAAAACAATGTTGTATTCATAATAATCAACACAGCAGAGAGAGAGAAAGAAATTATTTCCTTTTCAAAAGAAGTTTCAGTATAGAACGACCTTAAACTTCTCATACATCCTGTACCACCATATCACGAAAGACCATATGACAAGAGCATTATCATAGTGGTGAAAACAACCATACAGTCTACCAGTTCAGGATATAAAACTCTAAACAGTGAATACCCATTCCATGAAGCTTCAAAAGAAATGATATTCCTTTTAAATCCGAACAGCATATAGCAAACAAAAAGATCTCATTTCCTTCAATGAAACTTCAGTACAGAAACAACGCCAAGCCACTCACACATCCTTCACCATTTTATCTCAAAAGTTCATGTGACAAAAAACAATCACACAACAATAAAACAATTCACACTGCCTGTACTGTTCATATTAAACATCTTACGGAAAAGAATCCGTTTCAACTTCCATTCAACATCAACCACCAGCACGACAGGAGGGTAATTCATTTGAGAATTACAAAGACAGACAACTCAATAATCAAGACAGTGTTCATATTATTTCCAAAGTGACTGAAAAAGTCAACGGAACCCAAATCATAACAAAATAACTCGACTGTATTTCCATTTCTATTTTTCATGCAAGGGCAGTTCCTAATACAACAGCAAGAAATGATTGCACAGAAGAAGAACAACGCACAAATCCTGTTTCAATGCATACAACATGTACAACGAAAGAAAATGTCTATTTCATTCCACAATACGGTCAGCAACCACGACAGTAATTCATATTCCAACTCGACTCAAGCAGCAACACATCAAGACCGAGCAACCAGAAGCAATTAAGCTTATCATTTCCCAAAGAAGAAGCAAGAACCAACAAAATCCATTTCCAAAACAACTCAATAACAATCATGCAATCCCAACCCAAGAGAAGGGTTGTTTTAATGAAACATTTAATCAAAGCAAGGATTTTAAAGAGAGGGGCTTAACATGCCTGTATTCTCTCTTCCAAAATCGAAGAAAACATTGTTTGCCGCGTTTTTCTTCCACAATGGCAACACAATATTCCCAGCACTTTCTTCCTTCTTTTGGCTGATCAACGGCCTCAAAACTTCCAAGAAAATGCCAAATGCAAGAGCTGGTTCGACCGAACCAGGTCAGAGAAACCAAATGCAGAGCAACTTTACAAAAGCTCGAACCAACAAAAATGAAAATCAATTTTTCCTCATGCTGTTTCCAAGGCAAGCTGGCCGCGAGGACCCAAAAACAATTAATGCATTAAAGGCTTGCCTTTCTCCTTATTTTCCACGCCACCTCCACTTGGGTTGGCAAGTCTCCAATTTTCAAATTTTTTCCATGCAAATGAATTTAGCCATACATCCAAATGGATACCTCTATTTCCTACCTGCCCCGCGAAAACTGGCGCCGTCCCCGAAGGGTCAGTTCATAAATGCCAATGAATGCCTCCTACCCATCCTTATCCTTTTCTTCCCAAGGGTCTGCGTACCCCTTTAGCTTAGGATTAGTTTTAGGTTACATAGTTCATTCGACTTAGGTCTTAATTAGACCTTAGGTTTTAGAATTTAGATTTATTTTCCTTTCTTTTTTTTTTGTAATTTAAAAATCCACTTAGGATAGTAGTGTAGGATGTATGTTAGGCCTTAGGGTTATTTTAGGTTTAATTCACACTAACCACTAACACTAACAACTTCCATCCAGCCCCTTACTAACACCCACGTTAACGCAGAGCAGGACGTTCTGTCCTTCAGATTTCATGCCAAGACCACCCGTGTCTAGGCGTTTCTCGCCCCACGAGGTCCCGAATTCGACAGTACAGGGTTCAAGAATCGAACCCCTGTCGTTGGCATTTTCATGCTAGCTATTCACACCTGTAATCAGGCGCTGCACGCTTATAATAATCCTAGTCCAGTTCAAGTGTGAATTAACATAGAAAACACAAGAGGACCTCAGTATACTTGAATCAATGGAATTGATTCAGGGTATGCTGTCAATCAGCACAAGAGCAAGAAATTATATGACAATCTGTCATCACATCAGCAAACACACAAGTACAATGTTCGTTGTCCCATGCAATAAATCACAGTATGCAAGAATCCAAATTAGCAACACATTCTCTTAAGATCAAAACATATCTTAACATGTTTGCTTTCATTCCAAAATCTATAACAGTATGTAAAACATTCACCAAGTTAACATACAAAATCAGAGTGTTACATCCAGGAATGAACAACATTCTCGAAGTATGTACCCACCTATAGGAGGTTTACAAACACAACCTGAGGTCTCTTTTCAAGAAAATACCTCCATGCCACTACATATAGGAAATACCCTCGGGGAAACTTGGTAGGGAAGTGATCAATTCATAGCAGGATATCACATGCATGTACAACACCATGATATACAACAGACACCGCTAAGGAAAAACACCGTGACTTCACCAAATGAAGTCATTTCAACGTTAGTAGAAAAAGTGAGAGGGTTAGAACTTGCCCAAGAAAATCACCATTCTCAACTCATATAGGCAGGAAATTCCAAACCTAGCCAAATAGACCTCCTCATAGGAATAGGTATGTTAGGAATCCTCAGTATTCACAACAAACCCCAACTAGACCCACCATCCCTAACACCGCTCCTCCCAGTCTAGTGCAAAGTAATCCCTTCCTAGATAATACCCTGTCATACTTAAATATGTACTCCAAATCACCACAAGGGGATATGTTCTCCTCTCCCGATATTTTTCCTCAACCACAAGGGTTCCCTTATGCTCTTACCAATGCCTATGCAATGCCATATCAACAATCCATTCCACCGCCGCTCCCTCAGCAAGCACCATCAATGGTCGAAACCTATGCGATAGGGACATATTCAGAATACTTGAAAGAACCCTTAGATTTCACCATACAAAGCATCATGCTTCCAAGACCTCTTCCTGATTTGCCCAAATACAAAGGTGAGGGAGATCCAAACACACATATCAAAGCTTACACTACAGCCATCTGAGAACTACTCCCATGGGATGGGGTTATTGCTAAAATATTCCCCAAAACTTTGGAGGGCATCACTCTCGATTGGTATTATAGAATACCTGAGGCTTCCATCCATTCATTCAAGGCCTTTGACATGAACAAACTATTAAGGATAGGAATTAAGGAATTCTTGCACATTAAGAAAGAACACAATGAATCTGTCGCCCATTTCATCCAGAGGTGGCACACAGTTCTCTATTCTTCGGCAAGTGCTCCGAACATGGATCAGATGGAACTATGTGATCTATTCCTTCATTCTCTCAGCAGAGAGGTGAAAGAAGAAGTCCAGAATTTCCCGCTAAGAACTTATGATGAAGTACTTGAGAGTGCTCTCCGAATATATCAAGAAACAGTTGATAGTGGTCACAAGACATGTGGAGAAAACGGGAGGTTAATCACCTCCAACCAAAACACTAAAACTTATCCTACTATCATGAATGTCAATCAAGGACCTAAAATCCTTAAAAAAATCATGGAGTGACGATGGATGGAGTAACCAATCAGGATAGAAAGGTAAATGTTGTGAATACTCTACCACAAATAAACAATCAACGAAACAATAGCTTTACTCCAACAATCAATACAGTGGATTTTAATCATCCAAAACAACAACAACAACAATGGGGAAGCCCTACACGGGATCCAAATCAAAGTTCAACTAGGTATTAAAACCAGAATTCAAACCAAAAACAACAAACGCAAAACTTTAATAGGCAACGGTTTGATCAAATTTTTAGGCCACAATATACACCGAGCCAACAAACTAGGAATTACAATCCTAACTCCTATTGTGGTTTTCACAAAATCCAAGGCCATGACACTAGAACATGCCGTGACTACAATAAATTCATGCAACATTTTCTAGAAGAACAAAGACAACCTTTCATAGATATGTTCTTGGTAGATCCTGCCTCACCAGCACCAAATACTTTTACAGGGGAAGTTTCCCCTCAAAATACACCCCTCAAGATCTTCAATGATCCACTCCCAAATCACAACAATAACAAGTTAAATCCAAATGGGACAAACAAGGGTGTAATTGCAGGAAACAATGATCATGAAGCTTCAACTTTGCTAAATCCATTAGTTGCGCCACAATTAGGAAGTTAGCCACGACCTAAGATAGTCGGTTGAGTGGAGTTAGATGCTGAACTACCCGTCGAAGTTGTAACAAATACATGAGATTATTCCTCTCAACTAAGTCCAAGCTACCCGCTAAAAACAGACAATATCCAACAAGTATTAACAAAACCCGTAGGTGCTTATGATTTAATTAATGACCTAACAAAAAACTTCTCGCACATCTCCTTTTTGGATTTATTAAAGAAATCCCCTACTCATAGGGCTACTCTTTTAGAAGCGTTGGGTTTAGGTCATCTAATTAGCATCACTCCACCTCCCGAAACACAGGTAAATCATATAGACTTTGATGTCCATCCTCCGGGGCAGCCAGATAGGGACACTGAATTCATATTCAAAATAAACAAAATGCCAACAGACGCTGAGATTGCATGCCGAGGTGATCCGGCCTTACACTTGTAAGTGTGGGTCTATAATAATTATGTGAAACGCGTGATGGTTGACGATGGGGCAACAATTAACATAGTCCCTTTTTCTTTTCTTCAAAAGCTAGGGTACGGAGAAACAAATTGTTCCACAACCCGAAATACGCTAAGAGGATATGACAGCCTTAAAGCCACTTCCATTGGAACTATAATACTACCAGTCACCTTAGGACCCAAAACAATCATGACTAAGTTTTATATTATAGATCGAGAAACTAACTATAATATGATCCTCGGACGACCATGGATACACCGTATGAAGGCAATCCCTTCTATGTTGTTTCAAGAAGTAAGATTCTTACACTTAGGAAAGATATTTGTAGCCAAAGGTGATCGAAAACCATTTGATGTACACCTAGCTGACTTAAAGAAAAGACCAGGTGTGCACTCGGAGTTTTAACTCCCAATAAACCAACTTAATAAACCTACCAATGCAAAACCAGAGGAAAAATTGGTACCTACAATAGATCTTGAGACTATGAGCCTAGTCAATATGATCCCAGCCCTCAAGGACGAGGCAAAAATTTTAGAAACAGTATCATTAGGAACTACTACAAAAATCGTTGAATTTCTAGAACATGATCTACCAATGTTCCTACCATTTGATTCTGAAGGTATGGGATATCCCCTAGGTGTTGGTTCTCTTCCAGCAGAGGGTCTCTGCATGGTGGAAGTAGAATGCGCAAACAAAACAAATATCCCAACTTCCATACTCCTAGATAAATATTGGAATCTCCATTTTGATGGAGCTAGATGTCGTTATGGAGCTGGGGCAGGTGTAATCTTTAGTTCCCCCGAGGGAAAAGTCCTACCATTTACCTTTAAACTAAATTTCGAGTGCACAAACAACGGCACTAATTACAAAGCCCTCCTCCTTGGCCTCATTTTAGCCAAGCGGATCGGTGTTAGTAACATCAGGGTGTTAGGAGACTCACAATTGGTAGCAAACCAAGTCTCTGAGATATATGAAACCAAAGCCAAGTACTTATGACTTTACAAAACAGCTGTATTAGATTTAAGCAAAGATTTTGACTTCATATCAATTGAAGAAATCCCGCGAGAACAAAATCTTCTCACCAATTCTATAGCAACCTCGGCATCACGCTTCACTCCAAACAATGAATTCCAAGATACCCATTTCATGGTGTCCCTTCGTACCGAACCATTGGTAATTTTTTTTTGTCAAATTCTCTATTAACAAGCAAGGATGAGAACAAATTTACTATCCTAGACAACGCTGGTAGTGATATGGTAACTCTGAATTACTTAAACACCTATGTGGCATTACATCTCTCCCATCACGTGATAGATTTGTCCTTAATCCCACATTTTTCTTCCTACTTCGGGAATCCCATGATGGAGCTTCCCCCAAAAAAGGAACTTAGCATATACGCAGTCAAAAATGGAGATGATCTGGAACTACCTCCGGCCCAGCCTGAGTTTGAAGAAGGTAACACTTCTTTAATCGAAGAAACAATTGATGTTAACATTGGAATGGAGGATGAACCAAATATCTTAAAACTACGATCCTCGTTAACCCCAGAAGAAGTAGAAATACACACTCGAATCCTCAAGGAACATCAGAAGGCTTTCATATTTAGTTATAAAGAAATGACAGGAGTTACACCGTAAATTGCGGTACATAACCTCGTCACTAAATCAGATGCAAAATTGATTAAACAAAATTTGAGACCAATGAAACCTAAGGTAGCTCTCATGGTGAAAGAAGAAGTAATAAATCTCCTCCAAGTAGGATTCATCAAACCAGTCAATTACTCTCAATGGGTATCTAATATCATTCTGGTTCTCAAAAAGAATGGAAAGATACGTATCTTCATAGACTTCTGAGACATTAACAAAGCATTTCCTAAAGATGACTTCCCATTACCATCCATAGACGTCATTATTGATGCAACAACTGGATTTGAGCTTTTTTCTCTCATGGATGGATTCTTAGGATACAATCAAATCAGAATATCTGAACAAGACCAAGCTAAAACCACATTTATAACTCCTTGGGGAACCTATTGCTATGTTGTTATGCCATTCGGTCTCAAGAACGCTAGTGCTACATACTAATGGGCTATGACATATATATTTCATGATCTTATTCATAAAATTATGGAATCCTACGTAGATGACTTGTTGGCCAAGGCCAAGAAGCGTTGTGACCATCTGGAAGTACTTCATATCATTCTTTCATGTCTGATAGAATACAGAGTCACGCTAAATCTAGAAAAATGTGTCTTTGGTGTGACAGGATGGAAGCTCCTAGGTTACATTATATCATCACGCGGGATCAATGTTGACCCAACCAAAATTAAAGTTTTTCTTGAAATGGTCCCCCCTTCGGATGAATCAGGAATCAGGTCATTTCTCAGAAAGCTTGGTGCAATCCGGAGATTCATCCTGGATTTAAGTTTCACCATCCATCCAATCAACAATCTACTCAAGAAAGATTATAACATTGATTGGACCG
The DNA here is from genome assembly GCA_019776745.2 of Taxus chinensis. Taxonomy (NCBI): domain Eukaryota; kingdom Viridiplantae; phylum Streptophyta; class Pinopsida; order Cupressales; family Taxaceae; genus Taxus; species Taxus chinensis. Next base: position 96,294,651 of record CM034148.1, on the reverse strand, counting down.
AAGACTGCAATAAAGATTTCAACATAGTTAAGTGTTTCTTGTTATCACCACCTACATTAATGCCACCTAAGCCAGATCGCCCATTAATTTTATATTCGTGAGCCACCAATGTCTCGCTAGCCTGTATGTTGGCTCAAGAAGATGATGACAATAGGGAACGTGTGATCTACTTCATTATCCAGACATTGCTCAACTATGAAACACGCTACACACAAGCAGAATGAGAATGCCTCGCCATAGTCTTTGCAACAAAACTCTTAAGACATTACATGCTAAATCAAGAAACCAAGGTCATTGTAAAAATAGACCATTTACGAACTTTCCTCATGCAAGGGTCCTTGTCTAAAAAGGCTGGGCACTTTATAACTTTAATGGGTGAATTTGAATTAACATTTGTAAATCAGAAGTCAATTAAAGGACAAATCATCACGGATTGGTTAGCTGATAATCTATTAGATAGAGGCAATCTAGTAGATCTGTACTTTCCAGATGAGTGCATATACTACGTCGAAACCCGACCTTCTATCTCTAAGTGTCCTTGGTACACTGATATTATTAATTATATCATGGACCATACGTATCCAGAAGGTGCTACACCGCAATGAAGAATGCGGTTACACATTATCGTAGCCAAATATGTCATTATAGAGCAAGTGCTATATCGAAAAGCATTCAATGGAATGCTTCTAAGATGTGTCAACACAGAAGAATCCAAGAAGATTCTCCACAAATCTCACAGTGGGATTTGTGGAGGCCACTTTGGTGGCCATGCCACCACTCGAAAAATACATCGAATGGGCTATTTCTAGCCTACTCTAGAACACGACGTAGTAGAGTTTGTACGAAGGTGTCATAAATGCCAAGAATTCTCTCATGAGATTCACATGCCGACACAAGCTCTACAACCAATCGCTACTCGATGGCCCTTTTCTACATGGGGCCTAGATTTAATAGGGAAATTCTCTCCCTTGTCTACAGATGGTCATAATTTTATAATCACGGCCACCGAATATTTTACCAAGTGGGTAGAGGTTATGCCTCTTACTACTGTACCAGGTTCTGTAATCACCAAGTTCATTTTGAACCAAATCATTTGCAGGTACGGTGTCCCGCAAGTCATTATCTCAGATAATGGGACTTCTTTTAAGAATGATGAAGTTCATGAATTGTGCAATAAATTTAAAATAAGCCATCATACAGCCTCCTTGTATTACCCTCAAGTCAATGGATAGGCTGAGGTGACAAAAAAAACATTAAAAGCCATTCTCCTTAAAATGGTCAAAGAAAACAAACAAGATTGGTATTTGAAGTTATATCTGGCCCTATGGGCCCACCGAACCTCAATAAGGAAACCAACAGGAGAGACTCCTTTCTCGCTAGTATTCGGGGAAGAAGTAGTTCTCCCACTTGAGGTTGAAATACCCAGTCTCCACATTTCATTACAAGGGATTCTAGATGAAGAGGCTTATAAAGAAGCACGTCTCTCCTAACTAGAAAGTCTAGATGGAGCTAGGTTAGATGCTAAACAACGGCACAGAGTTTATGCTGACTGGATGTGCCGGAAGTATAACAAGAAGATCTATGAATGTGACATATATGAAGGTGATCTAGTTCTAAGGCTAGACAGCCGGATCGACAAACATACCGGCGAAGGAAGGAAGTTTCGGCCCAAATGGTTGGGCCCATACCGAGTCATGAAGGACTATGGAAATGGTGCATATCTCCTATGTACGCTGGAAGGTGAGGAATTTGGTGAAACAGTCAATTCCCTGCACCTCAAACGATTCTACACATAAGTAGCTAGCACTATTTGTATAATTATATCTACATTTCATCTTCATATAGTTAGGATCATTTTTTCCACTTGTTTCATACAAAAATTGTGATCAAGGAATTTGTTCTCAAAGCAATTCATTACAAACTCATGATGTTGTTGGCATAAGCACTCTAATCATACTTCTCTATTTCCATGATATCATCAAACTATTTCGGAAGCATTTCATCGAATAAAGCTAGACATGAAAAAGTCTTAACGGTAACCATACCAAGATCTGTAGGTTTTTTCTCACTTTTAGTTTCTTCTTAGGATAGGTGTCTTGCCTATGGTTTGTTCTAGAAGCTTCACAGTGTCACATCTATCCCGTATGAATATCTCTTTGGAAATAAAACCATACTGACATTTTCCTCAAGTAAACAAGTCAAATATAGAATCAAACAGAAATATTTAAATTTACACATTTCCTTACCCCACCAACCTTCGGTGATGAGCTTGCATCTCTTACTAGTGACGTAGGTTTGGGAAAGGATGGAAATGCCCTTACTCGCCTATATCTTGCCTATGGTGATAATTCCATACTTCTTACTAGCAGAATGGGGCAAGGTGTAGGGGGTCCTCTTGACAAACAAACGTAAAAGGTCATAGACAAACAATTCAAATCTTTAAGTCTTGAGTCAAAAACAAATGAATCAGATGTCCAAAATTCCAAGAGAATTAAAAATCCTAAAAACCATATTTTGTCTACCATGTGGCCATCTATGGATCTAAGTCTAGATAAACCACAAAGCAAGTTGCATCCCAAAACAATGAATTCAATCGAGTGGAGAAAGCTTGTAGCATCCTAATTTGGTTCCACCAAAGCTTTGTTTATCTCTCATCACTACCATTTCAACACATTTCACAACTTGTGCCCTTTCTAGCTCTCGGTGATGAGCCCTCACATCTTACTAGTTGTGTGGAGTTAGGAGAGGGGCAAGTCTATCTACTCATCATACCGGTTTGTCTTCACCACTTTGCCGAAACAAATATGAGGCATCCAAAATTTCTTACAGAAACTAAAAATTCAAAATCACATTGTGTCTACATTATCATATATCAGCATCATGAAATACAAAAAGAAAGTAAAACATTTGATATCATTTTTTCTCCATTGCATACATTCTAAAAAGCATATAAGAATAATATCATAGTTCACATGAGGAAACTAGAAAGGAAACAAAGCCATGAATTCTAAAAGTCTGATCCAAAAAGAATATATATATATATCAAAATTCCTGTACAATGCCATCATGCGCTGAGCATGGTCAAAATGCTCAAAGAGCCCAGTATATACAAAAGAATATATCATACAAAATATAGGAGAGCCAAGTGGCTTCTCAACCCCTATGAGACCCCTCCAAAGGTACACGCCCATGCCTAAGACTCCAGCTACGCCAGTGCTCTGAGTGCACGGAGGGCTCAGGATCCTGAGGGGCAGCCGCAGTCTCGCCACGAGAATGACTCCTCATTAGGTGCTCAGTTGTCCTATACCCCACTAGCTCTATGCAGAGATTCGATACCATCCTGGCCACATGCCAGATTGGGGCGAAGACATCAGTATGTCTACCAGCTGTTGAGGGCTCCCCAACATCCACAAATAACTCTACGCGGGTCCTCTCCATGGGGATCATCAAGGTATCGGTACATACCCTGCGAATCAAGTCCCGCCACTCATTGGCAGTCTCTGCAAACAAAGGAGAAAACAAATTAGAAACAAAACAAGAGATAAAATACAAGAGTGAACAAAAGGAGAGATAGTAACTAAGGAAATCATAATTAAAAAAAAACATTAAAAGGAAGGATGGTAACTTACTCGGATCACCAGGACTCCAGGATGGATCTCTAGGGTCCGTACCTACCACAAATGCCACCGCTCATTAAGGTACTCCTCCCATGACTATAGCAATGTAGCGCCCCGCAACGGACTCATCCTCCCCGCCATGGCCCTAGGAGAGTGGCTCCTCTGAAACTAGAGTCACCCTCTCTACACTCTTCTCAGCCCTCTCTACCTGCATAATATCCTAAGTATCATGCCACTCAGGATCAGTCTCCTCCTCTGTCTCTCCCCCTGTAAACTCCTAAAACTCAGAGTCTATGTTGATGGGGTCATTTCTGCTATGGGTAGGACCCGTGGAAATCCGAAGCAAGGGTGCCTGAGGTGCACCGGCTCTCCCTCGAGAACGTACTACCCTCTTGGCCGTAATAGGAACTCCAGGAGTAACAAATGTCCAACCCCGGCCTCTAGGACCCCCTATGGCCTCTCAAACTGACCTATATACTGGTGTTACCGGGGGAAGCATGCCCATGTAGGGTAGGAAAAACTACTGAGGAACTCAGCCAAAGGGGTGTATCTCCACTCGCCCCACTCTGTCAATAAGTTGTCCTGTGGTGGAGTAGGAGATCAAAGTAAGAGCCTCCTCGCCCCATATACCTGCCATGGTCTGATATGGTGTGGCCTCCATGTCATCAGTGGTCAGAGAAGCAACTGGCTGATGAGGTGCTATGAGCACCGACATATCTATCCATCTAGCTACCCTCACAGCTTTGGGATCTGTCACCTCTACACCTCTACCATAGGGGATGAAGTGCTCATAGACCCAACTCATGACCAGGGTCGGGTGGCTCAAAGACTACCCCTGTAAATGGACCACCCTATATAAATCATGGTAGGTAGTCCCAAGTATGTCTTCTCCCCAGGCATAAATCCAGCCATGGCCCTCTATCTATGCAATGATGGGGGACCAGCAGTATAGCAGTGTGTCTCCTCCCTTGTCCCCGATCAGTCTCGAGGCAAGGATCCCCATAATAGCCTAGCAAAGCAAGGGGATGGGAAAACTAGGAATGGACCGAACTCTGACCCCCTTCTTCGAACCCGTGGAGATGACTGCATCTCCCATATAAGTGGCCCACTGTGCTATCTGGGCTTGCGAACCTACTGTCTCAAGGGTAAGACATCTCCCGATGATCGGGACCCCCAGAATATGATAAACATCCTCCAGAGTGATATTACACTCACCGCGGACACCTGGTAATCGAAAGGTGTTCCGATCAGCATCCCAATAGGATAATAAGTCACAAATAATGTGACTGCATGGTGCAACATGTGGAACATGTGAGATACGTAGTATCTTGGCCCTCTAAAGAGTGTCCTCCTCATCCTGTGAAAGTGCATGTAGTACTGCTAGGAGCCAGTCACACTCTCTCTCTCAAGAATCCTTCGTATATACTCCTCTCTCACCTACATACACCCAAAAACACACAAAACAAAGTAAGTTAGCATCCAAGTAACATACTGAGAAAAATCATGAAAACACATAGAAATGCTAAAAATGCAAAAAAACAATCTCTAAACAGGTGTTCTTTTGGACATTCTGTGTAAGAACCGCCGCCCTAAGCAGGGAGGCAGTCGTCGTAACCGCCACCTTAAGGGTGGCGGTCATGTAATCACCGCCCTACACAGGGCGGTGATCGTGTCCCGAAAAACCCACACAGGTTTTATAACTTAAAAAATCCCAAAAAATGCCAAAAGAGGACCATTTTTACTAAAACAAGGCCTACTCAGTAGGTGCCCCCCCCTAGATGGACCTTTTAAACCTAACATTTTCAAAAATAACCCCCCCACAACAAATATTTTAGCATTTTAAAATTGAAGGGGGTAAAAATGATAAATTGAGGAAAACTAACATGTGATCTTGCGGGTCGATGACCTGCACTTGCGGAGGCATGATCGCTATCCTGTCACCATGAACGTTTTGACTCTACTCGTGCATAAGAAACCGTCACCGTGGGTCCAAGAGCTCAGAATCAATCAAATCAACATCACGCAAATGAATAGGAAAAATGGGCCCACTCTCATATATATAGTAGCCTGACTTGTTTTGAAATACTCTTTTTTTTCGCAGGTTTGGAGCACCAACAAAGGTAAGTTCTTACCCCCGCATAAATGGTATGTCCTCATTTCCCATTATTTTAGCGTTTATTTTCCGATCTATCTCGTCTATCTACACTTGAGTTCCTCTTTTCATTTTTCTAGGGAGTGGGAATTTTGGATGGCGTCATTTTGACACACGGACATATCAGGTATAACTTTCTAACTTCTTGTTTCAGAGACTGCCATACTTGGACCCACCGTTTTACACCTCTTCATGGCTAAAACACTTCTCCAAGGGGGCAATATGTACGTACCCAAAATTGTAGGGTACTGCACCATCAGAACAACGTAACACGTACCCCAATGATGATACAGGTCTCCTTGCAAGGTGTTTGGGATCCGGAAAATCCCTCTAAACATGCGTTAACATCCTACATGCCCCACTTAGCCCACTACATGGTTTGTTTTTCCTCTTTTTCCCTTATTTTCTTGGCCTTTTACTCTTCAGTTAAGAAACCACCCGCCCTACCTGGGCGGCGATCTCGTGACCGCCGCCCTAAGCAGGGTGGCGGTCCTGTAACCGCCGCCCTGCTCAGGGAGGTGGTCCTGTAACCACCACCCTGCTCAGGGTAGCGATCCTTTACGCATTTTCCAGAATGCTCTTTTAACACGACTCACATAAATTTCAATGATTCGCTAGCTTTTTTTCACTTCCATAGGCTTGCATTAATGATTATGGTTCCCTGGAATAGTGTTTTGCCATTGTTTATAGTTTAAGAGTTCTATTTGGTTTTTACCTTGGGTAAATGCAAATGCTATAAATAGTTGGCTTGTGCTCAAGCAAATGGCCCCTCAAATTTTCCTCTGAATTTCTCATTGTAATAGATTAGTCTTTCATTTTATTTAGAATTCTTAGTTTCTTTCATTGCATGCCTAGTTAGTGTTGTTTTGCTGTTAGGAAGGCCACATATCCATCTTGTGCAAATGCTGTTGATATTTCATCCAATCCATTGGAGTAAAATAGTTTGTTTTCAATAGGAAGCCATTAAAGTTGTAGGTTTTGTTCTTCTAACATAGGATAGTTTCAGGTTCTAGACATTTTATGTTGCATGACTCGCAATAAATCCTGCTAGGAATTGCATAAGCCAAGCTTTGTACTCTTGTGCTATCTCTCTCCTACTTGCATTATATTCAGTCTGTATCCTAAGCTGCCTTTATCCCAATATCTACTTCTATTGATGCTAGCATTACACACTTTTCTAGATCCACAGTGAACATGAAGGAACGAGGAGATCACACTTAGGGGACATAACCCACACACACCATCAGATTCGCCACTGTTCTGTAGAATCTAGGTTCTAGCTTTCAAAGTTCTAATTAGAAACATATCAAATAGAGTAGTCAATTTACTTTATTTCAGTCAATTTTACTTTTGATATTACTAGGGAAGTTGTGGGGATTGATAGTTTCTGAGAAACTATGATTCATTTCCTCACTTCTGAGGTAGGATCGAGAGTCTTGCAAATAGACTAGATCAATTGTTTCATTATTTAGAATAGGTTCACAGTTGCACAGACAAATAGCTATACTCAGTTACTCTTGTTTTTTTTAAAATTCGTTATTAGGTAAAATATCAATTTCTAGATATATTAGAATAGTTGTCTCTTTCAAATTCTATTTAGTATTCATCAGATAATATCAGATTTAGAGAAATCATATATGCTAGACATATACTTTCACGTAGTTAAATTTCATTTTCCTACAGTTAGTTAGATTTACATAACTTTCTTTTGTATGACAATCACAAGACCTAAGAGATCCCATAGAATACGTATTTGAGCCAATCATGCCCCAACCCAATCTCATGACAGACAATAACTGATATAGATCAAAATCTCAGGATACAAGTCTTCCGAACAATGGTAAACTTACAACAAATTGGTTCCCAGTTAAGCGGGTTAAACATAGAAGATGACAAAGCGCATACATTTTGGTCAAATTAACCAAACCAAAAATTACCTTAGATTCATATCTCGCATGACTGCAGAAGGATTTGGAAGAGAGAAAACCTTTGGTTGTGATCCTTTGGTCCCACATCTAAAAGCAGTGAGATACTCTCACAGAAATAGATACTAGCTTGAGAATTCCAGGTTGCACAAACACCTATAAGATACTCTGAGAAGATCACATAATTATTAATTCTGAATATAGAAGCTGAGAAAGCATACGATTAATGGATACTATGGATTAGGGAGTAATTCCATGCACATGACCATAGAAGGACCACAACAACCACGAATCTACGGTTGTGACCCACAAATCCCTCAACCCAACGAATGCTACTAGGTCAGTCATGACATTGACGCTGGCTTACGTACACTAGTATTTTAGATCTACTCCACTTCCGCCTATCATTATTGAATAGTTATCCTTGTTAGACATAGTAGCTAACAAAGCTAAGGAAATTCTAGACTAAGCCAGAGAATCACCCATAGAGTCAGATTATAGTTACCATCCACCCTATGACCTTATCTGGAAACATACACGAAACTATCCTAGGTCATTTTCCACGTATTCCACAACCCATAGAACGAATCATGCCATAGCTTGATATTGATTGGAGCCTTCGAGCAGTCATCCTTGTTGATCGATCTATCACACCAGTTTAGGTTAGAAAGGCCTTCTTTGCCTTAGATTTGCAATTTCCACTAGTGCATGTATCGAAGATATCAGATTGCCTAACTAGTTTTTCTGCATCCCACACATATTCAATCCCCACCGGCTGTCTCGGCATGACCTTAGGAGGTCAGGTGCGAGGAAGAGTTGCTTATAGATTCCCATGCCCACTTGTCACTCTTCCATCATACAATTACAAACCTGGTTCTAGCTAGAAAGAAGAGTGGAGAAATCAGATTGTGTGTAGACTTTAGAGATTTGAATAGAGCATCCCTCAAGTATCACTACCCACTTCCTTCTATGGAGCAAATTTTGTAATTTTTTTCTGTCTATGCAAGGTTTTCATTTCTAGATTGTTATTCAGGGTATAATCAGATCATATGGATATAGGAAAATGCCATTTGGGCTGTCTAATGCCGGAGCTACCTTCCAAAGGGAAATGGATATGGTGTTCAAGGATTGATCAACAAAATAGTGTTGATATACCTAGATGATATTACTATATTTTCTAAAAGTGTAGCAGATCATCTCTTTCATTTGAGACAAGTGTTCCAAAGATGTAGAAGATTTGGGGTATCCTTGAATCCCAAAAAATGTATTTTCCTAGCTCATGAAGGAAAGCTCCTAGGCCACATTCTTTCCAAAGAGGGATTAGCAATTGATGTAGAGAGGGTTGAAGAAATTAAAGCATTGTCATTACTGAGTCACAAGAAGGCCCTTCAAAGTTTCTTGGGAAGAATCAATTTTGTTCAAAGGTTTGTTCCAGACTTTGTAGCCCTTTTCAAGCCAATAACTATGATGTTGAAGAAAAGTATGGATTTCAAATGGATAGCTGAAGGTAAGGCAAGTTTTGAGGTAATCAAAGAGGCTATCTCACAAGCTCCAACTCTCATTAACCTAGATTTCTCTAAAGATTTTATCCTTTATGCATTTGGTGGTGATGATACAATTTCTACAATTTTAGTACAATAGAAGAAAGAAAATGTAGAGCAGCCAATTACCTTATTTAGCCAAATCTTGGAGGATTATGAGGTGAGGTATTCCTTCATTGAGAAGCATGTTATCTTGTAATGATTAGGATCTTGAAGAAATTTAAGCATCTAGTTTCAAACAACAAGGTTCAACTGTTGGATTTCTCATGTGGGAGTTAAGGACTTCCTCCTCAACAAAGACCTAAATGAAAAATGTGTAGGGTGGATTACTCGTGTCATGGAGTATGAAATCGATATCAAAGTCACCAAGCTGGTATGAGGAAAGGGATTGTGTGAGCAGCTGGTCTTAAGCAAATCAATGGAAGCAAGAAAATGGGAAGGATGTTGTTTTGGCATTGCAAGACAACCAAGAACAAAGAGGTGTTCAAGAAAATAATGGTGGTATGCTCACTCCTTGCTGGACCCAAGACATAATGCACTTATTACAAACAAGCCTATGCCCTCCAAAGATGAAAAAAACAAAGAGAAGACACTTCAGATTGCAGGCTATCCCATATGCACTTGTTGATGGTGTCTTGTTCAAAAAGGATATAAATGGAGTACTTGCTGAGATGCATTGGGACAAATCAAATTAAGAGAATGTTAGAAGAGTTCCATCGTGGATCAGCTGGGGGTCATTTTTCTCCAAGAGTGATAGCCCTAAGATTATGAAGGCTGGCTATTATTGGCCCAAGTTGTTTAGTGATTGTTATGCGTGGATCAAGAGGTGGAAAAATTGTGCATTCTTCACAGGAAAAGAAAGATTAGGAGCCCTTCCATTACACCCAATTTCAGTTGACCATCCATTCATGCAATGGGGTTTGGACTTCATTGGAGTCATTAACCAAAACTCAAGCCAAGGACATAAGTGGATTCTAACAGCAACAGACTACTTCACCAAATGGACTGAGGCGGTGGCACTCAAAGAGGCAAATGAATCTAGCATTCTAGACTTCTATGAGGGGATAATAACTAGATTTGGTATACCTGCCACTATAATATTAGATAATGCATTGGAATTCATAGGATCAAAGGTAACTGAATGGGTTGTTAAGAATGGGATCTATTTGAGAACTTCATCAAATTATTACCCTCAAGGTAATGGCCAAGCTGAGTCTACCAACAAGAACCTATTAAAGATCATCAAGAGGACTCTTGATGAAAATCAGAGGACTTGGCACACTAAACTTAAATCAGCCTTATGGGCTGATAGGATAACTCCCAAGAGATCCACAGGTAACTCTCCATTCAGACTTGTTTATGGAAGAGAGGCAATCTTGCCTATGTCACTTGAGTTGCCAACGTTGGAACTCATGAAGCAATTGGAATTGTTGGAGTTTGAACCCATGGAGGTTAGATATGTAGAATTTATGGAACTCCAAGAAATCAGAGAGCATGCAGCCCAAACAATGGAGAAGGACCAAGCCTTGATCAAGAGAACCTTTGATAGGAAAGCTAAGGCTAGAACCTTCCAAGTTGGAGATTTAGTGTTGAAATGGGATGCAGACTGAGCAAAGCCAGGAAGGAATTCAAAGTTTTATGCCATTTGGAGTGGACCCTACATGGTCACAATATGTAAGAACAACAATGCCTTCCAATTGTCTACATTAGATGGTGAAGAACTGTAGATTCCAGTTAACGGAATCCATCTAAAGCATTGCTACTAGAAGGGAAACTTCTCACCTTTGTACATATTAGCTTAGATTTTCATTCCTCCAAGTGGTTGTTCACATTGTTTTGTTGTAGCTTAGTTTTGACATATCCCTAAGTGCTTTGGTACAAAGCTTTTTTGTCCTAAGGATGCATCTTTATAGGCCATGCTTTAGATCAAGTGATGTTCTACTCTCACAATCTTCTTTCTAGAAATTTTCTAATGAGTTGAGAGTACCAATACAGTTAAGTTGATGAATCCATTGCCCAATGGATTGCTTTAAAGGCAACTGATTCACTTCATCCAGTAGGTGGATGACCTCCTCTGAGTCACTAAAATTGTTATCCTAAATAATCCCCTTGCTTATTTTGGACTAATTTTCTTTCATTCCTTCCTTCCTTGTGCCTCAGTCAATTTTTTTTCACTTTTCAAGCACTCAAAATTATCTAGAAATGGTTTCATCAAATAGAGGATTTTCTCACCTTTCTAGAAAGGTAAAATTTTCCTTCTAACTCCATGTACTTTTTAAGTTATGGCTTGGCAGAATTTTTGAGGGAAAATTTCCCTGGTAAGGTCCGCAACCAATAGGAATGTGCCATGTGGTGGCAAAATGGCGGGTCAATGTAGGTAAGTTGGAAAAAAATCACCAAGGAGTGGGTGGGGTGCAAAGGAAATTTTTTTCCCGTGGGCCCACAAGGAGAAGGAAAAGAAATGGGTTGAGGCCGCACGCCTAATGAGGAGGTGCCACGTGGCGGTAGAGATCGGACCGGCGGGGGTAAGTTGAAGAAGTGGTCAAAAATGGCGCAAAGGAAATTTTTTTTCCCACGGGCCCACAGAGGAAAGAAAGTTGATTAAGGCCCGCGCCAAATCAAAGTGTGCCACGTGTCCAGTCGTGGCAGGAGGCGGAGGTGCAGAAGGATTTGGTGAAATTTGCCAAATTGTTCAAAAGGGCGCAAAGGAAAATGTTTGCCCACGGGCCCAAAGAGGAAAGAAAGTCAATTAAGGCCCATGCCAAATCAAATTGTACCATGTGTCCATGATACTGGTGGGATTTGGAGGGGCAGAGTAAATTTTGGCTTTTTGTGAAAATAGTAGAAGCCGTAAGGGAAAAAATTGGCCCGCAAGCCCGCCAAGGAGGAAAAGGAAATTTGCATTAAAGGCTCACATGGACCAACCGGAAGGATGACCCGTGTCCAGTCGTGGCAGGAGGGCGGAGGCACGGAAGGATTTGGATGAAATTTTCCAAAGTGTTCAAAATGGCGCAAAGGATTTTTTTTTCCCGCTGGCCGGTAGAGGAAAGAAAATTGATTTAGGCCCGCGCCAAATCAAAGTGTGCCACGTGGTAGCGGAGGGGTGGGGCACGTGAAGAAATTTTGGATTTTTTTCACAAAATTCAAAAAAGGTAAAATGACCATTTGAACCCATGGAACGAATGAGGAACCGTACCACATGGCAGCGGACCGGCAGGGCATAGAGATTTTTGGGAATTTTTTCCCAAATTCAAATAAGAGAAAAAAATTGTAGGTTTCGGCCTGCCCACCGACCTGATTTTTGCCCCAGTTTTGCCCTAAATCTTCAGAGGGCCATATATTTCAAACTAGAGCTCAGGTTTTCTCGATTTTGGTGTCATTGGAAAGATATTGAAGTCCTCTACATGATGGAATATTCAATTTTATTTTTTGTGGGAGAAAAATATAAAACACCTTTGGCACGGGAAAAAGAGCAGAACTGACATTCAACCACCATTTTTAATGCAGTATGGCTTCCAGATTCTTCTCCGAGCATGATTGAAAAATCTTGGGGACTGAAATTTTAAGGGTACACATGCTATTTTGATGGATCTGGTCAGTGGTTGAATCATTCATTTCAATTTTCTTGTGTTTCTCCTTCCTGAACTCAGTTTTTCATTATTAAAAGCTAGATTTGGCTCTTTTACAAAGGGTTGGACATTTTTTTTATGTTCTGCAGGCTCCCTCCTTCACCATGGCAAGCGAATTTGTGGAATATCGGACATTTTTTATGACTACAACACATTTTTTACCTCCTTTTTGTTGTAATGCACTGTATTTAAAAAATGGAAATGATAATGCAAGCTCTGTGAATGAATTTTCAATCCTTTTTTGTTTTGTTTTCTCTATCCTGATCCTTCATTTCAATTTTAGCAATTTTTACATGATTTGTGTTGCATTTTTTATGATTTGTGTGAATCTATAGAAATATATGTTCATCACTCCTTCGGTGTATCACCTTGTCAGTTTAATTTTTATCTTCTTTTGTTTTTATTCTTGTCTTCTTGGTAGAATTAGAGTAGAATTTTGAGTTGAACCTCTACAAATTTCATGCATACATTTGATCAAAGGATTAGAGGAACCAACCTTCAATCTGGAGAATTTCTTTCCCAATTTTGCAAGTCACCACACTTGGGGAAAGGATTCCATGTTGTGCAATCACACTAAATGACCCAGTTCTCACTTGAAAATCTTAAGGTCATTTAGAGGGTGCTGCTGATTTGCATTTGCACTAACTGTACTCCTTCCACTTTGGTTTGCAAATCAACCCTAATCACGTACTTAAATCTCTATGATTCTCTCTTCACAAAAATCTCTTTTCATAGATACCCTAGTTAAAAAGAGCTCTTCAATATTGTAATAGAAAGGTAAATAATAATGTGCCCAACTTCATACTTATAGATTTTCATCCCTTTCACAAGAGCTTTCTTCCCTTCATAATCATAATGAAAATAGTGAAGTTCTCGACCTTTTATTTATAGTTTTTCCCTTTTCCTAGCATTAAATGCTCTCTCACCTACCACTATACTTCAACCTTAAATGTATATTTTTCCACTAAGCCGGTCTTAAGTGATTTTTCCCACGTGAAACATCTTGTGCGTAAACCCCTTTACAACATTCTGGCATGCAAAAATCTAACCTGACTAAAGACTCTTAAATGCACATTCATAGTGCCAAAGGCACTTCTTCCATCGTTTTCCCTATTTTTCCCCTCGCCTACCTCATATTGTTCCTACGCTATTCATTTTTCTTATACATGGTTTCTTCAAGTCTTTCTTGACACCAACCATTCACATCCATCTCTTCTTTATGCACCTATTAACCTTACGCACCTTTAGTCCTTTAACTGGGCTATTCACTGCAACTTCTACCGCTAATGCACACTTGTATTACAGGCCTATAATTCCTTTCACTCCATCCCACACTAAACTGATGTGCAGTCCTCTACACATACACAACATCATAAACATAATGTGGTTACTGGTGCACATAGTGAAAATTAAAACAATAGAAAGGAACAAACAATAAGAAAGGGAAACATAAGAAAAAAAATGCATTAAAGGAAAGTCTATTCTAATTGGCAACACTGCCTTATTTACAAACACCAAGAAGACTTATTTATAGTAGGGATTTAGCCTACTCCCATTCATATTTCCTAGTAATCGCATCCCATCCAGTGCTTGTAACTGGCATGTGCATAGATCAAGGATGTATGAGATGATGTAAGGGCCCAACCAATGGACTTTTAGCTTTCTAGGATGGCGCAAAAACTTAGAATCATATAGAAAAACCATCTACCCAACCTCATACTTCTTATTCTTGATGTGACAATAATTCCATGCCTTTTATTTTACTTTTTCAGTCTTCTAGCTCCACTTGGTGAGTGATCATCTCTCATCCAACTGCATTAATTTTTCAATCATTTCTTCTAGTGCTTGCTCATCGGCTAATCCTCCTGCATGCGTTATATGAAATGAAGGTAACATGAATTCAACTGGTAGGATAGCCTCTACACTAAACACCAATTGAAATGATGTGGCCTTATTTAACCTCTTGTAGGTTATCCTATATGCCCAAAGAATGGATGATACTTTGTCATCCCAATCTTGTCTATCAACATCAAATATCTTAGTTAATGTGTGGCTAGTTATTTTTTTAAATGCATTAGTAGTTCCATTTGCTTGAGGGTGATAGGGGGTAGTCTTGTGATGGGCCACCATAAATTTTTATAATAGAATTCTGACCGTTTCATTGAGAAAGTGCATACCTCTATCACTTGTGAAACTCAATGGGCATCCATACTTACTGATTATATTTTCCCATAAAAATCTAGCAGTTGTAGCTAGTGTACAATCCTTTGTAGGTGTTTCCTCTACCCACCATGTCGAATAATTAGTGCAAGTGATGATATACTACAAACTAGTCCTTCATGCCACTAGTGAGATTGGTCCTACAAAGTCAATATCCCATTTCTCAAATGGTTCCAAAATGGTTATTGGTCATAAGAGAATTTCATCCCTCTTCCCTGGTTTTCCAAGGCGATGGAAATCATAGGGATTGTAAAACTCAATAAAATCCTTGTAAATGGTTTCCCACCAAATCCATGTGAATAGAATCTTCCATGTAGTTGCATTTCCTACATAGTGTCCTCTTGCGATCCCACCATGCACTTCTTCCATAATTTCAATGCACTCATGTTCTAGCACGCATCAGCACAAAACCTCATCATGACCCAATTTGTATAGATATCTGATAATCAACATGTAAGGTATGATGTGTATGGCCAATTTTTTCCTCTCAAAGGCCTTCATTCCTTCTGGTGCCACACCTCTATTAATAAATACTACAATGTCCTCTAAATCCAAGGGCATGCATCACAACCTAAACAGTTGTGTGTCTGGCATAGTCTCCTCAATGCTCTATGTGTCCTCCCCTGAGTAAATTCTAGAAAGATGATCGGGTCCAGAATTACACTTTTTTGGCTTCACAACCACAGTGAACTCAAATTCTTGAAATAGGAGGACCCACTGACATATGCACCCTTGAAGAATAGGCTTATTCACTAAGTATTTAAATGTTATGTGGTTTGTGTAGAATATAAAGGGTGTTTCCAATAGATACTGCCTAAAATTATGCAGTGCGTAGATCATGGATAATGCTTCGCACTCAGTAGTTGTGTATTTTTTCTCTGTTGGTGTTAAATTTTTACTGGAAAAACATGAGGGATGATCAATAATCCTTTCACCAGGCTGTGACATTACTTCTCTAATGGTTGTGCCTGAGGAATCAACATGAACATTGAAAGGCTTATCCCATGAAGGGAATCATAGTATGGGCACAGTGACAAGATTATCATTTAAATTATTAATTGTCTTCTGGTGTGCCTCTCCCCAAAGGAAGACATTCTTGTGTTTAATAAATTTTTCTAAATCCCTTGATGAACTTCCTGCAATACCCTGTATGCCCAAGGAATCCATGGATTGTGCTTTGGCTAGTAGGCTCCCCCTACCCCAAAATGACAACAAATTTTGCGGGATCTATTAGTAATCCCTACCTATATATGATGTGCCCCAATACTATTCCAAACGGGGTAGTAAGGACACATTTATTAATGTTAATGGATATCCTCAACTGCCGACATCTCTCAAACATGATTCTTAAGTTATCATAGTGGTCCTTCACTAGCCCATATGTTATCTATTCATCAAGATAGACTTGAAGAAATTTGTGGATAAAGTCCTAAAATGTTTGTACCACAATGTGCGAGAACACAAAAGGTGCATTCTTTAACCCAAAGGACATGACCATATTGGAAAAACTTCCCCACTTAGTGACAAAATTTGTCTTCTCCTGGTCCTCCTTTGTAATCTGAACCTGGTGGTATCCTAAAAATCCATCTGTTAAGGAATAGACTTCCTATCCAGCCACTCCTTCCAAAATTTCTTTAGTGAAGGGGGGTGGAAAATGATCGATGACACAAACTACATTCAACTCCATATAGTCTACACAGATCCTTATTCTTCCATCCATTTTGATACTAATGACCATTGGACTTATCCACTCTAACTTTTCAATAGCTTCAATGATACCCAATGCTATCATCTTATCTATTTCTTCATTGACCTTCACGCATAGGTTAGGTTTCATTCAGTATAGTTTCTTCTAAACCGGGCACATACCCTCCTATAACTTGATCCTCATTTCCTACAAGGAATGGTGAACACCTTTGAGTTCATGATACCTATGAGGGAATAAATCCTAGAACTCACTTAATAGATCAATGATCTTATATACCTCCTTCTCTAATCAATAATGCCTAATGATGGCCTCTTTAGGTTTCTCTTCTATATCAATGTTAACCTTTTTTGTATTTAACGATTAATGGTAGGCACAAGTCCATTCATCAACTCTATCTATTACTTTGTGTGTCCCTACATAATGATTAACATCAAAGATTTCTACTTCCTCCCCATCAATTACATACACCATCTTCCCTTTTTCTTTCCAAGCATGCATGCTCAAGTTATATTTCTTCTTATTCTTCTTCCTCAAAGCGTACCTCCAAGCTATGTTCTCCTAGCAACTCTTGTATTATATCCTCCTCCATAGCATTATCCCCTATTGTAAGGTAATTGACAACATGTAACACCTTATCCACTGATGGATTTGTACTTTGATATGTGAACACTTGAATGAGATCAGCTGTCAATTCTTTCCAATTACCAATTTGATGACATATCTTTGAGTGTATTTACCATGAATGTGCATATCCTTGCAGGGTGGAATATTACTTGTGAGCCCATAATGAAGGTGGTAATGCTTCTATGCTTCCCATCTAGGCCTTCTCACATGCTTAGATATGGAATGAAGTGGTCTCTTTACCATGGTAGTCTTTTATAGCCATGGGCACATTGGTCATCCAAAACCTTACAGAAAAGGAAATTCTCACCTCACACCATTCCAAGTGACTCTCCTGATGTGTATCCCACCAGTGCATTGCAGTCCCGAGTAGGATGTAACTTAGCATCCCTCTTCATTCGTCCTCATTTTTCCACTGAGATTCCATGTCCCATAAGAATATTTCAGGGTATGCCCCTCCAGAGTAACTTGGTAACTTCTTCCCTCTTAGGTGATTGAGTGAGTGTGCCTTGGTAACTTTTGTTACATACCCCCTCAGTTGTCACCTAATTAACTCATAGGTCTTGTGCACCCAATTGTCACACACCATGCTGGTGGTGTCATTCATGGATTGAGCATCCTCAAACTAGATAAATCCTCCCATGGGATGAATTATCTTAGGATCCCTGATTAAGTGCACATATATTCTGTTAAGGAATTCTTCTCCCAATGGTTCAGTATAGGGCATTGATACTCCATCAACCAAGGGTATAATGACCTACTCCTTATTTTCAAAACTTATGTATCCCTTGTTGAACTGAAGATCAACGTTGTTCTTATAACACAATGGGTGCTCAAGTAATGCAGTAAAATTTTCCACCTCAGAGAGTGCCAAGGCTCTGAATTCTCTAGTAAACTTGGCCCCCTAAATGGTGATAGCTACATCCTTCAAGATGTCGATGGGCATTGCCTTGGTTTTTTTTTACCATATACAACACATTTAAAGATTGTTGTAATGTAGGCCTTCCCATTTAATGTCACACATCTAATGTGATAACATTGACCTATGTTCTTGTGTTAATGAGGATATTACTAAAGAACCACCCATCAACGACTACATTTAAGGTGATTTACTTATCATAGTCAAGGTTTTTACGAGGAAGGTTTACATGCAAAACCTACCTCTCACGCTCTACTTCGACATGTGGTACCTTCTCCTGCAACCATTCTCCTAGCAAGGGAATACTATTCTCTTGCATTATCATCTTACATACCTCCTTAACTTCATCCAGGTCATCCTTTGGGTCCTAGACATTCCTTCTTTACTTCCAATTCCTGGATTGCTCCTTTTGACACTAGATTTCTCCATATAATCTCTGAATGACATTGATAGTCTCTTGATATACCTCCTTCTGATGAGTAGGGTATGGTTACTTCCCATATACCACTTCTTCCCTTGAAATCGGGGTCCTCTACCTTGGTATTTCCTTGACATTTTCTGCTTCAACTTGTGCTATCACCAAATAGGTTCCAATCCTGACTCACGTGTCACCTATGGCATCCACTATGTGTTAGCCTTCTTTATGCTCACAATTGTGGTTCCCTTATCTTTCCAGTGTTGCTGGCTCATGGCTCAAATAAATTAGGGAACTCCTCATACTTATGTTTCTTTCCACACCACGAGAACTTTAATAACTCTAGGTGCTCTTTGCTTGTAGTTTTCTATAGATCAGCAATTGAAACAAGTTCCTCATGGGAACTCACTTCTTCCTCCTCCACAGTTACCATGACCATGAAATCCTCTGTGAAAACTCTTTCCATGTGCCCTTCCATCTGTGCACCCCTCATAGTGGCAGTCATCATCCTTTGAACTACTTGTAAGGCTAGTTTGGCACACACTAATATCAAAAGCATCATGAATCTAATCAATTAGCCTACACTATTTGGTGTCATGTGATGTAGATGTACAAATCTTGCAATAACAAGATGAATTCTTATAGATTTTGTACTATAGTAGAGGGAACCTACTTGTGTCATGGTCCCAATGAAAAATTTCAGAGTCCATTTCTATAACACATATCAAATTTTGAGGGCATTTATCCTTTGCATGCCCCTCCACTTCACAGTTTGTACACAACATTCCACTACGATTCTCATGGGCTAAGTTTACAAATAACATTTCCAGCTACTTAGCCATAAAAGTGATTTGAGCTTCCAGAAATGGACTAACACCAGTATTAACACTTCTAATAGCTTCAGCGCATAGACCAGCTTCCAACACCTCACGCGGGTTTGTAAAAGTATTATGTGATAATTCCCTTCTAAATGGTGTTATCAACCCTCCAATAAACCATTGAGCATGTTGTTAAGGGTAAATGTCATATGAAAACTTTGACAGGAGAGTTTTAAACCATGCATCATACTACCACACACTCTCTACCATTTCCTGTTGAATATCCTTTAGAGTGTTGAAGCTCCTCTACTCAAACTTAGGGAGGTGGAATTATGTTAGGAAGGCATTTTTCAACATGGTGTAATCTAGCACCATCTAATGGTGGTCATACTTCCTATATTAGCTATGCGTGTGCCCTTGCAACATTGTTGCAAATTGACTAGCCTTCTGTTATGGGGTTGTGATCCCCTTTGCATGCCATAGTAACTCACACTTTTGAACATGCTCTGTAGTATCCTCTATGCCCTTGTAGTTTGGAAAGTGTAAAGAAATTTCAAAAAATACCAGAGGAGGGGGTTGGGGCCCTTGTCCTCCTGATCTAGATCCTTGGTTTTCTCTAGTGTTTCCTCCTCCTCTAGACCCACTAGATCCACCAGGTCCTGTGCCCCTAGATCCACTAGTTCCATCTCCATATCCTCCTACGGCTAGTATTGGACCCAAAGTGGTCATGCCTAGGGTTTCCAATGTTCCAATGAACTGCATGCCAATTGTCTGTGAGATCATTCCACTACTAGATGTGTGTCACGCACCATTCCTTGACGTATTTCCCAAACCTTTTATATTTTCCCCTTGCCAAAAAATTCCTCTGAACACTAGAATGGTATGTGCAACCATACAACTCCCAAACGAGAAATTATATCTCTTGGGTGCAGATTAGTCACTTCTACCGATACAAATAAGGTTAATAATCCTTCTCCCTTGATCTAGAAAACCAAGTGCCAAGGTCTGGTCACTAGGTGGGTTCAGATGTGTGCCAACGTCTCTTATTTCACCATGCGACGAAATATCATCAGAATTCAAAGGGGTCTCTCTCCCACACTTTCCAAGATGGGGTAACAAAGACTACTTAGGTTTCACCTCCTCTACATGAACCTCAACTCCTTCCCACAATGTCTACCTCCATAGATCCATCATACTTACAACCTCACGTTGTCTAGTAATCTCCCTTTCACGCGCTTCACTATACTTGAGTTATCTCTCCTCCCTTTCTTTCTCAGTCGCAATGTCTGCCATCCTCCTCCACCCTAGCTTCCTCACCCAGTGCTTAGAAGGGTTTAACCAGACATTAGAAATGCCTCTAAACTCAAGGTAATGATCAATATATTCATCCCCAAAGGAATAACACATAGAAATGATCCTCTGGGCTCCCTCAGAAACTTGAACTCAACAACCTCGAGACAATATTACGTAGAAATGACATATCCCATAGTGTATCTAGTCAACACTCCCTTCCACCTATGATCTAAAACATGAGTCCACATTATACCTGCATCTAGTATCCTCTGGTAATCATCTTGGGTCCATACACACACTCTATAGTACCAGCTTGATCTAGACACATATGCTAAGATCCATTTGTATAGCTCTACTAGGAAGTAATAGAATAAAGTTTCATACAACTCATGGTAAAGGTTTTCTTCTACCCATCTACATGCATTAAACTTAGGTCCAATATTGAATCTCTAAGAAAATTCATCCTCTATGCTCTTGAACCATGTTTAGACACTTTCCAAGGTTAAACGCCCTTTCATAACACAGTACAAATACAAAGATGCATGCCATTTCTTAAAACAAATTCAAAAAGAGGTCACAATAATGGAACCAAGATGTAGTCAATTTTTATACCCCTAAATAAATAAGGACAATCCCATGCATGTTGGCCTATCACCCAGCAAGTGTTGGGCACTCACACAAGGCATGTGTAGGTTCCAAGCCCCTCTTTTATGTGAGTTGTGCAAGAATATAACATAGATGCATTATAGAAAGACAAAATAAACTCCTTATTCAACTGAGAACTTCAAGTAAATGCTACACTAATGCACACATTTTGATAAGAATCACATTGATAAAAGACATATTTGAACCATGAGAGGAAAAAGGATTCATAAGGATTATACTCATTCATATGGAACACAATGAACAAAACAAAAAGAGATATGTATGAGACATGAACCACATATATTCATATTTGAACATGTCCAGTAATCACATTACATCTATCAAGGTCATTATAGACCAAAATGATAGTGTAGATTAGAACCATGTAGCAAGATTGGACTTACATCCCTTACAATACAAAAGAAAAACATGTACCCATCCCTTGATACATCATTCTTCCTACAAATCTTTTATCCCAACCCATAAATCTCTACATTTATTTCTGCAGAGCTTCACCTCTCATCCTCTCTTTCTAATATCCTCTAATCTCTTTCTTTCCTTTACCAAGAACTTGTATTTATAGCCTTTCTCAACACCTTGAAGCCTTCATGGGAGTTGAAGATATGTTTCCAATTTTCCAAAGTGGTCTTCCATGGGAGCATGCTTCTTCAGACTCAAGCTTTCCACTCTTTGCAATGATGGCCTTCTAGAATCTTCCATCGCAAGGTATATTCCTTCCTAGGCCACCCTATTTCTAGGCTATCAACTTAGCCACTCTGTATGCGTACTAGGGTCACACTTTTCTCGTGTTCTATTTATTATACCAAATATGTCTAAGTACCAAACCATTTCTCTACCTTGCACATGTGCCACTTGTTCTACTAAATCATTCTACAACCCTGTCCTACGTGATTTCTCCTTACACGCCCTTCTTTAATTAGGTCATGTGCACCCATGTGCTTCTCTATACTTAGCCAATAAATCAAGAGCCCAAAAAAGGGGAAATCAAGATCTCAACCCCATATTATCATTTTGGATGAGGAAGAAACAAATCCTTCATCTCCTCAACATCCATTCATTTAGAGTATCATATTCCTTTGATGGAGAAAAAATTATCAGGACCCTTCCTTGTTCCTCTTCCAAGAGGACATCCACCTTTCATAGGGAAATGCAAGGCTGAGTTCAGTTCTAATTCCCTCATTCCACTAGGTCCAAGGTTCAAAATAATTTCTCTACAAGATGATTCAAATTCTCCTATTCATTTTACTTATTACAAATCAAAAGGGAGGAAGGAATTTCCTACAGATGGTTTGGATCTTTTGGAATGGTATCTTCTTATCAAAAGAAGATAGAGTTAAGGAATATCATGGATGGTTCTAGAATGAATGTTGACACATTGATGGATATTGGGATGTCAAATAATTTGGATGGGGTAGTTTCTTTTTCTCAAATAGCTCAAGGCTCAAAAGAATTTGTACCATGGAAAAATAGGTTGCTAAACAAAGTTAGCTCATTTGGAGAAGATCTTCAAGTAGTAATAGAGGATGATTAAATGTCCCTATTCTCCTAATTTCCCCCTTTTTGATGTAATGTATGTAAATTTTTCATGGGATGTGCCCCCTATATATCCCCATTTTACTTTTCAAATAATACAGAATTTCAAATTGTGACATTTATACTCATGATTTAAAATAGATTTAAAATTCTATTAAAGTAATGATAAAAGTCTATTCTATTGTATCAAATTACATAAATGTTTGAAAGCAACATTTCAAAGTAGTGTTCAGTCAACATAAAACAAGTGTATCAATAATGAAAAAATGAGAAATGTTTAGGAAAGACAAGCCTAATATTTCTCATTGATCAATCATAGTTACATATTCATCTTTATCATCTTCTTCTTCAGCTGGTTGTCTTTCTTTGTACACATCATACCTTTGAAACACTATACAATTTCTCCTTCATCATTTCCTTAGTAATATTTATATATCAAGTTATGCTTATTTAATATATCACTACATTTGGACATTCTTGGCTTATATTCCCTTAGCCTCTTCTTCATCTCAACAATCTTATTCTCCACTAAGATGAGTTTTTTGATAAAATCATGAATACATAGTTCCTCCTTGATGTTATTGTAAAGGGATTGAGTTAGGTATCAACTTCCCAATTCCCATAAGTGATTTTATGCTTATAAGACACCATCTGTTCTAGTATACTTTCTATGTTATCAATAGTATTTTCTACCCATTCCTTCTCTATTACTAACTTGTCCTTCACTTGGTTTATAGTTTCCACCTTGATTCTGGCTAGGTCTCCCATCACATATTGACTGCCCATTTCTTTAGGTGTCCCTATTTCCTCTTTTCCTAGAAAATCCTTATCAATTTTATTAATTGTTTCAAGTTTGGGGGGAATCCCCTCCCAAGAGTACAATTCATTGTCACACAACTTAATACTTTCATTAATTTCATTGATGATTTTGGTAAATTTAATATATCCATGTGTTTTCTTTTTAATGACCTACTTTCCCTTTTGTGATAAGTCTTCCATCCAATTATCTAATACTTCAAATTTCTTATTGTCCTTTTATATTTTATCTAGTAATTAAGGGGTGACATTAGTAGCAACTTCTTGATTCCATTCTATAAGATCTATCAATTTTTTCAAGCATGAAGTTAATGCTCCTATCTGCTCTTTCAGCTACTTCTTTAATATTGTATCCTTATCTACTTTTTGCAGAAGGCCTTCAACTGCCTCTATAACACCTTGCGTCAATGATACCCTAGTATGCCTCCCCAATTAGATGTGTTGGACATCATAATCACATTTTGTAGTATCGTAATTTGTCTTTCCTTAGTGAGGAGTTGCCACTTCTAAAGTACTAAACCCATTCTGGCCTACTCATGTCTTAGTAAAGATATTTTATTTCTTAAAATATTGTTGGGACTTTGGAATTGAAATTTTGGTGATAATTAAATCCTCCTTTGTAGTGACTTCCTTCTCTCCTTATTGAATATTCCTCCTAACCATCCAACCAGGGGGGTATTCCCCTTATTTTAGTTTGGTGGGGTCTCAGAATATAATACCAATTCTCTTAATGTTCCTTCAACATTTACAATTTATTTTTCACCTTCCAATGTTACAACCCAAGATTTCCCCTTTTCTTATCCTTGAATTTGTGGCTAAGTGATACCTTCTTGTTTCTTTTCACCCACTTCCTTTTCATCTTGAACTTTATTTTTTGTAGATATTATAGGTTCATTTACTATTTCCTTAGGATTTTTTGTAGGAGGAGCCATTGTACAAGTATCTATATTCTCTACTGAATTCATTGTCACATTTGTAATTTATTTTGGAGCATCCTTATCCAAGCCTAGGGTTTTAACTACTTACTTGTTTTTTTAAATGTACTCACCCCATGTCAGTGGTTTTTTAGTGGATAAATCCTCTTAGGGATGCTCTTCATTTACCTCATGCTTTTTTGGTTGGGCTTCTAGGTGTGATTTCTCATTCTTTCTTGTATTTTCTTCAAGAGGAATTTCAACATGGTTACTTATTTATTTTAACACCTCAACCACACCTTCTTTCATGGTATTTTTTTCTTGAGAAATATCACCTTATTTGAACATTTTAAAATAATTTAATGGTTGATTTTTAGTGTAAACAAAATTAATTACATGTGTTTCAATCAAAATTGTTTGAACTATATTTTCAAAATTTATGAAATAGGCGGTACCTTCACTTTGAATATTTTGGGGTTGATCCCACACTCTCTCACTTGATGCTCGATGGAGATCCTGAACATTCATTTATTATTCAGGCACATTTACACTTTAATTTGTATGATTTCCAATGTTTACATCTACCATTCCCGGCTCAGGCATTTCTTCAAGCAATTCAACTATCTTATCAACTATTTTTGACTACTTTTTAGGCTTCTTAATCATTGGATTTTTTTCACTTGTTCTTCCTATTATGTTTGTGGAGCATATTTTTATGTTAGAGTGTGGTACACCTTTTATGTGTTATACTCAAGTATTTTTACGGTGGTCCCGATCGCCAGTGAGCGGGTCAAGGGGGTGGGTGGTTTCAGGGGCAAAGCCCCTGAAGCAAATTTTCATGGGTGGTTTATTAAACCAATGGGTAATGGGTAACTGTTATGGGCTACTTTTGGGCCCATTGTTTTTTTTGGTACCCATTTTTTTGATACCCATGGTTTTTTTTCCCAAGGTTTTGATACCCACGATTTTTGCCCATGGTTTTGATACCCATGGTTTTGCATCAAACTGCTTAAGCAATTTTCTATTTATATGGTCTTATGCATATGATAAATATACAAGCATATGCATTGCAGATGTGCTTTGAATTCGGGTGTGAATTATATATAGTTTTGTTGAGCATAGCTCCAAATGGATCTGGGTATTGTATTGAGAGAGTGGAGGCTTGTAATAAAATCTGAGCAAGTGATTCTTGGTGGATGTAGCCCAAATTGGGTGGACCATGTTAAATATTGTCTTTCTCTGTCATGTTATTTATTCTGTACTTTTATTTGAGATCTGAAATATTTTCTGCATATTAGTTTCTACTGTTGCGATTCTATAAGTCATTATTATACATATTTTATCTCTTATTTCCTATCACTTCCTGAACTCCAATTGATTGACTACACATATGAGCAACAGCAATTGTTCATGAAATTGTTTCAGTAGGGACTGAAAATGCATCTACACTGGGAAATATCACACTTGGAGTAGAATGCACACTCTCAAGATTCTGGGATGTTAGCACTTTATGGGCTA
Organism: Taxus chinensis; assembly: GCA_019776745.2. Taxonomy (NCBI): domain Eukaryota; kingdom Viridiplantae; phylum Streptophyta; class Pinopsida; order Cupressales; family Taxaceae; genus Taxus; species Taxus chinensis. The sequence continues at coordinate 96,268,346 of CM034148.1, read as the reverse complement.
ATGAAGAAAAAACCCTCTCTTGATCTTTAGTCAAACCAAGAGGATCAATTACCTCAAGCTTTCTATGTTTGTGTTTTCTTGATGCACGGCCAATTTCTTTCACTGAAATACCAACATATCTTACTAAAGGTTGTTCAAATACTAATTTATATTTTTTCTTAGTTATTTCAAAATGCTTGACATCTGGTCCCTCTCTTTCTTTGGTACTAGGTGATTTAGATTAGATATTAGCACGTGGTATGGCTTCCCTCATCATATTTCCAATGCCAGATAATCCTAATAACACCTCTGAGGGTTTTTTTTGTAATAAAGATTTTCCCTTTTTCTTGGATTGGAATTGATTTAGTGATTGGGGTATCTTGCATGGCCTTAAAAATTATCCCCTCATCTTTTTGAATCAAAAAAATTCTTGAAGTCCCAGTCTTGTTGGTTTCTAATTTCCATTCATCTATAGTCTTTGTGGTAGCCTTGTTACTAGGTAATTGAGGAGCTTTTCCATTTAAAGGATCCATATTATCTACTCCCTCCTTTAGTTAGGGGAGATATCCTTCCAATAATTTCATCTCTCAAAAATCCTTCAATACCTTTATATTTTTCAAGGATAAATCTAAGCCCTTTATAGTAAACCAAGTTAATGTTATTCGTAATACATAAGAAATCCTCATATGAGGGCTATCTGATTCCTTTTCCTTCCAATCAATAGAGATGATTGTTTTTTATTCATTCTTTTGGTAATGGTAGTATTGTCCCACTACATCATTGTCATCTAAAATTCCCTGTGGGACTACTAAAATCTTGAAATCAATAAACAAACTCAACCTCATTCTAGAAAATCCCTCAACTCAACTTCTTCTTTATCTATGCAATTCATCTAGTAATCCTCAAAGTGAGGCTCATGTTTTTATTTTCTGATAACCCATTGAATGTCATAGTTAGGTATTGGTTTGAATTTTTCCATTTGGAATCTCTCCATTTCTTCCTCCATCAATCTGGCCTTTATTAAACTTTGGCATGAATATTGACCAATTTAAATGGGGAGCTAGATATTTATTTTGCACTATTTTACAATCTTCTTATCCACAAAAGTCAAATGTCTTTACAATTCTATTAAGGCCCACTTTTCATTCACATATCTGGGTATTTACAAGGATATCCCTCAAATCCACTTACCCTAAAGTATGTAAAGAACTCGTATTATATAAATATGGAACTATATTCCAAAATTATAGCACTACTACTAGTATAAATTCTATAGTGTTCCCACTCTGGTTTGAAAATACAAGTCATAGGGGCAATGAAGGCATCATTTATCAACCTGACATTCCCCTTATAATTAGCCAACCTCAATTATCGGTACACATTGTACACTCTATTATATTTAAAATTTTATTTTAACGGGAGACCAGGAAATGATTTGAAACAAGAAATGTTATAGATGATATAACACATCATATAGAAATTAATGTCAACGAGATCACCCACATGAATATTTATAGGTATTTTCAAAAATTTAGCATGGATGGATATTGATCTGAATCTTTCCCAATAAAATATTCCTTGTTCTTCTAATATAACCTTTATAAAAGGGAAGATCCATTATTTAAATTCAGTGGCTCCTAATAACCATGTCATTCTACTCAATAATATAATAAGGTCCTCAACTTCATCGAAAAACATGGACCTGGTCAATATCTTTGGGATTCTCTTAACAAATGGTTTTTTTTCCTTCACATATTTGGCATTTAGCATTATGGAATACTCATCATGCCTTTCCTCATAATCAATCTATGTAGAATCAACTATAGAAATTATCGATTGATCCAAATTTGGTAACCCTAGAATTTCCCTAAAATCCCCTAGTGTCAAGTTTATAACCCTTTCTCTGTAACATACAGTTTTTGTCACTTCATATCTATGATTTTTTTTTATATTTACTTTATTCAGATGATTTAAATACCCATATATTTAAATCTAACATAAACCTTAATGTAATCCATTTCCGATAACTGTCATGAACTATGTGTAGTTTTATGAGAGATTGCTGAACATATCCATCCTCCCCCAACGCTCTATACGATCCCATACATAAAATTTATCCTTTGGTTCTCCTTGTAACAAGATATGATATATAAGTGAATACTTCTAAGTGTCTACCTAGGTTCCACCTATGAATTCCATAGGCATCTGATAGCTTAGATCATAGTGAAATATTGATAGTGTAATCAACAAATTACACTACTTTGTGTGATTTTTCAGAGTCATGTATACCATTCTCAATTCCATGAAGGCAAACTTGTCATTAGGAAATTTTCATTTCACCTTAATCATTTATTTAGTTATATGGATTCATAAACATAGATGCTGTAAAAAGCTACAAGTCTTGAATAAGGTACAAATCTAGTTTAGCCTACACTCATACGTACCTCTATGTAATCCTATGATGCCTATGGGAAAGTAAGTGTCTTCATAACAATTCACCTTGCTACCAAACCACTTCCCTTCCTGTAGCCATCATAATTTGATATAAAGGGGCGTAACTAAGAGTTCTAATATGTCCTTATAACTTTATCAAGTTTTTACTTAAAGCAAAATCATATCACAATTTGATCTCTTGATGAGACAACTCATTACAACTGCTAAACATTAGTATCCTAATGGTGATAACCATCATCATAGGGATATATCTATGTAGCAAATGCAGTGAGTTAACCCGCCTAGAATCCTATGTTGGAGCATGGATTTTAATGTTTTCAAGGTAATTATTAATCATTAAATAACAGTCTAGGCCTCATGACACCATCTCCATGAGTGGGTTTTACCTAAGGTCCAGTTTAAGTTGATCCCAAGACCTCAATATCCATAAAACTTAATTACCCTTCTACATCTCATGCCCAAGTTGACCATAGATGGAAAATGATAGTATCTAGGTCTGTGATCAACATTATAGTTTAAATATTGTCCAAGCTTAATTAATTAAGCCCATGGTTTCTTTATATTTTAGAGATATGTATTTACATAAATATAAGTATTAAGGTATGATTCACACATTTTATCAAGTACCATAGACTATTGATGCCAATAAATATTTAAGCATAAGCCCTTCACTTTTCTTATTTGCAACTTAATCAAGAGGATTCATTTGTTTTAATATATCCATCGAGTAAGATATATATGGAGTATATAATATGATAGATTGTATGAAATACTTTCCCATCCATCTTCTCCTATCACAACCTTTTACATAAGGTCCTTAATATTTTTATAAAGATCACTTACTAATCCTCTTTAGAGATAATAACAGTGTTGACTAGGGTAAGGGTTCAAATACTATGTTTTTTCCAACTTAGTAAGCATGTTAATGTTTTACTTCCATTGTAACAAGATATCATACTTATATGCTCATAATGATGCATTATGGGACATGCCCTTTTGTTTTGTACACTTTATCATCTCATAACATGAATTATCACATTTATGTAATTCCTAAATAGTGAAACCATTCTTATTATCTTTTGATATCATTTAGTATCACCTTATTTATAAATCAACTATAGCACAAATGTACTTGCTTATCATAACCTTACTATGGTTCTATGATTTTTTAACTACTTACTTGGTAGCTGCCATTTAAGAAATAAAATCTTATGACTAGGAACTTTTCACTGGTTAAGTACACCCTATTCATAACATTTGGAGAACTTAACACAAATATGCTAGTATGTAGATATAGTACATTTTATAATGACGTAGTCACCAACTAGTAACATGAACTATTTCTAAGTATGTTTAAAATATGGTTAATTAGAACATAATATTCACTAAGAAACATTCCATTCATAGTTCATTATCTATTCCCTAGCATCCACACATAGGTTGTGTGTGACATTTACTATTTGATTTTTACTAATGCTTAATACAATAGTATTTTAGATACTAATTACATATCTTGATAAATTACTAACTCATAACTCATCATTTTCTAATCAATCACTTATAAATCAAGATATTGTAACAGGAAATCCGACTTCAATTCATTCAAGAAATAAGTTAAATTCATGTTTATAAAAATGATCAAATTGTTTCATTTCAATGATGAAAACCAGTTACATTAAATGGGCAAGGACTTTCTCATTTTTAAAGAGAAGTATTTCATTTAGGAACATTCAAAAACAGTCATATCTTCAAAATTTCCTCAATCAAAATAATATACAAAACTAAATAATTCACCCTCCTTTCTCGGTGTTTATCTCAAAAATTGTTAGCACAAGTCAGCTCACATGAACTGAGCATGATAAGCACCAACTCATCATAATGACATGATCTACTTAATTATTTCATAAAAAATAACTCTTATTCTTTTTATGAATTAATATTACAGATCTTAAGAAGGTAAACAATTCTTTATATAATATGCAAGAGAAATCAATATAATGAGCCATTAAAAAAAATTAGTCTTAAATTTTAATACAAATTATTCATTCACTAATAATTAGTCACCTAAGTTGTAAAATATAAATGATATTATGAGTATTCAATAGGCTAAAGTATAAGAGTAACATGATTTCAGTCATGCAATCCCATACTTGCATGCCTAAACTCGTTTACTCAACCATTTAGTAATCATATATATATGAAGTATCACAGTCAACCAATATCTTTAATATTACTCAACAGATCTAACAAAGGATTTCATAACATCTCTGTAGGACAATTAAGGTTAAGGCATCCAGGTCAAGACTAGAGTGTATTTAATAAAAGGTAGATAATCAATGCTTAACCTACAATAAGATAAGCAATCATTACATCATGCTAATAATGAATAGATTAAATTCAAACCACAAATTATATAGCCAATACTTACCTTAACATAAAGGGTGTAATTGAAAATTCCATGCTTAGGAAAAAGAAACATAATTCTTCACTTCAGTGTTGTTATCAAATGTGTCAATGCCCAATAAACACTAAAAATTACACAACCTCTAAGAGAGTAGTTACCATGTGTGGTCGAGATAACACAATTGTTAGTTAATCCAAATAGTTTATCTAGACATTCATTATCCTAAGAGTTAGCTCATAACAAGTTACAAATCAGTACAACCTATTATTCCTCGATAAGCCATAGACTCCATTATAATATTAAAACAATCTCCTAACCTATTATATTGAATAAAGTTAGAGAATACCGAACTATATTAATGTCACAATCAATGAAATTGTTAAGAATCATTTTTAATGTCAAGAAATTGTTGTACTCCCTAAGGGAAATGAAATATTGTTGATAATAAATAGAGTCAATTTCGGTGAACTGGAATACCACACAATTCAACTCAAAAACATAACACCCGTTGAGGATCTAAAACATTCATATGGACTCAGTTAGATGATGAAACTAGTTAACACATCAGATAAGTGTAGGAGTATATAGCTTAACCATTTAATCCCAAAATGGGTTAAAACACAAACTCGATGCAACCAGTTTCTTAACAGAAACACATGGTATGGTTATCAAGATCACTCAAGTTTTGTTCCTTATCAATTACTACGAAGGAGTAATAACACAAAAATTTACAATCCAGAATACAAGATGCTTTCTATATTGGTAAAATTTAATACCCCTCCATGCTTAATGACTCAAATTTAAACATTTGAAACATAAAAACTAGCTTCAAATAAAACTAAATAGCTCAGCAAAAATAATCAACTAGACTCATGGAATCATTCGATATCATTTTCCTAAACCTTCTTACAAATGATAAATGGTAGTTCACTACCAGTGTCAAATGACCATTGAACCTTTGACACAAATTTTGATCCACAAAGAAAAGGGTAATCAATAAACCCAGCCAAGCATAACCAAGAGCATAAGGATCTCAAAATCAAATACAAATAATCTTAATAACAAATACGTTAACATAGGGAAGTACCTACTATAAGAAAATTTTCAAAACTCATTCAACCACAAGGTCCAATGCATAAGCTTCAAGGAGATCAACTTACTTATTTAGGATTGTTTCATAATGAACAATAGTATACTGTAAATATTTCAAGGAGGAGGTTCTTAATCTAAATTGAATTTTCTTTCAAACTTTACGTAGCATTGTTACTATAACAACCAAGCTTTAATGAAATCACAGTAATACCTAAAAATGGGTGTAGGAGGAATACATGTTCAAATGTTGGTTGATGGGTTGTTGCACGCATATGGCTTCCATATCCACAACTGATCATGAGAGATTCCTTTTGGCTAGGAGGAACTACTTATAATGAAAACAAGGCCACTAAAAGGAATTAAACAATATGGGCAGTGAATTGCCTAACGTATGCTAAATTCGAGAAGTATGATACTTCCTAGATGGCTGTCAATCCACTGTTTTAAACAATTTAATGTTGTAAATAAATTAATTCCTATTGTTATGTAAAATTATTTAGGTATGTCACTTAAAAACACAATAAGAAAAATATATCTAATCTAACAGGCTAAGCTAGAATAGAATCCAATTGTCAAATGATTGGTTCTGGGTCTCTGCAGGTCTGATAAAGGTCTTAGATAGATCATAGGCGAATGGGGGTTAGATGAAATTACGTGGGTAGGTCTCTATTTTAGGTTGTGTGGGAAAATATACAGACTAGTGTTGGTCATATGTGACTAACAGTTGTTAGGTATAACCAGTGCTGGTTACTATGAGATCTGGAAATGCTATAGAAAAAGTTGTGGTCTCATTTGTGATTGCACAAAGGACTTTCGTGGGTTGAGATGAGGTATTGGGTGACTAGAGTAGGATTTTGTGAGGTTTTAATGGGTGTATGGAGGTGAAAATGTGGAGAATGTCAATAGGGGGCAAGGTAAATAATGGATGATAAAATGATGATGAAACAAATTAAACCAAGAAAGTGTGATGTTATACTTGGATTCTATTCTTGAATGCCTATGTGTGAGGGATGGTGGTGCTGATGATGGGTTTGAAGGTTGCAAATGATCACCAACTGAAGAAAATATTCTACATGGGCTACATGAACACTCCTATTTGCTTGTATATATCAGTTCATGGTTGGCATGGTTGTGCAGGAGAAGATGCTCAATCCCCTTCCTTGGATGTGAATTTTCACTGGGATTTAATCTCTGGAGATGCATTTTTACTCGTCAACTTTTTCCCAATGTTTTTCCAACTTCCAAACTTGAGAATAAGGTTGTTTTGAGGTTAAAAGGGTAATTGATGGCGATCCATTTTAACTGGTGACGGTTAGGGGTAACCAATGTCAGCTAAGGTAGGATTTCTTAGGTTTACTAAACTAGGGAGATCCTCTTGATTTCCTTGGATCTCATGTAATTATCCTACAGATTAGACTAGGAGCTTCTTGTGAGCATGTGGTTAGAGGGAATGTAGGCATTGATTTTTAAGGTTTGGGTAAGTTTTAGTTAGTTATGGAAACTTGCTAAGAATAGGTCTTAGGCTGAGTTAGCTTGGTGAGGTGGCTAAGTGAACTGTATGTTTGGATATTATTTAAATAAAATATTTGAATAATAAATATAGTGAGGATAATGCATTAATTTAATTAATTTAATATTAGTGGGGTGAAGGGAGTCATGGCTAGGTGAATGTTATAAAGGGTGCTTATATGTCGAGGGACAAAAGGAGAGTGCGACCTAATTTTAGTGTCTACATTTTTCCCCTTTTTGTTGCATATCTTGTATTGGTAAGTGATGCTAAAAAAAATAACATGTGGTTGCCCCATGTGTGGGTAAAGGTGATCCCCCTCAAACTAGGAACTGACAAGGTGGTAGGCTGAAGTGGTGAGTGGTTTGATAAAATTTAACTGTGAGGAAAAGGGTGAGTGGGTACAAGGGAAAAGGGTGAAAGGTCTACTCGGGAAATCTAGGTAATGGGTCAGGGTCACAGGTAGCAATAGTAAAACACATGCACTTGTATAAAATGCAGCACGCTACCGGGTTGAAGAGCATGTAAACACTACATCATCTAAGGTCGATAGGTTTATCTGAATAAGGTTGAAGTGAATCTGGTATCCAAGGTATAAGATATGGTCAGGAAGCACAACATAGGTTAGGTGCAGGAATGTTTAGGTATGTTTCGGTAAACCAAAGGTAGGGTCAAGATAAATGGTCATAGCAATAGGCTAGGTAATGTCATTAGGTCAATCAACATAGGTAACAATTCCACAAATTATAGCGAACACATGAGGTCAAAGGTCACTAGTGATGGTCTAGGTCCAAATATCTAGGTCACGACATGGGTAAGGCTATGGTAAGGGTAAAAGAATAAGAAGTCCTCAAAGGAGGAAAAATGGAGGTAGGAAGTGATGAGGTAAGGAAAGGTAAGGTAATGGGTTGGGTAAAGGTTGGATGGGTAAAGGGTGAGGTAAAATGGTAGAGGAAGGGAAATGTGTAGCTGAGGGTGACCAATGGCGGTCATGGATAACTGACGTTAGTATAGGACAACCGGCAACGGTTAGGTAGGGTACGTGACTGATGTCGGTCAATGGTAATCGACGTTTGTTAGGTCGGGTGGGGTATACAAATAAAAAATCCACTTTTTTATTATTCATTTGTTATTTTCAAATTGAATAAACTACAAAAAAGAGAGAAAAGAGAGAAAAGTGTTTGGAAGAAACAGGACAGTGAGTAGGTAGTCTGATTTGATGAGGGTTGGGTTGGTGAGTAGCGGGTCCACAAGATCAGGGTGAGAGATTTGATTGGTCAGAGGTTACACATAATTATTTGGGGATGGAAGAGGCGGGAGAGGGATTGGGCAGAACACGGACATAACAGCCAGATGTGCCAACAAGACGGAGGCAACACAACGAGGTAAGTGCCTAACTCTATATGGTTGAGTAAATATATGAGAAGTCATGGAATTTGGTATTGGTAGGGGTTTGTGGGTCTTTTTGTATTTTGTGGGTGGGAAAAATTTAAATGTGGGTATGGGGGAAATAACCAGAAAAAAGAGGGGGGTAGGGTGGTAAATTGTGAAGGTGGGGTGGGTAGGGGGCTAAGGGGAGTTTAGGTCATTGTAGGTGGGGTAAAAGGGGCAAGGGGGAGATTTATAGAAAAAGGAGGGTTTGGGAAGTCACAGAATTTTCCACTGTAGTAAATGGCGTCAGTTAAGCTTGGCTAGCATCGGTTGGGTAGAACCGGTATCGGTCACCAAACAGGTGACCAATGCCAGTTTAAAGGTGACAAAAGTTAGTTAGAATAAACTGGTACTAGTCAAGATTTTGTGCAAAAGGGTGCAAAAGTGATGTAGGTTAGGTGGTTGAGATGGATAAGGTAAAAATAGGGTAGAGGGTAATGATAATTGGTGAATATGGTCATGATAAATAAGGATTAATTGCGTGGTTGGACTGGATGCAGGGGAGAGCATAGTTACACATGCGGGATAGGGTTCCGCCTCTACTACTGACATTACGTGGCTTAGCAACCCCTTTGGAGTTGTAGCATGTGGAGGCAGTGGGATTGAGTGGGATTCAATGCTACCAACATGTTGTTCGGTATCCCACCTTGATGGTCGCACTCATTTATAGATGGGACTCTGTGACTAACATGTTCCACCTTCCGATAGGTGAGATGACTATCACCCTGGAGGATATGTTCCAGATTTTGTAGTTACCCATATTTGGGGCCCATGTTTACTCTATCTCCTGTGAGGCCTCAGAGGAGCTAATTGAGACATGTTTTGGCTAGGGGGTGGAAGATCTGAGATTCCATACTGCCAGTTTGAGCTATGGTGAGATGTACCTAGCCCGTCTGAATGAGACGAGGCTAGTGGTTCTATTAATGGAGGCAATGTGCTACTATGCACTACCAGATGCAAAGGGTGGATGTTTTCCTCGAGCACTAATGGGGGTGCTCCACGATATGATGGTGCATGAGACATGCTTTTCCTAGGCACTAGCATTCTTGGTGCAGATATACCATTTCACACTCCCCTTTTGTCCGTCGACATATAAACACCCTTTATAACATTCACCTAGCCATGACCCCCTTCACCCCACTAATATTAATTTAATTAATTTAATTCATTATCCTCACTATATTTATTATTTAAATATCTTATTTAAAAAATATCCACACATATATTTCACCTAGCCACCTCACGAAGCCAACTCATCCTAAGACCTATTGTTAGTAAGTTTCCATAACTAACTAAGACTTATGCAAACCCTAAAAATCAATACCTATATTCCCTCTAACCACATTATTGCACGCTCAAAAGTATCTCCCAGTCTAATCCATAAGATAATGACACAAGATCCAAGGAAATCAAGAGGAACTCCCTAGTTTAGTAAACCTAGGAAATCCCACCTTGACAGACGTCGGTTACCCCTAACCATTGCCGGTTAAACTGGACCGCCGTCGGTTACCCTTTCAACCCCAAAAGAACCTTATTCTCAAGGTTGGTAGTTGGGAAAACATTTGAAAAAAATTTCATAGCAAGAACACATCTCAGAGAGATAACACATCTTCATATATCATACTCTAGAAAAAACCTGCATGCAAGGAAGGATATTGAGCATCTTCTCCTGCACAACCATCCTAGCCATGATCTAATCTATCCATAGAGGAGCATTCATGCTGCCCATGTAGAATATTTTCTTTAGTTGGTGATCATTTGCAACCTTTAAACCCCTCATCATCACATCGATCCCTCATGCACAGACATTCAAGAATGGAATCCAAGTAAGTATAACATCATACTTTCCTGGTTTATTTCATTTCATCATCATTTTATCATCCATTATTTACCTTCTCCACATTTTCACATCCATACACCCATTAAAACCTCAAAAAATCCTAATCCAGTCACCCAATACCTCATCTTGAACCAACAAATTCCTTTGTGTAATCAAAAAGGAGACCACAACTTGTTTTGTGACATTTCCAAATCTCACAGTAACAGGCACCGGCTATACCTAACCATTTTCGGTCACCCCTAACCGATACCGGTCTCTATATTTTCCCATAGAGCCTAGAATAGTGACCTACCCACCTAATTTCATCTCAGCCTCATTCACATGTGATCTACTTGAGACCTTTATCAGACCTGCAGAGACCCAACACCAATCATTTGACCTTTGGATTCTATTCTAGCTTAGCCTGTTAGATTAGATCTATTTTTCTTATTGTGTTTTTAAGTTAGATACCTAAATAATTTTAAAATAACTATAGGATTTACTTTGTTTACGACATTAAATTTTTTAAAACATTGGACTAAAAACCATCTAGGAAGTATCATACTTTCCAGATCTAGCATACGCTAGGTAGTTCACTACCCATATTGTTTAATTCCTTCTGGTGGTCTTGTTTCCATTACAGGTAGTTCCTCCTAGCCAAAAGGAAGCTCTCATGATCAGCTATGGATCTGAAAGTCATACGTGCGCAATAACCCATCAACCAACATTTGAATAGGTATTCCTCCTACGTCTGTTACCGTATCTATTTCGTCAACACTTCAAAGAAACGATCTAAGAAATAGGTGAAACATTTTGGAACGTCTGGTGGGACCCATCCAAGGTTCCTTGCATTTCATTCATTCCTAGGAAAAATTTGTTTGTTTTTTTCCCTTCTGAAAAGTGTACACAGTAATTTTCTTCCTTGGTAACCCACCTCTTCTTTCTATTTGTTCTTAAGGAAAATTTTCTTTTGGTGTAATTAAAAAGAATCATTTCTTTATGTTTTATGCATTGTAGTGAAAGATCATCCCTCTTCCTCTTCATCTTATTATGTCATCCAATTTCACATTTTCGATTTGGGTTTAAAAATAAGTGCATTCCATTATGATTTATTGCATTAGCTCACATTAATTGAGGGAAACCTATACGCTGGAAGTCATGACTAGCTGATGGTTGAAAAATGAATCATAGAAAAGCACTTCTATCCTTTTATCTTTCTCCGAGTCTTACCAAACCACACAAAAATTCAAAATACATACATTCTTAAACAACATCCTACCTGGAAGAAGTTGTAGGTGACCACACAATCACAACACAGTGGGCACCCAGCTCACTACTCTGTCAAGTCATACTTCAAAGTGAAGCCCTTCCCCACCATAATATACCTGAAACCTCACCTTTTAGATCTCCTTCTTTGTAGGAATCCATCCTCACCAAAAATTCTATTTCACAATTCATGTGTCAGTACCTAAATAGCATAAGCTAAACAAAAATAATAGAAAAGGCACTCCTAGGATCACACTTTCTTAGTGTTTTTTCCTGGCTTGTGTTTTGAGGTGAGAGTTGAAGTTCATCACTTTTTTTTTTTTTGTTAATCCTTACACGCTCCTCATCACAGCTGGTGTATTCCAGCTTCACCTGAGTGTGCCTAGGCCATATCATCATCACTCTCATAATTCTAGGTCTGATTCTACATCATATTTTTAATTCACAACCACTTTCTTTCATCACTATTTCAATTTCACAGTAACCGTCCTCGGTTACCTCTGATTTCCATCAGTTATACCCAACTGAAATCAGTTCTAGGTCCTTTTGCTAACCTACTCAAAAGGACATTTTACTTAATTTTATTCCACTTTTCCCAGTCTCTATCACTGTCATTATTCTCATTGACATTGTAAACATCATCAGATTTGGCATACCTATCGGATTTCAACTTTTGCCTTGTTTTTCACTCGCTGTCCATTTTCTACAGTCACTGGCAGTGGTTAGCCTTGATCGGAATTAGTTTTCCCTAACCGGAATTGGTTATCCTGTTTCACATTCCAACCACCATTTGGTACTTAATCTACTTTTTGTCACCAGATTCACCTGTTCCTCCTGTCCTTTGTGTCATTTATAGAGAAGCAACCCTACCTGATCAATACTGGTTCACATGGTGCTAACTTAGAGACAAGAAAGTGTGCTCGTATTTCATGCCAATTGAACCACTCCCACCTAGTTCTTCACCACCTTCTATTTTATCACCAGCCATGGATCCCATCCAGCTTATTACTATTGCTACTAGAGATGAGGAGTTTGCACGACTCCTTGACCAGAACCCTACCACCTTTCAGTTTTACCTTACCCACTCGTCCACTCAATATGCCTCGAGTCAGTTGATATATGACATGCATGTATCTATCCCCCCTGAATATTGCACCCACTCCTGCATCAGCCCCATCTAGCTCTGTGCTACCCACATCCACCTTACCCCTAGTCGTTTCATAGTTAGGTCATATACCTATTATGACTACCATGTTTGTTACCTCTGTGGCATCTATTACATACACCATACCCTCGATGACTATCCCAAACACAACCTCATCCACCCCTAATGTCTCACACATAATTGTAGCTACATTCCCACCTCGAGTGTTAGTGAACCCTAGGGTTACAACATTCATTAGACCATATTCCACAATCATTATCCCCTATTACCACTAGGGTTACCACGATCTTTCCACCCCCATATACATACTACCAAAAACCTCCTATTTCATCCATTATTCATTTCGGGTATGTACCCCCTATTTCACTTCCTTCTTCTCCATCACCCTACATGGAAGCTCCATAAACTAGAGTGTCACCCATGTTATATGCCTAAAACCAACCTCCTCATGCTACAAGAGTCATCCAATCATCACAACCCACAAATGACCTAATTAAATTGATGTTGGACAAGATGCAGACATTGGAGGCATCAGTTTCCAGCTCCTGTGATACTCTCACCTACAACGAGATTTGCAACAAGCCTATTCACTCATCCATTCATACCCTGTGCATTGGGAAATGCCTAAATTCAATCATTTCAATAGCAAAGAAGACCCACAGCAACATTTTTGGCCATTCAAACATGGGTGTTATCTCATCGCTCATGATGATGCCTTGCTTTTGAGAACCTTTCTCGTGTCCCGCACCAGACCTACGTTAGATTGGTATAGTGGGTTACCTAAACACTCTATATTATCATTCAATCAGGTAGTCCAAGCCTTCTTGGATCATTTTTCTATCAATATCATCAAGAAGGTTACCGTGACTAATCTATATTCCACACATTAGTATGAGGATGAATCTATCGAAGATTTTGTCACTCGCTGGTGCATCCTGATCAATCAACTTACCTTCCAACTGCCAAAAAATGAACTCATCGAGCTCTTCACATGAGCTTGTACTAGACATATCTCCCCAACCTTATAGGTCCAAACCTTTTGAACATTCGATGATGCATTCATTATGGCACAAAAGTTAGAGATTCGGGAAATTGAAGACAAGAAAATACAATTATGTAATAATAATTTGACATTAAAGTCGAATGATACCTCTTCTTCTTCTAAAGAAAAAACTAATTATTCAAAATCTAAGGGCACCGCTAACGCACTGGTTCTCAAGGTCAACCCGGCTCATCTATCAAATCAGGCTATGCCCTCATCTAATCTCTCACCTATCCAGACTTTTCAATTCAGACGAGAGCAACGAAAATATACCCCAATTGGGGAACCTTAGTCTTATGTCTTAAAAAAGCTTATCAAATCCAGAGCCATCACCCTTCCACCTATAAAACCACACACTATTTTTGACCCTACTCGCCCCATGCCCGCATGGTATGAAGAACATGATTTATGTAACTGTCATCAAGTAAAGGGTCATAGTGACGGCAAATGCATCACTTTCAAAAATATTGTCCAAGAAATGTTCGAGAAAGGCAAGTTAACTATGGATAATCCCAATGCCACCCCCAACCAAAATCTACAAATCTTCAAAAAAAAAATTCCCAACCATGCCCCTTCATCCAATCACACCGGTGAGACATCAACTCATGATAGGTACCTATCACCTCTCACTTACCTCACATCCCTTTCATATAGGAAATCCTAGTCTGAACTCCTCCTTCCACATTGGAACGAACCTCTCCTATTCCTTCACCAATAGAGGAACACCTTTTATCTCCTTCATCACCTACGGAGGGGTATTTCGCTAACATCAAGACCATCTCACCCCTAGCTTCTCCACTTAGAAATAATTTACCCACAGTACCTCCTCCACCCATAGAGGAGAACCCATTACCTTCTCCACCCACAGAGGAGCACCCATTACCTCCTCCACCCATAGATGAGAACCTATCTATTCCCCCACTTATAGAGGAGCTCCCATCATATCCTCCACCTATCATCGACCTAGTCAAGATACCTTTACCTCTTGGCGAGAATTCTCCATCAGCTACTTAGAATCTTGCCAACCTACTTTTGGCTCTCTTACCCATGGAAGTTGACGCTAGCAAATTCCCTATCTATAAGACACATTTTACGGGGATTGCCATTATGTCCTCACAAACTCCACCCACAGACATTACATTCTCACATTTGGCTGATCACTTAGATTATGTGGATAGGGATTTACTATGGGGGTGTAGAGATCTAGAGATTCCTTGCTGATACAAAGATGCAGAGATCCCTCGCTGATACCTCCACTATCTACCCAAGAACATTTCGACCAATCAAACCAAATACAACCACCTCTGTCGCAACCCCTTCCACGATACCTGTTAGTGCTCAAAACATAACCTTACCCATAACCCAACCTAAATCTAAACCCAAACCCACACCTACAACAGTTTCCTCAACTAAACCTATTACCACTTTAGGGGTCACCCCAACCACCAGCCTTACTCATCCACCTATTAAACTAGATTTATCTACATCCTCCAATGTCAATACCACACCTAATCTGACACCCAAACCAAAGAAACAAACTCATCAACCTCATACCCCAACCACACTAATCACGCCCGCACTTGTCTCGGCTATCTTAAGACCTCAGCTACCCAACATGGTCAAGCAACCTTCACCCATCCATAAACCAATAACACAACCCATTCCTCCCTCACAAACCTCTAACCTACCCAAGCACACAATACAACTTACACCCACACCTACAGTCTCTTTACCAACAATACCTCTAATACCCTCAGCTATTGCTTCACTACCCACTACACTTCAGTCATTGTCCCTCACACCCCAAGTATGACCTGCGTCATCTACCTTCACAGGACCCCCATTATCACTGTGGGTAACTAGTCCCCTTCCTCCATCTACTTTTCCTTCTAGACCTTGTACACCCACATCATCTTTACCCAAGAAAGTGTAATTGAAAAAAAAAACCCCACTACCCCATAATAAGGTAGTGAAAACAACCACACACCCTCCTACCCATTCATCTATTATACCCCTACCCAGAAAAGCACAACCGATACCTAAAACCACACCGACACCTAAAATTGTAACTTGACCCATTCCTACTCTTCCAAAAATATTTCCTCGACAATCAACCACATCTGCACCCAAACCCACATTCACTTCCCATTGTGATCCACTAGCAGGGTCCTATGCCAAAATTTTAACCAACCTCCTCAATAATTTTGTTATCACATTACCACCACTCTGACCTTATGACCCCCTCAAACCCAATCCAAAAGGGTTTGATGATATTAAAATTTATACATACCATCATGTGCCAGGGCATGATGTGGAGAACTAAAAGGCCTTGAAAACCATCCTTATCCAATTGTGTCCACCAAAAACCAACTTTAATGATGATGACCTTCTTGATGAGGATCCTTCTTCACTGATACCCATTCCCACACTGCCCACTCAACAACCACAACCTCCACCCTCACCACTCCTAGATACACCCTCAAGATTTGCAATTAACATGGTTTGGATCAAATAACTTTCCATGCCACCACCCCAATGTCGTTACGCCCAGCTCACCTTGCAAGGCTTTTCTCTTCCAGTAGGTTTTTACCCGTCATGTCATTATACCACTCATCCTGCACCTTCTCCATTTTCCAACTCCCCTCAAATAAACATGATACACATCACTACATGTGTGCAGAAGGGAAAATAAGAGGCAATTGACCCACCAACCAATCCTATACCCAACATACCATTTGCACCCATACCTAAAATAACTATCTGCACCCCCACGTACCCCATTTCTAATGGCGTCACACATCACACCATGCTCAAACAACTAAACCAATCTCCCCTAAAAATTTTATTATATGACCTCATCCAAACCTCAGAATCCCATCGTCAAGCCTTCATGGAGGTTCTTCAATCTATTGAGGTTTTACCCAATGACCCTACACCCGTAGCCTCCATTATCACACCCCATCATATAGCCTTGCTCACAAAATTACCACCTTCATCCTCACCTCACCTTATTCACCAAGTGGCCTCCCTTAGCTTCTCAAAGGAGGAGATCTTACCACACCAAAATGATGACCCAGACCCAGCCCTCTTCATCTCCATCCACATTGATGACATATGGGTATGCCGTGTGATGATTGATGGAGGTGCTAGCATTAACATCATTTCATCCCATACATTTTCTCAAATGCGCATACCTGACAATTACATGCATAAACATCTGGTCATGTTATGTTCATTCAATGATGCTATCACCTCCACACTAGGCACTGTCATCCTTCACATTTGTGTGGGCCCCCACACTATTCTAGAATTGTTTTACATTTTGGAGGGGTAATTCCAATACTTGTTACTTGGTAGACCCTGGATCTGTGTCATGGGTTGCATTCCTTCCACTTTTCATCGTTGTGTAAATTTTAAAGACGAAGGACAAACTTATACCATTCCATCTGACCCATCACCTTTCAAAACACGAAACCTGCTTTACCGACCTAATGATGTGCTCATACCTGTCAAGTTATCTGCCTCTGTAACCAATACTACTTCACCTACACATCCACCTACCAGTACAGCCACTGCTTTCACCACACATACCTCCTCCATTCCTACCACTGCTATAACCTCCATGGCTGACCCATTAGCTTCCCAATCCGTTAACTCCACTTCCGCATCGACCTCCAACACATCATCCATTTTAGCTACCTACATACCAACCACTGACCCCTTGGAAGGTGTTTATCAATGCCTCACTCTGGGGGAGTACCGCTTATATAGTTTCAACACATTCCTTACTCCACATGAGTATGGAAGCCTTCACCAACACCCTCACTATGATCACCATATAGGAGAACACCTCCTTTATGGTCCTCCTCATCTTTGTACTAGTCTCACCTATGGGCGACTTGATACTACCACTTACACACCTGACCATACCTTCCTCCACCACTGTGCATGGAAGGGTTTTGGTTTTGGATTTTACAAGCATGGCTACCATACTATCATTCCATGTACCACCCACAAACATAACAACCGTAGTGGTATCGGCTTTCCTAAACCTCCTACAAAACATGCCCGCATTGAAATCATTGAGGACCCTATCCCTTCTCCACCTTCATCTTCATCACCACCTTCACCCACTCCACCTTCATCACCACCCTCACTGATGGAGTCAATGGATCCTGAATCTTTCCCCCCTAATTTTTTTTCTCATAAAGACTTATCAACTCAAACGCGAAGCCCTTCCACTCTTTGATTCCTATATCCTAAAATGATCAATGATGACACACCTACAATTAATGTCATTGTTTAATGTCAGGATGATGAATCCATACTCACCTACCTTGGTACAGAGGACTCATACACTCATCGGTCATTACCATCTGAGACACAAACCATGTTGAATGAGTCGACTATCGAGATCAACATTCATACTTAGGATGACCCACACATCCTCAAGATCAGACAATCTTTAGATGTTGCTGAACAGGAAGCCATCACTTCTTTTCTCTGAGATCATAACCACACTTTCGCTTGGTCTTACATAGACATGCCTGGTATTGACCCCACCATAGTGGTCCACAATATTGTAACCATTCCTGATGCCAAACCTATCAAACAAAAGTTGAGGAAAATGCACCCTCGCATTTCTCTTCTTGTCAAAGAAGAACTTCAGTGCCTTCTTTCTATTTCCTTCATCTTACCCATTGATTATCCTTGTTGTATTTCTAACATTATCCCTATTACTAAAGCAATAGGGGGACTCTAAATTCACATGGAATTCTGTGACCTCAACCTAGCTTGCGCAAAAGATGACTTTCCCTTACCTGGTATTGATCAACTGGTTAACATCACCGTTGGTCATGAGATGCTCTCACTCATGGATGGCTTCTTAGGTTATAACCAAATTTTTCTTGCCCTAGAATATCAACACAAGACCACATTCATCACCCCTTGGGGAACCTTTTGCTATCGAGTCATGCCTTTTGGCCTTAAAAACACTAGTTCTACATATCCGCATGCTATAACCTACATCTTCCATGATATCATGCATCACATATTGGAAGATTATGTGGATGATTTCTTGGCCAAATCTAAATGTCATTCTGAGCACCTTGCTATCATAGAAACCATTTTTGACCGCATCATTAAATATTGTGTCCTCCTTCAGCCTAAAAAGTGCATCTTTGTGGTTCTCTCAAGAAATCTCCTGGGATTTATTATTTCCCTCTGTGGTATAGAATTTGACCCTGCTAAAGTCAAGGCCATCCTCGAAATGCCTCCATCCACTAACCTTCCCTAGCTCCATATCCTACAAGGTAAATTGCAGTCCATTCGCCATTTCATTTCATAATTATCTGATTGGTGTCAACCATTTCATCATCTCCTTAGGAAGGATGTCTCCTTTAAATGGGATGATGACTATCACAAATATTTTGATGCTCTAAAACAATAACTTCCCCAACCACTCGTACTCATTCCACCTAAAGAGTATCAACGTTTTTATCTATACATATCAGCTGATGATCATTCCATGGGAGCCATGCTCACTCATCATGATTAACAACACAGGGAGTAGGCATTTTATTACATAAGCCATACTTTTTTGGACTATGAAACCCGATACAACCATCCTGAAAAAATTTTCTTAGCCTTAGTTTTCATTACCACCAAACTCCTCCATTACCTACTCAACCACAAAACCTATGTCATGACCAACATTGATCCCTTACACTTCATGTACACAAAACCTTATCAAAATCAGCATGTAACATGATGGCTAATGCTTTTAGCTGATCTTGATCTCGAATTCATTCATCAAAATTCCATTAAGGGCCAAGCTATCACCGACTAACTAGCCAATGCACCTATTTCCATGGATCAACCCTCTAATTTTGACTTTCCCGATGAGTCAAATTCTACTCTTTCCCTTGACGAACCCCCTTACCAAATGACACATTTCTTCAATGGTTCCAAGTGTCAGCATGGGGGTGGGGCTGGTATCATCCTCATTCCTCTAGATGGATAACCCATGCCTTTGTCTTTCAAACTAGACTTTGAATGCACCAACAATATTGTCAAGTACGAAGTGCTCATAATAGGTCTCTAAGCCGCATATGCCCTAGATGTCAAATCAATCCACATCTTTGGTGATTCACAATTGGTCTTCAAACAAGTCGATGGTATGTACCAATGTCATAATGAGATACTTCAAAATTATAAACAGAATTTAGACATACGTTTGACCACCTTTGATCATTACACCCTTCAAACCATCCCACGTTCAACCAAAAAAATTTCCGATATCATGGCCTGCTTAGCTTCCCAAATACCTGCTTCCCTTTTTGATTCCAAAATATTTGTCACCGTATAATGCCTCCATTCACCTTCTTATTTACCTAATGATGTTTAATAAATCAAAAATGACACCCCTGACCCGAGTGACCTTTGGTGTAAACAGTACTCCGACTACCTTTCTCTCTCCATTTTACCTCCTGCTCTCACCCGTAACAGACAATGCGCCTTCCTTAAAAAGGTATCTCGTTACATTATCCTATGGGGACTCCTGTATAAACGTGGCTTTGATGGTATTCTCTTATGATGCCTCACAAGTTCTAAAATTCCTTATACCATTAAGGAGGTTCATGATGGCATATGTGGAGGTCACTTTAGTGGCCTTGCTATTACTAAGCATATTCTTTTCCTAGGCTACTACTGGCCAACCCTTAACCATGATTTTTGTGACTATGTCAAACATTGTGTGAAATGCCAACAACATTCCAACCTTCATCATACACCCAGTCATGCTTTATAGGTCACTCGTGACCTTTGGCCCTTCTCTCAATGGGGTTTGGATCTTTTCGGAGAAATCAATCCTCATTCTTCCCAACGCCATCAATGGATCATAACTGCTACCGAATACTACACAAAATGGGTGGAAGCCATAACACTCATCTCCATGAAATATGAGAAAAGATGTGAGTTCATTAACCATCACATCATTTTTCGCTTTGGTGTCCCTCATCGCCTCATCCCTGATAATGGAAAACAATTCAAAAACAAAACATTGCAAATACTTTGCGATTCCTTTGGCATTCAACTTAGTTTCTCATCACCTTATTACCCACAAACCAATGGCCAAGCTGAATCCACTAACAAAACCCTCAACAAAATTCTTATGAAAGTGGTTGACGATACTGGGAAGGACTGGCATACGCACATTCCTTTTGCCCTATGGGCATACCACACTAGTATTCACACTTCCACTGTGGCCACACCCTTTTCACTGGTCTACGGTATAGAGGTTGTTCTACCTCTCGAAGTCCAGATCCCCTCACTATGCATTTCTCTCCATGACATGCTTACTAATGATGACTTTTGTCAGGACCACTTATCACAACTAGAGTTATTAGACGAATGTCGTCTTAACGCTCTGGATCACTTTCAAGTTTACCAACAACGTATCAAACGTGCTTATGACAAACATGTTCATGAATGAACCTTCTATGTGGGTGACCTTGTCTTGAAGGAAAATCAACATGTAACCAAAGAAAAAAAAATTAAATGGGAAAATTCACTCCTAATTGGCTTAGACCATGTACATCGTAACTCATACCTATGGATCGAGTGCCTATCATTTTTCCTCACTTGAGGGTTAACCCGAACCTGAGCCCCTTAACATATTACATCTTTGACCATTCTATTGTCAACTCATTGTCCTACCTCACCTTTTGTCTCTCTCCACACTCGTCCCTTGAGCGCTATTCACTCCATAAACCTCCCTAATGATTAAACAAGAATCATGTGAGCACCCATCACTTGTTATCTTCTCTTGAATATGTGTACCACGACACTGCACATAGCATGATTCTCATGGATACTTTTCATCTACCTTTATATGAGATCCCATGGTCGTTCCACCTTGCCTTTTGAACAAGAGTCCTATCCTTCACCTTGGTCTTTTCCATGATTTCAAAAACCTCACATGGGACCAGATTCCTTGAGTCAACCTTCTAATAAAAAAGATGACTCCCTCAAAAGGACATCTTCCTCTCGACAAAATTTCTACTATAAATAGACTGCTCCCTCGAAGGACAACTATGTGAAGCTTAAAAAATAAATTTAAAAAATTAGAGAAACCGAAGCTTACCACATCGATTAGATTCATGAAGACCTCAAGGAGTACCATATTATTTATCCCATATATACTTCCCACATCAATCAATCTATCACAACAAAAAACTTTTTAGTCAACGACTTGCCCATTGTGACCTCGAACCTCTTGCCCAAAATCCCTGTCACTCTAAACATATACATTTAACTACCTTTCACCCACCTTACCATTTCCATTCTCATTTCCTCAATCACCTTAAGGGACATCTTGGAATTTCAAAATTTTGTGATCCTATGACTACTTTCACCATAGAATCAATTAATCGTGAAATTCCCTTCGGGTCTTGTGTTCATCACCTCCCTCTAAGGTATGATCTACTCGGTATGATCCTACCTAATTAGGTGGCTTTATTTCCCCCCTCTTATCTTTTAACCATCTTTGTTGATGTTTTGATCACCTTATATAGGACTTGGTACTCAATGCTTACCTTTGAGCTAGTCCTCCCCTTTTCACCATAATCACCTTCACCTGCATTCATTTTACCTATAATCTACTCACACGCATATTACACCTAAACCCACAACATGCCCAAAAACCTACCAACTCATTTTCATATTCTTCCCTAGCTCGTGGGAGAACTGTTGATGGTGAATCAGCCTGCAGGTCCCTGAATGTCTAGGAGCTCGATGTAGGTATGAGACTCTCAGTGCGATTGGGCATAACATGGAGATTAGCTCGGCCAAGTGTGGGACCTTGCGATAATTCAGAACCCTTGCCTAACTCACCATATGAAGGCACATGGTTCACTTAGTTCCTCTGTTCTAACAAATTGCACATGTAAGCCACATACATAACAGATTTGTTTACTCACAACATACCTTTATTACACCTACCATCCCTATATCATCACTATGCATAGATTATACCTAGGGTCACAGGAGATGACCCATAGTATCATTCATTGCCAAAATAATAAATCATAACTAAACGTGACTTTCAACTCGAGGACCATGAAGAACCTTACCTGTCTCAACCATGACTAAACACAAACCTGATTAAATCCATGCCTAAACTAACCTAACCCCATCATGCAAAGACTAACAAAATTTGTAGTGAAAGATCAGGAGGATGCAAATCCATATCTCATCTAATAGAGGGTTTAGAATCAATGTCACATACATGCATTATTTTCAACTAAATCATTGAAATACCATGAATATCATCATACAAAATGCCAAGAGGAATTTGTATCTCAATATACATGTTTTAGATGGGAGGTCCTATGAATCATCTCACAAATGTTGGCACCTAAGCCGATATAGAGATAGATAGGGTACAAAATGTCATCAACACATAGAATTGTCTCATATATACCTTTAGAAAGAATCCCCTCCTTACAAAATATCTATAGGAAGAATGAGAGAGGGAAGATGCTCAGAGGAATATCCAAAAATCTACCCCATACCACCGTCCAGATTGTATTTAATTCATCTCATTATGGCCGGTAGGTGAGAAAAAATAGCACAACCTTCAGCACACAGGCTGGTGATATTTATCAAAAAATGCTATTTTACATGAAGAAATTTTTCTCACCACATATGAAAGATATCGTCAGATGTCGTCCATCTCTGTGTCACCTAGCACCCTCATCCTCTTGTAAGATCCCTGTCCAAAAATTCCAACCTAGTGCTAGTGAATCGTGCGCTGCTGGCCTCTCCCTGAAAAGGCTATTAGTGCATTTGAATATCACCCCTCAGATGTTTTCTCATCCTTATCAGTTTGGTAATCGGCATCTAGTGTCATTGCACTCAAAATGGTGAAAACTCTCTCTAGAAGGTGCACGCTTAGCGTACCTCTACTCCTCTGATCAGATGTATACATGAAATCTATAGAGGTTTAACTCAAATTCCTACTCTAATACTACCAATGAGACAATGATAGAAGTGTCGACATTTTCTGATCTACGCTTCCAACCTGATACACTAAAGGAGCGATGAACTTATATCTCTGCATGTTGACACATTTTCTGAAAATGCACCTCCAACCTGCATTCATGGGCACGAATTTTTTCCATTGTCATAAATTTTCTTATGATAGTGCCTCCAACACTATGCCATGGATTGTGAATTCATTCACATGATCTTGACATTTTCATGTTCCAGAGCTAAATACAGTGCATTACAACCTGCGCTATGAGGTAGCAAACATGGTGGCAATCCAAATAAATGTCAGGTTTTGAGTTTCTTTGATTTCACATATTCTTTTGTTTGTCTGATATTTCCTGGAGGGAGCCTGCATATATACAACAAGAACTATATCGGCCTGAGGTCCCTTTTCAAATCGGGACTATGTAGGTAGCACTCTAAGGGCAATGAAGGCCCTTAGAGGTTAGCTTGGC
This sequence comes from Taxus chinensis, assembly GCA_019776745.2. Classification (NCBI taxonomy): domain Eukaryota; kingdom Viridiplantae; phylum Streptophyta; class Pinopsida; order Cupressales; family Taxaceae; genus Taxus; species Taxus chinensis. Next base: position 96,243,682 of record CM034148.1, on the reverse strand, counting down.
CATTTTTCTACCCTAAATGAAATGAATGTTTCATCCACCATACCCAGCTCACCATTTACCCAACATGGTTACACTTAAAAGTTCATTCTCCAAGATTTTCTAACAAAATGCTGGAGAAGAATGGAAGCCACACTACATTAACAATGTTGCTTGACCATAACGGTACTACTCTTATTACACATGCTAAAGGAATTTTTCTCATTTTATCATCACTAAACTGCACCAGATTATACAACATTGAAGATTCCATCATATGGAAGACTATGAATATCATTCGATTGCAAACTAATAATTGAATCATAAACCAAGCTCTGGACTCGAACCATGCCTATAACTCTCTGAAGATTTAGGGACCAATAGTGGTATAAATCTGACTCAACGGGCCGATGCCTAAATTTTTTCAACCTTTACTCAGACCATTTGCCTAAACTAACCTAAAACTCTCCACCATCTGACGCTTCACTAACCTAACTGGCACATTGCCATTGGTTCGTAAAACCTAAGCGGCGATTTTTACGATGCCTATGAACTTTGGAAAACATTCAAAAATCACTCTGTGCCCCATAACTCCAACTTGCCATCTATGGCATCCTAACCTGACTCAACACATGCCTATAACCATTTTTACTCGATCCATTGTGGGCTAAACTGGGACCTAAGTTTCCATCATACCCTTTTGAAATCACTTAATTGTCAAACCACATTCAAAGTAATCACCCCACACCCTCGACATCCGCCTGCCTCCGAACACAAGCCATACATCCAATTGTCTACCGTAGTGCACATTCAACACATTTATTTCATAATTGGTGGGCCCCTGGGCCAATTCTCATCATATAAACTCAATAAATGTGTATCTCACAATACAAAAATCACTCTACCCCTCTGACTCCTATTGGCCCTATGGACACGTGGCGGCCTCAAAAAATGTTAGCGGGGCTTTTGGCCAATAATTTTCAATACAAAATGCCATCGAGCACATAGGTCAATCTCATATATACAAAAATCCACCGAACCGCCATTCAATCGCAAAAATGGTACTTTCGGCATGCAGGTTACGGTACCTGTGATAGGGAAAATTTCAACTAAAAAATCAGCACGCAGGTCGGCCATATACTATATAAAATACATCACTAGTATACATCAGGAAAACTCGACCTGGCCGCATAGGTCAGACAATTCTCTACCTAGATGTCCTCCATATCTAGATGTCACCTACACCCTCAGCCTGAAAAAGTGGAAAAAAATTGACTGAGGCACAAGGACCTAAGCTTTGAAAGAAAGTTAGCCAAAAATAAGCAAGGGGCCTATTTTGGATAACATGGGCCTCAGAGGTCGCTGACCTCCTATTCTCTCCACACTATGTGTGCAAGATATCATCCTCTCACTGGATGACTATTGTACCATGTACTCTCTGTAAGAGAGGAAGTCTATCCTAGACAGCTATAAGCTGTTCCTGATAATATCTCGCCTCACCTAGGGCATCCCATAACCTGGATACATGCATAGTTTTTGGTGGTCCCATAGGTCTCAACCCTTGTACCTACCCTGCACCAGCCTGTGAACTAGGACCCTGCACCTACGACCTGTGAACTGGGACTATCTCCTTGTGCCTATGGTGGTGGCCCCTCTCCCTATACATGTGGTGGTGCCCCCTACCCCTATGCCTGTATTTGGACCTGTAAGGCCCCAATATGTGCTTGGGTTGTGGCTAACTAGCCTTGTAAACCTGCCACCTGAGCCAGTAAGGTTACAACCTGGCCATCTCTATCTCCATCTCATCCATCTCCTCCACCCTCTCCTTTCACCATCTAGGCCTGCAGACTGGCCACCTATACTCATAGCTCTATTACCTCTACCTCTGACCCCTCCATCTATGTCTGTATTATACCTATCTGGGTGATCAGCGTCACTACCTACCCCTGTAGGGCATCTCTCTACACTATAATGGTAGCTAAGTCAAGATTCCTAGGTCTAGGTGGTATGGCTCGTAACTGAGCTTCCCACCATTGACTATACATGTCTATACATCTGGTGTCATCAATCCATTGATCCACTCACTAATCCTCCTCCATTGTAGGCACTGTAGGATATGGTAGAGGTAGAGGCCTCTCCACATCATCTCTTCGATACTGTGGGAAGGACAGAGGAATATCTTGTACATGCCTAAAATACCATCAGACCCTATCTACCAGGATCATCTCATCCTCTCTAGCACAGTGACCCTATATCCACCTCTCTAGCTGGAGCTTAGCTAGCTCCTCATGTATGTGCCTATATGAGGGGAATCCCACATATGGCCTCCAGATAATGTCCACTCTTGACAACCCCTCCAACAACTACCAAAAATGGGCCACATCATATGTCAGCCTATCTGATCTCTACTCTCCTACAACCAGCACCCATCTCCTATATCCTACCTACACGCATCTCATGGGAAATGCATCTACTCAAGGCATCTCTATAGGTCGAACACAGACTATGTGCTCGTAGGCCCAGCAGTGTAGTATAAAAGCACAACATAGGCTAAACCTACGCAACTGCCCATATGCCCATAGCTCTTGGTATAGCTACACCAAGAATACTGGTTCCCAAACAAAGCATGTCTCATGCACCATCATATTGTGGAGTACATCCATTAGTGATCGGGGAAAGTGTCCACCTTCTGTATCTAGCACTGCATAGCAGCAAACTACCTCCATCAATAAAACCACTAGCCTCATCTCATCCAGACGGGCTAGGTACATCTTGCCATATCTCAAACAAGTGCTATGGAATCTCAAATCCACCGCCCCCTCACCAAAAACTTTCTCGATCAGCTCCTATGAAGCCTTGGAGGAGATAGAGTAAACCTAGACACCCAATATGGGTAACTCAAAAATCCAGAACACGTCCTCTAGGGTGATAGTCATCTCACCCGTCAGATGGTGGAATGTGTTGTTCACAGAGTCCCATCTATCAATGAGCATGACCATCAAGATGGGCTACCAAACAGCATGTCGGTAGCGCCAAATCCCACTCAAGCCCACTACCTCCACGTGCTGCAGCTCCAAATGGGTGGTTAAGCTGCACAATGTCACCAGTAGAGGCGGAACCCTATCCCACATGTGTAACTTGACTCTCCCTTGCATCCAATCCAAGCACGACATTAATCCCTATTTACCATGACCATATTCACCAATTATCATTACCCTCCACCCTATTTTTACCCTACCCATCTCAACCACCTAACCTACATCACTTTTGCACCCTTGTACCCAAAATCCTAACCGGTACCAATTTATTCTAACCAACTTCAGTCACCTTTAAACATCGGTCACCTATTTGGTAACCGCTACTAGTTCAGACCATATTATCACATGACCATATGTCACCTATGATAGTTCTACCCAATTGATGCCAGCCCAGCTTGACCGACGCTAGTCACTGTCGTAGATAATTCTATGACTTCCCAAACCCTCCCTTTTCTATAAACCTCCCCTGTCCCTTTTACCCCACCTACAATGACCTAAACTCCCCTTAGACCCCTACCCACCCCACCTATACAATTTACTACCCTTCCCCCTCTCTTTTTCCCCATTATCACCCCCATACCCACATTTAACTTTTGCCCACCCATAAAATATAAAAAACCCACAAACCCCTACCAATACCAAATACCACAACTTCTCATCTATTTACTCAACCATGTAGAGTTAGGCGCTTACCTCGTCATGCTGATGCCGTCTCGGTGGCATGTCTAGCCGCTATGCTGGCAGTCCGCCCGATCCCTCTCCTTCCTTTTCCATCCTTGAATAATTACTCAAAACCTTTGACCAATCAAATCTCTCACCCTGATCGCATGGACCTACTACTCACCAACCCAACCCTCATCAAATCAGACTGCCAGCTCTATGTCCCATTTCTTTTGAACACTTTTCTCTCTTTTCTCTCTTTTTTCTCATTTCTTCACTTCACAAATAATAAAAAATGTGGATTTTTTGTTTTTATACCCCACCCAACCTAAGCAACATCAGTTACCATTGACCGGCATCAGTATCGTGCCCTACCTAACTATCGCTGGTTTTCCTATACTGATGTTGGTTATCTATGACCGCCATCAGTCACCCTCACCTACACATTGCCCTTACTCCACCATTTTACCTCACCCTTTACCCATCCAACCTTTACCCAACCCATTACCTTACCTTTACTAACCTCATCACTTCCTTACCCTTACCTTTTGGTACTTACCTTAGCCTTACCTTACCTTATCCTTACCCATGTTGTGACCTAGATATTTGGACCTGGACCATCACTAGTGACCTTTGACCTCATGTTTTCTCTATACCTTGCAATACTGTTACCTATGTTGATTGACCTTATGACCTTACCTAGCCTATTTCCATGACCATTTATCCTGACCCTACCTTTGGTGTACCAAAACATACCTAAACATTCCTGCACCTAACCTATGTTGTGTTTCCTGACCATATCCTATACCTTGGATACCATATTCACTTCAACCTTGTTTGGATAAACCTATTGACCTTAGAAGATGTAGAGTTTTCCTACTCTTCAACCCGGTAGTGTGCTGCATTTTATACATGTGTGTGTGTTTAACTGTTGCTACCTGTGACCCTAACCCATTACCTAGATTTCCCGAGTAGACCTTTCACCCTTTTCCCCTGTACCCACTTTCCCTTTTCCTCACATTTACCTTTTATCAAACCACTCACCACTTCACCCTGTTGTCTCGTCAGTTCCTAATTTGAGGGGGATCACCTTCACCCACACATGGGGCAACCACATCTTATTTTTGTTAGAGTCGCTTACCAATACAAGCTACACAACAAAAATGGGCAAAATGTAGAAAATAAAATTAGGCAACACTCCCCTTTTGTCCCTTGACATATAAACACCCTTTATTACATTTACCTAGTCATGACCCCCTTCACCCCACTAATATTAATTTAATTAATTTAATTAAATTAATTCATTATCCTCACTATATTTATTATTTAAATATATTATTTAAATAATATCCATACATACAGTTCACTTAGACACCTCACCAAGCCAACTCAACCTAAGACCTATTCTTAGTAAGTTGTCATAACTAACTAAGACTTACCCAAACCCTAAAAATCAATGCCTACATTCCCTCTAACCACATTCCCACATGCTCACAAGAAGCTCCCAGTCTAATCCATGGGATAAAAACATGAGATCCAAGGAAATCAAGAGGATCTCCCTAGTTTATTAAACCTAGGAAATCCCACCTTGACCGACATCGGTTACCCCTAACTGTCACCGGTTAAGCCAGACCGTCGTCGGTTACCCTTTTAACCTCAAAAAAACCTTATTCTCAAGGTTAGAAGCTAGGAAAACAATGGGAAAAAGTTGAGCAAGAACACATCTCAGAGAGATAACGCATCTTTAGAGAGCATACTCCAGCAAAAACTTGCATGCAAAAAAAGGAGATTGAGCATCTTCTCTTGCACAGTCATCCCAGCCATGATATGATCTATCCAAGCAAAGAGGAGTGTTCACGTAACCCATGCATAAGATTTTCTTCAGTTGGTGATCATTTGCAACCTTCAAACCCATCATCAGCACCTCCATCCCTCAAACATATACATTCAGGAACAGAATCCAAGTAAGTATAACATCATACTTTCCTGGTTTATTTCATTTCATCATCATTTTATCATCCATTGTTTACCTTTCCCCCTATTGACCTTCTCCACATTTTCACCTCCATATACCCATTAAAACCTCGCAAAAGCCTACTCCAGTCACCCAATACCTCATCTCGACCCACCAAAATCCTTTTTGTAATCACAAAGGAGACCACAGCTTGTTTTGTGACATTTTCAGATCTCATAGTAATAGGCACAGTTATACCTAACCACTATCGGTCACCTATGACCAACACCGGTCTTTGTATTTGCCCACACAGCCTAGAAAAATGACCCACCCACCTAATTTTATCTCACCCTCATTCACCTGTGATCTACCCGAGACCTTTATCAAACCTACAGAGACCCAGAACCAATCATTTGACCTTTGGATTCTATTCTAGCTTAGCTTGTTAGATTAGATCTATTTTTCTTATTGTGTTTTTAAATGAGATACCTAAATAATTTTAAAATATCAATAGGATTTACTTTTTTTACAACATTAAATTATTTAAAACATTGGACTGACATCCATCTAGGAAGTATCATACGTCCCAGATCTAGCATACGTTAGGTTGTTCACTTTCCATATTGTTTAATTCCTTCTAGTGGTCTTGTTTTCATTACAGGTAGTTCCTCCTAGCCAAAAGGAATCTCTCATGATCAGTTGTGGATCCAAAGTCATACGCGTGCAACAACCCATCAACCAACATTTGAACAGGTATTCCTCTTATGCCCATTACCCTATCTATTTTTTCAACACTTCAAAGAAATGATCTAAGAATCAGGTGAAAAAACAACATCAAATGCATAAGCTTCATGGAGATCAACTTACTTATTTAGGATTGTTTCCTAATGAACAGTAGCATACTGTAAATCTTTCAAGGAGGAGGTTCTTAATCGAAATCAAATTTTATTTCAAACTTTGCGTAGCATTGTTAGTAGAACAACCAATATTTAAGGAAATCACAGTAATAATATTTAATGACACATCCTTTCAAATATCTACAAGCTTTCCACAGGAGCATATCTAGTTCTTGTTATCAAGGGATTAGATGAAAACAAAAGTAATTGGTGCAAACAAGTTTTACTTTATCTTCATAGTAACCAACTCTTAAACATAACATTTCCACAACATATATTGAACCCTAAAAGACTCAAATACTTCCATAGTTATTGATGAAGAAAAATGGAGATCAATATGAATTAATAGAAAGAAGTAACCAAAACAGAAATAGCCTGATGAGCAACTATTGAACCTAGTTTGCAACAAAAATGCAACAATTTGATGTTTGGAAAAACTCAGCAATTTAGTCAAGCCATCATATGTGGCTCTAGAATTAGACCATAAACGTACTTCCAAGATGCCCATTCAAGGGTCAAAGAGGTAGATTTCATATTAATTGCAGCTTCCCTCATTACCTACAACTTGAGATTAAATTTAAAACAATTATTTTTTTCCTTAGTATGGTTACTTATTAAACTAAAACCAGGTCGAATATAAGCACAATCAATGCCTCCAACCAGACCAAGATGATTCCTCATGAATTGATTTCTTACAAAGAATCAACCCAGTTACATCATTCTAACGAATACCTGAAATGGAAAGTCATCTACATCACATAGCCACAAAAATACCAGCTCCAATTTTCCACATTGTCTCGTTAAATTTTCAAATAATCCTAAAGGAGATGGGTAGAATTTAAACTAAGTTTTATAGTGTTGATAACATAATCATAGTTGTACTAAGATTTAAAAACAACACTAGGAAAATCAAGCTAGGAGTTCTTAAAATTATATCACAACAGACATTCAAACTCAAGAATGCATTATTTTTGTTGCAAATCAGCAGCACCCTTGGATGTTGATCAGACCTCTAGTCTGACATCATGGACATCCAATGTGATTGCACAACATTGAATCCTCTCCCCAAGTGTGGGACTTGTAAAAATGGGAGAGGAATCTCCATATTAGAGGTTGGTTCCTCAAACTCCTCTGATCAGATATATCACTTACAAGTTGTAGAGGTTTGAAATCCTAGTTTCTACTCTAAATTCCAAGGGGACAAAGATAGGGAATGCAAGAAAATGAAGCTAATGCTAATGAAGTGATGCACCAAAGGATTTTTAGACACCTGATACTACAAAACATATACAATCCACAAGAAAACACAGCACAAAGCATGCACAAATTTCTCAAAATGTAATGAAAGATCAGGAAAATAATGTTAGATATATGAAAGGATTTAGGGATTTTAATCACAGAACCTATATCAACATTTTTGATCCAATAAAATGCAATATAGTGAGGAAGAGTAATTATATCGATAAGGCTAAGCTGTATAGACAGTGTTGAAAAGGGGTTTCAAAATGTTCATGGATCTTTGCCAAAGTGGAAGATGTATCGGATACTGTGGGACAGCTGAGAAAGTGGGCTACTCGTTGGGAGAGGAACCAGAGTGCTAGCTTATAACACTTGTATTAAGCCATGACCCCAATGAGATGTAGGGATAACATGGGACAACATAAGCTATAGATTCATGACATTCACCAGACTGCTGAGAGACAACAAGTTGGGATGTGACCATGGAACCCATAATATGAGTGCCCAGTACCCCTGACTCTTGTTTAGCATATATTGGTGAGAGTGTGCGTTCCATTCTTCATCAAGTGACTTGTTTTCTGATTAATGTACCCAAATTCTGTCCATGACGTTGTGCCAGAGGTTTCCTTTATTTTTTAATTTATTAGGATTGTAATCTCATCTTCAAGTGTTTCTTACTTGCAACAAAAAGATAATATTACCCTAAAATATCTATAGATAGTCTTAGAATAAATTTAGATTGAATTTTAAATAAAATGAAATACCGAGCTATGGATCGAAATGATATGGCCATTAAAACGTTCAAGGGATATAAACAGGGCCAAATCGAAATAGCGGGTGAAAGTTTAAAAATATTCAAGAAGATTGCATTTGGGAAAATTTCCCAAACAAATCCCTAGGGTATGCCATTGTTTATACCACGTAAAACATAATATAATAATTTTGAATGATGGGCCCTTTGTGCTTAAAAAATAAATTTGGTTGACCCTTGGTGGAAAATTTGGCGGTGTAGTGTAAATGGCCCGCCAGGTGGACGAGTTGAGGACACATGTCACGTGCTGAAAGGAGGGTAGGCCCTTGATCCGGAGTTCCTGATTTTATCCGAGTATGGAAACCGCATCATCTAAACAAGGTCGACCTGTCAGACGTGGCATAACCCCATTGGATATAGGTTTTCCCTTATTAAATTTTCTATGTGAAAATTGTCTAAGAAAGACTTTCACTGCAACCTGACATGTGTCAACATGTAATTGGTCCGCAACTGATGCATTGATTTTCCTTGAAGAAATTGGAATTTTGTTTCTTCCCCTAGGAAAATTAGTCTCACCTTCTCCCCATGCATTCCGCAAGTCATGTGAAATGTGACACGGATTATTACAAAAAAAAGGTGCCTCTGTAAAAATTGTACCTTTGAATGTCCAATAAGTATATTGTTTCAAGTTCCCTAGATCTCCTCCCACACTTGTGTAAATGGGAGGCATCCACGTATCATGTGGCATCACATTGATAGAATGCCTCAAAGAAATAGCAGGTCCCATGAAACTGCCATGTTTTCATATTTTGTGACTAAGCCCAACATCGGGACCTTTTTTCCCACTTCTGCACATTTATCCTCGATGTAACTGCCACACTAGATGAGAACTTAAATGGCGTAATATGATTGTGCACAGGCCAACCTACATAAAATAAGGAGATTTGGACCAACACTTAGTCAAACATTTTTAAAATTCATCCCCTGGACACGTGGCTCATGTTATTCAATTACCTTCTCTCACGTTGGAATTGGATATCTTCTGAGAAAATATCTACAAGATTTTGAGAATTTTTCCAAGACATATTGAGGCTTTAAAACCAATGCTTAGTTTCTCCCACAACCGTTCGCCTCTCCTCCATGGTTCCTAAGCCATGGCAAACAACTCATTATGGTTTCAATCCTAAATAAAGGGGGGAATTTCCCAGAAAAACTGTACCGATCCATAACTTCAAAATATACATGGACTCTTGGTTGAAAACTTTCCCCACCTTATGCTCTTACAGCTGAGAAAGATCTCTATAGCCTCCTTTTGCCAGTTCTCTAGAAAGTTGTAAACCCTTGACACTATCCAAGAAATTCATGACTGGAGGCACAATAGTTTCATTTTAGAATTTGAATTTAATTAGCCTCACCTTGAGCTGGAAAACTCCCTCCCTATACCTAAGATAAGAGATTTTGGTGACTCAGAGGGGTCATGGGAACCTACTGCAAAAGAGTGTACAAGTTTTCCTAAAGCAATAGATATAAGGTTTGGAAGTCATCTAGATTATTCTAAGTCTAGAACACCAAAAGGATTAGAACACTGCATGGATGTTTTAGATTGTTAAAGGCATCACCAAATGTTGATGAAATAAACTGAAAACACATTCTACTTTTGTGTTACCAGCTACCTTGAGCCAAAGCACTTAGGGAATACAAAACTCAATATACATCCAGACATGGTATTTTCTTCCCTCTACTTGCATAAATTTCGTATTCCTAATTTTCTCTTTTGTACAAGGTGGATAGTTAAAAATTCAATAGTAAATGCTTTACATGGATTCCATCTTATCGGAGTCTGTAGTTATAATGCCATCCATAGCTCAAGACAATTGGAAAGAATTTCTATCCTTTATACGTAAATGAAGAACCATGTTTTAGTACAAAAAAAAACTTTGAATTAAATCCTTGAGATGTCTAAGCCAACTTGTATAGATCATACTATCCCATTGTGGAAACCACTAGAAATTTCGAGAAAAACTTGTTCATAGTTAAATCTATTCTTGGCCTATTAACCTATGCAAAAGTCTAATAAACGTAATTTTCAACAACTTGATCCTAAAACATATGCTTGTGAACCCTGAAATGGGAATTTTAAGGTTCTTGAATGGGTACCCTGTAATGTGGAGTACCATATCTAAAGCTCCATGGAATGACACTCCAACAGGTTTATTTACTGCATTTTTTGTAACCCCTCTAGGAGTCTTGTTAACCTTTTTTGTAGATTGAGAAAAATTGCCTCTCTCCCATAATCAAGCTTAAGTGGAGAGTTACTTGTATACCTTTTAGGAGTTATCCTATTGCAGCCTCGAGTGAAGAAATGATTTCAATTTAGCCTGCCGTAGACCTCTATTATTTATCCATGAAAAGTTCTATTTCATGATCCTCAATAAGTTCTAATAAAAACACCTCAGCAAGTTCATTTTACAAGGAGGGTAATAGTTTGATGAAGTGATTCAGGTCACTGATCCCATGATTAGGTCAAACTATTTCAGTCTACGATCGGTGGCTCAATGGATTCAAATGCATTAGTCGTGATATCATACTAGCAGTTACTCCAGTTCTGATTTCTGTCAAATCCATCATAGAATTCATTGTATGCTAGGTTAATGTATAGTATTTTTATCAGTGGTGCTACTTGAGTCAACTTAGTGAAATAATCAGTGGCTGTTCAAATCGTATTTTTATAGCCAATTGGGTTAAATAAGATGTTTTTACATGAACTAGCAACAATGAATTAGAAAACCCATTGTCATGGACGGCATATTCAAGTTAAATTGGATGCAATGGAAAAACAGCGTAGGCACTAATATATGATGTCATGAATGCATAATTCTTGCACCTCTTGATCCATGCATAACAATCATTGAAAATCTATGGGCCAATAATTATTTTTTCTCTCATCCTCTCGTTAGGGTTGTCACTCTTCCTTGGAAAATGACCACTAGCTGGTCCACCATGAAAAGTATTTCTTACACTCTCTATGATATGTGTAAAGTGTTGTATATAATTGCAAAGAAACAAAATTACTCAATTCGTAAATCCCTTCTTGATAGTAGTATAATTCCATCAACAATGTCTTACGAGACTAACCATGCAATACTTATATTGTAATAGGTTGCAGTCTGGCACAACTCATTAGAATTAATAAGGATATTTGGACTGTAGGAAATTTCATTTATCTTGTAATGTGGATATTTGTAATATGGTTAATGGGAATTGTACCATTATTTTCCTCTTGAGTGCTTCCTTGCTCATGGTTGTCTTGCAACGCCAAAACAACCTCCTTCTTATTGCATGCTTCCTTTTATTTTCTCAAAATCAGTTGCTCACACAATTATTTTCCCCTAACCAACTTGGTGACTTTGATCTCAATGTCATACTCCATGACATGAGTAATCCAACCTGCCCTTTTTTCATTCAAGTCTTTGTTGAGGAGGAAGTCCTTAACTCCCGCATGAGAAACTGGAAATTGAACCTTGTTGTTTGAGACTAAATGCTTGAATTTATTCAAGCTTCTGATTATTGCAAGAACATGCTTCTCAATGAAAGAATATCTCACCTCATAGTCCTTTAGGCCTTGGCTGAAGAAAGCAATTGGCTGCTCATCATTGTCTTTGTTCTATTGTACCAAAATTGCATACATAGTATCATCACCCCCAAATGCATAGAGGATGAAATCCTTGGAGAAATCCAGGTTGATGAGAGTTGGGGCTTGAGATATGGCTTCTTTGATTGCTTCAAAAATTTCCTTTCCTTCTACTGTCCATTTTAAATCCATGCTTTTCTTTAACATCTTGGTGATAGGCTTGACAAGGGCTGCAAAATTTGGGACAAATCTCCGAATAAAATTTATTCTCCCCAAGAAAATTTGGAGGGTCTTCTTGTGGCTTGGAAATGGTAGTGCTCTTATGGCTTCAACTCTTTCTGGATCAATTACTAATCCTTCTTTGAAGACAATGTGGCTAAGGAGTTTTCCTTCATGTGCTAAAAGAATACACTTTTTGGGATTCAAGGATACTCCGAATCTTCTGCACCTTTGGAACACTTGTCTCAAATGGAAGAGGTGGTCTGCTGCATTTCTTGAAAAAATAGTGATATCATCAAGGTATATCAGCACCATGTTGTTAATCAAACCCTTGAATGCCATGTCCATTGCTCTTTGGAAAGTAGCTCCAGCATTGGACAACCCAAATGGCATTTTCCTGTATGCATAAGTTCCCCATTTAGTTGTAAAGGCTATCTTGAACTGATATTCTTGCTTCACCATAATATGATTGTACCCCGAATAGCCATCAAGTAATGAAAACCTCTCTGAGCCAGCAACAACTTGCAAAATCTACTCCATGAAAGGAAGTGGGTAATGATCCTTGAGAGATGCTCTATTCAGATCTCTGAAGTCAACACACAATCTGATTTCCCCACTCTTCTTTCTTACTGGAACCAAGTTGGCTACCCAACTAGAATGTTTGATAGGGAATATGATCCTTGATTCTATCAACTTATTCAATTCGTTTCTCATGAGAGGCTCCATGTGTGGATTGACTGGCCTTTGTTTTTGCCTGATGGGATTAGTACTTGGATCCAATTCAATGGTGTGTTGAGCTAACTCAAGATTGAAACCTTTCAAATCTTCATAGCTCCAAGAAAACACATCAGGGAATTCTTGAAAAAGCTGTATGAACTCATACCTTTCTTGCTCGGTTGTCATCTTACCAATTTGGAGTGATTTGTCTCATTCCACTGAGATGGACACTGAATCTTCTCCCTTGACTTGGATTTTTTCTTTCTCCTTCCTAAACTGATCATTAGGATTGAAAATGGACTCCAAAGTAATAAGTCCATTTGGTAGTTTTTTGGTTCTCAGCTGTACCACTTGGTCACCATACTGCTGCTCCAACTTTTCCTGATTTTTAGCTGACAACTCAGCCTCTTCTTGCAAGAAATGGATGATTTGCTGATCATTTTCAAACACTTGCCAAATTACATTGTTGTCTAGTACTGAAGGCCTCACAATCACGTGGATGTTTGGCTGTAGCTTATCTTTTTGAATGCTTTCAACAACGTCAAAGGCTGCCCCTATTTCTACAATCCTATTAGCATCTTGGTTCTCTTTTCTAGGAATGGATTTTATGCCAAAACCCTCAAAATATTCAATGAGGTCCCACACCCTGTTTTTGTAGCACTTGAGTAGATCATTCTTGATAGCATGCTGCCCCTTAACTTGGTTGAAAATCAACTCACTATCACCAAAGACTTGAAAGTTCTTTATCCCTCTCTTGATTTACCAATGCAATCCTTGTATCAAGGCTTCATATTCAACAGTGTTATTAGAGCATGCAAAATAAAATATAAAATCTGAATAATACTTAACTCTTTGTGGTGAAACAAGAATATCTCCCCCTCCTACACCTTGTCTACTCCTTGATCCATCAAAAAAAAACTTCCATACCTCATTGTCATCCTTGTGGTCTGGCTTGGTGATGCTAGGAATAGGCTGATTTTCTTCATGCATGCAATAGAAACCTAACTCAGATTCTTCTATTTCTTGATAAGGATCAAAAGCATGTACCTTGTTTTCCCATTCATCAAGAGTTAAATCTGGGATACTTCCAACCTTGGTGTCAGCTTCATCATTTCTTGGATAATCCTCTTGATCAAACGCTGAACAATTGGTATTGATTTGGCTTGGAGTGTAAAGCTCAATGTCAAAGTTTGCAATAGGTTCAGATCTGATTTTGGCCTTGGTTCCATATCTTTTTCTTAACAACATGTGTGACCAATCAATAGATAGGTAACCTCCAATCTTGGCTGTGAAATCCCTTGACAGACATAGAGCAAAGAGTGGTGGAAGGTCTATTACTTAGACATCTTACAAAACAACAACGTTGGGACATGCATGCAAAGTAAGACTTAAGTTTTTTATCACTCCACTTGTTGTTACTGATGTCCCATCCAATTGCACTACCCCTTTGGATATGACTTCATATTGAATTCCCAACTGATCAGCTATTTGCTTGGGCATTACTGAACTACTTGCCCCGGAATCAATCATGCAATTGTGTACTAATTGATTTCCAATGATCAATGAAACATAGAATGGAGGAGGCTTCAACACTTTACCTTGTTGTCCTACATGATTCCCCTCAGGCTGGGTAGCATTTGTGAGCACTTTCTCTTGCATTTTGACTTGATGATTTGAAGTTGACCAGTCCTTCATGGAAGCTTGTAGAAAATCTCTTTGGCCTGGGATAGATAGTGATTCCCACATTGATATGTTTACATTTGTCTTCTTCATGTGGTCAATGATACTGAACAGAGATGAAGCATCTCTTTGTTATCCCTTGGCCTACACATTCTTTCCTTGTACATGGGCAGTAGCAACTGGCATTTGAGTTGGCCTAAGAGTTTTCTTAGGTAGTCCTTGCGTGTTTGGGATTAGATTTTGTTTGCCAATAGTTTGTGGAGTGATAGAAGATTGAGGGTTGCTGGGGGCTAATGGATTTTCTTCACCCAAATTTCTCCTTTTTGATCTTGTGTTGGCTGCAACACTTTGGGGAATTGTTTGATTCATGCCACAAAAATATTCTTCCTGCCAGTTTACAAATGTGGCATCACTTGGAGCTGATTGCTGTTGGAATGTTTCTTGTTGTTGGTTACTTCCTTGGTTACCTTCACCTTCCACACCAGTATTTGTAACCATTAATGCTTGATTCAAGGCACCGTTAAAGCACATGGACTGGTTATGAGGTTCATTTCTTGGGAAACACCAATCATACTCTTGAGCTATATTGTTTTGTACTGGCGCTAATGCTTTAGAGGAAGATGTAGCATTGGGATTATAGGGCTGAAATGGTCTGTTGGTAGGAGGCCTTGCTTGATTTTGATTTGCAGCTAGATTGGGTGGTCTTTGAGGTTGGTATGGCTACTAGTTAGGCTGAGCTTGAGGCTAGAATGGAGGTCTAAAACCTTGGGCTTGCTGCCTCTTGAGTGTAACCAACTCATTACCTAGATTTTGTAATTGCTTCATGACTTCTTGAAGCTCATTTGAGGTACTAGAATATGAAGTAGAAGCTTCACTTGAATTCTGATTTCTAGGAGTGTGAATAGGAGCTAAATTAGGCATTTGATTAGTGTTTGGGCTCTCTAAACTTGGAAACAGTGGCATTGGAAGCCTAGGAGCTAGCTTGCCAGCTTGAATCAAACAATTTTCAGCTCTAATAGCAATGCTATAAGCAATGGGGATAGTTGTGCCTCCCATGGATTGAATTAACATAGAAATATTAGAATTTAAAGCTTTAAGGTAATAAAGGAAAGCACCTTCTATTGTTGGCCTAACTGCCACTGGAATTCTCTCCCAAGTCCTTTGAAATATGAAATTAAAATCAGTCAGCTGCTCATTAGGAGCTCTCTTGATGGTCATCAACTGCTCCAAAAGGGACAAGTTATCTCCCTTTTCTCCAAACTGCTCATGGAGGGCTATACATAGCTGGTTCCAATTTTGAATAGAACCTAAGGCAAGACTCCTGAACCATTGTAAATCTTTCCCTTTGAATGAAGATGCCAGCAGTTTGACAGCAACTTGCATCTCATTGATTTCATGGATTGCACAAATGTTAGCAATATCCATAACATGATCACTACGAGTAGTCTGATTCTCTCCAGTAAAGTATGGAATGTTCTTCAATGCTGCAATTGGGATTGGATTTTGTGCATTGAGAGCAAGTGGGCTGCTGCTAGTGAAATTGGCATAGGTGTTGTTTTGTGCCATTCTGATTGGCCTTAGAACCCTTGTTGATTGAATGAAAGGCCTACTAGGTGGAGGAGTTGATAGAGTTCTGTTTGGTGGAGATGGAGACCTTTGAATCCTCCTCCCTCTTTGCCTTCTTCTTGGAGATAACTACAGATACTCAAAAAATATTCTTCTTCTCCAACCCTTGACCTTGTGGTGATTCTTCTCATGAATTTTCAGGTCTGCACTGCTAAAACCAGCTGATTCTTCCTCTTTCAAGTCGCCAGATGTGCAATTTAGGGCTCTTTTAAGCAAGAAACATGCAAAAAATGCACATAAATTTTGTTGCAATGAAGATGAAGACCTCTAAGGTCCCACCAGGCGTGCCAAAACTGTTGTTGCAAATCAGCAGCACCCGTGGATGTTGATCAGACCTCTAGTTTGACACCATGGACATCCTGTGTGATTGCACAACATTGAATCCTCTCCCCAAGTGTGGGACTTGTAAAAATGGGAGAGGAATCTCCATATTAGAGGTTGGTTCCTCAAACTCCTCTTATCAGATATATCACTTACAAGTTGTAGAGGTTTGAAATCCTAGTTCCTACTCTAAATTCCAAGGGGAAAAAGATAGGGAATGCAAGAAAATGAAGCTAATGCTAATGAAGTGATGCACCAAAGAAGTTGTAACACATGATACTCCAAAACATACACATTCCACAAGAAAACACAGCACAAAGCATGCACAAATTGCTCAAAATGTAATGAAAGATCAGGAAAACAATGATAGATATATGAAAGGATTTAGGGATTTTAATCACAGAACCTATATCAACATTTTTGATCCAATACAATGCATTATAGTGATCAAGAGGAAAAAATGGGTGTTGTATTACATGGAAAGGTTAAAATGTTCACAAATTCTACCAAAGAGGAAGAAAAGGGAAGTTGCAGAGCTGAAAAAGTGTCTACCCTTGCAAAATGGACCCAATTTGGATTTTACAATGCAAGCCATGACCCCAGGAGAGAGAAACATGGGAAAATGTGGGAAAGATTCAAACATTGACAAAAATGCAATCAAAATAGCTTTGGCATCCTTACAGGCCCATCGCCTGATATTTTTAGCCATGCTGGGAGAGAATACAAGCCATTCTTCATTAAAAACGGTGGTTGAAACATCATTTCTATCCATGACCACGTGCCAGAGGTGTTTTTGATTTTCTCTCTCCAAACTCCATCAAAATACAAAAATGACCCCAAAATATTGTTGATAATTTCACCAGATTTCCATTGATATAAAAAACGTGAAAAACTGAGCTCTGGATCGAAAGATATGGCTGTTTGAAGTTTTAGGGCAAAACAGGGCCAAATCGGATTGGTGGGTGAAAATTTGAATTTTTTCACCTTTTTTGCATTTGGGAAAATTTCCCAAAAAATCCCCACGCTCCGCCATTCCGAGTACCACGTGGCATGCTTTGATTGTGTAACACCCTGAACTGTTGTTACTTTCTCCTAAGCATTCAAGTGTTGATATGTGATTTCTAGTAAATGGATTGTGTACCTCGATTCGGAAATCATGCTTGATATGTATTAAATTTCTTGCAGATTGCAGATCTTGACTGAGTCAAAATATTAATAGACTCTTTTATTTATTTCATTTTGTGACTGAATATTAATCTGATCACGGAATGAATTATACAGGTATTCATCAATAATATCTAGACTTGGACCAGAGGAATTGATCCAAGTAATGCTTTAATTTTGTGAAGTGATAAAATTAGATCACGAACCTTGAACAGGTTGCAAGGTATGGAAGCATTTAGTAAGCTGGTCAGGAGTATGACTCAGGCTGATCTTGAGAAATGAAATGGTTCCCGATATCTAGTATATCTGGAAGGTCTCGATTAAAGACCAGGTAATAATTCATTGACATACAATTCTGTAATAAGAACAGGAGTGGCTCTGTTCTAGAAAGTATGATACAGGTCTCTCCGAGTTTTCAGGAGAAGGACCAAACTGAATTATTAAAGGTTAGTAACCTAAAACAATAACCTAACCTAGGGGTTAGATTATTGTTAGTCTAACCTAGACCTAGGCTATGTGTTATGATCCTAAAATGATAACCAAGTATAAAATGGTTAGCATGGTCATTACCCTAAAACTCTAACCTAAGATACTAACCTAGCTAACTAAGAGTTTTTGGGAAGGGGCCTTTGAAGGGTGGCGAACCATGGGCGCTATTCTCTATGGCAATAAATGGGAAGGATAAGGATGAGGGACAGGCATATGGCGGAGGCTTAGGCGGCGGCTAACCTTGGCAGACTTGGCAATTACTAAGTTTGGAAATGAACTTGAGTTTTTGGATGGACTGTCGCCAATTTCGGCGGTCGGTGGGAGTTGAGATTAAGCGGGAAGGAAAATTGGTTTAATGGCATTTAATGTCTAGGGAGTCGAGCCGGAGCTCGCGGAACAACATGCAAACGAGAAGTTGGAAGGTTTGTTTGGTGTATCGCGATTTTCGGTCTTCTTCTCTCTCTCTCTCTGCTAGTTTACTGTTCATAGCACCAGTTCTCTTTGAGTTGCATGGCGAGAATGAAATTCTCTGGCTCTTTTCTCTGCCATGGAGGATATATTGTAAATGGGACAGCGAAATTTTGTTGGTCGCTTCATCGTGGGAAAAGAAAAGGAAGTTTGAGCTCTTCCTGTGGTCTGCTTCGAAAATTTGATCAACAAACAGGCATGCTAGGCCCTATCCTTTAAATATTTTGCTGTCTTTCAAATGTCTTCATTAAAACAACTCTGTTCAAATGTTCTGTGAAGATTGGATGAATTTTCTATGAGATCTAGTTTGATTTTTAGCACTGTATCTCGTCTGGTTCGATTTTTCAATTTCTTCTTGATGGGTGTTTGTTTAAATCGAACTTCGACTCTATTTATTTGAGTATTCATTCTGGCTTATACATGTGTGGTATTTATTCTAAAGTTTGAATGTTCGGCCTGTTTGGCGTGAGCCCTTAGAATATACCTGTGTGTAGTATAGGACCACTGTATGTCTTGATTCGTGGTCGCTGTTTCTTGATATAGAAACTGTATTAATGATTTGAAGGAATACTGTAAGAATGATTAGTATTATCGCTTCTTTGGGTGCTCGGTCGTGGGATTTGTTGACAACGACTAATGATACTTTCGGGTTTCATTTGTTTTCAATCTTTAGTCTGGAACAGGCAACCGTAGTGTCACCATAGTCTTTTCGACCTGGCGGAAGTTGTTTTCCTTGTTACCAGGTTAGCGGGATTACTTGTGGACGGTGTATAATATAAATACACCTGTACTTTGTTGTATCGACTCAGTGGAGTCGATGACTGAATCGTATTGCTTTCTATTGCTGGAAATGTAGATTTATCCGCAAGTTTTGTGATTGGAATTTTGTAAAAGCCTGATAAGATGAAACAGGGCTTTTGTCTACTGTTATTTGAAGTAATTAAAGGATCAAGATTTCCTGTGTATGCATTTTCCTTTCTATGTGAAAGCTGTTAGAAAGTTCGAAGCGGCTCAGTTGCTTTTCCTTGCTAGGATTGGATATTCGATTTGCTTCGCTTGTTCTTTCTGAATGTTAGCCATGAATAGCATATATGGATTTATCAATCTATGTCATCGTACGTTGCTGTTGGGTTCAGTGGTTATGAGTGCAAAATCCTTAACAGTTACAGTGCGAATATATATATATATATATATATATATACTAATGTGACTTGGACGACTCTGAGGAGTCGATTGAATGATTCATTGTATATTTTGAACCTAACATAGTTAAGTTGTAGTGACTTAATGGATGAACATGCATTTCGATCTTGTTGAACCATTGGGATCCCTTCGTATTTTTTTGGGATTTTGAGTTACAGATGTTTATGTAGACATGTATATCTTCAACCTGTACAAATTAGTATAAAGCGACTGGCTGAGAGTAATTTAGTGGCTGGTTATTGTTATGCTTGGTTGATGAATGACAGTATGAATTCTTATGCATTCGCTTGAATTGATACATCCGTTTGAATCATAGAACTTCTGGAAGGGTAACCAGCACTTCTGTCTTTTTTTGAATTCGACCCTGGACACTATTTTTGTCATTGTTGAGATCCTTAGTTTGGATGACTGTTTCGTGTTTTGACTTTGTTAGGGTAAGTCACGAATAACGCACCAAGACTTGCGTGCTGCAAGGTAAGGATCGATTTGGTTGAATTCCTTTTCCTCACTTCAGTCTGATTTTGATTGAGCAAGAATATGTATGCTATGTTTCCTTCCATTTTGATCTGCCGGATTGACTGTGCATGATTTGGAAGTACCGTGTGGGCAACATAGCATAGTCCTTTGGGAAACCTTTGATTGTTGATGCAATAGTTGTTGTTTTCAGCGATACGCTTGTAGCTCTTGTTTTTAACTTGTATCAAAGCCTTACTGTGTAAAAGGAACTAGCATTGGGCTTAGGATTGATACATGAATTGTTGATGTGTTAGTTGCTGTACAAAAGTTTGTTGTGTTTCTGTTCTTAGTTAAGCAGTGATCTTGCTTGCGGCTTGTCTAACTTGTTCATTTATATACTGGTTGACTGTTTTCATATGTGAAGGCAGTACAGTGATGAACTTATGTGAAAGGAAGTATGAATGGTTTGGTTCTTTCTCTTCCTTTATTTAATATTATTGATAATGGACTATCAGTGGGAAATTATTTGTAACATATTGGTGGAATCCCGAATTGTTATGTTATTTCCTTTTTGGAGAATGAAACAATCTGACCAACGTTGTGATTTTGGGTTTAATGATTGTTGTGTGCATTCGTTCCTTGTTTCTTAATATTTGATGAAATATTAGAAAATGATTAAGACTAATTGTAACAATGATAGAGTTACATAATTGTAATCATTCTGTATTACAAGGGCATAGTCTAATTATGTTTACTTATGTGAATATCTGATTTCATTTAAACAGGGTGTTTAATGAAAACAATTGATGGATTGCAATCGTTTTAAAAGTTAGTGCTTATCATGCTCAGTTCATTGAACTGACTCATGTTGACTATTTTTGCAGATGGTTGCCGTAAGAGGGTAAAAGCAATGCAGATCTGATAGGCTGATCAGATTGTTTATTTGATTTATTATGAATTACAGCTTGACTTTATGGATGTACTATATGAGAAAAGATGTTTCTTTTCCGTTAGCATTATATCAAGTATGCTGTTGCATAAAATGTAATTGTACGAGTTTCGAAAGGAATGAAAATAAGTGTTTGATACTTATGTGCTGTATTCTATTCTGTATGATGAACTTCTTCGGTTTACGTAATGAAGAGGCATAGTTATCTTTGTATAATATGGATGCTTTTGTGATTGACAATGAAAGCATGTAAGTAATTAGACTAAATTCTTATGAGTATTTAGTAGTTCTAGTTTGCTTTGGCAAAAGCAATATTGTAATTTAATTATTGTCTCTCTTGAGGATAGGTTAAAATTGAGCCTAAAAGAGAACGCTAAATGAGCAGGATTGAATTACTAATCCCTAGTCCTAGGTATACCAGGACAATAGTAAATTGGATTCTTAATCATTCATAGCTTTAAACTAAAAGTATGATATAAATTCAGTTAAGAGAACTGATAGGCAATCAATGGAGTTCAGGTGGCAATCTCAAGCATAGGTTATGAGATATTGTCTGAATCTGTTGCTTAGAATCAGATGTATTCTAATGACTCCTTGATAGAAGCTAGACCTTAATACCTCTACCAAGTAATGGGAATAATGGAGGAGGGTCGTCTTAAGAAAATGAATCCAGGGATTGGAAATGGCTAACCTTAGGGAAAAGTCTTATGAAGTAATTTAAACTCTAGTGCGTAACGCTTGTTTTGGGGTAGATCTTCTCGAGGCGGATCTAAAGGTTGACGACATAAAGTCGACTGCAGGGCTGTACCTCCGAGAAGATTAGGATCTTCTCGAAGTTACAACAATGCAGGTGACTTATGGCGACACTCCTTGCATTGATCGTTGAGATTTACACTTGATTTCGCACGAGTTACACTGGGACCGATTAA
Organism: Taxus chinensis; assembly: GCA_019776745.2. Classification (NCBI taxonomy): domain Eukaryota; kingdom Viridiplantae; phylum Streptophyta; class Pinopsida; order Cupressales; family Taxaceae; genus Taxus; species Taxus chinensis. The sequence goes on along the minus strand of CM034148.1, from coordinate 96,221,316 downwards.
GAACGTGGTCATGTTATATGACTACCTCGGAGATTTGGGGGTGTCATGACACACTGGTTGAACTGCAAGGTTGAACCAGTATGTCATTATATCCCTAACCCTCGTGGGTATCCACATAACATTATCACCTTGTTAATCTGCCTCCGAGTGATTCAGTTGTGAAAGAAAGGACTGACAGTAGTCAGTATAAGACATTCTATATAACATATGAATGGGGTGAAGGACGTATTCCAGATTGACGAGTATGTCGTTAAGGAATACGAGACATGAACAGTTTGTTTCAAATCTTTGGCCAAAGTATCGCAAGCTGCTGATTGCGTTGTCCTAATTCACCTAGTCTAAGGGATGAGATGCCGATGAATAATGGTAACAGTTATTCAGTTAGATTCCTTGGACAGAGCATTCTGAATCCCAGGTTAGGGAAGAGAACCACCAGAGTATTGTGTTAAATAAAAACACTAACTCTTTTTACTCATGAATAGATCGGTAGATTACCGAGTCATGGAATGAATAGATCGAAGGTATTCCGAGTCATTACAGCTGCATATGGTTGTCTGTTATATAAATGGTTATTTGAATTGTGAGTTCTAAATTATGTATTTAGAACCAGTATGCAATTATCAAAAAAAAAAAAAAAATTGACCTTGTTCTATTGTCTAAAATGAGGATGTTACAGATTGGATGCGGGCCCTTTGCGCTTCATTTTTCTTTGTTTTTCCGTTTGGAAAAATTTTCCAAAAATTCCCCGCCGGGCCAATGAGTTGAGGACACGTGTCATGTGTTGATTGGGCATGGCCCTTTCCTTCCTTAATTTTCTATGGGCTGCTTTGACCATTTTCGACCTGGACACGTGGCATAACCCCATTGGATGTGGGCTTGCCCCTTCAAATTTTCTATGCAGGCTTGTCTTGAGTTTTTCACCGCCACCTGACACGTGTCAAGATGTGATTGGTCCGCATTTGGTGGGGGGGGGTTTCCTTGGATATTTACTTTTGGTTTTCCCCTGGGAAAATTTCTCAAATTCTCCCCGCCTTCCGCCGGTCTATGACACGTGGCCTGATTTCATTAGATGTGGGCCCTCTGCAAACATTTTACCTTTGTGTGCAAACTTTTGGGAAAAAATCCAAATCTCCTCCCGCGCTCCGCAGCTCCGACCCCCGGGGACACATGGCATCACATTATTGGTTGGTGGGGGCAGCGGGCCAAAAAATTCCTTTTTGAAATTTGGTGAAACACTTCACCAAAATTCTAACTTCTCCTCCGCCCTCCGCAACTCCCACGCCATAGGACACGTGGCGCAATATGATTGTGTGCGGGCCTTCCTTCCAAAATTTTCCATGCGCCAACACTTACTCAAATTTTGTAAATTCCTCCCCTAGACACGTGGCATCACCTGATTTTTCGGTGGGCCTGCGGGGAAAATATTCCCTTTTTTAAATTTCACCAAACACTTGGTAAAAAACCAAGTTTTCCTCTGACCCCTGCCACTTCCTTGGACACGTGGCGGCATCTTATTGGCTGCGGGCCTTTTAGGGGAAATTTTCCCACAAAAACTCCGCTGAGCCATAACTTCAAAAATACATGGAGTTAGGAGGAAAACTTTACCTTTATGGAAAGCTGAGAAAGAGCTCTATCCAATGGTGCCATTTCCAGAAAGTTTTGAGTCCCTGAAAAGGAAAAATTTATGATTGAGGCAAAAGAGAGGGAAGAATGAAAGAATTTAGCCACAAAATGAGCAGGGGGCACATTTTGGATGACAATTATTTCTTAACAATACTCAAAAAAATTCAATCCTACACCCATTGAATTATTTCTAAACAACACACATCACTAAACAATGATAAATCATTCTATATAGAAGTAAAATATTATATCGATTCCACATCACCCAAATTAAAACACAAATTTCATTCAAGGAATCATTCTTTTTGTGAAATTACTAAATGGAGAAAGAAATTATAATGATTTTAGAGTGTATCATGCTTATTACAAATATATTTTATTCCTTAAAAAGTTCCCACAGTTATTCTGAAAATACCCAAAATTTGAAGCTAATTCCTTCATCCAACAAAAAAATAATGCTTCCTCAATATTTATTGAGTCTAGAAGACTTTACTGCCCACTAATTCGACTGTTGTTTTCATCATGCAATCTCACAATAACCCATAGTTAAATATTTCCTTGCATGCAGAGATTCTGTGAATTTCTTGCAATGGAATGAATCAATACCACAAATTTCCTTGTTTTCCCCAATCCATCCATGCATTTCCTGAGGAAGGTGGGTATTTCAATGATTATTAAATGACATTAATGCAGAAGTTAATGAAGCTTGCCACCAAGTTTATCAAACCAGCTATTTTTAGCTTTTAAATTTAGCAAAGTTCCATATTTGTACCATGCACGACACTTGAAGTTTTAGTTAGCTGGAATAATTTTTTTGTAAAACTTGGTTAGTGGGAATAAAGTCCATAAAATAATTCTGTTACAGATAATTTAGCGGTGGGGTGCCAACTCACCTCCTAATTCAATTTGAAAACCTTAGATTGTATAAGATATTTAAGAGACCATATAATATCCTATGCAATAGCAACTCGGAGGTCTTTATTTTACATAAATTAAGGCTTCATACCATTTAATATATTATACAACATTTGAAATAGCTAGAGTAATTCCCAAATATAGCTTCTCCAACAATAGGTTCAAAGGTTAGATTTATAACCATACCAGTAAGATTAGATTATCATTTCCTTTCTTATAAAAAGTTAATAAATCTCCATTAGTAGTTATTTAACTACTTTAAACTTTGCAAATTCCCTTTTGTAATATATATATATATATATATATATATATATATATATATATATATATATATATATATATAAAGCATTTATAACGTTAGCTTTGATCATGCCAACTCCTTTTATGTGCTTCATGGGAATTGATACTTTTAATTCCAATAATAAGCCCTTGACTAACGACTGTAGTCTTTTATCCAAGAAAATAGGACCATGCTAGCATTTTCCATCAGGTGAGGTAGACTATTGGATGGTCGGCTCAAGACCAATTATTATTCAAAAGGAAATCTTATTCCCATTCCAATTTATTTCGTTAAGTGAACTATCAAAACTATCAAATCCTTAACATAACTTAGTTAAAAACTATAATGTTAACAATTTAATAGAGATGAACAAAAAAATCACTAATCACTTTCAAGGCTTAAATTTATGCCAAGGATTTCATGACATAATACATCACAAACGACGTAATGTAACCTTAGCATATTAGTTCATCATTAAGATATGCCACTGAAATTAACAGGTTTTACATCTAGGGAGCTCATCCTTAGCTTATTCAGGGTATCGTGATTACCTGTTTAAATCAAGGTTCACATGATTTATTGATACACAAAGGTTCAAGAAAAAAATGATGAAAAATTTGTCCTATAATTCCTTTAACAACCATAGTGAAACCACAGGGCGTTACATTCTCCACTTCCATCCAATAATTTTCTCATTTCTAGATTGTAGTTATCATCACATAACCATACAAGCTTAGGAGTTTTTTTTGGCGGTGGGAAAGCAGGTGCTAGTGCAATGTCAATGACATCAATGGCTTCCATCCACTTACTTTTATTTGGATTACTCAACCTTCTCTGAAAATCATCTAATTCAGCATTTGATAACTTTGTGTCTATGACCTTATCTAAATAACTGGTAATTCTATAACCTACATGGAAGCCCAATACTAGGGTCTTTATCTTGTGAATCTTTCCTTTTAATTTTCAACTTGAGTATTGAGAATCAGTAATGAAAGAGCTAAGACATACCCATTTTTCATGAATTCTATGAACTTTCCTTCTAGTTTCACACTTCCAAGTTATTTAACTCAAATTTTCTACTTCTCAATTGATATTTCTCTTTTCCTTTCACTAATTCACACAGCTAGGGAACCTAGATCTTTGTATGTAATGGTAAAAAATCAAAATTCTTGGAAGCTTTTAATAATTCTACCTTGATTCTTGCAAAAATACATTAATAATGACATCCATAAATTTTTTACATCCTAGCCATCGATCATGTTTTCTTCATTTGAACATGGACCTTCCACATCAATTAACCTGGCTCTTAGCGAGGCCAAGGAGTCTTTTTTGCACATTTGCATTACCTTTTGAATGAATAAAATTTTGCAACCTTGACCCAAACCTCTGCCTCTTGACTATTTATGAGGGGTTACCATGTGTTTCGATCTGAAAGGTGGTGGAGCTACCAAACTCATTTGCATTTTTAACCAATATCTCATATCAGTGCAATACTACATATTTGACCATGGCATCCGCCTATTGAATTTTCCTAAAACATTGACACGTGTCCTTCGTCAAGATTCAAAGGCATATTCACACTTTGAAATATAATTTTCCTTTGGTGCAAAAATGTACCAATGATCCACTTCCCCGCTCCAACCATATTTAGACACGTATTATTTTCAGGATGTGGAATGTTCTTTTGCATTTTACATTCATAACTTGAATATTCCTTGGAATATTCTACTGGGTTTCGGAGCTATGATTGCATTTTTTATTTGTCATGTAAATTTTGTAGTTTTTAAAACATGAACCTCTGTAGCGCTACCAATTTTATCATGCCATGTAGTTTCAGATGGTGGAGGAAAATATGCAGTTTGTAATAATTGTATCAAAGACAATATATAAAAGAGATTTACATGTTTTATTATGATCAATCATCAATTTTTTTAGGGATCACATGGGTATGATATGATTATCAAATTCCTCAACCGAAAAAGAGGATTCACATCCTAAACAAAATATTTTCATTTGCATTTAACACTATTACATCTTCAAGAATACATTTTTTAAACATGGGAAAACCAGTCAAAAGAAACTTTATAAGGTACACTTTGGATAAAAGGGTGAGATCATAAGTACTAACACTTTCCTCTAGAAGAAGTCTTCTTGAATTGGAGCCACTAGGATTTGATGAGAGGATCTTCACAAGCATAAATTTTCTCTATTCTTCACATTTTTTCATAAATACTGTGGAAATACTACTAACCATATTTCTCTTAGTTGATTACAATTTTTTTATTGAATCAAGAGACTTATTCATTTCCAGATTCCATAACTTTGCGAGAGCTGGTCTAGAATGATGGTTGATAAAAAAAAGTTACATTTCTTAGTGATCATCTTCTTCTTCATTGTTGTTGTCACTCATTGGTGTTGAATAAAAATATCAAAACTTCATCATTGTGATGCAAGAAATGAATGTGACATGGATTTTTTACTTTATAAATTACTGTTCAAAAAATTTATTTTCAACTTGAAATCTGATTTATTTTGTAGTTGGTATATATATGTTTTTTTTAATTTTCAAGAGATCTTTAAGGGTACACGAGGGAAGATCTTTTTCCAGTAGAGTTGCCAAAAAATATTGGCCAAATAAATTTTTATGTTACAAATTATTTAAATTTCACCAATGGTACGTTCATAAGGCCAATCATTCTTATGTATATGGAGGCTCCTATAATTTAATGTAAACTTACCTAAATCTATGTGTTGGCCCATAGGTTGAGAGTCACACATGAGCACTCCACTAAATCTATGAAAAAATATCGTATGAAAAACAAGTGATAACATTTTGGTCCAGAGAGGTAAAGGGGAGTTAGGAAAATAAGGAGAGAGGGTTATTGTTGTGATAATGCTTATAAAATTCACATTCAATAACCAAAGTAGGTAAACACTTAATTAGAAGAACACAACAATTTTAATAATGGTAAGACCAATAAATCATAGACACATAATTATATGGAATCATTTATCAAAGGTGTAGACACCTTTATTTGTTTTAAAAGATTATCATGTATGAAAAGTTGGAAAGAGAGATTAGAGGAACATAAGACAATAACTAGTATAATTTTAGCTCTTATCGCTTGAGCTAGTAGTTCTAATCTCAACAACATACATTCAATCACAAATTAAAAATATTTAGGAATTGAGAATCCATTCTATTTTATATCATTACAAGAATGTCTCTTCATCTACCACTCACACAAACTTTAACATATCCCCATCACTTGTGACCTTTCATATTCCTAGAAAGTGAGACTTTTTCTTAAGACTGGTAAGGACTCTTACAATGTTTACTTCAGGGTCACTTAATTTAATAAGATGAAATTGAAAAAATTAAATTATTAATGATAAATTATAACATGGAGAGAGAAGTAGCAAAAGAGTGAGAGAAATAAGGGTTTACAAATCCAATGAATATGGAGCCTTGTCTAATAGAGAACTTGCTGATTTGAAACACAGTGATTATAATTTCCTCCTTCTGCAAGATACATGAACACTTTAGACTAATGCATGAGTGTTTAGGAACACTATATTGAGACATTATGATTTGATCTTGAGATTAATACGATCATCACTCATGGTGGTTCTTTTTAGATCTCATATTGAGAGTGAGGATCAATTTATTTCTTCTTATCCTTCCATAATTGACCATTGTGATCACATATCAACTCTATGATGCTCAGGCCTCTTGATAATTTTTCCTCACTTAATGAAATTTACCTTCATCATGAAGGTGAAAGGACTACCCATGAGTGAAGATCTTGAGAAGTTTCCTTTTTTTGGAATGAAATGAGGAGATGGAAATATTATTTTGACTTAAGGAACAATTACACCATAAGGTTTGAATGATTGTTTAAGAACATTAACAAGTGGGTGAATCCAATTGAAATAGGGATTATTTCCTATTTTCATGACTATGATGCTCTTAACAAAGATCATACCTTTTTTACTTTCCTAACTCTAGAGAACTTACTGAATGAGATCAACTCATACACCTCCTACACACATGCATATCATAGATATAAGTTACCTCTTCTTGATAGCAAGAAAAATCATCAATTGTACCAAAATAAATTAATAAAAATGAATTCCATATTCCCATCTCCCACGCTACATTAAAAACTACAATTTCTACCTCCTCTGACTTTCAAAATGTGATATCCTTATCAATAATGGATCATGTGTTTAGAAAAACTACTCGAGGTATATATTGCTTGAAATGGATTCCTTCCTCAATAATATTGATCTTCTCACATCATTCTCATGATGATCATCTTCTTGATAAATTGAAGTTGAATGAATATATATATATGTGTGTGTGTGTTTCAAATAATTTTCATACCCCACGGTGTTCCTTTTTTCTCCCACTACCCAAATGACTTCCCTTCACACCCATAGTGACTCATTTTTATTTGTTTCTCATCCTACTCTAATTCATATGAGGATATTCACCTTTTGAGAGAGGATTATTGATTATGATGTCTCCTTCATGATGGGAAAATTCTTAGGATGACTATCTTCCATCAAAATTAGAATGAGTTAGCTCATTTTATTGAATTGCATTATGGAGAGATATCTTACAGTGATACTATAAGATCCTTTGGAGTGTTCCCTCACCTTTTCCAAACCACAAGATATCCTCCTAACCTTTAAATGATGGAAAAAATAAAAAAAAATAAGAAACATTATAGTTTCGATAACTTTCTGTACCACAATTGGAAACTTTCTGTTTTAGAATTTCCTAGTTAGGACTACCATTTTTAGCAATTTTATGCAATTTTCACTCACTGGTGATCCTTTCCTATCTTAAGGACCACATATTTGGAGAAATCACCTCATTTTACTACTTTATAGTTTTAGAAATACTCACCATAAACCCATGATTTTTTTAGTAAGTACACCTCAAGTGTTAGATTGTGACAATTTTTTTTTTGATAGTTTGGTTTTATTCTAGGATTCCATTCTCCAAATTTTGGATGATTCATGTTGTTTATTTTTGCAACCCTTGAAAAAATAGAGAAAATTAGATGAGTATGGACTTTCCAGATGTTCAAACATGGAATTATTAAATCTACGAAGAAATTAAGTATGCCACAGAATTTTGGGAGGAGCTTCAGAGATCTAAGATATCCGTAGAAGGTTATGGAAATCCGTGCTACACTATCAATGCTGTAGAATGAAGCAAATGATTTCAGAATCCATGGAATAAGGATGATTACATGCCAATGTTTTAGACCAAAAGGAACAAGTTTCACCACCAAAAAGTGCCATGAGGGATTATACAGAGTCATGACATGAGAGAGAGCTCTGTAGAAGTCAAAATCCATGTGAAACTAAAAATTAGGAAAGCCACAGATAACCACATTTTCCACGCAAGGTAAAAAATCATTATAATTCTCAAATTCCTAGCTTGATCCTTGAAAATTTCATATCATTGGGAAGGTGTTGACCTCATCTATGCATAGGAATCTAAATTTCAAAATTAAAGGGTAGTTGGACGTGACCTTAAGAAAACATCTTTAACACGCAAGGTGCAATATTAGTTGGCTCATCCACCCACATTTAATGCATTATGGGAATTCATGCCTTCTCCCGTAGGGCATGCCATGTGGAATTATATTTGTAGAGGAATTCAACCCCTTTCTAAGAGCATGCAGAGAAAGTAAATGAATTTGGTCGGCTGGTGGAAAGAGAATTTCCCTCTCTTTCTTCTCTCCTCCTACTTTCATTTATCTATATATTGTAAAGTGATTCCTAGTTTTAATGCTGGATACTTTGGGACTATGAAGGAATCATTTTTATGTTGCAAAGTTATTCTATGGGTTGCATGCCTTGGATTTGGATTATGTAAATGTTCTGCATCTTCCTCATGTATCATGATGATTTGAACATGATATCTTAGTGATTAAATATTTGGTTTTGGGGCTTATCTCGACCTTAGCTATTGTTTTATGGCACTCTCTTTCCTCTCATTCACTCGTAGGTGTGTTGTATGCATTATTTTCAGAAATATATTTTTATTGTGCATCATGTAGGTGGAACTCGGGACGTGATTTTGATATGTGGCTATGGTTTCAACCCTCCTCATCATCTTTTTCTTCCATTTAATCTCTTTCCTTAGTATTCATACACTTTCATTTAGTGTTATCACCTATTTTAGTTTAGGTTTATGTTTTATGCATCTCCTTCTCACCTTGATCCCTTTGAAAATTATAGTAGATCTAGATAGTTGTATTTTAGTTCTTAGGAGTAGTTTAGCATTATAGGTAATTAGAGGAGGCCATTCTTCTATGGAGGTATTTCTGAGTTCGAGTCTCACAACTTGGAAAAATTCCCATGTGGAATAAAATCTAGAATCATCTATTATTCAAGGGGGGTGCAAATTTAAGCTCCAATAGTTTTGGCAATTTGAAATTAATATTTCCAGTTTTTTCAAGTTTTGATGTCTATCTTGGTGAAGCTCTAGCCTTTGGAGGATCTACAGTAACACATCTAAAACTCCATTCAAAATATCAACTGGTATTAGTATCATTGGTGATATAAGTGTCCCTAATTCATGAAAATGATCCAAACCTGGTCGAGAACAAGAGATGAAGGCGTGTTTGAGTACTTGTAATTATCCCTAAGCAGAGGTATAAGAGGAATACATTCAAAGATCTATAATTTCCTCCAAATCAAACTCTTTGTACACCTCCTCCTAGAAGGCCCTTCTTGTAGTTGACAAGAGTTCTCAAACCTAAAGGAATGTCTCATCAACAACAACCCCCAAAAAAAAACTCATTTATAAACTTCACAGGTAGTCGTCCACTTGCCTTGAATGCTTAAAATTCTATTCCAATAACTGCATTCAAAAAAATCCCAGATTTTACTAGAGAAAAACACACTACTCCATTTGACCACATTGAGGATATTGTGAATTTCTTTGTTATCCATGATATTTCTGAAATGGACGTAGAAATGAAACTTTTTGCTTCATCACTTAAAGGAAAAGCTCTACAATGGTTCATAAGCCTAACTACGGGATCAATTAAAAATTAGAATGAGTTATGAACAGGCTTGTGTAACTAGTTTTGAGAAAGAGAAGACAATTTATCTCTTCTAGAGAAGTTAACTACAATAAAAATAGCACCTAATGAGCTTATGGTGGATTTTAACTTCAGATGCTAGAGAATGTGGGATAGAATTCCAATTCTTGTGTCACTTGTAACATAAGGTTCATTTCTTTACTTTATAAAAGCTCTTAACTATGATATATTCATTATGATACAATTCATGGGAGGAAATACTCAACTAGCATCCTATGCAATTACAATCAGAGATGAAAATATCTTAATACAAGATGGGAAAGTAGTTCCTAGATTACCCATGCCATCATAAACAATATTCATCAACGGTGATAGAAAGAAAGGAAGGTAACACTTGGTCACTGAAGTTGTTTGGTGCGGTAAATCAGGAACCTCCCAAAATTATCCCTTCGTGAAAGAATGTTGAACCAGATATAGACATGCCTAAGTTCATTACTAACAGAGAGAAGGGGAGATTGAAATATGCACCTGTAGGAAGTTTTTCAAGTCAACAAACACATATATATTTCATAAGGGAGTGGATCAGAATGAAATGGTGTTGTAAAGTTGATGTTAGTGTGCTTGTAGGAGAATATTTTCTCTTCTACTTACAAAATGTAGAAAAACTATAGAGAGTGCCTCGCAAGGGCCCTTGGGTTTTTAGAAATGTTATTTTTATCTTCTATCATTCAGTTCCTGATCTAAAATAGGATATTGAGCTTCGGGTGCTTCCTATTTGGATCCATCTACCAGGACTTTTTTTATAGTTTTGGGAACCAGAGGTCTATTTGGGGATTTCTATGGCGACAGGGTTACTTATCGTAGTTGATTCCACTACTAACGCTCGAACCAGGTTGATTTTTACAAGGTTGTGTATTAATGTTCTAGTGGGCTCTAAAGTCCCTAAGTAAATTTTTCTGAACTCACGTGCTGGAAAAAATGAATAGGAGATTACTATTGAATATTCTCAAACTTTTTGCTGTCATTGCAGGAAAGCAAAATTTGATGTGAACGAGTGCTACATATCTGAAGAGCCAGATTAGGAAATAACTTTTCCCCAGGGGGATGGCGTGGTGAGTCTAAAGAACAATGGTTCAAGTTCCCCTAAAATTGAACAACATCTGGATGAATCTTAAGATAGTATAGAGGAAAATGAATCAGAATCTAGTGACCATGAACTTGAAAGGGTTCCCATGTGGGAGCCATCTACGGAGATGTTTGTTGCAAATTCTACTGACTGGGAAAAATTAGAGCATGTTGATACGAGGACCGAGGATAGCATGGTTGGTGATGGAATTGGTAGGATGATAGGGTAGGACAAGTTTTCAAATGAAAATTCAAATTTAGTTATGGAGGGTGGTGGGGAATTAATTCCTTGTCATGGAAGTTACTACCTCTCTTCTAGGTGCTCACCCCATCCACAAAGAGCCATAATTTGTTAGCAATGGTTTAGTAGCAGATGATGATGGTTAGAATCTGGTCCTTCAAAATAAACATAAAGTGGACTCGTCTAATCATGTTATCTGGAGCTTCTTAGATAATTTTCTTTATATGCAGTTTGGTTCAAGCCTCCTTAACTGAATGTTTGTATTAGCTTTCTTTTTTCTCTATTTTTTTCTCTTTGGACCATTGGTAGAGGTGATTTCTATTGTTCCTTAATGCTTTATCTTCTATCCTCATTCCCTATCATGATGTATCTTTTTGTGTACTACTTCTGGGGGTCTTATTGTCATGTTTTACCTAATATATTAAAAAATTATATCCATAACTACCTAAAGATTCCCAGCCTTATTTTACTCGTATACCTACGCCTAACCCACAACCTATTACTTCCACCTCATAAACTTGTACTCAACAAAAGGAGGATGAAGAAATGAAGGATTTGATTAGAAATGTTACGAACAAAGTCATATCCCTAGAGAAATAACAATCCCAATCCTATAATAATTATCAAAATCAAGGGAAATCTTCAAATCAATGGTATCAACCATATATAAATCAGCAACCTAATCAAAGATATGAACAAAACCAATAGAATAACAGATGGTAGAATCAAATTTCTCCTCTTCCACTGGTAACAATTCCTCCTCTATAAACACTTCCTACTCCCAGTTCGATTGAAGATTTAGTTCCTATGCAAAACAACATGGCACAAGAAATAGAGTTGTGTTTCCCATATAACCTACCACATTACCAACTTAGTTGTGAAAGGGAAATGCATCTTTAAATATACATGATTCAATTTTCTTCCAGTTAGCAAGAACCACTTATTGAAGCACCAAATCATAGTGTGGAATAAGTTCAACAACTTGCGACTGACGCCCACATTATGTTCTTTAGATCTAAGGAATTATTTTTGCTCAATCAAGTGCTAGGTGGCTCTAACCAACCATAAACAAGTGTATTTGATAATACCTGGTACAAGAAGTGAATTTTGGAATATCGATTTTCACCTTCCTCCAATTAGAGCAATGTCACGGACAAAGGAAACAATATTGGATTGAAAGATGAAAAGCCACAGACTGAGGAAAAAGTAAAGAACCATGAGAAACCACAGAATGAAATGCAAAAAATATCAAAGCTACCTATTTTTCCTACAAAATTTGTCGCAGAAAAGGAAATTTTTGCTATACAAAATTTTCCCATCCAAATAATGTCGTAGAAAATCAATTTTCACCTTCCTCCAATTAGAGCAATGTCACGGACAAAGGAAACAATATTGGATTGAAATATGAAAAGCCACAGACTGAGGAAAAAGTAAAGAACCATGAGAAACCACAGAATGAAATGCAAAAAATATCAAAGCTACCTATTTTTCCTACAAAATTTTTCGCAGAAAAGGAAATTGTTGCTATACAAAATTTTCCCATCCAAATAATGTCGTAGAAAAAGAAAGAAAATAACATGCCACAGATGTAGAAATCCGTAGGCCTCACATTTTGTTAGGATAATTAATTATGCATTGTATAATTAATTATTTAACTATTGTTATTATTTAATTATTGTTGTTATATGGTTTTATTAAACCATATTTGTCTTATTATATTCACATATATAATTATTATGTTATAACAATTATATCATTATTCATTTGTGCTTCCCGTATGATATTTTGGAAGCTTATGTATTCAGGCATATTGTCGCACCTGTGCAACATATTTATTTGTTTGTATATTGCTGGCCAATATGTATAAATATTACAGCACTCCATTTTAATGGTTAATTAATTTCACATTAATAAAATATATAGGCTTCCGTCCCTGTTTGTGAAATTACATTTGGTGTCAGAGCAGGTTCAAGGATATTAGAGCATTCTAACCAAATTTGAGGAGCATTGGAGAAGCTTGTGTAATAAAAGGAGAGCTAAAGTTTCCTCTAAAAATTCCCAGCCCCATCCCATGCAATACCATCATCAAATTCCTCAAAACCACCATCAAATTCATCAAAATTGCTTTTATTGATTGCAATTAAGGTTGAGGAGGATTGAATACACCAAGGAAGAGATTACAAGCTCAAAGGAAGGAAGAAAATTTATCTAAGGTGCCATATACACTCAAAATCGCCTTCATTATCAACAAAGCCACCTGTCATTTTTCTCTTTTCTAGAATTTTTGCTCAAAATCACCTTTCCCAAACCCTAGTTTTCTAAAGAGGTATGGTTTTATAGTTTGGAAGTGTTTAATTATAGTTTTCTCTATATACATACTTATTTAGCTTAGCTACCCAAGTGGCTAGCATAAATTTTATAATACACTTTGCATCAAGAGAGGTCAAGGTGTCAAATCCCCCTCCCTCACCCACTACCAAATTTGGTGGGAAATTTAGTGGAACTACTAAATTTAGCGGTAAATTCAAATTTAGTTATAACTAACTAAATGTAACGAGAAAAACCCTAAATTTAGGTGTAAATTTTGTTTTCTCCACTCTGCCGATATTTTTGCATTCTGAGTAGATTTTTCCATAGGAGGGATACCTAAAAACTTCATTTTGAGCTAGTTTTTTATGGGTTTTTGCTTAGCAAGCCGTATTGGGCTCCACAAGCCACCAGTGCCCGTAAAATAAAAACATTTGCCTGCCATTCAGTTTTTTCTAAACTTTTTGAATGTAATTGCATGCTTGAGTATATTATACTAATTTGCAGGTTGTCATAGTGAATGAAAACTTTGTAACTGTTTAGAAACTAACAAAATATTGTACTCAAAATAAATAAAAATTGGTTATGTAACACTAACAAGATCCTAGATCTCATTCGCAGCGTTCAATATATGCAATGCCTCTGGGAAGATCTTATGGGTAAAGTCGTTGTGACTAATACTATACTTAATGCCCAATATAGCTGCAACAATATCGTTTGGGCATCAACCTTTTAAATTGATGGGGAGTAATAAGGTCACAATGCACACACTATGAGCCATCCCATCTATCTATGAACGATTACATGACATAGATCTAGACTGAGAAATTATCCAAGTATATAGCGAAGTTACGCGTGCGTATGAAGATATTTCTTTGAGCCGGTGTCAATAATCAAACAGGCCCCTTTTAGTATTGTCTTGGTACCACGTATTGAATTATTTCATGTACATTAATGTATCTTTCATGTACTGATGGGTATATAGAAAGGGAGAGATTCTTCCACGTAGTGCTAGGTATATCAAAAGGGCGCGTATATAGAAAGGTTTGGTATATCGAACTAACAATATATATATTGGGAGACCTTATACCTGAAGTGATAAGAGCCAAACGCTATCAGTGATCTCTACAAAATGGGCACCAATGCCCCCAAATTTTTTCTTCTTGAAAGACAAAAATTAAGACACAGCTTGAGTTTGAAGAAATCTAGCTTGTTGTGACTAGTACTCTGACCAGATCAATAACTGATACAACACAACAGAGGTAATTTGATAGAGAATATCAAAAATCCAAACTCTTCATCTTGTTTGGAGTGTCTGATGATGTGCAAACCCACATTCAATATGCCATAATAGCCAAAGAAGCATGGGATAAGTTTAGCACAGTATAGGAGGCCAAAAAAAGGATGTTATACTAAATTTGCAGAGTCATTTACACACATTGAGGTTCAAACAGAATGAGAAAATTGAAGCTTTCTTAAGAAGAGTTTCAAATTTGAGGGCTTCACTTCTAGCCCTGGGAGAAGTAGTCTCAGATGATGCTCTTGTTACTATTGTTCTGAGAGAACTCCCCTCTTCTTACCGTATTTTTGTCACAACACTAAATGTGTCAGTTATGACAGTTGGTTTTGAAAAACTGGTAAACCTATTGCAACAAGAGGAAGCAATGCATAGTAAGGATGATGAAGAGGAGCAAGCACTGTCTTCACATCAAAAATGGAAAGGAAAAGGTAAAGGAAAACCTAATTCCTATAAGAAGTCCCAAAATCAAAATCAGTATCAAGGGGACAAACAACAGAAGAAGCAATGTCCTATCTACAAAAGAGGACATAACCTACAAGATTGTTGGTATAATACTTACAAGAAAGGTTCATCCAGCAACTTTGGACCTCAACAACAACAATCTTACAAGGGACATTCTAACTACAATCATGGGTAGAAAAAGGGGAACTGGAAAAGAAGACCCCACCAACAAGGTAATATTGTTGAGCAACAAGAACAGTCAAACAATGAAGACTTCTTGTTCACTGCTCGATCAAGTGAACCATCCATGTCATCTAGTGATGTTTGGTATGTTGATTCGAGGGCCACTCGACACATGACCGGCCACAGAGACTGGTTTATTTCAATGAGGGACACATCCATTCGAAAAATCATGTTTCGTTGGGAGATGATTCTTTATATACATTTCAGGGGATTGGGAACATTTCTCTACCCCTTGGTTCATACAACTACAGACTATCAGATGTCTTATATGTCCCTGGGTTGATAAAGAATTTTCTTTCAGATGTCCCTGGGTTAACAAATAATTTTCTTTTAGTTAGTCAACTCCTTGATCACAACCTAAGAATTGATTTTGGTAGTCATTCTAGCAAGAAAACATGTTTGATTCGAGACAAATTAAGAGGCTCGACAAATAATTGCAAAAGCCTCCAATGTCAGACGCATGTTCCAACTTGATTTTGTTCCACAGAGAAGATCAAACACTTGTGGCTAAGAACTCCACCTCAACACAGTTGTGGCATCAGAGATTTGGTCATGTAATTTTCAAATATCTCAAAACACTTCGTTGGTGTAATATGGTACATGGGCTACCATCTCTTCAGAAGGATATAGACAAGTGTCCTCACTGCCTAGCAGGTAAACAACACAGAGCTTCATTCCAGAGGAGTACATTTCGAGCTCATGGTAAACTTGGTCTTGGTTCATACCGATCTTAGCGGTCCAATGCAGCCAAGTCATTCTGGGTTTCCAGTACTTCATGCTTTGTGTTGATGATTATTTCAGAAAAATGTGGATTTTTTGTCTTCACAAGAAAAGTGAAGCATTTGAAACCTTCAAAAAGTTCAAAGTAGTAGTTGAGAATGAAACTAGTTGTCACATTAGAAATCTCCACTCATATCAAGGGGGGGAATTCACCAGTAATGATTTCAGAGACTACCTACAAACTAATTTGATTCATCGACAAATGCCTCCTCCACACACACCACAGCAAAATGGTGTTTTTGAGAGAAGAAATCGTACTATCATAGAAATGGTGTGATGCATGATCAATGATTCCGAGACTTGTAAAGACATTCTGGGTAGAAGCAGTAAAGACAGCAGTGTATTTGTTGAACAGAGTGCACTCACAACTAATCTTGATGGAATAACACCACAAGAAGCATGGTCAAAACGGAAACCATCTATTGCACACCATCAAAGTATTCAGGTGCAAAGAAAGCATGCACATACCCAAACAAAACAGAAAGAAATTGGACATGAATTCACATAAACTCATCTTCATTGGGTATAATGAAGAGACTCTTGGGTACAGATTGAAGGATCCTAAGACCAGAAAATTCTACACCAGCTGAGATGTTGAGTTTTTTTAGAAGAAGGAAGCAGAGACTACTCCTCTAGACTCACCTAATGACATATTTTTCACCTATTGTAAAAATTGAAGTTGATGTTCCCATCAGAAGATGAAAGTGATGATGGGGATGATGGTGTTGATCAGATAGAACCACGACCCATGGGAACAGATTCAGCGTATTCCTAAATGGTGTACAAGTGCATTACGAGATGCAAGAATGGATGCTCCACCGGATACATCCACTTTTGGACCACGAACTCACATTAAAGCAAGAGAAGAAGTTAACTTTGCCTTGATGAGTAGAGTTATTGAATCAGATGAGCCCTCAATAGTCTAGGAATCCCTACAGTCAAAAGCTTGGAAAGATGCCATGGATTCTGAATATCAATCAGTGATGAAGAATAACACTTGGCAGCTTGTCGATCTTCCACCAGGGAAGAAACCCATTGGATGCAAATGGATATTTAAAACAAAGTACATAGAAGATGGGACAGTGGACAAGTATAAAGTAATACTATTAGCAAAGGGGTATGCATAAAAATAAGGCATTGACTATGAGGAGACATTTGCTCCCATAGCTAAGATCAAAACAATAATGATGATCTTTTGCTCTAGCTACTCAGTTTGGATGTAAAGTCCACCAAATGGACATAAAAATTGTCCTTCCTAAATGGATATTTACAAGAAGAAGTCTATATGACTCAACCTAAGGGATATGTAGTACCTGGGTCAATAAGTAAAGGTACGTACATACTCAAGAAATCTCTGGTATGGCCTCAAACAGACACCCCGGGCATGGTACATCAAGATTGATGAGCAATCTCGTACAACATGGATTTTTTAGAAATCCATACGATCCCAATCTCTACCTCAAAAATCAAGGGCAGAGGGATGGTTTGATTATTGTTTGTCTATGTCAATGATATAGTCATCACTGGTAGTTTTAGTGAGTGATGATCGATGCAATGAAGAAATATCTTAATTGATTGTTCGACATGGCTGATCTCAGAGCTGATGCATTACTGTCTTGGATTGGAAGTATGGCAGAAAGAGAATCACATTTTTGTTATCTCAGATGAAATATACCAAGACAACACTCGAGAAGGTTCAGGATGATGGATTGCACACTAATTTCTACACCCATGGAGAATAGATTGCAGTTATCTCATGTAGATCCATCTCCTGAGGTAAATGCCACTCTCTATCAGTATTCAATTAGGAGTCTCATTTACCTAGCCTACACTAGACCAGATATCAGCTTTGCAATGAGCTATATATCCAGGTTCATGCAGGAACCCAAAGTTTTTCATTGGATATCAATAAGGTGCATTTTGAGATATCTCAAAGGATCAGTGGATCTTGGTCTATAATACAAGAAGAATGAAAACTTCTTCTTGACTAGATATTCTTATTCAGACCATGTAGGTAACAATGACGATAGAAAATCCACTTCTAGATTTGTATTCTTTATGGGATCTGGACCAATATCATGGGGAAGCAAGAAACAACACTTTGTTTCTCGCTCTTCCATAGAATTTGAGTATCGTTCTATAGGAGAATCTATCTATGAAGTGATATGGCTACATCACATACTAGAAGGACTTGGAATACCACAAGACAAATAGACCACCATGTATGTTGAAAATGAAGGTGTTCTTAAAAAATTTCACAATCTAGTGTTTCATGAAAGAACAAATCACATTGAGGTACAATTTCATTTCAAACGTGAGCATGTGTTGAAGCACAACATCCAACTTCAATTTTGTCCAACAACTGAATAAAGATAAGATATCTTCATGAATTCACTTACACGTGACAAGTTCGAGTTGTTCAAAGAGTTCCTCTCCTCATCCCTTGAGACAATGCAAAATTAAGGGGGGGAATGTTAGGATAATTAATTATGCATTGTCTAATTAATCATTTAACTATTGTTATTAGTTGATTATTGTTGTTATATGGTTTTATTAAACAATATTTGTCTTATTATATTCACGGATATAATTCTTATGTTGTTATAACAATTATATCATTATTCATTTTTGCTTCCCGTATGATATTTTGGAAGCTTATGTATTCAAGCATATTGTTGCACCTGTGCAACATATTTATTTTTTTGTATATTGTTGTCCAATATGTATAAAAATTGCAGCAATCCATTGTAATGGTTGATTAATTTCACATTAATAAAATATACATCCTTTCATCCCTATTTGTGAAATTACATATTCAACATTGTTGATTAAATGAAAAATACTAATGTCAACATCTCAATGTGGGATGCAATTTTTATTCCATCACAATAGGATCTCCTCTGTGAAACCCTCAAGAAATTGCCTCCAGTGATTCAAGTAATGCAAAAGCCTCATGTTGCGGTCAATGTCTATCAAGATCAAGATGATCAAGTAAGTAAAACTATCAAAAACCCACCCTTTTACATGTCAATAATTGTGGGAAAGTACCTAATGCATAACTGTATGATTGATTTAAGGGCTAGTACCTCTATAATGCCAAAGAAAATTGTTGATATTCTAGGCCTAAAATACAGTCCTATGTCTAGGGGTGTTTTCCAACTCGATGGGTTGATTATGAATGTCCTAGGCATAATAAAAGATATTGAGTTAACACTTCATGCCTACCCAAGCCTCACAATAACCCATGAAATCTTAGTCATTAATCTTCCTCCCATTTGTGCCGTTTTTTTTCTAGAGACTTCACTACTAAGGTAGGGGGTTATTTTTCCTCTAATTGGAATCACATGCTTTTGAAACCCATACATGGTACTTGATTCATAATAAAATATGAGACCATCTTGTCCTACAATATTGATTCATATGAACCTTTCCCCATCCAATCGAAGTGCCTTATATAAGATGGATATGAACAAGAATCAGCTCTAGAGGATCATGTTATTCCTCCTTTCATGCCTAATTTGTTGTTAGATAAGTGGGTTGAGAGAGATTATAATTTTGATCCTTATGATGAATAGGTCAAGACTTTTGAGATTGGTCTGAGCACTTATTGCATTCTTCAAGAATAATCTATAATACCTGTGATATTAAAACAAGAAAAGGAAAACACTTCTAGACTATGGTGGTTGTTCTTTGATGGTTATAGAATTAGAAATGGATTTGGAGTGATTCTTGTACCCATTTCTCCAAAAAGGAAAAGTTCTTCTTTTCTCATAGATTGCAGTTTGCATGTTCAAATAATGTGGCATAATATGAGGCATTAGTGCATGGCCTATTTATCACAAAAAAGTGTAAAATAATGGATTTACAGGTCTTTGGAGATACTGAATTAATCCTTCACCAAGTCCATGAAAGATGTACGACAAAGAAAAATATGTTGAAATATTATAAATATAGGGTCTAGGATTTGTAAGAAAGATTTGATGCCATTAACCGACAGGTTATGCCCAAAAAATTAAACAAAGACGCAAATCAACTGGTGGCCCTTGGCTCTCAATTCTCACCTACTGAGGATTTGATCAAAGGAAATGCCTTACATATCAAAATGGTTGTTAGGCCATTTATTCCTGACAATCAAACTTATTGGTAGGTATTTTATAGTGATGAAAAAATTATGCAGTCAATCCAAAATGAGGTGGATTTCTCTTAAAAAAATGAAAGTTAATTTGTAGGAATTATATGGGGATCAAATTATTCAACTAAAATAAAAAAAATTCCAAAGGTATTAGTTACTCTAGAGAAACTATTCAGTCCAGATGATGAATTTAAGGGAATGGAAAATAACAAGGTGGAAAAGTAGGATGACTACTACCTATGATGATTTCTACTTTAGAAGGTACAAACCTTGACAAGTGATTTTTTCTTATGACGGAGTACTCTTATGAATTTGAAAATCATATTTTCAATAGAAAATAATTCATCCATTGAGAAGGTACATTTTTTAGTATTTTTGTTGTATTTAATAAGAGAAACCCACATCCTTATGCAGAATTAGTTTGCTGCTTGATTTGATAAATTTGGTTTCTATTTAAACAAACACTTCCTTTATAAAAAAATTATCTTGGATCAATTCCATTGATCCAAGGTATGATTTTAATTCATAATTTTTTGGTCATAACGACCAAGTCTATTAAATCAGTTGATCACTAGATTTGGACTGTGCTAGAGAATGGATGAAATCTTTAGACCTTGTTATATGTTGAATGCAGATGTCATGGCTAGTTCTTATTTTTTTAGAATGAAATGTTTTCTTTGAATGGGAACATATTGTATCTATGACTAAATTTTAGTAACTATGTCCTAGAGCTAAGTATATCCTATGTCTCTATGATCTTTTATTAGTTAGGATGTTAGGACTTAAACTTAGACCTAACTATGGACCTATGATTATTTCCTAAACTAAAGTTAACCTAAATTAAATTATGGCTAACCTAAAGGGGGGCCTGGGAACTACATGGGAATTGGGTGGTCAGTGACATCAATTTTTAGATATTAATTAGGATTTAATGTAGTCTTATCTCTTTCTACTACCAACTTTGGCAAGGGCATTGGAAATGTTAGGGGAGGCTGAGTTGGCACCTCCACCAAATTTGGTTGTATGAAAATTTGATTTTAGTCTTTGCCAAATATGGAGATGGAGGTAGCGTGGAAAAATGAGGGAACTAGTATTCCTTGGCATTTGATGTTTTTGAACTTGGAAAAAACTTCCTAGGAAAATGCATGAGGGGTTTCACATGGTTGTTTTGATCTTTCAATTTATTTGCAAAATAGGCCTAGGAATTAGTTTTGCATTTACTTAATTGATTCATTAAAATAATTTTTCTCTTCTTGGGTACAATCTAGTTTTTTTGCATGGTTTTTTAGACCATCTATGCATGTGTTTATTCTTGTGGTGTTATTTTATATGAATGTTGTTCGACTTCTCTTGTATGAGGAAAGTTTGATCTAGATTTCATTCTTCTTGATTTGACTTGATGGGTTATGCTTAGCTCTTTCTTCTTGAGCCTGAGATATAGCCAAAACTGCTCATGCTCATGTTGTATTGTGTTAAACTATAGGTAACTTGAATTCTTAAATTTTTGGAACTTGTTTAAACAATTATTATATCACTCACTGAGAACACTTGAGAGGATTAACTATTTGTTTTCTTGACTATCATTTGATCTTGTATAAATATTTATGGGGATTAAACTTCTACGACCGTAGATTTAGCATATTATTTTTTGGGTTCTATTGGAAAAATCAAAATTTGAGTATTCATCTATTTTCTTATCCCTTATGTGATGGTGATTATTAGGGGTTGTTATCAACTTTCCTATTGTTGTAGTCTACTCCATTGTTTTTTTAGGAAGTTAAGTTGTTGGGTTTTACTTGGCAAGTGCTAACGTTTCACGACGTGTTAGTTATTTTGGATTTTATCATAAGCCTGCAACTTATAATTCTACTCTGTCATGATATTGTTCAAACCATATGTTTGACTATTTGATCCCATGAGGGAAATGAACTCATTTTATATTCTTTTGAGTATTGGGTAACCTATAAAATTAAGCAAATTGTTACCAAGAAGAAAAAAATAATTATCTTGGTTATTTGCTTACTATTTTTTAGTTGCTGATGACAACTTGAATGTCTAGTTAGTTGTATGGAATTTTTTTGATGTTTTTAGTTTTCAAGATATTTGACCTTGGCCATCGAAATAGGTTTTAGTTCATTTAGAATTTTGATAGTATTGTCTTGATGAGAACAAATGGTAACTCCTGTTGGTTAAATCACATTTTATAATTCCTTACTTTTATGGATCTAAGTTAGGAGGATTGTGTAGACTTATCTTCAGATAACCTTCTTCCTTTCTCCACCATGTCTATTGGAAAATGGTTACTTGTTGTCTCAGCAGATATGGAAGTTATCAATATCATGTTCTTGAATGTCATAGGGTAAAGTAATGGTTGTTTTTCATCGTTATTTCTTCTCTTCGTTGTTGTACATTCAATTTGGTCCCTGATTCATTCTCTATTTGAGATTTTTGGCTAGACTATACTTGCTTATAGTTATCTTTTTGTCTCTTCATAATCATGCTTATAGTTAAGAGAAATCAATATATCTCTCTTTTCTTAAATCTTCTTCCTACTTAAAACTTGATGAAGGTGATGTCCTTCTTTGATCTATTCCATTATTATTTCAACTTGTGGACCTGTCTGGTAATATTGAGTTTAGATTATGTTGAGGAAGTATGGCTGAAGTGGTGTATGATTGGAAATATTTTTGAGTAAATCTTTGTGCTTAGTAGAAAATATCTGGATGGTTGATTGAGTTCAAGCTGATTGTTAAACCCCTCCATTATACTCTTTCAGCTTAACATTGTTATTGATGTATCTCTTTGGGGATTGTGTGTTTATTCCCAATTACATGCCAATTTGATCTTACCCTTTGATGAGATCTTTTTAGTGCTAGAATTTAACTGAAATTGGATTCTAATTCTAAATTTGAGTTATAGGATTCTTAAATTAGAAACCCATTTTAAGTTATGTTGTTTGGATCATCCTAAAATTATTCCTATGTTTTTTATTTGATATTGGCATCTAAGATTCTATGATGAATTTTGGTGAATGAAATGTTGAGATGGAAGTACTATTGTTCTATTTACTGCTAGACTATTCCTAAGAGATAGTTAGGATAATTATCTTCTTTTGATAAATATGTTAAAATTGAGAAGTGAAACATGTAAGTAAGGTATGAAAATCATATTGGGATGGTGATGAAATATTGCTTATCTGATTTACTATTTTAATTCTTTTATGAAAGATAATAGTAAAGAATGTTGAAGTTGTTTATATCATGAAGTATTATTAATTATGTTATGGTTTATAACTTTTTATCTCTCTTTTATTTGTGTATGGTAACTCCTTTAGGTATGTCTTTCTGAATTTCACAAGACTGTTTCATAAACAACAAAGTTCTCGTTATTAAATAGTTAGCTAAAAGCACATCATTTAAATGTTTAATGTTTATCATGCACAATTCAATGAATAGACCCATGCTAATAATTTTGAGATGGACTTCGTAAGTGATGAAATGAGAAAATATTTATAGGAATTTTCATTTGTTTACCAAATAGATTGGATCTTTTATGATAAAATATGTTCATTATTGAAATGTATTTGATGGAAAAAGAAAGTTGTACTTGTATTTTGTCTTGTTATTACTATTTGAAATTAGAAATGTCTAAAGTGGTTGGAATTATATTATATGAATCATCTTGATGAATGAAATATTGGTGGACTTGTTTCAACTTGATGTGTAATATTTTTGGGTATTCTGTGAATGTAAATGATAATTATTTCTCTAATTTTTCTATTAGTAACATACCCTCTTGGGTTGGATTAAATTAAATAGAGATCAGCGGTAGTAGATGTACTACCCTCTTTAATGAAATGCAACTTATTAAAGTTGACATTCATGCATGGATATTAAACTAAGATCACTATGGCTATATTGAAACAAATGTGGTGGGTAAATAAAACTATGATAATAACTTATAATATACTATGGGGTTATAAATGAACATTTACCCTTTATAAGAAAAAGGGAAGACAATTTATATGTAATGAAACATAGACTTGTTTTAAGACCTTTTGGGAGTGAATCCGAATGTTATCCTTATATAGTGGAAGGTTTACTTCCTCTTAATCAGTTCCTTAACCAAAATTGGAATGAAGAAAAGAAAAATAAATGGGATTAGAATTTATTCCATTGAAGACTAATATAAAAAGAACTTACTTAGAACTTAAGTAAGCTAAGGATTGGGTAAGTAAGTAAGAAAACATCTCTTTAATAAGTTTTGGATATGTTATGAAAATTATAAATTAGAATTCTAATGGTATAAAAACATAACTTATGAAATGATTAGGTAGCAGAAGTATCTTTATACCTACTTCTAATTTTTGTTTTTACCTTAGTACCCGAATGTCCAATGAACCTAGTTGCTCGATAGGGTAACTACAATTAATCTCTAATGAAATCATTAATAAGTTGTTAACTTTGTATACAAGGTATGTTCACCCAGATGAGGAAACCTGAGATGGATATTGACACACGCCAACTACAAGGTAGTTCCTTCAGGAAGAATAGGGTTTTCACAAGGATAATGTGTTGTAGTTGACATGTTTCAACACCCTTTCAAGTTTATTCACCTAGAGTAACTTAAACTCTAACTTGATCTTAATTTTTCCCTAGGTAGAGATAGGGGCATGACCTAGTGTTAAGGTCTACTCATGTTGACTTAGGATAAATAGAAATGGACTTATTTAAGTCTAAATACCCTTATTCGCCATAAGAATTTGTCCACACTAGTCCATGTTGCCAACCTTGGCTAGGGTTAAACCTTCAACAAGTGGACTGAAAGAAGTTAGTGAAGACAATTCTAGATAATAGATCAAGTGGGGTGAAGGACGTACTTAGTTTGACAAGTATGCCATCTAGGAATATAAATGTGAACAATATGTTTAAAATATTTGGCAAAAGTATCGCAAGTTGTTGGTTGCATTTTCCTATGTCACCTAGTTTAAGAACCAAGATTTTAGATGAATATCGGTAATAGATATTCAGATAGTCCTATTAAACAAAACATTTAATACCCTGAAAAGGAAAAAAATAAAGTATACATAGTATACAAATTATTAAGTTAACATGAGAGATCGATATGATACTGAGTCCTGAAATGAGAGATCAGTGTTCCACTGAGTCATTTATAGTTGCATATGGTTTTTTGTTATGAGATTGATTGGATTTGGAATGTGTTTTCTAAACTATGTTAATTTAGAACAGAGAACATTAGTAAATAAAAAAATCCCTTATTTATAAAGACTTAAAATGGGAATGTTACATCTTGGTATCACAACAAGGTTACAGCTCTTGGACCTATTGTGTCCATAATCTGATAAAATTTAAATTTTATTGTTAACCTAAAATGGATAGAATGAGAGGAAATGTTGTAAAAAATCCACCACCAGGTGGAGAAGTAGTTATTTCCCAGAAAATCGATGAGATCCTTACTGCCCTGTTGGACACAAGAGGTCATCTAGTTGTACTTGACCAATAAGTAATGGGAAATGGGGAGAAGGAGCAAGATGCTGGTAATAACAATCAGCCACCTCCTATGGACAACATTAATATTTGGAATTTAGGCATTAATACAACCAATGCTAATGCAAATGCACCTAATTATCCTGAGAATAAAAAGGCAAGATTGGAAACTGAACTCAATAATGATATAAAAAGGATAAGTCCACCCAAGTTTGATGGCACTATGTTTGGTGATGGATCTAAAACTTGGCTTAGCGAAATGAAGTACTTTACTATAAGGAACTTCTTAGAGAAAACTAAGGCAATATGGGGAGCTTATCAGCTTTCCCATGAGTCATATTCTTTGTGGGAGAGTTGTAAGGCTGATTTAAACATTGATGAAACAAACATCACTTGGGATCAATTTAAAATTTATTTTAGGAAACGATGGTTGCCACAACTTTACTATGATCAAAAAATGATTGAATTTCATAACTTAGCTCAAGGAAAGCTAATGGTGATAGAGTATTGGGAGAAGTTTACTAAGATTTTCAAGTATGTACCTCAGTATCAAATTGATGAGAAGTTTAGGATATAAAATTTGATTATGGGATTAAATCCCATTATATGTGGTGAAGTGGATGTTCACAACCCAACCACTATGGAGGGGGTTGTTGAAAAAGCCATAAGGCTGGAGAAAAAATTGAAAGCAATCTATGCCGATAAGGAAGAAATTAGAAAGAAAGTTCCAAATTCTTCTTTGTCCCTTGCACAAAAAAAGGGACCATGTAAAATGTTTGGCATGAAATTTTCTTTTTTTGCTGATAATAACAAAAAAACTATAGCAAATAAACCTATTGCTAATGTACAAAACAACTTTGTTAAGAACAATAATAACAGACAGAAGTCCTATGGAAGTCAGAATGATAACTTTAAGGCTGGAAATAAAGATGAGCATAAGAAAGGACCTATAAGAGGATGTTATGATTTTGGAAAGGATCATTATGTGAATCAATGTTCTCTAAGGAAGGATGACCACAATCAGTAACATAAGATACATGTTGCGGTAGCTGAAAAACAAGATGAAAATCAATTTACACCTATAGAAGTGCCAGGTAAGTTATTTTGTATACCTATTTCTATACTTTTTGATACTGGAGATACTGAATGCTTTATTTATACTAAATTAGCTTCAAAATTAAAAATATAAGATAGAAAAATGGATATATCATGGACTATATACTATGGAAAAAAAATTGTCCACATAGGTAGTATGTGTCTTTTTGGAGCAATCCTTGACTTGCCTAGTTTTTCCACTGAATTTGATCTTTATGTTGCTCATTTGGGGTCTTATGATGTAATCATAGGTGTTAAATGGCTAGCTGAACATAAGGAAAAGGTTGATTGATCTAAAAACCATATTAGTTTTTTGGATGATCTGCAAAAAACAACAGACATTCAGGGGGTAAAATGTGAGATTTAAGTTGGGAAATTGTCAGCCATACAAATTAAAAAGGCCAAAAAAAAAGGTTGCATTTTGTATGCAGTAAAAATTTCTGAAACAACTGAAGGGGATAACAACTTCTTGGAAAGATACATGTTGTTACGAAGTTTCAATGATGTGTTTCCAGAAGAACTACATGGTTTTCCACCTAAACGGGAGTTTGATTTCATGATTGAGATCAAGCCAAGAAATAAATCTATTTCCAAGGAACCATATCAAATTAATACTAGTGTTTATCATGCAAAGTTCAATGAACAGACCCATGCTATTAATTTTGTAGGATGGACTTTGTAATTGATGAAAGGAGAAAATATTTATAGGAACTTGCATTTTTTTACCAAAGAGACTGGATCTTTTATGATAAAATATTTTCATTATTGAAATGTATTTGATGGAAAAAGAAATTTGTACTTATATTTGGTCATGTTATTGATGTTTGACATTAGAAATGTCTCAAGTGGTTTGACTTATATTGTATGAATCATCTTGATGAATGAAAGATTGGTGGACTTGTTTGAAATTGATGTGTAATTTTTTTGGGTATTCTCTGAATGGAAATGATAATTATTTCATGAATTTTTGTATTAGTGACATACCCTCTTGTGTTGGATTAAATTGAATAGAGATTATGGGTACTAGATAAACTACCTTCCTTAATGAAATACAACTTATTAAAGTTAACATTCATGAATGGATATTCAACTAAGATCACCATCGCTATATTAAAACAAATGTTGTGGGTGAATAAAACTATGATAATAAATTATAATATACTATGGGGTTATAAATAAACATTTACCCATTATAAGAAAAAGGGAAAACAACTTCCATGCAATGAAACATAGACTTGTTTTAAGACCTTTTGGGAGTGAATCCGAATGTTATCGTTGTATAGTGGAAGGTTTTCTTCCTCTTGATTAGTTCCTTAACTAGAATAGGAATGAAGAAAAGGAAAATAAATGGGATTAGACTTAATTCCATTGAATTCTAATATAAAAAGAACTTACTCAAAACTTAAGTAAGCTAAGGCATGGGTAAGTAAGTAAGCAAACATCTCTTTAATAAGTGTTGGATATGCTATGAAAATTATAAATCAGAATGTTAATGGTATAAAAACATAACTTATAAAATGATTAGGGAGAAGATGTATCTACATACCTACTTCCAATTGTTGTTTTTAACTTAGAAACCCAATGTTTAATGAACCTAGTTTCTCGGTAGGGTAACTACGATTAATTTGTAACGAGATAATTAATAATTCATTAAATTTATATAAAAGGTATGTTTTCCTAGATGAGGAAACCTCAAACAGATGTTGAAACATGCCAAAATGTAGGGTAGTTCCTTCAGGAAGACTAGGGTCTTCACGAGGATACTGTGTTTTAGTTTACATGTTTCAATGCCCTTTTGAGTTTGTTCACCTAGACTAAGATAAACTCTAAATTGATCTTAGTTCTGCCCTAGGTAGAGATAGGGGCATGACCTAGTGTCAAGGTCAACTCACGTTGAATTAGGATAAATAGACATGCTCAATCGACACAAGTCGATTGAGTAAGTCTAAATACCCTTACTCATCATAAGCAGTCCTCAACATTATGCCATATTTCTAACCTTGGCTAGGGTTAAACCTTGAACAAGTGGATAGACAAAAGTTAGTGAAGACCATTCTAGATAACACATCAAGTGGGGTGAAGGACATATTATGTTTACCGATTATGTTGTCTAGGAATATAAACATGAACAATATGTTTAAAACCTTTGGCCGAAGTATCACAAGCTGTTGGTTGCATTTTCCTATGTCACCTAGTTTAAGAAGTGGGATTTCAGATGAATATCAGTAACAGATATTCATATAGGCCTCTTAAACAAAAAACTTAATACCCCAAAAAGGGTAAATGAACCAAGTATACATAGTATACAAATTATTAAGTTAACATGAGAGATTGGTATGATACTGAGTCATGAAATGAGAGATCAGTGTTCCACCGAGTCATTTACAGTTTCATATGGTTTTCTGTTATGAGATTGATTAGATTTGGAATGTGTGTTCTAAATTATGTTAATTTAGAACTGAGAAAATTAGTAAATAAAAAAAATCCCTTATTTCTAAAGTCTTAAAATGGGAATGTTACATCTTGGTATCAGAGCAAGATTGCATCTCTTGGACCTATTGTGTCCATAATATGATAAAACTTAAATTTTCTTGTGAACAAAAAATGGATAGAATAAGAGGAAATGTTGTAAAAAATCCACCACTAGGTGGAGAATCAGTTACTATCAAGAAACTTGATGAGATCCTTATTGTCGTCTTGGACACAAGAAATCGTCTAGATATACTTGAACAACAAGTAATGGGAAATGAGGAGGAGGAGGAAGATGATAGTAATAATAATCAACCACCTCTTGTGGACAACACCAATATTGGGAATTTAGGCGGTGATAAAAATAATGCAGCCAATGCTAATGAAAATGCACCTAATCATCATGAGAATAAAAAGGCAAGATTGACAAATTAAATCACTAATGATATAAAAAGGATAAGTCCGCGCAAGTTTGATGGCACTACACTAAGTGATGGAGCTAAAAAATGGTGAAGAAAAATGGAGAAGTAATTTGATATAAGGAACTTCTCATAGGAAACTAAGGAAATATGTGGAGCTTATCATCTTTCCCATGAATCATCTTCTTGGTGGGACAACCGTAAGGCTGAGTTAAAAATTGATGAAAAAAAAATCAATTGGGATCAATTTACAAAATATTTTAGGCAAAAATTGTTACCACAACTTTACTATGATAATAAAATTATTAAATTTCATAACTTAGCTCAAGGAAAGCTAATGGTGACAAAGTATTGGGATAATTTTACTAAACTTCTCAAGTACGTACCTTAATATCAAACTGACGAGAAGTTTAGGATACAAAAATTTATTATGGGATTAAATCCCATTATAAATGGTCAATTGGATGTTCACATCCCAACCAATATGGAGAGGGTTGTTGAAAAATTCATGAGGTAGGACAAAAAATTGAAAGCAATCTCTTCCGATAAGGAATAAACCAAATTTTTTTTTCCAAATTCTTCTTCATCCCTTGCATCCAAAAAGGGACCATGGAAAAAGTTTGGCATGAAATTTTTTTTTTGTTGATAATAACAAGAAACTTTCAGCAAATAAACCTGATGCTAACATACAAAACAACTTTTTTAAGAACAATAATAACAAACATAAGTCATATGGAGGGCAGAATGAAAACTTTAAGGCTAGAAATAAATTTGAGCCTAAGAAAGGACCTATAGGAGGCTGATACAATTGTGGCAAGGTTCATTGTGTGAATCAGTTTCCTCTAAGGAATAATGACTACAATCAACAGCATAAGATACATGTTGCGGTAACTAAAAATTAAGATAAAAAGAAAGTTATGCCTATAGAAGTGCCAGGTAAGTTATTTGGTATACCTGTTACTATACTTTTTTATACCAGAGATACTGAATGCTTTATTTCTACTAAATTAGCTTTAAAGTTAAAAAGAAGAGATGGAAAAATGGATAAATCATGTACTCTACATTATGAAAGTAATATTGTCCACATAGTTAGTATGTTTCTTTTTTTAGCAATCCTTGACTTGCCTCGTGTTTCCACTAAAGTTGATCTTTATGTTGCTCCTTTGGGGTCTTATGATATAATCATAAGTGTTAACTAGCTAGCTGAACATAAAGTAAAGGTTGATTGTTTTGAAATAAATATTAGTTGTCTAGATGATCTCTAGAAAACATGAGGTTTAAGTTAGGAAATTTTCAGCCATGCATCTTAAAAAGGCCAAAAAGCAAAGGCTACATTTTGTATACAGTAAAAATTTCTGAAACAAATGAAGGGGATAGTGACTTCTTGGAAAGATACCCACTGTTATGAAGTTGCAATGATTTGTTTCTAGAAGAACTACCCGATCTTCTGCCAAAACATGAGTTTGATTTCACGATTAAGATCAAGCATAGAACTGAACCTATTTCCAAGGCACCATATCAAATGACTACCATTGAATTGGTAGAGATTAATGCACAATTGCAAGAACTCTTGTCTTAAGGTTTCATAAGACCAAGTGTCTCGCCTTGGGGAGAACTCATAATTTTTGTGAAAAATAAATACCGAACACTTAGATTGTGCATTGATTATAAGATGTTAAACAAAGAAATAATCAAAAATAGATATCCAGTTCCTATAATTGATTATCTATTTGATTAGATGCATGGAGCATTAGTATATTCTAAGATAGATCTTTGATTTGGATACCATCAATTAAGAATCAAGGATGATGAAGACATTCATAAAACAAATTTGAGGACAAGGTTCAGACATTATGAATTCATAGTTTTACCTTTTGGTTTGATAAATGCACGTACAACTTTTATGAATTTTATGAATACTATTTTTCAAGAATACTTAGACAAATTTGTGCTTGGATTCTTGGACAATATTCTCATATATTATAAAAGCATTGATGAGCATCATGAGAACTTTAAGATAGTTCTTGAAATCTTAAGAAAGAGAAGGTTGTATGGTAAGTTGTCCAAATGTTATTTCTAGGAGATGGAAGTGCACTATCTAGGACATGTCATAAGTAAGGATGGAATAGTTATAGATCCCTAAAAAAAATTTAAAATTTTAGTGGCCTACACCTAACAATTTACATGAAGTTAGAAGCTTCATGGGTCTTGCTAGTTACTATAGGAAGTTTCTTAATTACTTTTATAAGATCATTGCACCAATAACTTCATTTCAGAAGAAGGACAAGAAATTTGTGTGGAGAGAAAAATGTGAATTTTCATTTAAGACTCTAAAGGATCAGTTAAGTTATGCACCTATTTTGGTTATACCTAATCCAAATGGAGATTTTACAGTTGTAATAGATGCATCTAGGGAAGGGCTTAGAGGTATTTTATTGAAAAATGATCATGTTATAGCATATGAAAGTAGAAAACTCAAGTTACATGAACTAAACTATGCTCCCCACGACCAAGATCTTGCTACCATTGTTCATGCACTTCAAGTATGAAGGAATTATCTTTTGGGTGGACCTTTTGAACTAAAACTAGATCATCTTGGGCTAAATTATATTTTCACTCATCCAAATATGAATGCAAGACAATGAAGATGGTTAGAATTTTTATCTCAGGATGATTTTCACATAAGCTATATAA
This sequence comes from Taxus chinensis, assembly GCA_019776745.2. Classification (NCBI taxonomy): domain Eukaryota; kingdom Viridiplantae; phylum Streptophyta; class Pinopsida; order Cupressales; family Taxaceae; genus Taxus; species Taxus chinensis. The sequence continues at coordinate 96,188,675 of CM034148.1, read as the reverse complement.
AAGGCAAAGAAAACATAGTGGTAAATGCACTAATTCATAGGAAACATATTTATGCACTTATAACATTGAGAACTCAGTTTAAGGATGAAGTAAAAAGTGTTATGGAATTGGATTCTTATTTCCAATAAGTAAAAACAACACTTGCTACACATACAAATGATGTGAGATATATAGGCTTTCAATTTGATGATGAAGGAATATTGAGATTTGAAAATAGAGTATATATACCTTTGGTAAGTGAATTAAGAAGGAAATTGTTAACTGAATTTCATAATTCACCTTTTTTAGGACATCCTAACATTACAAATATGATCACTGATATAAAACAACAATATTTTTGGAAAGGGATGAAAAAAGACGTAATTGATTTTGTGACACATTGCTTAGAATGTCAGCGTGTTAAGGCTAAACATATGCATCCATCTCATTTACTATACCCTTGAAGCATACCTCTATATAAATGGGAAGTAATTAGCATGGATTTTTATAAGGGATACCTATGTCAAGAAGTAAGCATGATGTTATTCTTTTTGTTGTGGATAAAATAATAAAAGTGGCACATTTTATTGCTAGAAATCTTAAGGATGATTCACCTGTTTTAGCAAAAATATTTATACATGAAATTTTCATATTGGATGGTGTACCTCAATTGATCATATCAAATAGATATCCAAGAATGACATCTTGATTTTGGAAAACACTTAATGCATCTTTGGGAGTTAAACTAAATTTTAGTTCAACATACCATTCGGAAATAGATGGGTCGACTGAAAGAGTTAACCATGTTTTGGAAGATATGTTACGAATGTATTGCATGGATCAACAATATAAATGGGAAAAGTAACTCCCATTAGTTGAATTCACTTATAACAGCATGTATCATTCCTCTCTAAAAATGGCACCTTTTGAAGCATTATACGGAAGGAAATGTAGAACTCTAGTTAGTTGGGATAACATAGAGGACATAGAGGTAATTGGACCTGAAATCCTTACTGAAATGGAACAACAAGTTAAAATAATGTGTGAACATTTGAAGGAAGAAACATATAGGAAAAAATGTTATGGAGACTTAAAAAGGGTTGACAAGAAATTTAAACTTGGTGAAAAGGTCTTTCTAAGGGTTAAATCGAAAAATAGCTCAATAACTTTTGGCAAGGTTGCTAAGTTATCACCTTGTTTTGTGGGACCCTTTGAAATTGTTGAAATAATCAACCCTATATATTATTAGTTAGATTTACCTCTTTCTTAATCATGAATGCATGATGTTTTCCATATTTCTTTACTTAAGAAATACATTTCAGATTTATCACATGTGTTAAATTGGAATTCCTTTAGATGTCCAAGACCCAGGAATAATCGTGGTTAAACTCATCTGAGTGCTGGAAACTCACCAGTTGCACTTAAGAAATAATGAAATAAGTCAATGTAAGGTCCAGTGGGACATATTTAATGAAGAAAGTACAACATGAGAAAACCTTAAAGATATGAAAATTGCTTTTCCATTTTTATTTGAAAAGAATTGAATCTGTTAATTGATAAAACTTGAAGATTTTATTCTTAGTATATCAATAAACCTTCCAGTTTTGGGAAGATACTAAATTATTTAGTACTGAAACAACTATTTTAATGCTAAATAATTATGAAAATTTGAATTTCTCAAATCCAGTTCTGTTATGAACTTACAAATGAATGAATTATATTTTGGTTATATTCTTGATTTGATTTATTTTCCACTAAGTTAATCTTCGGGATGATGATGATTTTTAGGATAGAGGTATGTAATGCCTGCAAACATGACTAGTACCTATGATGATTTCTACTTTAGAAGGTAAAAATGTTGACAGGTGATTTTGTCTTAATATGGAGTACTCTTATGACTTTGGAAATCATGTTTGTAGTAGAAAATAATGCATCCATTGAGAAGGTACATTTTGTCGTATTTATATTGTATTTAAGAAGGGAAACACACCTCCTTATGAAAAATTAGTTCTCTTCTTGAATTACAAAATTTAGTTTCTGTTTAAATAAAATCTTCCTACAGAACGACATTACCTTAGATCAATTCCATTTATCCAAGGTATGTTTTTAATTCATAATTTTGTGTTCATAACGAGCAAGTATATTAAAACAATTGATCACTAGATTCAGACTATGCCAGAGAATTGATGAAGTCTTCAGACCCTATTGTATGTTGAATAAAGATGTCATGACTAGTTATTCTTTTGTTAGCATGAAATGTTTGATTCGAATGGGAATCTATTGTATATATGACTAAATGTTTTTTTTATTATTGGCAAATAGTTTTTTGAAAGGGACTATACCCTTGAATACAAAAGAAGGCCTGAGAGCCAGAATAAGAGTGAGAAACAAAGTGAATGGATCAAGATCCAAGCGTTACAACAAAGCTCCAAGTAGCTCAGAAACAGCTACTCAATCGAGACAAAACAGCAAATCAACAACAAACAAACAGCAAACCGACCGCAAAGAAATAACAGAAAAACAACAAAAAGCAGCAGAAGCATCCAGAACTACTTCTTAGTAGCTTTATCGATACTGATCTTGATTTTCTTCCAGGCATGAAACATACCCAAATCAGTCATATGGGCAGCATCAGTCTTATCAAGCTCCTCAATGGTTCTTTTGCTTTCTTTTTCATTGCCCCAAAGTGCAGCCGGGACACCGCTGAGGTTGGAAACACTTTTGGCATGACCCTGGATGAACTCCTCAATCGCCCTAAAGGATACAATGTTGTAATCATGTCTAGTCTTGGCCTTCCCTAAGCGGGAGTTTAAGGAGGTCAGCTTCTTGTATATGTCTTCAATCTGACTGCTATCAATGTTCCCCTCCTCCTCCATGCTTTTCTTTCCTTTCTGCTTAGCTAGGTTCTTGACCTCATCCTTCAGCAAATTCATCTCAGCTTCTAAGGCCTCCAACCTCTTAGAATAGCTATCCATCCGCACCTCTCGGGGACTGGCACTACTGATGTTCAGCAGGTCATGAGCAATCTCAAGTTCAAAAGGCTCCTTCTCCACAGAAAGAGTCTCAAGGTTGAGCCTCCTGGAAGCCCTAGTGACTGGTCTCTTAGAGGTAGAGGCGAGGTGGGTGACGGGAGCAGCAGCAGGGGGAATGGAAGGAGAAGTTAGTGCAGCCGGCATGGGGGTGGCAGCAATGGTGGAGGGGGCAGCAGCAGGGGCAGCAGGAGAAACAGGGCTGGCAGCAGCAGAGCCCATCAAAGGGGGAGCCGGGCTAGGAGAGGAAGGAAGACCAGGGTACTTCAGTAGGCAGCATTTATGGATCAAAAAAATAAGACCTTGATGCAAGGGAATCACCTGGGTGTGCTTCCAAAACTCCAAAATGGAGCGTTCAAGGGAGTTCAGCAGATAATGGGGGAAGCAAACCAATCGATTCCTACGGAAGTGGTTTAAAAAGATTAGATGTTTAGTAGGGATAGTGACAAACCTACCTTCCAAGGAGATGAATCGAATCATCATACGAGTGACCTCATCATAGGGTGATGGAATTGAGCTGACAAACAGGCCCGCTGTGCTAAATGTGAGCTTCTTAGTTCCCTCCGCAAATCTTCTTTCTTCAGCGTCTTTGTCAACCCTTTTGTTGAAGAAGCGGTACCCCTCCAAACTAAGGCCGGTTGCTTCAGCAATGAGATCTTCATTGACTAAAATCTTTTGACCCCCATAGTCGACAGACCTCTCTTTCCACTCCTTAGCAAAGTGAACAGATATGCTTTGGTCATGTCCCTACACCTTATCAATGAAGTTGGTGAAGCCTCCTTTGCTGAGAGTGTTCCAAAGCTCTGTATTTTCCTTCCAGTCGGGGTCTGCGCATGGTTCAATTTGACAGGGAGGCCCTCCCATCTTCTCTGTGATATACTGGTTACAACAATTTCTCAAATTTCTATGAGCGTAGAGAACTGTCCGCTTCTTGTTGTTGGAGGCCGCACAAAACTGGGAACTATAGCCATTGTTCTTCTCACGAACGGATGTGTAACGGCTGAACTGAGCCTGCGGGAAGTCACACATGAGAGTAACCCTTTCCCTGTCAACAATCACATTACAACTATCATCAATTACCGAGGAGCTATGAATCCGGATAACAGCAGCTATAGTACATCCCGCATGCACGATTTTCAAATTTAGATAACTCCACTTGAAGTTCCCCAAATAATTCTTACTATCTTGTATATTTGATATTATTTTCCTCATCATCTTCATTAAAGAAACACGTGTGAGAGTGTTATTGATGTTGATCTTCCTCCAAAGATTAGGATGCATCTCTAGTGATTACTTGTATATGAAGGTCTGCATGAATGCTGTTGTGTAGCTGATTAGGGATACTGTTAATATCCCATATGGTGAAATTTATATTAATGCCATAATTGGCCAGTGCATCCACCAATTTGTTTCCCTCCCTGTAAGTATGCATAATTCTGATGCTATTGAAGGTATGACTGATGCTTATGGATTCAGTGATAAAATCCTTAATACTTCAACTAGGAGATGAGGACTGATTTAGAAGTTTAATGATATTTAGGGAGTCCCCTTCAACAAAAAGGTTCTGGATATTTTGAGCTCGTGCAACTCTCAAGCCCCAGAGAGCAGATAATGCTTCAGCAAAATGATTGGTTTGAATTCCCATTTTTCCAGCATATGTAGCAATCAAATTACCTTTGTGGTCCCGCATTGCTCCTCCTCCTGCTGCTGTCCCAGGGTTTCCCTTAGAGGCCCCATCAAAGTTTAGCTTGTACCAATTAGGATCAGGAGGATTCCATTTGATCGAAGATCTATCTATACTATTCCCAGGATTGCTCCAATTTCCAATCTGCCAATTGGATAAGATGTACTCTTCATTCTCAGGATAACTTTTGTTCTTAGGAGGTTTGAATCTGGCAATATCCTCTTTGATACCTTTAGAAATTTTTCCAATACTGAGCTTATAATTTTGTTTCTTATTTCTGAAAATGATATCATTTCTGTCCTTCCAAATCCTCCAGATTAAATGTGGGATAGTCAATTTCCAGATCCTTTTGATAACACAATGCCTGAAGGGTGGGTTCCATTGATTCTATAGCTGATTAAGATCCTTCGGCAACACCCAGAGAGCTTCAATTTTAGAAAGGACAAAGTTCCAAATTCTATTGGCATAATCACAATGTATGAACAAGTGACTGATATCTTCATAGTCATTCCTACAAAGATGGCACCAATTAGGGATTATAAATCCTCTTCTCATCAAATTGTCAGTGGTGAGAATTCTACCTCTGATGGCTAGCCAAAGAAAGAAATTTAGTTTGGGAGTTAATTCGGGCATCCAGATCTTGTTCCAATTAAAATCAGATTGATTGCTATGAAAAAGATTGATATAACCAGATTTGACTGAGTACTTCCCATCATGGGAATTATTCCAAACTAGCTCATCCTTGGAATCTAGCTGACTTAAAGGGAAGAGATCTAAAAGATTCTGGAGGGAGGAAGTAATTTGTTTCAGATCAATTTGCTCCACAGTAAGTTTTTTCCAATTCTTGTTGGTGCCATTTCCTTCAATGTAGTCCTTGATTTTAGTACCATACTTGCTTATAAGGCTGTCCTTAGCCATCCCAAATCTGTCCATTAGATTATCACTAAACCAGTTATCCTCCCAAAATTTTATCTCCCTGCCATCCCCCACTTTCCATTTGCTACCCTGCTTGATGAAGTTTCTGCTCTTGACCAGATTATTCCAAAATATGGAGCCATAAGGGAGGTGTTCATCATGCAGAAAGGAGAAAACAGCGTGATGATTTAAATATTTTTCTTTAATTAAATCAATCCAGGGTTATTTCTCAAACAACATTCTCCAGCCCATCTTAGCAATGAGTGCCTCATTCATTTTCTCAATATTTTTTATGCCCAGCCCTCCCATAGACTTCGGGGTACAGACCTTATCCCAGGCCACTAAGTGGAATTTGAACTTCTGTTCCATGCCTTGCCATAAATTTTTTTTTTGAGTCCTCTCAATTTTCTCTCTGAAGGAAGAAGGAATTTTTAAAAGCGACATGATATAGATGGGCAGACTTTGGAGAGTACTTTTAATGAGTAGGCATGTACCAGCACTAGAGAGAGTGGCACCTTTCCAACCAGCCATTTTTTTCTGAAATCTCACCAATAATTCATCCCACACCTTGTGAGAGACTTTCTTAGTGCCGAGAGGGAGGCCTGAGTACGTGGCTGGAAGTGCACTTATTTGACAGCCCAGAATTTTAGCAATTTTGAGCTGCCTTTCCACAGGGGTGTTGAAAAATAAAATGGTGCTTTTATCATAATTAATCTCTTGCCCTGAAGCAGATTCATAGAGTTGCAATAGAGCCTTAATAGCTTTTTCTTCCACAACTGAAGCAAGAAGAAGAAGGATAGTGTCGTCCACAAACTGTTGATGGGAAACAGTTTGGCTGATGGAAGTGGGTTTAGATCCAATTAAAAGGCCATCTTCAACCACTTTGCCAATTGTTCTACTAAGGCTGTCAGCTACAAGAATGAAGAGTAAGGGGGAGATGGGGTCCCCTTGTCTAAGGCCTATGTTGCTGGTGAAAAAACCCACATGCTCCCCATTAATAACCACTGAGAACCTGGCTGTAGATATACAAGACTTAATAATTCTTCTAAATTTTTCCGTGAACCCAAATTTAGTTAAAACTTTGTCAAGGAAGACCCAAGATACCTTGTCAAAAGCTTTATTCATATCAAGCTTAAGGACCATATTTTCCTTTTTGTTATTTTCCATGGAATGTATAGTCTCGTGAACCATAATCACTCCGTCTTGTATTATCCTGCCTTTAATAAAGCCACTCTGCTACCTTGAGATGAGATCATTCATTATGAGTTGTAGTCTAGTAGTAATGATTTTGGTAAAGCTTCTAAAAATGGCATTAACAAGACTTAAACAAGACTTAAAGATTCTATATATGACTAAATGTTAGTAACTATGTCCTGGAGCTAATTCTAGCCTATGTCTCTATGATCTTTTTTTAGTTAGGATGTTAAGACTTAAACTTAGACCTACCTATGGACCTATGATCATTTCCTAAACTAAAGTTAACCTAAATTAAAGTATGGCTAACCTAAAGGGGGGCCTATGGAACTACATGGGAATTGGGTGGTCAGTGGCATCAATTTCTAGATATTAATTAGGATTTAATGCAATCTTATATCTTCTTACTTCCAACTTTGGAATAGGAATTGGAAAATTTAGGGGAGGATGATTTGGCACCTCCATCGAATTTGGTTGCATGCAAATTTTATTTTAGTCTTCGCCAAATATGGAGAAGGCAGTAACATGGAAAAAGGGGGGAACTGCCAGTCCTTGGAATTTAATGTTTTTGAACTTGGAAAAACCTACCTTGGAAGATGCATGAGGGGTTTTGCATGGTTGTTTTGATCTTTTGGCTCATTTTCAAGATTGAGCTATGCATGATGTTTTTTCAGTTTGCCGAACCTACCATTTGATTCTCAAATGACTAGTTATTTTTTCATTGCATAGAGCTATTATTGGACTCTGTAAAAAGTATAAGAAGGTAGAAGTGTTGTAATTTGGATGAAGTTGCATGGAGAAGAAGAGGCTGTTGGATTTATGCTTATAAATATTCTACAAAATTGTGAAGGAAAAGCTCTATCAGGCGTGATAGGCTCTACCCATTCAGTTATTTTTCTTTTACTTAATTGATTCATTAAAATAAATTTGCTCTTCTTGGGAACAATATGAGTTTTTACATGGTTGTTTAGATTATCTATTCATGTGTTTATTCTTATGGTGTTGTATTATATAAATTCTTTTTGGACTCCACTTGTATGAGGAAAGTGTGATCTGGGTTTCGTTCTTCTTGGTTTGACTTGTTGGGTTATGCTTATCTCCTTCTGCTTGAGCATTAGATATAGTCGAAACTACTCATACTCTTGTTGAATTGTGTTAAATTACAGGTAACTCAAATGCTTAATTTTGTGGAACTTGTTTAAAGAATTCTTGTATCACTTAGTGAGAACACTTGAGAGTGTTAACTATTTTTTTTCTTGACTATCGTTTGATCTTGTATAAATATTTATGTTGATTAACATTCTACAACCCTGAATTTAGCATATAATTTTCTAGGTTCTGTTGGAATGATCAAAATTTCAGTATTCTTCTATTTTCTTATCCCTTCTATGATGGTGAGTATTGGGTGTTGTTATTAACTTTCCTGTTGTTGTAGTCTACTCCATTGTTTTTTGAGGGAGTTAAGTTGTTGGGTTTTACTTGGCAAGTGCTAACATTTCACGATGTGTTAGTTCTTTCAGATTTTATCTTCAACCTACAACTTATAATTCTTCTCTATCATGATATTGTTCAGTACCTATTTCTGACTATTTGATCCCATGAGGGAAATGAACTCAGTTTTGTATTCTTTTGAGTATTGGGTAACTAGTGAAATCAAGGCAACTGTTACTAAAAAGAAAAAAAATTATCTTTAGTATTTTCTTACTATTTTTTAGTTGTTGATGTCAACTAGAATGTCTAGAAAGTTCTATGGACTTTTTTTTATGTGTTTAGTTTGCAAGATATTTTACCTTGGCCATCAAACTAAGTTTCAGTTCATTTAGATTTTTGTCAGTATTGTATTGATGAGAAGAAATGGTAACTTCTGTTGGTTAAATTACATTTTATATTTACTTCCTTTTATGGATCTAAGTTAGCAGGACTGTGTAGAATTACCTTTGGATAACCCTCTTCCTTTGTCCACCTGTCTGTTTGAAAATGGCTACTTGTTGTCTTAGCAGATATGGAAGTTGTCGCTATCCATTTTTCTTGAATGTCGTAGGGTAAAGGAATGGTTGTTTTCCATTTTTCTTTCTTTTCTTGGTTGTTGTACATTAAATTTGGTCCCTAATTCATTATCTATTTGGGAATTTTGTTTAGGATAGTATAGATTGAGATGCATGATATTTGTTCAGAGTTATCTTTTGGTCTCTTCCTAATCATGCTTAGAGTTAAGAGAAATTAATATATCTCACTTTTCTTGAATCTTATTCTTGCTTCAAACTTGATGAAGGAATTTTCCTTCTTTGATCTGTTCCATTATTATTTAAACTCGTGAACCTTTCTAGTGAGATTGAGTTCAGGTTGTGTTGGGGTACTATGGCTGAAGTAGTGTATGATTGGATGGATTATTGCATTTAGTGTGAAATGTTTTTGAGTAAATATTTGTTCTTAGTAGAAAATATATGGATGGTTGATTGAGTTGGAACTAATTCTTAAACCCCTCCATTCTACTCTTTTGACTTAACATTGGTATTGATGTATCTCTTTGGGGATTGTGTGTTTATTCCCAATTGCGTGCCAATTTGATCTTACCCTTTGATGAGATATTTTTATTGCTAGACTTTAACTGAAATTGAATTCTAATTCTGAATTTGAGTTATAGGATTCTTAAATTAGAAACCCATTTTAAGTTTTTTTTTTGGATCATCCTAAAATTATTCCTATGTTTTCTATTTGATATTGGCATCTCAGATTCTAGGATGAATTTTGGTGAATGAAATGTTGAGATGGAAGTACTATTGTTCTATTTACTGATGAACTATTCCTAAGAGATAGCTAGGATACTTATCTTCTTTTAATAAATATGTTAAAATTGAGAAGTGAAACATGTAAGTAAGGTATGAAAATCATATTGGGATGGTGATGAAATATTACTTATCTAATTTACTATTTTAATTCTTGTATGAAAGATAATAGTGTAAAATGTTGAAGTTGTTTATATCATAAAGTATTACTACTTATGTTATGGTTTATAACTTTTTATCTCTTTTATTTGTGTATGGTAAATCCTTTAGGTATGTCTTTCTAAATTTTGCATGACTATTTTATAAACAACAGATTTCTCTTTATTAAACAGTTAGCTAAAAGCACATTGTTTCAATGGTTAATGTTTACCATGCACAACTCAATGAAGTTGTTGGTGAGAAAATTTGTTGGGTGTACAAATTTGTAGCTTTATTTCCAATGCTCTCGGAATCTAAGTCCCTCTACTTAACTAGTGCATCTTCCATATGTGCATGCATGAGAAAATGTGGATTTTTTTGGTGGCCTTTCCACCGGGGATCCAATAGGGGCACTCCACTGACCATGTAGCAAAACTAGCAATCTCTTGTTAGGGAATAATTTTTCTAAAAGTGGGAAAGGGAGTGAGAATTGAGGTAGGATAACCAATGTTGTAAGTATAAAATCAGATACTTGCACACACCAGTCAGATGTTTCATTACGTGTACTTGAAAAGAAAAGAAATCTGTAAAACAAAAACAAGACTGAATAGAGCTTAATTTTAAAAAAGTACCAATAAAATCCTCAATCAAAGAGCCTAAAATTTATTCTTCCTTTATTGAAGCTCAAGCAGAATTCATACATAGTGTAGGAATAGAAGACATTTTTGAGAAGGGGAAAATAAAGGAAAATGACTATCTCCTTTTCTTTCTCTAGGTATAATGCACTCTTGAGTTTATAAGATAAATCACCAACCCTTTGAAATGGGAATGGATCTATAATTTATAGAATGAGAGGTGAGTTATCATATTCCTCATGACCCTCCATATGCCTTATTTATAACTTTAGACTATTTGTATTTCTATCAAATTTTTAAGTCCCTTTTATAAAAGCAAGGTGACTTAATTTACATTATGTTTCTAAAGTCAATTTTAGGTGACTTAAAGGCATATCAAAAACTGTAAACCCCAACCAAGAATTATAAAATTTGAAGAGAGAGAAAGTTATGGAGAGGGAAGAGCGAGAAGAGGAGAAGATGTTTCCCCAGATGAATTCTGATGATCGTCGTTGATTGAAAGTTCTGATGTGATGAAACTTTGAATCTTAAAACTTGTGAAAAATCCTTCAAATGGGATCACATATTCTTTGGATTGAGTGTTTAAAAACACTACTCAATGGTGTTGTGGATGACCACAACTTCTACCCTACACAAGATACTCTTGCAACTCGAGTCATGGAATGAGTGTCGGTAGACACTGATGAATTATCTGAGGTGAATATCACATTCCCCATGAAAAATTTCTATGATGATCTTTCATGATGATGTTGACCTCAATGATCATTCCTTAATGTCCCATTATGCCAAACTTTCTCTTTCAGAACAACCTGTTATTTTTAGTAAGTTCAGATTACGAGTCGAAATGAACTGTTTGAGGACTTTACCTGTTATACTGCCTCTATGTTCACCATCTTCTTCATGGAATCTTAAAATGGTGTCTTATCGTAAGTAACAGACCCCTATGCAGGGAGACATGATATTTTAGTAAGTATGCCACGAATGTCAAATTACAACAAAATGGGTCTTGAAATTTTGGGTTTTATTCCAGGGTTCCACGCTTTGAATTTTGAGTAATTATTTCATATGAACAAGTGGAAAAATGATATTTTCATCAGCGGGGGCATAATAATAATAAAAAATACATCCCTCAATATCCCTAAACAATAGGTACTTCATGGCACAAAAACTAGTTCATGTGAAACTAGATTTTTCAATGATCGTTCCCTCCAATTTTCATGTGATTTCACCCACCGGATCTTCGAGAATTTGAGAATTTCTTCGAAGAGGGAAGAATGATGATAAAAAAAAAGGCCCTCCATATACCTAAAAAATTGGGACTTCATGGCATGAAAACTAGTTCACCCGAAACTAGATTTTTCAACGATCATTCCCTCTAATTTTTGTGTGATTTCGCCCACTAGAACCTTAAGAAGTGGAGAGGTAGCTCACTGATTTTTTCCATTACAGTGTCATGGCAGCCATTAATGGAGCTTGAAATTTTCAGGTCTGGTTTTTTTCTCGGTTCGCAATGAAATAAATTTTATTGCAATATGTTTCTTCTTTTGATGCTTCACGTGAAATTTCTCTTCAATCCAGCAACCGATTTGATGGGAAATCAATATTTTTTCTTCGTAGAGCCGGAAAGAGGGTTTCTTCGCTGTAATCATTCCTTTCTTAAAATTAGAGGTTTGAATATAATTTTTAATGGCCTTAAATATATAATAACTCAGTAATAGATGGTGTGTCAATCCGTGCATCAGTTTGCAAGATATCGTCAAATCTTCATTTTATGGCAATGGGGATTTCCATTGTTCTTCTTCTCTGTTCTCCATTTCTTCTTCTTATCTCGATGAATTATTATTCTAATACTTGTGTATCACCATGGGGTATAATATTGTATTTATGTGGTGAATTTTTTTTGAGATTTGGAAATGGTGGAATGGTGAACTAGTGTTCTCTGCAGTTTTCTTTAATGGAGAAGCAGCTAGAAGCAGTAAGAAGCAACTAACAATTAGAAAAAAATTCAAATTTTTGAGTTGGATTTGGGAAATTTTTTCCATGTTTTATGTCCTCAACCTCAAGGATGTTATGGAAAAAAAATTCCATAGTGGTCAAGAGAACAACACGTGGCAACGATTTGAAAGTGAGGAATGAGTGCTCCAAAATCAGATTTAAAGCACCGGGGGCTAAAAGTTAGTCATGTGAGTGAAAAAAATACTCCCCATAGCAGATGGGAAAAATTTTCCATGTATGATATCCCTGAGCTTAGGGACATGAGGGACATCAGTATCCACGGTGGTCCTAGAGCTGACACATGGCGCTTGATCCAACGACATGGAATGGATGCTCCAAAAATGCATCCATTCCATTATGGTGCTTTATCTATTATGAAAATTATAAATAAGAATGTTAATGGTATAAAAACATAACTTATGAAATTATTAAGGAAAATATGTATCTGCATACCTACTTCTAATTGTTATTTTTAACTTAGAACCCCAATGTTCAATGCACCTAATTACTCAGTAGGGTAACTGCAATTAATATGCAATGAGATAATTAATAGGTCATTAAATTTCTATAAAAGGTATGTTTTCCTAGATGAGGAAACCTCAGACAGATGTTGACACATGCCAACTGCAGAGAAGTTCCTTCAAGAAGACTAGGGTCTTCACGAGGATACTGGGTTGTAGTTGACATGTTTCAACACCCTTTCGAGTTTGTTGAGCTAGACTAACATAAACTTTGACTTGATCTTAGTTCTTCCTAGGTATATATAAGGGCATGACCTAGTGTCGAGGTCAACTCACATTTACTTAGGATAAATAGACACACCCAATCGACATAAGTCAATTGATTAAGTATAAACACATTTAGTCGCCGTAAGTAGTCCTCCACAATTGTTAACCTTGGCTAGGGTTAAAACTTGAACAAGTGGAATGATAGAAGTCAGTGAAAAACAGACTAGATAATAGATCAAAGGGGGTGAAGGGAATATTTTGTTTGATGAGTATGTCGTTTAGGAATATAAACATGAACAATATGTTTAAAATATTTGGCCAAAGTATCATGAGTTATTAGTTACGTTGTCCTTTGTCACCTAGTTTAAGAAGTGGGATTTTTGATGAATATATGTAACAGATATTCAGATAGGCCTCTTAAATAGAACACTTAATATCCCAAAAGGGTAAAGGAACCAAGTATACATAATATACAAATTATTAAGTTAACATGAGAGATCGGTATGATACTGAGTCATGAAATGATAGATCAGTGTTCCACCGAGTCATTTACAGTTGCATATGGTTTTCTATTATGAGATTGATTGGATTTGGAATGTGTGTTCTAAATTATGTTAATTTAGAACAGAGAACATTAGTAAATAAAAAATAATCCCTTCTTTTTAAATTCTTAAAATGGGAATGTTACATGATTTTCATACAGTTTAAATTACTCTTGGAAAATAACTTCTACTTGGAAAGGTATGTGATGAAAACAAAATACAAGCTTTTTTTTCTTTGTGTCAGAATTTCAATGATGTATTTTCATGGGACTATGAAGATTTAAAGGAATTTAATCCAGATATAGTCCAGAATTCTATTGATCTTGACCCCAAAAATAAATCCAATCAGATAGAATTAAAGGCCGGTCAATTCCAACATTGAGCCCCTCATGAGAATGTAACTTTCAAAACTCATTGTGGTAAAAATAATTTTTCCAATTAAGTATTCTATTTGGGTGGAAAATTTGATCTCGATAAGAAAGAAAATGGAGAAATCAGGATCTGCATGGATTTTTGAGATTTGAACAAGGCTTCCCTCAAGGATCATTATCCATTGCCCTCCATGGACCAATTTATTTAGACTGTAGTAAGAGCAAAGAGATTTTCAATGTTGGATGACTACTAAGGTTTCAATCAGATCAAGTTGAAATAAGAGGATCAATATAAAACCGTGTTCGCTACCAAATGGGGAACTTTTTTTTTTCAAAAGATGTCTTTTGATCTAGCAAACGAAGGTTCCACCTTCTAAAGAGAAATGGGTATTTCCTTCAAAGTACATATTAATAAATTCATCTTGGTTTACCTAGATGATATCACTGTTTTCTCTAAATAGAGCACTGATCACATGAAGCACCTAAAGAAAGTATTTGAAAGATGCAAGGAATTTGGGGTGTCTCTTAATCCTAAGAAGTGCAACTTTTTGGTTCCTAGGGGCAATATTTTGGGGCATATTGTCCGAGGAGAAGGCATTTCCATTGATCCAGAAAGAATTATAGCTATCGCAACTCTTTCCTTCCTAGCTCACAAGAAGGATTTGTAGTCATTCCTTGGTAAATTCAACTTTTTTATGCATTTCATTCATAACTTCACGGGTTTGGAAAGACCTATCACTCTCATGCTCAAGAAGGATGTAGTATTTAAATGGACTATGGAAGGGAAGGATAACTTTAAAAATATAAAACAATAGATTACTCAGTCCCCAATGTTGATTAATCTAGATCACACTAAATACTTCATTCTCTATGATCACGAGGTGAACTCTAGTATAGCCACAATTTTAACACAACTGAATGATAAATAAATGGACCATCCTTTGGCATTTTTTGGTTAAACACTGAAGAATTATGAGATCAAGTATAGTCACATTGAAAAATAGGTGTTTGTTATCATGAAGACTTTGAAGAAGTTCAAAAGTAGGATTGCTTCTAGCCAAGGTAATGTTTTAGTATGACATTATAGCATCAAATAATTCATTATGGGAGTATAAATCAATGAGAAATGAGCTGGATGGGTGACTAAGATCATGGAATATGATGTTACCATCAAGACCATAAAGTTGGTAAGAGGAAGGGAAATTTGTGAGCAGTTGGCTTTGGATGTTACAGAACCTCAAGAGACCACCCTCATTAATGAAATGCCTTGAAATGATGATTTGTTATGTGATGTTGAGTGGTCATAGGATGAAAAAAATGTATTTAATGTTTGCAGCTAGATTTCTAATATGTCAATTTTTTATCTACCAGTGCATACCCTCTTGGTTTGAATAAAGCTAAGAAAAGACATCTAACATTGTAATTCATTCCTTATGCACTTATTGGTGGCATATTGTTCAAAATAAATATTGATGGAGTATTTCTTAGGTACATTTAAGGTGAGAAATGTGATAGGGTTCAAACTAAACTCCATGATGACTTCTTAGGAGGACATTTCTCTGCTAAAGCAACAACCAGGAAGTTTATAAAAGTAGCTTATTTTTAGCCTACGTTATTCATGTATTCTCATAGATGGGTGAGAAATGGAAAGAATGTGCATTATTCACTAGAAAGAAAATATTGGTGGCCCTACCACTTCATCTAATCCAAGAAGATCATCCATTTTCACAATGGGGTCTTGACTTCATCGGTATGATCAATCTGCCATATAGTGTGGGTCATAAATTGGCCCTAACAACAACATACTATTTCACCAGGTGGAATGAATCCACACCATAGAAGGAAGCCTTTAAATCAGTCATCCTGGAATTTCTTGAAGAAATCATTACAAGGTTTTATGTCCCTTAAACGACCATTTCTAAAAATGCTAAAGCTTTTCTAGGATCTAATATTTCTAATTGGGCTTTGGGACCTGGGATTTATTTGAAAATGTCTTCAAATTATTACCCCTAAGGTAGTGGATTGGAAGATTCCACTAACAAGAACTTAATCAGAATCATGAAGAGGAAAATGGACATTAATCAAAGACAGTGGTACACAAAGGTAAATAATGCTCTTTGAGAAGACAAGATAACAACAAAGAAAGTAATTTTTACTTCTCCCTGAAAATTTGTGTATGGTAGAGAGGCAATATTCCCATTGTCACTTGAGATTATTTCAATAGAGTGAACTCAGCAGCTTGAATTTGAAGGCGTGGATAAAATTGAAATTAGAATGAAAGAATTGGTGTAGCTAGAGGAAAATAGGAATGTCACCATAGTCAGGATGAAACAACATTAGGCATCAACCAAAAAATGGTTTTACAGAAAAGCTCAATATCAAACATTCAAATTTGGGGATCTCGTTTTGAAATGGGACACTGATCGAGATAAATCAGGGAGACACTCCATATTTGATGTTATATAGAGTGAAGTGTATATCATCACCATTTGCAAGATGACTAGCTCATTTGAAATTTCTGATCTTGATGGAAACATGTTTCAAATCCCATTCAATGGGATTCATCTTAAACCTTCTCATTAATATTTTTCTTGCACCATTATATACAATACATTAGAATTTCATTTCCTCTAAGATCCTTTACACATTTCATTGCTGGTAGTGTAAGTTTATTTACCTAAGTTATTTGCACATTGTTGTTTCTTGGGATGGTGCTATTGCACAGTCTTCAACATTTAGGTCGACTGGAGAAGGAAGGAGTTTCAAAGAGTCAAGGTTTCATTGTAGTCATCTCAATAAATAAAATGCAGAGCAACTAAAATCAAAATTGGGAATCAAAGTCCTATTTACAGGTCATTTTTTAAGTTTTTAGGCTGATTCCATACCTAATGGAAATGCCTAGGCTACTGGATAAATCATCTAGCAGGTAGATGACCACTTTGAGTCACCAAAAGTCTTGTATATTTTTACACCCCTTGTGGAAATAGAGAAAATTACACAAGTATGGACTTGGTGTATGTTAAAAGATGGAATTGTTAAATCTTTGAAGAAGTTAAGCATGTCGTGGAAGTCTGGGAAGAGCCACGGAGATCTGAGATATCCATGGAAGGTTATGGAAAGCCATGCTATAATGGTCATACCATGGAGTGAAGCAAATTGTTTTGGAAGCTGTACAACAAGGAGTATATGATGATGCTGCAGACCAAACAAAATAATCTGCACCACAAAAATGTGTCGCAAGGGATTATATAGAGCTACAGAATGAGAGACAAATCTATATAAGTCAAAAGCCACGTGAAACTAAAAATTGGGAAATTTGTGGATAACCAAATTTTCCACACCAGGTAAAAAATTATCATAATTCTCAAATTCCTGGCTCAATCCTTGTAAATTTCATATCAATGGGAAGGTGTTGACCTCATCTATGCATGGGAATCTAAAATTTTAAATTAAAGGGTACTTAGATGCAACCTTGATAAATCATATTCAGCATGCACATGTGCAATGCTAGTTGGCTCAACCACCCACATTTAATGCATTATGTGAACTAATTCCTTCTTCTATAGGGCATAAAATGTGGAATTAGATTTGCAAAGGCATTTAGACCCTTTTTAAAAGCATGCAGAGAAATTAAATGAAGCTAGATTGCTGGTGGAAAGAGAATATCCCTCTTTCTTGTCTCCTTGATGTAACCTAGAATTTACCAGTAAATGCCCAGGCGTGTTGGTGCATCACTCAACCTAGACTGAGTGCTCACCCAAAGCATGCAAAGGTATCAGGGTTCCTCTTTAGGGTTGTTTTTGTAGGATGTTAGCATGATGAAGACTTAATGCATTTAGATCCATAATTGATACATCATTCTACAGTGCATGTTCAGTTCTATTTCTAAAGAATAATAGACTTAGATGATAACCATGATAAAATAAAAACATGTAAGAACAAATTATACTCGGGAATACTACTCTGATTTATCCAATACACTCCATTATACTAAACATGATAAAATATACAAAAGCTCATTACAATAGATAATGCCATAGCTTATTCACACATTAGACTTGGTAGCATAACTTCACATTTCTTCAGCTCTTACAAACACCACTTATTCTATGCAGTTCATTACATATTTATAAGAGTGGGGACTTTCGATTCACTTCTTATCTAATCGCAAAATAGGTCACATGCTGGAAATAACCATGCACCTTTACAATTATAGCCACACATGTAAGTGAGCTAACAATGGATCTCTCCTTATTAATTATCAGTAGAAATTCTATCTTTAGCTTGCATCCATGAAAAACACTCCATAGCCGCTCTTCTAAAAATACCCGATGTGTGTCGTGTAAGTCTTCTCCTAGTTTATGTTTTTTACACACTATCTCCAAAAATAGCTCATATATGTGAAAATGGCTAAGTCCCACATATGCCCTTATATTCCACGTGCGTGTTCTCCCCTATCCTTTCATGCCTTTGACTGCTCCTTTTTCTCTCGTGTGAACCTCTTGTGTGCCTTTTGTTAATTATTATAAATTTTTCTACTCAACATTACCCCACACTAACTACATTGTCACCCCGACAATGGATACTCCTTGAACAATAAAAAATTAAGTAATGAAAAGAATGTGAAATAATTTCTATATAAAGAATAGTTATTTACTCTACATCACCATCTTCTTCCACTGGAAGAATGCATTTTGGATATTCTTCCTTTATTTTTGCCTTTAATGTCTTCCACTCATTTAGCACGGCCTCTAATTTTTCTAGAATATCTACCGCAATAGAATGAAGATCATCTTAATAAATCTCTCCCTTCTCATTCTAAAAAACTAGAACAATGTTGGACATTGTAGACATATTCCCTTCTAGAAGATCCATTTTCTGTGCTATAACTTTCCCCATCTCATCTAACCTTTCCTTATGGGGTTCCTATGTTGATGCAAGGGCCTCATGCTTTTGATTCACTAGCGCTAACCATTCTACACGGCCCCAATGTCTCATCCTTAATCATTTTTAGGAATTTTGTGTTCTCCACCATGGTCCTTTCCCTGATAACCACCGCTGGAGTTGTACAAATATTCAATGCCTGGTCTGCTTTCCTAAGCTCTTCCTGCAAGGTTTGGAGTAATGCCTCATAAGATGTAATCCTTCTTATTACTGAAGCCTTTGCTCACTATGCTTCCTCCTCAGGATCCTTTGGTGCTGGAATGTATATGGGTCCATCCTCAATCACCAAATCCACCAAGGTAAGTATGGAATGCATTGTCAAATGAATTTTTTTGGGTACCTTGGGCTTGAAATGTGGTCTTGCTCTCAAGACACGGTCTCCAATTTCTTCTACCATGATGATGAAAGAATTTTTTTCTCATACTCTAAGTCATTCTCTTATTGTAGGCACGTTATCTCTGCATATTTGGTCTTGATCTCTTCTTTCAGCACCCTAATAGTTGCATCTTTATCTACATTTATTCTTGCCACCTCTATAGATACCTTCAAAAAGGCATTACTTACTTGTTCATCTAACATAACAGTAGGATTTATTGTTATGTGTCTAACCTTAGGTGTCTTCTTTAATCTCATTGATGCACAAGACTCTTCACATACATCTAATTCTAGTTCATCCATATGTGTCTGCATTTACCAAGATAGTTTTTTCCTTGCACGCATAGTGGCCATCTCCTCATTCATCATCTCACATCCATATAATTCCTTAAGGCTCACCGTGCTTTGGAAATGGGTGTGAATAATTTTACTTGTGTCCTCAGCATAGCCCATGAATGATGCAATATACTCCCCACTCGTACTCTTCTATCTTGGCCCATTAGAAACTTGAGAACTAAAATTTGGAGCTTATTCTACTATGCCCTGAGTAGTATCTTGCATTCTCCTCTCTACCTATTTTACTCCTTATACATCCTTCATTTATTCATCATTTGTCTCTTCTTATTCCTATAGCTATACAGGGGAACCAAGCATTCTCTCTTCAAAATATTCCACTTCCTCATTTAATTTCAGATTTCTCCTTCTATGGAGAGAGTCATGGTGAGGCTTACAAAGTGACTGTGGAGTAGCACATTGGGTTCTGGTTCTTCTGAATACCCTTTTAAAGTGGTGCTCTCCTTGTAATACATCCAAGTATTCATCACCTTCTCTTTATACTTGTGGTGGGGTACTTTCACACTTAGTCTCTGTGCTCTAAACCACTGATATATTCACGCTCATCCTCCTCTTCATCCAACACTATCGTTTATGTGGGCTTAGGGACTGACACATTTTCTACTATATGCTTACCCTTAGATGACGCTAGAAGTGCGAACTCATTTTCCACATACTTGTTATCCTCTAGCTTGGGCTTGAGTTGAAGATACAAAAGCACTGATCTAACTTCTCTAACTACCAAGCTTACCAGATTCATGCTTATTACATTTGAGATAAGCCTCTCAATGTAAGAAGTCCATCCTAGATATACATATGTTTTATGCAGCTTATGGTAGTCATAGTCTACCTTATCTGCAATGAATTTTAGGTGGCTTACGTCAATGAACAAATTAACTTATGCCTAGAAGTAGCGATTTGTGAAGGCATATGGAATTTTGCACCAAGGACTCCAAGCTCCATCCTTCATTGCAAATCGTGTGATGTAAAAATGTTGGTAGACCATGAATTGCACTGCCTTACCCACCACCGAGGGTAACTCCTTGGGTATTCTCCACTCCTCCTCGAACACTGCATGGATCCTATTATACTACATCTCCTCCCTTTTCTTAAACATCCTACCCATGGTCCCTTTGCATAAGTATATATCTAATCTTTCCGCTATAGATTTAGTTTCCTTGGGGTACTAAATATTTTCATTTGTCCCATCGAGCACTTCAATCTCCATAAACACTAGAGATAATAAAAAATTTCCAAAACTAATTATGTCACCTATACGCCCTTGTTCAATAATTGTCTCTACTATGTAGCCTACAATGTTGTAGATCACTCCTTGAGACATTTTATTTTCAATGTGAATCCAGATTGTATTCACCTATGACCACCTTTCTTAGTCATTCAATTTTTTTGTTAAATGTGTAACTTCCTGTACCACTAGGTACTTCTTCAATTTATCAATGTCCATGTTATGTGTACCCTTGGTATATCCTAGCTTCTTGCTTGTCTCCAAGATGGTTACCTTATCTGTCAATTCACTCTCCAAATCTACTCATGAGGCCCTTAATCTAGTGATTGTCAAAATTAAGGCAGGTGTGATCCTAACCCTTCATCCGACGAAGTAGAAGAATTCTTCATATAATTTTCTCATCAACCACTGATATAATGGTTCATACTTCAAAAAATATGGAAACTCGTACAACTGGTAAACTCTAATCTTCTTCAACAGATTCTCTCGAGCGTCATCATATACTGGTATGTTTTTTATTGTGCACTTGTTAGTTTTCATGCTCAACAACACATCCAGTTCCTTCTTATTATCTGATGTGTAATGGTTGTAATCATTGATATTACATTAATGGACATGGGAATCCCATTATTTTCCCACAATAACACCCTTCAGATACTACATCTATGATAAATTACTCTCGGGAGTAATTTCTTCTTCTATGTCTACCTTCTTCTTCCCTTTCACTCCTACTACAGGTGCTTTCCTTGGTGCCATTTAAAAATCTCTCCTTTCTACCATCTTTGATGATCAAGTGAAAACCCTAGTTTGAATCTATGTGCGCTAGCTCTTTTGTAACATGTCTAATTCACTCAAACCCTTTGTTAATGGGGATGCAAGCTTCTCATGTGCCTAAATCTACTCTCCATGTTTGGTTTCACACTATTCACACCTCAACATGATTCACTCGGCTCATTTGCACTTAGCTCTTTTCAATTTATTATAAATTCAATGGTAAGAATGAACTCACATCCCTTACTTATGTAGATTTTTAAATTTTCAGTGCATTTATTGCTCCTTCACCTAAAAAAATCTCTCATTCATTGACCAATTTCATTCTTTCCATGTGGTACATTTTCACGCCCCAACTATAACCTTCTACGCGCATTCCTACCCTTCGGTCACATAATTCTCTTCAATGCACTTCCCTACACCCGATCACCTCATCATTGCACCTTCCACTACTAGTTTCCATGGCCTCTACTTACCTCACATTATACTATTCCTTCATTCATATCCATCTATGGTCACTTTTTAGAAGAAATTTTTTTTCTAACAATTCTTCAACTTGAATAGCACCCGTAGTAGTTTGTTTGTTTCATGTGTGCCTTATTTTGAATAGTCATGTATCTGGATATCAATAACCACCCCACACTAAATTTATGTGCAGTCCTTTGTGAATAAAAATTCTTCAAATAGTAATTAGCTTATGACATGAGAATGTGCTAATTACACAAAAAACACCAACTACATTGAAAAAGCATATCGACAAAGAAGGAAATACATTAAGGGAATATAGAATTAAAACCTAATCTAAATGGTAATATTTCCTTATTAAAAACACCAAGAAGACTTATTTATAGTAAATCTTTAGCCTACTCCCGTTAAAGTAACCTGATAATTGTGTTCCATCAAGTGCTTCTAATTGGAAAGCGTCAGTTTCAAGTATGTGAGTGATAACATACGGTCCGAACCAATGTACCTTGAGTTTTCCTAGATGGCGCAAGAACTTAAAATCATAAAGAAGGACCATTTTTATGATCTCAAAATTTTTATCCCTGATGTGCTTGTCATGCCATTATTTCTACCTTGAATTTTCTTACTTTTGACTCCAATGTGCTATTACTCATCACTCATCTTGTAGACACCAAAATTGGGTCACACTCCCCTTCGTCCCTTGTCAAATAAACATCTCAAGCATACTCATCTAACCATGGCCCCTTCTATCCCATATTAATATTAATTTAATTAAATTAATTAAATTAATACCCATCCTCACAATATTCATTACTTAATTATTTTAATTAAGCTAATTTCCACCTCACCCTAGATCTATTCATAGCATGTTTCCATAACTAACAATAATTAAGTCTTACTTGCCTTAATGAGCTAAGATTTTGTCTAACCCTAAAATCAATCCCTAAAATCTATCTAACCACATTCTCGCTCATTAGAAGGGAAGTTTCTGTTCTAATCCATGAGAATAAACTAACTGGGCCCAAGAAATTAGAAAGATCTGCCCATTTTAGTAAACCTAGGGAATCCCACCTTAACCGATGCCAGTCACCCCTAAATTGATTCCAGTCAATCTAGAACCATCGTCGGTTACCATTTATTCACCCAAAAAGCCTTGTTTTTAGGTTGGCACATTCTGAGAGCAAGAAAGGAGATCAGAGCTACATGTAAGCGAAACAAGCATCCTTTAACGCATCCAAACATCAAGAACCATCACCAATATCAATCATAGATCCATTGCATTTATGCGAGCAATCTAGGAAATCACCGCTATAGTACCATACATGTATTCTCTAATCAACCACCTCCATGACTCAGCCATCAGATCTGTTGGTGCCATTTTTGAGCTTGCACTATTTTTCCCTAAATTTTTCCTTCATTCTACATGCTCTGAAATATTTTTCTCTCAAATTGGTGGTCTGCAACTTTTCCCTCTAGTTGAATGCCTTGAAATGCTCACAAACTTGTTGTTTTTCCCCAATTTGAAATAAATTTGCATGTGTGCCCTAATTTTTCCAAAATATTTGCGGGATCTACCATTTTTTCTTTTTGCCCAATCATGGAAGTTTAAAATTTATAGATTTGCACTTGTATGCCATTAAAAATCCAATTCCATGATAAAAAATGCTTTGAAAATAGGTTTTAGTTTGTTCAATTTCAAGAAATTTGTCGTCCTTAGCTTAAAAAATCAAATTATAAGGCATCCCTGGCATTTTCTATGTTTTGACGGTCAGACGGGCATCATTTTCCCATCAATTTCTTCTTCAGCATTCATTGGCAACATGGCTTGTTCTAATTGGCTGAAGGAAGATGGATAATTGTTTTAACTTATCACTTTTTTCTTTTTTGGTAAAAGAACGAATTTGGTCCCATGGCTCTGCTTTACTCTAATTGGTTCTAATGTTACTTATGTAGCGTGTTTTGATTGGAGGATGAGCGGTGGGTCATTTTGAGAACTTGTTCTTTTTTAGCTACTTTGGCTAAAAGTTTCAAATTGCCCCACGGCCCTGCCAAGTGCTAATCTGCCTGAATTAAAGTGGCGGAGAATTTTTTTAAATTTTTCCTAAAAATGATGACGTGTCATCTTTTGATTGGATGAGAAACAACGGGTCTTTATGTGCCTTAAGGCATTTTGGAAAAAGAGTTAAAGTGTAAAGAAAATGCCTAGGGCCCACAATGAATCAGTAATGGACACGTGGCGGCTTCAGGGCACACACAATTAGAGGAACGGGCGGCTTTGGGTAGGCCTTCAGTGAAAAGGTGGACATTTCATTTTTTCCAAAAAAGGTGGAAATGTGTAGAATCGGTTAACAATTCCAATGGTTCCCACTTTGGGACACATGTCAGTCCCGTTTTCATGAGGTGGAGGTGTGGGGAAAAATATAAAAAAACTCCAATTTTTCCCGAAAAGAGGGAAAGGTGTAGAAGCTCCTAGGTCCACATCCAATGGAAATGGTGCCATTTTTGGCCACTGAGTTAAAGTGATAAAGTCTGAAGCGTTGCTTTGAATCAAATGTGAAACCCGTGCCCATACCAAATTGAATCTTGCCACTTGGCCATTTCTTTTTGAAAACTGCAAAATGGAAAAACGAAGACCTCCAAAGCCCATTATCCAATGGTTTTTCTCCACATAGCGAGGGCTCATATTAAGAGGATGAAAGTTAAGATCTACAGGGCTGTGCATCATTTTTGGAAAAATTTGCCGCCATTTTTTCCCTATAAGGTCTCCAAATGTGTCTATAGATTTTGCATCGAGTTTCCAGATTCTAATTACACTTCACCTAGGGCATTTGTGGTTGATAGATTCAAGATCTCAAGGAAGAGTATGGATCTAAAAATTCAAACATTTTTAGTGCTGATAGGTATTTAACAAAAATTTTACTATGTCAAAAAGTGACCCAAACCCAGGGTCCAATCATATTTGACAGTGGAAACTCCATGCTTGAAGGGATGAAACTAGTGTCTTCAACTTTCTGTCACTATGCATTTTTCAATGTTGCTGCAATCTTTGTAAAACTAGGAAGGAAGAAATGCATTTTACATTAGAGACTCTGCTAAAAGTTGTTTTCAGATTCAAGGAACTCAGAGTTAGAAGGGAGAATAGTTTGCAAAGTTGGTTGGAAAGCAGAGATCAATTTGAAGATCAGAGATTCCCTTGGTTAAACTTGAGATTAATTTTTGTCATTAGGACCCATCAGTTCTTGAAATTCAAATAGATCTGATATCAGATAATCCTTTTTGAGAAAATTTTCAATAATCTGGAGAGGGACCTTCATTTTATGATGAAAATGTTGCTCCTCAATGCTATAATGTGTTTTTCCAAATCTAATATTTATCAAGAAGCTGAGGCAACTATAGGGGATACTCCATTTTGAACATTACATTTCTATTAGATTCCCCAGAGACCTCTCACTCCTCAACAAACTCTAAGATTCTCCTCTAATATCTTTTCACCTCAAAACAATATGGCTAAAATCCTAGAGAGATCCATTTTTTGTTAACACCTTTGGTCCTATAAACTTTAGAGGAATGTATGGTTACCCAAATGTTGTCCCACAAGATGTAAGGAATAGGTTGCCAAAGTTCCAAGGTAACGATGTTAGTACTAGTGATCAGTATCTCAAACTTTTTGTTAACATGATGGAGGATTTTGAAATAGAATTTAAATATGTGTATGTCAAATTTTTCATTCATACATTAGAAGAGGATGTAAGGAATTGGTACAAGGAACTACTTGATAATTATATTGATTCTTGTTATTATTTTTAATGAAGAATGCATTTAGGTTCCTCAATATTGGTGACAATACTGATCCTAAATTTCTCTTGTCTCCATTTGATCTCATATCTTAGAAGAACCCCAATGTTTCAACATGATTTAATAAAGATTTAACAAGACATTGAGAAGGCTACCTGTTATTTGAGGCCATGTGATGAATAAGTTTAATCAATCAATATGTAGATGCATTTGATAATAAAGTAGCCTACTACTTGAGAGAAAAAAAACCTACTAATTTGAGGCAGGCCTTCACCATGACACTGGAGATTGAGAACAATGTCAAAGCAATTGGGAATCCTCTCAAGAGAGATGGTGTAAAGTTGATAAACCGTGAAAAATCTCAAGCTAGCAAGGGTTCTGATTTGGAGGAGGTTGTGAAAACTTTGGCAGGGGGTATCAAAGAAATATCATACAAGTTATCCCAGGTAGAGAAGGGAATTGGACAGACTTCACAGGTTCACCATGTTGCACAAAACCATGAAAGATCTGGCATTCCAATCATCCTAGAGGTGATCAATATCCCACCAAATGATAGAGGGAAAGGACCCATGGTGTATACAAATAGACCCTCATAGCACTGAAGGAAGAGTTTACCTGTATCCCCTACACTGATTAGGGTTGTCCATTTGTTGAGGAAGTTGTTGATATTGATTGGTGTGATAGGTGTTTTCTACCCCATCCTACATGTGAAGTTTAAAAGCAATATGGTGAACCTAATAATGATGATGGTACTAATGATGATATCTGCATGGTGGGATATTCTTTAGGATCACAAGAAGGAGAAACATCAACTAAGGTAATAAGTGCAAGGACATCTGTAACCTTTTGGGATTGCATAAAATAGGTACAAGTCCTTCTACATCCTCATACTCTTGAAGTTAGATGTAGTGTACACTTTTGAGATTCCTAACAATTACTTTGAATACTTAAGAGCTTTAATGATTAAGAAGTATGATGAAGGTATCCCCTTAGAGGAAGATAGATAATTATTAATGAATGTTGTTATGGCTCAAGAGAAAGACTATAAAACTAGGAGCAAGGATGTTAAGGGAGTTGGGCCTCAGGCCAAACCTAAAACACCCTTGCTTACAAGGTATTCCCAAAGAAGCTTCTAAAAGAGAAACACTTGCCAAAAGCTTTGCTTGTCCCAAGAAAAAATTATAGTCCTCCTCATGCCCAAGATGCCAAGAATCCCATGCCATCTAATGAATCTGCTTGTCTACCTTCCAATTCTATTTTTGCCAAAGAGTGTTCCCTATGACATAGCCCAAGTATTGAGCCAAATCAAAGTGAGTGTTCCAATCATTTGAGTTGTCTTACGGATTCCTGAGCACAAGAAGAGAGCATTTGAGTACTTGGGATTGAAAGAGGAGAAGATTACCACAAGAAAAAATGTAAATGTTGTTGAAACTCCTCCTCAAATCATTGTAGACCTTGAAACACCACGAGTATTAGAGGATCTTGGAAAAACACCTAAGGTATACTTGGGGACATCCTTGGTTGATTCCCAATTGAATGTTGATCCATTATTTACAACTTTGATCATAAAGGATAGACTACTTCACAATTGTATGTTTGATTCCAGTGCATAATGTAATTTCATGCCTTTAGATGTCATGAATGAGTTGGATATCAAAGTGAAAACATCCTATGCAAATTGTACTACCATGGACTTAAGTGAGGTTCCAGTAGTTGGATGTGTGAAGGGTTTGGTGGTGCAACTTGCATCTTATCCTGGGAGGAATTTAAAATTGGATGTTGTGATTGTTGATTGCCCTGCCAAATGGGGCATGTTATTGTCAAGAAAGTGGGCTACAAGTGTTGGAGGGAGTGTCCAAATGGATATGTCTTTTTCCACCATTCCTCATTTAAGGTAGCCTTGTAAAGCTCTATGGAGAGAAGAAGATGTTGCATCTAATTGAGGACCCAAACAATGCTTCCTATGAAGTATTATTTGCTTATGTTGATGTTGATAATTTTATTGGGTTTGCTGATGGTAAGGAGAACAAGATGGATCATTCAAATTTCCTTGAACAGGTAGGTTCTCCTTGGACCTTGCTATTTGATGGAGCTTGCTCCAAATTTGGAAATGGTGCTGGTATAATTATGATTTCTCCTAGCTTGGAAGAGTTTGTTTTTTCCTTCAAGCTTAATTTTGAATGTACTAACAACATTGCTGAGTATGAAGCCTTGTTGTTGGGTCTGAGAATTGCATGGAAGTATGGTGTCAAGGACATCATTACAAAAGGAGATTCAGAGCTAGTTTTCAAACAAATAAGAAAATTATATGCTATAAAAAATCAACGGATGAAATAGTACAAACATGCAATTTGGGATCTAATTGAGATGTTTGATTCCTTCAACATTGTGCATCATGATAGAAGTTTCAATGCTACTACTGAAAATTTGGCAGTGTTGGGGTCAAGATTTGGAAATTGCACCATTTCACCTTATTGTGAGTACAATATTGAAGTGTTAACTAGGCCAGCTGTCCCTGACAACATCAAGCATTGGCAAGTGTTTAATGATGATGCTCAAGTGCAAAGGTTCTTACAAAATCAAGGTGAGTTTGCAGATCAAAATATTGATTGGGAACCAATGGTGTGTGTGACTGAAGGAAGAGAGACTTTGTTTGGAAAGGATATTATCCAATTGAAAACTAACACCATTCCTAGCGAGCTGGTTGCTCTTGAATCAAATTTTAACAATGTTGATTGCATCATCAATAGAAACATGTCTTCCTCAAGGGATGTGGAAGAGCATAACTTGGGTACTAATGATAAACCAAGAAAAATTTGGTTGGGCAGCAATCTAAACAAAGAGGAAAAATAGTCCTATGTTCAACTATTGAAGAAATATCATGACTGTCTTGCTTGGTCTTATTCAGAGTTGAAAGCATACAGAGAAGACTTGTTTCAGCATGAGATTCCTCTTGAAACAAATGCCAAACCATTCAAATAGAAGCAAAGGCCAATTAATCCACTCCTCTCCATGAAAATGCAAGATGAATTGAAGAAACTGAAAGAGGGAGGGATCATTCAGCCCACAAGGTATTCATCTTGGGTTGCAAACCTTGTGCCAGTCAGAAAGAAAAATGGAGATATCAGAATTTGTGTAGACTTCATAAATCTGAATAGAGCTTCATTGAAAGACAATTATCCTTTTCCAAACATGGAAAACATGCTGCATTTAGTGACTGGATCTGAATTGTTCTCCATCTTGGATGGTTTCTCTGGCTACAGTCAAGTTGTTTTCAAGGAGTCAAAAAGATTTAAAACTACCTTTACCACTCCTTGGGGAACATATGTCATGTAAGAATGTCTTTTGGTCTCATGAATGCTTGAGCTACCTTTCCAAAGAGAAATGGATGTTGCTTTTGTTGGTTACATAAATGACTTCATTGCAGTTTATCATGATGATGTGACTATGTTTTCAAGGAGCAGAAAAGATCACTTGCAACACTTGGAAATAATGTTGATCAGATGTATGGAATATGGCATTTCCCTCAATCCAAAGAAGTGTCATTTTGGGGTGCAAAAGGAAAATTTTCTTGGTCATATTGTTTCAAAGGCTGGTGTCATGATTGACCCTAAGCGGGTAGAAGTAATCAGCAAGGTTCCCATTCTAAGAACAAAAAAGGGAATCCAATCCTTCTTTGGGCAGATCAATTTCATTAGAAGGTTTGTGTCTAATTTTGTTGAATTGAATCTTCCTATTACATGCATGTTAAAGAAAGACCAAGTTATCAAATGGGAGGAGGCTGTTATTCAGGATTTTGAAGGAATCAAAGAAGCATTGAAACATGCACCTGTCTTGGCAGCTCCGAATTACAAGAATCCTTTCCAAATCTTCTCCTTTGCTTATGAAAATACCATTGCATCTGTTTTGTTGCAAAGGGATGAAGATGGTGCTAAGATGCCTATTTCCTTCTTTAGCAAGGCTTTACAAGATGTTGAGTTAAAGTACACAACCATGGAAAAACAAGCATTTTCCTTGGTGAAAGCAAAAAAGGTTTTCAAGCCTTATATCTTAAGATCAAAAGTTGTTGCTTATGTTCCCCACACCATGATAAAAGACATCTTATCAGAGATGGTGATCTTAAGCAAAAATATGTAGATAGGTAAACAAACTGTAGGAGGATGACATGGACATACAAACCACAAAGTTGGTGAGAGGTTTGGGTCTTGGTAAGCTCATGGCTAAGAGCAACTTGCAGACTTTGGAAGTGAATGAACTCATAGAGAAAGAAAGGGATATGTTCTTGGTAAATTGGTAAGATAAATGAATGGTACAAGGATGTAATGTTTTATCTCAGACACCTATGCTGCCCTTGATCATTTAAATAAAAATCAGAAAAGAGCCCTCAACATGGTATTTCTCAAAAATATAGCATCGCTGACTTTGGGCTGGCTTAATGAAAGAACCCTGAAGAAGTTTCCTCTTGAAATGTATAACTGAAGATGAAGCTCCTAACATTGTATAGTTTTGATTTCCATGTGTGCGTTTGTGGAGGACACTTTTCTAGAAGGGTTAGAACACACAAAATTTTGAGAGCTGGTTATTAGTGGCCTACTCTTTTCAAAAATGCAACCTTGCTAGTTATAAAATGTGAAAGATGTCAGCATTTCTATGGAAGAATGAAAGCTTCAGGCTCCCTTCCTTTGCAGCCTGTATCAATTGAAGCTCCTTTCAAACAATGGGGAATGGATTTCATTGGTGAGATTTCAGACCCTTCTAGTTCTGGACATAAATGGATCCTTGTAGCCACAAATTACTTCACCAAGTGGGTAGAAGCAATCCCCACCAAGAAAGCAACACACCAAGTTGTTATGGAATTCTTATTGAATCACATCATATGCAGATTTGGTGTGCTAGTAAATATTGTTGTTGATAATGCCATGTGTTTCAGAGCTAAACCCTTGATGGAAATGTCCAAGGAGTATGGAACCAATCTGAATTATGCTTTAAACTATAACCCTCAAGAAAATGGACAAGCTGAGTACAACAATAAGAACTTGTTAAAGATCATTAGGAGAACCTTGGAGTTAAACAAGAGAAAATAGGGTGAACAACTAAAATTTGTAGTTTGGGTTGATAGGATTACTGCCAAAAGAGCTACTAGTAAGAGCCCATTTGAGTTGGTGTATGGAACTCAAGATATGATGCCCTTACATCTACAATTATCTTTATTTTAGTTTGTTCAACAACTTGAAGATCAAGAGATTAGTCCATATGAAGCAAGGATTAATCAGATTCTTGAGCTGGATGAAGAAAGAAGAGCATCACACCAAAGGAATGTTAGATTTAGAGAGAAGTTGAAGAGGTTGTTTGAAAATAAGGTCACTCCTAGGGCCTTGAATATTGGAGATCTGGTTTTTTTGTGGGACAATAGAAATGAAGAAAAGGGAAAACATGGTAAATTTGATCCATTATGGATGGGCCCTTACTCCATTGATATCAGAATTGGTGAAAATACCTTTTTTCTCAAGGACTTAGATGGGGAATTGCTTGAAATTCCTTAGTTAATGGTAGGTATCTGAAACATTTCTTGGATTAATCCCCAAATTTGAGGTATGCACCACTTGTACAGTGTATAGTGTTTGGTTTTTGCTCTGTTTTTGCTATTTTGTTAGTTTGTGGTTTGCCTTGTTCTTGGTAGCCACTTTTTGTAGATTAGGTCTGGTTTTTCAACTCTACAATTTTGACTCCATCACCCAATGGTTGTTTTTAGCACTTGGTCTACTTCTTTTGTTCTTTTGGCACTCGTTAGGAGTGCCCATCCCCAAGCAGGAGCTGATGTTGGTGCCATTTTTGAGGGTGGACCCATGGAGATTTTTCCCTGGAAAAATTTCCTTTTTCCAAAAAGGTAGAATTATGCTGAGTTGAGCCACGATTCCAATGGGGCCCTCACTTTAGTGGTGTGTCAGCACCAAATCCTCAAGGGTGGAGGGGCAGAGAAAAATGCTCACAAACTTTTACATTTTTCCAAATAATATTAAAGAAATCAGAAGTGTGCCTTGTTTTGTGCCCAAATCCATTTCCAATCACATTATGACACGTGGAGGGCTCTACCGATTTTCCTTTTTGCCTGATCGTAGAAGGTAAATCAATTGATTAACTGTGCATTTTTTAGTTTGGCCGCCATTTTGAGAATCTAGGAAGCTTGGATGATGTGAAAATGCTTTGCAAACATGTTTTGATCGAAATTAGTTAGCAAATTCAATGTTTTTTTTGTCCTTCAAGGGTTAATAAAATCAAATTCTGAAGGCATTCAATTTACAGATTTGAGATGTTTTTGACAGTGAAACGGGTTCCATTTGCCCACTAATTTCTGTCTTCAAGAACGTGATCAGATCAAATCAAGAGGTTACAGGAGTTAAAATTTGGAGGGATCAAGTGACTGAAACGCAAGAACCTGAAAGGGGTCTACATGATTTACCAGGATGAAAAACATGCCTCCAAAATGGTTAATGATGAAAATTTTGTTTTTAAATGATTTACCTTTTGAAAGAACAGTCGACTTGAACAACTTTCCCGTTAATGAGTAATGTATAGAAATGTCATTTTCCCCACCCCAATAATATTGCCCAAATCAAAGGTGCTTCGAATATTCCCACTTTTGGAGGGAAGATTTGAGTCAGGAAAATGAATACACACATCCCTGTAAGTAAAATATTTTCCCTATTTTATTGCATGAATTTTTCATGCACCCCTGGTTAGAGATTTTCCCTCCCATACCCTTAGAAGTGTCCACGAATTAAAATCTGTAGGGTTAAGTGTGAGCCCATATTTGATCAAACCTGATCTTGACCCTTGCAAAGCACAATTACCCTAGATACTGATTAGGCTCTAGGTTGATCATTCTATGCATTCCAGTGTGATTTCACAACATGGAAACCTCTCTCACAAGTTGTTTTGTTTTGACTTGTGAAGGTTGAGGAGCTAAGGAAGTCTCCAGATTAGAGGCTGAAGGTGTCCTCAACTCCTCTGATTCTAGATCTATATTTTGCACAACTATAGTTTGTTCAGATCCTAATCCTACCCTAAATTGTAAGGAGACCATTGGATATGAAATGCAAAACACATTGAAACTAACTGAAAGATGGAAGTGATGCCCCAAAAAGGATGTGCCTGATACATATTTTTATCATGCAAATAGACACAATACCAAAGATATATCATACATAATATACATACACAGGCTGATATAGATATATATATATAGGATCTATGAAAATGAAAGCAAATAATACAAAACCAAAGGACTGAAACTCATTCACAAAGCTTGCATTATCATTTCCAATGTCAAAAATTGACTGGGGGATTACAACCCTCAGAGAGGTAAAAAAAATATGGAGTTACAGTCTTTGAAGAGGTATGCATTCTTACATGGGAGTGGGCAGCTTGCTGAGAATGTGAAAGAAGAAGATTGCTATGCCAAAGGGAGTGTTCCCCGAGTTTGAAAAGGTAGAGGGCAAATTTGGCTTTTACATTGCATGGGTCGAACCCAGTGAGAGAGGAAAACGTACAAAACATGGGAACCCATTCCTCATTTAGTGAAAATGCATTTAAAACAGGATGGGGAGACCTTACAAACCCATACCCTATCATGTTCTACTTGATCGTTGATTGGAAACAGGATCCTTCACCCAATTTCTATATTAAAACAATTTCTGGTCGCTGATTTTTGTATACTTTTAAAAAAAGATTAAAGATTATTACTTGCGTCAGACGCCGTTATCTATATACTATTATCTCTAATCAGATTTTTATTACGAAATATTATATCAACTCAACTTACCCTTGGTAAGTCATGTAGATAATTTCATAAGCAATTCCCAATGATATAATTTATACGTGCAATATTATGAGCTCTGGAATCGATATTATATGGCGATAATGATAGATTAGGGCATTACAATACAGGTAAAAAATGGGTTTTGAAATTTTATTCCCGCGCTCCGTCACCTGGACGACACGTAGTCGGGCATTCTGATTGGATGAGCAATTCTCAAAAAAAAATCCATTTCAAGGCTGGTACCCATGGGTTTTCCTTGCAATCCTGTTATGACTTTTTTGACAAGAAGGAAACCATTTCAAGCATTTCCCCCCCCCCTCGGCCCCCCAGTCTACTTGGGACACGTGGTTCTATTATCTGGTTGGAGGGGACCTTCTTCGCGGGGGGGGTCATTCCTTTACTCAGGGGTGTAGTTGGAAGCTTGGGGATGGGCAAAACTCCTGCCAATTTTCTATAGATAAGCTCCCCGAGCTCCGCACTTCCCTTCTACTTATGAGGACATGTAAAGATCCTCTTAATTACAAAGTATGGGCACAAAATCTAGGGCCAGCGCTTCAGAGGGACCTGGATCCCTTTCAAATTTTAGACAGTTTTCCCTTGTGACACATGGCGTAATGTACATGCTGATGTCGTCCGCGGGCCAAAATGCCGGCTTTCTCTAATCGATCCCTAAGTAATCAAAATCTTGGCCCGGCTGTCCCAAACTCACCTGGGACAAAATTCTTTCGATCCGTCAGATACTCTGGGCTAAATCAGGATATCCCTCTTTCGGCCGTATGACACATGGAAAGTGAAATCTGATTGGCTCTCGGCTCTGGATGCGGTACTTAACGCGTCCTAAAGTGAACGTCCCTTTGTTCCCTAATTTGTTCTGGATGACAAGTTCCTAACTAATGCCGGCCTCATTCAAGAAGTGGATTCATCATGTCCTTTAGATGTCCTCGCATGTGCCCAGAATGAGGTCCCAACCACTATGCACAAGCAGTTAGTCGATTCATTCTGAGTTTACCTTCCAAAATTTGCCAGCTTGTTTTTGCAAAGTTTAATCAGAGATGGATTTTTCCCCTTACGCTGTCCCCACGGACCCGGGAACAATGGGACTCTCCTTTTAAGCATTGTGCGGTGAAAATATTGCCTGGCAACTTGTCTTTACGGCACACTATGTGGAGATTTTGGAAGCCCCGTAATGATCCCAACATATCCCAAGGACCACCTGACTAGGAATCTAGCCAATTTTACAAGGAAATTATCATTCTTGTGCCCAAGCTTGTTTTTTGCTAGACTTTTTCACCCTTTCTTGGAACTTGCTCTTTTCTTCTTGAGACAGGGGAGTTAGAAAAAATCCTGAGGGGGACCTAGAGAAACATGATTTTTTGACACTGTGAATCAATGTATTTGCAATGGGACTTGATAGAAACATAATGCAATGTTATCAAAATTTACCCTGGGGGGTGAATTTTGGCATAAGTTAAATTTGGTGACTCAGCGGGGTTACTTGCCTGCTAGGTAGAAGGATACCAGTTGCCTGAAGTAGTCCATTGAGGCAGGGGGAGTCATCAGATATCAAAGAGGTTGTTTTGTTGCTGCTTTTTCTGGGAGAATGGGCAGGCAGACTAATCATTACTCTGAAGCCCTGGCAGCTCTTTGGGGTATAAGACTTACCAGAGATTGTAATATTCCAAATATTATAATTGAAGGTGATTCTCTGAATATCATCAATCTATTAAACAAAAAGCAACACCCCAGTTGGTCTATCAGAGATTTTATTGGGGAAGCTATTGATATATGCAAGAGCTTTGAAAATGTTAAAATCACCCACACCTATCGGGAAGGAAATAGGGTCACTGACAATTTGACTAACCTCGGTGTTACTAATACCTTTCAAACTTGGCTTAGGGGGGATGTTCTACCCACTCAAATCAATAAATCCATAATCAATGATCTTCATGGAAGTGAAAATCAGCACTAACGGCTGTAATTTGGATGCTAATGTGCAGATCCTCAAGTACAATATGATGACATCACATAAGATATGGATGATTGATGCGATATGTGTGAGATGGTATTGTCATCATTTCTAGGCATAGGAGGAAATATGAGGAGCGGGGGCAATAATTACAAGTATGGTATAATAATTAAACCTACTTTCACGGAAAGGAAAGATTCAAATACCAACATCAAATCTCTTCCTGTCCCGCATAGTGATAGCATTTTTACCGTTGAGAATAGGAAAAGGAACAAAGGAAACATAGGGTATCCACCTTGTAAAACTGAACCAACCCACAATTCGGTGTGGAAAGAGAATATGGAGCTTTGGAATTACCTTCAAATTGGGGGTCTGTCTAATTTAATTGAAAGGATTCAAGGATTTGACCAAGACATTTCTATCAGATTCACCCAGGGATGGAAGAATCAGATTGTCAAATACAGTAACATGGAGATTGAGATCACGGAAGATCTCATCACCGAGATCATGGGCCTCAGCCTGGAGGGCACCAAATTCTTCAGTAAGAAGGTGGACAGGGAGGTGGAGACTAAGAAGTTCCTAGATGATGGGGAGAATCTTAAATTCGTGATTGCTGGCATCAAGGTGGCATCGATTCCTAAGCCTTTTACTGAGCTTTCCAGGATGGTTGTTAGGTATGTAACTCTTGAAGGAATATTTGTGACTATACCTGAAAAACATTTGATATTTCTAAATCACTTTCATAGAAATATTATCATCAGCTTTCCTCACTATTTGATAAACTCGCTAGAGAAATCTATTAGGGAAGTTCATAGCCACTCTAGGGATGTCCCTTTACACCAGGGGCTTATCCTCCTGATCCATCGCCACTGTTCTAGCTTCCCCCCCATGAATACTACCCCACCTTCTTCCTCTATACCTCCACCTTGCTTGCACCGCTTCTACTCCCCCTTGCTGAAAAGGAAGATTGAAGTTGCTGCTTCCAGCAAGAAAAGCAAGAGCATAAAAGCTAAAATCCCTTCTTCCCAATGGGTCCTAAGAAGCCACAAATACATGGAACTTGCTGGGAACCTCCTACATATTAGTAAACCGATGAAGGAGCCCAAGGAGGAGGAATTGATGGACAGAGTGGACAGCTTAGAAAAGGAGATACAAGAACTCAAAGGGACTATAAAAAATATGGAAAGAGCTAATGGATAAGGAATTCTTAAAAGTGATGATGAAGAGGGGGTTATTGCTGAATTCTTCAAGAAGTTATAGTCCTTGGATGGCAGAATGGGGAATGCAAAAATTCGTAATGACTGCATATTATCTGCCCTTAAAAGCATTTATAATTTCATTGAACAACATGTTCATATTGTCTGCAGTTTAAGTGGGGTTAATGAGGACATTTGGGGCCCTAAAGAGAAAATGGATATTGCAATTGCTCAGGTGGATATGAGAGTACTCCTCTCAGGCCACTGCCATTACCTTCTTCATGTTGCTGCAGGCTATCAAGACCAAGATTGATAGGGCTATCAAGTAACGGGTTGTTGTGTTGCTATTTTTTGGCTGCGAAGTTGCTGTTATCTGGCAGGTTCTGGTGCTGCTTTTTGGTGGAGTTATATATGTTGTTTCTCTTTTGGTTTCTTTTTGATCTTTTCTGCTTCTTTTTGGATCATTGTTCATTTGGATCCTTTCTTCACTTGTATTGTCATATTTGGCTGTTGAGCCCTCTTTGGTTGGCCGTTTTGCCCTTCTCTAGGCTATTTCTCTCACCTTTTCTATCTGGCTTTTGATCCCTTTTGTATACAGGGTATAGTCCCTTCAAAACTATTTTCCCTTAATAAAAAAAAATTTACAAGAAGGAAACATACATCAAGGATAGAAATATTTCCATAGATCAACTTTCCTTCAAAATGGAGTTACAAAAAATTCGTGTTTAAAGAAATCAACTAATTAAATAATTCATTTCAAATAATCTACTTTCCCTCAAAATGGAATTTTCAATCATTTCAATAATCAAGTAAATAATTCTCTTATAAGGTTTATTTTCCAATGGATTAAGCACACTAATCTAACATGTTTACAATTTATGTGAAACACTCATTAAACCTTATTATAAGCCTCTTTGCAAGGTTAAAGAGAGGGATTGCTCAAGAAATCATTACTCATGTTTACAAATAATGCTAAATATAAAGAGGAGAATTTTTACAAGGAAATGAAGACTTCCACATAGCCATACTCAAGAGGTTACAATGAAAGTAATGTTTCACAAAAATTTGAGAGAACAAGGAGAGAAAAAGGTGTCACAAACTCCAACCATTTCCATACTTGTGATCCAACTTTGAATTTCTTTCAAAGAATCCAACTCCAAGAGAACAAGGCTTGTTAACCACCAAACCTTTAGGCATCATTACATGCCTTTCCAAGGTTGGAAGGCATGCTATCCTCACCCAAGCCCATGGGAAAGAGGACTAATATCCACAACTTTGCACAAGAGTAAGGGGGAACAACCAACATTACATTCACATAAAGACAAGACAAATATTAAAACAAAACACCAATTTTGTAAAGATGAAAAAGAGGAGAAACCATTTTCTACCTCTAAAATGGGGAAGAGAAGAAAGGAGTTTCTCCAAATTCCAAAAGTGGTAACCAACATGGGTAATACAAAACCAAGATCTCCACACCCTCCTTATTCCTCCAAGTCATTCAAACCCTCCTTATTTCTCCATCCTTTCACCAAATCCTATTTAGAAATATTTTCAAATCCCAAAGAGGTTTCCTCACCAAGAATGGGGAAGGAGGTTCAAGCCATATGAACCACCTTCCCCACCTCAAATCATTCGAGGGGAGTAACTAAAATCCTACAAGGCTTTCCCATCAAGCCATGAGGATTGAGAGGGAAAAATCCCTCTCTCTTCCCCCACAACTCCAAAAACCCATCATGCCATATAATGGATAGAGGAAAATAAAACCACACACATAACAACAAAAAGGTTACACCTAAGTAGCACACACAATTTAAACAAATAAGGCTAACATATAATATGTAATAAACAAAAAAATGAACTCAAGGATCCTACCTCCAAAATATCTCCACTTCTATCTTTTCCCTTTATTTGTCCAAGCAAGCTCTAGGTCCAAAATCCCCAAGCCTCCAAGCAAAAGCTCCACAAAAAAGATCTCTTCTTTCCCTGTGAGGGGGAATTTGAAGAGAATCCAACAAAAATCCTCACAAATGATGGGGTGACATGTGTGACCCCTCTCTTCCCTCAAGGTCAAAGGTTCTCAAAATAAAACAGAAAAAGGATAAAATAGTTTTTTAACCCTCTTCTCCCAAATTACTCAAAATGAACAACAAAACAAACTTGTGCAACTTTTAACAAATCACACTTACCCATCCACCTTACATGGATGTGACCAAAGGGAGGAAAAATGGGGGGGAAACTCCCTCTCTACCTTGGAATTAAGCCCCCCTACCTATTAGGTAGGGTCCAAGGGCCCATTTTCATGCTAAATGAACTCCCAAACTAAAAAGGGGTCACTAAAAATGCCTAAAATAGCCCAATTTCGGGTTTGGCACATTTGGGCACAAGGGTAGAGGATGTGGGGCCCACCCAAGGGTTCGCATGTGACCCTAATCCCTTTTTATTAAACACATCATTATACAAAATCAAAACTTAATGCAAGTGGGGCCATTAAGTCTCCAAAAAAAATTTACAACACAAACTAAACACCCTAAGCAAGATTAATATTACAAGACATATTACATTACAAATGAGGGTCACTCATGGTGCCCAAAACAATAAAATCTAATACTAAGGCCTCATACAATAAACACGGTTAGGGATTAGTCTCGTGGGCTACTTGTGTAAAACTGTGTAGCTGGCCTGAATCCCACGTTCTCCTGTGACCTGTCACCTGTACACTCATTGTACACATTAAATGCACCTCTCCGATAAAATTTGAATAAACTAATCAATAAGAATTCAAGAATTTCTATGCTAGCATATCATCATTCTGGAATTGAAAATGCGACAACATGCATAATTATACATAATCCACAATGAGTTAGCCATAAATATAACGTGACATTCATCCATAGAATCCAAACATGCAATCAAACATTGTATCCATCAAATATAAATTAGGTCCAAACAACATCATATCATTTAGTACCCATGACGTCATAAGATAAGGTGACAACATAGTAATCAAGCTAAATTGGCACTCTACGCCCAAATCTCCATGCATGTCTAATAAGATCAAATATCCTAATGTAATGTCCAAAATATATCAAATCCCTGCCGAAACATGTCTATGAGAAAAAAGAATAGCAAATAAATGAGGCTATAAAAATGTGGGCACTACAGGGACGACAAATTTTTTTTTAACTTATCGCTTTTTGATTTTTTGGGAAAAGGGTGAATTTGGTCCCATGGCTCCAATTTACTCTGATTGGTTCTAATGTTGCTTACATGGTGTGTTTTGATTGGAGGAGTGGAGGGTCGTTTTGAGAACTTGTTATTTTTTAGCTACTTTGGCTAAAAGTTTCAAATTTCCCCGTGGCCCCGCCAAGTGGTAATTTGCTTGAATTCAAGCGGCAGAGAAAATTTCTAAATTTTTCTCAAAAATGATGACATGTCCTCTTTTGATTGGATGAGAAACAGTGGGTCTTTTTGTGCCGTAAGGTATTTTGGAAAAAGAGTTAAAGTGCAAAGAAAATGCCTAGGGCCTGCAATGAATTAGCAATTGCCACGTGTCATGGACAAAATCAGAGGTGTGGGTCTGTGGGAATAATTTAAAAAAATTTAATTTTTCCAAAAAAGGTGGAAATGTGTAGAGTCAGTCCACAATTCCAATGGGGCCCACCTTGGAACATGTGTCAGGACTGTTTTCATGAGGTGGAGGTGTGGGGAAAAATAATAAGGTTTTCCAATTTTTCCCAAAAAGTTGAAAAGGTAAAATGAAGCTCTTAGGTCCACATCCAATGAAATGGTGCCACGTGGCCACTCCAAATAAAAGGGTCAAAAATTTAAAAATGTTAAACTCGTGTCCGTGCTGAATCATATCTTGCCACTTGGCTGTTTCTTTTTAAAAATGAAAAATGGAAAAAGGTGCCTCCAAATCCCATCTCCAATGATTTTTCTCCACGTGGAGGGCTCAGATTAAGAGTTGAAAGTTGAATCTATGGTAGTTGTGCATCATTTTTGCTCTGCCTCCATTTTTTCCCTATAACGCTCCAAGAAGTTTGGAGATGCGGTTTTTGCATCAATTTCCATCAAATTTTTGACAAATTCGTTTCATTTGTGCCTGCAAGGACCAATGCAATCAATTTTGAGGATCAATTTGAAGGTCAAAGATTTTTTTGAAATGAATTTTTTCCCTAACCCGTCCAAAAATGTGAAATATCATATCCAAAAGTTGTAGAATCAAATTTTGGAGGGATAAGGATGAAATAATGAAAGGAAGGGGGTTTGCATGCTTTGAAGATGAAAAATGTGCCTCCACAATGGATAATGATGTGAATTTTGCAATGATTCATCTCTTTTTGAGACAACTAGCAACTTTTTAGACGTGTTCTGTTAAATGTCCCTATCTACAAATCATGAGAAATTTTTGTAACAAATTTGATCCTTTGGTATATTCTTTTCTTGGGAAAGAAGGATCGAAGTAGATTGAAAGCTATATATTGCATTAATTTGTCATGCAAAGGGTTGGAAGAGTTTTAAAAAGCCTAGAAAACTAAAAATTCCATGGGAAAATATGGGAAGAAGCCCATTCTCTGAGTGACCACTTGAGAAACTCATGTAACTCTCTCTATAT
Source organism: Taxus chinensis (assembly GCA_019776745.2). Taxonomy (NCBI): domain Eukaryota; kingdom Viridiplantae; phylum Streptophyta; class Pinopsida; order Cupressales; family Taxaceae; genus Taxus; species Taxus chinensis. The sequence continues at coordinate 96,147,154 of CM034148.1, read as the reverse complement.
CAGATTTCAAATCATGTTAAGTTGGTTGGACATGTATAACCATTAAGAAGCTCTAAGATTGTTTTTCAAAACATTCCCCTGTTGATAAATCTAATCATTTTTGAGTTATTTTGTGTTGTCTTTGGGAAAAATATATGAATTCTTACATTTCAAAATGCATTTCAAATTTGTGTTTCTTGTTTCCTATTACAGTCTTGTGTTTAAAATCTCTCTTGATCATACGTGGTCTCTTTTCTTGTGATAGTTTAGAGGCATTTTCAATCTCATATTTAGAAGAGATTTCATCTGATAAAGAGATAAAAAAATTTAAAATCACTTTACCTTCCTTGACTTCAGAGATTGTTTGTAAACCTTTGGGTGTACCTTAGGTCATGATTAAATAGTGATTGCTAAATTATTCATTGGTTCATTCTAACTTAAGATTTTGTGATAGATGATCAATGGAAAATTGTAGATATGGGCCTCTATTTGATGCACATATCCTAGTTGAAGGGATGATTAACCATTTTGATACTTTCTGCTGTTAATTTTATCCATATTTTACTGAAATCCTCAAAGAGTCTACAAAATCTTGGTTTGTCTTGTCTAAACTCCCACCCAAAAATCATTCAAAACAACTAATCCTACCCTGTTTTACCCCTATTTTTCCTTGTATACCTACAAAAGATCAAAATCTAGTTGCTAAAGTATGCAGAACAGATCAGGATTTCAAAATGTCTTCAATAACCCTTATCTTCCATTGAAAGTATCTCCATAATCTGGAAGTGAGAACTTGTGAAATTCAGATTTAGAGTGTTGATCATATTTTCTCAAGGCCCTTTTCATAATATTTGAAAAAATTGAGGGATATCTTCATCTCCTTAACCATTTGAGGGTTAGAAAATAGGTTCTCTTACCTTGGTTGAAAGGCACAACCTAAAACACTTAGGACAAGTGTTTCACCTTTTTCTTAGGTTGTTTCTTTGAATGGTTGATGAAACAGATAGGGTAACAGGCATAGGAGGAATACCTGTTCAAGTGTAAGTTGATGGGTTGTTGTGTGTGTATAAATTCCAAATCCATAGTTGATCACGAGAGATTCCTTTTGGCTAGGAGGAACTACCTGTTAATGAAAGCAAGACCACCAGAAAGAATTAAACAATACGAGCAGTGAACTGCCTAGCGTAAGCTAGAAATGGGAAGTATGATACTTCCTAGATGGATGTAAGTCCACTGTTTAAAAAAATTAATGTTGTAAAAAAATTAAATCCTACTGTTATTTTAAAATGATTTAGGTATCTCACTTAAAACACAATAAGAAATAGATATAATCTAACAGGCTAAGCTAAAATACAATCCACAGGTCAAATGGTTGGTTTTGGGTTCTGCAGGTTTGATAAATGTATTGGGTGAGTCCCAAGTGAGTGAGGGTGAGGTAAAATTAGGTGGATAGGTCTTTGTTTAAGGTTGTGTAGGTAAAAATAGATACCAGCATCGGTTAATGGTGAATGACTACAGTTAGGTATAATCGGCGCCGGTTACTGTGAGATCTGGGAACATCACAGAATGGGGTTTTTGGTCTTCTTTCTAATTACACAAAGGATTTTGGTTGGTTGGGACAAGGCAATGGGTGACTGGAGTAGGTTTTGGAAAGGTTTTTATGGGTCTATGAAGGTGAAAAGTGTTGGAGATGGTCAATAAGGAACAAGATAAACAATGGGTGATAAAACAATGATGAAATGAAATAAGTAGGAAAGTATGATGTCGTACTTACTTGGATTTCATTTTTTAAAGTCTGTGTGTGATGGATGGAGGTTTCGATGGTGAATTTGAAGGCTGCAAGTGATCACCAACTAGAGAAAATATTCTGCATGGGCTGCATGCACACTCCTCTTTTGCTTGGATAGTTCAGAAGGTAGTTGGGATGGTTATGCAGGAGAAGATGCTCAATATACTTCCTTGGATGTGAGTTCTTGCTGGAATTGGCTCTTTCAAGATGCATTATCTTTTTTAGATCTCATTCTTTCTCATCAAATTTCTTTCTCCCAACTTCTAGGTTCAAGTTCCAACCTTGAGAATGTAGTTGTTTTGGCATTAAAAAGGGGTAATCAATGATGATCTAGCTTAATCGGTGACGGTTAGGGGTAATCGATGTCGATCAAGGTAGGATTTTCTAGGTTTACTAAACTTAGGGGAGATCCTCCTAATTTCCTTGGAGTTTGTGTCATTATCCGACGGATTCAACTGGGAGCTTCTTGTGAGCATGCGGGAATGTGGTTAGAGGGAGTGTAGGCATTGATTTTTAGGGTTTGAGTAAGTCTTAGTTATTTATGGTAACTTGATAAGAATAGGTTTTAAGGTGAGTTAGCTTGATGAGGTGTCTGGGTGAAGTGTTTGTGTGGATATTATCTAAATTAAGATATTTAAATAATAAATATGGTGAGGATAATGAATTAATTTAATTTAATTAATTAAATTAATACTAGTGAGGTGAAGGGGGAGTGTGACCTAATTTTATTGTCTACATTTTCCCCCTTTTTGTTACGTAGGTTGTATTGGTAAGTGATGCTAACAAAAATAAGGTGTGGTTGCCCCATGTGGGGGTGAAGGTGATCCCCCTCAAACTAGGAACTGACGAAGTGGGTGGATGAAGCAGTGAGTGGTTTGATAAAAGGTAAATGTGAGGAAAAGGGAAGTGGGTGCAAGAGAAGAGGGTAAAAGGTCTACTCGGGGAATCTAGGTAACCGTTCAGGGTCAAAGGTAGTAGCAGTCAAACGCATGCACACATATAAACTACAGTATGCTTCCAGGTTGAAGAGCAGGTAAACTCTACATCGTCTAAGGTTGATAGGTTTATCCAAATAAGGGTTAAGTGAATCTGGTATCCAAGGTATAGGATAAGGTCAAGAAACACAACGTAGGTTAGGTGCAGGAACGTTTAGGTATGTTCCAGTACACCAAAGGTAGGGTCAAGATAAACGGTCATGGAAATAGGCTAGGTAAGGTCATTAGGTCAACAACATAGGTAAAAATGCCGCAAGGTATAGAAAACACATGAGATCAAAGGTCACTAGCGATGGTCTAGGTCTAAATATCTAGGTCACGGCATGGGTAAGGCTAAGGTAGTAAAATAATAAGGCATCAACAGTGGATGCGAGGAGGTAGAAGAAGGTGGAGGGCCATAGGTGAAGGTAAAGTGGTCCAGGTAGGTGTAGGGAGGGAAAAATAAAAGGGAGGTAAGGAAAATAAGGTAAATGTGAGGGTAATAAGTATGCAGGGTAACTGACATCGGTCGTAATGAACCGATGATGGTGTAGGGTAACCGACGGTGGTAGTCTAGGGTAGAATACTGGCAGCGGTCAAGGATTAAATGACATTGGTCAGGTTGGGTAGGGTATAAAAAGTAGAAAACTCACGTTTGAAAAGTTAGTTATGCATTTGGAAAAAGGAGAAAAGGAAAAGAAGATAAAAAAGAGGAATAGGACAAAAGAGTATAGTAGAGAGCTTGATTGGTGAGCCACATAGGTGAGATTGAGTGATTGAGAGGTGGGGCCATGAGAGCAAGTGGTATGATTCGTGTGGCTGAGGATTGGTTGTTCAGTTGAGGATGACAGAGGTAGGAGAGGTGTCGAGAGGAGTGGCATGGAGACTAGAGGTGCCACCACGATGGCGGTAGTGATATCAGGTAGGATTGGAACCTTTGGTGTTGATTTTTGAGTGAATTTGATGTAATATGTAGAAAATATAAAAAAATTGGTGGGTGGGGGGGAAATAATGTTAAAATGGGAAAAAGAGAGGGAGAAGGTAATAGTGGATGGTAAGGGGTAGGGAAAAAGGGTAGTATAGGAACAATGAAGGGTGTAAACAGGTATTTGGGTGGGTAGAATGTCGAGGAAGGGAAAAAGTAGGGTTGGAAAGTTGGGGTGGGTGGTGTGACAGTGACAGATGTCGGTCGACTTGTGGCCGACGTTGGTGGGTAGCAACCGGTGTCGATCATAAGAACAACGACCGATGTCAGTTAAAAGGAGATAGTGGTTGGTCATGGGATAGTCGGGGTCAGTTAACCTTAGGTTTGGGCAGGTTTGGGTGAGGGTTAGGTTAGATAGGTTTAGGTAGAGGATTTTGGGTAGGTTTGGGTAGATCGGGTTGGGATGTGGGGTAAAATGGGTAAGTTAGGAAAGGTATACTAATATATAGTGTTTTTGTGTGATGCAGGTGAGAGACGAGCTACGGATGAGATCTCAAGTGCCACCCTTGCTATTGAGAGTACAGGTGAGCGTGACATAAGTGGAGTGGAAGCATGTGGCAAAGGTGGGATTGATAGGGGTGAGGCACTACTAGCATGTAGTCTAGGATGCGAGTCTTATGGTTGCCCTCATCGATATATGGGACTTGACAATAAATATCTTCCATTTTCTGATAGGTGAGATGACAATCACCCTAGAGGACGTATACATGATCCTGTGGTTACCCATATTGGGGACCCAGGTTTATTCTATCTCTTCATAGGCATCTGAGGAGTTACTGGTACCTATTTTTGGTGAGGGTGTAGTAGACCTGACATTCCATAGTGCTAGCATGAGCTATAGAGTGATGTATAGATCTCATCAAGAGGATATGAGGATAGTGGTACATGTGATGGAGGTAGTGTACTGCTTCGCACTGTCAGATGCAGAGGTGGGAGATTCTCGAGGTCACTAATGGGAGTCCTCCATGACATGATAATACATCAAACATAATTCACATGGGAACCTACATTGCTGACATAGGTGTATAGAAAGCTATGGGCCTATGGGCGATGGCGGAGGTTCAACATCTGTTGCATCATACTACAACATTGCTAGGCATATGAGTACATTGTTTGTGTTCAACTAGTAGGGATGCCTCGAGTAGATGCATTCCCATGGAGAGTTTTGAGAGTGGGGTACAGGTGGTGGGTAGCGGCCATGGGGGAGACCCGAGGTTCTAGAGATACGCATGATGTAGCTTATTATAGGAGGTTTTTGAAGGAACTGTTCAAGGTGGAAGTTATTTGGAGAGACCGGTGTCTCCACCATGACCCACAATGTCGACTGGATAGGTGAAGAAGCATGTAGATACTCAGATTGATGATGCTAGGGTTGCTGATGGGTACAAGTAGTGGTAGGTGGCACAACTGAGATCTGTACCACTAAGGCCAGGGTATCCAGACTTAGCCACCATCACAATTTAGAGATACACCCTACAGGGGCAGGTGGCTACATTGGTGACATAACTTTGTATCATTTAGGGGTAGCTAATAAAAATAGAGGCATAAGTTTCCACATTACAGGCCCAGATAGTGATGTTGTAGGCTCAGGCCAAGGAGGGTCAGGTACCTACACAGGTGGAGGCATGGGGAGATGGAGATGGAGAGGAGGTAGGTGGAGATGGAGGGCAGATAGCCACCCTACAGGTGTAGGTTTAGGATTTATAGGGCTAGTTGGCCATAGCACATGGATAGGTTACGGGTCTATAGGTCTAGCTGACAGCAGCACATGCACATATTACTACCCTGCAGGCATAGCTATAGGAATAGGCATAGATTCCAAGGCTGACTTAGGATTTAGCACCAGTACAGGGCTCGGTGCAAGTCAGGGATAGGGTCCCATTATACACGTACCTACGTAGGTAGCAGGACCCATGGCACCTCCACAGACAGTACCCATGATGATGTTTAGAGATTCCCTAGGAGAGGCATGGTATTACCATGATCATTTGTTAGCTACCGAGCTAGATGTTCCCTCCTATGCTAAGTATAGAGCATAACAGGCCGCTAGTGAGAGGACTAGATCCCACACTCAAATTGTGGAGAGTACAAGGGGCCAACGAGCCCAGGGACAGGGTTGTGCTAAGGTCACTAGTTTACAGAGGCCAGCTCTAGGTGAGGGGCCATCAGTAGGAGGTGAGGTAGGTGTCGGACCCCAGACAGGTGTAGTAGAGGGGTTGGGAGAGACACAATGATTTACTATGGACCGGCCTGCGTGCCAAGTCATTTTTGTATGTGTGATATATTAGACTTGCCTGTGTGCTAAAGAGATATTTTATTTATTTTTGTACATGATACTGACATGTGAGCCGAAGACATTTTTGTATGGGAGACTTGCCTACGAGTCAATGATGAATATTTATAGTATATCGACATGTGTGCCGACATTTTTGAGATGATAGCCATGATGAGACATACATGTTTGTTGAGATACACATTTATGTGATACAGGTGTACATTGTATTGATACACACATGTATATATGAGGAGATAGATGATATGCAAGTGATGTTGTTGTGATGTGTATGCATTTTACTTTACTTATGATATGGATGGAAAATAGATGAGCTAGGCATGATAGAGTTAGGTTAGTTTAGGCATGGATTGAGTCAGGTCGGTTTAGGCATGGATTGAGTCAGGTTGATTTAGGAATGGTTGAGTTAGGTCAGTTTAGGCATGGATTGAGTCAGGTTGATTTAGGCATGGTTGAGTTGGGTTGGTTTAGGAATGGTTGAGTTAGGTTGGGTTAGGCATGGTTGAGTTAGGTCAGTTAGGCATGGTTGAGTTAGGTTGTTAGGCATGGTTGAGTTAGGTCATTTAGGCATGGTTGACTTAGGTTGTTAGGCATGGTTTAGTTATTTCAGTATGTTGATAAAAAATGGTAATATAAATGCATGAGATATTGTAAAATGTTGAAAATGTTAGTTATGTATGAAAATGTGAAATAATATAAGTGGTAAAAGTTATGTGGTATATGGTTTAAATGTTGAGGTTTTTTTATATGAACAGGAAATCAGGTAAGGGTGAGGAAAATGGTTAGGGTAAAGAGTGGCCGAGCTAACCTTCCATGGCCCCATGCCCTGGAAGTGCTACCTACATAGTCTCGGTGAAAAGGGACCTCAAACTGATGTAGTTCTTCCATAAGCTAGGGAAGATGATGAAAATGAGTTGGTAGGTTTGTGGTCATGTTGTGGGTTTGGGTTTAATAGGTGGAGGTGAATGCTAGTAAAAAATTTTGCAGGTGAGGGAGAATATGGAAAAAGGGGAGGATGACCCGAAAAGGTAAGTGTCGAGGACTAAGTCTTGTATAAGAAAATCAAAAGGTGATAAAGAAGAGAAAAGATAAGAGGGGGAAAGAAATCCACCTGACTGACAAGGATCAAAACGTATGAAACACATCTATAGATAAGCTAATGAACATAAGACCCTAAAGAAAGTATAGGATTGATAATTCTAAGAGTGACGAAGAGTCACATGATTGCTAAATGTTGTAGGTTCAGTAGGTCCCTTGAGGTATGAAATGAAAATACAATGAGTAGAGAGGTGCAGGTAATTGGGTCATAAAATGGGAAGTAGAATGCCTTGGGAAATAAAACCAAGATCACAATAGGCAAGTCCATGATGAAAAAGATTTTTTTTTTGACTTTTTAGATAGACTGATTGATGTGAGAAGTTTACATGGGATGAGTATATGTCTCCTTGAGGTCTTTGCGAAGCTGATCGATGCGGGAAGCTTCTAAATTTTGATTTTTGAGAAATAATAGTCTTCTTTTTGGAAAAACTATGTAGAGAGTTGTGAGATTTTTATAGTTATCCTTAGAGGGAGCAGTCCACTTATAGCAACAAGTGAGGGTGGAAGATTTCCTTTTGAGGGATTCATCTATTATATTGGAAGTTTGAATCAAGGAGTTGATCCACATTTGGAAGATGTCCTTTTGAGGTATTCATATTTTTTTTTGTTTTTTGTTTTGGATTTTAAGTCATGGACGAGACTATAATGAAGCATTTGGATCTTGTTGAGAGGGAAAGGGTGAATGACCATGGGATATCATCTAAAAGAAGACAAAAAGTATCCATACGAATCATGCCATGCATAGAGCCGTGGTGAACATATTTACGATAAGGAAAAAGGGTGATGGTTAATCACATGATCCTTGTTTAGTCGTTGGAGAGGAGGTGTGGAAAAGGTAAATGGTGCTCAAGGGATGAGCATGAACTAGATAAATAGTGATGTAGGACTAGAGGTCAATAGTAGAATGGTCGAAGATCTAATGCATTAAGGGGATCAGGTTCGGGTTTACCCTCAAATGAGGACAAACGATAGGCACCTGATCCAAAGGTATGAGTTACGATGTATGGTCCAAGCTAATTAGTTGAAAATTTGCGCCATTTGCTTTTCTTTGCTTTGGTTACGTGTTGATTTTATTTCAAAACAAGGTCACCAACTTGGAAGGTTTTTTCATGAACACATTTGTCATAAGCACGTTTGATACGTTGTTGATAAACTTGAAGGTGATCTAGAGCATTAAGACGACATTCGTCTAATAACTCTAGTTGTGCCAAGTGGTCCTGATGAAAGTCATCATTAGTAAGTATGTCACGGAGAGAAATGTGGAGTGAGGGGATTTGGACTTCGAGAGGCAAAACAAACTTTGTATTGTGGACCAAAGAAAAGGGTGTGGCCGCAGTGGAGTTGCGAATATTAGTGCGGTATGCCCATAGGGTGAAAGGAATGTGCGTATGCATATCCTTCCTAGTATCGTCAACCACTTTCATTAGAATTTTGTTAGTGGATTCAACTTTGCCATTGGTTTGTGGGTAATAAGGTGAGGAGAAACTAAGCTGAATGCTAAAGGCATTAGAAAGTTTCTGTAGTGTTTTGTTTTTGAATTGTTTTCCATTATCAGTGATAAGGTGATGAGGGACACCAAAGTGACAAATGATGTGATGGTTAATGAACACACATATTTTCTTAGATTTCATGGAAATGAGTGGTATGGATTCTACCCATTTTTTGTAGTATTCAGTAGCAGTTATGATCCATTGATGGCATTGGGAAGAATGAGGATTGATTCCTCCAACAAGATCCAAACCCCATTGAGAGAAGGCCCAAAGGTCACGAGCGACCTGTAAGGCATGACTGAGTGTATGATGAAGGTTGGAATGTTGTTGACATTTCACACAACATTTGACATAGTTGAAACAATCATGGTTAAGGGTCGGCCAGTAATAGCCTAGGTAAAGAATACACTTAGCAACAGCAAGGCCACTAAAGTGACCTCCACATATGCCATCATGAACCTCCTTAATGGTATAAGGAATTTCAGAACTTGTGAGGCATCGTAAGAGAATATCATCAAAGCCATGCTTATAGAGGAGTCCCCCTAGAAGGACAAAATGAGAGACCTTTTTAAGGAAGGCGCATTGTCCATTATGGGTGAGATCAGGAGGTAAGATGGAGAGGGAAAGGTAATTGGAGTATTGTTTATACCAAAGGTCACTCGGGTCAGGGTTGTCGGTTCCGATTGAGTAAACATCATGGGGTAAATAAGAAGGTGAATGGAGGCATTGTACAGTGACAAATATTTTGGAATCAGTAGGGGAAGCAGGTATTTTGGAAGCTAAGCAGGCCATGGTATCTGTAACTTTATTGGTTGAACATGGGATGGTTTGAAGGGTGTAACAATCAAATGTGGTCAATAGTATGTCTACATGATGTTTATACTTATGAAGTATCTCATTATGACATTAGTACATACCATTAACTTGGTTTATGAATAATTTTGAATCACCAAAGATGTGGATTGATTTGACATCGAGGGCATAGGTGGTTTAGAGACCGAGGACGAGCGATTCGTACTCAGCAATATTGTTGGTGCATTCAAAGTCTAGTTTGAAAGACAAAGGCATGGGTTCTCCATCCAAATGGACGAGGATAACACCAGATCCACCCCCATGCTGACACTTGGAACCGTCGAAGAACAATGTCATTTAGTAAGGGGGTTCATCAAGGGAAAGAGTAGCAATGGACTCATCAAGAAAGTCAAAATTAGAGGGTTGGTCCCTAGAAATATGTGCATCAGCCAGTTGGTCATGGATATCTTGGTCATTAATGGACTTTTGAAGGACAAATTTGAGGTTAAGATCAGCTAAAAGCATAAGCCATCATGTGGTGCACTGATTTTGAGAAGGTTTAGTGTACATGATGTGAAAGGGTCGGTGTTGGTCACAAAATAGGTTTTGTGGTTGAGTAGGTAATGACAGAGTTTGGTGGAAACAAAAAGTAAGGCTAAGAAATTTTTTTTAGGGTGAGTGCATTAGGTCTACGACTTATATAATAAACTTCCTGCTCCCTATGTTGTTCATCACGATGAATGAGCATGGCTCCCAAGGAATGATCGGTAGCAGAGATGTACAGGTAGAAGAGTTGGTTGTCTTTAGGTGGGATAAGTACGGGTGGTTAGATAAGGTATTGTTTTAAGGCCTCAAAAGCTTTGTGACAGTTATCATCCCTTTTAAAGGTTACATCCTTCCTAAGAACATGATGAAATGGTTGACACCGATCCGATAAGTGTGAAATGAAACGGTGAATGGATTGCAATTTACCTTGCAGGCTATGGAGTTGTTTAAGGTTAGTGGGCGGAGCCATTTCTAGAATGACCTTGAATTTAGCTGGGTAAACTTCTATACCACGTAAGGAAATGATAAATTCCAAGATCTTTCCTGAGAGAACTGTGAAGACACACTTTTTAGGATGAAGGCAGACACAATATTTAATGAGGCGGTCTAAGATGGTTTTGAGGATAGCGAGGTGCTCGGCGCAGTGTTTAGATTTAGCCAAGAGATCATCCACCTAATCATCCAATATTCGATGCATGATATCATGGAAAATGTAATTCATAGCTCAATGATATGTAGCACCAGTGTTTTTAAGGCCAAAAGGCATGAATCGATAGCAGAAGGTCCCCCAAGGGGTAATGAATGCGGTATTGTGCTGATCTTCTGGGGAAAGAAAAATTTGGTTATAACCCAAGAAACAATCCATGAGTGAGAGAATCTCGTGACCCGCAGTAAGGTCCACTAGTTGTTCAATACCAAGCAAGGGAAAGTCATCTTTTAGGTAGGTGAGGTTGAGGTCATAGAAGTACGTGCAAATATGGAGTCCCCCTATTTCTTTAGTAATAGGGAAAATGTTAAAAATCCAACAAGGATAATCAATGGGTAAGATGAAGGAAACAGAAACAAGCCATTGAAGTTATTATTTGATGAGAAGGGCAATGTGAGGGTGTAGTTTCCTCAGCTTTTGTTTAATAGGTTTGGCATCGGGAATGGTTACGATATTGTGGACCACTATGGTGGGGTCAATACCAAGCATGTCTATGTAAGACCAAGAAAAAGTGTGGTTATGCTCTTGGAGAAAAGAAGTGATGGCTTCCTGTTTAGCAACATATAAAGATTTTCTAATCTTTAGGATGTGTGGGTCATCCTAAGTATGAATGTTGATCTCAATAGTTGATTCATTCAACATCTTTTGTGTCTCAGAGGGTAACAACCAATGAATATATGAGTCTTCTACACCAAGGTAGGTGAGTATGGATTCATCATCCTGACATTGAATGATTTTAATTGTCGGTGTTTCATCATCGATCATCTCAGGATATAGGAATGGGAGAGTGGAAGGGGCATCACCTTCACGTTGATAAGTTAAAGGCCCCAAGGAAATGATGTTTATGAAAAATAGTTTATTAGGGATAGATTCAGGATCCATCGACTCCGTTGGTGAGGGTGGTGTTCAACATGGAGAAGGGTTAGGGTCCTCAATGAATTCAATGTGGGCTTGTTTGGTAGGAGGTTTGTGGAATACTATACCACTACGGTCATTATGTTTGTGGGTGGTACATGGAATAACGGTATGACATCCCTACTCATAAAATCTGAAACCAAAAACCCTCCACACATAGTGGTGTAGGAAGGTGTGGGTGAAACAGTGATTGGTAAGTGATTGGAAGTCAGTATAAAATGGGTAGGGTTGTGAAGGTGGTTAAGGTGTGTAGGTGGTAGTATCAATTCCCCCATAGGTGAGACTAGTACGAATATGAGGAGGACCATAAAAGAGGCATTCTCCCATACGGTGATCATAGCAAGGGTGTTAGTGAATGATTCCATACTCATGTGGAGTAAGGAAGGTGTTGACACTATGTAGGTGGTACTCCCCTAGAGTGAGGCATTGAAAAACACCTTCCAAGGGATCATTAGCTGGTATGTGGGTAGCTTGTATGGCCGATGTGTTAGAGGTCAATGCAGAGGAGGTGTTAATGGATTAGGTAGCTAATGGGTCAGCAGTGGAGGCTATAGTGGCGGTAGTCACAAAGGAGGTATGTTTGATAAAAGTAGAGGTGGTACTGGTAGGTGTGGGTGCAGCTGTAGGTGAAGCATTATTGGTTGCGGAAGTAGACATCTTGACCGGTATGAGTACATCGTTGGGTTTGTAAAGCATGTTGTATGTTTTGAAAGGTGATGGGTTAGTTGGAATGGTATAAGTGTGTCCTTTGTGTTCAAACTTTACACAACGATGCAAAGTGGAAGGAATGTAACCCATGAAATGGATCCATGGTCTACCAAGCAAAAATTTATATTAGAATTCCCCCTCTAAAACATAAAACAATTCTAGAATAGTGCGGGGGCCCAGATGAACATGAAGGATGATATTGCCTAGTGTGGAGGTGATAGCATCACTGAATGAACACAACATGACCGGATGTTTGTGCATGTAATTGTCAGGTATGCGCATTTGAGAAAATGAATGGGATGAAATGATGTTAATGATAGTGCCTCCATTAATCATCACACGGCCTACCTGTATGTCATCAACATGTACAGAGATGAAGAGGGCTGGGTCCTGGTCATCATTTTGGTATGGTGTGATCTCCTCCTTTGAGAAGCTAAGGGAGGCCACTTGGTGAACAAGGTGAGGTGAGGTGAGGATGAAGGTGGTAATTTGGTGAGAGAGGCTACATGATGGGGTGTGATGATGGAGGCTACGGGTGTAGGGTCATTGGGTAGTACCTCAATAGATTGAAGAACCTCCATGAGAGCTTGACAATGGGATTCTGAGGTTTGGATGAGGTCATATAAGGAAATTTTGAGGGGATATTTGTGTAATTGTTTGAGCATGGTGTGATATGTGACACCATTAGAAATGGGGTATGTGGGGCCATGGATAGTTATCTTAGGTATGAGTGCAGATGGTATGATGGGTATAGGATTGATTGGTGGGTCAGTTGCATTTTCATTACCCTTCTACACACGTGCAGTAACATGTACCATGTTGATTTGAGGGAATTTGTCAAATGGAGAGGGTGTAGGGTAAGTGGTATAATGACATGAAGGGAAAATACCTACGGGAGGAGAAAAACCCTATGAGGTCAGTTGGGTGTGGCGACATTTGGGTGGTGGCGTGGCAAGTTCTCTTATGTGAACCATGTTAATTTCAAATCTTGGGGGTGGCTCTAGGAGTTGTGAGTATGGAGATTGTGGTTGTTGAGTGGGTTGTGTGGGAATGGGTGTAGGTGAAGCAGGGTCCTCATCCAGAAGGTCATCATCGTCAAAGTTGGTTTCCGGTGGACATAATTAGATAAGGACGGCTTTCAAGGCCTTGCAAATCTCCACATCATGCCCTAGCACACAATGGTATGCACAAATTTTAGTATCATCAAACCCTTTTGGCTTGGGTTTGAGGGTGTCGTAAGTTCAGAGTGGCATTAATGTGATAACAAAAGTCTCGAGGAGGTTGGTTAAAATTTATGCATATCACCCTGCTAGTGGATCACAATGGGAAGTGAATGTGGGTTTGGGTGTAAGTGTGGTTGGTTGTAGGGGAATTGTTTTTTGGAATTTTAGGAAGGGGTCAAGCTATGGATTTAGGTGCCAGTATGGTTTGAGGTACTGTTCGGGTTCATTTGGGTAGGGGTATAGTAGATGGATGGGTAGGAGGGTGTGGTTTTGTTTTGACTACCTTATTGTGGGGTAGCGGGGTTTTGTTTTTGGGGTGTACCTTCTTAGGTAAAGGTGATGTGGGTGTACGAGGTCTATGAGGGAAAATAGATGGAGGAAGAGGGTGAGTTACCCATGGGGATAACGGGGGTGCTATAAAGGTAGATGACGTGGGTCATGCTTGGGGTGTAAGGGAAAATGACTAAAGTGTAGTAGGTAGGGAAGCAGTGGCTGAAGGTATTGGAGGTATTAGTGGTAAAGAGACTGCAGGTGTAGGTATGATTCATGTTGTGTGCCTGGGTAGGTTAGTGATTTGTGAGGTAGGAATGGGTGGTTGTGTTATTGGGTTTTTAATGGGTAAGGGGTGCTTGAACCTATTGGGAAGCTGAGGTCTTGAGGTAGATGGGAGAAGTGCGGTTGTGATTTGTGTTTTAGGGGTATAAGGTTGATGAGTTTGTTTGTTTAGTTTGGGTGTCGGAGTAGGTGTGGTTTTAACGTTGGAGGATGTAGCTAAATCTAGTTTCATGGGTGGATGAGTAAGGCTGGTGATCGGGGTAACCCATAAAGTGGTAATAGGTTTAGTGGAGGTAATATTGTGGGTATGGGTTTGAGTTTAGGCATAGATCAATTTATGGGTAATGGTGTGGTGTGAGTGCTAATGGGTATCATGGAAGGGGCTTTGACAACAATGGTTGTATTTGGTTTGATGGGTGGAAATGTGATTGGGTAGATAGTGGAGGTGTCGTCAAGGGAAATCTGTATTTGTGATGAGACAGGGAGTAAGAGACGCCCCCATAACAAAGCTCTATCCACATACTCTAAGTGATCAACCAAACGTGAGAATGACACATTTGTGGGTGGAGTTGGTGAAGACCTAATGGGAATCCCTGTAAAATGCATCTTAGAGATAGGGAATTGGCTGGCTTCAGCTTCCTTGGGTAAGAGAGCTGAAAGTAGGTCTGTTGGATGTTAGGTAGCAGATGGAGAATGTTCCCCAAGAGGTAGAGGTATCCCCACTGGGTCCATGATGGGTGTAAGGGATAATGGGAGTTCCTTTATGTGTGGCGGAACTGATAGGTTCTCCTCTATGGGTGGAGGAGGTAATGGGTGCTCCTCTGTAGGTGGAGAAGGTAATGGGTTCTCCTCTACGGGTGGAGGAGGTATGGTAGGTAAAGGTTCACTAAGTGAAGAAGCTAGGGGTGAGATGTGTTATCCCGTAAAATTGACAAGGGCAATTTTACCGATGACCATACCGAAAATTTTGTTCTGATCCCTCGTTAGGGATCCCTTGTGTTCGAAATGTTGTAAAATCCCTTCCCCGGGAAATCTAGTTTTCGAACTTAGTCTTTTTGAGTCTTTTTTGGTTGGGCACATGAAATTGCTTTGCAACACTAACTTTTGATGCACCCCCTTAAAAGCCTTTGGCACATGGTTTTCAATGTCAACACAACTTTTCATGCGCCAAAGAATGTTGAACCTTCCCTGCGTGCGCCAAGGCACATGCGCTTGTGTTGGTACAACTTTTGTTGCGCCACCCCTTTGGTGCTGCCGAAGGGCGCACATAACCTTAGTGCAATAAAAGGTTTTGGTGCGCCAAAGGGCGCACATAACTTCATGTCGACAATGCTTTTGGTGCGCCAAAGGCACGCTTTGTCTCCGGTTGTCAAATACTTTCGTGCGCCAAAGGGCGCACCGCTTCTTCTCCTGTCGACAGAAATTTTCATGTGCCTTTTCAAAAAGTGGGGTGGCGCATTAATGACCAGCTAACCTATATATATATATGTGTTTTGCGTGCCCAAATGTCATTTTCACTTATTCGCTGAGCACGTGATTTTTCTGAGCCTGTCAGCCTCTGCCTTGTCGTTTTCATCGCCTTGTGGACCCGTTCCCGAGCTTTTTCTATTTATCCAGGTATGAGGTGTCTTCCTCTCTCGTGCGTTTTGTGTTTTCAGTTCTTGGTGTGTTCTTGGTCTGGTTTTAGCTTGCTAGTTGGTTTTGAAATATAAATGTGTTGGCCTAGCCTCCTCCGTTTGCTGTCTGCCCCCCCCCCATGCTATCCTTCCTCTTTCCAGATCTGCTGGAGAAGGACGTTTTCTTGAAACAGTGGTTGTGGCCCTCCTGATCTAGATCATTTTATCTACCCCACTGAGGCTTTCAAATAGGAATGAAGGAGTAGAAGGAACCTACATCATGTAAAACCCCCTTCGAGAGCTTAGTTCTCTGTTTTCCTCATTGGCGCATCTGTCACCCCTACAACATCATGAACATTTACACCCCTTTGGCGCATCTGACCCGCTCTTGTAATCTGTAACATCCCTGCCGTCAGAGGCGCACCCATCCTGCTTGTTGCGTCATTAACCTCTGCGCCCTTTGGCGCGCCTCTTTCACATGCTACAAAGTGTCAAATCTCGCGCCCCTTTGACGCGCCATCCTTTTATGCTGCATCACATTTCCATGCGCTCCTTAGCACACCCAGCTTCCATGAAACACAAGCTTTATCTGCGCAAGTATGAAGCTAATAAAGGCGTAGGCGCATCCCCGATTGCAATAACATTATGTTGTGTAAACTCTTCGTGCGCCACGCCATATCCGCTTTGGCGCATGAAAATTCAATTGTTACCGATCCATCCATGCACCGAAGGGCGCACCAAATCCCAATGCAACATGAAAATTCCATGCGCCCTTATAAAATGCAATCTGCACCATCCATGAGCCATGCACCTTATCTATTTGGCCTGCAAGTTACAATTTTCATACGCCCTGCGCCCTGAGCATTAAAATCTCTAACTCTTTCTTCTGCTGGACATTCCAATGGAAGATCAAATGGCTAATTCAACCTTTTTGGATTGGGTCTCACTTCTTCTTCATGCAGATCAGCAACTGAGTTCGAAAGAACATATGTCTACATCCAGCAAGAGACCCACCAAACCAAGAGGAAAGGCTAAGCTTACAGAGGAAGAGATTGAAGTACACATATCAAAGGGTCAGGATGCCCGAATCACAGGCTGAATGCAGTATGGTTGTCAGACACTCAGAATTGGGTCACATTGACATGGAAGAATTCTGGGTTAGAACTCAGAAGGTTACAATAAGTCCGTGGATGGACAAATTAATAGGCAGTGCCCTGCACTTCGCCGGAGGAATCCCCGTCAGTGCACAGTCAACAATGAATTCATGATGGTGATTACACAATCTTACAACAAGGACACAAGATGTGTCAAAAACAGCAAGGGCGAGGTAGTCATAAACCTCACTGCCCGTCATTTTGAGATAATGCTCGGCATCCCTCACCACCGGCACTTTGTGGCCGTCAGCCAAGAAGAGTGCATCAAGGCCTGGGAAGACGATGAAGACCAATGCATGCAACTGATGAACGAAGATATACTTGAAAAACAAGAAGGTGGTAAACCTGGTGGCCCCAGATTATCCACCGCAGTGATTTCTCAGAAGAGCTCAGTGATACTATTACTTTCCTGAGCAGAGTCTTCAGGCTTTCTGACGCCCACTACTTCCATAAATGGATGCTGAGGCTACTTGGGAGACAATGAATAAAAATGTGCCTGAGCAACGCTTTTGCTGGGGGGAGATTATAAGTAGCACCATTTCCGAGCAGTTACAGCGGTTCAGCACAACAGGAGTATTCCATATGAACTCCTACGTGGTCTACGCTACAGCATCGGAGAGAGATTATCCAGGGCTAGCACCGAAGTGGAATTTTGGCCTCAGGTCAAGATATATGAATATTATCCAGAAATGAGGCTGGAGAATAGCATCACCTCAATTCGCCAAAATTAATGATGCATTATCTTCTATCTTACATCATTTGCCTGTTGAGGCCAAATCTGACTCATGGTCGTACGACCAAAAACATTGTGTCAACCGTGGAGAAGTGGGGAGCCCTGTTCACCCAGTTTCCCACATTTACCTATCTGAGGGCGGTCAACTTCTTGGGCGAGCCAACCAGGCTACCGAGGTATGCTGAACCTAAGTTGATTCTGCTGGAGCTGTCAAGGCAGCTAATCACATATCATCGAAAAGTGCCTGAAAAGAAAGAAGGGTGGAACTCCTTTCCCCCTCACAGTAGGCCGATACACATGCTCTTCTCACCACAAGGTGAAGGAAATGTTTACAGAGCTGGAGTTACTCAATTTGAAGCATGACTTCCCAGCTAGGCCCACCTTCAACCCAAGGGGCTGCCTGCCAAGGGCCTAAGCTTGATCCGATCCATGTTCCTCAAATTGAGGATATTTACATTGACGTCATCCACAAGGTGGAACTCAGAAGAAAGGATCATTCTCGCTTAGCATTGGCAGAAATTTATCCAATACGGAGTGGCCATTGAAGGAGCAGAACAAATATCTTCAAGAAATAAAAGAAGAGAAAAGGCTATTGAGGAGTAGAACAAATATCTGCTTCAAGCCTTACAGGAAGATGGGTAGTGCACCTCCCACGACTGCCGCCCGAGACTTCTGAGCTTCTCAGCACATGAGAAAATCAATGAATATTCAAA
Organism: Taxus chinensis; assembly: GCA_019776745.2. Classification (NCBI taxonomy): domain Eukaryota; kingdom Viridiplantae; phylum Streptophyta; class Pinopsida; order Cupressales; family Taxaceae; genus Taxus; species Taxus chinensis. Next base: position 96,128,885 of record CM034148.1, on the reverse strand, counting down.
GATCGGCGAGCAGGGTATGGCCGTTTCTGCTTGGAGGAGCCAGATCCTCAAGGACAGTGAAAGAGTGATCGCCGAGTATGTCAATTCATATCTAAACATCAGAAAGGCAAAACAAGGAACTCCAAGCATTAGCAGGTCCCATATTAGAAGAGCTAGAACATGCTAGACTCCAACATGGAGACCTTTCAACAACTGTTCGATTGTTCAGTTGAAGATCTGGTCAAGTTCGGTGTCTTCGGCCATCCAAGGGCCCTCAACAAAACCATGTCCACTTTGTACTACCAGGTGGATCAGCTTGAATTTATTCTGGAAAAAATTGACAAGGTAAAGGAAGCATCCCTGGATGCAATGCACCAAATGGAGTGAATTGTTCTCAACATGTCTCCAGGGTTGCTCACTCCTTCCTTTATCCTAAGGTCAGCTGATGAAACCATCCGGATCTTCAAGGAGATCGCTTCTCAAGGAACAGGGCCAGAGGTCACATTTGATACTGAATCTATCAACAACCTGTTGGCCTGTAGGGACTTCATCGGGTTCCTCATTGAGGCGGAAAAAGATTATTCCAAACTCCCAGAGAAGCTCATAGATGAGCAGGAGACTTGTGAGGCAATCAGTGAACTGCACAAGGATCCTTCTCAAGATCAATTTGGGCCAATGATTAACAAGTTTTTGGAATACCGCGCTCAGTTCCATATCTCATCACCTGAGCAGCATCAAAAGCAGGCAACCCCCTTTCGGCCGCAGGATGACGATGACGAGTAGCTGCTTTTTCTTCTTCTTCTTCTTCTTCTTCTTCTTCTTCTCTCTATTCTCTGACTTTCTTGTTGAAATGTCTAAAGTGTGTTGGCACAAATGATGACATCATCCATGTTGCATCATGGGATGATGTCATCCATCAAGTTGTCAAAAGTCAACATGACTTTTAGATATTTTGTAAATATCTTTGTAAATAGGTGGTTGGCTCATTTTTTCCTTCTTTCCTTCTCCTCTCTTCTATAAATACTGGAATACTTGTTGTATTCGTCGTGAACATTTTTTAGATGAAAATAGAAGTGAGGAGAGAAAGACTTTGAGCTTTCTTGTAACAGAAGAAAACAGTAATACAAATATTAAGACTTTGTGATCAATAGCTGTGTTATGCATTAGATCTTCCTTACGTTAGATCTGTATCTGTTTAATCTGTTGGATTCATATCTACTTTTCTGTCATTTGCTCATCAGTATTGCTTTGTTTATTTATGCAAGTAGGTTTGGCTCTGTTTACTACCAACCCAAAAACATAAATCTTCTGACCTTTATGCTTTGGAATTCATTTCTTTTCTTCCTTCGGATTTGTTCTTTCTCTTTTCCCTCTTTCATTCCTTTCTTTTCGCAGCCTGAAACACTCTACTGGGATGAGATCCCAAACCCCCGAAGGTAGAATCTGTGAGACTTGCATAGATTCCTGCTGGTAGAATAGCAATAAACCAGTTTCGCTTTGCTGACTCAAAGAGGGGCTAAGCCCTGCAAACTGTTGGCTCGTCTATCCATAGATCTATCCAGGCGATAGATTTTTGCGCCAACAGATTTTGGTGACTCTACTGGGGATCGAATAGATCTGTCAGATCTATGATGGTAGTAAGATAAAAAATCAGAAAAAATCAGAAGATTGCTGCCTTTTTGCAAATATGAACTTTTTGTTAAAAATCCAAAAATTTGCAAAAGTGCTCAAACTGAAAAATTTTCTTCTGAGAGTGTCATAGATCTGGTCCAGTTAAATATCTTTAGTTCGCTGAGTTTTTACAAAAAATCATTATTTTGCCGTAAATCTGAGTTTTGACTGTTTGCAAAAAGTTTGAAACCCTCTGAAAAAAGTTAAAATCAGATCCGAAAATCAGCTTACTAATCTTCCCTGCCATCTTATCCTCGTTGTAATTTGTCGTTTAACCGCAATCAGTTTTCTGAAGAGGATAGTTTTAAATATTTAGAAAAGTATTTGCTGCTGGTTTTTGTCAGAAAAACCAGAAAATAAGCAAGTACAACCAAAAAGAAAGTTTGAATCTGTGCCATAACATTACAGATCTGGAAGTTACACTGGTGAGTGAACCTTTTACGCGCAGCAGGCGAGCCCGTGGAGAAGCTGATCCTACTTTCAATCTGCTTCAAAGGCACAATTTCAGCGTGACATCGGCGCGTTTTTCAGCACTAAGCTCGGCTAGCCGGTCATCCAGGAGTGTCTCACCTTCACGAAGAAAAAGTCTTTTGCAGGGGACATCCACATCCCTTTGTAGTGCCTTGCTACTCAGCAGAACCACACTTCCAGCTCGTGTTCTCTTTCCAGCTTTTCAGATGGCGGTTCCATGGGGAAACTCGATGGGTCCTTTGGCTTTACCACATCCAGTTCACGCACTCCCTCATGGAAATCGAAATAATTTTCCTAAATTCGATGGGAGTGGAAATCAAAGCATGGATTCCCACATATCTGCATTCATCATGTCATGCAGTATTTTGGATGTGACCCATGAAGATGTGTCGGTTCGCCTCTTTCTGGAAACCCTACAAGGACCTGCAGCCGAATGGTTTTAGCATTTGCCGGTCGGGTCTATTACCAGCTGGACCACCTTACGGGATGCTTTCGAAGACAGATATAAGCCTTCAGAGGATGCATTTGCATTAATATCACGGATCACTCACCTGAAGAAGGAGGCGAATGAGACCATGCGTGATTTTGTCGCCCGGTTCAATGCACTAATCAACCGTGTCCTTGTTGCCATGCTTCCAATGCCGGAAAATCAAAAGTGTTTCTTCGTAAACGCTATGAGCTCGAAAGTTAGTTTCTTGCTCCTTCAGGAATGAGTTGCCACCTTGGTTCTCTCCCAAGCCGCTACCATTCGCATAGATGATAATCTGATAATATCCGGCGAATTAAAAAAGGAATCAGCCAAGCCTAAATCTTTGAGCCCTTCGCCCACCACTTCGTCTGATCCAGCATTCCAAAAGATGGCGAACGATTTGCTTGCATTGAAGAAGCAGTTGGCCCAGGCCTCTCCCAGTTCCTCATACTGGGATATTCCGCGGAGGAATTTCGTTCCTAACAATGTTTCACAAAGACCGCGCTTACCTACAGCTACTCCGCGGTTGGCACTTGAGGCCCCTCCGGTCAACGCTCTGGCTGAAATTGAAGAAGAAGAGCAGTATTATGAAGAACCTTCATCTTAAGGTGAAGATGATCAAGATGTTGGTGAACCGACTGGCGACTCTACTATTGGGTATATGGAATTTGATGAAGAAGAATCTGATGAAGAAGAGGTTACCCAGGGATATGCAAGTGGACAGTCATATGTTGTTTTTACTCGCTCATAAGGAAAAGAAGTGGAAGTTGCTGCCCATGTCCAGCAGGAGAAGGCCATGTCAAACGTGCCTCTGATCATTGCTAAAAGAGGTAATCCTCTTCCTTCTCAACTCCCTGGCAAATCTTTTACAAGGAAATCTTTTCCCCCTATCTCTCCTCCAAATCAATCCTCTCACATTCCTACTAAGACCACCAATCCTATCCCATCATCGCGAGGTGAGGGACTCATTCCTTTACCGACGCAACCCTTGGCCACATTTGATATCATAGATCACGCAAAGAAGACCAAGATCCAAATGTCTGAAGCTGAGTATCTTCAGTCAAACCCCGAACAGCTTGTAAGATTGACTAAGTATATCCAAAGTCAAGCTGTTATATCTAATCAGGTTTCCCCAAAAGGAATCCTATCCATTTCCCCTGAATCTCATATAAATGTTGCTTCAACATCCATGTCAGGTAAGATAGAGCCTTTCTATCTCTCCCTCCTAATCAATGGTCACAAGCTGAGTAATTGCATAATTGATTCCGGGGCTTCTGATAACGTCATGTCGGCAAAAGTCACCCATGCTTTGGGCCTCACTCTTACCAAGCCTTTCGGCAGGTGTTATTCCTTAGAAACTAAGCAAGTTCCGTTGGTTGGCCAAATCAAGGACGCGCAATTTACATTTGCGGATTTCCTGGATAAAAGAGTAAAAATGACAGTCCTCGTTGCTGACATTCCGGCAACATATGGAATATTGCTGGGAAGAATTTTTTGCAGTGAAGTTGGTGGAGAAATTCATATGGACTGGTCCAAAGCTAGAATTCCAGTCAAAGGCATAATGCAGACTTTGGAGCCTGAATCACAAAAGAAATACTTGGTTACCAGCTCTGAAGACCCCAAAGCTCAAATCCTTTTTGAATCATCAGGGATGGGGAATTACTTCTTATCTACTGAGACGGATAAAATAGGGGTTGTTCTCGTTCAGGAAGGAGATCTTAATAAAATCTGGACATTACAATTCGATGGGAGCTGTGCAACTAGTGGATGTGGCGCTGGGGCTGTGCTGATATCTCCCGAAGAGGAGGTAATTCCTCTCTCTTTCAAATTGCAGTTTTTCAACACTAACAATACTGCTGAGTATGAATCTCTGTTACTCGGTATGCAAGCCGCAAAGGAAAGAGGAATTAAAAATCTAAAAGTATAAGGTGATGCTGAGCTAGTTGTAAATCAGGTTAAAAGGATTTACCAAGTGAAAAATGAGAGGCTCAGGCACTACCATAACGCAGTATGGGACAGCATTGAAGAATTTGATGCCTTTTCAATAGGGGCAATTCCAAGAGCTCAAAATGACATGGCCGATTCATTGGCCGTTTCAGCATCTCTCATGCTCCCACACCCAGGTTTGAAAACAAACAAATACACCATTGAGGTGGTTTTCCGCCCGAGCGTGCCAGACAACTCTCAGCATTGGCAAGTATTCAACGATGATAATCAACTCATTGCCTTTATGGAAAAATCAAAAAATTTTGACGAGTTGTATTTCGAAGGATCCACCTCTACATGCCGTGAATCAATCAACGGTCAAAACCATGAAGCAAAGGAGAACGACGGCATATGTCAGCTCAAAGGAAATAAAATTCCAAAGGGCCTGGTTTCTCTGGAGCGCTTGTTTGACAGGCATGACTATTTTTTGAAAAAGAAGAAGCGGGACGATCCTAGCTCATCCCCAGAAACTGAACCGGTCAATATAGGTTCGATAGAGCACCCGCAATTCGTGAACATTGGAAAATGTTGCACGCCTGAGGAGAAGCGAAATTTTTTCAAGTTGCTAAAAAAGTATATGGATGTATTGGCATGGTCCTATGCCGATTTAAAGTCCTTCAAGCCAAAGGACGTTCAACGTGATATTCCATTGAAAGACGATGTCAAAGCCTTCTGCCAGAAGCAGAGGCACTATAATCCGAAGATTTCGGGCACCATCCAGGCAGAAATTTAGAAGATGCTGGACGCAAGAATCATCTTCACTATCCATCACAGCACTTGGGTAGAAAATATTATGTCGGTGCGCAAGAAAAATGGCAAAATACGCATATGCGTAGACTTTCGAAATTTGAATCAAGCTTCTCTGAAGGACAACTACCCTCTTTTGATAATGGATCAGGTTCTACAGGCAGTAACTGGATCAGAGATGCTGTCCATGCTTGATGTTTTTTCAGGTTACAATCAGATTGAAGTTTCACCTGAAGATCAGTTTAAAATAGCATTCACTACTCCTTGGGGTACATTTGCCTACAGCAGGATGCCTTTTGGCCTAACTAATGCTGGTGCCACTTTTCAGCGGGCCATGGACTTTGCATTCAAAGGTATGATGGGAAAAGTCATTGTGGTTTATCTAGATGACCTGACTGTGTTCTCTAAACAATGAAGTGATCACTGTGATCACTTGGAGCAAGTGTTGGCCAGGTGCCGAGAACATGGGATTTCCCTAAACCCAAAAAAGTCTGTTTTTGGATTCACAGAAGGGAAGTTGCTAGGCCATGTGGTCAGCAAAGAAGGAACAAAGATAGATACTGAAAGAGTTAAGGCTATTCAAAGCCTTACTCTACCTACAAGCAAGACTGGTGTTCATTATTTCTTCGGAAAGGTGAACTTTCTTAGGCGTTTTATTCTTGACTTTGCTGAAAAGACCCGTCACATATTGAACATGATGAAAGGATCACCAACTTTCAGATAGAGTGAAGAAGGGAAAAGGTCATTTGAAGAAATAAAAGCTTCTGTTGCTCATGCACCAGTCCTGGTATGTCCCGATTTCTCCAAGGACTTCATCATGTATAGTTATGCATCTGAGCATACTGTGTCTGCAATCTTAATGCAAAAGAATTCAGAAGACATTGAATCCTCGATTGCATTCATGAGTTCTCCCCTCAAGCTTCACGAACTAAAGATGAATCAATTGGAAAAGTACTTCTTTGTCGTTGTCAAAGCAGTGAAGAATTTCAGGTATTACATTCTAAACTCGCATACGGTGGTGCTGGTCCCTGACACGGTGGTGAAATCAATTCTAACTCAGCAGGAGTTAGGAAGTTTGCGGGGAAATTGGATCGCAAAGGTCCAGGAGTATGACCTGGATATTAAACCAACCAAGCTGGTAAGGGGCAAGGGCCTGTGTCAGCTAATGGCTGAAAACAAAGATTCAGAAGACCCTGATGACAGGGGTGACTACACCGACGAAACACAGGACCGGCAAGAAGAGCCTGATTCTCTGCCTCTGGTTCTATTTGTTGCAACTAGTGATGAATGGTACTCCGACATCGCTTTCTTCCTTACCTATGGAAAATTCCCGATGCACCTAACTGCAAAGGAAAAGCGCACTATAAAGCTCAGAGTGGCTAAATATGTCATCTAGGATGATGGCTTATATAAGCGCGGGATAGATGACATCTTCCTGCGATGTTTCGACAAGCCCCAGCAAGTAAAACTACTGGAAAGTTTTCACAATTCAGCCTATGGAGGCCATTTTTCTTCCCCCGTGACAACACACAAGATCATTCAGGCCAGGTACTATTGGCCGATGCTCTTTCAAGATACAGCCACCTGGGTGGCAAAGTGTGAACCCTGTCAGCAATTCGTCGGCAAGCCCAAGCTGGCTGCCCTTCCCCTAAGGCCGGTCATTATCAATGAACCATTCAGGCAATGGGGAATTTATTTTATTGGCGCACTCAATCCTCAATCGAGTGCCGGACATAGCTATGTTCTTACAGCAACGGATTACTTCACCAAGTGGGTGGAAGCCATACCTGTCAAGCATGCCACTTCTGAGGTGGTTTGCAGTTTCATTAAAGAAAATATCATTGTCAGGTTTGGCGTTCCAAACAAAATCATTGCTGATAATGCTTCTAACTTCTCCTCACGAGAAGTTATTAGTTTTTGCTATGAATATGGGATAACTTTAGCACATGCCTCAGATTATTACCCTCAGGGAAATGGTCAAGTGGAATCCAGCAATAAGAACTTGGTGACCATCATACGAAAACTGGTGGAATCAAATCAGCGGATGTGGCACAAGTCCTTATACGACGCTTTGTGAGCGGATCGTATTACTCCCAAGAAATCTCTCGGCATGTCACCTTTTCAAGTGTTATATGGCACTGATGCCGAGCTTCCCATTTCTGCGGAACTTCCTGCTCTGCACTTGGCACGAGCCATAGAAGATGAAAATTTCCATAATTCTCTAGAAAAGAGAATCATGTATTTGGCAGAACTTGAAGAAAAGAGGGTAAGAGTGGTCGACAGAATCACTGAACATCAAAATCAAGTTAAGAGGCTTTTTGATAAGAAGGCCAAGAAGAGAGATTTTCAAATGGGAGATCTCGTCCTTTTTTGGGACAAGCGAAGAGAGCCAAAGGGCATGCACGGAAAGTTTGATTCCCTGTGGAGAGGACCCTTCAAAATCAAACAGCTCAATGGAGAGAATAGTTTCTATCTCTTGTATCTGGATGGAACTGAGCTCCCGCTTCCCTATAGCGGGCAGCATCTGAAGATCTTCAGGAAGTAGAGCTTGCTCTCTTCTTTGTACAGTTTAATTTTTGTTGTGTGTTTGCTTTCGGTTTGTTGTGTGTTTCCTTTGTTCTCCCTCCGGTCCCCCTTGTTTTTGACTCTGTTACCCAATGGATAGGCACAAGTGATCTGGGATTCTCTACCCCTGATTTTACTCAGGGATAGTCCCCAGAAAGAGCCAGCTGTTATCCCGTAAAATTGACAAGGGCAATTTTACCGATGACCATACCGAAAATTTTGTTCTGATCCCTCGTTAGGGATCCCTTGTGTTCGAAATGTTGTAAAATCCCTTCCTGGGAAATCTAGTTTTTGAACTTAGTCTTTTTGAGCCTTTTTTGGCTGGGCGCATGAAATTGCTTTGCAACACTAACTTTTGATGCGCCCCCTTAAAAGCCTTTGGTGCAAGGTTTTCAATGTCAACACAACTTTTCATGCGCCAAAGAATGTTGAACCTTCCCTGCGTGCGCCAAGGTGCATGCACTTGTGTTGGTACAAATTTTGTTACGCCACTCTTTGGTGTGCCGAAGGGCACACATAATATTAGTGCAACAAAAAGTTTTGGTGCGCCAAAGGGCTCACATAACTTCATGTCTACAATGCTTTTGGTGCACCAAAGGCGTGCTTTGTCTCCTGTTGTCAAATACTTTCGTGTGCCAAAGGGCGTACGCTTTCTCCTATCGACAGCAACTCTCATGCGCCTTTTAAAAAAGTGGGTGGTGCATTTATGACCAGCTTGCCTATATATATATGTGTTTTGCGCGCCCAAATGTCATTTTCACTTTTCACTGAGCATGTGTTTTTTCTGAGCCTGTCAGCCCCTGCCTCATCATTTTCATCACCTTGTGGACCCGTTCCCGAGCTTTTGCTATTTATCTAGGTATGTGGTGTCTTTCTCTCTCGTGCATTTTGTGTTTTCAGTTCTTGGTGTGTTCTTGGTCTGGTTTTAGCTTGCTAGTTGGTTTTGAACTATAAATGTGTTAGCCTAGCCTCCTCTGTTTGCTGTCTGCCCCCCCATGCTATCCTTCCTCTTTCCAAATCTGCTGGAGAAGGACGTTTTCTTGAAATAGTGGTTGTGGCCCTCCTGATCTAGATCATTTTATCTACCCCACTGAGCCTTTCAAATAGGAACGAAGGAGTAGAAGGAACCTACATCACGTAAAACCCCCTTTGAGAGTTTAGTTCTCTATTTTCCTCCTTGGCGCATCTGTCACCCCTGTAACATCATGAACATTTGCATCCCTTTGGCGCATCTGACCGCCTTGTAATCTGCAACATCCCTGCGCCAGAGGCGCACCCAGCCTGCTTGTTGCATCATTAACCTTTACGCCCTTTGGCGAGCCTCTTTCACATGCTACAAGTGTCAAATCTCACACCCCTTTGGCACGCCATCCTTTTGTGCTGCATCACGTTTCCATGTGCCCATGACGCACCTAGCTTCCATGCAACACAAGCTTTATCTGCGAAGTATGAAGCTTTAAAGGCGCAGGCGCATCCCCGATTGCAATAACATTATGTTGTGTAAACTCTTCGTGCACCGCGCCATATCCATTTGGCACACCAAATCCCAATGCAACATGAAAATTCCATGCGCCCTTTATAAAATGCAATCTGCAACATCCATGTGCCATGCGCCTTATCTATTTGGCCTGCAAGTTGCAATTTTCATGCGCCCTGCGCCCTGAGCCTTAAAATCTCTAACTCTTTCTTCTGCGGACATTCCAATGGAAGATCAAATGGCTAATTCAACCTTTTTGGATTGGATCTCGCTTCTTCTTCATGTAGATCAGCAATAGAGTTTGAAAGAACATATGTCTACATCCAGCAAGAGACCCACCAAACCAAGAGGAAAGGCTAAGCTTACAGAGGAAGAGATGAAGTACAAATATCAAAGGGTCAGGATGCCTGAATCACAGGCTGAATGCAGTATGGATGTCAGAGACTCGGAATTGGGTCACATTGACATGGAGGAATTCTGGGCTAGAACTCAGAAAGTTACAAGGACTCCGTGGATGGACAAATTGATAGGCAGTGCCCTACACTTCACCGGAGGAATCCCCGTCAGCACAGTCAACAGTGCATTTATGATGGTGATGGCCTAGTCTTATAACAAAGACATCAGATGTGTCGAAAACAGTAAGGGCGAGGTAGCCATTAACCTCACTGCCCGTCATTTTGAGATGATACTTGGCATCCCTCACCACCGGCACTTCGTGGCCATCAGTCAAGCAGAGTGTATCAAGGCCTGGGAAAATAATGAAGACCAATGCATGCAACTAATGAACGAAGTCTACTTGAAGAACAAGAAGGTGGTAACCCGGTGGCCCCAAATCATCCACCGCAGTGACTTCTCAGAAGAGCTCAGCGATACCATTACCTTCCTGAGAATGGTCTTCGGGATCTCTGATGCCCATTACTTCCATAAATGGATGCTACGCTAATTGGAAACAATGAATAAGAATGTTCCTGAGCAACGCTTTTGTTGGGGGGAAATCATAAGCAACACCATTTCCGAGTAGCTACAACAGTTCAACACAACGGGAGTATTCCATATGAACTCCTACGTGGTCTATGCTGCAGCATCAGAGAGAGATTATCCAAGCCTAGCACGAAGTGGAGTTTGGCCTCAGGTCAAAATATATGAGTATTATCCAGAGTTGAAGCTGGAGAATAGCATCGCCCAATTCGCCAAAATCAACGATGCATTCTTTTATCACATCATCTACCTATTGAGGCCAAATCTGACTCATGGTCATACGACCAAAAACATAGTGGCAGCCATGGAGAAATGGGGAGCCCTGTTCACCCAATTTCCTACATTCACCTATCTAAGGGCTGCCAACTTTTTGGGAGAGCCAACCAGGCTACCAAGGTATGCTGGGCCTAAGCTGATTATGCTGGAGCTGTCAAGGCAGCTAATCACATACCATCAAAAATGCCTGAAAAGGAAGAAGGGTGGAACTCCTTTCCCCCTTACAGTGGGCCGATATACATGTTCTACCCATCACAAGGCAAAGGAAATGTTTGCAGAGTTGGAGTTACTTAATTTGAAGCATGATTTCCCATTCAGCTCTACCTTCGACCCAAGGAGCTGCCTACCAAGAGCAAAGCTTGATCCAATCCATGTTCCTCAGATCGAGGATATTTATATTGACATCCTCCATGAGGTAGAGCTCAGAAGAAAGGATCATTCTTGCCTAGCATTGGCAGAAATTATCCAGTATGGGGTAGCCATTGTCCCCAAAGGCTACCAAGCGACAGAAGATGGGTAGTGCGCCTCCCACAATTGCCGCCAAAACTTCTGAGCTTCTCAGCCAGGAGAAAATCAATGAATATGCAAAGATTGGCGAGCAAGGTATGGCCGTTTCTACTTGGAGGAGCCAGATCCTCAAGGACAGTGAAAGAGTGATCGCCGAGTTTGTCAATTTGTATCTAAGCATCGGAAAGGTGAACAAAGAGCTCCAAACATTAGCAGGGCCCATATCAGAAGAGTTGGATCATGCTATACTCCAACACGAGACCTTTCAACAGATGTTCAACTGTTCAGTTGAAGATCTGGTCAAGTTCAGTGTCTTCGGCCATCCAAGGGCCCTCAACAAAACCATGTCCACTTTGGACTACCGGGTGGATCAGCTTGAATTTATTCTGGAAAAAATTGACAAGGTAAAGGAAGCAGCCCTGGATGCAATGCACCAAATGGAGCGAATTATTCTCAACATGTCTCCAGGGTTGCTCACTCCTTCCTTTATCCTAAGGTCAGCTGATGAAACCATCCGGATCTTCAAGGATATCGCTTCTCAAGGAACAGGGCCAGAGGTCACATTTGACACTGAATCTATCAACAACTTGCTGGCCTGTAGGGACTTCATCAGGTTCCTCATTGAGGCGGAAAAAGATTATTCCAAACTCCCAGAGAAGCTTATAGATGAGCGGGAGACTTGTGAGGCAATCATTGAACTGCACAAGGATCCTTCTCAGGATCAATTTGGGCCAATGATTAACAAGTTTTTGGAATACCGTGCTCAGTTCCATATCTCATCACCTGAGCAGCATCAAAAGCAGGCAACCCCCTTTCGGCCGCAGGATGACGATGACGAGTAGCTGCTTTTTCTTCTTCTTCTTCTTCTTCTTCTCTCTATTCTCTGACTTTCTTGTTGAAATGTCTAAAGTGTGTTGGCACAAATGATGACATCATCCATGTTGCATCATGGGATGATGTCATCCATCAAGTTGTCAAAAGTCAACATGACTTTTAGATATTTTGTAAATATCTTTGTAAATAGGTGGTTGGCTCCTTTTTGCCTTCTTTCCTTCTCCTCTCTTCTATAAATACTGGAATACTTGTTGTATTCGTGGTGAACATTTTTTAGATGAAAATAGAAGTGAGGAGAGAAAGACTTTGAGATTTCTTTTAATAGAAGAAAACAGTAATACAAATATTAAGACTTTGTGCTCAATAGCTGTGTTATGCATTAGATCTTCCTTACGTTAGATCTGTATGTGTTTAATCTGTTGGATTCATATCTACTTTTCTATCATTCGGTCATCAGTATTGCTTTGTTTATTTATGCAAGTAGGTTTGGCTCTGTTTATTACCAACCCAAAAACATAAATCTTCTGACCTTTCTGCTTTGGAATTCATTTCTTTTCTTCCTTCGGATCTGTTCTTTCTCTTTTCCCTCTTTCATTCCTTTCTTTTCACAGCCTGAAACACTCTACTGGGATGAGATCCCAAACCCCCGAAGGTAGAATCTGTGAGACTTGCATAGATTCCTACTGGTAGAATAGCAATAAACCAATTTCGCTTTGCTGACTCAAAGAGGGGCTAAGCCCTGCACACTATTGGCTCGTCTATCCATAGATCTGTCCAGGCGACAGATTTTCGCGCCAACAAGATGGTATCAATGTCAGCAAAAAACTCCTCTATAGGTGATGAAGGGTGTTATTCTATTGGTGAAGGAATAGTGATGGTTGGTTCAGATGTGGAAGGAGGGTTTTGGGCTAGGATTTCCTCTATGGAAGGGATGTGAGGTAATTGAGATGTGGCAGGTACCTCGTTAAAGATTGTGTGAACCTCGTGGGAATGGGTATCGTGAGTGGATGTCTCACCAGTTTGATTGGATGAAGGGGCATGATTAAGAAATAGTTTTTTTAAGATTTGTATATTTTTGTTAGGGGTGGCGTTAGGATTATCCACAGTCAACTCACCTTTCTCGAGCATTTCTTTTACAATATTCTTAAAATTGATACAGTTGGCATCATTACAACCCTTCACTCAGTGATAGTTACAGAAATCTTGTTCCTTATACCACACGGGCATGGGGCGAGAAGGGTTAAAACCAGTGTGTGGTTATACGGGTGGAAGGGTGATGGTACCAGCTTTGATCAGATTTTCTAAAATAGAAGACTAAGGTTCCCCAATTGGGGTATATTTTTTCTACTATTGTCTGAATCAAAAAGCCTATATGGGTGATAAATTAGATGAGGGTATGGCTTGATTAGATGGATGAGTTGGGCCGGCCTTAAGTACCACTGCATTAGTGGTACGTTTAGATTTTGAATATTTTCTTGGTAGTTTGGAAGAAGAAGAGATTTCAGTCAACTTGAATGTCGAATTCTTATTTCGTAATTGGATTTTCTTCTCTTCAATAGCTCAAATTTCTAACTTTCGTGTCATAGTAAATACCTCATCAAATGTTTTGAAAGTATGGACCTGTAAGGGTGGGGAGATATGTTTGGCACAAGCTCGTGTGAAGATCTCGATGAGTTCATTTTTTGGAAGTTGAAAAGTAATTTTATTGATCAGGCTGTGCCAACGAGGGACAAAATCTGCAATAGATTCATCCTCATACTGATGTGTGTAATATAGATCGGTCATGGTAACTTTCTTGGTGATGTTGATAGAAAAATGATCCAAGAAAGCTTGGGATACCTAATTGAATGAAAATATGGAGTGTTTGGGTAACCCACTATACCAATCTAATGCTAGTCCAGTGAGGGACATGGGAAATTTTTTCAAAAGTAAGGCATCATCATTAACAATCAAATAACATCCATGTTTAAACGAGCAAAAATGTTGTTTTGGGTCTTCCTTACTATTGAAATGGTTGAATTTAGGCATTTCCTAATGCACAAGGTATGAATGGATGGGAATGGATGGGTGAATAGGCTCATTGTACATCTCATCGTAAGTGAGAGTGTTGCAGGAGCTGAAAATCGATGCCTCCGGTGTTTACATCTTATCCATCATCAATCTAATTAGGTCATTGATGGGTTGTGATGATTGAATGCCCTATAGTGTGAGGAGGTTGGTTTTGGATGTATAATGGGTGTGACATTCTAGTGTATGGTGCTACCATGTGAGGTGGTAAAGAATAAGGCAATGCAATAAGGGGTACGTACCCAGAATGAACAATAGATGAGAAAGGCCATTTTTGGTTGTATGTATATGGGGGAGGAAGGGTCATGGTAACCCTAGTGGCAATAGGGGCTAGTGATTGTGGAATGGAAAGAACTACATTTTGAAATGGGGTAGGGGTCACCGACACTAGAGGTGGGATCATAGCTACGGGTATGTATGAGACATTAGGGACAGATGAGGTCACATTTGGGGTAGTAACCAAGGGTATGGTGGATGTAATGGGTGCTACAAGGGTAACAGACATGGCAGTCATAGTGGGTATAGGACCTATTTGGGAAATGATTGGGGGTAAATCAAAAGTGAGTAGCACGGAGCCAAATGGGGCTGAGGTGGAAGTGGGTGTGAGTGTCAGGGGGATATATACGGGCATGTCATATATCAACTAACCTGAGGCATCTCGAGTGGACGAATGGGAGAGGTAAAATTGAAAGGCAGTAGGGTTCTGATCAAGGAGTTGTGTGGACTCCTCATCTCCAGTAGTGATATTGGTAAGATGGATGGGATCCATGGCTGGTGATAGAATAGAGGGTGGTGAAGGACTAGGGGGGAGTGGTTGGTGACTGGCGTCAAACAGGAGGGTGTTCGCTTGTCTTCAGGGTAGTACCATGTGAACCAGTATTGATCAAGTGATGCCACTTCTCTGTAAATAATATAGAGAATAGTAGGAATAGGTGAATTTGCTGATACAAAAATGGATGAAGTACCAAATGGTGAGTGGAATGTGAAATAGGCTAACTGATGCCAGTTAGGGAAAACTGACATTGGTAAGGGGTAATTGCTGCCAGTTACTATGGAAAATAGGAAGTGAGTAATCAGTGAGATAGAAGGCAAAATTTGACAAGTATGCCAAATCTGGGGATGTGTAAAACGTTAATGGAAAAAATGACAGTGACAGAGACTATGGAAAGTGAAAGAAAGTGAAGTGAAATTGTCCTTTTGAATAGATTAGAAAAAGGACCTCGAACCAATGGCGGTTGAGTTTAACCGATGGTGGTCAGAGTTAACCAATGATGGTCACTGTGAAATTGATATAGTGATGAGAAAAAGTGGTTGTGAATTAGAATTTGATGTGGAATCAAACCCAGAAATCTGATAATGATGTAGATGTGGTCCAGACACACTCAGACGAAGTTATAATACTCAGACTATGATTGGGAATGTGCAAGGAAAGACAAAAAATAATGATCGAAAGCTCTCACCTCAAAACGTAAATCAAATAAAACACTAAGAAAGAACATTCCTAGAGTTCTTATTCTATTACGTTTGTTTATCTTATGTTATTTAGGGATTGACACATGAATTGTGAAATAGAGTTTTTGGTGAGGATTGCTTCCTACAAAGAAGGAGATCTAAATGGTGAGGTTTCAGGTTTGTTATGGTGGGGGTGGGCTATGCTCTGAAGTATGATTCAATAGAGAAGCAAGCTAGGTTCCCATTGTGTCGTGATTGTGTGATCACCTACAACTTCTTCCAGGTAAGATGTTGTTTAAGAATGTATATATTTGAATTTTTGTGTGGTTTGGTAAGACTCAGAGAAAGAGAAAAGGATAGAAGTGATTTTCTATGATCCATTTGTCAACCGTCAGCTAGTAATGACTTCCAGCGTATAGGTTTCCCTCAATTAATGTGAGCTAATGCAGAAAATAAGAATGACATGTAATTTTTTTAAACTAAAATAAAAAATATGAAATTAGATGATACAATAAGATGAATGGGAGGAGGGACTATCTTTCACTAAAATGTAGAAAACATGAAGAAATGATTCTTTTTAAATACACCAAAAGAAACATTTCCTTTAGAGAAAATAGAAAGAAGGAGTGGTTTACCAGGGAAGAGAATTAGTGTGTACGCTTTTATAAGGGAAATAAACACACAATGTTTTCCTAGGAATGAATGAAATGCAAGGAACACCAGATGGGTTTGTCATCACCCCTCCGGAACTATGATAATTCTTCACTGGGAAATCCTCGTCCTATGATTATTAACTAACGCACAGCTTTCAGTTTGGTGGATGTAATCTGGAAACAAAAAAACAAACATAACACAAGAATACCATAGACTATGATAAGAAGGAATGATGATAAATCTGAAATATCAGAGTAAATTATAATATTAACATGAAATTGTTATAATCTCACCCATGAGGTACTTCAAGTGTTACTGACTTCACTTTCCTTCCACCAATACTATGGGAGAAACTTCACAATTACACCTCTTAATGTCTTCTTTAACACACCTTCAAAATGATGGATTCTTTTACACACTTACTCATACAATATTTCTCACTACTTCCTTCTATGCTAAATGAGGGGGGGTGGCCTCTTTATTTATATAATTTCTAGGATTATCCATCTTACCTCTAAGATAGGATAAGAAATCCACTCTGATGAATCATATTCCATACCTTAACTCTTATCTGTACATGTAAGCTTATCTTTTAAGATAAGATAAACCTTATCATTTCACATGGGTTCCACATTTTTTGACTTTTTACAAATAAAATACACAAAATATTTATGACCTCACTCCTTATCCTTATTACCAATATAATATTTCTAATTCCTAATCATGTAGACCCTACTTCTCTACTTACCCCAACTTTGACATTTTAACATTACCAGACCACTTACGACAAATATTTACTTTTTACCACAACATTCTTATTGTACTTTTGACTATTACCATAATATACATTATTGGTGGCATCGTACTGGCAGTGCCGTTATCTTCTATCGGATGCTACTACTATTTATACTTAACAACATCCTATTCCTAATACATACATTAATGAAATAGAAATTACAGAGGAAAATTTTAGTGTCGACATCTTCCCCCTTCCTAGCTTCTACTTCATCATCGGAGTAGACTATTCTAGTGCTTGGAAAATATTCAACTTGTCATGGTTGAACCATTTCTTAATGGGAGTTCCATCCAATTCCTCCAGTCGGTACGTACCATTTTCATGCACAGCTGCTATTTTGTAGGGCCCCATCCATTTTGGAAGAATTTTTCTGTCTTATTTTTTTGTATCTAGAATCATATACTAGAACCAAGTTATTCACATGAAATGGAGACCAACAGATCTTTTGATAAAAGTATTACTTCTGATTCATTTTCTTCTTATAGCTTGTATCCTTTACTATTTCCCTCATTTCCTCTAGCAAATGAAGATGTACCAACCTTTCTTTTACTGAATCACTTTCATCCATCCTTTCATTTTTCATAACTCTCACAGTGGGAATATCAAACTCAATAGGAAGAATTGGATCAATGCCATAGGCCAACTAAAATGGGGAGTATCTTGTTGCTGACTTTGATGTTGCCCTATATGCCCACAATGTTGCATGAATCCTTTTATCCCACTTATGTACCTGCAAGACTACATCTTTTGCTAGAATTTGACACAACACAAAAAAAAATTCGTTCCACCTGTCCATTTGTGTTTGGCTTGTATGTTGTTTCCTTCCTGTGCTTAATAGAAAATTTATTGACTAGGGGCTTCTACTACCTCATTAATGAAGTGGCCCTCCTTGATCTGTTACAATTTCTAATGGGTAACAAAATCTGCTGACAATGCGTTCATATATGAACCTTGCTACTTCATCCATAGAAGTTGTTTTCAATGGCCTAGCTTCAACCCACTTAGTTAAATAATCTGTGGAAACTACGAATATACTTATTTTGGCATGGGGTAGTTGGAAGTGGACCTACAATATCTATTCCCCACTTTTCAAAGGGACCAAGTGGAAGAATAGGGAATAATGGAGCTAATGAAGTCTTACGGTTACCATGTGTTTGACAAATATCACATGTCTTTACAATAATTATAACAATCTCTAAAAAGAGTGGGCCAGTGATAACCTGCATCCAAGATCCTTCTTGTTGTAAGTTGTCCAGAGAAGTTTCCTCCACATGTACCATTGTGGAGTTCTTCTATCAGCTCCTTCCCTTGATCATGTCCAACTACCCTCTTGTACTGTCCATCAGGTCCTATTCAAAATAATACTCCATGTAGAATAGAATATGGACGATTGGCTTGAGTAATCTTCCTCTTAGTCTTTGCATTGGCACCATTAGGAAACTTGAATTCATTCAGATAATTCCAAATATCTATGTATTCACTAGGGATTGTGTCAAGGGATAACAATGTTGCATCTGGAAAATCATCATCATCACAAGATGAACCTAAACCATCATAGGCTCAAGAGAAGGCATCTCCATTGACATGCTTCTTTCCTGGCCTATCTATAATATCAAATTCAAATTATTTTAGCAAAATTATACATCTTGCTATCCTCACTGATGGGTTAGGCTTATTGAAAATATATTTTAGAGCCTGATGATCTGTTACAACTATAAGTTTCTACCCAAGCAAGTAATTTCTAAACTTATTTACAGAAAAAATGATAGCTAGAGCCTCTTTTTTAGTTATAGTATAATTTACCTCAGCACTGCTCATTTGTCTACTCCCAAATTAAACTGGATGTTCATTCCCATTTTCATCCTTTTGGCTCAGAGTACTTCCTAGTGTTGTTGTTCATAAGTAACATTCTTCTTGAAGAACTGGGTTAGTGGCTGTGTAATCTTTGATAAATTCTTGATGAACCTTCTATAGTAACCCACATGGCCTAAAAATGGTCTCAACTTACTTCTATTCATAGGAAATGGTAACGCTTTGATTTTTGAAACTTTTTCAGGATCAGTACCAATACCATCTCTGGATACAACATTCCGTAACAAAATAACTTTAGAACATCCAAAGACACACTTTGTAGGGTTTAGTGAGGCTTGTGCTTCATCTAACCTTTGAAATTTTGTCTCCATCTGGTGCAGGTGGTCCATCTTGCTCCCATAGATGCAAAAATCATCCAAAAATACTCTGATGAAGTTCCTAATGTAGGGTTCGAACACCCTATTCATCAAACACTAGAATGTTGCTGGAGCATTACACAACCCAAAAGGCATAAATCTATAAGCAAACGTTCCCCAAGGAGTGGTGAACATGGTCTTCAACTAATATTTCTCTGCTATACAAACTTGGTTGTAGCCACTATATCCATCAGCAAAACTATAACACTCCTGGCCAGCTACTTCGTCCAAGATCTGATCTGAGAATGGAAGAGGGTAATGATCCTTCTTTGTTGCCTTATTGAGCTTCCTGTAGTCAACACAAATGCGTAGCTTCCCATTATTTTTTATTGAGATCACAATGGGAGAAACTCATTCTGAATTCTTTATAGCAAATATGAATCCTGCATCAAGCAACTTATCTATTTCTTCTTTTACAGTCTTATAAAAAATAGGATTCATTCTATATGGCATTTGCTTTATGGGCTTAACACCATCTACCAGGTCAATAGAATGTTCTACCCAACTTACTTGATGGAGTTCCTTGTAATCAAAAGTGAATATGTGTATGTATCTTCGAAAGAGCTAGAGTTAGGATTCCTTCTCACTCTCCATCACAGCATCACCAATCTTTATTTGCTGGAGACGATCATCAATTTCTTCTTCAGATAATTTTATGGGGTCATGGGTCGGTGTGACTGGAAGGATATCCATGACCAAAACATCAACCTCACTTTCTTCATCTTCTGTGTCCACTTCACTAGTACTAGAGTAATCAAAGGATGTCTAATCATCAGTTTCATCACTTGAATCGACAGGTTCTACCTTATGATGTCGAGGGATCATGTTTATTTTCACTCTCTTTCTACCACATCCAAGTGTCATGAATCCTTCATTCCAGTAGTTTCTTGCATGAACTCTCCTTAGCCATGGTCTTCCCAACAACATTGCGTACGAAAAAGTACCATTTTTCATCACCTGAAAGTCTACCACACATACAACACCCATAATAGATATTGCCACATTTGAAACTACACCTTCTAGTTTAGTTTTTCCCTTTTTTAATGACCTTAACATAAGTGTTGAGGGGCGATCAATTTTTAAACCCAACATATTCATTACATACTCGGTCATTACATTAACTGTATCACCTCCATCAACTAAGACATCATGAATTAAAATACCATTACATAGTACCTCAGCTTGTGGAGCATAGTGATCCACCTCTGCCTAAAAAATAGGGACCTCGACCTCCTTTCTTAATCGAGCATTGAGTCCACTTCGTAACTCCCGCCTCTTCTCAGAAGACATAGCCAAGAGTTGACCATATGTAATATTTGCAGGCCTTTTGGACAGATATTCTAAGATGGAGTATGGTCCTTATCCCTGTGAAATTAGAAAATCCTGCACACCCAACTTTCTTCTCCTATGTTTCTTACTAGTTTCTCCTTTCATCTTCTAAAGATCATTTCCATCTTGGTTATCTTTTTCTTTCTTTCTTTTTGTTACAAACACATCTACTTCATTATTTATGCTCTTATCTACTACATCAAAAGAATTCACAGGTGATTTTCCTTTATCATTATATCTTGTACCAGATGTAGAAGCTCTATCTGGACAATTATACTTATAATGACCTTTTTTATAACAACCATAACATACAACTTCAGAAATATTTCTTTTTAGACCGCTATCTCCTCCCTGAGAGCTAAATTCTTTTCCTTGAAGAAGATTAATAGTTAACTGACCCATGTTCTTGAGTAGATATTCATACTCAGTAGATGTACTAGGAGAAATATTTGTGACCACCGAGAGTGGTTGTGGATTTTGAACCAAAGGTGCTGGTGTAGGCTCTACTTTAGCAACAATTTCTTTGGGCTCCTCTTCCATGCTTTCTTCTTGCCTTCTTGCAATCTCCTTTTCTTGTTCAATGGTAGCTGGGTGGTCATACTTCACTAGTTGTTTGATCTTTGGCTTCATCCCAAGAATGAAGTGCTTACAGAGGAGATTATCCATGCAATTCATCAACCCATTTGCTAATCCTTCCTTCAGGATCTGGGCATTGAGCTTCCTCCTTAGCTCTATAACATGAGCATGATAATACCTTATCTTCTCCTTCACTCCTTGGGATAGCTTTGTGATATCGATCATGAAATCTGCATATTTCTATTGTTCACCAAATTCTTCAAGAAAACTTTTAGTTAATAAATCCCATGAGTTTTTCACATTATCACCTATTGTTTCAAACCACCTAAGGGCTTAAAAATCCAAAAAGGTAGGAAAAAATTCAGTCCATTGATCCCTTCTTATAAGGCCATTACAAATACAAGATCGTTTAAACTCTTGAATGAAAGAGGAAGCATCTTCATTAGATTGGGCTGAAAAAATAGGAATCTTCCCTATTTCCAAAAGTAACCATAGTGAAATACCAACCCACAAGTACAATCAACAAGACTTATGTGCACAAATAATTGGAATCACTATAATAGAAAATAGAAATGACCATGGTAAACTATGGTAAAAATTGACTTACTACGGTAAAAACTCACTTTATTATGGTAAACACTATTCACAGTAAAAAGTGAAGTTACTGCGGTAAATACTATTCATGGTAAAAAGTGAACTTACCATGGTAAATATTATGCACAGTAAAAACAAGGTTACCCTCCAAATGATTTTTGACTAAGTTGGAATATCTCTCTAGAAAATCCACCAACGAGGAATGGTCCCAGCAACGGAACCAAAATGTCATCACCAATCTGGAACTATGATAATTCTTCACCGAGAACTCCTCATGCTATGATTATTAACTAATGCACAACTTTTAGTTTGGTGGATGTAATCTGGAAACACAACAACAAACATAACACAAAAATACCATAGACTAGATAAGAAGGAATGATGATAAATCTTATATATCAGAGTAAATTATAATATTAACATGAAATTGTTACAATCTTACCCATGAGGTACTTAAAGTGTTACTGACTTCACTTGCCTTCCACCAACACTATGGGAGAAACTTCACAATTACACCTCTTAATGGCTTCTTTAACACACCTTCAAAATGATGGATTCTTTTACACACTTACTCATACAATATTTCTCACTACTTCCTTCTATGCTAAATGAGGGGGGGTGGCTTCTTTATTTATAGAATTTCTAGGATTATCCATATTATCTCTAAGATAGGATAAGAAATCCACTCTGACGAATCATATTCCATACCTTAACTCTTATCTGTACATGTAAGCTTATCTTTTAAGGTAAGATAAACCTTATCATTTCACATGGGTTCCACATTTTTAGACTTTTTACAAATAAAATACACAAAATATTTATGACCTCACTCCTTGTCCTTATTACCAATATAATATTTCTAATTCCTAATCATGTAGACCCTACTTCTCTAATTACCCCAACTTTGACATTTTAACATTACCGGACCACTTACGAAAAATATTTACTTTTTACCACAACATTCCTATTGTACTTTTGACTATTACCATACTATATATTATTGGCGGCATCGTACTTTCAGCACCGTTATCTTCTATCAGACGCTACTACTAGTTATACTTAACAACATCCTATTCCTAATACATACATTAATGAAATAGAAATTACGGAGGAAAATTTTAGTGTCGACAGGTCCTACCGGGCATGCCAAAATGTTTCAATTTTTTCTTAGATTGTTTCTTTAAATGGTTGACGAAATAGATAGGGTAACGGGCATAGAAGGAATACCTGTTCAAGTGTCGGTTGATGGGTTGTTACACGCGTATGAATTCTGAATCCACAACTGATCGTGAGAGCTTACTTTTGGCTAGGAGGAACTACCTATTAATGAAAGCAAGACCACCAGAAAGAATTAAACAATACGGGCAATGAACTTCCTAGCATAAGCTAGATCCGGGAATTATGATATTTCCTAGATGGTTGTCAGTCCACTATTTTAAACAAATTAATGCTGTAAAAAAATGAAAATCCTATTGTTATTTTAAAATGATTTATTTATCTCACTTTAAACACAATAAGAAATAGATATAATCTAACATGCTAAGCTACTATAGAATCCATAGGTCAAATGGTTGGTTTTGGGTTCTATAGGTCCGATAAAGGTCTTGGGTAAGTCACACACGAGTGAGGGTGAGGTAAAATTAGGTGGATAGGTATTTATTTAAGGTTGTGTGGGCAAACACAGAGACTGGCGTCAGTCAGGGGTGACCAATTGTAGTTAGGTATAACTGGCGCCAGTTACTGTGAGATCTGAGAACATCACAGAATGAGGTTTTAGGTCTTCTTTGTGATTGCACAAAGGATTTTGGTTGGTTGGGATGAGGAAATGGGTGACTAGAGTAGGTTTTGGCAAGGTTTTTCTGGGTCTACGGAGGTGAAAAGTGTTGGAGATGGTCAATAATGAGCAAGATAAACAATGGGTGATAAAACAATGATGAAATGAAATAACCAGGAAAGTATGATGTTTTACTTACTTGGATTTCATTTCTGAAAGTCTGTGTATGATGGATGGAGGTGCCAATGGTGGGTTTGAAGGCTGCAAGTGATCACTAACTAAATACAAGCTTCTGCATGGGATGCATGCACACTCCTCTTTCACTTGGATAGTTCAGAAGTTGGCTGGGATGGTTGTGCAGGAGAAAATGCTCAATATCCTTCTTGGATGTGAGTTCTTACTGGAATTGGCTCTCTAAAGATGTGTTATATTTTTGAGATCTCGTTCTTTCTTGTCAACTTTCTTTCTCCCAAATTCTAGGTTCAAGTTCCAACCTTGAGAATATAGTTGTTTTGGGGTTAAAAAGGCGTAACCGATGATGGTCTGGCTTAACCAGCAACGATTAGGGGTAACTGATGTCAGTCAAGGTGGGATTTTCTAGGTTTACTAAACTTAGGGGAGATCCTCCTGATTTCCTCAGATCTTGTGTCATTATCCCATAGATTCAACTGGGAGCTTCTTGTGACCATCTGAGAATGTGGTTAGAGGGAGTGTAGGCATTGATTTTTAGGGTTTGGGTAAGTCTTAGTTAGTTATGGTAACTTGCTAAGAATAGGTTTTAAGGCGAGTTAGCTTGATGAGGTGTCTAGGTGAAGTGTTTGTGTGGATATTATCTAAATTAAGATATTTAAATAATAAATATGGTGACAATAATGAATTAATTTAATTAAATTAATTAAATTAGTACTAGTGAGGTGAAGGGGGAGTGTTACCTATATTTAGTGTCTACAACATGATCAAGTCCTATTTGAGTTCTATCCATCTGTTAAAAAATATTAGTGCCAGTTAGATCATATCCCCAGCTACAAAATGCCACACACCATGATCCATCTGTCTTCAAGCTTCATGTCATATCTTTGATTCTTCTCAGACTGAAAAGGATAAATAAATTGGGTACCAACAAGATCCTTAACATAGTAAGTATGGCACTAAACAATAGGGTTTATTTCATTTACTAATCTTTATTACTCTTGTTATTAATCTATTCTTCACATGTTTATTGCTTCATCACCCACTTGCCTGTGAACTAAAATATCCCTTCACCCATATCACCAAATCACCTATCCTCACCTGATGTATACTTCTGAGCATACTTAAGACCTCTATAGACCTTCCCATTCACTCTCCCAAACTTTATTTGACCTCATATTACCCCTACCATTTAATCTATTTGAGTTTCTTTTACCTCAACCATACCAATGTTGGTTATCTAAAACTACCGTTGGTTCTACCTAAACTGACATCAGTCACACTCAGTCGACATCAGTCTCTATGTTATACACCTTGACCAAGAATAGACCTAACAATCACCCTACCAATTGACCTAAATAACCTAGAATTAGACCTTAATCAGTCCCATTACCTTGAAAAACACCTCACCTCTTAGATCCAACTATAGCCTAGCCTATTTTGATTGGATTTTCTTATTGTACTTGAATGAGATACCTAAATCATATCAACTATAGTAGGGTTTTGTTTATTTCTCACATTAACTTATTTTAAACAGTGGATTGACAACCATCTAGGAAGTATCACACTTCTCGAAACTAGCATATGCTAGGAGGTCCACTATCACATACCATTTAATTATCCTCTTATGGTCTTGTTTTCTATTATAGGTAGTTCCTCCTAGCCAAAGAGAAGCTCTCACATTCAACTGTGGATTAAGAAGTCAGAACACGTGAAAAAACCATCAACTAAGAAACATTTAACAGGTGTTCCTGCTTGGTCCTTACCCTTATCTGTTACATCATTTTGAAAAGGTAAAGAAAATAGTGAAACATTTTGGCACACATGGTAGGACCCATCAGGGGTTGTGTTGCATTTATTCATTCCTAGGTGAAAGTTGTGTGTTTTTCCCTTCGAAAAGATTCCACATTAATTTTCTTCTTTGGAATCATTCTCCTTATTTCTATTGTCTAAAAACAATCATATTTTTGGTGCTTTAAAAAGAACACATCTTCCTTTATTTTACATTACATTAATGAAATAACATCCCTCTTCTTGTTCATCTCTTTCTACATTGAATATCACACTATCATTTTGGTTTAAAACACTTACATTACATTCTGATTTGGTGAATTATTAGCTCACATTAAAATTGAGGGAAACCTATATGCTGGAAATCATGCCCACCTGATGGTTGACACAAAGAATCGTAGAAAGCACATTTCTGTCTCTCTCTGAGTCTTACCAAACTTGCACAAAATCAAAATATACACATATTTCTTGATAAAAATCTTACCCAGGAGCATCTTTCAATGATCACACAATCTGGTTGGCAGGAACTCCCCAGTTCATTGCCTCTGTTGAGTCATCATCTCAAAGGATGGCCCACCCTTGCCATAACATACCTGAAACCTCTCCTTTAAGATATCCTTCTTTGTAGGATAGCTCACAACAAAATTTTTTTGTTCTAAATACACACAGTTAGTCCTAAATAGCATAAGTTAAACAAACATAAGAAAATCACTGTTAGGATCATGCTTTTCCTTAGCATTCTTCTTGGCTTGTGTTTTGAGGTGTGAGACAAGGAATATCCATTTTTCTTCTTCCTTTCACACTCCATCATCATATTTAGAGTATTTTGAATTTTTCTAAGTGTGTCAAGGCTTCATCTCCTCATTCTCATGTTTATGATTTTGATTCTTCACTTATTTTAATTCACAAAACCAATTTTTTTCATTCCTTTTTAATTTCACAGTCACCAATGTTAGTCCAGCGACTGTCACCTGTTAACATTTGACCATCATCAGCTAAACCATAACCGGTGTCAACTTTTGGATTTATAGTTACTTTACCTAGAATAGCTTTCATCACTATTTTTGTTTTCTTTTTGGACCTTAGGGAATCATCATAATTCTCCCCTGTTGATACTTATTGTAACACCTTGAACAAATTGTTATATTTCTCTTTGCATCACAAGCGTTGGCATGTGATTGTTTTGAATGAGGTGTGTTTCCTTGATTGTTGAAAATCATGCTTGTTATGGATAAATCATCTCTACTCTTGGATTCATTGGACTGAAATGATATGGCTTTCAAGAATCCATTTTCACTTCTTGTTGATAAGCTGTAATAAAAATTTTAGAGTTGCAAACTTATCTCTTTTAACTGACTCATCCTTAGATCAATTTCAGTGATCTAAGGAATGTTTTAAATCTTCTTAACAAACTAAATGGTAAACCAACATTCAATAGTTTGAGAGGCATAGCGGACTGGACTTTTTCATTTCAGCAAATTTTATGGGCTTGTGTGAAAATGTCTTCATTCGGTTGTATGTTGTGCTTGGGTCTTCGGAATTGATCTCTACATGACATTATGGCGTAAATAAACAAAATAGTCTGCATCATGACTATGAAGGGGATTAGGATCCTAAAGCTAAAGGAACATCGTAACATTATCCTAAACTAGGTATAAACACCTACTTCCTAGCTACGTCTATTTAATTGGGTTATAATCTTACTTAAGCTTCTTATTCTATTATGTTGGGGGGTGACCTAACCTAAGCTCTTGTGCTAAGTGAATAAGGGAAGGGGAGATTACTATGGTGATACTATACTATGTTAACCTAATGCCTAAAAATAAAGGTTTTGAATTTGATATAACCTAAGGTGGTACTACATATGGAAATGTTTGTAAACCTAAGGAAATGATTTAGGAAATAATTTATGGACTAACCTAAGTTTTTGTAAATCTAGCCTAAACTATTTGAAAGGGTCCTAGGGTCACAAGTCACTAACGAAAATGGTTCTAATGGATTTTATTGTGATTTGATTGGATTTAAATACATGGAAGTACTTCCAGTTTGGCAAGGGCTAGTTAAATTTTAGTGGAGATTATGTGGAGGCTTCACTAAGTATAGAATTGCATGTTGAATTGGAATTGGTATCTACCAGTTTTGGGAGGTGTTGGAAAGGAGATATAAGTGGAAGAATTAGGAGTTATGGAATTAACGAATCTCAGTTTTTTATGTGCAAACCATCTTGGAAACTCAAAAGGTGGGTTTGTGAGAGGTTGTTTGGTTTTGCATGCATCATGAATTTTTATCTGCATGGAGCTAACTAGTTCTTTCAACCAGCAGTTCGACTTCTTCTTATTCTTGGCTATTTTTGGTTTCTCTGGTCTATTTTCAATCAAGGGAATGTATAAGAGGCATTGGAAGAAAAATTCTTTGGTTGTTGATCTATCGTGGGGAAGAAAAAGGTTTGGAAGCTTGGCTGGAAGTATCCTTCGAATTGACAAAGGCACTATCAGGCATCATATTCTCTACTCATTAAGATTTCTTGCTTTCTTCTAAATGGTTCAATAAAACAACTTTGGCCACTTGATATATATTTTTGCATGATGTGTCTATTTATTTACTTGCATGTTTTCATGAAATCTATGTGGTTTTTGAAATGTGAATCCATTACTATTAATGGTAGTTTTTGGGAACTTTCTTTGTAGTAGTTATTAGTGGTATTCATGAAAACATGTGTTTGAAGCTCTGTAACTTGTATTTGAAGCTCTGTAGCTTGTATTTGAAGCTCTATAACTTTCATTTGAGACTAGTATTGACTAAACTAGCTTTGGTTCTTATATGGTTCTGAATATTTGTTTTAGTCTTACGTTTAGTTGAGCTTGTGTTGAAGCTTCATGATTTTTTATGAGCCTTTAATGGGAATTCGTGTTATTATTTACTGAGCTGGAACTAGGTGTAGCTCTTAAATTTTTGTTTAATCTTCGTATTCAACACTGTACTCTTATTTAGTTCTTGCGAATGCTGAAATTATAGTCGAGCTATTGAGTTTTGTTCTGTACATATACTCTGAGCTGGAAGTTTTATTCTTATTTGAGGAATTGTAAATACTTGACTCGTATTTGATCTTTTGTTTGTCTAAGCCGATGTTAGGGCCTTGTGGGGTTATGAAATTATCTTTGAATCTCATATTTGAAACTGTTCAGGTATTCCATTGTTGTGAAGTTTTGAACTTGTGTTGGAATCGACGTGTTGATTCTTTACTTGTATTGTGAGCTGCGATTTTTTGGTTTTAAGGAGTTGTAAAGATTTAAATGCATTTTTGGATTGTCTATTTGATAAGATCTTGAGATTTTTGTTTTGGTCAGAAGTAGACTGTTTAAATTCTTGTCAGAACTATTTTTGTACTTTTGTTTTGGAGACAATACCGCCTTCTTCGAGTATGACAGGGTGTGTGAATATGAAGTGTTTCTTTTTCTTCTCTACCCTAAGTGAATCTATGACCTATGGAAGGCTTGACTATTGTTGTAGAAGGATCAAGGGACATGAATTATATCTTGTTATGGGTATAGATGATTTTTAGTTTGTTTCGAGTAGTCGTATCAATTTTCAGAGGGTTTATGGAATGCATTATTTACTTCATTTCTGTCATTGATGTTGAAATAAATTCTTATCTCTCATAAGATTTTAACTAGAGATTGAGGGGCTTGTGATGATTATGTTCAGTTGAGTTGGAATAATTTTGGGAAAATACTTGTCTTAAACAAATTGTTTAGTTTTCTTACTCTCTTCTAATATTTCATCTGATTCGTGGGTTTTAATAGAATGTTGAATATAAAACCTAGTATATTGAGTGTAGTATGAAGGGATATAGTATCACTATCCTAAATGCTTCATAATATTGTTCTTCTTTGGGTTCGTGAGTTGTATTGACCCTTTCCTATCTTGCACTATTTTCTTACTTTATTCCTTATTGGGTTCATTAAACGAATCTTCAGGTTTTAGATAGAGAAATGAATATGATCTCTTAGGGACAGTATACTATTTAGAGACGGTACTCTAAATTTTGTTGTTGATATTTGAATTTGAATTTGAGCTTGGTGAATGGAAATAGGTAATCAGTTTGTATGTTTTGTAATGGAAAGTTGGTATTGTGCATTCTTTGACTATGCATTCAGTTTTGATTTCTCTTTTGGGAACTAGCTAAATAATTTCTAAGTTTATATTAGCTAAGGGATTTCATTTCATAGTATAAATGAAATGAAATATGGATTGGGTTCTTTTTGTTTTTTTGAGATCCTTTTTTTGTAGATTGTATAAGTTTTTTGACTGAAGTTCTCTTTAATTAATTATCTTCTGAGATGAGATCTTCTTGAGGATTGGTTAAGATATTTATTTTTCTTGAGTATAACCTAGATTTGTGGACAGTCTAGTTTTAGACCTTAGAAATATAAACTATGAACATACAGAAGTTAGTAAGACTTTCAGTTAGACTGTTTTAATATGCTTGGATTTAATTGGGCTTATTTTTTAGATGTTGCCTCCTTATTTATGGAATCCTTATATTTTTATCTTTGGATTGAGGTAATGTTGTGTCTTCTAAACCTAATTTTATCCTTTAGATGAATTTTTTCTAAGGACTAGGTATGTATTGATTTTCTTCTTTTGTTTATATGGAAAGATGAAACATACTAATTTGAGATATGTTGTAACTAACTTATTTTGTTGCTTAGAAAAGATAAATGCGTATTTCTATTCTTATGGAATTATGAAACAATTGGATGAAAAGACTTATTGACTATTTAAAAGTAATTGATAGGATCAATTAAATCTTGTGATATAATTATGATGTTGCAGATTATATTAGTTCTTTTATTAAAAGTGAATTCATACTCTTTTATGGTACTTATTTTTTGGATGTTATTACTTATGATTGTTTGTATGATGTATATTAATTGTTTCATTAAAGAAGAGTTTTTTAATGAAACAATTAGTGGAATGCACCATACTTTAATGCTTAGTGCTTATCATGCTCAGTTCATTGAACTGACCCGTGCTAGAAATTTTGTAGATGGACATCGTAAGTTATAAAGGAAGACAATAATTTTCATGATGTATTGGCTTATTCAATTATGGATCTTGTGTAAAGAGTTTTGAATTATTCTTGAGTTGTATTAGAAAAGAAAAGTGATGTTCTTTTAAGATCTTAATCATGATTGACATGTATAATGTTTGAATTGCATAGTCTTGTAAATTTATATTTTAAATCATGAATTGAAAGGTTTGTGTTGGACTTCAATTTGTGAAGTGAAATCTTTGTACTTATATGCCAGAAAGAATAGTGATATCTTTGCGGTATTCTTTATATTTGTTTATATACTTTTTTTGTTATCTGATATTGAGTACGATTAAGGAGGTAGTATAATCTCCCCTATTATAATTAAATTTTTAAATTGCGAAAGATGTCATTATTTAAATGCAAAACTATAGTTTAATAATGAAACATGCATGGGACATACATTTAATCTATATGTGTAACAAATGATAAAAAAGGGGGGTTATGTTAAAACCTAACATTTAACCATGTAGAGGAAGAATCTTCCTCTCCGAAAGAATGAAAGATAAGATGATTAGTGGTTATGATCCTTAATATTTATAACTTCATTTATAAAGTAAACACTAGCTAAATCTAGGTGGATGTCACACTTGATTTGGATAGCTAAGTTGCATTAGGAATTAAAAGTTGATGTTTGTTGTCCTATTTTGGGGATAACTTCTTATTATGCCACGTTAATGAACAATAATTCAAACATGGTTTAAGGAAGTTCTCCATACCTAATCAGGATAAGTATGGGTAAATAACTTAATGCATGTCGGGATTAGGGTTAGGCATGGTTGATGTAATTTTAATCTTAATCCAATTTAATTATGATTAATGACCACTAAGGGGGTATGTACATCTTGATGAATTAGTTCTAACAGATGTTGGTACATGCCAATTACAGGACTGTACCCATGAGAAGTCTTGGGAATTCTCGAGGATATAGTGTTGCAGTTGACATATGGCAACACCCTTCCATATTTGATCATCTAGATTTACACACATCTAGACTTGAACTTAGTTTCTCTCTAGGTCAATTTAGTAGCATGTTTAGGATAGGTAGTAGCTTTCATTGACTCAGGGTATCTCAGAACATCCGGTTGACTTAGGTCAATCGAGTATGCCCATATACCCTAATTCATCGTGAGCATCTTCCTATAATAAAATATGTTTCTAACCTAGGCTAGGGTCAAACCTTGGGCAAGTAGACTGACAGTAGTCAGTAAAGACCATTCTATATAAAAGAAGAGTGAGGTGAAGGATGTATTCCAGAATGAGGAGTATGTCATCTAGGAATAGTAACATGAACAGTATGTTGAAAATCTTTGGCCAAAGTATCATAAGCTACTAGTTGCGTTGTCCTATGTCACTTAGTTTAAAGCAACGTGATGTCAGATGAATATTGGTAACAAATATTCAGATAGGCTCTTTAAATAGATCACTCAGTACCTGAAATAGGGTAGGAGAACCAAGTATATGTAGTATACATAAAGTATTATAAATGTAGACACTAAAATTGGGTCACACTCCCCTTTGGTCCCTCGATGAATAAGCACCCTTCATCACATTCACCTAGTCATGACCCCTTTTAGCCCACTAATATTAATTTAATTAATTTAATTAAATTAATGCATTATCCTCACTATATTTATTATTTAAATATCTTATTTTAAATAATATCCACACATACAATTCAGTTAGACACCTCACCAAGCCAACTCAACCTAAGAGTTATTCTTAGTAAGTTTCCATAACTAACTAAAACTTACCCAAACCCTAAAAATCAATGTGTACATTCCCGCTAACCACATTCCCACATGCTCACAAGAGGCTCTCAGTATAATCCATCGGTTAATGACATGAAATATAAGGAAATCAAGAGAATCTCCCTAGTTTAGTAAACCTAGGAAATCCTGCTTTGACTAATGCCGGTCACCCCTAACCGTCACTGGTTAAGCCGGAACCACCATTGGTTACCATTTTAACCCCAAAAAAACCTTATTCTGAAGGTTAGAAGTTGGAAGTTGGAAGTCAGAAGCAAAAAGGTTGGAGACCATTAACACATCTCAGAGAGATAACACATCTTCAGAGAGTGAATTCCAGTGAGACCACACATGCAAGGAAGGATATCAAACATATTTTCTTGTACATCCATCCCACCCAAGATCTAATCTAACCAAGCAAAGAGGAGTGAACATACAACTCATGTAGAAGCTTTCCTTCATTTGGTGATTATTTGTAGCCTTCAAGCCTCTCATTAAAACCTCCATCCTTCACTCACAGGCATTTAGGACCAGAATCCAAGTATAACATCATACTTTTCTGGTGTATTTCATTTCATCATAATTTTATCATCCATTGTTTACCAAGCCACCTATTGACCTTTTCCAACATTTCCACCTCCATATACCCATTAAAAACCTCACCAAATTCTACCCCAGTCACCTAATACCTCATCTCGACTAACCAAATTCCTTTGTGCAACCACAAAGGGGACCCAAAAATCTTGTTCTATGGAATTTCCATATTTCCACATTAACCAGCACCGGTTATACTTGACCGCCATCAGTTACCCTTAACCGAAATCAGTCTCTGTATTTTCCCATACAACCTAGAACAAAGACCTACCCAACAAATTTCATCTCGCACTCATTTACCTATGATCTACCTGAGACCTCTGTCAAACCTGCAGAAGAGAACTTATTTCCTTTTCTCTTTCTCTGAGTTTTACCAAACCTCACAAAAATTTAAAATACATACATTCTTAAACAACATCCTACCTGGAAGAAGCTGTAGGTTATCACATGATCACGACATAGTGGGCACCCATCTCACTACTCTTTCGAGTCATACTTCAAAGCGAAACCCGCCCCCACCATAACACACTTTAAACCTCACCTTTTAGATATCCTTCTTTGTAGGAAGCCATCCTCACCAAAAAATCTATTTCACAATTCATGTGTCAGCCCCTAAATAGAAAAGGCACTCCTAGGATCATATTTTCTTAGTGTTTTTTCTTGGCTTGCGTTTTGAGGTGAGAGATCACGTTCTTCACTTTTTTATTCATCCTTGCATGCTCCTCATCATAGCTGGTGTATTCCAGCTTCACCTGAGTATGCCTGGGCCATATCATCTTCATTCTCAGAATTCTACATCTGATTCTACATCAGATTTTAATTCATAACCACTTTTCTTTCATCACTATTTCAATTTCATAGTAACTATCACCGGTTACATTTGACCACCATCAGTTATACCTAACCGACATCGGTTCTAGGTTCTTTTTTTAACCTACTCAAAAGGTCATTTTTATTCATTTTCTTCCACTTTTCATAGTCCCTGTCACTATCATCATTCCCATTGGCATTGTAAACATCATCAGATTTGGTATACCTATCAGATTTTACCTTTTTCCTTATTATTAACTCATTGTTCATTTTCTACAGTAACTGGCAGTGATTACCCCTGACCGGCATTGGTTATCCTATTTCAGATTCTAGCCACCATTTGGTACTTAATCTAATTTTTTCACTAGATTCACTTGTTCCTCCTGTTCTCTGTGTCATTTACAGAGAAGCAGCCCTACCTGATTAGTATTGTTTCATATGGTGTTGAACCGAAGACAAGAAAGCGCACTCGTATTTCATTCCAGTTGCCAACCATTCCCAGCTATTCCTTCACCATCTTCCATTTTATCATCAGCCCCAGAGCCCATCCAGCCTATTACTATCACTACCGAACATGAGGAGTTCACACAACTCCTTGACCAAAACCCTACCGCCTTGCAGTTTTACCTTTCCCACTCATCCACTTCTGATGCCTCGGGTCCTTTGATATATGACATGCCCATATCTATCCCCCCGATTCTCGTACGCACTCCTGCATCGGCCCCACCTAGCTCTGTGCTACCCACATCTACCTTACCCCTAGTCATTTCGTAGTTAGGTTCTATACCTACTATGACTGTTGTGTCTGTTACCTCCATGGCACCTGTTACATCCATTATACCCTCGATAACTACCCCAAATACAATCTCTTCTACCCCCAATGTCTCATACATACCCGTAGCTACATTACCACCTCCAGTGTTGGTGACCCCTACGCCCTTTCAGAACATGTTCCTTTCCATTCCACAATCATTAGCCCATATTGACACTAGGGTTACACAACCCTTCAACCCCTATATATATACTACCAACAACCTCCCATTTCATCCATTACACATCCCGTGTACGTACCCATTGTTTCACTACCTTCTTCTAAATCAACCTACATGGAAGACCCATACGCTGGAATGTCACCCCTATTATATGCCCAAAAATAACCCTCTCATGTTATGGGAGGCACCCAATCATTGCAACCCACCAACGACCTAATTAATTTGATGTTGTACAAGATGCAGACATTGGAGGCACC
Source organism: Taxus chinensis (assembly GCA_019776745.2). NCBI lineage: Eukaryota > Viridiplantae > Streptophyta > Pinopsida > Cupressales > Taxaceae > Taxus > Taxus chinensis. Next base: position 96,093,979 of record CM034148.1, on the reverse strand, counting down.
AGTTTTTGGCTCCCACAACACTCTCACCTATGACAACATTTGCAATGAGCCCATTCACCCATCCATTCCTATTCAATCATACCCCATGAATTGGGAAATGCCTAAATTCAATCATTTCAATAGAAAATAAGACCCACAACATCATTTACGGTCATTCAAACATGGGTGTTATCTGATCGCTCATGATGATTCCTTACTCTTGAGAACCTTTCCCATGTCCCTCATTAGACCTGCATTAGATTGGTATAGTGGGTTACCTAAAAACTCTATATTCTCATTCAATCAGGCAGCCCAATCCTTCTTGGATCATTTCTCTATCAATATCATCAAGAAGGTTACTCTGAACGATCTATATTCCACACGTCACTATAAGGACGAATCTATCACAGATTTTGTCACTCACTGGCACATCCTGATCAACCAACTTACCTTCCAACTACCAGAAAAAGAACTCATCAAGCTCTTCACATGGGCTTGTGCTAGGCATATCTCACCAACCTTATATGGCCAAACCTTCCAAACATTCGATGAAGCATTCACTATGGCATGAAAGTTAGAGATTGGGGCCATTGAAGAGAAGAAAATCCAACTACACAATAAGAATTCAGAAATCAAGTCGAATGATACCTCTTCTTCTTCCAAACCATAGACCAATTATTCAAAAGCTAAGGGAACTGCAAATGCAGTGGTACTCAAGGTTGGCCTAGCACATCCGTCAAATCAGGATACTCCCTCATCTAATCTCTCACCTATCTAGACTTTTCAATTTAGATGAGAGCAACAGAAATATACCCAAATCAGGGAGCCTTACTCTTCCATCTTAAAAAAACTTATCAAATCTAGAGCCATCACACTTCCACCTATAAAACCATACACTAGTTTTGAACTTGCTCGCCCCATGCCCAGATGGTATAAAGAACATGATTTATATAACTATCATCAAGTAAAGGGTCATAGTGATGGCAACTGCATCAATTTCAAAAATATTTCCCAAGAAATGCTCGAGAAAGGTGACTTAACTGTGGATAATCCTAATGCACCTACCAACCAAAACCTACATATATTCAAGAAACCATTTCCCAACCATGCCCCTTTGTCTGATCAAACCGGTGAGACCTCAACTCATGATACCCATACCCACAAGGTTCATGCTATCTTTAATGATGTATCTGTCACCTCCCAATTACCCCATATTCATTCCATAGAGGATATCCTATCCTGAAATCCTCCTTCCACATTGGAACCAACCTCCCTTGTTCCTTCACCAATAGAGGAACACCTTTCATCTCCTTCGCCACCTACGGAGGAGTCTTCCGCTAACATTGAGACTATCTCACCCCTGGCTTCACCACTTAGAGAACCTTTACCCATAGTACCTCCACCCATAGAGGAGCACCTCTTACCTCCTCCACCCACAGAGGAGAACCGATCCATTCCTCCACTTATAGAGGAGCTCCCATCATCTTCTCCACCCATTATAGGCCCAGTTGAGATACCTTTTCCTCTTGGTGAGCATTCTCCTTTAGCCACCCAAAATCCTACACACCCACTTTCGGCTCTCTTACCCACGGAAGCTGAAGCTAGCCAATTCCCCATATCTAAGACACATTTTACGTGAATTTCCAATAGGTCTTCACCAACTCCACCTACAGACATTACGTTCTCATGTTTCGTTAATCGCTTAGATTATGTGGATAGGGATCTACTATGGGGGCCCCTTTTACTCTCTGTCTTAACACAGATGCAGAGATACCTTGCTGATGCCTCCACTATCTACCCAAAAATATTTCAAATAATCAAACCAAACCCAACCAACTCTATCATAACCCCTTCCACAACACTTGTTATAGCTCAAAACACACCCTTACCCATAACTAAACCTACACCTAAACCAAAACCCATACCTACAACATTTGTCTCGACTAAACACATTACCACTTTAGGGCTCACCCCGACCACCAGCCTTACTCATCCACCTATCAAAGTGGATTTAGGCACATCCTCCAAATTCAACACTACACCTACTCTGACACCCAAACAAAAGAACCAAACCCATCAACCTCATATCACACCTGTGATTTTCCCATCTGTCTTAAGACCTAAACTACCCAACATGGTCAAACAACATCCACCCATCAATAAACCAAAAATACAACAACCCATTCATTCCTCACAAACCTCTAACCTACCCAGATGCCCAACCCAACTTACACCTCCACCTACATCATCGCTACCACCCTTACCTCTAATACTCTCATCTATTGCTTCACTACCTACTACACTTCAGTCACTGTCTTGCACACCTCAAGCACAACACACATCATCTACCTTCACAGCACCCCTGTTATCCCCGTGGGTAACTCACCCTCTTCCTCCATCTACTTTTCCTTCTCTTCCTTCATCTGCTTTTCCTTCTAGACCTTGTACACCGACATCACCTTTACCCAAGAAGGTATAACCCAAAATAAAAACTCCACTACCCCATAATAAGGTAGTCAAAATGACCACACACCCTCCTACCTGTCCATCTACTATACCCATACATAAACAAACATGACCGACACCTAAAACCACACCAACACCCAAACACATGGATCAACCCCCTCCTCTTCTAAAGACCGTTCCTCAACAATCACCTACACCTACACCCAAACCCATGTTTACTTCCCATTGTGATCCACTAGGAGGATCTTATTCAAAAAAATTAACCAACCTCCTTGAGACCTCTGTTATCACATTGCCACCACTTAGACCTTATGACCCACCCAAACCCAAGACAAAAGGGTTTGACAATACTAAAATTTGCGCATAGCATCATGTTCCAGGACACGATGCGGAAAAATACAAGGCCTTGAAAACCATTCTTATCCAATTATGTCCACCAAAAACCAATGTTGACGACGAAAACCTTCTTGACAAGGATCCTGCTTCACCAACACCCATTCCCACATTTCCCACTCAATGACCAAAACCTCCACCCTCACCTCTCCTAGAGCCACCCCCAAGATTTGAAATTAACATGGTTCACATTAGAGAACTTGCCACACCACCACCCAAATGTCGTTGCACCCAACTGACCTCACAGGGTTTTTCTCCTCTGGTAGGTTTTTTCCCATCATGTCATTATACAACTCACCCTACACCTTCTCCATTTTCCAACTCCCCTAAAATCAACATGATACACGTCACTACATGTGTGCAGAAGGGTAAAGAAAAGGCAACTGACCCACCAACCAATCCTATACCAAACATACCATCTGCACCCATACCTAAAATAACTATTTACATCCCCACATACCCCATTTCTAAAGGCGTCACACATTGCACCATGATCAAAAAATTACACCAATCACCCCTCAAAATTTCTTTATATGACCTCATCGAAACCTCAAAATCCCATCGTCAAGCTCTCATGGAGGTTCTTCAATAAAATGAGGTTTTACCTAATGACCCTACACTTGTAGCCTCCATTATCACACCCCATCATGTAGTCTCTCTCACCAAATTACCACCTTCATCTTCACCCCACCTTGTTCACCAAGTGGCCTACCTTAGCTTCTCAAAGGAAGAGATCACACCACACAAAAATAGTGACCCATACCTAGCCCTCTTCATCTTTATCCACATCGATGAAATATGGGTACGCTATGTGATGATTGATGGGGGTGCTAGCATTAACATAATTCCATCCCATGCATTCGCTCAAATGCACATACCTAAAAATTGCATGAATAAATACCCAGTCATGTTGCATTCATTCAATGATACTATCACCTCTAAAATAAGCACCTTTATCCTCCAAATTCATGTTGGCCCCTACACTATTCCAGAATTGTTTTACATTTTGGAGTGGGAATCCCAATATAACCTGTTGCTTGGTAGACCCTAGATCAGTGTCATGGGTTGTGTTCCTTCCACTTTTCATTGTTGTGTAAAGTTTTAACATGAAGGACACACCTATACCATTCCAGCTAACCCATCACCTTTTCAAACATGAAATGTGCTTTATTGACCTAATGATGTGTTAATACCTATAAGGTCGTCTACCTCAGTGATGACTACCGCTACTTCTATCACACATACCTCCTCCATACCTACCATTGTCATAACCTCCACAGCTGACCCATCAGCTTCCCAATCTGTTAACTCCACCTCCACATCAACCTCTGACACATTATCCATACCAGCTACCTACATACCAACCACTGATCCCTTGGGAGGTGTTTTTCAATGCCTCACTCTGGGGGAGTACCACCTATATAATGTCAACACATTTCTTACTCCACAAGAGTATGGAAGCCTTGACCAACACCCTCATTATGATCACCGCATAGGAGAACACCTCCTTTATGGTCCTCCTCATCTTTTTACTAGTCTCACCTATGGGGGACATGACACTACCACTTACACACCTAAACCACCATCACAAACCCACCAATTTTCTACTGACTTCCAATCACTTACCAATCACCATTTCACCCACACCTTCCTATACTGTTGTGCATGGAAGGGTTTTGGTTTTCGATTTTACAAGCAAGGCTACCATACCATTATTCCATGTACCACCCGCAAACATAACGACTGTAGTGGTATCGGTTTCCCCAAACCACCTATCAAACAGGCCCGCATTGAACTCATTAAGGACACTAGCCCTTCTCCACCTTCTTCACCCACTCCACCTTCATCACCACGTTCATCGACAGAGTTGATGGATCCTGAATCTATCACTCCTAAATTTTTTTTCATAAACACCATTTCCTTGGGGCCTCTGACTTATCAATGCGAGGGCGAGGCCCCTTCCACTCTTCCCTTCCTGTATCCTGAGATGATTGATGATGACACACCTTCAATCAACATCATTCAATGTCAAGATGATGAATCCATACTCACCTACCTTGGTGCAGAAGACTCATATATTCATCGATTGTTACCCTTTGAGACACAAACCATTTTGAATGAATCGACTATCGAGATCAACATTCATACTCAGGATGACCCACACATCCTAAAGATCATAACCATCACTTCTTTTCTCCAAGATCATAACCATGCTTTTGCTTGGTCTTACGTAGACATGCCCGGTATTGACCCCACCATAGTGGTCCATAATATCATATCCATTCCCGATGCCAAACCCATCAAACAAAAGCTGAGAAAAATGAACCATCGTATTTTTCTTCTCGTCAAAGAAGAACTTCAGCACCTTCTTTCTGTTTCCTTCATCTTACCCATTGATTATCCTCGTTGAATTTATAACATTTTCCCTGTTACTAAAGCAATAGGGGGACTCCACATTTTCATGGAATTCCGTGACCTCAACCTAGCCTTCCTGAAAAATGACTTTCCCTTACCTGGTATTGATCAACTGGTTGACCTCACCACTGGTCATGAGATGCTATCACTCATGGATGGCTTCTCAGATTATAACCAAATTTTTCTTGCCCTAGAAGATCAACAAAAGACCTCATTCATCACCCCTTGGGTTACCTTCTACTATCGAGTCATGCCTTTTGTCCTTAAAAATGTTGGTTCCACATATCAGTAGGCTATGACTTACATCTTCCATGCCATCATGTATCGCATATTGGAAGATTTCGTGGATGATCTCTTAGCCAAATATAAATGTCTCTCCAAGCACCTTGTCATCCTAAAAACTATCTTTAACCACCTCATTAAATATTACGTCTACCTTTAGCCTAAGAAGTTCATCTTCATGGTTCTCTCAGGAAAGCTCTTGGGATTTATCGTTTCCCTCCATGGTGGAGAAGTTGACCCTGCTAAATTCAAGGACATTCTGGAAATGCCTCCACCCACTAACATTAAAAAACTTAGTAGCCTATAAGGTAAGTTGATGTCTATTCACCGTTTCATTTCACAATTATCAAATTGGTGCCAACTGTTTCATCATCTTATCAAGAAGGATGTCTCCTTTAAATGGGATAATGACTGTCACAAAGCTTTTGAGGCCTTAAAACAATACCTTCTCCAACCTCCCGTACTCATCCCACCTAAAGATGATCAACCTTTTTACCTATACATATCTGCTACTGATCACTCCTTGGGAGCCATGCTCGCTCATCACGATGAACAACACAGGGATCAGGAAGTTTATTACATCAGCCGTACTCTTTTGTACTATGAAACCCAATACACCCATCCTGAAATTTTTTTCTTAGCCTTATTTTTTGTTGCCACCAAACTCTATCATTACCTACTCAACCACAAAACCTATGTTGTGAAAAAAAATGACCCCTTACACTTCATGTACACCAAACCTTTTCAAAATTAGCATGCTCTATGATGGCTTATAATTTTAGCTGATCTTGACCTCAAATTCATTCATCAAAAGTCCATAAATGGCCAAGATATTGCTGACCAATTGGCTAACGCACCTATTTCTGGGGATCAACCTTCTAATTTTTACTTTCTAGATGAGTCAATTGCTACCCTTTCCTTGGACAAACCTCCTTATTAAATGACACTCATTTTTTTATGGTTCTAAGTGTTAGCGTGGGGGTGGGGCTAGTATTATCCTCATTTCTCTTGATGGAGAACCCATGCCTTTGTCTTTCAAACTAGATTTTGAATGTACCAATAATGTTACCGAATACAAAGCACTCATACTAGGTCTCTAAGCCACCTATGCCCTAGATGTTGAATCAATCAACGTCTTTGGTGATTCTCAATTGGTCGTAAACCAAGTCAATGGTATTTACCAATTTCGTAACGAGATACTTAAAAAGTATAAACATCATGTAGACATTATTTTGACCACCTTTGATTATTACACCCTTCAAACCATCCCACATTCAACCAAAAAAATTGTAGATACCATGGCCAGCTTAGCTTCCCAAATACCTGCTTCACCAACCAATTCTAAAATATTTGTCATCATACAATGCCTCCATTCACCTTCTTATTTACCTCACAATGTTTACTCAATTGGAACACATACCCCTTACCTAAGTGACCTTTGGTATAAACAATACTTTGACTACCTTTCTTTCTCCATCTTACCTCCTGATCTCACCCGTAACAGACAACGTGCATTCCTTAAAAAGGTCTCTCATTACGTCATCCTAGGAGGACTCCTCTATAAGCGAGGCTTTGATGGTATTCTCTTAAGATTCCTCACAAGTTTTTAAAATTCCTTATACCATTAAGGAGGTTCATGATGGCATATGTGGAGGTCACATTAGCTTCATTGTTGTTACTAAGCGTATTCTTTGCCTAGGCTATTACTGGCCGACCCTTAACCATGATTGTTGTGACTATGTCAAATGTTTTGTAAAATGCCAGCAAAATTCCAACCTTCATCATACACCCATTCATGCCTTATAGGTCACTCGGGACCTTTGGCCCTTCTCTGAATGGGGTTTGGATCTTGTCAGAGAAATCAATTCTCATTCTTCCCAATGCCATCAATGGATCATCACTACTACCGAATACCACAAAAAATGGGTAGAAGCCATACCACTCATTTCCATGAAAGATAAGAAAATATGTGAGTTCATTAACCACCACATCATTTTTCTCTTTGGTGTTCCTCATCGCCTCATCAAGAACAATGGAAAAAAATTCAAAAAAAAATTGCAAAAACTTTGTGACGCATTTGGCATTCAGCTTAGTTTCTCATTACCCTACTACCCCAAAACCAAAAACCAAGCTGAATCCACTAAAAAAACCCTCAACAAAATTCTCATGAAAGTGGTTGATGATACTAGGAAGGATTGACATACGCACATTCCTTTTACCCTATTGGCATACCACACTAGTATTCTCATTTCCACTGTGGCCACACTATTTTCTATGGTCTACGGTATAGAGGTTGTTCTACCTCTCAAATTCCAGATCCCCTCACTCCGTATTTCTCTCCATGACATGCTCACTGATGATGAATTTTGTCAGGACTGTTTAGCATAGATAGAGTTATTAGATGAACGTCATCTTAATGCTCTAGATCACCTTCAACTTTACCAATAATGTATCAAATGTTCCTATGACAAACATATTCATAAATGAACCTTCCAAGTTGGTGACCTTGTCCTGAAATAAAATCAATATGTAACCAAAGCATAAAAAAGTAAATGGGGAAAATTTTCTCCTAATTGGCTTGGACAATACATCGTGACTCATACCTATGGATCAGGTGCTTATCATTTATCTTCTCTCGATGGTAAACCCGATCTTGATCCCCTAAATGCCTTACATCTTCGACCATTATATTGTTGACTCATTGTCCTACCTCACCCTTTCTCTCTCTCCAATCCCTTAAGCACTACCCACTCCATACACCTCCCTAACGATTAAACCAAAATCATGTGAGTACCCGTCACTTGTTATCTTCCCTTGAATATGTGTACCACGGTGCTGCACATAGCATGATTCTCACGGATACTTTTCGTCTACCTTAAGATGAGATCCCATGGTCATTTCACCTTGCCTTTTAAAAAAGAGTCCTATACTCCACCTTGGTCTTGTCCATGACTTCAAAGACCTCACATGGGATCAAACTCCTTGAGTCACACTTCTCATAAAAAGATGACTCCCTTAAAAGGAAATCTTCCTCTCTATAAATTCTTGCTATAAATAGACTACTCCCTCAAAGGACAGCTATGTGAAGCTCTAAAAAAAGAACAAAAAAACAAAAATAAGAGCAACCAAAGCTTCTCACATTGATCAGCTTCACAAAGACCTGAAGGAGTTCCATATTATTTATCTCATATAGACTTCCCACATCGATCAGTATATCAAAATAAAACAAATTTTTCATCATGGACTTTCCCATTGTGTTCTAGGACCTCTTACCCAAAGGGCTTGCTACCTCATACCATATAAAAATTAACTACCTTTCACCCTTCTTACCATTTCCACTCTCATTTTCTCATTTCCTCAAGGGACATCTTAGAATGTAGACATTTGGTGATCCTATGACTATTTTTCATCGTCGAACATGTCAATTGTGTAATGTCTTTAGGGTATTATGTTCCTCACCTCCTCTAAGGTATGATCTACTTGGTATGATCTTACCCAATCAGGTGGCTTTATTACCCCCTCTTATCTTTTAACCATCTTGGCTTTATCGATGCTTACCTTTGGGGTAATCCTCCTATTTTTCCATAATCACTTTCACCTCCATCATTTTACCTACAATCTACCCACACCTATCAAACCTAAACCCACAACATGCCCAAAAACCTACCATCTCATTTTCATATTCTTACCTAGCTCATAGGAGAACTACATCGGCCCGAGGTCCCTTTTTGTTGGGATTATGTTGGAAGCAGTCTGAGGGCATGGGGCCCTTGGAGGTTAGCTCGACCATTCTCTACTCTAAGCAATTAATCAACCATGCCTAACTCAACATTTACATCACATTTCACTTAGTTCCCCTTTTATATACAAAATTGGAAATTAAGCCACATACATAACAATTTGCTACATATTTTATACATTTATTATGCTTACCATTTCTCTATCATCACTATGCATAGATTATACCACATCTCACACATGACCCATAGTATCATTCATTGTAAAAAATAATGAATCACAAATTCACCTACTTTCAATATATCCATGCCTAATCAACCTAACTCAACCATGCCTAACCAACCTAACTCGATCCATGCTTATAACCTAACTCAACCATGCCTACCAACCTAATTTGATCCATTCCTATAACCTGACTCAACCATGCCTATAACCTGACTCGATCCATGCCTAAATCGACCTGACTCCATCATGCCTAAATCACCTAATTTTGATCCACATCAAAGTAACAAATCCATAACTCATCTAACACAATCCATAAACCAATATCTCATAAACACATCAACTAATAAAAAAATACCATGTATCTCATCATATAAATCAATCAATATGTATCTCAATATACATGCCCATCTCATCATGTCCATCATCTCAAAAATTTCAGCACGCAAGCCGATATACAATACAAAATGTCATCGACATGCAGGACAATCTCATATATACAAAAAATAATGAATCAATACAAAATATCTTCGGCACACAGGCCATTCTATGCTCAAAATATACAAATCACTCATACATCATCACTATCTTTAGCACGCAGGCCATTATGTGATCAAAAATATAACTATCTTTGGCACACAGGCTAGCATATATATCAAAAAAATAACTAATATACGTCAAACATTAGGTGACCGCATATCAGGCATCTTACCGGATGTCCTCCATCTTTTTATCACATGTACCCTCAGCTTCTTGTGTCCCTACTGGCACCTCAACTAGCATTGGCTGCAGTACATTGGTGGCCTCTCCCTAATCAGGCCTCGGAGTTCGCTGACCTCCTGTGCTCTCCATGCTATGAGTGTGGGATCTTGTCCTCTAACTAGACGCCTATTGTGCCCTATACTCGGTATAGGATATGAAATCTATCCCGACCACCATAAGCTAGTCCTGATAATATCTTACCTCACCTAGGGCATCCCATAACCTAGATACAAGCACAATCTATTTTGGTCCCATAGGTCTCAACCCCTGTACCTTCCCTACAGTAACCTTCTTTGTGCCTACCTATGAATTGGGACCTGCTCATGGTTCCTGTGATGGTACCCCCTACCCTTGTGCCTGTATCTAGGCCTATAAGGCCCATATCTATGCCTGGGCTATGGCCAACTGGCCCTGTAAGCCTGCCATCTAACCTGTAAAGCTGCCACCTGACCATCCCCCCTGACCATCTAAATCTACTCCATCCGCCATCTAGGCCTATAGGCTGGCTACCTATACGAGTATCTCTACTACCTCCATCTCTGAGCTCTCTATTTGTGTTTGTAGTATACCCAAATAGGTAATCAACGTCACTACCTGCCATTGTAGGGTGTCTCTCTGCACTCTAATGGTAGCTAGGTATGGCTGCCCCAGTCTGGATGGTATGGTTCATAACTGAGATGCCCACCACTTCCTATACTTGTATGTACATCCGGTGTCATCTAACCTCTGATCCACTGGCTGCTCCTCCTCCCCTGTCAGAAATGTAGGTTGTGGTAGAGGTAATGGCCTCTCCACATCATCTCTTCGATACTATGGGAAGGGCGGTGGAATGTCCTATAAGATCCTGAACTTCCGTCAGACTCTGTCTATCGGGATCATCTCATCCTCCCCAATACAGTGACCATGTATCCACCTCTCTAGATGGAGCTCAGCTAGCTCCTTATTCGTATGCCTATATGAGGGGAATCCCACATATGGCCTCTAGATAATGTCCACTCTAGAAAATCCCTCTAGTAATTACCAAAAATTGGCCACATCATGTGTCATCCTATCCGATCTCCACTCTCTTATCACCGGCACCCATCTCATGTATCCCACCCACATAAATCTAGGTGGGAATGCATCTTCTTAGGGCATCCTTATAGGTCACATGCACACTATGTGCTTATATGCCTAGTGGTGTAGTATAAATGTATAACACAGGCTAAACCTGCGCAACCGCCCATATGCCCACAACTCTCTATATAGCTGCACCAAGAATGTTGGTGCCCAGGAAAAGCATGTCTCATGAACCATCATATCATGGAGTACCCCCATAATTGATTGGGGAAAGTGTCCACCCTCTACATCTAGCAGTGCGTAGTAGCACATTGCCTCCATCAAGAGAACCACTAGCCTCATCTCATCCAGATGGGATAGGTACATCTCTCCATTACTCAAACTGGCACTATGGAATCTCAGATCAGCCACCCCCTCACCAAAAATATTCCCAATCAACTCCTTTGAGGCCTCAGAGGAGATAAAATACACCTAGGCACCCATTATGGGTAGCTGTAAAATATGGAACATGTCCTCTAGGGTGATAGTCATCTCACTCATCGGAAGGTGGGATGTGTTGATTGTGGAATCCCATATATTGATGAGCACAACCATCAAGCTAGGCTGCTAAAAAACATGTCGGTAGCAATGAATCCCATTCAATCCCACTTCCTCCACATGTTGCATCTCCAAAGGGGTCATTATGCCACGTAATGTCACCATTAGAGGTGGAACCCTGTCCCGCATATGTAACTACACTCACCCCTACATCTACTCCAAACACAACATTAATCTACATTTACCATGACTATATTCACCAATTATCATTAGCCTCCACCCTATTTTCACCATACCCATCTCAACTACCTAGCCCACATTACTTTTGGACCCTTGTGCCTCAAATCCTAACCTATACCTGTTCATCCTAACCAAATCCGGTCACCCTTAAACTGGTATTGGTCACCTGTTTGGTGACTAATACCAGTTCACCTTTACTGACAATTGTTACCATGTAACCAGCATCGGTCACCTGTTTGGTGACCGATACCTGTTCTACCCAACCAATGCTGGCCAAACGTGACTACCGCAAGTCACTATCGCGGAAAATCCTGCGACTTCCCAAAACCCCCGTTTTCTAAAAATCACCCCCCTTCCCCTTTTACCCCACCTACAGTGACCTAAACTATCCCTGGAATTCTACCCACCCCACCTATACCATTTACTACCCTTCCCCTCCCTCTTTCTTCCCAATATTCCCCCATACCCAAATTTTATTATTACCCACCCACAAACAACAAAAACACACAAAAACCTAAAATCACAATTATCCAACCCTCTAATCTATCCAATCAAAAATGTAGAGTTGGGTGCTTACCTCGTCACGCTATCTCCATCTTGGTGGCATGTCTGGCCATTGTGTCGGTGGCCCGTCAAATCCCTCTCTGGCCTCTTCCATCACCGAATAGCTACTCGTGACCTCCAACCAATCAAATCTCTTGCCCTAATCCTGTGGACCCACTGCTCACCAACCAAATCCTCATCCAATCACACTGCCAGCTCACTGTCCCATTTCCTCTAGACACTTTTCTCTCGTTTTTGTCATTTTCTCACTTCACAAATAACAAATGAATAATAAAAACACAGATTTTTTGTTTTTATAACCAACCTGACCTAACCGATGTCGGTAACTTTTGACTTGCATTGGTCACATGTCCTACCTCAGCGACATCAGTTCTTCCATGACTACCATCGGTCATCCTCACTTGCACATTGCCCTCAATTAATCCCCTTTTACCCCACCCTTTACCTTGATGCTTTACCCCACCCCTCACTTTGATCATTTACCCAACCCATTTACCTTACCTTTTCTGACGTCCTCACTTACTACCTCCATTTTTCCTCCTTTGGGGACTTATTATTTTACCCCTACCTTATCCTTACCCATGCCGCAACCTATATATTTTGACCTGGACCATCGCTAGTGACCTTTGACCTCATGTGTTTGGTATACCTTATGGCACTATTACCTGTGTTGATTGACCTGTTGACCTTACCTAGCCTATTACCATGACCATTTATCCTAACCCTACCTTTGGTGAACTGAAACATACCTAAACGATCCTACACCTAACCTACATTATGTTTCTTGACCATATCCTATACCTTAGATATCCAATTAAATTCCACCTTGTTTGGATGAACCAATTAAGATTAGACAATGTAGATTTTGTCTGCTCTTCAACTTGGTAGCATGTTGTAGTTTATTCAGGTGAGTGCATTTGACTATTGCTACCTCTAACCTAGACCCATTACCTAGATTTCCCACATAGATCTTTAACTTTTCTCCCTCGTGCCCACCTGCCTCTTCCTTTCATTTACCTTTTATCAAACCACTCACTAATTCTCCCTTCTACCTCATCAATTCCTAGATTGAGGGGGATCACCGTCACCCACACATGGGGAAACCACATCTTATTTTTGTTAGCATCGATTACCAATACAATCTACACAACAAAAAGGGGAAAAATGTAGACACTAAAATAAGGTCACACTCCCCTTTGGTCCCTCGATGAATAAGCACCCTTCATCACATTCACCTAGCCATGACCCCTTTCACCCCACTAATATTAATTTAATTAATTTAATTAAGTTAATGCATTATCCTCACTATATTTATTATTTAAATATCTTATTTTAAATAATATCCACACATACAGTTCACTTAGACACCTCACCAAGCCAACTCAACCTAAAACATATTCTTAGTAAGTTTCCATAACTAACTAATACTTACCCAAACCCTAAAAATCAATGCCTACTTTACCTCTAACCACATTCCCACATGCTCACAAGAGGCTCTTAGTATAATCATGGGTTAACAACACAAAATATGAGGAAATCAAAAGGATCTCCCTAGTTTAGTAAACCTAGGAAATCCCACCTTAACCGATGCCAATTACCACTAACTGTCACCGATTAAGCTGGAACCACTATCAGTTACCTTTTTAACCCCAAAACAACCTTATTCTTAAGGTTCGAAGTTGGAAGCAAAAAGGTTGGTGAGCATTAACACATCTTGTAGAGATAACACATCTTCAGAGAGAAAATTCCAGTGAGACCACACATGCAAGGAAGGAGATCAAACATCTTTTCTTATACAACCATTCTAGTAAAGATCTGATCTAACCAAGCAAAGAGGAGTGCACATGTATCTCATGCAGAAGATTTCCTTTATTTGGTGATCACTTGCAGCCTTCAAGCCTCTCATCAGCACCTCCATCCTTCACTCACAGGTATTCAAAACCAGAATCTAAGTAAGTATAGCGTCTTACTTTTTGGGTGTATTTCATTTCATCATCCATTGTTTACCTAGCCACCTATTGACCTTATCCAAAATTTCCACCTCCATATACCCATTAAAAACCTCGACAAAGCCTACCCCAGTCACCCAATACCTCATCTCGACCAACCAAAGTCCTTTGTGTAATCACAAAGGGGACCCAAAGCTTGTTTTATGGAATTTCCAGATTTCCATAGTAACTGACACCGGTTATAGCTGACCGTTGTCAGTTACCCTTAACCGACATCGGTCTCTATATTTTCCCATACATCCCAGAACATAGACCTACCCACCACATTTCGTCTCACCCTCATCCACCTGTGATCTACCTGAGACCTCTGTCAAACCTGTAGAACCCAGAACCAATCATTTAACCTTTAGATTCTATTCTAGCTTAGCCTATTAGATTAGATCTATTTCTTATTTTTTTAAAGTGAGATACCTAAATCATTTCAAATTACAATAGGATTTACTTTGTTTACAACATTAAATTTTTTAGAATAGTGGACATACAACCATCTAGGAAGTATCACACTTCCTGAATCTAGCATATGCTAGGTAGTTCACTGCGCATATTGTTTAACTCCTTCTAGTGGTCTTGCTTTGAATTACAAGTAGTTCCTCCTAGCCAAAAAGGGAGCTCTCACAATCAGCTATGGATTCAGAAGTCATACACACACAACAACCCATCAACCAGCATTTGAACAGGTATTCCTCCTACGCCCATTACCCTATCTATTTTGTTAACACTTCAAAGAAATGATCTAAGAATCAGGTGAAACACTATACTTTTAGTTAACATGAGAGATCAGTTGGTAATCGAGTCATGGAATGAGAGATCGGTAGCATACCGAGTCATTACAACTGCATATGGTTATCTGTTATGAGATTGATTGACATGGAATGTGTGTTTTAAATGATGTTTTATTTAGAATAGAGAACATTATGTTTCAAAAAAAAAATCCCTTGTTTCTAAAGTATTAAAATGGGAATGCTACATCTGTGTATCAGAGTTGAAGGTTGCATATCTTGGACCTATTGTATCTAGAATATGATGAAACTTAAATTTTCTTGTAATAAAAAATGGTTAGAATGAGAGGAAATGTTGCAAATAATCCTCTTCCTGAGGAAGGACCATAAACTTCCTATAAACTCGATGAGATCCTTGCTGCCCTATTGGACACAGGAGATCATTTGGCTGTACTTGAGCATAAAGTAATGAGAAATGAGGAGGAAGAAGATGCTGATAATAGTAATCAGCCACCTCCTAGGGATGACACCAATGTAGATGTTAACAACAATGTGAACATACCTGATCATCCTGAGAACAAAAAGGCTAGGTTAGCAGTTGAACTCACTAATGATATAAAAATGATAAGTCCACCCAATTTTGATGGAACCACATTAGGAGATGGGGCTGAGAATTGGCTCAGCAAGATGGAGAAATACTTTTCAATAAGGAATTTATTAGAAGAAACAAAGGTGATATGGGGAGCATATCAACTTTCCCATGAAGCATTTTCATGGTGGGATAGCCGTAAGGCTGAGTTAAATATCAAAGAAACTAATATCACATGGGATCAATTTAAAGGTTACTTTAGGCAATGTTGGCTGCCGCATCTTTACTATGAATTGAAAATGACTGAATTCTAGAACTTAGCTCAAGGAAAGCTAACTGTAACTGAGTATTGGGAGTGTTTTACTAAACTTCTTAAGTATGTACCTCAGTACCAAACTGATGAGAAGTTCAGGATACAAAAATTCATCATGGGATTTAATCCCATTATAGGAGGAGAGGTGGATGTTCACATCCCAACCACAATGGAAGGGGTTGTTGAAAACGCAATAAGGCAGGAACAAAAATTGAAGGCAATTTTTTCTCATAAGGAGGAAGTAAGGAAGAAAATCCCCAACTCCTCTTCATCATCTCTTGCACCTAAGAAAGGACCATGGAAGAAATTCAGAATGAAAATTAATTTTTCATCTGATGCTAATAAGAAGGTAGCAACAAACAAGTTTTCTAGAAATGCACAGAAAAACTTTGTCAAGAACAATAATAATAGAAAAAATTCCTATGGGGTCAAAACTATAAATCTAGGGATGAAAATAAACCCAAGCCTAGAAAGGGACCTATAGGAAGCTGTTATAATTGTGGCAAAGATCATTATGCAAACCAATTCCCTTTGAAAAAGGATGATCGTAATCAGCAGCATAAGATACACATTGTAGTAGCTGTCAAGCAGGCTGAGAAATAGGCCACGCCTATAGAAATTTTAGGTAAGTTATGTGGTTTACATATAGCTATTATTTTTGACACCAGAGCTACTGAATGTTTTATTTCTAGTAAATTAACATCAAAATTAAAAAGAAAATATGGAAACATGGATAAAACATGGACTGTACATGTAGACACTAAAATTATGTCACACTCCCCTTTTGTCCCTCAACGTATAAGCCCCCTTTATTAAATTTACCTAGCCATGACCCCCTCCACCCCACGAATATTAATTAAATTAAATTAATGCATTATCTTCACTATATTTATTATTTAAATATATTATTTAAATAATATCTACACATACAGTTCACTTAGACACCTCACCAAGCTAATTCAACCTAAGACCTATTCCTAGCAAGTTACCATAACTAACTAAGACTTACCCAAATCCTAAAAAATCAATGCCTACATTCCCTCTAACCACATTCCTACATGCTTACAAGAGTCTCCGAGTCTAATCCATGGGATAATGACACAAGATCTGAGAAAATAAAGAGGATCTCCCTAGTTTAGTAAACCTAGAAAATCCCACCTTGACCGACGTTGGTTACCCCTAACCATTTCCGATTAAGACGAACCGCCGTCAGTTACCCCTTTTAACCCAAAAAAACCTTATTCTCAAGGTTGGAACTTGGAACTTGGAACTCATAAGTTGGAAGCAAGAAATTTGACGAACAAGAACAAATCTCAAAGAGATAACGCATCTTCAGAAAGCCAATTCCAGCAAGAACTCACATCCAAGGAAGGAGATTGAGGATCTTCTTCTGCACAGCCATCCTAGCCACGTTCTGATCTATCTAAGCAAAGAGGAGTGTGCATACAACCCATGCAGAAGCTTTTCTTTAGTTGGTGATCACTTATAGCCTTCAAACCCATCATCAAAACCTCCATCCTTCACACACAAACCACCAGGAACGAAATCCAAGTAAGTATAATGTCATACTTTGTTGATTTATTTCATTTTCATCACTATTTCATCACCCATTGCTTATATTACTCCCTATTGATCTTCTCGAACAGTTTCACCTCCGTAGACTTCAAAAAACCTCGCAAAAGCCTACTCCAATCACCCATTACCTCGTCCCAACTAACCAAAATCCTTTGTACAATCATAAAGGAGACCAAAACCCTGTTCTATGACATTTCTAGATCTCACACTAACCGGCGCCGGTTATACCTAACCGTATTCGATCACTCCAAACTGATGCCGGTCTCTATGTTTGCCCACACATCCTTAAACAGAGACCTACCTACCTAATTTTACCTCACCCTCACTCACTTGTGACCTACCTGAGACCTTTATCAGACCTGTAGAGACCCAAAACCTATCACTTGACCTTGGATTCTATTCTTGCTTATCCTGTTAGATTAGATCTATTTCTTATTATGTTTTTAAGTGAGATACCTAAATCATTTTAAAATAACAATATAATTTAATTTTTTTACTGTATTAATATGTTTAAAACACTGGATTGATAGCCATCTAGGAAGTACCATGCTTTTTGGATATAGGTCATGCTAGGCAGTTCACTACCCATATTGTTTAATTCCTTATGGTGATTTTGTTTTCATTACAGGTAGTTCCTCCTAGCCAAAATGAAGCTCTCGTGGTCAGTTGTTGATTCAGAATTCATACGCGCACAACAACCCATCAACTAACATTTGAATAGGTATTCCTCCTATGCCCGTTACCCTATCTGTTTCATCAATGATTCAAAAAAAAAACCTAAGAAAAAGGTGAAACATTTTGGCACGCCCGGTGGGACCCATCCAGGGTTCCTTGCATTTCATTCATTCCTAGGAAAAAATGTGTGTTTGTTTCCTTTCTAAAAGACAACGTACACACTAATTTTGTTCCCTGGTAATCCACTTATTATTTCTATTTGTTCTAAAGAAAACTTTTATTTTGGTGTATTTAAAAAGAATCATTTCTTCATGTTTTCTACATTGTAGTGAAAGAGCATCCCTCTTCCTCTTCATATTATTGTGTCATCCAATTTCACATTTTTTTTTGGGTTTAGAAACAATTGCATTTCATTCAGATTTATTGCATTAGCTCACATTAATTGAGGGAAAACTATATGCTGGAGGTCATGACTAGATGATGGTTGACAAACGAATTGTAGAAAAGCACTTCTATCATTTTCTCTTTCTCTTAGACTTACAAAGCCACATAAAAATTCAAATACATACATTCTTAAACAACATTTTACCTAGAAGAAGCTATACAGGATCACACAATCACAGCACACTGGACACCCAGATCGCTGCTTTGTCAAGTCATACTTTAGAACAAAGCCCGCCCCCACCATAACATACCTAAAACCTCACCCTTTAGATCTCCTTCTTTGTAGGAAGCCATCCTCACCAAAAAATCTATTTCACAATTCATGTGTCAGTCCTTAAATAACATAAGCTAAACAAACATAATAGAAAAGGGCACTCTTAGGATCACATTTTATTAGTGTTTCTGCTTGGCTTGTATTTTGAGGTGAAAGATCACGTTCATCACTTTTTTGTTCATCCTTGCATGCTCCTCATCATAGCTGGTGTATTCCGGCTTCACCTGAGTGTGTCTGGGCCATATCACCATTATTCCCAAAATTATAGCTCTAATTCCACATTAAGTATTAACTCACAACCAGTTTTTCTCATCACTGTTCCAATTTCACAGTAACTGTCATTAGTTACCTCTGACCACCATAGGTTAAATCCAACCGACGTCGGTTCTAGGTCATTTTGCTAACCTACTCAAAAGGACAGTTTTAATTCACTTTTTTCCACTTTCCACAGTCTGTGTCACTGTCATTTTTCCCATTGACATTTTACACATCCCCAGATTTGGCATACTTGTCATATTTTTCCTTCTACCTCGTTATTTACTCACTGTCTATTTTCTATAGTGACCAGCAATGGTTACCCTTGACCAACGTCAGTTTTCCTTAACCGGCATCAGTTATCCTTTTTTTCACATTCCAGGCACTATTCGTTACTTCATCCATTTTTTATCACCAGATTCACCTATTCCTACTGTTCTCTATATCATTTACAGGGAAGCAGCCCTACCTGATCAATACTGGTTCACATGTTGCTGACCTGAAGACAAGCAAGAACCCTCGTGTTTCATGCTATTGGCCAACAACTCCCACCTAGTCCTTCACCACCTTATATTTTATCACCAGCCATGGATCCTATCCAGCCTACTAATATCGCTACCGGAGATGAGGAGTTCACATGACTCCTTGACCAGAACCCTACCGCCTTGCATTTTTACCTCTCCCAATCGACCACTCGAGATTCCTCGGGTCAGTTGATATACAACATGCCCATATCTATCCCCCAAACTCTTGCACCCACTTCCACATTAGCCCCATCTGGCTCCGTGCTACCGATAACCACCTTACCCCCAGTCAGTTTGTAGTTAGGTTATATACCTTCCATGACTACGACATCTATTATCTCTGTGGCACCCATTACATCCACCATACCCTCAACGATTACCCCAAACATAACATAATCCACCCCTCATGTCTCACACATACCTGTAGCTATGTTCCCACCTCCAGTGTCAATGACCCCTACCCCATTTCAGAGCGTAGTTCTTTCCATTCCACAATTATTATCCCCTATTTCCACTAGGTTTACCATGACCCTTCCTCCCCCATATACATACTACCAACAACTGCTTGTTTCAACTATTATTCATTCCGAGTATGTACCCCCTATTTCATTACCTTCTTCTCCACCACCTTACATGGAAGCCCCATACACTGGAATTCCACCCCCATTATATGCCCAAAACCAACCTCCTCACACTATAAGAGGTATCCAATCATCACAAACCACCAATGACCTAATTAAATTGATGATGGATAAGATGCAGACACTAGAGGCATCAGTTTCTGGGTCCCACAACACTCTCACTTATGATGAGATTTTCAATGAGCCTATTCACCCATCCATTCCCATCTGTTCATACCCTGTGCATTGGGAAACGCCTCAATTCAACCACTTCAATAGTAAGAAAGACCCACAACAACATTTATGCTCATTTAAACACGAGTGTTATCTGATTTCTCATGATGATGCCTTACTTTTGAGAACTTTTTACATGTCCTTCGCTGGACTTGCATTAGATTGGTATAGTGGGTTACCTAAGCACTCTATATTTTCATTCAATCAGGTAGCCCAAGCTTTCTTGGATCATTTCTCCATCAATATCACCAAGAAGGTTACCATGACTGATCTATATTCCACACGTCAGTAGGAGGATGAATCTATCATAGATTTTGTCACTCGCTGGTGCAACCTGATCAATCAACTTACCTTCCAATTGCCACAAACTAAACTCCTCGAGCTCTTCACATGAGCTTATGCCAGACATATCTCCTTAACCTTGCAGGTCCAAACTTTCCAAACATTCGATGAGGCATTCACTATGGCACGAAAGTTAGAGATTTGGGCCATCGAAGAGAAGAAAATCCAATTACAAAATAAGAATTTGGCATTCAAGTTGAATGAAACCTCTTCTTCTTCCAAACCACCAACCACTTATTCAAAATCTAAGGGTACCATTAATGTAGTGGTACTCAAGGCCGTCCCAGCTCATCCATCTAATCAGGCTACACCCTCATCTAATCTATCACCCATCCAGGCTTTTCAATTCAGATAATAGCAATGAAAATATACCCCAATTGGGGAACCTTACTCTTCTATCTTAGAAAATCTTATCAAAGCTAGCGCCATCACCCTTCCACCCATAAAACCACACACTGGTTTTGACCCTGCTCACCTCATGCCCACGTGGTATAAGGAATAATATTTCTGTAACTATCACCAAGTGAAGGGTCATAGTGATGGAAACTACATCACTTTTAAGAATATTATCCAAGAAATGCTCGAGAAAGGTGAGTTGACTGTGGATAATCCCAACGCCACCCCCAATCAAAATCTAAAAATCTTTAAAAAACCATTTCCCAATCATGCCCCTTAATTCAATCAAACTGGTGATACATCCACTCACGATACCCATACCTGTGAGGTTCATGCAATCTTTAATGAGGTACCTTTCACCTCTCAATTACCTCACAACTCTTCCATAGAGGAAATCCTATCCTAAAAACCTCCTTCCACATTGGAACCAATCGAACTGTTCCTTCACCAATAGAAGAACACCCTTATCTCCTACATCGCCTACGGAGGAGTCTTCTCCTAACATTGAGAACATCTCACCCCTAGCTTCTCAATTTAGAGAACCTTCACCTATTGTACCTCCTCAACCCATAGAGGAGCTCCCATTACCTCCTCCACCCATAGAGGAGCACCCATTACCTCCTCCACCCACAGAGGAGCACCTATTATCTTCTCCTCCCAAAGATAAGCACCCATTACCTCTTCCACCCACAAAGGAGCACCTATCCATTCCTCCACTTACAGAGGAACTCCCATCATCTCTTCCACCCATCATAGACCCGGTGGAGATACCTTTTCCTCTTGGCAAGAATTCTCCATCAGCTACTCAACATCCAACAGACCTACTTTCAGATCTCTTACCCACGAAAGCTGAAGCTGACTAATTCCCCATCTTTAAGATGCATTTTACGGAAATTCCCATTAGGTCCTTGCTAACTCCACCCACAAACATTGCATTCTCATGTTTGGCTGATCACTTGGATTATGTGGATAGGACTTTATTATGGGGGTGCATATTACTCCCTATTTCAACACAGATGCATAGATCCCTCGATGACACCTCCACTATCTACCCAAACACATTTCCACCCATCAAACCACATACAACCACTATTATTGGAACACATTTCACGATACTAGTTAGCACTCACACCACACCCTTACCTATAACCCGACCTATGCCTAAACCCAAACCCATACCCATAACATTTACCTCTGCTAAACCTATTACCACTTTAGGGGTCACCCCGACCACCAGCCTTACTCATCCACTTATTAAACTGGATTTAGCTACATCCTCCAATGTCAATACCACACGTACCTCGACACCCAAACCAAAGAAAAAAACTCATCAGCCTCATACGTTGACTACACCAATCACACATGCACTTGTCCCGTCTGCTTTAAGACATCAGCTACCCAACATGGTCAGACACCCTTCACCCATCCATAAACCAATAACACAACCAACCATTCCTTCCTCACAAATCTCTAACCTGCCCAGGCACACAACATGACTCATACCCACACCTACAGTCTCTTTACCACCAATACATCTGATACCTTCAGCCATTGCTTCACTACCCACTACACTTCAATCATTGTCCCTCACACCCCAATCACAATCCATGTCATCTACCTTCAGAGCAACCCCATTATCCCCATGTGTAACTCACCCTCTTCCTCCATCTGCTTTTCCTTCTAGACCTCGTATACCCACATCACCTTTACCCACGAATGTGCAACCCAAATAAAAAACCACACTACCCCACAATAAGGTATTCAAAACAACCCCACACTCTCCTACTCGTCCATCTACTATACCCCTACCCAAACAAACCTGAATAATACCTCAAACTAAACTGGTGCCTAAACCCATAGCTCGATCAATTCCTACACTTCAAAAAATAGTTCCCCGAAAACTAACCACACCTACACCCAAACCCACATTCACTTCCCATTGTGATTCACTAGCAGGGTCTTATGCCAAAATTTTAACCAACCTCCTCGAGACTTCTGTTATCACATTACCGCCACTCTGACCTTACGAACTCCTCAAATCCAAGCCAAAGGGGTTTGATGATACCAAAATTTGTGCATACCATCATGTGCTAGGGCATGATGTGGAGAACTGCAAGGACTTGAAAACTATCCTTATCTAATTGTGTCCAATGGAAACCAACTTTGATGACGACGACCTTCTTGATGAGGATCTTGCTTCACCTACACCCATTCCCACACTACCCACTCACCAACCACAACCTTCACCCTCACAGCTCCTAGAACCACACAAAAAATTCAAAATTAACATGGTTCACATCAGAGAAGTTTCCACACCACCACCCAAATGTTGTTGCACCCAACTCACCTCACAGGGATTTTCTCCTCAAGTAGGTTTTTTCCCTTCATGTCGTTATACCACTTACCCTACACCTTCTCCATTTGACAACTTCCCTCAAATCAACATGGTACACATCACTAAGCATGCACAGAAGGGTAAAGAAAAGGTAGCTGACCCACCAACCAATCCTATACCCAACATACCATCTGCCCCCATACCTAAATTAACTATCTGCAGCCCCACATACCCCATTTCTAATGGCGTCACAAATCACACCATGCTCAAACAACTACACCGATCTCCCCTCAAAATTTCCTTATACAACCTCATCTAAACCTTAGAATTCCATCATGAAGCCCTCATAGAGGTTCTTCAATCTATCAAGGTTTTACCCAATGACCCTACACCCATAGCCTCCATTATCACACCCCATCATGTAGCCTCTCTAACCAAACTACCACCTTCATCCTCACCTCACCTTGATCATGAAGTGGCATCCCTCAGCTTCTCAGAGGCAGAGATCGTGCCATACCAAAATGATGACCTAGACCCATCCCTCTTCATCTCTGTCCACATTGATGACATATGGGTACATCATGTGATGATTGATGGATGCGCTAGTATTAACATCATTTCATCCCATGAATTTTCTTAAATGCACATACCTAACAATTACATGCACAAACATCCGGTCATGTTGCATTAATTCAATGATGTCATCACCTCCATACTAGGCACTGTCATCCTTCACATTTGTGTGTCCCTCTACACTGTTCCAAAGTTGTTTTATGTTTTGGAGGGGGAATTCAAATATAACTTGTTTCTTAGTAGACCCTGGATCCATGTCATGGGTTGTGTTCCCTCTAGTTTGCATTGTTGTGTAAAGTATGAACATGAAGGACACACTTATACCATTCTAGCTGACCCATCACCTTTCAAGAAATGCAACATGCTTTACTAACCCAACGATGTGCTCATACCTGTCAAGCCATCTACTTCCACAACAAATATCACTTCTCCTACACCCCCACCTACCAGTACAGATGTTGCTTTCATCGCACATACCTCCTCTATGCCTATCATTGCTATAACCTCCATGGATGACCCGTTAGCTACCCAATTTGTTAACTCGACCTCTAACACATTGTCCATACAAGCTACCCACATACTAACCACTGATTCCTTAGAAGGTGTTTTTCAACACCTCACTCTAGGGGAGTACCACCTATATAGTGTCAACACATTCCTTACTCCACACAAGTACAAAAGCCTTCACCAACACCCTCACTATGATCACCGTTTAGGAGAACGCCTCCTTTATGGTCCTCCTCATCTTCGTACTAGTCTCACCTATGGGGGACTTGATACTACCACTTACACACCTAAACCACCATCACAACTCCACCCATTTTCCCACTAACTTCCAATCACTTACCAATCACTATCTATCCCACACCTTCCTGCACTGTTGTGCGTGGAAGGGTTTTGGTTTCAACTTTTATGAGAAAGGCCACCATACCATTATTCCATGTACAACCCACAAACATAATGATCAGAGTGGTATCGGATTCCCTGAACCTCCTACCAAACAGGCCCATATTGAACTCGTTGCAGACCCTAGCCCTTCTCCACCTTCATCACCTCCCTCACCGACAGAGTCGATGGATCTTAATCTATCCCTCCTAACTTTTTTTTATAAATACCAACATAAACACCATTTCCTTGGGGCCTTTGACTTATCAACGTGAAGGTGAGGCCCCTTCCACTCTCCCATTCCTGTGTCCTGAGATGATTGACGGAGACACACCTATAATTAACGTCATTCAATGTTAGGATGATGAATCCATACTCACCTACCTCAGTATAAAAGACTCATATATTCATTATTATTTACCCTCTAAGACGTAAACCATGTTAAATGAATCAACTATCGACATCAACATTCATACTCAAGATGACCCACACATCCTAAAGATCAGAAAATCTTTAGATGCTACTAAACAATAAGCCATCACTTATTTTCACCAAGATCATAACCACACTTTTGATTGGTCTTACGTAGACATGCCTGGTATTGACCCCACCATAGTGGTCCACAATATTGTAACCGTTCTCGATGCCAAACCTATTAAACAAAAGCTGAGGAAAATGCACCCTTGCATTGATCTTCTCATCAAAGAAGAACTTCAACACCTTCTTTCCATTTCCTTCATCTTACCCATTGATTATCTTCATTGGATTTCTAACATTGTCCCTTTTACTAAAGCAATGGGGGGACTCCACATTTACATGGACTTCTATGACCTCAACCTTGCCTGCCTGAAAGATGAATTTCCCTTGCCCGGTATTGATCAACTGTTTGACCTTACCGCTGGTCACGAGATGCTCTCACTCATGGAAGGTTTCTTAGGTTATAACCAAATTTTTCTTGCCCCAGAAGATCAGCACAAGACCGCATTCATTACCCGTTGGGGAACATTTTGCTATCGAGTCATGCCTTTTGGCCTTAAAAATGTTGGTGCTACATATCAGTGTGCTATGAATTACATATTCCATGATATCATACATCGTATATTGGAAGATTACATGGATGATCTCTTGGCCAAATATAAATTTCGCTCCGAGCACCTCTCCATCCTCCAAACCATCTTTGACTTCCTTATTAAATATTACGTCCGCCTTCAACCTTAAAAGTGTGTCTTCGCAGTTCTTTCAGGAAAGCTCCTGGTATTTATTGTTTCCCTCTGTGGTATAGAAGTTGACCCTGCTAAAGTCAAGGCCATTATAGAAATGCCTCCACCCACTAACCTTAAACAAATCTGTATCCTGCAAGGTAAATTATAGTCCATTTGCCATTTCATTTCACAACTATCTGATCAGTGTCAACCATTTCATCATCTCCTTAGGAAAGATGTCTTTTTTAAATGGGATTATGACTGTCACAAAGCTTTTGAGGCCCTAAAACAATACCTTCTCCAACCACCTAGAATCATTCCACCAAAGATGATCAATATTTTTACCTATACATATTAGCTACCGATCATTCCTTAGGAGTCATCCTCGCTCATCGCGATGAAAAACACAGGGAGTAGGTAGTTTATTTCATAAGTTGTACTCTTTTGGACTATGAAACCCGATACAACCATCTAGAAAATATTTTCTTAGCCTTAGTTTTCATTGCCACCAAACTCTGCCATTACCTACTCAACCACAAAACCTATGTCGTGACCAACACTGATCCTTTACACTTCATGTACACCAAACCTTATCAAAATAAGTGTATTGTGTGATGGCTTATGATTCTAGCTGATATTGAACTAAAATTCATTCACCAAAATTCCATTAAGGGATAGGATATTGCTGACAAACTGGCTGATGCACCTATTGCCGGGGACCAACCCTCTAATTTTGACTTTTTTCAGTGAATCCATTACTACCTTTTCCCTGGGTGAACCCCCTTACCAAATGACATTGTTCTTCGATGGTTCCAAGTGTCAGTATGGGGGTGTGGTTGGTGTTATCCTTGTTCCTATGGATGGTTAACCCATGCCTCTATATTTCAAACTAGACTTTGAATGTACTAACAACATTGCTAAGTATGAAGCACTCGTACTAGGTCTCCAGATCACCTATGCTCTAGATGTCAAATCAATCCACATCTTTGGTGATTCACAATTGGTCATAAACTAAGTAAATGGTACATACTAATGTCATAACCAGATAATTTAGAAGTATAAACATCATGTAGACATAATTTTGACCACCTTTGATTGTTACACCCTTCAAACCATCCCACGATTAACAAACAAATTTGTAGATATCAATGCTTGCTTAGCTTCCCAAATACCTACTTCCCCTACCGATTCCAAAATATTTGTCACTATACAATGCCTCCATTCACCTTCTTATTTACTTCATGATGTTTACTCAATTGGAACTGACACCCCTGACCTGAGTGACCTTTGGTATAAAAAATATTCTGACTACCTTTCCCTCTCCATCTTACCTCCTGATCTCACCCGTAACGGACAACGTGCCTTCCTTAAAAGGGTCTCATGTTTCATTATCCTGGGGGGACTCCTCTATAAGCATGGATTTGATGGTATTCTCTTACGATGCCTCACAAGTTTTGAAACTCCTTATACCATTAAGCAGGTTCATGATGGCATATGTGGAGGTCACTTTAATGGCCTTGTTGTTACTAAGCGTATTCTTTGCCTAAGCTACTACTGGCCGACCCTTAACCATTATTGTTGTGACTATGTCAAATGCTATGTGAAATTTCAATAGTATTCCAACCTTCATCATATACCCATTCATGCCTTACAGGTCACTCGTGACCTTTGGCCCTTCTCTCAATGGGGTTTGGATCTTGTTGGAGAAATCAATCCTTATTCTTCCCAATGTCATCAATGGATCATAACTGCTACCGAATACTACAAAAACTGGGTGGAATCCATACCACTCATCTGCACAAAAGCTGAGAAAATATGTAAGTTCGTTAACCATCACATCATTTATCACTTTGGTGTTCCTCATCACCTCATAAATGACAATGGAAAACAATTCAAAAACTAAGCACTACAAAACTTTTTGACGCCTTCGGCATTCAGCTTAGTTTCTCCTCACCTTATTACCCACAAACCAACGGCCAAGCTGAATCAATTAAGAAAACCCTCAATAAAATTCTCGTGAAAGTGGTTGAAAATAATGGGAAGGATTGGCATATGCATATTCCTTTTGCTCTTTGGGCATACCACACTAGTATTCGCACTTCCACTATGGCTACACCCTTTTCACTGGTCTACGGTATCGAGGCTGTTCTGCCTCTCAAAGTCTAGATCCCCTCACTCTAAATTTCTCTCTAGGACATGCTTACTGATGATGAATTTCATTAGGATTGCTTAGCACAACTAGAGTTATTAGACGAACACCATCTTAATGCTCTGGATCACCTTCAAGTTTACCAACAATGTATCAAACATGCTTATGAAAAACATGTTCATGAACGAACCTTACAAGTCGGTGACCTTGTCTTGAAAGAAAATCAACACATAACCAAAGCATAAAAAGTAAATGGGGATAATTCACTCCTAATTTCCATGGACCATATATCGTAACTCATACCTATGGATCGGGTGCCTATCATTTTTCCTCACTTGAGGGTAAACCTGAACTTGATCCCCTTAACGTATTGCATCTTTGACCATTCTATTGTTGACTCGTTGTCCTACCTCACCCTTCATCTCTCTCCACGCTCATACCTTGAGCACTATCCACTCCATCCACCTCCCTAACGATTAAACAAGAATCATGTGAGTACACATCTCTTGTTATCTTCTCTTGAATATGTGTACCGAGGCACTACACATAGCATGATTCTCATGGATACTTTTTGTCTACCTTTAGATGTAATCCCATGGTCGTTCCACCTCACCTTTTGAACAAGATTCCTCTCCTTCACCTTGGTCTTGTCAATGATTTCAAAGACCTCCAATGGGACCAAACTCTTTGAGTCAAACTTCTAAAAAAAAGATGACCCCCTCAAAAGGAAATCTTCCTCTCGACCAAATTGCCAATATAAATAGACTGCACCCTCAAAGGATAGCTATGTGAAGTTTAAAAAATAAATTAAAAAAACTGAGAGAAACCAGAGCTTCCCACATTGATCAGCTTCACAAAGACCTCAAGGAGTACTATATTATTTATCCCATATAGACTTCCCGCATCGATCAGTCTATAAAAAAAACACTTTTTAGTCATGGAATTTCCCATTGTGACCTCAGACCTCTTTCCCAAAATACCTGTCACTCCAAACATATACAATTAACTACCTTTCACCCACCCTACCATTTCCACTCTCATTTCCTAAATTTCCTTAAGGGACATCTTGGAATTTTGACATTTGGTGATCCTGTGACTACTTTCACCGTAGAACATTTAATCATGCACTACCTTTCGAGTCTTGTATTCATCACCCCTTTTGAAGGTATGATCTACTTGGTATGATTCTACCCAATCAGGTGCCTTTATTATCCCCCCTCTTATCTTTTAACCATCTTTGTTTACATTTTGATTACCTTATACATGACTTGGTGCTTGTCACTTACCTTTGGGGGTCATCCTCCCCTTTCACCATAATCATCCTCACCTGTAACATTTTAACTCTCATCTACCCACACTTATAAAACCTAAACCCACTATATGCCTACAAACCTGCCAACTCATTTTCATCTTCTTCCCTAGCTCACGGGATAACTACATCAGTCAGAGGTCCCTTTTCTCCATGACTATGTAGGCAGAACTTCCAGGGCATGGAGCCCTGGAAGGTTAGCTCGGCCACTCTTTACCCTAACCATTTTCCCCACCTTTACGTAATTTCTTGTTCATATCAGAAAACCCATAAATCTATCCCATAGCCACATCATTCGACCTACATACACTTTACATGTTTCACATACTCTTTTACCATTACCATTATTTCCCATATTCATCTATAACCCATATTTAAACATCAAACACCATTACATTCATTTGCATTAACATATATTACCAAAATACTAAAATACACATCCACACCTACACCAACCTGAATTATTCCATGCCTAAACAAACCTGACTTGATCCATACCTAAAATAACCTGACTCGATCCATACCTAAACCAGCCTAACTCCATCCATGCCTAAACCAGCCTGACTTGATCCATACCTAAACCAACCAGACTCCATCCATTCCTAAAACTAACCTAACTCAATCCATGCCTAAACCAGCTTGACTTGATCCATACCTACACTGACCTAACTTATTCCATGCCTAAACCAACCTAACTCGATCCATGCCTCAACTGACCTAACTCGATCCATGCCTAAAACTAACCTGAATTCATCCATGCCTAAACCAACTTGACTCGATCCATGCCTAAATCGACCTGACTCCGTCATGCCTAACTCACCTAATCCATTCATATCACAACAAAAGTAAAATAAAATACACATCACAACACATAATCATCTAAACCTCATACGTCTCATCATATAAATACCTGTGTATCACAATAATGTACACTCATCTCAAAAAAAATGTGTCTCTCATACATTGCTAGCTCGTAGGACACAATCCAATACAAAAATATCTTTGGCTCGCAGGTCAGTATCATGTATAAACAAATCATAATAAATACAAAATCTCTTCGACACACAGGTTGGTCTCATATATAATCCATACAAAAATTACTCAACACGTAGGTTGGTCTATAGCAAGTCAATCATCTCCCCATATGATGTTAGGGAATTCTCCCTGTGACTATGTCTCTCCCAACCCCTCTGCTACACCTGTCTGGTGCCTGACACCTACCTCACCTATTACTAATGGCCCCTCACTTGGGGCTAGCCTCTACACACTAGTGGCCTCACCACGAACCTGTCATTGAAGGCCTACTGTAATCTCCACACTATGAGTGTGGGATCTAGTCCTCTCACTGGATGCTTGTTGTGCTCTATACTCAGCATAGGAGGGCACATCTAGCCCGACATCTAACAAATGATCCTAATAATATCATGCCTCTGTTAGGGAAACCTAGAATCTAACCATGGTCACTATCTTTGGGGGTGCCATGAGTCTCCCTGCCTGTGTGGATTCCTATACCACGAGACCCTATCCCAGAATCTTCCCTATGCCTTGTGTCAATACCATGGCCTGACTCGGCCCTGGGAGCTGTGGCTATGCCTGAATCTGGTCCTATAGAGTAGTAATTTGCACATGTGCCACTATCAGCTAGCTTTGCAGACCCATAACCTCTCCCTGCACTATGCCCAACCAGCCCTATAGATCTTGTACTTGTACTTGTAGAGCATCTACCTACCCTCCCTCTCCACCTACCTCCTCTCCATCTCCATCTCCCCCTACCTCCTCCTGTGTGGGTACCTGTCTGTTCCTTTCCTGAGCCTGCAATGTAGCTATCTGGGCCTGTAAGATGGCAACTTGTGCCTCTGAACCTATAAGTTTCCCCTATATAATCCTAAGCTACATCACTAAGGTAGTCACCTACCCCTATAGGGTGTCCCTCTACACTGTGATGGTGGCTAAGTCTGGCTGCCCTGGCCTTGGTGGTATGGCTCTCAGCTGTGCTGCCCACAACTTCCTGTATCCATCTGCCACTCTAACATCATCAATCTATGAATCCACTGGTTGTTCCTCTTGTCGATTCGACATGGTGGGTCGCGGTGGAGACATAGGTCTCTCCACATCATCTCTCCTGTACTATGGGAATGGAGGTGGTACATCCCGGAGTAACCCAAACTGTCACCTAACCTACTCTATGGGTATCTGCTCATGCTCTCCCGCTCTCCTCCCCTCTATCCACATATATAGTTATAGCCCATCTAGCTTCGTGGCCATCAATCTGTATGCGGGGAAGCCCACATATAGCCTTCAAATGATATACACCTTAGACAACCCTTATAAAAACCTCATGTTGTAAATGGGTAGCTATGGCACCTCAGGCCTCTCCAACGGCCGGTACCCACAGCTTGTACCCAACTCTCAAAAACTCTCCAGGCATCCCCACTAGTTGAACGCAAGCAATGTGCTTGTAAGCCTAGCAATGTAGTAGTACGGTGCAACAGATGTTGAACCTCCACAGTCCTTAATAGGCCCATAGCTCTCTATATACCTGTGTCAGCAATACAGGTGCCCATGCAAACCATGTCCACTGTATCACCATGTCATGAAGGACTCCCATCAGTGACCTTGGGAATCTCCCACCCTCTACATCCAGCAGTTTGAAGCAGCACACTGCCTCCATCAAAAGTACCACTAACCTCATCTCCTCTAGATGAGCTCTATACATCGCTCCATAGCTCATGCTAGTGCTATGGAATGTCAGGTCTGCTACACCTTCACCAAAAATGGGTGCTAGTATCTCCTTAGACACCTTTGAAGAGATAGAATACACCTGGGCCCCCAATATGGGCAACTGTAGGATCCTGTAGACGTCCTTGAGGGTGATCATCATCTCACCCATTGGCATATGGAAGGTGTTGGTTGTTGAGTCCCATCTATTGTTGATGGTAACCCTTAGACTCACCTCCCAGACTACATGTTGGTAATGCCTCACCCCTATCAACCCCACCTTTGCAACATACTACCACTCCTCCTGTGTCGTGCTTTCCCATACTATCAATAATAAGTGCGGCACCTGGGCCCTCATCTGCAACTCATCTTGGGCCTGCATCCCAGAAGAGCAATGTATTAGTACACCTTCCCAAATTACCCTATTTCACCCCACATCCTGACATAATCTCTTTCCCCACCCCCATCCCATTGGCCTTGTCACTAATCCAACCTACCCAAACCCATCTACCCTACCCATCTACCCTAACCCTCACCCAAACCTATCCAAACCCATCTACCTGAAACTATCTACCCTACCCCTCACACCAAAGCCACCCTAAACTCTTTCCATCCCCCTTAACAGTTTTCCCTCTCACCTAATTCTTTCCCACCCTGCCCTTACTCTATTCCCTTTTTTTCCCAACTTAACCTTACGTTGGCCAACCCTAGTTATCCCTTGACTAACCATAGTCTCCCCTTGACTGGAATCGGTCACTATTCTTGTGACCGATACCAGTCACTACCCACTGAAATTGGCAACACGTTGACCACCGTCAGTCACTGTCGTGCCACTCGTCACTACTTCCCAACCTTAATTTTTCCCTTCCTACTCCTTCTACCCACTTAAACCCCTCCTTACACCCCTAATTGTTCCTATACTACCATTTTACTCTACACCCTACCCTTCCCCATTCCCATTTCCCACCTTTCCCCCTTACTTTTAAATTTCTTCCCCCCTAACCCCCATTTTTAACATTTTTTATATTTTAACCAAATTCACTAAACAATCAATAACCAAGGTTCAGCTCTTACCACATCTTGCTGCCACCATCATGGTGGAATCTTTGGCCTCCACGCAACTCCTCATGATCCCTCTCCATCCTCTGCCATCCTCGAATGACCTCTCACTCTCCCACCCTATCTCCTCGCTCGGTCCAATCTCATGGCCCCACCTCTCACCCAATCAGTCTCGCCTATGTGGTTCACAAACCAAGCTCTCTGATGTTCTATTTTGTCCTCTTCCTCTTTTCTCTCTTCTTGTCCTTTTCTCCTTTTCACAATACACAAATGAATTTTAAAAATGCAGGTTTTTCACTTTTTATTACCTACCCGACTCAACTGACATCAGTTCACACTTGAACGATGTCGGTTTGATGCCCTAGCCAACCGCCGTTGGTTCCTCTCCATCGTCATTGATTCATACTAACCATTATCGGTTACCCTGCATACTCATTGCCCTCACATTGGCCTTATTTTCCTTACCTCCTCTTTCTTTTGCCTCCCCTACACCTACCTGGACCACTTTACCTTCCCCTCTGGCCCTCCACCTTCTTCAACCTCACCTCATCCATTATTGAAGCCTCATTATTTTACCCCTACCTCGACCTTACTCGTGCTATGACCTATCTACCTAGACCCAAAAAAATATTTGTGACCTTTGAACCAATGTGCTTGTTATACCTTACGACACCGTTACCAGTGTTATTTGACCCCGTTCCCTTACCTTTCCTATTATCGTGTTGTCTATCCTAACCCTACCTTTGCTGTACCAAAACATACCTAAATATTCCTGCACCTAACCTACATTGTGTTTCCTGACCTTATCATATACCTTGGATACCGGATTCACTTCATCCTTGTTTGGATAAACCTATCGACTTTAGACGATGTAGAGTTTTCATACTCTTCAACCTGGTAACATGCTGTAGTTTATACGTGTGTGTGTATTTGAATGTTGTTACCTATGACCTTAACCCATTACCTATATTTCCTGAGTAGACCTTTCACCCTTTTCCCCTCCACCGACTTTCCTTCTCCTCACATTTACCTTTTATCAAACCACTCAACACTTCAGCCTACTGCCTCATCAGTTCCTGGTTTGAGGGGGATCATCTTCACCCTCACATGGGGCAACCACATGCTATTTTTGTTAGCATCACTTGCCAATACAAGGTATGCAAAAAAAAGTGGCAAAATGTAGAAACTAAAATTAGGTCACACTCCCCTTTTATCCCTCAACGTATAAGCCCCCTTTATTACATTTACCTAGCGATGACACCCTCCACACCACTAATATTAATTTAATTAATTAAATTAAATTAATGCATTATGTAACATCCCCATTTTAAGATACTAGAACAAGGGATTTTTTTTTTAATATAAAACGTTCCCTGTTATGAATTATATAATTCAAACACACGTTCAAGTTTTAATAATTGTTCTCTGTCTAATTAATAGAGTTTGGATCACACAATTTCCTTTTAAAACTAATGTTCTCTGTTCACATATTTGCAATATGGAACACACATTCAGTGACATTCAATCATATAATAGATACCATATGCTGTTGTAAATGACTCGAAGAACTACCGACCTCCCACTTTATGGCTCAGAGTTTCAATGATCTCTCATTTCATGACTCGGGGACTTACCGATCCTTCATGTTAATTCATGCATAGTATAATGAATATACAAGGTTCTTTTACCGTTTCCAGTTATCGAAGTGATCCATTTAAGAAGCCTATCTGAATATTTGTTACTGATATTCATCTGACATCCTACATCTTAAACTAGGTGATTAGGACAACGCAACAAACACTTGCGATACTTTGGCCAAAGATTTTCACATGCTTTGCATGATCATATTCCTAGATGTGATACACACCAATGGAATACGTCCTTCACTTCACTTTGTCTGTTATCTAGAATGGTCTTTCCTGGTCTCTACCAGTCCTTCCATTTAAGGTCAAACTCTAACCTTAACTAGCAATATGAACGAGTATAGGAAGTTACTCATGGTAACTAAAGATACGCAGACATACGGTGTCGTTCCTAGACAAATCTGTGTGTCTAGTTACCTTTAGTCCTCTGGAGTCACTCCGTATACGTGATCACATTTCTATCCCCAGTCAAGAACTTATTATCCAACTTATGTAAACTTGATGATTTAATTCGGAAGGGAATTGTAATATGTCAGCTATAACATTGTGTCATCATGAAGGCCCCACCTTCATGAAGACACCATATTGTAGCTGGTGTATGTCAATGTCTTACGGAATCCTCTCATTGAGGGTACACATCCAACTCAATTGTGATTTGGTTATAATCTTAGTATTTAAGATCAACTTTCAGCAGCCATGCTGATCCTTTATCCTTGTTCTTGTTATAGTTGTATGTAGCTAAGAGAGATTTAATCCATCTTCTAGCTTAATACGCATCTCCTCCTTCATACCGAAGGGTTTCCTATTCACTTCTTGGTTCCTTTCTTAATCGTTGGACTAATCAGTCCATTATCGATAAACTTAATAAGTTTAACCTATTAAACTTAGCTAAGTTTTCCACAACTGTAAACAAATTCAGAATTCCATCTTATTAGACGTCGTTTAAACGAGGTCTAATTCTAAATGAATTTATTCATTTACCCTCCTTAACCTTAGTTAAGGTCTGTTAACAATATATATGATTTCCCATATCTTTATTTTCTGAATTTAAACATTCGAGCTATTAACGGAGTCCGAATACAAGGTTTGGCTGCCCCTCAGTTATTTGATATCCCTTAGCTTTCAAACTAATCCCGAATACCTTCCAATTAGGATTTCATGTTTATCTAAATCTTTTTAATGTCAATTCAAAATTCATCTTAACCTAAGTATGAACTAATTGCACATTTCAACGTAAAAGTTGCATTCAGGTAAAGAATAGATGTTATTTCCTTTTAAATTCATCCATTAACATTTGAATAATTCCAAGTCAAGGAATAATGTTATATTCTCAAACTTATTCAACAATATCAAACTGATACAGTTATTGAAAATATCACACTTTTACTTGTATTCATCCATCAGAATTTACGATCTATACATTTGCCAGTCCAAACGACTGGACTTTGTTTATATCAAACAACATTACAACTCATAAAGATAGAAGAATGTAACTTCTTCCTTTCTCATTTCCTCGTGGAGGAGTAATAGCTATCAATACAATCCATCTTCAGTCAATCAAAGAAGTATCGGAAAACAACCATGTCTTCATTTATACTCAAGTTTCATCTGCAAAATTACTTGCACGGGTCAGTTCATTGAACTGAGCATATTAAGCACTTGTCTTTAAAATGAGGTGCTTTTAATTAACTGTCTCAATAAAAGAACCCTGATTTTATGAAACATTAATATGAACATCATTCAAGAATTAAATACCAAAAAGGATGAACAACATATCAACTCAATCATCCAATAACCCTCTTAATCAGACAAAGGATTACTGCCCTCTTTCCCAAATAATTATTACAAGAAGTAATTTCCTTCAATAGTTCCAGATTACAAACATCTGTAAGAACTAAAAACACAACTGTGCAACTTCTGTTCTAACATAAATGCTATCAATTCCATTCTCTTACAATAGTTGTGAATTCAAAAGATAGATCTTAACTAAAATCTAAACCAATTATTGTCCCTTCCTTCATACAACTCATCTGATTTCAAGCAATCAAACGCTGAAGAGAACAAGAAAACAACAATTAAATACCAATGCTTAACCCAAGCAGTACGAAATTTGTTCCATAACAATTATAGATTTCCAACTGTATGAGAGAAAAATTGATCATTAATTCAAATTATCCATTCACACTCTCTTTCTTTTCCTCATAACTGTACTAGAATTTTTAATCCAAACATGATATCAATCAATGATAACAATCCAAAGAGAAATAAACTAAAATCAATAATCAAATATAAGGGAGAAAGATCATATTACCTCTTCTACTGTCTATCCAAATACCTCTTATTTAGAGTAGACATACTCCAATAGTATAATTCATTCAGAGTAGTATATTCAGTAATTGAAAACTACTATTACCTTTCCAAAAAGTTGACCAGAGTTCATTGCAACTGGTCTATAAACATTAGTACCAAAAGAACCAATAGGCAAAATACCATATCAAATTAGTACAACAAAGTAAGATGCTACAATAACCTTACTGTCCCAGGGAACCCGTGTTTTAAGCAAATAAAAAAAACATCAAGGAATTATAACTCGCATAATAGTCTATTAATATCACCACAACTTTGTTTTTCCCAAACGTTTTCACACACTGAACTCAGAAATACAATATTCACATAACAATGCCTTTATCAATGCAAACCCGCATAGGGTAATAGATGCACAAGCAAGGTACAGTCAAAACAATCTCAACAGCAAGCCAAATCTCATTTGTTTCATTCATTTGCACAGAAACACTAAGCCATGTTCATTTTTATGATGACAGTTCAGACTAGAAGATCAAACCGCATCCAAAATGCACAATAAAATCCTCTTTCCCCTTACCTTCAGATTTTAAAGCAGCAAAGAGAAAACATAATTCATTAATGATTTCAATAAGAAGAACAATCATTTTCTTCAAACACCCGAGAATACCCAAGTCGTGTTCATTCTTTTAAGGACAGTTCAACCAGACATACAAATCATCTCATCTTTTCATTTTCACAAGAATGCTCAGAACTCAGAAGTGATATTCATTTAGCTAATGTATTTATTAGCACAACCCAAAATGGTAATAAAGTGAATACCCAACACTGCCAAAATGAACCACACAACAAGGACAGTGTATTCAACTTAATCATTATGCAAAGAATGCTCAAGCTGTGTACAACAAAAGAAAACGACTCAACTCGAAATCATCTCAACGTAACAGCCAAATCAAATGACCAAAACCCCCATCATAAGAGCAGGGTTGTTTTAATGAGACTATTAAGCAAAAGCAAGCGTTTTAAGGAGAAGGGCTTAACATGCCTGTTAATTTTTTTTCTTGTGGCTTGAAGAAAACCGTGCCCACTGGAGTTGTTTCTCTCCACGACATCCTCGGCCAGGATTTCCAACCAGTCACTAACTTCCACAGGCTCAAGAATAGCCTTTGTTTTTCCAAAGAACAAAGATAATAATCAAAACACAGCTGGTTCGACAGAACCATGGAGAAACAAAATGCAGAGCAACTAAAATCCAAATGCACACAGCAACAACAATTTTCCTTTTTCCTCTATCCTCTTTCCAAGGCGAGCTGGTCGCTAAGACCAAGATAATTAATGCATTGAATGCACTACCTTTCCTCATTCCTCACGCCACCGCTGACTCGGGTTGGTGAGTTTCCAAATTTCAAATTTGCATATAAATTCCATTTAGTTTCTAAGCTAGTTGGACGCCTCCAACTTTTCTTTGTTCCCGGAAAACTTGGCGCTGTACATGTAAGGGCTTCGTTTACTGTCCCATTAAATTTCTTACCTTCCCCCCCTTATCCTTTCCATCCACATGGGTCTATGCGTCCCCTTGCTTAGGTTAGGATTAGTCTAGGATTTTAATAGTCCATATCTAGGTCATTCACCTAGTTCATAGGTTAATGGAATTTATATCTATTTTCTCCCTTATGAAATCTAAAATCCATATAGGATAGTAGTTAGGGTATAAGATAAAACTTAGGGGTAGGTTAGGGTTTAACCCCCTAATATTTAATTAACTAGTTTCCATATCAAGTCTTTCCGCCTGACAGTCATATTCAACATTAAGAAGGACATTTCGTCCTAAATTCCACATACCTGCGCCACTTGCATCCAGGCCCTTATCGTCTTACACTGTCTAGCGTTACAATGGTGTGTGGTTCGAGAATCAAACCTTTTTCATTGGCATCTATGTACCAGATATTCATACCTGAAATCAGGTGCTGCAACATTTATATCAACCTTCAGTCTGGTTTAAAAGTAAATCGACAAAGTGATCATAAGAAGGCCACAACATACCTTGGATCAATGGAATTGATTCAAGGTGTGCTGTCAATCAACGAATAGAGTTCATCAAGCATACGACAAGTCTGTTGTCTCATTAGCAATCACACAAGCAATAATAACTTCTGTCCCAAGTATCAAGTTACAACAAACAAGGGTCCAGATCAACAACACATTCCTCTAAGATCAAAAGATGTGTCTTAACATATTTATCTTCATTTCTGCAGTTACAACATCATGAAAGGTAATTACCATGATAACTTACAAAAATCAAGGCGTTACATTTCCTCCCTTCTTAAAGAATCATCGTCCCGATGATCAAATTAACCAATTCAAGGAGTTTCTAGGACAAAAATTCAGTTATTGTCCTTCGATTCATAAGTTCATACCAAAAAAAAATTCACTCTTTAAAACAGTGTTTTAAGATAACTTTAAAATAGACCAATAATTGTCTAAATTTGGTAGAATGATCAGTTTTTTCGAATTTCAATTTAGATCAAACAAGTATGGAAAAGTAGATCTCATTTCTTTGAGATTTTCCCAAGTTACACTTTCTTCGCTAAACTGGTCCCACTAGACCTTACATTGATTCACTTTGTGATTTCTTAAGCACGACTGGCGAGTTCCCAGCACTCGGAATGGGCCTTAATCACAACTATTCCTGGGTCTTGGACCTGCAAGGAATTCCAATTCAGCACATGTGATAAATCTGTTATGTATTTCTTAAGCAAAGAAATATGAAAAACATCATGCATTTGTGATAAAGCAGGAGGTAATGCTAGATGATAAGTTATAGGGTTGATTATTTCAACAATTTCAAAAGGTCCCACATAATGTGGCGGACAACTTGGCAGCCTTGCCAAAAGTTATTGAGCTCTTTTTTCGGCTTAACCCGAAGAAAGACCTTCTCACCAAGTTTATAATTCCTATCAACCCACTTTAAGTTTGCATAACTCTTTTACCTATTGGAAGCCTCCTTTAGGATGTTCCCAAATCATTTTGATTTGTTGTTCCATTTCCTTGAGGATTTTTGGCCCAATTACCTCTCTGTCATCTACGCTGTCCCAGCTAACAGGGGTTCTACATTTTCTTCCATATAATGCTTCAAAGGGCGCCATTTTTAAAGAGGCATGGTATGTATTAGTGTAGGCAAATTCAACCAGTGGAAGGTATTCCTCCCATTTATACTGCTGGTCCATGCAATACATTCTTAACATGTCCTCTAAAAACTTGATTGACTCTCTCGGTCTATCCATCCATCTTCGGATGATATGCAGAGCTGAAGTTTAATTTAGTTCCCAAGGCCGCATTAAGCGTTTGCCAAAACCTTGATGTCATCCTCGGATCTCTGTCCGATATGATTAATTCGGGTATCCCATGTAATCTGAAAATTTCATGTACAAATCTTCTTTCTAACACTAGTGCATCCGTCTTTCAAATTACCAGCAATGAATTGTGCAACTTTGGTTAATTTTTCGATGACAACCAGGATGATATCATGCTTATTCCTTGACATAGGCAATCCTTGAACGAAATCCATCGTTATCACTTGCCATTTGTACTGTGTAAAGCTGTGGGGATATAATAATCTAGTGGGATGCATATGTTCTGCCTTAACACGCTAACATTCCAAGCAGTTTGTTACAAATTCCACCACATCCTTTTTCATTCCCTTCCAAAGAGTATTGCTTCTTAAGATCAACAAGCATTTTCGTAATGCCAGGGTGTTTAGAAAAAGGTGAATTATGAAATTCAATTAACAATTTCCTTCTTAAATCATTTGCCAAGGGTATATAGACCCTGTTTTCGAACCTCAAAATTCCTTCGCTATCAAAGCGAAATCCTTTATACCTCACATCCTTTGGATCTGCAGCAAGTGCTGTTTTAACTTGCTGGAAATAAGGATCTGATTCCAAGGCATCTTTCACCTCATCCTTAAACTGATTTCTTAACGTTATAAGAGCAGAGATGTGCTTCCTTCGACTCAGAGCATCTGCCACTCTATTTTCCTTTCAATTTGATGTAGCTTATATAAAAATCATACTGAGATAGAAATTCTAACCATCTTCATTGTCTTGCATTCAAATTTGGCTGAGTAAAAATATACTTCAACCCCAGATGGTCCAGTTTTTAACTCAAAAGGTTTGCCTAAAAGGTAATGCCTCCACATTTGAAGTGCATGTACAATGGTAGCGAGCTCTAGGTCGTGTGGAGCATAATTGTGTTCATATAACTTAAGATTTCTGCTTTCATAAGCTATAACATGCTCATTCTGTAATAGAATACCTCCAAGGCCTTCTCCCGATGCATCCGTTACAACCATAAAATTTCCATTTGCGATCTGGTACAGTTAAAATAGGTGTTGTAGTTAACTATTCCTTTAAATTTTTAAAGGCAAATTCACATTTGTTAGTCCAGAAAAATTTCTTATCCTTCTTTTGCAGTGAAGTGATTGGGGCAGCAATTTTTTAAAAATCCTTAACAAACTTTCTATAATATCCTGCCAAGCCTATGAATCTTCTTACTTCATGCACATTCTTAGGTGCAGGCCACTCGGTTATAGCTGTGATCTTTGAAGGCTCTATAGCTATTCCGTTCTTGCTTATAACATGTCGCAAATAATGCACCTCTACATCATAAAAGGAACATTTAGACAGTTTACCATACAACTTCCTCTTTCTTGAAACTTCCAGCACTACCCTTAAATGTTCTTGGTGCTCTTCGACATTTTTAGAGTATATAAGAATGTCGTCTAAGAATAAAAGCACAAACTTGTCTAGGTATTCTTGAAAAATATTGTTCATCAGATTCATGAAGGCGGCAGGTGCAATTGTCAACCCAAAAGGTAACACTGTGAATTCATAATGCCCATACCTTGTTCTAAAATTTTTTTATGAATATATTCTTCCTTTATTCTCAGCTAATGATACCCAGATCGAAGATTTATTTTTGAATAGATTGATGCTCCATGCATCTGGTCGAACAGATCATCAATCCTAGGAAGTGGGTATCGATTCTTAATAGTTTCCTTGTTCAAAATTCTATAATCAATGCACAGTCTCAATGTGCCATCCTTTTTCTTTACAAAAATTACCGGCGCTCCCCATGGTGAGATGCTTGGTCTTATTAGCCCCTTAGTCAAAAGTTCCTGTAATTGAGCCTTTAGCTCTACCAACTCGAGGGTGGTCATTCTATAAGGTCCCTTAGATATGGGTTCAGTTCCTGGCTTGATTTCTATTGCAAAGTCAAACTCTCGTTTGGGTGGAAGACCCGGTAATTCCTCCAGAAATACATCACTAAAATCCCTTAATAATGGATATCTTTCCATGAAATCATTATCCTCCTCAGAATTTTCTGTCATTTTTACTGCATACAAGGTGCAACCTCTATTTTTAGCCCTTTTTAGTTGCATAGCTGTTAGTTTCCTAACTGCAACTTCACGCTTTACACCTTGAATGACTGCTACTTTCTGCAGGTCGTCAAAACAACATATTTTTTTTCATAACAGTCGACCTTTTCCTTATGTTATGCCAACCAGTTAACTCCAATAATGATATCACATGATCCTAAAGGAGTGACATACAGGTCAACTTTGGTGGAGAAACTGGGCAAGTCAAGAATTGCCCCAAAAAGGCACATTTCGACTATATGGACAACATTATTCCCATAATGCATTGTCGATGTCTTATCCATTCGTTTAGCCTTTCTTTTTAATTTCATTGCAAGTTTAGTAGAAATAAAGCATTCAGTGGCTCCAGTATAAAAAAGTATGACTACATGTGTACCGAATAAATTACCCAAAACTTCTATAGGCGTAAATTACTTTTCAGCTTATCTGT
The DNA here is from genome assembly GCA_019776745.2 of Taxus chinensis. Taxonomy (NCBI): domain Eukaryota; kingdom Viridiplantae; phylum Streptophyta; class Pinopsida; order Cupressales; family Taxaceae; genus Taxus; species Taxus chinensis. The sequence continues at coordinate 96,050,312 of CM034148.1, read as the reverse complement.
TAGCCATCGCAGCATGTATCCTATGCTGCTGATCATGATCATCCTTTTTCAGAGAACAGTGACTCTCGTAATGGTCCTTTCCATAGTTGAAGCATCCTCTAACTAGTCCTTTACTAGGCTCAAATTTTTTACCAGCTTTGAAGTTATCATTCGGGCTCCCATAGGACTTTTGTCCATTTCCACTAACTTTTGCAAAGCTGCTCCGCACACTATTTGTAGGTTTGTTCATTACAGATTTATTGTTGTTATCTACAACAAATTTTTTTTCACACCAAACCTTTTCCAAGGCCCTCTTTTGGGTGCGAGAGATGAAGAAGAATTGGAAATCTTCTTCCTTATCTCTTCCCTATGAGCAGAAATTGCTCTCAATTTTTGTTCCTGTATTATTGCCTTTTCGACAACTCCTTCCATGGTGGTTGGACTATGGACATCCACTTCACCACCAATGATGGGATTTAGTCCCATTATAAACTTTCGTATTCTGAACTTCTCGTCAGCTTGGTACTGTGGCACATACTTAAGGAGTTTAGTAAACCCTTCCCAGTATTCTGTCACTGTCAGCCTTCCTTGCGACCAGTTCTAAAATTCAGTCATTTTCCTATCAAAATAGAGTTGAGGCAGCCACCATTGCCTAAAGTAACCCTTAAATTGATCCCAAGTTATGTCTGATTCGACAATATCCAACTCAACCTTACGGTTGTCCCACCATGATGATGCTTCATGAGAAAGCTGATATGCTCCCCATATCGCTTTGGTCTCCTCGGAGAAGTTTCTTATTGCAAAGTACTTCTCCATTTTACTGAGCCAATTCTCAGCTCCGTCCCCAATGGTTGTTCCATCAAACTTTGGAGGACTTATTCTTTTTATGTCATTTGTAAGTTCAGCTACTAATCTTGCCCTTTTATTTTCAGGATGATTAGGAGCATTCACATTACTATTATCAACACCCAGATTCCCTCCATTGGTGTTGTCCACAGAAGGTGGCTGATCATTTATATCAGCTTCTTCTTCCTCCTCTTCATTGCCCATTGACTGTTGTTCCAAAACAATCAAACGATCTCTCGTCTCTAGTAGGGCAGAAAGGATTTCATCCAACTTTTGAGTAGTAGCTGCTTCTCCACCCGGTAACGGGTTGTTCGTAGCATTTCTTCTTGTTCTGACCATTTTCTGTTCAATAAGAAAATGTAAACCTTATTAAATCGTGGACTCATTAGGTCCAAGAGCTGTAACCTTCAGCTCTGATACCAAGATGTAACATCCCCATTTTAAGATACTAGAATAAGGGAAAAAAAATTTTTATATAAAATGTTCCCTATTATGAATTATATAATTCAAACACACGTTCAAGTTTTAATAATTGTTCTCTGTCCAATTAATGCAGTTTGGATCACACAATTTCCTTTTAAAACTAATGTTCTCTGTTCACATATTTGCAATATGGAACACACATTCAGTGACATTCAATCATATAATAGATACCATATGTTGTTATAAATCACTCGAAGAACTACCGAGCTCCCACTTTATGGCTCGGAGTTTCAACGATCTCTCACTTCATGACTCGGCAACTTACTGATCCTTCATGTTAATTCATGCATAGTATAATGAATATAAAGGGTTCTTTTACCGTTTCCGGTTATCGAAGTGATCCATTTAAGAAGCCTATCTGAATATCTGTTACTGATATTCATCTGACATCTTGCATATTAAACTAGGTGATTAGGACAACGCAACCAGCACTTGCGATACTTTGGCCAAAGATTTTCACATGCTTTGCATGATAATATTCCTAGATGTGATACACACCAATGGAATAAATCCTTCACTTCACTTCATCTGTTATCTAGAATGGTCTTTCCTGGTCTCTACAGTCCTTCCATTTAAGTTCAAACTCTAACCTCAACTAGCCATATGAACGAGTATAGGAAGTTACTCATGGTAAATAAAGATACGTAGACATACGGTTTCGTTCCTACACGACTCCGTGTGTCTAGTTAACTTTAGTCCTCCGGAGTCACTCTGTATATGTGATCACTTTTCTATCCCCAGCTAAGAACTTATTATCCAGCTTATGTAAACTTGACGATTTAATTTGGAAGGGCATTGTAATATGTCAGCTATAACATTGTGTCGTCATGAAGGCCCCGCCTTCACGAAGACATCATATTGTAGCTGGCGTATGTCAATTTCCTACGAAATCCTCTCATCGAGGGTACACATCCAGCTCAATTGTGATTTGGTTATAATCTTAGTATTTAAGGTCAACTTTCAGCAACCATACTGATCCTTTATCCTTATTCTTTTTAAATTTGTATATAGCTAAGAGAGATTTAATCCATATTCTTGCTTAATACGCATATCCTCCTTCATACCGAATGGTTTCCTATTCACTTCTTGGTTCCTTTCTTAATATTTGGACTAATCAATCCATTATCGATAAACTTAATAAGTTTAACCTATTAAACTTAGCCAAGTTTTCCACAACTGTAAACAAATTCAGAATTCCATCTTATTAGATGTCATTTAAACGAGGTCTAATTCTAAATGAATTTATTCATTTACCCTCCTTAACCTTACTTAGTTAAGGTCTGTTAACAATAGATATGATTTCCCATATCTTTATTTTCTTAATTTAAACATTCGAGCTATTAACGGAGTCTGAATACAATGTTCGGCTGCCCATAAGTTATTTGATATTCCTTAGATTTCAAACTAATCCCGAATACCTTCCAATTAGGATTTCATGTTTATCTAAATCCTTTTAATGTCGATTCAAAATTCATCTTAACCCAAGTATGAACTAATTGCACATTTCAACGTAAAAGTTGCATTCAGGTAAAGAATAGATGTTATTTCCTTTTAAATTCATCCATTAACATTTGAATAATTTTAAGTCAAGGAATAATGTTATATTCTCAAACTTATTCAACAATATCAAACTGATATAGTTATTGAAAATATCACACTTTTACTTGTATTCATCCATCATAATTTATGATCTATACATTTGCCAGTCCAAACGACTGGACTTTGTTTATATCAAACAAAATTACAACTCATAAAGATAGAAGAATGTAACTTCTTCCTTTCTCATTTCCTCGTGGAGGAGTAATAGCTATCAATAGAATCCATCTTCAGTCAATCAAAGAAGTATCGGAAAACAACCATGTCTTCATTTATACTCAAGTTTCATCTGCAAAATTACTTGCACGGGTCAGTTCATTGAACTGAGCATATTAAACACTTGTCTTTAAAATGAGGTTCTTTTAATTAACTGTCTCAATAAAAGAACCCTGCTTTTATGAAATGTTAATATGAACATCATTCAAGAATTAAATACCAAAAAGGATGAACAACATATCAACTCAATCATCCAATAATCCTCTTAATCAGAAAAAGGATTACTGCCCTCTTTCCCAAATAATTATTACAAGAAGTAATTTCCTTCAACAGTTCCAGATTACAAACATCTGTAAGAACTAAAAACACAACTGTGCAACTGCTGTTCTAACATAAATGCTAGCAATTACATTCTCTTACAATAGTTGTGAATTCAAAAGATAGATCTTAAGTAAAATCTTAACCGAATTATTGTCCCTTCATACAACTCATCTGATTTCAAGCAATCAAATGCTGAAGAGAACAAGCAAACAACAATTAAATACAAATGCTTAAGCCAAGTAGTACGAAATTCATTCCATAACAATTATAGATTTCCAACTGTATGAGAGAAAAATGATCATTAATTCAAATTATCCATTCACACTCTCTTTCTTTTCCTCAGATCTGTACTAGAAGTTTTAATCCAAACGTGAATATCAATCAATGATAACAGTCCAAAGAGAAATAAATGAAAATCAATAATCGAATATAAGGGAGCAAGATCATATTACCTCTTCTACTGTCTATCCAAATACCTCTTATTTAGAGCAGACATACTCCAATAGTATAATTCATTCAGAGTAGTATATTCAGTAATTGAAAACTACTATTACCTTTCCAAAAAGTTGACTAGAGTTTATTGCAACTAGTCTATAAACATTAGTACCAAAAGAACCAACAGGCAGAATACCATATCAAATTAGTATAGCAAAGTAGGTGCTACAATAGCCTTACTGTCCAAGGGAACCCGTGTTTTAAGCAAATAAAAAAAAACATCAAGGAATTATAACTCGCATAATAGTCTATTAATATCACCACAGATTTGTTTTTCCCAAACATTTTCACACACTGAACTCAGAAATACAATAGGCGCATAATAATTCCTTTATCGATGCAAACCTGCATAGGGTAATAGATGCGCAAGCAAGGTACAGTCAAAAAAATCTCAACAGCAAGCCAAATCTCTTTTGTTTCATTCATTTGCACAGAAACACTAAGCCATGTTCATTTTTATGATGACAGTTCAAACTAGAAGATCAAACCGCATCCAAAAGGCACAATAAAATCCTCTTTCCCCTTACCTTCAGATTTTGAAGCAGGAAAGAGAAAAAATAATTCATTAATGATTTTAATAAGAAGAATAATCATTTTCTTCAAAAACCTGAGAATACCCAAGTCATGTTCATTCTTTTAAGGACAGTTCAACCAGACATACAAATCATCTCATCTTTTCATTTTCACAAGAATGCTCAGAACTCAGAAGTGATATTCATTTAGCTAATGTATTTATTAGCACAACCCAAAATGGTAATAAAGCAAATACCCAACACTGCCAAAACGAACCACACAACAAGGACAGTGTATTCAACTTAATCATTATGCAAAGAATGCTCAAGCCGTGTATAGCAAAAGAAAATGACTAAACTCGAAATCATCTCAACGTAACAGCCAAATAAAATAACCAAAACCCCCATCATAAGAGCAGGGTTGTTCTAATGAGACTATTAAGCAAAAGCAAGTGGTTTAAAGAGAAGGGCTTAACATGCATGTTAATTTTTTTTCTTGTGGCTCAAAGAAAACCGCGCCCACTGGAGTTGTTTCTCTCCACGACGTCCTCGGCCAGGCTTTCCAACCAGTCACTAACTTCCACAGGCTCAAGAATAGCCTTTGTTTTTCCAAAGAAGAGAGATAATAATCAAAACACAACTGGTTCGACAGAACCATGGAGAAATAAAATGCAAAGCAACTAAAATCCAAATGCACACAACAACAACAATTTTCCTTTTTCCTCTATCATCTTTCCAAGGTGAGTTGGTTGCTAAGACCAAGATAATTAATGCATTAAATGCACTGCCTTTCCTCATTCCTCACGCCACCGCCGAATCAGGTTGGTGAGTTTCCAAATTTCAAATTTGCATATAAATTCCATTTAGTTTCTAAGCTAGTTGGATGCCTCCAACTTTTCTTTGTTCCTGCCAAACTTGGCGCTGTACATGTAAGGGCTTCATTTACTGTCCCATTAAATTTCTTACCTTCCCCCCATTATCCTTTCCATCCACATGGGTCTATGCGTCCCCTTCCTTAGGTTAGGATTAGTCTAGGATTTTAATAGCCCATCTAGGTCATTCACCTAGTTCATAGGTTAATGGAATTTATATCTATTTTCTCCCTTATGAAATCTAAAATCCATATAGGATAGTAGTTAGGGTATAAGATAAAACCTAGGGGTAGGTTAGGGTTTAATCCCCTAATATTTAATTAACTAGTTTCCATATCAAGTCTTTCACCTGATAGTCATATTCAACATTAAGCAGAACATTTCGTCCTAAGTTCCACATACCTGTGCCACTTGCATCCATGCCCTTATCGTCTTACGCTATCTAGCATTACAACGGTGTGTGGTTTGAGAATCGAATCTTTTTCATTGGCATCTACGTACCAGATATTCATACCTGAAATCAGGTGCTGTAACATTTATATCAACCTTTAGTTTGGTTTAAAAGTAAATTGACAAAGCGATCATAATAAGGCCACATCATACATTGGATCAATGAAATTGATTCAAGGCATGCTGTCAATCAACGAATAGAGTTCATCAAGCATACGACAAGTCTATTGTCTCATTAGCAATCACACAAGCAATAATAACTTTTGTCCCAAGTATCAAGTTACAGCAAACAAGGGTCCAGATCAGCAACACATTCCTCTAAGATCAAAAGATGTGTCTTAACATATTTATCTTCATTTCTACAGTTACAACATCATGAAAGGTAATTACCATGATAACTTACAAAAATAGAGGTGTTACATTCCTCCCTTCTTACAGAATCATCGTCCCGATGATCAAATTAACCAATTCAAGGAGTTTCTAGGACAAAATTCAGTTATTGTCCTTCGATTCATAAGTTCATACCAAAAAAAATTCACTCTTTAAAACAGTGTTTTAAGATAACTGTTAAATAGACCAATAATTGTCTAAATTTGGTAGAATTATCAGTTTTTTTAATTTCAATTTCGATCAAAAAATTATGGAAAAGCAGATCTCATTTCTTTGAGATTTTCCCAAGTTGCACTTTCTTTGCTAAACTGGTCCCACTGGACCTTACATTGATTCACTTCGCGATTTCCTAAGCACAACTGGCGAGTTCCCAGCACTCGAATGGGCTTAATCACGATTATTCCTGGGTCTTGGACCTACAAGGAATTCCAATTCAGCACATGTGATAAATCTGTTACGTATTTCTTAAGCAAATAAATATGAAAAACATCATGCATTTTTGATAAAGCAGGAGGTAATGCTAGACGATAAGCTACAGGGTTGATTATTTCAACAATTTCAAAAGGTCCCCACGTAATGTGGTGACAACTTGGCAGCCTTGCCAAAAGTTAGTGAGCTCTTTTTCGAGCTTAACCCGAAGAAAGACCTTCTCACCAAGTTTATAATTCCCTATCATCTCGCTTTAAGTCTGCATAACTCTTTTACCTATTGGCAGCCTCCTTTAGATGTTCCCGAATCATTTTGATTTGTTGTTCCATTTCCTTGAGGATTTATGGCCGAATTACCTCTCTGTCCTCTATGCTATGCCAACTAACAGGGGTTCTGTATTTTCTTCCATTTAATGCTTCAAAGGGCGCCATTTTTTAAAGAGGCGTGGTATGTATTATTGTAGGCAAATTCAACCAGCGGAAGGTATTCCTCCCATTTATACTACTGGTCCATGCAATACATTCTTAACATGTCCTCTAAAACTTGATTAACTCTCTCGGTCTGTCCAACCGTCTCTAGATGATATGCAGAGCTGAAGTTTAATTTAGTTCCCAAGGCCGCATTAAGCGTTTGCCAAAACCTTGATGTCATCCTCGGATATCTGTCCGATATGATTAATTTGGGAATTCCATGTAATCTGAAAATTTCATGTACAAATCTTCTTGCTAACACTGGTGCATCGTCTTTCAAATTACCAGTAATGAAGTGTGCCACTTTGGTTAATTTTTCGACGACAACCAGGATGATATCATGCTTATTCCTTGACATAGGTAATCCTTGAATGAAATCCATCGTTATCACTTGCCATTTATACTGTGGAACGCTTTGGGATACAATAATCCAACGGGATGCATATGTTCTGCCTTAACACACTGACATTCCAAGTAGTGTGTTACAAATTCCACCACATCCTTTTTCATTCCCTTCCAAAAGTATTTCTTCTTAAGATCAACAAGCATTTTCGTAATGCCAGGGTGTCCAGAAAAAGGTGAATTATGAAATTCAATTAACAATTTCCTTCTTAAATCATTTGACAAGGGTATATAGACCCTGTTTTTGAACCTCAGAATTCCTTTGCTATCAAAGTGAAATCCTTTATACCTCACATCCTTTGGATCTGCAGCAAGTGTTATTTTAACTTGCTGGAAATAAGGATTTGATTCCAAGGCATCTTTCACCTCATCCTTAAAATGGGTTATTAACATTATAAGAGCAGAGATGTGCTTCCTTCGACTCAGAGCATCTGCCACTCTATTTTCCTTGCCTTTGATGTAGCTTATATCAAAATCATACTGAGACAGAAATTCTAACCATCTTCCCTGTCTTGCATTCAAATTTGGCTGAGTAAAAATATAGTTCAACCCCAGATGGTCAGTGTTTAACTCAAAAGGTTTGCCTAAAAGGTAATGCCTCCACATTTGAAGTGCATGTACAATGGCAGCGAGCTCTAGGTCATGTGGAGCAAAATTATGTTCATGTAACTTAAGATTTCTGCTTTCATAAGCTATAACATGGTCATTCTGTAACATAATACCTCCAAGGCCTTCTCTTGATGCATCTGTTACAACCATAAAATTTCCATTTGGATCTGGTATAGTTAAAATAGGTGCTATAGTTAACTGTTCCTTTAAATTTTTAAAGGCAAATTCACATTTGTCAGTCCAGACAAATTTCTTATCCTTCTTTTGCAGTGAAGTGATTGGGGCAGTAATTTTTGAAAAATCCTTAACGAACTTTCTATAATATCCTGCCATGCCCATGAAGCTTCTTACTTCATGCACATTCTTAGGCGCAGGCCACTCGGTTATAGCTGCGATCTTTGAAGGGTCTACAGCTATTCCGTTCTTGCTTATAACGTGTCCCAAATAATGCACCTCTGCATCATAAAAGGAACATTTAGACATTTTACCATACAACTTCCTCTTTCTTAAGACTTCCAGCACTACCCTTAAATGTTCTTGGTGCTCTTCGACATTTTTAGAGTATATAAGAATGTCGTCTAAGAATACAAGCACAAAATTGTCTAGGTATTCTTGAAAAATATTGTTCATCAGATTCATGAAGGCGACAGGTGCATTTGTCAACCCAAAAGGTAACACCATGAATTCATAATGCCCATACCTTGTTCTAAAAGTTGTTTTATGAATATATTCTTCCTTTATTCTCAGCTGATGATACCCAGATCGAAGATCTATTTTTGAATAGACTGATGCTTCATGCATCTGGTCAAATAGATCATCAATCCTAGGAAGTGGGTATCGATTCTTAATAGTTTCCTTGTTCAACATTCTATAATCAATGCACAGTCTCAATGTGCCATCCTTTTTCTTTACAAAAATTATCGGCACTCCCCATGGTGAGAGGCTTGGTCTTATCAGCCCCTTAGTCAAAAGTTCCTGTAATTGAGCCTTTAGCTGTACCAACTCGAGGTTGGTCATTCTATAAGGTGCCTTAGATATGGGTTCAGTTCCTGGCTTGATTTCTATTGCAAATTCAAACTCTTGTTTGGGTGGAAGACCTGGTAATTCCTCGGGAAATAAATCACTGAAATCCCTTAATAATGGATATATTTCCATGAAATCATTATCCTCCTCAGCATTTTCTATCATTTTTACTACATACAAGGTGCAACCTCTATTTTTAGCCCTTTTTAGTTACATAGCCTTTAGTTTCCTAACTGCAACTTCATGCTTTACACCTTGAATGACTGTTGCTTTATGCAGGTCATCAAAACAACAAATTTGTTTTTCATAACAGTCGACCTTTGCCTTATGTTATGCCAACCAGTTAACTCTAATAATGATATCATATGATCCTAAAGGAGTGACATACAGGTCAACTTCGGTGGAGAAATTAGGCAAGTCAAGAATTTCCCCAAAAAGGCACATTTCGACTATATGGACAACATTATTCCCATAATGCACTGTCCATTTCTTATCCATTCGTTTAGCTTTTCTTTTTAATTTCATTGCTAGCTTAGTAGATATAAAAAATTTAGTAGCTCCAGTATCAAAAAGTATGACTATAGGTGTACCAAATAACTTACCTGAAACTTCGATGGGTGTGACTTGCTTTTCAGCTTGTTTGTTAGCCACCACAACATGTATCCTATGCTACTGATCGTGATCATCCTTCAGAGGACAGTGACTCGCATAATGGTCCTTTCCATAGTTGAAGTAGCCTCTGACTGGCCCTTTCCTAGGTTCAAATTTACTACTAGCCTTGAAGTTATCACTCTGGCTTCCATAGGACTTTTGTCCATTACCACTAACTTTTGCAAAGCTGCTCCGCACACTATTAACATGTTTGTTCATTACTGATTTCTTATTGTCATCCACAACAATTTTGTTTTTCATACCAAACCTTTTCCAAGAGTCCCTTTTTGGGTGCGAGAGATGAAGAAGAGTTGGGAATCTTCTTCCTAATCTCCTCCCTATGAGCAGAGATTGCTCTCAATTTTTGTTCCTGTCTTATTGCCTTTTCAACAACTCCTTCCATAGTGGTCAGACCATGGACATCTACCTCACCACCAATGATGGGATTCAATCCCATCATGAACTTTCGTATCCTAAACTTCTCGTCAGCTTGGTATTGTCGGTACATACTTAAGGATTTTAGTAAACCCTTCCCAGTATTCATGTCACTGTCAGCCTACCTTGCAACCAGTTCTAAAATTCAGTCATTTTCCTGATCAAAAAAGAGTTGAGGCAGCCATCATTGCCTAAAGTAACATTTGAATTGATCCCAAGTTATGTCTGTTTTGACAATATTCAACTCAACCTTACGGTTGTTGCACCATGACGATGCTTCTTGAGAAAGATGATATGCTCCCCATATCGCTTTGGTCTCCTCAGAGAAGTTTCTTATTGCAAAGTACTTCTCCATTTCACTGAGCCAATTTTCAGCCCCATCTCCAAGCATAGTTCCATCAAAATTTTGAGGACTTATTCTCTTTATCTCATTTATAAGTTCAACCGCTAATCTTACCCTTTTATTTTTTGGATGATTAGGAGCATTCGCATTACTATTATCAACACCCAGATTCCCTCCATTGGTGTTGTCCACAGGAGGTGGTTGATCATTTATATAAGCATCTTCTTCCTCCTCCTCATTACCCATTGACTTGTTGTTCCAAAACAGTTAAACGATCTCTCGTATCTAGTAGGGTAGCAAGGATTTCATCTAGCTTTTGAGCAATAGTTGCTTCTCCACCCGGTAACGGATTGTTCGCAGCATTTCCTCTTGTTCTAACCATTTTTTGTTTAATAAGAAAATGTAAACCTTTTTAAATTATGGACTCATTAGGTCCAAGAGCTGCAACCTTCAACTCTGATACCAAGATGTAACATTCCCATTTTAAGATCATTAGAACAAGGGGATTTATATATATATATATATATATAACGTTCTCTGTTCTGAGTTTATATAATTCAGAACACACGACCAAGTTTTAATAATTGTTCTCTGTCCCATTAAAGTAATATAGAACACACAATTTCCTTTTAAAACCAATGTTCTCTATTCGCATATTTATAATATGGAACACACATTCAGTGACATTCAATCATATAACAGATACCAGATGCTGTTGTAAATGACTCGAAGAACTACCGAGCTCCCACTTTATGGCTCAGAGTTTCAACGATCTCTCATTTCATGACTCGGCGACTTACTGATCCTTCATTTTAATTGATGCATAGTATAATGAATATACAGGGTTCTTTTACCGTTTCTGGTTATCGAAGTGATCCATTTAAGAAGCCTATCTGAATATCTGTTACTGATATTCATCTAACATCCTGCATCTTAAACTAGGTGATTAGGACAACGCAACCAGCACTTGCAATACTTTGGTCAAAGATTTTCACATGCTTTGCATGATCATATTCCTAGATGTGATACACAGCAATGGACTACATCCTTCACTTCACTTCATCTGTTATCTAGAATGGTCTTTCCTGGTCTCTACCAGTCCTTCCATTTAAGGTCAAACTCTAACCTCAACTAGCAATATGAACGAGTATAGGAAGTTACTCATGGTAACTAAAGATACGCAGACATATGGTGTCGTTCCTAGATGACTCCATGTATCTAGTTACCTTTAGTCCTCCGTAGTCACTCCGTATACGTGGTCACATTTCTATCCCCAGCCAAGAACTTATTATCCAGCTTATGTAAGCCCCCCTGATGAAAGGGGTTTCAGGGGTGAAGCCCCTGAAGCAAATTTTCATGAGTGGTTCATTAACCCATGGGTAATGGGTAACCGTTATGGGCTGTTTTTGGGCCCATGGTTTTTTTTTTTTTTTGGTCTTTTGCCCATTGTTTTGATACCCACGGTTTTTTTTTTACCCTTGGTTTTGATACCCATGGTTTTGTATCAAACTGCTTAAGCAGTTGTCTATTTATATGGTCTTATGCATATGATAGAGGTATAAGCAAATGTATTACAAATGTGTTTTGAATTCAGGTTTGAATTCTGTAGAGTTTGTTGAGCATAGCTCCAAACGAATCTGGGTATTGTATTGAGAGAGTGAAGGCTTGTAATAAAATCTGAGCAAGTGATTCTTGGTGGACGTAGCCCAAATTGGGTGAACCACGTTAAATATTGTCTCTCTGTGTTGTGTTATTTATTCTGCACTTTTATTTGAGATCTGTAATATTTTCTGCATATTAGTTTCTACTGTTGTGATTCTGTAAGAGATTATTCCGCATATTTTATCTCTTATTTCCTAAAAATTGGTATCAAAGCCTGGTTTGGTTTGCTGAAGTGTTGAATAGTAGGGAAAGTTTTTAGCTTGGGTGGGAGCTATGGCAGATGAAGGAAGATCTAGGGTTGATAAATTCAACGGGAAGAATTTCAGTCTTTGGAAGATGCAGATGGAAGATTACCTTTATCAAAAGGATCTTTATACTCCGTTGTCTGATAAGGTGAACAAACCCTCGAGTATGACAGATGTGGAATGGGATTTGCTAGATAGGAAAGCACTTGGAACGATCCGGCTGAGTCTTGCATCTTCGGTATTATTTAATGTCTCAAAGGAAAAGACTACAAAAGATCTAATGGATGCATTAGGGAATTTGTATGAAAAACCCTCTGCCTCTAATAAGATATTTTTAATGAAAAAGTTGTTTAATATGAAGATGTCTGAGAATAGTTCAGTAGCAGATCATTTAAATGATTTCAATACGGTTGTGAATATGCTAGCTTCGGTTACAATAGAATTTGATGAAGAAGTTAGAGCTTTATTAATTCTGTGCTCTTTACCTGAGAGTTGGAACAGCCTGGTAATGGCGGTAAGTAACTCGATTCCAGCTAACTCGAAGTTGAAGTTTGAGGATGTTGTAGGGGTGATTCTAAGTGAGGAAATGCGAAGAAGAAGTTCTGGGGAATCTTCTACTTCAGGGAATGCTTTGACAGTGGAAACTAGAGGGAGACAGAAGAATAGAGGAAACCGTGGAAAATCAAAAGATCGGGCAAGGTCAAAATCTAAGAACAAGATTGTTTGCTGGAATAGTGGAAAGCCTGGGCATGCAAAGAAGGACTGTTGGGAGCTTTGGGATAAGAAGAAACAACAGGAAGAAAACAAGGAGGCAAATGTGGCATCGGGTAATGTATGTCAGGATGCTTTGATTCTTTCTTTGCATGATATTACTGAATCTTGGGTTTTAGATTCAGGGGCTTCTTTTCATGCTACTCCACATAGGCATTATTTTGTTGATTATGTTCAAGGGGATTTTGGGCATGTTTTTCTTGGTGATGATGAGCCTTGCAGCATAGTTGGAAAAGGTTTTGTTCAGGTTAAGATGAAGAATGGGAATACATGGCTATTGAAGGATGTCAGACATGTGCCTACATTAAGGAGAAATTTGATATCGGCAGGGAAGTTGGGAAGTGATGGTTGTACTGTGATATTTACAACAGACTCTTGGAAGGTTACCAAGGGTGCTCTTGTGGTGGCAAGAGGTAAGAAGGTTGGAACCTTGTATTTAACCACTGATAATACTAATGATTGTAATCTTGTGGCTTTAGATGCAGATACAACATTATGGCACTATAGGCTCGGTCATATGAGCCATAAGGGCATGAACATCATAAAGAAGAATTTGCCTGGATATACAGAAATAGGTTTGGATTTCTGTGAAAACTGCATATATGGGAAACAGAAGCGAGTAAGGTTTCTCAAGGTTGGACCTACGAAGAAAGAGAGTAAGTTAGAGTTGGTACATTCTGATGTGTGGGGGCCGGCTCAAGTATCATCTCTTGGGGGTTCAAGTTATTATGTTACTTTTATTGATGATGCAACAAGGAAAGTTTGGGTTTATTGTATTAGACACAAATCTGATGTATTTGACACTTTTGTTAAATGGAAAGCCTTGGTAGAGAATGAAACAGGTCTTAATCTAAAATGTCTTAGGTCAGATAATGGAGGGGAGTATTGCAGCAATGAATTTAATGATTACTGTTCTAAGAATGGAATCCGCAGGCAAAAGACAGTTCCAGGAACTCCGCAGTAGAATGGGGTATCAGAAAGGATGAACAGAACTATAATGGAACGTGCTAGGAGCATGAGATTACATGCAGGACTGCCTCTTTCTTTTTGGGTAGAAGCGGTGAGCACAACTGTGTACTTGATAAACAGAGGACCCTCAAGTGCCTTGGATGGAGGCATACCTGAGGAGGCATGGTACGGTAAGAAAGTTGATTATTCATTTCTTAGAGTCTTTGGATGTGAAGTGTTTGTTCATATAGACAAGGATGATAGGACCAAGCTAGAGGCTAAATCAGAAAAATGTACTTTCATTGGTTATGGTGGTGATGACTTTGGGTTTAAATGTTGGAGTATTAAGGACAAGAAAATCATTCGGTCTAGGGATGTGGTCTTTAATGAGAAAGTCATGTATAAGCAACAGTTTCAAGAAAACAAGGAAGAATCCAAGAAAGAATATGCAGTGGTAGAGGATCTTCCGGATGGGAAAGTGACCCATGAATCAGTTCAGGAACCTATTCAACAGGAACCCCAAACTCCTACAGTGAGGAGGTCTTCTAGTGTAAGAAAAGAACCTAAACGATTTTCTCCTTCTCTTTATTATTTATTACTCAGTGATAGTGGAGAGCCAGAGAGCTTTGATGAAGTAATGCAGGTAGATGCCAGTAAGAATTGGGAGCAAGCCATGGATGAGGAGCATAAGTCTCTTATGGAGAACCAGACTTGGGATTTGGTGAAGCTACCAGAAGGAAAAAGAGCATTGCAGAACAAGTGGGTGTACAGATTTAAAGATGAAGAAGGAGGAAAGAAAATATATAAGGCCCATTTGGTGGTCAAGGGGTTTGCATAGAAACAAGGTATATATTTTGATGATATTTTTTCTCCTGTAGTAAAAATGACTTCTATTAGAACTGTTCTTGGAATAGTGGTAGCAGAAGACTTGCACTTAGAACAGTTAGATAGTAAAGACTGCATTTCTCCATGGTGATTTGGAGGAGGAGCTATATATGCAGCAACCAAAGGGCTATGAGGTCAAAGGTAAAGAGGAGATGGTGTGTAAATTGAAGAAGAGCTTGTATGGCCTGAAACAAGCTCCACGTCAATGGTATAAGAAATTTGATAGCTTCATGATGGAGCAAGTTTATATCAGATGTCATTCTGACCATTGTGTGTATACAAAGAAATTTGAGGATGGAAGTTATATTATCCTGTGTTTGTATGTTGATGACATGCTGGTTGCAGGTAAAAACATGCAGGAAATAAAATTACTCAAGAAGCAGCTAAGTGAATCCTTTACTATGAAGGATTTGGGTGCAGCCAAAAAAATCCTTGGTATGAGGATATCTAGGGATAGGAAGGAATGGAAGCTGACTTTATCTCAGGAAGAGTACATTAAGAAGGTATTGGAGAGGTTTAATATGCAGGATGTTAAACCGGTTGGGATTCCTTTGGCAAGCCATTTCAAGTTATCAAAGGAGCAATGTCCCAAGACAAAGCAGGAGAGGAACCAAATGTCCAAGGTACCTTACTCATCAGCAGTTGGCAGTTTGATGTATGCTATGGTGTGCACTAGGCCTGATATTGCCCATGCAGTGGGAGCTGTGAGTAGATTTATGAGTGATCTAGGTAAAGAGCATTGGCAAGTAGTAAAGTGGATCCTTCGGTATTTGAGAGGGACCATGGGGACAGTTTTGTGCTACAGTGGATCAGACACCACTTTACATGGTTATGTAGATTCAGACATGGCTGGAGATGTAGACAGCAGGAGGAGCACGACATGTTATACTTACACTGTAGGTGGGACAGCAGTGAGCTGGATTTCACGACTACAGAAGCTGGTGGCTTTGTCAACCACAGAGGCTGAGTATGTTGCTGCCACAGAGGCAAGCAAAGAGATGATTTGGTTACAAAAATTTCTTGAGGAGTTGGGGCATAAGCAGGAGGAATGTAAGTTGCATAGTGATAGTCAGAGTGCTATACACCTAGCTAAGAACTCTGCTTTCCACTCTAGGACGAAGCATATACAGTTAAGGTATCATTTCATCAGGACAGCTTTGGAGGAAGAGAAGTTGAAGTTGGAGAAGATTCATACTAGTCAGAATCCTGCAGACATGATGACCAAGGTGGTCACAAGGGAAAAACTAAAGTTGTGTTCAGCTTTGGTTGGTCTTCACAGAAACTAGTGAAGGGGTGAGAAGCTTGCTTAGAGGAAAACTAGTCTCCAAGTGGGAGATTGTTATGTTTGTGGAGCCTATTTTCATGTTAGAGTATGGTACACCTTCCATGTGTTACACTCGGGTAGTTTTACAGCGGTCCCGCTCACCGGTGAGCGGGTCAGGGGGGTTCGGGGGGTTGAAGCCCCCCCGATGAAAGGGGGTTCGGGGGCGAAGCCCCCGAAGCAAATTTTCATGAGTGGTTCATTAACCCATGGGTAATGGGTAACCATTATGGGCTGTTTTTGGGCCCATGGTTTTTTTTTTTTTTTTTTCGGTCTTTTGCCCATTGTTTTGATACCCACGGTTTTGTATCAAACTGCTTAAGCAGTTGTCTATTTATATGGTATTATGCATATGATAGAGGTACAAGCAAATGTATTACAGATGTGTTTTGAATTCGGGTTTGAATTCTGTAGAGTTTGTTGAGCATAGCTCCAAACGGATCTGGGTATTGTATTGAGAGAGTGAAGGCTAGTAATAAAATCTGAGCAAGTGATTCTTGGTGGACGTAGCCCAAATTGGGTGAACCACGTTAAATATTGTCTCTCTGTGTTGTGTTATTTATTCTGCACTTTTATTTGAGATCTGTAATATTTTTTGCATATTAGTTTCTACTGTTGTGATTCTGTAAGAGATTATTCCGCATATTTTATCTCTTATTTCCTAGCACTTATCATCCAGCTTATGTAAACTTGATGATTTAATTCGGAAGGGCATTGTAATATGTTAGCTATAACATTGTGTCATAATGAAGGCCCCGCCTTCACGAAGACATCATATTGTAGCTGGCGTATGTCAATTTCCTACGGAATCCTCTCAATGAGGGTACACATCTAGCTCAATTGTGATTTGGTTATAATCTTAGTATTTAAGGTCAACTTTCAACAGCCATGTTGATCCTTTATCCTTATTCTTGTTAAATTTGTATGTAGCTAAGAGAGATTTAATCCATCTTCTGGCTTAATACACATCTCCTCCTTCATACCGAATGGTTTCTTATTCACTTCTTGGTTCCTTTCTTAATATTTGGACTAATCAATCCATTATCGATAAACTTAATAAGTTTAACCTATTAAACTTAGCCAAGTTTTCCACAACTGTAAACAAATTCAGAATTCCATCTTATTAGATGTCATTTAAATGAGGTCTAATTCTAAATGAATTTATTCATTTACCCTCCTTAACCTTACTTAGTTAAGGTTTGTTAACAATAGATATGATTTCCCATATCTTTATTTTCTTAATTTAAACATTCGAGCTATTAACAGAGTCTGAATACAAGGTTCGACTACCCCTAAGTTATTTGATATCCCTTAGCTTTCAAACTAATCCCGAATACTTTCCAATTCGGATTTCATGTTTATCTAAATATGTTTAATGTCAATTCAAAATTTATCGTAACCCAAGTATGAACTAATTGCACATTTCAACGTAAAATTTGCATTGAGGTAAAGAATAGATGTTATTTCCTTTTAAATTAATCCGTTAACATTTGAATAATTCCAAGTCAAGGAATAATGTTATATTCTCGAACTTATTAAACAATATCAAACTGATACAGTTATTGAAAATATCACACTTTTACTTGTATTCATCCATCATAATTTACAATCTATACATTTGCCAGTCCAAACGAGTGGACTTTGTTTATATCAAACAACATTACAACTCATAAAGATAGAAGAATGTAACTTCTTCCTTTCTCATTTCCTCGTGGAGGAGTAATAACTATCAATACAATCCATCTTCAGTCAATCAAAGAAGTATCAGAAAACAACCATGTCTTCATTTATACTCAAGTTTCATCTGCAAAATTACTTGCACAGGTCAGTTCATTGAACTGAGCATATTAAGCACTTGTCTTTAAAATGAGATACTTTTAATTGACTGTCTCAATAAAAGAACCCTTCTTTTATGAAACGTTAATATGAACATCATTCAAGAATTAAATACCAAAAATGATGAACAGTATATTAACTCAATCATCCAATAACCCTCTTAATCAGACAAAGGATTACTTCCCTCTTTCCCAAATAATTATTACAAGAAGTAATTTCCTTCAATAGTTCCAAATTAGAAACATCTGTAAGAACTAAAAACACAACTGTGCAACTACTTTTCTAACATAAATACTATCAATTCCATTCTCTTACAATAGTTGTGAATTCAAAAGATAGATCTTAACTAAAATCTAAACCGAATTATTGTCCCTTCCTTCATACAACTCATCTGATTTCAAGCAATCAAACGCTGAAGAGAACAAGCAAATAGCAATTAAATACCAATTCTTAACCCAAGCAGTACGAAATTCGTTCCATAACAATTATAGATTTCCAACTGTATGAGAGAAAAATGATCATTAATTCAAATTAGCCATCCACACTCTCTTTCTTTTCCTCATAGTTGTACTAGAAGTTTTAATCCAAACGTGATATCAATCAAAGATAACATTCCAAAGAGAAATAAATGAAAATCAATAATCGAATATAATGGATCAAGATCATATTACCTCTTCTACTGTCTATCCAAATACCTCTTATTTAGAGCAGACATACTCCAATACTATAATTCATTTAGAGTAGTATATTCAGTAATTGAAAACTACTATTACCTTTCCAAAAAGTTGACCAGAGTTCATTGCAACTGGTCTATAAACATTAGTACCAAAAGAACCAACAGGCAGAATACCATATCAAATTAGTACAGCAAAGTAAGATGCTACAATAACCTTACTGTCCTAGGGAACCCGTGTTTTAAGAAAATAAAATAAAAAACATCAAGGAATTATAACTCGCATAATAGTCTATTAATGTTACCACAACTTTGTTTTTCCCAAACATTTTCACACACTGAACTCAGAAATACAATATTCACATAACAATGCCTTTATCGATGTAAACCCGCATAGGGTAATAGATGCGCAAGAAAGGTACAGTCAAAACAATCTCAACAGCAAGCCAAATCTCATTTGTTTCATTCATTTGCACAGAAACACTAAGCCATGTTCATTTTTATGATGACAGTTCAGACTAGAAGATCAAACCGCATCCAAAATGCACAATAAAATCCTCTTTCCCCTTTTCTTTAGATTTTGAAGCAGCAAAGAGAAAACATAATTCATTAATGATTTCAATAAGAAGAACAATCATTTTCTTCAAACACCCGAGAATACCCAAGTTGTGTTCATTCTTTTAAGGACAGTTCAACCAGACATACAAATCATCTCATCTTTTCATTTTCACAAGAATGCTCAGAACTTAGAAGTGATATTCAGTTAGCTAATGTATTTATTAGCACAACCCAAAATGGTAATAAAGTGAATACCCAACACTGCCAAAAAGAAACACACAGCAACGACAATGTATTCAACTTAATCATTATGCAAATAATGCTCAAGCTGTGTACAGCAAAATAAAATTACTCAACTCGAAATCATCTCAACGTAACAGCCAAATAAAATAACTAAACCCCCCATCATAAGAGCAGGGTTGTTTTAATGAGACTATTAAGCAAAAGCAAGCGGTTTAAGGAGAAGGGCTTAACATGCCTGTTAATTTTTTTTTTTGTGGCTCGAAGAAAACCACGCACACTGGAGTTGTTTCTCTCCACGACGTCCTCGGCCAGGCTTTCCAACCAGTCACTAACTTCCATAGGCTCAAGAATAGCCTTTGTTTTTCCAAAGAACAGAGATAATAATCAAAACACAGCTGGTTCGACAGAACCATGGAGAAACAAAATGCAGAGCAACTAAAATCCAAATGCACACAGCAACAACAATTTTCCTTTTTCCTCTATCCTCTTTCTAAGGAGAGATGGTCACTAAGACCAAGATAATTAATGCATTGAATGCACTTCCTTTCCTCATTTGTCACACCACCGCCGACTCGGGTTGGTGAGTTTCCAAATTTCAAATTTGCTTATAAATTCCATTTAGTTTCTAAGCTAGTATGACACCTCCAAATTTTCTTTGTTCCCGCCAAACTTGGCGCTGTACATGTAAGGGATTCATTTACTGTCTCATTAAATTTCTTACCTTCCCCCCCTTATCCTTTCCATCCACATGGGTCTATGCATCCCCTTCCTTAGGTTAGGATTAGTCTAGGATTTTAATAGTCCATATCTAGGTCATTCGCCTAGTTCATAGGTTAATGGAATTTATATCTATTTTCTCCCTTATGAAATATAAAATCCATATAGGATAGTAGTTAGGGTATAAGATAAAACTTAGGGGTAGGTTAGGGTTTAATCACCTAATATTTAATTAACTAGTTTCCATATCAAGTCTTTCCGCCTGACAGTCATATTCAACATTAAGCAGGACATTTCGTCCTAAGTTCCACATACCTGTGCCACTTGCATCTAGGCCCTTATCATCTTACGTTGTCTAGCGTTACAATGGTGTGTGGTTTGAGAATAGAACCTTTTTCATTAGAATCTACGTACGAGATATTCATGCCTGAAATCAGGTGCTGCAACATTTATATCAACCTTCAATCTGGTTTAAAAGTAAATCAACAAAACGATCATAAGAAGGCCACAACATACCTGTTAGTGCAATATCACAGCACCCCTGGATGTTGATCAGATTTCTAGTTTGATCATACTAGCATCCAGTGTGATTGCACAACATGGAATCCTTTCTCCAAGTGTGGGACTTGCAAAAATGAGAAAGGAATCTCCAGAGAAGGTTGGTTCCTATTCCTCTGTTCAGATGCACACAATAATTGCAGAGGGTTTACTTAAAACCTAATCTAACTTGCCAAGGAGATAGGGTAAGAAGATGCATAAAAATAAACCTAAGCTAACAGAGGTGATGCACCGAGGAATGAAGAACACCTATCTTGCCAATAAACACAGACCATTCAAATGTGATGCAAGATCATGCACATATAACAAAATTTGCAGTGAAAGATCAGGAGGATGCAAATGAACACAGAGAGGGTTGAGAATCATCCACAGACATGCATTACTTGTTCCAAAGATTGATACAGTACACTAAAAAATTCCAAGAGGCAAGGTTGCATAATAGTTTTAAATGGGAGGTTTGAACTCCACAAATTCACCTGCCAACGAGAAGAAGGGAGGGGCAAAACAAGAATGTTCCATGCTTAGAAAGAAGCCCCTCCTTACAATTTATAGGAAGAATGAGAGAGAGAAGAGAGAGGAAATCCTAATCTACCCCAACCACTTCTAGGTTGCATTTAATTGATCTTATTATGGCGGTAGGTGAGAGCCGTAGCAAAAGCGGCGAACTATATTTTGCATTTAAGCTGGTTGTTGAAACGTCATTTCTGGCCATTACCACGCGTCAGAGACATTTCTTGATTTTCTCTCTCCAAACTGAACCAAAATGCAAGATTTACCCTGGAATCATGTAGATAATTTCACCAGCTTTCCATTGATATAAAGAACGTGAAAATCAGAGCTCTGGATCGAAAGTTATGGCGATCTGAAGATTTAGGGCAAAAAACAGGCCAAAACGGATCGGTGGGAAAATATTTGAAATTTTTTCACGCTCTGCCACTTGGATGAGAGGTGTCAGGCTCTGATTTTTTCACGGGTTCATCCTCTAAAAATTCCTTTCGTGACTTTATACTTAGACACGTGGCACTATTTTATTGGTTCGGGCCTCCTTGAGTGCCACTTCGCCTTTTCACGTCTCGCGCGTCTCTCGCGTACTTTTGGCCCGGATGTCCCAGACGAAAATCTCCTGCTTCGGCCGATTCTTGCTCCCTTGTTCCTGTTTGTGGTGAAGACACCTGGCGAGATTCCATTCGCTCTTGGATCTTTTGGCTGTTCACGTCCCACGCGTACCTTTGGCCTGGATGTCCCAAACTGTCCCGGACTAAAGTCTCCTATTTCGGTCGGATCGGCCGGTTCGCGTCATCCGCATACTTTTGGCCTGGATGTCCTGGACTGCCTGGGAAAAATATCTCCGAACCGCCTGAAATGGACTAACTTGCGCCAAACCAGCTGATCTGTGTCCTTCACGTACTTTTGGCCCGGATGTCCCGGACTGTGTGAAACAAGACTTAGGTAATTTTTTCCACTCTTTCAGCTGATTCGGCTTTTCATGTCCCACGCATCCTGATGTCCCAACTGTCCCAAATGCTGCGCAGATCACCTGGCAGCTTTTCAGCCGTTTCGGCTTTTCACATCCCAACTTTCCCAACTGCTGCGCGGACTAGGACTTAGCCGATTTTCTCTATATTTCGGCACCAAGCTTGGCTTTTGCAAATTTTTCACATTTTAAAACTTGTTGGGTTTTCTTCTTGGACAGGAGAGTTAGAAAAAACCCGAGGGGACCCAAGAAACATGATTTCAGGCCTTAAATCAATCTATTTTCTTGGGACTAAAGAATTTGATGCATATTATCAAAATTACCTTGAGGGGTGAATTTTGGATAACAATTTTGGTGACTCAGTGGGGCTATCTGCCTGTCAGATGAAGAACAGCCAGCTGCTCATAGCAATCCTTTGGGCATGGAGTCTGTTTGATAATCTCTCAGTTGATCTAAAATTTGAAAGCTTGTATCTATGAGCCATTGAACATTTGTTGAGATGGTTTTCTCGTGGCTGCAAATTCTTTTCCAAAGGCTTGATGGACTGCAAATAGGACATGTGTGCAAGAACTTAGGGAAATAAAAACTACGCTAACAGTAGTACAATGTGCATAAGCACTTAGAGGAATGGAAATTCTAAATTAATATTTACAAGAGCGAAAAGCTATCCTTCTAGCAACGTTTGAGATAGATACCATTGACAGGAATCTGCAATTCTTCACCATCCAACTTAGCCAGTCAGAAGGCATTGCTACCTTTGCATTCAATGATCATATATGGGCCACTCCAAATGGCATCAAACTTGGAATGCTTTCCCAGCTTTGCACGATTTGCATCCCATTTCAACACTAGATCCCCAATTTGGAAGGTTCTAGCCTTAGCTTTCCTATCTAAAGTTTTCTTGATCAAGGCTTGATCCTTCTCTATCACCTGGGCTGCATGCTCTCTAACTTCTTGGAGCTCCATTAATTCTACATATCTAACCTCCATGGGTTCAAACTCAACCAGTTCCAACTATTTCATGAGTTCCAATGCTGGCAACTCGAGTGATATAGGTAGAACTGCTTCTTTCCCGTACACAAGCTGGTATGGAGAGCTTCCTGTAGACCTCTTGGGTGTTATCCTATCAGCCCATAGGGCTGATTTGAGATTTGCGTGCCAATTCCTTTGGTTTTCATCCAGAGTCCTAATGATTCTTAGTAGGTTCTTGTTTGTAGACTCAGCTTGACCATTACCTTGAGGGTAATAGTTTGATGAAGTGCTGAGATACACACAATTCTTAACAGCCCATTCAGTGATCTTTGTGCCAAGAAATGCCAACGCATTGTCTGATATGATAGTGGCAGGGGCACCAAACCTCGTGACTATCCCTTCATAGAAATCTAAGATATTAGATTCATTTGCCTCCTTGAGTGCCACTTCTTCGGTCCACTTGGTGAAATAATCCGTTGCTATAAGTATCCACTTGTGGCCTTGACTTGAATTGGGATTGATAACCCCAATGAAGTCCAATCCCCATTGCATGAATGGCTGATTTACTGAAATTGGACGAAGGGGCAGCGCTGCTAACCTCTCTTTCCCTGTGAAGAATGCACATCTCTTGCATTTTTTGACCCATGAGTAGCAATCATTGAACACAGTAGGCCAATAGTAACCTAGCTTTCATGATTTTGAGAGTTGTCACTCATGGAGCAAAGTGGCCTCCTACTTCCCCGTCATGGAACTCGTGTAAAATTTTCTCAACTTCAACTGTTCTAATGCATCTTAATAGAACACCATTGATGTCCTTCTTGAATAAGATACCATTAATGAGTACATACGGGATAGCTTGCAGTCTAAAGTATCTCCTCTTTGATTTTCTCACTTCTAGAGGGAAAAAGCATGTTTGGAGGTAACGCACCAAGTCTTGAGTCCAACATGGTATGAGTGCATCATCAACTGGTTGTTCTTGATCATTCTGTAGTAGTAAGACAGCATCTTCTTCACCTTTTGAGCTGTCTAGTTGTTTGGAAGCAAGCTGCTCACACAAACCTTTGCCACAAACTAGCTTGGTCACTTTGATTTCAATATCATATTCCATCACCTGAGTGATCCAACATGCTCTCTTCTCGTTTAAATCCTTGTTTAGGAGAAAGTCCTTGACACTAGCACGAGACACTAGCAGTTGAATCTTATTATTTGAGACCAAGTGTCTGAACTTTTTCAAGCTTCTGATGACGGCAAGGACATGCTTTTCGATGAAAGAATACTTTATTTCATAATCTTCCAAGGTTTGATTGAAAAATGCTATGGGCTGTTCTAAACCTTCTCTATTCAGCTGTGTCAAGATAGCTGAGATTGTATCTGATCCTCTAAATGCATACAACATGAAGTCCTTTGAAAAGTCTGGGTTGATAAGAGTTGGAGCTTGTGATATTGCATGCTTGATGTTTTCAAAACTCTCTCTACCTTCTGCTTTCCATTTGAATGCCAGACTCTTCTTCAACATCATTGTTAAAGGCTTCACAACAGTGGCAAAATTAGGCACAAATCTGCGGACAAATTATATCCTTCCCAAGAAGCTTTGAAGAGATTTCTTGTGGTGTGGCAATGGGAGTTTTCGGATGGCTTCAACCCTTTCAGGATCAATTGTTAACCCTTCCCTAGAGACGATGTGACCCAAAAATTTGCCTTCGTGTGCCAAAAATAGACACTTATTTGGATTCAATGACACTCCAAACCTTCTACACCTCTGAAACACTTGCCTGAGGTGAAAGAGATGGTCTACTGCATTCTTTGAGAAGACAGTAATATCATCTAGGTATACCAGCACTATATTGTTGATCAAGCCTTTGAACGCCATATCCATAGCTCGCTAGAATGTTGCTCCGGCATTTGAAAGTCCGAATGGCATCTTCTTGTAAGCATACGCGCCCCATTTTTTAGTGAAGGTCATCTTGAATTGATCTTCTTCTTTCACCATTATCTGATTATAGCCTGAATATCCATCTAGCAATGAAAACCTTTCTGAGCCAGCTACAACCTGTAATATTTGTTCCATTGATGGAAGCGGATAATGATCCTTGAGTGATGCTCTATTTAGATCGCGAAAGTCCACACATAATATTATTTCTCCATTTCTTTTCCTTATCGGCACCAAGTTTGCAACCCAACTTGAGTGTTTGATGGGGAAGATGATACTGGCCTCAATGAGCTTGCTTAACTCTTTTCTCATGAGAGGTTCGATATGAGGATTTACTGGCCTTTACTTTTGCCTGACAGGCTTGGATTCCGGATCCAACTCAATAGTATGTTGTGCCAAATTTGGGTTGAAACCTCTTAGATCTTTGTAAGTCCAAGCAAAGACACCTGGGAACTCTTGACAAAGCTGAAAAAAATCAGATTTCTCCTGTGGAGTACTTGCTTTGCCAATTTGCAATGTCTTGCCTTCTTCCACTAAAATAGGCTTTGAATCTTCACCCTTTACTTGAATGTTCACTTTCTCCTTCTAGAACTGATCATTCAGGTTGAATATTGACTCCAAGGTTATGAGGCCTTTTGGTAATTTGTTAGTTCTCAGCTGCACCACTTGGTCACCATACTGCTGCTCCAGCTTGTCTTGATTCCTGGCAGAGAACTCAGCTTCTTCTTGTAGGAAATTAACAATTTGCTGATCATTCTCGAAGACTTGCCAACTTGTATTGTTATCCAGAACAGCTGGTCTCATAACAAATTTGATATGAGACTGAGATTTCTCACTTTTGATATTTTCTACAACATCAAACGCAGCCCCAATTGCTGCCAGTCTGTCCGCTGCTTCATTCCTTTTTCTTAGGATGGAATTGATGCTAAAAGCTTCAAAATCTTCCATAAGATCCCATACCCGATTTTTGTAGCACTTGAGCAGATTATTCTTGACAGCATGATGCCCCTTAACTTGGTTTATGATCAGCTCACTATCACCAAATACTTGTAAATTCCTTATGCCTTTCTTCTTTGCCCAGTGCAATCCATGAATTAAGGCTTCATACTCATCCGTGTTGTTTGAACATGAAAACTTGAAACGGAAGGCTGAGTAATACCTTATACCTTGCGGTGAAATGAGCATAGCTCCTCCTCCTACACCTTGTCTACTCCTTGACCCATCAAATAACAATTTCCATACTTCATTCTTGTCCTTATGATCTGGCTTGGTGATGCTGGGGAGAGGTTTATTTTCTTCATGCAAACAATAAAATCCTAGCTCAGATTATTCTATTTCTTAAGGATCAAAAGCATGCACCTTTCTTTCCCATTCATCAAGAGTCAAATCTGGGATGCTTCCAACCTTGGTGTCAGCTTCATCAGTGTTTGGATAATCTTCTTGATCAAACGCTGAACAGTTGGTATTGCTTTGGCTTGGAGTGTAAGGCTCAATGTGAAAGTTTGTGATAGGTTTAGATATGATTGTGGCCTTAGTTCCATACCTTGTTCTAAACAACATGTGTGACCAATCCACCGAAAGATAGCCTCCGATTTTAGTAGTGAAGTCTCTTGACAAGCACAATGCAAAGAGTGGTGGCAGGTCTATGACTGACACATCTTGTAACACTATTACGTTGGGACATGCATGCAGTGTGAGGCTCAAACCTTTGATTACTCCAACCATTGTCACTGCTGTCCCATCTAATTGCACTACACCCTTGGAAATGACTTCATATTGGAGTCCTAGCTTATCAGCTATTTGCTTGGGCATCACTAAGCTACTTGCCCTAGAATCAATCATGCAATTGTGCACCAATTGGTTTCCAATGATTAACGAGACATAAAAAGGAGGGGGTTTCGACATTTTACCTTGTTGTCCTCCATGATTTCTTTCAGGCTGGGCATCATTTGTGAGTACCTTCTCTTGCATTTGGACCTGTTGATTTGAAGTTGACCAATCCTTCATGGCAGCTTGTAGTAAATATATTTGTCCTGGGATAGATAGTGATTCCCAAATTGATATGTTTATATTTGTCTTCTTCATCTGATCAATGATACTGAATGGAGATGAAGTATCCCTCTATTTTCCCTTGGCCTGCACATTCATTCCTTGCACATGGGCAGCAGCAACTGGCAGTTAGGTTGGCCTAGGGGCTGTTTTAGGCAATCCTTGCATGCTTGGGATTGCATTTTGTTTGCCAATAGTTTGTGGAGTGACAGAAGGTCGTGAATTACTTAGGGCTGATGGCTGTTCTTCACCCAAATTTCTCCTCTTTGACCTTGTGTTGGCTGCAACACTTTGAGAGGGTATTTGATTCATACCACAGAGATCCTCAGCTTGCCAATTGACAAGAGTAGTTTCGTTCGAAGATGTTCCTTGCTGAGGTGCTTCTTGCTACTGATCCTCTTCGTGGCTGGACTCTTGCGACTCACCAATGGTTTGCACCATAAGAGCCTGATTTAATGCACCATTAAAGCACATTGATTGGTTATGTGACTGACTGCACGGGAAACACCAATCATATTCTTGGGCCATGTTATTTTGGACTGGCACCAATGCTTTAGAAGCAGATACGACATTGGGGTTATAGGGCTGAAATGGTATATTAGCGAGAGGCCTTACCTGGCTTTGATTTTGATTTGCAGCCTAAGCTAGTGACCTATTTTGTTGGTATGGGGGCCTAGTCTGGTACTGTGCTTGAGGATGATACAGTCTAGCATTTTGAGCTTACTGTCTTTTGATAGTAACCAGCTCATTTCCCAAATTTTGCAATTGTTTTATGACCTCTTGGAGTTCATTTGAAGTGCTAGAGGATGAAGTAGAAGTCTCATTTGAACTTTGATTTCTAGGAATGGGGATAGGAGCCAAAGTGGGTGCTTGACTAGTGCTTGGATTTTCTAAGTTTGGATACAAGGGCATGGGAGGCCTAGGAGCCAGTTTACCAGCTTGAATAAGACAGTTTTCCGCTCTAATGGCAATGCTATAAGCAGCAGGTAAGGTTGTGCCTCCCATAGATTGAATTAATATAGAAATATCAGAATTCAAAGCCTTAAGATAGTATAGAAAAGCACCTTCTACTGGTGGCCTTACTGCCACTGGAATCCTCTCCCAAGACCTTTGGAATCTGAAGTTGAAGTCAGTCAGCTGCTCGTTAGGATCTCTCTCGATAGTTGTCAATTGTTCTAGTAGAGACAAATTGTCTCCCTTTTCCCCAAACTGCTCATGGAGAACTATGCATAACTGATTCTAATTCGTGATAGAACCAACTCCAAGGCTCCTAAACCATTGCAATGCCTTTCCTTTGAATGAAGATGCCAGCAATTTGACAGCCACATCCATTTCATTTATCTCATGGATTGCATAGACATTAGCAATGTCTTTGACATTATCTCCAGGAGTGGTATGATTTTCTCCAGTAAAAAATGGAATGTTCTTCAACGCTGCGATTGGAACTAGATTCTATGCATTAAGGGCAAGTGGGCTACTGCCAGTGAAATTGACAAAGGTATTTGGTGGTTGCGCCATTCTTATTGGCCTGAGAACCCTTGTTGATTGGATGAAAGGTCTACCAGGTGGAGGTGTAGAGAGAGTTCTGTTAGGTGGAGATGGTGACATTTGAGCTCTTCTTCCCCTTCTTTCTCTTCCTGGAGATAGGTGCAGATAAACAAACAATCCTTCCTCCCTAGTTCTTGATCTGGTCTGTATTCTTCTCATAAATTTGCCAGGCTTGGACTGCTGAAACCAGCGGATTATGCCTCTTTTGGAGTCACCAGATGTGTGATTTTAAAGCCCCTTCAAAGTTGGAACTTACAACAAGTGCACATCGATCTTGCTGTAATGAAAGTAAATACCTCTAAGCTCCCACCGGGCGTGCCAAAACTGTTAGTGCAAAATCACAGCACCCCTGGATGTTGATCAAATTTCTAGTTTGATCATACTAGCATCCAGTGTGATTGCACAACATGGAATCCTTTCTCCAAGTGTGGGACTTGCAAAAATGAGAAAGGAATCTCCAGAGAAGGCTGGTTCCTATTCCTCTGTTCAGATGCACACAAAAATTGCAGAGGGTTTACTTAAAACCTAATCTAACTTACCAAGGAGACAGGGTAAGAAGATGCATAAAAATAAACCTAAGCTAACAGAGGTGATGCACCGAGGAATGAAGAACACCTATCTTGCCAATAAACACAGACCATTCAAATGTGATGCAAGATCATGCATAGATAAAAAAATTTGCAGTGAAAGATCAGGAGGATGCAAATGAACACAGAGAGGGTTGAGAATCATCCACAGACATGCATTATTTGTTCCAAAGATTGATACAGTACACTAAAAAATGCCAAGAGGCAAGGTTGCATAACATTTTTAAATGGGAGGTTTGAACTCCACAAATTCGCCTGCCAAAGAGAAGAAGGGAGGGGAAAAACAAGAATGTTCCACACTTAGAAAGAAGCCCCTTCTTACAATTTATAGGAAGAATGAGAGAGGGAAGAGAGAGGAAATCCTAATCTACCCCAACCACTTCTAGGTTGCATTTAATTCATCTTATTATGGTGGTAGGTGAGATCCGTAGCAATAGCGGCGAACTTTATTTTACATTTAAGCTGGTTGTTGAAACGTCATTTCTGGCCATTACCACGCATCAGAAACATTTCTTGATTTTCTCTCTCCAAACTGAACCAAAATGCAAGATTGACCCTGGAATCATGTATATAATTTCACCAGCTTTCCATTTATATAAAGAACGTGAAAATCTGAGCTCTGGATCGAAAGTTATGGCGATCTGAAGATTTAGGGCAAAAAACAGGCCAAAATGGATCGGTGGGAAAATATTTGAAAATTTTTCGCGCTCTGCCACTTGGATGACAGGTGTCAGGCTCTAATTCATTTGTGGGTTCATCCTCTAAAAATACCTTTTGTGCCTTTAGACTTGGACACATGGCACTATTTTATTGGTTCGGGCCTCCTTGAGTGCCACTTCACCTTTTCGCGTCCCGCGCGTCTCTCGCGTACTTTTGGCCCGGATGTCCCAGACAAAAATCTCCTGCTTCAGCCGATTCAGGCTCCCTTGTTCATGTTTGTGGTGAAGACACATGGCAAGATTCCATTCACTCTTGGCTTTTTCTGCTATTTGCGTCCCACGCGTACCTTTGGCCCGGATGTCCCAAACTTTCCCGGAGTAAAGTCTACTGTTTCAGCCGGATCGGCCGGTTCACGTTCTCCGCGTACTTTTGGCCCAGATGTCCCAGACTGCCTGGGACAAATATCTCCAAACCGCCTGAAATGAACTGACTTGCACCAAACCAGCCGATCTGCGTCCTTCGCGTACTTTTGGCCCGGATGTCCCAGACTGTGCGAAACAAGACTTAGGAAATTTTTTCCACTCTTTTGGCTGATTCAGCTTTTCGTGTCCCACGCGTCCTGATGTCCCAACTATCCCAAATGCTGCACAGATGACCTAGCAGCTTTTTGGATGTTTTGGCTTTTCGCGTCCCAACTATCCCAACTGCTGCGCGGACTAGGACTTAGCCGATTTTCTCTGTATTTCGGCACCAAGCTTGGCTTTTGCAAATTTTTCACATTTTAAAACTTGCTGGGTTTTCTTCTTGGACAGGAGAGTTAGAAAGAACCCGAGGGGACCCAAGAAACATGGTTTTAGGCCTTAAATCAATCTATTTGCTTGGGACTAAATAATTTGATGCATGTTATCAAAATTACCTTGAGGGGTGAATTTTGGATAACAATACCTTGGATCAATGGAATTGATTCAAGGCGTGCTGTCAATCAGCGAATAGAGTTCATCAAGCATATGACAAGTTTTTTTTCTCATTAGCAATCACACAAGAAATAATAAATTTTTTCCCAAGTATCAAGTTACAGCAAACAAGGGTCCAGATCAGCAACACATTCCTCTAAGATCAAAAGATGTGTCTTAACATATTTATCTTCATTTCTGTAGTTACAACATCATGAAAGGTAATTACCATGATAACTTACAAAAATCAAGGCGTTACACATTATCTTCACTATATTTATTATTTAAATAATATCTACACATACAGTTCACTTAGACACCTCACCAAGCTAATTCAACCTAAGACCTATTCTTAGCAAGTTACCATAACTAACTAAGACTTACCCAAACCCTAAAAATCAATGCCTACATTCCCTCTTACCACATTCAGGTGCATGCTCACAAGAGGCTCCGAGTCTAATCTGTGGGATAATGACATGAGATCTAAGAAAATTAGGAGGATCTCCCTAGTTTTGTAAACCTAGGAAATCCCGCCTTAGCCGACGTTGGTTACCGCTAACCATCGTCGGTTAATCCAGACCACCATCGGTTACCCCTTTTAACCCAAAACAACCTTATTCTCAAGGTTTGAACTTGGAACTTTTAAGTTGGAAGTAAGAAATTTGATGAACAAGAATAAATCTCAGAGAGATAACGCATCTTTAGAGATCCAATTCTAGCAAGAACTCACATCCAAGGAAGGAGATTGAGGATATTCTCCCGCACAACCATCCCATCCATGTTCTGATCTATCTAAGCAAAGAGGAGTGTGCATGTAGCTCATGCAAAAGCTTTTCTTCAGTTGGTGATCACTTGCAGCCTTCAAACCCATCATCTGAACCTCCATCCTTCACACACAAACCATCAGGAATGAAATCCAAGTAAGTAAAATGTCATACTTCATTGGTTTATTTCATTTCCATCACTATTTCATCACCCATTGTTTATCTTTCTTCCTATTGATCTTCTCCAACATTTTCACCTCCGTAGACTCATCAAAACCTCACAAAAGCCTAATCCAATCATCCATTACCTCATCCCAACCAACCAAAATCCTTTGTGCAATCACAAAGGAGACCCAAAACCTATTCTGTGACATTTCCAAATGTCACTGTAACTAGCATCAGTTATACCTAACCATGGTTGGTCACCCCTGAACGACACCAGTATTTTTGTTTGCCCACACAACCTTAAACAAAGACCTACCAACCTAATTTTACCTCACCCTCACTCACTTGTGACCTACCCAATACCTTTATCAGACCTACAGAGACCCATAACCTATCACCTGACCTTGGATTCTATTCTAGGTTAGCTTGTTAGATTAGATTTATTTCTTATTGTGTTTTTTAGTGAGATACCTAAATCATTTTAAAATAATAATAGGATTTACTTTGTTTACTGCATTAATTTATTTAAAACAGTGGACTGATAACCATCTAGGAAGTACCATGCTTCCTAAATCTAGCTCAGGCGAAGTAGTTCACTGCCCATCTTTTTGTCAATAATTCAAAGAAACAATCTAAGAAAAAGGTGAAACAGTACAATATGGAAACAATTTTGTTTATACAATTAGTATGTGTCTTTTTGGAGTAGTCCTTGATTTACCTAAATTTTCCACTAAATTTGATCTTTATGTTGCACCTTTGGGGTCTTATGATGTAATCATAGGTATTAATTGGTTGGTATAACATAAGGCTAAAGTGGACTACTTTTAAAAACATGTTATTTGTTTAGATGACCTGTGAAAAACAACAGAGAATCAGGGTGTGAAACGTGAGATTTCTGTTAGAAAAGTGTCATCTATGTAACTTAAAAAGGCCAAAGATAAATGTTGTACCTTATATGTAGTAAAAATTATAGAAACAATTGAAGAGAAAAACGATGTTGTGGAATGATATTCACTATTATGAGACTTCAGTGACGTATTTCTAGAAGAATTGCTAGGTATTTTACCCAAAAGGGAGTTTTATTTCACAATAGAGATCAAGATGGGAACCAAACCTATTTCTAAGGCACCATATCGAATGACTACTACAGAATTAGTAGAGCTTAAGGCTCAGTTGCAAGAATTTTTTTCTAAACGCTTGATTAGACCAAGTGTTTCACCTTGGGGAGCACTTGTAATTTTTGTGAAAAAGAAGGATGGAACACTTCAATTGTAAATTTATTACAGAATGTTAAAAAAGAAACAATCAAGAATAGATACCCACTCCCTAAGATTGATGATCTATTTGATCAGATGGATTGAGAATTAGTATATTCTAAGATAGATCTTCGATATGGATATCATCAATTGTGGATTAAGGATG
Organism: Taxus chinensis; assembly: GCA_019776745.2. Taxonomy (NCBI): domain Eukaryota; kingdom Viridiplantae; phylum Streptophyta; class Pinopsida; order Cupressales; family Taxaceae; genus Taxus; species Taxus chinensis. Next base: position 96,016,849 of record CM034148.1, on the reverse strand, counting down.
ATGACATTCATAAAACAGCTTTCAAAACAAGGTATGGACATTATGAGTTCACGGTTTTACCTTTTGGATTAACAAATGCACCTGCAACATTTATGAACTTAATGAATAATATCTTTCAAGAATACTTGGAAAAAAAATTTCTCTTATTCTATGACGACATTCTCATATATTATAAAAGTATTGAGGAACACCATGAGCATTTGAAGATATTTTTGGAAAATTTGAGAAAGAGACGGTTAAATGGTAAGCTATCTAAATGTTCTTTCTATGACATAGAAGTACACTATTTGGGACATGTAATAAGTAAGAATGGAATTGTTGTAGATCCTTCTAAAATTGTAGCTATAATTGAGTGGCCTACACCAAAGAATGTACATGAAGTTAGAAGCTTCATGGGGCTTACTGGCTACTATAGAAAATTTGTAAAATATTTTTCTAAGGTGGCTGCACCAATAACTTATTTACAGAAGAAGGATAAAAAGTTTGTTTGGAGTGAGAAATGTGAAATTGCATTAAAAATCTGAAGGAACAATTAACTTCAGCACCTATTCTAGCAGTACCAGATCCTAACGGAGACTTTTTGGTGGTAACTGATGCATCTGGTGAAGGTCTAGGAGGTATTTTGTTACAAAATGATCATTTCATAGCTTAAGAAAGTAGAAAACTAAAGTTACATGAGTTTAATTATGCTCCACATGATTTAGAGCTTGCTTCCATTGTTCATGCACTACAAGTTTGGAGGCATTACCTTCTTGGTAAACCTTTTGAATTGAAAACTAATCATCTTGGGCTGAAGTATATCTTCACTTAGCCAAATCTTAATGCAAGATAATGAAGGTGGTTAGAGTTTTTGTCTCAATAAGATTTTGACATAAATTTTATCAAGGGTAAAGAAAACAAAGTGGCTAACGCTCTAGGTCGAAGGAAGCACATTTTTGTGCTTATAAAATTGAGAAATCAATTTAAGGATGAAGTAAAAAGTCTTAAGGAATCTGATTCTTACTTTCAGCAAGTAAAGATATCGCTTGCTGTAGATCCTAGTGATATGAGGTATAAAGGTTTTCAGTTTGATAATGAAGCAATCTTAAGATTTGAAAACAGGGTATAAATACCTTCGCTAAATGATTTAAGAAAGAAATTGTTAGCAGAATTTAACAATTCACCTAATTCTAGACACCCTGGTATTACAAAAATGCTTGCTGATATAAAAAAACAATATTTCTGGAAGGGAAAGAAAAATTATGTTATTTATTTTGTGACACATTACCTTGAATATCAATGTGTTAAAGTGAAACATATGTACCTAGCCAGTTTATTGTATCCTCATAGCATACCACAGTACACATGTCAATTGATAAGCATGGAGTTTGTACAAGGGTTACCTATGTTAAGAAATAAACATGATGTTATTTTAGTAGTTGTGGATAAACTAACAAAGGTAGCACATTTTATTGCTGATAATCTAAAGGATGATTATCCTGTGTTAGCTAAAATATTTGTACACAAAATTTTTAGATTACATGGAGTACCTGATTTAATCATATCGGATAGAGATCCTAGAATGATGTCAAGGTTTTGACAAATGCTTAATGCAGCTCTAGGAACTAAGTTCAATTTTAGTTCTGTGTATCATCTAGAAACGGATGGATAAACTAAAAGAGTCAATCAATTTTTAGAGTATATGTTACGAATGTATTATATGGACTAGCAGTATAAGTGGGAAGAGTACCTTCCGCTAGTTGAGTTTGGATATAATAACACATATCATGCCTCTCTTAAGATGGCACCTTTTGAAGAATTATATGGAAGAAAATGTAGAAACCCTATTAGTTGGGACAACATTGATGATAGAGAGGTAATTGGACTTGAAATTCTTACTGAAATGGAACAACAAGTTAAAATGATTCGTGAGGGCTTAAAAGAAGCAACAGATAGGTAAAAGAGTTATGTTGATTTAAAGCAGGTTGACATGAAATTTAAACTTGGTGAGAAAGTATCTCTTCAATTTAAACCGAAAAAGAGCTCTATAACTTTTGGCAAGGTTGCCATGTTATCGCATTGTTATGTGGGACCTTTTGAGATAGTTGAAGTAATCAACCCTGTAGCTTACCATTTAGCATTACCTCCTGCGTTGTCATGAATGCATGATGTTTTCCATATTTCTTTTCTTAAGAAATAAATTTTAGATTTATCACATGTGTTAAATTGGAATTCCTTACACGTCCAAGACCCAAGAATAATCGTGGTTAAACCCATACGAGTGCTAGAAACTCACCAATTACACTTGAGAAATCGTGAGATAAGTCAATGTAAGGTCCAGTGGGACCATTTTAATGAAGAATGTGCAACCTAGGAAAACCTGGATGATATGAAAATTGCTTTACCATATTTATTTCATTAGAATTGATTAGGATGACTGATAAAAATTATGATTTTATCTTTACATGACAATAAGTCTGCCAATTATGGATAGACAACTATTTGTTTTTGAATAAACAACTATGTGAATGTTGATTTCTGAAACTTTAAATTTAGATATTGTTGCAAACATATGTTATGAAAGTGAATAAATTGATTATTCTGAATGTAATGATTAAAATGAGATAATCATCGGGATGATGATTCTTCTTAGGAGGGAAGTATGTGACACCTTGAACAAACTATTATATTTCTCTTTGCATTACAAGCGTTGGCATGTGATTTTATTGAATGAGGTGTGTGTTGGTCCAAAAATCTGTCGCGTGGACAGATCTATGGATAGACGAGCCAACAGTGTGCACGGCTTAGCCCTTCTTTGAGTCAACAAAGCGAAACTGGTTTATTGCTATTTCTACTAGCAGGAACCTATGCAAGTCTCACAGATTCTCCCTTCGGCGGTTGGGATCTCATCCCAGTAGAGTGTTTCAGGCTGAGAAAAGAAAGGAATGAAAGAGGGAGGAGAGAAAGAACAGATTCGAAGGAAGAAAAGAAATGAATTCCAAAGCAGAAGGGTCAGAAGATTTATGTTTTTGGTTTGGTAGTAAACAGAGCCAAACCTACTTGCATAAATAAACAAAGCAATACTGATGAGCAAATGACAGGAAAGTAGATATGAATCCAACAGATTAAACACATACAAATCTAACGTAAGAAAGACCTAATGCATAACACAGATATTGAGCACAAAGTCTTAATAATTGTATTACTCGTTTTCTTCTGTTACAAGAAAGCTCAAAGTCTTTCTCTCTTCACTTCTATTTCTATCTAAAAAATGTTCACACTGAATACAACAAGTATTCCAGTATTTATAGAAGATGAGGGAGAGAGAAGGCAAAATGGAGCCAACCACTTATTTACAAAGATATTTACAAAATATCTAAAAGTCATGTTGACTTTGACAACTTGGTGGATGACATCATCCCATGATGCAACATGGATGATGTCATCATTTGTGTCAACACATTTTAGACATTTCAAAAAAGAAAGTCGGAGAAAAGAGAGAAGAATAAGAAGAAGAAGAAGAATAAGAAGTTACTCATCATCATCATCCTGCGGCCGAAAAGGGGTCGCCTATTTCTGATGCTACTCAGGTGATGATATGTGGAACTGAGCGCGGTATTCCAAAAACTTGCTAATCATTGGCCCAAATTGATCCTGTGATGGATCCTTGTGCCGTTCACTGATTGCTTCGCAAGTCTCCCGCTCGTCTATGAGCTTTTCCGGGAGTTTGGAATAATCTTTTTCCGCCTCGATAAGGAACCCGATGAAGTCCCTACAGGCCAGTAGGTTGTTGATAGATTCAGTCTCGAATGTGACCTCTGGCTCTGTCCCTTGAGAAGCTATCTCCTTGAAGATCCGGATAGTGTCATCGGCTGATCTCAAGGTAAGGGAAGGAGTGAGCAACCCTGGAGTCATGGCGAGAACAACTTTCTCCATTTGATGCATTGCATCCAGGGCCTCTTCCTTTACCTTGTCTATCTTTTCCAGAATGAATTCCAGCTGATCTATCTGATAGTCCAGAGTGGACATGGTTTTGTTGAGGGCCCTTGGATGGCTGAAGACTCCGAACTTGACCAGATCTTCGACTGAACAGTCGAACATTTGTTGGAAGGTCTCGTGCTAGAGTCTAGCATGTTCTAGCTCTTCTGATATTGGACCTGCTAATGCTTGGAGTTCCTTATTCGCCTTCCCGATGTTCAGATATAGATTGACATATTCGGTGATCACTCTTTCACTATCCTTGAGGATCTGGCTCCTCCAAGCAGAAACAGCCATACCCTGCTCACCGATCTTTGAATACTCATTGATCTTCTCCTGACTGAGTAGCTCAGGAGTCTCGGCGGTAGTTGTGGGAGGTGCACTTCCCATCTTCTTTAAGGCTTGAAGCAGGTGTTTGTTCTGCTCCTTCAGTAGCCTTTTCTCTTCTTTCATTTCCCGAAGCTTTTTGCAGAGTGCATCAACTGCGGAAAGAGCTTCCCCCTGGAGACTTTGAGAAGACGTCCCCATCGTGACTTGGGCCACAGTAAAATCTGTTGGAGACAGATCTTCTTTCTCTTTGAGGGGGTCGGGGTAAGCTATTTCCATAACTCTCTCACCTGCAGCACTTTGAGAGAAGCGTGTTACAGGCTTGTGCTTCTTTGCCCCTTTGGCTAGAATTACCGAAAAGTCCATCGGAGTGATGGGAACTTTCCTCTTTTGCTGGCTCAGCTGCTGAGAGATCCAGGCTGGTCCTATGGAAGAAGGACCTGAGACAGAGGGGAAGGGAGTTACAGTAGCAGAGGGGAAAAACGTGGAGACACGTGGCGGCGGCATTGAGAGAATAGCCGAAGAAGTGTCCACAGGAGGAAGGGAAACCATAACTGCAGAAGACATAGGAAGGGAAGGGATCTCGGAGATGAGGGAAGAAATAGAGGAAGACAAATCAGCGAGGGAGGAGAAGATAGATGAAGAAGCAGGGGATTGGGTAGAAGAAGGGGCATAGGACATGACCAAAGGGGTGGTCGTTTGAGTCACTCGAGGAGGGGAAGGAAGAGAAGAAGAAGGGATAGAAGGGACCTCTGAAGTTGTAGTGACGCCAAAATCCTGGGTGGATGCGCGTATAGGACTATCCTCTATCAATTCTTCCTCCAGAGTTATAACCTATTCTGGCTCTGAGGGAAGAGGACTTTAAGGGGCTTCTTCCTGAATGGTGCTAGTTTCACCTTCTGCACTTTTGTCCTTCAGCTGCCTCTTAGACCTTGGAGGTGCATTGCCCAACGGGGAAGTTGTGAAATCTACCCCGAGGTAGATCAGCCCGTTCATGCGACACCAGTGCTCTGTTCGCCGCATAGTCTCCTTGACCCTCTCCTCAATTGTTTGAGGAGCCTTGTTCCTGTCAATGGCCGGGAAGGGCCAATTGTCCCCATCTGTGTCATTATACACCTTATCTACTTCATCTTCCGTAGTCTGGAAGCCTTCGGGGACAATGGCCACTCCGTATTGGATGATTTTTGCCAATGCCAAGCGAGAGTGATCCTTTCTTCTGAGTTCCGCCTCATGGAGAACGTCAATGTAAATATCCTCAATTTGAGGGACATGGATCAGATCGAGCTTCGCTTTTGGTAGGCAGCTTCTTGGGTCGAAGGTAGGCCTGGCTGGGAAGTCATGCTTCAAGTTGAGTAGCTCCAGCTCTGCGAACATTTCCTTTGCCTTATGGTGGGTGGAGCATGTGTATCGGCCCACTGTGAGGGGGAAAGGAGTTCCACCCTTCTTTCTTTTGAGGCACTTTTCATGGTATGTGACCAGCTGCCTTGACAGTTCTAGTAGAATCAGCTTAGTCCCGGCATACCTTGGTAGCCTGGTTGGCTCTCCCAAAAATTTGGCAGCCCTCAGATAGGTGAACGTGGGAAATTGGGTGAACAGGGCCCCCCATTTCTCTGTGACTGCCACTATGTTTTTGGTCGTCCGGCTATGAGTCATGTTTGGCCTCAGCAGGCAGATGACATGATAGAAGAATGCATCGTTAATTTTTGTGAAATGTTGGATGCTATTCTCCAACCTCATCTCTGGGTAGTAATCGAATATCTTGGCCTGAGGCCATACTCCACTTCGGTTCAGCCCCGGATAATCCCTTGCCGACGCTCCAGCGTATACTACATAGGAGTTCATATGGAACAATCCTGTTGTGGTGAACTATTGTAGCTGCTCAGAGATGGTGCTGCTTATTATTTCACCCCAGCAAAAGGGCTGATCGGGTAAATTTTTATTCATTGTCTCCAAGTACCTCAGCATCCATTTATGGAAGTAGTGGGCATCGGAAAGCCCGAAGACTCTACTCAGGAAAGTGATAGTGTCGCTGAGTTCTTCTGAGAAATCACTGCGGTGGATGATCTGGGGCCACCGGGTTACCACCTTTTTGTTCTTCAAGTATACCTCATTCATCAGCTGTATGCATTGGTCTTCATTGTCTTCCCAGGTCTTGATGCATTCCTCTTGGCTGACGGCCACAAATTGCCGGTGATGAGGGATGCCGAGCATTATTTCAAAATGACGGGCAGTGAGGTTTATGACTACCTCGCCCTTGCTATTTTCGACACATCTTGTGTCTTTGTTGTAACATTGGGCAATCACCATCATGAACTCGTTGTTAACGGCACTGACGGGGATTCCTCCGGCGAAGTGTAGGGCACTGCCTATTAATTTGTCCATCCATGGACTTCTCGTGACCTTCTGAGTTCTAACCCAGAATTCCTCCATGTCAATGTGACCCAATTCTGAGTCTCTGACATCCATACTGCACTCAGCCTGTGATTCGGGCATCTTGACCCTCTGATATTTGTATTTCATCTCTTCCTCTATCAGCTTAGCCTTTCCTCTTGGTTTGGTGGGTTTCTTGCTTGACGTAGACATGTGTTCTTTCGAACTCAGTTGCTGATCTGCATGAAGAAGAAGTGAGACCCAATCCAAAAAGGTTGAATTGGTCATTTGATCTTCCATTGGAATGCTAGCAGAAGAAACAGTTAGAGATTTTAAGGCTCAGGGTGCAGCGCGCATGAAAAATGTAATTTGCAGACCAAATAGATAAGGCTCACAGAAAAAGGAGTGTTGCAGAGGCTAAACTGGCACCAAAGGCGCATGGCACATGGATGTTGCATATTACATTTTATATAGGGCAGGCACATGAAAATTATGTGTTACATTGAGATTTGGTGCGCCCTTTGGCGCATGGATGTATCATGTAGCAAGGACTTTTTGTGCGCCAAAGGGATATGGCACGGCGCATGAAGGGTTTACATAACATAATGTCATTGTAATCAGGGATGCGCCTGCACTTTATAGCTTCATACTTGCATGAATAAGGCTTGTGTTGCATGGAAGCTGGGTGCGCCAGGGGCGCATGGAAACAAGATGCAACATGGATAAATGGTACATCAAAAGGGCGTAGGTTCAGCACTTGTAGCACACGACAAAGGAGCGCCTTGAGGGCACATGAGTTCATGATGCAGCAGGCAGAAAGGGCGTGCCATTGGCGTGGGTTTTGCTCATGTAACAAGGTGGGTAGATGTGCCGAGGGGTGCAACTGTTTTTAGTGTAACAAGACGCGCCAGTGCGCCAATAAGAAAAAGATAACAAACCTCCCAAAGGGGGTTTCTAACTTTTCTCATATTTCTTCTCTTCTTTATTCTCTTTTACATGATCAGTGGTGTAAATAAAAGACCTAGTTTAGAAGGGCCACAACCATGGTTTCAGAAAAACGTCTTTCTCCAGCAGATCTGGAAGGAGGGAGGATAGCGTGGAGGGCAGACAGCAAACAGAGGGGGCAAATCAACGTGCATATAGATCAAAACCAACACACAAGCCAAAACTAGACCGTGAAAGTACCAAAAACTGAAAGCACACAACGCATGAGAGAACAAGAAGAACCTCTTACCTGGATATATAGCAAAAAGTTTCAATGGGTCCACAGGGCGATGAAAATGATGGAGTAGAGGCTAACAAGTTCAGAATGATCACGTGCTCGACAAAAAGAGTGAAAATGACATTGGGTGCACACTGATATATAGAGAAAAACTGATCATCAATGCGCCAACCACTTTTGAAATGGCGCATGAAAGTTTCTGTCGACAGGGGAAAGCGTGCACCCTTTGGCGCACGAAAGTATTTGACATCAGAAGATTGAGCGCACCTTTGGCGCACCAAAATCATTGTCGACATAAAGTTATATGCGCCCTTTGGCGCACCAAAACACGGTGTTGTAATAATATTATGTGCGCCCTTTTGGCGCACCAAAAAGTGGCGCAACAAAAGTTGTGTCAACACAGGCACATGCGCCTTGGCACATGCAAAAGAGTCTCAACACCCTTTGGCACACTAAAAGATGTGTTAACATAAAAAACCATGCGCCAAAGGATTTTTTAAGGGGGCACACCAAAAGTTAGTGTTGTAAAGCAATTTCATGCGCCCAGCCAAAAAAGGCTCAAAAAGACTAAGTTCAAAAACTAGATTTCCCAGGAAGGGATTTTTACAATGTTTCAAATGCGAGGGATCCCTAACAAGGGATCGAAACGAAATTTTTTGGTATGGTTATCGGTAAAATTACCCTTGTCAATTTTATGGGATAACAGCTGGCTCTTTCTGGGGACTATCCCTGAGCGAACTCGGGGGTAGAAAATCCCAAATTTCTTGTGCCTATCCATTGGGTAACAGAGTCAAAAACAAGGGGGACCGGAGGGAGAACAAAGGAAACACACAACAAACCGAAAGCAAACACATGACAAAAGAAAACACACAACTTAAAGCAAACTGTACAAAGAAGAGAGCAAGCTCTACTTCCTGAAGATCTTCAGATGCTGCCCGCTATAGGGAAGCAGGAGCTCAGCTCCATCCAGATATGAGAGATAGAAACTATTCTCTCCATTGAGTTGCTTGATTTTGAAGGGTCCTTTCCATAGGGAATCAAACTTTCTGTGCATGCCCTTTGGCTCTCTTCGCTTGTCCCATAAAAGGACAAGATCTCCTACTTGAAAATTTCTCTGCTTGGCTTTCTTATCGAAAAGCCTCTTAACTTGATTCTGATGTTCAGTGATCCTGTCGACCACTCTCACTCTCTTTTCTTCAAGTTCTGCTAGATACATGATTCTCTTTTCTAGAGAATTCTGGAAAGTTTCATCCTCTATGGCTCATGCCAAGCACAGAGCAGGAAGCTCCGCAGAAATGGGCAGTTTGGCATCAGTGCCATATAACACTTGAAAAGGTGACATGCCGAGAGATCTCTTGGGAGTAATGCGGTCTGCCCACAAAGCGTCGTACAAAGACTTGTGCCACATCCACTGATTTTCATCTACTAATTTCCGTATGATGGTCACCAAGTTCTTATTACTGTATTCCGCTTGACCATTTCCCTGAGGGTAATAATCCGAGGCATGTGCTAAAGTTATTCCATATTCGTAACAAAAACTAATAACTTCTCGGGAGGAGAAGTTAGAAGCATTATCAACAACGATTTTGTTTGGAACACCGAACCTGACAATGATATTTTCCTTGATGAAATTGCAAACCACTTCAGAAGTGGCATGCTTGACAGGTATGGCTTCCACCCACTTGGTGAAGTAATCCATTACTGTAAGGACATAGCTATGTCCAGCACTTGATTGAGGATTGAGTGTGCCAATAAAATCAATTCCCCATTGCCTAAATGGTTCATTGATAATGACCGGCCTTAGGGGAAGGGCAGCCAACTTGGGCTTGCCGACGAATTGCTGACAGGGTTCACACTTTGCCACCTAGGCAGCCGCATCTTGAAAGAGCGTCGGCCAATAGTACCTGGCTCGAATGATCTTGTGTGCTGTCACAGAAGAAGAAAAATGGCCTCCACAGGCTGAATTGTGAAAACTTTCCAACAGTTTTACTTGCTGGGGCTTGTCGACACATCGCAGGAAGACACCGTCTATCCCGCGCTTATATAAACCGTCATCCCAGATGACATATTTAGCTGCTCTGAGCTTTATAGTGTGCCTTCTCCTTTGCGGTTAGGTGCATTGGGAATTTGCCATAGGTAAGGAAGAAAGCGATGTCGGAGTACCACTCATCACTAGTTGCAACAAATAAAACTAGAGGCAGAGAATCAGGTTCCTCTAGAGGGCTTTGCTCTTCGTCGGTACAATCCTCTTTTCCTTTAGGGTTTTCTGAATCTTTGTTTTTGGCCATTAGCTGACACAGGCCCTTGCCCCTTACCAGCTTGGTTGGTTTAATATCCAGGTCATATTCCTAGACCTTTGCGATCCAATTCCCTCTCAAACTTCCTAACTCCTGCTGAGTTAGAATTGATTTCACCACCGTGTCAGGAACCAGCACCACCGTATGTGAGTTTAGAATGTAATACCTGAAATTCTTCACTGCTTTGACAATGGAAAAGGAATGCTTTTCCAATTGAGTCATCTTCAATTCGTGAGGCTTGAGGGGAGAACTCATGAATGCAATCGGGGATTCAATGTCTTCAGAATTCTTTTGCATTAAGATTGCAGACACAGTGTGCTCAGATGCGTAGCTATACATGATGAAGTCTTTGGAGAAATTGGGACATACCAGGGCCGGTGCATTGGCAACAGAAGCTTTTATTTCTTCGAATGACCTTTTCCCCTCTTCACTCCATCTGAAATTTGGTGATCCCTTCATCATGTTCAGTATACGACGGGTCTTTTCAGCAAAGTCAGGAACAAAACATCTGAGAAAGTTCACCTTCCCGAAGAAAGAATGAACACCAGTCTTGATGTAGGTAGTAGTAAGGCTCTAATAGCTGCTTATAAATCTTCAATATCTATCTTCATCATTCCTTCTTTGATAACAAACATGCCCTAGCAACTTCCTTCAGTTGAATCCAAAAAATACTTTTTTGGGTCTTAAGGAAATTCCCATAACTCTCTCACTGCAGCACTTGAAGAGAAGCGTGTACAGGCTGTGCTTCTTCTGTGCCCCTTTGGCGGAATTACCGAAAAAGTACATCCGAGCGATGGGAACTTTCCTCTTTTGCAGGGATCAGCTGCTGGAGAGAGAGAGATCCATGCTGTCCTATGGAAGAGACCGGAGACAGAGGGGAAGGGGTTACGGTTAGCAGAGGGGGAAAAACGTGGAGACACCCGGCGGCGGCATTGAGAGAATAGCCGAAGAAGTGTCCACGGGAGGAAGGGGAACCTAACTGCAAAGACATAGGAAGGGAAGGGCGCTCGGAGATGAGGGAAGAAATAGAGGAAGACAAATCAGCGAGGGAGGAGAAGATAGATGAAGACGCAGGGGATAAGAGGTAGATAGATTAGAAGAAGGGCAGAGGGACACGGGACCAAGGGGTGGGTTTTGAGTCACTCGAGGAGGGAGAAGGAAGGAGAGAAGAAGAAGGGATAGAAGGGACCTCTGAAGTTTAGACGACTCTGACATCCTGGGTGGATGGGCGTATAGGGACTATCTCTGTCAATTCTTCCTCCAGAGTATAACCTGTTTCGAGCTTGAGGAAGAGGACTTTCGGGCTTATTCCTGAATGGTGTAGTTTCACCTTATACACTTTTTCCTGCAGCTGCTTCTTGGACCTTGGAGGTGCATTGCCCAACAGGGAAGTTGTGAAAATCTACACCGAGGTAGATCAGCCCGTTCATGCGACACCAGTGCTCTGTTTGCCGCATAGTCTCCGTGACCCTTCTCAAATGTTTGCAGGAAAGGAGCCTTGTTCCGGTCAATGGCCGGACAAGGGCCAATTGTCCCATCTGTGTCATTATACACCTTATCACTTCATCTTCCGATAGTCTGAAGCCTTCAGGGACAATGGCCACTCCGGATTGGTGATTTCGTCAAGGCCAAGTGAGAGATGATCCTTTCTTCTGAGTCCGCCTCATGGAGAACGGTCAATGTGTAAATATCATCAAGTGAGGGACATGGATCGGATCAAGCTTCGCTTTTGGCAAGGAGCGAGCTTCTGGTGAGGTAGGGGTGGCGGGAAAGGGGGTCATGATTCAAGTTGAGTAGCTCCAGTTCTCGATGACATTCCTTTGCCTTATGTGGCGGAGGAGCATGTGTATCGGCCCACTGTGAGGGGGAAAGGAGTTCACCCTTCTTTCTTTTGAGGCACTGCTCATGGTATGTGAACAGCTACCTTGACAGTTCTAGTAGAATCAACTTAGGTCAGCATAATTGTGTAGCCTGGTGGCTCTCCCAAAAAGTTGGCAGCCATTAGATAGGTGAACGTGGGAAATTGGTGACAGGGCCCCCATTTCTCGTGACTGCCACTTGTGTTTTGGTCATGGCTATGAGTCTGTTTGGCCTCCGCAGGCAGATTGACATGATAGAAGAATGCATCGTTAATTTTTGTGAAATGTTTGGATGCTATTCTCCCAGCCTCAGCTCCTGGGTTGAGTAATCAAATATCTTGGCTGAGGGCATACTCCACTTCGGTTAGCCCGGATAATCCCTTGCCGACGCTTACAGCGTTAGTAGACTACATAGGCAGTTCATATCGGAAACACTGTTGTGGCGAACTGTTTGTAGCCTGCTCAAAGATGGTGTTGCTGCTTATGATTTCACCCAGCCAAAGCGGTGATGGGTAAATTTTATTCATGTCTCCAAGTACTCAGCATCCATTTAGGAAGTAGTGGGCACGAAAGCTGAAGACTCGCTCAGGAAAGTGATAGTGTCACTGAGTTCTTCTGGAAATCACTGCGGTTGGATGACCTGGGGCCACGTTACCAACCTTCTTGTTCTTCAAGTATACCTCATCATCAGCTACATCATTGGTCTTCATTTGTTCTTCCCAGGCCTGCTGCCATTCCTCTTTGATGACAGGCCACAAATTGCCGGGGATGAGGTGATGCCGAGCATTATTTCAAAATGTGGGTAGGAGTTTAGTTTATGACTACCTCGCCCCTTGCTATTTTCGACACATCTTGTGTATTGTTGTTGTAACATTGGGCAATCACCATCATGAATTCGTTGTTGACGGCCACTGACGGGATCCTCCAGTGACGTGTAGGGCACTGCCTAATTTGTCATCCATGGACTTCTCGTAACCTTCTGAGTCTAACCAGATTCCTCCATGTCAATGTACCAATCTGAGTCTCTGACATCATACTCCACTCAGCCTGTGATTCGGGCATCCTGACCTTCTGGGATTTTGTCTTTCATTCTCGTCTTCTGTCAGCGTAGCCTTCCTCTTGGTTGGTGGGTTCTGCTGGACGTTAGTAGGGCACATGTGTTCTTTGAACCAGTTGCGATCGGCATGAAGAAGAAGAGTGAGACCCAATCCAAAAGGTTGATAGTCTTGATCTTCCAATTGCATGGCTGAGCAGAAGAAAGAGTTAGGAGATTTTAAGTCAGGGCGGCAGGGGCGCATGAAAAAATGTAATTAGCAGGCCAAATGATAAGGCACACAGGAAAAAGGAGTGTTGCAGAGGCTAAACTGGCACAAGGTGCATGGCCGGGATGTTGAGGATTGCATTTGATATAGGGAACACAGGAAAATGCGTGTTGTTACAGTGGGATTTGGGGCGCCCTTTGGGCTATGGGATGTATAATGTAGCAAGGACTTTTTTGTGCTTACGCAAAGGGATATGGCACGGCGATGAAGGGTTACATAAATAATGTCATTTGTAATCAGGGATGCGCTGCGCTTTTATAGCTTCATACTTGCGCGAATAAGGCTTGTGTTGAAGGAAGCTTGGGGCGCCAGGGGGCATGGAAACGGGATGGCAACAGGATAAATGGTGCGTCAAAAGGGCGCAGGGTCAACAGTTGTAGGCACGCGACAGAGGAGCGCTTGGGGTGGCATGAGAGTTTAAGGATTGCAGAGGGCAAGAAAGGGCGCACATTGGCGCGGTTTTTTTGGCCAGGTAACAAGATGGGTAGATCGCGAGGGGCGCAACGTTTTAGGTAACAAGACGCGCCAGTTGCGCAATGGGAAAAAAGATAACAAAACCTCCCAAGGGGCGTTCTAACTTTTCATATTTCTTCCTCTTCTTATTCTTTTTAATGATCAGTGGTGTTGTAAATAAAAGACCTAGTTTAGAAGGGCCACAACCATGGTTCAGAAAAATCCTTCTCCAGCAGTCTGGAGGAGGAGGATAGCGTGGAGGGCAAAACAGGCAAAGGAGGGGGCAGATAACGTGCATCATAGATCAAAACCAACACACAAGCCAAAACTAGACCTTAGAAAGCACCAAAAAAACGAAAAAGCACACAACGCATGAGAGAATAAGAAGAACCTCTACCTGGCAGATATAGAAAAAAGTTTCAAGGGTCCACAGGTGATGAAAACGACGGAGCAGAGGCTGACAAGTTCTAGAGATTCACGTGCTCGACAAAAAGAGTGAAAATGGACATGGGTGTGCAATGATTAATGAAAAAAATGGTCATTCAATTGCTTTTGTCCAAAACTTTTGAAATGGCGCATGAAAGTTTCTGTCGACAGGGGAAGAAAGCGTGCGCCCTTTGGCCGCACGAAGTATTGACAGAGAAGATTGAGCCGCGCCTTTGGCCACAAAAAAGCATTGGCGACATAAAGTTATGTGCGCCCTTTGGCGCACCAAAGCATGGTGTTGCAATGTGATTTATATGCCCCTTTTGTGCACAAAAAGTGGCGAACACGTGTGTGTCAACACAGGTGCATTACACCTTGAGCGCACGCAAAAGAGGTCTCAAACATCCTTTGCACACTAAAAGATGTGTTAACATAAAAAAACCATGCGCCAAAAGGCTTTTAAGGGGTGCACCAAAAGTTAGGTTGCAAAGCAATTTCATGCGCCCAGCAAAAAAGGCTCAAAAAGAATAAGTTCACAAAACTAGATTCCAAGGAAGGGATTTTACAACGTTCGAATGCGATGGATCCCTAACGAGGAGGGGATTTTGGGATCGAAACGAAATCTTCGTATGTTATTGGTAAAATTGCCCCCTTGTCAATTTGACGGGGTATAACAGCTGGCTTCTTTCTGACTATCCCTGAGCGAATCGGGGGAGAGAATCCCATATTTAATAGTGCCTATCCATTGGGTAACAGAATTAAAAACAAGGGGGCCAGAGGGAGACAAAGGAAACACACATAAACCGAAAGCAAACACACGCAAAAGCAAACAAAAACTTTTAAAAAGCAAACATACAAAGAAGAGAGCAAGCTTACTCCTAAAGATCTTTCAGATGCTGCCCGCTATAGGGAAAGCGGGGGAGCTCAGGCTCCACCAGATATGAGAGATAGAAAAAAAACTATTCTCCATTTGAGTTGCTTGATTTGAAGGGTCATTTCCATAGGGAATTCAAACTTTCAGTGCAGGCCCTTTGGCTATCTTCACTTGCCCCAAAAAGAAGAGATTCTCTACTTGAAATTCTATGTGGCTTTCTTATCAAAAAGCCTCTTAACTTGATTCTGAGGTTCAGTGTCCATGTCGACCCCACCTCTCACTCTCTTTTCGTCAAGTTCTGCCAGATACATGATTCCTTTTCTAGAGAATTCCAAGAAGTTTCATCTTCTATGGCTCTGCCAAGCACAGAGCAGGAGCTCCGTAGACAAGAAATGGGCAGGTTCGGCATCAGTGCCATATTAACACTTGAAAAGGTGAATGATTGAGAGATCTCTTGGGAGTAATGCGGGTCTGCCCACAAGCGTCGTAACAAGACTTGGCCACATCAGCTGATTTTCATCTACTAATTTCCATATGTGGTCACCAGTTTCTATTACTGGATTTCCGCCTGACCATTCTGAGGTAATAAATCCGAGGCATGTGCTAAAGTTATTCCATATTCGAACAAAAACTAATCAATCTCGGGAGGAGAGATTAGAAGCATTATCAGAAACGGATTTTGTTTGGAAACACAGGAACCTACATGATAGTTTACCTTGTAAATTGCAAACCATTTCAAAAGTGGCATGCGTGACAAGTATGGCTTCCACCAACTTGGTGGAGTAATCCATTGCTCCTGTAAGGACATAGCTATGTCAAGGCACTCGATTGAGGATGATGTGAGCCAAGTAAAATCAATTCCCATTACCTGAATGGGTCATTGATTATAAGACTGGCCTTAGGGGAAGGCAGCCAACTGGGTTCTTGCGACGAATTGTGACACGGTCAACTTTGCCACCCAGGTAGCCGATCTTGAAAGGAGTGTCGGCCAATGAGTACCTGGCTCGAATGAATGATCTTGGTGCTATCACGGAAGAAGAAACATGGGCCTCCACAGGCGGAATTGTGACACTTTCCAGCAGTTTTACTGGCTGGGCTTGTCACACATCGCAGGAAGACAGTCTATCCACGCTTATATAAACCGTCATCCCAGATGACATATTTAGTCCAAGCTTTATAGTGCACCTTTCTTTTGCGGTTAGGTGCATTGGGCATTGCCGTAGGTAAGGAAGAAAGCGATTGTCGGGTACATCATCATAGTTGCAAACAAATAAAACTAGGGCAAGAATCAGGTTCCTCTAGAGGGTTTGCTCTTCGTCGTACAGTCCTCTTTTCTTTAGGGTTTTTAATCTTTGTTCGCGAAGCCATTAGCTGAAAAGGCCCGTGCCCCTTACCAGCTTGGTTGGTTTAATATCCAGGTATATTCCTGGACCTTTGTGATCCATTCCCCTCAAAATTCTAATTCTGCCCTTGAGAGAATTGATTTCACCACCGTCTGTCAGGAACCAGCACCACCGTATGCGAGTTTAGAATGATAATACCTGAAATTCTTCACTGCTGTGACAACCGGCAAGACATCTTTTCAATTGAGTATCTTAACTCATGAGGCTTGAGGGGGAACTCATGATGCAATAGGGGATTCAATTCTTCGCGAATTAGTTTGCATTAAGATTGCAGACACAGTGTGCTACGATGTGTAGCTATACATGATGAAAGTCCTTGGAGAAGTCGGGACATTACCAGGACTGGTGCATAGGGCAACAGAAGCTTTTATTTTTTTCTTCGAATGACCTTTTCCCCTCTTACTCCACTGAAATTTGGTGATACCTTCATCATGTTCAGTATACGACGGGTCTTTCAGCAAAGTCAGGACAAACATATGGAGAAAATCAACCTTCCCGAAGAAAGAATGAACACCAGTCTTGCTTGTAGGTAGAGTAAGGCTCTGAATAGCCGAACTCTTTCAATACTATTTCATTCTTCTTTGCTAACCACATGCGCTAGCAAACTTCCCTTCGTGACTCCAAAAACAGAATTTTTTGGGTTAGGAAATTCCATGTTCTCTGCATCTGGCCAATACATTGCTCCAAGTGATCACAATGATTACTAGTGTTTAGAGAACAAGGTTAAGTCATCTAGATAACTACAAGGACTTTTCCCCTAATACTTTGAATGCGAAGTCCATGCGCCCGTTTGAAAAGTAGCACCAGCATTATAGTTAGGCTGAAAGGCATCCGGCGTAGGCAAATGTACCCCAGGGAGTAGTGAAGGTTGTTTTGAATTGATTTCAGGCGAGACTTCAATCTGATTGTAAGCCTGAAACAACACAGCATAGACAAACATCTCTGATCCAGTTACTACTTGAGAATGATCCATTATCGGAAGAGTTAGTTTCTTTCAGGAGCTGATTAAGTTTCGAAAGATCTACGCATATGCGTATCTAGCCATTTTTCTTGCGCACTGTGGGTACAATATTTGCCTACCCAACGTACGTGTGATGGATAGGGTGTAAAAATGATTCTTGCATCCAACATCTTCTGAATTTTGCGCCGGATGGTTGCCGAGATCTTAGGATTAAATGCTTTTGCTTCTGGGCGAAAGGCTTTGACACACTTCTTTCAGTGGTATGTATGTCATGCTGTAGTCCTTGGCTTGAAGGATTTAGATAGGCATAGGACCATGCCAACACATCCATATATTCGTCAGAAACTTGACAAAGTTCTGCTTTCTACGCATTGCAACATTTCCCAATGTTCACAAATTGTGGATGTGCCTCCGAACCTAAATTGACGGTAGGTTCTGGGGATGAGTTCAGCACCATCCGACTCTTCTTTTTCACCAAAAACGGTCATCATGTCAAACAGAGGCGCTCCAGAGAAACCAAGCACTTTTCGAATTTTTATTCCCTTGAGCTGGCTATGCGTCGTTTCCTTTGCTTCGTGTTGGTTTTGACGTTATGGATTCAAGGCAGTAGAGGTGGATCCTCAAAAGAACAACTCGCAAAATTTTCTGCTTTTCCAGAAAGGCAATGAGTTGATTATCATCATTGAATTACTGCAATCTGAGACGTGTCCGGGCAAGCCCTCGGGCGGGAGGAAAACCACCTCAAATGGTGTATTTGTCCATTTCAACCCGGGTTTGGAAGCATGACGAGATGCTTGAAACAAGCCAATGAATCGGCCATGTCATTTTGAGCTGGAATGCCCGATTGAAAACGCATCAAAAATTCTCGATGGGTCCCATACTACGTTACGGTGAGTGGCCTGAGCCTCTCATTTTTTACTTGGTAAATCCTTTGACCTGATTCAAACTAGATCAGCATCACCTTGACCTTTAGATTGTTAATTCCCCGTCATTTGACGGCTTGCATACGAGTATCAGCGATTAATACTCAGAAATATATAGTATGAAAAAAATGCAACTTGAAAGAAAGAGGAATTACCCTCCTCTCAGGAGATATCAGCGGCTCCAGGCGCCCATCCATAGTCACACAACTGCCATCAAAGGCAAGGTCAGATCTCAGTAGATCTCTTATCGAACGAGAAAACCCCCGCTTGTTGCTCAGTAGACAAGAAATAGTCCCCCATCCCTGCTATGATCAAAAAGGATTTGGGGCTTTGGGGGTCTTCAAAAGTTTAGTAACAAGTACTTATTTTGTGATTCGGCTTCTAATCGTGCATCACCACTTTGACGGGGAATTCATAGCTTTAGGACCGGTCCATGGGGAATCTCCCCCACCAAACTGAATGCAGAAAATCCTCCCACAATCCCGTTAGGCTGCCGGGGAAATGTCAGTGACAAGGCTGTCATTTTAATCTTTATCTGGGGAAAGCCGTGTAAACACAAATTGTGCATCTTGATTGGCCAACCAACGGAACTTGCTTGGTTTCCACATATGACTAAACATTGCGAAGGTTGGTTAAGAGTGAGGCTCACAAGGCATGGGCGATTTTTCGCCGGCATATGGCATGACATTATCAGAAGCTCCGAAATCAATTATACAGTTGCTCAACTTATGGCCGTTGAAGGGAGAGAGCGATAGAAAGGTTCTTCTACTTACCCCCATGAGCAGATGTTTGAAGCAAACATTTATGTGGGGGGGATTCAGGGTGAGTGTAACAGGGAGTGGAAAAGATTCCTTTTGGGGAACCCCTGCTTAGATGTAACAGCTTGGCTATGAAAGTATTTGGTTAATCTTACAAGCTGTGTCGTGGATTTGACTGAAGTTAACAGCTTCAGACAGTATTGGATCTTGGTCCTTTTTTGGCATTGATCATGATATCAACTGATGGCCAAGGGTGCGCTGGGGAGGGGGGAACGAGTCCGCGCTTACGAGGGTTTGGAAACAGGGTTACTGATTTGATAGGCATATGAGGGGCTGATTTGGAGGAGAGAGGGGGGGAACAAGATTCTTTGTAAAGATTTGCCGGGAGTTGAGTAGGAAGAGGATGTACCTCTTTTAGCAAGAGCGGAGGCGCCTTTGCACAGCCTTCTTCTGCTGGAATTGAGCAGCAACTTCTGCTTTTTCCTTGCGCGCGGGTAAATAAAATAAAAAACAGCATAGATTGTCAACCGCTGCATAGCCGTGAGTAACCTCCTTCTTCACAGATCCTTCCTCATCAAAATTCCATGTATCCAATAGTAGAGTCGCCAGTCGGCTCACAACATCTCTTGATCATCTTTGCCTGAGACGAAGGTTCTTCATAGTCCTGCTCTTCATCATCAATCTGGGCTAGGCATGACCGGAGGAGCTCCAGCGCCAACCGTGGAGTAGTCAGTAGTAGTTGAAGGTAGGCGCAGCCTTGTGAAACATTCTTGGGACGAAAAAACTCCTTCGTGGAATCCCGTATGAGGAACTAGGAGCCTGGGGGCCAAACTGCTTCTTAATGGGAGCAAATCATTTGCCATATTTTGGAACGCCGGATCAGACGAAAGTAGAGGTGGGTATCTGAAGATTGGACTGGAGATTACTTTTTCAACTCACAGATATTACAAAATGGTCTTCGATCTGAATGGCGTAGATGAGCGAGAGGTAGGGTAGACCTACTCACTCTTGAAGGAGCCAGAACTGACTTTGAGTCATGGCGTTCACAAAAAAACACTTCGATTCTCCGATGTGGGAAGCATGGGCAACAGGGACACGATGATTAGGCATGAACCGGGTGAAGAAATCGCGCATGGATCATTGGATTCTTTCTTCAGGTGAGTGATTCATTATAGTAATGCAAAATGCGTCTCTGAAGTCTGTATCTGTCTTCAAAAGCCGCCCGCCAAGGGGCCCATTGGTGATAGATCCGGCAGGAAAAATGTTGATTGAAAACCATTCCCCGCAGGCCCTTGTAGAGTTTCCCGAAAAAAAGGAAAAAACGACACATCTTCATGTGTCACGTCCAAAATACTGCATGACATAATGAATTGCGCTATGTGGGAATCTGTGCTTGATGTCGCTCCCACGAATTTGGAAAAAAAAAAAATTCAGTTTCCGTGAGGAGCGCGTGAACTGGATTGTGGCCCAGTGCGACGAGGACCCTAGCATTTTCCCATGGTACGGCCATTTGAATGGCGGGAAAGGGGAATAACACGGGCTGGAAGGGTGGTTCCAATGAGTAGTAGCAAGCACTACAAAAGGGATGTAGTGCACCTTGTAATAGTCTTTTTCTTCGGGAGTTGGAGACACTCCTGGATGACCGGAGCGAGCTTAGTCGGGAAAATGTGCCGGTGTCACGCTGAAATTGTGCTTTTGAAGCCGATGAAAGTGGGACGGATACACAGGCTCTCCTGCTGCGCGTGAAGGTTCACTTGCCAGCGCAACTTCACGATCTGCCATGTTTATGGCGCAGAGATTCAACTTATTTTGGATTGTACTTGCTGATTTCTGGCTTCTCTGACAAAAAAAGCAGCATGCACTTTTCAAAAAATATTAAAAAACTATCCCCTTGAAAAAAAAAACCAATTTGCGCCATCGCTCTAAATTGGAAAATAATACCAAGAGGATAAGATGGCAGGGAAAAATAGCAAGTGATTTTAGGATCTGATTTGTACTTTTCAGGGGGTTTCAAACTTTTTAGAAAACAGTCAAAAAATCCAGTCTATGGCCCAAAATACTGAATTTATTAAAAACTCAGCGAACTAAAGTCTGTAAACTAGGCCCGCTCTACGGAATCGCAGAAGAAAATTTCAATTTGAGCACTTTTGCAAATTTTTTGGATTTTTATCAAAAAGTTTAGATTTGCAAACAGGCAGCAATTTTCTATTTTTGATTTGTTTTCTACCTTACACCACTCATAGATCGGACAGATCTTTGTTCCCCAGGGAGTCGCCAAAAACTGTTGGTCCGAAAATCGTCGCGTGGACAGATCTATGGATAGACGAAAGCCCAACAGTGTGCATGGCTTAGCCCTTCTTTGAGTCAGACAAAGCGAAAATCGGTTTATTGCTATTTCTAATAGCCAGGAACTATGCAAGTCTCAAGAGATTCTACCTTCGTGGGTTGGGATATCATCCCAGAGAGTGGTTCAGGCTAGAAAAGAAAGGAATGGAAAGAGGGAGGAGAGAAAGAATAGATCGAAGGAAGAAAAGAAATTGATTCAAGCAGAAGGGTAGAGATTTCCGGTTTTGGTTTGGTAGTAAACAGAGCCAAAACACTGCGTAAATAAACCAAAAGCAATACTGATGAGGACCAAAGAAAATGAGAAACTGACAGGAAAGTAGATATGAATCCAACAGATTAAACACATTACAGATATAACGTAAGAAGACTAAGGCATAACACAGAGATAGTGAGACCAAAGTCTTAATATGTCTATTGTTTTCTTCTGTTACAAGAAAGTCAAGTTTTCTCTCTTCACTTCTATTTCTATCTAAAAAATGTTCACCTGGCTACAAACAAGTATTCAGTATTTATAGAAGATGAGGGAGAGAGAAGGACAAAATGGGCCTGAACCACTTATTTACAAAAGATATGTACAAAACTATCTAAAACCACGATGACTTTGACAAACTGTGGATGACATCATCCCATGATGCAACATGGATGAGTCACATTGTGTCAACCTTATTTTAGACATTTCACAAGAAAGTGGGAGAAAAGAGAAGAAGAAGAAGAAGAAGAAGACTAAAGAAGTTACTCATCATCATCATCCTGCATGGCCGAAAAGGGGTCGCGTTTCTGATGCTTGCTCAGGTGATGATATGGGGAAATGAGCGCGGTATCTTCCAAAAAATTGCTAATCATCAGCCCAAACTGATCCATGATGGGATCCTTATGCCGTTCATGATTGCTTCGAAGTCTCCCGCGCTCGTATAGGAGATTTTCTGGGAGTTGGATAAATCTCTCTCCGCCTAGATAAGGAACCCGATGAAAGATGAAGTCCCTAACAAGCCGTAGGTTGTGATAGATCAGTGGTCGAATGTGACCTATGGCCCTTGTCCCTTGCGAAGAAGCTATCTCCTTGAAGATCCGGATAGTGTCAGCGGCTGATCTCAAGGTAAGGGGGAAGGAGTGAGCAACCCTGGAGTCATGGCCCGAGAACACTTTCTCCATTTGACGCATTGCATCCAGGGGGCCTCTCCTTTACCTTGTCGATCTTTTACAGAATAATTCGAGGCTGATCTATACGTAGTCCAGAGTGGAAAATGGTTTTGTTGAGGGCCCTTGGATGGCCGAAGAAAAGACCCGGAACTGACCAAGATCTTCGATGAACGTCGGAACATTTGTTGGAAAGGTCTCGTGGTGGAGGCTAGCATGTTTAGCTCTTCTGATATTGGACCTGCTAATGGCTTGGAGTTCTGATTCACCTTCCGATGTTTAGTATAGAATTGACATATTCGGCGATCACTCTTCACTGTCCTGAGGATCTGGATCCCCAAGCAGGAAGAGGCCATGCACTGCTCGACGACTTGAAACTCATTGATCTTCTCCGACCTGAGTAGAAAGGAGTCTTCGTGGCAGTTGTGGGGAGGTGCAATTCCATTCTCTGTCAGGGCTTGATTGAAGAGGTGTGTGTTCTGCTACCTCAGTAGCTTTTTTTCTTCATTTCCGAAGCTGTTTGCAGAGCGCAATCAACTACAGAAAGAGTTCCCCCTGGAACTTGAGAAGACGTCCCCATAGTGGACTTGGGTCATAGTAAAATCTGTTGGAGACAGATTTTCTTTCTCTTTGAGGGGGTGGTAGGGTTAGTAAGCTATTGTTCCATAACTCCTCACCTGTAGCACTTTGAGAGAAGCGTCGTTACAGGGATTCGTTGCTTTCTTTTCCCTTTGGCTGGAATACCGAAAAGCCATCGGAGCGATGGGAATTCCTCTTTTTCTGGCTCTAGCGAATGAGAGATTCCATGTGTCCTATGGAAAAGGACCAGAGACAGCGGGAAGGGAGTTACGGTAGCAGGGGGCAATGTGGGAGACACGCGGAGGCAGGGCATTGAGAGAATAGCGAAAGAAGTGTCCAGGGAGGGAAGGGAAACCGTTAACTGCAGAAGAATGAGGAAGGGGAAGGGATCTCGGAGGATGAGGGAAGAAATAGAGGAAGGACAAAAAGCGAAGGAGAGGAGAAGATAGTGAAGAAGCAGGGGGAAAGGTAAGAAGGGCAGGAGGACACGACCAAAGGGGTGGCGTTTGAGTCCACTCGAGGAGGGGAAGGAGAGAAGGAAGAAGGATAGAAGGGACCTCTGAAGTTTGTAGCGACACGAACATACTGGGTGGATGGGGTATAGGACTATCCTCTGTCATTCTTCCTCCGAGTTTTAACCTATTCTAGCTAGGAGGGAAGAGGACTTTCAGGGGCTTCTTCCTGGAATGGTTGCTAGTTTCACCTCTGCACTTTTTGTCCTTCCAAATTGATTCTTGGACCTGAGGGCATTGTCCCAATGGGGAAGTGTGAAATCTACCCGAGGTAGATCACCCGTCATGCCGACACCATGGCTCTATTCGCCGCATAGTCTCCTTGCCCCCCCTCCATGTTTGAGAGCCTGGTTCTGTCAATGTCGGGAAGGGCCAATGTCCCCATCTGTCGTCAATTATACACCTTATCTATTCATCTTCCGTAGTCTGGAAGACTTCGGCGGACAATGGACACTCTGTATTGGAATTGGGATTCTTGTTTAGATGTTGCCTCCTTATTTATGGACTCCTTATATTGTTATCTTTGGACTAAGGTAGTGTTGTTTTTTCTAAACTTGATTCTATCCTTCAAATGAATTGTGTCTGAGAAATAGGTATGTATTGATTCTCTTCTTTTGTTTATATGGAAAGATGAAGCATACTAATTTGAGCTATGTTGTAACTAACTTCTTTTGTTTATTAGAAAAGATAAATGTGTATTTCTATTCTTATGGAATTATGAAACAATTGGATGACAAGATTTGTTAACTATTCAAAAGTAATTGATAGGATCAATTAAATCTTGTTATATAATTATGATGTTGTGGATTATATTAAGTTATTTTCTTAAAATTGAATTCATACTCTTTTATGGTACTTATTTTCTGGATGTTATTACTTATGATTGTTTGTATGATGTATATTAATTATTTCATTAAAGCAGAGGTGTTTAATGAAAAAATTAGTGGAATGCACCTTTATTTAATGCTTAGTGCTTATCATGCTCAGTTCATTGAACTGACACGTGCTAGCAATTTTGTAGATGAAAATCGTAAGTTATAAAGGAAGACAAGAAATTTCATGATGTATTGACTTATTCAATTTTGGATCTTGTGTAAAGAGTTTCAAATTATTCTTGAGCTGTATTGGAAAAGAAAAGTGATGTTATTTTAAGATCTTAATCATGATTGACATGCAGAATGTCTGAATTGTATAGTCTTGCAAATGTATATTTTAAATCATTAATTAAAAGTTTTGTGTTGGACATCAATTTGTGAAGTGAAATCTTTGTACTTATATGCTAGAAATAATAGTGATATCTTTGTGGTATTCTTTATATATGTTTATATACTTTTGTTGTTATCAGATATTGAGTAGGATTAAGGAGATAGTATAATCTCCCCTATTATAAAGAACTTGTTAAATTGTAAAAGATGTCAATCTTTAATTGCCCAACTATAGTTTAATAATGAAATATGCATGGAACATAAAATTAATCTATATGTGTAATGAATGATAAAAAAGGGGGTTACGCTAAAACCTAACATTTAACCATGTAAATGAAGAATCTTCCTCTCCTAAATAATGAAAGATATGATTATTAGTGGTTATGATCCTTAATATTTATAACATTGTTTATAAAGTAAATAGTAGTTCAATCTAGGTGGATGTCACACTTGATTTGGACAACTAAGTTGCATTAGGAATTAAACGTTGATGTTTTATGTCCTATTTTGGGGATAACTTCTTGTTATGCCATGTTAATGAACAATAATGCAAACATGGTTTAATGAAGTTCTCCATACCTTATCAGGATAAGTATGGGTAAAGAACTTAATGAATGTTGGAATTAGGGTTATTCATGGCTGCTATAATCTAAATCTTAATCCAATTTAATTATGGTTAATGACCACTAAGGGGGTATGTACATCTTGATGAATCAGTTCTAACAGATGTTGGCACACGCTAACTGTAGGACTGTACCCACGAGAAGTCCTGGGACTTCTCAAGGATATAGTGTTACAGTTGACATGTGGCAACACCCTTCCATATTTGATCATCTGGAATTATGCACATCTGGGCTTGAACTTAGTTTCTCTCTAGGTTAAGTTAGTAGCATGTTTAGGATAGGTAGTAGATTTCATTGACTCAGGGTACCTCGGCACATCCGGTTGACTTAGGTCAACCAAGTACGCCCATATACCCTAATTCATCATGAGCATATTCTTATAATAAACTATGTTTCTAACCTGAGCTAGGGTCAAACCTTGGGCAAGTGGACTGACAGTAGTCAGTAAATACCATTCTAGATAAACAAAGAGTGAAGTGAAGGATGTATTCTGAAATGATGAGTATGTCATCCAGGAATAGTATGTTGAAAATATTTAGCCAAAGTATTGCAATCTACTAGTTGAATTGTCCTATGTCACCTATTTTAAAGGTGACGTGATGTCAGATGAATATTGGTAACAAATATTCAGATAGCTTCTTTCAATAGATCACTCAATACCTGGAATAGGGTAGGAGAACCAAGTATACATAGTAGACATAAAGTATTCTATACTTTAAGATAACATGAGAGATCAGTTGGTAACCGAGTCATGGAATGAGAGATTAGTAGCATACCGAGTCATTACAACTGCATATGGTTATCTGTTATGAGATTGATTAGCATGGAATGTGTGCTCTAAATGATGTTTTATTTAGAATTGAGAACATTATGTTTCAAAAAAAAAATCCCTTATTTCTAAAGTCTTAAAATGGGAATGTTACACTTACTTTCATAGACAGTTTTCACAGGTACACATCCAACATTCTTGTTTCATTCTTTGAAACTAGTTTCTTCCACAGTGACCAATATCAGTTTTAGAAACCATCATCAGTGTTCCCCTAACTATCACCGGTCAACTTGACCATCATTGGTTTTCCCTCAACCATCACCGGTCAACCAAACCACCATCGGTTTCCTGTGTTTATTTTCAAAATCTAGAGATTGACCAAATTCTCTTCTTAGAACCTATTTTTTTTAGTTTCTACTATTTTCTGTGTCATCTCCAGAATACAATCTTATCAGGTCAGAACGTGTTCACATGGTGTTGACTCACAACCAAACTAATGCCCTCATATTCCACACTAGTCATCAACCACTCCCACCTAGTCCCTCACCTCCTTCTGTCTTGTCACTCATGGATCTAACCTTACCTACCACCATTGTTGTAGGTGATGAATAGTTTTCATGACTCCTTGATCAGAATCTTGTGGCCTTATAGTTCTACCTTTCCCATTCTTCCACTTGATACTCCTTAGGTCAATTGATATATGACATGCCTGTGTCCATCTCTCCTACCCTTATCCCTGCTACTACACCAGCCCCTAATAATGTGGCATTACCTTAACCTACTTGACCCCTACTAGTATTGCAACTAGAACCCATACCCACCATGACCTCTACATCGGTAGTTTCACTAGCACCTGTCATATCTATTCTCCCCTCGTCAACCACCTAGACCATAGCACATTCCACACCCATTGTCTCACAAATACCCATTGCAACACAACCACCCATGGTGTTAGTGACCCCTAATCCATTCCAAAATCTCATCCTCTCCATCCCATTAACACTACCCATAATTACTACCAGATTCACAATGACCATCTAACCTACATACACCTACTATCAACAACCCCCTATCTCATCTATCACACATTCTAGATATGTTCTTTCTATGTCAGTTCCTTATGCTCAACCTCTCTATCAGGTTCAGTACCCACCTCCTTATGCCACAGTAGGTGTCCCTCCATTACAACCTACTAATGACCTCATCAAGTTGATGATGGAAAAGATGCAAACACTAGAAGCATCGATTTCCACCTTATGCAATTCCCTTACCTATGATGAAATTTGTAATGAGCCTATTCACCCATCCATTCCCATTAGACCGTGCCCCATACATTGGAAGATGCCAAAATTTAACGGCTTCAATAGTAAATAATATCCAAAACAACATTTGCAGTCCTTTAAACATGGGTGTTACCTAATTTCCCATGATGACGCTTTACTTTTGAGGACTTTCCCAATGTCCCTAACTAGACCTACATTAGAATGGTACATTGGACTACCAAGACACTCCATTTACTTGTTTAATCAAGTAGCCCAAGCATTCCTAGATCACTTTTCCCTCAACATTGTCAAGAAGGTTACCATGACTGATCTTTATTCCACATGACATTAAGACGATGAGTCTATCACTAAATTTGTTGCTCCTTGGCAAAACCTCATTAACCAACTCAAATTCCAATTACATCAAACCGAGCTTATAGAGCTATTTACTCGGGCTTGTGCTAGACACATCTCACCAACCCTATAGGTGCAAACTTTTCACACTTTTGATGAGGCATTCACCATGGCATGGAAGTTAGAAATTCATGATATCAAAGAAAAGAAAATTCAACTTCATAACAAGAACATCGCATTCAAATCAACTGATTCTTCTTCATATTCAAAATCCTAAAAAAATTATACAAAACCCAAAGAGTTTACCAATGTCATAGTCATCAAGGCTGGTCCCCCTCATCAATCAAACCTATCCAAACCCCCTTCCAATCTCTCTCCTATCCAAGCTTTCCAATTTAGACGAGAACAATCAAAGTACACTTCCATAGGATAATATTATTCTTCTATTTTGGAGAAGGTTGTTAGGGCTGGTGACATTGGTCTTCCACCTATAAAGTAACATACTGGTTTGGACCTTGAACGACCCATGCCATCATGGTACAAGGAACATGACTTTTGTAACTATCATCATGTCAAAGGTAACAATGACAATAACTACATCACCTTCAAGAATATTGTCCATGAAATGATAGAAAATAGATATATGGTCTTGGATATCCCAAATTCACCTACTAACCAGACCCTACGTATCTTCAAAAAACCATTTCCTAATCACGCCCCTTCTTCCAACCAACCCAGTGATTATTCAAACAATGATAGCAATGTCTGTGAAGTCCATGCTATTTTCAATGACATACCATTATCTTCCCAATTACCTCATGTTCCTTTTCTAGATGAAATCTTAGCCCGATTTCCCCTACCGGCACTAGAACCAGTTTCATCTACTCCTCTACCCATAGAGGAACCCCCTTCATTCTTACTTGTGGAAGAACTTATAATTATAATGCCACATTCGACCCTTCACAATTCCAAGGAGTTGTCAGTGGTACCTCTCCTACTCATAGAAGATGTAGGTCCACCATCTATACCAACACAAGGAGAATCCACTTTGAATGGCCCATCTTCCCCTCTACCCATGGAGGATAATATAAAAGTACCACCACTTGTAGATGACCATTCACCATCAGACCTTCAAGATCTTGCTGATCTAATTTCGACTCTCTTACCAACAGAGTCTGCGGCTAGCCATTTCCATGTATCTCAAACACATATTACGAGGATTTCCAATCTATCCACATCATCCCCTCTTACAATAGTACCATTCTCATTCTTTGCTAATCACCTAGACTATGTTGATAGAGCGTTACTTTGGGGGCATATTCTACTTCTTGTTTCAACACAAATGTAGTTATCACTTGCTGACACCTCCACTATCTATCCAAAAGTGTTTCGAGCAAGAAAAAAAACATAACCATAACTATTACAATACCTTCCATGACACCACTCATGGCCCAACTCACACCTCTGCCCATACCCCAACATGCATCTACACCCAAACCCATGCCTATATCCTCTCCCTTACCTAAACCTACCACTACCTTAGGGGTCATACCAAAAGCTCTCGTTACTCACCCACCCATCAAATTAGATTTAGCTACATCTTTCAAAACTAACACCAAACTTAACCCAACCCCTAAAAAGAAGATCCAATCTCATATATCTCATACCCCAACCTCGCCAACCATACCCTTATCACCTTCACCCATTTCATCCATCCTAAGACCTCACCCCTCAACCCTAGCCAAGAAACCCCCATCCACTGGTAAACCAAGAACACAACAACCCATTTACCCATCACATGCCTCTAATATACCCAACTAACCCACACAACCTCTGCCCTCCCCTGTAACCTTATTACCACCCATACCTCCAATACCGTCAATAACTTCTTCAATACCCATGATGTTTCCTTCTCTTTCACTCATGCCTCCTACCCAACCCACACCACCTAGCTAAATAGCACCTCGATTACCCCCGTGGATAACCATCCTTCTTCCACCATCTACTTTTCCATCCACATCTCGTGTGCCTATATCACCTTTACCCAAAAATATTTAACCTAAAGATAAAAATCCAACACCCTACAATAACTTAGTTAAACCAACCAAACCTTCCATTGCAAGTCCATCTACCATGCCCCTACCCAAGAAGATACGACCAACACCTATGACCACACCACACACCAAACTAGTAGCCAAACCTACTCCCCCTCTTGTAAAGGCTCTTCCTACACAGTCAACTGCACCTATAACAAAACCCACATTCACCTCCCATTGTGATCCATTAGCAGGATCCTATGCCAAAATCCTAACCAACCTCCTCGAAACTTTTGTCACCACATTACCACCGCTTAGACCTTACGACCCACTCAAACCCAAACCAAAATGGTTTGACAAAACAAAAATTTACGCCTACCATCGTGTGCCAGGACATGATGTAGAGAACTGTAAGGCTTTAAAAACCACTCTTGTCCAATTGTGTCCTCCTAAAGAAAAATTTGATGATGATGAACTTCTTGATGAGGACCCCATTTCACGTTCACCAATTTCCATAGATATTCCCTCATTTCCTACTCAACGACCAAATTCTCCATCCCCAAAAATCTTAGATCCATCCCCGAGATTCAAAATTAACATGGTTCACATAAGGGAGTTGGCCAAACCACCACCCAAATGCCAATGCGCCCTACTCATCTCACAAGGATCGTATTCACCACTAGGGTTTTGTCCCTTTTTCCACTATATCTTCCATGACACACCCTCTTCATCCACCTCCCCTCAAATTAACATGATCAACATTTCCACCCATACTCAGAAAGACAAGGGAAAATAGAAAGAAAGTGGTCCATAAACTAACCCTATACCCAATATTACATCCACACCCACACCCAAAGTCATCATTTGAGATCCTACATATCCCATTTCCGACTGGGTCACACATCACACAATGATAAAAAAAACTACAACAATCCTTACTCAAAATGTCTTTATGTGACCTCATCCAGACCTCAGAGTCACATCTTCAAGCCCTCATGGAGGTTCTTAAATCTATCGAACCCTTACCAAATGACCCCACACTCATAGCCTCTCTTAGTAGGTCTTTTCCTTCCTCTACACATCCACCCACTCGTCAAGTGGTTACCCTCAGCTTTGAAGATGAAGATATTTCTCCCTTCAAGTCCAATGACCCTGAGCCCGCTCTTTTCATCTCCATATTTATTGATAATATGCGCATACTATAACACCCCACAAATTTAGTTTAGGATCATAAAGTATTTGAAATTATCCTTTGAATGATTAAACTAAGTCAAAGGATTTAATGTAGTGACTCCTAGATTCTAACATGTATCTTCACTTTCCACAACATGTTTTCCTTAACAGGTTGTGAGGATAATGCTAGCCATGCACTTAATAAGGGTAGGAAGTGTTATGTTGCTCTTACTAAAGTGATGGGAATTGGGTATTTTTAATAATTTTCACTTTGAACCCTGATTTCATATTTAAATATTAAGATTGTAATTGTGAAAAACATTCATGCAATCAAGATAATTAGTTGATAACTGAGACTTAAAGTATTGAAAACATGTACAATTGGTCATGATTAAAATATGTGTAATAAGCCATTGACGACATGACTTAATATGTCATACCGGCAGCGTTGGGTTATGATATCAAAATAGAAAGGGTTAAAGTTTTCTAAGGATAATATGATACCTGTGAAATAGTATATTTCATTGTTACATTCCTAGAAGGTAATATGTTTTATACAAGCGAGCTTAGTTTACAGATTTGTCTAACAAACCTTTCAACAATCAACCACTATGGTTAGTAGACTCCCGCTTATGAATCCTAGGCCATGGTGTTTATATTGGATTATGAAATTATCATAGCTGATTTCACATTTTAATATGTATATCTATGGGAGCTATGGGGCATTTAGATAATAACATTAAGGCTATGCATGTGCTATAACATTGGTATTATACTATATTTTAACCTATGTTTTTGAAAGGACTAATTGACCTAGTTTATAGGAAGTAATTAAGTAAATTTTATTTAGCAAATTTTGTGGAAAAAATGGGTAAACAAGGTTTTAAATGTAGAAATCCTGGAAATTTTGGAGGAAAGATGAAGATAGGTGATTTTTGCATGAGCCATTGGGTGTTACTTCCACTTTGAATGCCATTAAATTTTGTATTTAATATTTATGGAAATCCGTAAAGCTTCCTAAGGAAGTGAATTACATGCAACTTATTCATTAAGTTTTGTTAGTAAAATTGGGAAAAACTCCACTTTTGGTATCTGTGCATGGAAAATTTCTTGGGGTAGAAGACTATAAAGCCATGCAAGTTCTAAATTTATTGCTATATAAAAACATTTCACTGAGTAAGGACTTCTAGAAATGTGATCTAGGTTTGATTTGAAGTTGTGCTCGATTTGGGGCTCTAAACGAAGATAGAAGAAAAGAATTCGACCTACCATTTTACCAGGCAAGAAACATTCTTTATCTCTTTTATATTTTTAATTCATTAGAGGTTAGAATGAAAAAATATTGGTAATTTTGTTTTGAGCTAAGAAAAATTTGGGTACATGATAGCTTGGGGTTGTTGTTTGTTATACTCTATTTTTGTGTGAAAAGAAATGGAAAATCATACGAATGTAACCCTGGGAAACTATTATCTTTTTATCTCTTATTCTACATGAATCATGCTTGACAATGATGACTATAGATGGTACTACAGGGAGAGGTTTTGGAACCACTGTAATTCATTTGCATTGTTTGATTGGGTTGACTCAGATAATGGTGGGTTATTGTGCAAATATTTAATATTATGCAGAATCAAATTTGGATTCTTAGTTTTTCTTGTATCTAACTGAATCTTGTTAATGGGATTTAATACTACCCTGATTACCAATAATGATGTTTATTACTTTTTGTTTGTTGTTTCTATCTCATGCTGAGGGTGTATTAATATTCTACTATATTCTCCATCATATTGAATGGTAGTGAGGAAAAATTTCCACCAGGGATAAGGATTTGGTAGTTTTCCCAACGTAATCCTTTACCTTAAATGGATCCATGAGAAAATATTATTTTTCTCTCTACATAGAGAAACTTAGGGTATTAACCTTTCTGACATGGTTCAGTCTAAGTGATATGGTTATGATCTGGTAACACTTCATGTTAACCTTGGCTGGTATATTGGACCTTGTAACTCTTTGAGAGGTTACGGGATGGTAGCAGTGATTACTACTATTTTAACTACAATAAACAATAACAATGGACGAGTTACTGAATAAATCTTATTTTGTCACTATTCAGCTTTGTGTAGGTTATAAATCTCATCATGAATATCCTTTTTCTTAGGATATGGAAACCACGTTTAGTTGATGCAATAGAATAAGTATCATGACGAGCCTTCAAATCAATTCGATTTTAAGGAATATAATTAATTTCTATCATTTCAAAGTGGTTGTATAAATAATTTTGAATTGAGACTAGAGAACAAAAAATGAATTTGGGGTTTAGGATTCGAAGTGCTGAGCCTAACTTATCTTATACCGAGTATGGTAAACCAATTCTTCTTCCTTCTGGAAGCTATTCGATTAATATGTTATATGTTTTTATAACAAATCACAAATTTGAGGAAAGCTCGATTGGAGCTAGGAAATTGATGGATAATGAATAAAAAGTGTTGATTGTTTTATGTTTTCTTGAAAGAACTAAAAATTCTTACTGGAAACCAAGGGGTCTTGGTTGGATTACACTATGGATATGTTTGATAATTTTTTCTTCTCCATATATAAGGTGCAATAATGGAAAGGAAACTTATTTGTTCCCATTCTTTAAATCAATCCTTACGAAAGATTTTAATATTAATATTATGTAAATTTATGTAACTAATTGAATCTCTATAGGATGATTAAATCAAGTGTAACATATCTCCATTATTGAGGAGCAATATGTGCTAGTCATTGAGACAAATTAGGGGAGTTTAGCCCCTATACGCAAGCATAAATAAGCTTTGGAATGGTTGTGTCTTTAGATTCTTATTGCAGATGAATGTGGTAAGATATAATTGGAGATGATGAGTTTTATTAAAGAAGGTACAATACGAAATAAGTAGGAAACTGAGTCTATATTGCCTTAATTCATTTAAGTTACTACGATATGTAACTTGAGATGTATGGATATCATTCCTTCAAAGGATATAATGGATAATGCAAGATATACTATTTTATGTAGTTATGACATGTAAACATCATGTGTATTTATCAGATCTATTTGAAGGATATGTTGGTATTGCTTAAACTAGTTGGTTCCATTTCCCTAGCTAGGAATACCTTGTGTTTCCTAGGTTAATACTTGTTTGAATTGCTGGAGCAACAACAATAGTTGCAGCAATTTTTAGTTATTAATGGGATGACATAGATTCATACCACGATCAATAAGATTCTGATTACTATATCTAACTTTATGTGATTCAATCGTATTTTTAATAACTTGTGTTACCGATTAGTTGATGGTCATTATTGGGTATGAATATATATATCCAATTTTGATTTATCTTATTTATGTTAAGTAGTAATAAGACCTTGTCTTTGTGGAAATCTGAAAGAGGTAAAATGAGTTGTACTTAATGATTGCAAAGCAAGTTACTAATGTATAATCTTGTGGCATTATATGATTAAATTGTAAGAATGAGATTATTGCAGTATTTATTCATTCTAACATTTAATGACATAAATTGATAAATGGGATAAAGGACTTTTCTTGCTCAGTTCATTCAAACTGACCTTGCCTAACCATTGCAAGAAAGTGAGTGAAGATAATGGGCGTAAAGTAAAGAAATACCTTGATTATCTCATTGAACCATATGCTTACTTATAAATGATATAGTGGCAGTCAATTGTAGAATTGACACATTCTTAATTATGTCAAGGAAGTTATTTGTTGTCTTCGAGTAAAGATTTTGTTGTAAAAATCTACTAGGTACATTTATAATGTATTGTAACATGGTAAAGATTCCATATTTGTTCAATAAGTACTAGCTTCACATTGTTGTAAGAAGGATGATGCCTCTCTGCACTCTCTGTAACAACTTATACTTGTTCTATTAAGGTTGGTATGGATTTGGTATTTTCTTGTGATATTTATGAAAATTGAATCATTAGATGTTTTGATTTGAAGAATGTTATATCACTGTGATTCATTAATATGTATTAATTACCTTATGAATTAAATGAACCTAGTAAGTTCAATGGATGAATTGTGAAGTTATAAATCAATAATATAAATGATAGGTTAATAGAATACATTATTGGGCAGCATTGCTGTATTATTTTAATTTGAACTGATTTAACATATGGGAAATAAATATTATTGTAAGAAAGAGGTTTTGATTCCTCACAAGACTAGTTAAAGGTTAATTTTTTGGTAGATGAGAAATCATCTAGGTATGAATCTCGATGTACATGTTTATGTTTGCATACTTAAGAAAGATTCCTCTAGTAAAGATTGAGTAACTTTACTATAAATAAATGGTTATGATGAAACTTATGGATGACATGATAAATTTAAGCACATAAGGGTTAAGTCTCAAAAATTTTCTGATGTTCCTTTTGGGTATCACTTAAACCTTTAAGGAAATGAAGTTGCGAAACTTTGTAAAACTAACCCAACTTCCGTAGCATGATAGGGAGTTCATCATAATACTTCAAGGTGAATTATTAAGTAGGGATAGATCACAGATGTTCTTGATACTTAAGCTATATGTCTTTCCATAATATGGGTAAATAAAGTATAAGAACCATCAGATTACCATCATTCAAAATATGATGTGATAAACATTTATGATGGGGTTTCTCAAACAAACAAGATGAAATGAAGATAATTCATTAATAATCAGGATGAACATAAATGCAAAAAAAAGGACCCATAGGATAGGGTATAAAGTTGGTATAGAAATGCATGGGAGATGATTCTATCACAGAATACTATAATTCTATGAAACCATGGGTATGAAGTCCAATGCAAATGATGAGAATGTTGATGGAAACATACAACTTGTGTTCAACTTGAGTACTTGACATCTTATTCACTATGAAAGTTTGGTATCTACGCTTCTAAAATTATGAGTTGAAAACAACCATGATTAGGACGTGATGGTGTAGTCATATAAAGGATAGTAATGACCTGATAGTTGGAGTTAGGGGAATGTATTTTTTGATACCAAGGAAATTGGTATAAGGATCCAAGAAAAATGAACACTCTGTCAAGGTGATAGTAGCCATGCAAATATACGTTAGTTGGAGTTTGGGAATTTTTATAGAAGTCCTCAAAGAGAATTGAGAATTCTATTGTAACAAGAACCTTAAAATAAATGAGATTCATATATATAGACCAACTAGACCTAACTGCTACAAATGATGAAGTAAAATTGAATAACATAGTTATATTATATAACATAAGTGTTACTAGAAAGAGGGTAACGGGATCGACTCCGTATGTCCCCAATGATGAGTAGTTATGAAGGTTGCATGATTTCTTATAGGAGTAAGAATAATATTAGTGGTTATTACTCCTTGATAATGTAAGACATTATTTATTCGATTGACTTTGAATCATTAAGAAATAGTAAGATTGGGAATTTAGGTATAAAGATTGATCTATCTGGTAGCTGAAATAGATAGGAAGAAATGAGTATTCTTGGAATTACATTTAACCCATCGTGATACTATGATACAAGACTCTAGATACTCTTCACTAAGTGATGAAGATATGGGAACTAGAGCAATCTGTCATATTTAATTTATTAAGATACCATGTTTCATTTTAGGGCTCTTGAATGGTCAACTTAGTACTACTATTAAGTGGTTGTATCTGTTTAATGACAATTGTCGTTACTTGAATACTACCACATAACAGCAATACTGAGTTCCCTTTTCAAGACATTAAAATTTGGCATCATATTGCTTAAGTACAAGCTTTTTATAGTTACAAGGGTTGAATGGAACCCCACCGATTGGTACCCTGATGCCAACATATGATGGCTCTGGGAAGGGAAGCAATATAGAAATGATGTGAATCATTACAAAGACACTTGATTTCCCATAGGCATCATAGGATGACATCGAGGTACAAATTCATGTAGGTTAATCTAGGCTTGTACCTTGTACAAGGCCTGTTGTTGTTTACAGCATCACTAAATGCAAATCCTTATAACTAAAAAAGTGATTAAGGTGAAACGACTATTTCCTAATGACAAGTGTGCCGTTATGGAATTGAGCATGGTATACATGACTCAGAACCCTTGTGCAAGGTAGTGTAACTGCTGATTATATTGTCGAGATTTCACCATCATCTAAGCTATGGGATACCTATGGATTTCATAGGTGGATTCCAAGTACACACGTAGGGGTTATCACTTATATATCATAACTTGTTAAAGGAGAACCAATGGGATACATTTTACGTATGGCTTGATAAGAGAATTGAGGGAGAAATAGTAAAGTTCAGTATTCTCTCACATAGCTGCACATGGTTCATGAATAGTTATCGGAAATGGATTGCATTAAGACTTATGTTGGATTTAAATATATGGGTATTTCAATCAGCTGCATAAGGTATGGTAAAGATAAAATTAAAAAAAAAATCTCTAATATTGTAGTGACAAAAAGTGGATGTTACATTTGGGTATCAGAGCTTAAGGTTGCAGCTCTTGGGCCTAATGAGCCCTTACACTTAGAAAATTATTATTTGATGAATAAAATAAAAAGAATAAAGGATGTATTATTGATGACGAACTAGATCAAAATAAGATTTGGGTTTGGGGGTAAAAGAGTTAACTAATACTCTAATATTCCTTCATGACACACTATACTAGATAGATGCAGGGAGTAGCTGGCAAGTGTGAATAAGAGTAGCCAAGAAAAAAAAACAACATAGGATGAATGCTGATGATCAGTAAATTGTTACCTCAATTTATCAAACTGCATTATGATAAAAATTGGAGTATAAATCTAATATTAAAAGAAATCCATGCATAGGATAAGGGAAGTATTTGGAGGAAGACTAACTACTACAATGTCAGTGCCTTGAAAGGCCAAATAGGCTATAATAAAATCTGTAATAAAATTCTAGCTTTATATGGTAAAAGCATGTAAGAGCATTATCTCTTCTTTAACTCTAAGTTTTGGAAAAGATATAAAGGATGGGAAAGAGTATGAAAGTGGGATCTTCTCGAGTAAAACTTAGCAGTAAAGTCTATCATAGTTTCGTTGAAAAAGAAACAAATCATCCTAGCATAATGACATGAAGGTTAAATAAGAACTTCTTAATGCTAATAAAATAAAAGATTAATGTAGTTGAGTATCTTAGTGGGAAGTGACTAACTAGAAACTGAAATATGGAATTCATAAATTATTAATGAAAAATTAATAAGCAAAATTACATGAACCATAACTGGGTGTCAGTTATCATGACTTATTCACTAATTGAACTCGATTTTAGAAATAAGTAAATCTTTTGATAAGTTCTGATTTGCATATTGCTATGGACTATAGTATAGTTGCATGAGATTGTTTATGTAACAAGATGCAATGGTAAAGTGATTAGAAGTTAGATTCAAGTGAATGCATCCTTATGATATCCTTACAGGTAGAAATAAATCTATGTGCATAATTTTTATGTGTTATGAATGGTGCTTCTAAGATTGGTTAGGGCCAGATAAGATTTCTATGACTCTAAAATTAGAATCTAGTTGAAGTAAAGGATGTTTACAAGACTAACTTCAGATATAGGAGGTATGTTATTCCAAAACTTGTATTGTGAATATGAATAAAACTTTCATTCATCCAAATTGGACTCATATACCTTATTAAGGTATAGAGGGACTGTTTTACATTTTACTGTATTACAACCTTAGTTCTTAAGCTTCTTAAGGGCTGAAAGTAATAGGCATAGATATTGATATGACTATTTAACTGTTATTATCATTATTCTTGTTATTATCCTTGTGGTAGCATATGATTATTTGTATAATCATTCTATTAATGTAGTACTTTGAATTGTTATGGTCAAATATGTTTGATTCATTTACTTAAGTGTTATTGAGTAGACACTCTTCTGGAGGATTGAATGATAACTATGTTAATTAATTTACCTGAGATGCTAAGTAATCCTGAAATATCATATAAGGACATGGAACTCATTACTATTGCAAACTTGTCTATAAAATCTGATACCTTGAGTTGAATTTAAATTATGATAGGCCCAATAATATTTCATGGGCAAAGACAACATTGTGAGGTTAGTAAAATTTCAAACCTAGTAAGAATCTAGATATTGAAAAGTGTAACGAGGAAATTCCGGTATGTAACTTGATATTCATGATTTCATGGGAATATGTAAACTAACCTTCAAGGTTTTAGAGACAAAGTGTCCTTAAATTTAATATTGTTATCAACATTATGTGCTAAAGATGGTAAATACAACTAGCCTGGTTGTAAAATATTGGTAATTTAAAGCTAGCAAGAGTTACATGATTGCTAAAGTAAAGGCTATTTAACTCCAATCTGAGATTTTTGAACTTTAAATCTGGGAATCATTGAATTGAGGTGCTGCATTCTAGAATTTTTCATAAGGTTCTGTTGATCCTTTTTAACAACACGATCATTGCATAGGCACTCTATCAGTTACACTACATCTACTTGATTTTATTAATGAACTCATAACTTACGTTATGAGATGATTGATTAACTATAGTATGTATCTTTGTTTGATGATACAGTGAAGTATGACTTATATTAAAAAAAAGAGATGCTTAGTCTGTACCAGCTATGGAAACTGAGGAAGTATATACTCATACTGTTATGATCAAGTATCGGATGTATGACCTTACTTGAATGATTAGTAATATCATGATGGAATTGTTATGGGAGGTAACTCCCTTTACCATTATGTATCAATATTATACATGACTGTATAGAAATTTAAGAATTATTTTTCTTAACCAATTCATATGATTTGTTTGTGCATACAACTCAAGGATATATTGATCGATAATCTGATCTACTAAGGTATCAATGGACTAATATTTTATAATTGTTCATGAAATTGTGATATTGAACTTAAGGAAATAAAATAATAAGATTGCAATTGCATAAGTATGGGCTTATATGACTGTAACATTATTTTTCTAGCATTACTTGAGCTGATTGTGAGCAATTATGTTGTTTGATTACTTATGTTTAACACGAGTAAATGCTAGTTTTTAAGCTTGTCAAAATATGAGTTTTTGATTTATTTAGAGGTATATTCTAATTAATATGACCTTAAAATAAAAAATCCTCCTAAATAGCTTTGTGTGTTGTAATACCTTGATGTAAGATAGCTGTGACTGGACTTTTCTGGTTTAATTCAGCAGTGTCATGTTGCCTTATCTTGGTAAAGCTGAATTCTAAGAGTACCTTTTGTAAGTAATAAATAGTGTTACATAAAGAAAACTACTGAAGAGATAGAATCTATGATGTGTTGCTTTTAGTATAATGGTTTACTAGTTGACAAGTAATGACAACCAGTAAATGTGAACTTATGAGATGTGAAATCACAAGTTCCAGTGAAAATAATGACTAAACACATGAAATTAAAAAGTGTGTAATTTGTATATGAATGAATTGACTATGAGAAATAAGATGAAATCATCAAGATGATGATTAATTATGGGGGGGGAGAATGTAAAACCCCACAAATTTAGTTTAGGATCATAAAGGAGTTAAAATTATCCTTTAAATGATAAAACTAAGTCAAAGGATTTAATGTAGTGACTCCTAGATTCTAATGTGCATATTCACTTTCCACAACATGTTTTCCTTAACAGGTTGTGTGGATAACACCAAGCCATGCACTTAATAAGGGTAGGAAGTGTTATGTTGCTCCTACTAAAGTGATAAGAATTGGGTATATTTTAATAATTTTCACTTTGAACCCCTATTTCGTATTTAAATATTAAGATTACAATTGTGAAAAACATTCATCCAATCAAGATAATTAGTTGGTAATTTAGATTTGAAGTATTGAAAACATGTACGATTGGTTATGATTAAAAGATGTGTAATAAGCCATTGATGACATGACTTAATATGTTGTACCGGTGGCATTTGGTCATGATATCATAATGGGAAAGGTTAAAGTTTTCTAAGGATAATATGATACATGTGAAATAGTTGATTTCATTGTTCCATTCCTAGAAGGTAATATGTTTTAGACAAGGGAATGTAGTTTACGGATTTTTCTAACAAACCTTTAAACAATCAACCACTATGGTCAGTAGACTCCAACTTATGAATCCTAGGCCATGGTGTTTATATTGGATTATGAAATTATCATACCTCATTTAACATTTTACTATGTATCCCTATGGGAGTTATGCGGCATTTAGATAATAACATTAAGGCTATGCATGTGCTATAGCATTGGTCTTATACTATATTATAACCTATGTTTTTGAAAGGATTAATTGACCTAGGTTATAGAATGTAATTAAGTAAATGTTATTTAGCAATTTTCATGGAAAAAGGTAAACAAGGTTTTAAATGTAGAAATCTCGCTAATTTTGGAGGAAAGATGAAAGGAAGTGGTTCTTGGATGAGCCACTGGGTGTTACTTACGCTTTGAATGCCATTATTTTATGTAAATTGGTAAAGCTACCTAAGGAAGTGAATTGCATGCAACTTCTTCATTTAGTTTTGTTGGTAAAATTGGGAAAAACTCCACTTTTGGTATCTGTGCATGGAAAATTTCTTGGGGAAGAAGACTGTAAAGCCATGCAAGTTCTAAATCTATTACTATATAAAAAAAATTCACTGAGCAAGGACAGCCAGAAATGTGATCTAATTTTGATTCGAAGTTGTGCTCGATTTGGGGCTGTGAAGGAAGTCGGAAGAAAATAATTAAGCTTACCATTTTACTAGGAAAGAAACATTCTTTATCCCTTTTATCTTTTTAATTCACCAGAGGTTAGAATTAATACATATTGGCAATTTTGGTTTGAGCTAAGAAAAAATTGGGTACATGATAGTTTGGGGTTTTTGTTTGTTATACTTTGTTTTTGTGTGAAAAGAAATGGAAAATCGTACAAATGTAATTCTGGGAAACAATTATCTTTTTATCTCTTATTCTACTTGAATCATGCTCGAAAATGATGACTGTAGATGGTACTACCTGTTGGTCATCAAAAATGACTTTACGAAGAGCAACAATCAGGGGACAAGAAGTCCCTCCTCTTTAATGGGAGAGGTTCCCTTATTCAGAAACGAACCTATTTACAAATATACAAAACATGATTTTCTGGTTGAACTTGGATATTGCAAAAGTGTTTTCTATAAAGATCATCAATTACAAACGGACTGAGGAATAAGAGTTCGAGAATGAGCAGAAAGGCAACATGTAGAATTATAGATAACAGAGTAATTCTTTATGTATGCGAAGTTACAGTGAATTGAAACAAGATCATTTGTATCATATAAATAAGATGGAATTTAAAGACACAAAGTTCCGTAAATAACATCTTCCAGAACACAAAGTTTTACAGATTCATTAATCAAGGACACAAAGTTCCTTCTTAGTTATATAAGATCACCATGCTTGCAAAGTTGGAGAGTATGCAATCGGCAAGACTAACAAACTAGAGACAAATGATCTTCACAAAAATTAAATGAAAGCTTGGGGATAACAGAGATCAGATAGACAAAGAATGGAAAGCCCTTATGTATTGATCTCTTTATGATCTATTTACTCTTTCCGAAAATAAACCAAGTTCTTCCTCCTTTCAGAATGGCGTGGAGAGGCCATTATATAGCTTACAAATCAGTTACTCCTTGTAACTACTTCTTTTAACTAAATATTAGTTAAGGATTGCCAATCGCAATACCTCAACTAATTACAACGAATTCGAGAAAAAGAATTAGAAAAGAAGAGAAGAAAACGGAGAAGAAGACAGGTGGTTAAAACTGGGAGCGACCCATTGACTTCAAAATTCGCTGCCTGAATCTCTTCAATGCCTCAGCTATGTCTCTGCCACGAGGGACTGACGTGTTGGCTATAGACTGACCCAAAAATGCGAGACACTTCTCCATTTCTTTATCAAACTCGACATGAGTATGATACTCTTTATTTGCTTCTTCAATGACAGATTGAAGAGAGCAGATCTCCTTCATTTTCTCTTTGGAGATGGAGCTTTCCTTGAATAGATGATCTTTGAAAAAAGCTCTGAATTGAGCTTTGATTTCTTGCAGGGAAAGAGGCACACCAGAAGTTTCATCCTGAAGATGATAGTGTATATCTTTGAAAGCTGATACAACCAGTGTCTTGAAAGCATCACCTTTTTGCCAGCTATTCTTCAGCTCTCCCAAAGCCTCCTCCAAAACATTGATCTTCCACTCCACGCTGTAAACCCAGGACTTTGACAGATTATCTTTTGCATCATCAAAAACCTTATTTGCCAATAAAAAGTTCTCATTTGTTTGTCCCATGAGACGGAGGTCTACTATGCAACTGCTCCAGAGTTTGAGCTCTTTATCTATGACCCCGATAGTGGAAGAGAACTTCTGCTGCAAATTGTTCACCTTCCCATGGAGTTTGAAAGCTTCATCGATGAAGTTCAATCCTGCAACAACCATATCTTCCACCATGGCCTCTAGAGCTCTGCCATAGACAAAATACTTCTGCATGACTTTGATACTTTGTACTTCATCTTGGCTCAAAATTACAGGTGGTGGAAGAGTAGTCAACGGGGTAGGGTCCAAAACTTTGTCCTTAGACAAAAGAGATTTGATGAAACATGTGAGAATCTGGGCTTGTTCCTCTAATTGTTCAATAGTTTGTTGCCCTTTCTCTACCCTCCTAATGACTCTTGTGACTGTTTCTTGGAGGTTGTGGATCTCACCTTCAGGAGTAGACTCTCCCATTGGAATTCTTGAGAGCTCTAAGTCAGATGCCCGCAAATCCTCCTCTGATTTGTGCACTGTAGGCTTAATAATCTCCAGGAATTGCTGACCTTGAGCATCAGACACTATTCTGGAGGTGATTT
The DNA here is from genome assembly GCA_019776745.2 of Taxus chinensis. Classification (NCBI taxonomy): domain Eukaryota; kingdom Viridiplantae; phylum Streptophyta; class Pinopsida; order Cupressales; family Taxaceae; genus Taxus; species Taxus chinensis. The sequence goes on along the minus strand of CM034148.1, from coordinate 95,972,820 downwards.
TGGCTTTCTTGGCACGAGAAGGAGTAGTGCCCAACAAGGCTGCGACAACATCAAAATTTGACCCTGAGCTCCGAGAGGAAGATTTCCTCTTCCTACTGTCAACAAAAGGTTGCACCCACGCAAAAGAGGAAGAGGAATCAGCAGGAGGGGCAAGAGGACCAAGAGACAGAGAGCTCATGACGCTCAAGGTTTGCACAGCTGTTGATTCAAGTTGAGATGAGAGTGGGGTGCTTGAGACAATTGTGGCAGAAGAATCAATAGCACTAGGAAGTTCAGTGCTCTGGACTTCCTTATATTTATCTGTTGGATCTTCAGGAACATTTGCAGGGGCTGGCATTTCACTCTCTTCACTTTCACTGAGAATAATGATGTTCTCTGGTCCCAAAGGCACATCTACCTGCTTTCTTTGAAGATCTTTTTCAACAGGCTCCTTCTTAACTTCTTTGAGTTTCTTTTGGTACACCTGAGTGGATGAAGAAGGAGTGGAAGCTGTGGGTCCTTGTGTTGATGAGGCAGGAGGGGTTTGCATATGTGTGTGTGATATGGAAGTCAATGTTTCCCTCCTGGATGTTGAAACATCCTTAGAGGAGGATTCTCCTAAGTACCTTCTGAGCTCTCAAACTTTCCTATCAAACCAGACCTTAGTCCTGACTAAGACTGGAGCAAGGATCTCAGCCAGATCATCTTTCTCCTTCCTGTTCCAATCCAAGTCCTCCAAGGGAGTGTGCTTAACCACATTGTCATACTCATATGAGTATAGATCAGAGTTGTCATCCCAGTCTGCACAATCAGCCCAGTAGTCTTCTGTATCTACCCTATGATGATAGATTATCTTGATGTTCTGCTCAATGAACTTCTTCAAGTCGAAGCAAGTTCTTGGTTTGAAGAAATGAACAGTGATAGGAACCAGGGCTCTTTCTATGTTCTGTGCGTCCAGGGCTGTTTTACAAGTGTAGTTTCCCAAAGAGATGGGAAAGTGCAAACCATAAATCTTCTTGTCTCTGCAGGTTCTATGCAATTTTTCTAATTGCCTGCATATTTCAATCAAAGCCATCTTATCATTGCAGAACATGGGAAGCCTCAGAGGGGTGCTCTCATAGCCAGCAAGCCTGATATAGGAGAATTTTCTGAATTGAATAAAATAGGCACCGTAGTGCGATATCACATTCATGGATTCATCTGAAAACCTTCTAGCGGTGTCACCCTCAAGCAACCTGACCACATACATGGTGAAAGCATCATTTACTCTTCTGAAATTGTGATTGCTGGTCTCCAGGGTGAACTGCGGGCAGTAGGCGTATACAGGATCATCCTTGTGGGCATCAATGTAAGAAAAAACAAACCATTGCCTTGATGCCGCCAGAGTATACATCAGGTACGAAGTCATGTAGAACTTCTTTGTTTGTTGTACATTGGACAGCTGCTCCACCAAATTCATGTTGATGATTTCCACCCAGTTGATATTTTGAGTTCCCTTGCACACCATGCTGATGAGCAGGCACATACAGAAATGGAACTCGTTGGTAGAGGGTAAACCCATAACCCGAGCCAGTAGAATTATAAAATTAGACAATTCTTCGTTGAAATCTACCCGGAAAAGAGTCTTGGACAGACGAGATGCTCCCTTCTTAGGGTTTTTAAGCCATGACTTCGCCACCTACGCCTTGTATTTGTCGCTATCTTGACTGAACAGGGCCTCTGCTTGATCCCGGGAAATAACTATGGCATTATCCATCTCTGGGATCTTCAGAGTAGTGCTAATGGTGGCAGCATCTAGCTTGGTGATGAGTTCCCCATGTACATTGGTTAATTCACTCGAATCAGGGTCGAAGTGAGCTCCACATGAAAGCACAGTATCAGCACACTGCACCGAGATCGGGAAACCTCCAGCGAAAGCCAAACTACTGTCGTGAATCATCTGCGCCATTGGTGTAGGGCTTGCATCTGCCATCCTTGCCCAAAAATCACCGAAGTCAAGATGACGAGCTTCACTGTCCCCAATATTGGGAACGAAAGATTCTAGTGGTGAGATTTGTTCCTATCCCTGAAATTTGATCTTCATATTGATAGTAACTCGGAGGACAGAGACGCAAACTTGACTCGGGAAGGAAATATAGAGGAAAGGGATACACGTGCGGTTTTTTAGATCACAAGGGTTCGAGCAAAGGATAACATGGAAGCAGTGTGAAAAATGCAAAGGGGGTTCACTCGTTATATAGCCGTTTAGGAGAGAGAAAGGCCATGAATGTGCATTTAATACATACCTACCAATTTGAATTAGCAAGACATTCGGGTAGAGCGGTAAAAACAAGCACGAATGACACTTGGTTCATTTGGGACATGTGAGACGCGAATGCGTAAAACACACGGCTCGGCCGATTTGGGCGAAGCGAGGAAAAGATGCACAAATTCCTTTTGGGACATGCAGGACAAAAGGGCGCAAAACACGCGACTCGGCCGGATCGGGTGAAAAGGTGACACTGGGTCCGGAAGAGTTTGGGACATTTGGGACGCAAATGTGCGAAGTACACGGTTCAGGTGAATTGGCCGAAAATGGAACAACTTACACAATGAACTTTGGGACATTTGGGACAAAAAGTTCCGAAGGGCCCGAAAAAGATAAACTTCAGGGAAATCGGCCGACCGGGGAACAGAGTGCACATTTGAACTTGGGACACGCGGGACAAAAATGTCCGACAGGCTCGAAAAACACACAAAATGACCCAAAAATGTAGATTTTCTCAATTTCTCGACTTTTAACATTCTCAATACAGCAGAGAAAACACTTAAACTCAAAATTTTGAAAATTCACTTTCTTAAGAGCAGGGAATTTTGAGTGGACAACAGCTGGCTCCTTCTGGGGATGACTTGGCATAAATTCAAGGAATGGTACAAGGTAAGAACTTATAAAAACTTGAGGAAGTAGACCAGTACCTTATCCCATGGGCCACGGAGTTGAAAAGCAGACCAATACAGAGGACAACACACCAAAACAAAAAGGAAAGAAAAACAAAAACGTTGTACAGAATATACAAAGGACTCCCTAATCACCTATGACTTGAACAACTTGAGATATTGCCCACTATAAGGAAGTGGGAGAGGAGAACCATCCATGTAATCAAGATAAAAGGAATTCTTACCAGCAAAGTGTCTGATCTTGAAAGGTCTGAGCCAAAGGGAATCGAACTTGCCGTGGATGCCACGAGGTTCATGCCTTTTATCCCATAACAACACAGTGTCTCCAACTTGGAAATCTCTGAACTTGGCCTTCTTATTGAACATGACCTTTACCTTCTGCTGGTGAACAGATATCCTATCAGCAACCTCCAATCTGTCCTCATTCAGTTTGTGAAGGTACATAATTCTCTTATCCAAAGCATCACTGAAACTAGTATCTTCAATGGCCTTCATTAGATGCAAGGCTGGCAGTTCCACTGTTACTAGCAGTTGATCTTCTACTCCATATACCACTTAAAAAGGGGACATTCCAATAGCTCTCTTTGGTGTAATCCTGTCTACCCAAAGAGCATCATAAAGCTTCTTGTGCTAGTTTCGTTGAGACTCATTGACTAATTTCCTTATAATAGTCACCAAATTTTTATTAGTGGATTCTGCTTGCCCATTTCCCTGGGGGTAATAATCTGAAGAATGAGCCAGAGAGATGCCATATCCATAGCAAAAATCCATTATCTCAGTTGAAGATAAATTCGAAGCATTATCTGTCACAATCTTGTTAGGTACACCATACCTAACCAAGATGTTCTCTTTTGATGAAGCTGCACACCACTTCAGAAGTAGTGCTCTTTACTGGAATAGCTTCTACCCATTTGGTGAAATAATCCGTGGCAGTTAGTACATGAGTATGACCAGCAGCTAGAAGCAGGATTAAGTGTTCCAATGAAGTCCAAACCCCACTGTTGAAAAAGGTTCTTCAATTACAACTGACTTAAGAGGCAAAGAAGCCAATTTAGGTCTTCCCACGAAAGGTCTGACAAGCCTCACATTTATCAACCCATTTGGATGCATCCCTGAATAAGGTAGGCCAGTAATATCCTCCACGGAGTATCTTATGAGCTGTGACCATTGATGAATAGTGCCCTCCACAAGCCTGATCATGAAAAGCTGAGAGTAGTCTTTTCTGTTGTTCCTTGTCCACACATTTCAAAAATCTTCCATCTATTCCACATTTGAACAAAGCGTTTTCCCACAACACATACTGCACTGACCTCAATTTAACAGTCCTCTTTTCTTTGGCAGTCAAATGAGAGGGGCATTCTCCATAGGTGAGAAAATGGGTGATGTCAGCATACCTTTCATCAACTGAGCTAAGAAAAAGAATGGTAGGAAGGCCAACTTTCTCCTCTAGCAACTCATGTTTAGCTCCTTCAACAATGAGCTCACAAAGGCCTTTTCCACGAACCAGCTTGGTCGGTTTGATGTCAATGTCATACTCTTGGACCTTAGGAACCCAGTTCCCTCTCTTGGATCCAAATTCCTGTTGTGTGAGAATTGACTTAACAGTTGTATCTGGAACCAACACCATGGAATGAGAGTTGAGGATGTAAAAGTGAAACTGCTTGACAGCTTTAACTACTGCAAAAGCATGTTTTTCCATCATGGTGTATTTTAACTCATGATATTTCAGGATATAGCTCATGAAAGCAATTGGAAGTTCGTGCTCATTAGAATCTTCTTGAGTCAAAACGGCAGCCAAGGTATTATCTGTGGCATAGCAATAGATAATAAAATCTTTGTTGAAATCAGGACATGCTAAAACAGGAGTTTTAGCGATAGCTCTCTTAATACCTTCAAAGGATTCCTTTCCTTCAGAAGACCAACCAAACGTTTGTTTCCCTTTCATCATCTGGGAAATATTCAAAGTTAACTTTGCAAAATCAGGGATGAACCTCCTTAAAAAATTTATCTTACTAAAGAAAGAGTGCACACCCTTTTTGCTGGTTGGGAGAGGAATTTGCTGGATAGCTTGAACTCGTTCAGGATCGATCTTAATACCATCTTTGGAAACAATGTGTCCTAATAACTTTCCCTTCTGTGACACAAAAGAAAGATTTCTTAGGGTTCAAAGAGATCCCATGTTCTCTGCATCTTAGCAGAACTGTCTCCAGGTGGTCAAAATGATCCGCCCTTGTCTTAGAAAACACCGTCAAGTCATCAAGGTATATGACAATACACTTCCTTTTCAAACTTCCAAAATCCAGATCCATAGCTCTCTGAAAAGTGGCACTAGCATTAATAAGCCCAAAAGGCATTCTCTTATAAGCAAAGGTACCCCATGGAGTAGTGAAAGCTATTTTGTGTTGATCTGCAGTATTAACCTCTACCTGATTATATCCCGAGAATCCAACAAGCATAGATAACATTTCAGATCTTGTTACTGCTTGCAATACCTAATCCATCATAGGCAAAGGATAATTATCTTTCAGGAAAGCCTGATTCAGATTCCTGAAATCAACACAGATGCGGATCTCACCATTTTTCTTCCTAACAGGCACAATATTCGCAATCCATGTTGAATGGTGAATGGGAAAAATGATTTTAGCCTTCAACAACTTCTGTATTTCCTGAAATATGGTGTCAGCTATTTTGGGGTTGTATTGCCTCTGTTTCTACTTAAAAGGCTTAATTCCAGGCTTGAGTGGAATAAAATGCTGCATATATTTTGGTTTGAAAGCTTTCAAATCTTCATAAGAGTAAGCAAGAACATCCTTATACCTCTTTAAAAGTTCAATTGCTTTCTTCCTCTCATCTGCTGTGCAACATTTTCCAATGTTCACGAGCTTAGGATCAGTAGAACTCCCAATATCAATATTGTCATACTCAGCTGATTGTTGAGGTCCAGTGGAAGCTCTAGACTTCACATACCTGTCATGTTTATCAAATAGTTTCTCTAAACTCACCAATCCTTTAGGAATCTTGTTTCCTTTGAGATTGATGCATCCATCCTGATCCGTTCCTTCTCCTTGGGTGACTGCTTTATCAAAGGACACACTTTCACGAGGCAGGTTGTCACTTCCTTCAAAATACAGCTGTTCAAAATTACCCTTGAGTTCAAGGAAAGAAAGCAAGTGTTGATCATCATTGAAAACTTGCCAGTTATGGGTATTATCAGGTACACTAGGTCGATGGACCATCTCAATGGTGAACTTATCCTGAGAGAAGTCAGAATGAGGAATCAGTAGTGACCCTGAGACTGCTAGTGAATCAGCCCTGTTGTTCTTCTCCCTAGGTATTGCCTCGATGGAGAAAGCATCAAGAAATTCAATGGAATCCCAAACCTGATTCCGGTAATGTTTCAACCTTCCATTTTTTACCTGAAAAAGGCTTCTCACTTGCTTTATAATTAATTCCACATCACCACAAGCCAGAAGATTCTTTACACCTTGTTCTTTGGCCACTTGCAGTCCAAGAATGAGAGCCTCATACTCTGCTATATTATTAGTATTTTCAAACTGCAACTTGAATGAAAAAGGATGTAGGCTTCCTTCAGGTGACACCAGTAGGACACCAGCTCCAGAACCAGCTGAGGAACAACTTCCATCAAACTCTAAAATCCAAACACCATTAGGATATTTAGGTAACACTTTGGGGAGTTGGATTTCATCAGGGGACATAATCATGTAGTTACCATGACCCATATCCTCATAGAGTATTTGTGCTTTAGGATCATCCCTTTTTTGCACAATATATTCAGATTGCTTCTCAGGCAGCAACTTCTTCATTTGTCCATTAACAGGTACGAGCACATGTGACCAATCCATTTGAATTTCTCCACCCACATCCTTACAGAAGTTCCTACTTAGCAACATCCCGTATGAAGGAGGAATATCTGCTACTAAGATGGTAGCCAACACTTTCTTCTCAGGAAAAGCAGCAAAATCCACTTGTGCATCTTTAATTCTTCCAACCAGGGGCACTTCCTTACTCTCCATGGAGTAACAAGATCCATAAGTGTGTGTGAGGGTCAATCCTAAGGCATGAGCTACTTTAGCAGGCATCACATTGTCTGAGGCTCCTGAGTCAATGACATAATTACTGAGCCTATGACCAGCTATAAGAAGTGTTACATAAAATGGTTTAATTTTGTCATTACGTGAGGTGACAGCAGCTACCAGACTAGGTTGTGGTGCAGAAGGAGTGGGTAAAAGGCCTTTAGAGGTGGTTTTAGAATGGGAATTAACAAATTGAATCATTTTGGAAAAAGCTTTGGGATGGGTTTGATAATACTCAGCCTCTGAGATTTGAACCTTAGTCTTTTTCAGATGATCAATAATATCAAAAGACCCAGAAGTAGACGGGCCGTCATCATTTGAGATCCTAGGTTTATCAACTTTAGGGGGAAAAGAAGTAACTTTAATAGTAGGATTGACAGGACTCACCTTTGGTGCAGATGAAGTGGGGATAGGAGATCCTCTTTTTGCAATTACAGGGATAGTTGCCAGCTGCTCCTTAGATTTCTTGGGGGGCTGCATCACTTTCTCCCTCTGATTTGTCTGCTCTCGAGTCATGACAGCGAATGATTCGCTATTCATGTCTGCTACTACTTCATCATAATCATCTCCATCATCAATGCCCTTAGTGGTGAAGAAATTGACTCGAGATCCCTCAAGTTCATCTGCTTCATCATCAACTTCTTCCACAAACTTCTCGCAAGCTTCATTGTCCTCATCATCATCTGGTTCTTCAACTTCATAGGTTGCATTGACAGGAACTTTAACAAGAGGTCCTTCAAGCGCTAATCTTGTTTGAGAAGCAGGAAAACGATTTCTGGGCTGGAAATTCCTCCTTGGAACGTCTACATAAGGAGCATGCTGAGCCAATTTTTTCTTTATAGCAATGAGATCATTCGCAAGTTTTTGAACCAAAGGATCAGTATTAGGTCTAGGGGTGGAAGAGGAGGAAGCAGCAGATTTATATTTGGAAGGGTCTCTCCTCAACTTCCCTGACATGATCAAATCATCCTCGACACTAACAGCAAGAGTTTGATCCTCAACCAATGTTGCGAGATTAGCCCTTCTCAGTGCATAACTAACTTCAGGTGATTAGGCATTTAGGAAGAAACATTTTTGGATTTGATCAATAGGTCGAGTATTTACCGGAATTTTATTAATTAACCTGTTGAATCAGGCCACAAATTCTCTCATGGGCTCTGGTGAATCTTTCTTTATCTAAGAGATTTGGGCTAGCAAGGCATGCACATTTTCTACTGGTTTGAAACGGTTTTCAAACCTAGTTCTCATGGTGTCCCAGCTAGTGATAGTACCAGTCGGAAGGTGATAGAACCAATCAGCGGCATTATCTTGTAAAGTCTCAATGAACAGTCTCACGAAGATGTCTTCGTGTTAAACTCCCAGAACTCCACATGCAACTATGAAGGCTGCAATGTGTTCATCAGGATGCACTTTTCCATCGCCTTTGAATTAAGGTAAGTTCTTCCGGTTACCTCTAAGTAACTCATGCAAACGCTGAGGAAGAGCAAGGGGCCTAACACGATGACCCCAGGGCAATGGTGCCGCCATTCTTGGAAATATGGCTTGGAGAGGAACTGTAACACCAGCAAGAATCAAAGCTCGAAGATTAGGACTAGCTGGCTCTAAAGGAATACCACCTGTAGGAACTCTATCTTGAACAGGTGGAGTGCTTGTTGAACGAGTCCTTCTATTTATTGTTGAAGGGAAAGGAAAACCCTGCTGCTCCAAAAGCTGAAACTGAGAATCTTCAATACCAAGGGCCCTCCTCCCTCGAGTAAAACGCGGATTCACCAGATCAAAGGATGATCAAAAATTATAGAACTGGAATGTGATACTCCCCAGCGGAGTCACCAAAAACTGTTGGTCGTCAAAAAGGACTTTACGAAGAGCAACAGTTAGGGGACAAGAATTCCCTCCTCTTTAATGGGAGAGGTTCCCTTATTCATAAATGAACCTATTTACAAATATACAAAACATGATTTTCTGGTTGAACTTGGATATTGCAAAAGTGTTTTCTATAAAGATCATCAATTACAAACGGACTGAGGAATAAGAGTTCGAGAATGAGCAGAAAGGCAACATGTAGAATTATAGATAACAGAGTAATTCTTTATGTATGCGAAGTTACAGTGAATTGAAAGAAGATCATTTGTATCATATAAATAAGATGGAATTTAAAGACACAAAGTTCTGTAAATAACATTTGCCAGAACACAAAGTTTTACATATTCATTAATCAAGGACACAAAGTTCCTTCTTGGTTATACAAGATCACCATGCTTGCAAAGTTGGAGAGTATGCAATCGGCAAGACTAACAAACTAGAGACAAATGATCTTCACAAAAATTAAATGAAATCTTGGGGATAACAGAGATCAGATAGAAAAATAATGGAAAGCCCTTCTGTATTGATTTCTTTATGATCTATTTACACTTTCTGAAAATAAACTAAGTTCTTCCTCCTTTCAGAATGGCGTGGAGAGGCCATTATATAGCTTACAAATCAGTTACTCCTTGTAACTACTTATTTTAACTAAAGATTAGTTAAGGATTGCCAATCGTAATACCTCAACTAATTACAATGAATTCGAGAAAAAGAAATAGAAAAGAAGAGAAGAAAACAGAGAAGAAGACAGGTGGTTAAGACTGGGAGGGACCCATTGACTTCAAAATTCACTGCCTGAATCTCTTCAATGCCTCGGCTATGTCTCTGCCACGAGGGACTGACGTGTTGGATGTAGACTGACCCCAAAATCTGAGACACTTCTCCATTTCTTTATCAAACTCGACATGAGTATGATACTCTTTATTTGCTTCTTCAATGGCAGATTGAAGAGAGCAGATCTCCTTCATTTTCTCTTTGGAGATGGAGCTTTCCTTGAATAGATGATCTTTGACAAAAGTTCTGAATTGAGCTTTGATTTCTTGCAGGGAAAGAGGCACACCAGAAGTTTCATCCTGAAGATGACAGTGTATATCTTTCAAAGTTGATACAACCAGTGTCTTGAAAGCCTCACCTTTCTGCTAGCTATTCTTCAGCTCTCCCAAAGCCTCCTCCAAAACTTTGATCTTCCACTCCACGCTGTAAACCTAGGACTTCGACAAATTATCTTTTTCATCATCAAAAACCTTATTTGCCAATAAAAATTTCTCATCTGTCTATCCCATGAGAAGGAGGTCTACTATGCAACTGCTCCAGAGTTTGATCTCTTTATCTATGACCCCGATAGTGGAAGAGAACTTCTGTTGCCAATTGTTCACCTTCCCATGGAGTTTGAAAGCTTCATCGATGAAGTTCAATCCTACAACAAGCATATCTTCCACCATGGCCTCTAGAGCTCTGCCATAGATAGAATACTTGTGCATGTCTTTGATACTCTGTACTTCATCTTGGATCAAAATTACAGGTGGTGGAAGAGTATTCAATGGGGTAGGGTCTAAAAATTTCTCCTTAGACAAAAGAGATTTGATGAAACCTGTGAGAATCTGGGCCTGTTCCTCTAATTGTTCAATAGTTTGTTGCCCTTTCTCTACCCTCCCAATGACTCTTGTGACTGTTTCCTGGAGGTTGTGGATCTCACCTTCAGGAGTAGACTCTCCCATTGGAATTATTGAGAACTCTAAGTCAGATGCCCGCAAATCCTACTCTGATTTTTCCACTGTAGGCTTAGCAATCTCCAGGAATTGCTGACCTTGAGCATCAAACACTATTCTGGAGGTGATTTTGGCTTTCTTGGCATGAGAAGGAGTAGTGCCCAACAAGGCTGCGACAGCTTCAAAATTTGACCCTGAGCTCCGAGAGGAAGATTTCCTCTTCCTACTGTCAATAAAAGGTTGCACCCATGCAAAAGAGGAAGAGGAATCAACAGGAGGGGCAAGAGGACCAAGAGACAGAGAGCTCATGACGCTCAAGGTTTGCACAGCTGTTGATTCAAGTTGAGATGTGAGTGGGGCGCTTGAGACAATTGTGGCAGAAGATATAATAGCACTGGGAAGTTCAGTGCTCTGGACTTCCTTATCTTTATCCGTTGGATCTTCAGGAAAATTTGCTGGGGCTAGAATTTCACTCTCTTCACTTTCACTGAGAACAATGATGTTCTCTGGTCCCAAAGGCACATCTACCTGCTTTCTTTGAAGATCTTTTTCAACAGGCTCCTTCTTAACTTCTTTGAGTTTCTTTTGGTACACCTGAGTGGATGAAGAAGGAGTGGAAGCTGTGGGTCCTTGCGTTGATGAGGAAAGAGGGGTTTGCATAGGTGTGTCTGATATGGGAGTCGATGTTTCCCTCCTAGATGTTGAAACATCCTTAGAGGAGGATTCTCCTGAGTGCCTTTTGAGCTCTCGAACTTTCCCATCAAACCAGACCTTAGTCCTGACTAACACTGGAGCAAGGATCTCAGCCAGATCATCTTTCTCCTTCCTGTTCCAATCCAAGTCCTCCAAGGGAGTGTGCTTAACCACATTGTCATACTCATATGAGTATAGATCAGAGTTTTCATCCTGCAGCCCTTCAGGAACTTGATACAAACCGAGTTCTTGGATCAATGGAAGAGAGAACCTACCACAGTGCCTCCTTCTAGCTTCAAAATCGTCTACACATTCATCCCAATAGTCTTCTGTATCTGCCCTATGATGATAGATTATCTTGATGTTCTGCTCAATGAAATTCTTCAAGTCGAAGCAAGTTCTGGTTGAAGAAATGAACAGTGATAGGAACCAGGGCTCTTTCTATGTTCTGTGGCGTCAGGGTTGTGTACAAGTGTAGTTCCCAAAGAGATGGGAAAGTGGCAAACTAGAAATCTTCTTGTCTCTACAGTTCTGTGCAATTTTCTAAACTGCCTGCATATTTCAATTCAAAGCCATCTTATTCAGTGCAGAACTGGGAAGCTTCAGATGGGTGCTCTCATAAGCCAGGCAAGCCTGATATCAGGAGATTATCTTGATTTTGCTGCTCAATGGAAATGCTTTAAGTTAAGTAGAAGCAAGTTCTGGGTTTTGAAGAAATGAACAGTGATAGGAGCCAGTGCTCAATGAAATTCTTTAAGTCGAAGCAAGTTCTTGGTTTGAAGAAATGAACAGTGATAGGAACCAGGGCTCTTTCTATGTTCTGTGCGTCCAGGGTTGTTTTACAAGTGTAGTTTCCCAAAGAGATGGGAAAGTGCAAACTAGAAATCTTTTTGTCTCTACAGGTTCTGTGCAATTTTTCTAACTGCCTGCATATTTCAATCAAAGCCATCTTATCATTGCAGAACATGGGAAGCTTCAGAGGGGTGCTCTCATAGCCAGCAAGCCTGATATAGGAGAATTTTTTGAATTGAATAAAATAGGCACCGTAGTGCGATATCAGGTTCATGGCTTCATCTGAAAACCTTCTAGCGGTGTCACCCTCAAGCAGCCTGACCACATACATGGTGAAAGCATCATTTACTCTTCTAAAATTGTGATTGTTGGTCTCCAGGGTGAACTGCGGGCAGTAGGCGTATACAGGATCATCCTTGTGGGCATCAATGTAAGAAAAACCAAACCATTTCCTTGATGCCGCCAGAGTATACATCAGGTACGAAGTCATGTAGAACTTCTTCATTTGCTGTACATTGGACACCTGCTCCGCCAAATTCATGCTGATGATTTCCACCCAGTTGATATTTTGAGTTCCCTCGCACACCATGCTGATGAGCGGGCACATACAGAAATGGAACTCATTGGTAGAGGGTAAACCCATAACCTGAGCCATTAGAATTATAAAATCAGACAATTCTTCGTTGAAATCTGCCAGGAAAAGAGTCTTGGACAAATGAGATGCTCCCTTCTTAGGGTTTTTAAGCCATGACTTCGCCACCCGCACCTTGTATTTGTCGCTATCTTGACTGAACAGGGCCTCTGCTTGATCCCGGGAAACAACTATGGCATTATCCATCTCTGGGATCTTCAGAGCAGTGCTAATGGCGGTAGCATCCAGCTTGGCAATGAGTTCCCCGTGTACATTGGTTAATTCGCTCGAATTAGGGTTCAAGTGAGCTCCGCATGAAAGCACAGTATTAGCACACTGCACCGAGATCAGGAAACCTCCAGCGAAAGCCAAACCGTACTCCTGAATCATCTGCGCCATTGGTCTAGGGCTTGCATCTGCCATCCTTTCCCAAAAATCACCGAAGTCAAGATGACGAGCTTCACTGTCCCCAATATTGGGAACGGAAGATTCTAGTGGTGAAATTTGTTCTTGTCCCTGAAATTTGATCTTCATATTGATAGTAACTCAGAGGACAGAGACGCAAACTATACTCGGGAAGGAAATACAGAGGAAAGGGATACACGCGCAGTTTTTTAGATTGCAAGGGTTTTAGCAAAGGATAGCATGGAAGCAGTGTGAAAAATGCAAAGGGGGTTCGCTCGTTATATAGCCGTTTAGGAGAGAGAAAGGCCATGAATGTCCATTTAATACATACCTACCAATTTGAATTAGCAAGACATTCGGGTAGAGCAGCAAAAACAAGCACGAATGGCACTTGGTTCATTTAGGACATGTGAGACGCAAATGCGCGAAACATGCGGCTCGGCCGATTCAGGCGAAGTGAGGAAAAGATGCACAAATTCCTTTTGGGACATGCGGGACAAAAGGGTGCAAAACACGAGACTCGGCCGGATTGGGCGAAAAGGTGACGATGGGTCTGGAAGAGTTTGGGACATTTGGGATGCAAATGCGTGAAGTACGCGGTTCGGGCGAATCGGCTGAAAATGGAACAACTTGCATAATGAACTTTGGGACATTTGGGACAAAAAGTTCCGACGGGCCCGAAAAAGATAAACTTTGGGGAAATCGGCCGACCGGGGAACAGAGCGCACTTTTGAACTTGGGACACGCGGGACAAAAATGTCCGACAGGCCCGAAAAACATACAAAATGACCCAAAAAACACAGACTTTCTCAATTTCTCGGCTTTTCACACTACCAGGTCGACAGAAAAGGCACTTATACTCAAAATTTTAAGATTTCACTTTCTTAAGAGCAGGGGAATTTTGAGTGGACAACACTACCGAGAGAGGTTTTGGAACGATTGTAATTTGTTTGTTTTTTTTGGTTGGGTTAACTTAGATAGTGGTGGGTTATTGTGCAAATATTTAATATTATGCAGAATCTAATTTGGATTCTTGGGTTTTCTTTTATCTAACCGAATCTTGTTAATGGGATCTAGTACTATCCCGATTACCAATATGATGTTTATTACTTCTGGTATGTTGTTTCTATCTCATGTAGAGGGTGTATTAATAGTCTACTATATTCTCCATCAAATAGAATGGTAGTAAGGAGGGATTTCCACTAAGGCTAAGGATTTGGTAGTTTGCCTAACGTAATCCTTTACCTTAAATGGATCCATGAGAAAATATTATTTTTCTCTCTCCATAAAGAAAATTAGGGTATTAACCTTTCTAACATGGTTCAGTCTAAGTGATTTGGTTACGATCTTGTAACACTTAGTGTTAACCTTGGCTGGTATATTGGACCTTGTAACTATTGGAGAGGTTATGGGATGGTAGCAGGGATTCTTACTAGTTTCATTGCAATAACCAGTAACAATGGACAAGTTACATAATAAATCTTATTATATCACTGTTTAGCCTCGTGTAGGTTGTAAATCTCATCATGAATATCCCTTTTCTTAGGATACGGAAACCGCCTTTAGTTGATGCAATAGAATAAATATCATGATAAGCCTTCAAATCAATTCGATTTTAAGGAATATAATTGATTTCTATCATTTTAAAGTGGTTGTATAAACCATTTTTAATTGATACTAGAAAACAATAAATGAATTTGGAGTTAGGATTCGAAGGGCTGAGCCTAACTTATCTTATACTGAGTGTGGTAAACCAATTCTGCTTCCTTCTGGAAGCTATTCGATTCATATGTTATATGTTTTTATAACCAATCACAAAGTTGAGGAAAGCTCGATTGGATCCGGGACTTTGATGGATAATAAATAAAAGTGTAGGTTGTTTTATGTTTTCTTGAAAGAAATAAAAAGTCTTACTGGAAACCAAGGGGTCTTGGTTGGATTACCCTATGGATATGTTTGATAATTTTTTCTGATCCATATATAAGGTGCAATAATGGAAAGGAAACTTAGTTGTTCCCATTCTTTAAATCAATCCTTACTAAAGATTTTAATATTAATATTATGTAAAGTTATGTTACTGATTGAATCTCTATAGGATGATTAAATAAATTGTAACATATCTCCATTATTGAGGAGTAATATGTGCTAGTCATTGATAGAAATTCGGGGAGTTTAGCCCCTATATGCAAGCATAAATAAGCTTTGGAATGGTTGTGTCTTCAGATTCTTATTACAGCTGAATGTGGTAAGATATAATTGGAGATGATGAGTTTTATTAAAGAAGGTACAATACAAAATACATAGGAAATTGAGTCTATATTGCCTTAATTTCTATAATTTACTATGATATGTAACTTGAGATGTATGGATATCATTCCTTCAAAGGATATAATGGATAATGTAGGATATACTATTGTATGTAGTTATGACATGTAAACGTCATGTGTATTTATTGGATATATTTGAAGGATATGTTTGTATCGTTGAAATTGGTTTATTCCATTTCCGTAGCTAGAAATACCTTGTGTGTCCTAGGTTAATACTTGTTTGAATTGCTAGAGCAACAACAATAGTTGTAGCAATTTCTAGCTATTAATGGGATGACATAGATTCGTACTGTGATTGATAAGAGACGAATTACTCTATCTAAATTTATGTGATTCAATTGTATTTTTGATAACTTGTGTTACTGATTAGTTGATGGTCATTATTGGGTATGAATATATTTATCCGGTTTTGCTTTAACTTATTTATGTGAAGTAGTAATAAGACCTTGTCTTTGTGGAGTATTGAAAGAGGTAAAAAGAGCTTTACTTAATGATTGCAAAGTAGGTTAGTAAAGTATGATGTTGTGCCATTATATGATTAAATTGTAAGAATGAGATTATTGCAGTATTTATTTATTCTAACATTTAGTGACATAAATTGATAAACAATATAAAGGACTTTTCTTGTTGAGTTCAATGGAACTGACCTTGCCTAACCATTACAAGAAAGTGAGTGTAGATAATGGGCATAAAGTAAAGAAATTCCTTGATTATCTCATTGAACCATATGCTTACTTATAAAGGATATAGTGGCAGTCAATTGTAGAATTGAGACATTCTTAATTATGTCAAGGAAGTTATTTGTTGTCTTCGAGTAAAGATTTAATTGTAAAAATCTACTGCGTACATTTATGATGTATTGTAACATGGTAAAGATTCCATATTTGTTCAATAAGTACTAGCTTCATATTGATGTAAGAAGGATGATTCCTCTCTGCACTCTCTGTAATAACTTATACTTGTTGTATTAAGGTCAGTATGGATATGGTATTTTCTTATGATATTTATGAAAATTGAATCATTAGATGTTCTGATTTGAAGACTATTATCTCACTGTGATTCATTAATATGTATTAAATACCTTATGAATTAAATGAACCTAGTAAGTTCAATGGATGAATTGTGAATATATAAATCAGTAATATAATGGATAGGTTAATAGAATACATTATGGGGTAGCGTTGTTGTATTCTTTTAATCTGAACTGATTTAACATATGGGAAATAAATATTATTGTAAGAAAGGGGTTGTGATTCCTCACAAGACCAGTTAAAGGTTAACTACTTGTTAGATGAGAAATCATCTAGGTATGAATCTTGATGTACATGTTTATGTTTACATACTTAAGGAAGATTCTTCTAGTAAATATTGAGAAACTTTACTAGAAATAAATGGTTATGATGAAACTTATGGATGACATGATAAAGTTCAACTCATAAGGGTTAAGTCTCAAAAAATTGTTGATGTTCCTTTTGGACAACACTTAAACCTTTAAGGAAATGAAGTTGTAAAACATTTTAAAACTAACCCAACTTCCGTAGCATGATGGGGAGTTCATCATAATACTTCAAGGTGAAATAATAAGTAGGGATAGATCATAGATGTTCTTGATACTTAAGTTTTCTGTCTTTCCATAAAATGAGTAAATAAAGTATAAGAACCATTACATTACCATCATTCAAAATATGATGTGATGAACGTTTATGACGGGGTTTCTCCAACAAAAAAGATGTAATGAAGATAATTCATTAATAATCAGGTTTAACATAAATGCAAAAAAGGACCCATAGGATATTGGATATAGTTGACATAGAACTACATGGGAGATGATTAAATCCCAAAATACTAAACTTCTATGAAACCATGGGTATGAAGTCCAATGCAAATAATGAGAATGGTGTTGGCAACATACAGATTGTGCTCAACTGGAGTACTTGACATCTTATTCACTATGGAAGTTTAGTATCTACGCTCCTAAAATTATGAGTTGAAAACAACCATGATTAGGACATGACGGTGTAGTCATATAAAGGATAGCAATGACCTAATAGCTGGAGTTAAGGGAATCTAGTGCCCGCTTCAATTACCACTTGAGACCAAGAAACAAACTAGGAAAATTATGGAATAATTTTTTTTAATAACAAGAGTCTACAAACAAGTTGTAAGACACTAGTTTGAAACTAAATAGGTTCTGGAACAGATTTTGATGAACCAAACACAAGATTTCCATTTTTATCTTATAACAAGTTTACAGGGTTCCAATTTTGAGGCTACAAGTTTTACTAAGGTTCATGGAGAAATTTATCCCCATGCCTTCTCTCTAACAAGCTCTAAACTTTAACCGGATTTTTCACACACTTAGAGTTATAAAAAATTTCCTAAACTAGGCTCATTGGATAGGAGATTTCCTCACCTTTCCAACCATATAAAGAAGTCCTCCTAACTCCATTGTAAAACTCAAGTTAT
This sequence comes from Taxus chinensis, assembly GCA_019776745.2. NCBI lineage: Eukaryota > Viridiplantae > Streptophyta > Pinopsida > Cupressales > Taxaceae > Taxus > Taxus chinensis. The sequence goes on along the minus strand of CM034148.1, from coordinate 95,954,924 downwards.
GGCGGGTGGAGTTTTAGGGGAAAATTTTCCCTTGGAGGTCCGCGGGGTTAGGGAGAAAATTCCTTCACGCCCCTGCTGACACCCCAAATGCCACGTGTCATCACATGATTGGTTTGGGCCAGTGGGTCAAGGGGAAAAACATTAAAATTTTCCCAAAACCAAGTTTTCAATTTTTTGAAGGAAAATTTTTCTCCGTGCCTCCGCACTGGCCCAAATGGCCACGTGGCGCCTTGTGATTGACCGTGGGCCGGCAGAGAGAATTTGGATTTTTTGCCCAAGGGGTTAAATGGTTAAAATAATTGTGCAGACCTGCGCGCCCATGGGGACATGTGTCATCACCCCATTGGCTGCGGGGGTGTGGGGATGCAGAGAAAACAAAGAACTTTTCCAAAGGCATAAAATGTTAATTTTTCAAATTGAACCCGCACACCACCCTGCCATGTGTCAGCACGTGATTGGATGGGGGCTGCGGGGTTGTGGAGAAAATTAGGAAAAGTTTCCCAAGGTAAAATTTTCAAAAAAGATAGAGTTTTCAAAAATTCCACCCCTCCAAGATGCCATGTGGCATCATCTGATAGAATAAGAGGGTGGCGGGGTGGAAGAATTTTCATGGAAATTTTTCCCGCACTAAAATTTAAATTTTTTTAAGTTATATTAATTCATTTTTGGTTTTGGATGGCCATTTTGAAGTAAAAATTCAAATGGCCATAAATTTTGATTGGAAAATCCATTTTGGGAAAACAAGGACTTTCCAGATACCTCTCGGAGTCCTCTTTACAAAATAATCATCAATTTCTGAATTTGGTGAAGTTTATATGGTCAATTTTAAGAAATCAATCTGCAGGGTTTCACATTTAAAACTGACAATTTTTTCCTACTTGTGAGATTTGTTCAATTTTGACATTTCTTCTTTTCAACCTGTAAATTGAACATGGAGGAATGATATTGGGTAGATTTTAGGTTATTTTTAAGGTTCAATTTAAGGGTTGAGTCTCAACTGGTATATTTTACATCCTTTGACGGGAAAGTAGTCCAACAAGTTCAAAAATTGATTTTGTGAAGTTCTAAAATGTATTTCTTTGGTGTTGAGGTCAAATTGAATTCTTCATAACTTATTGCATCTAAATTTCATCGTTTCAATACTTAATTTAAGTTATAGATATGAACTGCACATTTATTAGATAAAATTCAATTGCCGGATTTATAAAAGAAAATGAACATAGTTCATTTATTAACAACTATAATGATCTATTTGCCACTTCAAAAACATGGTAAACTTATCAAATCTTGCCTAAACAATTATTTTATTCATCTTCTCATTCAGACAATAAGGAAACATTTGGTATTTCAAATTTTAATATTTACAAGGAACAAAATGATGTATTTCTCTCCCATACGCATTTTCTTTTCACATAGGGATAACTTTTCAAAAAGAGTAACTCCAATTTAATGTAACATTACAATTAAATCTAAATCCAACACTACAATTGAGGAAGGAATATATTTCATTCATTGATTTCCAACATTACATCAACAAATTATTTCTTCATTTGAATTTCAATGTTAAATCTACAACTGTATGACCATATTTTCCAATACAGAGAATATAATATTTCATCTTTACATTTCAATTAAATTTTAGACTTCCATTTACCATAAAATGGCTTCTCATTACAAAATTATACAACTCATCCATGCAAAGTGGGAAGGGATTACGAGAGTTTTCTCAAAAGAGATGACTGTCAAACTATATTCTTCTTTCTCCCAACAACAATATGTTTATTTCTTCTTCTCTGCAACTTTTATCACAACAAGGAAGGGGAAAATACAATGCTCTCCACCCAACCAAGACATCCAATGGAAAAAGAGAAGCCATCTTTCCCCATTGGCCCCCGAGCCCCAACCATATTGGAATGGAACATGATAAAACAACACATGACAACATATCTTCTTTCACATATAACATACATTCACATGCACAAGGAAATACACAAAAAAAAATATGTAGTTCTCAACTACAACAAAAAACTTCAATCAAAACAAAGGCTCCTTCTCCAAGCAAGCAAGCCAAGCAAGAGCAAGAACTATGGAGGTCTCCTTATGCCTCCCATGTTGAAATTGGGCATCCACCTAAAAAAAACCGCCAAAACATAACCATCCAATAAACATTATCCCTCCTCAATCCCCTCCTTATCCCTCCTCAAAATTCATTCCTTATACCTCCCAAAGTAAGAAATGCAAGCATATTATTTTCCCTAGGTGGACCCCAACCAACACTCCCTCCACAAGACAAGTGCCAATGGAAAATCCCTTATCCCTCCTCTGATAAACCTCATAGTATTCTATCTACACCATGCCCTAATAATTCTACCCATCCCTATAAGAATTGTAAACACAAACACATTCAAAATTCATGCTAAAAGAGGGAAAAACAACAATTTAAAAGAGTAAGATCCTACCTCTCCATAATGGAGACTTGTTTCCAAAAAAACAGTCTTTATTACACCAAAAATCAGTCCCAAATCAGCAAGGTAAATGAATGCACAAGAAAATCCACTTCTTCCACAAAGAAATCTCCAAAATCCAAGAGGAATTCGCCCCCAAGAGTGAAATCACAAACTTTCAACAACCTCAAATGAGGAGGCAAATACAATTTTTAAAGGAGAAGGTGGAAGAGGATGATGTGGATTCCAAGTGGGATGCCACATCATTTTTCCTCATCCCAAAATGTAATCAACATCAAGGAAATTAAATCACCATAAAAGTGAATGAAAAACTACTAGCATACTTCATTTGGCCCATACTTAAAAGGAAAAAGCATTAAAATTTTGTAAGACAAGTGCAATCAAATCTTACACAAAATCACGTCAAAATGCAATAAAATAAATTGATTTCGACTCCTAAATAATAATCATGGTTGGTGGAGTTTTTTGAGAGGTGTGGGAAAAGTTTAACTTGTCCCACAAGCCTCCAATTTAGGCTTCCAAGACCAAATCCGAGTTTCAGGGAGGATGGAGTGTTCTATACTCCAAAAATCTGATTTAAACAATCCATCATTTCACTTACACAACTCTTAAATCCTCTTACACATGCATTAATGTCCATGACTCTATTTATTACATGTTTTGACATAAAGATTTATTTATCTATCATATGGTTATACATAATATAAATCAAATTTAATTATTAATCAAGACAATAATATTATTTACTTACATTCCACCTCCCACTTAATTTAATTTAAATTTAACTATATGACTCCCACATTATACTATCACTTTTAAATTAATAAAAGGGAGAAACACATTACAAATAAAATACATACCAAAATAGTAAAAAGAAACACGTAAATAAAGCACATATGTACCATGATCACAATAATGGAAATCCCCCCATGGGGAGTCCTAACATAACACAACACACCAATCAAACACAGTTGCCATGGTGACCTTTTTGATCTCACACAGAATTCCAATATGGTTAGTCTTTGGTCCCCTGACATTGTTGTGATTTTTAACCTGTAAAATAAAAATACCTCCTTCTGCCTCGTGGCCATATCAGAACATCCAAGAGAAATAAAATCAACTGTTTCACACAGAATTTTTTTCCAAAATAGAGTTATTTCTATCTTTTCATTCTCTTGAGAAATAGATAAGGGTTAGGGCTAGGAGGAATACATGTAGAGTGTTGGGAAGGTGTACGCATACCGTAGAGAGATCAGATCGATTGTGAAGAGATCCTTTTTATCTGGGAAGGACTACTAGTTTCTGATGCAGATACATGTCCAAGGAATGCAGTGGAAAAGTAAAGGCTCAGTTGGGATGATCCGACAATCAGAAGTGAGCTGATGAAGCTATCCTCTGACTTTCCCAATGTTTGGATGAGTGTGACAGTGATCTAGTTACTCAGTTACAGTCTTGGACTCAATACTCCTCTCTACAAAATGAATTTTGATGCTTCAAATGAATTCCGATCCCTTTGTTTTGGTTGGGGGAGCTCATTTATAGGGAACCTATGTCGGTTACCTAACCGACGCCGGTCGCATTGGGACCGATGTCGGTTAGGTCAAAGTTGGCTATTTTTTGTAAAATATCCAGCTTTCCCTCCTTTTCTCCTGAGGGGTCAATTGTGGACTTGGTCAAGTCATTATTAGGTTAATTTTGGTGCGGGTGAGGGGTGATGAATCATGGGTGTGGGTCTGGACCAAGTTATAGGTATTAATTAGGTTAGTTTTAGGGTTAGGGCTAAGTCATGGTGAGGTGGTGAGGTGAGGTGGTAGGGTTGGAGATGTGGATTTATTAATTATAAGGTAATCAATAAATAATTAAGTGTGTAATGTTTAGGTGGTGAGGTAGGGTTAGGTTGCGAGATGAGATGTAGGGCACAGGGCGTTGTAAGACCCAAATTTGGTGTCTACATTTTCCCCTTGTTGTCATGTAGCTTGTCTTATAAAGCTACACTGACAATAATAAGAAGTGGTTTCCCTAGTTAAGGGTATAGGTAATCCCCCTCAAATCTATCACAGATTGAGGTGACGTGAAATCAGGGATAGGGTTGATAAAGGGTGAATGATGATGAGATGATGGTAAGATGGTGGGGTAAGTTCAAGGAAGTAAACGCACATTAAAATGTAGTAGTGCGACCAGGGTACACGATTTGAAGAGAAAACAAGCAATTCATAGGCAAAGGTCGATAGTTTATCCAAACAAGGTTGATATAATCCTTGTATCCAAGGCATAGGAAGTAGCTCCAAGGGATATAACAGGTAAGGTACTAGAACATTTAGGCATGTTCGGCAGTACCAAATGGTTGGTTTGGTTGAGATAAACGTCACGGTCTCGGTCTAGGAAAAGCTAGTCGGCCGATCAATTCAAGTATCCTAGTCATGCTAAAACATGACTAGGTGAGCTCGATTGAATGAACAGCTACATGATGGGTGGATAGAATCATAATTTTTGGGCCTCAGTCGAGGTACTTAATTGGTGTGGTCTTGGGTCAGGCTAATTGGTTGGGTGCAGCCGATTTGTTGATTGCGGTGTTGGGTCAGGCCGATTGATTGGTTGCGGCCTTGGGTCAAGCTGATTGATTGGTTGTGGCCTTGGGTCGGGCCAATTGGTTGGTTGTGGCCTTGGGTCAGGCCGATTGATTGGTTGTGGCCTTGGGTCAGGACGATTGGTTGGTTACAGCCTTGGGTCGGGCAGATTGATAGGTTGCGGCCTTGGGTCGGGTCGATTGGTTGGTTGCGGCCTTGGGTCGAGCCGATTGGTTGGTTGCGGCCTTGGGTCGGGCTGATTGGTTGGTTGCGGCCTTGGGTCAAGCCGATTGGTTGGTTGTGGCCTTGGGTCGGGCCGATTGATTCAAAATAAGGCTATTTAGCAAAGCCGGTGGTAGGCGATGTGGTGAAAAATGGAGATTGGTGGATAAGGGCAGGAGTTAGGTTAAAATAAGAAGGTAGCCAATATCGGTTAGGGGTGACCAATATCAGTTAGAAGACTGATATCGGTCTTCTAGGGCATGACCTAACCGATATCAGTTAGAGGTCAAAACCTATAAAAAGATAAAAAGTGGCATGTCATTTTCACATTGTGAATTTGAGCACCAAAACATCTCTTGTTGAGTTTTGAAATGATTATGTCGAGTGTTTGGGATGAGTTGGCACTATTTGAGTGGGTGAGTGAGTTATTGGTAGGCCCCAGAGATCGGGAGGTAGAGCTTGATTGGTTGAGAACCCTGCTGAGGAGATTTGGAGCTATGGCACAGGATGGAGGAGCAGGAGGTGCTGGAGGTTGGGATTCAGGTGATGGGTCCAGACAGAGCAAGAGACAAGAGCCGAGACCGTGACAGATGACGCCGAGTATTATAGGTAGATGTTGGACATGGTGAAAATTGTGGATATCCATTGGAGGCCTTACAGGAAGTACATGCTGATGGAAAACATAGCCGAGGATTTGAGGGGTGTAGAGCGATTGAGGTGGATCGCAGGACACAGGCCAGGTGAGTACAAGAGGATTCCTCTAGATCACTTGCAGCGACAATTTAGATTTGTTCAGGATATAGCCATGGATCATAGACCATACAGGAGGATTGACACCAAGGCACCATTCTCACCTCCACGGCTGACACTTCCAGAAGGACCAGAAGAGATAGTAGCCGATCACAGGGTAATGGATGCAGGAGTGACAGAGTCTTATATATTATGGTGGGCAGCAGAGCTGCAAGGTATACACGAGAGGGCCAATCATCCTGACATAGTTGTGATTACAGTGGAGAGAGACCGCCTGCAGGGTTTAGTTCACTAGCTGCAAACAAGGTGAAAAAAACCATGGGATTATTAGAGGCTTCGCAGTCACGAGTGGAGAGACTAGAGGTAATATTCCTCCATGCGAGAGGGAATATTCGTATGTTACAGGAGAGATTGGTGGATCGGTGGGAGGAACTAATAGCAGTGGTACCTTTGAGGATGGAGAGGCCAGGTGAGCAGCGTTGATGATCACCATCGCTACCTAGTTCGGGACGAGGCGTGGGGGCCTAAGTGAGTTTCATACATAGGGGTAGAAGAATAAATAAGGACTCTGACCTACGCATCAATAATAGAGAAGATGTATTTGTTTAACATCTAAATAAAACTAAATATGTATGTTGATTTGAGTTATGATAATAATAAGAATGTTTGTGTTTTGAATGTTTGGATTGATAAAGGACAAAGGTGAGTGTTATCAATATAAATACATGAAAATATTTATATTTTTAAGGAAAACAAAACACATGATAGGTTATGGTAGGAGATGATCGAGCTAACCTTGGGAGACCCCATGTCTCCTAAGTGTTTCCAACATAGCCTATTGCACAAAGCAAGGAGGGGCCTCAGACCGATGTAGTTCTCCCTTAGGACCAGGGAGAGGTGAATTCAGGAAATTTGGTTGTGGTTAGGCAATTTGTTGGTTTGTAAAAGTTTGATGTTGGTAGGGTAATGTTGTTGGTTTTGGTGTGGGTATAGGGGAAGTGAGGGTTAGCTTACCTAAGCATAGGAAACTGTGTCCTGATTAAGGTCAACACATAATCCTAGATTCAAGAAAAAGAGGCGAAAGTGTCCCATAGTTGGAAAGAGCTAAACAAACCACGTATTATCATAGGATGAGCTTGAATCCCTAAGTACCTTGCATAGGTGAGAAGTCGATAAGTGAAAAGAGTTGTATAATCACAATATATCAGATATACATCAAGTCCCTTGAGTTTTTTTGTTTTGAAGAATGTTGAGGTGAGGTGGATGGTACAGCAGGGGCGTAGAGAACTTGTTATAAGGTGATTATTCTGATGAAAGAGAACCAAACCTAAATAGACAAGTCCATGACTCAAAAGTGCTTTTGAATACTACTTTTATTTTTCTGGATATAGACTGATCGAGGTGGGAAGTCTATATGGGATATGCATTTTGTTGTTCTTGAGGTCTTCACGAAGCTAATCAATGCGAGAAGCTTCTGATAGAGGCTGACTTTGTATAGCTGTCCTTCAAGGGAGAAGTCTACTTATAGTAGTAGATATGGCTTTTGCACATAGCTATCCTTCGAGGTAGTAGTCTACTTATAGTAGCAGATGTAGCTTTGCACATAGTTGTCCTTCGAGGGAGTAGTCTAGTTTATAGCTTAGAGGTCTAGATGTTCGTTTGGCATGAAGCATCTAGTTTTGCAGGAAGTTTGACTCAAGAATATCCCAGAATTGTATAATTGAGAACTTTTTATTTTTATACTTTTAAGTCATAGACCAGACTAAAAAGGGGAAGGCATCTTTAAGATGAGGTGATGATCAAACCACGTGATTTTTATTCTACTTTGAGATGCACGAAACAAGGTGTATGAGGTGGTGAATGAGCTTAAGGGACGAGTTCCAAGTAGATAATAATTGATGTAAAACTAAATTCAACAGTAGAATGGTTGGCAATGCAAGGCATTAAGGGGTTCAGACTCAGGTTTACCATTAAGTGAAGATAAACAATAAGTACCTGATCTATAACTGTGAGTGATAATGTAAGGCCCAATCCAATTAGGAGAAAATTTTCCATGTTTACTCTTTTCTAGTTTGGTTACGTGTTGATTCTCTTTGAGGACAAGATCACCAATCTTAAAGGTACGCTCATGAATTCGCTTATCATAAGCACACTTGATGTGCTTTTGATAAAGTTGAAGGTGGTCAAGATCTGTAAGACGATGCTCATCAAGAAGCTCCAATTGGGCTAACCGCTCTTGGCGGAAGTCATCATTGGTGAGAATATCCTAGAGAGATATTCTGAGGGAAGGTATTTGTATTTCGAGAGGAAAGACAGCCTCGGTACCATACACCAAAGAAAATGGTGTGGCATTAGTGGAAGTACGAATGCTGGTACGATAAGCCCAAAGGGCAAAGGAGATGTGATCATGCTAGTTTTTCCCATAATCGTTAATGACTTTCATGAGAATTTTGGTTAAGGTTTTGTTAGAAGATTCACCTTGACCATTTGCTTATGTATAGTAGGGTGATGAGAAGCTAAGTTTGATACCAAAGTTGTCACAAAGGGCTCGTAACAACTTATTTTTGAAATATTTGCCATTATAGGTTATCAGGTGATCAGGAACACCAAAATGACAGATAATGTGATGATTGATGAACTCAATGATTTTCTCTTTTTTGGTTGCAATGAGTGGAATGGCCTCTACCAATTTAGTGTAATATTTAGTTTCTGTGAGGATCCAACGGTGACGCTGCGAAGAAGGCGGGTGAGTCTCACCAATAAGGTCTAAACCCCATTGTGAGAAAGGCCAAAGATCTCGTGTGACCTGTAGTGGGTGGCTGGGAGTATGTTAAAGGTTGGCATGTTATTGACACATAACACAAAACTTAACATATTCACAATAGTCTTTATTAAGAGTAGGCCAATAATATCCTAGGTGAAGGATCCACTTGGCCACGGCAAGGCCACTAAAGTGCCCACCACAAATTCCATCATGGACTTGTTGGATGGTATGGGTGACTTCAGTGCCAGTTAGACATCGAAGAAGGATACCATCGAAGCCACATTTATAGAGTAGTCCCCCTATGATGACATAACGAGAAAAACTTTTAAGAAAAGTGTGTTTTCCATTACTAGTAAGGTCAGGTGGGAGAACAGAGGTTGTAAGGTAGTCGTGAAATTGGTGATACCAGGTATCCTGCGAATCAGCAGATACATTATTTACCATACAAACATCTAGGACTAAGTAAGATGGGGTAAAGAGTTGTTGGACCAAGAAAAATATGTCAGAGTCAGTTGGTGAGGTAGGAATTTTTTAGGCTAAGAAAGCCATAGTATCCACAAATTTATTAGTTGAGCGTGGAACAGTTTGGATAGAATAATGAGTAAATAAAGTCAAAAGTGAATCCACGTAAAAATTTTACTTTTGAAGTTCCTCATTTTTACATTGGTAGATGCCAATAACTTGATTTACTACCAATTGAGAGTCACTGAAAATGTTAATAGACTTCACAACTATGTATAACATAACGTGGAGACCCAAAACAAGGGGCTCGTATTCCACTATATTTTTAGTGAAAGGGAAATCAAGCCTGAATGAAAGAGGCATAGGTTCACCATCAAGAGGAATGAGAACAACGCCCTCCCCTCCGCTGCGTTGACATTTAGATCCATCGAAGAAGAGGTTCATTAGATAAGATGCATCACTGAGTGAATGGGTTGTGATGAGTTCATCAAGGAAAGTAAAATTGGTAAATTGTTCTCCAGATAAAGGGGCTTCCATGAGTTGATCTGCGATAGTTTGTCCTTTGACTACTTTCTGGTGTACAAACTCAAGGTCGAGGTCAGAGAGGAGCATAAGCCATCGGGTGATGCATTGGTTTAGATGAGGTTTGGTGTACATATAATGTATGGGGTCAGCATTGGTGATGACAAATTTTTTGTGATTCAGGAGGTAATGTCAGAATTTGGTGGCCACGAATGATAGGGCTAAGCACAACTTTTCTACGTGTGTATACCTATTCTCGTAATCCACAAGAGTATGGATTATGTAATAAACTACCTGCTCTCGATGCTCGGAGTCACGATGTGTGAGCATGGCTCCTACAGCATGGTCGGCGGCAGAAAGGTAAAGGTAGAAAGGGTGATCATCCTGAGGTGGGATAAGCACGGGTGGCTGCAAGAGATAATATTAAAGAGCCTCAAAGGATTGGTGGCACTCCTTGCTCCATTAAAAGACAATGTCCTTTTTAAGGAGATGATGGAAAGTTTGACATTGATCCGAGAGTTGTGAGATGAAACGTCGGATAGATTGGAGTTTTCCCAACTACGTAATTGTTTTAGGTTAGTGGTTGGGGGCATTTCTAAGATAGATTTTACTTTAGCTGGGTCAACCTCAATGCCACGCAAAGAGATGATAAAGCCAAGGAGTGTTCCCAAAAAGGACACCAAATACACATTTCTTTGGTTGAAGATGAACACAGTATTGTAACAGGCAATCGAAAATAATGGTTAAAACATCAAGATGTTCACTGCGATGTTTGGATTTTCCAAGAAGATCATCGACATAATCCTCGAGGATAGTGTGCATAATGTCATGAAAAATGTAAGTCATAGCCCACTGATAGGTCACACCAGCATTCTTAAGGCCAAACAGCATGACACGATAGTCGAAGGTCCCCCAGGGGGTAATGAAGGCAGTTTTATGTTGATCGGCCGGGGCTACTAAAATTTTATTGTATCCCGAGAAACCATCCATGAGAGAAAGTATCTCATGGCCTACAATGAGATCAATAAGTTGATTAATGCTAGGTAGGGGGAATTCGTCCTTTGGGAAAGCAAGGTTAAGGTCCCGGAAATCCGTACATATCCAAAGTCCCCTTGTAGCTTTAGTGATAGGTATGACATTAGAAATCCATTGAGGATAGTCAATAGGTAAGATGAAAGAAACCGAAAGGAGTCATTGAAGCTCTTCTTTAACCAAGAGGGCAATGCGTGGATGTATTTTTCTTAGTTTCTGCTTAACTGGTTCGGATTCTGGTTTTAGAGTGATATTATGGACAATAATGTCAGGATCGATTCCTGGCATATCGGCATAGGACCAAGCAAAATCTTGATTGCGGACATGGAGGAAGGTAGTGAAGGTGGCTTGTTCTAATGCATCGAGATATTGTCTGATCTTTACAATGTGAGGATCATCCTCCATGTGGATGTTGATTTCTATAGTCAACTCAATCAACATGGTTTGGGTTTCAGATGGTAAGGTGCATTGAATATAAGATTCATCCGCACCAAGGTAGGTGAGGATGGAGTCGTCATCCTAGTAGTCCACAACATTAATCGAAGGTGAGTCTTCTTCGATCATGTTTGGATACAGAAGGGGGAGAGAAGATGGGCCTTCACCATCACATTGATGAGTGAGAGGACCTTAGAAGATAGCATTCACAAAAAAAAAAAGTTAGGAGGGATAGATTCCGGGTCTATTGACTCCGTGGGTGAAGATGGCAAAATGGGTGATGATGGTTCGGAAGGAGTGACTTTGTCGTCTTCCTGGATACAATTGAAATGAGGTTTATTTGGTGTAGGTGGTTCAGAAAATCTAATACCACTACGATCTTTGTGTTTGCGTGTAGTCATGGGAATGATCATATGTCGGCCCTATTCATAAAGACCAAAACCAAAACCTTTCCAAGCACATTGAGTTAGGAATGTGAGGGAGAAATGACGGTTGGTTAGATATTGAAAATCAGATTGGAAGGGAACCACACCAAGGGAAGGTTCAGGGGTGACACAGGATGCGTTGACCCCCATACGTTAGGTTGGTGTGGCAATCAGGTGGTCTGTAGGAGATCACCTCCCCCACACGATAGTCGTAGGTAGGATGTACATGTAACTTTCCATACTCTTGTGGGGTATGGAAGGTGCTAACATTGTATAGGCGGTACTCCCCCAGCGTAAGGCGTTAAAAAACACCTACCAAGGGATCTGAGGTTGGGATGTTGTCTGCATGGAAGGAAGAGATATTCACGTTAGCAGTTTCATTGGTCGAAGGTGTGGGTGCAGCTAAGGTGGATGGTTGAGGCATGGTTGAAATAGATAGTTGGGTCAGATCAATGGGTGCCTTGACTGGTACAAGCACATCATTAGGGTGGTATAACATATTGTAGGTTTTGAAGGGGGGAGCGTCAGCTATGACGGTGTATGACTTCCCCTCATACTCAAATTTTATGCATCTATGTAAGGTGGAGGTAATGCATCCCATAGCCCAGATCCAAGGGCGGCCTAACAACATGTTGTATTGGAACTATCCCTCAAGTACGTAGAAGATTTCGAGCAAGGTACATTGCCCTACACGAATGTTAAGGATCACGGTGCCTAGGGTAGAAGTAATAGCATCGTTGAATGAACACAACATGGTGGGGTTGGCACACATGCAGCTAGGAGGGATATTCATCTATTGGAAGGATTTGGAAGAGATGATGTTTAGGATAGCACCCCTGTTGATCATAACACGATGTACTCAGATGTCCTGGATGTAAGCTGAAATGAAAAGAGTGGGGTCAAGATCTTCTGTACCAAAGATGACAATTTCTTCTTCAGAAAAACTGACAGCAGCGGCTTATTATACAGGGAAAGAGGTGGTTATGGAGGTAGGTTGCTTGGTGAGAGAAGCAACGTGGTTTTGTGGTAATATGGAGGAAATGGGTAGGGTTTCGTTAGGTAGGACCTCTATCCCTTAGAGGATATCAATTAGAGCTTGTCGATGAGATTCAGATGTTTGAATGAGATCATAGAGTGTTATTTTTATAGGAGATTGGTGAAGTTTTTTGATCATGGTGCGATGGGAAAATCCATCAGAGACGGGATAGATAGGTCCATGAATAACCACTTTAGGTGGTGGTGTGATTGGGATGGCAGAAGGAGAAAGAGATGCCGCATGTGTGCTCTCTTTAGCTTTTCCATTATTTTTCTGACCTCGAGTAGCAATGCTAATCATGTTGATCTCGTGAATATGAGATGAGGAAGATGGCAGGGATAATTCATTGTTCTCCAGAGGTGGGGTTACAATGATGATAGATTTTGGTGAGGCGGGGACAGGTGGTATAGGAGAAGGGATTGAAGCTAAGGGAATTTCCCTCCGTAAGTTGTCTTTCTTATATTTTTTATCCGAGATAGGCAACTGGAAAAAGATGGCTTTCAAAGCTTTACATCCTTCTACATTGTGTCCTAGTGTGTGGTGGTAGGCATAGATTTGAGATTCATCATAACCTATAGGTCGAGGTTTAGATGGATCATAGGGTCTGAGTGGCGGTAGGGAAATGGTCGCATCCCCTACCAACATATCAAGGATCTTGGTGTAAGATCCTTTGAGCGGGTCAAATTCAGATGAAGATGAGGCTATTGATTGATTGAGTGAGATTATTGATTGTTTTGGTAATGGTTGGGTATGAGTGGTTCGTATGGGTGGTGGTTTAGGAAAGGTATTTTGATGATTGGGTTTAACTAGGCGTGGCTTCTTCTATGTAGAAGCCATGTTTAGCTGGTTAGATGATGAGGCCAGAGATGATGTGGTGGCAGGAAACAACCATGGGGAAAGAGGAGTGACAAAAAACAAGTCCTTAGATGATCAAGTTTTCTTAGGGTTGGTAGGTAGGTAGGATACTTGGGGGGACGGTGTTGAGACGCCTGTGGATTTCTGTATGGGTGCAGAAGGTGCAGGTCATGTTAAAGAAGACGTAGGAGGCATGGTGTATTAAGGCAAGGTGGAGGGGTGAGGCCCCAATATAGAAGGTAGGTGTGACGGCAAGGGTTGAAACTGTGCCTGCTGTACCGTTGTGATCGAGGGTGAGGGTTTTAGTTGTGGCGGAGACACAAATTGGACTCGAGGAGATTGAGTATGTCTCCTAGGTGGATGGACGGCTTTATTTTTGGATAAATCTAACCATTTAGGTGGGTGCATTAAGCTGGGTATCGGTGAAATCCCAAGCGTAGGGGAAGGTTTGGTTAGGTTGATAGAGGTGGATGAGGTATTCGGTAGAGATGAGGGGGGTGAAGGTGAGGACATAGGCATTTTGAGATTTTGTAAAAACTTCGGGCATATGGTAGAGGTGTCTGGATTAGTCATATGTATTTGAGTAGAACATGGTGTACTCAAACGTTCCCATAAAACTCATATATCTTCTAGGGGATGAAAATCTTCATGTGTGGACAGGAATTTTGGTATGGAAGAGAAGTGGGTTGTGATTCCGGTCCACTGTGGGTGTGATATAGGGGGCGAATGAGGCGCTGTATCAATGGGTGTTAAGAGGTCAACCGATCGCTGGAAAGATTTAAGCGATGAAGAACTGATAGGGAGGAGGGCATGTTCTAGAGGATTCGTCATGGTTAAGGAGTTTGGTGATGTAGGCTCGAGGGGTTTATCCTCTAAGGACGACAGAAAAAGTGGTGATCCTTCCTCTTTTGCAGCAAAAGTGGTGGAAGGAGATGTTTGGGAAATAGATAGGTTGGATAAAATCCACTCACAGTGTTACAGGGATGTGGTGTAAGAAGGCTCTTCTGTAAGAAGAGAACTCTAGGCAGTTGATTCCTCTATGGGTAAAGGAATAGCGGGGCTTTCCTCTTGTCCTAAGGAAGGAGAAGGGGGCGAGGACCCCTACGTTGGTGAAGAGGCTCGATTCAAAATTTCCTCGATGGAAGCCCTTGCTTGGGAGTTGAAAACCGCATGGATCTCATGCACACTCTTCTCCTCGGCTGAGGTTTCTTGGTTTGTGTTACTGTTAGATGAATGGTTTGGAAATGGTTTGTTGAAGATTTTTAAATTTTGATTAGCAGGGGCATTAGGATTATTAAGGATTATATCCCCTACATCAACCATTTCCTGCACTATATTTTTCAACATCTTACAGTTTTCGTGGTTGTGTCCCTTCATGCGATGGAAGTTACAAAAGTTATTTTCTTTATACCAAGAAGGTATAGCGTGGGTGGAATCAAACCCAGAGTGAGGTTTAACAAGAGGCAAGGTGAGAGCTCCTACTTTAAGAAATTTGTCCAAGATCACATCATAAGTTTCTCCTAAGGGGGTGTACTTGATGGGCTCGGCTTTATACCTATAGGTGGGTTTCGGCTGGGTATTAGACAGTGCTTGATATTTTATAGTCACCACGTGTATGGATCCTTTTGATTTCGAAGAATCCAATGCATGAGATTTGGTGGTGTTGGGTTTGTTGGTGGAGTCTTGGGTTAGAAATTTGATTTTTTCTTGCGCAACTTCAATTTCTCTTCCTCTAAGGCTCGAATCTCTAGTTTCTGAGCCATAGTAAAGGCCTCATCAAAGGTGTGGAAAGTTTGAATTTAAAGGGTGGGAGAAATTTTTTCAGCGCAGGCCCACATAAAGAGTTCGATGAGCTCGGCCTGAGGTAAGGCATAAGTAAGTTGGTTGATGAGGCCCCGCCATCATCCAACAAAATCTGTGATAGACTCATCTTCAAATTTTCGGATGGCATAGAGATCGGTAATGGATACTTTCTTGGCAATATTGATGGAGAATAAGTGATCCAAGAAAGATTGGGCTAACTGGTTAAAGGAGAAGATTAAGTGCTGGGCTAAAGCACTGTACCACTCCAAGGAAGGTCCTGATAAGGACATGGGGAAGGTATGGAGTAGTAAGGCATCGTCATGAGAAATCAGATAGCAGGCATGTCTAAATGATTGCAAGTGTTGTTGAGGGTCCTCCTTACTACTAAAGCGAGTAAATTTCGGTAATTCTCATTGAGGAGGATATGTATGAAGGGGGATAGAAGGATGAATAGGCTCCTGACAAACTTTCTCGTATGTCAGGGTGTTACGGCTTCCTGAAACAGAAGCCTCAATATTTTGCATCTTGTCCATCATCTATTTGATTAAATCATTGGTTGGGTCAAATGATGGTGTTGTCATCGTAAATGGAGGAGGATTGGTCCAAGAGCTGATAATAAACAATGGTGGGGTTGAATGTTGATAAAGTAATGATGAGGAATGTGTTTGGGCGGCCGAATAAGGGTGTCCTATATAAGATGTTGAGGCCACCGGATGAGTCTACAGAAATGAAAAGGTGCGCGGAGCCTGAGAGGGAAAGCTCGTGTGGATAGATGGTAGAGAGCGAGTTATGAAAGAGGAAATCTGCGGGAGAGATGAGGTAGGGGCATTGGATGATAGTGATGTGTGGGGGCCTAGATTAACCAAAGGAAGGCCAATTGGTGCATTATGAACCACCAAAGCCACTGAGCTGGGAGATGGGGCTAAGGATGAAGACGATGAGGCGGAGTTATTAGGTGGGGAATGGGCTAAGTGAGCAGCTATACTAATAGGCATACAAGAGAGGAGCTGACCATCGGGTGTATGGTCAGGGGTATGAGACAAATAATATTGTATGGTGCTAGGATTAGCATCCAAAAATTTGGTAAAGTCTTGATCTCCTAAAGGAATCTTGGGAAAAACACTGGTGTCCATAGGATTCCCCATAGGATGCGAAGGGGGTGACTCAGGCAAAGACATGGAACAAGCATGTGAAACCATGGCTGCAGCTTGTTTCCAGGTGATAACAACCATGGACAAGAGGATACAATAGGGAATTAATCAATCAGGAACAGAAACAACAACAAAATGTTGGAATTGGTAGGTTGCTGGTTTGTCAAGAACTGTGAAACACAGTAACCGATATCGGTCTGGTAACCGATGTCAATCAGACGATAGCCGGTGTTGGTCAGTGTAACCAATGTCAGTGGAAGAGGACCGGTGTCGGTCACTGTGAAGGAAAAGAGAGAATGTAAGAGGCTGTTGGTTTGTGGATAACAAGGCTTAGTATACCCACCAAACTGTCTGAAGTGATCACGGAGATAGGGTATAATAGAGAAACAAAACTGAAAGAAAAACAAAAAACCATCAAGATGCACAAGCAAATCAAGAGACTAACCCTAGGATTAGTTTTAATCACTTTGGGCTTATGCCTTAGATGCAAGATGATGTCAATCCTAAACAAAATACCTAAGGGAGATGTCAAGTTTGTTTTGGCTTGTAAGGATACCTCAATCGGGTGGAGGAATACTGCTAGAAGGGGGGATGTTTGAGATTTTGTGTAGCTTATGATGTGATTTGATATGTGTTTTGTAGTGAGAGTAATATTAATTTCTCATCAATACCATGGATATCACCCCCACATGTACGACCTATTACTTAATCTACGTTCACTAGAATTAAAGATAGCAAGAAAGAATGTGATGCACGTGTTGTAAACCCAAATCAAAAATGATATTCGATGAAGCAAAGAAAGAGAAGAGGTTAAGAAGATTACTTTCACTAATGTAAAGATGCGAAAGAAAGACAAGTTCTTCTACCAAAATGACACAATATTTTGTGAATATTTAGAAGAAAGAAACAACAAGTGTGCTCCCTATATGAAAACAAGCAAGAAAGAAAGAAACCTGAGAAGGGTCCCACCGGGCGTGCCAAAATGTTTCACACAGAATTTTGTTCCAGAATAGATTTATTTCTATCTTTTCATTATCTTGAGAAACAGATAAGGGTTAGGGCTAAGAGGAATATATGTAGAGTGTTGGGAAGGTGTGCGCATACCATAGAGATATCAGATCGATTGTGAAGATATCCTTTTTGTCTGGGAAGGACTACTAGTTTCTGATGCAGATGCAGGTCCAAGGAATGCAGTGGTGAAGGAAAGGCTCAGTTGGGATGATCTGACAATCGGAAGTGAGCTGATGAAGCTATCCTCTGACTTTTCCAATATTTGGATGAGTGTGACAGGGATCTAGTTGCTCTGTTATAGTCTTGGACTCAATACTCCTCTCTGCAAAATGAATTTTGATGCTTCAAATTAATTCCAATCCCTTTGTTTTGGTTGGGGGAGGTCATTTATAGGGAACCGATGGTGGTTACCTAACCAACGTCAGTTGCATAGGTACCGATGTTGGTTAGGTTAAAGTTGGCTATTTTTAGTAAAATAGCCAACTTTCCCTCCTTTTCTCCCAAGGGGTAAGTTGTGGGCTTGTTCAAGTCATTATTAGGTTCATTTTGGTGTGGGTGAGGGGTGATGAGTCATGGGTGTGGGTCTGGACCAAGTTATAGGTATTAATTAGGTTAGTTTTAGGGTTAGGGCTAAGTCATGGTGAGGTGAGGTGGTAGGGTTGGAGATGTGGATTTATTAATTATAAGGTTATCAATAAATAGTTTTGTAAGGTTTAGGTGGTGAGGTAGGGTTAGGTTGCGAGATGAGATACGGGGCACAGGGTGTCGTAAGACCCAAATTTGGTGTCTACATCAACATATAATTATTAAATCCAAATCACAACAATATAAAAAATTTAACATTTATTATTTAAATTCAATTGCAACTATATCATCATCCAATAGATCTCTATACTATAGCTATTCATAATAATAATAATGTCTTAATAATCATCAAGTATAATAACTGAATCCAAGTCAATATTAATCCATAGTCTAACATCTAACCATCATATTAAGAAAAACATAATGATGTCCATAATAATCCCTAATACATCATACTACATCAAAACATAATAATATCAAAAATATGACCATATAGTGTCAGGATCAATATCTGAATAGTGTCCAAGGAAAGTGGGCACTACATGCCCCTCTCCTTAGACTTGACTTCCTCCTAGAAGTCACTGGAAAAAATGTGGAAACTACACTCGTAAAGCAGTAGCATCCTCCCAAATGGCTGCAGTCTCATCATATCTATCCCACTACGCACTAAACCTGATCAACCTCTCTTCCTGAAAGGCCCAGGGTCATGTGATCTAGGATGTGAATGGGCTCCACCATCACCTGCCACTTATCCTGCACCTACAATGATGTCTAATCTAGTACACATGAGAAGGATCTATGCAATATATCTCCTAAGAAGAGAAACATGAAAAACAATCATGTACGTGAGATAAGATGGGTGGCAATGGTAGATGGTAGGCTAAAGGGCTGATACGCTCCAAGATCTCAAAAGGACCAATGAATCTAGGGAGATAACTTAGAACCTTTTTCCATAACAGATAGGGCTCTTGACGTGGCCTGACATGAAGGAACACCTTCATGCCCACATTGAAGTTACTACTTGGTCAATCCTATGTTCATCTAGCATACTTCTTCTGTCTTGTCTTATGCCTCTTGTAATCTCTACCTGATCAAAATCACCTACTGCTCCATGTCCTATAGAAGAGCTAGTCTAAGAGATACTCTGTCCTTTAACCTGTCCTAGCTAAGAGGTGTCTTGCACTCTCTACCATACAAAGCCTAAAAATGAGCCATGCCTATAGAAACTCTGAAAACTATTATTGTAGGAAAACTCCACAAGAGTACATGTACTCCTTCCATTCTAGACCTATTGATCCATCACATACATCATGAGAATGTACTCTAAAATCTTATTCACCCTCTCAGTCTGTCCATCAGTCTCAAGGTGATATACTATGTGCTGAAGTTGATCTCTCGTCCTCAAGGACATATTACATGGTAGTCCAGAAGTGGGAAGTGTACAAAGGATCATGGTCACAAATGATCTTCTCGTGGGATCCGTGTTGTAACCTGAAAATATCATCCAAATATACATCATGCCACTTCTCTAGATTGTGTAAGTGGTCTTCACTAGAGAAAATTTATCAACTTTTGTCAATTTTTCAACCATAACCATAATGGTGTCGTGGTGATATCTTGAACATTGGTATCCCAACAATGAAATCCATAGAAATGGTGTGTCCCAATTCCGTTCTAGTATAGCATGAGGATAGAGATTAGGTCTTCTGGATGTTGATGCTTGATCCTTAAATCTCTAGCACTCTAAAACACCATGACACAAACTAAGCCACATCCTCTATGAAGTCCTCTCGAATGATACAACTATCAAAATGTGGCACACATCTTCTTCACCCCAGGATGGGCTGAGTAGGGTGCATGATGTGCCCCTACCAAGATGTCTTGCCTCAAGCCTCTGCATCTCTAGAGAACATATATCTGGCCTCTGTGCCTGGAGAAGACCATCTTTATCTATAGAGAGAAACCATCAAAATTCCCCTCGAGGGGTCTCTATGACTCGATCTCTGCTATGAACTACAATGTAGAAGCTGATCAAGAGAAAGCTGACTGAATAATCCTTCTCTGCAAAAATCTATGCTCATTGAATGTGGCCATAGCTCACATGTCTCTATCTGCTAAGAGAATCTACTATACCACATTCTCTTTCCCCATCACATGCTCGATCTCCATATCATACTCACAAAGCAACTCCATCCAACGCCGCCAATGAGCATTGAGATTAGGTTGTGTGAAGAGGTGGGGAAGACTCAAGTGATCTTGTCCTGAGTGTGAATCTCCTGACCAAGAAGAAAATGCCTCCATCTGAACCAAAGCATGCACAACTTCTGCAAGCTCAAGATCATGGGTTGGATAATTAATCTCATGATCTTTGAGTTTATGTAAGACTCAAAAGCCACTACTCTTACCCTCCTGCATTAAGGACACCTCCAATAGGCCTACCAACAAAGCATCCGTGTAAACACAAATAACTCACCCTGTGGGATCCAACACTAAAAGAATAGGCATGCTATAGTGAGGCACTCCTTTACTGGTCCTGAAGGCCTACTCACATCTTTCTGACCAAACAAACTTCTTCCCTTTCCTCTGAAGGGAAGTGATAGGGTGCACAATCCGAGAGAAGGCCTTGAACAAATATCCTATAGTAACCTACTAATACCAATGAAGCTGCACACCTCGGTCACTAGTGGTGGGTGCTAGCCAATCCAGAATGGCTCTAATCTTGGAAGGATCGAGTGTGATACCTTCCCTCATAAATGATATGTCTAAAGTACTGTACACATGTGTCTGAAAGAATGCACACTTCTCCAAGTTCCCATAAATCTTGCTACTCTCGAAGACACTAAAGAACCTGGCAAAGGTGCCCCTTGTGCTCCTCACGTGTAGGTGAGTAAATCAAAATGTCATCAAGAAAGATGAGCACGAAGAGATCTATAAAGGTCGTGAATACCCCATTCATCAAACTCATGAATACTGTGGGGGAATTCATCAAACCAAAGGGCACCACTGTGAACTCATAGTTCCCATACCTCGTACAAAAAATTCTTATGAATGTCTACCTCTGTAATCCTCAACTGATGGTACTCTAAGTTGAGATCAATCTTAGAGAACACCATGGCTCCCTTCATTTGATCAAACAAGTCATCAATGCGAGCCAAGGGATAACGATTCTTGATCATTACCTTATTCAACTGGCGGTAGTCAATACACAACCATAATGATCCATCCTTCTTCTTTACAAAAATGACTAGTGCACCCCAAGGGGATACACTAGGATGGATAAGGCCTTTCTCCAGAAGGCCCTCTAGCTGTAACTTGAGCTCACAGAGCTCTGGGCTGGTCATCCGATAAGGAGCTCATGAGATAGGCTCTGCTCCTAGAACCAGATAAATATGGAAATCAATCTCACGTGGGGGTGGCATCCCTATTAGCTCCCATGGGAAAACATCTGCATACTCTCTCAAAATGGGATGGTCATCTAGCGATGGCCCACTAGACCCATCCTCTATCCAATCACTGACTATGATTACATACATCTGACAACCCCATCGCACACACCACTTGAGCTACATAGAGGAGATAATGTGAATAGAAACAAGTCTCCTGACCCTAGAAATCACCGAATCAACTCCAAGATCATCTGCACAAGATATACTCTTATGATAGCAATCCATCTTGGCCCTGTGTGCAGACAGCCAATCCATGCCTAAAATGAATCCATACGAGCCCAAAGGAAGTATGCAGAGATCTGAAGTGGTGGTGAAAGTTTCCAAGTTAACAACACACTCCTTTACTAAGGATTCTAAAGAAACCTTGGATCCTGAAGCCGTCTTGACATCCCAACTATGAACCTGTCTAACAACCACCAGCCTGCATCGCTCTACTACGGATGGTGCAATAAATGAATCAGACTTGGCTGCTACAAATGATGAAGTGTTACTGAAAAGAGGGTAATGGGATCAACTCCATATGTCCCCAATGATGAGTAGTTATGAAGGTTCCATGATTTCTTATAGGAGTAAGAATAATGTTAGTGGTTATTACTCCTTTATAATGTAATACATTATTTATTCGATTGAATTTGAATCATTAATAAACAATAAGATTGGGAATTTAGGTCTAAAGATTGATCTATCTTGTATTTGAAATAGATAGGAAGAAATGAGTATTCTTGGAATTACATTTAACCTATCATGATACTATGGGATATGACTCTAGATACTCTCCACTAAATGATGAAGTTATGGGAACTGGAGAAATCTATCATGTTTAATTTATTAAGATACCACGTTCCATTTTAGGAATCTTCACAGGTCAACTCACTACTGCCATTATGTGGTCGTATCCATTTAATGACATTGGTTATTTGAATACTGCCACATAGGAGCTTTATTGAGTTTGCTTTTCAAGATCATAAAATGTGGTTTGGTATTGCTTAAGTACAAGCTTGTTAAAGTTACAAGGGTAGATGAAACCCCATGGGTTGGTATCTCGATGCCATAATATGATGGCTAGGGGAAGGGAAGCAGCCTAGTAATGATGTGAATCATTACAAAGACATTTTATTTTCCATAGGCATCATGTAACACCCTTGACAGTTGTTGTTTCTCTCCTTTGCATTCAAGTGTTGACATGTGATTTTCCCTTATAGGGATATGTTATTTTGATTATTGGAAATCATGCTTGATATGGATAATTCTTTTCTGCTCTTAACATCCTTTGATTGAATTGGAATGGCTTCCCTGAATCCATTTTTCACTCTTGGTAGGTGATTTTCAATATGTTTTAAGAGTTGTAAACTTATCTACTTATCTGACTCATCCTTGGATCAATTTCATTAATCCAAGCAACATTTTAAATCTTCTCTATTGAATGAACGGTAAAATTGACATTCCATGAGTCAAGATACACATTGGACTCTTTGATTTCTATGTGAATGTACTTCCATTAAGTTCATTGTTTTGCTTGGGTCTTTAGAGATCGACCATGTCAATTCATTACTGACGTAATTGGGATTTCAGCCTATTCACGGCATAAGGGAGATCCAGGATCCTATATAGGACTAACCTACGAGATGCTAAGCTAGGTATATATATATATTTTTCTACCTAATCTATGTCAATTGATAGAATTCTGACTCTAACTAAGCTCGGTGTTAATGGAATTGGAAATGTTACTAGGTATTAAATCAACCTAGATCCTAATACTACAAGGTATTATTGTAACCTAACCTAGTGTTTTAAACTATGACACTTTGGATCATTTATCTATGAGGGTTTATCTAAACCTAATTGCTAAGGCCTATGGTGGGGGTTAGTTGTTAGTGTTATATCCTAAGGTATAAATTTTAATTCTACCTAAGATATAACCTAAGCAATCTAATCTATCCTAAACTAATGGATATGAATGGGGACTAAAGTAGTTACATGCACTTGGGTGATGGTTCCTAAGGCAATCATGTTATTGATAAGGTTGGTAAATGCATACGGACTGCTAGTTTCAGTAGGGGCTAGATGACTTGGTGGAAGCTTAGGTGGCAGTATCACTAAAATGGAAATACATGTTAATCTAGACTTGGCCTTTGCCAGACTTGGCAGGTGGTGGAAAAGAAGATTAGGTGGGAGATTTGGAGTTAATGAAATTAATTGCTTTTGGTTTACGAGCCCAAACTACCTTGGTAGTCATGCCAATAGATTTTTCTTGGGTTTTTTAATTTTACATGTTCTCCGATTTTCATTTTGCATGTGCTCTGGTTTTTTGAACCAGCAAGTTGAACTACACTTCATGGCTATTTTTGAGGTTTTGAATCTATTTTTTTTTCGTGGAATTTATAAGAGGAATTTTGGAAAATGTATCTAGTTGTTTGATCTTTCGTGGAAAAGAGGAGAAGTAAGCTCGGCTCAAGCTCTTCTTCGATTTGACAGAGACAGTATCAGGCATGATAGGCTCTAACTGTTAAAATTTCTTTCTTTCCTCTAAGTGTTTTCATTAAAGAAACTCTGCTCTGTTGCGTTTTGTGTATTGCATGCTTTATCTGGTTAATTGGTTGATGGGTTTAGTAAATATTGCATTCTGGGTTTCGAATTCATGGTATATGTGATTCTTTTGGAAACTTATGTTGTATTGTTTTGCAAAAAATAACTAATCATGCGAGAACAAAGTTGGTAACTCTGTTTAACTTTTCGGTTGTTGGAAATTGTTTGTTTGGTTCCGACTACTTTTGTTGCCAATAGATTACTAGATGAGTTTTTAAGGAACTCTGAGTTCTGCCTGTGTCTGTTGGGATTAGTGTTTGGGAACTCAAAGTGATTTGTGATCCTGAGCTGGTAAAAAACTCCAGTTCTTATGAAAACTTGTATATAAGTTTGAGCTTTCTATTGGAAACTTGTTTATTTGGAGAGAATTGTTTCTAGAGATTCACGATTCTATGGTGCTTGCATTTTATTTCATAGATAGATGGGACTATGGATAAAACCGTATATGGCTTAGTTTTTATATTTCATCTTGTGAAAACTTTGACTGTTGATAAAACCCGCAACTAACTTGGAACTTGTGTTTAATTATCTTTGATAAATTGGACTATTGATTGAAGTCCGCATATGGCACGGTGTTTGTGATTTATTGTTCTTATGACCATATAAACTGTTAATGAAAGTTCATTATCAACACGGCTTTCATGTTTTGTTTTTTTTTTGGTCTGAGCTCTGTTAAGGTTCTTACATTTCATTGAGTTGGGAAATAGGGTTTGATAAGATGTTAACAAAAAATGAAAGCTCTATTCTTATTTTAAAATGTTTATAAGTAATTACATTATTTTCGGCATAGCATTATAATGCTGGTGTATATAAGAACTAATGTGATATTTTGTGATGTAAAGCTATACAATAAAATTATTACTTATTGTGGAAATGGTAACCTGAACGAGAAGTCGGTTATGTTCTGGTATTCATTTGTAGTTTTTCTTATTTTAAAAAGGTAAACTAAAAAGGGAACATGTTGTTGCGAAAACTTGTTTATATTCTCTTGAATGATCCTGAACCTTGAAGGACCTTATGTTTTCTTATGTTCGGAATTATATATTGAGTCTTTAACTGATTGTATTTCAAACATATTCATTTGGGTCTTGACATTGAAATTGGAAACATGGTTTAGAGGGTTGTTGGGTAAACTCTTCATGATCTTGACTGAAATTATCTTGTTGGTTTATCGTTCTTATTGGAATCCCAATCTTTTACCTCTTATAGTAATATGTTGAAATATAGGACTATAATCTTGGGAAGAATTTGAGTGCTAGTACCCACTCTGATTTCACACCTCTTGTTGGGTCCAATAAATGAATGTTAAGTCTTGAAAGATAAATTATGATTCAAAATTGATTGCGGGCTATGTTTGAACTTCACTATTTTATTATCCGAGTTTAAAAAGGGAAAATTAAGGGTAAGGATTGATGGAACTTCATTGTTTGATTGTAAAGAGTTCTAAGAAAGAAAAACTATAGTATGTTTTCTTATTACCTTGAGGTTTTCCTTGTTTTCTCCTTTGGGAACCCTTGCACGAACTTAGACTGTATGTATAAGAGAAGGTAAAACTGTTAATTAAGTTGAAATAAATGATTATAGATTGGAATCATATTCTATTAGGACTCCTTTCCTAATGTAGTTGGGTTAATTTCATTGGTTTAGAACCTTCTGTTAATTATTCTTATTGGAAAAAGAGAATCAGTACTTAATTAGTCTTCTTATACTTTTCATTTGACTGAAATGAAGTAGAAAGATATTGATGATTGGTTGGTACAAAGGAAATGTAAACTTGTTGTTTGACTGTTAATCCATCATTCCTTCTTGAATTTCTTTTATGTGAATCTATTCTGGTGAATACCGTAAAATGTTGAATATTAAAGTAGATGTCCTTTAAAGGAAATAGTTTAAGTCATGATATGTACCTGTTTCTGCTTTACGGATGTTATGTACTTTGGCATAATGGAAATGGTTTCTCTTCTTCTTTACTTGGAAAAAATGGATGAAACATCCTAGAGAGAGAATATTCTATAAACACTTCATGTATCTTATAGTAAAGATAAGTGTTGTATTATATTTTGGTAGGATTGTAAACAATAAGATGTTATGATTTTTTTTTTGGTAAATATAATTGATAGGATCAATTATACTTTAATTCATAAGACATATATTATAGATTATATTATGTTCTTGTTTTTATGAATCTTATTTCATTAATGGTGTCTCTTTATTGTTATTACTTATGCTTAGAGTATGAAATACTAATTGTTCATTAAAGCAAGGTTATTTTTATTGGAACAATTAGTGGAATGCACTTTGTTTTAAGGCTTAGTGCTTATCATGTTCATTTCATTGAACTAACCCGTGCTAGAAATTTTTGTAGATGGAATTCATAACTGATAAAAGAAGGTAAAAACTTATATGATGCATTGGCTGATCTAATTTTGATTCTTGTGAAGAATTCTAATTCACTCTTAAGTTGTATTAAAAAAGGAACAGTTATAATCTTTTGAATGAAGGTTGTTGTCATGCAACATGCCTAAAATGCATAAGTTTGTAAATGTATAAGTTTTGAAAATGAATTTAAGGATGAGAATTTACTTGCATGGGTTGTGTAAATTATCTTGTACCTTTGTAAAAGAAATGGAATCCTATCCTATTGATATTCTTCTTGTTATTTATATGTTTAAATGAGTATTCTTAGACAAGTAGGAAAAAGGGAATTAGAGTAATTTCCCTAAATGTGATGCAACTAAATAAGCTGCAGAATTTCAATGTTCTTATCTAAACAATTCATATTATTAAGGTAACGTGTAATGAAGTTACAATGAAAACTATGGAATTTTTAAAGGACATAAAGGGTGTGATTAAACCCTAGAACTTAACCATGAAGAGAAATACTCTTCCTCTCTCATGAAAAAGTAAACAAAAAGGAAGATATGATTGTAATCATTAGACTTCATTTAATAAAGTCTATTAAGTTACAACCTAGGTGGTTGTTACACTTCCTTGAATGGTTAATTCACATCAAATGGAACTTATGAGGTTGTTGTCATTTCTGCTGGGTAGATGCTTGTTAAGTCAAAATTAACAAACATCAAAAGCAATCTTAAGTTAAGGAAGTTCTTCTTGGATTAATGGAACCTTTTTTGGAAAAGAACTTAGGGAGAGTTGGATTAGGGTTTGTGCAGGGTTGTTGAAATATGCTTTTATGTATCCAAATTAATTAAACATTAATAATATCCTAGGGGTATGTACATCTCAACGAGGCTATTTTGTAGGATGCAAGAACATGCCAACTACAGGGTTGTACCTTTGAGAAGAATGGGATAATCTCGAGGATACAGTGTTGTAGTTGACATGTGGAAACACCCTTCTACATTGATCATCTAGATCTACACCCTTATGGACTTGAACTTAGTTTTTCTCTAGGACTGGGTAGTAGCATAGTTACGATATGAAGTGACCCTCTAGGACTCAGGGTACCTTAGCACATGGAGTTGACCTAGGTTGACCCAGTATGCCAATATATCCTAAGTCTTTGTGAGCCCCTTCCTATCATAGCCTACATTGTTAACCAGAAATAGGGTTAAACCTTGGGACAGAGGACTGATGAAAGTTCATAAAGGACATTCTAGATAACAATAGAGTGGGGGTGAAGGACGTATTCCAGATTGACAAGTATGTCATCAAGGAATAAGTAATACAAACAGTATGTTGGAAATCTTTGGCCAAAGTATCGCAAGTTGTTGATTGCATTGTCCTATGTCCCATAGTCTAAGGATCATGATTCAAATGAATATTGGTAACAGCTATTCAGTTAGGTTCCTTAGAGAGATCACTTAATACCCAAAACAGGGTAAGAGAACCAAGTATACGTAGTATATAGAAAAGTACTCAATATGTAGTGTTAAACATGAATAGATTGGTAATTCACCGAGTCATGAAATGAATAGATCGATAGCTTACTAAGTCATCTCAACTGCATATGGTTATCTGTTATAAGAATGGTTGTTATGGAATGTGTGTTCTAAATTACGTATTTACTATAGAGAACATTACTAAAAAAAAAATCCCTTATTTCTAAAGTCTTAAAATGGGAATGTTACATCTTGGTATTAGAGATGAAGGTTGCAGATCTTGGAGCTATTATGTCCACAATATGATAAAAACTTGAATTTTCTTGTAATATAAAATGGTTACGATAAGAGCAAACGTTGCAAAAAATGCTCCACCTGATGAAAGAGAAACAACAACCCAAAAACTTGATGAGATCCTTGCTGCCCTATTAGACACAAGAGATTGTTTGGCTGTAATCGAGCAACAAGTGATGGGTAATGATGAGGAAGAAGAAGCTAGTAATAAAAATCAGCCACATCCTAAGGAAAAGCCCAATATGGGTGTTGATAATAACAATACTAATGTACCTATCCAGCAAGAAAACAAAAAGGCTAGGTTGGTAGCTGAACTCAGCAATGATATAAAAAGGATAAGTCCACCTAAGTTTGATGGCACCACATTAGGTGATGGAGCTGAGAATTGGCTCAACGAAATGGAGAAGTACATTGTAATAAGGAACTTCTCTGAAGAAACCAAGGCTACTTGGGGAGCATATCGGATTTCCCATGAAGTATCTTCATGGTGGGATAGCCGTAAGGCTGAGCTAAACATTGATGAAACTAACATCACTGGGATCAATTTAAAAGTTATTTTAGGCAACGATGGCTGCCACGACTTTATTATGATCATAAAATGACTGAATTTTAGAACTTAGCTCAAGGGAAGTTAACTGTAACTGAGTATTGGGAATGGTTTACAAAACTACTCAAGTATGTACCTCAATATCAAACTGATGAGAAGTTCAGTATATGAAAATTCATCATGGGATTGAATCCCATTATTGGGGGAGAGGTTGATGTTCACAGCCCAATCACTATGAAAGGGGTTGTTGAAAAATCCATAAGGCAAGAACATAAATTAAAGGCTATTTTTGCTCACAAGGAGGAAGTACGGAAGAAAGTTCCAAATTATTCTTGAGCTTCTCTTGCACCTAAGAAAGGACCATGGAAAAATTTTGGTAATAAAATTAAGTTTTCAGCTGATAATAATAAGAAAACAACAATGAGTAAGTCTGCTAAAAATACACGAAATAACTTTACCTAGAGTAATAAAAATGGATGGAAGTCCTATGGAGTTCAAAATGATAACTTTAAGGCTGGAATTAATTCTGAGCCAAAAAAGGGACCGATAGGAGGCTGTTATAACTATGGAAAAGATTATTACGTGAATCAGTGTCCTTTGAAGAAGGATGACCATAATCACTAGCACAAGATACATGCTACAGTAGCTGATAAGCAAGCTGAAAAGCAAGTTACCCCTAAAGAAGTTCCTGGTAAGTTATTTAGCATACATGTAACTATTCTTTTTGATACTGGAGCTACTGAATGTTTTATTTCTAATAAAATTGCTTCAAAACTTAAAAGAAAAGATGGAAAAATGGATAAATCATGGACTGTACATTATGGTAATAATTTTGTTCATACAATTAATATGTGTCTTTTCAGGGCAGTCCTTGACTTACCTAGATTTTCCATAGAAGTTGATCTCTATGTAGCACCTTTGGGATCTTATGATATAGTCATACGTGTAAATTTGTTAATAGAGCATAAATAAAAGGTAGACTATTTTGAAAAAAATATTAGTTATTTAGATGATCTGAAGAAAATAGCAGATATTCAGGGTGTAAAATAAGAAATTTCTGTTAGGAAATTATCAGTTATGCAACTTAAAAAGGCCAAAAATAAGGGTTGTACCTTATATGCTGTAAAAATTTCAGAATCTATGAAAGAAAACAATGATTCTATGAAACGTTACCATTGTTACAGAACTACAGTGATGTGTTTCTGGAAGAATTACCAAGGTTACCACCCAAAAGGGAGTTTGACTTCATGATTGAAATCAAACCAGGTACTAAACCTATTTCTAAAGAACCTTATCGAATGACTACCACAGAGTTAGTAGAGCTTCAGGCTTAGTTGCAAGAACTTTTTTCTAAGGGTTTGATTAGACCAAGTGTTTCACCTTGGGGAGCACCAATGATCTTTGTGAAAAAGAAAGATGGAACACTCAGATTGTGCATTGATTACAGGATGTTAA
Source organism: Taxus chinensis (assembly GCA_019776745.2). Classification (NCBI taxonomy): domain Eukaryota; kingdom Viridiplantae; phylum Streptophyta; class Pinopsida; order Cupressales; family Taxaceae; genus Taxus; species Taxus chinensis. The sequence continues at coordinate 95,924,669 of CM034148.1, read as the reverse complement.
ACAAAGTAACAATCAAGAATAGATACCCACTTCCTAGAATTGATGATCTATTTGATCAGATGCATGGAGCATCGATATATTCTGAGATAGCTATTCGATCTAGCTATCATCAATTAAGAATTAAGGATGAGGACATTCATAAAACGGATTTCAGAACAAGGTATGGACATTATGAATTTAACGGTTTTACCCTTTGGATTAATGAATGCACCTGCATCTTTTATGAACTTAATGAATAATATATTTCAAGAATACTTGGACAAGTTTGTACTTGTATTCTTGGACAACATTCTCATATATTCTAAAATTATTGAGGAGCATCATGAACACTTGAAAATAGTTTTGGAAATTCTGAGAAAGATACGATTGTATGGTAAGTTGTCTAAATGTTCTTTCTATGACACCAAAGTTCACTATTTGGGTCAAGTTATAAGTAAATATGGGGTTGTTGTAGATCCTTCTAAAATTGTAGCTATAACCGATTGGCCTACACCAAAGAATGTACATGAAGTTAGAAGCTTCATGGTCCTTGCAGGTTATTATAGAAAATTTGTTAAGGATTTTTCAAGGTGGTTGCACCAATAACTTCATTGTAGAAAAAAGATAAGAAATTTTTTTGGAATGATAAATGTGAATCTTCTTTTAAAAATTTAAAAACTTTGTTGACTTCAGCACCTATTTTAGATGTACCTGATCCTAATGAAGACTTTACGGTTGTAATAGATGCATCCGGGGAAGGTCTTGGAGGTATTTTATTACAAAATGATCATGTCATAGCTTATGAAAGTAGAAAACTTAAGTTATATGAGTTGAATTATGCTCCACATGATTTAGAGCTTGATGTAATAGTACATGCACTTTACGTTTGGAGGCATTATCTGCTTTGTAAACCATTTGAGTTAAAAACTGATCATCTTGGGCTGAAGTACATTTTCACTCAGCCAAATCTGAATGCAAGAAAATGAAGGTGGTTAGATTTTTTGTCTCAATATGATTTTCACATAAGTTACATTAAAGGAAAAGAGAATAGAGTGGCTGATGCTCTAAGTTGTAGGAAGCACATTTATGCTCTTATAACACTAAGAACTTAGTTTCAGGATGAAGTAAAAAGTGTTATGGAATCTGACTCTTACTTTCAGTAGGTAAAAATAGTGCTTGCTGCAAATCCGAAGGATGAAAGGTATAAAGGTTTTCACTTTGATAATGAATGAATCTTATGATATGAAAACAGAGTATACATACCTTTTCCTAATGATTTGAGAAAGAAATTGTTAGCAAAGTTTCACAATTCACCTTTTTCTAGACACCCTGGCATTACAAAAATGCTTGCTGATATAAAACAACAATATTTCTAGAAGGGAATGAAAAAGGATGTTATTGATTTTGTGACTCATTGTCTTGAATGTCAATATGTAAAAGTGGAGCATATGCACCCAGCTGGTTTATTGTATCCTCATAGCATACCGCAATACAAATGGTAGGTAATAAGCATGGATTTTATACAAGGATTACCTATGTCAAGAAATAAACATGATGTTATTTTGGTAGTAGTTGACAAACTAACGAAAGTAGCTCATTTTATTGCTAGAAATCTAAAGGATGATTCTCTTGTTTTGGCTAAAATATTTGTAGACAAAATTTTTAGATTACATGGAGTACCTAAATTAATCATATCTAATAGAGACCCTAGAATGACATCAAGGTTTTGACAAACACTTAATGTAGCTCTCGGAACTAAACTGAATTTCAGTTCTGCGTATCATCTAGAAACGGATGGACAGACTGAAAGAGTAAATCAGGTTTAGAAGATATGTTACAGATGTATTGTATGAATCAGAAATATAAGTGGGAGGAGTACCTTCCATTAGTTGAATTTACATACAAGAATACATATCATGCGTCTTTTAATATGGCACCTTTCGAGGCACTTTACGGAAGGAAATGCAGAACCCCTATTATTTGGGATAGCATTGAGGATAGAGAGGTAATTGGACCTGAAATCCTTATAGAAAAGGAACAACAAGTTAAAATGATTTTTGAATGCTTTAAAGAAACAACAGATATGAAAAAGATTTATGCTGACTTAAAGCGGGTTGACAGAAAATTTGAACTTGGAGAGAAGTTTTTTCTTCAGATTAAACTAAAAAAGAGTTCCATAACTTTTGGAAAGGCTGCCAAGTTATCACCTCATTATGTGGGACCTTTTTAAATAGTTGAAGTAATCAACCCTGTAGCTTATCGTTTAGCACTACCACCTATTTTGTCACAAATGCATGATGTTTTCCATATTTCTTTTCTTAAGAAATACATTTCAGATTTATCACATGTGTTAAATTGAAATTCCTTGTAGGTCCAAGGCCTAGGAATAATCGTGGTTAAACCCATTTGAGTGCTAGAAACTTGTCAGTTGCATTTAAGAAATAGAGAAATAAGTCAATGTAAGGTCTAGTGGGACCAGTTTAACAAGAAGAGTGCAACTTGGGAAAATCTAGAGGATATGAAAACTTCTTTTCCATATCTATTTGAATAGAATTGAATATGTTGATTGATAAAAAATATTATGATTTTATCTTTTATGACATTAAGTAAGCTAGTTTTGGGAAAATATTTACTTGAATTGAATAAAAAGTTATTTAATGTTGATTTCTGGAACTATAAGGTTTTGAAATATTTGACTTAGGATAAGAGAGGTGAATTAATTGACTATTGTTGATGTAAATTGTTAAAAGAGATAATCATCAAGAAAATGATTCTTTTTAGGAGGGAAACATGTAACACCCTTGATAGTTGTTATTTTCCTCCTTTGCATTCACGTGTTGACATGTGATTTTCTCTTATAGGGATATGTTCTTCTGATTACTAGAAATCATGCTTGATATGGATAAGTATTTTCTGCTCTTAAAATCCTTTGACTGAATTGGAACAGCTTCCCTGAATCCATTTTTCACTTCTGGTAGGTGATTTGCAATCTGGTTTAAGAGTTGTAAACTTATCTATTTATCTGACTCATCCTTAGATCAATTTCAGTGATCCAAGGAATGTTTTAAATTTTCTCTGTTGAATGAATGGTAAAATTGACATTCCATGATTCAAGATACAAATTGGATAGAACTTTTTAATTGCAAGTTCTTTGATTTCTATGTGAATGTACTTCCATTCAGTGCGTTTTTTTGCTTGGGTCTTTGGAGATCGACCATGGCAGGTCATTACTGATATAATTAGGATTTCAGCCTATTCATGACATAAGGGAGATCAAGGATCCTATATAGGACTAACCTACGGGATCCTAAGCTAGGTAAAAATATATGTATATTTCTACCTAAGCTATGTCACTTGATAGAATTCTGATTCTAACCTAAGCTCGGTGTTAATGGAATTGGAAAGGTTACTAGGTATTAAATTAACCTATATCTTAATACTACAAGGTATTATTGTAACCTAACCTAGTGTTGTAAACTATGGTACTTTCAATTATTTACCTATGACGGTTTATCTAAACCTAATTGCTAAGGCCTATGGTGGGGGTTAGTTTTTAGTTTTATATCCTAAGGTATAAATTTTAATTCTACCTGAGATCTAACCTAAGCAATCTAATCTATCCTAAACTAATGGATATGAATGGGGACTAAAGTAGTCGCATGCACTTCGGTGATGGTTCCTAAGGCATTTGTGTTATTCATAAGGTTGGTAAATGCATACGGACTACTAGTTTCATTAGGGGCTAGATGACTTGGTGGAAGCTTAGGTGGAAGTATCACTAAAATGGAAATACGAGTTAATCTATACATAGCAGGCGGTGGCAAGGAAGATTAGGAAGGATATTTGGAGTTAATGGAATTAAGTGCTTTTGGTTTATGAGCCCAAACCACCTTGGTAGGCATGATAGTGGATTTTTATTGGGTTGTTTCATTTTACACGTTCTCTAATTTTCATTCTGCATGCGCTCTGGTTTTTAAAACCAACAGGTTGAACTACACTTCATGGCTATTTTTGAGGTTTCGAATCTATTTTCATTTCATGGAATTTATAAGAGGCATTGTGGAAGAGGTATCTGGTTGTTTGATCTTTCGTGGAAAAGAGGAGAAGAAGTGAGCTCAGCTAGAGGTCTTCTTTGATTTGACAGAGACACTATCAGGAATGATAGGCTCTAACTGTTAAAATTTCTTGATTTCCTCTAAGTGTTTTCATTAAAGTAACTATGCTTTGTTGATTTTTGTGCATTACATGCTTTATATGGTTAATTGGTTGATGGGTTTAGTAAATCTTGCATTCTGGGTTTCGAATCCGTGTTATACGTGATTTTGTTGGAAACTTATGTTGTATTGTTTTGCACAAAAGAACTAAGCATGTGAGAACAAAGTTGGTAACTCTGTTTAACTTTTTGGTTGTTGGAAATTGTTTGTTTGGTTCTGACTACTTTTATTTCCAATAAATTACTAACTAAGTTTTTAAGTAACTCATAGTTCTACTCGTGTCTATTGGGATTAGTGTTTGGGAACTCGAAGTGATTTGTGATGTCGTGCTGGTAAAGAACTCCAATTCTTATGAAAACTTGTATGTAAGTTTGAGCTTTCTGTTGGAAACTTGTTTGTTAGGAGAGAACTGTTGCTAGAGATTCACGGTTCTATGGTGCTTGTGTTTTATTTAATAGATAAATGGGACTATGGATAAAATCGTATATGGCTTGGTTCTTATATTTCATCTTTTGAAAACTTTGACTGTTGATGAAACCCGCAACTAACTTGGAACCTATTTTTTAGTATCTTGGATAAATTGGATTGTTGATTGAAGTCCACATATGGTATGGTGCTTGTGATTTATTGTTCTTATGACCTTATAGACTGTTAATGAAGGTTCATTATGAACATGGCTTTCATGTTTTGTTGTTTGTTTGGTTTGAGCTCTGTTAAGGTTATTACATTTCGTTGAGTTGGGAACATGGTTTGATAAGATGTTAACTAAAAATGGAAGATCTATTCTTATTTTTAAATGTTTATAAGTAATTACAATATTTTCGGCATAGCATTATGATGTTGGTGTATATACGAACTCATGTGAGATTATGTGATTCAAAGCTGTACAGTGAAATTATTACTTATTGTGGAAATGGTAACTTGAATGAGAAGTCAATTCTATTCTGGTATTCTTTTGTAGTTTTTCTTGTTTTTAAAATGTAAACTAAAAATGGAACAAGTTGTTTCCCAAACTTGTTTATATTCTCTTGAATGATCCTTCCCTGCTTTTCTCCCGAGAGATCAGTTGCGAGCTCGGTCAAGTGACTAGAAGGTCGGTTTTGGGTGCGAGAAAGGGGTCATTAGTTATGGGTGTAGGTGTGGACCAAGTTATGGGTCTTAATTAGGTTAGTTTTAGGGTTAGGGCTAGGTCATGATGAAGTGGCAAAGTGAGGTGGTAGGTAGGGTGATGTGGATTTATCAATTAGAAGGCAATTAATAAATAATTGTGTAAGGTTTAGGTGATGAGGTTATATTGCGAGATGAGATACGGGTCACAAGGGGTCGTAAGACATGAATTTGGTGTCTACATTAGCCCCTTATTGTCGTGTAGCTTGTTTTGTAAAGCTGCGCAGACAATAATATGAAGTGGTTTCTCCTGTTAAGGATATAGGTAATCCCCCTCAAATGTATCATAGATTGAGTGAACGGGAAATCAGGGATAGGGTTGATAAAGGGTGAATGTTGTAGAGAGGATGGTAAGGTGGTGGGGTAGGTCCAAAGAAGCAGACGCATGTTGAAATGCAATAGTATGACTAGGGTACATGATTTGACGAGAAAACCAGAAATGTATAGGGAAAGGTCGATAGTTTATCCAAATAAGGGTGATATAATCCTGGTATCCAAGGCATAGGAAGTAGCTCCAGGGTATATAACAGGTAAGGTATAGGAATGTTTAGGCATGTTCGATAGTACCAAATGGTTGGTTTGGTTGAGATAAACGTCACGGTCTAGGTCTAGGCAAAGTTGGTCGACAGATCAAGTCAAGGACCCTAATCATGCTAAAACAGGAACAGGTGAGCTCGATTAAACAAAAGGTATATGATGGATGGATAAAATAAAATGTTGATTGTGGGTATGGTATTGAAGTGATACGGCCTTGGGTCGGGCCAAGTTGTTGGGTTGTGGCCTTGGGTCAGGCCATAAGGGTAGAGTGAGGCCTTGGGTCGGGCCAAATTGTTAGGGCGAGGCCTTAGGTGGGGCCGGATAGGTAGGTTGAGGCCTTGGGTCAGGCCAAATGGTTAGGGTGAGGCCTTGGGTCGGGCCAAATAGGTAGGTTGAGGCCTTGGGTCGGGCCAAATGGGTCGGGCCAGATAGGTAGGTTGAGGCCTTGGGTCAGGCCAAATGGGTAGGTTGAGGCCTTGGGCGGGCCAAATAGATAGGTTGAGGCCTTGGGTCGGGCCAAATGGGTAGGTTGAGGCCTTGGGTCGGGCCAAATGGGTAGGGTGAGGCCTTGGGTCGGGCCAAATGGGTAGGTTGAGGCCTTGGGTCGGGCCGAATAGGTAGGTTGAGGCCTTGGGTCGGGCCGAATGGGTAGGGCGAGGCCTTGGGTCGGGCCAAATGGGTAGGTTGAGGCCTTGGGTCGGGCCGAATGGGTAGGGTGAGGCCTTGGGTCGGGCCAAATAGGTAAACAAATGGTGTTCAGCAAAAGTGGATATAGGCGATATGTGGTTAAAAAGGGGCAAATGGTAAATAGGGGCAAAAAATATTGGGGGAAAGTTGGCATAAAAACCGATGTCGATTCTACATGACCGATATCGGTCAATGGACCGATACCGGTTCATTAGGGCAAAAATGAAACCGATATCGGTTATGGGTGAAAAACCTATAAAAAGAAAAATACGGCTTGTCATTGTCACTTTGTTATTTTGAAAACCAAATTGACTTGTCTGATGTGGAGAGTTGAGATTGGAGGTTTATTGAGTGAGGTGGAGCTATTTTGGTGGAGGAGTGAGTTGTTTGCGGGCCCGAGTGAGGAGGAGGCAGCAGTTGATTGGCCGGGGACCCAGCAGATCAGAATTGGAGCTATGGCACAGGCAGGAGGATCAGGAGGGGCTGGATTCCTCCATGCGAGAGGGCACATTCATATGTTACAGGAGAGATTGGTAGATCAGTGGGCGGTACCAATATCCGTGGTACCTTTGAGGACAGAGAGGCCTGGCGAGAGGGGTCGACGATCACGATCATCACCTAGTTCGGGATGAGGCGTGAGGGTCTAAATAAATGTTAGCAAGGTATAAGAATAAATAAGCGTACCGACCTGCGTGTCGATGATAGAGAAGATGTATTTGTTTAACATCTAAATAAAACGAGATATGTATGTTGATTTGAGTTATACTAATAAGAATGTTTGCGTTGTGATTTTTGGTGTTTTGAAAAAGGATAAAGAGGAATGTGATTAAATAGAAATACACAAAAATATTTATATTTACCACACATGATAAGTTCTGGTAGGGGATCGTCGAGCTAACCTTGGGAGACCCCATGTCTCCAAAGTGCTGCCTACATAGCCCATTTGCACAAAGCAAGGAGGGGCCTCAGACCGATGTAGTTCTCCCTTAGGACCAGGGAGAGGTGAATTTAGGAAATTTGGTTGTGGTTAGGCAATTCGTTGTTTGGTAAAAATTTGATGTTGGTAGGGTAATGTTGTTGGTGTTGGTAGGATAATGTTGTTGGTGTAGATATAGGTGAAGCAAAAGTTAGCATACCCAAGTAGTAGGGAAGCGTGTCCTGATTAAGATCAACACACAATCCTAGATGCGAGGCAAAGCGGAAAGAGTGCTCCGTAGGTGAAAAGAGCTAAACAAACCACACAACATAGAACGAGCTTGAAGCCCTAGGTACCGTGCATAGACGAGAAGTCAATAGAAGAAAAGAGTTGTATGATCACAATATATCAGGTGTACGTTACGTCCCTTGAGTTGAAACAAATGGTGAGGTGAGGTGGATGATATAGCTGAGGTACAAAGAACTTGTTACAAAGTGAGTGTTCTGATGAAAGAGAACCTACCCTAAATAGACAATTCCATGACCCAAAAATTTCTTTTGAATGAGGCTTTTATTTGACTGAATATAGACTGATCGATGCGGGAAGTCTACAAGGGATATTGATTGTACTATTCTTAAGGTCTTTACAAAGCTGATCAATACGAGAAGCTGCTGAGAAAAGGCTGACTGTGTATAGCTGTCCTTCGGGGGAGCAGTCTATTTATAGTAGCAGATATGATTTTAGTGCATATCTGTCCTTCGGGGGAGCAGTCTATTTATAGTAGCAGCAATAGTTTGGCATATAGCTGTCCTTCAAGGGAGCAGTCTATATTTAATTTAGATGACTAGATGTTCTTTTGGCGTGAAGCATCTAGTTTAGTAGGAAGTTTGACTCAACAAAATCCCATAAGAATACGGCTTATTTTAATACTTTGAAGTCATGGACTAGACTAAAAATGGGAAGGCATCATCAAGGGGAGGTGAGGAGTGATTTTGATTTTATTTTGAGATATAGAAAACAAAGTGTATGTAGCGGTAAATGATCTCAAGGGACAAGCAGTAGGTAGATAAGAAGTGATATAACACTAGATTCAACAGTAGAATGGTCGAAGATGCAAGGCATTAAGGGGTTCAGGCTCAGGTTTACCGTTCAGCGAAGCTAAACGATAAGTGCCTGATCCATAGGTGTGAGTGATTATATAAGGCCCAATCCAATTGGGAGCAAATTTTCCACGTTTTCTCTTTTCTAGTTTGGTGACATGTTGATTCTCTTTGAGGACAAGATCACCAACCTTAAAGGTACGCTCATGAAGTCGCTTATCATAAGCACGCTTGATGCGTTTTTGATAGATTTGGAGGTGATCAAGAGCTGTAAGATGACGTTCGTCAAGAAGCTCCAATTGGGCTAACCGTTCTTGGCGGAAATCATCGTTGGTGAGAATATCCTGAAGGGATATTCTGAGGGAGGGTATTTGTATTTCGAGAGGAAAGACGGCCTCGGTACCATATACCAAAGAAAAAGGTGTAGCGTTAGTAGAGGTACGAATGCTAGTACAATAAGCCCAAAGGGCAAAGGGAATGTGATCGTGCCAATTTCTTCCGGATTCATTGACAACTTTCATGAGGATTTTGGTTAGGGTTTTATTAGAAGATTCAGCCTGACCATTGGCCTGCGGATAGTAAGGCGATGAGAAACTAAGTTTGATACCAAAGTTGTCACAAAGGTCTTGTAACAACTTGTTTTTAAAAGATTTACCATTATCTGTTATTAGGCGATGAGGAATACCAAAACGACAGATAATGTGATGGTTAATGAATTCGACAATTTTTTCTTTTTTGATTGAAATGAGTGGAATGGCCTCCACCCATTTTGTGTAATATTCGGTTGCTGTGATTATCCAACGGTGACGTTGTGAAGAGGTCGGGTGAATCTCACCAATAAGGTCTAAACCCCATTATGAGAAAGGCCAAAGATCTCGTGCGACCTGGAGCGGATGGCTAGGAGTATGTTGAAGGTTGGCATGTTGTTGACACATAACACAACGTTTAACATATTCGTCACAGTCATTATTGAGAGTAGGCCAATAATAACCTAGGCGAAGGATTCGTTTAGCCACGGCAAGGCCACTAAAATGTCCACCACAAATCCCATCATGGATTTGTTGGATGGTATAGGTAACCTCCACGCCGGTTAGACAGCGAAGGAGGATGCCATCAAAGCCACGTTTATAGAGTCCCCCCATGACAACATAACGAGAAACGCTTTTAATAAAAGCACGTTTACGAGTACTAGTAAGGTCAGAAGGGAGAACAGAGGTTGTAAGGTAGTCATGGAATTGGTGATACCAAGTATCCGGTGAGTTAGCAGACACAGTATTTATCGTACAAACAACCGGGGCTGAATAGGATGGGGCAAAGAGTTTTTAGACCACGATGAATAATTCAGAGTCAGTTGATGAAGCTGGAATTTACGAGGCTAAGCAAGCCATAGTATCCGCAAATTTGTTAGTAGAGTGGGGAATGGTTTGGATAGAATAGTGAGTAAATAAGGCTAGAAGTGAATCCACGTAGTGTTTGTACTTCTGAAGTTCCTCATTTTTACATTGGTAGATGTCCATAACTTGATTGACTACCAATTAAGAGTCACCAAAGATATTGATAGATTTGATACCTAAGTGTATTGCAACTTGGAGACCCAGAACAAGGGCCTCGTATTCCGCTGTATTATTAGTGCAGGGGAAATCAAGCCGGAATGAAAGAGGCATAGGTTCAGCGTCAAGAGGGATGAGAACAACGCCGGCTCCTCCACCGCGTTGGCATTTAGATCCATCAAAGAAGAGGGTCATTTGATACGAATCTTCCCCGAGTGAAAGAGTGGCGATGAGTTCGTTGGGGAATGTAAAATTGGTAAATTGTTCCCCAGGTAAAGGGGCCTCTGCAAGTTGGTCTGCAAGAGTTTGTCCTTTGATTGACTTTTGTTGTATAAACTCAAGGTCGAGGTCGGCGAGGAGCATGAGCCATCGAGCGATGCGTTGGTTTACATGTGGTTTGGGGTACATATAATGAATGGGGTCCGTGTTGGTGATGACAAAAGTTTTGTGATTCAGGAGGTAATGTCAGAGTTTGGTAGCTACGAATGATAGGGCTAGGCACAATTTTTATACATGTGTATACCTAGTCTTGTAATCCACGAGCGTACGACTTATATAATAAACGGTATGTTCTCGACGTGCCGAGTCCCGATGTGCGAGCATAGCTCCTATAGCATGGTCAGTGGCGGAAAGATAAAGGTAGAAAGGGCAGTCGTCCTGGGGTGGGATAAGCACGGGTGGCTGCAAGAGATAAGTTTTGAGAGATTCGAAGGCTTGGTGACACTCCTCACTCCATTGAAAGGCAACGTCTTTTTTAAGAAGGTGATGAAAAGGGTGACATCGATCCGAGAGTTGGGAGATGAAACGTCGGATGGATTGAAGTTTACCCTGCAAACTATGCAATTGTTTGAGGTTTTTAGGTGGAGGCATTTCTAGGATAGCTTTTACTTTAGATGGATCGACCTCAATGCCACGCAAAGAGACGATAAAAACAAGAAGTTTCCCCGAAAGGACACCAAAGACACATTTCTTTGGTTGAAGACGAACAGAATATTGCAACAGGCGATCGAAAATAATGGTTAAAACATCGAGATGTTCACTGCGATGTTTAGACTTGCCAAGAAGATCATCGACGTAATCTTCAAGGATAGTGTGTATAATGTCATGAAAAATGTAGGTCATAGCCCGCTGATAGGTAGCACCAGCATTCTTAAGGCCAAACGGCATGACACGATAACAGAAGGTTCCCCAAGGAGTTATGAAAGCGGTCTTATGTTGATCGGCGGGTGCGACCAAAATTTGATTGTATCCTGAAAAGCCATCCATGAGAGAAAGCATTTCATGGCCCGCAGTGAGATCAACAAGTTGATCAATACTTGGGAGGGGAAAGTCATCCTTAGGGAAAGTGAGATTAAGATCCCAGAAATCCGTGCATATCCAAAGTCCCCCCGTCGCTTTAGTGACAGGTACGATGTTAGAAATCCATTGAGGATAGTCAATAGGTAAGATGAAGGAAACAGAAAGAAGTCGTTGAAGCTCCTCTTTGACCAAGAGGGCAATGCGTGGATGCATTTTTCTCAGTTTTTGTTTGACTGATTTGGAATCAGGATTTAGGGTGATGTTATGGACGGCAATGGTAGGATCAATTCCTGGCATGTCCGCGTAGGACCAAGCGAAAGGTCGGTTGCGGGTATGGAGGAAGGTAGTAAAGGCAGCTTGTTCTGATGTGTTAAGGGATTGTCCAATCTTCACAATGTGAGGATCTTCCTGCATGTGGATGTTGATTTCTATAGTAGATTCGTTCAGCATGGTTTGGGTTTCAGATGGTAAGGCTCGTTGAATATAAGAATCATCCGTGCCAAGGTAAGTGAGGATGGATTCGTCATCCTGACACTCAACAACATTAATCAAAGGTGAATCCTCTTCGATCATGTCTGGATACAGAAGGGGCAAAGAAGATGGGTCCTCATTATCGCGTTGATAAGTGAGAGGACCTATGAAGATGGCATTTATGAAAAAAAAAGTTAGGAGGGATAGATTCAGGGTCTATAGATTCTGTGGGTGATGATGGCAAAGTGGGTGATGATGGTTTGGTAGGGGTGACGTCGTCTTCTTCCAGAATACAGCTGACATGAGGTGTCTCCTGTGTAGGTGTTTCAGGAAAACCGAGACCACTGCGATCATTATGTTTGCGGGTAGTCACGGGAATGAGTGTATGTCGGCCTTGTTCGTAAAGACCAAAACCAAAGCCTTTCCAAGCACAGCGAGTCAAGAAGGTGAGGGCGAAACGACGATTTGTCAAGTATTGAAAATCGGATTGGAAGGGGACCGCACCAAGAGGAGGTTTAGGGGTAATGGAGGATGCGTCAACACCCCCATACGTTAGGTTAGTGCGGTAGTGAGGTGGTCCATAGGAGATTACTTCCCCCACACGATGGTCATAGTTAGGATGGGCATGTACCTGTCCGTACTCCTGTGGGGTATGGAAAGAACTAACGTTATATAGGCGATACTCCCCCAGCATAAGGCATTGAAAAACATTTACTAAGGGGTCGGAGGTTGGGATGTTAGCTGCGGGAAGGGAAGTGGTTTTTGCGACGGTGGTTTCATCAGTTGAAGGCGTAGGTGTGATTGAGGTACATGGTTGAGGCATAGTTGAAGAATATGGTTAGGTTGAATGAATGGGTGTCTTGATTGGTACCAGCACATCATTAGGGTGGTATAACATATTGCAGGTTTTAAAGGGAGGAGGATCATCTTTTACGGTGTAGGACTTCCCCTCCTACTCAAATTTTATGCATCTATGTAATGTTGAGGGAACGCATCCCATGGCCCGGATCCAAGGACGACCCAGCAATATATTATATTGGAACTCTCCCTCAAGGACATAGAAGAGTTCGGGTAAAGTACGTGGTCCTACACGAATGTTGAGGATCACGGTGCCTAAGGTAGAGGTAATAGCGTCATTGAATGACCGCAACATGATGGGGTTGGCACACATGTAGCTAGAAGGGATATTCATTTGTTGAAAAGCTTTTGAAGAGATGATGTTTAGGCTGGCGCCCCCGTCAATCATAACACGACGTACCCGGATATCCCGGACGTAAGCTGAGATGAAAAGGGCCGCGTCAGGATCTTCGATACCAAAATTCGATAATTTCATCTTCGGAGAAATTGACAGCAGCGGCTTGCTGTACAGAGCCCGAAGTGGTTGGGGCAGTGGGTTGTTTGGTGAGAGAAGCAATGTGATTGGGTGTTAGAATGGAGGCAACAGGCAGGGTTTCATTAGGTAAAACCTCTATCCCTTGAAGGATCTCAACGAGAGCTTGTCGATGAGATTCAGAAGTCTGAATGAGATCATACAGTGTCATTTTTACGGGTGATTGGTGAAGCTGTTTGATCATGGCTCGATGGGCAGCTCCATTAGAGATGGGGTAAGCGGGTCCACGAATAACTACTTTAGGTGGTTGTGCAATCGGGATGTTTGACGGAGAAAGAGATGCTGCAGGTGTGTTTTCTTTTGCTTTCCCATTGTTTTTCTACCCTCGAGTAGCGACATTAATCATATTAATCTCGTAGACCTGAAATGAGGAAGATGGTTGGGATAAATCATGGTTTTCAAGAGGTGGGGTTGTAATAATGATAGATCTTGGTGAGGCGGGGACAGATGGTAGAGGAGAGGGAATTGAAGCTAAAGGTCTCTCCCTTCGTAAGTTTTCTTTCTTAACCTTTCTATCTGGGAGAGGTGACTGACGAAGGATGGTTTTTAAAGCTTTGCATCCCTCCACATCATGTCCTGGTGTGCGGTGATAGGCGCAGATTTTAGACTCATCATAACTTATCGGTCGAGGTTTAGACGGGTCATAAGGTCTAAGTGGGGGTAGGGAAATGGTCGCATTCTCCACCAACATAGCAAGAATTTTGGCATAAGATCCTTTGAGTGGGTCAAAATCGGAGGAGGATGAGGGTATTGGTTGTGCGGGTTTTGGTAATGTTTAGGCGTGGTTGGTTCGTATAGGTTTTGGTAATGTTTGGGTTTGGTTGGTTCGTACGGGTGGTGGTTTAGCCGAGGGGTGTTGACACGTGGTTTTCACTAAACGTGGTTTCTTTGGCACAGAAGCTATGTTGGATGATGAGGCCGCAAATGATGTGGTATCAGAAAACAACCACGGGGAAATAGGAGTGACCGAAAACAAATCTTTTGATGATGGAATTTGTTTAGGGTTGATAGGTGGATAGGATACACGGAGTGACGGTGTTGCAATACCCTGGGATCTCTGTATAGGTGCAGAAGGTGTAAGTCGTTTTGAAGAAAACGCAGGAGGCATGATATATTGATGTAAGGTGGAGGGATGAGGTCCCAATATGGAAGGTGGGTGTGACAATGAGGGTTTTGATTGTGAGAGAGGCACGGATTGAGTTTTTCTCCTAGGTGGCGGGGCGGATTTATTTTTGGATAAATCAAACCGCTTAGGTGGGTGTGTTAGACTGGGCATTGGTGAGGTCCCAAGCGTAGGGGAAGATTTGGTTAAGTTGATAGAAGTAGACGGGGCATTTGGTAGAGGTGAGGGGGGTGAAGGTGAGAACATGGGCATTTTAAGGTTCTGTAAGCACTTCGGGTATATGGTGGAGGCCTCGGAATCGGTCATTTGCATTTGAGTAGAATATGGCGTACTCAAACGTTCCCATAGGAGTCGTCTATCTTCTGGAGAATGACAGTCTTCAGGTTTGAATTGTAAATTTGGTACGGAAGAGAGGTAGGTTGTGATTCCAGTCCACTGTGGGCGTGATACAGGGGGTAGATGAGGTACTGTATCAATAGATATTAAAAGGTCGACCGGTTGTTGAAAAGATTTAGGCGATGAAGGACTAATAGGCAGGAGGGCATATTTGAGAGGGTCTGTCATGGTTAAAGAATTTAGTGATGTCGGTGTAAGAGATTTCTCGTCTAAGGATGTCAAAAGGAGTGGCGTACCCTCCTCTTGTGCAGCAAGAACGGTAGAGGGAGACATCTGAGAAATAGATAAATTAGATAACATCCGTTCGCAGTCTTGTAGGGATGTGGTATAAGCAGACTCATTGATGAGAAGAGAAGTTTGGGCAGTTAACTCTCTTTATGGGTAAAGGAATGATTTCGCTTTGGCTTGATGGTGGTGAAGGAAGTTCAGACTCCCATGTTAGTGAAGAGGCTTGATAAAAAAATTTCTCGATAGAGGCTTTTGGCTGGGTATCGAAGACTGCATAGATCTCATGAACACTCTCCTCGGCTAAGATATCCTGGTTTGCATTACTGTTGGGAGAGTGATTCGGGAATGGCTTGTTGAAGATTTTCAAATTTCGGTTGGCAGGGGCGTTAGGATTATCGAGGGCTATATCCCCTGCATCAACCATTTCCTGCACTATGTTTTTCAACATCTTGCAGTTCTCATGATTGTGTCCCTTCACGCGGTGGAAGTTACAAAAGTCATTTTCTTTGTACCAGGAAGGTATGGCGCGAGTGGAATCAAACCCGGAATGAGGTTTAACAGGAGGTAAGGTGATGGCTCCTGCTTTGAGCAATTTTTCCAATATCACACCATATGTCTCCCCCAAGGGAGTGTAGTTGATGGGTTCCACTTTATACTTATAAGTGGTTTTTGGCGGGGTATTGGACGATGGTTGGGATTTGACCATCACCGCGTGGACAGCTCCTTTTGATTTAGAAGAAGTGGACGTGTGAGGAGTGGTGGTATTTGGTTTACTGGTGGAATCTGGAGTTCGAAAATTGGGTTTTTGTTTGCGCAACACCGCAATTTCTCTTCCTCTAAGGCTCGAATCTCTAGTTTTCAAGCCATAGTAAAGGCTTCAGTCGAATGTACGGAAAGTTTGAATTTGGAGAGTAGGAGAAATGTGCTTAGCACATGCCCGCGTGAAAAGTTCGATAAGTTCAGTCTAAGGCAAGGCATATGTAAGTTGGTTGATAAGGCCGTGCCATCGTCCGACGAAATCTGCGATAGATTCATCTTCGAATTGTCGAATGGCATAAAGGTCGGTGATGGATACTTTCTTAGCAATGTTAATGGAGAAGTGATCCAAGAAAGATTGGGCTAGTTGGTTAAAAGAGAAGATTGAGTGCTGGGTTAAAGCACTGTACCACTCCAAGGCAGGTCCTGATAAGGACATGGGAAAGGTGCGGAGTAACAAGGCATCATCATGGGCAATCAAATAACAAGCATGTCTAAATGATCGCAAGTGTTGTTGAGGATCCTCTTTACTATTAAAACGAGTAAATTTTGGCAACTCCCATTGAGGAGGATATGAATGAAGGGGGACAGAAGGGTGAATGGGCTCCCAACAAAATTGCTCGTATGTCAAGGCACTACGACTTCCTGAAACAGAAGCCTCCAAGTTTTGCATTTTTTCCATCATTTGTTTAATTAGATCAGTAGTTGGATGAGATGATGGTGTGGTTGTGGTAAATGGCGACAAATTGGACCAAGGACCACCGCTAGACACTGGTGGGGTTAAGTTTTGATAAGGTGTGGAGGATGAATATGTTGAGGCGACCGAATAGGGATGTCCCATATAGGATGTTGAGGTCACTGGATACGTGTATGGGAATGAAAAGGTAGGCGGAGCTTGAGAAGGAAAGCTCGTGTGGATAGGTGGCAAAGAGCAAGTCATGAATGGAGCAGTCTGCAAGAGAGATGAGGTAGGGGCGGTTGGTGGTAATGATATGTGGGGTCCAAGATTAACAAAAGGAAAGCTAATCGGGGTCGTATGAACCTCTGAAGCCGTCGGATTGGGAGACGGGGCTAGAGATGCAGGAAGTAAGGCGGTGTTATCAGGTGGAGTGGGAGCTAAATGAGCAGCTATACTGATAGGCATACCGACAAGGAGCTGACCATCAGGCGTACGGTCAGGGGTATGAGACAAATAATATTGTACAGCGCTAGAATTAGCATCTAGAAACTTGGCAAAGTCCTTATCTCCCACATGAATTTTAGGAACCTCGCTGGTACCCATAGGATTTCCCACAGAATGTGAAGGGGGTGATTCAGGCAAAGAAACAGAGCAAGCATGTGAAACCATGGTGGCGGCTTGCTTTTGAGTGATAACAACCATGGACAGGATTTCACAGTAGGGTTTCAATTTGTTAGGAACAGAAACAAACTCAGACTGGTAAAATTGGTAGGTTGCTGGTTTGTCAGGAATTGGAAAAGACAGTAACCGATATCGGTCTAGTAACCGATGTCGGTTATACTATAGCCGACGTCGGTCAGGTAACCGATGTCGGTGTAAGAAGTCTGGGCTAACAAGATATAAAAAGGCTGGTAATTTGATTTTTAACAACATTTAGTATACTTGTCCAATTATTGATCACAAAAGACAGGGTATGAGAAAGAAAACAGAACTACAAACAAGCAAGATGCACACGTAAATCCAGAGACTAACCCTAGGGTTAATTTTAATTATCATTGGCTTATGCCTTTAGACGTAGAATGATGTCGGAATCCTAAACAAGAGACTTAGGGGAAATGTCAAGTTGTTTTGGCTTATAAGGTTACCTCAATCGGGTGGAGGAATACCGCGGAAAAGGGGGGATGTTTGAGCTGTTGTGTTAATTGTGAAGTGATTCGGTATGTGTTGTGCAGTGAATGTAAGATTAATTTCTTGTCAATACCATGGATATCACCCCCACGTGTACGACCTGTTACTTAATCTATGTTCACTAGAATTGAAAAACAACAAGCATGAATGCAATGCACGTGTTTTAAACCCAAATCGAAAATTATGTTTGATGAAGCAAGAGAGATGACTTTCACTAATGCGAAACTAGGAAAGCAAGACAAATTCTTTACGAAATATATAACAAAAGCAGCAACAGCAAGTATGCTTCCTAAAATGAAAATAAGCAAGAGAAACAGAAACCCAAAATGGGTCCCACCGGGCGTGCCAAAATGTTTCACTCGGAAATGTTTCGTTCCTTTTAGAAACAGATAAGGTTAGGGGCTAGGAGGAATACCTGTAGAATGTTGAGATGGTGTGCGCGTACCGTAGAGAAAGATCAGGCTGACTGCGAAGAACTCCTTTTTGTCTTGGAAGGACTACCTGTAAATAAGAACACAAGACCACAATATTTTAATTAGACAATAAATAAGGGAACTGCCTTGGGCCCAGGAAATATAAAACTTCCTTTCGAAGGTGGTCAGTTCCCCTGCTAATATGAATTAACACAAAAGACTGTAAGATATCAGTTAAGTTGTTTCGTTGAACTGGGTAGGGGAAAGGCTGGTTTCCTGGTTTTGATCAGAGTAACTGATGGCGGTTACTGATAACCGATGCCGGTTACTGATAACCGATACCGGTGGGTTCTAGGATCTTCTTAGTAGCTATGGTGTTTGTAAGGCTAGTTTATGGATGATACCGTCACACATGGCAGAAGTGGTGGATCTGGAAAAGCGGTGGATCTGGAAAAGCGGTGGATAACACTACCCGTCACTGACCCACCGGCTGTGGCTGCGGCCCCCTGTGACCTGTGACTCCGGGATGTCTCCGCCTTGTGAGCCGCATATGGCTGATAGATGGCATCGATACTATCTAGCAAGTCTGGTAATATCGGGTCTCCGCTCTCACCTCTATATATCAGGCCCGTGCCACCATGGCTAGTGGGGCTAGTCCCCCGGCTCCTCATAGAAGTGTCCCCTAACCTTCTTGTACACCCTGTGCCTGATGTAGACACCAAATTCGTGTCTTACGACCCCTTGTGACCCGCATCCCATTTCGCAACCTAACCTCATTACCTAAACCTTACACAATTATTTATTGATTACCTTGTAATTGATAAATCCCCATCACCTCACCTACCACCTCATTTTGCCACCTCATCATGACCTAGCCCTAATCCTAAACTAACCTAATTAAGACCTAAAACTTGGTCTATACCTACACCCATGACTAATGACCCCTTTCTCACACCCAAAACTGACCTTCTAGTCACTTGACCAAGCCCGCAACTAATCTCTCGGGAGAAAAGCAGGGAAGGTGGGCTATTTTACTAAAAATAGCCTACTTTTTCCTTACCGATGCCGGTTCCTACTCGACCGTCGTCGGTTACGTAACCGCCATCGGTTCCCTGTGAATGGCCTCCCCAAACCAAAAACAGAGGATCAGAATTTCATTTTTGGATGAAGGTCGAAGGATTTTGAATCAATAGAGATCATTGGGAGCGATCAGGAGAGTCCAGATCTTCACTTGACCGAGCAGAGACAAGTGAAGAGACAAGGAGAGTAAGCCAAGGACTGCAACTGGATACCAGAGCCCTGTTATACTCAGCTGATTTGATCTGCTGTGTGCCAGACCATCCTACCTCAGTTCTGCCTTTGCCATCAGATCTCTTGGACCTGCATCTCCGCGAATAATCAGTAAGTTACTTCCAGCATGTCCTCTTTAATAACATTTCTTCGACTCTTTAAATCATATGTCCCCACAAATCCATTCTTGGATCCACTACCCAACGTATCATTACATCTAACTGTCATTCATCTACCTCTCATCACCCTATTTCCTAATATCACCTATATACAACCCTACAAATAACACAACTACCAAATAACACCACCACCCCACAAAACAACTAACCTTCAGATCCTAGACTCTACCGATATCGGTCATCAGTAACCGCCATCGGTTATCAGTAATTGGCATCGGTTATACTGACTATAACCAATAACTAGCCTTTCCCCTACCTAGTTCAACAAAGCAATTTAATTAATATCTTATATTCTTTTGTGTTAATTCATATTAGCAGGGGAACTGACCACCTTCGAAAGGAAGTTTTATATTTCCTGGGCCCAAGGCAGTTTCCTCATTTATTATCTAATTAAAATCTTGTGGTCTTGTGTTCTTATTTTGTAGGTAGTCCTTCCAAGACAAAAAGGAGTTCTTCGCAGTCAGCCTGATCTTTTTCTATGGTACGCGCACACCATCTCGACATTCTACAGGTATTCCTCCTAGCCCCAACCCTTATCTTTTTCTAAAAGGAATGAAACATTCCGAGTGAAACATTTTGGCATGCCCGGTGGGACCCATCTTGGGTTTCTGTTTCTCTTGCTTATTTTCATTTTAGGAAGCATACTTGCTGTTGCTGCTTTTGTTATATATTTCGTAAAGAATTTGTCTTGCTTTCCTAGTTTCGCATTAGTGAAAGTCATCTCTCTTGCTTCATCGAACATAATTTTTGATTTGGGTTTAAAACACGTGCATTGCATTCCTGCTTGTTGTTTTTCAATTCAAGTGAACGTAGATTAAGTAACAGGTTGTACACGTGGGGGTGATATCCACGGTATTGATAGGAAATTAATCTTACATTCACTGCACAACACATACCGAATCACTTCACAATTAACACAACAGCTCAAACATCCCCCCTTTTCCACAGTATTCCTCCGCCCGATTGAGGTAACCTTATAAGCCAAAACAAATTGACATTTCCCCTAAGTCTCTTGTTTAGGATTCTGACATCATTCTACGTCTAAAGGCATAAGCCCATGATAATTAAAATTAACTCTAGGGTTAATCTCTGGATTTGTGTGTGCATCTTGCTTGTTTTTAGTTCTGTTTTCTTTCTCATACTCTGTCTTCTGTGATCAATAATTGGACAAGTATACTAAACGTTGTTAAAAATCAAATTAGCAGCCTTTTTATATCTTGTTAGCCCAGACTTCTTACACCGACATCGGTTACCTGACCGACGTCGGCTATAGTGTAACCGACATCGGTTACTAGACCGATATCGGTTATTCTCTTTTCCAATTCCTGACAAACCAGCAACCTACCAATTTTACCAGTCTGAGTTTGTTTCTGTTCCTGACAGATTGAAACCCTACTGTGAACTCCTGTCCATGGTTGTTATCACTCAAAAGCAAGCCGCCGCCATGGTTTCACACGCTTGCTCTGTTTCTTTGCCTGAATCACCCCCTTCACATTCTGTGGGGAATCCTATGGATACCAGTGAGGTTCCTAAAATTCCTGTGGGAGATAAGGACTTTGCCAAGTTTCTGGATGCTAATTCTAGTGTTGTACAATACTATTTGTCTCATACCCCTAACCGTATGCCTGATGGTCAGCTCCTTGTTGGTATGCCTATTAGTATAGCTGCTCATTTAGCTCCCACTCCACTTGATAATACTGCCTTGCTTCCTGCATCTCTAGCCCCGTCTCCCAATCTGACGGCTTCAGAGGTTCATACGACCCAGATTGGCTTTCCGTTGGTTAACCTCGGACCCCACATATGATTACCGCCGACTGCCCCTACCTCATCTCTCTTGCAAACTGCTCCGTTCATGACTTGCTCTTTGCCACCTATCCACACGAGCTTTCCTTCTCAAGCTCCGCCTACCTTTTCATTCCCATACACGTATCCAGTGAACTCAACATCCTATATAGGACATCCCTATTCGATTGCCTCAACATATTCATCCTCCACACCTTATCAACACTTAACCCCACCAGGGTCTAGCGGTGGTCCTTGGCCTAATTTGCCTCCGTTTACCACAACCACACCATCATCTCATCCAACTACTGATCTACTTAAACAAATGATGGACAAAATGCAAAACCTGGAGGCTTCTGTTTCAGGAAGTCATAGCGCCTTGACATACGAGAAAGTTTGTCGGGAGCCCATTCACCCTTCTGTCCCCCTTCATTCATATCCTCCTCAATGGGAGTTACCAAAATTTACCCATTTTAACAGTAAAGAGGACCCTCAACAACACTTGCGATCATTTAGACATGCTTGTTATTTGATTACCCATGATGATGCCTTGTTACTCCACACCTTTCCCATGTCCTTATCAGGACCTGCCTTAGAGTGGTACAGTGCTTTAACCCAGCACTCAATCTTCTCTTTTAACCAACTAGCCCAATCTTTCTTAGATCATTTTTCCATTAACATTGCCAAGAAAGTATCTATCACCGACCTCTATGCCATCCGACAATTTGAGGACGAATCTATCACAGATTTCATTGGACGATGGCGGGGCCTTATCAACCAACTTACGTATGCCTTGCCTCAAACCAAACTTATCGAACTGTTTACGCTTGCTTGCGCTAAGCACATCTCCCCTACCCTCCGAATTCAAACTTTCCGTACATTCGATGAAGCCTTTACCATGGCTCAGAAACTAGAGATTGGAGCCTTAGAAGAAGAGAAATTGTGGTTGCGCAACAAAAACCCCAATTTCCGAACTCCTGATTCTACCAATAAACCAATACCACCACTCCTCACGCGTCCACTTCTTCTAAATCAAAAGGAGTTGTCCACGCGGTGATGGTCAAATCTCAAGCGCCGTCCAATACTCCACCAAAAAACCACCTATAAGTACAAAGCCGAGCCCATCAACTACACTCCCTTGGCAAAACATATGGTGTGATATTGGAAAAATTGCTCAAAGCAGGAGCCATTACATTACCTCCTGTGTTTTTCTTAACCTCATTCCGGGTTGATTCCACTCGCCCGCCCATACCTTCCTGGTAAAAGAAAATAGAAAAGGACTTCTGTAATCCACCACGTGGAAGGGGACACGTAATGAGAACTGCCAAGATGTTGAAAAAACATAGTACAGGAAATGGTTGATGGCAGGGGATGGGAGGGGATATAACCCTCGATTAATCCTATGCCCCTACCAACCGAAATTTAAAATTTGAAAATCTTAACAAACCATTCCCGAATCCACTATTCCAACAGCAACGTAAAACAGGATATCTTAGCCGAGGGAGAGTGTTTCATGAGGATCCATCAGTCTTTATACCCAGCCCAAAGCCGCTATCGAGAAAATGTTGAATCAAGCCTATTCACGAACACAGAGAGCCCGAACCCTTTACATCCATCGAACCAAAAGCGAAATCTTCCTTTACCTATAAAGGAGTGAATACCCAGACTTCTCTTCCCATCGAATGAGTCTTCTTATACACATACCTAAAGATTGGCGAACGGTGTTACCTTACATATCTATTTCTAGATTTCCCCTATACCCCTCTTGCGCTAAGAGGGGAAAAGGGTACGGCCACTCCTTTGACATCCTTAGACGAGGAAATCTCTTGCACCGACACCACCAAATTTTTTAATCATGACGGGAGCCGGCGAAAGGCCCGCCGACTGAGGAGTCCAGAGAGCACCGAAAGCTGGGGCAACAATTTCGGTTCACCTATTGGACATCTATTGATACGTGCTTCGTTACCCCTGTATCACACCCACAGTGGAACGGAATTCACAACCCACTTTTCCGTACAAAAGGTCACATTCACATGTGAGGACGTCCTGCCACGGAAGATAGAAGGCCCTATGGGAACGTTTGAGTACCCATATTCTACTCAAATGCAAAGACCGATCCTGAGGCCTCCACCATATCCCACCGAGTGTTTCAAAGCGTAAAATGCCCTTGTCTCACCTTCACCCCTCTCACCTCTACAAATTGCCCCTTGTCACTTTCTATAACTTAGCAAATCATCCCCCTTACACTTGGGACCTTACCCATACCCAGTCTAACACACCACCTAAGCAATTGATTTATCTAAAAAATAAAAAGGCCGTCCACCCAATTAAGAGACAGACTCAATCCCAACCTATGCCTCTAGCATCAACTGAAACCAATCATCGTCACACTACCTTCCATATTGGGACCAAATCCTTCTACCCTACAATCAATATATCATACCTCCTGCGTTCCTTTAAAGAGACCCTACGCCTCAGTCTGCTTTTATGCACACATACAGAGATCCCAGGGTATAGCAACACCGTCACTCCACGTATCCTGTCCACCTACAACCCTAAACAAATTCATCATCAAAAGATTTGTTTCGGTGCACTCCTATTGTCCAGTGCGTGTTTTGAACCAAACATCTATGGCCTCATCATCAATATAGCTTCCGCACCAAAGATGACACACGTTTATAAAAAACATGTATCAACACCTCGGCTAAACCACCACCCATACGAAACCAACCAAGCCCAAACATTACAAAACCCGCGCAATCAATACCTCTCATCCTCTTCTGTTTTACCCACTCAAGGATTTACGCCAAAACCTTGATATGTTAGTAGAGAATGTTGGACCATTCCCTAACCCCACTAGACCTTATGACCCGTCTAAACCTCGACTATTAGGTTATGATGATCATTGTCTTTATTCCGTTATCGTGAATGATGTCGGAATCCTAAACAAGAGACTAGGGAAGTCAAGTTTGTTTTGGCTTATAAGGTTACCTCATCTGGGTGAGGAAATACCGCGGACAAGTGGGATGTTTTGAGCTGTTGTGTTTAAAAGTGTGAATGATTCGGTATGTTGGTGTGGCCGTAATGTCAGATTCATTGCTGGTCAATACCAGGATCACCCCCCTGTTTACGCCTGTTACTTAATCTATGTTCACTAAATTGAAGAAACACAACATGATGCAATGGCAACTGTTTTTAAACCCCAAATCGAAATATGTTTGATGAAGCAAGAGATATGACTTTCACTAATGCGAAACTAGAAAGCAATACAAATTCTTTACGAATAATGGACAAAAGCAGCAACATCACGTATGCTTCCCTAAACTGAAAATACTAGAGAAACAAACCAATGGGTCCCACCCCCACCGGCGTTGCAAAATGTTTCACAACCGGAAATTTCGTTCCTTTTAGAACAGATATTTAGGGCTAGGATGTACCTGTAGAATGTTAATGTGTGCGCGTAACCTAGAGAGAAAGATCAGGCTGACTGCGAAGACTCACTTTTTGTCTTGAATGACTACCTGTAATAAGAACCCAGAGCCCCAATATGTAATTAGACCAATAATATAGGAACTGCTTGGGCCAGAACTAAGAACTCCTTTCGAAGGTGGTCCTTCCCCTGCTAATATAGGATTAACACAACAGACTGTAAGGTCATCAGTTTTAAGTTGTTTCGTTGAACTGGGTAGGGGAAAGGCTGATTTCCTGGTTTTGATCAAGTATCTGATGTGCGTTACTTGAAACGATGGCCGGTTCTATAACCATATAACCGGGGGTCTAGATCATTCTTGTAGCTATGGTGTTTGTAAGGCTAATTTTGGATATCCCGGCACGCATGGCAGAAGTTGGATCTGGAAAAAGCGGTGGATCTTGAAAAGCGGTGGATAAACACTACCCGTCACTGACCGCACCGCTGTGGCTTGCGGCCCCCTGGTGACCTGTTGACTTCGGGCAATGGTCCGCCTGTAGCCGCATATTGCTGATATGAATGGCATCGTACTATCTAGCAAGTCTTTCAATATCGGGTCCCTCCGCTCCTCACCTCTATCTATCAGGGCCCGGGCCACCAGGGCTAGTGGGCTAGTCACCCTCCGCTCCTCAATAAAGTGTTCCCCCCCCGACCCTTCTGGTACACCGTCCTGTGTAGCAACCAAATTTCAAACATTCCGTGTCTTACGACCCCGTGCATGACCCGCATCCCATTTCGCAACCTATCTCTCATTACCTAACCCTTACACAATTAATTTTGATACCTTTAATTGAGAAATCCCCCATCACCTCACCTACCCCCTTCTGACAATCATTTTTCCTGAACCTCCTCATTACCTACCCTAATCCACCACTAACCTAAGTAAGACCTAAAACTTAAACTTGGTCTTACCTACAACATTCCAACAACTAAAAAAAAGGAAAAAACCATGCTAATTTGACCCCTTGTCCATTCTTCACACCCAAACTGGACCTTCAGTCACTTGACCAAGCCCGCAACTACTTCGTATAAAACGGGAAGGTTGGGCTATTGTAAACTAAAAATAGCCCTACTTTTTCCTTACCGATCCGGTTCCATACTCAACCTTCTCGTTACTTAACCGCCATCGTTCCTGTGAATGGCCTCCCCAAACAAACAGAGGATCAGAATTTCATTTTTTGATGAAGGTCCGAGGATTTTGAATCATTGAGACATTGGGAGCGAATCAGTAGAGTCCATATCTCACTTGACCGAGCTGCAGACATTGAATAGGCAGGTATCGTAAGCCAAGACCTGAAATCTGGATTACCAGAAGCCTGTTATACTCCGCGTTTGATCTGCTGTTTGCCAGAATACCATCCTATCCCTACCCAGTTTTTCTTCTGCCTTTGCCATCAATCTCTCTTGAACCGCATCTCCCGAATAATCCGTAAGTTACTTTCCAGCTTCTCTTTATAACATTTCTTCGACTCTTTAAATCATATGTCCCCACAAATCCATTCTTGGATCCACGACCCTACGTATCATTACATCTAACTGTCATCTCTCCCTCTCATCAAACCCCTATTTCCTAATATCCCTATATACAACCCTAAATAAAACGACTACCAATAACACCCACCACCCCACACACCACTATAACTCGTATCCTTACTCTAAACAATAACCGATGTCGGTCATCATAACGCCATCGTATCAGTAAATTGGGCTCGGTTTATACTGACTATACAATACTAGCTTTCCCCGACCAGTTCAACAAGCAATTTAATTACTATCTTATATTCTTTTGTGTTAATTCATATTAGCAGGGGAACTGACCACCTTCGAAAGAAGGTTTATATTTCCCTGGCCCAAGGCCATTTCCTCGATTTATATTCCTAATTAAACTTGTGTCTGTGTTCTTAATTTGTAGATAGTCTTTTTTTGTTTTTTTTTTTTTTTCCCCAGACAAAAAAGGAGTTTCTTTCGCATCAGCCTTTATCTTTTCTATGGTAACCGCACACCATCTCGACATTTCTACGTATTCCTCCTAGCCCATACCCTTTATCTTTTTGCTAAAAGGTAATGAAACATTCCCGAGTGAAACATTTTGCCTGCCTGTGGGACCCATCTTGGGTTTTCTGTTTCTCTCCTTTGCTTATTTTCATTTTAGAAGCTACTTGCTGTTGCGCTTTTTGTTATATATTTTCGTAAAGACTTGTTGTCTTGCTTTCCTAGTGTTCGCATTATGAAGTCATCTCTCTGCGTCATGCAATAATTTTGATTTGGGTTTAAAAACACGTGCAATTGCATTCCTTCCTGCTTGTTTGTTTTTTCAATTCAAGTGAACCGTAGATTAAGTAAACTGTTGTCCACGTGGGGGTGATATCCACGGTAATTGATGGCATTTTAATCTTACCTTCACTGCCAAACACATACCGGATCACTTTCAGTATTATACACAGCTCAAACATCCCCCCTTTTCCCACAGTAGTCCTCCCCCGAGTGAGGTAATCCCTTATAAGCCAAAACAAATTACATTTCCCCTAAGTCTCTTGTTAGGATCTGACATCATTCTACGTCTCTAAGGCATAAGCCCGTATAAGTAAAATTAACTCTAAATGGGTTAATCTCTGGATTTGTTGTGGTCATCTGCTTGTTTTTAGTTTCGTTTTTCTTCTCTCTCCTGTCTTCTGTGATTCAATAATTGGACAAGGCTTATACTAAACGTTGTTAAAAAAATCAAATTAGCAGCCTTTTTTAATTTATATCTTAGTTAGCCCAGACTTCTTACAACACTCAACCGACATCGGTTCCTACCGACGTCGGCTCTAAGTGGAACCGACTTCGGTTACTAGACCGATATCGGTTTTCTCGTTGCCAATTCCTTGACAGAACCAGCAACCTCCCATGTTCACCAGTCTGATTTGTTTTCTGTTCCTGACAGATTGAAACCCTAGCTGTGAACCCTTGTCCATGGTTGTTATCCACTCAAAAGCAGCCGCCGCCATGGTTTTCACACGCGTTTTTCTCTTTTCTTTTGCTTTAATCACCCCCTTCACTTTCTTGTTGAACTAATGATACCAGTGGTTCCTAAATTCCTGTGGGAGATAAGGCTTTGCAAGTTTTCTGGATGCTATTCGAGTGGTGTACGATACGATTTGTTCTCATACCCCTAACCGTATTGCCTGATGGCAGGCTCCTTTGTTGGTTGCTATTAAGTGGCTGCTGCTCATTTAGCTCCCACTCCACGAATATACTGCCTTTCTTCCTTCAATCTCTAAAAGCCGCTCCGTCCTCCCAATCTGACGGCTTCATAGGTTCATATACCCAGATTGGCTTTCCGTTGGTTAACTGGACCCCCATATGGATGTACCGCCGACTCCCCTACCTCATCTCTCTGCAAACTTCTCCTTCATTACTTGCCTTTGCCACCTATCCACACGAGCTTTTCCTTCTCAAGCTCCGCCTCCCTTTTCTTCCATACACTTACCAGTGAACTCTAGCTCCTATATCGACTCCCCCCCCCCTATTCGATTGCCTCAAACATATCAATGTTTTCCCCCCCCAACCTTATCAGCACTTACCCCACCAGGTCCTAGCGGGTCCTTTGGCCTAATTTTTTTGCCTCCGTTTTACCACCACAACCACACACAACCATCACTCACCCACTCCTTACTGATCTACTTAAACAAATGAGAACAAAATGCTAACTTGAGTCTTCTTTCTGTTTCAGGAAGTTCATGCCCTTGACGTACGAGAAAGTTGTCGTGATCCCATTCCCCCCTTCTGTCCCCCTTCATTCTTCCATTCTCCTCATGGGAAGTTACAAAATTTTACCCATTTTAAAACATAGATAGGACCCTCAACAACATTGCATCAGTTAGACATGCTGGTATTTGATTCCCAGATGATCCTTGTTACTCCACACCTTTTTCCCATCATCCTTATCAGGACTGCCTTAGAGTGGTACAGTGCTTAACCCAGCACTCAGTCTTCTCTTGTAACCAACTAGCCCAATCTTTCTTATCATTTTTTCCATTAACTGGCAAAAGTATCTACAACACCGACCTCTAGCCAACCGACCATTTTGATGAGAATCTATCCGATTTCCATTACGAGTGCGTGGCCTTATCGAACCAACTTACGTATGTCCTTGCCTCTCAATCCAAACTTATCGAATTGTTTACGCTGTGCTGTGCGGCTAAGCACTCTCCCCGACCCTCCGAATTCAAACTTCCGTACATGATGAATCCTTAACCCATAAGGGCCGAAACGTAGAGCATTGAGCCTAAAGAAGAAATGTGGTTTGCGCAACAAAAACCGACACGGAACCCCAATTTCCGAATCCTGATTCTAACCAATAAACCACATAACCACACTCCTCACGCGTCCCTTTCTCTCTTCTAATCAAAAGGATTGTCCAGCGTGATGGTCAAATCTCAGCGCCGTCCAATTACTCCCGCCAAAAACCACTATAAGTACAAAGCCGAGCCCATCAACTACACTCCCTTGGCAAAGCAACCATAGGGTGTTGATATTGGAAAAATGTGCGCAAGCTGAGCCATATACAATTACCTCCTGTTAACCTCATTCCTGGTTGATTCCACTCGCGCCATACCTTCCTGGTACGAGCAAAATGACTTCTGAACTTCTTTCCCCAGCTTGAAGGACACAGTCATGGATGAACTAGAACTCAAGATGTTAAAAACATAGTACAGGAATGGTTGAGGCAGGGTAGATGTATATACCCTCGATAATCCTAATGCCCCTACCCTACCAACCGAAATTGAAAGAATCTTTAACAAACCCTTGCTCCCGAATCACACTCTTCAACAGCAACGTAACCAGGGTTCTTAGCTTAGCCGAGTCGAGTTTCAATGAGATCCTACAGTCTTTGTATACCCAGCCCGAAGCCTCTATCGAGAAAAATTTGGAATCAACCTCTTCAATACACATGAGCCCGGAACCTGGCCTTTACATACAATCCATCTAACCAAAGCGAAATCATTCCTTTACCCATAAAGGGTAACTAACTACCCCAACTCTCCTTCCCATCGATGAGTCTTCTTATACCACATCCCTACAAATTGCGAACGGGATGTTACCTAACCTTTCTATTTCCTAGATTTCCCCTGCATCTACCACCCTACCCCCCTCTTGCTCCGAGAGGAAGGTACGCCACTCCTTTTGACATCCTTGAACTAGGTCTCTTGCACCGCTCCACCCACCAAATTCTTTACATCATGACGGATCCTCCTCGAACATTCCCTCTACCTAGTATCCCTCATCACCTAAAAGCTTTTTCAACAACCGTCGAACCTCGTGACTCTTTGATCATTTGCCTCTTTGACCCCCTGTATCACACCCACATGAGCCGGTATCACAACTCCAACCTTTATTTTCCTTACAAAGTTCACATTCACATTTTGAGGACCTGGTCACTTCCAACTGAAGATAGACGGCCCTTGGGGAACGTTTGGTACGCCATATTCGTACTCACTGCAAAACCGACCTGAGGCCTCCACCAATAATACCCGGAGTGTTTACAAAAGCTTAAAATGCCGCTTTTTCCACCTCAACCCCTCTCACCGCTGCCATCGGGCCCTGTTCCACTTCTATTAACTTTAGCTAAATCATCCCTACACTTGGGCCAGTTACTCATACCCAGTCTAACACATCGCCCACCTAAGCAACTTGATTTATCAAAAATAAAGGCCGTCCACCCCATTAAGAGACGACTCAAGCTCTCAACCTATGCCTCTATCACAACTGAAAAACCATCCCTCGGCACACCTACCTCCATATTGGGACCAGATCCCTCTACCCTACATCATATGTTATAGCCTCCTGCGTTTCCTTTAAAGCGACCTACCCTTCTTCACACATACAAGGATCCAGGGTTAAGCACACACACGTCACTTCTCCACTTATCCTTCCACCTAGCAACCTAACAAATTCCACCATCAATCAAAATATTTTGTTTTCGGTCAACTCTTGTCCCCGGGGTTGTTTTTCCTTTCGGATACCACACCTATGGCCTCATCACCACTATAGCTTCGCACCAGAGAAACCACGTTTAGTGAAACACATGTATCACCTACCCGCGCGAAACCGCCCCCGCTTAACGAACCAACCACGCCCAACATTACCAAAACCCGCGCAATCAATACCATCCTCATTCTGTTTTTACCCACGCAAGGATCTTACCGCATAATCCTTGCTCTGTTAGTAGAGAATGTGACCATTTCCTACCCCCACTTGGACCTATTACCCGTCCTAAACTCGACTAAGGTTATGATGATCAAAGATCTGTGCTTATCACCGCACACAGACTATGTGGAGGTATGCTGAAGCTTAAAAACCTCCTTCGTCGTCACCTCTCTCAGATAGGAGTTAAGAAAGACAAGCTTACGAAGGGAGAACCTTTAGTTTCCCATTCCCTCCCTATACCATCCTGTCCCCTCTGTCCCGCCTCACCAATTTCTGTCTTATTTCACCCCACCTCTTGAAACCATGGATTATCCCATCATCTTCTTCATCATCTCCGGTCTACGAGATTATATTATTAAGTGTTGCTCCTAGCGCGAGCGCAGAAAAATAAATGAGAAAGCGAAAGAAAGCACACTGCTTCCTCTCCTCTCTCCGTCCAGCATCCCATTGCACCACCACCCAAATGGTTTTCTTGGACCCCGCTTACCCTACCCCCCCGTCCTATTAGCTTCCACGAGCCATGATTAACATAGACATCCTTCACCAAGCACCCGTAAAAAATGAAACACTATATGATCTCATTCAGACTTCTGAATCTCATCGACAAAGCTCTCTTGAATCTATCGGGGATCGAGGCTTACCATAATGAACCCTTCCCTTGCCTCCCATTCTGACATCCCAGTCAACGTGTGCCTTCTCTCACCCACAACCCACCGCTGCCCACCCACTTCCGTCGCTATGCCACAAGCTTGCTGCAGTCATTTCTCTGAAATGAAATTATCAACTTTTGCAACGAAGATCCGACCCTTCTCTTTTTATCTCAGCGTACGTTCGGACATTCGGGTACATTGTGTTGTTATGATTTATGGGGTGCGCCTACTAACATCATCTCTTCAAAAGCCTTCCACAACTGAATATCCCTTCCAGTTTGCATGTGCACCAACCCCCTCATGTTACGTCATTAATATGCTATGTACCATCTACCAAAAGGTCACCGTGAGCCTCCACATTCGGTTAGGAACCATGTACTTTACCTAACTCTTCTATGTCCTTTGAGGGAGAGTTCCAATATATATTTACTCTGGGTCGTACTTTGGATCCAGTGCTTATGGGATGCTTCCCTCAACTGACAGAATCGCATAGAATTTGAGTACGGGGGAGTCCTACACCGTTAGCTGATCCCTCCCCCTTTAAAAAACCTGCAATATGTTATTCTCTCCTGCCTAAACGAGTGATATAACCAAGCAAGACACCCATACATTCAAACCCAACCATCCTCTTCAAATGGAACTCAAAGCATCACCTCAACCGCGCCTACGCCTTCAGCCTGAGGAACAACCGTCGCAAAACACTTCCCTTCCCGAGCTACATCCCACCTCCGAAGCCCTTATTAGATTTTTCAAAAGCCTTACGTTGGGAGTACCCACCTAGGTAACGTTGAGTTAATTCTTTCCCTACCTACCCGCGGATGTCCGGTCACTACAATGACATCCCACAACACCCGTGTTGTGTCGGAGGTAATCTCTTACGGACCACCCATTGCCCCCCACCAACCTAGCGTATGGGGGTGTTGCGAATCCTCTAGATCCCTACCTACCCCTGACCTCCTCTTGGTGTGTTTCGCCGTCCAATCTGATTTCAATACCCTGACAATCGTCGCTTCGCCCGTCACCTTCTAACGCTCCTGTGCTTGGAAAGGATTTGGTTTTGGTTAGGTACTTTATAACTGCTGATTACGCTCATCCCATCACCAAACACGCACGCAACCATATGATCTAGTGGGTCTCGATTTCTGAAACACTGGTACAATCTACGGAACCTCACGTCCCCCTTTGTCTTCTAGAAACAAGACGTTACCACCCCTCCCAAACCATCATCAACCATTTTTTCTCTTTTCGTCTCCCACAGATTCGATGGATCCTGAATCTAATCCTCTAACTTTTTTTTTTCATAAATGCTATCTTCCTAGGTCCCCTCACTTATCATGCTATGATTTAGCACCCCTCGTCTATCCCCCTTCTATATCCAGGACATGGTTGAAGAGGGACCTCTCCCCTTCAATTATGTGTTGAGGCCAGGATGATGGCTCCATCATCACTTACCTTGTCGCGATGACTCTTATATTCAACGATCCTTCTCCATCTGAAACCCAAACCATGCTGACCGAGTCTACTATGAAATCACAATCCACACTAGGAGGATTCCTCACATTGTGAAGATCGACAATCCCTTAATACGCATCAGAACAAGTCGCCTTATACTACTTTCCTGCCAATGCTCTCTCAACCACGCCTTTCGTTTGGTCCTAACGCTGACCACCCGGGATGATCCTGACATTGTTGTCCATAACATACACCTGAACCGATTCCAACCAATTAAGCGGAAAACTGAGAAAAATGCGTCCAGGGCATTGCCCTCTTGTCATATAGGACTCAACGACTCCTTTCTGTTTCCTTCATTCTTCCTATTGACTCATCCTCACTGGATGTCTAATTCTAACATCGTACATTCAACTAAAGCGACGGGGGACTTTTTCGGATTGCACGTATTCCCGGATCTTACCTCGACTTGCCCTAAGGATTGACCCTTCCCCCCCTACCAGCATTCATCAACGTGTGGATCCTACGCGGGTCATGAAATGCTTTCTCTCATGGATGGGCTTGTTCATTATACAAACCAAATTTTGGTTGCCCCTACCCGATCAACACAAACTCACCTTCACTAACTCCCTTGGGGACCTTCTGTTACCGTGTATGCCTTCGTCTTACTAATGCTGTTGCCTCCTATCACGGGCTAGACTATCTTTTTCATTAATGATCACTACTAATCCCTTGAATATTCTCGACAAGATCTTCTTGGCAAGTCTAAACTCCGCGTGAA
Source organism: Taxus chinensis (assembly GCA_019776745.2). NCBI lineage: Eukaryota > Viridiplantae > Streptophyta > Pinopsida > Cupressales > Taxaceae > Taxus > Taxus chinensis. The sequence goes on along the minus strand of CM034148.1, from coordinate 95,890,784 downwards.
CATCTTCGATGTTTTAACCATTATCTTTGATCGCCTTACAATATTCTGTCTGCCTTCACCAAAAAATGGTTCTGTTTGTGGTCCCTTTCGGGCAAACCCTTCTGGCTTTATCGTCCTCTTTCGTGGCCATGAGGCGACCCCTTCAAAGTCCCAGCTATTCTAGAAATTCCCCACCTACTAATCTCGCACAATTACGTAGTTTACCAAGTAGGCTCAATCTATCTGACTTTCATGTCATCTCCCACTCTCGGATCGGTCACCTTTCCAATCACCCCCTCCTTAAGAAGGACATGAGTTCAATGGAGTACATTGAATGGTGCCACCAAGCCTTTGAGCTCTCAAAACTTATCTCTTACAAATACAGCCACCCGTGCTTCTTCCCACCCTCCAAGACTACCGCCCTTCTACCTGACCTTTCCCGCCGCTGACCACGTGTAGGCCATCTTGCAACATCGTGGACTCTGAATCGAGAACAAGCCGTTTATTATATAAGTCGTACTTTGTTGGACTATAGACTAGGTATACACATGTAGAAAGGTTTTGCCTCGCCCTATCATTCTTGGCTACCAACTCCGACACTACCTTCTGAATCACAAAACTTTCAATCTCACCAACACGGACCCATCCATTCGTATGCTACCCCTCATCTAAACCACCCTCGATCGCCCTATGGCTCTACGCCTCGCCGCTACTCCTCTCCGACCTAGCCGACCTTGGTTCGTCCACCATAAAAATCGTCAAGACAAACCATCGCAGACCAACTTGCGGAAGCCCCCTTTAACCTGGGGACATTTAACCAATTTTTACGTCCCCGCGAACTCATCGCACTCTTTCACTCGTGGAATAGTCGTAGTCCAATGACCCTCCCTCTTCCTTCTTCGATGGATCTAATGCCCACCGCGGCGGATGAGCCCCGCGTTTGTTTCTCATCCCTCTTGAACTGAACCTAATGCCTCTTTCATTTCCGGCTTGATTTCCTGCACCAATAATAACACAAACGCGGAATACGAGGCCTTGTTCTGGGTCCTCCAAGTTGAATCACTTATGTGTCAAATCTATCAATCTTTTTGGGACTCTCAGTTGTATTCATCAAGTATGGGCATTACCATGTAAAAATGAGAACTTTTCAAAAGTCAGAATACTCTCATGGACTCACTTTGTAGCCTTATTTACCAAAGTCTTCAAACATTCCCCCGCTCCACTAAAAAATTTGTAGATACTAGGCTTGCTTAGCCTCGCAATTTCCACTTCATCACTGACTCTTGATTCGTCATGGTCCCAACAACTTTTTGCCCCATCCTACTCAACCAACCCCGGTATTGTATGATAATTTTTGTCTGCTAATTCAACTGATATGTTTTACCAATTTCATACTACCTTTACTACCTCTTTCTCCATCTGACCTTACTATACTGGTAAATGCACTTTTCTTAAACTGTTTCTCATTATGCTAGATTATGGGGGGACGTCCTTTTAATGTGCTTTGATGGCATCCTCCTTCTATGTTCTCAACCGGCGGGCGGAGGTCACCCATAACATCCACAAGTACATACGGTATTTGTGGCTGGCATTTTTATGCCTTGTCGTGGACAAACGAAATCCTTCGCCTTGGTTTATTATTGGCCTACGCTCAATAATGACTGCTATCTAACAATTGTAAGCGTTTGTGGTTTTATGTGTCAACAACATGCTAACCTTCACATACTCCTAGCCATCGCTCCCGGCGCACAAGATCTTTGCCTTTCTCCTCACATGGGTTTCGACCTTATTGGGTGGATTCATCCGTCCTCTTTCGCAACGTCACCGTGGTTAACTCACCGCAACCGAATTTACAAACAAAATGGTGGAGTCTATTTCACCATTTCATTTCGACTAAAAAGAAAAAATTGTAGGTTCATTACCACCACAAATTATTTGTCTGTTTGGTTTCTCATCTCCTTATAACAGATAATGGAAAATCTTTCAAAATAATTTGTTGTCAAGACCTTTTGCGCACCTTTGCATCAAACTTAGTCCTTTCTCACCCCTACTATCCACAGAAGGGACAAGCTGAATCCTCTAATAAAACCCTACCAGAATCCTCGTGAATTGTCAATGATCCGGAAGAATTGGCACTATCAGTCATTCCCTTTGCCCTTTGGGCTTATCGTACTAGCTTCTTATCTCTACTAATCCACAACCTTTTTCTTCTTTGTGTCCTACGTACCCCAAGTTGTTTTGCCCTCTCAAAACAAATACCCTCCCTTAGAAATCCCTTCAGGATATTCTCACCAACGATATTTCCACCAAGAGCGGGTTAGCCCCAATTGGAGCTTCTTGACGAACGTCCGTCTTACAGCTCTTGATCACCTCAAATCTATCACACCATACAAACGTGCTCTTTATAGAACTTCATGAGCTGTACCTTTAGGTTGGTGCATCTTGTCCCTCAAATAGAATCAAACATGTCACCAACAGAAAGAGAAAACCGTGGAAAATTTGGCTCCCAATTGGATTGGGCCTTATATCACTTACACCCTTATGGATCAAGCACTTATCGTTTAGTTCGCTACTGGTACCGAGCCGAACCCCTTAAGTGCTTGCATCTTCGACCCTTCTACTATTGAATTTAGTGTTTATATCACTTTCTTATCTACCTACCGCGTCGTCCCTTGAGCTCAATTTACCGTACAGCACTTCGTTTCCTACACCTCATAATGAAAATCAACTCACATAGTTTGATTCCCTCACCTCACCTAAATGATGCCTTCCCCTTTTTAGTCTAGTCCATGCTTCAAAGTATAAATAACCTTTTCTTATGGGAATTTTCTTGATTCAAACTTCCTCCTAAACTAGATGCTTCATGCCAAAGAACATCTAGTCATCTAATTAAATAGAGACTACTCCCTCGAGACAGCTATGTGCCACCTTTGCTGCTATTATACTAGAGACTGCTTCCCCCAGGAAAGCTAATGTCCTTAAATAGATCTGCTACAGATTTAGCCTGCTCCCTCGCAGGACAGCTATACACGGTTCACCTTTATCTCACAGAAGCTCTCCTTGACTCAGCTTTCGTGAAGACCTCAAGAATAGTACAATCAATATCCCTTGTAGTACTTCCCGCAATCGATCAGTCTACCTTTCAGTCAATAAAAGCCTCATTCAAAAAAACTTTTTTGGGTCATGACTGGTCTTATTAGGGTAGGTTCCTCTTCGTCAGAACTACTCTTTAACAGTTTTCTCTGTACCGTCAGCTATATCTATCCACCTCACCTCACCATTTGTTTCAACTCAAGGGACGTAACGTACATCTTGAGTATATTGTGATCTCCAAACCTTTTCACCTTTGATCTTCTCGTCTATCAACGGTAACCTAGGCTTCAAGCTTGTTCTACGTTGTGTGGTTTGTTTACTCTTTTCACCGATGAGCACTCTTTCCGCTTTGTCTCACATCTAGTAATTGTGTGTTGCATCTTATCATTAAATACTTGGTTTCCCTTAGGAATTTGGTAGGCTTCACTTTCTTCTTCCTTATCCTTTTACAAACATCGCCAATTATTACCGACGTAACCACAACCGTACCTTAACCACATTAAATATCAATATTCTTACAACCAACCAATTTCCTAAACTACCAAATTGCCTGATTCGCCTCTCCCTGATTCTAAGGGAGGAACTTACATCGGTCTGAGGCCCCCTCCTTGCGTTGTTCATGGGCTATTTACGTAGCACTTTTTCGGAGACATCGGGTCTCCCAAGTTAGCATCTACCATCCCTACCTTAAACCTATCCGTGTGTGGTAATTAAATATTTTTGTGTGATTTCTATTTAATCACATCCTCTTTTTAGTCCTTTTTTTTCAAAAAACCTGAAAATCAAACGAAAACATCTTATTATTATACTCAATCAACACACATTCTCGTTTTATTTAGATTTTAAACACATACATCTTCTCTACATCCGACATGTCGGATCAGTCTCTTATTTATTCTTATAACCTTGCTAACATTATTTAGACCCCTCCTCACGCCTCATCCCGAACTAGTATTATCAGGATCGTTGATTTTCCTCTCTCTCGCAGGCCTCTCTTTTTCCTCAAAGGTACCACGGCTATTGGTAACAGCGCCCCTGACAGCCAATCTCTCCTTTACATAATATGAATTATTCGCCCTCGCATGGAGGACTTCAGCCTCTAGTCTCTCCGCCCGACTTCTCCCGCAACCACTAACAATCCCTCTTTCTCATTCACTGTGTTTGGGAGTGCTTTAAAACCAACGCTGCAAATACGATCCCTCTCTGCTGTAATCAACCGATTGTCAAGACTATCATAGTACACCACCTCGCAGTCTTCTACCCACCATAATCGATAGGCCTCTTCGTTCCCTGCATCCATTACCCTGCGATCGCTGCTACCTCTTCAAGGCCCTATGGGGGGTTGGCTGGGAGGTGAGAAGAACGCTCTCCATCGTCCTATAAGGGTCTATAAGCCTGGGTATATCCCACAAATCCAATTGGGTTGCCCGCATGCGATCTATAGGAATTCCTCTCATATTCCCTGGCCTGTGCCCCGCGTCCAATCTCAATCGCTCTACCTACAAACCCCTCAATTCCCTCAGCTATGTTATCTGTTACAATAATAATTCCCGTAAGGCTCCACAAATATCCGCAATCGCAGCCCCCTCCTCCATACCTTGCCCTGTAATCTCACAGTCCCATCCCTTCACGGCCTGGATCTTGCCTCTTTTGTTCGTCTGGACCCCGCTGAATCTCCAAACTTGTACTTTCCGGTCCCTCTCCTGACTGATGGTCGCCTATTGGTCGCACACAAACTCTGTGCTCATAGGCCCCACAGTGTAATAAGTATGAACAAGATCCAGCGTCGTCCTGTATTTCACCTACAGCCCGTAGACCCCTGTATAGCTCTCCGCCAATATGTAGGGTGCCCTGCAACTTTCGCGTCCTTTCTATCATCTCCCCGATAAAACACACCACCCTCAATGCCTTTGGGAAATCGCCCTCCCCCTTCTGCCATCGGTATTCATAATACCCATAAAACCCTACACTATCATTATATTCTCCTAACGTTTCTCCTCAGGATGTGCTGCATACATTATCCCATACGTAAATGATAACCTCACTCCGGTTAAATCTCGGGTATGGACCGAATCCTGCTGTATCGCTCCCCTCGTGCACGCTAGGTAATGCGGATAAACGGTTTTCGCTGTAATTTGGGAGTTCTCAAGATACAGAACACAATCTTCTATTCTAATGTTACTGTCACTTTTCCCTGTTGGCAAGAATAGAAGGTATTTGTCTTAGTATTACCATCTCTCATCAAACGCCTGTCCAGAGCTGGTTAACGTACGATTTGTGAATAATAGCGGATTCCACTTAACCCCAGACGATTTATCAATGTCCATTCCGCTCAGCTGGCGTTACATCCGCGATTCATGACACAGCGCTGATCCCATCATCAATATCCTCAACCCCTGCCTCTGCCTGCATACATCCAAATGAACAAAAAACTCATTCAATTCCTCAATCACCATCCCCCCCGTTTTTTTCTCAATGCTAAATTACCTACAGCAACCGGTGTCGTTTAATAGACTAACCGTGAGCACCGTTGAGTACCTAACCGGTTATCCTACCGATATCGGTCCCTTTACTTTCTACACCTTGCCTAAAACAACCAAGCTAACGACAATAAATTGGGCTCGTTATCCTCTCTGTGTACCAACACCATACCCGACACCCTTGATTAACTACCATGTAACACTTCACCCCATTTATAACCCTTGTTATCATCTTTTCGTTTCTCAATCTACCCAACCTACTTCTCCTCCCCCCATCTTATTCACAAAACATGTAGAAAATCAAATCACCACAACCAAAACCGTTTACCTCTGGGTTGCAGATCAGAGCGTGAGTGGCCCCTTGTCTTCCCTCTTGTCCTACCTGCTGGATGCTTCTCCTCGGTCTGCCATGGTCACCACCCTTTTCAATTGCAACCTTTCTTCTTCTGCATTCTAAATAATCTCATAACACATTCCACTTCCCTTCTCTTTTTCCTCCTTATCACCAAATTTCTCATGCATACATGTCTCATCGTCAAAAAAACTCGCATTTCGCGTATTTAACTTCTTGCATGGCTCTCAAATTTAGACTTAATTCCACCCTAAGCTTTTTTTTATTTTTAGAAAAGCTGATACCTAAATAACCGTATTCATCTGTAACCAATATCGTCGACTACTACAGACGTCGTTTATTCTAAACCTATATCGGTTAACCCGCCCTTTTTGAAACATGGTCTTTTCTTCATTTTTTTACACTATTTTTGTCGCGCCCGCCCTCTTGTCCTGCATCATCACATCACCATTGTCCATATTTGCCTCCACCACACATATCATAACAATTTCCCATTAACTCATCTATTTTTACAAAAACAAAACAGCCTCAACTAAGGATAACCAAGCCAAAACAGAGCCAAAACAAAAAACTATCTATCGATAACCTCCTTTGAATCCAACTCATAGAACTTAGTAACAGTGTCACAAAAACCAGGCTTTAAACATGCAACATTTCATCATATAGCCCCATCCATCCTATATCAACATGTCAATTAAACTCATATATATTCTATCCACAAACCATTGACAAACATACTTTAAAAACAGTTTCAAACATTGATATGGATCAAAACACTCATCTATATATGTAGTATATATATACAAGTTTTTTCAAATGACTAACTGTGCCCCACAGTTGGTGCCTCTATGATCTGCAAACCAACATAGCCTGCAACGGCTTGCCGCATAACATCAAGAATCTCAAATCTCGCTCTCGATCGGCTCTCAGGCCGGTCCCTCATATCAAAAATATCTCGGCTCGCAGGCCAGTAAACCACGGTACCACTTGTATTTCTCGCTGCAGGCTGGTTATCAAAAATGAATGAATGATAAATGAGAATATGTAGGCACGCAAGGCCTCTATCTACATCACAACCGGTTCGCAGACCGGTGCCCATACCATATACAAATACAAAACCAATGTCAGGATCCCAGCTCTCTCCCCAACCTCCCTTTTCACCAAACCTTCTCCCTACTTTTCCCCTGTTGCACCTCTCACCCCACTGCCTGTAGCAGACACGCCGTCTGTGGCTGCACCTCCCTGTGACTCTTACTAAGCGAGGTCTCCTTTCGTTTTCCACATATGGTTGACGCTCAGCTCCGTACTATCAAGAACCATCCTGATAGTACCGGGATTTCCGCTCCCGCCTCCAATGTATCTAATCCTGTGCCACCGCTGTACTTGGGTGCTGGTCCCCGTACTCCTACGTCAGTACCCCTTTGCTGGTGCTGGTGGTGCCTGGTGCTGTGCCGCTGCTGGTGGTGGTTATCTTTACCTGTGCCTGGGGCTTGGGCTGTGCTGCTGCTGGTACTGCTGCCTTACCGTGTACCTGCACCTATGGCTGTGCTGCGGTGGTGGTTCCCTTATTACTTGGGTAGGCTCACTTCTCTTCCACTATACCTTTACAACATCGCCAATTCATTACCGACACAACAACCTACCGTACCAACATTAAATCAATATTCGGACAACCAACAATTTCCTTAAACCGTACCAAATTGCCTGCATTCGCCTCTCCATGATTAGAAGGGAGAAATAACCCGGTCTGAGGCCATCCTTGCTTTGTGCAATGGCTAGTGACGGAGCACTCGGAGACCTGGGGTCCCCAAGGTTAGCTCGACCATCCCTCCAAACCCTCATCATGTGTGGTAAGTATAAATATTTTTGTGTATTTCTATTTAATCACAATCCTCTTTATCCTTTTTTCAAAAAATGAAAATCAAAACGAAAAACATTCTTATTATATAACTCAAATCAACTACACTATCTCGTTTTATTTAGATGTTTACACAAAATACATCTTCTCTATCATCGACATGTAGGTCAGTTAGTACTCTTATTTATTCTTATACTGCTAAATTTATTAGACCCTCACGCCTCAGCCCGAAACTAGGTTGATGATAATGCTCGTTGATGCCTTCGCCAGCCTCTCTCCTCAAAAGGTACCAGCTATTGGTACCGCCCACTGTGATTCAGCCAATCTCTCCTTGGAAAAATATGAATATCCCTCTCGCATGGAGGCTCACCTCTAGTCTCTCGCCGTGACTACGACCAACCACTAACAATCCTCTTGTCTCATTTCACCTGTGTTGGAGCTTGCTAAACCAAACCGCTTGCAAGACGATCCTTATCTGCTGGGAATCACCGATTATGTCAAGAGATCATGTACACCCTAGCAGTTCTTATACCCACCATCATCTATAGGCCTCTGTCGTTCCTGAATCCATTACCACTGGCGATCGGCTGCTACCGTAAAGAGGGGGAAAAATAATGAAAGGGCGATAGTTGATAGGTTGGGTGAAAGGCGGTTGTGGGGGGTGGTACATAATGGGATATGATTGAGAAGGGAGGGGTTCTTCAGGCCCTTCTTGGGGTGTTGGCTGGGAGGGGAGAATCTGCCTCTGCATCGATCCTCATATAGGTTCCCCCTATAAGCCTGGGGTATATCCTGCACAAAAATCCAAATTGGTTGCCGCAGGGCGATCTATAGTGAATCCCTTCCCTCATATTCACCTGGCCCTGTGCCCCGCGCGATCCATCTCATCGCTCTAACACCCCTCAATTTCCGCTTATGTTCTCTGTACCAATATAATTCCCTAAGGCCTCCTCCAAAAATATCCCAATCGGCACCCTCCCCATCCCTGCCGAAATACTCAAAGTCCCATCCGTCCCGGCCTGTGATCTTGGCCTCTTTGTTTCTTCTGGTACCCATCGTCTGAAGCCCAAACTCTGTACTCCGTTCCTCCTCCGACTGGATGGGTTCGGCCCTATTGGTCCCGCACACAAACAATGTGCTCATAGGCCCAACAGTGTAATAAGTATGAACCATCCAGCGTCGTCCTGTGATTTCCACCTCCAAGCCCATAGACCCTGTATAGCTCCGCCAAATATGTAGGTGCCCATAGCAAAATTCACGTCCCTTTTTCTACTCATCTCCCAGATAAAACACACCTCCCCAATGCCTTTGGAAATCTTTCCCCCTTCTGCCATCGGTAAGTCATAAACCCTACCACTATCATTCATATTACTAACTAAACGTTGTCTCCTCAGGATGTGCTGCAACATTATCCCATACGTAAATGTCGACAAACCTCACCTGTGGTAAATCTCGTGCGTAAATGGTCAATACGCTCTGTTATCAGCTTTCCCCGTGCCACGCTAGGTAATGCCTGATATACCTGGTTTTCCTGATTGGAGTAGCAAATACAAACACATCGTCTAATGTTACTTTCACTTCCCCTGTCTGGCAGATAGAAGGTCATTTTGTCTTAGGATTCCATCTCTCCAACATTCACCGCCTGTAACATAGCATGGTTACGTACGATTTGTGATAATAGCGGATTCCACTTAACTAACCCCAAAACGTTATCATGTCCATTCACTGGCGTTACTCCGCCTCGGATATCATGACAACAGCGCTGATACACTATCATTCCATCCTCAACCCTGCCTCTGCCTGCATTACATCCCAAATAACAAAAACCATTCATTCCTCAAATCCCCCCGGGTTTTTTCTCAAATTCCTAGAATCCCTACAGCAACCGGTAAATCGTTTATAGTAACGGTACCGGTTGAGTAAACCGATCACCGTTAATCCCTAACCGATATCGGTCCTGTTACTTTCATACCACCTGCCTAAAACAACTCACCTACGACAAATAAAATAACTTTGCTCGTTTTCCTCTCTGTTCCACACACATACCCCGACACCCTTGATTACCTACCCATGGTAACCTCACCCCATTTATCCCCTTGTACACTTTTCTTTTCTTCTCATATCTACCCACATACTCTCCCCCATCTTATTCACAAAACATGTAGAAATCAAATCACACCAAACGTTTACCTCTGGAGTTGCAGCACTTGAGGTGGCCCTTGGCTTCCCTCTTGTCCCTACCGGCTGGATGCTTTTCTCCTCGTTTCTGCCATGATCACCACCCTTTTCAATTCACCTTTCTTTCCTGCCTTCTAATCTCGAACACCGTCACTTTCCCTGTCTCTTTGCTCCTTATCACTCAAATTTCTCATGCAATTACCTGTCTCAGTCGTCAAAAAAACGTCGCATTCGCAGTATTTAACTTCTCTTGCATGGCTCTCAAAATTAGAACTTAAAGTTACCACCCTCGCTTTTTTATTTTTAGAAAAGCTGAATCCCTAAATAACCGTTATCAGTCATGTAACCAATATCGGTCTACAACTACGACGTTCGGTTATCTAACTAACCGATATGGTTACACCCGCCCCTTTTTGAAACATGTCTTTTTCTTCATTTTTTTACCTAATTTTGTCCCCCCGCGCCCTCCCCGCCCTTTTCCTCACACAACACCATTATCCATATTTTGTCCATCCACCACACATATCATTAACAATTTTCATTAACATCATCTTCTTTTCCAAAACAAACCAGCCATCAACTAAAGGATACGCCAAACCAAAACAAAAACAAAACACAAAACTATCTATCTATACCTCATTTGAATCCACTCATCATACTATATAACAATGTCAAAAACCAGCTTAAAACATGCAACATTTCATCATATAACACTCATCCATATATCAACATGTCAATTAAACTCATCAGATATTCTATATCCACAACCATTGAAAAATACTTAAACATTTTCAACATTGCATATGTATCAAAACATCACTATATATATATATATTATTACAAGTTTTCAAATATACACTGTGCCCTACATTGGGGCCTCTAGATCTCATAATCCAACAAAGCCGGCACGCGGCCGCATACTACAATAATCTCGACCGGCTCGCATTCCGTCCCTCAATCAAAAATATACCTCGGCTCGCAGGCCAGTACCACCTTTACAACGTACTTTCGGCGCGTTCAGGCTGGTATACAATAAATGAATGAATGAATAAATGAAGTATTATGTAGGCACGCAGGGCCTCTATACACAGAACCGTTCGCAGACCGGTGCCCATATCCAATTACAAATACAAAAACATGCAGGGATCCCTCAGCTCCTCCCCACCGCCCTTGGCACCCTCTTCCTACTGGTCCCGTTGGCAACCTCTCACTCTGCCTGTAACAACCGACCGCTGTGGCTGCACCTCCCTGTATCTCTGACTACGCGAGGTCCTCCCGCGCGGTGTGCCACATAATGGTTGATACTCACTCCGGTACTAATCAAAACATCCTGATAGTACCGGGATTCCGCTCTCGCCTCCATGTATCTATCCTGTGCCACCGTCAGTACTGGGGCTGGTCCCCGGACTCCTACTGTCAGTACCCCCTGTGCTTGTGCTGGTGGTGCCTGTGGCTGTGCCGCTGCTGGTGGTGGATCTGTACCTGTGCCTGGGGGGGCTGTGGCTGTGCTGCTTGCTGGTACTCTGCCTGTACCTGTACCTGCACCTATGGCTGTGCTGCTGGTGGTGGTGCTGCCTGTGCCTGTACCTAAGCCTGGGCTAGCTACCCCTGTAAGACCCCTATCTGTGCCTGCGCAGCAGCAAGCTGCCCCTGTAAGAGCTGCACCTGACCCCTGAGTTGATCTCTCTCTACCGTCACAGCTGCCAAGTCTGGCTATGCAGGCTGTGCTACCCTCGCCGCTCTCTGACCAGCCCACCACACCATGTATGCTCCTGTACAACCAGCATCATCTATTGTGTCATCTGCTAGCCTCTCAGCAACCCAATCTGGATTCAAGGGCTATGGTGCAGGCAGTGGGGCCTCTACATCATCCCTCCTGTACTAAGGGAAGGGAGGTGGCTCGTCCTATCGCAGCCCCATCTGCCTGCGTACCCTCTCTAGGGGTATCCTCTCGTACTCTCCCGGCCTCCGTCCTGCTATCCAGAAAGTGTACTGGATCCAGCGTAACTATACTCGGCCTCCTCTGTGCGGGTGATGACCTCTGTAAGGTCTCCATACGATATCTACCACTGTCAGGCCCTCTAACAAATGCCTGTAGTAGGCAACGTCTCTCCCCGCAAGCACTGCTCGTGGCTGCCCCACGACTCCCAAACCACCTCTGAAAGCCGTATCTGTATATAACCTGTGGCCCTGGCTGCTGGGGTAACCCTACTGGTCTGATGCATATGATGTGCTCATATGCCCAACAGTGAAGTAAAAAAGTCGAACAAATACCAAATCGCCACATCCGGCGATAACCCCAGAGCTCTCTGTATAGCTGCACCAGATACACTGGTGCCCACGCATAGCAAGTATGCTCCTCCACCATCTCAAGCAGCACCCCCATCAATGCCCGTGGAAAACGGCCTCCCTCTGAGTCCGGGAGGGCGAAGCAGGTGATCCCAATCATCATCAGCATGGCCAGTCATGTCTCGTGTCGGTGCGCACGGTACATGTCACCATACCCGATACTCGTGCTGTGATAGGTAAGTAGCGCGGTTGCATCTCCAAAAACCTACAGGATGCTTTTCATCGCCATCTCCAAATCTACCTGGAACACTGCCTCTCCCTCGATCGGTAGTCGAAGGATGCGATACACATCCTCCAATGTGATGGTCATCTCTCCGGTCGGGAGATGGAACACATTGGTCACCGGATCCCATCTCTCGATGAGGGCAACCATCAGACTGTGATCTCTATCAATAGCTCGGTATCGCTGGACTCCGCCGAGTCCCACCTCGCGCATGATCACCCAATGAGCCGCAGATACGTGTGGCCGCATCCGCACCAACAGCGGGGGCATCCTATCCAGCATCGTCAACTGCTGACGTGCCTGCAAAACCAACCCACAACCTTAGACCAACTCTCTATCACATCATCTACTTTACCCTCTATACCCCCTTTTTATGCCCCCGACCACACCCCGACTCTCTAACCCCCCCCCCTCTAGTCACCTACCTTTTCCACTATAACCCACACCAACCCAACCCAAACCACTACCCAACCCAAAGCCCAAAATCTACCCAAAACAAAACCCACCCCACCCAAAACAAGCCCAACCCAAACCCAAACCCACCCAACCCCAAAACAAAACAAACCCACACAAACCCCCAATAAACCCACACAAGCCAAAACAAATAAACAAAACAAACCAAACCAAAACAACACAAACACTACGGACCAGTACCGGTCCCAAACAACCGACCACGGCCCTCTTCCCACCGACACCGGTCAACCACTGACCGACGCCGGTCAACCACACAGAACCCAGCTCCTGCAATTTTGTGACCGATGTTGGTCGCTTAGCGACAGACATCGGTCACTGTCATTTCCCGGAGCCGAACCCCCACGTGGCCCCCCCACCCACATTTTCGCATTTTTCTACTTATCTACCCACCCAAACACCCTAAAAACCTACCCACCTAGCCGCCTTGCCCTATTTTACCCATCTATCCTCTTCGTTTTTCAAATTACGTCCATTTACTCATTATTTCCTAAAACATGTAAATTCCTACCCAAACCCCCAATTTAGCTTAATACCATTCAAATGCACAAAATAAAGATTTTCGAACCTACCCGAACGATGACACGTCGTCGTCGTGGGATGGGTGGTGGTGGTCCAGTTGGTCCAGCCCCTCTTGCTCCTCCTGCCTGTGCCATAGCTCCAATTCTGATCTGCTGGGTCCCTGGCCAATCAACTGCTGCCTCCTCCTCACTCGGGCCCGCAAACAACTAACTCCTCCAGTAAAAAAAGCTCCACCTCACTCAATAAAACCTCTAATCTCAACTCTCCATGTCAGACAAATCAATTTGGTTTTCAAATAACACAAGTGACAATGACAAGCCGTATTTTTCTTTTTATAGGTTTTTCGCCCTTAACCGATATCGGTTTCATTTTGCCCTAATGAACCGGTATCAGTCCCTTAACCGATATCGATCATGTAGAATCGACATCGGTTTTTCTTCCAACTTTCCCCCAATTTTTTGCCCTTATTTACCATTTGCCCCTTTTTAACCACATATCGCCTATATCCACCTTTGCTGAACACCATTTGTTTACCTATTCGGCCCGACCCAAGGCCTCAACCTACCTATTCGGCCCAACCCAAGGCCTCAATCTACCTATTCGACCCGACCCAAGGCCTCAACCTACCTATTCGGCCCACCCCAAGACCTCAACCTACCTATTCGGCCTGACCCAAGGCCTCAACCTACCTATTCGGCCCGACCCAAGGCCTCAACCTACCTATTCGGCCTGACCCAAGGCCTCAACCTACCTACTCGGCCCGACCCAAGGCCTCAACCTACCTAGTCGGCCCGACCCAAGGCCTCAACCTACCTAACCAGCAAGCCCCAAGGCCTCAACCTACCTAGTTGGCCCGACCCAAGGCCTCAACCTACCCCCCCGGCCCGAGCCAAGGCCGCAACCCAACAACCTGGCCCGACCCATGGCCGTACCACCTCAATACCTTACCTAAAATCAACACCATACACTTTTATCCACCCATCCTATACCTTTTGTTCAATCGAGCTCACCTGTTCGTGTTTTAGCATGATTAGGGTCCTTGACTTGATCTGTCGACCAACTTTGCCTAGACCTAGACCGTGACATTTATCTCAACCAAACCAACCATTTGGTACTGCCGAACACACCTAAACATTCCTGTACCTTACCTGTTATATACCCTGGAGCTACTTCCTATGCCTTGGATACCAGGATTATATCACCCTTGTTTGGATAAACTATCGACCTTTGCCTATACATTGCTAGTTTGCTAGTAAAATCATGTACCCTAGTCGTACTATTACATTTCAACGTGCGTCTGCTTCCTTGGACCTACCCCACCACCTTACCATCCCCTCTACAACATTCACCCTTTATCAACCCTATCCCTGATTTCCCGTTCGCTCAATCTGTGCTAGATTTGAGGGGGATTACCTATATCCTTAACAGGAGAAACCACTTCATATTATTGTCTGCGCAGCTTTACAACACAAGCTACACGACAATAAGGGGCTAATGTAGACACTAAATTCGTGTCTTACGACCCCTTGTGACCCGCATCCCATTTCGCAACCTAACCTCATTACCTAAACCTTACACAATTATTTATTGATTACCTTGTAATTGATAAATCCCCATCACCTCACCTACCACCTCATTTTGCCACCTCATCATGACCTAGCCCTAATCCTAAACTAACCTAATTAAAACTTAAAACTTGGTCTATACCTACACCCATGACTAATGACCCATTTCTCGCACCCAAAACCGACCTTCTAGTCACTTGACCAAGCCCGCAACTAATCTCTCGGGAGAAAAGCAGGGAAGGTGGGCTATTTTACTAAAAATAGCCTACTTTTTCCTTATCGATGCCGGTTCCTACTCGACTGCTGTCGGTTACGTAACCGCCATCGGTTCCCTGTAAATGGCCTCCCCAAACCAAAAATAGAGGATCGAAATTTCATTTTTGGATGAAGGTCGAAGGATTTTGAATCAATAGAGATCATTGGGAGCGATCAAGAGAGTCCAGATCTTCACTTGACCGAGCAGAGACAAGTGAAGAGACAAGGAGAGTAAGCCAAGGACTACAATTGGATACCAGAGCCCTGTTATACTCAGCTGATTTGATCTGCTGTGTGCCAAACCATCCTACCTCAGTTCTGCCTTTGCCATCAGAGCTCTTGGACCTGCATCTCCACAAATAATCAGTAAGTTACTTCTTGCATGTCCTCTTTAATAACATTTCTTTGACTCTTTAAATCATATGTCCCCACAAATCCATTCTTGGATCCACTACCCAACGTATCATTGCATCTAACTGTCATTCATCTACCTCTCATCACCCTATTTCCTAATATCACCTATATACAACCCTACAAATAACACAACTACCAAATAACACCACCACCCCACAAAACAACTAACGTTTAGATCCTAGACTCTACCAATATCGGTCATCAGTAACCGCCATCGGTTATCAGTAACCGGCATCGGTTATACTGACTATAACCAATAACCAGCCTTTCCCCTACCCAGTTCAACAAAGCAATTTAATTAATATCTTATAGTCTTTTGTGTTAATTCATATTAGCAGGGGAACTGACCACCTTCGAAAGGAAGTTTTATATTTCTTGGGCCCAAGGCAGTTTCCTCATTTATTATCTAATTAAAATGTTGTGGTCTTGTGTTCTTATTTTGCAGGTAGTCCTTCCAAGACAAAAATGAGTTCTTAGTAGTCAGCCTGATCTTTTTCTACGGTACGCGCACACCATCTCGACATTCTACAGGTATTCCTCCTAGCCCCAACCCTTATCTGTTTCTAAAAGGAATGAAACATTTCGAGTGAAACACCTGAGGTGGTGCCTGTACCTGCGCCTGTGCCTGAGGCGGTGCCTGTGCCTTTGCCGGTGCCTGTGGCTGTGGCTGTGCCTATCCCTGTGCCTATGCCGGTGCCTGTAGCTGTGCCTGTGCCTATACCTGTGCCTGTACCTATGCTTGGGCTAACTGCCCCTGTAGCACCCCAATATGTACCTATGCAGCAGCAAGTTACCCCTGTAATAACTACACCTGGCCCAAGAGATGATCCCTCTCCGCTATAACAGCCACCAAATTTGGCTATGTGGGCTGTGCTCTCATGACTTCCCTCTACCCTGCCCACCACACCAAAAATGAACCTATCACCCAGGCATCGTCCACCATATCATCGGCCGGCCTCTCTGCTACCCAGACTGGGTCAAATGGCTGCGGTACAGGCAATGTTTCCTCTACATCCTCCCTCTGATACTGTGGGAAGGGAGGTGGCTCATCCTGTCATAGGCCCAACTGTCGTCGTACCCTCTCTAGGGTAATCCGCTCATACTCCCCGAGTCTCCGTCCAGCTATCCAGAAGATGTACTGGATCCATCGCAGCAGTGCTTGGGCTCCTCCACGGGGATGATGGCCTCTGTATGGCCTCCAAATAATATCTAGTGCCGTTAGGCCCTCTAACAATGTACTCGTAGGCCTAACAATGTAACAAAAATGTCAAACATATACCAAATCGCCTCATACGGTGATAAACCCAGAGCTCTCTATATAGCTGCACCAGATACACCGGTGCCCATGCATAGCAGGTGTGCTCCTCCACCATCTCATGTAATACTCCCATCAAAGCCCGTGGGAAGTGACCTCCCTCTGAGTCCAGGAGGGCGAAGCAGGTGATACCAATCATCATCAGCACGGCAAGCCGTGTCTCCTGTCGGTGTGTGCGATACATATCGCCGTAGCAGATGCTAGCACTATGATATGTAATCAATGGGGCTGCATCCCCGAATACCTGCAAGATGTTATCCATCGTTGTCTTGGCATCCACCTGGAACACCACCTCGCCTATAATCGGCAGTCTCAAGATGCGATACACATCCTCTAGTGTGACTGTCATCTCTCCAGTCGAGAGATGAAAGACATTGGTTACCGGATCCCATCTCTCAATGAGGGGAACCATCAAGATGTGGTCCCTATCCACAGCCCTATATCTTTGGACTCCACCGAGTCCAACCTTCCACATGACTGCCCACCGTGCTGCAGTCACATGTGGCCGCTGTAGACACCAAATTCGTGTCTCACGACCCCTTGTGACCCGCATCCCATTTCGCAACCTAACCTCATTACCTAAACTTCACACAATTATTTATTAATTACCTTGTAATTGATAAATCCACATCGCCTTACCTACCACCTCACTTGGCCACCTCACCATGACCTAGCCCTAACCCTAAAACAACCTAATTAGGACCCATGACTTGGTCTAGACTCACCTCCATAACTAATGCCTCCTTACTCGCACCCAAAGCGGACCTTCTAGCCACTTGACCAAGCCCGCAACTGATCTCTCGGGAGAAAGCAGGGAAGTGGGCTATTTTTACTAAAAATAGCCTACTTTTTCCTAACCGATGTCGGTTCCTACTCGACCGCCGTCGGTTACGCAACCGCCATCGGTTCCCTGTAAATGGGCTTCCCAAACCAAAGCAACGGATCGGAATTTCATTTTTGGAGATCAGTCGAAGGATTTTTAATAAAAGGAGAGTCCAAAGCGATCAGCGGAGTCCAGAACTTCACTTGACCAGCAGAGACGAGTGAAGAAGCCAGAAGGAGTTGGCAAGCCAAGGAGATCACTGCATCTTCGTCAAAAAACCAGTAAGTTCATTCTTGCATATCTTCCATTAAGACATTTCTTATGCTTTGAATTACAGTCCTCCCAAATCCTTTCCTGAATCCGATCTATCCAACGTACCATTGCCTCTAACTATCATTTCTTACCTTCTAACCATCCCATTTCCCAATATCATCCAAAAATCAGCCCTTACAAACTCCACAACCAGCCCAGAAATCCTAGAACCAACCGGTATCGGTTATCATAACCGCCATCGGTTATAGGTAACCGGCATCGGTTCCTTTGATCAAAACCAGGAAAAACAGCCTTTCCCCTACCCAGTTCAGCCAAGCAATTTGATTGATATTTTACAATATTTTGTGTTAACTCTATTAGCAGGAAACTGACCACCTTTGAAAGGAAGTGTTTACATTTCCTGGGCCCAAGGCAGTTTCCTCACTTATTATCTATCAAAATCTTGTGGTCTTGTGGTCTTATTGCAGGTAGTCCTTCCAAGACAAAAAGGAGTTCTTCGCAGTCAGCTTGATCTTTCTCTACGGTACGCGCACACCATCTCGACATTCTACAGGTATTCCTCCTAACCCTAACCTTATCTGTTTCTATAAGGAACGAAGCATTTCCGAGTGAAACATTTTGGCACGCCCGGTGGGAACCCATTTTGGGTTTTCTTTATTTCGTTGCTTGCTTTTATTATAGGGAGCATACTTGTTGTTTTCTTCTTCTAGAGATATTCACAGGGGTATTTTATTATTCTGGTAAAAGAACTTGCTTTGTTTTTTGGCATCTTGCATTAGTAAAAGTCATCTCTTTTGCTTCATCGAATATCACTTTCGATTTGGGTTTTTAAATACATGCATTACATTCCTGCCTGTTGTTTTTCAATTCTAGTGAACATAGATTAAGTAACAGGTCGTACACGTGGGGGTGGTATCCACGGTAATTGAACAGGAAATTAACCTAGTTTCACTGCACAACACATACTGAATCACTCACAATTAACACAACATCTCAAACATCCCCCCTTTTCCGCGGTATTCCTCCGCACGATTGAGGTAACCTTATAAGCAAAACAAAATGACATTTCCCTAAGTCTTGTTGTTTTAGGATTCTGGAATCATCTACGTCTAAAGGCATAAGCCCACGATAATAAAATAACCCTAGGATTAATTCTGGGTTTAACGTGTGATATTGTTGTTTTTTCAAATCCTGTTTTCTCTGTATCCTTTGTCTTCTGTTGTCAGAAGGTTGCTCTAAACTAACTCAAAGTTGCTAAAAAATCAAATTAGCAAGCCCTTGTATCTTCTTATTTCTAGATTTTGACACCGGCATCGGTTAGGGACCGACGTCGTTTTGCCCTTGACCGACACCGGTTCAAAACGAGATCGGTACTGTCTCCTACAGGCCGCACCTGACAAACCAGCAAATGCTAAATTTCCCTTCTGAGGGGTTGTGTTTTTGTCCGTGATAGAGTGAAACTTCTGTGTGTCTGGTCTATGGTTGTCATCACTAGAGCACGCCACGCCATGGTTTACAGCTTTGCTCTGTTTATTTGCCTGAATCACCCCCTTCACATTCTTAGGAAACCCTCGGAACCAGTGGCTCCCCAAAAGTCTGTAGGAGACAAGGACTTGCCAAATTCTGGATGATACCCAGCGTGTTACAATTACTATGTTTGCTCATACCCATGACCGTGCGCCTGATGGTCAGCTTCTTATGGCATGCCTATTAGTATAGCTGCTCATTTGCTTATCCTCCTGCTAACAATACTTATTCCAGACACTAGCCCATCTCCAATCCGAAAGCGAGGGGAGAGGTTCATCGACCCGATTAGCGTTCCTTTTGGGTAATCTTGGACCCCACGTATCGCCACCACCAACTGCCCCTTCTCGTATCCTTTCAGACCCTCCCATTCATGACTTATCTGGCACCTATCTCCCTATTCAAACGAGCTTTCCTTCTCAAGCTCCGCCTACCTTTTCATTCCCATATACGTATCCAGTGACCTCAACACCTTATATGGGACACCCTATTTCTGTGGCACCATCATCTCATCCAACCACAGATTTCATCAAGCAAATGATGGACAAAATGCAAAACCTGGAGGCTCCGTTTCAGGAAGTCGTAGTGCCTTGACATACGAGCAAGTTTGTCGGGAGCCCATTCACCCCTTCTGTCCCCTTCATGTCTTATCCGCCTCAATGGGAGTTTGCCAAGTTTACTCGTTTTAACAGTAAAGAGGATCCTCAACAACACTTGCGATCATTTAGACATGCTTGTTATTTGATTGCCCATGATGATGCCTTGTTACTCCGCACCTTTCCCATGTCCTTATCAGGGCCTGCCTTGGAGTGGTACAGTGCTTTAACCCAGCACTCAATCTTTTCTTTTAACCAACTAGCCCAATCTTTCTTGGATCATTTCTCCATTAACATTGCCAAGAAAGTATCTATCACTGACCTCTATGCCATCCGACAATTCGAAGACGAATCTATCGCAGATTTCGTTGGACGATGGCGGGGCCTTATCAACCAACTTACGTATGCCTTGCCTCAAACCAAACTTATCGAACTCTTTACGCGGGCCTGCGCTAAGCACATCTCCCCTACCCTCCAAATTCAAACTTTCCGTACATTCGACGAGGCCTTTTACTATGGCTCGAAAATTAGAAATTCGAGCCTTAGAGGAAGAGAAATTGCGGTTGCGCAACAAGAACTCCACTTTCCGAACTCCTGATTCTACCAATAAACCAAATACCACCACTCCTCATGCGTCAACCTCTTCTAAATCAAAAGGAGCTGTCCACGCGGTGATGGTCAAATCCCAACCACCGTCCAATACTCCACCAAAAACCACCTATAAATACAAAGCTGAGCCCACCAATTACACTCCCTTGGGAGAAACTTATGGCGTCATCCTAGAGAAATTGCTCAAAGCTGGGGCTATCACCTTGCCCCCTGTTAAACCTCACTCCGGGTTTAACTCCACTTGCGCAATACCTTCCTGGTACAAAGAAAATGACTTTTTGTAACTTTCACCGCGTAAAAGGACATAGTCATGAAAACTGCAAGATGTTGAAAAACATAGTGCAGGAAATGGTTGATGCAGGGGATATAACACTCGATAATCCTAACGCCCCTGCTAACTGAAATCTAAAAATTTTCAACAAGCCATTCCCGAATCACTCGTCCAGCAGCAACGTAAACCAAGATATCTTAGCTGAGGAGAGTGTTCATGAGATCCATGCAGTCTTCGATTCTCAACCAAAAGCCTCTATCGAGAAAATTTTGAATCAAGCCTCTTCACTAACACAGGAGCCCGAACCTCCTTTACCACCATCAAGTCAAAGCGAAATCATTCCTTTACCCATAGAAGAGTTAGCTGCCCAGGCTTCCCTTCCCATCAATGAGTCTTCTTACACCACATCCCTACAAGACTGTGAGCGGATGCTATCTAATTTATCTATTTCCCAAACGTCCCCTTCTACCACTCTTGCTACACAAGAGGAAGGCTCACCACTCCTTTTGACATCCTTAGACGAGAAATCTCTTACACTAACATCACCACATTCTTTTAACATGACAGATCTCCTTGAACACGCCCTACTACCTATTAGTCCCTCATTGCCTAAATCTTTTCAACGACCGGTTGACCTCCTAGCATCTACTGATACAGTGCCTCATCCGCCTCCTGTGTCACACCCGCAATGGATTGGAATTACAAACTCACTTTTCCTCTGTACCAAAATTACAAATTACACCTGGAGACTGTCATTCCACAGAAGATAGACAGGCCCTATGGGAACGTTTGAGTACTCCTGTTTCTACTCAAATGCAAATGACTGATCCCGATGTCTCCACCATCTACCCGAAGTGTTTACAGAAGCTTAAAATGCCCCTGTTCTCGCCTTCACCCCCCTCACCTCTACCAAATTCCCCGTCCACTTCTATCAACTTAACCAGATCTTCCCCTACGCTTGGGACCTCACCAATGCCCAGTCTAACACACCCGCCTGAGCGACTCGATCTTTCCAGAAATAAATCCGTTCCGCCACCTAGGAGACGAACGCAATCCGGCCCTCTATCACAATTAAAACCCTCATCGTCACACCCACCTTCCATATTGGGACCTCATCCCTCCACATTACACCAATATATCATACCTCCGTTGTTTTCTGCAAAACGACCTACGCCTTCTACACCTATACAGAGATCAAAGGATATCACAACATCGTTACCCCACGTATCCGGTCCACCTATCAACCCTAAACCAATCCCATCATCAAAGGATTTATTTTCTGTCACTCCCCTTTCTCCGTGGTTGTTTCCCGCTACCATGCCATCTGTAGCCTCATCATCTAACCAGCTGAACGTAACTTCTGTGTCCAAGAAACCACGTTTAGTGAAAAACATGTGTCAGCACCCCTCGGCTAAACCACCACCCATACGAACTAAACACGCCCAAACATTACCACAACCCACACAATCAATACCCTCATCTTCTTTTGATTTTGACCCACTCAAAGGATCTTACGCCAAAATCCTTGCTATGTTGGTGGAGAATGCGACCATCTCCCTACCCCCACTTAGACCTTATGACCCGTCTAAGCCCCGACCTGTGGATTATGATGAGTCTAAAATCTGTGCCTATCACCGCACACCTGGACATGATGTAGAAGGATGCAAAGCTCTAAAAACCATCCTTCGCCAGTCACCTCTTCCGGATCGAAAGATTAAGAAAGACAACTTACGAAGGGAGAGACCTCTAGCGTCAATTCCCTCTACTATACCATCTGTCCCCGCCTCACCAAGATCGATCATTATTACAACCCCACCTCTTGAAGACCATGAATTATCCCAACCATCTTCTTCATCTCAGGTCTACGAGATTAATATGATTAGTGTCGCTACTCGAGGATAGAAAAACAATGGGAAAGCGAAAGAAAACACACCTACGACATCTCTTTCTCCTTCAACCATCCCGATTACACCACCACCTAAAGTGGTTATTCGCGGACCCGCCTATCCTGTCTCTAATGGAGTTGCCCACCGAACCATGATCAAACAGCTTCATCAATCGCCCGTAAAAATGACACTATATGATCTCATTCAGACTTCTGAATCTCATCGACAAGCTCTCGTTGAGATCCTTCAAGGGATAGAGGTTTTACCCAACGAAACCTTGCCCCGTTGCCTCCATTCTAACACCCAATCACGTTGCCTCTCTCACCAAACAATCCATCTCCCCCACCACTTCTGTCTCAAAACAACAATCCGCTGCAGTTAGTTTCTCGGAAGATGAAATTATCGAATTTGGTGCAGAAGACCCTGACCCTGCCCTTTTCATTTCCGCTTACGTCCGAGACATTCGAGTACGTCGGGTTATGATTGACGGGGGCGCTAGCCTAAACATCATCTCTTCAAAAGCCTTTCAACAAATGAACATCCCTTCTAGTTGCATGTGTGCCAACCCCATCATGTTGCGGTCATTCAATGACACTATTACTTCTACATTGGGCACCGTGATCCTCAACATTCGCGTAGGACCACGTACTTTACCCGAACTCTTCTATGTCCTTGAAGGAGAGTTCCAATATAATATATTGCTAGGTCGTCCTTGGATCCGGGCCATGGGATGCGTTCCCTCAACATTACATCGATGTATAAAATTTGAGTACGAAGGGAAGTCCTACACTGTAAAAGCTGATCCTCCCCCCTTCAAAACTTGCAATATGTTATACCGCCCAAACGATGTGCTTATACCAATTAAGACACCCATACATTCAACCCAACCATCCTCTTCAAATGTACCTCAACCATCCACCTCAACTGCACCTACGCCTTCAACTGATGAAACCACCGTCGCACAAACCACTTCTCTTCCCGCAGCTAACATCCCAACCTCTGACCCCTTAGTAGATGTTTTTCATCGCCTCACGCTGGGGGGAGTACCGCCTATATAACGTTAGTTCTTTCCTTACCCCGCAGGAGTATGGACAATTACATGCGCATCCCACCTACGACCGTCGCGTGGGGGAGATAATCTCTTACGGACCACCCCATTGTCACACTAACCTAACATATGGGGGTGTTGACGCATCCTCCATTACCCCTGAACCTCCTCTTGGTGTGGTTCCCTTCCAATCCGATTTTCAATACTTGACAAATCGTCGTTTCGCCCTCACCTTCTTGACTCGCTGTGCATGGAAAGGCTTTGGTTTTGGCCTTTACGAACAAGGCCGACATACACTTATTCCCGTGACCACACGCAAACATAATGATCGCAGTGGTCTCAGTTTTTCCGAAACACCTACACAAGAGACACCTCCTGTCAGCTGTATCTTGGAAGAGGAAGGCGTCGCCCCTACCGAACCATCATCACCCACTTTGCCATCATCTCCCACAGAATCGATGGACCCTGAATCTATCCCTCCTAACTTTTTTTTTTTTCATAAATGCTATCTTCATAGGTCCTCTCACTTATCAACGCGATAATGAGGACCCATCTTCTCTTCCCCTTCTGTATCCAGACATGATCGAAGAGGATTCGCCTTTGATTAATGTTGTTGAATGCCAGGATGACGACTCCATCCTCACTTACCTAGGCGCGGATGATTCTTATATTCAACGTGCCTTACCATCTGAAACTCAAACCATGCTGAACGAATCTACTATAGAAATCAACATCCACACGGAGGAAGATCCTCACATAGTGAAGATCGGACAATCACTTGACACATCAGAACAAGCCACCTTTACCACCTTTCTCCGTGCTCGCAACCAAGCTTTCGCATGGTCTTACGCTGACATGCCAGGAATTGATCCTACCATTGCCGTCCATAACATCACTCTAAACCCCGATTCCAAACCAGTCAAGCAGAAATTGAGAAAAATGCATCCACGCATTGCTCTCTTGGTCAAAGAGGAGCTCCAACGACTCCTTTCTGTTTCCTTCATTCTGCCTATTGACTATCCTCAATGGATTTCTAACATCGTACCTGTCACGAAAGCGACGGGGGGGACTTCGGATATGCACGGATTTCCGGGATCTTAACCTCACTTGCCCTAAGGATGACTTCCCCCTCCCAAGTATTGATCAACTTGTTGATCTCACTGCGGGTCATGAAATGCTTTCTCTCATGGATGGCTTTTCAGGTTACAACCAAATTTTGGTTGCCCCTGCCGATCAACACAAAACTGCCTTCATAACTCCTTGGGGAACTTTCTGTTACCGTGTAATGTCGTTTGGCCTTAAGAATGCTGGTGCGACCTATCAGCGGGCTATGACTTACATTTTCCATGACATTATGCACACTATCCTCGAAGATTACGTCGACGATCTTCTTGGCAAGTCTAAACATCGCAGTGAACATCTCGATGTTTTAACCATTATTTTTGATCGCCTGTTACAATATTCTGTCCGTCTTCAACCAAAGAAATGTGTCTTTGGTGTCCTTTCGGGGAAACTTCTGGGCTTTATCGTCTCTTTACGTGGCATTGAGGTCGATCCATCTAAAGTAAAAGCTATCCTAGAAATGCCCCCACCCAAAAACCTTAAACAATTGCGTAGTTTGCAGGGTAAACTTCAATCCATCCGGAGTTTCATTTCCCAACTCTCGGATCGATGTCACCCTTTTCATCACCTTCTAAAAAAGGACGTTGCCTTTCAATGGAGTGAGGAGTGTCACCAAGCCTTCGAAGCTCTCAAAACATATCTCTTGCAGCCACCTGTGCTTATCCCACCCCAGGACGACCGTCCTTTCTACCTTTATCTTTCCGCCACTGACCATGCTATAGGAGCTATGCTCACCCATCGAGACCCGACACGCCGAGAGCAGGCCGTTTACTATATAAGTCGTACCCTCGTGGATTACGAGACTAGGTATACACATGTAGAAAAATTGTGCCTGGCCCTATCATTCGTCGCCACCAAACTCCGACATTACCTCCTGAATCACAAAACTTTTGTCATCACCAACACAGACCCCCATTCATTATATGTACGCCAAACCACACCTAAACCAACGCATCGCTCGATGGCTCATGCTCCTCGCCGACCTCGACCTTGAGTTTATACAACAGAAATCATTCAAAGGACAAACTCTTGCAGATCAACTTGCGGAGGCCCCTCTACCTGGGGAACAATTTACCAATTTTACCTTCCCCGATGAACTCATCGCCACTCTTTCGCTCGGAGAAGTGTCGTATCAAATGACCCTCTTCTTCGATGGATCTAAGTGCCAGCGCGGCGGAGGAGCCGACATTGTTCTCATCCCTCTTGACGCTGAACCTATGCCTCTTTCATTCCGGCTTGATTTCCCCTGCACTAATAATACGGCGGAATACGAGGCCCTTGTTCTAGGTCTCCAAGTTGCATTACACTTAGGTATCAAATCTATCAACATTTTTGGCGACTCTCAATTGGTAGTCAATCAAGTTATGGGCGTCTACCAATGCAAAAACGAGGGTACTTCAAAAATACAAACACTATGTGGATTCACTTCTAGCTTTATTTACCCACTATTCTATACAAACCATTCCTCGCTCCACTAACAAATTTGCGGATACTATGGCTTGCTTAGCCTCGCAAATTCCCGCCGCGCCAACTGACTCTGAATTATTCGTTGTGGTCCAACAACTTTTTGCCCCATCCTATTCAACCCCGGTAGTTTGCATGATAAATACTGTGTCTACTAATTCGCATGATACCTGGTACCACCAATTTCACGACTACCTTACGATCTCGGTTCTCCCACCTGACCTTACTAGTAACGGAACACGTGCTTTTCTTAAAAGTGTTTCGCGTTATGTTGTCATGGGAGGACTCCTCTATAAACGTGGCTTTGATGGCATCCTCCTTCGCTGTCTAACTGGCGTAGAAGTCACCTATACCATCCAACAAGTACACGATGGGATTTGTGGTGGACATTTTAGTGGCCTTGCCGTGGCTAAACGAATCCTTCGCCTAGGTTATTATTGGCCTACTCTCAATAACGACTGCTACGAATATGTTAAGCGCTGTGTCATGTGTCAACAACATGCCAATCTTCAACATACTCCTAGCCACCCGCTACAGGTCGCACGAGATCTTTGGCCTTTCTCACAATGGGGTTTAGACCTTATTGGTGAGATTCACCTGACCTCTTCACAACGTCACCGTTGGATAATCACAGCGACTGAATATTACACAAAATGGGTGGAGGCCGTTCCACTCATTTCAATCAAAAAAGAAAAAATTGTCGAATTCATTAACCATCACATTATCTGTCGTTTTGGTATTCCTCATCGCCTAATAACGGATAATGGTAAATCTTTCAAAAATAAGTTGTTACAAGACCTTTGTGACAACTTTGGTATCAAACTTAGCTTCTCATCGCCTTACTATCCGCAGGCCAATGGTCAGGCTGAATCTTCTAATAAAACTCTAACCAAAATCCTCATGAAAGTCGTCAATGAATCTGGAAGAAATTGGCACGATCACATTCCCTTTGCCCTTTGGGCTTATCGTACTAGCATTCGTACCTCCACTAATGCCACACCTTTTTCATTGGTATATGGTTCTGAGGCTGTTTTGCCTCTCGAAATACAAATACCCTCCCTTAGAATATCTCTTCAGGATATTCTCACCAACGATGATTTCCGCCAAGAGCGGTTAGCCCAATTAGAGCTTCTTGACGAACGACGTCTTACAGCTCTCGATCACCTCCAAATCTATCAAAAACGCATCAAGCGTGCTTATGATAAGCGACTTCATGAGCGTACCTTTAAGGTTGGTGATCTTGTCCTAAAAGAGAATCAACATGTAATCAAACTAGAAAGGAGCAAACGTGGAAAATTTGCTCCCAATTGGATTGGGCCTTATATAATCACTCACACCTATGGATCAGACACTTATCGTTTAGCTTCGCTTAATGGTAAACCTGAGCCTGAACCCCTTAATGCCTTGCATCTTCGACCATTCTACTGTTGAATCTAGTGTTATATCACTCCTTATCTACCTACTGCTCGTCCCTTGAGCTCATCTACCGCTACATACACTTTGTTTTCTATATCTCCGAATAAAATCAAAATCACTTCGCACCTCCCCTTGATAATGCCTTCCCCTTTTTTAGTCTAGTCCATGACTTTAAAGTATTAAAATAAGCCACATTCTTAAGGGATTTTCTTGAGTCAAACTTCCTACTAACTAGATGTTTCATGCCAAAAGCACATCTAGTCCTATAAAATTATAGACTGCTCCCTCGAAGGACAGCTATATGCCAAACTATTGTTGCTAATACAAATAGACTGCTCCCCTGAAGGACAGCTATGCACTAAAATCATCTCTGCTACTATAAATAGACTGCTCCCCCGAAGGACAGCTATACACAGTCAGCCTTTATCAGAAGCTTCTCGCATTGATCAGCTTCGTGAAGACCTCAAGAATGAAACAATCAATATCCCTTGTAGACTTCCCCACATCGACCAGTCTACATTTAATAAAATAAAAGCCTCATTCAAAAGAACTCTTTGGGTCATGGACTTGTCTATTTAGGGTAGGATCTCTTTCGTTGTAACAAGTTCTTTGTACCTCAGCTATATCATCCACATCACCTCACCATTTGTTCAACTCAAGGGACGTAACGTACACCTGATATATTGTGATCATACAACTCTTTTCAACTATGGACTTCTCATCTATACCACAACGGCACTTAGGGCTTCAGGCTCGTTCTACGTTGTGTGGTTTGTTTACTCTCTTTTCGCCTACGGAGCACTCTTTTTCCGCTTTGCCTCGCATCTAGAATTGTGTGTTGATCTTAATCAGGACACTATCCCCTACTACTTGGGTATGCTAACCTTTGCTTTACCTATACCTACACCAACAATATTATCCTACCAGCACCAACAACATTACCCTACCAACATCCAATTTTTTACCAAACGACAAATTGCCTAAACCATATCAAATTGCCTAAATTCACCCCCCCCTGATCCTAAGGGAGAACTACATCGGTCTGAGGCCCTTCCTTGCTTTGTGCAATGGGCTATGTAGGCAGCACTTCGGAGACATGGGGTCTCCCAAGGTTAGCTCGACCATCCCCTACCATAACCTATCTTGTGTGGTGATATAAATATTTTTGTGTATTTTTTATTTTAATCACATTTCTCTTTATCCTTTTTTTCGAAACACACCGAAAATCAAAACACAACCCGACAATCTTATTATTATCATAACTCAAATCAACATACATATTCAGTTTTATTTAGATGTTAAACAAATACATCTTCTTTATCATCGACACGCAGGTCGGCATCCTTATTTATTCTCATACCTCGCTAACATATACTCAGACCATCACAACTCATCCCGAACTAGGTGATGATCGTGATCGTCGACCCCTCTCGCCGGGCCTCTCTGTCCTCAAAGGTACCGCGGCTATTGGTACCGCGCCCACTGATCTGCCAATCTCTCCTGTAACATATGAATACACCCTCTCGCATGGAGAACTCTCCAGCCTCTAGTCTCGCCGCCCGTGAACTCCGCAACCACTAACAATCCTCTTTGACTCATTCACCTTGCGTTTGGAGCTGCTGAACCAAACGCTGCAGACGATCCCTCTCTGCTGTAATCCAACAACCGCTGTATCAGGGTGCTCACGTACACCTCGCAGTTCTGTTCTGCTACCCACCATAATCTATAGGCCTCTGTCATTTCCTGCATCCATTACCCTGCGATCGGCTGCTATCGTCCTCAGGCCCTTCTGGAGGTGTTGGCCGGGGTGGTGAGAATGCTGCCTCGGCATCGATCCTCATATATGGTCTATAAGCCTGTGGGTATGTCCTACACAAATCCAAATTGTCGCCGCACACGTGATCTATAGGAATCCTCTCATATTCACCTGGCCTGTGCCCCGCGATCCACCTCAATCGCTCTACTGTTGTTGTCAACCTCTCAACTCCTCAGCTATGATTTCGGTTACCATATAGTTCCCGTAGGGCCTCCAACAGATATCCGCAACTGTCACTCTCTCCCCATACCTGCCTGTAATACTCAATGTCACCCGGCACGGCCTGAGATCTTGCCTCTTGTTCTGTCTGGACCCATCGTCGGAATCCCAACCTCTGTACTCCGTCTCTCTCCTGCCTGGATGAATCGGCCTATTGGTCGCACACAAACAATGTGCTCATAGGCCCAACAGTGTAATAAGTATGAGCAATCCAACGTTGTCCTGTGACTTTCGCCTACAAGCCCATAAACCCCCTGTATAGCTCCGCCAAAATATGCAGGTGCCCATGCAAACGTAACGTTCCTTTCTATCATCTCCCAGATAACACACATCAATGCCTTTGGAAATTTTCCCCCTTCCGCCCTCGGTAATGCATAATACCCTACTGCTATCATTAATATCACTGCTAACCTTGTCTCCTCAGGGTGTGCTGCATACATTACCCCATATGTAAACGATAAAACCTCGCTTGTCAAATCTCGTGCGTATGGACCAAATAATGCTGTTATCGCTCCCCGTGCCGCGCTAGGTAGTGCCTGATATACTGGCTCTCCTGTAATAGGGAGTCTCAAAATCTGAACACACATCTTCCAATGTTACTGTCATCTCACCTGTTGGCAGATAGAAGGTATTTGTCTCAGGATTCCATCTCTCAATCAGCGCCTGTAACATACCATGGTTACGTGCGATTCGTGAATAATAACGGATTCCACTTAACCCCAAACGATTTATCAATGTCCATTCCGCTGGTGTTACATCCGCTCAGATTCGCGACAACAGCGCTGGCACACTATCATTCATCCTCAACCCTGTCTCTGTCTGCCTGCATACACCAAAACAACAAACAACCATTCAACCCGTTTAGGGTCTTTTTCAAACATTCTGGAAATTTCTCCAGTAACCGGTACCGGTTATACGTAACCGATATCGGTTGCATAAACCGATACCGGTTATCCCTAACCGCTACCCGGTCACTGTCATTTTATACACCTTCCTTAAAACAACCACTACGACACCTACGACAATAATTTGCTCGTTTCTTCTTTTCTTCTTTTATACATATAAACATACCTGGAACCCTGATTGCCTACCCTGTACCATGAATGTTTTCTTCATCTGATATTTCATACTTAGAAGCATGTCAAGCACTGTTTATTGATATAATATTCGTGGCCTTTGCAGAAATGTATGGAGCTGACAAGAAAAGACTTCCAATAATGCAGATCGTGACCATCATTTGTAAGTAGTTTCAGTCATTCTTTCGGTATTTTTTATCATAAAATATATAAGGGCGCTGTAGCTTGATTCTGTTTTGGGTTCTAGATAATATCTCTAATCTCACTGTTCTGAAATCAGATTCAATGTAGTTTTCTTTTTCCTTTTCAGCCTCATGATAATGCAAATGTTGGTGACGTATTTTAATTTTAATTTGATTATCAACCAGAATCACTGCTTCTTAATCCGTTTATTGATTAAAACTTGATAATGATGCAGGCATAGATGGTGCTGACAAGCCCACACCTTCAATCATACCAGACAAGAATAGTGAAGAGGCAGTCGAGCCGGAGCCTGGCTTTCTTGTGAGAAGATTAGAATGTATTACAGATATGTAGTTTAGTAATAGGTGCTATCCTGATTGAGCTTATTCCCATACACATACCCCACACTCTATTTCCATTCATTTTTTTCTTTCGGTTTCTTGACCTTGCAAGACTTTGAGAAATTTCTTCTCATTCCATTGACACCATCCAAATCATGTCCTTTCATTCTTTTCAACATCAACCTCAACTATTCTTCCACATCGTTCAATAGTGTCTATCCCTCTCGAGCTTATTGTGATTCTCAATGAAAAATGTATATAGAAGTTACATGGCTTAAATGGAAGTTCTTATCATTCTGAAATCTACAGCTTTGTCGTGATTGCAAAATTACATTATCTGTTAATGCAGTCCCTATTTTAAAAATAAAATGTAACTTTATTTTATTAATAGAGAGCATTTTTAGCTTTCATATCATATCCATTACCATATTCGCAACGCTATTATAACTGATGGACATAATAAACTGCTATTTCAATGGTGTAATCTGAAATATATGGATCTCTGGGTTTTTCGAGATCCCTGTGGCTCGTGGGTTGACATAACTGCAGTTATTTTTGTTCATTACGTGCACAAACTACTAAACATTGGATTGGGCAATATTGCGTATACCTTCAGAAAAAAAAAATGACATTCCCAAATGAAGAGGAATATAATTATTTATTAGAGTGTTGACACATGCAAGAATATTTCCGAGATTCACCATTATTTCATTTAGTATGACATGATGACGAGACGTTTGTAGGCTAAACGTGTGGGGCACTACATTTTTGCCCTCACTTAGAGGCAATTTCCTTCTTAAAACGAACTTGGGGGATCTCATAATTGCTAAATCGCAGGTTTGTCAGCTTTTCTCTTAGAAGTTTGTTCCATACACCGCTTTATCCTAGATGGTGGCTGGTGTGGGCTTATGCAGTTACGAGTAAGTGGAGTTGAGTTTTACACCCCTCACCCCCTTCCATTCGAGCAGTGGCATGTCTATGTAAGAAAAGCTTAAACCTGCACTGCAGTGAGTTCATGACTAGTAAAAAAAAGTGTTAAGTGTTATGGTAACCCCTCAAATTGGTGTTTTAGTGTGGGTATATGTTATTATATAATTTGATTTAAATGTTTAATATTCTATGAAAATTATAAGTAACAGTTGAAAAGAGTTGAGAGTTAAGTTTATTTATACGGAGATAGAACAAAAATTACATGGAAATGAAAAGATTAAATAAAGTATATGTATATAAACAAATAAATTTGATGCAAGAAATTGGAATGAAGTTTGTTGTATGTGTGAGAAAATTGGTATGAAGTTTGTCGTATGTTGAACAAAACTTGATAAATCTCTTTGCTTTTTATTTTTTTTAGAGGAATTCAAATAGTTGATAAAAAAACTACACAAGAATTTTTTCTAATTTAAAAGTGCTTTTTTAATTTTATAAGTTAGATCATTTTTAGATCGTTAGAAATAAATTAAATTTCAGTGTGAGCAGGTATATAATAGACCGATTCTCCAGCCAAAAAGTCTTGTTTGTGAAGATTGAAAAATTTGTAAGAGGATTGAGTGGCCATTTATTATTACAATGCTTCATATTTTCAGTTTTGGATCTCCATTTATGTGAATAGTAAAAATGTTGTTTCGTTTTATTACCATCAATAAGGTACAATTTCTCAACTTTGGTTTATATTGATATATTAGGAAAAGTTGTCTTTTAGATCCCTTCTTTATATTTTCTTGTTGCTAAAGGTTTCAATTATTTGCTTTCTAATTATTTATCTAGAAGCTTTGGTCAAAGACATTTCTTTCCCTCACCCTAACCAACAACTCATTAAATGTCATTCCACTAAGGACTCTTTTTGAGGAAAAATCTTTAGTCAAACATGCCATAAAATCCTAGAATGTGGGTTCATATTGAGGTAATTAAAATTTATAAAATTAAAGACAATATACCAGTAGACATGAGGAGGTGAAAGGGTTTAATTTATTAATGTTTTGAATCAGTTCTTGGGGTAGGTTAGAGAGGTTGGCCAAAGGAAAGTGATGTTTAATTTTAATATAAAACTAAAACATTTGAACCCTAGTTTTTAAAAGTAAATACCTTAAAATTGCAAAAGGAGTGTGGTCATAAATTAAATTATTATCTTTTTTTTAATGAAGAAATCTAGATTCTTAACCAAGAAATAATAAGGTGGTAGAAAACTAGGATTGAGTATGCTTTTCAACATAAGTGATATTATTTCACCATCTTAATTATTTGAAGAACTATTAATAAATGATTAAAACTTAACATATATAAGGTGATTTGTAATAGGTCTTCAATGGATTCAAACTATCCTTCGAGAGGAAATGCATATTAAAAAGAATTGAGTGAGAAATATAATATATTTTTTGTCTAATATATTAGGGTGGAAATAAAAAAGGGCAAATAAAATTGTAATTGAAAAATGGGTAAGTAAGGTACATGGAAAAAATAGGGGGTATTTTCATTCTAATAATATAAGAGGAGGGGGTATTATTAATTGAATAATTAGAGGTAGAAACTAGAATTAAGGGTATTCTTTAATACTCTTCGAACGCACGTGCTATACCATACTTTTACTAAGTGAACCCCCCTGTGATTGATCTATTAGGAAAAATTGTGCTTTAAATCCCCTCTTTATATTTTCTTGTTGATAAAGGTTGAATTATTTTCTGTCCAATTATTCCTTTAAAGGTTCAATTAAAGACATCTATTTTCCTCACTCTAGACAACAAATCGTTAATGGTCATTTCACTTAGGACTCTTTTCAAAGACAAATCTTCAGTCAAACATGCCATAGAATGCCTTGAATTTTTTTCCTTTATTCTAGATCATCCATTCAATCGAGAAAACTCAATACTACATATATTTTATTTCCATACACCGCTTCACCATGGATGGTGGTTGGTGTGGGATTATGTAGTTACAAGTAAGCGGAGTTGAAGTTTTACACTACCCACCCCTTTCCCTACTAGCAGTGGCATGTCTATGCAAAATGAACTTAAACCTCAATTGCAATAAGGTCATGACTAGTAAAAAAGTTATAAATGCCATGGTAACCCCTCAAACTGGTGTTTTGGTGTGGGTATATGTTTGAAGTTTATATATATATATATATATATATATATATATATATATATATATATATATATATATATTTGCTCTCTCTCTCTCTCTGTATATATATATATATAGAGAGAGAGAGAGAGAGCAAATAATTAATAACACACAATTATACATTTTTTGTGTGGCTAAATAATGTATTCATATGTTCTTGATTTCGAAGAGAGGGGAGGGGGACATAAAAGGGAGAAAACAAGATAGTGAGTTAGATGGATGAGTGGGTCAGAAAGAAGAAAGTGTTAATGTGGTGTTGGAGTGTGACAAGGATGTGAATGGTGTGTGCAAACATAGAAAGCATGGAGATCCATCAAAGCATAATGATAATATTAAAACAAAATGTATATTCAACTTATTAATTAGCATTAACATTCAAATCAAAATATACGTATAGAGAAAGTGTATGATGGATTAATTAGAATATGTGCTAAATAGAGTAAGACATGAAAAGACGAGTGCATTCAACTATTTGATTGGTACGGAAGTTGATTTGGCTATGACAGATGGATGTTCAAAATGTCGTACAGATGCTTCATCTCTGATTCTAGAAGTGCATTCTGAAATGGGACCAAATCAAACATTATTTTCAAACCAAATTGTTTGGAGGTTTCATCCTTCTAGATAGTTTTTTTATGAGATGCTAATGGTGCTCAGTAAATTTATAGACCTTTGTGAATGATTGAAATATAATTTGTTTTGAAATATTAGGTGTCGCAAATGTTTAAAACCCTCTATAATCAATTAAAGCAACCCAAGACCCTAACATATGGTAAGACCCTACAAAAATGTTAGTTTTTTGGTTGAATTGCAGTCCATACACAACTTGCATTCACACTAACTTTAAAAGGCCTAAAACCACATGTAGTTCTCTACCTATAAATGTAATACTCTATGATTGCAACTATATTTGAAAATGTGATCGTTTGATAATGTATTGTAATGGATTGGCTTGTATGTTATTGACTTGGGTGTGAGGGTTCTTAGGTTGGAATCTTGACTTTTGAACCTAGATTGGAGTGCTTCAGAAAGATGTAGGGGATACCTCTCATGTCTTCTATTGCTTTAGGAAGTTTTAGTAGAGATTTATATTCCTTTTAAGTGTCATTTTCTAGTGGATCTCTTGAAATTTCGAGAAGTGAGTAAATGAATGCATTAGACTTACTTATTGTAGACACTTAAATTTGGGAACTTAACCTTTGGCGATGAATAGTTTACCTTTTTCCATATGTTATGATATGTGCTTGCTTTTTAAGCTTAATTGGAATATCCTTCTCTTTTATGCATGGATTGCTTTACTCTCTACGCTAATATATTGTTAACTCACTCAATTTTATTTATCTAAAGTAGTATATCGCACCCATAAATATTCCTCAACCCATCTGAAATGCCTAGAAAAAATGGTACATATTAGTACCATACCATACTATATTATGGTCTAATCTATTTGTTTTTTCCTATCTCTCCAACATTTTTTTCTCAATTTGAAAATAATTTATGGGTTTTTTCTCATCCCCTAGGCTAGCCTTAATGTAAAAAAAATCTACAAATGCATATATATAAGCAAATATAATTCACATAAGAACTCACCTAGCACTTTAAAGAGACACTCTTTGAAATATCAGTCTAAAGAACTTTTAAGCTCTCATTTTTCCATCTATAACAACACATCCATAAGATCAACACACACATTAGTTATGAAGCACTCAATCAATTCAAATGCTCTAGGTTCTCTCTCTATGATCCAAATTGTAGTCGATGTCAAGCCAAGGTTACACATTTCCAAAAATCAAAATATTCAAATAACAATCCCTCTAGGTTTGCATACACTAGCATTATTTATGCAATCAAGACGGGTACCTTTCAATATATCTATAAATATTCCCATTATCTCTGGGTCAACAGATCAAGGGGATGGATTAAAGTTACATTCACACTTGCACCTACACCAGGAGAGCTACATGAGGCTTTTGCATAATTGAGGGGATGTGGTGTAGTGCTTGGATTGGTTAAGCAAGCGCTGATCACCAGGGTCTGTCTAGCCTCACCATACATAATTTTCCCCTTTTTAAATCTAATTATTGAATGAAGTTTGTTGTAGGTATCTAGGGTTATCTACCTGTTGTAGGTCACTAAAGGTGGTGTCTCATTGGTCTGAGCCCTAAACCTAGATAACGAAGCATATTTATAGACCACTAATGACCACCAAAATTTGTAGAACATCAACATCCTCCAGGATAGAATTAGATAACTTAGGTCCACAATTGACTATGGTCATGTCCATCTATACGATACTCTCCTAGATCATCTTATAGTTATAATCTCATAAAGGAAGCATCTTTATGTCAATACAACTCTTCAGAGTCATCTTGCACATCTAGATCACTCTTGTACATGTGTATTCAACTAAGTATGCATCTCCCCTTGTGTTTTAAAAAAATGTTTCATCATGTATTGTATTTATAGCTAAATTATAAGTTGCATCGTTAATGTGGATTAATTAATTTAGCATATTTTGCATTTAACATTCTTAAATCTAATGATAAGTAAGGATATAAATATTATCGAAACATCACATATTTATTTATTTAGGGTGTAAACAATGTGTGAACGCAACTTTTGAGCAAGTGCACAACCTTCCGCTATATACACCTAATTTTTAACTTTTCATCTTTCATACCTGTTACTAACAATTTATTTTGTATAGATAAGGGTCACCACTACATCTATTCTTTGAGTGGGTGTTGTCTATTTTTGCACCCCTTGTGAAAATAGAAAAACTTGGACTACCGCGAACTTAGAATGAAGACTGCGGAGAAGTTTAAGTATGCAGCGAATATAAGTCAGAAACCGCGAGAAAAAGAAAAATGTTGCGGAGTGAAGGACAAATCTTAGAAATTCGTGGCTAAAGAGGTTAAGCTACCGAAGTCAAAAAAATCCACGAAAGATTTGGAGCATTCCGCGGAGGTCAGGAAAGTCGCGGATTGAAGGAAAACATATCTGTGAATGTTTTAGGAAGCTGCAATACACTGAAGCAGAAAAATGCGGTTAAAAGCAAATCAAGAAGACCGCAGATTGAAGGAAAAATATCCTCAGATGTTAACATAAAGCCAAAACACACAAGGAAGAACTGCAGAAATGAAAATCCGTGTAAAACAGAAAGGAGAAAGTTGCATATCAAAGGAACACGACAATTTTCTATAGGAGACTAAAATCACCATATCTTTTGATCTGATGATATGATTTTTACAAACCTTATATCGATGAAAAGATCTCAACGTCCTCTATGCAATGGAAATGGGATTTCTTAATTTTATCAAGGATAGATATGCATAAAGGTGGAAGACTTCTCCAACATGTAAAATGTGTAGTTCTAGGTGGCACAACTACCAACATTTAATGCAGTATGGGCGCCAATCTTCTCTCCAGCAAGGAAAATGGCATGTTGCAGTGCATAACCAGAGGCATCTACATTCTTTCAGGGAATTTATTGACTATTTTTGGTGGTTAGAAATTTAATTTCATGTTTCCCTCCCTTTCTCTTCTTCTTCTCTCCTTGTTTTTATATAAATGGAAGAGATCTTATCATTAAAACGGATCCCTATTTGTTGTAATGACACCATGCCAAAATGTTGGTCAACTTCCTATGATTTCAGACCTTTAGTTTGGTATCTGCAATGTATTTTCACCTTCTTCCATGACTGTAAACAACTGTGCATATTTTGATCAATAAAATTAGGTTTTGTGGCTATCTCTCTACCCTAGTCTCATGTTTTATTTTTCCTTGCCTCTCTATTCCCATTTCTTGGCATGATGTGTGTTATTCTTACTTGCAGGCTCCATTTCATGTGTTGTTTGCATGAAGAAAGCCGGATCTACATGGTTTTTGTTTGTGGCACATCTATTCTACCCTCTCACCCACGTTTTCTTTCTTTCTTTCACTCTTGTGGAGAGTGATCAACCCTTTCCTAGTGCTATCACCTTCTTTCAATTAGGATTTCTATTTTATGCATCTGTTTCTCACCCTGGTCCCTTGGAAAGTTAGAGTAGAGCTAGATAGTTTCATTTCAATTCATAGGAGTAGTTTAGCATTAGAGGTAAGTATAGGAAGTCGGCCTTCTCTGGAGGTTTGTCTCAGTTCTAGTCCCACAACTTAGAGACAGTCCCATGTTGACTCAAATCCATAATTTTATGTGATTAGGGAACATGTGCAAATTTGAGCTCCCGTATTTTTGGCACGCCTAGTGGGACAAGAATTGAAAGCTATACATTTCATAGGTGTGCAACTTGTTCTACGTCTTCATCTCAGCAAGTTTGATGTGCACTTGGTGAGATCTCAACCTTTGGAGGTAGTTTCAAGCATATCTAGTGACTACATTAATTTAGGTAACCCATTATTTCTAAGTCATAGACATTCCCCTTTCATTCCATTCACTGTTTCCATCTATTTTTACCTCCATACTCTTTCATTTTATTCTTTCATGAAGTTGTGTAATCATGGCTTCAGTTGTTTATTGGGATTCGCATTTGCAGCAACAAAACCACCCCCCTCCATCCCCACAGATTCAAAATATTCCTCCAAATAAGTCTTATGAGCCCCATTATGAAGAACATGCATATAATCCACCCTCCAATTATCCATATGGTTATTCATGTAACCAAAATGTTTATCAAGAACAAGGTTATGTAGGTGATGGAGGCGTTCCCATGGAAAATGATGATTTCCATAGGCAAATTGAAGAAATGGAAATTAGAATGGCACAGGCCATAGTTACATGCATAGTGAAGGCAACCATGATTGATTTGAGAAAGTTGTATCCATCGATAGGCTTCACACAAAACTGGTTTAGCGGTCAATAAAGCTATACTTTTTGGTTGAAATGATATCACGAATTACAAACTGGGTTGAAGAAATGAAGGCTTACAAATCTAGTGTTAGAAAACCCTACCAATGGGGTTACTATACACCATTTTACAGCCATTCTATTCCTCCTTCCCAACCTATGCCATCTCAACATGTTTTCCATGTTCCTAGTTCTTTTCTGTCTATCCCCATTGAGAGTTTTCCTTATCCATCTTCTTTCCTCCCATCCCACCTTCAATTCTCTGCCCTTTTTTCCTTCCAAAAATCCTTCTCCTCCACTAGAAGATCATACACCTTCCCCTCCACCATAAACAATACAAAATCCAGTTGAAGATCCTAATAGGGAAGAATTCATACAAAATTTGAAAGATTGGGATTTAAATTTTGAGCCTGACAATGTGCCACTGCTGGTCAAACCTTAAAATGAGCCACGGATTGAAGAACAAGTGGTGGAAGATGATTTTGCAGAAGAGAAAGCACAAGAATATGACCAACAATCTCTCTTCTCTGAGTGTAGTGTGCATGATGGCATTATGTTCACAGTGGTTGTTGATTCATCTCAACTAGCAGAATCATAAGGGGAGGGAGCCACAGATGAAACAGATGAGTTCCTTGCAGTGCTTGATCATGAAGAGGTTGATTTTCTATCAAACTTGGAAGATTACATTGGTGAAGAGTAACCCATTAATATCACCACTTTTGCAGCCCCACCATTTGTCTTCTAGCACAATGATCCTCTTGCTGCAATGATTTCTGATCAGCCATCCATGAAGGCGGAAAATAAGGATGATGGCATCTTAGTCATCATGAAGACGACATATTATTTTAATTATTTGTTTGTAGAAGCACCACAACAGCCAAATCAGTTTGTAAATAACTCTATTCTTCCACAAAGTCTATAAGATGACTCCATTAATGGAGTTGAGCTTTAAAGAGATGGGTAGATCATGAGGATCAGTCTGTGGTTTACCAAGGTCACATGCCTAATAAGATATTTAGATAACTTGCAGCTAAAAACAAATCCACCACCAGTCATGCTCACTTCAGCGCATGAGGATGATCATCAAGGTACCAAAGGTCAGTTGTAATGCCTCCAACCAGATGCAGAAGAAATTGAGGAGGTATGCATCTTGTTTGTAGTTGATACTCTGATGAAAGAGGAAGTTTGGATCATGTTTGCACTTCTACCATGTGATTTTATTACCAAATTAGTCACATGGCCACATTTTTTAAAGAAGGGAAGCTACTTCTCCATGCTTGTTGCAAGCTTTGTTTAGATTTTCTTTGTATCCAGTTAGATTAGGAGTAGGTTTGTTTTCAGCAAAATAAGTACATTATGCACACTCTGCATGTTCCACTTGAGGCATGTACGATTTTCCCTTTTTGTACATAGTTTTTGTGGGTTCATGGTGTAATAAGATTTTGAGGAAGATTTCAAAGAGTATTCATCATCATCAACAGATCATTCGTAGAGGTCAAGTCTAGATGTGCTTCTAATGGTCTCAGGGGTTAAGTTTCAAAGTTCAAGATCAAATTTCAAATTATTAGGTTGACTCCATGCCCAATGGATGCTTTAGGCCACTGATCAATTCATCTAGCAGGTAGATGAACCCTTATGAGTTCCAAAAACTGCCGTCTATTTTTGCACCCCTTGCAAAAATAGAACAACTTGGACTTCTGCGGACTTGGAACAAAGGCCACAAAGAGTTGGAGTATGCCGCGGTGGTTTTGGATAGGCCACGGATGCCAAGGGAATGTTACAAAACTATGGGAAAAATAATAATGCTCTGGAGTGAAGGAAAAATATTAGAAAGGCATGGCTAAGGAGGTTAAGCCACCAAAGTCAGAAGAAGTTTGAGACGAAAGATTTGAAGCATTCTATGGAGGTAAAATAAAATCACAGATAGGCCGCGGGGTGAAGGAAAGGAACTCCGCAGATGTTGACTAGTAAGCCACAATACACTGAAACAGAAAACCGTGGATTGAAGGAAACATATTTTTGGATGTCAACATAAAGCTGCAACACACAAGGAAGAGCCATGGAGGTCAAAAAACTGCACAAACCTGAAAAGAGAGTCATGTATCAAAGGAAAATGACAGTTTTCCGCGAGAGACTAAAATCACCATATCTTTCAATCTGATAATCTGATTTTTGCAAACCTTATATCGATGGAAAGCTCTCAGCGTCCTCTATGCCATGGAAAGTGGATTTATTAATTTTTTTTGAGGATAGATATGCAAAAATGTGGAAGAATTCTCCAACATGCAAAAGATATAGTTCCAGGTGACACAACTACTAGCATTTAATGCAATATGGGTGCCCATCTTTTCTCCAACAAGGAAATGGCGTGTTCCAGTGGATAATCAGAGGGTGTCCATATTTTTTTAGGGAATTTACGACTGTTGTTGGAGGTTGGAAATTTGAGTTCAAGTTTCCCTCCATTTCTCTTATTCTTCTCTCCATCATTTTCTATAAATGTAAGAACTCTGTTCATAAAAACAGATCCTCTTTGTTATAACGACACCATGTCAAAATGGTGGCTGACTTCCCATGGGTTTTGGACCTTGGATTGGTCTCTACAATATATTTTCACCTTCTGCCATGAATGTAATCGACTATGCATTTTTTGATTAATAAAATCTAGTGTTATGGCTATCTTTTTGCCCTGGTCTTGTGTTTTCTGTTTCCTTGCCTCTCCATTCACATTTATTGGCATGATGTGTGTTCTTCTTACTTGCAGGATCCATTTCATGTGTTGTTCACATGAAATCTGGATCTACGTGGTTTTTTTTCTGTGGCATGTCTGTTCTGCTCTCTCACCCGCATTTTATTTATTTATTTCTCCCTTGTGGAGAGTGATCAACCCTTTCCTTGTTATATCACCTTCTTTAGATTAGGATTTCTATTTTATGTATCTCCTTCTAATCGTGGTCCCTTGGAAATTTAGAGTAGAGCTAGATAGTTGCATTTTAGTTCATAGGAGTAGTTTAACATTAGAGGTAAGTAGAGGAATTCGGCCTTCTCCAGAGATCTGTCTCAGTTCTAGTCCCACAACTTGGAGACATTCCCATATTGACACAAATATTGAATTGTCTATGATTCATTCACAAGTGCGCATTTGACCTCCAATAGGTTCCTTAAGGGGAATTTTGGGAATGGGGAATGATTATTTTTGTATTCATTATGGGTTAAAGATAGTACACAGAGATATTATTGTTATGTGGTTACAACCTTAGTTGTCCTTGCACTAGTTATCCTTGTCCTTTTATGTCTCATACACATTGCACACCAAACATATTGCTTGAATCTCACCATTTGGCACTTTTTTCACCCATTTCCATGATCTATGAAACTTATTTTCACTTTGCATGACACATTATCATCCTTGACCTACACCATCGCTCGTGAGAAATGTTGTCGATGTTATTGTTTTCCCTAGCTGACACCATCACCCACAGGTGATGGAATCATATATATACCTACCATATCTTGACATTTATGAAGGAAGGAAGCCTGAATCATAGGAACTTCTATTTTCTCTACTCTTTTGTGCTAACTTTGCATCTGCTATCTTAACCGTTTGTTCATCTTGTACTTGGCTTGGATTGGATTGGACACTCTTCTTCTTAGATGGATTTCTTGCACTATTGGGTCATCTATAGCCTAGGATAGGAATGGCTTTCCCCTTCTCCACGTAATAGTGATTCTCTCCCGGTGTATTGCTTCTATTAAGAGATAAATGTATCAGTGACCACTCCATAGGTAAGTGTTCTAAATCTCTTTGTCATTTTGCATAGATTAGTTCATTTCCATTCCCCATTTATCTATGTTAGTGTTATCACCAAAAAACAAAGCCCTCTAATTTTTCATGAATGAATGGATGAGAAATCAGTGTTTTTGGGTAACATAGGATTGTCTCCAAGTTGTGGGAATTGCTACTTGAGACAAACCTCCAAAGAAGGTTGGTTCCTCCACCTAATCCTAACGTTAGACTACTCCTAGGGAAGGAAATGAAACTATCTAACTCTACTCTAACAATCCAATGAACTAGGGGAAAAGGAAAATGCATAAAATGAAAATTCTAAGCTAATAAGAGGTGATAGCGCCAAGGAAAAGGGTGAAATACACTATAATGAGGGAAAAGGGAGAAGGAAAATGGAAAATGGAGAACAGAGAGGCTAAGTAAAGGTGACATAGACCTAAGACTTCATTTACCATTTATTCTCCATAAAACACAACAAGATGAACATATAAGTGAGAAAAGAATGCACAAAATACAACAATAAGAATGGAAAGGAAAGGAAATGCAACAAAATTTAAGTCATGGTTGAGAGACACCACAAAAAAAATATTTTATTGCTTTAAAAGTGTGCACAAACCATTACATGGGAAGAAGAATGCATAAGAACACATTTCTAAACTCAAATGAAGGTCTAAAACTCACTTCTCAGGAATAATTTTGACAGAGTTCCTTTACATTCTAGGACACCCCCCTCAAAAATGAGATATTTTTTACAATATATAGAAGATGGGAAAGAGAGAGAGGGGGGGGGGAAGAAGGAAACTTGGATTTCCACCTTCAAACACCAAAAACATGCATTAAATTTATGAAAATAATCATGGGTACCCTACCAAGGCCATTCCCCTATGATATATTTCTTGTAGGAGAAAGAATGGGCACCATACTTCATCAAATTGGGTGGTTGAGCTACCTCAGACTACATCTTTCAATGTTGAGAATGTTTTCCTCTATTTTACCCACCTACCCTCACCAAAATTAAGAAATATAGTTTATGTGGTGTATAGGATTATGAGAGATTTCCAATGGTACTAATTTTGTTGAATATGGATCTTCTTAGCACAAGTTATGGCCATGTATATTTGTAGGGTCCAGGAGTAATACAACAGGGTTCCCATCGCAATTCCA
Source organism: Taxus chinensis (assembly GCA_019776745.2). NCBI lineage: Eukaryota > Viridiplantae > Streptophyta > Pinopsida > Cupressales > Taxaceae > Taxus > Taxus chinensis. The sequence continues at coordinate 95,846,151 of CM034148.1, read as the reverse complement.
CCATCTAAAATAATAATTTTTTGCTTGGTGTGGGTGAATCACGCAATCGGGGAACTTGATGAACTATGGAACTGTCCCTTATTGTTCTTACAAAGCCCACATTTTTCACATGGTTCATTGGACATGTCTTTTGTGGAGGATAGAATCTCGAGTGGAATTGTTCCACCCACTCCATCGGTTCCCATGCCATCATTTTCCCTTGCAACATTGTCACCCACTCTCTATTTAGTTCCTCTGTTTTATTAACTAGAAAACAAGTCGATGCACAGAACTGATGCTCCGGTGGAACGTTTTGCTTATTCTTTATGGATTCGTTGTGTCAACACTCACCAACTCTTCATCCTACGGCCACATCACTTCTGTGGAGAATTTGAATCCTGGAAGAATTGTTCCCTCGGTGCTCAAAAAGTATGATTCACCTATAAAACACTCTCCCAACCCCTTTTTCCTTTTTTGCGGCCAATGTAGAAATGCGGGGAACTCGTGACCCAATGGAACTATTCTGCTTATTGCTCTCAGGCCCAATTTATCTGTAATACACTCCAAAAGACCCAATTTTGTAATTTTTTAACTATGGAAATGGGGATCTTGGAAAAGAATGTCTATAACACTAATTTTGTTAATTTTTATCAATTCATACTTTTCCCCAAGTCCAAATTAATATGCAAGTTATCAAAATGACCTGAAGGGGGGATTTTGGATAATAGCTAGCTTAGTGTTATATGTACATTGATATTATTTAGCAAAGTTGTCTTATTTGATAAGATCCTTAGCTTTCCTTTATTTACATTTTAGTCATATTGTCCATAATTTCCTTATACATTATTGATCTATACCTCTTCTCCCCATTTATCAATATCCGAGGAGGATACTCTCTTCTATATTTATTGTGGGCCTTGGAAACCCTAGGTTGACCTAGTTTATGGATTATTATCCTCTGGATATGTGGCATTAGTGATCATTACAACCCCTTTAAATATATCCATTGTGTGTCAATTCATGTGTGTCTCCTATTTGTTTCCTCAATACCCTTGTAGAATGAAATACTTAAGAGTGCAAACCATTGAGATACATTCTTGGCCCATCATACATCTTTGGTGAACCCGACATGAATCATACATACTTCATGATCAAGAATAACTTGTTAAAATCATCCATCACTCCAAATTCCTACTCATTCTTCTAATTGATTCATCTTCACATTTACTCATTCTTCTTGGATGCCAATACATGTTGGTGAAATAATATTTTGGGTGGAAAAATTGTGAGATCTCACCAATGCTTTGGGACTAGGTCCCTTTGCTTGAATGGGGTAGCTCCATTTATTTAAAGGAAGGAAATGGATACAATATAAAATAATTTCTAGGGTGGCCTAAAGACCAGGCATCACAGAGGAATACATCCCTATACCTATGGAAATTACTTGTATGGAATATGAGGAAGATTGCTTAGTGAGGGAGATAGGAGAGGGAAATAAGAAGGGGATTTCAATCAACCAAAATCATAACTTAGTTTTTTCATTAAAATTAGAGTATTTCAGTTGCATCAATCAAAAGAAATCACTCACATAGAAATAGGAACAATCCACAAAAAACAAAAAAAAATGTTGCATCATGTTGCATAATTTACAATGCTCTTGGAGTAGAAGTTGAGATGGAGATAAGGTAACAATAGAAAATATAATAGAGGATATGAAGGCACTTTTTCCTAGAAATAAAAAGAGAGATAAAAAACAAGAATTAACTATCCCTTTTAATTAAGGAAGTCACCACCTTTTATAGCTTTACAATCCATCTCTTCTTCTACCCCTTATATGACTTTTTATATTCCAATTACAAGTGACTTCTCAAATGATCTTAGGAAGACAAAATAAGTCCCCTTTTTTATAATTGAAAAAAAATTACATTAGAAAAATATTACATAGTCACTTTAGTGAATAAGCCAAACAATAATAATTACACACAATGAAGAATTAGAAGAAAGGGAGTACAAGGAGAGTGAGAATAGAAGAAGGAAAAAAATAGTCGAGAAGGATGAATTAGTTGAACTTCTTGATGAAGAGTGTTCCTTGATATCTCCTTCTTCACAAACACTCCATGAGGGAAGAGGAAGGGGAGATGAATTCACTACTTAGTAATATGGATCAAACAAATCATAACCATCTTCTTAAACTCCTCCAGTGAAAATATTAAACCCGAATGTTTCCATCTCTTACACACTCATCCTCATGTAGTTTTTTTTCATGACTTCAAGGTCATCTGCACAATTTGCCTAATATTCTTCTAATTGGGGAATATGATGCAATCCAAGAATAATTAAATACTCAGGATCTTTATTTATGTCAAAGTTGGGCCTAGGAACAAATTCAAATAGTCAAAATGCATCCATTGAGGTCTCGTTGTTTATGGCATCTGTTGCACTCTTACAAGAGAAGACACCAAATGACATGGGGAGTGGGATTCCCTTCCTCTGTTCTCCCTTGCACTTGAGATGCACCTAAGAAAGTTTCATGTAGAGTTCTACCAGAAGGATCTTATTATAAACATAAAATCATGCAATTGGGTACATTTATAGGTCCTAAGAACATATTTGTATTCATATGATTCCTACGTGTGAAAAATAGTTACTAACTGTTGTCTTTGGCCTCTTTGTTTTTTTCTTGTCTTCTTTCTAATATTTTACACCCCACATCCCAGACTACACTTTATTGCTTCATCTTTCATGACTCTAGACACCAGCACCTAGGTACCCTCGTCCTTCTAGATGACCCCGACCTCTTTTTATATTACTCGCTTCTTTTGGGTCGTTTTTATCTATGGGGCATATTATTTTCTTATGGGTCAACCTTTCAGTTGATAATTAAAACATTCAACCAAGGGAATCATATAAATACAAATTTATTTGACCAAAATAAAGGACCAAGATCTAAGTATCATCACCTAAGGTTACATCCAAAGGCATTAAAGACATTCATCTAGCTTTAATTCAAGGGACAAGGGAATGCATTTTCTGCATACACGCATAGAAGGGGAAGTTTATTTTTCCATCCACACATATATTTACATTGGTACATCTAGCTATTGTTCGATATCATGTGCACTTGAACAAGGGATTCCTAGGGCATGATTCTATCACACATGTAAAAGAACTACATGGAGTCTGAGATGTATTGCAGTGCTTAGTTGTAAGTTCACTCTGTTGAGTGCCTGCTGGGGTCATTCTGACTCCCCATATTGCTTATTTTATTTTTTGGATTTGATGTAGTTTGAGGGTTTTATAGTTCGTATTCTCTTTTTAGGTTATAAATGAATTTGGTGATCATCCAATGACATACAAGCAACCAAAAGTGAAGGTTAGTGACACTTGTGAGACATAACAAAAACCAGTTTATGAGTTCCTACACAATCACAAGAGCCTTGCAGAGGTCTTTGGTGCCTAGGCTCCCTAGCCCCAGTCTAGTCATCCTAGTCTAGGATCATCCAGAACTTATAGGATTATTTGTGCTTAGTTACGATAGTCTTCCCTTTCCATTTGTCAGTTTCTCCAGTTTTCACAATCTTGACATTAGGCGTAAATCAACTAAGTCCTTTACCCTCTCCCTTGCACTTAAGGTTTCTTTTTTATCTAGCTTATTGCTTGTGTCATTTATATTCTAGTATTTTTTTATCATTTGTGACTCTGTAATATTGGGGTTTATACAAAATTCCATTTTTTGTTAAATCATTTGGTGAACCCGCATTTTACCTCTCTTGGGTCCTCATTTTGCTTCTTCTATCCAATCTCCTTCTATGGATCCTAAGGTTCCTCAAATTTATTTTCATGAGTTACTTTAAATATATCCACCTTTCCAAGTTGTTCTCAATAAATCCCTCAATACTATGTATTTCCATCGCAATACACCAACCGCTCAAGTTAGTGCCATTTTTTATCATCTCTCTAACGACCCTAGACTTTGTGATCCTCCATCAAATCAACTTATCTTAGATTCCATTCAATCTTTACATTATTTGTTTCAAGATAAAATCTAGGCTATGGAATCCACAATTACATCTCTCACATATGAAATTCAACATCTTAAGGTCACTTCTCAATCCAATGGTAGTTATTCTTCTACATCTCCTCCTACTTCTATGTCTTCTACATGTGCTCATATTAGTGTACATCAAGTCTTACCATTACTGGAACCTCTCAAATTTAATCATAATGCTAAGAAATGTGACATTATTCCTATGCTACTCAATCACCAATTGATCAATTTTCCACCTACTCATCGTTATCCTCCTTATCGGCTTTCCAACTATCAAGGTCTCTCATTTTTCCATTATCATCAAATCAATGGACATCACAAAAATGATTTCTATACTTTAAAATGATGAATAAAGAGCCTTGAACATCACGGTTTTATCTCATTTGATGTAAAACATTTTGTTACATGACAATATCTAAATGATGCATCCAAATGGGCTCCCAAATATGCTCCTTCTATGAAAAACGAGCATCATAACATCATTCAAATGTTCCTTATTTCGTAAGTAAAAATTCACCTATCTAATCCAATGTCATACCATATTAAAAATTATCAACCCCATCACCTTCTACTACTAATTCTTCTACCACGTCACCAAAACCTAAGAAGACTCCTCTAAAAATTGGTACAACACCTACTCCTCTCAAGACATCTACAACATTTTCAATCCCACATAAGCTACAACCAATCATTTTTGTCAAGGAAACTACTCCTTACATTGATCCCCTTACCAATATCAATTATATCTACACACTTGGGTTACATCATGATTTCTAATATCCCCCTCCTAACATCATTAGGTCTATATCGTTGTGTTTTGTGCTTCATACTTCATCTTTATAAACATCATTGCACAACTTGATACACATATTATATCATCATTACACTTGACTGTTGAGGGCATACTACATCCATGAACCTCACACACTACACATTTCACCCTCTACGCATCACGATACATCTTCCTAGCATTATATTGTCACCCATCATACTACCCTATGACACACTCTTGTGCTATGGTTCACACGTAACTGTTGAGGGTATAAATATGAAATTAACCCCACCTTCTTCTACATTTCACGCTTTTTGCTTCATGATCAATATTTAAAGCATCTCTTTCAAACCATTTCCTCATGACACACTCTTATTCTATGGTTCATTATTGACTGTCGAGGGGTATTTCATAAATGAACCTCATCTCATGATCATCCACATTTTCTTGGGGGGCATGTTTCTCCTATCACATTCACATCGCATATATCATTCCATCTCACTCATTCACAACATATTCCATATCTTGGTTGCACTTACCCTTTCTTGCTTATACTTACATGTTACCCTTTGCTTACTATGTTAGATGGATATCTAGTATGTCATTATCTTTTATATATACACATGCATGTTCACTTGTTCTTTAGTTGTGAATGTAGAAATCCTATAGATCATTATACACAACAATGATTCTTGGCACTTTACATCTTACCAGTCCCACGGAAGCTCAAGGGGGAATCTACATTTATACTCTTACACATCACAGGTGTTATTGTTTCATTTTATACTACTTCCTATTCTTACTAGCACACTCCTTAATCTATCGATACATACACATCTTGACATACTTTTTATCTTTCTAAAATGTTAGCGGGTGCTTCATATGCATCATTTACTTTGCAAGAACCATTTTCCACCATGGTTTTCTGTTACTTTTTTCTTGCCATTGTTTGTTAATGTATGGAATTGTTTGTGGGCTATGCCCTATGTTTTCTGTTACTTTTGGATGTGTATGCCTTGATTGTCTTGCAACACTATGAGTGATGTCCCATGTTTTAAAACCTCTTTCCACGGTCTAATTTTTGTACACTATTTCTTGTTTACACTATTTTCTATAGCATGCTTGTCACTTTTTATGCTAACACGTGTTTCTTGCCACTTTTTTTTCATGTGCCTTGGTTTCTACCATGCACATTCCCTCCCCCTATAATTTATCTGTTTCAGATCAATTTCGAGTCCTCTCCTTTGGTAAAGATTATCCTAGCGACGTCACATGCACTCCAAATGAGGGGGGCATACATTGGGTGAATCACTCACCCCATACAACAACTCAGAGCTTTAATATAGAATCAACATAGATTTATAGTTACAAAAATGACATAGAATCTGACTTGGTTCCTCAATTTAACAAACACCAAGGCCCAGATACATATACTAAAACATGGGCACTCTTGACCTTTCCTGGGCACCTATGATCAGGGGGGAGTTACATTTAATTTCTCATATCAACACAATTTTTCAGTAGTTCACAGAGAATTTTTCATAGTACTGTTTCACTCGGAAAATGCTTCGTTCCTTATAGAAACAGATAAGGTTAGGGTTAGGAGGAATACCTGTAGGATGTCGAGATGATGTGTGCGTACCATAGAGAAAGATCAGGTTGACTGCGGAGAACTCCTTTTTGTCTGGGAAGGACTACCTGCAAATAAGAACACAAGACCACAAGATTTGATTAAACCATAAATGAGGAAACTGCCTTGGGCCCAGGAAATGTAAAACTTCCTTTCGAAGGTGGTCAGTTTCCCTGCTAACGTGAATTAACACAAAAGACTATAAAATATCAATTAAATTGCTTGGCTGAACTGGGTAGGGGAAAGGCTGTTTTTCCTGGTTTTTGATCAAAGGAACCGATGCCGGTTACCTATAACCGATGCCGGTTACTGATAACCGATACCGGTGGGTTCTAGGATCTTCTGGGCTGGTTGTGGAGTTTGTAATGGCAGGTTTTTGGATAGTTTTTAGGAAATGGGATGGTTAGAAACAAAAGAATGACAGCTAGAGGCAATGGTGCGTTGGATAATGGATTCAGAAACGGGTTTGGGAGGACTGTAATTCCAAAAGCATAAGAAATGTTATAATGGAGGACATGCAAGATATAACTTACTGGTTTTGATGAAGGTGCAAGTTGATCTCTTTTGCTGTAAACACGTCTAATATTTTCACTCGTCTCTGCTTGGTCAAGTGAAGATCTGGACTCTATTCCTCGTTCGTAATTCCCTCGCTTGATCCAGAAATCCTTTGACTGATCTCCCAAAATGAAATTCCGATCCGTTGTTTTGGTTTGGGGAGCCCATTTACAGGGAACCGATGGCGGTTGCGTAACCAACGGCGGTCGAGTAGGAACCGGCATCGGTAAGGAAAAAGTAGGCTATTTTTACTACTATAGCCCACCTTCCCTGCTTTTCTCCCAAGAGATCAGTTGCGGGCTTGGTCAAGTGGCTAGAAGGTCGGCTTTTGGTGCGAGTAAGGAGGCATTAGTTATGGATGTGAGTCTAGACCAAGTCATGGGTCTTAATTAGCTTAGTTTAGGGTTAGGGCTAGGTCATGATGAGGTGGCAAGGTGAGGTGGCGGGTAAGGTGATGTGGATTTATCAATTACAAGGTAATTAATAAATGATTGTGTAAAGTTTAGGTAATGAGGTTAGGTTGCGAAATGGGATGCGGGTCACAAGGGGTCGTGAGACACGAATTTGGTGTCTACATTAGCCCCTTATTGTCGTGTCGCTTGTTCTGTAAAGCTGCACGGACAATAATATGAAGTGGTTTCTCATGTTAAAGATATAGGTAATCCCCCTCAAATCTATCACAGATTGAGTGAACAGGAAATCAGGGATAGGGTTGATAAAGGGTATATGTGGTAGAGAGGATGGTAAGGTGGTGGGGTAGGTCCAAGGAAGCAGACGCATGTTGAAATGCAATAGTACGACTAGGGTACATGATTTGACTAGCAAACCAGCAATGTATAGGCAAAGGTCGATAGTTTATCCAAACAAGGGTGAAATAATCCTGGTATCCAAGGCATAGGAAGTAGCTCCAGGGTATATAACAGGTAAGGTACCAGAACGTTTAGGCATGTTCGGTAGTACCAAAAGGTTGGTTTGGTTGAGATAAACGTCACGGTCTAGGTCTGGGCAAAGCTGGTCGACAGATTAATTCAAGGACCCTAATCATGCGAAAACACGAACAGGTGAGCTCGATTGAATACAAGGTACATGATGGATGTATAAAATAAAACGTTGATTGTGGGTATGGTATGGAAGTGATACGGCCTTGGGTCAGGCGGTGGCCCTGGGTCGGGCTAAATAGGTAGGGCGAGGCCTTGGGTCGGGCCAATTGGTAGGTTGAGGCCTTAGGTCGGGCCGAATGGTAGGTTGAGGCCTTGGGTCGGGCCAAATAGGTAGGTTGAGGCCTTGGGTCGGGCCAATTGGTAGGTTGAGGCCTTAGGTCGGGCCGAATGGTAGGTTGAGGCCTTGGGTCGGGCCAAATAGGTAGGTTGAGGCCTTGGGTCGGGCCAATTGGTAGGTTGAGGCCTTGGGTCGGGCCAAATAGGTAGGGCGAGGCCTTGGGTCGGGCCAATTGGTAGGTTGAGGCCTTAGGTCGGGCCAAATAGGTAGGGCGAGGCCTTGGGTCGGGCCAATTAGTAGGCTGAGGCCTTAGGTCGGGCCAAATAGGTAGGTTGAGGCCTTAGGTCGGGCCAAATAGGTAGGGCGAGGCCTTGGGTCGGGCCAATTGGTAGGCTGAGGCCTTAGGTCGGGCCAAATAGGTAGGTTGAGGCCTTAGGTCGGGCCAAATGGTTAACAAGGGGTTTGCAGCAAAGGTAGATATTTGCGATGTTTGTGAGTCACGAGTGGAGGGACTAGAGGCTAGATACCTCCATGCGAGAGAGCGTATTCACATGTTACAGGAGAGATTGGCAGATCAGTGGGCGGTACCAATAGCCGTGGTACTTTTGAGGACAGGGAGGCCCGGCGAGAGGCATTGACGATCACGATCATCACCTAGTTTGGGATGAGGTGTGAGGGTCTAAGTAAATGTTATCGAGGTATAAGAATAAATAAGGATGCTGACCTGCGTGTCGATGATAGAGAAGATGTATTTGTTTAACATCTAAATAAAACTGAATATGTATGTTGATTTGAGTTACGATAATAATAAGATTGTTTGTGTTTTGATTTTTGGTGTTTTGAAAAAGGATAAAGAGGACTGTGATTAAATAGAAATACACAAAAATATTTTTATTCACCACACAGGATAGGTTATGGTAGGGGATGGTCGAGCTAACCTTGGGAGACCCCATGTCTCCGAAGTGCTGCCTACATAGCCATTTGCACAAAGCAAGGAAGGGCCTCAGACCGATGTAGTTCTCCCTTAGGACCAGGGAGGGGTGAATTCCGGTAATTTAGGTATGGTTAGGCAATTTTTTGGTTGATAAGATTTTGATGTTGATAGGGTAATGTTGTTGGTGTTGGTAAGGTACGGGCGATGTCGATGTAGGTAGAGGTAAAGCGAAAGTTAGCTTACCCAAAGAGAAGGGAACCATGTCCTGATTAAGATCAACACACAATCCTAGATGCGAGGCAAAGAGGAAAGAGTGATCCATAGGTGAAAAGAGCGAAACCAACCACATAATGTAGAACGAGCTTGAAGCCCTAGGTACCGTGCATAGACGAGAAGTCACTAGGTGAAAAGAGTTGTATGATCACAACCTATCAGGTGTACGTTACGTCCCTTGAGTTGAAACAAATGGTGAGGTGAGGTGGATGATATAGCTGAGGTACGGAGAATTGATTACAAAGTGAGTGTTCTGACAAAAGAGAACCTACCCTAAATAGACAAGTCCATGACTCAAAAGTTGTTCTGAATGAGGCTTTTCTTTTATTGAAAGTAGACTGATCGATGCGGGAAGTCTACAGGGGATATTGATTGTATTATTCTTGAGGTCTTCACGAAGCTGATCAATGCGAGAAGCTTCTGATAAAGGCTGACTGTGTATAGTTGTCCTTCGAGGGAGCAGTCTATTTATAGTAGCAGATATAATTGTAATGCATAGCTATCCTTCGGGGGAGCAGTCTATATATAATAGCGGCAATAATTCGGCATATAGCTGTCCTTCGAGGGAGCAGTCTATATTTAATTTAAATGACTAGATGTTCATTTGGCGTGAAGCATCTAGTTAGTAGGAAGTTTGACTCAAGAAAATCCCCGAAGAATACGGCTTATTTTAATACTTTGAAGTCATGGACTGGACTAAAAAAAGGGGAAGGCATCATCAAGGGGAGGTGAGGATCAAACTATGTTAGCCGATTGTTATTATGAAGTGTAGGAAACAGAGTGTATGTAGTGGTAAGTGAGCTCAAGGGACGAGCAGTAGGTAGATAAGAAGTGATATAATACTAATTTCAACAGTAGAATGGTCGAAGATGCAAGGCATTAAGGGGTTCAGGCTCAGGTTTACCATTAAGCGAAGCTAAATGATAAGTACCAGATCCATAGGTATGAGTGATTATATAAGGCCCAATCCAATTGGGAGCAAATTTTCCACGTTTGCTCTTTTCTAGTTTGGTTACATGTTGATTCTCTTTGAGAACAAGATCACCAACCTTAAAGGTACGCTCATGAAGTCGCTTATCATAAGCACGTTTAATGCGTTTTTGATAGATTTGAAGGTGATCAAGAGCTGTAAGATGGCGTTCGTCAAGAAGCTCCAATTGGGCTAACCGCTCTTGGCGGAAATCATCGTTGGTGAGAATATCCTGAAGAGATATTCTAAGGGAGGGTATTTGTATTTCAAGAGGCAAAACAGCCTCGGTGCCATATACCAAAGAAAAAGGTGTGGCATTAGTAGAAGTACGAATGCTAGTACGATAAGCCCAAAGGGCAAAGGGAATGTGATCGTGCCAATTTCTTCCAGATTCATTGACAACTTTCATGAGGATTTTGGTTAGTGTTTTATTAGAAGACTCGGCTTGCCCATTGGCTTGTGGATAGTAAGGTGATGAGAAACTAAGTTTGATACCAAAGTTGTCACAAAGGTCTCGCAACAACTTGTTTTTGAAAGATTTTCCATTATCTGTTATCAGGCGGTGAGGAACACCAAAACGACAGATAATGTGGTGGTTAATGAACTCGACAATTTTTTCTTTTTTGATTGAAATGAGTGGAATAGCCTCCACCCATTTTGTGTAATATTCGGTCGCTGTGAGTATCCAACAGTGACGTTGTGAAGAGGTTGGGTGAATCTCACCAATAAGGTCTAAACCCCATTGTGAGAAAGGCCACAGATCTCGAGCGATCTAGAGTGGGTGGCTAGGAGTATGTTGAAGGTTGGCATGTTGCTGACACATAACACAACGCTTAACATATTCGTAGCAGTCGTTATTGAGAGTAGGCCAATAATAACCAAGGCGAAGAATTTGTTTGGCCACGGCAAGGCCGCTAAAATGTCCACCACAAATACCGTCATGGACCTGTTGGATGGTATGAGTGGCCTCCATGCCAGTTAGACAGCGAAGGAGGATACCATCAAAGCCACGTTTATAGAGGAGTCCCCCCATGACAACATAATGCGAAACACTTTTAAGAAAAGCACGTTTGCCGTTACTAGCAAGGTCTGGTGGGAGGACAGAGATTGTAAGGTAGTCGTGAAATTGGTGGTACCAGGTATCCTGTGAATTAGTAGACACAGTATTTATCATACAAACTACCAGGGTTGAATAGGATGGGGCAAAAAGTTGTTGGACCACGACGAATAATTCAGAGTCAGTTGGCGCGGTGGGAATTTGCGAGGCTAAGCAAGCCATAGTATCCGCAAATTTGTTAGTGGAGCGAGGAATGGTTTGGATAGAATAGTGGGTGAATAAAGCTAGAAGTGAATCCACGTAGTGTTTGTATTTTTGAAGTTCCTCATTTTTGCATTGATAGACGCCCATAACTTAATTGACTACCAATTGAGAGTCGCCAAAAATGTTGATAGATTTGATACCTAAGTGTAATGCAACTTGGAGACCCAGAACAAGGGCCTCGTATTCCGCTGTATTATTAGTGCAAGGGAAATCAAGTCGGAATGAAAGAGGCATAGGTTCAGCATTGAGAGGAATGAGAACAATGCCGGCTCCTCCGCCGCGCTGGCATTTAGATCCATCGAAGAAGAGGGTCATTGGGTACGACTCCTCCGTGAGGGAAAGAGTAGCGATGAGTTCGTCAGGAAATGTGAAATTGGTAAATTGTTCCCCCGGTAAAGGAGCGTCCGCAATTTGGTCTGCGATGGTTTTTCCTTTGATTGATTTCTGGTGGATAAACTCAAGGTCGAGGTCGGCGAGAAGTATGAGCCATCTAGCAATGCGTTGGTTCAGATGAGGTTTGGCGTACATGTAATGGATGGGATCTGTATTGGTGATGACGAAAGTCTTGTGATTTAGAAGGTAGTGTCGGAGCTTGGTGGCCACGAATGATAGGGCAAGGCACAATTTTTCTACATGCGTGTACCTAGTCTCATAGTCCACCAAAGTACGACTTATATAATAAACGACTTGTTCGTGATTCTCAGAGTCACGATGTGCAAGCATGGCTCCTACAGCGTGGTCGGTGGCGGAAAGGTAAAGGTAGAAAGGGCGGTCGTCTTGGGGTGGGATAAGCACGGGTGGCTGCAAGAGATAGGATTTGAGAGCTTCGAAGGCTTGGTGACATTCTTCGCTCCATTGGAATGTAATATCCTTTTTAAGGAGGTGATGGAAAGGTTGACACCGATCCGAGAGTTGGGAGATGAAACGCCGGATAGATTGGAGCTTACCCTGTAAACTACGCAATTGTTTGAGATTTTTGGGTGGGGGCATTTCTAGGATAGCTTTGACTTTCGATGGATCGACCTCAATGCCACGCAAAGAGACAATAAAGCCAAGAAGTTTTCCCGAAACAACACCAAAGACACATTTCTTCGGTTGAAGGCGGACAGAATATTGTAACAGGCAATCAAAAATAATGGTTAAAACATCGAGATGTTCACTACGATGTTTAGACTTGCCGAGAAGATCGTCGACATAGTCTTCAAGGATAGTGTGCATAATGTCATGAAAAATGTAGGTCATAGCCCACTGATAGGTAGCACCAGCATTCTTAAGGCCAAATGGCATGACACGATAATAGAAGGTTCCCCAAGGAGTTATGAAGGTAGTCTTGTGTTGATCGGCAGGGGCAACCAAAATTTGGTTGTATCCTGAAAAGCCATCCATGAGAGAAAGCATTTCATGACCCGCAGTGAGATCAACAAGTTGATCAATACTTGGGAGGGGGAAGTCATCCTTAGGGCAAGCGAGGTTAAGATCCCAGAAATCCGTGCATATCCAAAGTCCCCCCGTCGCTTTCGTGACAGGTACGATGTTAGAAATCCATTGAGGATAGTCAATAGGCAGAATGAAGGAAACAGAAAGGAGTCGTTGGAGTTCCTCTTTGACCAAGAGAGCAATGCGTGGATGCATTTTTCTCAATTTCTGTTTGACTGGTTCGGAATCGGGGTTTAGGGTGATGTTATGGACGGCAATGGTAGGATCAATTCCTGGCATGTCAACGTAAGACCATGCGAACGCTTGGTTGTGACCACAGAGAAAGGTAGTAAAGGCGGCTTGTTCTGATGTGTTAAGGGATTTTCCAATCTTCACTATGTGAGGATCTTCCTCCATGTGGATGTTGATTTCTATAGTAGATTCGTTCAGCATAGTTTGGGTTTCAGATGGTAGGGCGCGTTGAATATAAGAATCATCCATGCCCAGGTAAGTGAGTATGGAGTCGTCATCCTGGCATTCAACAACATTAATCAAAGGCGAATCCTCTTCGATCATATCTGGATACAGAAGGGGAAGAGAAGATGGGTCCTCATTATCGCGTTGATAAGTGAGAGGACCTATGAAGATAGCATTTATGAAAAAAAAAAGTCAGGAGGGATAGATTCAGGGTCCATCGATTCTGCGGGTGATGATGGCAAAGTAGGTGATGATGGTTCGGTAGGGGCAACGTCTTCCTCTTCCAGGATACAGCTGACAGGAGGTGTCTCTTGTGTAGGTGTTTCGGAAAAACCGAGACCACTGTGATCATTATGTTTGCGTGTGGTCACGGGAATGAGTGTATGTCGGCCTTGTTTGTAAAGGCCAAAACCAAAGCCTTTCCACGCACAGTGAGTCAAGAAGGTGAGGGCGAAATGACGATTTGTCAAGTATTGAAAATCGGATTGGAAGGGAACCACACCAAGAGGAGGTTCAGGGGTAATGGAGGATGTGCCAACACCCCCATATGTTAGGTTAGTGCGGCAATGGGGTGGTCCGTAAGAGATTACCTCCCCCACGTGACGGTCATAGGTGGGATGCGCATGTAATTGTCCGTACTCCTGTGGGGTAGGGAAAGAACTAACGTTATATAGGCGGTACTCCCCTAGCATGAGGCGATGAAAAACATCTACTAAGGGGTCGGAGGTTGGGATGTTAGCTGCGGGAAGAGAAGTAGTTTGTGCGATGATGGTTTCATCAGTTGAAGGTGTAGGTGCAGTTGAGGTGGATGGTTGAGGTACATTTAAAGAGGATGGTTGGGTTGAATGTATGGGTGTCTTAATTGGTATAAGCACATCGTTTGGGCGGTATAACATATTGCAAGTTTTGAAGGGGGGAGGATCAGCTTTTACAGTGTAGGACTTCCCCTCGTACTCAAATTTTATGCATCGATGTAATGTTGAGGGAACGCATCCCATGGCTCGAATCCAAGGACGACCCAGCAAAATATTATATTGGAACTCTCCTTCAAGGACATAGAAGAGTTCGGGCAAAGTACGTGGGCCTACGCGAATGTTGAGGATCACGGTGCCTAAGGTAGAAGTAATAGCGTCATTGAATGATCGCAACATGATGGGGTTGGCACACATGCAACTAGAAGGGATGTTCATTTGTTGGAAGGCTTTTGAAGAGATGATGTTTAGGCTAGCGCCCCCATCAATCATAACCCGACGTACTCGAATGTCTCGGATGTAAGCGGAAATGAAAAGGGAATGGTCAGGGTCTTCTGCACCAAAGTCGATAATTTCATCTTCCGAGAAACTAACCGCAGGGGCTTGTTGTTTTGAGACAGAAGTGATGGGGGAGATGGATTGTTTGGTGAGAGAGGCAACGTGATTGGGTGTTAGAATGGAGGCAACGGGCAGGGTTTCGTTGGGTAAAACCTCTATCCCTTGAAGGATCTCAACGAGAGCTTGTCGATGAGATTCAGAAGTCTGAATGAGATCATATAGTGTCATTTTTACGGGCGATTGATGAAGCTGTTTGATCATGGTTCGGTGGGCAACTCCGTTAGAGACGGGATAGGCGGGTCCGCGAATAACCACTTTAGGTGGTGGTGTAATTGGGATGGTTGAAGGAGAAAGAGATGCCGCAGGTGTGTTTTCTTTCACTTTTCCATTGTTTTTCTGTCCTCGAGTAGCGACACTAATCATATTAATCTCGTAGATCTGAGATGAGGAAGATGGTTGGGATAATTCATGGTCTTCAAGAGGTGGGGTTGTAATAATGATAGATCTTGGTGAGGCGGGGATAGATGATATAGTAGAGGGAATCGACGCTATAGGTCTCTCCCTTCGTAAGTTGTCTTTCTTAATCTGTCTATCCGGGAGAGGTGACTGACGAAGGAGGGTTTTTAGAGTTTTGCATCCCTCCACATCATGTCTTGGTGTGCGGTGATAAGCGCATATTTTAGACTCATCGTAACCCATAGGTCGGGGTTTAGACGGGTCATAAGGTCTAAGTGGAGGTAGGGAAATGGTCGCATTCTCCACCAACATAGCAAGGATTTTGGCATAAGATCCTTTGAGTGGGTCAAAATTGGAAGAGGATGGGGGTATTGATTGGGTGGGTTGTGGTAATGTTTGGGCGTGTTTAGTTCGTATGGGTGATGGTTTAGCCGAGGGGTGCTGACACATGTTTTTCACTAAACGTGGTTTCTTGGACATAGGAGTTACATTCAGCTGGTTAGATGATGAGGCTTCAGATGGCGTGGTAGTGGGAAACAACCACAGAGAAAGGGGAGTGACAGAAAATAAATCCTTTGATGATGGGATTGGTTTAGGGTTGATAGGTGGACTAGATACGCGGGGTAACGATGTTGTGATACCCTTTGATCTCTGTATAGGTGTAGAAGGCGTAGGTCGTTTTGCAGAAAACAAAGGAGGTATGATATATTGGTGTAATGTGGAGGGATGAGGTCCCAATATGGAAGGTAGGTATGACGATGATGGTTTTGATCGTGATAGGGGAACGGATTGAGTTTGTCTTCTAGGTGGCGGAACGGATTTATTTTTGGATAGATTGAGTCGCTTAGGCGGGTGTGTCAGATTGGGCATTGGTGAGGTCCCAAGCGTAGGGGAAGATTTGGTTAAGTTGATAGAAGTGGACGGGGCATTTGGTAGAGGTGAGGGGGGTGAAGGCGAGAACAGGGGCATTTTAAGCTTCTGTAAGCACTTCGGGTAGATGGTGGAGACATCAGGATCAGTCATTTGCATTTGAGTAGAAAAAGGGGTACTCAAACGTTCCCATAGGGCATGTCTATCTTCTGTGGAATGACAGTCTCCAGGTGTGATTTGTAATTTTGGTACGGAAGAAAAGTGAGTTGTAATTCCAGTCCATTGTGGGTGTGACACAGGAGGCAGATGAGGCACTATATCAATAGATGTTAGGAGGTCAACCGGTCGTTGAAAAGATTTAGGCGATGAGGGACTAATAGGTAGGAGGGCGTGTTCGAGGAGATCTGTCATGTTAAAAGAATGTGGTGGTGTTAGTGTAAGAGATTTCTCGTCTAAGGATGTCAAAAGGAGTGGTGAGCCTTCCTCTTGTGTATCAAGAGTGGTAGAAGGGGATGTTTGGGAAATAGATAAATTAGATAGCATCCGCTCACAGTCTTGTAGGGATGTGGTGTAAGAAGACTCATTGATGGGAAGGGAAGCCTGGGCAGTTAACTCTTCTATGTGTAAAGGAACGATTTCGCTTTGGCTTGATGGTTATAAAGGAGGTTCGGGCTCCTGTGTTAGTGAAGAGGTCTGATTCAAAATTTTCTCGATAGAGGCTTTTGGCTGAGAATCGAAGACTGCATGGATCTCATGAACACTCTCCTCAGCTAAGATATCTTGGTTCACGTTGCTGCTGGACGAGTGATTCGGGAATGGCTTGTTGAAAATTTTCAGATTTCGGTTAGCAGGGGTGTTAGGATTATCGAGTGTTATATCCCCTGCGTCAACCATTTCCTGCACTATGTTTTTCAACATCTTGCAGTTTTCATGACTATGTCCTTTTACGCGGTGAAAGTTACAAAAGTCATTTTCTTTGTACCAGGAAGGTATTGCGCGGGTGGAGTCAAACCCAGAGTGAGGTTTAACAGGGGGCAAGGTGATAGCCCCAGCTTTGAGCAATTTCTCCAATATCACATCATAGGTTTCTCCCAAGGGAGTGTAGCTGATGGGTTCGGCTTTGTATTTATAGGTGGTTTTTGGTGGAGTATTGGACGGTAGTTGGGATTTGACCATCACCGCGTGGACAGCTCCTTTTGATTTAGAAGAGGTGGATGCGTGAGGAGTGGTGGTATTTGGTTTATTGGTAGAATCAGGAGTTCGGAAAGTGGAGTTCTTGTTGCGCAACCGCAATTTCTCTTCCTCTAAGGCTCGAATTTCTAATTTTCGAGCCATAGTAAAGGCCTCGTCGAATGTACGGAAAGTTTGAATTTGGAGGGTAGGGGAGATGTGCTTAGCGCAGGCCCGCGTAAACAGTTCGATAAGTTCGGTTTGAGGCAAGGCATATGTAAGTTGGTTGATAAGGCCCCGCCATCGTCCAACGAAATCTGCGATAGATTCGTCTTCGAATTGTCGGATGGCATAGAGGTCAGTGATAGATACTTTCTTGGCGATGTTAATGGAGAAATGATCCAAGAAAGATTGGGCTAGTTGGTTAAAAGAGAAGATTGAGTGCTGGGTTAAAGCACTGTACCACTCCAAGGCAGGCCCTGATAAGGACATGGGAAAGGTGCGGAGTAACAAGGCATCATCATGGGAAATCAAATAACAAGCATGTCTAAATGATCGCAAGTGTTGTTGAGGATCCTCTTTACTGTTAAAACGAGTAAACTTTGGCAACTCCCATTGAGGAGGATATGAATGAAGGGGGACAGAAGGGTGAATGGGCTCCCGACAAACTTGCTCGTATGTCAAGGCGCTACAACTTCTTGAAACGGAAGCCTCCAGGTTTTGCATTTTGTCCATCATTTGCTTGATGAAATCTGTGGTTGGATGAGATGATGGTGCCACAGAATAGGGATGTCCCATATAAGGTGTTGAGGTTACTGGGTACGTGTATGGGAATGAAAAGGTAGGCGGAGCTTGAGAAGGAAAGCTCGTTTGAATAGGTGGCAGAGAGTAAGTCATGAATGGAGTGGTCTGAAAAAGAGATGAGATAGGGGCAGTTGGTGGTAGCGATACGTGGGGTCCAAGGTTAACCAAAGGAAAGCTAATTGGGGTCGTATGAACCTCTGAAGCTGTCAGATTGGGAGACGGGGCTAGTGATGCCGGAAGTAAGGTATTGTTATCAGGAGGAGTGGGAGCTAAATGAGCAGCTATACTAATAGGCATGCCCATAAGGAGCTGACCATCAGGCGTACGGTCAGGGGTATGAGACAAATAGTATTGTACAGCGCTGGGATTAGCATCTAGAAATTTGGCAAAGTCCTTGTCTCCTACAGGAATTTGGGGGATCTCACTGGTGTCCGTAGGGTTCCCTATAGAATGTGAAGGGGGTGATTCAGGCAAAGACACAGAGCAGGCATGTGAAACCATGGTGGCGGCTTGCTTCCGAGTGATGACAACCATAGACTAGAACACACAGGAAAGTTTCAATCTATCAATAACAAAAACAACCTCTGAATGGTGAATTTGACAAGCTGCTGGTTTGTCAGGGGCTGATGAAGACAATAACCGATATCGGTTTAGTAACCGGTGTCGGTCACAGCACAAACGACGTTGGTCCCTTAACCGATGGTGGTGTCAAAAGTCTAGGATAAGAAGATATAAAAGGCTGCTGATTTGATTTAGCAACGTTGAGTATGTTTAGCAACTTATTGATCACAGAAGACAAAGTATGACAGAGAAAACAGGATTTGAAAACAAGCAAGAGACACGCCCGGTGGGACCCATTTTGGGTTTCTTTCTCTTGCTTATCTTCATTTTAGGAAGCATATTTGCTGTGGCTATTTTTTGTTATATATTTAGTAAAGAATTTGTCTTGCTTTCCTGGTTTCGCATTAGTGAAAGTCATCTCTCTTGCTTCATCGAATATAATTTTTGATTTGGATATAAAACACGTGCATTGCATTCCTGCTTCTTGTTCTCCAATTCTAGTGAACATAGATTAAGTAACAGGTCGTACATGTGGGGGTGATATCCACGGTATTGACAGGAAATTAACCTTAGTTTCACTGCACAACACATACCGAATCACTTCACAATTAACACAACAGCTCAAACATCCCCCCTTTTCCGTGGTATTCCTCCGCCCGATTGAGGTAACCTTATAAGCCAAAACAAACTTGACATTTCCCCTAGGTCTTGTTGTTTAGGATTCTGACATCATTCTACATCTAAAGGCATAAGCCCACTATAACTAAAATTAACCCTAGGGTTAGTCTCTAGATTTGCGTGTGCCAAAATGTTTCACTCGGAAAATGCTTCGTTCCTTATAGAAACAGATAAGGTTAGGGTTAGGAGGAATACCTGTAGGATGTCGAGATGATGTGCGCGTACCGTAGAGAAAGATCAGGTTGACTGCGGAGAACTCCTTTTTGTCTGGGAAGGACTACCTGTAAATAAGAACACAAGACCACAAGATTTGATTAAACCATAAATGAGGAAACTGCCTTGGGCCCAGGAAATGTAAAGCTTCCTTTCGAAGGTGGTCAGTTTCCCTGCTAACGTGAATTAACACAAAAGACTGTAAAATATCAATTAAATTGCTTGGCTGAACTGGGTAGGGGAAAGGCTGTTTTTCCTGGTTTTTGATCAAAGGAACCGATGCCGGTTACCTATAACCGATGCCGGTTACTGATAACCGATACCGGTGGGTTCTAGGATCTTCTGGGCTGGTTGTGGAGTTTGTAATGGCATGTTTTTGGATAGTTTTTAGGAAATGGGATGGTTAGAAACAAAAGAATGACAGCTAGAGGAAATGGTGCGTTGGATAATGGATTCAGAAACGGGTTTGGGAGGACTGTAATTCCAAAAGCATAAGAAATGTTATAATGGAGGACATGCAAGATATAACTTACTGGTTTTGATGAAGGTGCAAGTTGATCTCTTTTGCTGTAAACACGTCTAATATTTTCACTCGTCTCTGCTTGGTCAAGTGAAGATCTGGACTCTGTTCCTCGTTCGTAATGCCCTCGCTTGATCCAGAAATCCTTTGACTGATCTCCCAAAATGAAATTCTGATCCGTTGTTTTGGTTTGGGGAGCCCATTTACAGGGAACCGATGGCGGTTGCGTAACCGACGGCGGTCGAGTAGGAACCGGCATCGGTAAGGAAAAAGTAGGCTATTTTTACTAAAATAGCCCACCTTCCCTGCTTTTCTCCCAAGAGATCAGTTGCGGGCTTGGTCAAGTGGCTAGAAGGTCGGCTTTTGGTGCGAGTAAGGAGGCATTAGTTATGGATGTGAGTCTAGACCAATTCATGGGTCTTAATTAGCTTAGTTTAGGGTTAGGGCTAGGTCATGATGAGGTGGCAAGGTGAGGTGGCGGGTAAGGTGATGTGGATTTATCAATTACAAGGTAATTAATAAATGATTGTGTAAAGTTTAGGTAATGAGGTTAGGTTGCGAAATGGGATGCGGGTCACAAGGGGTCGTGAGACACGAATTTGGTGTCTACAAGTACATGCATGGTCCTCCAGTAATTAGAATACATTATATATCCTTCTTTCTACTTAGATCGAACAAAAAACTAAACACAGATCACACCAACTATAACGGTGTATAAATTCAGGAAGTAGTCATAAAAGGAGAGTAACACTAGACCTCTCTCCCCAACACCTTTTTTCCATGGAGTGAGATCGCCCAAAAAACTTGCACTTGGTGTGAGATCACCCAAAAAACCCATTCTTGGTGTGAGATATCCCAAAAAGCTTACTCTTGGTGTGAGATTTTGCAAAAAACTCACTCTTCTATAGCAGTTCAGGACATTTTCTAACCTTTTCACTCTTCATGGATTAGGTGCACACTTTCCTTTTACTACTTTTTACACACATTTACATACTTTTGCAAGAGTTTTCATAACACGTGACTTTGACTACTCTTTATCTGTTCTTTTACAGGTCTGTCCTTAATACGCAACAAGAAGAAACCCCACATCAATATACAACAACAACATGTGCAACATAGTACAACTCATACACTTCACCCCTAGAGTCACTTCCTCTTTCTTAGCTTCCACACTTCATTCTTATCAATTCACGCTTTCACTTGTCTCTTCGACACACTATCACCATCACACTCTACATGGTTATTAGGTACGCATCTCTTATCTACTTTATATTATTGAGTATTCACTCAATAGCATAAAGTGGGAGAAAATGTAGACACAAAATCACACACTTGGGTATATTTCTAGCTCCTAAGAACATACTTGCAGTCATATGATTCTTAGGCGAGAAAACTAGCAATTGACTATTGTCTTTGGCCTCTTTACTTTGTTTCTTGTCTACTTTATGTTCTTTTATACCTAACAACCAAGTCTGAACTTTATTGCTTCATCTTTCATGACTCTGGACACCATCTCCCATACGTTCTCATCCTTCTGGGTGCCCCCGACATCTTTCTATCTTACTCACTTCTTTTGGGTCTCTTTTATATTTTGGGCATCTTGTTTTCTTATGGGTCAGCCTTCTAATTGTTAATTATGAAATTAAACTAAGGGAATCATATAAATACAAAGCTATGTGACCAAAATAAATAAACAAGCTCTAAGAATCTATTATCATCACCTAAGGTTGCATACAAAGGCATTTAAAAGCATCAAAGGAATTCATCTATCTTTCATTCAAGGGACAAGGGACTACATTTTCTGCATACACAATTAGGAGGGGAAGTTTATTTTTTCATCCAGACATCTATTTAAATTGGTACATCTAACTATTGCATCTTATCACGTATACTTACACAAGGGATTCCTAGGGCATGATTATATCACACACAGAAGAAATACAAGGAGTCTGAGATGTAGTGCAGTGCTCAGTCGTAAGTTCACTCTATTGGGTGACCGTCGGGGTTAGTCTAACTCCCCATATTACATCTTTTATTTTTGGGATTTGATGTAGTTTGAGGGTTTTATAATTCATCTTCTCTTTGCAGGTTACAAGTAAATTCAGAGATCATCTAGCAACATACAATCGACCAAAAGTGAAGGTTAACGACACTTATGCAACACAATAAAAAACAATTTTTGAGCTCCTGAAAATCACAAGCACCCAATAGAAGTCTCTAGAACCTAGGCACCCTCGCCCCAATCTAGGTGCCCTATTCCAGTCTCATCTGACAGTGATAGGATTTTTTGTGTTTAGTTGTGACAGTTTTCCCTTCCTGTTTATCAGTTTCTCCAGTCTGTATAGTCCCGACATCATGTGTAATCAAAAAATTTCTTTACCCTCTCCCTTCCATTTAGGGTTTCATTTTTATCTATCATATTACTTGTGTCATTTATCTTCCAGTAGTTTTTTATCATTTATTTATCATACGTGACTCTGTAATATTAAGGTTTATACAAAATTCCATTTTTGTTAAATCACTTATCACCAAGATACATAGGTAGTCTAATCAAAGCAAGGTCAAAACCACTCACCCTAATGTAGGTGATGGTGTGAGATTGTGTGAAGTGAAACCCATACTTCTCAATCAAATTTTCTTCTTAAGGAGATATTTTTATGTTAGGATTTCCTTTAAGGAACCAAGTGATGAACATGGTGAATGCATCATTTATCTATGGTTTTATTTTTATCTTGTTTATTAATTATGCCATTTATCTTCCAGTAGTTGTTTATCATTTATTTATCATATGTGACTCTGTAATATTAGGGTTTATACAAAATTCCATTTTTTGTTAAATCACTTATCACCAGGATACATATGTAGTCTAATCGGAGCAAGGTCAAAACCACTCACCCTGATGTAGGTGAAGGTGTGAAACTGTGTGAAGTGAAACCCATACTTCACAATCAAATTTTCTTCCTAAGGAGATATTTTTATGTTATGATTTCCTTGGAGGAACCAGATGATGAACATGGTGAATGCATCATTTATTAGTGTGAAATGAAAATTACTTTCCTTAAAGGTGATTTTCTTGTACTTCTTGAAGGAAGAAGCTCTCTGAAGAAGATTATGAGAAACAGACAATCCTCTGTATGGTCTAGTGTATGCAAGGGAATACACCAAATAGGACGTCATTCTGAATATCTTAGTGGTGAATAGCTACATCAATTTTTGGTGGAGATTTTCACTAATGATCTGGCCCCAATATATCATTTGATTTTCCTCCATGATTGTCATCATGAACTGGGCCATCTAGTCTTGGAACTCCTTGGTGTGTTCCTCACCAATTACTCTATTCAGTAAGATAATTTCATATAAGTAAGATTCATGAAACTCATTCATTTTTAGTGTTTTGGTAGCCTTGAGGGTTTTCTCCTAGGTTTCAACCAAGATCCAACTACAATCCCCTGCAAGTAGGAGTCTGTCTTGAGCCATTATTGAGTTGTAAACTCCTTTTTGATAATCACCATATTTCTCTGATTTGGGATTTATGGACAACTTGAAATTCCTTATGGATTCAGGACCTCCAGCAGTGATTTATCATCTGTATTGATTGTTCAAGAGATAGGGTCATAGTGTTTGGCACAAGCTAGGACCAATTCAGTGCTTTGTATTGAAAGTGGGTGACCTCCTGCTTTGAAAATTCCACTGGAGACTATCATTTATTCTATTGGTTCCTTGACTTTGTTTGTCATTTTATTTCTCATTTCTTCTAGATCTAGGTGGGCTACATCATTGTTTCCCAAAAATGGATATTTTGTAGACAAAGTTGAGATTATTATGTTGCCCAGTGTACTTGATCTTCATGATTTCATAGGACACAAATGGAATGATGAGATGAGGGTGTTTGAAAAATTTGTATGTGATTTAAACACTTACTATTTTTAGTAAGCTAAAGCTCACCTTTACTTGTTAAATTTAGCCAATTTCCCCCATTTTAGAATTTCTAGTTTTAGAGTCTCGAACTTGAGAATTGTACTAAGGGTTTATGGAGGTTTCTTCTTTGTTATCAAACTTTGTATTTTTAGTAAGGATTGGATGTCAACTTACTAAAAATATAAGTATGTATTTTGGTTTTCGGATTGGGATGAAAATTTCCTCATCAGATTAGGAATTTTATCGTGAATTAATGCTCCAATTTTCAATTGTTTCTATCTTTCGGATCGCTCTGGATCTAAAAAGGAAACTTTCTTAGGTAGAAATATTTAGGTAGGGACTGATAAAAAATCATATGATCAATGGTTATAATTCTTGGATCATCTCAAAGGTATTTACCATGGGAGTTCTCAGGAAAAATGTAGTGAAAACAAGTGAGTAATGAGTAAAAGTTTTTTTTCGAGTAAGGGGTTTCTTAGTGACATCTGAACATAATAAGGTTGCAGATGAAATGGGGAGGTGATATTTTTAAAATTGATCCAAAAATGCACAAGTATAGTTTAAATATTAAAAATTGAAACATGGTTAAGCTAAACTCACCTTTAACCCACTTGTACACCTCCTTAACCCAGGTTAAGAGAGAGTTAACACTTACTAAATGGGTCTGGGAGCCTCCATTACACCTTACCACATTTAGTATGAGGTGAAATGGTGTAAAAGTGTGAAAATCATCAAAAAATGTGCCATGGGGCCATCCAACATGAAGAGGGGACTAGCTTGTTCATTACGGTAAGTTGATAGCATGTCTTTAGTGAGAAAGTTGAGGGTGTAAGTGTCGAAAGAGGGTGTAAAAGTATGGTGGTGCACATTTTTGCACCTAATTCCATTTTCCACCAAGTTCAATGGTGCATTGAGGCTCTCAAATTTCACCATGGGTATGATGAGTCATAGAGAAGGGGTGTGTGAGGGGGTTAGTTTTTAACACTTACCTAGTGCACAATGTTAACACTTAAGTGAAAAAAGAGTGTTTCCCCCTTGGTGTTGCATTTTTTTTCACCCTTTTCACTTTTACACCAGGTTCAAAGGTGAAATGAGGCTTCCCAAGTGCGCCAATGGTGTGTTGGATCATGGGGAGAGGGATTTTTTAAGCTACGAGTTGTTAACACTCACCTAACCACAATGTTTGTCACTTAGGTGACAACATTATTTTTAACTCATCCTCTCTCCATGGTGGCACAATGTTTTACACCCATTTCACATTTTCACTAAGTGAAATGGTGAAAAATTGCATCCAAAGTGTGAAAATGTGCATTGGGCTTATTTATAAATCTTTCCTTCACTAACAGTTTCCAAAAATAGGCCTTGGAGAGTGATTTTCCACCCCAAAGCATCTTTCTAAGTTACCTAATAAAAATTATATAATTTTGAATCTAAAAGGTCTTATGAGATCATTCTGATAGGTTTTAGGAGCCAATTCTAAAATTTGGAAAATTCCCCCTTTTATGATTTTACTCAAGCCTATGCTCCGGTGAAAGTAAATGCCACTGAAAAAAATGATGATGAAAAGGGAAAAAAACATTTTAAGTGAATAGGAAATTAAATATATAATATTAATCCTTGAATCAATCCTTAAATATTCATATAATACTTTTGATGCTCCTTTGAATCTCCATTGGGATCAGGGACCTTCATATGCATTGTCGGGTCGATATCTCAAAATCCAAACGATAGAATATCCTGAAACCTCTTGTAATGTGAATTATACCTTATTATATTTCCGATGATTATTTGGTAACTTCATAAAAATATCCGAAGGTCCCACAACATCCGAAACAAGATCACTATATTTTTCAGTTCTTTCATTTCTCTGCACCGTGTTATAAGTAGCTCGGTGTTGCAAAGTTTACTCATAAACTTGTTTCTTCTTGCAGAAATTACCTAAAATGCTTCCAATGATATCATATATCTATCACACATTTCTAAGAGGCATTATCTCTTCTTGGTTCAACTCCATAGGGTGTTTATTGGGTGAAAAAGTTCTGAAAATAGGCCTTTTTAGGCCTCCAGGAGTAGCTCTTTCAAAGTGGATCACAATGAACCCATGAACTACTTGACACCACCTTACCTACTCATGAAACACACTTTAAAAATATAGTTATCACATCCCTCTTGGACATGATGGGGTTTACATAGTCATCAATTGGTTGTATGGTAGGTTTACATTACCCGATTAAGGGATTTTTGAGTGTGGGCTTAGTTTTGATGACAATTTTTTTCAATTTTTCATGCTAGAAATTTAGCATGAAAACATAATGTGAGTGTATTATAAAGCTAGTGTGTTTTATTTTATTTGGGTTGGAAACACCCATCTTTTGGCTTAGATATCTAAGCCTAAGGGTTGGACTCTTTATTCTATGAATCAATGTGGTTTCCAAAAAAAAATTGAAATATCGAGTGTACACCCTATTTTCTCACATGTTTTAAGACAATATTCTAAAAAACCACAATTACGACGTTAAACTCTGACTTAGCTTTTTGTCGATGTATTTATTTCTAAAATCTGAATAGTTTGAGGTTTTGATCCTTAATTACTTTTAGTAGTGTCTTCATTTTTTTGCTAAAACACATGTCTTTTTTTTTCTACATAACATTTTATCCACTTATCCAAATTTCAAAAAAGTTATATTAACACAATATATGCCCCATCCTACACACACTCAAAAAATTGTTTTTTTCTTTTCAATTATTTTTTTCAAAACTATGGGGTGTACATATTTTATTTTTATTTTCAATATGTGACCACTTTGAAAATTAGTAAAAAGTAATATATTCATTAAAAAAGAAGAGAAATAGTAGGACCTAATACATGATATTATCTAACTTTCTACCAAATGGATTTGAAAAAGAATTTCCATAACTCAAAAGAGGGGGCATGCACATGCAACACTATGTTATATTTACACAAAAATAAGACCACATTATATGTGCACCACATGTTACTCTCTTAATATCCACCAATTTCTTTGAAATTTAGTAGTTTAAACACCAGATTCTTAGAACTATGATTTTTGTTCTTATCAAATTGTCATATTTTGATTATAGGTATGTCAAGTTACTCGTTGAAATTCATTATTTTCTGATTTATAGAAAAAATGGCCACTTTTGACCCCTTTTGGTCCCCCATTTCCATGCACATACCCACATTACTACTATGCATGCAAAAATATTTAACGATTATTCATTTAGTACACACGCACTAAATTAAAGATAATTATTTAAATGTATACAAAAATTCAAGCATAATAACATAACTAGAAAGGAGTAAATTGTATTCCTTATTTAGATTAGGAGGAATACATGAGGCATCCAAGACTCACAATTGTATGTATTGGGTGTCATTAGAGAGCATCCTTGAGGCATCCATCCACTAATCATGGTGTCCAAGGATAATGTGTTATTAGAGGCATTCGATAACCACTTCACATGTATCATGATATTTTCAACCAACCTCCCATTGAGACCTCTAATCCCCATATCAATCAAAAAATCAACAGATAACCTTATTAAATTCACTTTGATCAAAATCAGTAATCAAATCCATGTGTTTTATTGTTTCTTTTTATTATTTTGTGCAACCAAGAACACCAAATGGGGATTGGTACTTAAGAAACAACAATGGGAATGCTTCCAGGGTCTGCGACCTTGGATCCTTCAAGTTAGACCTCTAAAAAAAGTAGATTATGATCGTAAATACTCTAGTGATATCATTAACATACTTTAAACTAACAATTGCAGGAGGAAAATGAAAAAATAAAGTAACTAAAATGAAAATAGTGATGTACCAAAGAAGAAAGGCGAACATACTCTCTTCTTTTATGTAGTCGATAAACCACACACTTATTATGTACATCTAGCCTCCAAATACTTCATTCACATGCATGATTCATATTTGAGAGAACTAGTCATTAACACCTCTTTCACTTTGATTTGACATTGCTTTTATCCGTTTCCTCTTTATTGCTTGTTTTTAATTGACAACCTATAGTTTTGCATACCAGACAACATCCTATTCAGCTATGATTTCACTATCTGACCTTTTGAGTACCCTGTACAATACTGATTGGGCATTACTGTGGGTCCCTTTGTCCTCTTTACCTCTTTTTTTATCTTTCGAATGTTATTTTATCACTCTTTTTCATATTTTCACTTGTTAATGATAAAAATCAAGCAAAGGAATCATATATATATATATATATATATATATATTAAGGGGGAAAAGCACTCAAAAGGCACATACTATTACAAGGAGATAATATTTTCTATCTTCTACACCAAGGAATGCATACTTCATTGTATACGAGGATTTATTATGAATTTCATACCACACATTTACATTGGGACAAAGTAGTTATAGCCCACTATTATTTGTGCGACTAGCACTAGGACATCCTAACTCAATAAACACTATTCTAATCACACACACACACACTAGAACTACATTGTGTCTAAAATTTAGTGCAACACTTTGTGGAAATCACATTGGGGTGACTGTTGACATCAGTCTGACTCAAGCATATGCATATTTTTATTCATTTGATGTGTGCTTGAGTATTGTGTAGGTAGCTAGGGTTTTTTTTATAGGTACACGTGTGTTGGGTTTTAAAATGGTACTTTAACAAAACCACAATCAGGGGACAACAAGTCCCTCCTCTTTATGGGAGAGGCTCCCTTATTGAAAGCAAGCAATAAAGCTTATATACAAATGTATAGCTTTCATCTTAAGGCTAGACTTCTGACATCTTGAAATTATTTTTACCAAAATAGATTATCAATAAAAATGAATTGAAGAAGTTGAAGAAAGGAAAGAGCATAATATAATAGTACTTTCAGGAAATATAGATAGCAGAGTATAACCTTATTAGGTACCGAGAAAAGGTGATACAGAATAGAATAATTCACATTCACAACACAAGATATCATTCCATAGACACAAATTTCTATAAATCATATCAATAAGAACTTAAAGTTTCTTATTACAGAAGATAAATGATCCACAGATTTCAGGTAAGCAAGAAGAGACAATAGATGAAGATAGAGAGAAAGGGGAAATTCTTCTGTATTGATTGCTTTTGATTCTAATTACACTTCAAAAGTATCAGATTCCAACATTTACAATGAGAAAATCTCTTACATTCATAAATGAAGTGAAAAGAGCAGAAGAAGAGAAGGAAGAAAATCTAATTTGGAAGCTCAACCACTAACCATCAATACCCCTGCAAATCCACCTACAATATGTCAAATTTGGTTCTGTATGTCTTTGACGTGCTTAAGAAGGAAGGATGGAAGATCATATCAAATTTGATCTAGATGAAGCCGTCTAATCACATATTAATGGTATGAAATATGTTTTCCATATTTTCACCCAAATCAAGATATCCAGTCAGTTCTCCATGTCTGTTTAGCGTGTTGGAGAAGGAAGGATGAAAATTTGGATCAAATCTGATTAATTAGATCACATATTAATGGTGTGAAATATGTTTTCCATATTTCTAACCATAAAAACCTATTGAAAAAAATATTTTATGCTTCTATGGAGCATAGGAGACCAAGATCTTTCCAACAGTATAAAATTTGTCGAATTTCGAGCACTGGAGCGAAAGTTATGCTCATTTGAATATTTGAATCGAATCCGTAAAAAATGGAGAAAATGCAATTTTTCAAAAAATGGATCCGCGGGCCCGAAATTAAAATTACACCTTTAGAAAAAAAATATGCAAGGTGCAAAAGTCTCCCTCAAACCCCGCAAGCCCGTAACTTCACTTTTGATATAGGTCTGACACGTGTCTTTACCTGAGTGGTAACAGAGTCGTGACTCACTTTATAATTTTACTTCTTTTGGAAACAAGGCTCAAAATCTCAAAGTTCTCCACCGACCCGCTTCCCCGTTTTGAATTTTCAATGCGGGCTCAAGACCCCAGTGGATTCATGGAGCATTTTATAAATTTTAACTCTCTTTTTGGAAATAAAACCAAAATTCCCGAAATGCTCCGACGGCCCGCCTTCCCGTTTTGACTTTCGATGCGGGCTCAATATTTGACTTTATCCCTTGGTATGAGCAGGCCCACAGTTCACTTTATCACTTTATGCCTTTTATGGAAACAAAGCCAAAATTCCTAAAGTGTCCTGATAACCCGCCTCTCCACTTTGACTTTTCAACGGATATTCAATACGTGGCTTCAACAGAGTTGTGCCTCATTTTTGTAACTTTACTCCTTTTGGCAATAAAGCCAAAATCTTCAAAGTGCTCTGACGATCTGCCTTCCCACCTTTTCTTGATTCGACCAATTAGGATCCTTCGGGGCCATGGATCTAATTTGACACTTTTGCAAAAAATAACAAAAATGATAAGTTCTCAAAATAATCTGCCACGCCGCATCCAATTAGAGATGTCCACATACTCATGGATGCTGGGGCCAAAAATTGACAGGGAAGATACGCCCGTCATTCACAACTATAGAAAAAAATACATAGGAAGGGAAACTCCACCATTTATGCCTGAATTTCAAATTTTTCTCCATGGAAAGAGAAACTGCAAACAATACAAGGCTCGACATGATCCACAGCCAAAAGAGAAGGATTGACAATTTCATTCGAATGAAAGAAATAATTTTCAAGCATCTAGATGGGAAGACAGAAATTTTATCAAATCATGCAGACTGCAATATTTTAAATCAACAAGGCGAGATTGAAAATGAGCACCAACTTCTTTAAAGAACAATTTTTTTCTATCTCTCTAGACTTCTCAATCTACTCAAACATATCTCAAAGGCACCAACTCAAAAGTTTCAAAACTTGACTTGAAAAATGAGGGGAATTTTGAGGATGACAATAGCTGGCTCTTTCTGGGGATGACTTGGCTTGGACAAAGGAATGAGGAAAGATCAAGAACTCAAGAAAAACTCTGGGAAAGTAGACCAGTGCCTTATCCATTGGGAAAATAGATTCAAAGGCAAAGTAATACAGAAGACAACACACACCGAAGGGAAACAAACCAAAAAGGAAAAACAAAACACCGCACATAGTATATACAAAAGGATTGCCTAATCACCTAGGACTTGAACAACTTCAAATATTTCCCACTATAAGGAAGTGGGAGAGAGGATCCATCCATATAATCCAAGTAGAAATAATTTTCTCCAGCAAAGTGTCTAATTTTGAAAGTACCAAGCCAAAGAGAATCAAACTTACCATTGCTTCCTTGAGGTTCATGTCTTTTGTCCCACAACAGAACAATTTCTCCCACTTAAAAATCTCTGGGTCTAGCCATCTTATCAAACAAATATTTCACTTTCAGTTGATGAGCTGAGATCTTATCAAAAACTTGTATCATGTCTTCTTCCAGCTTCTGGAGATACATGATCCTCGTGTATCATGTCTTCTTCTAGCTTCTGGAGATCTTATCAAAAACTTGTATGGTCTTGTCAATAGGCTTCATTAAGTGCAAGGCTGGTAATTCCACTGCTATTGGTAGTTACGATTCAACACCATACACCACCTAGAATGGAGACATCCCAATGGCTCTTTTTGGTGTAATTCTATCTTCCCATAGAGCATCATAGAGCTTCTTGTGCCAATTACTTTGAGATTCATTGACAAGCTTCCGAACGATGGTTACTAGATTCAAATTTTTTGATTATGCTTGTCCATTCCCTTGAGGATAATAATCTAAAGAATTAGCAAGGGAAATTCCATAGCCATAGTAAAAATCCATCATCTCAGAAGAAGAAAAATTGGAAGCATTATCAGTCACAATTTTGTTTGGTACCCAAAACCTTATCAAGATGTTTCCTTGATGAAATTACACACCACCTCAGAAGTAGTGTTTTTGACTGGAATATCCTCTACCCACTTTGTAAAGTAATCTGTAGCAGTTAGCACATGATTATGTCCAGCAATGGAAGGTGGGTTAAGAGTTCCAATGAAATCCAATCCCCACTGTTGAAAAGGTTCATCAATCACTATTGGTTTGAGTGGTAAAGCATCCAACTTAGGTCTCCCAACAAAATTCTGACAGGATTCACACTTACCTACCCATTTTGATGCATATATAAATAATGTAGGCCAATAATACCCTGCACGAAGGATTTTATGGGCAGAGACAACAAAAGATAAATTCCCTCCACAAGCTTGATCATGAAAATCTGAAAACAATTTATTTTGTTTCTCTTTGTCCAAACATTTAAGGAATCTTCCATCAATGCCTCGATTGAACAAATCATTTTCCCATAATACATATTGTGCATACCTTAGCTTAATATATCTCTTTTCCTTGGCACTCAAATGGGATGGACACTCTCCATAAGTAAGAAAATGTGCAATATCAACATACCACTCATCTGTTGAACTGAGGAAGAGAACAACAAGAACATCTACTACTTTTGTGGACAATTCTTCATCATCCCCTTCAACAATAAGCTCACAAAAGCCTTTACCATGAACTAGCTTAGTTGTCTTGATATCAAGGTCATATTCTTGGAATTTTGCCACCCAATTACCTCTCTTAGTTCCAAACTCCTATTGTGTAAGAATAGAATTGATGGTTGTATTAAGTATAAGCACAACAGAGTGAGAATTAAGAATATAAAAACGAAACTGCTTGACAGTTTCGACCACTGAAAAAGCATGTTTCTACATCATAGTATATTTCATTTCATGAGCTTTTAGAAAATAGCTCATAAAGGCAATTGGAAGTTCATGATCCTCAGAATTTTTTTGAGTTAGCCAAGGTACTCTCTGTAGCATAGCAATAGATAATAAAATCTTTGTTGAAATCAGGACATGCTAAGATGGGGGTTCTAGCAATGGCTTTCTTGATATCTTCAAATGCTTCTTTACCTTCGGAATTCCAACCAAAGTTTTTCTTTCCTTTTATCATGTGAGCAACACTCATAGTCAGTTCTACAAAATCTAGAATGAATCTCCTCAGGAAATTTATCTTGCCAAAGAAAGAGTGAACACCTTTTTTTCTTGTGGGAAGAGGAATCTGCTGGATTGCTTGAACTCTTTCTAGATCTATCTTGATTCCTTATTTGGAGACAATATGCCCCAGCAACTTTCCTTCAGTAACACAAAAGACAGACTTCTTAGGATTGAGGGAAACTCCATGTTCTCTGCATTTTTGAAGAACTGTTTCCAGATGTTGAAGATGATCTATCCTTGTTTTGGAAAAAATAGTCAAATCATCAAGGTACACAACAATACACTTTCCCTTTAGAATACCAAAAGCTAAATCCATTTCCCTCTGAAAAGTGGCGTCAGCATTGATAAGACCAAATGGCATTCTCTTGTAGGAAAAGGTGCCCCAAGGGGTATTAAAACCAGTTTTGTGTTGATCTGGGGTAATGAATTCCACTTGATTGTATCCAAAGTATCCATCAAGCATAGATAACATCTTAGATCTTGTGACAGCTTACAAAACTTGATCCATCCTGGGGAGAGGATAGTTGTCTTTCAGAGAGGCCTGATTCAAATTCCTGAAATCCACACATATGTGAATCTCACCATTCTTCTTCCTGACAGACACAGTGTTGGAAATCCATGTTGAATGATGTATAGGGAAAATGATCTTTGCCTTTAGTAACTTTTGGATCTCTTGAAAAAAAGTGCCAACAACCTTGGGATTGTATTGCCTTTGTTTCTGCTTGAAAGGTTTGATCCTAGGTTTCAGAGGGATAAAGTGTTACATTTCCTTTGGTTGGAAAGCCTTGAAATCATCATATGAATAGGAAAGAACATCAACATAATTTTTTAACAGGTTCAATGCTTTCTTCTTCTCTTCCTGAGTGTAAAATTTTCCAATGTTCACCATCTTGGGTTCATCATGACTTCAAATATTAATCTTTTCACATTCAACAGACTACCAAGATCCTTGGGAAACTTTAGATTTGATATACCTATCATGCTTATCAAATAGATATTCCAAACTCACCAGCCCTTTAGGGATCTTGTTACCTTTCAATTTGATGCAGCCATCTTGATCCATCTCTTCCTTGATATCTCCTTCATTAGAGGGCACATACTCTCTAGGTATAGTTTCACTTCCTTCAAAATACAACTGATCAAAATTATCCTTAAGCTCTAAGAATGAGAGAAAGTGTTGATCATCATTGAAAACCTTCCAGTTGTTTGCATTATCTGGTACACTGGGCCTATGAATCATTTCAATGGTAAATTTCTCGTGAGAGAAATATGGGTGAGGAATCAGTAAAGACCATGAGACATCTAGAGAATCATCTCTAGTATTATTCTCTCTTGGTACAACTTCAATGGAGAAAGCATCAAGAAACTCAATGGAATCCCTGACAAGATTTCTATAATGCTTCAATCTCCTGTTCTTCACTTCAAAAATATCCTGACTTGTTTCATAATCAGCTCTACATCTCCATGAGCACAAAGATTCTTCACTCCCATTTCTTTTTCCATGTTCAATCCAAGTATGAGTGCCTCATATTCATCTGTATTATTTGTATTTTCAAAATGAAAGCTTGAAAGAAAACGGACGAATCTTCCCTTCTGGAGAGATTAACACCACACCAGCTCTAGAACCAGTTGAAGAGAACCTTCCATCAAACTCCAAAGTCCAAATTCCATTGGGATCATGAATTAATCCCTTAGGAAGACTTGCCTCATATTCTGACATGATCATATAGTTACCATGCCCTATATATTCATAGAGTATTTGTGCTTTTGGATCATCATTCTTTTTCACAATATACACAGTTTTCTTCTTCTGGTAATAAATTTCTCATTTTTCCATTGACCGAGATCAAAGCATGTGACTAGTCCATCTAAATTTCACCTCCTACCTTTTTACAGAAATTCCTACTCAACAACATACCATATTAGGGAGGAATATAAGCTACCATATTAGTATCCAAGACTCTTTTCTTTGGTAAAGAAATAAAATCTACTTGTGCATTTTTAATTCTTCCAACCAAAGGCACTTCTCTACTTTCCATGGAATAGTAGGAACTAAAGGCACGTGTTAGAGTCCTAAATCATGAGCAACTTGTTGAAAGCATTACATTGAACCTAATGATCCTGAGTCTATTGACATTTAATGAAGACTTTGAATACCCAGAAGAAGAGGTTGATGAAGTCACATAGAGGAATTGGTGGATCTCAAAGTTCTTCATTAGGGGAATTGACTGCAGCTTCTCAAGGCTTTGTTGAGGTGAGGAAGAGGGAGTGGGAACCAATTCCTTTAGAAGTATTGAATGAAGCTTCCTGGATCTTGGAATTTAAAATCTTGATAGGGAGTATGTTGAGCCAATTGCTTTTTGATGGGTCTGGTAAAATGAGACCTCAGATTTGCCAACTTCTATACTAAGGTGATCTAATGTTGGCAAAAGATCCAGAGAGAGGAAGAGGATAATGCATTACTAGGAACTTGAGAAGGTTCTGATTTATCAACTTTACCAATTGATATGACTAAGTCAGTTCTAGAAATACTAGATAGAAGAATCTCTGATCAGCATTACTCACCTTTTGTGTGGAGGCAGTGGGAATAGGTTAGCCCTCCTTAGTGCATACCACTGGACTAGTCATAGCAAACTCCTTGGATTTCATTGAGGAAGTTGCACCCAGTTTTTAGTTTTGGTTCATTGATCTACCAGGATGAGTAACAACATATGGAATCACTATTAATCTCAACTAGCTCTGTTGATCATATTCAGCTTCATCATCCATCCCTTCAGTGGTAAGTTCATGAACTTGAGTTGCACCAAGCTCTTCTAGTTCTGATAAACCTCTTCTTTTGGTCTTCACAGAGGGCATGCAACATCCTCATCAGCAGGTTTGAAACGTTGCTTAAACTGAGTTGTCAAGGTGGTTCGATAAGTAATTGACCCAATAGAAAGATGATAGAACCAATTAGTAGCATTATCCTGCAATGTTTCCACAAAGACTCCTAATAGAAATGTCTTCATGTTCAACCCCAAGAATCCCACATGTAACGAATGAAGGGTACAATGTGTTCATCGGGGTGTACTTTCCCATCACCTTGAAATTTAGGAAAACCTTTCCTACTACTCTGAGGTAACTCATTCAATGGTTGAGGAAGAGAAAGGGTCCCAATCCATTGTCCCCAAGGAAAAGGTGTTGTCATATATGGGAAAATTTTCTAAAGGGGAACTGAAACATGAGCAAGTATCAGAGAAAGAAGATTAGGACTAAGTTGTCTCTGGAGGAATGTTATTCTCGTAATTTTTGTCTTTAACTAGGAGGTGTGCTTGAAGAACGAGTTCCTCTGTTCCTTCTTGCTAGAAGAAGAGAGAAATTTTTTTCTCTAGAATTTGAAAATGGGAATCTTCAACACCAAGAGATTTCTTCCCATGTTGTATACCATTAGAGTTTCAAAACCGATCAAAAATGATCTTGAAGTTCTTCTTTTAGAAAGGGATATATGTGAAGCAAAATCCCTAGTAGAGTTGCCAAAAAATATTGGGTTTTAAAATGGTACTTTAACAAAACCACAGTCAGGGGACAACAAGTCCCTCCTCTTTATGGGATAGGTTCCCTTATTGAAATAAAGTAGTACCAAGCTTACATACAAATGTACAGATTTCATCTTAAGGTTGGACCTCTGACATCTTGAAATGCTTTAATACCAAAATAGATTATTAATACAAATAAATGGAAGAACTTGAAGAAAGGAAAGATCATAATATAATAGTATTTTTAGGAAATATAGATAGTAGAGTATAACCCTATACATAGTGAGCAAAAGAGTGATATAGAATAGAATCATTCACATTCACAGCATTAGATATCATTCCATAGACACAAAGTTCTAGAAATAATATCAATAAGAACAAAAAGTTTCTTATCACAGAAGATAAATGATCCACAAATTTTAGGTAAGCAAGAAGGGACAATCGAGGAAGATAGAGAAAAAGGGGAAAATATTCTGTATTTATTTACTTTCGACTATAATTACACTTCAAAAGTCTCAGAGTCCAACATTTGCAATGAGACAAGCTATTACATTTATAGATGAAGTGAAAAGAGGAGAAGAAGAGAAGGAAGAAAATATGAATTGGAATCTCAACCACCAACCATCAATGCTCCCTGCAAATCCACCTAACATCTATCAAATATGGTTCTACATGTCTTTGGCGTGCTGAAGAAGGAAGGATGGAATATCAGATAAAATTTGATCTAGTTGAAGTAGTATGATCACATATTAATGGCAAGGAAGATGTTTTCCAGATTTTCACCCAAATCAAGATATTCAGTCAGTTCTCCATGTCTATTTGGCATGTTGGAGAAGGAAGGATGGAAGATCGGATCAAATCTGATCTGTTTGAAACAATCAGATCATGTATTAATGACATGAATTACATTTTCTAGATTTCTAACCATCAAATCCTACTGAAAAAAATATTTATGCTTCCATGGCATAGAGGAGACCAAGATCTTTCCATCAGTATAATTTTTTTTGAATTTCAATCACTGGAGTGAAAGTTAAACTCATTTGAATATTTGAATCGAATTCGTACAAAAAATGGAAAAAATGCAATTTTTCGCAAAATGGATCTGCGGGCCTAAAATTAAAATTACACCTTTTAGCATAAAAGATTACAAAAGTGCAAAATTCTCTCCGCAGCACCCGCACAGGGCCCGTAACTTCATATTTGATATAGTTCTGACATGTGGCTTTACCTGAGTGGTAACGGAGTCGCAGCTCACTTTATAATTTTAATTCTTTTAAAAAAGAGGCTCAAAATCTCAAAGTTCTCTAGCTGACATGGTTCCCCATTTTGAATTTTCAATGTGGTCTCAAGACCCCAACAGAGTCATGGAGCATTTTATAACTTTTAACTCTCTTTTTGGAAATAAAACCAAAATTTCCAAAATGCTCCGACGGCCCACCTTCCCATTTTGACTTTTGATGCGGGCTCAACATTTGACTTTATCCCTTGGCATGAGTGGGGTCACGATTCACTTTATCACTTTACGCATTTTATGGAAACAAAGAAAAAATTCCTTAAGTGTCCCAACAACCTGCCTCTCCGCTTTGAATTTTCAACGGATATTCAATACATGGCTTTAGCAGAGTTGCGACTCATTTTTGTAACTTTACTCCTTTTGGCAATGAAGCCAAAATCTTCAATGTGCTCCGATGATAAGCCTTCCCACCTTAAACTTAAAAATGACCATGTGTCCTTTTGCGGGCCTTAGGCATTCTTTTATACTTTAAGCCTTTTTTCCAAAATGTCTCAAAACACAAAATGGACCCGCCTTTCCACCTTAGATCAATTCGACCAATCAAGATCCTTCAGGGCCACAGAGCCAACTTGAAACTATTGCAAAGATAATAACAAAAATGATAAGTTCACAAAATAATCCACCACGCCACATCCAATTAGAGATTTCCACGTACTCAAGGATGTTGGGGCCTAAAATTGACAGGGAAGATATGCCTGTCATTCATGACTGTAGAAAAATAAACAAAGGAGGGGAAACTCCACCATTTATGCTTGAATTTAAAATTGTTCTCTATGGAAAGAGAAATGGAAAAAAATACAAGGCTCGACATGATCCACAACCAAAACAGTAGGATTTTCAATTTCATTCGAATTAAAGAAACAATTTTCAAGCATCCAGATGGGAAGAAAGAAATTTTATCAAACCATGCGGACTGCAAGATTTTAAATTAACAATGCGAGGTTGCAAATGAGCACCAACTTCTTCAAAGCACAAATTTTTCTATCTCTCCAGACTTCTCAATCTACTCAAACATCTCTCAAAGGCACCAACTCAATTTTTTCAAAACTTGACTTGAAAAACAAGGGGAATTTTTAGGGTGACAACAATGTGCAACCCAACAAATCTGATGTGATCTATAACAAACAAGGAGACATTGAGATACACATAAAGAAATAGATCCTGAGCCACTCTGTAGACACTAGTTCCCAGATTGGACACTAGCACCTCGGTGGCCTTGTCCCATTCTAGGTATTTTTTTCCTTTGAGTTTCTAAATTATAGTTCGAGACACATAGATTACATAGCCCAGAATCTCCCCTTTCATATCAATATCCAATCTAGAATTGGTTCATACCTATATATATAAGTTGATTCATTATCTAAACCTTATCTATCACTCTTACTTGTATTTCTTTTTCTTGATCTTTTTGTAATACTATTATATTTATCTCATCAATAGTGTCCTTATCATATGTTTAATTTTATTAAATCATTTGGTGAACCCAATCTCTTACATGCCCATTGCAGATACCTCCTTTCGTGCTTATTACCTGTAGTGGTTGATTTGGATCCCCAACATATATTTATCTCTCCCCATCCACTCAGAATCATCCTCCTCCCATGGATGATCCCATCAATGAAAAAATTATTATTAATTCCAAGAACATCCCTCTTGAGGACATGGAATCATCTGACAGTGAACATTCATATGATGAAGATACCAATTTTGATCAATCCTAATTGGATTCCCTTGCCAATTTCCACTCTAAAATGCATGATAATATGACCCATGTTCCACATATCCTCGATGCTCTATTGTCTACGCAACATGCCTATGATAATTCTACCCATAATAGTATAACTCATACCTTAGCAATCTCTACTACTCATTCTATCCCAATTTCTTCTACTCCTTCCAATCTTGGAGTCTCCACCATTCACATGACTATTCCTACTTCTTCTACTCATTATTCTTATCCTCTTATTTCCCACATTCATCCTAATTATTCTTCTAGCACCCAATCTTTAGAGCCTTTTTTTATCATGATTTACAAGCACAAATATGTCAATTGAAACAAGATACTTCTTCTTCATCACCATCCCTTGATTCTTCACTTCTTCTTCATAGTCATCTTGCACTTGAAGTATCTTCTTATCCACTTCCTCCCAATTTTTCTTCACCAAAGTTTCCTCTATTTTACGTCCATGGAGATACTCAAGAGTACCTCAAATATTTTCATGTTTCTTGCTAGACTATGCATGTGGTGACACCCTCTTCACCAAGTTGTTTCCTATAATCTTTCAAGATTATGTTTTGTGATGGTTCTATGACTTGCCCTTACATTCTATTAAATAATTTACTATTCTTACTGATTTTTTTAAGCTCATTTTTCTATGAATATTGGAACGAAAATACCTTATGCACAAATGAATAAACTTAAATGAAGATCTAATGAACATTTTAGTTATTATGTATTGTGTTACAAGGACAACCTTTCTAAAATGAACAATGTATTGGTTGAATCTGAATTGCAAGATCTATTTATTCAAAGTATTTTTCTTCATTTGCAAAAATGTGTGCTTTTTGATTCCTATCATTCCTTTGACCATCTATGCCATATCTTGAAGACTTGTGAGACTAAGTTACTTTCTTTGGAAAAACTCAAATATGGTTCTAATACTTCTGATCATTCCTCTTCTTAATTTCCAAGCAAGGTACCATTTATACCCAAGTCTAATGATGTTAAGCCTATTGTAAATGTTGTTTCTCAACCTCATAAGCTTTAACTCCAACCCACTTGGTGTGTATTTATTCGATTTCTTTATCCTCCACATATGTTTTTCCCCCAACTCACTGAAAGTAATCTGATTTCTCTTCCACCTCCTCTAGAATATGATCCTAATAGGCCCCATGGAAATAATTTTGATGAGCATGCATGTTGTGATTACCATAGGTGAAATGGCCATTCTCCCGAAAAATGTTTCAAGCTTCGTCATTTGATTCAAGATCTCATTGACAATAATGATATCTAATTTCTTGAATCTGCTAATCCCACTTCCAACTCTACAAATGACAATGACAAGTTAAAAATATTCAATGACCCATTACCTAAGCATGAAAAGTCAGCCCCTGAGTCCTCTTCTAATCATACCTACCATGAAGTGCCTCCTCCTGATTCTTCATATCATCCACTTGGAATCGTTATTAGTGTTATTGATTTCCCATCACATGTTATAAATTTCAATGATGTTGATTTTCACACCTCATTCTCCTCCCATAGATTACATATCAATGATGTTGTTGGGACCCATGTTGTGAATAATGTTATAATACATCCTACATTCAAATCCAATGCATACTCATTATCTTTCTTGCAATCCATTTTCTTTCCTCTATCACATATGACACACATGTATCCAACTTCTCATGGTCACGTTATTCTACCCATTTTTGTTAGGCCTCTTACTATTTCTATTCCATTTATTGTTAGATCCACGGTTATGCATTGTGACATGCTCTTAGGACTCCTTTGGATCTAAGATGCCAAATTTGTACCTTCTATTCTTCACTTGTGCTTTAATTTTATCCACGAGCAACATATTATCACTATTAGAGGAATTCCACCATAGAAACCTTTTTCCTTTCCTCCTCTAACCATCCCATGTTCAGCTGCTCCTAATCAGAGTGCATCTTCTCCTATTCATGATGGCTCATTTGTTAGCAAACCATATACTTTGTAGCCATGAATAAGGATAAAGTTAAATAAAAAAGAAATGATTTATAGAGATATAGATAATAGAAATATATAAAATATCAAACATGCAAGAGACGAACACCATATTTACGTGGTAAAACCCCAACTGAGTGCTCAAGGAAACATCCACAGTGCAAGATACCAAGATTTAATTAACTCAAGATGAACAAACTACATGCAAACTTGTTATGAGCTACTTTGGATCTCCATAAAAATAAATACACCTAATTGGTGAAGTATAGTTAGGATTAGCTCCTCCTAAAAATGGAGTGGAAAAAATCCATTAGTATTTTCCTTCCTAAAAATAGAATTCGATTGAATTCATCTTTCTAGAAACAAGGGATTGACTCCTTAATTTTTCTTCGAGGGCTCTGCCCCCAAACCCCCACCAGGAGGGGTGGTGACAATAGTGGGGGGAAATCCCCCCCACATCCCCCTTTAGGTACTGAGATACAAACTGCACAACATAAGGAATCCAAAATTTAGATCATGTTGTCACATATCTAACATCCTTAGCCTTGACACCTCCTATGGTATCTAGAGCCCTTGTTCCTGCTGTGAAACCTTTTGCTTCACATATGGCTACTACTCATTGGCCCCATCGCTTCTATAGATCCCATAACCCATCTCATATGCACACTTCTTCACATAGGTCACATGCTTCACATACTCCATCTAGACATGTTTCACACTCTATTTCTTCACATGCTCGATCTAGACCTACTTCATATACTTGGAATCATGCACTCTCCCATGACCATCAGATCCTAGATAATCTTCACATGTGTAGTTATTCTACATCAGTTAATAGTGGGCCCTTGCACTTGTACATCTCATTGCATGGATCATTTTGACATTCACATTTAGGGGCATCACTACATTCCCCTGCACACACACTGATGACACACTCTTGTTCTTTGTTCATATTTGATTGTTGAGGTTATCTTCACATGGACCTCACTTTGCACACACTACACTGGGGGGGATCCTTATTCCTCCCTCTTTTCTAGATGGTTTCTATTCTATATAATTTCAAATCAAAAATATAAAAACATTAGCTTAGATCTTGATTGGATGCATTCTTCCTTGCTTATATTGTTATATGTTATCACCTTTGCATCATCATGTTATTATAATTCATAATATGATTTTTCATTTTTCATACACATATGCGCATTCACATGGTATCTTGCGGTGAATATAGGTCACTTACAGGTTTTTACATGATGTATGGTACTTGGACATGTATCTATTACTAGTCCCATTGAGGCTCCTAGGGGCATATACCATGTCCACACTTATTATTAGGTTCTACCATTTACAATATTTCACATTTTTATTCCTATAAATTAAGAATATTAAATTGTGGCATCCTATTTATCTTTCCTAACATGTTAACCCTGTGCTTCGTGTGTAGCATTTGCCTTGCAGGATTCCTTTTAATCATAGTTGTCTGATTTGCTTATACCTTGTTTGTCATTGTTTGCAGTTTATTCCCTATGTTTTCTTAATTTCCTTGTTTACACAAGACTTAATGACTTCGATTGTCTCAATGAAATATTTAGTGGTGTCCCATATATGCAACCAACTACTTGTTGATTCCTTATTTGTTGTTTTCCCATATGCTTTTACTAGTTTATCATTTCAGTGTGCATCTGCTTTTTTTTCACTAACACTTGTATGTTAGCATGTTACTATTGTTTTACTTTTGCCATGGTAACTACCATGTGTAATCCCCATTCCCCTATGCAGGATTTCATATATCACATGTGCACATCAGTTTCATCCTTCCTCACTTGGGCTCTATTCACTTTTGTCCATCTTACGCACCCTAAATGAGTAGAGGAAAACATTGGATGAACCTTTTCAAACTCCCAATAGTCATAGAAAGGAGTTAAAGAAACACGATATAATAGGAACAAAACAATAATCAATTAGTAGCAAAGGGACCAGAAATAGACTTAGACATGAAATTTCTTGGCATGGACAGAAGCACCTAGAATCAGACAAGTACATGCCTAGGTGCTAGTGTCCCATATGGGTGCACCTGCCCTATTAGAAAAAAATAGTTACATAGTAGTTTTAACAGTTCCACAGCTACAATTTTCTCCAATTTCAACAGTTGCACAGCCAATTTCATATTGCAATCAGCTACTAACAAGAACTTACTACTAACTCAGGACAAAAAGTAGGAACTAAATAAGGGAATGAAACCTAGGGAATATGTAGGATGACAATATGCCTAGAGAAACGTGTCACTTGGTGAAAGTTACAAAATGGGTTTGTGATCATCTGCAGTGGCACTTATATGTAGGGAAGTGGTAACAATTGGAGGGAAAAAAAGATCGCTTTCCCAATACACTTTCCCTTAGTGGTGACAAGATGCCTGAATATGAAGTTTAGCACCAGGATTCTCAAAACCCTAACTTGGTGACAAGATACCCAAATCCTTCATGTTATTATAACTAGCTCCTAATCATCGAGTCTACAAATAAGAACAAAATTTTTATCTCTTTCTCTTTTAACACTCCAGGTGTAGTCTAACCCCTTGATTTATCTTTTCCAATAAGCATTTCCATTTTTACATATTTTCCAAGACAAAGTTCAATTGAATTTACCTAGAGCATTGACTACACTTTTTTTTTATTTTACAAGTCCTATCAAATCCCGATGAAGGAAAAACACACACACAACCATGAAGCAAATCT
This sequence comes from Taxus chinensis, assembly GCA_019776745.2. Taxonomy (NCBI): domain Eukaryota; kingdom Viridiplantae; phylum Streptophyta; class Pinopsida; order Cupressales; family Taxaceae; genus Taxus; species Taxus chinensis. The sequence continues at coordinate 95,801,826 of CM034148.1, read as the reverse complement.
CAATCACGCTTTGGTAAATATGACACTCTAAGGAACTACATGCACATATAATTATCACTCCACACATGCAAAATTCACCCCTAGGATCCTTATATTTCCTTATCCTTATAATTTTATGGTACACATTTTTCACTATTCTATTTGAAACACCACAACACTCATTCGACACTCTATTGGGTTCAATATTCATTCAAAATCCCTAAGGTATGCTTTTCTTTTCTACTTTATGATATCAAATCCTTATTCACTAACATAAAGTGGGGGGAATGTAGTCACTAAATCACACACTTACTATGTACGTATAGCTTGTAAATAATTCATTTACATGCATGATTCCTAAGAGAGAGTAGTCATTAACAACCCTTTCACTCTTCTTTGACATTACATTTATCCTTTTCATCTTTATAGCTTCTTGTTTTTGACTGACAACCTATAGTTTTGCATAGTAGCTATCATCTTACTCAGCTTTGATTTCACTATACAACCTTTTGAGAACCATTTACAAGACCACCCATTAGGGACAAGAGCACCTAGGTGGGTACCATGCTCTTTGGGTGCGTTTTTCCTATTTACCCTTTTTCTTTAATATTTTGAATGTTAATTATTTCTTATCTTATTCTATCACTCTTGATTGGCTTCTCACTTGTTAATGATGAAACTTAAGAAAATAAATCATGTGTGTGTGTGTGTGTGTGTGTGTGTGTGTGTGTGTGTGTGTGTGTGTGTGTCTTATTTAACCTCATTAGAGGGGGGTAAGCATTCAAGATGCACATACCATTACAAGGAGCTAATATTTTCTATCTGCTACAAGAAGGACTACATTTTGAGACTACATACTTCATTATATTAGAGGGTTTATTTTGAATTCCATACCACACATTTACATTGCGACAAATTAGTTGTAGCCTGTTATTCTTTGTGTAACTAGCACTAGGGCATCCTATCTCAAGGGACACGATTCTAATCACACTGTAGACACCAAATTTGGGTCACACTCCCCTTGGTCCCCTTCACTTAATTAATGTAACACATTTAACTAATCATGACCCCTTTACCCCATATTAATATTCATCCTCACATTATTAATTAATTTAATTATTTTAATTAAGTTAATTTCATCCTCACACCTCCACCTTGTCATGAAACCTCATCGTGGACCCATTCCAAGGGCATTTAACTCAAAGTGACCAAGTCATCACTCTAACCACTTAGTCATCACTCCCAGTGTCAAGTCACTACTTGACCTAACTAACTAAGAATTCTTCCTAAACCTAACTGGACTTCTTCTAAGATCCTCCTAACTTATCTCATGTAAACTCTTCTTCCCTAAGCGGACCCAACAATCAAAATCACACCAAAAATAGTAAAGATAAAGTTATTTTTGGTAACTTGGACTATTTCACCCCAATTGGCACCAATTTATCTTCAACCGATGTCTGTCACTTAAACCACCATTGATTCCTTAATATAGAATTTTACAGCCCTTTACCCAGGTTGGTCATTCAGTTATTGGAACCTAATTACATTCAAGTGTAAATCTTCAATCCCTCCTGCATCTAGATGAAAAACACACACAACCACATTACAAGACAAGTAGTCAGTTCTCGTTCCAGAGAATTGGAATACTTATGGGAGCACACAAGTTATGCTACCATGGCACTGGACTCAAACACCTCTTCTTCGATCAACCATCTCAACTCACACAATCTACAAAATACCAAGTAAGTACTGGGATTTTAATCATTCATGCTTATCCCATTATAGATCTCTTTCTTCTTTTAGTATTTTATTTCTGTTGTTACCCATACATCATCTTCTTCCCATGAACCTATTATTCAACCACCCCAAGCCTTTTCACCTTTCTAAACCTCCATCTTAGTATTCCTGAGTCTTCTCATCCATATTACAACCCAAAACCACACTACCCTAATTCTCTGTGCAATCACGGAGAGCCTTAAACCCATTTTAATAGTTCATTATCTATTTCCCCTAATGAGGTTGGTTCCCTGAATGTCGTTAGTTTCATCCCTAAACCGACATCAATCACCTAACTAATATCACTCTATGTCATTTTATATTCTCAAACCAGTAAGTTTCCCACTCACCCAAATACAACCCAGATCTCAACCAATCCACCCCAAACCCTTACCAAACCTTTGACATACATGTCTACCCTGAACAAATCCTGGTTCTAATTAGATTTAGTGTTATTTTAATATCTAGCATAAAATATAGTATATTGTGTGTATAAGAAACCTAAATCATTACATTACAATAGGATCTATTTATTTCAATTTCTTATTCACATTCAATTGTTATTAAACAGTGGATTGAAAAACTCTCTAGGAAGCATCATGCTTCTTGGATCTAGCATATGCTAAGAATTCCACTGTCATATGTTATTTAATACTCTTTTGTGGTCTTGTTTTCCATCTACAAGTAGTCCTTCCTAGACAAAAATGATTTCTCTACGATCATTTTGAATAACGTTAACAACCCACACATTCTACCTTCCACCTTCGCCTCATAGGTATTCCTCCTTAACCATTTACATTCTATCTGTTTCATCCTCGAAAGCGTAAACGTATTAGTGAAACATTTTGGCACACTTGATGGGACCCATTTGGGGTTCTTTGCATTATTCATTCTTAGGGAATCATTGTGTGTTTATTTATTTTTGAAATAAATTTCACATTAAAATCTTCTCCCTTAGAAACATCCTTCTTCTCCTACTGATCTCAATGAAACTTGTATTTTGGATTAAAAAGAACACTTCTTTTTATTCTGTATTGCATTAGTGAAAGACATACTCTTTCCTATTCATTTATACTCTCATCGAATTTCAATGTGGATTTGGGTTTAAAATATTTTCATCTCATTTTTGTATGCTACATTCTAGCTCATCTAAATTATGGGCAACCTATATGCTGGAAGTCATGCCCATCTAATGGTTGACAAACTGAACCATAGTTCAAATTTTGCACACTCTTTATACCAAATAATTGAAAACAAACTACACATTTCTTAAACAACATCTTTCCCGGAAGAAGCTATCAAAAACCACATGATTAGAGGATCAACAGTGGGCTCCAGATAAGGATCCCCCTATGCCAAAAATTACCTGAAACTAGCCATAATTGTTAGTTTATATAGTGCACCCTTAGTAACCAAAAAATCTACTTTATTCACAAGTCATTCCTAAATGGCATAAGCCACGAAACAAATCTACATCATAGGATTTTGTGTTTTGAGGTGCGAGTTCGTTCTCTTCATTTTTCTCTCCCTACACACTCCACCGTCATATTTGGTGTATTCTAATTGCTTATGAGTATGTCAGGGCTGATCATTTCCATACTCAGTCTCTGAGTTGGTCTTTTTATTTGACCTAAATCACCAAAAATTCACTTTTACCATCTTTCATAAATTTCACAATAACCAGTGTCAGTTCAATGACCATCATTGGTTTCATCATCTTACCACCATCGGTTCACTAACCACCACTGGTTTTAGGTTGTTTTGGTCATGTTTTTCCAAGTAGCATCAAATATTCATTTATTTTATTTCTTTGGCTTCCTTGGTCATCTTACTAGTCTTTGAGTCTTTGACATTACCTTCAAAATCTAGTTCTATCTCGTTTACACCATTTATTGCCAGAGTTACCAATTTGGCAATTTCCCACAGTCACCAACATCAGTCTATCAGACTGGTAACGGTTACCCCCTTATACCAAAATCGGTTACCACAACTGACGTCGGTCGCTATGTTCTTATTTTCCAATCTAAACAACGATTGAATCACACATTTTAAAACCATTTTTCTCCATTCCTTCTATGTTTCTGCATTATCAGCAAAGCTCAGAATACTTTTTTTATTGTTAGTCACATGGTTTTGAGTAGTAAATAATAAAACACTCTCATGTTTCACTCTAGCTTCCAACCGCTCCCACCTAGCCCATTACCCCCTTCCATCTCATCAACTATGGACCCCAATCAGGCTCTTGCCATACCCACTAGTGATGAGGAGTTCTTGAGACTCCTTGATCACAACCCTGCCACTCTGCACTACTATCTCACTCATTCATTTACCCATGATTCATTAGGGCATCTTGTAAATGGCATGCATGTGTCCATTCCTCCTACCCTCGCACCCATTTCTACATCAGATACTACTAGCTTAGCCTTACCCTCTTCCACCTTACCACCCGTGGTTTCCCAGCTTGACCCTGCATCATCGATATTTGTTGCACCTGCAGTATCTGTCGCACCTTTGATGTATGTCATTCCTATGATGTCAACTATGCCTTTATCAACCACCATGAGTGTAGGTCTATTTGTACCCACCACCCCTCATATACCTATTGCATCTTAGCCACCATTGGTGTTAACAACCCACACTCCCTTCCAAAACATCATGCTCTCCATCCTGCAGTCTCTTCCTCTAATTTCTACGAGAGTCTTTACGACCACTCCACGTACCTACACTTATCAACAATAGCCCTATATTTCATCTATCGCTTATTCAAGATACTTTCCATCTACATCTATTCTTGTCTATGTTCCTTCCTCATAATTTTCATACTCGGAACCACCACATACTAGGATATCGCCCACGTCATACCCACCTCATCTACCCCCTTATACTGCAGGGGGTACCCAGTAATCACAACCTACCATTGATCTTATCAAAATGATGATGGACAAGATGCAGACATTAGAAGCATCTATCTCTGTCTCACGTAACTCTCTGACATACGATGAGATTTGTAGTTATCCCATTCACCCATCCATTCTAATTCATCCATACCCTTCCCATTGGGAAATTCCTAAATTTAACCGATTCAACAGCAACAAAGACCTGCAACAACACTTGCGGTATTTTAAACATGTGTGTTATCTGGTCACTCACGGTGACACTTTTCTTTTGTGGACATTCCCAATGTCCTTGACAAGACCAGCTTTAGATTGGTATAGTGCTCTACCCATGAATTCCATCTTTTCATTTAATTAGGTAGCTCACGCTTTTCTAAACCACTTTTCTATCAACATTGTCAAGAAGGTCATCATGACTATCTTTTACATGACACGCTAATATGAAGATGAATCTATCACAGATTTTGTCACTCATTAGTGGAGCTTGATCAACTCACATTTCAACTACCTCAAACTGATTTAATAGAGTTATTCACCAGAGCTTGTGCTAGACACATCTCACCAACTCTCTAAGTTAAAACCTTTCACACGTTTGACGAGGCATTCACCATGGCCCGGAAACTTGAAATTCATGTCATTGAAGAGAAGAAGACACAACTGTGTAATAAGAACATTACATTTAAATGAAACGATTCCCCCTATTCTTCCAAACTGTAACATAATTATTCTAAATAAAAAGGATCTACCAACGCAGTAGTTTTGAAAGCCGGCCCATCTCATCCATCCAACCAATCAAATCCTTCTTCCAATATTTCTCCTGTTCAGGATTTTCAGTTCAAGCGGGAGCAACGAAAATATACTCCCATAGGAGAACCCTACTCTTCAGTTTTAGAAAAAATTCTAAAATCCAGAATAGTCACTCTTCCTCTCGTAAAACCACATATTGGTTTTGACCCCTCTTGTCATGTGCCTGCATGGTACAAAGAAAATGATTACAGAAACTATCATCGCATTAGAGGTCATAGCGATCGTAATTGAATAAATTTCAAAAAAATCATCCAAGAAATGTTAGACATTGGATATATCGTCTTGGATAATCGTAACGTACCAGCTAATCAGAACCTTAACATCTTCAAGAATTCGTTCCCAAATCACACCCTTTCGTCGAACCAAATTGGCGAAACTATGACCAATGACAGTAGTGTTCGTGAGGTTCATACTATTTTTGACATCATACTAGCTCTTCCTGCTCAATTTCCTCCTACTCCATCTATCGAGGAGATTCTTACACGAGCTCCTTCATCCACGGAGGGATGTATTTCATCTGATCCTTTACCCATAGAGGAGTCTCCCTTATCTTCTCCTTTACCTATGGAGGATTCCACCATATCTGCCGATGTAGTTTTCCCACTCACCTATAAACCTAACAAACAACACGTAGTACTTACTCTTCTACCCATGGGAGATTCATGCTTATCTTTTTCTTCACCAAAATATGAACTTACCTCATCCAACTTGCCATCTCCCCTACCCACAGGGGATCCATTAGCAGCATACCTTCCTATTGGTGAAAATTATCCATTATCTTTCAAGGATCTTGTTGATCTACTCTCGTCTCGCTACCCACAGATTTTGATTCCAACCATTTCCCTTTCTTACAGACATTCTTTATAGGGATTACTACCAAATCAACATCATTCCTCCCTACATTGGTGTCATTCTCACATTTGGTCAACCACTTGGATTATGTTGACAATTCCATGTTGTGAGGATGTATTCAACTTCCTGTCTCAACTCAAATGCAAATGTTGTCTATTGATGCTTCCACAATCTATCCAAAGGTGTTTCAGACAACTAAACCCACCATGCCATGCAAGTTGTAGTGTGCCCTTCTCTATCACCCTCGCCCATACCTAAACCTTTACCAACAAACAAAATTTTTCCTATGCCTAAAACCTTACCTTCACCTATACCTTCCTCCACATCTAGACCCATTACCACATTAGGAGTCATGCTGAGATCAAGTCTAGTACATCTTCTTGTCAAACTAGATTTAGCCACGTCCTCACAAGCCATCGTAAAGACTACTCCCCACCTAAGAGGAAGACCCAATCCCTTAGACCACATACACCGGCTTCGCCCACTACCCTTCAGTCACCTTCACCACTTCCATCTATACTAGGTCCCCACCCATCAACCTTGGCCAGGCAGCCTCCTACCCAGAGTAAACCAAAAACACAGCAACCCACCTCATCATGATCCTCTGTTACACCCAAATTACCTACATAGCTTACTCCTTCGCTGTCACCTACATCCTTTCTACCTCTTATACCTACACCACTTCTAGTATCCTCATCATTACCCATGTCATTCCCTTCTCCTTAACCAGTCCCTTCCACATCACCTCTTACCACAACCTTCACCGTACCTTCATTATTGCCTAGGCTAAAACATCACCTTCCGTCATCTACCCTCCCTTGTACATCACACACTTCTTCTTCACCTTTACCCAAGAAGGTGCAACCAAAATCCAAAAATCCACTACCTTCCAAAGAGGTAGTTACACCTACACCACCTTCAACAACTAATTCAATTACTACACCTTTACCTAATAAGGTGTAATCCAAACCTAAAACTGTACTATCTACCAAACAAGTGGTCAAACTTACTCAACCTCTGATTCCACCTCCAGTAATGCCTCTCCTACAAAATTCATGTACACTTCTATCCAGACCCACACTTACTTCACATTGTGATCCATTAACAGGGTCTTACGCCAACATCTTAGCTAACCTTTGGAAACCTTTTTCATCACATTGCCACCACTTAGACCTTACAACCCACTCAAATATAAACCAAAAGGGTTTAATGATACAAAAAATTTCTCTTATCATTGTGTGCTAGGGAATTATGTGGAAAACTGTAAGGCTCCTAAGACTATTCTTCTCCAACTATGTTCTCTTGAAGAAAACTTTGACAATGATGATCTTTTAGATGAGGACCCTATTCCACATGCACCTATCACCACACATCCTCATCCCTTACCTATTCAATGACTTTCATCTCCACCTCCAAATCACTTTTATCCCCTCCAACATTTGAGATCAATATGTTCCACATAAGAGAGCTAGCCAAACCTCCACCAAAATGCCAATGTCCTACATTACTTTCACAAAACCAATGTATTCCCTCACCCTATTTCTTCCCGTCCTATCACTACACCTAACACAATTCACCTTCTCCTTTATCGTAGATCAATATGGTTCAAGTTGTCACTCAAGCACAGAAGGAAAAAGGAAAGGAGAAAATAACCAGTTCATCCGCTACTATTTTACCCAATATTCCATCTACACCTAAACCCAAAATTGCCATCTGTGGACCCGCATACCCTATTTCTGACAGGTTTTCCCATCGTATAATGCTTAAACAATTACACATGTCTCCACTATTGGAAATTCAGGCCAATCTTCAAATGTTTCTGAATATGAAGCTTTCACTTCTTTCCTCTGAGATCATAGCAATGCTTTTTCTTGGTCCTATGTTGATATGCTCGGTATTGACCTAAACATTGTGTTCCAAATATCGTAATCATTCCTGATGCAAAACGCATGAAACAAAAGCTGTGAAAAATACATCCTCACATTGCCATTCTTGTCAAAGAAGAACTCCAACTCCTCTTTTTGGTTTCCTTCATTCTACCCATTTATTGTCCCCAATGGATCTCTAACATCATTCCTGTCACAACAGCAACAGGGGGATTCCACATTTTCATGGATTACCATGACCTTAACTTAGATTTCCCTAAAGATGACTTTCCTCTACCTAGTATTGACCAACTAGTTGATCTCACTGTCGGCCATGAGATGTTATCATTCATGGACGGTTTCTTATATTATAACCAAATATTACTTTCCCTGAAATATCAACACAAAACCACCTTCATCACTCCTTGGGGGAACTTCTGATATCGTGTCATGCCTTTTGGCCTTAAAAATGTTGGTGCTACATATTAGTGGGCTATGACTTGTCTCTTTCATGACATGATGCATAACATATTGGAAGATTATGCTGATGATATTCTTGCCAAACCTAAGCATTGGGCCAAACACCTTTCTGTCCTTAAGGTTTTCTTTGACCGTCTCATCAAATACTGCATTTTCCTTCAAACTAAGAAGTGTTTCTTCGTTGTTCTCTCAGGAAATCTCTTTGGTTTTATCATTTCTTTGCATGGCATTGAAGTTGATCCCACTAAAATCAAGGCTATTCTCGAGATGCCTCCATGTACTAACCTTCGTTAACTTCGTAGTTTGCAAGACAAATTACAATCTATTCATCTCTTTATTTCTCAACTTTCCGACCGTTGCCATCCATTTCATCATCTTATCAAAAAGGATGTTTACTTCAAATGGGATAATGAATGCCCCAAATCCTTTGAAACCTTAAAACAATACCTCCTCCAACCACCTATGCTCATTCCACCTAAGGATGACCAACCATTTTACCTTTACATTTTTCTACTAATCACTCCCTAGGTGTCATGCTCACTCATCGTGACGAGCAACACAAGGAGCAAGTGGTTTATTATATAATCTGTACAATTTTAGACTATGAAACTATATATACTCATTCCAAAATAATATTCCTATCCTTAGTCTTTATCACCACTAAACTTTTCCATTACTTACTCAACCACAAAACCTTCATTGTCACTAATATTGACCCCTTACATTACATGTACGCTAATCCCTACCAACACCAACGTGTTGCACGTTGGCTCATGATTCTTGCAGACCTATATCTTGAATTCATTCATCAAACATTTATCAAAGGACAAACCATTGCTGACCAATTCATAGACGCACCTCTCTCCAGAAACCAATCTTATAACTTTGACTTCCTTGATGAATCCATCGCTACCCTCTCCCTGGATGATACCATTTACTAGATGAACTTGTTCTTTGAATTTTCCAAATGTTAGGGTGGGGTGGTGTAGGAGTTATCCTCATTCCTCTTGATAGTGAGCCTATGCCATTATCATTCAAACTAGATTTTGATTGTACTAACAATATCGCCGAATATGAAGCACTCATGTTAGGCCTTCAAACCACCATAGCCTTAGATGTTAAATCAATTAATATCTTTGGTGACTCTCAACTAGTTGTGAACCAAGTTAATGGTATATACCAGTGTCGTAACGAGATACTTCAAAAGTATAAACATCATGTTGACATGCTTTTGACTACCTTTAACCATTATGAACTTCAAACCACCCTACATTCCACTAATAAATTTACGGACACCATGGCTTGTCTTACTTCTCAAATACCCACTTCACCCTCTAACTCAAAAAATATTTGTCACAATTCAAAGGTTGCACTCCCCTTACCTATTCCAAGAAATTAATTTTATAGGACACATTGAAACTGGTCCACATGACCTTTCGTATAAGCAGTTTGTTGACTACCTTTCCCCTTCAATTCTACCTCCAGATCTTACTCGCAATGGAAAATGAGCCTTCATCAAAAGTATCTCTCACTATGTTATCATGGGCAGTCTTATCTATAAATGTGGCTTTAACGGTAGCCTCTTACGATGCGTTATGAGTTCTGAAGCTCCATACACCATCAAGGACGTTCACGATGGGATTTGTGGGGGTCACTTCAGTGGGCTTAGCTATCACTAAGCGCATCCTTAGCCTTGGCTATTACTGACCAACCCTAAATCATGATTTTTGTGACTATGTCAAGCATTGTGTGAAGTGTCAGCAACATGGTAATATTCATCACACCCTGAGTCATGCCTTACAGGTTGCACAAGACCTTTGGCCTTTATCTCAATGGGGTTTGGATCTTGTCAAAGAGATTAACCCTTATTATTCCCAACTTCATCAATGGATTATTACCGCTACCAAATATTACACTAAATGGGTGGAATCCATACATCTTATTTCTACAAAAGTCGAGAAAATATGTGAATTCATCAACGATCATATCATTTTTTATTTTTTTGTTCCTCACTGCCTCATCACTGATAACAGAAAACAATTCAAAAACAAAACCCTACGGAAACTCTATGACACCTTTAGCATTCAACTCAATTTTTCTTCACCTTATTATCCTCAAACAAATGGCCAAGCTGAATCAACTAACAAAACCCTAAATAAAATTCTTATGAAAGTGGTTGACAATACTGGTAAGGATTGGCACATGCACATTCCTTTTGCCTTATGGGCTTATTGCACTAGTATTTGCACCTCAACTCCTGCCACACCTTTCTCTTTGGTCTACGGTACAAAGGTTGTCTTCCCCCTCGAAGTCCAAATTCCATCTCTTTGGATCTCACTCAAATATATGCTCAACGATGATGATTTTCACCATGACCTTTTGGCACAACTTGAGTTATTAGATGAACGTCGCCTAAATACTCGTCCTCAACTTCAAATCTACTAAAAACATATCAAACATGCCTACAATAAACATGTCCAAGAACAAACCTTCAAGGTCACCGACCTCATCCTAAAGGAAAATCAACATGTAACAAAAGTGGAGAAAAGTAAACGTGGAAATTTTTCTCCTAATTGGCTTGGACCCTATATCATTACTCATACATATGGCTCAGGTGCTTATCATTTTACTTCACTTGAAGGTAAACCCGAACCTGAGCCCCACAATGCCTTGCATCTTCGACCATTTTATTTTTGAATCAAGTACTATATCACCTTTTGTCTATTATAAGCTCGTCCCCTGAGTACCCATTCACTTTCCATCTACCTCTTTTAAGTACCAATGACTACAACAGAATTGTGTGATTATCCGTCACCTTTTAGCCTTATCTTAAATATGAGTACCACGGCTCTACTCATGGCATGATTCTCATGGATAATTTTCATCCTTTTTAGGATGGAATCCCATGGTCATTTTCCCCTTAAAACCTCTCTTTCATAGCTAACCTATGTGTGTTATGGTTTTGTCTTCATAAAAGAAGCCTATACTCCTCTATAGTCTTGTCCATGACTTAAAAGTAAAAATAAAATCTCAAGTAATATATGGGATTTTCAAATTCAAACTCCTTGAGTCAAACTTCTTGTAAATAGATGACTCCCTTCAAAAGGAAATCTATCTTTCCCTCTTGCTACTATAAATAGACTACTCCCTTGAAGGAAAACTATAAAAATCCAGCCGTATTGTACATAGTCTATCACAAAAAGAAGACTATTTCTGCAAAAATTAAAATTAAAATATTTTGAAGCTTCCTGCATCGATCAGCTTCATGAAGACCTCAAGGAGATATTCTATTCATCCCACATAGACTTCCCACATTGATCAGTCTATAAAACAAAAGTAAAAATAAAAAGATAATATTTTCATCATGGACTTGCCTATTTTGGTCTTGGGTATCTTGCAGAAGAGGCATGTTGTCTCACACCAAGGTTATGCTAAAACAACCCATTTCACCTCACCGTATTTCCTTTCTAATCTTCTACCTACTCAAGGGATGTGCCACAAATGTGACATTTCATGATCATGTGAATTTTTTCACCCTTAGAACAATCAATCATATAACACCTTTAGGGTCTTACGTTCATAAGCCAATCTTTGGTATGATAGACTCATAATGGTTCTTACCAATTAGGCAGATTTTTTGTCTCCTCTTACCGTTCACCCCTTTTCTTACTTATTGATTCTGCTACACAGGACCAAACCTTCGACACCTACATTCTGGGAATTCCTCTCCCACCAAAATCACCCACACCTATTTCAACCTACACTCAACCATGCCTATTCTTTCAACCTCAACCATGCCTATTCAACCATAATCACTGCCTAACATAAATGACCTAAACTCAACCATGCCTAAATGACATGCCTAAATGACCTCGACTCAATCATGCCTAAAACCTACCAGACCCATTCATCTCCCTTATCATATTCTTCCCTAGCTTATGGGAGAACTACATCGGCCTGAGGCCCCTTTTCATTTCGGGGCTATGTAGGAAACAATCTGAGGGCATGGGGACCTTGGAGGTTAGCTCGGCCACTTTTACCCCTAACCAATTTTCCCCCTTTATGTTCACATTCTACCCTAGTTAGTTTCCATTTACACAAAAACTTGGAAATTAATATATCATAAAAACATACATACCTACCATTTTATCACCACAACCATATTTTACTTAAATCATTTCATATTTCCATGATATTAATTACTCGGAAATTTAAACACAACATACATATAATACATTATTTCCATAAAATCATGTAACTTGGAAATTACCTGACTCCACCATACCTATACCTGACCAAACCATACATACCTGACTCCACCATATATACCTGACTCCATAACATGCCTATACCTGACTCCACCATGTATATACTAGACCAAACCATGCCTATACATGACTCAATCATGCCTATACCTAACTCAATCATGCCTACACCTAGTCGACCATGCCTACATGACCTAGACTCAACCATGCCTAACCATGATACACAATAACAATGGAAATTAAAGAGATTACATCATCCATCCAATAATAATCATCAACTATATAAAGGGAATGTTTGGGTATCAATACATATGTACACAAGGATACAAGTGTCTCAAAAAATCTCATATACAATCTCATAAAATATTTGTCACACATACCAGTATATATATATCAAAATCATAATGCAATCTCATAAAAATATCTCAGCCTCACCTGAGGCCCTCCTCTCCACTCTCACCTATCTCCTCCTCTCTCCCTATTAATTTCCCTTCCAACATCTCTCCATCCTCTGCTGGTCCCTTCCTAACCTCCATCTCCTCCTCTTGGCCCTTTGTCGGGCCCGGTATCTAAGATTTGGTAACCTCACCCTGACCCTATCTCTAGGGCTGATGACCCCCTATGCTTCCGAGCTATGAGTTCTGGATCTGGTCCACTCACTAGCTGTCTATTGGGCCCTATGCTTGGCATAAGAGGGAACATCAATACCTATAGTGGCTAGATGGTCCTAGTAATAGTGGGCCTCATTCAGGGCATCCCTAAACCTCGCCATAGATATTATCTGGGGCAGTGCCATCAGCCTAACTGCCACCTATGAACTATGCCCTACCAATAGAGGACCTTGTCCTAGTGTCAGTGCCTGTACTATGGACCCTATCCCAGTGCCTATGGTGGTACCTGTGTAGCTACCTGGGCCTATAAGGCCATAACCTGTGCCTGCGTAGGTTGCTAATTATCCCTGTAAACTAGTGACCTACACCTGTAGCATTGCTACCTGTGCACCATCCCCTGCAGGAGCTTGTACCTGTACTTGTACCTGTGCTTGGGAAGTAGTCAGATGACCCTGTAATGTAGTCACCTACCCTGTCAAAGTAACTACCTGTGCCTATGCCACTGTTAACTGAACTCCCATCATGGTCACCTATCCCTGTAGGGAATCCCTCTGAACCATCACTGTGGCTAAGTCTGATTGACCTAGCCGGGGTGGTGCTTCCTATAAATCTACTGCCCACCACTTTCTATATGCCACAGTGGTCCCTACATCATCTAATATCATATCCACTGGTACCTCCTCCTGTCCTATGGGGTTTTTGGATCAGGTGGACACAGAGGTCTCTCCACATCATCCATGTGGTACTGTGGGAAGGGTGGCGGCACATCCTACTGTAATCCAAACTAGCGTCAGACTCTATCGACAGGGATAATCTCATGCTCACCAACACGTCTGCCATGTATCTACTACACTAACTGTGACTCCTGTAGCTCCTGAGCCATCCCTCTAAAATCTAGAAAACTGACATAGGGCCGCTAGACTATGTCCATCACATACAAGCCCTCCAGCTCCCACCTGTAGTATACTACATCATGAGTTACCTCCTCTACTCGAGGATGACCACCTATGACCACCCACCTCCTATAACCTTCCCTCTATCCCCCATGGTGCCAATATGGTACCGGTAGTCCTCGTGGTCACACTACCACAATATGCTCGTATGCCCAACACTGTAGTAGGAACATACAACAGATGTCGTAGCATCACATCCTCTGGTAAGCCCACAACTCCCTATATAGCTACACTAAATATGTAGGTGCCCATGTAAATCAAACCCGATCCTTGATCATATCTTGTAACACTCCCATCAATCCTCTAGGAAATCGGCCACCCTCTGAATCTGGAAGTGCATAACACCCCACCACTACCATCATCGGTACTGCTAACCGTGTCTCCTATGGGTGTGCAGCATACAAAGCCCCATAAAAAATACTGGTGATGTGCTCAGTCAAGTCACTCGCCATCTCCCCAAATACTGCAATCATCACCTCAAAAGCCCCATCTACTGACACTGAGTAAACATGCTCACCAACAATTGGTAGCCACAGAATCCTATAAACATCCTCCAGCGTGATCGTCATCTCACCGGTGGGTAGGTGGAAGGTATTGGTCATTGCATCCCATCTATTGATGAGAGTGACCATGATACTATGATCCCATCAAATCTACCTGTATAACCTAATACTAATTAATCCAACCTCTCACGTGTGCATCCACTCGTCCTCAGTGACGTTGGGTTGCATCTCCACTAACAATGGTGGGACCCTATCCTGCACCATCAACTTATGTCATGCCTGTATCCAGGAAACTCAACAATGTCAAGTACTTCCCAACTTTACTCACATTTATTCACCCCTACTTATCCCCACCCCAAACCCACATGGCCCTACCTACTTATCTTTTTCCTAACTATTTTTCTACTGTACCATCCATTTTATCTTTCCTAACCAAGTTCCCATGCTCCATTTCATCATTTTCCCTCATTCGATATTAGACCTAACCCATACCTGCCTATCCCTAGCTATATCTCCCTTCACCCACCTACTTCTATTCAACTCTACCTCTCATATCTCTAAATTCAACTACCTATATTTTTTTATAAATCTCATTTTCCCCATCATTTACCCTTTTCTACCCTAGGTCACTTTTCACAGTGACCGACATCGGTTACATTAAACCGACACTGGTCACTTTAACCGGTACCAGTCACCTATCTAACCATCAAGTATGCCCAACTGACGGTATGCTCAACCGATGTTGGTCTCTGGTTTGGCCAAACCGATGTTTTGAAAAAATTGAAAAAGAACCTAAATTCTACCCCAATCCCACCTAAACCCAACCCCAATTCATTTTCCGACCTAGTTAATCTATATTGCATCCTCCCAATACCCAGTTTCATTCACTTTTACCCACATTTCAAATTTTTAATCCCCCCCCCCCATTTTTTCATTTAGCTCAAATTTCAATTGAAAATAACATGGTATGGATTTAATCCTACCTCAACACATTGCTCCTCACTGTTCCGTCTGAACTAGTGGACCTCAACCACCTCCTACTAATCCATGCCTCTAATTGAACTCTAGTCCTCCGACCAATCCAATCACTCTGAATGATGTCGTGGACTCATCTACCTTACTCCTCCAGCCACTCAGATACCTCCAACTCATCCTGGTACAATGCCTCATCCTTTTCTTCACAAAAAATACTAAAAACACTTCGCTATGTCATTTTCTAAATATAGAAAGGTTAAAGTGAATCCGTAACATACAAATTTTTACTTTTTTACCATTTCCCCGACCTGAATGATGTTAGTTTATCCTGATCGACATCTGTCATGTGCTCTATTATACCGCCGTTGGTTTCTCTAGACCAGCATTGGCTTGCCATAACTGGTATCAGTTAGCCTTTTTTCCCCATTGCACCATATGGTACCACATCTGCTTTCCCAAAACCTTTTTCCGCCTAACCCAAAGTTGATCCTGACCTTACACCTCACCCTCATGACCTTATCACCTATCACCCAACATCAGAATTAGTTGGGGCATATTTTTTCCCCTACCATTACCTTACCTCCAACCTTACCTAAATCACTCAACCCAACCTCACTCATTGTAACACTCGAAGTCATTTACTCGTTATACCTTGCGATGTTGTTAGTCATGTTGTTCAGCCTACTGACCTTACCTTGCCTAATGCCATGTTGTTTATCCCAACCTAACCTTTTGTGCCCTAGAACAAACCTATTTTCCATTCTAGAACCTTTCCTAGTTGTGTTTCGGGACCATATCCTATACCTTGGATACCTAAACAGCTTTAACCTTGTTTTGATAAACCTATTGACCTTTGAGGATATGGAATTTGCAAGCTCTCCAACTTGGTACCTTATCACATTCTATATGTGTGCATGCATTAGACTGCCACTACCTATTACCCAAATGAAATCACCCTTACCTACAACTAATCTACCCTCATTTTTATCACTTACCCATTTATCAAATCACTCACCAACTCCGTTTTAACACCTCATTAGTTCCTGGTTTGAGGGGGATCACCTCCACCCACACTTGGGGCAACCTAGCCCTCACTCATACTTGGAGCGTTGACTTCCTGTTTTCGTTAGTGTTGCTTAGAAATACAAGCTACATGACAAAAAGGGGTAAATGTAGACACCAAATTTGGGTCACACTCCCCTTGTTCCCTTTCACTTAATTAACTTAACACATTTAACTAAGCATAACCCCTTTACCCCATATTAATATTCATCCTCACATTATTAATTAATTTAATTAAGTTAATTTCATCCTCACGCCTCCACCTCATCTTGGACCCATTGCAGGGGCATTTAACTCACAGTGATCAAGTCATCACTCTCAACACCAAGTCATCATTCACAGTGCTGAGTCACTACTTAACCTAACTAACTAAGAAATCTTCCTAAACCTAACTGGATTTCTTCTAAGATCTTCCTTCCTTTTCTCATGCGAACTCTACTTCCCTAAGCGGACCCAAAAATAAAAATTCACTCCAAAAATAGTAAAGATCCGACTTTTTTTGTAATTTGGACTATTTCACCCTAACCGATGTTGGTTTATCTTTAGCTGATGTTGGTCACCTAAACTACCATCGGTTCCTTTATATAGAATTTTACAACCCTTTACCCAAGTTGGTCATTCAATTATTGTATCATGATTGCATTTAAGCACGAATCTTCAAGCCCTCCTACATCTAGATGACAAACACACACAACCACAGTGCAAGACAAGCAACCAATTCTCCTTCCAAATCATTGGAATACTCACGGGAGCACACAAGTTGTACTGCCACAACACTGGACTTAAGCACCTCTTCTCCGATGAACCATCAGCCATCTCAACTCATAGAATCTACAAAATACCAAGTACTTTGATTTTAATAATTCGTGTTTATCCCATTGTAGATCTCTTGCTGATTTTTCAGTATTTTATTTCTTCTGTTACCCATACATCATCTTCTTCCCACAAACCTACTAATCAACCACCCAAGCCTTTTCACCCTTCTAAACCTACTTCTTATTATTCCTAAGTCTTCTTAGCCATATTACGACCCAAACAACACTACCCTCACTCTCTATGCAATCATAGAGAGTATAAAAACCTATTTTTAATAGTTCATTACCTATTACCCCTACCAACATCAGGTCCTTGACTGTTGTCACTTTTCTCCCCATACCGACATCAATCACTAGACTGATATCAGTCTCGGTGTCATTTTATATTCTTAGACCAATAAGTTTCCCCACTTCACCCAATATATCAACCTATACCTCAACCAATCAGCCCCAGACCCTTACTTATACCTTTGACAGACCTGTCTGACCTGAACAAATCCTGGTTCTAATTAGATTTAGTGTTATTTTCATATCTAGAATAAAATCTAGTGTATTGTGTGTATGATAAAATCAAATCATTACATTGTAATAGGACTTATAAATTTTAGTTTCTTATTCAAATTGAATTGTTATTAACCAATGGACTGACAACCTCTCTAGGAAGCACCATGCTTCTTGGATCTAGCATACGCTGGGAAGTCCATTGTCATATGTTATTTAATACTCTTTTTGTGGTCTTATTTTTGCATCTACAAGTATTCCTTCCTAGACAAAAAGGATTTCTCTACGATCAGTCTTGGATAATTTCAACAACGTAGTGCATTCTACCTTCCACCTTCGCTTCACAGGTATTCCTCCTTAACCATCTACCTTTTATCTATTTTGTCCTAGATAGCGTAAAACTTATTGGTGAAACACACACACACACAAACTACATTGAGTTTGAAATGTAGTGCAACGCTTGGTGGCAATCTCGTTGGGGTGATCACCAAGGTCACTCCAACTAAAGCATATGAATATTTTTATTCATCTTATGTGCGCTTGAGTATTGTACATGTAGTTATGGGTTATTTTATAGAAACATGTGTAACATAACGAATTTGATGCGACCTACAAAAAACAAGGCATGATACAGAAATAAACATATCATGAGCCACTTCATAGACACTAGCACTTGGGCGGCTCTATCCCATTTTGGAGGGTTCTGTCTAGTTAGCTTCCATATTATAGTTCTAGACACAAAGCTTAAATAACCCAAAATCTCCCCTTTCAAATAAGTCTCCAGTCCAAAATCAGTTCATACATACAGATACAAGTTAGGTCATTTTGTAGACCCTATCTAGATCACTCTTGCTTTCATTTCCTTTGCTTGAATACTATTATATTTATTTGATCAACATTGTCCTTATCTTAGGTTTAATTTTATTAAATCAGTTTTTTATTGACACAATGTATTAAATTTTTACAAATATAACCCATCACTAAAAAAAATAAAGCAAAGAGAATAAGAACACAACAGTCAAATG
The DNA here is from genome assembly GCA_019776745.2 of Taxus chinensis. NCBI lineage: Eukaryota > Viridiplantae > Streptophyta > Pinopsida > Cupressales > Taxaceae > Taxus > Taxus chinensis. Next base: position 95,782,463 of record CM034148.1, on the reverse strand, counting down.
GTAGATATAAGCAACAATCAACATTATATTAATGCTTGGAGTATGTAAAATCCATTAGAGTAACAAAAGAGACATTGGACATATTACATAAACTTAAAATAGAGGCCTAGACACTTAGAATGTTAGTACTCATAAGAGTAGAGTAAATGTGCCTTCGATGGAGAGGAACAATTTACAATGAAATGCTCTTGCCATTTATAGAGGAAGGGAATATAAGAAGAAGGGAATATTTATCTTTAATTGTAATTTTTTTTGCATAATTGTAGTTGCAAACTTTGAATGAATCTGATTCAATGTATGCCCACATAACCTCTATCAAAATAGTAAAACGGTCTCATGCAAGATGCACATGGGTGGTCCCTTGATGAGATATAGGTTTGTATGATTAAACGAGGGGTTATGCTCAAGAAATCATCTACATCTCGATATTGTCATTTGATTTGATCCTACATTTAATAAAAGATGATAACACAGACATTTGGTAGCTTATTACCTCCAAAAGATAGTGTGTTTTTCCCTAAGACAAATGTCATCCGAAAATAATCTCCTAGAGCTCTACAATGGATCTAATTTGGCTCAATTTGTTGTCATGCAACAAAATATACGGCTTTAAATTCTTGTATCTGACACTTTTTCAAAGGAAAATTGTTAGGTTGTCGAATTTTCCACAAAGCCGAATTTTCCATCTATCCCTTTTATTTGATGGTCAGTGCCACGTGATGAGTTTCCATGGTTTCCAATTGTCTTTACTCTTTGACCATTGCTTCAAGTGTGTGACTTTACTAATTTGGGCATTGTGGCAGCAATTGGTATTCCTTGGGCTATGGAAGATTTTCAATCTTGTCTTCTCAATAGTTAAAATTCTTTGGATTATGACTTCATAGCACACCATGTGACAAGCATTCATGCACCCACACTTTGGGCTTTCTTGTGGCAAGCATTTGTGCTTCCACCAAAAGTGACAAAGACAGGACAAAGGGGGCATGTTTACCCTAACTTAGTGATGGCCAAAAATGTGTGTGTGTGTGTGTGTGTGTGTGTGTGTGTGTGTGTGTGTGTGTGAGAGAGAGAGAGAGAGAGAGAGAGAGAGAGAGAGAGAGAGAGAGAGAGAGTTGAATATCATCATTAATGCTCATGAGGTTCTTGTGCTTAATATTTTTCCATCTTTGGTGTGGCCGATATATGTTTGGCATCCTTGTCGTAAAATTTAATAATAGTTGTGGGTTATGCTAAGAAAAACAACAATCTACGTTTGAAGAACCTCAAATCCTTGTTGTTTCCTCTAACAATAACAACCGCGTGAGCAAAGATTGCCTCAAAATGCTTTAACTAAATTCTTTCACGTATGATGAGCCTATAGTGCTGAAGAGGGACATACTTTTAAAAAAACCCAACTCTCATGGTAAACTGGTGCTATGTTAGTCCCACCTAGTTAAATGACATTTTACGGGATTTTTGATAATAGTCTAAGATCCGTAGTGGATTTGAGGGTGGGAAAACCAATATGATATGGTTTAGTGTTAACATATACTTGTTTATCAATATTATACATTAAGAGCTTTTATATTCAGCACTTTATGTGGTGTTCTTATAAATATGGGAGTTTGTGACTAGAAGACCACATCTTCACGGTTCCAAAGTTCTGAGAAAATGTGATAGGGGATAATATGGTAAGGCAAAAGACAAACTTATCTCACGTATGGTATACCTCACACTCATACTACCTAGACCCTATGCAATGATAAACACTAGTACTAGACCCTTATCGAATTTCAAGGCAGTCTTACATACTTTATCCCCCCACAAGCTTTTTCTTCCCTTTCCCTGTACCTTCTCTTTGCCATCCAAATAAAACACCAACTGCAGTGTCGCCTGCGCCTCAAATCTACCCTTCTGTAGGCACAGAAGATTAGGTAGTTAAAGTCACCATTGAGAGTTTAAATTTGGATTTGCAAGCCTGACAAATATCATGATCAAAAATCCTGGTTATCACTCGATTTGACATTGCAGCAGAGCAACGATGCCGATTCATCCCAAATCGTTTGGGAAAATTCTGCACCGTTCCATTTTCTACTTAGTGTCAGTGTTATTATAAGAATGTTTAAAGAACCTGGCATAAAAACAAGCTATGTGGGGATTCAATATTAAATGAGGCATTTGTACAGCACGCAATCAATATTCTAATTCTAATTGTATTCAACGGATGTGACGAGACACATTGCGCACGTACACATAAAAATGTATTATAATGTTTTTTTTGCAAGTTAAAACAAGACACATATGGCAGGGGACGTGGTGTCAGCTTTCATATATGTTGCCTTGTTCTGTGAACAGTGAAAGAGACGGTATTAAGTAGACAGATGCATGCCAAATTGCCAAAGGTGAGTTGGAGAAGCAAAGAAATTACAGGCTTACGGCTACCCAAATCTTGTAATGACAATGATTACGGGGAGAAGATTTGATAGATCATTACAACGTCTGTGGGTTATTACAGAGTGGGAGTATCGAGGATATCTCTGATTTAGTCAGAACTCCGACAGCTAAAAAGACAATTAATGGCCGTGTTCGTAGCTGCTGAAATATGAGTTGGGTAACACGGAGGATTGTAGCCTTCCCTCTAACCAAAACAAAAATACACTTTTATGTTTTAACTAGGTAAATCTTAATTGATTATTTGTTTTTCAATTCAGTTCCTGCTTTGCACGAAGGAAGCTGTCCTAGTTCGAATGTTAATTGTTTGCATGTACACACCCCCTTCTTCTCTCTCTCTTTTTTTTTTTCTAAAAAACTTTATTTTGGAAAAGATATATATACTATATACATATTTTTTTAATTGGGATTTATACTCAAGATCGCATCTTTAAACTAGCAATCGTACGTGAAGTGTACGATGTGAACGCCGAAAGGGATATAGGGAAGAAGTGAAACAAAATTAAGAGGAATAATAGGAAAGGAACAGGGGTGTAGAAAATGGCGTAAGAGGGTGGAGAAGTGCATGGAAAAGGAAGGAGGAATTGAGGAGCTAATGTGAAAATATGCCCTCTTTGAAGAGCGTGGCATGGCTGCTTATCACAAGGAGAAAACCCGTGTTGTGGAAGATGTCAATGAAAGTGTAGAGGGAGATATCTCAAAATGCAAGTAGCGCATGGAAAATGTTGCGTAGGCGAATACTTGTTTGAATTTGCAGGTCTTGACTTTATTGGGTTATTAGGAAAAATGTAAATGTTTGGGGAATCTGAATGGATGTTTCTTTGTAACCATTGGAGAATAGAATAGGGTTTGTCTCAAGTCAAGAGGCACATAGTGTTTCTGAGTGTAGACGATGGAGGTGAAACCTTGGAAGTGAAAAAGACGATGCAATGTGATTTAGGCGAAAAAAGATGTTTGGGAGGGAGGTCTACCATGATGACAACTCGACAACTAAAATTAATCCCAACGGATCAGGGAATTATTAATCCCAAGGGATCAGGTAATAAGGGTGTGCAAAAGGAATGTTCGAGGAAAATGAAGACACGAATCGAAGGTTAGAAATAAAAAAGTGAGTATGTAGGCTTAAGGAATGTATGCATAAAAGAAATGTACAAATCGAAGGTTAGAAATAAAAAAAGTGAGAATGTATGCTTAAGGAATGTTATGTGCTCCAATATTTTTGTCTCGATCTCATCCGTATTATTCAAATCAATGCAATTTGAGTTAAAGGTATTTTTCATTTACCATTCAAAAGAGGGAATTTTTTAATAAAAAAGTGAGACTTAAATATTTATATGCCCCACACTTATTCCACGAATTATTTTGCAGAAATCTACTAAAGCATCACATATTCCCCTATAATATTGGGTTTGTCATTTTTTTGGACATTTTAAGTCTATATTGCTATAGACATCTAAATCCAGTATCCCTACCCTTGTCTGCCCGCGTGCGCATATTTTACTATGGTCCAAGCTATACCCCCCTAAATTTAATTAAAATGCCCACTTATTATCCCATTCTTATTAATCTTTATTAATAAACATTAATTGATTAATTTTAATTAATTAATTAATTCATATCCACTTGCCCTAATCAACTTTTTTTAGGATGCTTTTATCCTAAATCTACATCCCTATGTTATTTCCTAGCTTTTATCCTACCTACCTTTATCCCCTAACTACCCATGACACATCCCTAAACAACCTCTTCCCACCTACAAGCTTTAAAGCACTTTTCACATCCTTAAAAACCCAAAATACTGACCAAAATCATAAAATCAACCCCATTGGGGAAAGTTTCCTTGTAGTCGACGACGACCCAACCCAGTCGCCGTTGACCTTATAAAACCGAGTTCTTGATTTTCAAAAGAGGACAACTGCATGCAAATATCTGAGTTTTCGTGTGACGTGTGACCTTTTTCTCGTGCCTGAGCAATCCTGCAACAATTACAGACCTCCTGGATCTCCTTCCAACATGCTTACATCACTCACAGACATCCTTCATGAGATTATCATCATTTTGTATTATTTTATCATATTATTATTGTCTTGTTTGCATCTAACCCTTTTACAAGACCAAATCATCTTTAGCAATGCTTAGAGCTCCATTATCGGCCTTCTCTTCCAACTTCTTTGCTTATAGGTCATCTATTCCATCTGCTTGTCTTCAGCCTTGTTTTACTCTGCTATAGTCACCGTAGCCCAGCCCAGGTTGTCATTGACCCAGCCTTATGTCACTGTGTTTTCTGTCTCAAGATCCTTCCCTAGTTCCCATCTCTATTTTGTTTTTGTCTCAGCTTGTCAAATCCATCATCCTACTTCTTTGTTGCATCAAAACTAACCTATTTGCATCCCATTCGCTGCCATCGACCCAGGTCATGTTTGCCAATCAATCTACCTAAACTTTTGTTTTTTGCCATTTTTGGTGTTTTCTACCTTAGATTCCCTTCTGCAAGTCGTTTCTAGCATCTACAAGCTTCTATTGTGTCCAGTTTGCATTCATATCCCTTCAAGCTTACAAATTTATCTTACTATTCAGATCCACACACCCAGGTCATCTTCGACCTACCCCTCTACCGCCCTAGTCGCCATCGACCTTGCCAAGTAACTTTATTTTATGTCAATTTAGATTAGATTTGTATGTGCCTTATATTTCTACATTTTCAGTTTTTGTGTGCCTCAGATTTTGCATATTATCCTGTTTATTATTATTGCTTTTATCATATCTTATCAAACACGTGGGTTTACATCTGCCAAGGAAGTTAACGCTTCTTAGATCCAAATTCGTCGGGAAACCCCCCCATCTATCATCTAATCCATTTTCTTTCTAGTCTTTGTTGTATAGGTCATCAACTTGTAGCAGCGAGGATCTATCAATCACTTTATGTCAGTTCATCTACATCATGCATTGGAGGTACCATAAATTCTCCATTTTCTATTTTGTTTATATTTTCTTTAGTAGCTAACTCTTTAATTTGAATCGAATGAGAAAATTACAACAACATTCATGCCACTCGTGGCGGGACCACCCTTTAGGCGATCCTTTTTCATTTCTTTCTATTTTATGCTTCTATTGTCTTCTACTAACACTGCAACATAAGGCTTCACTTTTTTCTTGCTCATGTTGGGTTCGGCTACTTGGATCGCTTTTCGCTTAAAGTTCAGATAAAAAGGAAAAGTGTTCTACATGTATTCTCCTTTTTATCTTATTTTCTCTTTTTGCATCACATTTTCCCTTTCATATGTGTGTTCTGATTGAAATCTAACATTTGGATTTGGCTTAAAAAGAACCCTTTGCATCCTTTCTTGGAAACATAGTTTAAGTAGGGGTTAATCTGTCATATCTCACATCCTATCACACACAACCTAAAATTTACACATCAATCAACACATCTAGACATCTTCCTACGTAATGGACTGATTGGGATTTCATCACCCAATAGGAAGCTGCATAAGACTTCCCCAACCATAACATCCTGAAAATCAAATCTAGATTGCCTTTTCCTAGGTACCCTGTTATCTATCCCCTTTTTATTTTTCACACTTTCTTAAATCTAGATAATGATTACTTTGTTTCTTGACTTATTTTTTAACACATTTCATAAAAAAATATTTTCTTATTTCACACCTGGTACTAATTCTTTTCAAGATCAAACAATGCAACAATATAATATATCTAACGATACCACTATTTCATCCAGTAATCTTGAGATTTCAAATTGGATCTCTCAATCTTGTCAAGACCATGTCATCCAAATTGATCCCCCCTTTGAAACCAATTCTCCTATCTCTCCTCAACCGACTACACCGCCATCTCCTACTCCTTTAGAAACTCTTAGGCCTCCTTCTAGCCCCATCTATGACTTCCTACTTCAGAATCCCCTGAAACCGCTCAATCTTTTCAATCCACTCAATTAGTGGATCCTATTCTTCCTTTGTCACCCAATTATACATACATTTAAACTTTTCATTAATAAAAAATCCTATTCGACCCCAAACATCCTATCAAACATCCCCTTCGAATTTACCACACCAATATTCTTTACATCCTTATCCATCCACTTCTCATACACCTACATCAACAATAATTACAATCCCCATACCTATCATATCAACTACTACCGATCCTGCAACATCTTCCATGAATGGTATTTCATCAACACCCTTGGTTATTCCTGGGCCTCTTTCTAGCCCCATCTATGACTACTTTCATCGTAAGGACACCTCTCGATTATGTCTACTAGCGAAACCTATTCCACTACCATCACCTTATATCAATGTCATCCATGTTTCATCTCCCATACCTATTTGACCTTCGCAATCTACTCCCATGCCTCATGTTTCTCAACAACCAAACCTTTTTTTCCAATCCCAACCATCTTATTACATTCCTACTTTTCAACATCATATGAAATGTCCACCCCTTATCGTCTTTAAACAACCCTTTCCTAATCCACCACCGAACAACATATTCCCGCCATCCACATCATATAATTTCAGCCCTTATCCAATCAATATCGTACATCAAACATCTCCCCCCTTACCTATCTCATCTACCTCATCATCTGCCCCTATCTCACACATTATGAATCCTTTAATACCTACCCCCATATCCACATCAACCATGTCCACGATCATCAAGCCTATCCCATTAAATTCTACCACTTGTTCCACATCTACATCTATCCCTACCTTTACCAGAACCATGCCGAATTTATCTATACCCGCATCCACATCAAAATCACCTAACACTACATCACTTACATCCCTAAATGACCCAATTATACCTACCTCCTTGTCAATCCCAACTACCCCTATGTATACCTCATTAGCAGAGTCACTTACCCCTACCTTGGCATCTTCGATACATATACCTACATCTTTTCCTATGGCCATATCACCTATCTTATCCCAATCTCCTACATCCATTGTTTCTACATTTATACCAATCACATCCTCTCGATTTGCAAACATATCAGTGATAGCCCTCAGAACATTTATAAAAAAATCACCTCCACCTACGACAAACACAAGGGTGATTTATTCTCCCTCTACCAAATCAATTGTTTCTACATCAACCAATCTAACACCTACACCACCATCTTCAGATCCTCCAGTCAATATTAGTGTCATCCATGTCAAGGGTAAATCCTCTCGATCAAAATATAAGGCTCGTGGTAAACATTCCCAAAGGTCTCTCATGTATCATCACAAGAAGTTAGGTCTTCCCTCTTCTCAACAATCCAACATCACAACATCCATCATAGGAGCACCCCTATCTATTTTAGGACTAGGCCCTTCATTTAAGACAAATCCCAATGTTCAATACAAATCTAAACAATTTGATTCTCCTCCTAAGATATTTAATTTATCCATCCAAACTACATCCTCTCCTTCCCCTAAATCTAAGCCAAAATATCCCATAGCTGGTCCACCAACACTTTAATTGGGTCCTACATAGATAACCTTCGACCTTTAACTCAAATATCTGCCATCATGCTTCCTCCCATTAAACCTTTGGATCCTCATAGTAAGAAACCATCATGGTTCATCCCTAATCTTATATGTGCCTATCATCGTACCTTGGGTCATGATGTCGAGCATTATAAGGCCTTTCAGACTATTTTCCATGATCTTATTAAGAAAGATGACTTCCCCATTCAGAGAATCCTTCCTTCTCCATCCACCGTAACTAATCCAACTCGTATTCCTTCATCCCCATCCATCAAAATTACTGAGTCTCCTCCTTCATACACATCCTTCACTATCACCTCTCCTTCGCATATCACTCTTCCTATAGAAGGTCCTCCCTTCTTCATCAATATTGTTTATCTTTCCGATCACCCTTATGATCCCCAACCTTCTATCCAATCCAAATCCATCAGCATTCCTTCTAGGATGATCACATTTACATTTCTTCGACATCCACCAAATCATCTACATCTAATTTGTCCAAAGTGATACAATCTCTTTCGTTATGGGGGTCATCCTCGCCTTGTTCTTGACCCCCTCACGTCTGAGCATCCCATTTACATCAATTCATTTCTATTCAAACAACCTCCCCATCGACACTTGGGGACTTCACTTTTGATATTGTTTTATTTTAATCTCATCTCATCTGATCTTTCCAAACCAATTTGTCCATCATCTCAAAGCCTACCTTTGTGGCCATACTTATGCCTCTCTCGAGGTGCCATATTTTCATCCAAAGTCCACCATTATGGCCATATTTTCCACTCCTTTGGGGGATGTTTTATCTTTTATTCTCATCAAATGTCCACCGTTGTGGCCATATTTGTCCCTCGTTTGAAGGGGCATTCATCTTTTCTCATTAAAAGTCCAATGTTGTGGTTATATTTGTCCCTCCTTTGAGGGACAATTCATCTCTATTTTCATCAAATTCCACCTTTTTGGCCATATTTCTTCCTCCTTTGGGGCACCATTATAGTCATATTTTTATACCCTTAGACCAATAGTCTAATCCCATGCACGATGACCTATCACCCAGTGGGTGCTGGGCACTCACCTAAGGCACACGCGGGTGCCGAGTCTCTCCTTTATGTAATTCATTTGAGAATACATCATCTTATTATAGATATTCCAATGGAATTGAGAAGAAAAGAACCATGAGACATTCTAAGAACTTATAACGAGTTGTTATCTCATTGCATCCAGAAAAGATAAATAACAAGCAACATAAGAAAATGTTCCATACAGAAAGGAAATATATAAGTATTATACTCCTGAACACATATATGATTTATAGAGTCTTATATTCATATTAATAGGCTCAATAACCACATTATAATCACTTAAGGTCATAATAGATCCTCATATAACCATGCATAGCCAAGTCATGCATCAGAACTACACTATGTTCATCACAATAAAAATGAATGCCACCCCATCCCTCTAAATGTGCCATGATTCCTATATTTCCCTAATCCCAACCCATAGAATTTTCATGGCATTTACGTAGAGTTTCGCCTCTCTTTCCCCTTGTTAACTTGTTGACTCTCTCCTTTACTCTCCACACACCTTCTTCTATTGGGTGCTTGCATTTATAACCTTAGCAACCATCGCCATGCCTTTCTGAAGTTATAGATCAGTGGTAAATTGTTCAACTAGTCCTAAAATGGAGCATGCCTTATCATATATGAGCTCTCCACTCCCTACAATGATGTCTTCTGGAACCTCCCATCACATGCCTAGAATATTCCCTTTTTGATCCCATAGTCGTAAGACTGGCACCTTATCCACAATGGTCATGATTTTCTCATGTGTTTCCTAGGATGCTGAATGCAGATCAGTACAAAACTTGTCCTTTCCTTGCATGCTCACACCACGTGTTCTGTACAACCTACTGCTAGGATCCTTCCCTGCACTGCCTTCAACCCACACACCCTTCTTTAACTAGGTACCATACATGCACCTCATGCGCCTTCTTGTACTTAGTTGATATTTCTTGGGGGCTAACATAAACTCACACTACGCCTGTTATCCATCCTTGGAAACACTCTTCAATAAAGAAATAAAGAATGGAGGATCCTTACAAATAGTTGGAAATGGAAGAATAAGGGAATGAAGAAATGAAGAAATGGGGAAAAGAATGAAATAATGGGGAAATTGTTTACTTCTAGAGGAGGAGTGGGAAATCTTGTTATCACAAAATCACACCACCCTTACTGTTCCCACAAGTGCATATACTTGAGCTCATGGTAAGATTGGATAACATGAGGTACTATCTCCAATTTGTGGCGACTTGCTACTTGAGAACTCATCTCCTCTAGAGAAAGCTGGTTCATTATCTTTATAAACTCCTCTAGTTTTTTGCCATAATATACTCTAATGTAGTGCATCCAACCTTCGAGTGATTTGGGGGTATAATTCCTTTATTCCGGTTCTGTTAGGGACCAAAATAGAGAGAATGCATGATTTTTGGCTAACCTACACTAAAGCGGTTATACACCAGAAAATGAGGGAGTGCTCAAAATGTCTTCCAATGTGCATGAGATACAGGGAGCTCAAGTGCACATTAGATTCCATCAGATAACAGAACTTTCTCTACCTTTCTAGAAAGGTAAAATTTTCATTCACTAACAACATCTCAAATATACACAAGTGATGGCTTGATGGGGTTGTAGGGGAATCCTTTCCCTAGAGCAAGTCTGCAGCCATAGACACAATATGCCACGTGTCAGGGAAGAGTTGGCAGGTGTCAGGAGGATTTTGGAGTTTTTGGCATTTGGTCAAAGGGTGCACAAGGGAAGATTCATCCACAAACTTATATTTTCTTACTTCATGATATGCACATGGGTTGGCAATGGGCCCGTTACAAGATAAGGTCCTGGATCACCATAGCCCTTTGGGAGTCCAATACAAGGGCCTACAACAAATTTTAGCTTCACACAAGAAATTGAAGGAGAGAGATTGTTTACAATAAAAATCCTCCCCTTATAATGCCCCCAACACTCCAATTTATAGAAAAATAAGACACATTTCATGTAGAGAGCATAGAGGGAAAATAGAAGGTCCTAAAATCTGGTCCTTTAACCAATTGTAAGAAAAGGTTGAAGGCAATGAAGTGAAACCCCGATATTATGTTGCATTGGTAAAATCGGATCCCCAGTGCCACGTATCCACATCAGTGACTTACATGAGTGAAATATGAGGCATGAAGTTTGCTTGGGAAAATGCGTCCAAAAACTGCAATAAAGTAAACTATTATGAACCCATGGACCCATGTTTTCAAGAAAAAATCCATTTATCCCTCATTGAATCTAGAATTTATTCATTTATGTGTGCCCTTTGGTCTCAGAGACACGAAATTCTAACAGCCCACTAATTTCATGCCCTGATTTTGTTGAGAACATCTTTAGATAGACATTATGGCCTTCTCGAGTGTGAGCAACTCAAATTGGGTCTGCCAAAATCAGACATTTTCTGTCAAAGATCTTGATGGGAATGAGCATTAATTAACTAGGGATGAATATGTTTCTTTTATTTTTATACATCTACCCTAATCAAAATTAATAAATACAATTTTTGTGATGCATAGGACATTTCACGCCTTCAATGTGTATCAGATTGATGCTTAGAACATGTCATAAAGTCTACTCAATTTGGGGGTCATGGTTACCTTCTTCCACATGCCAAGGATGGAGAATCAACTCGATGATGGTGGAAAACCCTAAAATGTCTTCTCATGCCAAAAATGTGAGATTAGATTGCTTTGAAGATGACATTTCCCAATTCTATTTACTATCCTCGTTTCTCCAACATGCAAGGCAGAAACAAACCTCCGATTTGACCAGGTCATTACAGGGTGATTTGATTGGACCTAATGGCGAGTGGTCTGAGCAACGTATGAGTTCCTGATTTGCTTCCACCTCTATTTTTTCTTTCCTTTATTTTAAGCTGTCCCATGCATAGGGATTCAATATTTCCTGTAATGTCCTAGACACATTTCTCCTTTGCCACCTCACCTTTGCACTGAATTATGGAACAAATTTGTGGAGTTTTCAAGCCTTTCCATGAATACTGTACATCCCAAAAATGTGCCTTTTTGGACCGTCATTGGGACACAAATGTCTGATTTCTTCTGCAAAACACCAAATGAGCCCATTTTCAATTTTTTTCCACCCTTTCTATACACTTCATTGCACTCATCTAATCTTTTCCTGCAATTGGGTCATCTATGCATGGTTGCAGTATTACATTTTTTTGGTTTATGTTTAAACAGCAAAGTCTGTATTCATCACTCCTTTGGGACCCCAAAATCACCATTTTAGCTTAGTTTTTTTTCAAGATTACCCTTCCAGGGGTGAGTTCTCTGATGACAAATCCTCTCCCTGATTCTACTTCTAGAGTAGGATTTCCCCAATCAGTTGACCTCTGAAATGAGCTTGCATGCATACACCTAAACAGAGGAGTAAGAACCACCTTCAACCTAGAGAGTTTTCCCTCCTTGTAAAGTTAGCCCTTCTCCCTTGGAGAAAACTCAATGTATCTCCACGATATCACTCTAGTTGTTTTCCCAAATCCTTGAGCATGTCCATCCTCCGAGATTCATTTAGGGGGTACAATAGATTTGCATTAACAGATTCTTGATTGAGCCTCACGTAAGGTCTCAATTGGCCTTCTGATTTATTTTCTACTTTGGCTAGGATTTTGTCTTGCTCGACCCTGGTTACCCTTGTTATTTTCCTGGAAATCCTTGAGTTATGCTTCATGGGTGGAGCAACCAAGATACTTTCCAATCTATTCATATCCATGCATAGTTATCATAAACATCTTCAGCAACTTACGCACGCAGGCTTTTACATCGGCGAGGATCTTGTTGTAATAAGTAACAATTTCCATAACATTCATATTATTTTATTTTTCTTTGCATACCAATGCCTCTTTTGTAGAATCTAATGCAATTGTTCACCTCTCCATAGTGAGTATGCATGGGTCAAGTCCTCTATGAATTTTAACGATGATCCATATTTTTGCCCGAGCGGTGTTAAGTTTAGCATGCTTTAAGACAATGACATCTGTGATCATCTATATCTTATTGTATGCATCGTGCACACCTTACATTCTCAAAATCTTTAACTCATGCCTTAACTGAGCACTGATTAGATACTACTTGCTTTAGGTTTTTTCTCTTCTCAAGTAGCTCTCTTCCTCCTTTTTCTCTAGCTCTACCTCTAGGAACTTCACCCTATCATTTCTTCTGAAGAGCCTGGATTTAACATCAAATAAGAATTTGTTGAGTGCGTTGTATATTTGCTCATATGGATAAGTTATTGATCATTTACCAAGGAGTTTATCCCCTTTGTCTCTGGTACTTTCATCAATGCCCTTAGGCTTATTCCAAATTCAGGATCGTCAATATGGGACTCAAATGCCTATGATACCATTTTCCTCATGTCTAAGGGTATGCACCTTTGTCATCAAATGAAGCCATGGTTAAGGTTTGTCCCATTGGCATGATGCTCTAAAAGTTCACACACACAAAACCTTGTTTGAATTATTGATGTAAGATCATTCCTTGAACTTTTGCTACTTGTGTGTTCTTCCTCCCTGTGTATGTGGATTTTAGGAAAGCTTACAGCCAAACTAGTGATCTCCTCCCCATGTTGCCATATTATTTGTCCTATGATTTCCTCCTCATCTTCCTTCAGCACCTCATCCATGCATTACATTCTACCTCTTATTCCACTAGCGTCCTGATAATCCCCTACTAATTCTCTCTTGGTGGCATCCTCCATCTATTCCCTTTTTAAGGCTTGTGGTCCTTTGATCATTTACAGTTTACTTCCCCATTTACCCCGTTTGCCTCAAGCCTTAGTCTCTTCTTTCATTGACCTTGTCCTCATCCCCTTCATTGACCTTCTCCTCATCCCCTTCATTATAATCCTCATCTCCTTTATCCCTTAGAATCATGTATCCTCATATACTAGATGGTATTCACCTCTTTCAAGTTTGTTATCATCATCCTTCGTTGCTGATGTAGGCATCTAAACTCTCTGTCTCTTATGAATCTTCCTCATTAATCACCTTTTACTTTTTCCTTACTAGGGATTCCAGTACAGGAGATTATTATTTTTCTTTCTCTTTGACAAGGTAATGTATTCATTTCTGATTACTCATGGTTAAGATGATCTTCATGCTACAGACAGCCTATTCTTCTGGGGTCTTTACGCTTTGACCGGAGACTTCCTTATCTACGTGCGTAAGTACTAGGTTTAGCACTTGCTTCCAGTGTGCTCATTATTTGTGCAGTTTGAACACTTAGCGGCTTCTCCTGTACCTCTTCTCTTTCTCTCTTCCTTAGGCACGGCCTTCTTCCTTCCTGTAGGGTATTTAAGCATGGAGACATCATTCTCTAAGTAAACACCTTTTTCAAAAAAATTGACCTTATTCGACAGATATATCCTTGTTGCAACCCTTCCAATGCAATCCGGCAATGAATTATAGGATTCATCATCTGAACTCTCGTGGGAAACATACTTCTCTATGTACGTGCACTTCTTTGGGGTACAAGATCATCCTAACGTAGCTCACGGTAGTCTATATATACCACTTCACTAAGGTCGAAGATTAGTATTTTGGCTTCCTTAAATCTAATTAACCCATGCCTAGACAGTATTGCGTGGTGAAGGAGAAGGGTAAGCTTGAACTATGGACCCTTATTCCCATTTTTCAATGTAAATCTGCCAATGCAGAAAGTGTTGATACACTGCAAAATTATACCTCTCCATCAATGAGAGATGGGTAATTGCTTTGGGATCTCCATTCTAGCCCCGAATGCGTCTCACATTCACTTGTACCAATTTTCCAAGTGCGCTTTGTGAGTGACCATCATGGTTTCACAAGTGTACTTCGCAAACCATTTATGGGCAAGGGATCCTCTTTGGATACTCCCAAATAAATAATTTCTAGCCCATCGGAGTACTCTAATCTCTAAAAATAAAATGGTGAGGAGGATGTTACTGAATGAGTATCTTTTTTCCCTCTTACACACACTTATGATCTCATCCGCGATGAAAGCGGACAAGTTGTATATTGTTCCTTCTGATATCTTTCAGCATACATTTAGCCATGCCTTGTTCACTTGTGTCCATCATTCCTGATCATTGAGCTTGGTCACCAAGTGTGCAGCCATCCTCATAACTGGGTCTCGAATCTCGATGATGTCAAAGTATCAAGACCCCTTTTTGTAGTAATATGTGGCTACAGTCTCCTTGATAGCCTCCTTGTCACTCAGATCATCATCTATGTTATCTCCTTCATAATTGAGGCCTGTGAACTTGAATATCAATTGTGGTGTTATGCGCATCTTACACCTCGTAAAATAAAAGTGATCCTCATGTACGTGTGACATCAACCATTGATAAAGGTGCTCAGGCTTGCCAAAGTAAGGAAACTCATATAGTTGCAATAATCCAGCCTTCTCTAATTTGACCTTCACCTCATCACTGTAAATGGGCATTCCATCTGGTGTCCTCTTGTTAGTTGGATGAACCAACTCTAATGCCATTTCTTTCTCAGTTGTGCTCATGTGCGATGGTTATAATTGCTCACGGCCATCTTTCACAAGTGTGAATCCCACTCTTTTCCTAGCAATACCCCATCTGGGTACTTGCATTTCCGCATGTACCATTCTTCATTGGTGCTTCGACGGATAGTGGTTTGCTTTCCCTTGCCCTTGCCCTTTTTTTTCTTCGGTGAAATGGTTGGTTTCTTTGGTGCCATATTTTCTATTAGGACTTAAACTTAAAACTCCTTCCTCTTGGTCTGCTCTGTTACTCTACTCAAACCCAAAGCTCACTCCAAAGCTTCAAATTTCTGAAATGAATCCTTCTTTCTCCATGCCCTAGCTTATCAAACCCTAACCAGGAAATCCTTCCACAAGATGACACTTCACACAACCTTTCCTCACTCCCATGTACTCCTTCCTTCTGGTTTTTAGATTTACTCTAGTCACACAAACTGATTTCTCAAATTCTTCTCCCTTCACACAAATTTCTCTCTGGATGTTCCTAGTTTGCAAGAGCTTCTTTCACTTCGTAATCGCAAGGTAAAATAATGATGTGCCTGACTTCATATTTATAGTTTTTTCCTTCTTTCCAACATTAAATTTTATACCACCTACCATCGTACTTGACACCGAATGTGGATTTTTCTACTAAGACAACTTTAACCTCCCTTACCCATGCGCCACATCCTGCGCAAAAAACCCTTTACAACCTTTTGGCACACAAAAATCCAATCCGACCAAAGACTCTTATGCATGCGTCTACAACACCGAAGGCACTTCTTCTGTCCTTTCCTGATTTTTTCCCTCGCCTACCTCATGTTGTTCCTATGCTCTTCATCCTTTAGTACATGGTCGCTGTTACATTCTCCTTGACACCAAAATTTATCATCCACCATTTCCTCACGCACTTTCTCCACCTTACGCACTTCCTTTTTCTGGGTCATTCAACTTGTATTACAGGCCTATACTTTGCATCACTCCACCCCACACTAAAATAGATGTGTAGTCCTCTGCACATACACAACCTTGGAAAAATAATGTGGTTACCTATGCAAAAGGTGCAAAATGAAACAAAAAGAAAGGAAAAAAACGAGAAAGGAACAAGAAAAGAAAAAAGCATAAAGGGAAATTCTAAGTTAATTTGCAATACTACCTTATTACAAACACCAAGAAGACTTATTTATAGTAGGGATTCAACTTACTCCCATTGAAGTGACTTGGTAATCTTGTCCTATCCAGCGCTTGTAACTAACAAGCACCTGAATCAAGAATGTACGAGATGATGTAGGGTCCCAACCAATGGACTTTCAACCTCCCAGGATGGTGCAGATACTTGGAATCATACAACAACACCATCTACCCTAACCTCAAACTTCTTGTTCTTGATATGATGATCATGCCATGCCTTTTGTCTTGATTTTTCTGTCTTCTAACTCCATCTAGCAAGTGATCACCTTTCCTCTAACTGCATCAACTTATCAATCCTTTCTTCTAGCGCTTTCTCATAAGCTAACCCTCCTGCGCACGCTATACATAGTGATGGTAACATGTAACATCCTCATTTTATACTTTAGAACAAGTGAATTTTTTTTTTTTTTTGATAATTGCATCCTGGTTCTAAATACATAATTTAGAACTCACAATTCAAATAACCATTCATATAACAGACAACCATATGCAGCTGTAATGACTCGGAGTACCTCCGATCTATTCATTCCATGACTCGGTAATCTACCGATCTATTCATGAGTAATAAGAGTCGGTGTTTTTATTTAGCACATTACTCTTGCGGTTCTCTTCCCTAATCTGGGATTCAGAATGCTCTGTCCAAGGAATCTAACTGAATAATTGTTACTTTTATTCATCGAAATCTCATCCCTTAGACTAGGTGAATTAGGACAACGCAATCAGCAGCTTGTGATACTTTGGCCAAAGATTTGAAACATACTGTTTATGTCTCGTATTCCTTAACGGCATACTCGTCAATCTGGAATACGTCCTTCACCCCATTCATATGTTATATAGAATGTCTTACACTGACTACTGTCAGTCCTTCCTTTCACAACTGAATCACTCGGAGGCAGATTAACAAGGTGATAATGTTATATGGATGCCCACGAGGATTAGGGATATAGTGACATACTGGTTCAACCTTGCAGTTCAACCAGTGTGTCATGATACCCCGAATCTCCTAGGCAGCCTTATAACATGACCACGTTCTTAATCGGTCCCTGGGTAACTCATGCGAAATCAAGTGTAAATCTTAGCGATCAATGCAAAGGGTGTCGCCATAAGTCATCTGCATTGTTGTAACTTCGAGAAGATCCTAATCTTCTCGGAGGTACAACCCTGCAGCTGACTTATGTCGTCAACCTTTAAATCCGCCTCGAAAAGATCTACTCAGTAACAAGCGTTACGCACTTGAGTTTAAATTACTTTAAAGACTTTTCCCTAAGGTTAGCCTTTCCGATCCTTGGATTCTTCGCCTTAATACGACCCTCCTCTATAAAACCCATTACTTGGTAGAGATATTAAGGTCAAGTTCTTCATCAAGGAGTCATTAGAATACACCTGATTCTAAAGCAACAGAATCGGACAATACCTCATAACCTTTGCTTGAGATTGCCATCTGAACTCCATTTGATTGTATATCAGTTCTCTTAATTGAATTTATATCATACTTTTTAGTATAAATATATAAATGATTAAGAATCTAATTTAATATTGTCATGTTATACTTAGGACTAGGGATTAGTAATTTAATCCAGCTTGTTTAGCGTTCTCTTTAGGCTCATTTTTAACCTATCTTCTAGAAAGACAATTATTTAAATCCAATATTGCTTTCGTTAGCACAAATTAGAACTACTAAACACTCATAAGAATTCAATCTCATTTTCTTGCAAGCTTTCATTGTCAATCACAAAAGCATTCATATTATACAATGATAACAATGCCCCTTCGTTACATAAACCGAAGAAGGTCAACTATCAGAAATAGAATACAACACATAAGTTTCAAACACTTATTTCCATTCCTTTCAAAACTATACAATTACATTTTATGCAACAACATACTTGATACAATGCTCAACGGAAAAGAAACATCTTTTCACATATAGTACATCTGTAAAATCAAGCTGTAATTCATTATAAATCAAATAAGCAATCTGATCAGCCTGTCAGATCTACATTGCTTTTACATCTTACGGCAACCATTTGCAAAAATAGTCAACATGAGTCAGTTCAATGAACTGAGCATGATAAGCACTAACTTTTAAAACAATTGCAATCCATCAATTGTTTTCATTAAACACCCTGTTTAAATGAGATCAGATATTCACATTAGTAAACATATTCAGACTATGCCCTTGTAATACAAAATGATTACAAATATGTAACTCTAACATGGTTACAAAATAGTCTTAATAACTTTCTAATATTTCATCAAATATTAAAAATCAAGGAACGAATGTACACAAACAATCATTGAATCCAAAATCACAACATTGGTTAGATCGTTTCATTCATCCAATAAGGAAAATATCATAACAAATCGGGTTCCACCAATATGTTTACAACACAATTCCCACTGTTAGACAGATATCATCAAATAAGCAAAAGAAGGGAAAGAACCAAATCATTCATACTCCCTTTCACATAAGTTCATTACTGTACTGTCTACACAAATGAAATACATTCATCCAGTAAGCATACAAACAAGTCAGTCAAACAACAGGAAGAATCACTGTCATAATAAAAATCGAACAAAACAAGGCTTTACGGCCCGAATTCGAAATCAAGAAACCCAGTATTGCGGTCACCAATAGACTACATTGCCTTAGGCAATTGGATGTTTCCCAAGATTATGCCAAGACAATCACTCAAAATCTCCGAACATGCTCAGTCTCAATCAGACAGGAGTGAATGGAAAAGAATATAGCAAATCTATTCTTACCTTGGCGCATGCAAGGCTAAGGTATGCTATTCACGGTTCACTTCAGCAGAGCTAGAACATGAGATAAAGATTCATGCTCAAGGATCTCAAACAGTGAAAAAGGCAGTGTCCAAATGTCAAGTTCAGAAAGAGACAGAAGTACAAGTTACCTTTCCAGAATTCTAATGATTCAAACAGAGGTAACAATTCAAACAATTGCATATGAATTCATACTGTATTCATCAACAAAGCATTATGAAAATCAGGCAAACAAATTAATCTCTGATTTCAAACCAAGAACCCAACTGAACCCTTGTCAATGCGACACAATGGTATTCTTACAAATATCAGAGATCAAAATACAAATTATTTCCTTAAGTTGCTGAAACAACGATTTCCCAAAATTCATCTATATTCAACCATGAACAGTGACTTAAACATGTAAATCATTCAATCGACTCCACTGAGTCATTCTAATAAAAAAAAGAATACAATTCTGTATTTATATTGCATATTGATACGGGTTTAATAACCATGACCTAGCTCATAAGGCCGATATACAAGATGTCAAACTGTTCACAGAAATCCATCAAGGCCAAAATAAACATCACGAGTTCAATATCAGGCTTGTACAGAAGCAAAAGAAGCAAGACATCTTCCACAGGGTCAAACAACAGGATAACCCAACAGTCCTAATTGAAACAGTTACACTGTCCATCTATCATAAGTTCAACTGAGTCCTAACAACAGTAACCAAAATAATGCAAGATGATAAATCATCGGTGCCAACAATGGCAACATTAAGATCAGGCAAAAACAAACCGGAATACCGAATTTCCAAAACAAGAAGTCCAACGGTACCCTTACCATCATTTTCACACAAGATGGCACAGGAAAGAAATGTGGAATCTCATCCAAAGAGTATAAACCACAAGTTCTTGCAACACGAATGTAAAATAACAGAGGTCGTGCTACTCGTTACTCTTCGAGTACAAAATCAAATTACCAGTATCCCAATAGATATTCAAACGAAGTTCAACAATGGTTCACAATATGATTCATTTAAAGGACTCCACATAGTCGACCAAATACATATATCCATACTGTACACTGTCAACAGTTTAGATCCCGTTACACAAATAACATGGAAAAACAACTACTAATGAGTTGAAAGGAAAAACTGTAACACTAGTTACCTGATTCCAAACCATTTTAACATACAGAACAAACCCAAATAGTATCATTAGCCACTGTCACTAAAAACCACAACAGGGTTTTCAAAGGTTCAACAAACTGATCAAAAAAATAGTCCCATTAATATTTAATCCGACTGTTTCCAAAACAAGAATCGACAACCAAAAATCAACAACATAACAATCAATGGCCTATACCCATCACAAGATTGATTCATGGGCTCACGCCGAACAGACCGAGCAATCATACATATCACAAGTTTCGCATAATCAAACTGAAATGCAAACAGAAGGAAACAGTGACATAGTTCGAATTTAATAAACACCCAACAAGGATAATGAAGATTCGAACCAGAAGAGATTCAGTACCAAAAATCAAACAAGATCTCCATAGAAAATCCTCTATTTTCTCAAAACATTTGAACAGAGTTGTTCTAATGAAATCACTTGAAAGACAGCAAGATATTTAAAGGTTAGGGCCTAACATGCCTGGATTTTTGATCAAATTTCCGAAGCAGACCACAGGAAGAGCTCAAACTTCCTTTTCTTTTTCCAAGATAAAGCGACCAACAAAATTTCGCTATCTCCATCACATATATATCCTCCATGACAGAGAAAAGAGCTAGAGCAGTTCATACTTGCCATGCAACTCAAAGAGGACTGGTGCGAAGAACCAGTAAACAAGCAGAGAGAAATTGCGACAAACCAAACAAACCCTCAAACTTCCCATTTGCATGCCTTATCGCGAGTTCCGGGCTCATTTACCGAGAATATTGAATGCCATTAAACCAACTTTCCCGCTTAAACTCAACTTCCACCGACCGCCAGAATTGGCGACAGTCCAATGAAAATTCAAGTCCATTTCCAAACTTAGCGAATTGCCACGTCTGCACAGGTTAGCCGTCGCTTAAGCCTCCGCCATGACCTGTCCCTCATCCTTATCCATGCATTAATTGCCATAGAAAACACCGCCCATGGTTTGCACCCCTCCATAGGCCCCTTTACATCCTCCTCAATAGTTAGGTTAGTAACTTAGGTTAGAATTTAGGATAACACTTATTCTAACCACATCACATGTAGTTACTGACTTAGGATATTAACACATAGCCTAGGTCTAGGTTAGATTAACACTAATCTAACCCCTAGGTTAGGTTTTAGTTTTAGGTTACTAACCATTAATAATTCCAGTTAGGTATAACATTTTATATGCCAAGAAAAGACCTAAAATCATGCATCTCCGAACAGGATTCACTCCTATACAGCTGTTAGGCTACAGGAATATACATGACAGAATTATTACTTGGTCCCCATCCGAGACCTTCCAGATATACTTCGATATCGGGAACCAATTCATTTCCCAAGATTAGCCTGAGTCATACTCCTGACCAGCTTAATCAATGCTTCCATACCTTGCAACCTGTTCAAGGTCTGTGATCTAATTCATCACAAACAAATTTAAAGCATTACTTGGATCAATTCCACTGATCCAAGACTAGATATTATAGATGAATATCTCTATAATTCATTCCGTGATTAGATTAATATTCAGACACAAAATGAAATAAATAAAAGAGTTTTATCATATTCTGACTCAGTCAAGATCTGCAATCTGCAAGGAAATTACAATACATATCAAGCATGATTTCTAAATCGAGGAACACATCCTTATACAAGAAATCACATATCAACACTTGTATGTCCAGGAGAAAGTAACAATAGTTTAGGGTGTTACATAACATGAATTCAACTGGTGAAATAGCCTCCGCACCAAAAACCAATTGAAACGGTGTGGCCTTGTTCAACCTCTTGTAGGTTGTCCTGTATACCAATAGAACGACTTATACTTTGTCATCCCAATCCTGTCTTCCAACATAAAAAATCTTATTCAACATGTGAATTAGTATTTTGTTAAATGCCTCAACAATTCCATTTTCTTGAGGGTGATAAGGGGTAGTCTTTTGATGGGCCATATAAATTATTCTAATAGGATCCTGACCATTTCATTGAGAAAGTGTGTACCTCTATCACTTGTTAAAATTAAAGGAAAACCATACCTTCTGATTATGTTCTCCCATAAAAATCTAGTAGCTGTTGTTGTAGTGTAATCCTTTGTAGGTGCTTCCTTTGCCAACTATGTCAAGTAATCAGTGTAAGTAATGATATACCGCGAGCCAGTCCTTTGTGCAGTTGGTAAAATTGGCCCTACAAATTCGATTACCCATTTTTCAAATGGTTCAGCTCTAGTTATTGGTTGCAAGGGTATTTCATCCCTCTTTCTAGGTTTTCCAATGTGCTGGCAATGGCCACAGGCCTTACAAAACTCAATACAATCCTTGTAGATGTTTTCCCACAAAATCCCATCTAATAAAATCTTCCATACAGTAGCATTTCCTACATAGTGTCCTCCTGCAATCCCACCATGTGATTCCTTCATAATTTCCACATGTTCATGTTCCAATACACATCGACGCAGAACCTCATCACGACCTAACTTATATAGGTTTCCACTAATCAACATGTAGGGTGTGACGTGTATTACTAACTACATTCTCTCCAAAGCCTTCATCCCTTCCGACACAACATGTGTTTTTAAGAACACCGCGATATATTCCAAGTTTGAGGGCACACGCCGCAACCTAAATAGTTACGCATTTGGCATGGTATCCTCAATGCTTTGCACATCCTCCCTTGAATTAAGTATTGATAAGTGTTTGGTCTTGACTTTATTTTCCTTGTTTTATGACCACTGCAAACTCAAACTCTTGAAATAATAGGACCCAACGACAATATGCACCCTTGCAACATGGGCTTGTTGACTAAGCATTTCAATGACATGTGGTCTATGTAGAATATAAATGGTGTTGCCAATAGATATTGCCTAAAATTATGTAGCACGTAGATCATAAACAATGCTTTGTGCTCAGTAGTTGTGTAATTTTGTTCTGTTGGTGTCAAATTTCTGCTTGCAAAGCACAAGGGATGATCAACAATTCCCTCATAAGGTTGTGTTAGTAATGATCCCATAGTTGTCCCTAAGGCATCAACATGCACATGGAAAGGTTTATCCCAAGAGGGGAAACATAATATGGGCGTTGTGACAAGCCTATCCTTCAAAGTGTCAAATACCTTCTGCTGTGCTTCCCCTTAATGAAAGGAACTCTCTTGTTTTAACAATTCCTCAAAGGGTATGATAATCTTGGTATACCCCTTGATGAATTTTCTATAATACCATGTATGCCTAAGGAATCCACACACTATGCTTTGACTAGTAGGATCCCATAATCCCACAGTAACTGTAACTTTGGCGGGATCTACTAGTAAGCCTTCTTTGCATACAATATGTCCTAACATTGTTCCAAATGGAGCAGGAAAGACACATTTCTTAATGTTGAGGGATATCCTCAATTATCGACATCTCTCAAACATCAACCTCAAATTATCACAATGGTCCTTCACTAATCCATAGATAGTCTAGTCATCTAGGTA
The DNA here is from genome assembly GCA_019776745.2 of Taxus chinensis. NCBI lineage: Eukaryota > Viridiplantae > Streptophyta > Pinopsida > Cupressales > Taxaceae > Taxus > Taxus chinensis. The sequence continues at coordinate 95,758,353 of CM034148.1, read as the reverse complement.
AACTTAAAGAAACTTATGGATGAGGTCTTGGAATGCTTGCACCACGATGCGTCAGAACACAGCAGGCACATTCTTCAATTGAAAAGGCATAACAATGAAGGAAAAAATTCCCCATTCAGTGGTGAAAGTTGTCTTTCTCTGGTCTTCCTTTGCAATCCTGACTTGGTGATACCTTGAGAACCAATCCATGAAAGAGTAGACTTCGCACCCGACTACGCCCTTCAAAATTTCTTCAATAAAGGGGGATGAAAAGGGTTCGATGACACATGTACCACATTCATATCCCTGTAGTCAAAACATATCCTTATCCTCCCATCCTTCTTGATACTGATAACCATTGAGTTGATCCATTTTGATTCTTCTACTACCTCAATGATACTAGATGCTATCATCTTGTTTATTTCTTCCTTGAATCGTATGCACAAATATGGATTCATCTGATAAGACCTCTTTCGAATCGGTGCGCACCTTCCTTAAACTTGAATTTAATTTCCTCTAAGGAATGGTGGATGCCTTTGAGTTCATAATACCCGCAAGGGATTAAATCCTAAAACTCTTGCAATAGATCAATGACATTTGAAACTTCTTTTTCCGACCAATAGTCTCCAATGATAGCTTCCTTAGGTTCAATGTCCATCCCAATGTTAACCTTATTTATTTTCAAGGGCTCATGGTAGGTGCATGCTCGCTCATCAGTGCTATCTATGGCCTCGTGCATACCTTCTGAATGGTTAACATCCAAAGTTTCCATTTCTTCTCTGTCCACTACATACACCATTTTTCCTTTTTCTTTTTCCATGCACATGTGCTCAAGTTATACTTCCTCTGATTCCTCTTCATTGAGGCACGCCTCCAAATAAGATTCACCCAGCCATTCCAATAGCCTATCCTCTACCATAACACTATCTCCCATTGTAAGGCATTTGATTACTTATAATGCCCTATCCACTGATGGATTTGTAATCCTATACTCGAAGGCTTGAATGAGATCAGCCACCAACTTCAGCCAATTACTTGTTTGATGATGCATCTCTGAATGAATATACCATGTGCGTACATAGACTTATAAGGTGGAATATAACTTATACACCCATCATGAAGGTGGTAACGCTTCTACTCATCCCATCCGGGCCTTCTCACATGCTTGGATATTAAATGAGGTGGTCTCTTTTCCATTATAGTCTTGCATGACCGTTGGCACATTACTCCTAGAGAACCTTATAGAAAATGTTATTCTTACCTTGTACTACTCTAGGAGGTTCTCCCAATCTGTAGCCCACCAATTCATTGTAGTTTCGAGTAGGTTATAACTGAGCTTCCCCCTTCTCTCATCCTCATTCTTCCATTGAGATTCCATCTCCCATAAGAAAATTTCAGGAGATGCTCCTCCAAAGTAACTTGGAAACTTTTTTCCTCCGAGACTCTTGAATGAGTGCACCTTTGTCACCCTTTTTATAGATTCTCTCAATTATTTCCCAATCAAATCATATGTCCCATGCATCCAATTGTCGCATGCCACACTAGTGGTATCACTCAAATACTAAGAATCTTCAAATTGGATGACTCGCTCCGTGGGATGAATTATCTTAGGATCTCTGATGGAGCACACATAGAACCTATCAAGGACTTCTTATCCTAAGGGCTCAATATAGGGTGTTGACTTCTCATATGTTAAAGGAATGATCACCCTTTCTTCCTTGTTTTCAAATTTGATATACCCTTTGTTAAACCACAGGTCAAGATTGTTCTTGTAACACCATGGGTGCCTAAGAAACACTGAAAAGTTTTCTGCCTTGGCAAGTGCCAAGACTTTGAAGTCTCCAGTGAACTTGACCCCTTGAATGGTTATAACTGCATCCTTCAAGATTCCAAAGGGCATTGCCTTAGTTTTGTTTGCCATATACAACACATTCAAAGATGGCTATAACGTGGGCCTTCCCATATGATGTCAGGCATCTAAGGTAAGAACATTGTCCTTTGCTCCCGTGTCAATGAGGTTATTACTTAGAAGCTATCCATCAACAATTGTATTCAAATTAATCTCCTTATCATAGTCAAGGCTATGAGGAGGAAGGTTTGCATGCAAAACCTGCCTTTCATGCTTTGCTCCGATACGTGGTACCTTATCCCTCAGCCATTCTCCTAACAATGGAATAATATTCTCTTGCCTTAACATCCTGCATACCTCCTTGACTTCATCCAAGCCACCCTTTTGAGCCTCGGAATTCTTCCTTTGCTCCAACTTTTTTTATTGCTCCTTTAGACATTGGATCTCCCCTTGCAAAATTTGAATCACGTCCATAATCTCTTGATACACCTCCTTCTAATGAGCAGGGTCCAAATATTTTCCATGTACCACTTCCTCTCTTGATACTAGTGTCCTTTGCCTTGGCATCTCCCTGGCACGTGCAACCTCTACTCGCGTCATCACCAGTACAGGTTCTAGTCCTGACTCCCACACCACTTGTGGCATCCACTGTGAATCATCTTCTTCATGCTCACCATCCCAACACCTTTGTCTTTACAGTGTTGTTGGTTCATATGATCATAGAGCTCTGGACATTTCTTGTACTTATGTTGCTTTTTGTACCATGAGCATTGTAATAGATCACGATACTCACATTTGTAATGCTCCGTAGATCCATATTTATAACAGGTTCCTCGTAGGAATTTACTTTGTCCTCCGCCACGGTTACTGCGACCACAAAACTCTCCACAAAAATTCTTCCACATGCTCCATTTACGCGCCCTTCACAACGATGGTCATCATCCTTGGAACTTCTTCCAAGGCTAGTTTGGTGCACACCTAGATCAATAACATCATGGATTTGATCAATCAGTTTATAATCCTTAGTATCATGGGTTGTAGAGGTATAGATCTTACAATAAAAAAAACATTCTTGCTAATTGTACGCTGCAGTAGGGGGAATGTACTTGCATCATGATCCCCATGGAAGATCTCACAGTCTACCGCTACAGCGTGTACCGAATTTCAAGGGAAACTATCCTTTATATGCCCTCCCACTTCGAAGTCTATACACCAAATTCCACTACAAAATTCATGCGGTGATTTTGTATAAAACTTCTCTAACTGCTTGGCCATTGCAGCAATTTGAGACTCCAGAAAAGGACTAACACCAATATCAACACTCCCAAAAACTTTGACATGCAGGGTAGCTTCCAATGCCTTGCGCAGGTCTATGAAAGTCTTGTGTGACAAAGCCCTTCTAAATGGTGTTATCAATCCTCTGAAAAACCATTGAGCATGTTGAGAAGGATGAAAATGCATTGCACATACAACCATTCTATTGTTAGTACTTATACTTATGAGTATAGTCTTATCTTTAGACCATCTCTCCACCATTATCCACTTCCATATGTCATGGTAATGATATGAATTATGTGGTCTACCATCACTACCTTGATATGACCTTGAATATAAGTACAACGGATCTACTTATAACATATTCAATAGGGATAAGTTCTCCCATTCGGTGAGAATCCCATAATCATTACCTCCATTACCTTCTCATTCTCCTATTGTAGCCATGCGAAGGGTCCAGGGTGTCTCTTGTACACTCCTTATCCCCTCTTAAGTGGTTTATTTAGCTATTCCTAGCTCTCCCCCATGTGAAGCTCAAACTCAAGTATGTAAAAGAAAGAAGTCAAAAGTTATCCAACAACAGACTGGTCCCTCGAAGGAAAATTGTTCATGCAAAAAGAAAAGAAAAAAAATATACATATACAAATAAAAAAAATAAAAAAAAAGACCGATCCCTTAAAGGAAGGATATTATATTATTCTTTGTCATCTACGTTATGTATTAAAATAGACTGATCCCTTGAAGGACAACTATCATTCCCACCATCTATGGTTTATATATAGTAGACCATACCATCGAAGGATGGCTACTCTCTTGTTATTTAGAAAGCTTCCCGCATTGATAAACTTTCTTCTATTATTGTTCTATCCCTTTCCTAGAGCTAGGGCATACAATTAAGGAACACCATCTTTGGAGAACCTTCTTCCCACATACAGGTTACATCTCAAATCCTTTGTCATGTCAACATTAAGATTATGAGAATATTTCATCCATATATTCCTCTTGGTCTTGTGATATAATCAAATCTGATTAGTTATGTACTAACACTTGCTATCGACTACAAGTGCAATGCTTTGAGTAGTACCTTTCCTTGTTTACCTCTTATCCAGTTAAAAGCATATCTTTCTTACATGGCCCTTACTATGGTTATGTGACACCCATCTCATAAAAATCATATTTTATTACAATTATAATCAAATTTTATGTCACTAAATCTGCATCTATATATTTTTTATTTTTAAGGATGTCCCCTATCAATATCCTTCATGAATCTATGAAGTCTGTTAATGTTTCTACGCACTCTCTTTAATACACTATTCGGTTTGGGAATTCTACTTGAGATTATCTCTCAAGTAGCATTCATTATCTGACAACTTCTCATCCTCCACCATGACCAATTTTATCTTTCTCCATCCAATCCTTCACATCATCCTTCTCTTCTCTATAATCACCTACCAATTTTCTTTCCCATCATTCTTTATTTTGTTTGTCATCTAGCATTGACATCATCTTCTTCATCATCATAGAACTTTCATAGCTAGTTAGGCACATCTACATAATTCCCCGTGCGGCACATAAACCATAATCGAGGTAGACCTGTCATTCTGGACAAGGTCTCATTTGTGATCATGTTTGTTGACCATTCCTTCCTCCTACCTCCATTTATTAACCCATTTTTCTCCTAAAATTCACCTCAACTCATTCTCTGCTGCTCTTCTCACCCAATTTTTCCTTCTCCATTATTTTTTCGATACTTCACGTGTCATCCACCCGGGCCATTATTTTTGTGTTTTTCTCTTAACATACTTTTATTACCATCTATTTTATCATTCCATTTCCCTTCCATTATTCATTCGGCTTGACGATCCTACTTAACCACCCATTTCACGTAGGCTTCTTAATCATAATGCAACTCTTTCTTAAGATCCTGCCGCTGTAGACACTCCTTCATTGTTTTCTATTCCATTCAACACTAGAAACATCTTCACTCATACAACTTCTGCTTGACGCTCTGACATCATTACTTGTATAACATAGGCATCCTAATTAAGAATTCTCTTTACACTCTCCATCTTACACTGCATACATTCCTCCATCCACTTATGTCACACTCCTTTGTTTCCTTGTTATTTCCTCCTTTCAATTCCTGTTCCGTCTTGGTATACACTGCTCATTATTTTCATCACTCTTCTTCTTTGGCTTGGCAATCCTACTTAACCATTCCTACGGCATGGCGATATTACTTAAGATTATCTCTCAAGAACGATCTGTCTTATTTCCTTTCCTCTTTCCTTCATATTCCCATCATCTATATTATTTTTTCATTCCCCACAAACACATCCTCTTCCCTTCTCTTTTTCCTCAAACAAATTATCTCAAAATTCCTAGAATATCATCTCCATTATCCCTCATTTAAAATCCAACTTAACTACTTCATACCCTCTCTCACTATGTCTTATTCCTTTATCTTTACTTTTGTCATCTTCATCCACATCCTCATCTATTGCATTCTCTCCTTGCCTTTATCTTCTTACATATCGTTAGCCCTCCTTTCGTTATTCTTTCCGGTCCATTTTCTAGAATACTTCCCCATATCTTTCACCACATTTACTCGTCATTATAATGTTCATCTAACAATATTTCATCATCAGCTTCCATTCTTGCACTAAGAATTATCTGTGGACTTCTCCTAAAACTCGTTTCTCCCCATTCTACTAATACCGGTTCACTCTTTTTTACCTTCTCCATTTTCTCTTCCTCCTCTTTTTCTTTTGTGCCCTCTAATCATTATTAGAGGATTTCTCCTAACATCCCTCTACTAGTATTTCCTTTTCATCTTCCCTATGCCTTTTTCAGCATCTCTACTGTCTTCATCACATACTGCCTTTGCATCATTTTATTTATTGTCCTCTCCTCCTTTCTACCTCTGGTTTTCTTTCATTTCATTTGTATCATCTTCATCTCCTCTCCTCCTCACACTTTCATTCTATTTCTCCATTGATAACTTGACTCAACAACATTGCCCCATATTCTTAATCATCCCACCATTCACATGCATTTCCATGCATTCTGTTTCATATTCAATTCCCTTCTTGTTTTGGATCTATCATCTCTTCTTTCCCTCTCATTTTCATTTCCCCCATTACTGAAATTGTTTCTCTATCACCCCTATCTTCCTAGCGCGTCATAGTGCCTTTCTTTCTCTTTTCCATTCTACCTCCTCCCACATCTGATTTAACTTCTTCATCTTCTTCATCTCCTTTATCTTTCCATCCTACTATACATATTCATCTCTCCAATCGTCCTTCTCTCATATTCTTCACAACTTCTCTGTCTTAGTTCTGTCATCTCTTTCATGATCTATTCTTTCTCTCCCTCTGTTTTGATCTCCATCTTCCTTTTATCCCTTCTTCTGTCATTTTCTTATCTTCTTCTTTGTCCTTCATCATTTCTTCATTCCACCATTTCTCCTCTTTATTATATCTGTTGCTTCTTTACTATGACATATCTTCATACATTCACCTTCCCTTCTAATCTCTTTTCCCTTCTCATCTTGTCTTCTTCTTGCTTAAACTTCCTCCTTCCTTTCTTCTCCTCCTCTCTTTCTCTATTTTCTTTTTCTCCAGGTCCCTCGTACCTTACCTATTTATTTCCCCCTTATCTTTTTCCACTACCCTCTTATTGAATGTCGATCTCTCTTTTATTTTCTTTCATCTATCTTCTCACCTCTCTTATCATACTTCTCTACTATTTGATCCCTCTCCTCTACCATGTCGTTTCTACCCTAACCATGTCTGATTTCTCTAATATCTATCACTTATCATCCACATATTTCATCTCATCTTCCTGGGACATTTTTGTCTTAGAGGATACCATAATGACCAACATCTATCTGATTTTTTACTCTTCCATGAATATTTTCTCTGCTTTTTTTGTCACAAAAGTATCTTGACTTCTTATCCTATTTACCGAACAAGTAGGGTTGCTTTTATCTTCTAATTTGCTAACACTTATGCATCTTTCCTATGAAAAATGATTACCATCATATTTGTCACATCTTTAGGGTATTTTATCTTAGATTTATATCCTATCTTCTCATATTGTCCACATTTATGATTATTCCTTATACTTGTAGATGCATATAACTCAATTCTTGTCCTTATCGTGCCTTGTGCTGGGGCATCATTATCTTCATCCTCGTCCCTTTTATGGACACATGATTTTTTACACGATTCCTCACAAACAAAGGATTGTGCACATATTTTGCATTTAGTTTCACATATTTTGATGTTTTCCTATGACCCATTGGTCATCTTGGTTTACATTTATACTGTAGTGGTCTTCACCCAGTCGCTGGTCTGTAGAATGTTGTTGTCGGTTTCCGTTGAAACTGCAATTGTCCTTTACTGATGTGATATTGAAGTCACCGCCATACATTTTATTTTTCATTGTTATTGCGATCCTTTTTTTTTGCTTGAGGCATCTTGCCTTTGGTCATGTCTTCATCCACCCTTGGACACATATCTCATCTAACCCTTTTTGTTTTTGTCTCGTGGCTTGCTATCGCAAACCACTCAACAAAAAGCGGAAAATGTAGACACCTATTTTTGGTTATAGCGCCCCTCCATCATCTCATATTCACGTAATTTCCATTCTCACATCTCTTTATCTTAAATGAAATAAAATCCTATCTATTTTCTCACATTATTTGATTAATTATCAAATGGGCTCCACATAGACCCATTTGATAATCCAAAATTTGGCATTATCCCCCATATTTCACATTTTATTTAATCCATGGGTATTAATACACCCATCTGACACCCTTTTTTAAATGGAATATTTTATCTCACCCAACATGTCAATAATGCTCCCCACTCTGTCTAATAATTCAAGCCGTGGTCCCCACATGATCACATCATATTTCTTAACTTAGATTACTTTACTCAACCCTAGGTATCATTTAACCTGTAGTTTAACCTCACATCCAATCTATAAATATGGGTTTTTTTCCATATTTCAAGGACCCTGGACTGGAAAGGAAAGGATCGAAGACCTAGAGAAGAGAAGAAATATCTTAATTAAGTTATGCCAGTTTAAGGAAGAAACCTTTTCCATGGTCCATTATCTTGCCAGCTTGATGTCTGGTTCATCTCCACAACAAAGCACAAGCTAAGTTCTCTCACCATTTTAATTACTTGTAATTTTATATTCCATTACTATTGTTCACAATCTATTATTATCTTGTCTAACACGGGGGTTGACATCCTCCAAGGGAGTTAAAATCCTCTTGGAACCGGCATTGTCCAGGGAACCCCTGCATATTATGATCTAATCTTATCTATTTCAGTTTTACAGATCTAACTTTTTTATATCATGCGTCTATTTTATTTGCACCTGTATAATCCATCGTCATCTCCAATGTACTAAGCCCTTATATACTCGACGTTGTTTAGTGTTTCTTGATTACTCGTAAACTCATCTGGGTAGGAAGCTGGAAACACAGATCAACATTTGGCATGCCCGGTGGGACCAAATGAAGATCTACATTTCCGGCTTCCTGTCCAGATGAGTGTATGAGTAATCAAGAAACACTAAATAACATCGAGTATACAAGGGCTTAGTACCTTGGAGATGACGATGGATGATACATGTGCAAAGTTGATATCAGAATCCTCGGTGTGATCCCAAAAAACCTGTAGTTCACATACACTAGAAAAATAATGATTAGAGATTTTAAGCGAGGGTTGCATGAAAAAGTAGATCTAGGAAGCATTAACTTCCTCGATGGCTGTCAATCCCTGTGTGATAATAATAATAATACGATAGCATCCAAAATAGATAACATACAAATTGATGAACAAAAGAACTTGGATGATACCGGTGTGCAGACAAAATTATTGATCTGATGCATGCAACATGAATCTCATCACATGAACCCAAATCATGAGTAAAATGTCATGGAAACTCTACGGGCTATCACCAATATAGAATAATAATGATATTATAAAATAACTAAAATCTCATAGCATTCACCTGAATTTTCTAACTTTTAATTCCTCTTTAATATGGGAAAAAAACCATATTTATAACTTAGATATGAGGTTAGATTGAGGTTAACAAGTAACTGGGGTTGAGTAAAGTAATATTGAGTTAGGGATATGATGTGATCACATGGGGACCACGGCTTGAATTATTAGATGGAGTGGAGAGCATGATTGACATGGCGGGTGAGATAAAGATTCTATTTTTAAAAAAGGTTGTCGAATGGGTGTATTAATACCCATGGATTGAATAATTTGTGGAAGATGGGGATAATATCAAAAAGTTGAATTATCAAATGGATCTACATGGAGCCCATTTGATAATTAATTAAGAAAATGGATATGATTTTATCTAATTTAAGAGAAAGAGATATGAGAATGGAAATAGTGTGAATGTGAGATGATTGATGGCGCTATACCCAAAAATAGGTGTCTACATTTGCCCCTTTTTGTTGAGTGGTTTGCGATAGCAAGCCACGAGACAAAAAAAAAAGGTTAGATGAAAGATGTGTCCAAGGATGGATGAAGACATGACCAAATTCAAGATTCCTCAGGCAAAAAAGGATAACAATAAATAAAAAAAATTATGGTGGTGACTCTAATATCACATTGGTAGAGGAAAATTGTGGTCTCAACGGAGATAGATGCCAATGTTCTATAGACCAGTGAGTGGGTGAAGACCACTACAGTATGTATGTAAACCAAGATGACCAATGGGTCATAGAAAAACATCAAAATATGTGTAACTGAATGCGAAATATGTGCACAATCCTTTGTTTGTGAGGAATCGTGTAAAAAATCATGCATCCACAAAAGGGACGTGGATGAAGATAATGATGCCCCATCACAGGGCATGAGAAAGATACAAAGTGAGTTATATGAGTTGACAAGTACAAGGATGAAAAGGTTCCCCAACATAAGACATAGATGGAATAATCATAAATGTGGACAAGATAAGTAGATATGATAGAAATATGAGATGAAATGCCCTAAAGGTGTGATAAAGATGATGGTAATCATGTTTCATAGGAAATATGCATAAGTGTTAGCAAATTACAAGATAAAAGTAACCCTACTTGTTTGGTAAGTAGGATAAGAAGTATATATACTTTTGCGAGAAAACAAAAGCAGAGAAAATATTCATGGAAGAGTACAAAATAAGATATATGGTGGCCATTACGGTATCTTCCAAGACAAAAATTTCCAGAATATTGGAAGAAAATTCTCACCTCTCTTATGCATACTTCTCTACTATTTGATCCCCTCTCCTCACCTGTCGTTTCTACCCTAACCATGCGATTTCTCTAATATCTATCACTTCATCATCCAAATATTTTCCATCTCATCTTCCCTTGGACATTTTTGTCTTAGAGGTACCATAATGACCAACAATCTAATCTTATTTTTTACTCTTCCATGAATATTTTCTCTGCTTTTTTTGTCACAAAGTTATCTTGACTTCTTATCCTATTTACCGAAGCAATAGGTTGCCCTTTTATCTTCTAATTTGTACACTTATGCATCTTTCCTCATGAAAAATGATTACCATCATATTTGTCACATCTTTAGGGTCTTTTAATCTTAGATTTTATATCCATCTTCCATATTGTCCACATTTTATGATTATTCTTATACTTGTAGATGCATATAACTCATTCATTGTCCTTTATCGTGCCTTGTGCTGGGGCAATCATTATCTTCACCTCGTCCCTTTTATGTACCCATGATTTTTTACACGATTCCTCACCAACAAAGGATTGTGCACATATTGGCATTTATTTCACATATTTTGATTTTTGCCTATGACCCATTGGTCATCTTGGTTTACATTTATCTGTAGTGGTCTTCACCAGTCGCTGGCTTGTAGAATGTGTTGTCGTTTCCGTGAAACTGCAATTGTCCTTTACTGATGTGATTTGAATCACCGCCAATACAATTTTATTTTTTCATTGTTATTGCATCCTTTTTTTTTGCTTGAGGCCATCTTGCCTTGGTCATGTCTTTCATCCACCCTTGGAGCACATATCTCATCTAACCCTGTTTTTTTTGTCTCGTGGCTTGCTATCGCAAACCACGTCAACCAAAGCGGAAATGTAGACCCATTTTTGGTTATAGCGCCCTCGCATATCTCATTTCAGTAATTTCCTATTCTCACATCTCTTTATCTTATTACAATAAAATCCTATCTATTTTTCTCACATTAATTGAGTAATTATCAAATGGGCTCCACACATAGACCCCTTTTGATAATCCCAAAATTTGGCATTATCCCTCCAATTTACACATTTTATTTAATCCATGGTATTAAATCACCCAGTCTGCGGCAGCCCCTTTTTTAAATGGAATATTTTATCTCACCCAACATGTCATAATGCTCCCCACTCTGTCCTAGAATGGTTCAAGCCGTGGTCCCCACATGATCACATCATATTTCTTAACTTAGATTACTTTACTCAACCCTAGGTATCATTTATCCTGTAGTTTAACCTCACATCCCATCTATAAATATGGGTTTTTTTCCATATTCAAGGACCCACTGGAAAGGAAAGATCGAAAGACCTAGGAAGATAAGAAATATCTTAATTAAGTTATCCAGTTTAAGGAATAACCTTTCCATGGTCCCTTATCTTGCCACTTGATGTCTGGTTCAATCTCCACACAAAGCACTAGCTAAGTTCTCTCACCATTTTTATACTTGTAATTTATATTCCATTACTATGTTCACAATCTATTATTATCCTGTCTAACACGTGGTTGACAATCCCCAAGTAGTTAAATCCTCTTGGAACCGGCATTGTCCTAGGGAACCCTGCTATTTATGGGATTCTAATCTTTCTATTTCAGTTTTACAGTCTAACCTTGGTTTTATATCATTCTTCTATTTTATTTGCACTGTATAATCCATCGTCATCTCCAATGTACTAAGCCCTTATACTAATCGACGTTGTTTAGTGTTCTTGAGTTACTCGTAAACTCCTCTGGGTATAAGCTGGAAACACAGATCAACATTTGCATCCCGGTGGGACCAAATGAAGATCTACATTTCCGGCTTCCTGTCCAGATGATGTATGAGTATCAAGAAACACTAATAACATCGAGTAGACAATGGGCTTAGTACCTTGGGATGACGATGGATGATACCTGTGGCAAAGTGATATAGAATCCTCGGTGTGATTCCCAAAAAACCTGTATTCACTACACTAGAAAAATAATGATTAGAGATTTTAAGCGAGTGGTTGCAGAAAAAGTAGATCTAGGAAGCCTTACTTCCTCGATTGCTGTCACTCCCTGTGTGATAATATAATAATACGATAGCATCCAAAATAGATAACATATAACAATTGATGAACAAAAGAACTTGGATGAATCCCGGTGTGCAGACAAAATTTTTGATCTGATGCATGCAACCATTAATCTCATCACATGAACCCGGACATCATGAGTAAAATGTCATGGAAACTCTACGGGCTATCACCATATATAATAATATAATGATATTCTAAAATAACAAAATCTCAAGCATTCATCCTGAATTTTCTAACTTTTACATGTTCCTCTTTATAGTGGGAAAAAAACCATATTTATAACTTAGATATGAGGTTAGATGAGGTTAACAAGTAACGGGGTTGAGTAAAGTAATATGAGTTTAGGGATATGATGTGATCACATGGGGACCACGGCTTGAATTATAGATGGAGTGGAGAGCATGATTGACATGCGGGGTGAAGATAAAGATTCTATTTTTAAAAAGGTTTGTCGAATGGGTGTATTATACCCATGGATTGAATAATTTGTGGAAGATGGGGATAATATCAAAAGTTGAATATCAAATGGATCTACATGGAGCCCATTTGATAATAATTAAGAAAATGATATGATTTTTATCTATTTAAGAGAAAGAGATATGAGAATGGAAATAGTGGTGAATGTGAGATGATTGATGGCGCTATACCCAAAAATAGGTGTCTACATTTGCCCCTTTTTGTTGATGGTTTGCGATAGCAAAGCCACGAGACAAAAAAAAAGGTTAGATGAAAGATTGTCCAAGGATGGATGAAGACAATGACCAAATTCAAGATTCCTCAGGCAAAAAAGGATAACAATAAATAAAAAAAATTATGGTGGTGACTCTAATATCACATTGGTAGAGGAAAATTGTGGTCTCAACGGAGATAGATGCCAATGTTCTATAGACCAGTGAGTGGGTGAAGACCACTACAGTATGTATGTAAACCAAGAGACCAATGGTTCATAGAAGAAAACATCAAAATATGTGTAACTGAATGCGAAATATGTGCACAATCCTTGTTTGTGAGGAATCGGGTAAAAAATCAGTGCATCCACAAAAGGGACGTGGATGAAGATAATGATGCCCCATCACAGGGCATGAGAAGATACAAAGTGAGTTATATGAGTTGACAAGTACAAGGATGAAAAGGTTCCCCAACATAAGACATAGATGGAATAATCATAAATGTGGGACAAGATACGTAGAATTGATGAAATATGAGATGAAATGCCCTAAGGTGTATAAAGATGATGGTAATCATGTGTCATAGGGAAATGCTAAGTGTTAGCAAATTACAAGATAAAGTAACCCTACTTGTTTGGTGTGGATAAGAAGTATATAGAGCCTTTTGCGAGAAAACAAAAGCAAGAAATATGCATGGAAGAGTATAAGAAACAAAATAAGATATATTGGTTTTTGGCCATTACGGTACTTCCAAGACAAAATTTCCCAGAATATGATGAAAGATGTGGATGATAAACCATAGAGATTAGAGAAAGAAGAAATGGTTGGGGTAGACAAGACATAGTAGAGAGGGGAATCAAAATGTAGAGAATGACGATAAGAGAGGTGAGAACGATAGATGAAGAACACAAAAGAGAGAGAGAGAGAGTGGACATTAATAAGATGATATTGAAAAACATAAGGGTGAATAAATAGGTAAGATAACGAGTGAAATTGAGAACAATAAATATAGAAAGACAGAGGAGATAAAAAAAAAGAAGGGAATGAGGAAGTCTAAACAAGAAGAAACGAGGTGAGAAGGGAAAATATCTTGAAGGAAGGTGAATTCTACAAGATAGATCATAGTAAAGCAGCCTCGCATATAATTAGAGAGAAATTGGTATAAGAAAGAATGATGAAAGAAAAGGAAGAAGACAATAAATGACATAAGAATGATGAAAGGGAGATTGAGATAAAAATAAAGGGAGAGAAAGAACGGATCACAAAAGGATGACAAAACTAAGAAAGAAAAATTTTTGAAATAATATATAATGTAGATTTGAGTCTATGAACTGATAGTAAGTCGTTATGGCACTATGACGTATACATGCAAGAATACCAACATAATTTTGCATACTCTTTTTGTCTTTTATCCCCTTTCCCCTCTCCCTCCCCCCACTATGCTGGATCTAGTGACTAGGTGTTTGTCTCACAATACTCTCCATCCTATGTTGCCCTTAGAAATCATAGTTAAATCATGTGCTGCTCTATCACCCTATTTCCCCGTCCTTTTACCTATGCCCCAACCCACATGGGAAATGCAGTGTGAGATAGAGTGAGATGATTAGAAGATGGACCATGCGGTGATCAGGTTATATGGAGAACGTACGATGAAAGTGTGAGGAGAAGAGTAGATGAGATGAACCATGAAATGAAGAAAAATAGGGGTTAAGAAAGGAGAAGAGGACAACAAGAAAATGATGGCAAGGAAGCATGTGATGAAGACATAGAGATTTTGAAAAATGTGAAGGTAAGATGAAGGCAATACTCGAGAGGGATGTTAGGTAAATCCTTTTATAATGGATTAGAGGGCACAAGGAAAGGGAGAAGAGAAAATGGAGGAGGTAACAAAGAGTTAACTTTGGATTAGTAGAATTTGGAGAAACGAGTTTTAGAAAGCCACCGATAATTCTAGCATGATACTGGAAGCTATGATGAATAATGTTAGATGAACAATATAATGATGAGTAATATGGTGATATATAATGACATAATTCTAGAAAAATGGACCATAAATGGTAAAGACCGGGGGCTAACGATATTAAGAAGATAAAGGTGAGGAGATAATGCATGGATTAGGATTGAGATTAAGACTGATGAAATGTAAAGATGAAGGACCAAGACATAGTAAGAGCGGGTAGGAAGTAGTTAAGCGGGATTTTAAAGAGGGATGATGGAGATGATATTTGAGGGATTTTGAGATATTTTGTGTGAGGAAAAAGAGAAGGAGAGAAAACAATGAATTTCATCTACCTTTCTAGGCCTTCAGGTCTAGATGATTGTATGATTAATCAAGAAACCTACACAAGTTGATTATACAAGGTTTAGAGAACCTGTAGAATGAATGATTGGATTATACGAGCCAATGGAAGCAAACTCCTCAGTAATGAGCCCAAACACCTCTAGTCCACATACACTAGAAAATAATAATTAACTTTTATGGAGGGCTGGTCCTAAAAAAGTAGATATGGGAACATTAAAATCCCGGTGGTTGTCACCCTCATGTAGAGAACATATAAATTGATGAAAACAAAAACCCTGGATGTACGTGTGCAGACATAAGTTACTGATTAGATGCGTGCAACATGAAGCTCACAATACCCTGAACCCAAACATGAGCATAATGTCATGGAAATTTCACATATTATCACCAGATAGAATAATAATGATATTATGATAAGGCTAAAATACTCAACATTCACTCATCTGGATTAGGAAGCTGGAAACGTATATCAACATTTGGCATGCCCGTGGGACCAAATCCAAGTTCTGGTTCTTTTTTGTTTGTTTTGTCTTTTATTACCTTGTGTAGGTTTGGTGTTATCTTTCATCTATAGGCATAGGTTTGTGTCATCTTCAGGTAATTCTTTTCTTTGTTTTAACGCTTGGTACTAGAGTTTCACCCGCATGGGAAATGAATCCAGAAATTAACCGTTCATTGGCTATGTGTTTCAAGGTTGATTGTGTTTTATTATTTTCCTAGCGATCTCAGTAATTATTTTACAAATGTAGCATTTTCAAACCAATGATTGTGGGTTTTAATGTTGATTCCATCGTGGCGGTATGGTATTACATTTAGAGTCATTTTTCATCACTTCAAGGTACATAGTCCGTTGTTGTTTCAAAAATTTGTCCATTTGGGTTGTTTATAATTATATTAAATTTATTTTTATCATTTAGTAAATAACATTAATTAAAATAAAAAAATTAAAGACAAAATGATTATTTTTATCCTACAACTACCCCCTAAATTTCCTTAACTCATCTAACTTGGCCTAAGTATCGCCTCTCCTCTCCACTCAATCCAACCTCGACTACCTCCATACACCGAAAAACCTCCATCCTCACTGTGCCAACATTATCTCTTCCTCTGATCATCCCTAAGCCTCCATCTTCACCTGCCCCAAGCTCCATCTCCCCATCCCACCTCACCGTCCACAAATCCTGAACCCACTCCATCTCTCTTCCACTAACGTTTCTTTTCCCTCCACACCAATCCATTCACCCATCCAACCACCTCCTTCCCCGTCCCTTCTCTACACCTGTCATCCCCCCCAGCTCCCCACATTCTTCAGCCAACACAAAGCCCATCTCCTTTACTTGGAAAAATATTCTCCCACCACTCGCTGAGCTCTTACATGGTTTTCCATTCCCATCCTTACCACCTCTACACCCCATAGCTCCTTTTGACCGAGTGACTCAGCGCTTCAGTCCATGAACCATCCTCACCAAATCACTCCCCTTTCCAAAAATCTCCACGACCTCTCCACTCCTTATTACCCCTCTTTGGATCTCCCTTCTACTCAGTCACTCCACCCCACTTCCCATGGAGTCCTCCACATCCCGCTCAACCCCACACCGAGATTTCCACTTCCCTTATCTCGAGCTCCCACCTCATCACTCCTTCTCCCCACGAATCCTTATATTATCCAAATCCTCACTATACTCCATGGAATTTTTCAAAAAGTAAACAAGCTTGGATTTAAAAAAAATAGAAGACTAGATATATAGAGAGGGAGGAAAATTTCTTAGCACGGTTACAAATCCACGCAAGTTTTGCATATTATATCATTGATTCACAATTTGAGAACACATTTATAAACCCCGATGGAGAACCCATAGCCAATTATATACATATTCATTTATATTTTTCAGTGATTTCTCATTTTTTTACTATGTCATCGTCATATGAAGTGCATATCATGTGTATTAGAAAAAAATCAGAGTATCTAAAAGTAGATAAGGGAGGTGTGTTTAATAACAAAGTTAGTAAGTATTTCTTTTTCCCATCCTATCGATTAGACATTTTATCTCATTGTGTATCATCTATTGACATCAAATGTTCAAAGATATTTTATTTTGTTAATAAAAAATTGTTTATGAAATTTATTATATATTGATAAGATGTTAAATAAATAAATGCATATTCACATTGGTTTTGCATAACGTAGTTTATTTCTAGGCGCTTAATTATTATCTTTATTCATTTATCGTGTCATTTTTTATAGTCTAAAATAGGTTTTCATTTATATAGTTTTTTTTGCGTGTCGTTATTTATTATTTTTTGAAATTGATTATCACTTTTCATGTTCAACATTTTTGGTATTAAGACACAAAAAGAGAGAATGAGAGAGAGTGGACATTAAATAAGGGAGGAATTGGGAAAACATAAGGGTGAATTAATAGCGTAAGATACGAGTGAATTGGAGGAAAAATAAAAATAGAAGAAAGGGACAGGAGGAGGAAAAGGAAGGAGAAGTCTAAACAAGAAAGAAGACGAGGTGAGAAGGGAAAAGATATTAGAAGGGAAGGTGAATGTACAAAGATATTATCATTGTAAAGATAGGCATCCAAATATAATATAGGGAGGAGAACCATTGTGATAGAAAGAATGATGAAAGAAAAAGAAGAAGACAAGAAAATGACAGAAGAAGGGATGAAAGGGAGGATGAGATAAAAAATAAAGGGAGAGGAAAGAAACGGATCACAAAAGACGATGGACAAAAAACTAAGGAAAGAAAAAGTTTGTTGAAAATAATAGATAAGGATGATGAGGAGAATGAATATGGTTATAGTATGTATGGAAAGATGAAGGAGATGAAGAAGACAAAGAAGTTTAAAGAGATGGAGGGAGAGGTAGAATGGGAAAAGAGAAATGAAAAAAAACTATGAGGAGCTTAGGCAAGAATAGGTGGTAGAAAAAAATAATCTCCAATAATGGGGGAAATGAAAATAAGAGGAAAGAAGGTGATGATAGAGCCAAAATAGGAAAGGAACTTGAATATGAAACAAAAACACATGGGAAATTGATGTGAATGGTTGAGATGATTAGAAGATGGGGACCAATGCTGGTGAGTCAGGTTATCAATGGAGACGTTAAGATGGAAAGTTGAGGAGGAAGAGATAGATGAAAGATGAAACAAATGAAATGAGAAAGAAAAATAGGTGTAGGAAAGGAGAAGAGACAACAAAGAAAATGATGCAAAGGAAGCATGTGATTGAAGACCAAATAGAGATATTGAAAAATTTGAAGGAAAGATGAGGAAGCAATACTAGCAGGGGGATTTAGGATAAAATTCCTTTGTAATGATTAGAGGCACAAATAAGGAAAAAGGCGAGGAAGAGAAAATGGAGGAGTGTAAAAAGAGTGAACTGGTATTAGTAGAGATGGGGAGAAACGAGTTTTAGGAGGAAGTTTCCACGATAATTCTTTAGCGATGATAATGGAAAGCTTGATAGATGGACATAATGTTAGCAATGGAACAATGATAATGATGAGTAAATATGGTGATAGATTAATGACATAATTCTAGTAAAAATTGGGACCCATAAAGAGCTAAGAAAAGGAGGACGCTACGATATGTAAGAAGATAAAGGTGAGCGACGATAAATGCAATGATTGAGGATGTGGATGAAGACTGATGAAAGTAAAGATTGAATAGGAACAAGACATAGTAAAGCCCGAGGGTATGAAGTAGTTAAGCTGGATTTTAAATGAGGGATGATGGAGATGATATTTGAGGGATTTTGAGATATTTTGTGTGAGGAAAAAGAGAAAGGAGAAGAAAACAATGAAATTTTCATCTACCTTTCTAGCTTCATGTCTAGATGAGTGTATGATTAATCAAGAAACACTAAACAATGTTGAGTATACAAGGGTTTAGTACCTTAGAGATGATGATGGATGATACGAGCCGCCAAAGTGGATATCAAACTCCTCAGTATGATCCCAACAAACCTCTAGTACACATACACTAGAAAATAATAATTAGATATTTTATGGAGGGGCTGCCTAAAAAAGTAGATATGGGAAGCATTAAATCCCTCGGTGGTTGTCAACCCTCATGTAGATAACATATAAATTGATGAAAAAAAGAACCTGGATGATACCGGTGTGCAGACATAATTACTGATTAGATGCGTGCAACATGAATCTCATAACATGAACCCAAATCATGAGCATAATGTCATGGAAATTTCACATATTATCACCAAGATAGAATAATAATGATATTATGATAAATGGCTAAAATACATCAACATTCACTCATCTGGATAGGAAGCTGGAAACGTAGATCAACATTTGGCATGCCCGGTGGGACCAAATCCAAGTTCTGGTTATTTTTGTTTGTTTTGTCCTTTTATTTACCTTGTGTAGGTTTGGTGTTATCTTCATCTATAGCAGAGGTTTGTGTCATCTTTAAGGTAATTACTTTTCTTTTGTTTAACCGGCTTGGTACTGAGTTTCACCCGCATGGGAAATGAATCCAGAAATTAACCTTATCATTTGGCTATGTTTTCAAGTTTGATTGTGTAATTTATTATTTTCCTAGCTATCATCAAGTAATATATTTTACAAATGTAGCATTTTTCAACTCAATGATTGTGGGGTTTTAATGTTATCTCCATCTGTGCGGTATGGTATGTACATTTAGTCATTTTTTTCATCACTTCAAGGTACATAGCCTTTGTTGTTTTCAAAAATTTGTCATTTGGTTGTTTATAATTAATATTAAATTTATTTTTATCATTTAGTAAATAACATTAATTAAAATAAAAAAATTAAAAGAAAAAAATGATTAATTTTTATCCTAAAACTACCCCCTAATTTCCTTAACTCAGCTAACTTGGCCTAAGTATCTCCTCTCCTCTCCACTCAACCAACTCGACTACCTCCATACACCAACCTCCATCCTCACTGTGCACAACCATGAGCTCTTCCTCTGATCATCCCTAACCTCCATCTTCACCTGCCCCAAGCTCCATCTCCCCATCCCACCTCACCGTCCACAAATCCTGAACCCACTCCATCTCTCTTCCACTAACGTGTCTTTTCCCTCCACACCAAATCCATCTCACCCACCACCACACTCCTTCCCACGTCCCTTCTCTACACCTTTCCACCTCAGCTCCCACATTCTTCAGCCAACACAAAGCCCATCTCCTTTACCTTGGAAAAATATTCTCCCACCACTCGCTGAGCTCTTACATGGTTTTCCATTCCCATCCTTACCACCTCTACACCCCATAGCTCCTTTTGACCGAGTGACTCAGCGCTTCAGTCCATGAACCATCCTCACCAAATCACTCCCCTTTCCAAAAATCTCCACGACCTCTCCACTCCTTATTACCCCTCTTTGGATCTCCCTTCTACTCAGTCACTCCACCCCACTTCCCATGGAGTCCTCCACATCCAACGCATCCAACCATCCACACCGAGATTTCCACTTCCCTTATCTCGAGCTCCCACCTCATCGACTCCTTCTCCCCACGAATCCATTATATTATCCAAATCCTCACTATACTCCATGGAATTTTTCAAAAAGTAAACAAGCTTGGATTTAAAAAAAATAGAAGACTAGATATATAGAGAGGGAGGAAAATATTCTTAGCACGGTTACAAATCCACGCAAGTTTTGCATATTATAGCAATTGATTCACAATTCTGGAGAACACATTTATAAACCCCGTATGGAGAACCCATAGCCAATTATATACATATATCATTTATATTTTTCAGTGATTCTCACTATGTCATCGTACATATGAAGTGCTATATCCATGTGTATTAGAAAAAAATCTAGAGTATCTAAAAGTAGATAAGGAGGTGTTAATAACAAAGTTAGATAAGATATTTCTTTTTCCCATCCTATCGATTAGACATTTTATCTCATTGTATCATCTATTGACATCAAATGTTCAAATATATTTTATTTTGTTAATAAAAAATTGTTTATGAAATTTATTTATATTTTGATAAGATGTTAAATAAATAAATGCATATTCACATTGGTTTTGATAACGTAGTTTATTGTCTAGGCGCTTAATTATTATCTTATTCATTTATCGTTCATTTTTATAAGTCTAAAATAGGTTTTTCATTTATATAGTGCGTGTCGTTATTTATTATTTTAATTTGATTATCACATTTTCATGTTCAACATTTTGTATTAAGATTCACATTATTTTCACATTAGATCATCATTTATTTTATTACTTAATAATAATCAGTGCATTTTTTATTATCTAATTTAATTTATATTCAACTAATCCTGATAATCTTTTTATATTTATTTATTCTTTTTATCTCTTTTCGGTCATATCCACTAATTGTGATACTTTCCTTTACAGGATTGCATTGTCAAAGATAAAATCTTAAACTCAAACCACATCGCCAATCTTTGCTTGTCAATCTCATCTACAGTCATAAGATCCTTGGACGTTCCCAATCATTGATTATCATTTTCAAACATTTTACTTGGATATGACAAAAGGTGCTTTCCAGATTGTTTAAAGCTTACACTTGGCTCAACTTGCTGTTAGATAAAAAGGAAAAGTGTTATATAGGTATTCTCCACTTTTCCCTATTTTCTCTATTCTGCATGGTATTGTCGATATTTTGGATGATTGTCAGCATCGAATTTCATATTTTGATTTTGCTGTAAAATAAACCTGTGCATTCTTCTTGCTCACATAGTGTAACTAGGGGTTAATTATTTGCATCACACCTATCATTACACACCACCTAAAATTTCACAAATTAATCAACACATCGAAACATTCCTCACACCTGGTTCATTGATTGGGACTTGATCACCCAACAAAACCATTTCAGACATTTCCTAGCCATAACTTACCTGAAACCAAACATAGTTTACCTTCTTCTAGGTCCTCTCCCCACCATTTTTTTTCTCTTTATAGACATGTTCTTAATTAAAAATCAAAAACTAAATTTTTTTTTTCCTCACTTGTTTGTTGATATAACAACAATTTCCTTTTTATGCCCGTAATCACTCGATCCACTGCTAAAAAGATGGAAGACAACATCGCCACACAAACTGCTTCATCCCAATCAATCACTACATCAACAACTTCATCATCCATGTTTCTTCGTATCTCACTCACAGGCACCCATTCTCTCACTAATATACCTTAGTTAATACCTTTCATGAACACGATGTCATTAGACAAACATTTCATCCCATATAGGCCAGCCACTCTTCCCTCTACTAGATAAGAGCCTATTGGTACTTCCATCTTCCCTCTGGGGGACCCAAAATTCAGACAGATTCTTAATGCCAACCCTGTGGCCCTTCAAGACTATCTTTTAAGAAGATACATACACCTTCCTCTGGATGACCCACCGCTTCAACAGGTCTATCCTTATAATAATGGTTTTGAAATTCCTCAGTCTCTGGCCTTACATGATTTTATGTGCCAAATTTTGATATGTGTTTCCATCTTCTTGTCCAGATTAGTGCACAAGTAATCAAGAAACACTAAACAATGTCAAGTATACAAGGGCTTAGTATCTTGGAGATGACGATGGATGATACAAGTGTAAAGTTGATATCGAACTCCTCAGTGTGATCCCAGAAAACTTGCAGTTCACATACACTAGAAAAATAATTATTAGAGATTTTAAGTGGGGGTTTCCTGAAAAAGTAGATGCAGGAAGTGTTAACTTCCACGGTGGTTGTCAACCCCTGTGTGATAAGAATAATAATACGATAGCATCCAAAACAAATAACATACAAATTGATGAATAAAAGAACCTGAAAGATGTCGGTATGCAGATGGTGTTAGTGATCAGATGTATGCAACATGAATCTCATCACATGAACCCAAATCGCGAGAAGAATATCATGGAAATTCCACGTGTTATCACCAAGAGAGAGTAATAATAATATTATGATAAATGGCTAAAATTCCTCAACATTCACCCAAATTTCCTAAAATTTTCTTCCTCTTTCAAATATGGGGAAAAACCCATATTTATAGCTTAAGGGTAAGTATAAACTGTAGGTTAAAAGATACTCAGGGGTTGAGTAAAGTAACCCAAGATAAGAAACATGATGTGATCCAATGGGGCTCACAACTTGACTTAAAGTAAATAAAAGGATAAAGATGTGATAAGAGGTGGAGATATTTTTTTTTTTAATTATTGGAAAATAGTTTTTTGAAAGGGACTATACCCTTGTACAAAGATGACTTAGAATCCAGATGTGCCCAAGCGAGCAAAAGATCAAAAGGTCAAAAACAACAAGGGCGCAAGCAGGAATAGAACCTACTAAAGACAGCACTAAAACCCGCAAAGCCCATCAAGAGAACAACAAAAGAACAACGCCGATGGGAACAATTACATCCAACCGAAGTGCCTCGGCGTGCACCCCCTCCATGAAAACCACGGAAATATTTTCTACAAACAGTGCTCCAGCCCACCATGTTTTCGTCATCCACATCGAGAACCTCCTCTAAATTACCATTTAAAACAGAATTTGAAACCCTCGCCTCCGAAGTCAATAATGAAATCTTTTCACTTTTACTGTCCATCTTCCTTCTGCAATGGTTCAAATCCGCATTTTAAGGTCTTTGTTTATGAGCTTTCATAGATTTACTATGTCGGTTCACTTCCCGCGTGGCAGTCTCCAAATCTGCCGTAGTTAAATCTGTTTCTAACCCAGTCTCCCAATCGGAAGATTCACTATCTACCTTGTTTGACTCGTGAACAGTTTTGAATGGAATTTCCCGTGTCTTCCATGCCGTAGCAACCTGTCCCACACGTGCAGAGAGGTCGCCATGCGAAGTCACGAGTAGAGCCATTTCGGACTAGTTAGTTCCGCCATTGTTGCAATTTCCTGTGCGTAATGTGTCAGGGATCTCTCCTTCGAAGATCTGCACCTCCTCTCTACTGTTTTTCCTACCTATTTCATCCACTGTCTCCGCGGAGCACTTGCATAGTTTGGCTTGGAAGTTGACCTTCCAACATTTGGGACAGACCAAACCGTGGTCTTCAGGGATGATGTTCTGCACAAGACGGCCCGTGGGAGAAGAAAGAATGATATTCTTTGGGAGAACAGCCCCCACCTCCATGCTAACACATAGTCATGCTCTTACAAGCCTGCTTCTAGCTTTTGTTGTAGGTTCCAAGGATATTAGCTCTCCCATTGAAGCTGCTATGCCCATAAGGACTTCGTCCTCCCAAAATTCCACTGGAAGAGCCGGCAGAGATATCCAAATGGGAAATTCCTTGATTTGAAGAGAGACCCCTGGCTTCCATCGCTTCAGATGCAGGGCAGTTCTTCCAAACATCCAAGGACCAGTGTCGAGAACCTTAATCATCTCATCTTCCTTAGAAAAATTGAACAGAAGGGCGTGGTCAGGAAGAGGTGGAGATATTAGGTGAGATAAAGTATTTTATTTTTGAATGATTAAGAGTGAGATTTCGGATGGGTGCATTATTGCCCATGTTTTGAATAATTTGTAAGAGATGAAGATAATGCCCAAAAATTTGAATTATCAAATGGGTCCACATGGAGATCATTTGGTAATTAATTAAACAGGGTGAAAAATGGATGGGATTTTATTTAAATTTAAGAAAAGAAAAAGGTGAGAGGGGAAGTTATATGAATGTGAGATACAGAGAGGTGCTACACCAAAAATTGGTATCTACATTTATCATAATATGTGGGGGTTGGATATTTTGTTGATCTGCATTTCCAAATTCTTGTCCAGACGAGTACATGAGTAATCAAGGAACATTGAAAAATGTCAAGTATACAAGGGCTTAGTACCTTGGAGATGATGATGGATGATACAAGTGCAAAGTTGATATCAGACTCCTTGGTGTGATCCCAAAAAACCTATAGTTCACATACACTAGAAAAATAATGATTAGAGATTTTAAGTGGGGGTTGCTTGACAAAGCAGATTCAGGAAGTGTTAACTTTCTTGGTGGCTGTCAACCCCCATGTGATAAGAATAATAATAAAATAGAGTCCAAAATAGATAACATACTAATTGATGAAAAAAATAAATTGGATGATACCTATGTGCAGACGGAATTACTGATCAGATGCGTGTAACATGAATCTCATCACATGAACCCAAATCACGAGCAGAATGTCATGGAAATTCCACTTGTTATCACCAAGATAGAATAGTAATGATATTATGATAAATGGATAAAATACATCAACATTCACCCAAATTTCTTAACCTTTTCTTCTTCCCAAATATGGGAAAAAAACCCATATTTATAATTTAGATATAAGGTTATATTGAGGTTAAAAAGTAACCGGGGTTGAGTAAAGTAATATTGAGTTAGGGATATGATGTGATCATGTGGGGACCATAGATTGAATTATTAGATGGAGTGGGGAGCATGATTGACATGGTGGGTGAGATAAAGATTCCATTTTAACAAAAGGGTGTCGGATGGGTGTATTTTTTTTTGATTGGTAAACGCTTTTGACCGGAGCTATGAACCGGTGGGGATAGGGACCCCAACCCTACAAACACAAAGTGGAAGAAGAAGAAGGAGAAGGAGAAATTCGAAGGAGGAAGAGGAAAAGAAGAGCTAAAAACTTAAAGAAGAAGAGAACACAGAGACAAGGGAAGCGACCGCAGAACAAAGGACAAAGGCTGCAACGATTAACCCGAAGAGTGACCAGCCCGTGAGGAGGCCGCATGCAGCAGAAATTTGAAGGCATGGAGAGCTCGATCCTTGAGGGCATTCAAATGATCAATAGCTGAATGGAAAGGAAACAGAGCCACATCAATATCCTCGACTGGGAGAAAACGCTGGTCCAAAGAAGGATGGAAGTTCTATGCAAACGTGACAAGGTCCCTGTACTACCCGTTGAGCCAGCGAATATCCCTCCCTGAACCAATGGAAAACTCATCCACATCTTCCACCCATAGCAGAGGGTTTAGGAGTGAGAAATACACGAGCTGATCGTGAAGGCCTACGCAATGCACAGTGTAAATAAGGTCTGAGGCGACCAATTCCACTTCTGAAATGTTGGGATGAATCAGTGTATAGAAAGACATGAAGGTGGAGGCGACATCGGAATCGGTTCGAGGGCGACGAGCGTTGAAGCGGTAAGAGTCATTCAGAATGGCTTTAATGGCATCGGCCTCGGCTGATGAAGAGTATTTGAAAATCATGGCCAGACGCCGCCTATCAATGGCAGAGACATCTGCCAGTTCGCGGAACTGCCCACGGAGGGCCACAAATAGGAAACCAACAAAAGACATGGCGCTGGGAAGAAGCAAAGCAAAAGCTAAGAGAGACATTCTAGGAGGTCTGTGAAACAAGAATTAAAGAAGTGAAGAAGAAACTATCCCAAGGGGAACATGGCAAGAAACACTTGGAGAAGATGGGGGGCCAGTGAAGCATGTGGGGGAGTAGCAAGGGAAGGGAACGACACCGCCGAAAGGAGGGGAGGAAGAGACCGACGCACGGGGGAACTGTCAGACGTAGTGGAGGCGCGGAAGTCTAGTCGCGGGTGTTTCACCGATCGAGGGAGAGGAAAGTAGAAAGTCCTGGCCACATGTGAGCGTTGTTGGAGGAAATGATTGCAGAGGGATTATCAATAGCAAAGTTGGCCAGGAAGTCTACTGCCTGATTTGCTTCCCGGTACTTATGCGAAATGTTCCAGGATTGGAGTTTACCAAGCCAAAAATGAATAGAAGGAAGAAAGAGGTTCAATTTCCACGATTGGGAAGCACCACTGGAAACAACAGAAATGAGGATTTGAGAATCCCCTTCGATACATAATTCTGTACAGCCAAGATGGACCGCCAACTTGACCCCTTCCAGAAGAGCCTGTGCTTCAGCAGAGTTACATGTGCCGTCTTGTAACGGGAAGGAGCCCGCATGGATGAGGAGACCATGATCGTCCCTGAGGATGCAACCAGCCCCAGATAAACCCTGATTACCTCTAGAGGCCCCATCGAAGTTTAGTTTCCACATCCCCTTGGGAGGGGGACGCCATCTAGTGTTCTTCCTGAGCAACATCTTTTCAATTTGTGAGAGCCCCTTACAGATAATAGACCTAGGATTGGGAATTTTGATGAGTGACCATTGATGAAGAGTAGCGAAGTCCTTGGAGGAAAAGGAGGGAAAGGAAGAACACTTAGCACTAATACATTTAGAAATGGCCACCTCCAACTTGGAAAGGAAGGATGGGAGCTCGACCGCTTGCTCTCTGAAAAGATGAAGGTTGCGTTCCCACCATAAATGCCATAGCAAGAAATAGGGGCTGACGTTCCATATAGAGCTGTGCAAACAGTTATGGGAAAAAGACGGCCAGGAAGAAAGATTAGCATCAATTCTGTTATAGGGAACCCAGGAGAGATTAAGCTTATTGAAGAGCCAATCCCAACACTTGGAGGTGAAGGGACATAAGAGGAAGAGATGATCCAGATCTTCCTCAGCTGCACCGCAAAGAAGACATTTAGAGGGGCCCGAGAAGCCCCACGCATGCCTTCTAGCCTGGGTGAGAACCTTTCTCTTCAATACAAGCCAACCAAAGTAAGCAATCTTCGGTGTAATGTGAGGGTGCCAGCATCCAGAGGAACTTGGAGAACCCTTACCGAATTGCGAGAGGAGAATGTTGTACCATTTTTTAATAGTGTAAAGGCCAGAGCTATTTCCAACCCAAAATAAGCAATCATTACTGTTGAGGTACGTAGCATGACGTTCCTCTAAGGAATTGGATAGGAGGACAGCTCAGGAGTAGAGCCACCAAGCGACAATAAATAAAAATGTATGGGGGTGGTGAACTAAATATCAGATAGATCGGTAGGTAAGGCATTGTGGTCTCAACGGAGGCAGACGATAGCATTCTATAGACCAGTGAGTGGGTGAAGACCACTGCATAGTATGGATGTAAACTAATATGACCAATGAGTTTTAGGAAAACATCAAAATATCTATGCAACTGAATTTGAAAGATGTGTGTAATCCTTTGTTTGCTAGGAATCATGTGAAAAAATCATGCATCCATAAAATGGACGTGGAATGAATATAATGATGACCCAACACAGGGCACGAGGAAGGACACAAAGTGAATTATATATGCCAACAATTTTAAGGATGAAAAATGTGCCCCATGATAGGGCACGAAGATGACATAGATGGGAGATGGATATGTAAATAAAATTCCCCAGGGGGAATAACCATAAATGTGCACATGATGTCAAGATAGGATATAAAGGGTGAGATAGAATTCCCTAAAGGTGTGATAAATATGATGGTAATCATGTTTCATAAGAAAGATGCATAAGTGTTAGTAAATCATAAGGTAAAGGCAAGTCCTACTTGTTCGGTAAATAGGATAAGAAGTCAAGATACTTTTGTGACAAAACAAAAGCAGAGAAAACATACATGGAAGAGTACAAAATTAGATAGATGTTGGCCATTATGGTATCCTCCAAGAAAAAAATGTTGAGGAAGATGGGATGAAAGATGTGGATGATAAGTGATAGAGATTAGAGAAAGAAGATATGGTTGGGGTAGAAAAGACATGGTAGAGGAGAGGGATCAAATAGTAGAGAAGGAAGATAAGAGAGGTGCGAAGATAGATGAAAACACAAGAGAGAGAGAGAGTGATATTCAATAAGAGGGTAGTGGAAAAAGATAAGGGGGGAATAAATAGGTAAGGTATGAGGGACCTGGAGAAAAAGAAAATAGAGGAGGAGAAGAATGGAAGGAGGAAGTCTAAACAAGAATAAGACGAGGTGAGACTGGAAAAGAGATTAGAAGGGAAGGTGAATGTATGAAGATATATCATATTAACGAAGAAACATATATAATAAAGAGGAGAAATGGTGAAAGAAATAAATGATGAAGGACAAATAAGAAGACAAGAAAATGACAGAAGAAGGGATGAAAGGGAGATGGAGATCAAAACAGAGGGAGAGAAAGAACGGATCATGAAAGAGATGATAGAACTAAGAAAGAGAAGTTGTGAAGAATATGAGAGAAGGACAATTGGAGAGATGAATATGTATAGTAGGATGAAAATATGAAGGAGATGAAGGACATGAAGAAGTCAAAGAAGATGGGGGAGGAGGTAGAATGGAAAAGAGAAAGAAAGGCACTATGAGGAGCTAGGAAGATAGGGGTGATAGAGAAAGAAGTTCAGTAATGGGGGAAATGAAAATAAGAGGGAAAGAAGAGATGATAGAGCCAAAATAGGAAGGGAATTGAATATGAAACAAAATGCATGGAAACACATGTGGATGGTAAGATGATTAAGAAAATGGGACAACGCTGGTGAGCTAGGTTATCAATGAAGAAATAGGATGAAAGTGTGAGGAGAAGAGGAGATGAAGATGATACAAATGAAATGAAAGAAAAATAGAGGTAGAAAGGAGGAGAGGACAACAAAGAAAATGATGCAAAGATAGTACGTGATGAAGACAATAGAGATATTGAAAAAGTTGAAGAGAAGATGAAAATGCAATACCAGTGGAGGGATGCTAGGAGAAATCCTTCGATAATTATTAGAGGGCACTAACAAAAAAAAGGATGTAAGAGAAAATGGAGGAGGTAAAAAAGAGTGAACTGGTATTAGTAGAATGGGGAGAAATGAGTTTTAGGAGAAATCCACCTATAATTCTTAGCACACGAATGAAAGCTGATGATGACATAATGTTAGATGAACAATGATAATGACGAGTAAATATGGTGATAGATATGGGGAAGTATTCTAGAAAATGGACCAGAAAGAGTAAAGAAAGGAGGGCTAACGATATGTAAGAAGATAAAGGCGAGGAGAGAATGCAATGGATGAGGATGTGGATGAAGATGACATAAGTAAAGATGAAGGAACAAGACATAGTAAGAGAGGGTATGAAGTAGTTAAGCTAGATTTTAAATGAGGGATGATGGAGATGATATTTGTGGAAGTTTGAGATATTTTGTGTGAGGAAAAAGAGAATGGAAGAGGATGTGTTTATGAGGAATGAATAAAAAATACGGATGATGGGAATATGAAGGAAAGAGGAAAGGAAAAGAGACATATCATTCTTAAGAGAGACTCTTAAGTAAGATCCCCATGCCATAGGAATGGTTAAGTAGGATCACTAAGACGAAGAATAAGAATGATGAAAATAATGAGCGGTGTATACCAAGACGGAACAGGAAGTGAAAGGAGGTAATAACAAGGAAAAAAAGGAGTGTGACATGAGTGGATAGAGGAATGTATGCAGTGTAAGATGGAGAGTGTAAGGAGAATTATTAATTAGGATGCCTATGTTGTATGATTGATGATGTCAGAGTGTTAAATAGAAGTTGTACGAGTGAAGATGTTTCTAGCATTGAAGGGAACATAAAACAATAGAGTTTCTATAGTGGCATGATCTTAAGAAAGATCTTCATTGTGATTAAAAAACCTGCATGGAATGGGTGATTAAGTAGGATCATCAAGCTGAAAGAAGAATGAAAAGGAAATGGAAGAATAAAATAGATGGCAGTAAAATGATATTAAGAGAAAAACAAAAAAATAATGGCCCAGGTGGATGACACGTGAAGTATCAAACAAACAAAGGAGAAGGATGAAGTGGGTGAGAAGAGCAGTGGAGAATGAGATGAGGTGAATTTTGGGAGAAAATTGGGCTGATAAAGAGGGGTAGGAGGAAGGAATGGTCAACAGACATGATCACGAATAAGACCTTGTCGAGAATGACAGGTCTACCTTGAGTAGGGTTTCTGTGCTAGGTGGGGAATTACGTAGATGTGCCAAGTTGGGGATGAAAGGTCTGTGATGATGAAGAAGATGATGTCAATGCCAGATGAAAAACAAAAATAAGAGTGATTGGATAGAAAATTGGTGGGTGATTGTAGAGAAGAGAAGGATGGCGCAAAAGAATGGATGGAGAAAGATAACATTGGTCATGGTGGAGGATGAGAAGTTTCTAGATAATGAATGCTACTTGAGAGATAATCTCAAGCAGAATTCACAAACTGCAATAGAGATCAAGTAGAATTCCCAAACCGAATAGTGTATTAAAGAGAGTTTTTAGAAATAGTAACAAACTTCATATATTTATGGAGGATATTGATAGGGGACATCCTTAAGAATATAGATGCAGACTTAATGATATAACATTTCATTATAATTGTAATAAAATATGACTTTGATGAGATGGGTGTCACCTAACCATAGTAAGGGCCATGTAAGAAAGTTATGCTTTTAATTGGATAAGAGGTAAACAACAAAAGGTACTACTCAAATCATTGCACTTGTATTCGATAGCAGGTGTTAGTACATAACTAATGAGATTTGATTATATCACAAGACCAAGAGGAAGATATGGATGAAATATTCTCATAATTTTAATGTCAACATGACGAGGGATTTGAGATGTAACCTTTATGCAGGAAGAAGGCTCTCCAAAAGTGGTGTTCATTAAGTCTATGCCCCAGCTCTGGGAAAGGGAAATAATAATAATAGAAGAAAGCTGATCAATGCAGGAAGCTTTCTGAATGCCATAACAAAAGAGTAGCCATCCTTCGAGGGTATGGTCTACTATATATACAATGTGGATGATGAGAATGATAGCCTTCTTTTGAGGGATCAGTCTATTTTAATACATAATGTA
Source organism: Taxus chinensis (assembly GCA_019776745.2). Taxonomy (NCBI): domain Eukaryota; kingdom Viridiplantae; phylum Streptophyta; class Pinopsida; order Cupressales; family Taxaceae; genus Taxus; species Taxus chinensis. Next base: position 95,726,300 of record CM034148.1, on the reverse strand, counting down.
GATGAAAAGAATAATATAATAGCCGTACTTCAAGGGATCGGTCTAATTCTTTTGATTTTGATTTTATTTTTGATTTGTAAATGCATATTTTTTCTATTTTTTTTGGATGAACAACAGTCCTTCAAGGGATCGGTCTATTTTTGGATAGCTTTTGACTTTTTTTTTTTGCATGTATGGATATTATATTTACATGGGGAAGAGCTGGGGATAGAGAAGTAAACCACTTAGGAAGGGATAATGATGGTACACACGACACCTTGATACCCTTAACATGGCTGTAATAGGAGAATGAGAAGGTAATGGATGTAATGGTTACGAGATTCTCACCGAATGGGAGAACTTATCCGTATTGAATATGCTATAAGTAGAGCCATGGTACTTATATTCAAGGTCATGTCAAAGTAGTGATGGTAGACCACATAATTCATATCATTACCATGATAGATGGAAGTGGATAATGGTGGAGACATGGTCTAAAGATAAGACTATACTAATAAGTGTGTGTAGTAACAATAGAATGACCATAAGTGCAATGCGTTAAGGGGTTTGATCTCTAGTTTATCATCAAGAGAAGAAAATTTTCCCCGTTGGCTCCTTGATTGACACTGTGTTCGAGATAAGATAATAATTTGGTAAGATGAGATATAATGAGATAGATGAATAAAGGTAAAATAATATGTGCTATCCTTTAAGGAAGCAATAATATGTGTCCCTAATGAGACGAATAGATGGTGCTATGAAGAAGGGGAAATTATGACCACAATGGTGGATTTTGAATAAGATGGAATGGATTAAATAGAACATAGTGAAATAGATGAGATGGAATTTATGTGTTACCTTTAAAAATGAATAAACAAGAAAAATATATGCGTCACACCGAAACGAAACATGGCCACAAGGGTGGACTTGGTGAAAAATATGGTCTTTATTGGAAGGAAAAACACGGCCTCAACAGAGGACTTTGATGACAAAATCATGACCACAAAGGTTGACTTCAATGAAAAATATAAAAATAGTCTCTTAATGAAGAAACAAACATGGCCACCGTAGTGGGCTTAAGATGTAAATAAATGGTCTCTTAAGGGATAGACACATATGGCCACAAAAGTGGGCTTCCAATGAGATGAATATCTGGATGGGGTTGGTTTAGATTGAATGTATTTGGATGAGGTAAATAAAACAATTTCTAGGATTAAAGTCTCCCAACATGAAAGGAGAGTTGTTTAGATATGGAATGTATTAATCAGACAAGGATGAGGGGAGGTGACTCCCTAGCGAAAGAGATTGTATTACTATAGGAAAATTAGATGTGGATGATTAGGTAGATGTGTTAAGGATCATAGGAAAATAATGTTGATGAATAAGGGAGGACCTTATGTATGACTAATAACATGCGAAGGAGAGATGTTAATGAAGGATGGAGGAGAAGACTTAGAGACTTTGGTAGATGTGAAATTAATTACGGATAAAATGGTAGAGTGACAATCCTAAAAAAGGTTTTCTCTTTTAATGATATCATGGATGATAGTTTGAAGAGCCTTACAATGCTCAATGCTATGACTCGGGGTATGATGGTAGGCACAAATTAGGTGGGGATTAAACCACGATGACCTCTTACTATGTGGGTTAAACTCCTTAATAGGTGGAAGTGTAATGGCAGAAATTTGCAACAAGTGTTGAAGGGTTTCTGCATATGATTCAATTGATACATTAGTATATGTACTTTTTTTGGAATCCTTTAATGTAGATCTTGATGAAATATCTTGGGGTGTGGTTGTATGAGTGGTCTTGGAGGATTGCTTCATGTCATTCCACAATTTTGATTCGAAGCTCAAGGGAATGCTGGATGATTTTATTTGGTTTGGTGGAGTGATTGTGATGCCTCAGATGGAGATTGATGTTACCCCAAAATAGATGATGTATATTTGATATTCGTTGGTGAAATGTCTATCTTCTTTCAGGGACACACAAGATATCATTATGGAATTATACCAAGGATCTTAGAGTTGGACATAAATGAAGCATTCTTAGAAGGGATGATATTGATTTTAGTCGAAGGATGTGTTGTAGTTGATATGGGTGACAATTTTAGTGTTTTCATGGTGATGTCCGACGAAGGTTGGGTTTTTTGGGAGGAATTTGTAGATAAGATGAGAGGGTTATCTAAAGTTATTGTAAGTTGTGTTTTTGTCCAAGATTCTACAAGATATGTGAAAGAAGAGGATGATGTGTTTGGCACAATTAGAAGGGTGGAAAGAGGAACTGAGAGAGAATCAATAGATGGTATGATAGGTAAAGAGGGAATAGATGTGGATGTGGGAGTGTTAGGAAACCCGATGGATGAGGATGTAGAAAGATGAGTTATATTCGTTGTGGATGGGGAAGTGTGTTCTCCTTGTTTGAGGAAATCATCTTCCTGAATGAGGTCATAGAGCATGGTCTGAAAGGCTCTACATTTCTTAATGTCATGACATGGAACATGATGATAAGCGAAAATGCAATTGGGATTGAACCATGGAGGTTTAATACTATAAGGCTCCCGATGTCTAATGGGAGGAAGCATGATCATAGAAGTTTGAATTAGATGTTGAAGAATGTCTGCGTAAGATCCAATCAAGGTGTCAGAAATAAGGTAACTCTTATGAGTTTTAAGACAATGTTTTTGCTTGGATTTTGACATAGAACTATGGGATGTCGATGTATGAACTGGTATAGATATTGATGATGGATATGGATTGCGGTGTAGTTTTCATGTTTTAGTTTAATTTTTAATGTTAGTTGATGATTCAGGGTCACATGAATCAGACCAAGGAGGTACTTGAATAACTTTGATGGAGAATGAAGGATCCTCTTTAAAATATTCTTCACTTGGAGGTGACATGGTTGTGGAAGTGTGTGAAGAATGAGGGGACATTTGCATTTGAATAGATGAGGTCAATAGTGTAGATGTTGAAGTGGAGGGAATAGACTAGTTTGGTTTGGGAAAGATGTATCCTTCCTTAATGAAGTCCTGAACAATGGCTTGAAATGCTCTATAATGTCCGATATCATGTCTAGGGGTATGATGATATGTGAAAACGAGGCTAGAATTAAACCACTGTGGCTTATTTTTATCAGGGTCAAAGGCCCTAATAGGCATAAGTGTGATTGCAAAAATATGTAACAAATGTTGGAAGACCTCTGTATATGATTCAACTGAAACATTCGGAAGTGTAGTTTCTATGAAGAATCTCTTGGTTTTTGGAGAAGGAGTGGATGTTTGAGATAATTCAAATGTTGAGGACAAAGTTTGAGTATGTTTGTGTCTTGATGGCTGGAATTCATTTGTGATTTTCATAGTGTTGGATGATTTTAGTTGAAGGGAGTTGGATTGTTTAGAAGAAGGAATATTATTTTCCTGTATAAGAGAATTTTGAGGTAATATTTGAGAGATTTCATCCTTGGGAGGAATGACAATAATTTCTACCAGAGGATCCAGAGGTGGTATTGCTAGAAGCGTAAGAAGAAATATTTGTTTGTTGGAATCTAAGGAAGATAGAAATGGATTTGGCGGCACTGATGTGGTAGAAAGATTATTCACAATTGAATCCATTTGAAGTTCTTTCAAAGGTTCTTCAAATGATGTAGGTGGGAAGAACAATGTGGATGTGGTAAGTCTCGGAATTGGGATTGGGTCTATGGTTGGCATTATGGGTAAAGATGGAATAGATGTGGATGATGTATTTTATGAGGTATATTCAGATGTAGAATCAATGGTGGATTTGGGAAGAGGTGCTGAGGTGAATGTAGATAGGACCGAGGTTAGTGTAGGGGTGAGGGTTAATGGATTAAAGAAAGGGGGAGATTCTAGTGAGGTGGATATGGTGATTAATGAAGAAGGTATATTTGTGGATGGAACTGAATTTATACCCACAATATGTATAGTATTTATGGTGTGGGCATTGGGAACTTGCGATGTAGAAGCAGTGGTGGTTTGACTTATTGAAGTGGGTGTATGGTTTGGAAATGGTTGTTTAAAAATATCTAGTGGTTGATTAGGTGAGGCATTTGGATTATCTACATGAAGTTCTCCTTGATCGATGAGTCTTTGGACTGAATCCTTGAAAGTCTGACATCTCTCTATGTCGTGTCCTCGGACTTGATGGTACTTGCAATAGTGATCCTCTTGATACCACACAGGTCGTGGTCTAGATTCATTAACAGGTTGGATAGGTGGTAGTGTGATCAAGTGTGTTGTTATCAATTTGTCAAAGATGGCACTGTATGATTCTCCTAAGGGAGTATAATTGGGCATTGGTCGTGGAAATCATTGTTGAGTTACTATGTAGTAGATGTTGGGGTAGGAGATGATCTAACAATGACAGCGTTGGCAGTTGTCTTTGATTTATCATTTGATGTGGATGGTCTGAAAAATTCTATTTTTGGCTTATTGGTCTTTAATTTTAAATGCCCCTATTCTAAGGCACGTGTCTCAAGCTTGTGGGCCATGGTGAAAGCCTCTTCAAAAGTACGAAATGATTGGATTTGCAAGGTTGAGGAAATATGCTTAGCACAAGAGTGCATGAAGAGCTCGATGATATTAGTTTGAGGTAGTGGAAAAGATAATTGATTTATCATATTGCGCCATCGTGCGATGAAATCCATGATGGATTCATCTTCGAATTGGCAGATAGTATACAGGTCATTGATGGTTATTTTACGCACAATATTAATGGAGAAATGCTCAAGAAATAATTGTGCAAGCTGGGAAAAAGAAAATATGGAGTACTAGGGAATATTATTATACCACTCTAAGGCGGGACCAGCCAAAGACATGGGGAAAGTATGAAGCATCAAGTCTTGGTCATGCACAATGAGATAACATGTATGTTTAAATGCTCTGAGATGTTTTTGAGGGTCCTCCTTGCTATTAAAATTGGTGAAATTCATATATTCCCAACATGGAGGATATGGTTTCATGGGAATGGATGGATGGATGGGTTCATTACATATCTATTCATAAGACAATGTGAATTTGGAACCTAACGTAACAGCCTCTAGGTTAGCTAACCAACCTATCAAGATTTGCATGGGGTCATTAGGAAGTGCCTGTTGAGCAGTGAAAGGTGGTGGTTGGACTTGTGTATGTGTGGGTATTTGAGGGACTTGGTATGGGTGAGTGTAAGCTATGTGTGATGGTTGAGGTGGTTACTGATAGAATGTGTGTTGGTGAGAAATAGGGGCATGGTATGATTTTTGAGATTGTGTAGGTTATGCAAGTAACTGCTGAGTGGGGATGTGGGTATATGTGGGTTGATAGACTAGAAATGACACTGTATGTTGCAAAGGTATGGTTGGAGGAAGTTGAGAAGTGAGGGTATAGACTTGTGATGTAGAAGGAATTTACTGTTCGGATAAGGGATTTGACACATGGGATGGTTGAATGAAGGTACCAGTGACCATCGGAGCTGTTGTACTGGTAGGGATAATAGTCACGATAGTCATGTTGATGTGAGGAAGATTAGACAGAATGGGCATGACTACCTGTGTGGTCTGGTGTGCCGATGGGTTGGTGGAGGATGATGTAAAATCATGTAAGGCCATGGATTGAGGAATTTTAGAACCAGTATTATAAGGATAGACCTGCTGAAGTGGTGGGCCATCCAGAGGAAGGTGTATGTATCTTCTTAAAAGATAGTCTTGAAGGGCCACAGGGTTGGCATCAAGAATTTGTCTAAATTTTGGGTCCCCAAGAGGGAAGATGGAAGTACCAATAGGCTCTAATCTAATAGAGGGTGGAGTGGCTGGCCTAGATGGGATGGAATGTTGGTCTAATGCCGTAGTGTGGGTGAAAGGTATTGAATGAGGAATATTAGTGAGAGAATGGGTGCCTGTGAGTGAGATAGGAAGAAACATGGATGATGAAGTTGTTGATGTAGTGATTGATTGGGATGAAGCACTGTGTGTGGTGAGGTTGTGTTCCATATTTTTAGCAGTGGATGGAGTGATTATGGGCATAAAAAGGAAATTGCTGTTATATCAAAAAACAAGTGAGGAAAATATGTTTTTTTAAATCAAGAACGTGTGTAAAGGAAAAATAAATAAAAATGGCTGAAAGAGGACCTAGAAGAAGGTAAACTATGTTTGGTTTCAGGTAAGTTATGGCTGGGAAATGTCTAAAATGGTTTTGTTGGGTGATCAAATCCCAATCAATGAACCAGGTGCAAGGAATGTTTCGATGTGTTGATTAATTTGTGAAATTTTAGGTAGTGTGTGATGATAGGTGTGATGCAAATAATTAAACCCCTAGTTACACTATGTGAACAAGTAGAATGCACAGGTTCGTTTTATTCCCAAAATCAAAATATGAAATTTGATGTTGACAATCACCCAAAATACCAACAATTCCATGCAGAAAAGAGAAAATAGGGAAAAACGGAGAATACTTTTATATCACTTTTCCTTTTTATCTGACAGTAAGTTGAGCCAAGTGTAAGCTTTAAACAATTTGGAAAGCACCTTTTTGTTGTATCAAAGTAAAATGTTTGAAAATGATAATAAATGAGTGGGAACATTCAAGGATCTTATGACTATAGATGATATTGACAAGTGACGATTGGTGATGTGGTTTGAGTTTAAGATTTTATCTTTGACAGCGCAATCCTATAAAGGCAAGTATGAAAATTAGTGGATATGACCCAAAAGAGATAAAAAGAATAAATAAATATAAATAAATTATCGGGATTAGTTGAATATAAATTAAATTAGCTAATAAACAATGCAATGACTATTATTAAGTAATACAATAAATTATGATCTAATGCGAAAATAATGCGAATCGTAATACAAAATGCTAGACACGAAAATGTGATAATCAAATCAAAATAATAAATAACGACACACACTATATAAATGACAAACCTATTTTAGACTTATAAAAATGAATGATAAATGAATAAGATAATAATTAAGATCCTAGACAATAAACTACATTATCAAAACCAATGTGAATATGCGTTTATTTATTTACCAACATATCAAAATCTAAATAAATTTCATAAACAAATGTTTATTAAAAAAATAAAATATATTTGAACGTTTGATGTCAATAGATGCTACAATGAGATAAAATGTCTAATCGATAGGACGGGAAAAAAAATCTTATCTAACTTCGTTATTAACACCTCCTTATCTACTTTTAGATACTCCAGGATTGGTCCTACTACACATGGATATAACACTTCATATGTACGATGACATAGTGAGAATCACTGAAAATATAAACGATAAATGTATATAATTGGCTATGGGTTCTCCACATGGGGTTTATAAATGTGTTCTATAGAATTGTGAATCAATTGCTATAAGATACAAAGCTTGCCTAGATTTGCAACCATGCTAAGAACAATTTCCTCCCTCTCTCTATATCTAGTCTTCTATTTTTTTTTAAATCCAAGCTTGTTTACTTTTTGAAAAATTCCATGGAGTATAGTGAGGATTTGTATAATGGAATGGATTCATGAGGAGAAGGAGTTAGTGAGGTAGGATCTTGGGATACGGGAAGTGGAGAGATCGGTGTGGGTGGATGGCTGTGTTGGATGTGGAGGACTTCGTGGGAAGTGGGGTGGAGTGACTGAGTAGAAGGGAGATCCGGAGAGGGGTAATAGGGAGTGGAGAGGTCATGGAGATTTATGGAAAGAAGAGTGATTTAGTGAGGATGGGTCATGGACTAAAGAGCTAAGTTACTCAGTCAAAAGGAGCTATGGGGTGTAGAGGTGGTGAGGATGGGAATGGAAAACCATGTAAGAGCTCAGTGAGCGGTGGGGAGAAGATTCTTCCGAGGTAAAGGAGATGGGATTAGCATCAGTTGAGGACTATGGGAGCCGAGGTGGTGAGGTGGAGAGAAGGGACATGGGAGGAAGGAGTGTGGTGGTGGGTGAGTTAGAGTCGATGTGGAGGCAAACGACAGGTTAGTGGAAGAGAGATGGAGTGGGTTTAGGATTTGTGGATAGTGAGGTGGGATGGGGAGATGGAGCTCGGGGTAGGTGAGGATGGAGCTCGGGGATGATCAAAGGAAGAGCTTAGGGATGTGCGTAGTGAGGATGGAGGTCAGTGTGTGGAGGTGGATGAGATGGCCAAGTGGAGAGGTGAGGAGATACTTAGGCCAAGTTGGCTGAGTTAAGGAAATTAGGGGATAGTTTTAGGATAAAACTTAATCATTTTTTGTTTCTTTTAATTTTTTTTTAATTAATGTTATTTACTAAATGATAAATTTTTTTTAATATTAATTATAAACAACCACATGATTTTTTTTTGAAAACAACAAAGGTTATGTACCTTGAAGTGACAACAAAAATGACTAAATGTACATACCACACCGTACAGATGGAGATGACATTAAAACCCTATAATCAGTGAGTTGAAAAATGAAACATTTGCAAAATATATTACATGATGACAACTAGAAAAATAATAAATTACACAATCAAACTTGAAAACATAGCCAAATGATAAGGTTAATTTCCAGATTCATTTCCCATGCAGTTGAAAATCAGTACCAAACTGGTTAAACAAAAGAAGAGTAATTACCTTGAAGATGACAAAAACCTCTACTAAAGATGAAGATAACACCAAACCTACATGAGGTAAATAAAAGGACAAAACAAACAAAATTGACCAGACCTTGGATCTGGTCCCACCGAGCATGCCAAATGTTGATCTACATTTCCAGCTTCTTATCTAGATGAGTGCATGAGTGATCAAGAGACACTGAACAACGTCGAGTATATAAGGGCTTAGTACCTTGGAGATGACGATGGATGATATGGGTGCAAAGTTGATATTGGACTCCTCAGTGTGATCTTGACAAACCTGCACTTCACATGCACTAGAAAAATAATGATTAGAGATTTTAAGCGGGGGTTTCCTGACAAAGCAGATCTGGGAAGCGTTAACTTCCTCGATGGCTGTCAACCCCCGTGTGATAATAATAATAATAAAATAAAGTCCAAAATAGATAACATACAAATTGATGAACAAATGAACTTGGATGATACCGGTGTGTAGACATAATTTTTGATAAGATGCGTGCAACATGAATCTCATCACATGAACCCAAATCACGAGCAGAATGTCATGGAAATTCCAAGTGTTATCACCAAGATAGAATAATAATAATATTATTATAAATGGCTAAAATACATCAGTATTCACCCAAATTTCTTAACCTTTTCTTCCTCCCAAATATGGGAAAAAAACCCATATTTATAGCTTAGATATAAGGTTAGATTGAGGTTAACAAGTAACCAAGGTTGAGTAAAGTAATCTTGAGTTAGGGATATGATGTGATCATGTTGGGACCATGGCTTGAATTATTAGATGAAGTGGGGAGCATGATTGACATGGTGGGTGAGATAAACATTCCATTTTTAAAAAAGGGTGTCGGATGGGTTTATTAATACCCATGGATTTAATAATATGTGGAAGATGGGGATAATATCAAAAGGTTGAATTATCAAATGGGTCTACATGGAGCCCATTTGATAATTAATCAAATAATGTGAGTAAATATGTAAGATTTCATTTAATTTAAGAAAAAGAGAAGCAAGAATGCAAATAGTGTGAATGTGAGACTATTGAGGGGCGCTATACCCAAAAATAGGTGTCTATAGCCTCACGTGGGTTTGTGAAAGTCTTGTGTGACAGAGCATTTCTAAATGATGTTATCAATCCTCTGAAAAACTATTGAGCATGTTGAGAAGGATGAATTTCATAAGATAGTTTAGACAAGAGATTCTTGAAACACGTGTCATACTCCCACACACTCTCTATCATTCCATGCTGGATCTCCTTCAAAACCCTAATGCTCTTCTACTCAAACTTAGGGATATGGAACTCTTCCAGGAAGGACTTTTTCAAAGTGGTGTATTTTTCCACAATTTGATGGGGGTCATGCTTCCTATACCAACTATGCGCACATCCCTGTAATGTTGTTGCAAAATGAATTTCCTTCCACTCTGGGGTAGTGATCCCTTTCGTGCACCATAGTAATTCACACTTGTGCACAAGCTCTGTAGCATCTTCAATACCCCTATAGTTTGGTAAGTGCAAATAAATCTCAAAGAATAATTGTGGAGGTGGTTAAGGCCCTTGTCCTCTCGATCTAAAGCATTGGTTCCCTCCAGAGTTTCCTCCTCCACCAGATCCATTGGATCCTCTAGGCCCTGTTCCTCCTAACCCACCTGATCCACCTCTTGCAGTCGGTAAAGGACCTGAAGTGGTCATGCCTAGTGTTCCCAATGTCCCACTGAACTGTGCACCGATGGTTTGTGATATTTTCCCACTACCAGTTATATGTCTTGCGTGACTCCCAGATGTGATACCCAAAACTTGCATATTCACACATTTTCCAAATATTCCTCTAAATATAGGAATGGCTTGTGTAGCCATGGATGTTCCAAAAGAGAAATTATACCTCCTAGGTACAGATCGATTATTCCCACCGATGTGAACTGGGTTAAAAATACTTCTAGCTTGATCTAGAAAACTAAACACCAGGTGTTAGTCATCAGGTGGGTTCAGATGCACACCGATGACTCTTCTTTTTCCATGTGATGAAATATCATCAGAAGATGAAGGGGCTTATCTCCCATGCTTACCAATATGGGGTAGCACAAACTGCTCATATTTCATGTCCTCTGCATGAACCTCAACTCCTTCCTACAACATCTACCTCCATAGATCTATAACACTTGTAACCTCGCATTGTGTAGTCATCTCCCTTTCACGAGCTTCAATATAATTGAGTCATCTCTCCTCCCTTTTCTTATCATCCGTAATGTCCACCATCTTCTTCCACCTTAGTTTCCTCTCCCAACTCTCAAAGAAGATTAGCTAGCCATGGGGAATGCCTCTAAACTCAAAGTAATGACCAAGATCTTCATAGCTAAAGGAATAACAATAAAAAATGATTCTATGGGATCTCTTAGAAACTCGAAATCAACAACTTATGGGCAAGAATACGTAGAAATGGCATATTCAAGAGTATAACTAGTCAAAAATCTCTTACATCAATGATCAACAACACTTGTCCAAGTCAGATCTGCATCTTGTAGCCTCTGATAGTAATCTTGGGTCCATATGTGTGATCTGTAGTACCAACTTGATCTAGATACATATGCTGAAAGCCATTCATATAGTTCTAAAGGAAAACAATAGAAGAATGTCTCATATAACTCATGGTACATGTTTTCTTCTACCCATCTACATGCATTGAACTCAGGTCCAGTGCTGGATCTTTAGTTAAACCCATCCTCCGTGCTCTTGAACCATGTTTCAACACTTTCTATGGTTAGACACTCTATCATCACGCATAACAGGGACAAGGATGCATGCCATTTCTCACAACAACTTCAAAAATAGGTCTAAAAAATGGAACCAAGATGTAGTCATATTTTTATAACCTTAGACCAATAGTTTAATCCCATACACGCCAACCTATCACCCAGCGGGCACTAAGTGCTCACTCGAGGCACACATGGGCATCGAGTCTCTCATTTATGTGAGTCTTATAAGAATGCATCATCTTATGATAGATAATCAAATGCAGAAGAATAGAAAAGAACTATACAACATTCTAAAAACCTAGAATGAGTTGTCATCTCACTGCATCCAAAAAAGAGTAATAGCAAACAACATATGAAAATGGTTCATACATTAAAGAAATGCATAAGGAATATACTCATGAAAATGTATATGGTTTACAATAGAGCCTTATATTCATATCAACATGTCTAAGTACCACATTACATTCCATGAACCCATTACAAACCTTCATATTAAAATGTAGAGCCAAGTTATGCATCAAAACTACACTATGTTCACCACATTACAAAAATGATTACATACCCATCCCTCTAAGTGTCCCATCACTTCCAGAGTTCTCCTAATCCCTAACCATTAGAACTCTCCATTATATTTTTACATAGCTTCTCCTCTCTTGAACTCTGTGTATCTATCTTTTCCTTTATCAGGCACTTGTATTTATAACCTCAACAACCACTGCCATGCCTTTCTAAAGTTGTAAATCGGTTTTAAAGTGTCAAAGTGGTCCTCCATGTCAGCATGCTTTCTCATATCCAAGCTCTCCACTCTTTGCAATGATGCCTTCTGGAACCTTCCATCACATTCCTAGAATATTCCCTTTTTGATCCCATAGTTTTCAGGCTGGCACCTTATCCACAAGGGTCACACTTTTCTCCCGTGATGCCTCAGACACTAAATATGGATAATTCCAAAACCTATCCTACCTTTTGCTTGTATGCTATGTGTTATGTAAAATACTTGTAGAGCCCTTCCTTATTTGCCTTCAACCCTACGTGTCCTTCTTTAACTAGGTCTCACGTGCCCACGCGCCTTCTCATCCTTAGCCAATATTATGGGGCCCAACAAACATCCTTTCCATTCTATGTCCACCATTGTGGTCATATGTTTTCCTCTTACCGACACCATACTCCTATCCTAAGTCCACTCTAGTGGCCATATCTCTCGCCTCCTCATTTCTAATGTGTTACGCATATTCAATGATATTTATTACCTAAACTTAGCTCATCCAAAGTCCACCGTTGTGGCCATATTTTTCCTCCCATTGGGGGACCATTTAAAATCATTCAAATTCCACCTTTGTGGCCATGTTTGATCCTTTCATCTGAAGACCACAGTTGTGGCCATATTTTTCTTCCCATTGGGGGACCATATTTTTGTCTTAAACCCACTTTCGTGGCCATCTCTGTCTCGTTAGGAACACAAAATTTTATCACTTCCTTACTTTTAAAAGTTAGTGCATAACATTTATCTTCACATGTATATCCTATTGCAACTTTAATGTTTGTGACCTCGTCCTTAAACATCAATGACCTTGTCCTACTCTGATGAGGGTTGTCAATCCTCATCATTAATAATATCAATCCAGGGCTGGTGTCTGATGGCTTTATGCATTAAGAGAAGAAGATCTGTAGAAAACAACTCTTTTAAACAAAAACCAAACTTGCATAAAATAAACCACACTTGCAGAAATTTAAAGGCATACTTGTAGATATAAAGGCACACTTGTAGAAATAAAGTTTGCATGAAATAAATCACACTTGCATGAAGTAAATCAAACTTGCAAGAACAAAAACACACTTTCATAAATTGAGATTTCTGAATTGGAAATAAGTATAATTAAACGAAACACCTACAGGTTCACAACAGACTGAATTTTCACAATACAAAGAGAAAAACAATACAACAGAATGAATTACAGACAAATGAATAAACATAAACATAAATATACAGATCCATCTTATTTGAAATGAGTGGCCAACTCATTCCTTGGAAGAAGATTTAAATCATACTTTTGAGATCTTAAAACTACAGAATATTTGAAAGGAAAAAACAAATCTTTATTTCTTGGGAGAAAAGAATTACATATCTCAGTGTTGAAGGTTGCATTTATAATTCATGCATCCAACCAACTCCTTATTTTAGGAAATAAAATCTGATCTTATCTTTATTCCAATTCTAACAACCAATATGTCCATCTCCACAAAATATGGAGAGAGATATATTATTGGAGTCAAAGTATTATCTCATAGTTTTAGGAAGATTTGCTCCCAAATCTTCTCCTTGCTTTTTGGTAACAAGAATGAAAATGATTTTATTCTTCTAAATTATTGGAAGGAGGTTTTTCCTCAAAATATGATTTTTACCAAATACCTTTCCCGGATTTTCCATTTGACTTTGTTGTTTTTGATTGTGGAACTTTTGATGCTTGTCTGATATGCTTTTTCCTTAGACTGCAGTTCAAAAAGTTAGATTCATCTTCATTGGTAAAACCTATAGCAAATCTGAATGATTTTAGTTTAAACAGATTGCTATGAACAAAAACCTCTCTCAAATTTTCTTTTTGACTTTTCAGTTTCTGTTTATCAAACTGTTAGTGCTCATTTGATACACTTTTTCCTCAGACTGTAACTCACTAAAAGTTAGATTTCTCTTCATTGGTAAAACCTGTAGAAAAAATATGAATAATATTTTTTTTAAACACATTCTTATGAACAAAAAACTCTCTCATATTTTCCATTGGATTCTTTGATTTTTCACAATTCCTCAAAAAATATCATTCTGTTGATGTAGGTTCCAGAGCTAACTCCAATGGTTCTGGAGCTAACGTTACTTTTTTTTATGTAGGTTCTAGAGCTAAATCTAATGGTTTTGGAGCTAACACTATAGGTTATGGAGCTAACTCCAATGGTTTCGGAGCTAATGTTGCATGTTCCAGAGCTAACTTTGTTGGTTCCAGAGCTAACTCCAATGGTTCCAAAGCTAACTAAAAAAACTATAACTCTTGCATGCGATCTCAAATTGATATGATTATTTTTTTAACTTGCATAATTTTTCAAGATAAATCTAGATATGAAATCATATTTGAGTTTAGATGTACTGTTTATGATCAGTTACATTTTTCCCAATACTAGCATTATCTTTCCTTTATGGTTTGCATATACAATACTTTGCATCTTTTACCAAAAAATCAATAGAATTAGTCAACAAAATATTTATAAAGAATGAACAAGATATATATCCTATATTGTATCTTAAGAAAAACATAAGTTCTAAGATTACATTTAAATCCAATTTTAAAAGTAACTTACAAGGACAAAATAATGGTAATTTATGACAAATTTATGGCCTCATCATACTCTAGAAAGGAGCCAACACAAAAAGTTGTTCCCCTAATTGGATTTTACCATATATTATAACACATAAGTGATTCAGGAGCATATCAATTGGCCTCCCTTGATGGTCAACTAGAAGTGGAACCTCTTAACACATTGCACTTGTGACCATTCTATTATTAGCACATTATCAGTGAGCACTTAGTCATATCCTTAGATAATTCCTCCATTTTATCCTCTTTCATATTCCATTATGATGATTTGGAATTATGTGGTTTGCCAGAACTTCCTAGATCTGAACTTAAATATGGGCACTACGGCTCTTCCCGTAGCATATTCATTATGGATAGGTCCTCCCATTTGGTGAGAACTTAACAATCATTACAATCATCACCCTCTTATTAACCTATTGGAACCATGCAAAGGGTCCAAGGGTGTCTCTTATACATTCATTACCCCCTTCTAAGTGGTCTACGTAGCTATTCCTAACTCTTCCCCTTGTTAAAGTCAAAATTTAAGGATGTTCTTATCAAAAGTCAAAGTTATTGAAAATAGACGCTCCCTCGAAGGACAATTTTTCATGCAAAAAAAGAAAAAAAAAGAAGAAAATCAAATCATATCAAATAAATAGACCGATCACTCGAAGGATGGATATCATATATATCATATATGTATAAAGTAGACCATACCCTCAAAGGATGGCTACTTTATTTTGTATTATGACATTGAAGGCTTCTCGCATTGATCAACCTTCTATTTTATTAACATCCTAAGATAAATTTATGTATTAATCAATTTTCTTCCAGAAAACTTCCCGCATTTATCATTTTTCTCTTTCCCTTCATAGAGGTAGGGCATAGATTTAGTGAATGCCACTCCTGGATAACCCTCTTCCCATGCATAAGTTACATCTCAAACCCCTTTGTGGTATCGACACTAGGTTTATGAGTTCATTCCATCATTTCGTTTCTCATGATCTTTGGTATAACTAACTATCATTGGTTATATGCTAACATTTGTTTCAGTCACATGTGCCTTATGTTCCTCGAATCCCCCTCTTGTTTACCTCTAAAGTGATTGGAGGAATATTTTCCTCACACGTTCCTTGATATGATTTAGTTTCATTCATACCTATAGGTTATTATCGATAAGTTGCGTCTTATCCTACACCTTGTCCAATCTTATCCAATCTCTCTCATCTTAAGTCCACCTTTGTGGCCATATATAGTCTCCCTTTAAGGCATTTTATTTCAATATTTTTTATCCTCTGATTCCACATTTGTGGCCATATTTATTTGCCCTCTAATAATTTTAAACTATCCCTTTAAATACACTCTAAGTGCACCTTTGTGGCCATATTTAGTCCTTCAGGCATTTTATTTCACAATCCTCTCTAGATTGCTTCCCTTAAACAATGAGAAAATAATGAAATATCCTCTTCTTCATCTGAGATAATGATTAGAAGCTGATGACTTGGTTTTCCCTTCCTCTTACTCGAAGATGATGTTGACACTAAAATTGGTTGTGAGGGTACAATATCTTCTTGTCTTTTCTCTAGAGAGTTAATCCTCCACTCTAACTTATCCTCTTTATGAGAGATGGTAGACATGGTGTTTGTTGGTTTCTTAAACATGCACCCATGTCTTGGATCTAGAAGGATTGAGGTGTTTGAGACCTCAATGGAACCATCCCTAAGTTGTGGGACCTTGCGCGCTTGGGACGGATCTCCAGAGAAGGCTGATTCCTCTATCTATTTCTATTGCTACTGCTACTCCTAGTGCTGGAAGGGAAAACTAAACTAACAATGCTTTGGGACCAGGGATAGAAAGATAACATGAAAGGAAACTATACTAAAAGGTGACAGCAATAGAAAAGAGGGATGAACACTATTTGTTCTGAGTGAGAATGAAAGGAAATGCGTGAAAGGAGGATAGGCATGCGTAAAATAGCTAAACATGTATTTATCAGACCATTAGCATTGAACACAACTAAATAAGGAACTACACGGAGCCTGAAATGGCACAACCAACACACAAAACATAAGACAAGGCAAGAAGAAGGAATGTAAAAATTTTAGGACAATAAATAGTCACAAAACAATGCTTCTATTACTTCCAAAAATGCACAGTTCTATTACAATGGAAAATGAGGCTGATATCCATATGCAAGAGCCATATCTAGAGGTCAGCAACTCAAAATATAGAAAGTATGGAGTCCTTAGCAAAATGTGTAAAGATCCCAAGTGTCCAACATAACAAATGAGTATATATCTTACATTTATAGGTGAATCCATAGAAGAATAAGTGAAAAACGAGGGAAAACATGAATTTTGAATACAACCACCAACAAGAAGCATTCAATTCCTACAAATATGCTTGGAGATATGTGAAATATGCTTCCCCAAGATTGTTTGGCATGTTAAAGAAGAAAGGATGGCAGATCATATCAAATTGGGTGGTTGGAGAAATTAGATCTACTCATCAATGCTTAGAGAGCTGTTTTTACATTTCTCACCTACTAGATCCACTAATAATTTGAATTTGAATATATAACACTATAGATAATGTCAGCAACACTTTGAAAATTCTAGGCACTTGTTGATCTAATAGCTGTAGCAGAAGATGTGGATTTCAGAAAATGTTAGAGTCGTTGGTGCATGTAAAACATGTGGCACACATAGATTGGCTTAATTAATGGCCAATTGTGCAAATATTTGTCATTTTTACCACATGTCAATCAATGATTCATTGTAAAGATTCAATGCCCTATTAGCACGCTTTGACTAGTTACACACAACACACTCAGGTATGTCAGAAGTTGACCTGGCACAGAAGGGTGCAAAGGAGTGTGCAAGGAAAGGGAATGCAAAAGAAAATAAAGAAATGCACAAAGGGACACATGTGAAATACACGTGGGGAAATGGAAAATAGGTGAGAAGAGGATGTATGATCAAGATGCAAATATTACAAAGCAATAGGCGCAACGCGTGAGAGGGCCCTGAACTTAGCTAATTAAAGAAAGTATGATATGCGTGTAAGGTGAAGAAGCTGATTAAGAAGAAAGTGAATGCACAGAAGGCGGGCATGAGGGAAGAGTGGAACAAAGATGAAAATGAAAATGGAAGGAGAGAACAAAAAGCATGCAAGGGTGCATGAGGAAAAGAAGAGGTGCCATGGGGAAACTACAACAAAGGATTTTTGCTAATTGAGCTTGAGCGAGTGTAACCTTCAATGAGGAATTGAGAGCCAGAATGTGTATACAAGTTACCCAAATAACTAGGACAGTTATTTAGATAATAGTTTTGGTGACTTTCAGGGCCATCTGCTTGCTAGATGAAGGAGACTAGTAGCCTAAAGCATCCATTAGGAACAAAGTTTGCTTATGCAATCATTAAGATGCCCCTATAGTCACTTGAAATATCATTTCTTGACTCTCATTCTAAATCTTGCAACTACTGAAATAATCTTTGCATTCTGGAAGCAATGGAAGAGCATGTACAAAAAGCACATGAGAAGAAATAAATATGCACAAACCGATAATGTACACATAGCACTCTTGGAGGAATTGAAACTACTCTAATATATAAAACATGATGCAAAAAACTTAATGGAAGGGATTTGTAGTGTGCCTCCATCAAGATGACTTAACTCAAAAGAATTAGCCTCCTTGCAGGAATTGATGATGTATGGGACACTCCTAAGTGCATCAAAATTTGAATGGCACCTTGGTTTAGCTCTGTCAGCATCCCATTTTAAAACCAAGTCCCCAAATTTGAAAGCTTGATACTTAGCCTTTTTGTTGAACCATTTCTTTGTTGCTTGTTGATGTTGTTCTAGCTTGATCATGATAGAATTCCTTAGTTCTTCAAGATCAACCAACTCTACCATTCTAATTTTTCTTTGGTCTGTGCCTTCAAATTTCAATTGCTGGGCAAGCACTAATGAATTCAATTCTAGTGTTAAAGGAATGGTAACCTCCTCACCATAGAAAATCTTGTAAGGTGAAGTTCCTATTGCCTTCTTGACTATGATTCTATCTACTCAGAGCATGCATGAGACCTTTGTATGCCATTATCTTTGGCTAATGTACATTTTTTGCTTCATATTTTTGATCAGTTTCTTGTTTGTTGATTCTTCCTAACCATTTCCCTGAGGGTAATAGTTAGAATAAGTCTTCAGGTAGATGTTTAGATTTAGAGCACAATCAGTGATTTTAGTACCAAGGAAGGCCTTCAAATTATCATAGATAATGGTTTGAGGAATGCCAAATCTTGTGACTATGCTTTCAAGAAAGTCAAGGATGACTGACTCGGTTAATTCCTTAAGTGTGATAGCTTTTGTCCATCTGGTGAAGTAATATGTAGCTATCAGCACCAACTTGTGTCCAATGCTTGAAGGCAGGTTGATCATGCCTATGAATTTGAGACCCCATTGCACAAAAGGTGGATCTGCTTGGATTGGTGAGAGGGGAAGCACTACCAATATTTTATTTCTTGTGAAGAAAGCATATTCTCCTCATTTTGTGACCCACTTGTGTGCATCTGTAAATAGGGTAGGCCAAAAGATACCTGCCATTATGATCTTCATTATTGTAGTTTTGGAAGAGAAGTGTCCACTAGAGAATCCATCATGAAATTTTGCTAACATGTTTTTAGTCCATACCCAGTTGATACACCTCAACAACACACCATTAAGATTCTTCTTGAAGAGAATTCCATCGATAAAAACATAGGGGATAGATTTTAACCTTAGATGTCTTCTCTTTTCTTTATTTAAACTATGAGGGTATTCAACATTGGAAAGGAATGTGATCATGTCCTTCATCTAATCACGCATGCTAGGGTCTACATTCTGTTCAAGTTCTGCATGTGGTAGGTCCTCATCCAGAAATAATGAAGCCTTAGATTCAGTCTATGCATCCTCAAAAATCTTCTTGCAGAGCATGCTACCTCTTACTAGCTTTATGGATTTAAGAGTCACATCATACTACATGATTTTGGTTACCCACCATGCTCTTTTCTCACCCATTTATGCTCCCATGATGAAGTCTCTGATAAGAGTGGGAGACTAACACCTTGATATGATTGGTAGCGAGCATACTCTTGAATTTATTGAGTGTGCGCATGATGGAGAAGAATTTATTCTCCATGTGACTATATTTTAGTTCATAATCCTTTAGCGTCTGGCTGAAGAAGGCCACTAGTTGTTCCAACCCTTGTTCATTTTCTTAGGTTAGGATAGCAACAACACTCGCATCAATGCCATAATCATAAAGGATGAAATCCTTTGAATAATCTGGATTGATGAGAGTTGACACGTAAGCAATCTCTTGTTTGATCTTTTTGAATATTTCATTTCCTTCTATTGTCCATCTGAAAGTTGTGTCCTTGAGCATCAAGGTGATGGGCCAAAATAATACTACAAAGTTAGGTATAAAACATCTAACAGAATTGATCTTTCCAAGGAAGTATTGTAGGGACTTTTTGTGTGCTGGTAGGGAAAGAGCTAGGATGGATTAGACACACTTAGGATCAATTGTGATGTCATCTTTTGAAACCACATAGCCCAAAATATTTCCCTGCACCACTAAAAAATTACACTTCTTGGGGTTAAGAGACACCCCAAGCTTTTTACATCTCTCAAAGACTTTATCCAAGTGCGTCACATGATCCGCGCTCTAATTTTTGAAGACATTTATATCATCAAGGTAAACCAGGATGAACTCATTGATGTAGCGTTTGAAGGAAATATCCATGGCATGCTAAAATGTGGCACCCACATTTGATAGACCAAAGGGAATTTTCTAATACGCATACATCCCCAATTTGGTTGTTTTGAATTGATCCTCTTCCTTGACTAGGACCTTATTGAAACCTAAGTACCCATCTAACATGGAGAATCTCTGTGTGACAGCCATAGTTTGTAGAATCTACTTTATAGAAGGAAAAGGATAAAGATCCTTTAGAGACGCCTTATTCAAAGCTCTAAAATCAATAAAGAGTATGATTTCACCATTCTTCTTATGCACTGGAACAAGATTTGTGACCTAGTTAGAGTATTTGATAGGAAAATATTTTTTTCTTCAATGAGTTTGGATAATTCCTTTCTCATGAGGGGATCTATCTTTGGATTGACAGGCTACTGCTTTTGTATGATAGGCTTGATACTAGGATCAAGGTTAATGGAGTGTTACACAACACTTAGATCAAAACCTTTGAGGTATTCATACTCCCACAAGAAAATATCACTATATTTTTGACAGAGAGAGATGAAGGCCTACTTCTCTTCATGCGCACAATATTTACTGCGCAAAAACTCCTTTCCACATGTAATGGTGATCGAGGAGTAGTATTATTACACAATGTGCATGTACCTTTCTTTACCTTTGAAATCATCATCAGGGATAAACCTTTTCTCTAAGGTAACCATCCATTTAGGCAACTTGTTTGTCTTATTCTATATCACTTGGTCACCATAGCTATCATGCAATTCAGCTTGCATGCTTGATGAGAAATCAGCTTCATTATGGATAAAATGGATGATCTACACGTCACTATTAAACACTTTCTAGTTGGTATTGTTGTCTAAAATAGATGGTCTAATCACCATCTTGATGTGCTAATTGTTTCCTTTGATAAATTCCTCAATAAGAGAGAAATGTGAACCAAGTGTGGCCATCTGGTCGGCTTCCTTGTTCATTTTGTGACGCACCACCTGTATATTTAAATCATTAAAGCTCTTAAGGAGGTCCACAAATTTATGCTTATAAGCTTTGAAAAGATTATTATTTGTCTGGCATTTGTTGGTAACCTGGTGGATAACCAATTCTATGTCCCCAAAGATCTGCAACACCTTAATTTTCTTCTTCTCAGTAATGAGCAAGCCATGTACCAACACTTTATACTTTGCCACATTTTTAGAACATACAAACTACAGCCTGTGCATGAAGAAAATTTTATCATCCTTAGGGGAAATGAGAACCACTCCTGCTCCTGTGTCATTTCTTCTTCTAGATCCATCAAAATACAACTTCCACAAAACAAGTTCAACTTTGTGTTTCTTGAGCACGCGCGGTAGCATAGATTCTTCTTAAAGAATGCAATAATTACCAAGCCCACTTTCATAAGATTCCAGTTCTTTAGCATATGGATCAAATTTATGGCTTCTCTCCACCGATTCATTAAGTACTAGGTTAGTAAAAAAGGGTGTAAGAGACTTCTCTTTAGGAACTGAAGCTTGTTCTTCTTAGATTAAATAGTTGGCTTGGAGATGGGATGGGACATATGACTCTACATGATAGGAAAATATAGGCTCAACGTGTATGGTAAAATGGGTACCATACCTTATCTTGAGTAACATATGAGACTAATTAGAAAACAAGTAACCACCCAATTTAGCAGTAAAGTCTCTTGATAGACATAGGGCCAAAAAAAGAGGTAGGTCAATGATAGACACGTCTTGAGTTATGGTCAGACTTGGACATGCATGGAGGGTAAAATCAAGATCCTTGATGATTCCTAAGGAGGTGATAGTTGAGCCATCAAGCTATAGGACTCCTTTAGACAAAGGGCTGTATTTCAGACCTAAGACATCAACAATTTTTTAAGGCATAACAGAAGTACTAGCACCTGAGTCAATCATGAAATTATGCACTAGGTATTTTCCTATGATCAAGGACATGTAGAAGGGTGGGGTTTTAATATCTCTACTTACTTGTTTCTCCTCTTCTTGGTAGATGTTGATAGAAGTGTGTGGCCTCTGCATCACTAGGTCAACATGTGGGAGTTGCGCCAGAGCTTCATGTAACAGATCCCACTGAGATGGAATAGTCAGGGTATCCCACATTGTGAAATTTATGTTTGTTCTCTTCATTTGGTCCATAATGCTAAATGGAAGGCCTCATATCTTAAGAATTTGGGGAACAACATCTTGTCTTGACTGTTTAGGTGTGAAAGCATGGAATTTAGCTAGAGAAGAGACTTGACCTACCAAAGGAGGGGCGTGTGTTGCATCAGAAGGATTTTTTAATGGGGCATCTTGCATAAGGACTTGGGTGCCTTTGCTACTGGATTCCTTAGCTACATCTTTCTACTTTTGAGGATCTTCTTGCATTACTAGGAGTGACACCTGCATTCTTGACTCTAACATTATCTTCTTGTATCTTGTGTTATCCGCAACTTGGGAGCTTGGTCTATTTGCATCTTCTATAGCTTCGTTGATTACATAGAAGTTCTCCATGCCAAAGAACATCTGATTTATCTCTGGAGGAGCTTCTGGTCTTTCTTTATTTTATTCTTTAGGGGAATTTCTTAAAGGCTTGAAAACTGAAGCATTCTGGATCATGAAGGCCTGGGTGCACGTGAAATTGGCTCAATGATATTGAGTATGAGGCATGTTGCAAGGGAAGAACCATTCTAAATCTGGAGTGAGCACCTGACTTGTAGTGGGTGCTAGAAGAGAAGGCGCAAGAGGAATAAATTACAAGGGAAACTGTGTATTGGGATGCCATCTATCATTCTACTGGCTGGGCATGTATCTTTGATTTCCATATTGATTCCGCCAAGGCTGATTTCTTTGGCCATGCGCCTGATTAGAATTGGATCTATAGGCTTATGCTAGTTGTTTTTCTAATGATACGACTTTGTTTGATAAATTTTTAATCAGGGTCTTCAAATCTTCATCTTTATTTTTCTGCACTAGAGAGTAGGATGTTGAGGCAACCAATTGTGAACTTTACTTAGGAATAGGAATAGGGGCCACAAAAGGCCAGGGAGCTTGTGAAATTTCTGGGAACAAGGGCATACGCTATCTAGGAGCTATCTTTCCCACCTAAATAAGACTATTTTATGCTCTTACTGTAATACTATAAGCAGCTAGTAAGGTCCTACCTCTCATATATTGGATCATAAATGAAATATCATTGTTAGATGCCTTCATATAATACAAGAAAGCATGCTAGGATGTATGCCTTACCACAAGAGGGATTCTATCCCAAGTCTTCGAAAATCTAATGTTGAAATCAGTCATCTGCTCGTTGGGAACCCTCCTTATTGTTGTTAGTTGTTCCACCAGAGATAGATGATCTTAATTATATTCAAAGTAATTACAAAGAGCTGGTACCAGCTCATCCCAGGTGGTGATAGATCCAAGTCTTAGCCCTTGGTACCATTTAAGCACTTTACCTTTAAAAGAGGATGCAAGTATCCTAACTACTACATCATCATGTGTTATCAAATAGAGTGAATACACATTTTCTATATCCTGGATATGCTCCTGAGGGGTGACTTGATTCTCACCAGTAAAGTATGGAATACTCTTGAGTGTGTCATTTGGCATATCATGTTGCACAACCAAAACCAAGGGACTTCCTCTAACAAATTTTGCAAATTTTCTCAGTGGAGGAGGTGGATGATGCGCCATTGCAAGGTGCACAGGCTATTTGTTTTGAGGAGTTGATTGGGTGTGGTACATGGGAGAAAGAGATGCACACATGGAATTTCTAGAATGAACTCTTCTTAGGGATAACTAGAGGTACTTGAAATAATATTCAGCTGCTGCACTTCTTCTTGTATGCACTCTTCTCATGAAAGGCACTCAAGACTACTAAAAAATATATTTGAAAATGTTGGGAGTAGTCAAATGTGTTGAAATGAGCCTGAAAAGGCTGAAATACTAAGTCCACACACCAAAACTTAGAGATATGAAATTTGAGCTTTCAATGCTGGTCCCACCGGGTGTGCCAGAAATTATTGGTTACTCAAACATGCACCCACGTCTTGTATTCAGAAGGATCAAGGTGTGTGATACCAAAATGGAACCATCCTTAAGTTGTGGGACATTACACACTTGGGACGGATCTTCGGAGAGGGCTGGTTCCTCTATCTATTTCTACTACTACTGCTACTCCTAGTGCTAGAAGGGAAAACTAAGCTAACAATGCAAAGAGACTAGGGATAGAAGGATAACATGAAAGGAAACTATACTAAAAGGTGATAGCACTAGAAAATAGGGATGAACACTATTTGTTTCAAGTGAGAATGAAAGGAAATGCATGAAAGGAGGCTAGGAATGAGTAGCAAAACTAAATAGGAACTGCATGAGACCTAAAATGGCACAAACAACACACAACGCATTAGAAAAGGTAAGAAGAAGAAATGCAAACACGTTAGGACAGAGAATAGTCGCAAAAGATACTTCTATTACTTCCAAAAATGCACAGTGCTATTATAATGGTGAAGGAGGTTGATATCCGCATGTGAGAGCCAGATCTATAGGTATGCAACTCAAAATACAGAAAGTATGGAGTCCTTAGAAAAATTCATAATGATATAAAGTGTCCAACATAACAAATGAGTCTATCTCTTAAATTTATAGATGAATCCATGGAAGAAGAAGGAACAAAGGAGGGAAAACTTGAATTGTGAATACAACCACCAATAAGAAGCATTCAATACCTACAAATCTACTTGGATATTTGTGAAATATGCTTCCCCAAGCCTGTTTGGCATGTTGAAGAAGAAAGGAGGGTGGATCATATCAAATCATATGGTTAGAGAAATAAGATTTACTCATCAATTCTTAGAGAGGTGTTTTTCCATTTATCACCTACCAGATCTGCCAATAATTTGAATTTGAATATATAACACTGTAGCTGATGTTAGGATCACTCTAAAAATTATAAGCACACATTGATCTAAGATCTGTAGTAGAATATATGGCTATCATAAAATGTTAGATTCATCGGCGCACACAAAACACTTGGCATGTGTAGGTTGGCTTAAATGATGGCCAATTGTGTAAATATTTTTCCTTTCTTCCATGTGTCAGTCAATGATTTATTGCAAGGATTAGGCACCCTATTGGTGTTCTTTAACTGGTTGTGCGCAGCACACTCAAGAATTTCAAAAGATGACCTAGTAAAGAAGGGCGTAAAGGAGGGCACGGGGAAAGGGCACATGAAATAAAACAGAGGAAGTCATAAAGGGACACAAGTGTAATGTGTGTGGGGAATTAGAAAATAGGTGAGCAGAGGATGTATGGTCAAGGTCCAACTATTACAAAGAAATAGGTGCGACACATGAGAGGGAAAATAACTTAGCTAATTGAATCAAGTATGAGACACACACGAGGTGAAGAAGCCACTTAGGAAGAAAGTGAATGCATAGAAGGTGGGTGAGAGGGAAGAGTGGAACAAAGAGGAAAAGGAAAATAAAAGGAGAGAATAGAAAGTGCGTGAGGGTGTGTGAGGAAAAGAAGAAGTTCCAAGGGGAAAATGCAACCAATGAGTTGTGCCAATTGACCTTGAGCACATGCAACCTTCAATGAGGAACTAAGAACTAGAATATGTATACAAGTTACCCAAATAACTAGGAGATTTATTTGGATAATAGTGTCAATGGAGGATTTTTTGTATAGCACATATGATTCCTTGGGAAGAATCCTTCATCACATAAAAAGGGACATTGAAAATCAGTTTGCCTAGACACTTGGAGCCTCTTTTCAATCTAGAATATCTTTAGGACTTTAGGGGTTTTCAGGTGTTCCCACTAAAAAATATTAAAATACATGATATGAAAGGTTGCAAATATAGGATTGATCCTAATAATCCTTGTAAGAAGTGCTAACCGAACTTGCCGATAAGTCAGGGGTCCTCTGGTGTCTCCTACACACTCTATGTCAAATAAGGCCCTAACAAAGGCTTTATTGGGTCCACTTAGGTCAAAAATTTGATTCAAATCCTTTGAAGATATTTTTTTCAAGCTTTGTGCTACTAGTACCTTTGCCATTTTTTGACAAGAAATATGAAAAAAAATATTTACCTTTAGAATAAGAAAAAAAGCACATAATGGTGAAAGGGAAGAACCGAGTTTTATAGTGAAGAGGGTGCATATTGATATGATCAAGAGAAATATTTCCCGTGAGATGAAAGAAGATTTTGCTTAGCTCACACAAAGAAAATTTAAGAGTTGGAAGGGATTAGAAATGAGTAGAACTGATGAATCAATATGATTTGATAGGAACCATGTGTGGCAATTAAGCCAATGAAGACATGGATTAGAGTGCTTAGCACCCAAGATGGATTATTGAGAGTTAGCTAAGGATATATGTTATATCAAAACCATCTAGAAATGCTCAGAGGTCATCTGAAGTGATTATCTAATCAATATGTGGAAAGAACAATTAAAATAATTTTCTAGAAATAATGACCCGATATCCCAGTCAAGTACAAATGGAACCAATGGAAAAGACTCAAATTTGTACACCTGGTAGTTTAAAGTAATTTTTAAAAAAAGGAGTGGCATGTTCTAAAGAAAGTATTATAAAGGGGAATATTCCTTGGAATATTTTCTCTTTTGGGGGGGGAATTTTGAAAGTTAGCAAGTGAGTTGAATGGTATAAAGGTAAAGAGGTAGTCATGTGAAAGGGAGGGGGTTAACATTTTATGAGAATTGTTTAAAGAAAAGAGAGAGGTGAGTAAAAACCATTTGTCCAAAAATTTATCTAAGAAACCTATTATTTCCTTTGTGTTTTCAAATTTAATCATGCCAAGATGGTTGCAAGTGTTCAGCCATTGAAAATCTTTGAAGCTGTTAATAAAACTTTCCCTTGCTGATAAATTTGATGAACCTTGAGTTAATTGTGTTATTCGTGATCATCGTTGCATCTGATTTCCTTTTGATAATGTTTCAAGTAGCTATTCACATTCCTATTGTAATCTTATGTTAGGAATTCCTATGAATCACACAATATCTTATCATTTTTGTAGTATTTTGGTATTTGCAATTGCGTTGTGAGAAGAGTTCTCGTTTTGTCATGTAAAAAACAATTTAAACTCACTTTATTTCCATCTTACTGATATAGATCATTTGTTATTATATGAGTATATCTTAGACTTGATGAACTAGGGATTTCTGATGTTTAGTTTATTCTTTGACATGAGATTTTATGTGAATTTATCAAAGAATGTGTAAAACCGTGTATCTTTGGGATTCCATTGATATGCATCTTCTTGTTGAAAGTTCGTTGTTAATTATTTGAGGTGTTTTTGCCATATTAATTGGAATATTTTCCAACCTTTGTTGAAATTTTTTAGGAATTTGGTATAATAAATTTATCCTATTCATAACCCTAATGAAATTCATATATAATTGATAAATCCTATTAGAATTACCCCTACTTGCACTGTTTATCCATAAATGCAAAGGTAATTTTCTGAATTTTCCCATCCTTTACTCAAAACATATAGGAGCAATCAGGTTTTGTGTGTTGTCTTTAGTAACCAGAACCTTGTTTAGGAGATATTTTCACTTTCTAGAGTGACAACTCATGAGATTTAGAGTGTGTTTCATTGACCATGCCTCCTCAAGGTTTGCTTTAAATATCATAGAAAGATAATTAAATATTGTCAATTCATTCACATCCTTTACAAATATAGGTTACAAAAGGGGTCCTCTCACCCTAGTTGAAAGAACGACCAAAATTAGTGAGGGTAGGTCAAACCCTCAACATGATGATGCCTAATTTTCCCAATTTTAAGTGACAAGGAGTCACTCAAATCCCTCCCCGGATACAAAATGACTTGAATCCTAATTTATCTACCTATGAGCATCCCTCTCAACCTGTTGATGCTACTCGAATATCAAAGGAAGAATAAATTTGGGTACTAACAACATACAAAATAAAAATGGAAATTAAAACCAAGTACATCATTAATACATACACATCACCATCATAATCATCATCTATATCAATGAAAATATTTGTGTATCAATACATAGGTACACAACCATAAATAAATACAAGTATATCAATATACTCAGACATAGCCTCACTATATTTGGCACGTAGGCTGATATAATAATCAAAATAAAAAAAAATCTCATGTAAATCCTCAATATCATTGGCACGCGGGGTAGTATATACCAAAAATGGATACACCAATCATATCAGGTGACTAGTTGTTACTCCATCTGATGTCCATGCATATCTCATATGTCTCCTCCTCCTCACCTCCATCCTAGTGACATGCCTACACCTCTGCACCTAGCATGAGTCTTGGCCTAATCTCTTCCTACCCCTCTCATGGTACTAGT
Source organism: Taxus chinensis (assembly GCA_019776745.2). Classification (NCBI taxonomy): domain Eukaryota; kingdom Viridiplantae; phylum Streptophyta; class Pinopsida; order Cupressales; family Taxaceae; genus Taxus; species Taxus chinensis. Next base: position 95,697,512 of record CM034148.1, on the reverse strand, counting down.
CTCTATGAACTTGTAGCCTTGCCGTGACCCAGCCTATGGGATCACCCATCCCCTTTACTCTCAGAACTATTAGTGTAGGATCTATTCCTCTCACTTGCTACCTGTCGTGCCCTGTACTCAGCATAAGAAGGGAAATCTATCCCAGTGGTAGTCATATGATCTTGGTAATACCATGCTTTGTTCAAGGAATACCTCAACATTGTCATCAACACCATCTGAGGTGGTGCCAAAGGTCTCACAGAAACTTGTGATCTTTGTCCTACTAAGGATAGCCTAAGACCCTACACCTGTGCTCCCTGTCCTCTTCCCTGTACCTGGGGCCCCTGTCTTATCATAGATACATGTAATATGAAACATTGTCCCTGAGCCTATGGTGGTCCTTGTGCTATAACCTGGGTTTGTAGGGCCATAACCTGAGCCTGTGTAGTGGCCAACTGGCCCTGTAAAATTTCTACATACACCTTTAAGGTGGTGACTTGTCCCCCATCTCCATCTCCACCATGTGTGGGAGCCTTTCCCTGTGTAACCTAGGCCTGTAGTGCCACTAATTTTTCTTATAAAATGAAAACCTATACCTCTGACCCAGTAAGCTACCCATGTAAAGCTATGATTTTTGTATGTAGGGAAGCTACCTAACCCTGCAAGGTATCCCTCTGTATTATAATGGTAGCTAAGTTTTCCTACCATGGCCTTAGTGGTACCACTCATAGTTGTTCCACCCACCATTTCCTATATCTATCGATGGTGCCTGCATCATCGATCCACCTATCCACCTCCTGCTCTTCCTGCCTTATAATCACACTTGGTCATGGTGGAGACATAAGTCTCTCCACATCATCTCTCTTGTACTGTGGGAAGGGTGGAGGCACGTCCTTTGGTAGCCGAAAGTATCATCTCACCCTATCTATAGGTATCATGTTGTGCTCACTGGCATGACACCTTTGAATCCACCTTAGTAGTTGTAACCCCTCGTATACCTTTTTTATGTCTCTGTATGAAGGATAGCCAACATATGGCCTCTCAATAATATCCACATGAGATAATCCCTCTAGTAACTGCCTGTAATATGAAACATCATGTGTGGCCTGAGCCACCCTATGCTTCCCACCAACTAGTACCCACCATCTATATCTGACTCTAAAAAAGTCATCCCCAACCCAATCAAGTCGAGGAAAACCAACTGGACATACACATACTATGTGCTCATATGCCCAACAATGCAGAAGAAAAGTGCAACTCAAACTAAACTTCCATAATCTCCCATAGGCCTAAAACTCCCTATACAGCTATAGCAGGAATGTCGGTTCCCATGCAAAATAGATCCTCTCTTCCACCATATCCTGGAGCACTCCCATCAATGCTCATGGGAATCTACCACCCTTGGTATCTGGTAAGGAGAAACAACATATCACCTCCATCATCAAAGCAACTAACCTCATCTCTTGAGGATGGGTTGCATACATCTCGCTATAGCTAAGGCTCGCACTATAGTACCTCAACTCACCCATAGTCTCCCAAAAAATAGCCACTATAGGCTCCATGGAGGCCTTTGAAGAAATATAATACAATCGTTCAACCACAATCGTTAACCGCAGGATCTTGTATACATCCTCCAGGGTGACAATAATCTCACCCATCGGTAAATGAAAAGTGTTGGTTGGTGAATCCCATCTATCAATGAGTGCGACCATAAAACTATTCTCTTAAGCTACACACCTATAACATCATATCCCAATCAATCCAACATCATTCATATGCTCCCACTCCTCTGTAGTCACACTCGACCACATGTATACAAACAACGATGGTACTTTATTCCGCATATATATCTAGTCCCTAGCCTGCATCCAACAAAACACAACATTGTTAAGACCTCACTACCTCCAATTATGTCTTAACCCCAACACCATACCAATCACACCAATACTTCTTACCCCATTTACCTAATTCACATTCCAACATCCTACCCTTTACACTCATGATTCATTACCTTCAAATTATTTCACCCACTCACCTATCCCATCTAGCCAGAGATAATATTTTACCCTTACCCCTCTACAACCATTCATTACTTTCCCCTTCTTGACCTATTTTCCTTTCATGTATAAAACTTCTCACCCCTATCCCTCTTTCACCCTAGCCGGCGCCGGTCTCCTAGACCATCATCGATTCTCCTTGATTGACATTGGTTCTGATTAACTAGTGTCATTCACCTTAGTCTTGACCGATGTTAGCTACATCTGACTGAGGTTAGCCAAAACATGACCGATGAAAATATATTTTTCAACCCCTAAAACTAAAACCCCCTCCTCTTTTCTTAAAAATTGATAAAAACGACCTACAACACTACTTAATTGATCCATAGGGATCCAAAATGACTCTACTTCATCAAATCAGTTAGCACGAAGAAGGAAAAATAAGACATGGAGGTTCTGTATTTATAGTAACAGAATCACCACTCTATGTAGAGCGGCGGTTATAAAACTATCGCCTAACCAGGGTGGCGGTCCTAGCACCACCGGTCTGCTTTGGGTGACAGTCCTGACTCTTTCAGACAGAAAACAAAAATATGAAATGAATAACCCATAATTTGGAATGTTTTCTTTCTCTTTTCCTCCATGGCCTTTCCCATTCTCCAATGCATGGGAGGACATGATAAAGGATATAAATACATGTTTGTAGAAGATAATAGGATCAGGTAAGCATGAAAGCAAGTGAGAAAGAAGTTCTTATTGCTGGAATTGTGTTTTTTAGAAGACAGGAGTGTTAAGACAAAGCGACCAAGTAATTGGGAGGAAGTGTGAGATATTATCTACTTATCTTTTATACTTATTATAAATTATGTACTTATTATTTTGAATTGGCCAATAAAAGTGGGAAGAAAGAGCAATTTCCCTTCATGACTAGTTTTTCCTCCTTTGGGAGGTTTCCAAGATAAAACTTGTTAGTGTTTATGAGCTTAAATTCTTTCCTTTCCTACAATTGTGGATTCTAAGCATAAACATAATTCATTCACTAGATATCTCTATCATTTTCTAATAGAAAGTAGAACAACAACGTTTAATTTGTGTTTCTCTAGATAATTCCAAAGTTGAAGAGTTTACAGATCATTTTGGTATCAGAGCTAACAATTATCCAGGATTGTGGTTTTCATTCTTAGATTTGTATGACATTGACAAGATCTAAAGGAAAAGAGGCTTTACCTTGTTATCTAGAAATTTCTACAAAGAAGTGGGAACAGAGAATTTGGGGACAAATGGAGGAAGAAAACTTGGTCCGTAGAACCGAGATGCTGGAGACCGTGATGGATAGGATGTTTCAAAGGCAAGAAGAACTTGCAGATTTGTAGAAGACAACTTCTATCAAGCAAGACTCCATGGAATCAAAGGTTCGGGGCTTAGCAGAAAAGTTTGGAATAGAAAGGAGCCACCATGAGGAAAGTTATGGGGAAGAGCATGAAGAAGAGACTTAAAATGTAAGAGAAAAGGTAAAATGTGATCATACTCCTTTTAAAGTTGAGACAAAAGTTGAGATTAAAATATTTGAAGGACAAGTAGATGCAGAGTTGCTTGATAAATGGTTAAAATAGTTAGAAGTATACTTTAGCATCCATAATGTCACTAAGGCACAGAGGATCACCTTTGCACATCTCAAAATGGAGGGACATGCTCTGGTTTGGTGGGAAACTCATCTAACCACTTATGAAAAAAAGAAGCGTCCTATTGTGAAATCTTGGTAAGAACTTAAAGAATTACTTAGAGATAACTTCTATCCTATTAGCTACAAGATTGACCAAATGATTAAATGGCAGTTTTTTAGACAAGGCAGTGGTCAAAGTGTGCAGGACTATACTACAGAGTTTTAGAGGTAGGCCATGTTGCTAAACATGGACTTGGAGGATGAGGATATTATGACTAAGTACTTGGGAGGAATTCACACTCACCTTCGAAGAAAATTCATCTCCACAAAGCCTAAAGATCTCAACAAGGCATGTGTATAGGCAGACTACATAGATGATGAAAAGGAGCAATGAGAAGTAGAGCCAAGGGCAAAGTAGTCAAAAAATCAGCTAAAAAAAGAGTATGGGTAAACAAGTAAAAAGATTAAGTGGAAAGGGAAAGGTAAACAAGCTGCCACTACTTTAAATACTTGTAAAGATCCCAAGAATTTTTGCAAGAACTGTGATATCAATGGTGTTGGAAGTTGCATCTAGAGTTACATCCGAAGAACTGATCCAAGGACTCAAAGGAGTCCATGAAAACTGTAAAAATAGAAGGGGAGGTGGAAATCGAAGATGAATTTGATGTAGATAAAAGGTTTGGATGTACAACCACCAACATTGACAGACAAGAAGAGGAGATGAGTAGGCTATTCCAGATCAAAATCTAGATCAAGAGAACTAAGGTAAATGTTTTGGTTGATACCGATTCTATGTCTAACTTGATTTCTAAAGTAGTTGTAAAGAAGCTTGGTCTTGAGACTTAGAAACATCCACACCCTTATCCTTTGGGTTGGGTGAAGAAGGGTGTTGAAATTCAAGTAACAAGAAGATGTAAGGTCAAGTTTGGGATAAATTCCTAGTATATTGATGTTTTGGAAGCTAAATTTACTTCACTTGATGCTTTTGATGTTGTATTTGGGAGTCCTTACTTGTTTATCAGGGATGTTATATTAATGACAAGGGAAAATAAGTACAGATGGGTCAGGTATGAGATCAACTACAACATCTGGACACATTAGCGTAAGACACATGTTACTATGGTGAGTGCTAACCAAGCAAAATGAATTATTCATGTAAATCATAATCAGTTTTGTTTACTTTTGTTAAAGGATAAAATATAAGGGGTAGAAGTTTCAGATATTTCTAACCAGGGAAAGCATGATTTGGATAGTATTATTCTATCTTTTCAGAAAGTATTTCAGGATCCCAGTGGGTTACCAACAAAATGGGAAGTATAGCATGAGATTCATCTATTACCAGAGTCCCCTCTACCAAACATTGGGAAGTAGAGCATGATATTCATCTATTACTAGAGTCCCCTCTACCAAACATCGGGAAGTAGATCTTAAGAGTATTGAAGTAAAGAAAAAACTCCAAAAACTACTAGACCAAGGGGTTATACATCCGAGCACCTCACCATGTGGTTCACCTATTATGATGGTGCCAAAGAAGGATGGTTCTTGGCGAATGTGCATAGAATATCGTGCTTTGAACAAGATCACCATAAAGAACATATATCCACTTCCTCACATAGATGATCTCTTGGACCAACTTCAGCATGTCAAATTCTTCACAAATTTGGATCTCAAGTCTGGTTATCACCAAGTCATAATGAAGGAGGAGGATATATGGAATACTTCCTTCAAGATAAAACAAGGTTTGTATGCATGGTTAGTACTTCATTTTGGGATATGCAATACGCCCGATACATTTATGATATTGATGAATGTTGTATTGCGGGATTTCATAGATTCATGTGTCATTGTATATCTAGATGATATTTTGATTTTTAGTGCCACTTGGGAAGAACATCTAACTCATTTACAGTGAGTCTTGCAAGTTCTCAGGGAGAAATAACTACTTTGTAATATGAAGAAATGTGAATTTTCCAAACAGTCACTTGTATATCTTGGGCACATGGTTGGAGGAGGAGAGCTACAAGTGGATCCAAAGAAGGTGGAAGCCATCTCTAATTATCCAACACCAAAAAGAGCCAAAAGTACTAGGATTTTTATGGGAGCGGTATAGTACATGCAGAAGTTCATTCTGGGATTCTACATGATTGCAACACCTCTACACATAGTGGCTGTAAAGAGTAAGGGTTTTGACTGGGGTAAGGAACAATAAAAATCCTTTGAGTTATTGAAATACAAGATTAGTCATGCTCCAATACTTTCTCTTCCTAATTTTTAGTAGCCTTTTGAGGTAGAGACAGATACCAGTGATTATGCTATGGGCGTAGTGTTACTTCATGGAGGTAAAATTGTATGTTCTCATTCTGAAACTTCCACTTCAATAGTTAAAGGATATTCAATATATGATAAGGAAATGTATGCAATAGTTTAGGAAATTAAAAAATGGAAGCATTATTTTTTGGGTAAAGAAACTATTGTGCACAATGACCACAAACCTCTCTAGTATTTGCAAGCACATTCTAAATTACAGTAAATAAGGCACTATAAATAGATGGGGTTCCTTCAACAATTTCACTTGGTGATCAAATACGAGAAGGGTAGTACAAATTTGGTGACATATATGTTGTCTAGGCCACCCACACAGGAGAATTTTTCCTGTTTGGCCACTATCTCTCAAATCGATCCCTTAAGGAAGGAAGCTTAGGGAGAGGCATATGCCCAAGATAAAGACTTTAGGGTGACATTTCAGCAGTTTCAGTCCCAAGGGACTGAAAGGATAGGGATTGAAGATTGTTTGTTTCACACAGAATGTTTCCGTTCCTAGAATAGAGTTGCTGCTATCCTTTCATTCTCTTGAGAAACAAATAAGGGTTAGGGTTAGGAGGAATACCTGTTGAATGTTGAGAGGGTGTGTGCGTACCGTAGAGAGAGATCAGATCGATTGCGAAGAACTCCTTTTTGTCTAGGAAGGACTACCTATAAGTAAGAATACAAGACCACCAGATTTTAGTTAGACAATAAATGAGGGAACTACCTTGGGGCCCAAGAAATATTGGACTTCCTTTCAAAGGTGGGTCAGTTCCCCTCTTAATATGAATTAACACAAATTCTAACAAATAAGATTATTGCAAATTTACAATTTAGTTACCTCATTAAAAAACACTAGAGGAAAGGCTGGTTTTGGTTTGAGTCACAGTGACCGATGCTGGTCACTGTATAACCGGTATCGGTTGCTGATAACCGATATCGGTAGGGGTAGTGATTTAGGGGCTTTTAATAAAGGTTGGCTATAAGGCAGCTATAGTGTTTATAAGGGTGGAAAATGATTAGGGATAGGCAATGGGGTGATGGATAAGAATCAAAGAGTGTGGGGACTATTCTTGGGGAAATGTAAGGGTAGAGGAATGACAGTTAGATGCAGGGGCTACCGGGTAGTAGATCTATGAGTGAACTTGTAATTACTGTGATTCAGAAGTTCAAGAAATGTTATTTAAAAACGTACAAGACACTACTTACTAGTTCCTGATGAAGATACGGGTCCAAGGACTGTGATGACAAAGGCAGGGCTCAGGTGGGATGATCCGACAATCAAAAGTGAGCTATCTTCTCTCCCAATGCTTGGATGAGTGTCACTGGGCTCTGGTTACTCAGTTGCAGTCTTGGGCTCGATGTCCTTCTCTGTAAACTCTTCTCTTTTCTTCACTTGTCTCTGCCCTACCAAGTGAATTTCGGATCCTTCAAATGAATTCCAGATCCCTTGTTTTTGGTTGGGGGAGGTCATTTATAGGGAACCGATGGCAGTTACGTAACCGACGGCGGTCGAGTAGGAACCGATGTCGGTTAAGTCAAAGTGGGCTATTATTTAGTAAAATAGCCAACTTTCCCTCCTTTTCTCCCGAGGGATTAGTTGTGGGCTTGGTCAAGTCATTATTAGGTTGGTTTTGGTGTGGGTGAGGAGTAATTAGTCATGGGTGTGGATGTAGACCAATTTATAGGTCTTAATTAGGTTAGTTTAGGGTTAGGGCTAGTCATGATGAGGTGGCGAAATGATGTAGCAGGTTGGAGATGTGGATTTATTAATTATAAGGTAATTAATAAATAATTGTGCAAGGTTTAGGTGGTGAGGTTAGGTTGCGAAATGAGATGCGGGGCACAGGGTGTTGTAAGACACAAATTTGGTGTCTACATTAGCTCCTTGTTGTCATGTAGCTTGTCTTGTAAACCTACACTGCCAATTAATAAGAAGTGATTGCCCCAGTTAAGGGTATAGGTAATCCCCCTCAAATCTATCACAGATTGAGTCAACGTGGAATCAGGGATAGGGTTGATAAATGGAGAATGGTGTTGGGATGATGGTAAGATGGTGGGGTAAGTGCAAGGAAGTGGATGCATGTTGAAATGCACTAGTGCGACTAGGGTACATGATTTGAAGAGCAAACAAGCAATACATAGGCAAAGGTCGATAGTTTATCCAAACAAGGTTGATATAATCCTGGTATCCAAGGCATAGAAAGTAGCTCCAGGGGATATAACGGGTAAGGTACATGAATGTTTAGGCATGTTCAGCAGTACCAAATAGTTGGTTTGGTTGAGATAAAAGTCACGGTCTCGGTCTAGGAAAAGTTGGTCGACTGATCAAGTCAAGTATCCTAATCATGCTAAAACACAAATAGGTGAGCATGATTGAACAAAAAGTTACATGATGGGTGGATAAAATTGTAATTTGTGGGTTTTGGGTGAGGTACTTAATTGGTGCGGCCTTGGGTCGGGCCGGATTGGGTGGTTGCGGCCTTACGTCGGGCCTGATTGGGTGGTTGCGGCCTTGGGTTGGGCCTAATGGTTGGTTACGGCCTTGGGTCGGGCCAAATGGTTAGTTGCGGTAGTGGGTCGGGCCAAATGGTTGGTTGCGGCCTTGGTTCGGGCCAAATGGTTGGTTGTGGCCTTGGGTCAAGCCTGATTGGTTGGTTGCGGCCTTGGGTCGGGCCAAATGATTGGTTGTGGCCTTGGGTCGGGCCAAATGGTTGGTTGCGGCCGTGGGTCAGGCCGATTGAAGTCAAAATAAGGATAGTCAGCAAAGCTAGGGGTAGGTGATGCGGGAAAAAAGTGGAGATTGGTGGATAAGGGGGGGAGTTAGGGGAAGGAAGTTAGTAACCGTTATCGGTTACTATATGAAATTCCAGAATGTGAGAAAAAACACTTGGGGATTTTATTTATTGAATGGTTGTTTGTTGATTTGATGTATGCAGGCAGAGGCAGGTTTGAAGATGAATGATAGTGTGCCAGCTTTGAGGATGGAGAGGCCAGGTGAGCGACATCGACGATCATGATCATCACCTAGTTTGAGATGAGGCGTAAGGCTCTAAGTGAATTTCATAGAGGTATAAGAATAAATAAGGATGACGACCTACGCGTCGATGATAGAGAAGATGTATTTGTTTGACATCTAAATAAAATTGAATATGTATGTTGATTTGAGTTATGATAATAATAAGAATGGTTGTGTTTTGAATGTTTGTTTTGAAAAAAAGGATAAAGATGAATGTTATCAAATAGAAATACACAAAAATATGTATATTTACAACACATGATAGGTTATGGTAGGGGATGGTCGAGCTAACCTTAGGAGACCCCATGTCTCTTAAGTGCTACCTACATAGCCCATTGCACAAAGCAAGGAGGGGCCTCAGACCGATGTAGTTCTCCCTTAGGACCAGGGAGAGGTGAATTTAGGAAGTTTGGTTGTGGTTAGGCAATTTGTTGGTTGGTAAAAAATATTGATATTGGTAGGGTAATGTTGTTGGTGTTGGTAAGGTATTGGCGATGTTGGTGTAGGTATAGGTGAAGTGAAAGTTCACTTACCCAAGTAGTAGGGAACCGTGTCCTAATTTAGATCAACACATAATCCTAGATTCGAGTAAAAAGAGGCAAAAGTGTCCCGTAGTTGAGAAGAGCTAAACAAACCACATATTAACATAGGATGAGATTGAATCCCTAGGTACCTTGCATATGCGAGAAGTCGATAGGTGAAAAGAGTTGTATAATCACAATATATTAGATATATGTCATGTCCCTTGTGTTTTTTTCTTTGACGAATGGTGAGGTGAGGTGGCTGGTAGAGATGGGGTGCAGAGAATTTGTTATAAGGTGATTATGCTGACAAAAGAGAACCAAACCTAAATAGACAAGTCCATGACTCAAAAGTGCTTTTGAATAATGCTTTTATTTTTCTTGATATAGACTGATTGATATGGGAAGTCTACATGGGATATGTATTTTTTTGTTCTTGAGGTCTTCACGAAGCTAATCAATGCGAGAAGCTTCTGATAAAGGCTAACTTTGTATAGCTGTCCTTCAAGGGAGCAGTCTATTTATAGTAGCAGATGCGGCTTTTGTGTATAACTGTCCTTCGGTGGAGCAGTCTATTTATAAAAGTAGAAGTGGCTTTGCACATAGCTGTCCTTCGAGGGAGCAGTCTATGTATAACTTAGAGGTCTTAGATGTCCGTTTGGCATGAAGCATCTAGTTTTCTAGGAAGTTTGACTCAAGAATATCCCATAAGTGTATAATTGAGAACATGTTATTTTGATACTTTTAAGTCATGGACCAGACTAAAAAGGGGAAGGCATCTGTAAGAAGAGGTGATGACCAAACCACGTGAGCTTGATTCTATTTTGAGATGCATGAAACAAAGTGTATGATGTGGTAAACGAGTTCAAGGGACGAGTGCAAGGTAGATAAGAAGTGATATAACACTAAATTCAATAGTAGAATGGCCGAAGATGCAAGGCATTAAGGGGTTCAGACTCAGGTTTACCATTAAGTGAAGCTAAATGATAAGTGCCTGATCCGTAAGTGTGATTGATAATGTAAGGCCCAATCCAATTTGGAGAAAATTTGCCACGTTTGCTCTTTTCTTGTTTGGTTACATGTTGATTCTCTTTGAAGACAAGATCACCAGCCTTAAAGGTACACTCATGAAGTTGCTTATCATAAGCACGATTGATGCGCTTTTGATAGATTTGAAGGTGGTCAGGAGCTATAAGACAACGCTCGTCAAGAAGCTCCAATTGGGCTAACCGCTCTTGGCGGAAATCATCATTGGTGAGAATATCCTGAAGAGATATTCTTAGGGAGGGTATTTGTATTTTGAGAGGCAAGACAGCCTCGGTACCATATACCAAAGAAAATGGGGTGGAATTAGTGGAGGTATGAATGCTGGTATGATAAGCCCAAAGAGAAAAGGGGATGTGATCAGGATAATTTTTTCCAGAATCATTAACGAATTTCATGAGAATTTTGGTCAGGTTTTTTGTTAGAAGATTCAGCTTGACCATTTTCTTGTGGATAGTAAGGTGATGAGAAGCTAAGTTTGATACCAAAGTTGTCACAAAGGTCTTGTAACAACTTATTTTTGAAAGATTTTCCATTATCTATTATCAGGCGATGAGGAACACCAAAACGATAGATAATGTGATGGTTAATGAATTCTACAATTTTTTCTTTTTTGGTTGAAATGAGTGGAATGGCCTACACCCATTTAGTGTAATATTCAATTACTATAATTATCCAATGGTGACGTTGCGAAGAGGGCGGGAGAATCTTAGCAATAAGGTCTAAACCCCATTGGGAGAAAGGCCAAAGATCTCGTGCGACCTGTAGTGGATGGCTAGGAGTATGTTGAAGGTTGGCATGTTGTTGACACATAATACAACGCTTAACATATTCATAGTAGTCATTATTAAGAGTATGCCAATAATAGCCTAGGTGAAGGATCCATTTTGCCACGGCAAGGCCACTAAAATGTCCACCACAAATGCCGTCATGGACTTGTTGGATGATATAGGTGACCTCCGCGCCGGTTAGACATTGAAGGAGGATGCCATCAAAGCCATGTTTATAGAGGAGTCCCCCCATGATGATGTAACGAGAAACACTTTTAAGAAAAGAAAATTTTCCGTTACTCGTAAGGTCAGATGGGAGAACAGAGGTTGTAAGGTAATTGTGAAATTGGTGATACCAAGTATTCTGTGAATCAGCGGAGACATTATTTATCATACCAACATCGGGGGCTGAGTAAGATGGGGCAAAGATTTGTTAGACCAAGAAAAATATGTCAGAGTCAGTTGGTGAGGTAGGAATTTGCGAGGCTAAGCAAGCCATAGTATCCGTAAATTTAATAGTTGAGCGGGGAATGGTTTGTATAGAATAATGAGTAAATAAGGTCAAAAGTGAATCCATGAAATGTTTGTACTTTTGAAGTTCCTCATTTTTACATTGGTAGATGCCTGTAACTTGATTGAAAACTAGTTGAGAGTCACCAAAAATGTTAATAGATTTTACACCTAAGTGTAACGCAACCTGGAGACCCAAAACAAGGGCCTCATATTCCGCTATATTATTAGTGCAGGGGAAATTGAGCTGGAATGAAAGAGGCATAGGTTCAGCGTCAAGAGGAATGAGAACAACACCGGCCCCTCTGCCGCACTGACATTTAGATCCATCAAAGAAGAGGGTCATTGGATATGACTTATCACTGAGTGAAAGAGTGGTAATGAGTTCGTCAGGGAAAGTAAAATTGGTAAATTGTTCCCCAGGTAAAGGGGCTTCCATGAGTTGGTCTACGATAGTTTGTCCTTTGATTGATTTCTAGTGTACAAACTCAAGGTCGAGGTCAGCGCGGAGCATAAGCCATTGGGTGATGCATTGGTTTAGATGAGGTTTGGCATACATATAATGGATGGGGTCCACATTGGTGATGACAAAATTTTTGTGATTCAGGAGGTAGTGTCAGAGTTTGGTGGCCACGAATGATAGGGCTAGGCACAACTTTTCTACATGTGTATACCTAGTCTCGTAATCCACCAGAGTACAAATTATGTAATAAAAAACTTGTTCTCGATGCTCAAAGTCACGATGTGCAAGCATGGCTCCTACAGCATGGTCGGTGGCGGAAAGGTAAAGGTAGAAAGGGTGATCGTCCTGAGGTGGGATAAGCACGGGTGGCTGCAAGAGATAGGCTTTAAGAGCCTAAAAGGCTTGGTGGCACTCTTCACTACATTTAAAGACAATGTCCTTTTTAAGGAGATGATGGAAAGGTTGACATCGATGCAAGAGTTGTGAGAGGAAATGCCAGATAGATTGGAGTTTTCCCTGTAAACTACGCAATTGTTTGAGGTTAGTGGGTGGGGGCATTTCTAGGATAGCTTTGACTTTAACTGGATCAAACTCGATGCCATGCAAAGAGACAATAAAACCAAGGATTTTTCCTGAAAGGACACTAAAGACACATTTCTTCGGTTGAAGACGAACATAGTATTGTAACAGGCGATCGAAAATAATGGTTAAAACATCGAGATGTTCACTACGATGTTTAGATTTGCCAAGAAGATCATCGACATAATCCTCAAGGATAGTGTGCATAATGTCATGAAAAATGTAAGTCATAGCCCACTGATAGGTCGCACTAGCATTCTTAAGGCCGAACAACATGACACGATAGCAGAAGGTTCCCCAAGGAGTTATGAAGGCGGTTTTATGTTGATCGTCCGGGGCTACCAAAATTTGATTGTATCTCGAGAAGCCATCCATGAGAGAAAGCATCTCATGGCCCGCAGTGAGATTAAAAAGTTGATCAATACTTGGTAGGGGGAAGTCATCCTTTGGGAAAGCGAGGTTAAGGTCCCGGAAATCCGTACATATCCAAAGTCCCCCCGTTGCTTTAGTAACAGGTACGATGTTAGAAATCCATTGAGGATAGTTAATAGGTAAGATGAAGGAAACAGAAAGGAGTCATTGAATCTCTTCTTTGAACAAGAGGGCAATGCGTGGATGCATTTTTCTCAGTTTCTATTTAACTGGTTTGGAATTGGGTTTTAGGGTAATGTTATGGACAGCAATGTCAGGATCAATTCCTGGCATGTCAGCGTAGGACCAAGCGAAAGCTTGGTTGCGGGCATGGAGGAAGGTAGTGAAGGAAGTTTGTTTTGATGCGTTAAGATATTGTCCAATCTTCACAATGTGAGGATCATCCTCTGTGTGGATGTTGATTTCTATAGTTGACTCATTCAACATGGTTTGAGTTTCAGATGGTAAGGCGCGTTGAATATAAGAGTCATCCGCACCAAGGTAAGTGAGAATGGAGTCGTCATCCTGGCACTCAACAACATTAATTGAAGGTGAGTTCTCTTCGATCATGTTTGGATACAGAAGGGGAAGAGAAGATGGGTCTTCATTATTGCGTTGATAAGTGAGAGGACCCAGGAAGATAGCGTTTATGAAAAAAAAAGTTAGGAGGGATGGATTTAAAGTCTATCGACTCTATGGGTGACGATGGCAAAATGGGTGATGATGGTTCAGAAGGAGTGACTTCATCGTCTTCCTGGATATAATGGATATGTGGTGTCTTTGGTGTAGGTAGTTCAGAGAATCCAAGACCATGATGATCTTTGTGTTTGCATGTAGTTACAGGAATGATCGTATGTCGGCCTTGTTCATAAAGACCGAAACCGAAGCCCTTCCAAGCACATCACATCAAGAAGCTGAGGGCGAAGCGACGATTAGTTAGATATTGAAAATCAGATTGGAAGGGAACCATGCCATGGGGAGGTTCAGGGGTGACAGAGGATGTATCGACACCCCCATATGTTAGGTTGGTGCAGCAATTAGGTGGTCCGTAGGAGATTACTTCCCCCACACGATGGTCGTAGGTAGGATGCGCATGTAACTATCCGTAATCCTGTGGGGTATGGAAAGTGCTAACGTTATATAGGTGATACTCCCACAGCGTAAGGCATTGAAAAACATCTACTAAGGGATCTGAGGTGGGGATGTTGTCCGTGGGAAAGGAAGTGGTATTTGCGGTGGCGGTTTCATTAGTTGAAGGTGTAGGTGCGGTTAAGATGGATGGTTGAGGTGTGGTTGAAGTGGATGGTTGGGTTGGATGAATGGGTGTCTTGACTGGTACAAGCACATCATTAGGGCGATATAACATATTACAGGTTTTGAAGGGGGAGCGTCAGCTTTTATGGTGTAGGACTTCCCCTCATACTTTAATTTTATGCATCTATGTAAGGTGGAGGGAATGCATCCCATAGCTCGGATCCAAGGGCAGCCTAACAACATGTTGTATTGGAATTCTCCCTCAAGGACATAGAAGAGCTCGGGTAAGGTACGTGGCCCTACATGAATGTTAAGGATCACGGTGCCTAAGGTAGAAGTAATAACATCGTTGAATGAACACAACATGGTGGGGTTGGCACACATGTAGCTAGAAGGGATATTCATTTTTTGGAAGGCTTTGGAAGAGATGATATTTAGGCTAGTGCCCCCATCAATCATAACACGACGTACTCAGATTTCCTGAACGTAAGCTGAGATAAAAAGAACGGGGTCAGGATCTTCTGCACCAAAGTCAACAATTTCATCTTTGGAGAAACTGACAGCAGCGGCTTGCTGTATAGAGACAGAAGTGGTTGGGGAGATAGGTTGTTTGGTGAGAGAAGCAACGTGATTGGGTGTTAAAATGGAGGCAACAGGCAAGGTTTCGTTAGGTAGGACCTCTATCCCTTGAAGGATTTCAATGAGAGCTTGTCGATGAGATTCAGAGGTTTGAATGAGATCTACAATGTCAATTTTATAGGTGATTGGTGAAGCTGTTTGATCATGGTATAGTGGGCCACTCCATCAGAGATGGGGTAGGTAGGTCCACAAATAACCACTTTAGGTGGTGGTGTGATCGGGATGGCGGATGAAGAAAGAAAGGCCACAGGTGTGCTTTCTTTAGCTTTCCCATTGGTTTTATGCCCTCGAGTAGCAATGCTAATCATGTTGATCTCGTGAACACGAGAGGAGGAAGATGGTAGGGACCAGTCATTGTCTTCAAGAGGTGGGGTTACAACAATGATATTTCTTGGTGAGGTGAGGATAGGCGGTATAGGAGAGGGGATTGAATCTAAAGGTTTCTCCCTTCGTAAGTTGTCTTTCTTAACCTTTCTATCCAAGAGAGGTGGCTGACGAAGGATGGCTTTCAAAACTTTACATCCCTCTACATCATGTCCTGGTGTGCGGTGGTAAGCACAGATTTTAGACTAATCATAACCTATAGGTTGAGGTTTAGATGGATCATAGGGTCCAAGTGGGGGTAAGGAAATGGTCGCATTCTCCACCAACATATCAAGGATCTTGGCGTAAGATCCTTTGAGCGGGTCAAAGTCAGAGGAAGATGAGGCTATTGATTGGGTGGGTTTTGGTAATGTTTGGGTATGGTTGGTTTATATGGGTGGTGGCTTAGACAAGGGGTTTTGATAATTAGATTTAACTAAACGTGGCTTCTTCGGTGCAGAAATTATGTTTAGCTGGTCAGATGAAGTGGTAGCAGAAAAAAACCACGGAGAAAGAGGAGTGACAATAAACAAATCCTTTGATGATGGAGTTTGTTTAGGGTTGATATGTGGATAGGATACTTGGGGTGATGGTGTTGATACACCCATGGATCTCTGTATGGTTGTAGAAGGTGCAGGTCGTTTTAAAGAAAATGCAGGAGGTATGATGTATTGAGGCAAGGTGGAGGGGTGAGGTCCCAATATAGAAGGTAGGCATGATGGTGAGGGTTTTAGTTGTGAAAGATGCATAGATTGGACTTGAGGAGATTGGGTTTGTCTCCTAGGTGGATGGACGACTTTATTTTTGGATAAATCTAAGCGTTTAGGTAGGTGTGTTAAGCTGGGTATTGGTGAAGTCCATAGCATAGGGGGAGGTTTGGTTAGGTTAATAGAGTTGGATGAGGTATCCGGTACAGATGAAGGGGGTGAGGATGAGGACATAGGTGTTTTGAGCTTTTGTAAACACTTCAGGTATATGGTAGAGGTGTCTGGATCTGTCATCTACATTTGAGTAGAGCATGGTGTACTCAAATGCTCCCATAGGACTCATCTATCTTCTGAGGGATGAAAATATTCAAGTGTGAATAGGAAATTTTGTATGGAAGAGAGGTGGGTTGTGATTCCGTTCCACTGTGGGTGTGATACAGGGGGTAAATGAGGCACTGTATTAATGGACGTTAAGAGGTCGACTGGTCGCTAAAAAGATTTAGGCGATGAAGAACTAATAGGTAGGAGGGCATGTTTGAGAGGATCCGTCATGATTAAAGAATTTGGTGATGTTGGTTTGAGAGGTGTCTCTTCTAAGGATGATAGAAAAAGTGACAAGTCTTCCTCTTGTACAATAAGAGTGATAGAAGGTGATGTTTGGGAAATAGATAAGTTAGATAACATCCACTCACAGTCTTGCAGGGATGTGGTATAAGAAGGCTCATCTGTGAGAAGAGAACTCTGGGTGGTTAATTCCTTTATGGGTAAAGGAATGGTAAGGTTATCATTTTGTCTTGATGGGGGTGGAGGGGGTTCAGATCCCTACGTTAGTGAAGAGGCTTGATTCAGAATTTTCTCGATAGGAGCTTTTGGTTGGGAGTTGAAGACCACATGGATTTCATGAACACTCTCCTCAGCTAAGATATCTTGGTTTATGTTACTATTAGATGAGTGGTTTGGGAATGGTTTGTTGAAGATTTTCAAATTTCGGTTAGCAGGGGTATTAGGATTATCGAGGGTTATATCCCCTGCATCAACCATTTCTTGCACTATGTTTTTTAACATCTTGTAGTTTTCGTGACTATGTCCCTTCACATGGTGGAAGTTACAGAAGTAATTTTCTTTGTACCAAGAAGGTATAGCGTGGGTGGAATCAAACCCAAAGTGAGGTTTAACAGGAGGTAAGGTGATAGCTCCTGCTTTGAGCAATTTTTCCAAAATGACACCATAAGTTTCTCCCAAGGGAGTGTAATTAATGGGCTCAACTTTATACTTATAGGTGGTTTTTGGCGGGGTATTAGATGGTTCTTGGGATTTGACCATCACCGCGTGTACAACTCCTTTTGATTTCAAAGCAGTCGATGCATGAGAATTGGTCGTGTTGGGTTTTTTGGTGGAGTCTTGGGTTCAAAAATCAGGGTTTTTGTTGCGCAACCGCAATTTCTCTTCCTCTAAGGCTCGAATCTCTAGTTTCTGAGCCATAGTAAAGGCCTCATCAAAGGTGTGGAAAGTTTTAATTTGGAGGGTAGGAGAAATGTGCTTAGCACAGGCCTGCGTAAAGAGTTCGATAAGTTCGGCCTGAGGAAAGGCATAAGTAAGTTGGTTGATAAGGCCCCGTCATCGTCCAACGAAATCTACGATAGGTTCGTCTTCAAATTGTCAGATGCCATAGAGGTCAGTGATAGATAATTTCTTGGCAATGTTAATGGAGAAATGATCCAAGAAAGATTGGGCTAATTGGTTAAAAGAGAAGATTGAGTGTTGGGTTAAAGCATTGTACCACTCCAAGGCGGGTCCTGAGAAGGACATGGGAAAGGTGCGGAGAAGTAAGGCATCGTCATGAGTAATAAGATAGCAGGCATGTCTAAATGATCGCAAGTGTTGTTGAGGATCCTCCTTACTATTAAAACGAGTAAATTTTGGTAATTCCCATTGAGTAGGATATGAATGAAGGGGGACAGAAGGATGAATAGGCTCTTGACAAACTTGCTTGTATGTCAGGGTGCTACAACTTCCTGAAATAGAAGCCTCAATATTTTTCATCTTGTCCATCATTTTTTTGATTAAATCAGTGGTTGGATGAGATGATGGTGCGGTTGTCGTAAATGGAGAAGGATTGGGCCAAGGGCCACCACTAGACAATGGTGGGGTTAAATGTTGATAAGGTATTGAGGACAAATATGTTGAGGCAACCGAATAAGGATGTCCTATATAAGATGTTGAAGCCACCAGATAAGTGTGTGGAAATGAAAAGGTGGGCGGAGCTTGAGAAGGAAAGCTCGTGTGGTTAGGTGGCAGAGAGAAAGTTATGAAAGGGGCAGTCTGCGAGAGAGATGAGGTAGAAGGAGCCGGTGGTAATGATATGTGGGGCCCCAGATTAACCAAAAAAAAGCCAATCTGTGTCGTATGAACCTCTGAATTCACTGATTTGGGAGGCGGAGTTATTAGGCGGGGAAGGAGCTAAGTGAGCTGCTATACTAATAGGCATACCAACAAGGAGTTGACCATCGGGTGTACGGTCAGGGGTATGAGACAAATAGTACTGTACAGCTCTAGGATTAGCATCCAAAAATTTCACAAATTCCTTATCTCCTACAGTGATTTTGGGAACCTCACTGGTGTCCGTAGGATTCCCCATAGGATGTGAAGGGGGTGATTCAGGAAAAGGCACGGAACATGCATGTGAAACCATGGCTACAGCTTGTTTCCAAGTGATAACAACCATGGACAAGAGTACACAGCAGGGATTCAATCTATCAGGGATAGAAACAACCACAAAATGTTGGAATTGGTAGGTTGCTGGTTTGTCAGGAACTGTGAAAGACAGTAACCGATATCGGTCAGGTAACCGATGTCGGTCAGACTGTAGCCGGTGTCGGTAAGTTAACCGATGTTGGTAGAATAGGACCGGTGTAAGAAGCTGTAAGAAGTTGCTGATTTGGGGTTAACGATGCTTAGTATACCTACCAAACTATTCTGAAGTGATTACTGAAACAGTGTATGACAGAGAAACAGAACTAAAAACAAGCAAGATGCATAGGAAAATCAAGAGACTAACCCTAGGATTAGTTTTAATTATTGTGGGCTTATGCCTTAGACGCAAGATGATGTCAATCCTAAACAAAAGACCTAAGGGAGATGTCAAGTTTTTTTCGGCTTATAAGGTTACCTCAATCGGGTGGAGGAATACCGCGGAAAAAAGGGGGGATGTTTGAGCTGTTGTGTTGATTATGATGTGATTCGGTATGTGTTGTGCAGTGAAAGTAAGATTAATTTCTTGTCAATACCATGGATATCACCCCCACGTGTACGACCTGTTACTTAACCTATGTTCACTAGAATTTAAAACAACAAGCAAGAATGTAATGCACGTGTTTTAAACCCAAATCGAAAATGATATTCGATGAAGCAAAGGAGATGACTTTCACTAATGCAAAGATGTGAAAGTAAGAAAAATTCTTTTACCAAAATGACAAAATATTTTGTGAATATTTAGCAGAAACAAACAACAAGTATGCTCCCTATATGAAAGCAAGCAAGAAAGAAATAAACCTGAAATGGGTCCCACTGGGCGTGCCAAAATGTTTCACATAGAATGTTTCCATTCCTAGAATAGAGTTGCTTGTATCCTTTCATTTTCTTGAGAAACAAATAAGGGTTAGGGCTAGGAGGAATACCTATTGAATGCTGAGAGGGTGCGCGCGTATTGTAGAGAGAGATCAGATCGATTGCGAAGAACTCATTTTTGTCTAGGAAGGACTACCTGCAAGTAAGAATACAAGACCACTAGATTTTAGTTAGACAATAAATGAGGGAACTGCCTTGGGCCCAGGAAATATTGGACTTCCTTTCGAAGGTGGTCAGTTCCCCTCTTAATATGAATTAACACAAATTCTAACAAAGAAATTATTGCAAAATTACAATTTAGTTACCTCATTAAAAAGCACTAGAGGAAAGGCTGGTTTTGGTTTGAGTCACAGTGACCAATGCCGGTCACTGTATAACTGGTACCGGTTGCTGATAACCGATATCGTTAGGGGCAGTGATTTAGGGGCTTTTAATAAAGGTTGGCTATAAGGCAGCTATGGTGTTTATAAGGCTCACAAATGATTAGGGATAGGCAATGGGGTGATGGATAAGACTCAGAGAGTGTGGGGGCTATTCTTGGGGAAATGTAAGGGTAGAGGAATGACAGTTAGATGCAGGGGCTACCGGGTAGTAGATCTATGAGTGAACTTGTAATTACTGTGATTTAGAAGTTCAAGAAATGTTATTTAAAAACATACAAGACACTACTTACTAGTTCCTGATGAAGATACAGGTCCAAGGACTGTGATGATGAAGGCAGGGCTCAGGTGGGATGATCCGACAATCAAAAGTGAGCTATCTTCTCTCCCAATGCTTGGATGAGTGTCATTGGGCTCTGGTTACTCAGTTGCAGTCTTGGGCTCGATGTCCTTCTCTGTAACTCTTCTCTTTCCTTCACTTGTCTCTGCCCTGCCAAGTGAATTTTGGATCCTTCAAATGAATTACAGATCCCTTGTTTTTGGTTGGGGGAGGTCATTTACAGGGAACCGATGGTGGTTACGTAACCGACAGTGGTCGAGTAGGAACTGATGTCGGTTAAGTCAAAGTGGGCTATTTTTAGTAAAATAGCCAAATTTCCCTCCTTTTCTCCCAAGGGATTAGTTGTGGGCTTGGTCAAGTCATTATTAGGTTGGTTTTGGTGCCGGTGAGGAGTAATTAGTCATGGGTGTGGATGTAGACCAAGTTATAGGTCTTAATTAGGTTAGTTTAGGGTTAGAGCTAGGTCATGATGAGGTGGTGAAATTAGGTGGTAGGTTTGGAGATGTGGATTTATTAATTATAAGGTAATTAATAAATAATTGTGCAAGGTTTAGGTGGTGAGGTTAGGTTGCGAAATGAGATGTGGGGCACAGGGTGTCGTAAGACACAAATTTGGTGTCTACATTGTTATCTCAAGGACTGGTTTCTTTACTGATGGGGGAAGCTTTATGTGCATAAATAAGAAATACTTCTATTGATGAGGGAAGCACATACCTCGAAAGTAGTGGGACATTTCGGTGGTTGTAAGACCCTATCCCACTTACAAAGGTACGCATATTGTCTCAACATGCAAGAAGAAGTATCAAAATTTATACGTTGATGTAAACTTTATTGTACCAATAAGCCTAAGACTAGGAAGGAGGGTTTTTATATGCCTTTTTCATTACCTACTCGTCTGTGGGAGGACATTTCTATGGATTTTGTAGGAGGATCACCTATGTCTAAACATGGCCATGACTATCTCTATGTTGTTGTTGATCAATACTTCAAATAAGACTATCTAGAATTATGGCATGTAAACATTTAGTAAAGGCACACTGAGGTGGGACCCATCTAGGGTTCCTTGCTAATGTATGGGTGTCATTTGACTAGCCAAAATCTATTGTGTGTTTGATAGGGATTCCACGTTCTTGAAAAGCATACACATTAATTTGGACTTCCTTGTGTAACCCAAATTTTTTTTCTATTTGCTCTATAGAGGAGCATAGCTTTTCTTTTGGTAGATAGATGGGAAGAAAGAACCTTTTGAATCATGAATTTGGTACAATTGTAGTAGAAAGTATAACATCCCTACTTCCTCTTCATCTTATTATGAGTCCTCAGCCTACATTCAACACTTCCTGATAACTGGGCTAGTACACACATCCACTATAAAGTCACCATTTGTATTCTGATCTTATCACATCTAGCTCACAATTAATTAGAGGGCAACAGTTAGGTACAAGGATGAGGAGGAGTCATGAGACAGCATGATGGTGACTAGACAAAAGAAATTCGTATGAAAGCATCTTTAAAATCTCATCTCAAATCTCAAAGAACAACTAGAGAAATCTTAAGCCAAGTACAAATCAAGGAACGATCGGCATAAGAGATACACACAGCTTCATGTTGGAGACAGAGTTTGGATCTTACCTGAGTAAGGAGAGCTTATAGGTGATCAAGCATGGAATCACAAGCCACTATAGTATGGGTCCTTTACCATATTGCGCACTAGCTCTGGATCAAGTCAATTACTTTAAAGAAAGACCCGCCCCCATTTATGAGGATGTGCTTTGTAGTAAACTATGAGAACCTGCACCTTTATAGATCTCCTTCTATCGTAGATGAAGACATCTTCACCAAAACAACTTCTACCTTCACAATTCATGTGATTGCGTCCTTAAATATCATAAGCTAAATTGGAGGATAATAGAAAAGTTGCACTCCTGAAAGATCACATTTTTCTTAGGAGATATCTGCTTGTGTCTTGGTATTTTGGAATGCGAGAAAAGATCACCAAGGTATTCCCATTTTTACTCAAAGTTCATCCTTGCATGGAATTATTACCTCATCTACTCCCCCAGCTGGTATATTTTGGGACCAAAAGCTTCATAAGCTTGGGAGGTGTGATCCATAGGGATCCAAAATGACTCTACTTCATCAAATCAATCAGACATTTTGGGTGAAGATTAATACATGGAGGTTATGTCTTAATAGTCACAGAACCACTTTTCTATGTCAGTCATTGTTTCAGAACTTTCACAGTAACCATCCATTGGTTATGGTCCAACCGAGCGTAGGTCTACTTTGGGCAGCGTTCTTGGCTCTGTTAGACCTACCCAAAAATATGAAGTGAACTTCCAAGAATTTGGAAGGTTTTTCGTGTCCACTTTTCACAGTCCCTGATCACTTTCCCATTCTTTCAGTGCATTGACATGACATGAGAAAGGCTATCAATACATGATTGTAGAAGAGAATAGGATCAGGGAAGCATGAAAGCATTTGAGAAACAAGTTCTTAGTGCTGGAATTGTGTTCACTAGACTGAAAGGAGTATTGAGATAGAGCTAACAAGTAATTGGGACCGGCAGTGTGATATATTATGTACTTCTCTTTCATAGTTATTGTAACATCATGTACTTGTCCTTTTGAATCGGCCGATCAAAGTGGGAAGCATGTTTAATTGCCCTATCCTAACCAGTTTTTCCATCCTCTGGTAGGTTTCTAGGATCCAACTTTTTGCTGTTTATGAGATTCAATTCTTTCCTTTCCTACAATTGTTATTCATTCACTAGCTATCTCTGTCATTTACTAGAGAAACAACCCTACCTAATCATGTTTACTTTTTGTTCACTATGGTGCTAATTCCAAAGTTGACAGAGTTTACAAACGCACTTGCATTTCATGCCAATTGTCAACCTCTCCCACCTAGTCCTTCACCTACCTATCCTATATTCTACCTCATCCTAGCCATGGATCGCTTCTAACCTATACACTAATCGTTACCGGAGATGAGGAGTTCTGCACACAACTTCTTCATTGACCAAAACCCTACTGGAACAAATAGATAAGTTAAGATCTTTCCCTACCTCATCCACTCAAGTATTTCCTACAGGTTAGTGGCATATACTGGGCAAGCTGTGCTAGTCTATCCACCTGACTCCCACTCTTGCACTCCTTCCATCGGCTGCAAATCTAGCTTTGTGTCTGCTCCGCTAATAACATACCTCCAACTGACCTCAATTGTTTCAACTAGCTAGGTCCTATCACCACGTTATGACACCTGCCACGTCTAGCTTACCTTCTTGTATTGTTTCTTTCTATAGAAGCACTATCCACTCTATAATTTTCCTCAATGACAACTATTCATAACATGCAACCTACATACTACCCCTAATGTTTTCTTGTTTTATACCTAAATGGCTAACACTGACCGACCTTATTCATGTTGTGTCCTAGTAAAATGACCCCTACCCCTTAATCAGAACATTGGTTACTTGTCATTCCACAATCATTACACCCCCATTTTCTCACTAGGGTTAACCACATTACCGTTCACATACCTTTTTCCAGTATACACCACCTAGTGTACCCTACACATAAGCCTAAACTACCCATTCAATTCCTCCAATTATGTCACTCAGGGATTTTTTATTTTACCTATACCTTGGCCTTACCCATGCCACTACCTATCTTCCCTAGACTCAACCTAATATTTGTGAAGCACCATTGACACTAGAGTCCTCGTTATACCTTACAATACTGTTACCTATGTTGTAACATCCTCATTTTATACATTAGAACAAGTCAAATTTTTTTTTTTTTTTATAAATGCTTCCAGGTTCTAAATACATAATTTAGAACTCACAAATCAAATAAACATTCTTATAAAAGATAACCATATGCAGCTCTAATGACTTGGAGTACCTCCGATCTATTCATTCCATGACTCGGTAATCTACCGATCTATTCATGAGCAATAAGAGTTGGAGTTTTCATTTAACACTTCACTCTTGCGGTTCTCTTCCCTATTCTGGGATTCAGAATGCTCTATCCAAGGAACCTAATTGAATAATTGTTACCATTATTCATCAGCATCTCATCCCTTAGACCAGGTGACTCAGGACAACGCAATCAGCAGCTTGCGATACTTTGGCCAAAGATTTGAAACATACTGCTTATGTCTCGTATTCCTTAACGGCATACTCGTCAATCTGGAATACGTCCTTCACCCCATTCTTATGTTATATGGAATGTCTTATACCGACTTTTTTCAGTCCCCCTTATCCCAAGTTATTCACTCGAAAACGGATTAGTAAGGTGACAACGTTATATGGATGCACTCGTGGACTAAAGATAAGATGACATACTGGGCCAACCCTAGTTAAACCAGTGTGTCAAGATACCCCGAGTCTCCTAGGCAGCCATATAATGTGACCACATTCCTAATCGGTCCCAGAGTAACTTGCTCGAGTTAAAGATGTAAATCTTAACGATCAATGCAAAGGGTGTCATCATAAGTCACCTGTATTGTTGTATCTTCGAGAAGATCCTAATCTTCTCGAAGGTACAACCCTGCAATTGACTTGTGCCGTCAACCTTTAAATCCGCCTCGAAAAGATCTACTTGTTAAAAAGTGTTACATACACTGAGTTAAATTATATTAAAAGATGTTCCCCTTAAGAGTTAGCCTTTCCCGATCCCTAGGTTCCTCACCTTAGAATGACCTTTCTTAATAAAACCCTTTACACAAGAGAAGTTGTTAAGACTAGAGGTTCCCATCAAGGAGTTCATAGAATATACATAATTCTAAATCAACGAAATTGGACAATAACTCCCATAAACTTCACATAAGATTGCTATCTGAACCCCATTTTTTTGGTTTATAATTCAGTTCTCATAACTGAACTTATATCTTACTTACAAGTATCAAGATATAGTGATTAAGATTCCAATTAACACGTTGTCCTAGTTTAATCAAGACTAGGAATTAATAATTTAATTCAGCTTGTTTAGCGTCCTGCTTAGGTTTATTTTAACCCTAGTTTCCAGTAAGACAGTGATCTATATTTCCATTTAACTTTTGATAGAACACACTAGAATTGCTAAAAAAATCATCAGTATTCATTCTAATATTCTTGCAAGCTTACATTGATAATCACAAAAGTCTCCAAATTATAAAATAATAATAATGCTCTCAAGATATTTGAACCGAAGAAGGTCAAACTATCAAGATAAGAATATAAACACATAAGTAAGAAATATATCAATTTCTGTTCCTTCCAGAACTAATCAAATACATTTTATGCATTCAGCATTACTTGATACAATACTTCTACGGAAAAAGAACATCTTTCCTCATATAGTACATTTAGAAAATCAAGCTGTATTTCATACATAAAACCAAATTAAACAATCTGATCATCCTATCATATCTGCGTGCTTTTACCACTTACGGCATCCATCTGCAAAAATTGTCAACATGGGTCAGTTCGATGAACTGAGCATGATAAGCACTAACTCTTAAAACAATTGCAATCCATCAATTGTTTTCATTAAACAACCTGTTTAAATGAGATCAATTTCACCAAACAAGTAAACATATTTCAGACTATGCTTCTTGTAATACACAACATGACTATAAATGCGTAGCTCATATTATAGTCACTAAATAGTCACAGATACCTTTCAAATATTTCATCACAACGTTAGAGACCAAGAAGACAAATACATCTAACCAATTATCCATCTGAATCCCAAGGACAGCAACATCAGACGGACTAATATATTTCAACATAATAAATGAATATCATAACCTTTCATGATTCCATCAACATGATAGAACAATTCCAAAAGTTAGATAAACAATTATATCAACCTATACTTCATAACAGAAGAGAAATAAACGAATCATACATATTTCCCTTAGAACTAGCTCATAACTGTATCGTCTTTCCAAGAGCAAAGCATTCACCTTAAACACATGCAAATAAATCAGACGAGACCACCCAAGCACCACTGTTTTGTTAAGGTTTAAAATATAACAAACTACTGTAGTTTACTAGTAGTACAGTAGATCTCACACCCAAACAGTGATGACTATCTACCAAACAGAATCTGCATGACCTTCCACACGAAGTGACAAACAAGAAGATATTCATTGCCATTCGCCTGTTGAGGTGCAGTCGACAACTTCCTAAGTTCAATTAAGCTCAAGAATAGATATCCTTGCAACAGAAGACGTAAACATGCTCAAACACGACAACAATCCCTCTACATCAACCTACAACCTCATTCTAGTACCCTACTAAACACTGTAAGGCTTTTATACCCAAGGTCGAAATCAAAGAACTT
This sequence comes from Taxus chinensis, assembly GCA_019776745.2. Lineage (NCBI taxonomy): Eukaryota > Viridiplantae > Streptophyta > Pinopsida > Cupressales > Taxaceae > Taxus > Taxus chinensis. The sequence continues at coordinate 95,670,610 of CM034148.1, read as the reverse complement.
CTATTTTATCGCAGTCAACAAGAGACTCCTTGGCATTAAAGCAAATTGATGTTTCCCTAAGACTATGCAGAGATAATCATACAAAATTCCATGCAACATGCACAACCTCATCTAACTAGGAATAATTCAGAAGGGAAACATAACATACTGTGTTCACATCTGGACGCATTCAGAGTTTGAAAAGTATGGTAATTCACGACCCACTTTTACAGAAGCCAAGATACATGATATCTATCTATACTCAAGGAACTCAATAGTGTCAAAACAACAACAGTGTACCAAATCAGGCTTAATATAGAGACAGATACAATGGTTACCCATCAAGGATTTCAACTGAATCCGAACAACAATATACACGATAAAGCTTCTACAGAAGCCGATAGACAAGATAAATACTAGTTAATGATTACCAACCGTGTGCCAACAATGGTAAATATTCAAAATTAGGCTTATATAAAAGCTAAATATTGATTTCGCAACAAGGAATCCAACTGAGCCTCCTACAATATTTTTCGCTCAAGCTTACACAGAAAGGAAACGTAAAAATTACACCCAAATGCGTCTGTACCAAAAATTCATTACATAAACGAAGGTATTCATTACAAAATAACAGAGGTCGCATTACCTATTTCTCCTTCAAGACTCTGACAAAATCAAATTACCAATATTCAAATATATATATATATATAGCTTCAACAGTGGTCCATAATATACGAATCATTCAATGGACTCCACAGAGTCGTTTTGAATACAATAAATATATATAATGGCAAACCATCACAAGGTTAAATCCTATTGGCAACACAGGGAGGGAAAAACAACTCTGCAGGGTCACTTAAATATGTACACAGCCAGTTTAATCCTTCAACATAACTAGTACATAGCAAAACCCAACAAGATTCCGTAAACACCACCTTTAATAACATGACAGAACTTACAAAGAAAACCAATTAAAGGAACATTCAAACAAAAGTCCGCTCAGATCCTTTCCGACAAGTATCAACAACAGAATCAACAACAAGTATCAAGTAGCCTTGAAACCCAACAAAGGGGGAACAATTCATTGGGCTCTAACAGGTAGGGTATGTATAACGTTCTTGCATGTGATTTCACAAACTTAAGCCGGAATGAGAAAACACATAACGAAATAGTGCAAACAGTTCGATTAAACAATACCCACCCATCAAGGGTGGTTAAATCGAAAAATCGAACCAACAAGAAGATACAGAGAGAGTAACAAAAATCACAACAAAGCTACCATTAAAAAACCATCTAAACCATAAAATCATGCTGAACAGAGTTGTTCTAATTGAAATCAATTGAAAGAAAGCAAGATTTTAAAGGTTAAGGTCTAACAGCCTGGTTATTTGCTTAAAAATATGAAGAACCACTGAAAAGAGCTCAAGCCTTTCCTCTGTTTCCAAGTTAGGATGTCAACCAACAAAATTGTTATTCTGCATTTTTTTTTGGACTAATAAATTTTCCTTGCAGAGGAAAGAGCTAGTTACGCTCATACTTGCCATGCAACACCAAGAAGACTGGTGTGAAGAACCAATGATTCAGGACAGAGGGAAAACCGAAACCGAAGCGCATAAAAAAAAACCAAACAAACTACTAATTTTCATTTGATGCTTCCGTGAAACCCAAGCTCGAAGCTGAGTGATAAATGGCAGTTAATCCTAATTCCCCGCTCAATTTCCATTGCCACAACACGCCATAGTTGCGATGGATTAAAACCCAGTCGAAGACATTTCCAACTTGGCGACCTGCCACGTAGGCTCTAGTAGCCGTTAAAAATTCTGACCAAATTACCTTTCCATTGATACTTATCCCTCCATTCTAATGCCATAGAAAAATTACCGCCCTGGTTCGCTCACACGCCATAGATCCCCTTTCTTCCTTGTCATTAGTTTAGGTTAGTAATTGAGGTGAGGGATTTTAGAAACACTTAGTCTAACCTTCATAGCACATAGTTACTAACTTAGAACATTAGCTTATGCCAGGGCCTAGGTTATAGTTTAGTTTTTAGGTACTAAACCTTAATAAATTAGCAGGTCTAACATTTCACATGTCTAGCAAAAGGACTACAAATACATTTTACGAACAGGGTTAATCCTGCCTTCCATAGGCTAGTGGAATAAATGTATCTGAATTTATCTGGTCGACGACAAGACCTTCTGATTTATTACGATTCGGGAGGAACCAATTCATTCAACACGCATCAGACTGATTTAGACTTGGAATAGTTGAATTCGATTTGCATTCAGACTTGCAACCTGCGAAGGTCTATAATTTTAGTTCATCCAAAATAAACTTAAAAGATTACTTGGATCAATAGCCACTAATCCAAGGATGGGTCTTATAGTGGAAACTCCATATTCATTCGAGATCAGATTAAACCAGGTGTAAAATGACAAGGAAATAAAAGAGTCCAATCATATTCTGGACTATTAAAAGCATTGCAATTCAAAGAGATACGTCCATATCAAGCTGACTTCACTTCACAATCAAAGGAGCACATCCTTTTTTCAAAAGAAATCACATATCAACACTTGAATGCTCAGGAGGAAAGTAACAACAGTTCAGGGTGTTACATGCTTCCCTCCTAAAAGATTCATCGTCCCGATGATTACATATTCGATTAACCTTCAGGTCAACCAATTTATTGTTCACAAAACAATGCGACTATTTTCCAACTTAATAGTTCCAGAAATCAATGTCACAACACATTTTATTCAGCCTGAATAATGTTTGCCTCCATCTGGCTTTCATAAACTTTTTAAAAAAATAAGTTCATAAAAGAAATGTTTTGTCAACAGATTTCATTCTGTTTGAAAAAGAGAAGGAAAAGCAATTTTCATCTCTTCCAGATTTTCCCAAGTTGCACTTTCTTCGTTAAACTGGTCCCACTGGACCTTACATTGCTGTATTTCACGATTTCTCAAATGCAATTGGTGAGTTTCCAGCACTCGTGTGGGTTTAACCACGATTATTCCTGGGTCTTGGACCTGCAAGGAATTCCAATTTAAAAACATGTGACAGATCTGAAACGTATTTCTTAAGCAAAAGAAATATATGGAAAACATCATGCATGCGAGATAAAGCAGGTGGTAATGCTAAACGATAAGCTACAGGATTGATTATTTTGACAATTTCGAAAGGTCCCACGAATCGAGGTGACAACTTGGCAGCCTTGCCAAAAGTTATAGAACTCTTTCTGGGTTTAACACGAAGAAAAAAAACTTTCTCACCAAGCTCAAACCTTCGATCAACCCCGCTTAAGGTCAGCATAGCTCTTCTGCCTATCCGCTGCTTCCTTTAATCGTTCACGAATCAGCTTAACTTGCTGTTCCATTTCTGTGAGAATCTCTGGTCCAATTACCACTCTATCCTCAACACTATCCCAGCTAACAGGAGTTCTGCACTTTCTTCCATAAAGTGCTTCAAATGGTGCCATTTTAAGAGATGAGTGATAAGTTTGTTGTATGCGAATTCAACTAATGGAAGATACTCTTCCCATTTATACTGTTGATCCATGTAATACATTCGCAACATGTCCTCCAACACTTGATTTACCCTCTCAGTTTATCCATCCGTTTCCGGATGATATGCAGAACTGAAGTTTAGTTTCGTTCCAAGAGCTGTATTAAGCGTTTTCCCAAAACCTTGACGTCATTCTTGGATCCCTGTCAGATATAATCAATTCTGGTACACCATGTAATCTGAAAATTTCGTGTACGACAAATCTTTTGGCCAGCACTGGTGAATCATCCTTTAGATTTCCAGTGATGAAATGAGCTACCTTCGTCAGTTTATCTACAACTACCAGGATAACATCATGTTTATATCCTGGACATGGGTAATCCTTGTACAAAATCCATGGTTATTACTTGCCATTTGTACTGCGGTATGCTATGAGGATTATAAACAGTCCAGCAGGGTGCATATGTTCTGCCTTAACCCACTGACACTCCAAACAATGAGTCACAAAATTAATGACATCCTTTTTCATACCTTTCCAAAAGTATGTTGTTTCAGATCAGCAAGCATTTTTTGTGATACCCGGGTGTCCAGAGAAAGGTGAATTATGAATTTCAACTAACAACTTCTTTCTCAAATCGTTCAACATAGGTACATATACTCTGTTTTTCATAACGCAAGATTCCTTCATTATCAAAATGAAAACCTTTATACCTTTCATCATTAGGTTCTGCAGCAAGCGCTGCTTTTACTTGCTGAAAGTAAAGTAATATCAGATTCTGAGGCACTTTTTACCTCGTCCTTAAACTGAGTTCTTAATGTTATAAGAGCAGAAATGTGCCTCCTACGACTTAGACCCAGAGCATCAGCTACTCTATTCTCCTTCCCTTTGATATAGCTAATATCAAAATCATATTGTGATAAAAATTCTAACCACCTTCTCTGTCTAGCATTAAGATTAGGCTGAGTGAAAATATATTTCAGTCCTAAGTGATCAGTTTTTAACTCAAAAGGTTTCCCAAGTAAATAGTGTCTCTAGACTTGAAGTGCATGAACAATGGCAGCAAGATCCAAATCATGAGGAGCATAGTTCACCTCATGTAATTTAATTTTTCTACTTTCATATGCTATGACTTGATCATTCGGTGGTTGTAGACCCATCCCACTTACAAAGGACGCATATTGTCTCAACATGCAAAGAAGACGTATCAAAATTTTACGTTGATGTAAAACTTTATGTACAATAAGCCTAAGACTAGGAAGGAGGGTTTTTATATGCCTTTTCATTACCTACTCGTCTGTGGGGAGGACCATTTCTATGGATTTCTGTAGGAGGATCACCTATGTCTAAACATGGCCATAGACTATCTCTATGTGTTGTTGATAGATTCAGTAAGATGTATATTCTTATGGCATGTAAAAAGGTAGTAAAGGCACATGAGGTAGCAGATCTTTTCTTTGCTAATGTATGGGTGTAATTTGACTTGCCAAAATCTATTATTTTTGATAGGGATTCCACGTTCTTGGGGAATTTTTGGACTACTTTGTGGAATAATATGGATACCAAGTTATAGAGGAGCATAGCTTTACATCCATAGATAGATGGGAAGAAAGAGGTAGTGAATAGGAATTTGGTACAATTGATTAGAAGGTATAACAGAAATACCCACACACTCAAGATGAGTCCTCAGCCTACATTTAACATTCCTATAACTGGGTAGTACACACATCCACTATAAAGTCACCATTTGAAGCGTTCTTAGGATATCTACCTAAAAATGCACTAGACGCAACAGTTAGGTAGAAGGATGAGGAGGAGACATGAGACACATAGGTGACTAGAGAAAAGAAATTCTATGATAGGATCCATAAAATCCATCTCAAATTCAAAGAACAACTAGAGAAATCTCAAGCCAAGTACAAATCTAGGAACGATCGGCATAAGAGAGAAAAAAAGCTTCATGTTGGAGATAGAGTTTGGATTTACTTGAGTAAGGAGAGATTACAAGGTCAAGCATGGAATCTCAAGCCACTATAATATGGGTCCTTTACCATATTGGAGTAGGTTGGAGAAAATTATTTTCAACTTGACTTGCCATCATTTATGAGGATGTGCTTTGTAGTAAACTATGAGAAATTGCACCTATATGAGCCATCTATGGTAGATGAAGATGAAGGAATACAATTTCTACCTTCCATTGAGGATTGCGTCTTGGAATCATGAGGTAAATTGGAGGAGGATGTATTGTTGCATTGAAAGGTCAGAGAGACTAGGAGATATCCACATGTGTCTTGGTAGATTGGAATGAAAGAAAAGACACCAAGGTAGGCCCATTGGTACTCAAAGGAGAAAGTGAGGGAATTATTACCTCATCTACTCCCCCACTAATATTTTTTGGGACCAAAAGCCTCATAAGCAGGGGAGGTGTGATCCATAGGGATCCAAAATGACTCTACTTCATCAAATCAATCAACATGAAGAATGAAGAATAATACATGGAGGTTATGTCTTTATAGTAACAGAACCACCGCTCTATGTAGTGGTGGTTACAGAACTACTACCCAACCAGGGCTATGGTCCTAGGAGCATTGGTCTACTTTGGGCAGCGGTCTTGGCTCTTTTAGACAGAAAAAAAAATATGAAGTGAACTTCCAAGAATTTGGAAGGTTTTTCGTGTCTCTTCTCCTCCATGACCTTTCCCATTCTCCAGTGCATGGAATGACATGAGAAAGGCTATAAATACATGTTTGTAGAAGAGAATAGGATCAGGGAAGCATGAAAGCAAGTGAGAAACAAGTTCTTAGTGCTGGAATTGTGTTTTTTAGAAGAAAGGAGTATTGAGATAGAGCAAACAAGTAATTGGGAGGAAGTGTGATATATTATGTACTTCTCTTTCATAGTTATTGTAAATTATGTACTTGTTATTTTGAATTGGCCGATAAAAGTGGGAAGAAAGAGTAATTGCCCTTCCTAACTAGTTTTTCCTCCTCTGGAAGGTTTCTAGGATAAAACTTGTTGGTGTTTATGAGATTAAATTCTTTCCTTTCCTACAATTGTTATTCATTCACTAGCTATCTCTGTCATTTTCTAATATAAATTATATCAAAAATGTTTAATTTTTGTTTCTATGGATAATTCCAAAGTTGAAGAGTTTACAAATCATTAATTTTAACCACTTACACCCCACATTTATTTCTCCCCCTACTTATCCTATATTCTACCTCATCCTCCTGGATTTCATCTATTTTTTACGCAAATTTCAAAATTAACATTTCTGCCCAAAATTTCTTCATTGTAAAACACAATTGGAACAAATAGATAAGTTAAGAAATGCCCCTACCTCATCATGGTATTTCCTACATAGTGGCACATCTGGGCGCTGTGCTAGTGTTGCACCTGAACCCTCTCTTGCCTCTTCCATGACACAAATCTACTTTGAGTCTCTCCGCTAATAACATGCCTCCAACTGACCTCGTGGACCCAACTACCTAGCTCCTTTCACCACTTAGACACCTCCACCTTAGCTTATATTCTTGTATTGTTTCTTTCTATAGAAGCACTATCACTCTATAATTTTCCTAAATGACAATAAGATAACATGAATACATACAACACAATTTTTTCTTTTTTTATACCTAAATCAACATGACCGATGTTATTCATGTTGTGTCCTAATAAAATGACTGGTAAAACATAATCTGGCATTGGTTACTTGTGATTACCATTTACACCCCCTTTTTCTCATTTTGACCAACCTCATTACTGTCACATACCTTTTTCCAGTACCACCACCTAGTGTACCCTACACAGAAGCCTAAACTACCCATTCAATTCCTTAATTGTGTTTAGGGATTTTTTATTTTACCTATACCTTGGCCTTACCCATGCCACGACCTATTTACCTAGACTTGACATAATATTTGTGACCATTGAACTTGTGTCCTCGTTATACCTTACAATACTGTTACCTATGTTGTAACATCCTCATTTTATACATTAGAACAAGTCAATTTTTTTTTTTTGATAAATGCTTCCTGGTTCTAAATACATAATTTAGAACTCACAAATCAAATAACCATTCTTATAACAGATAACCATATGCAGCTGTAATGACTTGGAGTACCTCCGATCTATTCATTCCATGACTCGGTAATCTACCGATCTATTCATGAGTAATAAGAGTTGGCATTTTTATTTAACACACCACTCTTGCGGTTCTCTTCCCTATTCTGGGATTCAGAATGCTCTGTCTAAGGAACCTATCTGAATAATTATTACCATTATTCATCAGCATCTCATCCCTTAGACCAGGTGACTTAGGACAACGCAATCAGTAGCTTGCGATACTTTGGCCAAAGGTTTGAAACATACTGCTTATGTCTCGTATTCCTTAACGACATACTCGTCAATCTAGAATACGTCCTTCACCCCATTCCTATGTTATGTAGAATGTCTTATACTGACTTCTATCAGTCCCTCCTATCCCAAGTTATTCACTCGGAAATGGATTAGTAAGGTGACAACGTTAGATGGATGCTCCCGAGGACTAGGGATACGATGACATACTGGGTCAACCCTAGTTAAACCAGTGTGTCAAGATACCTCGAGTCTCCTAGGCAGCCTTATAACATGACCACATTCCTAATCGGTCCCAGAGTAACTTGTTCGAGTTTAAGGTGTAAATCTTAATGATCAATGTAAAGGGTGTCGTCATAAGTCACCTGCATTGTTGTATCTTCGAGAAGATCCTAATCTTCTCGGAGGTACAACCCTGCAGTTGACTTGTGTCGTCAACCTTTAAATCCACCTCGAAAAGATCTACTTATTAAAAAGTGTTACATACGTTGAGTTAAATTATACCATAAGATGCTCCCTTTAAGAGTAGTCTTTCCCAAACCCTGGGTTCCTCACCTTAGAATGACCCTTCTTAATAAAACCCAATACACAAGAGAAGTTATTAAGACTAGAGTTCCCATCAAGGAGTTCATAGAATATACATAATTCTAAATCAACGAAATTGGACAATTACTCCCATCCTTCACATGAGATTGCTAACCAAACCCTTTTTTTTGGTTTATATCAGTTCTCATAACTAAATTTATATCTTACTTATTAGTATCAAGATATAATGATTAAGAATCCAATTAAACGGTGTCCTAGCTTAATCAAGACTAGGAATTAATAATTAAATCCAGTTTGTTTAGCGTCTTGCTTAGGTTTATTTTTACCCTAGCTTCCAGAAAGACAGTGATCTAAATTTCAATTTAGATTTAGATAAAACATACTAGAACTGGTAAACAATCATAAGTATTCATTCACATATTCTTGCAAGCTTACATTGATAATCACAAAAGTCTCAGATTTAAACAATAATAACAAGCTCTCAAGATCATTTGATCCGAAGAAGGTCAAACTATCCAGATAAGAATACAAACACATAAGTAACAAATATCTCACTTTATTCCCTTCAGGCTAATCAAATACATTTTATGCTTTCAGCTTACTTGATACAATACTTCAACGAAAAAAGAACATCTTTCCTCATATAGTACATTTAGAGAATCAAGCTGAAATTCATAATAAAACCAAATTAAACAATCTGAACATCCTATCAGATCTGCGTGCTTTTACCACTTACGGAAACCATCTGCAAAAATTGTCAACATGGGTCAGTTTGATGAACTGAGCATGATAAGCACTAACTCTTAAAACAATTGCAATCCACCAACTGTTTTCATTAAACAACCTGTTTAAATGAGATCATTTCACCAAACAAGTAAACATATTTCAGACTATGCTCTTGTAATACAAACATGACTATAAACGTGTAGCTCATATTATAGTCACTAAATAGTCTCAGATACCTTTCAAATATTTCATCAAAACGTTAGTGACCAAGAAGACAAATGCATCTAAAAAACTATCCATCTGAATCCCAAGGACAACAACATCAGACAGACTAATATATTCAATGTAATAAATGAATATCATAACCTTTCATGATTCCATCAGCATGTTAGAACAATTCCAAAAGTTAGATAAACAATTATATCAACCTATACTTTACAACAGAAGAGAAATAAACGAATCATACTTATTTCCCTTAGAACTAGCTCATGATTCTACTGTCTTTCCAAGAGCAAAGCATTCACCTTAAACACATGCAAATAAATCAGACGAGGCCACCAGAAGCACCACAGTTTTGTTAAAGTTTAAAATATAACAAACTACTGTAGTTTACTAGTAGTACAGTAGATCTCACACCAAACAGTGATGACTATCTGCCAAAAAGACTCCACATGACCTTCCACACGAAGTGACAAACAAGAAGATATTCACTGCCATCGCCTGTTGAGGTGCAGTCGACAACTCCTTAGTTCAATCAATCTCAAGACTAGATGTCCATGCAACAGAAGACGTAATCATGCTCAAACACGACAACAATCCCTCTCAGCAACCTACAGCTCATTCTAATCCCTACTAAACACTGTAAGGCTTTAGATCCAAGGTCGAAATCAAAGAACTTCTCTTTTATCGCAGTCAACAAGAGACTCCTTGACATTAAAGCAAATGATGTTTCCCTAAGACTATGCAGAGATATTCATACAAAATCCATGCAACATGCACAACCTCATTTAACTGGAATTATTCAGAAAGGAAACATAACATACTGTATTCACATCTGAACTCATTCAGAGTTTGAAAAGTATGCTAATCATGACCCACTTTTACAGAAGCCCAGATACATGATATCTATCTATACTTAAGGAACCCAACAGAGCCAAAACAACAAGTGTACAAAATCAGGCTTATATAGAGGCAGATACACTGGTTACCTATCAAGGATTTCAACTGAATCTGAACAACAATATACACGATAAAGCTTCTACAGAAGCCGATATACAAGATAAATATTAGTTAACGATTCCAACCGTGCCAACAATGGTAAATATTCAAAATCAGGCTTATATAAAAGCTAAATAGTGATTTCGTAACAAGGAATCCAACTGAGCCTCTACAACATTATTCGCTTAAGCTTACACAGATAGGAAACGTAAAAATTACACCAAATGAGTCTGTACCAGAAATTCATTACATAAACGAAGGTATTCATCACAAGATAACAGAAGTCGTATTACTAGTTACCCCTCCAGGACTTCGACAAAATCATGCTACCAGTATTCACATACATGACTTATACAGTAGTCCATAATATATGAACCAATCCAAGGACTCCACAGAGTCATCTTGAAAATAAATAAATATAATGCAAACCATCAACAGGTTAAATCCCGTAATTGCAACACAAGGGAGGGAAAAACAACTTCTGCAGGGTCACATTAAATATTGTAACACAGCCAGTTATCCATTCAACATAACCTAAGTATCATAGCAAAACCCAACAAGATTCAGTAACCACCACCTATAATAACCATGACAGAACTTACAAAGAAAACCAATTAAATTGAACATTCAAACAAAAGTCCATCAGTATCCTTTCCGACAAGTATCAACAACAAGAATCAACAACAAGTATCAACTGTAGCCTGAACCCAACAAGGGAACAATTCATGGGCTCTCACAGAGTAGGTATAGTATACTTTCTTGCATGTATTTCACAAACTTAAGCCGGAATGCAAAACACAACGAAATAGTGCAACAGTTCGAAACACAATACACACCCATCAAGGGTTAAATCGAAAAATCGAACCAACAAGAAGATACAGTAACAAAAATCACACAAAGCTACCATAAAAACCATCTAAACCCATAAATCATCTGAACAGAGTTGTTCTAATGAAATCAATTGAAAGAAAGCAAGATTTTTAAAGGTTAAGGTCTAACATGCCTGGTTATTTGCTTAAAAATATGAAGAAGACCACTGAAAGAGCTCGAGCCTTCTCCTCTTTTTCCAAGTTAGATTCACCAACAAAAATTTGTTATTTCCATGACTTATAAATTTTCCTTGCTAGAGAAAAGAGCTAGTTACGCTCATACTTGCCATGCAACACCAAGAAGACTGGTGTGAAGAACCAATGATCAGACAGAGGGAAAACCGAAGCGCATAAAAAACCAAACAAACTACTAATTTTCCATTTTGCATGCCTTCCCGTGAAACCCAAGCTCGAAGGCTGAGTTCATAAATGGCATTTACTCCTAATTTCCCGCTCAATTTCCATTGCCACCAACCGCCATAGTTGGCGATGGATAAAACCAGTTCGAAGACCATTTCCAACTTTGGCGACCTGCCACGTCGGCTCTAGCTAGCCGTTTAAAAACTTCTACCAAATTACCTTTCCTTTATACTTATCCCTCCATTTAATGCCATAGAAACTTCCGCCCATGGTTCGCACCCTTCCATAGCTCCCCTTTCTTCCTTGTTCATTAGTTAGGTTAGTAATTTAGGTTAGGATTTAAGATAACACTTAGTCTAACCTCATAGCACATAGTTACTAACTTAGAACATTAGCTTATAGCCTAGGCCTAGGTTATAGTTTAGTTTTAGGTTACTAACCTTAATAAATCTAGTTTAGGTCTAACATTTCAAATGCTCAGAAAAAGGACCTACAACATACATTTACGAACAGGGTTCACTCCTGCACTTCCAATAGGCTAGTGGAAATAAATGTATCTGAATTTATTACCTGGTCGACGATCAAGACCTTCCTGATATTACGATATCGGGAACCAATTCATTCAACACGATCAGCCTGATTTAGACTCTGGAATAGTTTATTCGATGCATTCAGACCTTGCAACCTGCGAAAGGTCTATAATTTTAGTTCATCCCAAATAAACTTAAAGCATTACTTGGATCAATGCCACTAATCCAAGGCTGGGTCTTATAGATGGATAACTCCATATTCATTCCGAGATCAGATTAAACTCAGGTGTAAAATGAAAGAAATAAAAGAGTCCAATCATATTCTGACTCATTCAAAGATTTGCAATTTCAAAGAAGATACAGTCCATATCAAGCATGACTTCACAATCAAAGGAGCACATCCTTTTTCAAAAGAAATCACATATCAACACTTGTATGCTCAGGAGGAAGTAACAACAGTCCAGGGTGTTACATATGTCATTTTAGCCTAACAACCATGCCTTTCCTATTTCCATGCCATTTATCTCGACTAAACCTCGGGTGTACCAGATCATACCTAAACGTTCTTTTACGTAACCTACATTATGTTTTTGGACCATAACCTATACCTTAGATACCTAAATAAATTCAAAATTGTTTGGATAAACCTATCAACATTGTACAATGTAGAGTTTTCAAGCTCTTCAACTTGGTACCATGTCGCAGTATTTATTTGTGTGTGCATTCAATTGCTCTTACCCATTATCTGATTCAACCATTACCCTTTACTCAATGTTCTTATACCCATACCCATAACCCACCTACCTTCAATTTCACCAACTACACATTTATCAAACCACTCACCGACTCTGTATACCACCTCACTTGTTCTTGGTTTTAGGGGGATCACCTCCACCCATACTTGGGGAAACCTTAATCTAACCCATATATGGGGCAACCCCGCTCTCACCCATACATGGGGAAATCACTTCTTGTTTTTTTAGCATCTCTTATCAATACAAGTTATGCGACAAAAAGGGGAAAAATGTAGACACCAAAATTAGGTCATACTACTCTTATAAACATTTTAAATTAAATTAACCATGCCTTACCTATTCATATCCCATAGTGGACATGATTAATTAAATTAATTACCTTAATTAATTTAACTAACATCCTTACTTGAACACCTCACTCCATGACCCACTCAAACCCCATTAATGACCTAAGACCAAGTCTAATCCTATCCTAATGACCTAGGACTTAGTCTAAGCCTAGAATTAACTCCTATTAAAAAAACTAAGATGAATCGTAATCATACTCCCATGATATATCAATCGATACTCAGATGAATATTGAAGACCATGCCAAAAATAACAACAATCAGGCTATTTTTGGTGAGCCTAGATATTCCTGCCTTAAGCGACACCGGTTATACCTCAACCGACGTCGGTCCACTAACCATCACTGGTTAGGTTAAATACATTTCCTAAATCCTTTGTTGAGGTTGGTCATTTGATTCAGAATCTCACATGAACAGAGACTTAGAGCACTCGAATTTTTGAAGCACTTAGGCAAAGGAAAGCACCTGGGAGCACTACCAATAACCATCGACATCCAGCACCTTCTTCACGATCACAGATTCAAATAGAGAAGTATGAAGGCTTGAAGTACCACGACACGTACATGGTGTACCTTCTCTCTGGATCTATGTCACCATTTTTTTCATCACCTGCACTCTTCAGACCCATTCTTCAATAAGTACCTAACATCTCTTCTGTTATCTCTATTTTCTTTTAGTAAGATCATCATTCCTCTCAGTAATTTATTTTTATCTATATTCGTACACCTCCTTCCTCCCACTAGCCTATCACATTACCATATCTATCCCTTTCACCTATCTTCACCCTCTCCTAGTCATCCCTGAGTCACTAAGGCCATTTTATGACCCCACCTTCACCATTTCTAGCATCTGAGCAATCACAAAGAGCTCATAAACTAGTTTTTAAGAGACTTTTATTAACTTACACTACTGATGCTAGTTAGATAGCAAATGTTAGTCATCCTACGAAACCGGCATTGGTCACACAGCCAACGTCAGTTATTGTGTCTGGAAACATACCTCAGACCAACAAGCTCACACCCTTTCCCTAATATCCCATAATCACTCCTAATATTTACCATATCTTACGCATAGCTTGTACCAGACCTGCAATCCAATACCATCCCATCTCCTGATCTATTTTGACCTCAATAACCTTTTCTATGACCTTTCTTGTTTATTTTACACGAGATACCTAAATCATTTCAATTCCAATAATTTTGTTATTTCATGTTTATTTTGGATAGCATTAATACTGTTATATAAAATTGGATTGACATCCTGTTCAGGAAGCATCATACTTCCTAAATCCAGCTTCTTCTAGGTATTCCACTCATTGTTTTATTTAACTCTATTTGGTGGTATTGTTTTGCATTTTATAGGTATTTCCTCCTAGAAAAATCAGATCTCTCGCAATCAACATTGGATCAGGAAATCAAAACACATGCACAACCTTCAACCGACATCACAAACATGTATTCCTCCTTGGCATATCACCCTCTATCTATTTCATTAACTTGTTAAGAATCTGGTGAAACACCTAGCTCCTTGATAACATGCCAAACTTTGATTTAGACTCTTTCACCTTCTATTAGATATGCATTCTGAAAAGAAACATTGAAGAATGGTTAGGGAGTAACCAAAAAGAATTCAAACCACAATGCCTGTTACACTACTCTCATTAACATAAAATTTTCCTTTTTCCTCAAGAAATGTATGCTTGGGTTATATGGGTGGAATATATTTTTACAATTTTTTCTGAGACTTTGTAAGCTCCATTATCATCCTTTTATTTCACTATATTTATGTCCAAAATTTAGGGTTCCTATTCCTTTTGTAGCTCTCTTTATTTCTCTTCCTTGCAATTAAGCCTTAAACCCTTAACTAGGTCTTCAAAAAAGAACTGCCATACATAAATTAAAATTTAGGCCATATCCATATGAACTAAAGGGTAATTTATGGACCCATTAAACCATTTGACATGGGTATTGAGTTTTCCACTTGATTCTATTGAATATCTCCTACTTCCTTCAGTAACTAACCCCTCAAACTAGGCTTTCATAGACTGATCTACAGTCCTCTGAGTGACTGGTAAGGAAATCTCCTTCTTCCACTAATGAAACTAAAAAAAAAATTCTTGAATATTTCCGAGTACTTCCTTAATATGTTTTCTACAAAATCACATGTCTTATTTCCTTGGTTTGGGGCATCAACTACCATGCTCTAGATGTAACTATGAAAACCTCTTCTAAGAACCCAATAAGGATTAAAACTCTTCATGGGGTTTGTTAATACCTCATACATGTGTAACTATCACTAGAAAAAATTCACTATTCCAAAGAAACTTGAATCTAACTCTTTCATCAAGCACACCTGGACTGTGTACATGGAATTAGGGTATACAATTATGATTTCAATCAAAGAATGTCTTTTACTCTTTAACAATGGATTTTACAATTCTTCCTCATAGTTTTCAACTATAAAATATCATTGCCTTTCCCTCACAAGCAAGAAATCTCTCATTAATTTCTCTTCCACATGAACATAAAACTGAAACAAAACAACCTTAGCATATAAAATTTGATGTGATACAACATTATCATTCCCAAAGGGAGTTATTGTTCTACTCACCTAACCGAGTCTTAAGCATGTCATACTTCATGTATGCAAAGTCTCTATGATCTATATTTGATCTTCCTCACTGTACATATAGTAACTACCTTGTCCCTACTGGAACAAAGATAATCCTCCCATTCTCTTTCTTTGCAGTAACCGCAGATACTTTGCACTATAAGACCCCTAATGTAAATAGAAGAAAAAAAAAGTCTCTGTTTTTTCCTTCACTCCAATAATGTTTTCAATTCCTAAGTTAGTCATATTTATTATGGCTAATCTATGATATACATGTGATCATACTGATCATTAAGACTTGCACAATGCCTTCAATCATTTTAACACACTATGAAATAATAACACATCTCAATCTTGTAAATACAAAAAAGAAATAAGAATTTTATCATTCAATTCCCTTTCCAGTATGCTTTCACAGTTAGATAAATCACAAAACTAAAACACAGTTCTAATGTTATTCACTAGATATAAGACTAAAAAAAACCATAAACACAACTTCTCATCAAAATATTGGAGCTCCAATCTTCCATTCATTGTACCATTCAAATGACAGCCAAGACACTTACAAGGGAGACTTAAATATGCTTTTACGAGGTTTTCTTAACTGAATTCTTTCCCTTATACCTTTCATATACATGGTTTTAGCTTTTAAGACAACATTAGAAAGGCTAATTAGTCTAGGATTCTAGGGTTTAAGCACTAGTTCACAAATAGGTCCTAAATAAGACTCCTAAGGCTAAATAGGACCAATTACAAGATTATGAATACCATGATGCTCTAAGATGAAAAATCACATCTGATTACACTCTAAAATTTCGGAAAAGGATTCAAATATCATTTTTGAGGGAAATAAAAAAATGAATTTTTGAAGGACCTATATTAAAATATCACCACAAGAAGACTATAGATATATTCTTAGACCCATGACCATACATGGAAGCCAAAAATTGATGAAAAATTGATCTATTTACAGAGATGGAGATAATGCTCCTGCATCATGAATTCTTATGCTTTGGCTTGTATGTTTCCACAAAGTAATATATTACTCCTGACATGAACCGCGATCCTTGATCGAAAAAAATAGATATTGTTGCTCCAAACCTCTGGAATATATGCTCATATAATAAATATACAACTTTATCATCTCTTGCATGTGGCAAATCTTACACCTTAGCCCATTTGGTGACATGGTCAGTATAAACCAGAATGTATTCCTTCCCTTGAGAAGTTGGGTCAATTGGTCTAATGAAATCCAATCCCCACTTCTCAAATGGTTCTAAGAAAACCTATGGTTGGAGTGGCATATCTGATGTAAATTTTGGTTTTACCATCATTTGGCATTGATCACATCTCCACACATACTTCTTGACATCCTTAAACAAGGAAGGCCAATAGTAGCCAACTCCTAGAACTTTGTTAATCATCCTTTGAACTAAATAATTCCCTCTTGATGGCTCATCATGACATGCTCTAAGTATTTCAAATACTTCATCCTTAGCAAAAAACCCACTTAAAAGATGGGCAGGTCCACATTTAAAAAGAATTCCATTTAACCATGTATACATTACACTATTTTTAATTAATTGTTTTATTTTATTTTGTGTGAAAAAGGTTGGAAACTTCCTTGAAGCAAAGTAATTAGCCATATCTGCATACCAAGGAGAGGTAGTATAAATTGCAAACATATGTTCATTTGGAAATTCATAATTGACTTTATCTTCCTCATCTGAAGTATTAAGTCTTGAAATAAAAAAATCTACCACATTGGATTTACCTAGTTTATCAATGATTTTAATGTTAAATTCCCGTAGTAACAAAAACCTCCTTACAATATTTCCATGTACTAAGGGTTTGATCATTAGATACTTGATAGCAGAGTGGTCAGTGTGAACAATCACTTCATAGCCTATGATATAATGGAGAAACTTGTTGATTTAATATAAAAATGCAAGATATTTTTCTCCATTGTGGTGTAATTCCTATCAGTAGGGAAGAGGATTTTACTAATGTAGTAAATAACATACATAGGCTCTCCCTCCTCTTTTTGTCGAAGGACAAAACTTACTGCTTCATTGGAGGCATTTGTTCCTATATGGAAGGGGAGATTCCAATGTAGGCCTCTCAACACTAGTGTACTTATTAACTTACCTTTGATAGAATAAAAAGCTTGCTGGCATACTTCTATCCATTCAAATTCAAGATCTTTAGTTAGGAGAGAAAATAATGGAGAAACTATCTTGCTAAAATCTAAGATAAAACTTTAATAGTAACTGGCATGGCCAAGAAATATTCTTACCTCTATTTGGTTTGTAAGAGGTGGGATTTTCACAATGATATTGACCTTGTCTGAGTATACCTTAATTTCCTTGGCTGAAACATGATGGCCTAAGACTATCCCTTATTCCATCATAAATAAAAAAATTTCATGATTAAAGGATAATTGATGTTTTCAAAGGAAGAAAGGACTTTGCCTATATTTTCAACCACCTCTTGAAACATTGCTCCATAAATTGTGAAATCATCCATGTAAATTTCTACATAGCCATGGGTGAGATTAGAAAATATTACCAACATGGCTCTTTGAAAAGTGACATGAGCATTACATAAACCAAAAGGAAACACCCTATAAGAAAATGTTCCCCATGGAAAATTGAGAGTTATGTTGTATTGATATTTAGGTGCTACTGTTATTTGATTGTATCCGCTGAAACCATCAAGGAATGAAAAGTACCTTTTTCTAGATAAAATATCTAAAACTTGATCAATAAAATGTAATGGAAAATAGTCCCTATGAGTTACCATGTTCAATTCCCTATAATCCACAAAAACTCTCCATTTCCCACTAGTTGTCTGATATTGGATAAATGAATCCTATCTTAAAAAAAATTTCAATCTTAGTTTTCACAATGTCTCTTAAAGCATGGTTTATAATTCTTTTAGGTTTCATGACTAGTCTAGAAACAATGGTGTAGGTATGTTGAGTATAAATACTAGGATGAATTCCCTTCATGTCACTATATTACCAAGAAAAATATCAGGATGAGAGCATAAGATTTCAAATAGGGTATTCTCATCCTTACTAGTCAGTAAACTATTAATTGTCAATGTCTTCCATAAGAAAATAGGCACTTGTTTGGTACCTGGATGAAGAGAATATAGAACAAGATAATCTCTCAATTACACATTCAATGGACACCTATGGGGAAGTAATATGGGAACAACATTGATATTTAAAAATATGGACTTAGTTAGATCTAAGTGCAAAATGATAGATGATAGAGTAGTTGTTTTCATCCATAAAATCATCTCATTTTTCAATTAGTTGTGGCACAAGACTCAAAGTGAACCTAGCATAAGAATCAGGAACAAGAACTAGACTGTTTCTAACACAAGGCTCATGGTAACCATATTGAATTTGATTTGAGTGTTCTTGAATTACGACATTGTCCAGAGAAGAGATGATGTGATATGAATAATGTGAATTTTCCTTACACCATTGTTTATTGTCTATAACAAAAGGTTTTGCAGCAATGTGTATTGATATTTTGTTGAATGTTTCCCATTTGTAATCACCATATTCCCTATTCTATAGTCAATAAGGGAAAAAATAGTGGCTGAAAAAAGGTATCCTAGAATTAGATGGTTTCCAATCTTCCTGTTCTTAATTTTTATGATCTTAAAGTCCACTGACTAGTCCCAAGATTCAATAGTGATAGTGACATCTTTTATAATTCTATTTTTTTTTTTACAAACCGATCTACCATTTGTAAAACTATGGAGGATGATTGTTGTTTAGGAAGTGATATTACAGATAAATTATCTATGGTCATATAATTGATAACAACTCCTAGCTCAATTAGAATGTTAGGAATATGGACATCTCTTATGAAAATTGTAATAATAGAGCTTCCAGTGTCTTCGTATTTAGGAGGGGTCATATTCCCTTCTAGAATACTAGAAAATTTTCCCATCAACATGGATGGTTTTAGGTTGATTATTTGTTCTTCCTGAAGTCTTAAAAAATTCTCTTTGATATTTTTGTTAATTCATGAATTTCGTTAAGCGATTGTAATAGGGGAATCGTAATACTCAATTTCCTCAGTCCCTGATTCAATTCTGAATCTAGTTGATCAATAATTATAGTGTTGTTATTTTCCAATAGTTTGGATGGAAAGGGAATGTCATTTTTTTGTTAAGGAGTTTTCTCAACAATATGACTAGGTTGTGTTTCTTCTGGGTTTTCTGTTTCTTCAGGTATTTCTTCTATCACACGAGATGAAGGTTTTGAGGTAACCTTCCCTGAACGTAGCAATATATTCTTACAATCCACAGAGTTTATTGTTGGATTTTTATCTAACCTCACATATTTTGGTTTTTCCATAGTTTGTGCTAGTATTTATGGTTGGACAAGTTGATCAGATGGGGCAACATTTGTAGGTCCAGTTAAAAAGGCTTGTTGACCTTGGGGTCTTATTTGATTATAATATTGTTGCCTAGATCCTTGAGGTACATTCCACTGTTGTTGGTACTGAGGATTAAAATATTGAAACGATGGAATGTTTGGATGTGTAGCCCAAGGTTTTTGATAATAATATGGTCAGGCATTCCATTATGGGTTCCACTCCTATCAGGCTTGTTGATCTTAAGGTTGGTGATATGGCCATGGTGCATTCCATTGATTTGGGACCCATTATGATTTTGGCATGTAGGACTGATTTTGGTTGAACTAAAAATTTCCTCCTTACATGTGATCCATATAGTTCAACTCAACTTCATCTTGTGTGTTCTATTTTAGATGATTCTTGAATAAGGGAAGTAGCCCACATTGGTTTGTGGCATTCTTAAGTTCACAAAGAAGAAAAATGTTTGTCTTGTCTAAGGGGCAGTCCTTAAGTCCATGTTTATCTCTACATCTTGGGTAGGAGATGAACAAAGGACATATATTCCTAGCTTTATCCCTATCCATAGTTTTATTGAGTTAAACCAAAAGGCCTATTGTCAAATTTGTAATTTCTTCCCTCAGCTTGGATATATCGCCACTAGCAATTTTTCCTTTCTTTCTATGAAATTTGGGTCAAGTTTGGGAGTAAATCCTATAGAGGTCAATGATTTCTATACATTATAGTTTTTTCATGTCTCCCTTCCCCATAATATTGAAGGCTTCCTATGTGTCCTCATCCAACCCCTTTATGAATAGATTATTTAGTAGATTAATATCTATAATAGTACCACATCGCCTATGAAGCAAGAGGAACCTATCAAGATAATCCTCTATACCCTCATCTTCCTTTTGTTGAATTCTAAATTTCTTCTTGTCTTGGAGCCTGCAGTAGTCTCAATATTTGTCTACGAAAATTATTTCCATCTCCTCATAATTATGGATGGAGTTATGGGTTAATCCCATGAACCATCTCATAGTTGTTTCTTTTAAAGTGGAGGGAAATAACTTGAGCTTCTGGGAATCAAAGGTGTAATCATAAATTTGGCATAAGACCTTGAATTCAAAAAGGAATTGGTTAGGATCTTATAAGACTAATCCCTGAAAGGTGGGTAAAATTGAGGGAGATATGTTTTTCATAGGAGCCTGATCATTCGGATCTAGTTGTCTAGGATAGGTAAATGTTATGCTAATTGGATGGTTTCCATTTTATGCACCATTGGATTTCTTTACTTCATCATCCATCCTTCTTTGGTCAACAAGTTGTTGCATAGGCTGGTTTTGAGGGGGATTTTGAAAATTTATCCTAAACAATCTACCTCTATAGCCTCTAGGTCTAACCATAAAATCCTATCATACTGAGGATAGTTCCCTAACCATAATTGATTAACCTGATTGGTTGTCTTCCATGCACTCCAAAGCATAGAGAATTCTTGTTGTCACTTCAAGGTCTCTTTACTTCCTAAGAAAGAGTTATGGAAATTAAATTTCTGAATGGAAAATTACCAGACACTAGAAAGCACTTCTAGATAACACCTTTAACCTTTGATAACACCTTCCATTTCCCCAGCAACGACGTCAAAAAGTGATGAGTATCATTGATACTCAGACTTTAGTTATATCATATTTTTTAGTCCAGGGTGGTGTCCATGAATTTTTGCAATAAAGGGAATAGTAGTAATTGTTCTCAACATGTAATTAACAATAGAATTACTGCAATTATGAAATGAGATGTATTGAAAGAAAAATAATATTAAATATGGGATTTAAAGGTATTTAACACATTTTGATTTTGAAATGGTAAATGCATTAAAAATTATGGAAAGGAAATAACAATAAAACTCCCTTATTGTTGGGGAGGAACAACCCTTGCTCGTTCCCTTCAATTACGTTCAATGCTGAAAGTCACACAAGAAAATATTCCCCTGAATCTACAATTTTATTGAATTGAAACAGTCTACTTTTACAATAATCAACTAAATCAACCAAAATGATAAATATTAATACATTAGGTCTTTTATACCAGAGCATTCCTAGTTCCTCCAGGAGAGAACTAGTTTATTTATAATAACTAGCATATACTTAGTTGGATGTTGACTAAAATAATGATTATCTATTTTGAGAATTACAGTTGTGAAAGAAGTAGTCTATGAAATGTTTAAATTGAACTAATATTGCTAACCAAAAAGGAGGTCCAAAATTGAATCCTTAGATAGAGTCTATCAGTGCTAGAAGTTATTGAAGATCCTATACTAATTCCACTGAACCTTGGTGATCAAATTCATTTGCATCCTGTCTCCAAGAAGCTAGAGCTTAACTAGGAGTGATTGAAATTCATAATTTGTATAAAGGTAGGTTGAGATAGTGGCACATGTTTCATGCTCATGTCATTGTGCTACCAACTGTATCAACTCAAAGTTCAACCATCTGAGATATTTATCTCTTATGCACGAGTTCCTTCTTTCAAGGAAATATGAATTAGTGAGCTGAATGAGCCATGTGCTCCTTAGCAAGTCCTACGCTAATGCAAAGGTGAGTCCTACACTAGTGCACCAATAAGTCATGTGTTACTCTGTAATTAACTATTGTGATGAATCAACAAACGATTTCCCAAATATATTTTTAATGCTCATAAAGAGGGGTCATTTAGCCATATTTGAGGAGATAATAACAAGATAATAGTAATAATAATATGAACCACATTTCCTTCCAAAATATAGTAAAGTATTAATTATAAACTACCAAAATTATACATCATGTAACATGATATTAAAATAATATGGGGTTTCACATAGGTTTAAAAATAAAAAAATAGGGGTTCATCAGGATTTTAATTTTAAATACCCTAGTTTTTCATTAATTATGCCATACTTGGACCTTTATGGGTTTGAGACTATTATTGGGGAACCTAGGTTTTTATTTCAAAAATATGTATTTTTAGAGAAAACCTTATTAAATCTTTTCTTGGACGATTATGAAACTCACCTCAGGTGGCTACATCCACACTTGACAATGCTTTATTGGAGCTTACTGTGTCTAACATTGGCTCCTGATCTGGCTCAGCCATGTGGTAATTTATGTTGGTGTGAGTTTTGTATAACTTTTGGTTCATTCTTCATCTATAAATGTGGAACTAGATCTGAGGTAACTCCTCAAGTTGACTGTGAAACTCAATATTTGAAAATGGACTTGTCGAGCTAGCTATGTTGGGATTTAACAAAAGCTTGTGGTTTATGGAAGATTTCTCCGAGTTGAGATCCTCAAATTGGTTGAGTTATATAGAAATCCATTTAATTAATGATTTGAGTTTTGTTTATTATTTTGTCACTTTTTATCAACCATGTTGGTGAAAGGAATTCTAGATATTGACTTACTATTTGGATATATTATATGAAATATAACTTCTATGTAAAAGTTCCTTCTTCAAATGTAGTGTGAATTTAAAAAGGTACTATTTTTAAATAACTACCATGTTGTAATATTTTTTTCAAGTAATTAGGCTTCAAATTACACTAGTTATAGTGATGATAATGTGTGAAGTTTGTGAAGTGTGGGTTTATTGAAATAAAATCTTATATCATTCCACCTTGTAACATGTTAGAGTATGTTTAATATTACCTTAATAAAATAACTATACTTTTCCCTATATTTTGTGTTTAAATATATGAAGTAAAGTTTTTATGGAAATAAGGTTCCTTTAGATGATTTGAGTTATTTTCCTTGGCTTTAAAAGAGTCAGAATGGAGTTGTATATAGATGTGATTTTGAGACATAAAGAAGTTCATGTTATCATGTTTGTAAGGACTAGGTTGTTAATTGAAATGTTATGTTCTTTATAAAACATGAAGGTTTTGGTAGGTTACTCTATTTTATCATTGGACCTTTAAAAATAATGATAATTTTGAAAGTCTAAAAGGATAAATTATTTACATTCATTTAAACCATTATATAACAACATGATTGTGGATTATGGATCCATGCTAGTTATAAAACACTGACCATGTATCAAATATCATTTCAGTTGTAGGGAAAAATATAACATAGAGTTGGGAAAAGAAGGATATCATGGATTTCATTTATAATCTTGTTTTGATTTTTATGAATGTAAAACATATGTTTTTAAGTGGAATATAATTTGGAGAATTATAAATAGATCATTGGGCCTAGTATATATTAACTGGTGCCTAATCATGACTTTAGCTTGTAAACTAACAGGGTTGAATATTATGTTGTAAGAGGTATAAACATTATGTTATGTCTTGAAGAGACAATTAGTTATCTCAATCATTACTCAAATGCCAAGTCACGATAATTGTAGTGTTGGTGTTGAACTTATTAACTCAATGATTACCTAAGTTGATAAAGAGTGGACTTAAAAACTTAAGAACAAAAATAATCTCAATACTATGAATGAGACGATTGTTTGGTGAATGAAGGGACATGTTTCATGTGGCTTGTGTGTAGTCACAAAACTAGGCTAGCTAGCATGATGCCCTAAATTATGGTTGTGGTAGTGCAAATGACTGATTACATTATCTGATCACCATTTCTTTTGTGTTATGCTCATGAGGTTACATGAAGAAGATACACAATCTATATAACTTTATAAGGTTTAAAAAAATGATATACTTTGTATATTAGCTTGTAACAATGTTTTTAGGGGATCGAGTAGGATCGGAACCCTTGTAGTTGCACATGGTATCATAGCTCATCTAGTTAGATTCTAAACATTAATTAATGATGGATTAATCTATTGTAAGCAATTAATCATTAAAGGCATCAAGATAAATAATGAATGCTGAAATAATTCAACAGGATATGTAAATGATATTACTCATTTCAGCCTATGATAACTTAAGGGATTCGTAACTCATGTAAGCTGGAACCTAATGGATGTGTGTTAAATTAATTAAAGGAATAAACTGTAATTAATGATTTGAATAAAAATACCTTAGTTCAATGCATAATTAAAGAGGTATTACATTGCATTCCATTCCATCGCACTCATCCAGATCATATTGCATATATTAGTTGCACATTGTTCTTTCCTGCTTATACTTGCATGATACGTATTTCTTACTATGTTATCTAGACACATTCTATGTCATTATATTTTGTATATACACATGGGTGTTCACTTTCATTCTATTTTTTACTATAGAATTTACAAAAATTGTTACATGTAAGATGGATTTTTGGCATTGTACCTCTTACCAGTCCCGCAATAGGCTCCTAGGGGCATCCAATTTCATACACATCACAGGTGCTATTGTTTCAATTTATGCATTTTACTATTCATACTAGCACACTACTTTAATTGGATTATACATGCTTTAACATACTTGTTATCTCTTTAACATGCTAGCGATTACTTCATGTGCAACATTTGTCTTGCATTAATTAGTTGTTACCTTGGTTGTATGATATCTTCATTTTCACTATTTGTCATTACTTTCTATTATATGCCATTGTTTATAGGTTTTTCCCTTTATCTTGTGTGAAAAATGTATTCTTTTGGCCACTTCGGCATCAATTGTCTTGTGACATCGTGAGTGATGTCTCATGTTTGCAACCCACTTCTCGTAGTCTACATTGTCTTCTTTATTGTTAGATTACATCTTATCTTCTACATGTGTATTTTTCTTGTTTACTCTAACACTTGTTTTTAGCTACTTCATTTGAGTGTACCTTGGTTTTTACCAAGAACACTCCCTCCCCCTACAAGAATCAATTTTAACATAGCATCCCATCCTAATTTGGGTCGTATACTCCTTGCAACGTCGCATGCACCCCAAATGAGGGGGTTATCATTGGGTGAATTAGTCACCCCATACATCAGTTCACCATCATAGTAAAACATAGTTTAGTACCGATATAACACAATCTTTAGTCTCAACAATGGCCTAGAATCCAACTTGGGTACACAATAGAGACAACCGTACCCAAACATAGACAGTAGAACCTCGGAACCTATGAATCTTACATGGAACCTATGACCAGGTGGAAGTTACATAATTTTTTTCAGTTTGGCATAGTCAACAACACTTTACAAAATGTTTACAGGATAGACTTAGGCCTTCAACACTCGCCATGCATGGATGTTATCATCTTTTCTATTTCTATGTTGGATCTAACTTGATTAAAATGGATCAGATTTTAAAACACAATCTAGAGTGGTTTTTACATCTTAGGAAAAAGTGAAAGGTTGTTGAATAACTGAAAGTGCAGCAAAAGATTTACACAAGAAATTAGACACAATAATATTGTATCTTCTATATATCTGCACAACATGTTTGGATAATATATACCCAATACAATAGAAGAACTACTTCCTAGATAATATGAAGTCAACAAACAACTTACCCGTTTATAATTTTACAGGTACAACAAAACTCTATAATAATATATTGTTGAAACAATATATTATAACAATATGAGTTGTAATACCAACTTAATTACATAACATAATTATAATATAAATTTAATAATAATGTGAGCACTAATAATATGAAATCCAAACATTCCCCCTTCGTGTGAACATGGGGAAAAACTGTTGTTGTACTTGCACCTGCTCATGATCTGGTGATTTTCACAGGATGATCACAAACCGAGAAATGTGGTTTTACAATTGGTTTACCAAAAACCACAAGGTGATGATTTTGCAAATGGATTACCAAAAACCAAGAATGGTGGTTTTTCTATTGGTTTACCACAAACCACAAATGAAGGTTTTCAACTGGTATGTAAAGTACTATTCTCATCCCTCATCACATCTCACTGCAGGGAATAACATAGGAAATGCTGCTGAAATCTACTACTCATACATACATAGAAAAAATGACATAATGGAAATGGAACATTGGATCATGTTCCCCCTCGTAATGTGAAATTTCCACTTATTGAAAACTGCAAACTATACCACACTGGAAGCACTAAAATCAAACTACACACACACATGTCACCAAAGCTGGTAGGCGGCCCTGTCATTGGAAACTGATGAGAGGTCACTGAGTGACCTCCAACCTCTGTTTTCCTCCATCCTCCAGTCTCATCCTGCTAGCTTAGTAAATTTGTCTTTGAGGCTCAATAATTGTCAGGATGTCAGGTAACATCAAAAATGTGTCCATAAGGTAAAAGTTATTAGTTTTTACAACAATTTTGACAACACAAAAAAGAAAAGAATACTACTTATGAGATATACGACAACGCAACTCTTTTGACAACTTTATATTAATAATGACTATTAACGATAGTCATATCTTATAGAAGGAATTTTATTTTTGACGCAATGACTCTTTTGCAATACATTATTTTTTGAAGATAATGACAAATGATAAATTTATTATTACTTTGACATAAAAATAAATGACAAAAGATAATATTTGAATATTTAAAAAGTAATCAGACATTACTTTTTACTATAACACTTGATTTTAATTGACTATCTAATGAACACAATGAAGAACTATGACTTCAAATCAAACTTATTAATACAACAAAAAAATGACCACGTAAGTGAATATAATAATGATCATTATAAAAAAAACATTAACCTGGATAAAGCATAAATGACACCTAGACTTCAATTTGTGACAAGAGATGCAAAACTAATTACAAATCTATGGACTTGAGACAAGGAAAAGCTAAAACATTAATACTTTACTTAACTATGACTTACAAAGTAAGACAAATTGAGTGCAATACATATATACGACCTAAAGATAGCAGACTCAATCTTGAATACAATTATAATTTTACCTATTGACTAATAAAAAACCGTATACTCTACATGTGATCCATGGATAAAATAAAAATCTTAATACCATTATATTGAGCTCGCCAATGTTAGAATTGTTCCACATAATCTATGTTGAAGGGACTCTACATAGGGTAATTCACAATGGTCGACCAAAAACAAAAAATGATATCTTGTGAGCGGCACAGTTAGATATAGCCACCCACAAAGCTTGTTTTATCGACAATTGGTTGTGATGACTGATTATTATTCCATCAAGAAGTGATCCAATGTAAACCTTACTACACAAAAATATAGTCAGTAAAAATGAATTGCATGAACCAGGAACATCCTTCATTCCTCTCAACCCATCAACAAGATTACTTCATATTTAAATTGATGCCCAGTCCGCCGAGAGGAAGAACACATCTTTTGGTGCAAATGGAGAGGAGAAGGGATCTTTACAAAAATGCACGTACAGATTGAATCCATAGATGTGCATGCATGGTATACGACACACTGATCTCTACAGATTCTAGATCCAATCAGTTGTAGAAATATATAGTTGACTCAAACCTTCCAACATGGTGATGATAAAATGTACTTTGACAAGAGTGTACAATAAATTACAAACCCTGGTGAAGATTGATGTAAAACCACAGTACGATTCCAAATTGAAATCCGCAACCAAGTCTCTTAAAAAAAAACAAATCTGAGATGAAGATCAAAAGCCCTGCTAGCACTTAACTCTCTACCAAGCCTGACAAGCTAGTTTTCCCCTCTAATATTTCCTTTGATGATTCATTCCACTATGGTAAAGCTGCGCATTTCTATAATATACTAATAGGCAAATATTCAATCCCTTCACTGAAAAGTTTCAATGTAGTTAGACTTTGTAAGAATTGGGGTGGTCATGAAATTAGACGTGCACCCTCTATACCTCTCTAATTAGGTTTACATACTCACTTATGAGTCCTAGAGGTATTTCTGATACCAATTGAAAGTGTAGCAACAGGCATTTACAAAGGCAATTAGACACAATAATCTTATATCTACTCTATCTCCTCTTCACAAAATGTTTACCTGAAGTGTAGAGTTACAAATCATTTATTTTTCAAACAATCTCCTTTAACCCTAAAAAAATATCATAGTCAACATTGTAGTATATCATTATTGGGTATACTATTATGAAGGACAAATTTTGAGTGACTGTTCTTAGTTTGTATTTTATAGTGTTAAATAGGAATTGGGAAAAGATAAAAATTTACTTGTTACATACCTTCATTCACTCATGAAATCCTTTCAAGTCAATGTTTATCACAAACTAAATTTTCTTCACTTTCAATGCACACTTGTAGATGACCTTTCTACAAATACACTATCAAATGGGTACTTGGCATGAGGGTTCTTTTGTATGAGTAACTCCTTTCAAATTATATCAAGAAATTATCTTGTAAGTTTGGGGTCTTCTCTCTCCGTAACATTCATGAAACCACCATCTTCAATAAACTTTAGACCCTTATAAATTCCACTGAATTGTAGGTGGAAAATTATTAATATCACAACATTAGAATTATTACAGAGCTCTAAATATTGGTATGACCTCTGGAATAATCTTACAAAGCTACCCTATAATTTTGAATATTTGTCTCTCTATCAAGATCAAGAACTAATGGATTTCTTCTAAACCCTGATGAGGGTTTTTTGCAGTCCCGAAAAGGTGAAATATGGTTATCAAATAAACATTTATTACTTTTAAAGCCTCAAAATGGTTCAAAATTACTATCTTGAACTTCCTTCTTTGTTATACCTTACCAGTAGGTTATAAGATTCCCATGGATTTACTCGTGGCTTCAATCTTCTCTATTATACCTGTGTGATCAGGCTTTCTCAACACCTAGGTTCTCCAAGGCCTGAATTTGGTCTCTTTTACCTATATTACAATCTCTATAAGTTATACAAGCCCTGGTCATTTTATAAAAACTCTTTAGACTTGACTACAATCACGAATTTTCGGTACAACCATGTTAAAACTTATCTTTCTACCCAAATTTCACATATACAATCTCGGTTTTCAAGAAGTGTTTCAACAATCAATTACAAGGTCTATTAATGCAAGAATATAAATAATTTAATCTGTATCATAACCTTCTCAACCCCTTTACAGAATTCTATTAATGAGTTTCACATCCATGCATACATATAATACGAGTTTCAATCATTGAATCACACAGTCACAACCCTAATTTACAAGCCAAAATGACCCTCAATATATCCTGGAGCTCTAATATCCTCCTTCATTTATAGACCATTCGGCCTGATACTTTCAAATAGTGTACATGAGGGGTTTATATAGGCTTGAAAAGCCTTTATAACTAATTCTTAGTTCTATAACTCATTAAAATACTTGATTTTATTTCTTAATCATTAAATTTCCTAGTCTAGGACTAGAACCCCATGACCTAGGTGCTAGGTCACAAAATATGGCTCAAATAAGACTTAAGAAAATATTATATACCCTTGAATGCCCCAAGAAATGCACTATAAAACTAATTGAAACCAAAAATTTCCTTCAAGTTTTCAAATTGGCATTTTTCCAGGGACACATGGCCAAATCTTGAATCATTGTGACAGTCTTACTTCCTAACAAGAGCCACTTTATGGCCCGACTTCTAGACACACCCCTACATGGAGTCTATAAACTCTCTTATAAATCCAAAATTGATGTTATACTTCATATTTACATATTGATAGTTAATGCTCTTGCATCATACTCCCAGGTAAGGGAAAAATTTCCCTATGACTATGATGTGTATCTGGGGTTCTTCTAGGTCTTCTTTCTCTGTTTCTAGGTTTTAGATGAATTTGGAGATCAAGCAGAGAAGTATAGATGACTAAAGCCAACACCCTTTGAACATTTCACAAACCTACAAAATTGAGTTTCTGAGGTTCTAAGTAGTCACAAATGTAACATTCCCATTTTAAGACTTTAGAAACAAGGGAATTTTTTTTTACACAATGTTCTTTGTTCTAAATAAAACATAATTTAGAACACACATTCCATGTTAGTCAATCTCATAACAGATAACCATATGTAGTTGTAAATGACTCGGTGTATTACTAATCTCTCATTACATGAATCAGTCTCTAACCGATCTCTCATGTTAACTCAAAGTATTGTATACTAAGTACACTTGGTTCTCTTACCCTGTTGTAGGTATTGAGTGTTCTGTTTAAGAGACCTATTTGAATATTTGTTACCAATATTCATTTGAAATCCCATTTCTTAAATTAGGTGACATAGGACAACACAACTAGTAGTTTAAGATACTTTAGCCAAAGATTTCAACCATAATTTTCATGTTACTATTCCTAGACGACATACTCGTCAAATAGAATACATCCTTCACTTCACTCATCTATTATCTGGAATGGTCTTCACTGATTCCTATCATCCACTTGTTCAAGGTTTGACCCTAACCCTAGTTAGAAACATAGTTTGGTATAGGGATTCACTCGCAATGACTAAGGGTACATAAACATACTCAATCGACCTAAGTCAATTGGATGTGTCTAGTTACCCTAAGTTATCGTGAGTTACCCCATGTACTAAATCTTGTTCCTAACCTGACCTAGAGTAAAACTAAGATCAAGTCCAAGTTTATGTAGATGTAGATGGTCCAATTCTAAAGGGTATTGCAACATGTCAACTGCAACACCATATCCTCGTGAAGATCCAAGTCTCCACAAAGGTAAATTTATATAATTGGTGTGTGCCAACATCTGACGAAATTACCCATCTTGATGTACATACCCAAGAAAGAAGTTAATTACACAATTATTTTTCTTAATTAAGGTTTAATTACAACAACCATGCTGAACCCTAATTTCATTATCCCTTAAGGTTGACATCCACAATTGAGTTGTTAATGTATTACAGAAACTTCATGATTGCTTTTTATTCATTAACTTCCTACTTAAGAATTTAGTTAATTAAAATAAAAACAACATCAATAAGATTTACTTATTATACCGCAATCATTCTTAGACTTTTTAAGTTCCAAAACAAGTTCCACTATAATAGACTTCATTAAGATGAAGTCTAATTGATAAATGTTTATATTTACTATTAGTGCAACTTCACAGCACCCCTAAAATGACCTTCAAATATGATTTTCTAAGGTAATGTCATTTGGTGTGAATGCATAACATTGAGCTCTTCAGAAGTGTGAGACCTTTGAAAATTGGGATAGCTCTCTAGAGAAGGTTGGTTCCTCTTCCTAAACTACATTCCACAAGCTATTCCAGTGTAGGAAAACTAATCTAACCCTAATCTAACTTCCAAGGAGATAGGGAGAGATAGAAAAGAGAAAAAAAATAGAATCCTACACTAAAATGGTGATACACCAAAGAAGGAAAATGCTGAACATCTATCAAAACTACTATGGAACAAGAAGAGGTGAGCAATGGGAAGGATGGACAAGTGCATCACAGGCCTAAGGATATATTTCACACAGAAAATGTTCCAAAACTCCATGAACACAACTCTAAACCTAAAATGAACATTCAAACATGCACAAATACCTGCAATGAAGAGATGCAAGAAGAAAACAAGCAAAAATGAGCACGGATGGACAGATGCATCACAAAACACATTTTTTGTTGCTCTAGAAGTTTGAACAAAACATCATTTTAATGGTAAAAGGAAAAAATGCCATTACAGAGCATGGGAGGAGTTTCTAACTCCATTGTTAACCCTGGGGAAGAAAAAAAGGGAGGGCAGAGTAGAAAAGATGAACAACCTTTACAAATGAGCCAAAACTAGCTTTTATCACGAAGCAAAATGAAGAAAAGTGAAAAAACGTGGGAAAATTTGATTTGAAACTCCAACCACAAAAAAATCCTTCTAATTAGCCTAAAAAATGATGGGTTCCCATGGAAAATCCCATACTTTGAAGTACATTGCTTTGCAGATCCAAAAAATGACCCATACTTCATTTAATTTGGTGGTTGGGAATCATTTATATGTTTTTGCGTGCCAGGGACGTTTCTCCATTTTTCTTCAAAAAATATCCATCAAAATAAAAAATTGAAACCTCCATCACGTACATAATTTTACCAGCTTTCCAATGACACCAAGAACACAAAAATCTGAGCTCTGTATCAAAAGTTAAGCCCCTATGAAGATTTAGGGCAGAATTAGGGCAAAAATGGATTGGCGGGCTGAAACTTTAAAGTTTTCCCTCTTTTTGAATTTGGGAAAATTTCCCCAAAAATCCCCATGCCTCGCCGCTCTACTACCATGTGGTGCTTCCTTATTCACTGATGGAAATGTGGGCCCAAACCTTGTTTCTATCCTTTTCTTTTTCATTGGGAAAATTTCCCAACTTTGCCCTGCACTCCGTTGTCTTGGTGACATGTGTCACTTCCTCATTGGATGGCAGGGATATGCTTCCAATTTATCCTTTGCACATTTTACAATATTGGAAATTTTTTCCAAAACCCTTCGCACCTCTGACTTCCACCTTTGGCTGGACACGTAGTGGTCTCCTATTGGTCCACGGGGAAGCGCTTCCAATTTTTTCTTTTCCACCTTGGCGAGCTTTCGGGTCAGACTTTTCCCTTGTGCCATTTTGACTACTTTGGAAATTTTTTATAAATTCTTCTGCACCTCTGACCTCTTGCAACGTGTGGCACACTTTGATTTGTCGTGAGCCTTAATAAATTTTCTTTCTTTCTCGGGCCCGTGGGTAAAATTTTCCCTTTGCGCCCCCGACTTCTGCCTCTAGTTGAACATGTGGCGGCCTCCTATTGGTCCGCGAGCCTGCGGGAAATTTTTTTCCTTTGCATCCCACCCACTCTTTGGTGATTTTTCTAACTTACCTCTACTCACCCGCCACTCTACTGCCACATGGCACATTCCTATTGGTTGCGGTCCTTGCCAGGGAAAATTTCCCTCCAAAACTTTACCGAGCCATAACTTGAGAAATACAAGGAGTTAGGAGGAAAATTTTACCTTTCTGGAAAGGTGAGGAAAACTCCTATCTGACGGGATCATTTCTAGAATATTTTTAGTACTTGACGCATGCCAAAAATTCATTTAAGTTCCAGAAAAGGAGAAGGAGGAGTTAGAAATAAGCATGGGGCTTCTTTTGGATAACAATTACCTTACATTTGTTTAAACTTATCAAGGTATTGGTCAAGAGGAAGTGCACCTTCCTCTTTCTTGTTATGAGTTAGGGTTAATTGTACCCTTTTACATTATACAAGTCATCATAATTAATTTGCACTTTCATTAACATATTTTTAATAAACTAGAGTGACTTCGATAAAAGAACATCTATGCATGAAAACTTAATAAGCTGCATTTCAATAAAGAGATAAAATAAAGATAAGATTAAAAATTCCCTTCACAGAATGCACAAGTAGTATGACACACCAATTACAAGTAACTCTCAATATTTTTCAATTCATCAAGGTGAAATACACATTTTACAATACCATGCATTTCAGACATCTTTCATGTCAAACAACATCAAGCTCAATTAAGAAATACAAATTTTCCTCTTTCAATATATTTAAATAATGAATCATATTTCTTCATATAAGATCTAGTTTTCAAGTAACAAATAACATCATAAAAGTTATTGTATTCCTTTATCACTTATGGATTCCATCTCCAAACATTTCTCGTACAGGTCAGTTCATTGAGCTGAGCATGATAAGCACTAAACATTAAAACGACATGCTTTCAACTAATTGTTTCATAAAAATAAATTTGATTTCATGAAACAATAACACATTATAGATAGATACATCATAAATAATAACAATCAGAAAATAAAGTACAAGGTGATCAACCACATTAATATTTAGTAAAGATCATGATATAATCAACACTCATATTCCATTGGTTTCATAAGAAATTATATCAGATAAGTAATATTTCATCCTAATTACTTATCTCATTTTAACTAGAGAAATTTATAGTTTATTTCTTACTTCATTCAATCTAATTCCAAAGAAAGACACTAATTATAATATTTCCTAAAATTAGATTTATTTTTAAGAAGCAAAGATCAAACATACACAACATTAACATGTTCCATCATAAATCATCTATGACCATGCTAATTCAAACTTCATGAAATATTTTAGAATGAGCCATCAACATCTTAAGGTAAGAGATTCCTAGTTCAGATGCTACACCCAAATTTAAAGGCCAAGATATAGCCTAACTCTTAAGCTAGGCCACAATAGGTTGGAAATAGGAAGTGTATTTATTTGATTACTTACAGTAGACATTAGTCACACATTACCAAATATAGTTTCCAATCAACACAAGTCAAGGAGAATAAGTAAAGGATTAACTGCCAACTACTCACTCAGAAATCCTATTAAGTAGTACAACTAAATTGGTTAGCTCCTTCAACAAGAATAAATAGGTGATGAAAAGGATGAGTAGAGAGAGAGATTGAGAAACAACTCAAAACTTCCCTCAGAGTTCAAGGAGAACCATGTTGAAAACCTTATCTCAGAAAAGTGAAGAAGGATGTCACCAATCAAGGATGGATGAAGATCTCATTCCCTTTTTCTAGTAAAAGAACATATATATCTAAATAAAGAACTGAGATAGATATGACTAAGGGATCCTTCAACTCTATTTGCATTAAAAGCATAGAACTAATTAGTAAAGAATTAGATAATGGAAACATTCAAGTCAGAGACCAAGAATAAGGTTCTCTCATAAACAAACTAAAATTGTTATAGTAGTGTAAAAACTACTACTAATGAAGAATATTACAAATGATCTCAGTTAGTAACAATTCACAATAATAGAACAATGTAATTTATCCCATGTTAACAAATTTAGTCTATATACTTATTCATTTTCCCAAGCAAGAGAGAGAGAGAGAAGATAATTTTACTCTCATACAACCGCAATTTCCTTTCAAGTGTCTTTGCACCTGACACCTGTTCAACCTTTGATGGTTTAAAAGAAGAATTGAATTCAATATTTTAATATCCACTTATCCGTAGACAAGCCAACACATAATTCAAGCTTCAAAGAATCAAAGCTTCAAGATACAGGTCAAGAAAAATAGAACCCAACCCAGGTTCATCCACAAGGGAAATAAAAAACCACATGACTCTAAATCGGGAATTTAAAGATGAGTTCATA
Source organism: Taxus chinensis (assembly GCA_019776745.2). Classification (NCBI taxonomy): domain Eukaryota; kingdom Viridiplantae; phylum Streptophyta; class Pinopsida; order Cupressales; family Taxaceae; genus Taxus; species Taxus chinensis. The sequence continues at coordinate 95,634,457 of CM034148.1, read as the reverse complement.
AGAGAAGAAACAAACTGTAACATATCACCCCAATTCCTTAAAACAGTCACGATTAAACCAATCCATAGTTTGACATAAATACTCCTTTCTTGTGATCTCATCTAAACATCAAATGTGATTGGAAAGAGAATTAACTTTGACAAGACAACTGCCAAGGTAACTCCTAAAGCACTAAGTCTTTCCTCAGAAACGATACAGAAAAAAATCATTAAGTATTTCCATAAACACGATAACAAGTTCCTATTATTTTTAAATCAGAAAAATTTTAATAAGGAGATTCATTCAGACCCAGAATCAAGCCATTGACAAGTCATCTCCTAAATCACAAGTGCAATAAAAAAACTTCATTACGGGTTCAAGCAGATACTAACAAAATGAAATTTCAAGTAGGAAGAACAAAAATTCAACATCTTCTTTCATAGTAGTTACTCAACTTTAGAAAAGTCTAACAGAGAATTCTCAAATCCAAAATGTATTAAACAGAAGAAGTAACTTGCTTACTTTTATTTTTAAACAAGTTAGAATCCAATAATACATTGAATTCGAACAAGCAATTCAACATAACTCAACAGAAGTAACTAGATTCAAAGCAACTCAAGATGTAACTGAAAATAATACTTTTCTTACCTTCTTCAAACAGATGAAGACAAACCCATATTGAATCTTATAGAAAACAATGTTTTCCCATAATCCATTTTGTACAGACAACAAGATTCACAAAAATTTGACATCCTTCTAGTCCTAACAAATTGGAGGCACGATTCACCACTATATTCACCAAGGAACAAACTCACATACCATTTTATCTAACAGAGACTCTTCATAAGAAAAAAATATAGAGAACAATTCAAGCATGAATGCAAAATAATAATAAAAAAATAAAAACCCATTTTTTTCCAAGAGAAGATTTCCTTTAATGAAGATGTTTAGTAAAAAGAAGAACAACTTAATGGGTAGAGCCTATCATGCTTGATAGAGCTTCTATTTATTTTTAGAAGATTTTAGTTGAGCCTCAAAAATCTTTTCCTTTTTCCAAGCAACATCAATAATTCCAAACTTCTTAATGTCTCTTATACCTCCACTAGATCAAAAATAGCTCAGAGGTGCCAAAAATAATGAAGGATTGAAAATAGAACTTCTGGTTTGAAGAACCCAAAATATTCATGCAGAGAAAAAATTTCCAAGCGCAAATGACCAAACAACATCTCCAAAATCCACTTGCATTCCTTCATAGGTGGTTTCTTCTCCATGAACGAGGTTCATTAATGCAAGGACAACCAACACTCCCACCTATTTCTCCACGCCATCGCCATCCAAAAATGGTGAATTCTAAAACAAACTCTACATGCATTCTTTCTTTAGCGATGATGCCAGCTAGGCATCCCCCTTACTCCCCATGCCTTTGCCAAAATTGGCTAATCAGAGTTCAATAAATTCAAAATCAAATCACATTAATTCCTTAGAAACTAATGCCACCGACTCACCATTTTCCATACAACCCTTAGGTACCCCATTAGCTTAGTATTAGATTAGGTTAGATTGACATTAGATTAGGATCCAACCTTAGTCTAGGTAAATAGTATTTACCTTAGGTTATTCTAACACTTTTCCATAATTAAAACATGCCAACATAGGTTAAGACACAAACCTTAGTAATAGGTATTTGGTAGACCTGAATTACCTTAGATTAGAATCCACATAAAATATGACATTGTAACGAAGGTTAAGGTATCAAACTTAATACTCCCATAATAGGTCCTTAATCCATTGATGCTTTTCAACGTCTCATAAAAATATTTAACAAGAAGGTCCAAGCTCATCATTTACAACATGATGCAAAAAGAGGACACCTAGAGCCGAGTCTCTTAATTTTATAACAAAACAAGACTCAGTCACACTACCTTTTTTTTTAGAATGTTAGGTTACCAAGATGATCAATTAAGAAGAATTGAAGCATACCTTAGATCAATGGAATTGATCCAAGTTTTTTCTATTAACATATGATAAGTATGAAAACAATGATACATGTTCACAACCCTTTCAGAACATAGAGAAGAATGACTTTAATTTCAAGTAAATAGATTCATAGCAAAATGAAGCCCTGTGTAGTGCCCACTTTCCTTGGACACTATTCAGATACTAATCCTAACACTATTGGTCACATTTTGGATATTATTATGTTTTCATGTAGCATGATGTATCAGGGACTATTATGGACATTATTATGTTTGATTAGTATGATGGTTAGATGTTAGATCTTGGATTAATATTGATCTGGATTCAAATATTTTTCTTGATGATCATTGAGACATCAGTATTATTATGTGGATGGTTGACATGGACAGGTTATTACTTTTGATTGTAGACATGTGACATTGATATTATGAATAGCTATAGTATAGAGATCTATTGGATGATGATATAGTTGCAGTTGAGTTTAAATGATAAATGTTAAATTATTGATAATGTTGTGATTTGGATTTAATAATTGTATATTTCTTATATCATTTGGATGTTCTAATATGGCCATGAGGCCAAAGGGATATATTGCATTTTGCAGGTTAAAAATCACAACAATGACAGGGGACTGGAGACTAACCATATTGGAATTCAGTGTGAAATCAACAAGGTCACCATGGCAATTGTGTTTGAGTTGTATGTTGTGTTTTGTTAGGATTTCCTATGGGGGGGATTTCCATTATTGTGACCATGGGGTATATGTGTGCTTTATTTTTTGTGTCCCTTTTTAAAAATTATTGTTGCATGTATTTTATTTGTAATGTGCTCTTTAATTTAATTATTTAATGCGATAGTATAATGTGAGAGTCTTATAGTTAAATTTCAATTATATTAATTGGGATGTGGAATATAAATTAAATGTTATTGTCTTGGTTGAAAATGAAAATTGACTTATATATATATATATAATAACCATGTGGTAAATAGATAAATCTTTATAAAAGTTTGTAATAAATAAATGTCATAGAAATAAATACATTTTAAAAGAGTGTGTAAGTTACTAAGTATGGGTTGTGTAAGTGAAATGATAGATTGTGTAAGGGTGATTTTGGAAGGTCAAACACTCCATCCTCTTTGAAACTCGGATTTGGCCTTGGGAGCCTAAATTGGTGGCTTGTGGGACCCACACCTCTAAAAAACCTCCACCAACCATGATTAATATTTAGGAATCAAAATAAATTTATTTTATTGCATTTTGACATGATTTTGTGTGAGATTTGATTGCACTTGTCTTACAAATTTTAATGCATTTTCCTTTTGGGTATGGGTTGAGTTTGTGTATGTAAGTGATTTTGCCTTTCACTTTTATTGTGATTTTATTGTTTTGATGTTGACTGATTTTTGGATGAGGAAAAATGATGTGGCATCCCACTTGGAATCCACATCATCCTCTTCCACCCTCTCCCTTTAAAAATTGGAATTATTCCTCATTTTGGGCTGTTGAAGGTTGGAGATTTCACTCTTGGGTCAAAATTTCTCTTGCATTTTGGAGCTTGCTTGGTGGAAGAAGTGGATTTTCTTGTGCATAAATTTACCTTGCTGATTTGGGACTGGTTTTTGGTGAAATAAATACTGTTGTTTTGGAAGCAAGTCCCCATTATGGAGAGGTAGGCTCTCACTTTTTTAAAATTATTGTTTTTCCCTCTTTTATCACAAATTTTGAATGTATTTGTGTTTGCAATTCTTAGAGGGATGGGTAGAATGTTTAGGGCATGGTGTGGAGAGCTATGAGGTTTATCAGAGGAGGGATAAGGGATTTGCCATTGTTATTTGTTCTTGGAGGGAATGTTGGTTTGGGATCCACCTAGGAAAGGAAATTGCTTGCATTTCCTACTTTAGGGGAGGTATAAGGGATAAATTTGGAGGAGGGATAAGGAGGGGTTGAGGAGGGATAAGGTTTATGGGATTGCTATGATCTTGGTGGTTTTCTCTTGGTGGATGCCCAAAATTCAACTTGGGAGGTATAAGGAGACCTCCATAGTTCTTGCTCTTGCTTGGCTTGCTTACTTGGAGAAGGAGCCTTTGTTTTGTTTGGAGTTGATTGCTGTAGTTGAGAACTACATCTTCTTGCTTTGTGTTTATTTTTTTTTGTGAATTTATGCTTGTATGTGAAGAAGCCATGTTGCCATGTGTTGTATTATCATGCTCCATTTCAATATGGTTGGGGCTCGGGGGCCAATGGGAAAAGATGGCTTCTCTTTTCCCATTGGATTTCTTGGTTGGGTGGAGAGTGTTGCCTTTCCCCCTTCCTTGTTGTGATTCAAGTTGGAAGAATGAAGAAATCAACAAGCTGATGTTTGGAGAAAGAAGAATACAGTTTAATAGTCACCCTTTTTATAATTTTAAATGAAATCCTTCCCACTCCAAGTGGATGAATGTAATTGATATTGAGATGTGAAATGCATACCTTGTAATTGGAAGTTGTAAATCAATTATTATACTTCCATTCATATGTTAAAAAAAAAATGCATTTTAAAATTCCATAATCAACATTAAAGTAGCTGAGATGCATTTTAATTAGAGCTGAATGTTTGAAATTGTGAAGCAATGATATGGATTAATTCATAATCTTATGATCAACCAGAAGACAAATCACCATACCAGTAAACTCACTGTTTTAAAGTTAAAACTGGTAATGTGCATTGGATTAAATGAGCAGTTCAACTTTATACTCAACAATAAATTAAAAAACTTGAAATTTACACTTAGGAATACTTGAGGAATCCAAATTCACTAAAACAGTCAAGAATAAATCTCTAAAACTCAAAGAGTTTTAATTCGGAGCTTGCATGGTTGTTTTTCCCGTCAACTGTCAGTAAATTGAAAACTTGTATAAATTGATCAAATTGACATACTTAAAACATTTTAATTCTTCCCTAAGTTGATCCTCCATGTCTGTTTGACATATTAAGTGGAAGAAGAGTTCAAATTTTATCAAATTGAACAAATCTTACAAGTAGGAAAAATTGCCAGTTTTAAAATTAAAATCCATGCAGATCGATTTCTTAAAATTGACCCTTGAAAATTTACAAAATTTCAAAATTGATGATTTCTGTCAAAGAGGACTCTGAGAGCTTTCCAGAAAGTCCTTTTTTTCCTAAAATGGAGCTTCTTATCAAAATGGCCATTTGAAGTTTTACTTCAAAACGGCCTTCCCAAACCAAAAATGAAATATTTCGACCTTAGAAAAATTTAAATTTTGAACTTTGGAAAAATGTCTTAAAAATTTCCGCGGCCCCGCCAACCTCTCATCCTATCAAAAGTTTCCACGTGACACCTTGGAGGGGCAGGCCCTTAATAATAATAATAATAAAAAACCTTAACTTTTTGCCCTTTTGGAAAATTTCACTTTTTCCTCCGCTGGCCCGCGGCCAATCACAAAGCGCCACGTGGCCATTTGAGCAAGTGCGGAGGCATGGAGGAAAATTTTCCTTTGGAAAACTGAGACTTTGGTTTTGGGAAAACTTTCAAATTTTTCCCCATGACCCGCTTGCCCACACGAATCACGTGATGACACGTGGCATTTGGGAAAATTTTCCCAATTCTCTCCCTAACCCCATGGACCTCCAAGAGAAAATTTTCCCCTAAAACTCCACCCGGCCATAACTTGAGTTTTACAAGGAGTTAGAAGGAATTCTTTATATGGTTGGAAAGGTGAGGAAATTTACTATCCAATGAGCCAAGTTTAGGAAAATTTTTATAACTCTAAGTGTTTAAAAAATCTAGTTGAATTTCCGGACGTGATAGAGAGCAGGCTTGGCGATAAATTTCTTCCTGAACCTTAGTAAAACTTGTAACCTCTAAATTGGAGCCTTGTAAGCTTGTTATAAGAAAGATGGAAATATTATGTTTGGTTAATCATATTTTTTTTTTTGGAACCTATTTAGTTTCAAACTAGTGTCTTGCGACTTGGTTGAAGACTCTTCCTATATAAAAAAAAATTATTCCATAATTTTCCTAGTTTGTTTCTTGGTCTCAAGTGGTAGTTGAAGCAGGCATCACACCCTGTATAGTAATAATTTATTCATTACAAACATGAATTCCAACAGTAAAAGGAATACGCCTTCTTAAGACAAATCACATGTCAACGTTTGCAATGTCAAGAGGAAATGGAAGCAAAGTAATAGTTTGTCAAAGATGTTACATACTTCCCTCCTAAAAAGAATCATCGTCCCGATGATTAACTTAGTCAAACAATTTGCATCAAGGACAAATCGAATTATTATACTTCCATTCATATGTTCAAAACAAAACTAGATTTTAAAATTCCATAATCAACATTAAAGTAGCTGTCCATTTTAAATAATGTAATGTCTGCCCAAAACTAGCAGATTTATTGACATATCAAGAATAAAATATTAAAACTTTATCAGTCAACAGAATCAATTCTGTTTAAACAAATATGGAATAACAGTTTTCATATCTTCAATATTTTCCCAGGTTGCACTCTCTTCATTAAACTGATCCCATTGGACCTTACATTGGCTTATTTCATGATTTATTAGGTGCAACCAAAAATTTTATAGCACTCAAATGTGTTTAACCATGATTATTCTTGTGTCTTGGACTTGCAAGGAATTCCAATTTAACACATGTGATAAATCTAAAACATATTTCTTAAGCAGAGAATTATGGAAAACATAATGCATTCATGATGAATAAGGAGGTAAAGCTAAACGATAAGCTACAGGGTTAATTACTATAAAAATTTCAAAGGGTCCCACATAACGAGGTGATAACTTGACAACCTTGCCAAAAGTTATAGAACTCTTTTTCGGTTTAACCCACAAAAAGACATTCTCACAAAGTTCAAATTTCTTATCAACCTGCTTTGAGTGAGTATAAATATTTTTCCTATCTAGAACTTCTTTCAAGCATTCATGAATCATTTTAACATGATGTTCCATCTCCGTAAATATTTCAAGTCCAATTACCTCTCGATCCTCAATATTTTCCCAACTAATAGGGGTTTTGCATTTCCTTCCGTATAATGCTTCGAAAGGTGCCATCTTTAGAGAGGCATGATATGCATTATTATACATAAACTCAACTAATGGAAGGTACTCTTCCCATTTATACTGCTGATCCATGCAATACATTCGTAGCATATCCTCTAAAACTTGATTAACTCTTTCAGTTTGTCCATCCATTTTCAGATGATATGCAAAACTAAAATTCAGCTTAGTTCCTAGATTTGCATTAAGTGCTTGTAAAAATATTAACGTCATTCTTGGATCTCTATCCAATATGATCAACTCAGGTACTCCATGTAATCTAAAAATCTCATGCATGAATCTTCTTGCTAAAACAGGTGAATCATCCTTAAGATTACTAGCAATAAAATGAGATACCTTTGTTAGTTTATCAACAACCAAGAGAATAAAATCATGTTTATTTATTGACATAGGAAACCCTTGTACAAAACCCATGCTTATCACTTGCCATTTATATTGCGGTATGTTGTGAGGGTATAATAAACTAGCTGGGTGCATATTCTCAACTTTAACACATTGACATTTTAAACAATGTGTCACAAACTCAATCACATCATTTTTCATGCCTTTCTAGAAATATTGTTGTTTTATATCAACAAACATCTTTGTAATGCCAGGGTGTCCAAGAAAAGGTGAATTATGAAATTCAACTAATAATTTCTTTCTTAAATCATTTAGCAAAGGTATGTATACCTTGTTTTTAAACCATAAGATTCCTTCATTGTCAAAGTGAAAACCTTTATATCTCACATCATTTAGATTTGCTGAAAGTGCTATCTTTACTTGCTGAAAATAAGAATCATATTCCAAAGCATGTTTTACCTCATCTTTAAACTGATTTCTCAACATTATAAGAGTAGAAATGTGCTTCCAATGATTTAAAGAATATGCTACTATATTTTTCTTACCTTTAATGTAACTTATGTCAAAATCATATTGAGAAAGAAATTCTAACCATCTTCGTTGTCTTGCATTTAAATTTTCCTAAGTAAAAATATACTTCAACCCAAGATGATCAGTTTTTAGTTCAAAAGGACTGCCAAGAAGATAATTCCTCCATACCTTAAGTGCATGAACAATGACAACAAACTCTAGATCATATGGAGCATGATTCAGCTCATGTAACTTGAGTTTTCTACTTTCATAAGCTATAACATGATCCTTTTGTAACAAAATACCTCCAAGACCTTCCCTGGATGCATCCATTACAACAGTAAAGTCTCCATTAGGGTCAGGTACAACCAAAATATGTGTTGAAGTTAACTGATCCTTTAGAGTCTTAAATGCAGATTCACATTTTTCATTCCATACAAATTTCTTATCCTTTTTCTATAATGAAGTTATTAGTGCAACAACTTTTGAGAAGTATTTAACAAACTCCCTATAGTAACCAAAAAGAACCATGAATCTTCTAACTTCATGTACATTCTTTGGTGCAGACCACTCAGTTATAGCTACAATCTTAGAGTGATCTACCCAAATAGTGCACTTCCATGTCATAGAAAGAACATTTCGACAACTTTCCAAACAACTGTCTCTTCCTCAAGATTTCAAAAACTATCTTCAAATGCTCATGGTGTTCTTCAATGCCTTTAGAGTATATGAGAATATTGTCCAAGAATACAAGCACAAATTTGTCTAAGTATTCTTGAAAAATATTATTCATTAAATTCATAAAATCTGGATGTGCATTTGTTAATCCAAATGGTAAGACAGTGAATTCATAATGTCCATACTTTGTTCTAAAATTTGTTTTATGAATGTATTCATCTTTTATTCTTAACTGATGATATCCAGATCAAAGATCTATTTTAGAATAAACTGATGCACCAAGCATCTAATCAAACAAATCATCAATTCTCTGAAGTGGATATTTGTTCTTAATTATTACTTTTTTTAACATCCTATAATTAATTCACAATCTAAGTGTCCCATCTTTCTTATTCACAAAGATTACCGGTGCTCCCCAAGGAAAGAAACTCGGTCTAATCAAAGCTTTAGAAAAAATTTCTTGTAACTATGCCTTAAGCTCTATCAACTCAATAGTAGTCATCTTATATGGTGCCTTGGAAATAGGCTCAGTTACCGGTTTGATCTCAAAAGTGAGTTCAAGCCCCCGTTTGGGTGGAAGACCTGGCAACTCTTCCGGAAACACATCACTGAAGTTCCATAACAGTGAATATATTTCCATGAAGTCCCTACTTTCTTTAGTAGTTTCAAATTTTTTTACTGCATATAAGGTGCAACCTTTTTTTTGGCCTTTTTAAGTTGCATAGTTGACAATTTCCTTACCAAAATCTCACATTTTACATCCTGAATGTCTACTATTTTCTGCAGATCATCTAAACAACTAATATATTTTTCAAAATAGTCAACCTTTGCCTTATGCTCGGCTAGCCAATTAACACCTATGATTACATCATAATACCCTAAAGGAGTAACATAAAGATCAACCTAAGTGGAAAAACTAGGCAAGTCAAGGGCTGCTCCAAAAATACACATACTAACTATGTGAACAATATTATTTCCATAATGTACAACCCATGATTTATCCATTTTTCTAGCCTTTCTTTTTAATTTCGATTCTAATTTAGTAGAAATAAAACATTCAGTAGCTCCAGTATCAAAAATAATAGTTACAGGTATGCCAAATAACTTACCTGGAACCTCTATGGGCGTGACTTACTTTTCATCTTGTTTATCAGCTACTGTAGCATGTATCTTGTGCTACTGATTACGGTCATCCTTTTCAAAGGACATTGATTTATGTAATGATCCTTGCCACAATTGTAATATCCTCCTACAAGTCCCTTTTTAGGCTTAAATTTATTTCCAGCCTTAAAGTTATCATTCTGACCTCCATAGGACTTCTTTTCATTATTATTGTTCTTGATAAAGTTATTTCGCACATTAGCAATGTGTTTATTTCCTGTTGTTTTCTTGTTGTTATACATTACAAAATTATTTTTCATACCAAGCTTCTTCAATGGTCCCTTCTTAGGTGTAAGAGATGATGAAGAGTTCGGAATTTTCTTTCTAATTTCCTCCTTATGGGCAGAGATTGCTTTTAATTTTTGTTCCTGCCTTATGGATTTTTCAACAACCCCTTCCATAGTGGTTGGGATGTGAACATCCACCTCTCCACCTATAATGGGATTTAACCCCATGATAAATTTTCATATCCTAAACTTCTCATCAGTTTGATACTGAGGTACATACTTAAGCAGTTTAGTAAACCACTCCTAGTACTCTGTTACACTTTATTTTCCTTGAGATAATTTCAGAAATTCTGTCATTTTATTATCATAATAAAATTGTTGAAGCCATTGTTGCCTAAAATAACTTCTAAATTGATCCCAAGTAATATTTTTTTCATCAATGTTTAACTCATCCTTGAGGTTGTCCCATTATGAAGATGCTTCATGGGAAAGTTGATATGCTCCCCATATTGCCTTAGTTTCCTCTGAGAAGTTCCTTATTATAAAGTACTTCTCCATTTCACTGAGCTAATTCTTAGTTCTATATCCTAATGTGGTGCCATCAAACTTAGGTGGACGTATAATTTTTATATCATTACCAAGTTCAGATGTCAGACTTGCCTTTTTATTTTCAAGCTGATAAGGTATGTTTGCATTATTATTATCAACACCTAAATTTCCCACATTAGCGTTGTCCATAGGAGGTGGTTGATTGTTATTAATAGTATCTTCTTGCTCCTCTTCATTTCCCATTACTTGTTGTTTAAGTACAACCAAATGATCTCTTGTGTTCAACAGGGAAATAAGGATCTCATCAAGTTTTTGGGCAGTAGCTTCTTCTCCACTAGGTGGTGAGTTTCTTGTAGTATTTCCTCTTATTCTAACCATTATTTGTTAACAAGAAAATTTAATTTTTATCAGATTATGGACATAATAGGTCCAAGAGTTGCAACCTTCAGCTCTGATACCAATATGTAACATTCCCATTTTAAAACTTTAGAAACAAGGAAAATTATTATTATTATTATTATTATTTATAATGTTCTCTGTTCTAGAAAATCATAATTTAGAACACACATTCCATGCCAATCAATCTCATAATCGATAACCATATGCAACTGTAAATGAATCGGTGAACTACTGATCTCTCATTTCATGACTTGGTTTCTAACTGATCTCTCATGTTAACTCAAAGTATTGTATACTAAGTATATACTAAGTACACTTGGTTCTCTTACCCTATTCTAGGTATTGAGTGTTCTATTTAAGAGACCTATCTGAATATTTGTTACAAATATTCATCTAAAATACCATTTCTTAAACTAGGTGACATATGACAATGCAACTAGTAGCTTGCGATACTTTGACAAAATATTTCCAACATACTGTTCATGTTACTATTCGTAGATGCCATACTCGTCAAATTGAATACATCCTTCACTCTACTCATCTATTATCTAGAATGGTCTTCACTGACTCCTATCATCCACTTGTTCAAGGTTTGAACCTAACACAGGTTAGCAACATAGTTTGGTATAGGGAACCAATCATGGTGACTAAGGGTTCATAGACATACTCAATTGACCTAAGTCGATTGGATGTGTCTAGTTACCCTAAGTCATCATGAGTTACCCCCTGTACTAAATCATGTTCTTAACTTGATTTAGAGTAAAAATAAGATCAAGTCCAAGTTTATGTAGATCTAGATGATCTAATTCTGAAGGGTGTTGCAACATGTCAACTACAACATTGTATCCTTATGAAGAACCAAGTCTTCATGAAGGTACAGTTCTGTAGTTGGCATGTGCCAACATCCAATAGAATTACCCATCTTGATGTACATACCCAAACAAGAAGTTAATTACCCCATTATTTTTCTTAATTAACGTTTAATTACATAAACACTTCTGAACCCTAATTTCATCAGCCCTTAAGGTTAACATCCACAATTAGGTTGTTAATGTATTGCAGAAACATCATGATTGCTTTTTGTTGGTGCACAATTTGGTCTCACCTTGTTTTTCCTTGAAATTTTACAGTTTGCGAGCTCTATTGTATTTTCTATCTCCCCGTATTGATGCATGAAATTTTTTTCCTCCATTTGGTTACCATGACTAGTCCCTTCCTTTGGTAGAGGATCACTTTAAATCAATATTTTTGTTTTCCATTCCTCTATCCATGAGAAAGATCTGTAACTTGGGCATAAAATTGGATTTTTTCCCTTCCTTCCATTTTCCACAATCACGTTTTATATTCCCTGTTATTTTTGTCGCAATTATCTATGGAAACATGATTGGATATAGCTTAGAAGGTCTTATTTGGGCCTTATATCATTTCCAAATTCTCTTTCCTTGAAGAAGGATTCATTTCTAGGTGCAAATGGGGATTTTCCTGCATTTTACGGTTTGATGAGTGTATTTTTCCTAGTCAAATTTATATCTCAACATTTGAGGAAACGTGGCCCTTTCTGGTTAGATACGGCTCGACGGGGCATTTTGAAAACTCTAAGGCTTGATTCAACTCAATGCTTGTCCACATGGAGGGCCGACACTCATATGAATTTTTGCCTTTTGGTTTGTGTAACATTCCCATTTTAAGACTTTAGAACTAAGAGAATTTTTTTAATAATGTTCACTGTTCTAAATAAAGTAATATTTAGAAAAAAAATTCCATGCCAATCAAATTCAATGGATAAACATATGCAGCTGTAATGACATGGTGATTCACCGATCTATTCATTCCATAACTTGGTAAGCTACCAATCTATTTATGTTATCTTATGTATTGAATACATATTGTATACTTCATATAATTTTTCATCCTACCCTACACCAGGTACTGAGTGATCTGTTTAAAGAACATATCTAAATATCTGTTACCAATATTCCTATGATATCATGTTGTTTTAAACTTGGTGACATAGGGCAATGCAACTAGCAGTTTTCGATACTTTGGCCAAAGATTTATAACATATTGTGTATGTCACTATTCCTAGACAACATACTCGTCATTTTGGAATACGTCCTTCACCTCACTCTTCTATTATCATGACTGGTCTTTACTAACTACCGTCAATCCACTTGTTCCAGGTTTTACCCTAGCCCTAGATAGAAACATAACCTATTATAGGAAGACACTCATAAAGGCTTAGGGTAGATGGGCATACTCGTTTGACCTAAGTCATCTGAATGTGCAAATGTACCCTGAGCCTTTGGAAGCTAATTCCTTTCCTAAATATGCTCCTATCCAGACCTAGAGAGAAACTAGGTTCAAGTCTGAGTTCTAGATGTGTGTAGAACTAGATGATCAATGTAGAAGGGTGATGCCACATGTCAACTACAAAACTGTATTCTCGATAAGACCCAAGACTTATTGAAAGTATAGCCCTACAATTGGCGTGTTCCAACATCCTAAAAAAACTACCTCATCGAGATGTACATACCCCCAATGAGTTTGTGAATACATTGTTAGTTTGGATTAAAACCTAATTACAAGAACCCTGCCAAACCCTAATCCAATGCTCAATAAGTTCTTTCCTAAAATTACCTCAATTAGCCCATTAAGAATTTTGTTATTTTCATGGTCACTTTTAATATTTGATCACATAGTTAAACTATCAATTAACTGTAACTGTACAATGTTATAATATGTCTTATTTAAAAAGTACAATAATTTTTTGGAAAGATTCAACATCTGAATATATATCTAGTTTAAAGTAGACGTCATACAATTTGAAGTCTAATAAATTTGATACGGGAGCATAACTTGCAGAGGCCATAACTTTTGATTCGACCGTTGGATCGTCCTGAAATTTTACAGGGTGGTAGATATACATTAGTACTATGCTGGGGTCAACCTTGCTTGCAAGGTTGTGCTCATTTTGGCACGTTTTCGGGCTCGGATTCCGTCATCTAGTGGCCTAAAATTGGCTCCGAATGTTTTTTCTGCTTTTGACTAGGTCTTAGAACTTTAATAACTTTTGTTTTGCTTGTCAGAATAAGTCCAAATTTCGCGTGAGCCCTAATTTATGAATGCATATTTGGCAAAAAATTTTTGGGGTCAATCTGAGTTGTTTTGCATTTTAGGGTTTTTGGCATTTTAGGGTTTTAGAGTAGTCTTGAAATAAAAGGAGAATTATAATGATGTAATAGATTAGTGTGAATTCCAGAATGAGAAGTAAGCTATTTTGAAACTCCTAGTTTTATTTACAAAGCTGTTTATGTGTGTTTTTGGAGGTATTTCAACCTCTTGCAGCTGGATTCACATCAATTGGTATCAGAGCTGGATTTTGATCTTGCGGAAATAGTTAAGGTAACATATTACATTTTTATGTGTAGTTTTTACTTTTGTTTTATATAACCATGGCTAGACGCGGGAGGGGAGGTTATGCCCAGATGAATAGGCATATGCAGGAGCTACAAAGACAAGTTGCTGAGCTGACGGGGGAAGTTACCCGCCTTAGAAGGAGACATGCAAATGGGGATGCAAACCCAGATAGTGATATTGAAGAAGAGCCTCCATTAATGAATGAAGGAGGAGATGAAGAAGAAAATGAGAGAGATGAAGAAACCTTGAATGAGAGACCATTTGAGGAGAGATTGATCAAGGCTTTAGAGGGAAAGAATGACGACATCAAGATTAATGTTCCTAATTATGGTGGAGGGTTACGACCAGAGGAGTTGATTGACTGGTTAAATCGCATGCAAAAATTCTTTGAGTGGAAACCCCTTTCAGAGGAGAAGAAGGTTAAGTTTGCATGCACTAAGTTAGCCAGACATGCATTGATCTGGTGGGATCACCTATAAAATGAAAGAAAAAGGAATGGAAAGGGCAAGATCCGAAACTGGAATAAAATGGGAAAGAAGCTAAAAGAAAAGTTTCTTCCTGTAGATTATGCTCAAACACTCTTTCTAAGGTTCCAAAACCTAAGGCAGAAGGATCTCAGCATTGAGGAGTATACTAATGAATTTTACAAGTTATCAATCAGGGTGGAACAGGGAGAGTCTGAAGAACAAAAGGCTACATGGTACATAAATGGGTTGAGTTACACCATACAAGATGAGCTGAGTATGCTCCGGATCCATAGCCTAGATGATGCTTATCAACTTTCATTAAAGGCAGAGGAAAAGAACAAGAGGAGTAATTTTAGAAGAGGTGTGAAGAGAGGTCCATCATCATCTCCAATGAGGGGTAGGGGTAGATTTGAATCTACAAAAGGTGAATCCTCTAATACAGAAGGGCATGAAGATTCTGGTCAAAGCCATGGTAACTACCAAAGAGGTAGGTGATTTCAGAGGGGAAGAGGTTATAATGGAGGATAGGGCTGGAATAGCCCCCAAAGGAAATATACATGTTACAGATGTGGTGAAGAGGGGCACAGAGCTTTTGAGTGTCTGCACTATCCTACACAAGATAGATGGCAAGGAGAAAAACCACGAGTAAATATGGTTGATGATCCGGAGGATTTTTCACTATGAAAATTTTCTCTAAACTACCCTAAAATTGGACCATGCTGAAGGGCTTATTGAGACCTTTCCGACGGTATGCTGAACTCCAGAAACAGAGTCCGTATGCAAATTCTATCGCCGGTCGAAGATGGGCCTCCAAACGGGTCAACTCTGGTCAATAGGTCAACCAGTGGACCAATGACAAGGTGACACGTGGCAGTTGGTGATGAGGAAAAATTGATGGTACTGTAATATTTAAAAATAAGTTCCATGGTATAGATCTCATCGTAAGCTTTCCGACGCATTTTGAACGGACCAAATATGAGTTCGTATGCGAAAGATATGCATAGTCAAAGTTGCGGTCAAATGATGACGTGGCACACTCTAACGTGGACAAATGGCATATTATGGGCGTGAAACTTGGCAGGTTTGTAGTGGATTTAGATTTTAAAATAATAATTTTAAAAATCTATTTAATCCATTCCATGTGAATAAATTCAAATCCCATGGTATAAGGAGGATTTTGTGGCCAAAAAAGCTATTTTAAGGCTTATCTTATCTCTTTCCCACCAAACGTGGGGTCAATGGCTAAATTGGGCTCCTAAACCTATGGAAGGGGGATTTGAACCCTTTCCAAAATAGTAATCAGCCTTACCAAGCCGCCACTTTGTAGCAAGTGATAGAGAAGGAGATCACATCTATTTAAAGGGAAGCTTTTGGTAGGTTGGAAAGGGGGACAGCCAAGGACCAGTTTGACGAGTTCACAATTTTTGAGGCACTTATGGTTCGAATTAGGACTTGGTGTAAAAATTAAAGTTTTTAAAAATTCTGAGATATTTCCAGAAAGATAACTTTTGTTGCATGAAGTGCTATAGATTTTTCTATGTAGGTGTTTTTCCATCGCAGTTTCACAGAACAGGCACGAGGGGCAAGCAGAGATCTATATTTTGCATCCACTTCTGATCCGAATCAGACCATGAAGTAAAAAGGGAAGTTTTTAATAATTTCCTAAAGTTTCCATAAATGTAAACCTTATCTATATAGGTCTTTTATATTTTAAGTTGTAGACGTTTTTTGAACGTATTTGCACAGGGAACAAACAGAAGAAATATTGTAGGAGCCACAGATGAACTTGGGAATGATTATGGTAAATTGCATAATTCTTTGAGGTTTGAATCAGCTCATTTGTAGGTATAAAGGTATGTTAAGTCAAGATTGAAGGGATATTGTACTTCATTGGAAGTTTAATGGATCGATTCACTTTTTGTGAATCCGGAGATGTAGCCTTCGGGTGAACTCCGTTATCAATTTCTTGTTTTGTGGATTTGTGAATTTCAGTTTTTTAAAGCTTTTTATCAGTTGAAATTCATCATTGGATTAATTTTATTAATTGATAAAATAAGTATAAAACTAGAGTAAATGGATTGAAGGAACTTTCAGTATCCATAACCCACAAAAATATTTGAATACACTTATCATCTTAGATTCAAATGTCAGTTTGAGTGTATAATTAAAAATCAACTGTGAAGTAAAATGGATTTGTATTAGATTCAAGTGATTCACTTAAAGTTGAAAAATCAGATTAATTGGTATTTTTGGAAGAGTTAAGGATTTGGGTTTTAAGACACCTAAAAATTGGATCAAATTAACTCAAGATCAATGTTGAGTCTGTAAATTTCAAAATCTTGAAATTTTCTAAGTACTTCAAAAATAAATAAATAAGTACCATTTTTAGGTCAAGTTGGTATCAGAGCTGGTTTAGCTTTTGATTTGCATCAGTTGATTCAGTTCAGTTTGGTTTTTGCATTTTGGGCTTGATCTTTCATTTGCAGTGTGCAGAGTTTGGAGGAACAGGTGTGCAGGAATCATGGGTAAGATGTCCAACAAGACCAAGTTTGAGGAACTGGAAGCATGCAATCATCAAATTCAGGAAGAGAATGCCTTCCTAAGATGTCAGGTATTGACTCTTGAAGAGAAACTTGACACATTGAGAAAAGAGCTAGAATCTAAGGATGAGCTCTTGATGGTGTTGCAAATTGATGGACCTAACAAGGTACCAGTTATTGTTGATGCCTCCACTATGATAGATGAGTGCACATTAAGTATGACAACACTTACTTCCTCACCCAAAGCTAATTTGGATTCTACTATAGTGCTCGGTGAATTTGAAAAGCACACTAAACGTATAGGATCTAAAATTTTGAATAACATGGGTTTTAATGGAATTAACCTTTGTAAGAATAACCAAGGTATAACTAACCCAATCTTGGTTTAGGAGAGACCTCGTTATGCAGGACTGGGATATGCTAGTGCAGGGGAAATGGAAATTGGAGAGAACTCCAAGACCGTTGGAAGAAGAAAAGCTTCTAACAGCAAAGAGTCATCCCCACTAGCATCAGGTGGTTCATCCTCATCAGAAGGATCTAGTAATAATTCACCATAGAGAGGTATAGAAATCCCCCCACCTTCGATTTACCATTGCTCAAAAATGAAAGGTAAACAAATTGATCCCTTATCTACACTGGAAAAATTTGGCTATAATTTTCAAGCTATGTTGAATAGTTATCGGTGCACATTCTGTGGTTTATCTAATCATTGTGTGGCCAAGTGTAGGAAGTATAAATCTAGAATGGAACAGTTTGAGAAAATACATTCTCCTAACCCAGGTCCGGCTAAGAGCAGTCAAGGTAAGGTTCCTAAAAATGTGGATCCTAAAAAAATGGATCAAAGGTTTTGTGATCATTGTAATAAACAAGGTCATGAAATTGGTAAGTGTTGGAAGCTACATCCAGAACAAAAATTAAAGTTTGTTAAAAAGGATAAAAGTTTTAAACCAACTAATTTGACCACTTCGGTGGCCCTGGTAAAAACTGAATTGAATCAACCCCCTAAAAAGGGTAGTATGCTGAGTAAAGTGGGTAAACAATTTATCAGTTTTATGTTTGCATAGTTGATTGTGGAATACATGCAAACTAACAAGGTAGTTTTGGAAATCCCACTAAATTGTGAAAAGGATAAGTACCAAATTTATTTTTCTGCCTTGGTGTTGGTGAAGTATCGTAAAGAGGAAATAATCGGGTGACAGGTTTAAAATACTTGATGCAATTTTCTTTTTTAATGGTTTTACAACTTCATTTTTCAGCAGTATTTACAGTTCAGTGGGCATGATCATTGGTTGGATGTCTATATGTGGATTGTAGTTAAAATACTATTATTGTGCAATTTGTGGCATGTAGGCATTGTTTGTAAGTGCACAACTTATACAAACACTTTGTTTACTATGCATGACATTTGTACATTTGTAAGTCTTATTGATAGACTTAATATTTGTAACTGTTAGGTATAGTTGCAAATGGTATGTACAATTTTTGCACTAACAAGTTGTGAGTGCAGGTTACATTTGCATTGTTGACAGTGGTGAGTGCAGGATCAGGATGTACAAAGGAATATGGCAGTTGCAGTGTCATATCAGTTGCAGTTTAGGCCATTGGGTTATATTACTATTATTGGCATTTGATTATTGCAATTTTTATGGAAAAATTACCATGCTATAAACTGGGTTCTATGTTTGTATTATGCAGAGAACGTGTGTATAGTTCAATAGAGTGAATTTCCATTTTGAGGTCAAAATGGTCTTATTGGGGAGGAGTGATCCGGAGTATTTTTCACTATGAAAACTTTCTCTAAACTTCCCTAAAATTGGACCATGCTGAAGGGCTTATTGAGACCTTTCTGACGGTATGCTGAACTCCAGAAACAGAGTCCTTATGTAAATTCTATCGCCGGTCGAAGATGGGCCTCCAAACGGGTCAACTCTGGTCAATAGGTCAACCAGTGGACCAATGACAAGGTGACACGTGGCAGTTGGTGATGAGGAAAAATTGATAGAACTGTAATGTTTCAAAATAATTTCCATGGTATAGAGCTCATCGCAAGCTTTCCGACGCATTTTGAACGGACCAAATCTGAGTTCGTATGCGAAAGATATGCATAGTCAAAGTTGCGGTCAAATGATGATGTGGCACACTCTAACGTGGACAAATGGCATATTATGGGCGTGACACTTGACAGGTTTGTAGTGGATTTAGATTTTAAAATAATAATTGTAAAAATCTATTTAATCCATTCCATGTGAATAAATTCAAATCCCATGGTATAAGGAGGATTTTGTGGCCAAAAAAGCTATTTTAAGGCTTATCTTATCTCTTTCCCACCAAACGTGGGGTCAATGGATAAATTGGGCTCCTAAACCTATGGAAGGGGGATTTGAACCCTTTCCAAAATAGTAATCAGCCTTACCAAGCCACCACTTTGTAGCAAGTGATAGAGAAGGAGATCACATCTATTTAAAGGGAAGCTTTTGGTAGGTTGGAAAGGGGGACAGCCAAGGACCAGTTTGCAGAGATCACAATTTTCGAGGCACTTATGGTTCGAATTAGGACTTGGTGTAAAAATGAAAGTTGTTCAAAATTTTGATAGATTTCCAGAAAGGTAACTTTTGTTGCATGAAGTGTTATAAATTTTTCTGTGTAGGTGTTTTTCCATCGCAGTTTCACAGAACAGGCACGAGAGGCAAGCAAAGATCTGTATTTTGCATCCACTTCTAATCTGAATCAGACCATGAAGTAAAAAGGGGAGTTTTTAATAATTTCATAAAGTTTCCATAAATTTAAACCTTATATATATATGTCTTTTATATTTTAAGTTGTAGACGTTTTTTGAACGTATTTGCACAGGGAACAAACAGAAGAAATATTGTAGGAGCCACAGATGAACTTGGGAATGATTATGGTAAATTGCATAATTCTTTGAGGTTTGAATCAGCTCATTTGTAGGTATAAAGGTATGTTAAGTCAAGATTGAAGGGATATTGTACTTCATTGGAAGTTTAATGGATCGATTCACTTTTTGTGAATCCGGAGATGTAGCCTTCGGGTGAACTCCGTTATCAATTTCTTGTTTTGTGGATTTGTGAATTTCAGTTTTTTAAAGCTTTTTATCAGTTGAAATTCATCATTGGATTAATTTTATTAATTGATAAAATAAGTATAAAACTGGAGTAAATGGATTGAAGGAACTTTCAGTATCCATAACCAACAACAAGATTTGAATACACTTATCATCTTAGATTCAAATGTCAGTTTGAGTGTATGATTAAAAATCAACTGTGAAGTAAAATGGATTTGTATTAGATTCAAGTGATTCACTTAAAGTTGAAAAATCAGATTAATTGGTCTTTTTGGAAGAGTTGAGGATTTGGGTTTCAAGACACCTAAAAATTGGATCAAATAAACTCAAGATCAATGTTGAGTCTGTAAATTTCAAAATCTGGAAATTTTCTAAGTACTTCAAAAATAAATAAATAAATAAGTACCATTTTCAGATCAGTTGAGGTTGAAGAGGAAGAAGAAATGGAGGTTACTGCAGACTTGGGTGAAACCCTCATGATAAGGAGGACTATGATTGTCCCAAAGAAGGAGAAAGAATGTGATGTTGTTGGAGCTGATTCGTGGCTTCGAACAAATATATTTCGAACAAGATGCACCTCTAGAGGAAAGGTATGTAAAATTATTATTGATGGTGGTAGTTGTGAAAATATGGTTTCAACTGTAATGGTTGATAAATTGAATCTGAGCTGTGAAAAGCACCCGTATCCCTATTGTATATCATGGTTCAAGAAAGGAAATGAAGTAATCATAGATAAAAGATGCCTTATAAAGTTTTCAATTGGGAATACCTACAGGGATGAGGTGTGGTGTGATGTTATCCCAATGGATGCATGTCATATATTACTGGGTAGGCCTTGGCAATACGATAGAAAGGTTACACATGATGGAGGGAAAAATACATACCTTTTGGAAGGATGGTGTAAAGGTGGTCTTATTACCCTTCAAGGAAGAAGAGAAGAGTGAGGGCTTATTGGCTACAAAAGAGTTTGTTACAGAAATGGAAGAAGCTGGATGTTGTTATGCACTAATGTCAAAGAAGCTGGAGAAAGAAGGCTTTAATATACCTATTGCAGCAGAAAAGATACTAAAAGAATCCAAATATGTCATACCAGATGAGCTACCAGATGGGTTACCCCCAAAGCAAGATATTCAACACCATAGTGACTTGATCCCAGGATTGGCCCTTCCAAACCAAGCAGCCTATCGGATGAGTCCAACATAGAGTGAAGAGTTGAACAGACAAGTGACAGATCTTATACAGAAAGGGTTAGTGAGAGAAAACATGAGTCCATGTGCAACTCCAGTGTTATTGACTCCCAAAAAAGATGGAGACTAGAGAATGTGTGTAGACAGTAGAGCCATAAACAAGATCACAATTAAGTATCGGTTTCCAATTCCGTGATTGAATGATATGATGGATGTGCTAGCGGGAGCCCGATATTTTAGCAAGATTGACCTACGGAGTGGTTACTACCAGATCCGAATCTGTGAAGGGGATGAATGGAAAACGGCTTTTAAAACAAAAGATGGATTATACGAGTGGATACTGATGCCATTTGGGCTATCTAATGCACCCAGTACATTCATGAGGTTGATGAACAGAGTACTCCGAGAATACAATGGTAAGTTTGTTGTTGTCTATTTTGATGATATTTTGATATTCAGTAAGACAGTGGAAGAACACTTGTTACATCTGAAATTGGTGCTAGACTTGTTACGTAAAGAGAGTCTATATGCAAACTTAAAGAAGTGTAGATTCCTTCAGAAGAGTCTTGTTTTTTTGGGATTTTTCATATCAGGGGATGGAGTGAGAATGGATGAGGAAAAAGTAAAGGCAATTCTGGAATGGCCTATTCCAAGGAATGTGACAGAGGTTCATAGTTTTCATGGATTGGAAAATTTTTATAGGAAGTTCATCAGGAATTTCAGTAGCATTGCTGCACCCATAACAGAGTGTACAAAAGGGAGGGAGTTTGTATGGACCAAGGCAGCAACATATAGTTTTGAATTGTTGAAGAAGAAAGTATCAGAAGCACCTATTTTGGTATTGCCAGATTTTAGCAAGGTCTTTGAGGTTGATTGTGATGCCTCACATGTTGGGATTGGACCTATGTTGAGTCAAGAAGGACGACCAGTGGCATTCTTCAGTGAAAAGCTAAATGAAGTTAGGAGGAAATATTCTACTTATGATGTGGAATTTTACGCTATTGTTCAGGCATTAAGGAACTAGAGACATTACTTGGTAGCAAAGGAATTTGTACTCTTCACTGACCATGAAGCCTTGAGGTATGTAAACAAACAGAAGAAACTAAATAGTAGGCATGTAAAATGGGTTTCATTTTTGCAAGAATATAATTTTTTTTTAAAGCACAAGTCTGGTAAGCAGAATCAAGTTGCTGATGCCTTGAGTAGGCGTGTAGCCCTTTTGACAACAATGGAAAATAAAGTCCTAGGGTTTGAGGCAGTTAAGGAATTGTATGAAGGTGATCCTGATTTTGGTGATGTTGTCAGAAAGCTTAAGGAGCCTATAGTAGGTAGTGATTCTTTTGATTATTTGATACAATATGGTTATTTGTTTAGGGGGAAACAATTGTGCATCCCTGTTGGTTCAATGAGAGAAAATATTATAAGAGAATTGCATAGTGGAGGGTTGGCTGGACACTTTGGTATAAGTAAGACAATTTCTCTTGTCGTAGAAAAGTATTATTAGCCAAAGGTAAAGAGGGACATCAGTAGGGTTGTATCAAGATGTAGAGTGTGTTAAATGGCTAAGGATCATGCACAGAATACTGGGTTGTATATGCCATTGCCTATCCCTACAGGGCCATGGGTTGATCTGAGTATGGATTTTGTGTTAGGGCTTCCTAACACACAGCGAGGGAATGATTCTATCTTTGTTGTGGTTGATAGATTCTCTAAGATGACACATTTTGTTTCTTGTAAAAAAACTAATGATGCTTCTAGAATTGTAGATTTGTTTTTTTCAGAAGTGGTTAGATTGCATGGAATTCCAAAAATGATCACTTTAGATCGGGACACGAAGTTTTTGAGTAAATTTTGGAGGACTCTGTGGAAGAAATTAGGGACACAACTGCAATTCAGTAGTGCATATCACCCCTAGACTAATGGGCAGACTGAAGTAGTGAACAGAAGCTTGGGAAATCTCCTACGGTGTATAGTTGGAGAAAAGCCAAAACAATGGGACTTAGCTTTACCTCAAGCTGAGTTTGCATATAATAGCTCGATAAACAGGTCAACAGGGAGGTCTCCTTTCTAGATTGTATATGGTAGGAATCCGAAGGGGGTCCTTGATCTAATTGTTCTACCAGGTGAAGATGAAACTAGTGATGATGTAGAAGCATTTGCAGAACACATTCTACAGCTACAAGATGAAGTGAGGGAAAAGATGAAAGTGAGTAATGCACAATATAAAATAGCTGTAGATGCCAGTAGGAGAGTAATTTTATTTGAAGAAGGAGATACGGTGATGGTTCATCTTAGAAAAGAGAGGTTTCCAAAGGGTACATATAATAAACTCAAGTATAAGAAGATTGGGCCATGTAGGATTCTGAAGAAAATGAGTGATAATGCCTACAAGGTGGAGCTACCTGAAAACTTTGCTATCTCACCATTTTTTAATGTTTTTGATTTATATAAGTTTCCAGGTCATGATGAAAATGTTGCAGAGGAGGAAGAAATAAACTGGAAGCAACAGATGCCGAAGGAGAAAAAGGAGAGGGTAATGAGTGTCTTGGACCAAAAGACAATCACTACTAGACATGGGAGCTAGAATAGATATTTGGTATAGTGGGAAGGTTTGCAGCAAGAAGAAAACACTTGGATTCCTGAGTGGGAGTTGAGGAAAATTGACAGTGCAAAATTAGATGAGTTCCGTCAACAGAATTCGCAGGAGCTTAATTCTTTTCAACCAGGGGAGAATGATGCGGGAGCATAATTTGCAGAGGCCATAACTTTTGATCCGACCGTTGGATCGTCTTGAAATTTTATAGGGTGGTAGATATACATTAGTACTATGCTGGGGTCAACCTTGCTTGCAAGGTTGTCCTCATTTTGGCACGTTTTCAGGCTCGGATTCCGTCATCTAGTGGCTTAAAATTGGCTCTGAATGTTTTTTCCGCTTTTGACTAGGTCTTAAAACTTTAATAACTTTTGTTGTGCTTGTCAGATTAAGTCCAAATTTTGCGTGAGCCCTAATTTATGAATGCATATTTGGCACAAAAATTTTGGGGTCAATCCGAGTTGTTTTGCATTTTAGGGTTTTTTGGCATTTTAGGGTTTTTGGCATTTTAGGGTTTTAGAGTAGTCTTGAAATAAAAGGAGAATTATAATGATGTAATAGATCAGTGTGAATTCCAGAATGAGAAGTAAGCTATTTTGAAACTCCTAGTTTTATTTACAAAGCTGTTTATGTGTGTTTTTGGAGGTATTTCAACCTCTTGCAGCTAGATTGACATCAAAATTGTAGTCATATTTCCAAATATTTTTGGTTTATGAGCAATTAAGAAAGAGAAAGAGTCTTTCTCTACATGTTAAGTGTTAGGGTTTATCCTACCCAATTCCCACATTTTTTAATGTATGTTCATCACTCATTACATTACTATGTTATATAGTTTAGATAACGAATATCATATTCTGCAACTTAACAAGCTGCATCACAAGTAGGGAGATTGAACTAAATCCCTCTATTCATCACAAGTAGGGAGATTGAACTAAATCCCTCTATCCAACTTATTAAAAGATAACCAATTAACATATAAATAATATGAATAATATGAACAATATAGAGTCCATCTCTTCCATACAAGTACAAAATAATTTACACAACCAATACAGGTAAACTCTCAACTTTCAACTTATCTTTATAACTTATACATTTACAAGACTTATGCATTTAGGTATACTACATAACAACAGTCTTCATTATAAAAGAATACTACTTTTATTTTTTATTACAATCTCAAGAACGAATCAGAATTCTTCACAGGGAATCAGATTTAATTCAGCCAATGCATCATATAATTTTTGCCTTCTTTTATCACTTACGAAGTCCATCTGTAAAAATTGCTAGCACGGGCCAGTTCAATGAACTAAGCATGATAAACACTAAGCCTTAAAACGAGGTGCATTCCAATAATTGTTCCATTAAAAAAACTCTGCTTTAATGAGACAATTATGACATCATAAATATCAATATAAGTAATAGCAAATGGAAAAGAAGTACATTTAACCAATTGAATTCACTTCCAAGAGAAGAACAAAATATAATCCACTATATCTTCCTTACAAAATTAAAGTTTAATTGATCCTATCAATTATCCTTAAGAAAATAATAGATCATATCATCTCATTGTTCCCAATTCTATCATAATAGAATACAACATTTATCTTTGCTTTAAGCCAAAAGAAGGGTTTACAACATGGTTCTCATTAGGATGATTCCTCCAACTCTTAAGCAAAAGAAGAAGAAGAACCATTACAAACTATGACCAAACACAAGACATCTGAAAAACTGAAACAAATTCATAACATGAATTAACGGTTTCATTTAAAGGACAACTACCTTAAAATTCAACATTTAAGATATTCATTAGAAAAAAAATCACATTTCAATCCCAGAAGAAATAGAGAATGAAACAATCTACCTACAAGTCTAAATATACTTCCACATGTTAGAAGTTAAAATTTAAAGATCTGAAACCAACATTCAAAATCAAAGTAGACTCATATAAGAGTTAATATCTACTCGAGTCCATCCAAGGAGGATCCATAAAAATATAGAGTGCAAGAGACAAAATTTACTCATCTCAAACCAAACAAAGCAAAGCCTTATCAAACAAATAGTCTTCCAAACAAGCTTACATTTTCTGTTCAACAAAACCGAATCATCTAATCTCTTCCTACATCATTTCAACAAATTATTTCATCAAGGAAGACCAAACAACTCATAAAGAAATATCCATTTCATAAGAGAATCAAAACAAAAAAATTCAACCAATGAACTTATCCCAACAATAGAAAGAAAGGGATCTTAATTAGAAAAATGTTCCAATCAATAATTCATTTTATTGTACTACAAATGAATTTCTATTTTTAATTCAAACATAGAAATTCATAAGCTAGTTCCTAGGAGAGAGAACAAAATCGACTCACAATAAGAAGAAAGCACACTACCATTTTCCTTACAATTCTTTATCTTCAATAAACATGAGTTTTAATTCTAATCTCAAAATGAAATACACATAACAGTCCTAAAAAAGCATTATGTTCTAAAGGAATCACCTTCCTTTCTTTTACAAAGACATAAGGTTTATTTACTATATTCAACAAGAGATAGAAAAAAAAATCGATCAGTAAGCTAAACATGTTCAGAAGTATCAACAAACTCAAAGACTGAAATCCCATTGTCTGCTTTCAATATTGCATTACAAAAGAGTTATTAGTTCTCGATTCAATAAGTACTATAATACAAACACAATATGAATAGAGAAAAATTAATCCCACCATAACAATTCAGAGCACTAAAGTAAAGAACTCTTCTTTTAAATGAAAGCCAAAGTTTATTTTAAAATATCTGAAGACGCAAGTTTCCAAGAAATAGAGGGGAAAAGAATACCCCTGATAAAATGCCATTGCCATCTTAGAAAAGACGAAATAGTTCTCATAAAATAATTACCCAATCCATTCATCAAATAATGAAGTTTTCAGTTAAGGTATCGAAGATTTTACCCAATGAATCAGCCAACTATTCTCCCAGTTTTCTTTGAAAAATAGTTCAAGAAAATAGTTATAAGTTTTTAAACTTTTAAAAAAAGTAAAACCCAACTCAAAATACCAGAACAAAGTCGAACATGAAGTCTCGAAAAAATTTAAGAACTACACAAGTATTTGAATAAAGGGAAGTATAAAATACGATCTTCCAGTAACAGTTCAGAGCTACATGAGTCTCTAATCACAGGTGCAGGGCAACACAAAGTTCTCATTCCAGTTTATATTTTAAACAAGAAGCCCTAATACTAGCTCAAAATGAAACATGAGCTTCAAACAAGAGTTCAGAACTATAAAAGTAACAAAATATGAGTGCAGTGTAAAACATGAACCTCCAATAATAGTTCAGAGAAACACAAGTAATAAAATATGAGTAGATAGCCATATACAAACTTTGAACAATAGTCCAAAGCTACCTAGGATTCTAAACACCGGTTCAGAACAACAAGAAGCTCCATCACAAGTTCATATCAAAACACTAAGCCCAAATACAAGCTCAAACAGAACTCAAGGTTCCCATATAGTTCATAATCCACATATTGCAATGAAGGTCAGTTCCAACACAACAACCTTGAATACAAATTTCAGAAATGGAAAGCAGAGCTACTAAAACAAGCTTTGCATGCATGTTTCATTATTAAACTAACACAAAGAAAGTTTCCAAACCAACATTATTTTTTCCATGGATTCATATCCAAGATAAAAGAGATTATAAAACCCACCAAGCAAATAACCAGATAAAACATGCAAGCCAAGAATCTTAAAAGAGCAGACTCATTTTAATGAAAAATTTAGAAGAAAGCAAGAGATCTTAAAGATTAGAGCTTATCATGCTTGATAGTACTTCTACCAAATCGAAGGAGATCTCTAGCCGAGCTCACAACTTCTCCTCTTCTCCACGAAGATCAAACAACCATATTATTTTTCCAAAGTGCCTCTTATACATCCCATGAACCAAAAATAGGTCTAAGACTTCAAAAATAGCCATTAAGTGTAGTTTAATCTACTGGTTCAAAAAACCAGAGAGCATGTAGAGAAAAAATCATGGAACATGCAAAGTGAAACAACCCCAAACAAACCCACTTGCATGCCTTCCAAGATGGTTTATGCATGAAAACCAAAAACAATAAGTTTCATTAATTCCAATTTTCTCACCTATCCTTCCTTGCCACCGCCTTCCAAGTCTAGTGATTGCCAAATAAAAATAAATATGAAATTCCATTTTAGTGATACTTCCACATAAGCCTCTGCCAAATCAACTAGCCCTTTCCAAAACTAGCAGTACCCTATGCATTCAAAACCTTATCAATAATATAAATACCATAGGAACTGTCGCCCTTAATGCATACGACCACCTAATTCCCCTTTCATACCCATTAGTTTAGGATAGATCAAATTGCTTAGGTTATACCTTAGGTAGTTTATAATATATACCTTAGGATATAAGCGTAACACCAAATTTCCACCATAGGTCTTAACAGATAGCCTTAGGTTGTTTTAAACATAGGTTAGATTAATTCACAATATAATAGTTTTAGGCATTAGGTTAGATCATCATAAAACCTTATAGTATTAGGTTCCAGGTTAATTTTAATATCCTAGTAACCTTTCCATATCCTTTAGCACAGAGCTTAGATTAGGATGCCAATCAGCCAACAAAGTACAATAGGAAGCTTTAGGTTAGAATAAGAATTCTATTAAGTGACATAGCTTATGTAGCAAATATTCTTACCTAGCTTAGGATTCCATAGGATAGTCCTTTTTAGGATCCTGAATCCCTCCTATGTTGTGAACAAGTTGTATTTTCATGTTCATAAGCAATGTCTTACCATGATCGATCTCTAAGGACCCAAACACAACATACAACTGAATGGAAATACGTTCACACAAAAATAAAAGAACTTATAACAACAAAGTTCAGTCAATATGTCTCTTAATTCATGAAATGTCAATTTACCATTTGTTTAACAAACCAGATTTAAAACATTCCTTGGATCACATATGAGTCAGATTAATAGATAAGTTTACAACTCTTAAACCAGATTGCAACTCACCTACAAGAAGTGAAAAATGGATTCAAGGAAGCCATTCTAATTCAGTCAAAGTATCTTAAGAACATAAATGATTTGTCCATATAAAGCATGATCTCCAACAATCAAAAGAACATATCTTTATAAGGAAAATCACATGTCAACACTTGAAATACAAAGGAGGAAAATAACAACTGTTAAGGGTGTTATAGTTTAACCACTTCCTTACCCAAACTTAGACAATTTTTTCATGTGGCCGGTACAGCTTTGGTGGACCATGGACATGTGGAGGCTTTAGCCAGATTTTGTCTATATTTAAATGTTTCAAAGTAGTTTCTTAAGGCCTGGGACACATGGAGGGACTGTGCATTTTTGGGAGCCGACCCGTAAATTTTATTTTAAAGAAGCGCTAGGAGGACACTTGGAGGCTTTCACTCACTCTGCCCTTGCTTGGAATTTTCAATAGCCAAACAACACTGTCTCAAACCTCAGACACATGATGCCTTCTACTGGTCCTTCAATGTTTTCAAAAAAATCTACCAGATTGAGACACGTGGACGCTTCTACTAGCTCCTTTTTATACTGATATTTTTCAAAGGCCAAAAGGTGTTTTTCTTAGGTCCATGGCACGTGGAAGGCCCGCGCTTGTTTGGAAACTTTCCCCTATACTTCTCCTTTGTAGTGGCACCAAGGAAACACATGGATGACTATAATCTAAAGTAGAGAAGGGGTAGAATCAACAGTTACTATGCATTTCACCTATTTTTCCATAATTTTTTCTCTAAGACTCCTGGAGATGTGAATACACACTGTTTTTCATCATTTTTTGATGAAATTCCTTGTCATTTTTGTTTGCAAAGTGCTATTGAATGGATTCAGAACTTAATTTGTGAGTCTAAGGATTGTTAAGGTCAATATTTTGAAGTTGGAATTGCTCGGGTGCATGAAAAAATAGGAATTACCAAAGAGGATGGATGTGGGGAAGAAATTTAGAGGAAAGAAAGGGAAAATGATGAAATGATGAAGGTTCTAGGCATAAAAGATGAAAAAGGTGTTTCCTCTAGAGTGAAAATTATTACCTGTCAGATCTAGCTATACAGAGCCTTTGAAGAATGATTAAAATGGGGATTTCACACATGATAGAATCAAAATGATTATAAGGACTACCAAAAAGTTGTGGCATGACATCCTAGTTATTAGTCGAGGGTCTGAGAAATGTGATCAGTCCATGATTTGTCCAATTGGAAACTTTTTGTTCTAAATTTGTTAAACGTCACTTTATGAGAAAAATTGGTAACAAGCAAAGGTCCCTCAAATATTCTTCTTTATTGGGGGGGAAATTTGGGATGAGTGAGCGAGTGAAATGTATAAATGCAATGAGGATACTCTTGTAAATGGTCCGGGGGTTGAATCCTTAAGAGAAAATTTGAGAGAGCCCATCTTCCTGAGAGACCAATCCGAGATACCTAGTTAATTTCTTCTCTATTAGATTTTCTATCATGTCAAGTTGGTTGCAAGTGTATAACCATTGAAAATATCTGAGACTTTTCTAAGAAACTTTCCCCTGCTGATCAATTTTATCAATTTCGAGTTAATATGTGTCAATTTTGCAGCAATTTGTGTTTTCTTTATTTCAGAATGTCTGCAAGTAGTTTTTCTTATTACTATTGCAATCTTGTGTTAAAGTCCCTATGAATCACACATGATCTCATCCTTGTGACAATTTAGTGGCATTTGTAATTTCATTTCAAGAAGAGCCTTCATGTTGTGATGAGATAAAATGTTTTAAAATCACTTCACTATCATTTGTTAATAAAGATTGTCTGCAAGCCTTCAAGTGTATGTTAGTAGTGAGGAACCAAGGGTCTTTGATGTTTTATTAAGTCTTTACCTCAATCCTTCATGTTATATTCTTAAATATTGTGTGAAAACGTGCTGATCTGGGCCTCCATTAATGCACACCTTCTTTTTGATGGAATATTTTAGCTATTCGAAAGATTTATATCATTTAGCTTTCTAATTTGTTGTGAATTCTCTCAAAGATCTCGTATAATCAATTTTATATTGCTTAATCTCCCACCAAAATTATTCAAAAACCATGAATCCATCCTGAACCACCCCTATTTTCCCTGTATATCAACAAAGGAACAAAATCTATTTACTAAAATATGCAAAACGATCAGGATTCCATAATGTCTTCAGTAACCTTAACCTTGTTTTGAAATTATCTCCATCTTTTAGAAGAGATAAATCTTGAGAGTTAAATTATGGAGTATTGATCATACTTTCCCAAGGTTTTATTCATAAAATTTGTGGAAAATAAGGATATCTCCTTCTCCTTCATCAAACAGAGGTTACACTACAGGTCCTCTCACCCTGGTTGAAGAGGCACAACCTAAAGTAGTGAGGATAGTTAAAATCCTCTTCAAGGTACTATCCACCTCTCCACAAATTTGAGTGACAAGGGGCCAGTTAGATCTCATTCCCAACTACAAAATGAAACACATTATGATCTATATGTATCTAAGCTCCATGTCAAATCTTTGATGCTTCTCAGCTTGAAAAGGAGAACAAATTTCAATACCAACACTAGTGATGCCATTTTCAGGGATAGTTTGTTGATTTGTTACTAGTTCATATCCATTTGGCCTGTCAACAACACTAGTGACACTGTTTCTAGGGATAATTTGTTGATTTTTTTCTAGTTCATATCTATTTGGTCCATCAACAATACTCGTGGTGCCATTGCCGGGGACATGAAGTTGTGTGCAAAGTTTGAACACCATCAACAATACATATAGACCATGGTAATGTTTCTTACATGATATAAGTGCAAATACATTGCTGTAATATCATTATCTATTTAGATCTGTAAGAATTGTTCAAAGTTGTAAGTTATGAGTGCAATATTTCTAGCTTATACAGTTATTACACTAAAGTTTGTATCATCATTGAAAATTTTGGGTAGAAGAAGAGCAGATCTTGTAATCTTTGCATGAATTTGGTATTGATAGACATTTGATAGATCTTTCATAGTGCCTTTACACAAACTAAGGTGAAAATACTTAGTGACGACTCCGTGCTATTAATTTTTTTAATAAATACCAGTGTCTTAACATATATCAAGTAATATTTTTCATTAATCTCTGCAAATCTGGAAGGAAGAAGATTTGTCTTCATCAGGGACCCTAGTAGAAGGTTGTTTCAAGAGTTGGGAAAGTCTAATTCAGAAGGAATAATAATTTGGAAGGTTGTTGAAGATCAAGCATCAAGAAAAGAGATCTCCATTGGTGAAATTTATCAGCCTGTGATTGAAGATTGTAATACTTCCTCAAGTACTTATGAATAAGGTAGTCTCTTTGTTGAATTAAATTCTCCATCTGGAGAGGGGAATTCATTTGTATTTGAATTTTTTCCTTCTGAATCTACCCATGTATTGTCCAAATCTGATAGAGTTTTCCAAGAAACAAAGCCTTTACAGGGCATTCATTATGAGAATTGCATCCCTATACCACACATACCTCTCACTCCTTATTAGTTTACATCTCCTCCAAGGTCACCTCAAAATAATATGGCTCAGCCTCCACTTAGACCTCCATTTGTTGTTAATACTTTTGGTCCCATCAATTTTAGAGGTATGCCTGGCTATCCAAATGCTGTGCCACACGATGTAAGAAATATATTGCCTAAATTTCAAGGAAATAATTAAATCACTGATGATCAACACTTGAAGATCTTTGTCAATATGATTAAGAACTTTGAAATAGAATTTGAGGATGTGTAAATTAAATTTTTTATCCATACTCTAGAAGAAGATGCAAGGGATTGGTATAAATCTTTGCCAGATAATTCCATTGATTCTTGGACAAAGATGAAGAATGCCTTTAGATTTCAATATGGAGATAAAACAGACCCTAGGTTTCTTTTGTCATAATTTAAAAATATAAAAAATAATCCTAATGAATCAGTGCATGATTTCAATACAAGATTTAAAAAAACATTGAGGAGACTACCTATTAATTGGAGGCCATGTTATGAATCATGTTTGATAAAGTATTCAAATGCATTTGATAAGAAATATGCCTACTATTTAAGGGATAAGAACCCTAGAACTTTGAGGCAGGCCTTTACCATGGATCTATAAATTGAGAATAACATTAAAGTAGTTGGGAAACCTCTGAAGAGGGAGGGTGTTAAACTGATCAACCCAGAGAAGCCTCAATCAAGTAAGGATGTGGATCTTGAGGAAGTTGTAAATACTTTGGCTGGAGTTTTCAAAGAAATATCTTACAAGCTAGTCAAGGTAGAGAAAGGAATTGGACAAGGTTCTCAAGGTCAGCATAGGCAATAAGGAAAAGAAAGATTTGAAAATAATCCTAGAAACGATCAGATATCCGATGATAGAGGTAAAGGAACCATGGGAGTTAGACAACCACAAGCTAGGGAAAATAGAGTAGTGCCTAATCCTCTAAATGCTAGAGTTACTATTGTTGAAGAGACAAATGAAATTGATTGGTGTGAAAAATGTTTCTTACCCCACCCTCCATGTGAAGTAGATCAACAAGTTGAAGAAGCTAATGATGATGTTAACACTGATGATGATGTATGAATTGTGGATTTCTCTACAAGCTCACAGCAAGGAGAAACTTCAATTGAAGTAATAAGTGCAAGAAATGTTGCAAGTTTTTGGGATTGCATTCACCAGGTACCTCTTATTCCTCCCTCTCATACTTTAGAAATAGATATGGTACAAGCATTTGAAATTCCTAATAATGATTTTGAGTACCTAAGAGCTCTAATGATTAAGAATATGATGGAGGAATCCCATCGGAAGATGATAGACAACTATTAATGAATGTTGGTGTTTCCCAAGAAAAAGAGTATAACACAAGAAGTAAAGTTGTCAAAGGGGCAGGGCCTCAAGACAAACAAAACACCCCATTTCTCACAAATTTCCCAAAAGAAACTCCAAAGAAAAATGCATATGGAAAATGCCTTGTTGTCTCAAGTAGAACTGGTGTTACCACCCATGCCCAAAATGTGAAAAATCTTGTGCCATCCGATGAGTTTGTCAATCTTTCTCCAAATGCTTCTTTTCCCAAATACATTCCTTATGACATTGCCCAAGTCTTGAGTCAGATCAAGATTTATGTCCCAATTGTTGAACTACTTAGGATTCCTGAGCATAAGAAGAGGTATTTTGAGTATTTATGACTGGAAGAAGATAGGAGTACGCAAGGCAGAAATATAAATAATGTAAACACTCCTCTAACCATTGCAGACCTAGAAAAATAACCAACATTGGAGGATATGGGTGAACCGCCTGAAGTTTACTTGGGAACATCTTTGGTTGAGTCTCAATTAAATGTTGATCCATTTTTTACAACATTGATTATTAAGGACAGACTTCTACACAATTGTATGTTTGATTCCAGAACATCATGTAATGTTATGCCTCTAGAGGTTATGAATGGATTGAATATTAAAGTGACAACAACTTATGTCAAGTGTACTGCAATGGATTCTAGAGAGGTTCTAGTTGTAGGATGTGTAGAAGGTTTGGTGGTACAACTTACGGATTATCCGGATGAGAACTTGAAACTTGATGTTGTTATTGTTGATTGCCCTGCCAAATGGGGCATGCTATTATCAAGAAAGTGGGCTACAAGTGTTGGTTGAAGTATTCAGATGGCTATGTATTTTCCCACCATTCCAATTGAAGGTAGCCTTGTAAACCTATATGGAGAGAAGAAGATGTTGCACCTCATTAAAGATCCCAGTAACGCTTCTTATGAAGTGTTATATGCTGATGTAGATGCTAATAACTTTTTTGGATTTTTTGATGGCAAAGAGCACAAGATTGATCAATGTAAATTTATTGACTAAGTAGGTTTTCATTGGACCTTGTTATTCAATGGATCTTGTTCCAAGTTTGAAAATGGTGTTGGTATTGTTATGATTTCTCCAGGCTAGGAAGAGTTTGTTTTTTCTTTCAAAATCAAATTTGAATGCACTAAGAATATTTCTGAATATGAAGTTACTATTATTGGGTTTGAGAATTGCATGGAAATATGGTGTAAAGGATATCATTGTCAAATGATATTTAAAACTGATTGTCAAGTAGATTAGAAAATTGTATGCTACTAAAATTCAGAGAATGAAACAATACAAGAATGCATTCTGGGATTTTATTGAAATGTTTGACTCATTTAATATTGTGCACCATGATAGAAAGTTTAGTGTTGTTGCAGAAAAGTTATTAGTACTAGTATCTAGATTTAAATATTGTACAGTATCTCCATTTTGTGAGTATGATGTTGAAATAATAACAAGGCCATCTGTCCCTGACAATGTTAAAAATTGGCAAGTGTTCGATGATGATGCCCAAGTGAAACGATTTCTACAGAACCAAGACAAGTTTTCTGACCAAAATATAGATTGGGAACCAATGGTGTGTGCTAATGAAGTAAAGGAAACTTTATTTGGAAAAGATATTATCCAGCTAAAGACAAACAAGATTCCAAGAGGTTTGGTGGCACTTGAATAAAATTTTTATAATGTTTATTACATTATTAACAGAAGTATGTCAGTTTTAAGAGATGTGAAAGAGAACGACCTGGGTACAAAGGAAAAACCATGTAAAATATGGTTAGGAAACAATCTGAGCAAGGAAGAGAAGTAGTCATATGTTCAATTGTTGAAGAAATATCAATACTACCTAGCTTGGTCTTACTTTGAGTTGAAGGCATACAGGGAATATTTTTTCCAGCATGAAATTCCTCTTGAATCTAATGCCAAGCCTTTCAGGAAAAAAATAGGCCGACAAATCCACTCCTTTCTTTGAAGATGCAAGAATAATTGAAGAAGTTGAGGGATAGAGAGATCATTCAATCCATAAGGTACTCATCTTGGGTTACAAATTTAGTACCTCTTAGAAAAAAGAATGGTGATATAAGGCTCTGCGTAGACTTTAGGAATTTGAATAAAGCATTATTGAAAGATAATTACCCTCTGCCAAAAATGGAGAATATGCTACAATTGGTAACCGGTTCTGAATTGTTATCCACTTTGGATGGTTTCTCTGGCTATAATAAAGTTGTTGTGAAGGAGTCAGAAATAATAAAGACTACCTTTACCACTCCTTGGGGAACTTATGTCTATGTTAGGATTCCTTTTGGCTTAATGAATGCTGGAGTAACTTTACAAAGAGAAATGTATGTAGCGTTTGTTGGTTATATTAATTATTTCATTTTTGTTTATCAAGATGATGTAACTATGTTTTCCAAAAAAAGAAATGATCACTTGCAACACTTGGAGAGAATGATGTTAAGGTGTAGAGAGTATGACATATCATTGAATCCCAAGAAGTGCCATTTCGGAGTGCAAAAGGAAAAGCTGCTTGGTCACATTATATCAAAGGAAGGGGTCATGATTGATCCTGAGAGAGTGGAAGCCATTAGCAAGGTTCCAATTTCAAGAACTAAGAAGGGAGTTCAATCATTCTTTAGAAAAATAAACTTTATCAGAAGATTTGTGTCTAAATTTTCTGAGCTAACCATCCCCATTACTAGCATGCTGAAGAAGGACCAAAATTTCAAATGGGAAGAAGCTTCCATTCAAGCTTTCAATGGTATCAAACAATCATTAAAGCATAGCCCTATTTTGGCAGCTCCAAATTACAAGAAGCCTTTTCAAATGTTTTATTTTGCTTCAGAAAACACAATTGCATATGTTTTTTTGTAGAAGGATGATGAAGGGGCTGAGAGACCAATTACCTTTTTCAGTAAGGCATTACAAGGATCTGAGTTAAAGTACACCATCATGGAGAAGCAAGAATTTTCCTTGGTGAAAGAAAAAAAGGTTTTCAGACCTTACATCTTGATCTCTAAAGTTTTTGCTTATGTTCCCAACACCATTGTGAAAGATATCTTATCAGAGATAGAGGTATCAAGAAAAATATGTAGATGGGTAAACAAGTTACAAGAATGTGACATGGATATCCAAACCAAGAAATTGATAAGAGGTTTGGACCTAGTTAAGCTTATGGATGAGAGCAACTTGCAAACTATGGAAGTGAATGAAGTAGAAGTAGAAAGGGTGGATGTCCTTGAAAATTTGGTAAGTTCCGAATGGTACAAAGATATAAATATTTATCTAAAAAATCTATGCTGCCCTAAACATTTGAGTAAAAATGAGAAAAGAACTCTTAAGTTAGCCTCTCAAAAATATGTCATTACTGATTTTGGGTTAGCTTGGAAGAACCTGGAGGGAGTGCTCTTAAGATGCATTGCTGAGGATGAATCCACAAAGGTAATTTCTGATCTCCATGGAGGAGTTTGTGGGGGACATTATTCTGGAAGAGTTACAACACATAAAATCTTGAGGGCTGGTTATTGGTTTCCAACTCTATATCAAAGATACAACTCTATTGGTTAGGAATCATGAAATTTTCTAGCATTTTTCTGGAAGAATGAAACCTTCAGGATCCCTTCCTTTCCATACTATGTTAATTGAAGCCCCATTTAAGCAATGGGGAATGGATTTCATTGGAAAAAATTTAGATCCTTCTAGTGCTGGTCATAAATGGATTCTTGTAGCCACTGATTATTTCACTAAGTGGGTGGAAGCAATCCCCAAAAAGAAAGCAACACACTAAGTTATCATGGAATTCATGTTAAATCAAATCATATTTAGATTTGGAGTGCTAATTAAGGTTTTTGCTGATATTGCCATGAGTTTCAGAGATAAAGCTTTGGTGGCAATGTGCAAAGAGTATGTAATCAATTTGACATATGATTCTAACTACAATCCCTAAGGAAATAGACAAGATGAGTCCAAAAACAAAAACTTTTTGAAGATCATTAGAAGAACCTTGGAGCTAAACAAAAAGAAGTGGAGTGAGCAACCGAAGTTTGTTGTTTGGGCTGACAGAATCACTATCAAAAGAGCTACTGGTAAAATCCCATTTAAGTTGGTATATGGAACTCAAGCTTTGCTGCCCCTTCATTTGCAATTGTCTTCATTTAAGTTTGTTCAACAAATTGAAGATCAAGAAGTTAGTCCATATGATGCTCGAATCAATCATATTATTGAGTTAGATGAAGAAAGAAGGGCATCCCATCAATGACATGTGAAGTTCAGAGAAAAGTTGAAGAAGTTATTTGACAAGAAGGTGACTCCAAGAGATTTCAACATTGGGTATTTTGTGCTATTATGGGATAGCAGGCATGAAGATAAGGGCAAGCATGGTAAATTTGATGCATTGTGGATGGGCCCTTATTCAATTGATATTCAAATTGGTGAAAATACCTTCTTCCTAAAAGACCTAGATGAGGAACTGCTTGAATTGCCTATTAATGATAGGCATATGAAACATTTCCTTGATTGATGTCTCAGAATCAAGGTATACTCCATTGTATAATGTATATTATTTTGGTTTCTTTCTACTTTCGTGTATTTCTATTTTTATTTTTCCTGGTCCTTGGCAACAGTTTTGTTGGTTTCTCGGCTCATCCTTGGGGGAGTTGGTTATTATTGTTCTGATTTGAAATTTTATTCTTTGACTCCATTGCCCAATGGTTTATTTTTGGCAATTAGTTTGCTATTTGTTCTTTTGGCACTCATAGGGAGTGCCCATCCCCAAGTCAGAGCCAATGTTGGTGCTCAATTTGGTCTCGCCCTGTTTGTCCTTGAAATTATTCAGTTTGCGGGCTCTGTCGTCTTTTCTATCTCCCCGTATTGATGCATGAAAACTCTATCCTACATTTAGTTGCCATGACTAGTCCCTTCCTTTGGTCAAGGATAACTTTAAATCCAAAGTTTTGTTTTCCATTCCTTTTTCCATGAGAAATATCTGTTCCTTGGGTGTAAAATCAATTTTTTTTCCTTCTTTTAATTTTCCACAGTCACGTTTTGTTTTCCCTATAATTTTTTCCCAATTATCTCTGGAAACGTGATTGGATGTAGCTCAGAAGATCATATTTGGTCCTTATATCATTTCTAAATTCTCTATCCTTGAAGAAGGATTCATTTCTAGGTGTAAATGGTGATTTTCCTACATTTTACGGTTTGATAGGTGTATTTTTCCGGGTCAAATTTATATCTTAGCATATGAGGAAATGTGGCCCTTTCCAGTTAGATGTGGCTCAATGGGGCACTTTGAAAACTCTAAGTCCCAATTCAACTCAAATCTTGTCCATGTGGAGGGCCGGCCTTCATCTGAAATTTTTCCTTTTGGTTTGACCTTGGACTTGTGTAGAGGAGACACGTGGAGGTTTCCGTCGCCTTGCCCAGACTTAGATAATTTTTTCATGTAGTTGGTGTAGCTTTGGTGGACCATGGACACATGGAGACATCCGCCAGCTCCGCTCTATGCTTAAAATTTTCAAAGTAGTTTTCTAAGGCCTGGGACACATGGAGGGACTGTGCCTTTTTGGGGACTGGACCATAAATTTTATTTTGAAGAAGTGTCAAGAGGACACTTGGAGGCTTCCACTCACTCTGCCCTTGCTTGGACTTTTCAATGACCAAAGAAAACTGTCTCAGACCCTAGAAACATGGTGCCTTCCACTGGTCCTTCAAAATTTTCAAAAAAATATACCAGATTGAGACACATGGAGGCTTCCGTTGGCTCCTTTTTATACTGATATTTTTCAAATGCCAAAAGGAATTTTTCTTGGGCCCAGTGCATGTGGAAGGCCCACGCTTATTTGGAAAATTGCCCCTATACTTCTCCTTTGTAGTGGTGCTAAGGAAACAAGTGGACGACTATAATCTAAAGTAGAGAAGGGGTAGAATCAATGGTTGCTATGCATTTCACCTATTTTACCACTAATTTTTCTCCAAGACTCTTGGAGATGCAAATACACACTCTTTTTCATAATTTTTTGATGAAATTCATTGTCGTTTTGTTTGCAAAGTGCCATTGAATGGATTCAAAACTTAATTTGTGAGTCCAAGGATTATTAAGGTCGATATTTTGAAGTTGGAATTGCTAGGGCACTTACAAAAATGAGAATTACTAGAGAATTTGGATGTGGGGTAGAAATGCAGAGGAAAGTGAGGGAAAAGGATGAAATGATGAAGGTTGCAGGCATAAAAGATGAAAAAGGTGTTGCCTCGAGAGAGAAAAGGATTACCTATGAGATCTAGCTATACAGAGCCTCTAGAGAATGATTAAAATGGGGATTTCTTGCATGATAAAATATAATGATTAGAAGAACTACCAAAAATTTGTGGCGTGGCATTCTAGTCATTAGTCGAGGGTCTGATATACGTGATCAGTCCATGATTTATCCAACTGGCAACTTTTTTTTGTAAATTTTTTAAATGTCGCTTTCTGAGGAAAATTGGAAACAAGAAAAGGTATTTCGAATATTATTCTTTCTTAGGGGAAAAATTTGGGATGAGTGAGTGAGTGAAATGTATAAATGTAATGAGAATAATCTTGCAAAAGGTCGGGGGGCTGAATCCTTAAGAGAAAATTTGAGAGAGCCTGTCTTCTTGAGAGACCAATCTGAGATACATGGTTAATTTCTTCTGTGTTAGTTTTTCTATCACATCAAGTTAGTTGTGAGTGTATAGCCATTGATAAGCTCTAAGACTGTTCTAAGAAAATTTCTCCTACTGATGAATTTAATCAATTTTGAGTTAATTTGTGTCAATATTGGAGCAATTTGTGTTTGCTTTATTTCAGAATGTTTGCAAGTAGTTTTTCTTATTCCTATTGCAATCTTATGTTAAATTCCCTCTGAATCACATAGGATCTTGTACCTGTGACAGTTTTAGTGGACATTTGCAATTTCATTTCAAGAAGAGCCTTCATCTTATGATGATATAAACAATTTAAAATCACTTCACTGTCGTTTTTTGATAAATATTGTCTGTAAGCCTTCGAGTGTATCTTAGGCATGAGGAATCAAGGGTCTTTGATGTTTTATTGAGACTTTACCTCAAGCCTTCGTGTTAGATTCTCAAATATTGTGTGAAAATGTACTGATCTGGGCCTCCATTGATGTAGACCATTTGGTTGAAGGAATATTTTATCTATTCAGAAGCTTTATGTCATTTAGCTTTCCAATTTGTTGCCTAGTCTCTCAAAGATTGAGTATAATAAATTTTATCCTACTTAATCTCCCACCAAAATTATTCAAAAACCATGAATCCATCTTGAACCACCCCTGTTTTCCCTATATATCAACAAAGGAACAAAATCTATTTACTAAAATATGCAAAACAATCAGGATTCCATAATGTCTTCAGTAACCTTAGCCTTGTTTTGAAAGTATCTCCATCTTTTAGAAGTGACAACTCTTAAGAGTTAAATTATGTAGTATTAATCATACTTTCCCAAGGTTTTCTTCATAAATTTTTTACAAAAGAAGGATATCTTCATCTCTTTCATCAAACAGAGGTTACACTACGGGTCCTCTCACCTTGGTTGAAGGGGCATAACCTAAAGTAGTGAGGATAGGTCAAATCCTCTTAAAGGTACTACCCACCTCTCCCCAAATCTGAGTGACAAAGGGCCAGTTAGATCTCATCCTTGACTAGAAAATGACACACATTATTATCTATCTGTCTCTAAGCTCCATGTCAAATCTCTGATGCTTCTCAGCTTGAAAAGGAGAATAAATTTAGTTACCAAAACT
This sequence comes from Taxus chinensis, assembly GCA_019776745.2. NCBI lineage: Eukaryota > Viridiplantae > Streptophyta > Pinopsida > Cupressales > Taxaceae > Taxus > Taxus chinensis. The sequence goes on along the minus strand of CM034148.1, from coordinate 95,592,604 downwards.
TTTTATTCATTAACTTCCCACTTAATAATTTAGTTAATTAAAACAAAAACAACAACATAAATAAGATTTACTTATTATACCTCAAGTATTCTTATCCTGTTTATGTTCCAAAACAGGTTCCATTATAATAGACTTCATTAAGATGAAGTCTAATTGATAAATGCTTCTATTTACCTTTGATTTGTTTAAACCTATCAAGGTATTAGTCAAGAGGAAGTGCACCTTCCTCTTTCTTGTTATGAGTTAGGGTTCATTGTACCCTTTTACATTATACAAGCCATCATAATTACTTTTCACTTTCATTAACATATTTTTAATAAACCATAGTGACTTAGATAAGAGAATATCTATGTATGACAACTTAATAAGATGCATTTCAATAAAGAGATATTGTATCTAATTTTATTCCATCTAACTTATTTAATGTCAAATTAAAAAGGATCCCATTCAGATGAGAATATGAGAAAATAAAGATAAGATTAAAAATTCCTTTCACAGAATGCACAAGTAGAATGACACACCAAGTACAAGTAACTCTCAATATTTTTCAATTCAGCAAGGTGAAATACACATTTTACAAGACCATGCATTGTAGACATATTTCATGTCAAACAACATCAAGCTCAATTAAGAAATGTAACTTTTCCTATTTCAATACATTTCAATAATGAATCATATTTCTTCATAAAAGATCTACTCTTTAAGTAACAAATAAAATCATAAAATTTATAGTTTTTATTTATCACTTATGAAGTCCATCTACCAAAATTGCTAGCACATGTCAGTTCGTTAAACTAAGCATGATAAACATTAAGCATTAAAACGATGTGCTTTCAACTAACTATTTCATAAAGAGAAATTTGATTTTATGAAACAGTAACACATTACTGATAGATACATCATAAAGAATAACAATCATAAAAGAAAGTACAAGGTGATCAACCACATTAATAGTTGGTAAATATCATGATATAATCAGCACTCATATGCCATTGGTTTCATAAGAAATTATATCAGATAAGTAATATTTCATCCTAATAAATTATCTCATTCTAAATAAAGGAATTTATAGTTTATTTCTTACTTCATTCAATCTAATTCCAAAGAAAGGAACTAATTCTAATATTTCCCAAAATTAGAGTTATTTTTAAGAAGTAAAGATCCAACATACCCAGCATTAACATGTTCCATCATAAATCATCTATGTCCAAGCTAATTAAAACTTCATAAAAGATTGTAGGATGAGCCATCAACATCTTAGGGTAAGAGATTCCTAGTTTAGATGCTACACTCAAATTTAAAGCCCAAGATATAGCCTAAGTCTTAAGTTAGGCCACAACAGGTGGGAAATAGCAATTGTATACATTTGATTACTTGCACTAGAAATTAGTCACACATTACCAAATATAGTTTCCAATCAACATAAGTCAAGGAGAATAAGTAAAGGATTAACTCCCAACTACTCACTCAGAAATCCTATTAAGTAGTACAACTAAATTGGTTATCTCCTTCAACAAGAATAAATAGGTGAGGAAAAGGATGAGGAGAGAGAGAGAGAGAGAGAGAGAGAGAGAGAGAGAGAGAGAGAGAGAGAGAGAGAGAGAGAGAGAGAAATAACTCAAAACTTCCCTCAGAGTTTGAGGAGAACCATGTTGAAAACATTATCTTAGAAAACCAAGGAAGGATGTCACCAATCAAGGATGGGCAAAGACCTCATTCCCCTTTTCTAGAAAAAGAACATATATATCTGAATAAAGAAATGAGACTGATATGACTAAGGGATACTTCAAATATATCTACATTGAAAGCATAGAACTTCTTAGCAAATAATTAGACACATGACAGAACAATGCAAGTCAAAGACCAAGGATAAGGTTCTCTCATAAAAAAACTAGAATTGTTACAATAGTGTAAAAACTACTACTAATGAAGATTGTTATAAATGATCTCAGTTAGCAACAATTCACAAAAACAACAGAACAATGTAATTCATCCCATGTTAACAACTTTAGTCTATATACTTATTCATTTTCCTAAGCAAGAGAGAAGATAATTTTATCCTCATACAACCATGATTCCCTTTCAGGTGTCTTTACACCTAACACCTACTCAGCCTTTGATGGTTCAAAAGAAGACTTGCATTCAATATTTTCACAACCGCTTATCTGCAGTCAAGCAAACCCATAATTAAATCTTTAAAGAATCAAAGGTTCAAGATACATGTCAAGAAAAATAAAACCCAACCTAGGTTCTTCCACAAGGGAAACAACAAACCACATGAATCCAAATCAAGAATTCAAAGACAAGTTTAGAAGAGAAGAAACAAACTATAACATATCACCCCAATTCCTTAAAACAGTCAAGACTGAACCAATCCATATTTTGACATAAATACTCCTTTCCTATGATCTCATTTAAGCATCAAAATTGATTGAAAATAGAAGTAACTCCCACAAGATAACTCCTGAAGCACTAAGTCTTTCCTCAAAAATGATTCATAAATCAATCGGAAAGTATTTCCATAAACACGATAACAAGTTCCTATTCTTTTAAAATCACAAAACATTTAACAAGGAGATTCATCCTGGCTTGGAATCAAGCCATTAACAAGTCATATCCCAAATTACAAGTGCCCCCTATAGGTCACCTTTGATGTATTTCATTCCATCCTTAATCACATCACATATATCTTCTATCCCCACCTTTGTTTTATTACAAAAATTACCTTTTCTTTATCCCAGTCACTTATTCGTTATCTACTTATCCTAAACACATTTATTATTAATTATATTCATCATTTAACCACAGCCATTTCCAAATTATTTTCATCAAATTTTACCATGTGCACCATAATCATCATGATGAAATTCAAAAGAAAAACATATTCATCATAATACCCAACATATTTTTATCATTCTCCATACATATGTACATCAAAATTAGCCATCTAATCATACGAGTATTACAATACCATCATCAAATATAAAACACATATGCATTATACCACATATTAACATTATCAATGACATCATATTAAATAAAACTCATCACATCACATTAACGCATAATAAAATATAATGTAAGTCATAGTTATATACATATTTATACATATGTGAAATTGTGTATCAATACATTATGGCCCTTTAAGGGGCTCTCTCAAAGATTAAATGCTATCAAAATATGTAAAGTGTAGATCTGAGAGCCTCAAGTCCTCTCTTCCTGGGGAGATAATGACACCTAATCCTTACACCTCCCCACACCCATCGTGACCTCCTCCATCTCACTGTGGATATGCTACTCTAGGTGTGCTCCTATAAGGTATCACTCCTCCTATCGTTGTCCTCTATAAGTGATCCTAGTAGCGCATTATCTTTAGAAATTTCTCAAATAGGATCCCCTCATAATATATAACCTCTGTGATTTGTTCTCTCTATCTATCCATCGAGATCATGTCGGGAGGTGTAACCTGTCCTAAACCCTGTGGAGCTTCCTATACACCACTAATTGACTTCATCACCTAAATAGAAGAAAGATCACCAAAATGGGCCTTGTAGGCCTCCTTCTTCCTGTGGTAGTAGTATCTGTAGTAAATAACCTAGTACCTCTCTTAAGTGACCACATCCCGTTGCTGCAAAGTTATTTCTCTCTCCACTCTCATTTGACTTAACTCAGCATGTAAGGGTGCCACCTCTATAGACTCCCCTAATCCACCATCTCCACTTCCTCCAGGATCCACCTCTTTATCAATCTCCATCTCCTCTACCTCCTCCTATCCTCCCTATTTGGCCACCTAAGATGCCCATGTTTCTATATGCTAATTGGAATATCCCACTTTGACCCCAACATCATCATCCTCATCACATGGATCTACCTCCTCCTCCATTGTATCAACCATGATAGGAATCGATAGCTCCCTATCAAACTCTTCTCTCCTATATAAAATAGGATCATGAGGCACTATCTGGAAGACTAAAAACTATCATCACACTTGACCGAGGTAAATGGCCTTGATCATCTCTGGAAGTCTCCCATGCATCCACCATATCCTACTCATCCCCACCATCTCAACATCTACAATAAGCCATGTATTTAATCCCTAGTACGACCTCCATATAATCTATTAAAAATATAAATCTTTGAGACAATTCACATACCAATCTACTCTCTTCTCATCCCTATCACCAAAGGCCTCATAGACCCTCCATCTAAAAAATACAACTGTGAGCTCAATATGGTCTCCTGTAACCCATGTAAGCCCTGGTGGCCTAATCGCAACAATATGCTCATACACACAACAGTGCAACAGGAAACTGACATCCAAACCTAACCTCATGCCTTCCCTATACATAGATAGCTTATGGTATACCTGAGCTAACATGGAACTCCCAAATGAAAATACATTCTGATGCTCTAAAATATCTCCTACCACACTAGCTAGTGACCATGAAAAACAAACCCTCATTAGTCTACAAAAGCATATCAAGATAGTGCCATCATGATTAAGAAGATCAATTGGTTGTGTAGCACTCTAGCCTCATATCAAATCTCATATGAAAAATGACCTAAGAAAAACATGATCTAGGGTGTATCGGGTCCAAATAGCCATGTTAATATTGCCAATCTTCTATCACCTATTATGGGAACTATCTTCTCCCCATGTATCGGAAACCTGAGGATGTAGAATGCATCCTCTAGGGTGATGGTCATCTCCCCTGTCCTAAAGAAAAATAAACATGTCTTCCTATCCCACCTCTCAACCAATGTTATCATCAAGCCCACATCTCATGGGATCCTTTGATAAAATTTTAAGCCCCCTAATCCAGCTGCAGATAGATGATCCCACTTAGCATTTGTTACATCTCCTCTAATCTACTCATATAGAGTAGGCACACTATCTCTCAGGTATAAGGTATCTCTTTCCTGTAATCATAAATGGAATATACATACAATAGAATAATGATCCAGAATCAATCTAAAATGAATTTAAATCCATCGAAAATTTATCTTGTCTAACAATGACTGATCTAACCCTATTCGATGCCAACCTAGGTTGGTTCGATGTGTTTTGGAGTTGATTGATGTGCCTTAAGGATAGGTTGATGTTGACCTACCCGAGCCACCTCTAACATCATCCAAAATTTCTAAAAATACAAAAAATAAATAAAACATTAAAATTAAGCTAAAAATAGTGTGGGCTTTCTTACTAACCATCCTCTACACCCTCTAGTGTTTCCTTTTACCTCTTGCGGTCTCCATCTTTCAATCATCTCTTTTATCACTCTGTTCTCTCTCTCCTCAATATTTGGCATGAAAATGAGCATCGTCAGCTGATCCTTGAGCTTATATAGATACCAAATTTATGTAACTGTTGATTGGCTTTAGTCATCATTGAATGGCCTTTCAAATAGTTTATTTAGGATTTTCCTTCTTTCATTCCTTTGGGCATTCTCCACAAATCCACCGTTGTGGTCATATCTATCTTTCATTCGGATGTACATGTTCTCAAATTCCCCTTGCTATGGACATATTCTTTTTTCCCTCTAAGAAGTTTAATTCTACATCTAAATCATTAGTTTATACATTTAAAGTCCCACCGGGACACACTTATTCTCTCTTTCGGGCATTTTACCTCACAATCTTATCTAATCCACACACAAAGTCCACCTTGTGGCCATACTTACCTCCCCTTCTAGGAATAATCTTTCACCCTCCATTTTCAGATTTTCCTTTTCGGCCATTTCTCATGTCCCACTGGGAACCATACCATTTTATCCTCATCCATTGTGGATGGATACCTTTTGTCTTGACTCCTTGTGTACGAAGGAATTCACATAATTTTTTCATATAGTTGTTCATACTTTGATGACTTGCCTATGACCTATTCATCATCTCAGCTTGCATCCATACTATAGTGATCTCACCCACTCACTTGTACGTAGAACGTGTTATCCCATCTCCATTGAGACCACAATTTTCCTCTATCGATGTGATATTAAAGTCACCGCCATAGTTTTTATTTATATTGGGATCCTTTTTTTTGGTTTATCTAGCCTTTGTAATCATTTTTCCCATGTTTTCTTTACCCACACACCCTTCATAATTTACCTTTTTCAAATGTGTCATCAATCCCTCATTTGAGGGGGAGCTCATCACCAATCCTATTGTCAATCCTTATTCAAATATCATCATTTTTGTCTCATGGCTTGCTAGTTCAAACTACTCAACAAAAAGGGGAAAAATGTAGACACCTAAATTCAATATCTATACCCTCATCGCATGTGTGTGCATATTTATTTGATCATCCCCCTTATTTAATTAAATGTCCATCCAATCCTTATTAATTAAGTAACATTAAATTAATTATTCATTTAATATCTCACATGCCCAATTATCCCATTCACATTAATCTTTCTTCCTATTAATTAATTAACCTATATCCATTTCCCTAACCAACCTTCTATTTAGGATGCTTTTATCCTAAATTCATCCAATTAATTTTTTGAGATTTTTATCACATCTATTTTTATGCCCTAACCACCTTAAATTCTTCCCCAAAAAATATAATCCCGCCTACATGCTTTAAAGAACTCGGTGAATCCTTGAAATGACAAAATCATGCCAAAATCAAATAATATTTCTGATTTGGAAAACTTTCTCCACAATTGGTGGCGACCCAACGTGGTCATTGTTGACCCTATAAAACTAGCTACTTTCTCTCTATTCAGGGGGAGATGCATGAAATTCTAGGCTCTTTAATGAACTAAGTATCTGTTGTCAAAATTTCACCCCCCCAGGGTAAATTTTGATAACATGCATCAGAGTTTTGTAGTTCCAGGAAAGTAGATTGAAACAGGAAAAATAGTGAAAATTGGCTAAGTCCTAGTCCTTGCAACAGTAGGGACGTGTGGGACAGAAAGACGCGGATCGCCCGAAAGGCCTCTAGGCAGTCCGGAAGCGACAGGGACATCTGGGACAGAAGTACGCGGTAGGTGCGAAAAGCCGATCCAGCCGAAAGAGGAAGTAAAACGACTAAGTGTTGCTCGGGACGTTCAGGACAAAAGGCGCGAACCGGCCGGTTCGGCCGAAATGAGAATAGGCGGCCCGCTAAGCAAATGGGACATTTGGGCCTTGAAGACGCGAACCACCCGGATCGGCCAAAATGGAGAACTTCAATCTGAAACAATGTGGGAAGAGTGGGACAAAAGGACGCGAATCGGCCGGATCGGGTGAACTGGAAGAATTTGTCCCACAAAGCACTGGGACATCCGGGATGAATGGACGCGAACCGGCCGGTTCGGTCGAAACGGGAATTTTCAGCACAAGGGCATCCAGGATGAAAATACGTGGTGGACGCGAAAGGGCCGGTAGACCTATGGACCAACCAGGAGATGACACGTGTCACAAGGGAAAAGTCCAAGGGTCAAAGGGGCAAGGTTTGAAGTGCTGGCCCAAGCCAATAGGAATTAGACACATGTCCAATGGAGCAGGGAAGTGCAAAGTTCAGGGGGGGACTTAGAAATTTTGTAAAAAGTCTTGGGCCCAAAGTTTAAAAGACAAGGTTGACCTCGCGCCCTGTCCTCCACCCAGATCATGCCACGTGTCGTACAAGTGGCGGGGAAGCGGGAAAAAGTGAAAAATGTTCCAAAATCAGCAAAAGGGTCAAAAATTCAAGGAAAAACCCACGGGTGAGTGAGGAGAGAGAATCACGTGACCAATCAATGCGTGCCACATGTCATCTAGGTGGCAGAGCGCGGGAAAGATTTCAAAACACGTTTTCGCCTGTTTTGTGTCCTAAAACTTCAGACCTCCATAACTTTCGATCCAGAGCTCAGATTTGCACGTTCTTTATATCAACAGAAAGATTATGAAATTCTCTACATGATTCCTGGATCAATCTCGAATTTTGGTGCATTCTAGAGAGAGAAAATTGAGAAACAACTCTGACGAGTGGTAATGCCAGAAGCGACGTTTCAACAACCAGTTTTAATGCACATGGGTCGCATTCTTCTTCAGCATGGCCAGAAGTGATGTCTCAACCACTGATTTTAATGAAGAATGAATTTTGGTCAATGGTTGGGCTGCTTACATGTTTTCCTATGTTTTCTGCCTCCTGGGCTCGACCCATGTATTGTATAAAGCCAGATTTGGCTCATTAAAAAAACATAACAAGTGGTTCATCTTTTCTGCTCTACCCTCCCTTCTTTTCTTCTCTAGGGTTGAAAATGGAGTTCGAACCTCCTCCCTTGCTCTGTAATGGCATTTTTGCCTTTTACTATTGAAATTATGTTCTGTGCAAACTTCTGGAGCAACAAAACGTGTTTTGTGATGCATCTGTCCATCCTTGCTCATTTTTTCTTGTTCTCTTCTTGCCTCTCTTCATTGCAAGTATTTGTGCATGTTTGAATGTTCATTGCAGGTTTGGAGCTATGTTCATGGATTTTTGGGACATTTTCTATGTGAAATCTATCCTTGGGCCTGTGATGCATCTGTCCATCCTTCCCATTGCTCACCTCTCTTTGTCCCATGGCAGTTTTGATAGATGTTCAACATTCTCCTTCTCTGGTGTATCACCGTTTTAGTGTAGGCTTTTGTTCTTTTCCTTTCTCTCTCTCTCTCTCTCTCTCTCTGTCTCCTTGGCATTTTTGTATTAGGATTAGATTAGCTTGCCTGCACTGGAATAGCTTGTGGCAGGTAGTTTAGGAGTAGGAATCAGCCTTCTCTAGAGATTCCTCTCTCAGTTTTACAAGTCCCACGCTTGGAGAGAGGTTTCCATGTTGTGCAATCACACTGGATGCCTGAGTGATCAACCTAGAAGTCTGATCTGCATCCAAGGGTGCTGTGATTCTGCATCAATAGTTTTGGCACGCCCGGTGGGACCTTAGAGGTTTTCCACTTCATCTTTTGCAGGTTGATGTGTTCCTATGAAGATTTCAGCCTTTGGAGGCACTTGCAAACACATCTGGCGACTCCATCTGGTCAACAACCCATCTCTGAAGTTGCAGACCTTCCTTTCCATTCATTTTCATTCTTTTTCTATCCATTCTTCCTTCCATCTCTTCCATCATTCTCTCATTCTATGAAGTTGTGCAATCATGACTTCATTTCCATCATGGGATTCACATAAACAACAACAGTATATTCCACCTCTAAATGTTTTACAAATCCTCCAAATTAGCATTTTGAGCAGATTCAAGATCAGTATGCATACACATATGAGCAACAATGCCAAATTCAGTTTTTCTATGAAGCTTTACAAGAGAAAGGGTGTGCATACAATGAAGACCATCAGATCCAAGATGCTGGTCTGTTGGAAAAGATCCAAAAGATGGAGGTAAACATAGTACAGTCCAGGGCTCAGGCACAAATGAGAGCTTTCAGAATCAGTTACAGGACTCCTTATCCATGGGGAGGCCCTTTTCCAAGACACTTCAGCCCTCAGGAGAAGCTGGACTTCATGATAAAGATGCTGCCCCAACTTGCACAATGGACAGGAGAAATAGAGGCCTATACATTCGGTGTTGAACAACCTTGTCAATGGGTAAGTTCTACACCATCATTTGGTTTTTCTCTTCCCATTACTCAAGCAACATCATCTCATTTGGACTTGCAAATTTTAAACTCTCCATCTGCTGTCCCAAATGTTGATCCCATGTCTCCACCTCTCAGTCTTCCACCACACCTCAATTCTTCTTTCCTTTTTCCTTCTAAACAGTCATCCCCTCCACAAGAGCTAAATGAAATACCTCCCACTCCAAAGAAACAAGAGGTTTCACCTCCTCCGCCACCACAAAAAAATGTCAAATCAGTTGAGTTACAACCCATCCCTCCTCTTGCATTCCCAAATCCATGTTGGGAGGATGAAAATCAGGATGCCAGTTAAGGAAAACAATAGCAAAAAGAGAAGCCAAACAAAGATGAAGAAATTCAAAGTCTGAAGAGTTGGGCTCTTAGATTTGGGATGACAAAGATCCCCTTGATGGTTAAACCTACAAAAGAGGCTAGGGTTGGAGAATAGGTGGTGGTTAGGACTGATTTTGTTGCAGCAGAAGAAGAAGATCTTGCAGTCACAACTTGTCCTCTAGAGCAGCAGATTGAAGAGTTTGACTTGACAAACTTCATGCTGGAGGAAGAGTTAAATCAAGAGCAAGATTGTCTTCAAACATTGAAGGAAGGAGGAGTTGCTCCAAATCCAAAAGAAGAGGAGCACATTCCAGATGTGGGGGAGAAAAGTGCAGACCCAAGAGCTCTGAGCACAAAGCAGGCTACAGGAGAACCTTCAGTTCTTCTTTCTACTTCACCTCTCTCAAGTTCCAGTGCTGAAGAAGAGTTTGACCTCTCAAAATCAATGCTGAAGGGAGAAAGAAACCATGGTGGTCAAGCTACAAATCAAGAAGACACCATGGAGGAAGTTGAGCATTTGTAGCAGGACAACAATGAGACAGTTTATCTGTCAGATTTGGAGGACTGTTTTGATGGAGAAGAGCCAGTTGAGTTTCCACCATTCTCTCTTTCATCATCCATCCTCCAAACACTTGAGTCTACTGTCATGAAGGATGGCATTCATTTACAACATCCAGAATCTTATAATAGCTTTTCGGAATCAAAATTGGAAGATTTAAATCTTCCATGTTCTTCATTGGAGGAAGAGAAAGGACAGAAGGATTCCACCATTTCTTCCACATCATCCATTCAGGTGGGTCTACAAGAGAACTCCATTCTTGGAGTTGAAAATCACAGCAATGGGCATACTCAATGGATCAGACCTTGCCCAATCAGGTATTTGGCTTCATTGGAGCCAAAGGAGAAGTCACAACCAGTCATGCTTGCTTCTGAGCATGAGGACGAGCTACAAAGTACCAAGGACCAGCTGCCATACCTTTTCAATCCAAATGCAGAGCAACTAAAAGAGGTATTGGATTTTTTTTCAGTTGATACCTTGATGATTTGGATAGAAGACAAACTTCTTGTTGATTTTCCATCCATCCAAACAGCCATGATCAGTGCCAAATCAATTGCATGGCTGCCAATTTTGAAGAAAGGAAGCTATTTTGCAAACCCAATTGCAGGGTTTGTTTAGCTTGCTTTTGTTTCCAATTAGAGTAGAGTAGGTAGATTTGCTTTCAACAGAAGAAGTGCTTGTGCACACTCTGCATGTTCCATTTGGGACATGTATGATTTTTAGTTTTGTACATAGTTTTGGTGTTGTTGGTTCTGCTCTTGCACAGTTCGTTTCAGTGGCATCTTGGTGAGAACACTCCAGGTTCAATGGGTTTCCAAGTGACTCAAAGGGGGGTTTTCAAATTTCAGATCAGTTGCAGGTTACAACTCATGACTCAATGCCCAATGGATGCTTCAGGCAACTGGTAATTTCACCTAGCGGGCAGGTGACCCCGCTGAGTCACCAAATTGTTATCTAAATTCACCACCAGGGCTAATTTGATAACATGCATCATAATATTCAAGTCCCAGGCAAATTGATTGATTCAGAGCAAAAATCAAGTTTCTAGGGTCCCTTCAGGAATTTTTCTAACTCTCCTGTCCAGGTTGAAAAGAGCAAGCTCTGAGAAAACGTGGAAAAAAGTTGCAGAAAGCAAGTAGGTTGATCCAAAAAAAAAATTGTGAAAATCGGCTAAGTCCTATGTCCTAAGTGTTGCAATTGGGACATTTGGCGACGATCTAGGCGCGGATCGGCCGAAATGAGCCTCCAGGCGGCCCGCTAAGCAAAGTGGGACAAGTGGGACTTGAAGATACGCGAACCGGCTGGATCGGCCGAAATGGAGAACAAACAGTCCGGAGGCATAATGTGGGACATCTGGGCTGCGAGGACGCGAATTGGCCGGATCGGGCGAACCGGAAGAATTTTTCCCGCGAAAGCACTGGGAACATTTGGGACAAATGGACGCAAAACCGGATGGTTCAGTCCGAAACACGAAAATTCAGCACAAGGAAAAATGGGACGAAGGGACGTGCGCAGGACGCGGATCGGCCGAAAGAGCCGTGGAGCCAACTAGAATGCATGCCACGTGTCACAAGGCCAAAGTCCAAGGGACAAAGGGGCAAGCCCATTTCGAAGCGGATCGGCCCGTTTATGTCCCAATACGGAATTGGACACATGTCCGGATGAAGCAGACGCGAAGGGTGCGAAAGATCCGGCAGGGCCGAGGACCAATGAAATCATGTGACACGTGTCACGGGGGAAAAAGTCAAAAAAGTCAAAGGGTGAAGTTTCGAGCACTGGCCTCAAACCAATGGGATCAGTGCCACGTGTCATACAAGTGGCGGGGAAGCGGGAAAAAGTGAAAAATGTTCCAAAATCATCAAAGGGTCAAAAATTCAAAGGAGAGCCCGCACAAGAGAGTGGAGGAGAGAGAGTTGCTCACGACGAGTCAGAACCGTGCCACGTGTCATCCAGGTGGCAGAGTGACGGGAAGAAATTTCAAAACATCCGTTTTCACCTGTTTCGTGCCCTAAATACTTCAGACCTCGACATATCTTTCGATCCAGAGCTCGGATTTGCACGTTCTTTATATCAACGGAAAGCTTGTGAAGATTCTCTACACGATTCCAGGGGATCAATCTTGAATTTTGGTGTCAGTTTAGAAGAGAGAAAATCAGAGAAACGCCTCTGACGCGAGGTAATAACAAGCAGAAGTAATGCTTCAACAAACAACTTTAATGCAGCATGACAGTTCGCATTCTTCTGTTAGACATGCCCAGCCGTGATATGCTCAGGATCTGCCGCTTATATCATAATGAGATGAATTGAATGCAACCTGGTCAGGTGGTTGGAGCTAGTTTTGGCGTTTTCCTCTCTCTCTTCTACCTCCTGGGCTCGATTCTTTCTATATATTGTATAGAGCCAGCTTTGGCTCATTAAAAAAAAAATAACAAGTGGTTCGGATCATTTTTTCTACTTTGCACCCTCCCTTCTCTCCTGCTCGCAAGAAGATTTGAAAATGGAATTTTCAAACCTCCTCCCTTACTGGACTATAACACCGTTTTTTTGCCTTTTGGCCATTGCAATGTATTGAATCTGATGCAAACTTCTGGAGCAACATAACGTAATTTGTGATGCCTATGTCCATCCTTGCTCGTTTTTGCTTGTTCTCTTCTTGCCTCTCTTCATTGCAGGTATTTGTGCATGTTTGACTGTTCATTGCAGGTTTGGATCTGTGTTGTTGCATTTTTGGGACATATTCTGTGTGAAATCTATCCTTGGTGCCTGTGTTACATTTGTCCATGGTTCCTATTGTTCACCTCTCTTTGTCCCATGGTAGTTTTGATAGATGTTCAACATTCTTCTTCTTTGGTGCATCACCGTCCTTAGCTGTAGGCTTTTATTCTTTATGCATTCTCTCTCTCTCTCTCTGTCTCCTTGGCGTAGTTAGATTAGGTATTTTGGGTAAACCTCTGCCTGTTTCATTGGAATAGCATCTGGCAGGTAGTTTAGGAATAGGAACCAGCCTTCTCTGGAGAATCCTTTCTCAGTTTTACAAGTCCCACACCTGGAGAGAGGTTTCAATGTTGTGCAATCACACTGGATGCCTAAGTGATCAACCTAGAATCCTGATCTGCATCTAGGGGTGCTGTGATTTTGCATCAACAGTATACAAAATGGTGCTTGAGCATTCTTGAAGGGGACAGTATCAACAAGAATTTGGATGGGATCCTCTCAGCATGAACTCGCATTGCTCATGACTCAAATGAGGATCGTGAGCTTGAGAACTACATTAGTAGGGATTGTCTCTAAATTTACCATCTTATCTTGGCATTTCTGCAAAGCCTCGAAAGTGGGGTAGTTCAGATAATTCCTCTTGATATATTCAACCTGGTAGTATCTCCATTGTCAGCTAGCTTTTGGATTATAGGTTATCTTTTCCATAGTGGGATTTATCGAAGCACACTCATGGAATATGAAAGGTCATGTGTACAGGATTGACAATCGTATCCCCCTAAGTCAATGGATCAACAAGGGTCTTTTCTATATGATAATTTATCTAAATAATTGCTTTATGTCATTTTTTTTCTTTTCTTTCTCAGAGATCACTATGTACGTCATCCTTTAGTACCCACAAGTTTAGTTTTCCATCAATCATTCTTTTATATCATTTTATTTCATCCTCTGGTCTCTATTCATGGATATTCCCTCTACAAGTTGATCACATTAGACATAAGCCTTTGGTGCATAAGATTTTATTTAGATCTTGTAGGGTTTTACATATTTATCTTATGTTCTAGATCTTCACTCCTAGATCGGCATCAACATTCCCCTACATAGTTTGGGTCACTATCGACCTAGACCAGGTAGTATTTCATTTATATTTTTTTTAATCTAATTAGCTTTACATCAAATTCTATCATTGTCTTAGACTCATGAACACTTCTATTTATACATGATTTTGCTGTTACATCCATTATTTCACTTTATCTAAACAAACGGGGGTTGACATCTACTGAGGAATTTAATTCCTCTCATGTCCGCTTTGTCAAGAAACCCCCACATATATCATCTAATCAATCTTCTTGTTTGTGATTCTTGTTTTTAGGTTTATTTGGTCACAGTAGTAGGATATATCAATCATCTTGCACATGTATCCATCACATCACATTAGAGGTACCTTAAACCCTTCAACATTTTTGAGTTTTCTAGTTTCTTTAGTACTAGATCATTTAATTGATAAGGAACAAAAACCTAGGTAAACATGTACCTGGATCTATGTGAGAAGCAAGGGCTTCTAAATTTAAGTCAATGACTAACTCAACGGGAGGAAATTCATAGGAAACCTGATAATAACCAACTAATTCTCTGCAATGACAAAATGGTCTTGGATCACTACGAATGGTAAGTTCTCTTAATTAGAAATGGATGTTGATACAATGATGAAATTTGGATGGAACACACTATATGACATGGATTCATGGGCAACTGAGGAGAATGTTATAAGGAATATCCAAGTCAATGACATGGAATATTATTTCTTGCATGATAGACCCAACTTCCATGTGTAGAGAAATTGTTCTAGATGATTATAATTCTAAATTGTCATATGAATTGACAATGATCACATCAGGTTCTAGCTCATCTACAATGTGTCCCAATTATTTCACCATTTTTATTATGTAAATGTTAAGACCATATCCATTGTCTACAAGAACCTAATTAATATTTTTACATGTAATGATCAATTTTATATAAAAGAAAATATTGTGTGTTTGATTACCCAATGAAATCTCATTTTGGCTAAACAAAATATGTTCAAATGGAGTGATTTATGCAACCAAATCTTGGAAGCATGAAATTTTAATGTTAGAAGGAACTCTTTACTCTTGAAGGGCCTTATAGAGGATATCTTTATGAATAATCGTTATCTTGAGAAGGTCCAAGATTGAAATCTTAGTGGTTGTGTTGTAAAGTTGTTCAAGGAGATTATAATGACCGTCCAAAGGAATAGACAAAGGGGGTCCTACCATAATAATATGAGTGCATCATGTTATAATAGAACACTCCCGAGATTTAATTTTGATGGTATGGATTAGAGGTTTTTCCAACAACATAGTTAGTACTCTTTCCTTAAGAAGGTTGACCTTGATCTGGATTCTTTTCCGTATTATTATGCTTGGGAAATGGTTCCTTTTAAATTCCTAACTATTTTTTAGAAGTTTTAGAGGACTCTTTGGCATCAAGCTCAATTTATCCTCGATTTAGGAGATATTGAATGAAGTTTTAAGCTTCATACATCTATCTATAGCATGAAATTTAAGACAATGATAATCAAAATAGTCATGGTATTTGTACCTTGACGGTTTAGGTGCATCATTAAAAAAAGGTGTAGTGAGGGGGAATGTTACCATGTTAGCCAAATCCAATTAATTTAAGATAGTTGATAGTGACTTCGTGACTGGTGTGTACTCTTTACATTTTACTGTAGATTTAGATGATACACATGATATTTTTAAGTTTGGATTTCTTTGAACCATCCTTACTTGCTTGGAATCAATTATTCCACATCCTATGACATTTTTGTTCTTTTTAAATTATTTATATTTTTAGGTTTTGAGTCATAGTTATCTCTTGAAAGGATTACAAAACCCCTTTAGCGAGTAAATATTTTTCAATTTGACTACCCTTTTAGATGACCTCTTCAAAAGTTCCAACAAAATACATTTATAAATGGAAGGCTATATTAGGGTGTAGGTTCAGTATAAAAATAATAAATTTTTTTTCTCTGGTAGAGAAATGGAAACAACTAACTAACCCTCACAATCGTTTCAAGAAACAAACAAATATTTCACTTTTTCTTTATTTTATGTTATAAATGTCAATCGTAGTGACATCACTTTCCATGATAAATTAAAAGAAAAAAAATATTAGCTAATTCTAAATAGGTAGTAATGAACCCTTGAAGGAGATGGAGAAAACATTCAAGTGCCTGACCTCCAAGACTCCTAGAAATTAAGCAAATGAGGTGATTATTGTTGAATTATACTTCTTCACAAGCCATGAAGAAGTCCTTGATGTGGTCACAAGGATTACCTTTGCCCTTATATTTTTCAAACTGATATTTCTTGTAATGCCCTTTGTTATTTTCTTATAGACCGATGAGAGAATATTTCATAAAATTTCATTCTTGGTCAAAAATTTGTTCATGTGATGGTGTTTATGATATATACGTGCTGTTAGATTTTGAGGCTTCATGACTTCCATTTTTAGTATAGATTTCATTATAATTGACTCTAGGTTTTTCAGTCCTAGGACCTCTACCAGTGTCTTGATGGACATGGGAATATAAATTTGATATTTTCCAACTAAGGGCTTCGAGTCTTCATTGTATAGTGGTGTCATCATTTTAAGGCTCATGCTCTACTTCCTCATGTAATGGGATTCAATCCTTTTCTTTATCTTCATGATCCATCCTAATAAATGGTATATGATGGTGAGTTCTAGTGGGAGAAACATCTACATTATCATCATGACCTGGAGGATGAAAAAACATGGATCATTCACAGTATGAATATCCTCATCAGTCCTAAGAGGTGGAGAAGGATTTATACTCTTCATTCCAATCATGTGAGGAAGGAAAGTAGGATCAAAATCAGAGGGTAATCTATCCCCTAATTCTACAAGATGCAATAAGACTTGGTATTTTTTTTTTGAAATAATTAGTTTTCTATATGAGTGGAGGTGTTTGTAAAGGGATTTTGAGCTATTTTCTTCTCACTATCACTATGGTTAATAGGATCCTACTCTTCCTTAGAAGAGGAAAACATAGGATTTCTAAAGGGATTGGGAGCATGGTTCCTATGACCTTCCCGATTATGAGATTCCATGACATAGAAATTTTCCCTGCAAAGATATGTGAAATGTGTGTAAACATCATAAGGGACCAAAGATAAGTGTAACTATGCTAAAGTGATAAATCTCTAATTTTATGGGATATATAATAAGTAACATCAAGAGATATCTGTTCTAATGTGGACAACGTAACAATGCACTTCTAAGACTTAAAGAAAGTTTCTAGGTGAAAAATGCATGACTACCAAAAAGGGGTCAATATAATGCAAGAAATGTAACACTAAAATGCCAATACTTAGATCAATTTTAAAAGAGAAAATATTTAATTATTGAAAAGGGATTGGTATAATATGAGCAACGTAGCAAAAACAAGATGAAATTATCCTAGGGATTAAATATCCCAATGTTTTTTTTAAGAAAACCACCAAAAATATGAATTCTTACCAACAAAATTTCAACTCTTAAATCAAATTTTAAAAGAAAAATGATTTAATTGGTGGACAAAACTTTGGCTGAACTTCAAGGTGTTCTCTTTTGACCAAATAATGTAAAAATAACAACAAGGAAAATGTATGAGTGGTGATGAAAAATACTTTCTGTAACTTCATCAGAGTTTTTCTTTGTTTTAAGTACAAGGCTTTAACTTCAAGGAATTTTGGATAATTACGATTCATGATGAAATATATAAAAGGTGTAACTTTCATGGACTCTTTCCTTCTTCTAAAAACAAGGTTATGAATCAAAGGAAGTCTTTCTTTGTAAAATATTTTTGAGACATAACTATAGATATGGTTAATTTGGCCCCAATGCCAAATGGCTCCCAAGAGTTTTGTTATCAACACTCGCTAATAACTTTTCTAAGAGAGGTACACTTTTTTATAATAAATCCTAGACAGAAAAACATTACCCCATAATCAAATTAATGAAAGAGGCCTCATACGGATACCATTTATCACTCTTCATAAGATTTTATATTCAAGTAGGTGATGGGGAAATTCCCATTTCATCAACCAGTTCCCTTAAGGTGTTGACTACATTGGGGTTCCTATGGTAATCCTAACAATGAATTTTATGGCTTATTCCAAGATACTTCCCACAGTTAAAATGATTGGGCCTTATCCTTCTCATCCGCACCTGTAAACACAGTTTGAATGAATGGTGTGTTTTTAAATCTTTATTTTAATGTGGTTTTGTATTCCATTAGTAACTCTCACACAATATATTTAGTATTTGTTTCAATTTTTATCTTTAATAAGAGATTTGGTCCTACATAAAATGAATAGTTATTTTTCCATGAAAAAAGAGGATCAAAATTGCTTTTAATTGTCAAGGTCACTCAAAAGTGCAATAGAAGAGCATACACAATGATGAATCCAACTAAGTAAAATTGGATAAATGTAGCTACAAATAAGTAAATGCTTTCAAAATTTTACTTTTAAATGACAATTCAAATGATTAGTTTTGTATGTATAAACCAAGATGTTTAGAATGAGGATCAAGGCCATTTCTGATTCTGAAGGTCACTCGAAAGCGCAAGAGAAGAGTATATGTGATGTTTGACCTTAATTTATAAAATGGAAACATAAAACTTAATAAAATATTCCCAAGTGTCTTAACCCCCAAAACTAATTTTTTTACATAAAACTTGCAATTTAGGAGTTAGAAAAATCATAAAAATGATAGGTAAACAAAGAATTAGATTTCAGAAATCTCAAAATTCAAGCCAAAAATGATACAACATGCTAGGAATTGTTGGTGATAAAATTTGTTGATATGGAAATTTAAGTGTCTCCAAAAACATTCACGGGGACAGTCCCCTCTGTATTGAATGGTACATATCCCATTATTGAATGTAACTAATCTAATCCCAAACTAATTATTGTGGGTTATCATAATAGGCTGGGGATCACATAGGGACTCTCCATTGAACCTATGGAAAAATTCTTGTATGGGGTACAAGGGAGGAAATCACAATGATGAAGGAGAAAGAGAGAAATTAGGAAAGGAGTATTGTTTCCATGAGTAGGATAATTGCAAAGATCACACCCAATAACCACAGTAGTTCAAACATTCAATATAGAGGAAAGTAAAATTAAGCTATCTAGTGAGATGGAACACAACAAACATCAAGTTCTCATATTATTCTATCGAAGATACAAATCTCTTACATCATTATACTTACAAAGTGCATAAAGTGGGAAGTGGAAGAAACACAAGATGATTATAAAAACTATGCTTATTTTGTCGATGATGAGAGGAAAATATTCACAAATATTTGCACACAATCATACTTATTGAAGGCATAAAAAAATTAATTGATTTTCATTTATAAGAGTTGTATAATGCAAGGGGAAAAGAAGAAAGCATGTATAAGAAATTAGCTTTATTTCGTGTATATTGCTGACATAAAGTTTAACACCAAAATACAATCCACTATCGCTAGAAAGTAAAAAAAATTCAAGATATAATTTTTAGGATCCTTGGAATAGAGAAGCCATCCAAATTTATAGAAATTTGAATTGAATCTTCACCTACCCCCCACATGACTCTTCATTATCTCATTCAACTCTTGACTTTTCACCTTCGTAGGAAGTGAGAAATAAGTTCCCTTTTTAAAATTAAAGGGACTTTAAAAATGTTACTTTATGAAGTCACTTAAGTGAATGAGATGAAATACAATGATTATACCCAATGAAGAATTAGAAAGGGGAAAGAAAGAAGAGGAAGAAAGAGAGAAGGAAGGAAAAGCTGTCACATTTGTAACATTCTCTTTATGTCACCTCAAATCTAGCTTTTTTTTAAAATCTTTATGCAGCTGATTTAAATACCCATATATTTAAATCTACATAAACCTTAAAGCAATCCATTTATGATAAATGTCATGAAACATGTCTAGCTTTATGACATAATACTGAACCTACTCATACTCCCTTAATGCTCTATACAAGCCATACATAAAATGTACCCCTTTGGTTCTCCTTTAACAAGATATATATTTATATAAGTGAAAAAGCCCTAAGTGTGTACCTGGGTTCCACCTATGAAATCCATAGGCATCGCACAACTTAGATAGTAGTGAAATCTCAATAGTGTAATCAACAGCTTACACCACTTTGCACAAATTTTTTGAGTCATGTATGTCATGCTTGATTCTATGACGACACACTTGCCATTGGAATCTTGTCATCTCACCTTATTCACTTATTTAGTTATATGGATTCACAAATGTTAATGCTATAAATAGATACAAGTCTTGAACAAGGCACAAACCCAATTTAACCTACATGAAGGCTTACCTCTATGGCATCCTACAATACCTATGGGAAAGTAAGTGTTTTTATAACAATTCACCTTGTTACTTGACCACTTCCCTTCCCGTAGCCATCATAAGTTGATATAAGGGTGTGTACCTAGGAGGTCCCAACTATTTTTGTAACTCTATCAAGGTTTACACTTAAGACAACACCAAGCCACACTCTAACCTCTTGACAAGATAAATAAATACAGTTACTATACAACAGTATCCTAATAATGACATCCATCTTTATAAGGATACGACTGTGTAACAACTAGAATGAGTTAGCCTGCCAAGAAACCGGTATGGGGCATGGTGTCCAATGTTCTCAAGGTTATTATTATCATTTAAGAACAGTCTACGTTTTATGACACTTCTCCACAAATGGATCGTAACTAATATTCGAATCTAATTTGATCCCAAGACCTCAATCTCCATTTCATTTGATTACCTTTCTAGATTTCATATTCAAGCTACCCATAAATGGAGAGTGGTACTATTCTAGTCTAGGAACAACATTACCAATTAAAATTTGTCCCTGCTTAATAAATTAAGCCCTTGTTTCCTTTATTTCATCATAAGGATATACACCTACATAAAACTACATTTTTAAGTATGAATCATAATTTTTATAAAGTACTATAGAGTCTTAGACCATTGATGTCAATACATGCTTTAAGCCTAAACACCCCACTTTTTCTAGTGGCAGCTTAATCAAGATCGTTCATTTGCTTTATTATATCCAGCAAGTGAGATATATCCTAAGTACCTATTATAATAGGTGGGATAAGATACTTTCCTGTTCATCCATTCTTCTCATAACCCTCAACATAAGCTCTTTGATTCTTTTAATAAGGATTATTTTCTAATCCTCTTTGGATATAATAACCAGGTTAACTAGGTTTAGCATTAAGATACTATGTTCTTCCCAACTTAGCATGTGTGTTCCCATTTTAAGTACATTGTAATGGATATCATTATTACATGCTCATATTGATGCATTATGGGACAATACCTTTTTAAATCCGTTATCATTTCCTAGAGAAAATTATCACATACATCGATTCCTGAACAATGAGACTTATCTTAATACATCTTCATGTCGACATCTTTGGTGACCATATTTGTTTGAAAATGTAAATCAGTTATAGGACCAATACCCTCTTGTTCAATTGGAAGTAAGCCTGCACCTACCAAATTTATTTATGGTTGTATTAAGATTATCTTTATATAAGTGTGGTTCCTAAACCTTTATAGAGGTATCAACGTACCATTGAACTTGATTAATCAGAGTCAAATCCTCTTCACTTGAATAGTCATCAGAGCATATCGCGTTCCTGATAACACGACTTGACCATAAGGAACTAGAATGCTGCCATGCAAACAATAGTCAACCAAGTATGGTTTACTATACAAATTTTGGTATTAAATCCTTATACTATTATTTCTAAAACATGGATCATATTATCTATGAATTCCTTTTTATTATATTTTCAATTCAATTTTCCCAAAAGCCATGCATTCTACTTGATTTATTACTACTTCCGTACCTGGCATCACTTCTTAACTCACTTAGGGTTGGTTTCTACCATTATTGATAATGGTTTAAAATTTTAAGATCATATTCTATTTTAGTTGGATTAGATTACATGACCTTTCAATGCGTTCGATATGAACCATCACTTAAGGATATTATCCTCTTGTCTATATGCCGAAGCCACTGATGTTTTCCTTTTTACCTCATTATTAATTTACTCTATTATTTTTAATTAAATTCACAATAGTAGAGGTTAGAGTGTTGTAGGGTATCCATACATGCTACTAATACTTATTTATATATTTTCAGTGAAGCCAATCGATCAAGTTCTTAAGATCCCTATGGATTGAAGTCACTTCACCTCATAGACCAACATGATTTAAGCAAATAAAACTCAATTATATTCTGATGAGACACAACAATGTTATATGCAACATTTTTTGCACTATGGTGCCCACCTACCTCTATTAGTACTTTTAGATAATCTGAGATATTTCTTTATTTATCTCATTGTTAATGAGTAACAAGATATAATACTTTCCCAACATTTCTATTTGGTAAATAGTCCATAAGAACTACATATTTTATAAATTTTTAAAAATGGTTATCATAACCAATAATATTTCCAAGATATTAAATTTGTTGCAAATTATATTATGAAATGACACATGCATCTAAATGCAAATCATATATCATATCTTACATTAATTCGAGAGGTTGATCTGTAAAGATCTTAGAATTGCTTCTCAGCAATTAAAGAATACAATAAAGAGGTCAAGTGTCTAATAAAACTTGAACATAAATTGGTATAGGCTTAATGCCTCTGGTTAAAACAAAAAGATTTTACTACACATCATCACTTATCCCCTTTTTCCTTCTTAACATTCGAATAAGATGAAGCTCATAAGTGAGTCAGAATATTTACACTCAACAGCCATCATATTCAAAATAAGTAATGACTAAAAATTACAGTTTCATAAAATCCAATTACTCATACATCTAAGGCAATTTCAAAATGTCTTGTCCAGACTTCATTTTCCACAAAGTTCCTTTTTCCCTACACTGAAAAGTTGATGTACAAAATTGCACATGGTCAGTCCAACATGATTGGCATGAATAACCCTTTTCCCCACTTAATAACTTATGCAATATAATATTGAGTAAATGATATGCTGCAACATTATTTATCAAAGTAATAACTTAATAATGAAAAAAATCAATCATTAGGTGTCTAGCATAATTTCTTTTTATCCATCTGAAAACTATTCCCAATCATAATTCTAAATGCCTTAAATAAAGGAATTCACCTAAAATTGAATATATGTAACAACGTAGGATTAAAGAATTCATAACATTCATTCCACTTGCAATTACATAATAAATTATAAGTCGAATTAAGTTGTTGTCAATGGTTTCACTAATCTGAAACATGAAAAAGTGGAAGTAATCACTAGCTTATAATATACAGAAATAGTATAGTGACTTTCAACCCCGATGAGACTGGAGATGTCAAAAGATAACAAAGTAATGGAAGGTATATATCTCTTGAACTAGAACTATTATTTGCCAAATCGATAGAAGTTAATTGATGAGATCTTATTATCTTGTGAGCTCATTTTCCAATAAGGGGATATGGTGTAATTGGTAGACTCTATGGACTTAATATAGTTGAGCCATTGAAGCAAAACATTTAAAACATGTAAGTATACTATTATTTCCTTGTATTCTTAAGGTATTCTTTTTGTTGTCCCTAAGGGATGATCTCAGCATGTTACTCAATGTATCTACCATAAATTTATTATAAATGGGTATTCAGAATAACAACTCTCAAAATGTTCTTTCTCCTTACTTCCCTCCAGACACCTCTTACCAGAATAGGTTGATATTGATTTTAAGAAAATATATAAACACGACCTTTCAGGCACAACTGATATATTCTTATTAGAACATTTGATTTATTGTTTTTTAATTTTATTCAAATCTAGCTTACTAGGGAATCCTTATTTTTTTCAAATATAGAAACTACTAAACTCAACATATGATGTTAGGCTATCCAATTCCTAGGTAGACATTAATAAGGTAATCTTTAATTACTTTAACCGAATTAAGAGTATTCAAAATAACTGCAACCTTCTTGCTTATTCAGAATTGTTCCAGTTGTTGTCGATAATAATCAACACCTCAAAATAATTTAACTTATTACTGGCTTATTGCATTGTTAGGAGGTCTCTATATTCACATTACGGAGACCGGTAAGATATAGCTAAACAACATATACAGAGCTTAGAGCTCCCTAGTTAGTTACTCATGCTCAAGTATGCACATCAATTTACCAGTTAAAGTAACTTATCATATGTATAGTAACAATCATTTTATGCACCTAGACCGATTGGATAAGACTGCTAAAAAAACAACCAAATCAATAAATCCCCTATGGGTTTTTATTCAAGATCTTTACTGGATTCTCTAACATGGAATCGACCCTATATTTCAGGAGGAAATTAACCCAAGACTAAAAACTGATTTAGTTATACTAAGAAGAAGGTATTAACTCCATAGCACTAAAAATAACAGTACATCCTTTTTAAAGCCGCTGAGGGTAAAGTTTTAGGCCTGTGGAATTCATATTGTTTTGTTTTCGTTGTGGCATAGCAGGCACGAAAACCTCTTTATTATCATAGATAGATTGTTATGATGACACAAATAAATTTACAAATCAAAACATCAATGTTTATGTCTAGGTTAAAGACCAAGGTCTAAGTGATTGAATCTTCAAGATTTCAACTCGGTGAATACATATTAACCATCGATGTTCCTAGTATTAATATTTTTCATCTAATCCTTGAAAGCAAGATAATCTAGAACTGAACACAATTTTATCTTCCTGATAACACGACTTGACCATAAGGAACTAGAATGCTGCCAGGAGAAAAGTAGTCAACCAAGTATGGTTTACTATACCAATTCCGGTATTAAATCCTTATACTATTATTTCTAAAACATGGATCATATTATCCATGAATTCCTTTTTCTTATTTTTTCCATTCAACTTTCCCAAATTTCATTCATTCTACTTGATTCATTATTGCTTCCGTACCTGACATCACTTCTTAACTCACATAGGGTTGGTGTCTGCCATTATTGATAGTGGTTTAAACTTTTAAGATCATATTCTATTTTAGTTGGATTATATTACATGACCTTTCAAGGTGTTAGATATGAACCATCACTTAAGGATATTATCCTATTGTCTATCTGCCGAAGCCACTGATGTTTTCCTTTTTACCTCATTGTTAATTTACTCTATTATTTTTAATTAAATTCACAGTAGTAGAGGTTAAAGTGTTGTAGGGTATCCATACATGCTACTAATACATATTCATATATTTTTAGTGAAGCCAATCGATCAAGTTCTTAAGATCCCTATGGAGTGAAGTCACTTCACCTCATATACCAACATGCTTTAAGCAAACAGAACTAAGCTATATTATGATGATACGCAACAATGTTATATGAAACATTGTTTGTGCTATGGTTCCCACCTACCTCTAGTAGTACTTTGAGATAATATGAGATATTTCTTTATTTATCTCTTTGTTAATGAATAACATGATAGAATATTTTCCCAACATTTCTATTTGGTAAATAGTCCATAAGAACTACATATTTTGTAACTTTTTAAAAATGGTTATCATAACCAAAAATATTTCAAAGATATTAAATTTGTTGCAAATTATACTACAAAATGACCCATGCATCTAAATAGAAATCATATATAATATCAGACTTGTCCCAGTTGTCGTTGATGCTAATCAACACCTCAAAAGAATTTATCTTATTAGTGGCTCATTGCATTGCTAGGAGGTGTTTGTATTCACATTACAGAGATTGGTAAGATATAGCTAAACAATGTACACAAAGCTTAGAGCTCCCTAGTTAATTATTCATGCTCAATCATGCACATCAATTTACCAGGTAAAGAAACTTATCATATGTACAGTAACAATCATTTTATGCACCCAGACTGATTGGATATGACTTCTCAACAAAAACAACCAAATTAATAAATCCCCTTATGGGTTTTTATTCAAGATCTTTACTGGATTCTCTAACATGGAATCAGCCCTATATTTCAGGAGGAAATTAACTCAAGACTAAACAGTGATTTAGTTATACTAAGAAGAAGGTATTAACTCCACAACACTAAAAATCACAGTACATCTTTTTAAAATCTGCTGACAGTAAAGTTTCAGGCCTATGGAATTCATATTATTTTGATTCTGTTGTGCCATAGCAAGCCCCAAAACCTCTTTATTATCACAGAAAAATTGTTATAACGACACAAATAAATTTACAAATCAAAATGTCAATGTTTATGTCCAAGTTGAAGACCAAGGACTAAGTGATTGAATCTTCAAGATTTCATCTCGGTGAATACATATTAACCATCGATGTTCCCAGTATTACTATTTTTCATCTAATCCTTGAAAAAAATATAATCCGAAACTAAACATAGTATTATCTTTTAAATAAAGCCAACGTAATTTCCCATAATGCCCAAAAATTACCTGACCAGGCCATTTAAGGTATTTTTCCTTAACCACATAAATATTTAAGGTATTTGATTAATGCTAAACGAAGTAATAATAAAAATAGAGAATAATCAAATTCAGATAAATGAGTTTTCAATTCCCAATAATATAGCAGCACATAGTTTTACCAGTAACAATCACATAGTGCAATAACACCCAAACCAACATTTACTTCTGCAGCTCTCTGAAAGCTCAAACACCATCACTCATAATTTCGCAAGAGTCATATAGTGTACAGTAGTAACCTTCCTCAAATGCATATACAAACCAAAGAAAATATTACAAAAGATTATCTATTCAAGTATTAAATTGAATAAGATATTAAGAGGGGGAGAGAGTGATCCATGCCTGGTAAAACTGAAATCCTTCAACCTTGCAGTCGCAGTGACTATTCTTCCCTCCGAGACGTGATTATCAAGCTTCTCGCGTAGGGTCGAACAATACAAAGTTCCAACAATAAAAAATAATCTTTCTCACATAACCATCCTTTTATACAAAATATTTGAGCTCTTCTAATATTCCAAAACTTCCAATGAATTATCTTTCAAAATTGCATGCGAATTTTTGTTCCAAAAGTTGAGTTTTCGAAAGAAGACGAAGAGTTCGTAATCGACATGCAAACATAGAGAGAGAAAAATGGATTTTCTAGCGTATCAGATAGCTTCTTTAGGAAGCTTCACTACTTTCAAATCTTATCTCCACATTTAAGTGCTTTTAAAATATTTAATGTCATTAATGACTGATCAGCCATCACCACCGGCCTCCAATTTCTCCTACACAAAAGGTGGGATTTTAAAATTTAGAAAATTTTATTTCTTTTTCGAAATTTAACTACTTGTCAACCAAGTATGGTTTACTATACCAATTCCAGTATTAAATCCTTATACTATTATTTCTAAAACATGGATCATATTATCCATGAATTTCCTTTTTACTATATTTTCAATTTAACTTTCCCAAATGCCATTCATTCTACTTGATTCATTACTACTTCCATACATGGCATCACTTCTTAACTCATATAGAGTAGGTGTCTGCCATTATTGATAATGGTTTAAACTTTTAAGATCATATTCTATTTTAATTGGATTATATTACATGACCTTTCAAGGTGTTAGATATGAACCATCACTTAAGGATATTATCCTATTGTCTATCTGCCGAAGCCACCGATGTTTGCCTTTTTACCTCATTGTTAATTTACTCTATTCTTTTTAATTAAATTCACAGTAGTAGAGGTTAGAGTGTTGTAGGGTATCCATACATGCTACTAATACATATTCATATATTTTCAGTGAAGCCAATCAATCAAGTTCCTAAGATCCCTATGGAGTGAAGTCACTTCACTGCATATACCAACATGCTTTAAGCAAATAGAACACAGTTATATTCTGATGATACGCAACAATGTTATATGCAACATTGTTTGTGCTATGGTGCCCACCTACCTCTAGTATGCTTTGAGATAATATGAGATATTTCTTTATTTACCTCATTGTTAATGAGTAATAGGATATAATATTTTCCCAACATTTCTATTTGGTAAATAGTCCATAATAACTACATATTTTGCAACTTTTTAAAAATGGTTATCGTAACCAATAATATTTCCAAGATATTAAATTTGTTGCAAATTATATTACAAAATGACCCATGCATCTAAATGGAAATCATATATCTTATCTTACATTAATTTAAGAAGTTGATTTGTAAAGATCTTAAAATTGCTTCTCAGCAATTAAAGAATACAATAAAGAGGTCAAGTGTCTAATCAAACTTGAACACAAATTGGAATAGGCTTAATGCCTCTGGTTAAAAT
This sequence comes from Taxus chinensis, assembly GCA_019776745.2. Classification (NCBI taxonomy): domain Eukaryota; kingdom Viridiplantae; phylum Streptophyta; class Pinopsida; order Cupressales; family Taxaceae; genus Taxus; species Taxus chinensis. Next base: position 95,564,068 of record CM034148.1, on the reverse strand, counting down.
AGAAATCTTTTTCTACACATCATCACTTATCCCCTTTTTCCTTCATAACACTCGAACAAGATGAAGCTCATAAGTGAGTTAGAATATTTATGCTCAATAGCCATCATATTCACAATAAGTAATGACTAAAAATTACGGTTTCATACAATCCAATTACTCATACATCTAAGGTAATTTCAAAATGCCTCGTCCAGACTTCGTTTTCCACAAAGTTCCTTTTTCCCTACACTGAAAATTTGATGTACAAAATTATGCATGGTCAGTCCAACATGACTGGCATGAATAGAAATTTTCCTCACTTAATAAATTATGCAATATAATATTGAGTAAATGATATGCTGCAACATTATCTATCAAAGTAACAACTCAATAATGCAAATAATCAATCATCAGGTGTTTAGCATAATTTCTTTTTATCCATCTGAAAACTATTCCCTATCATAATTCTAAATGCCTTGAATAAAGGAATTTACCTGAAATCGAATATATGTAACAACATAGGATTAAAGAATTCATAGCATTCATTCCACTTGCAATAAAATAATAAATTATAAGTCTAAATAAATTGCTATCAATAGTTTCACTAATCTAAAACATGAAAAAGTGGAAGTAATCACTAGCTTATAATATACAGAAATAGTATAATGACTTTCAGCCCCGATGAGACTAGAGATGTCAAAAGATAACAAAGTAATGGAAGGTATCTATCTCTTGAACTGGAACTATTGTTTTCCAAATCGATAAAAATTAATTGATGAGATCTTCTTATCTCGTGAGCCCATTTTCCAATAAGGGGATATGGCGTAATTGGTAGATGCTACGGACTTAATAAAGTTGATCCATTAAAGTAAAACATCTAAAACATGTAAGTATACTATTATTTCCTTGTATTCTTAAGGTATTCTTTCTGTTGTCCCTAAGGACTGATCTCAGCATGTTACTCAATGTATCTAACAGAAATCTACTATAAATGGGTATTCAGAACAACTCTCAAAACGTTCTTTCTCCTTACTTCCCTCTAGACATCTCTTACCAGAACAGGTTGATATTGATTTGAAGAAAATATATAAACACGGCCTTTCAAGCATGACTGATATATTATTATTAGAACATTTATTTATTGTTCTTTAATCCTATTCAAATCTAGCTTACTAGGGAATCCTTATTTTTCTCAAATATAGAAACCGCTAAACTCAGCATATGACATTAGGTTATCCAATTCCCAGGTAGACGTTAATAAGGTAATCTTTAATTACTTTAACCAAATCAAGAGCGTTCAAAATAACTGCAACCTTCTTGCTTATCCAAACTCGTCCCAGTTATTTGTCGATACTAATCAACACCTCAAAAGAATTGAACTTATTACTGGCTTATTGCATTGCTAGGAGGTCTCTATATTCACATTACGGAGACCGATAAGATATAGCTAAACAACATATACAGAGCTTAGATATCCCTAGTTAATCACTCACACTCAAGCATACACATCAATTTACCAGTTAAAGTAACTTATCATATGTATAGTAACATTCATTTTATGCACCCAGACTGACTGGATAAGACTGCTCAAAAAAAACAACGAAATCAATAAATCCCCTTATGGGTTTTTATTCAAGATTTTTATTGGATTCTCTAACATGGAATCGACCCTATGTTCAAAGAGGAAATTAACCCAAGGCTAAACATTGATTTAGTTATCCTAAGAAGAAGGTATTAACTCAACAGTACTAAAAATCACAGTGCATCCTTTTTAAAGCCACTGAGGGTAAAGTTTCAGGCCTACGGAATTCATATTATTTTGTTTCCGCTGTACCATAGCAGGCCTCAAAACCTCCTTATTATCATAGATATATTTTTATAGAGACACAAATAAATTTACAAATCAAAACGTCAATGGTTATGTCCAAGTTGAAGACCAAGGACTAAGTGATTGAATCTTCAAGATTTCAACTCGGTGAATACATATTAACCATCGATGTTCCCAGTATTATTGTTTTTCATCTAATCCTTGAAACAAGATAATCCAAAACTAAACACAGTTTTATTTTTTAAGTAAAGCCAGCATAATTCCCCATAATACCAAAAATTACAGACCAGACCACTTAAGGTATTTTTCCTTAACCGTATAAACATTTCAGGCATCTGGGTAATGCTAAAAATAATGAAGTAATAATCAAAATAGAGAATAACCAAACTCAGATAAATGAGTTTTCAATTCCCAATAATATAGCAGCACATAGTTTTATTAGTAACAATCACGCAGTGTGATAACACCAAACTAACATTTACTTCTACATCTCTCTGAAATCTCAAACACCATCACTCAATCTTAATTTCACAAGAGTCATACAGTGTATAAAAGTAACCTTCCTCAAATGCATATCCAAACTAAAGAAAATGTCGCAGAAGATTATCTATTCAAATATCAAGTTGAGTAAGTTATTAAGTGGGGGAGAGAGTGATCCATGCCTGGTAAAACCAAAATCCTTCCACCTTGCAGTCCCAACGACTATTCTTCCCTCCGAGACATGATTATCAAAGCTTCTTACGCATAGGTTCAAACAATACAAAGTTCCAACAATAAAAACTAATCTTTCTCACATAACCATCCTTTTATACAAAATATTTGAGCTCTTCTAATATTCCAAAACTTCCAACGAATTATCTTTCAAAACTGCATGCAAATTTTTGTTCCAAAAGTAGAGTTTTTGAAAGAAGATGAAGAGTTCATAATCGACATGCAAGAACAGAGAGAAAAGATTATTTCCAGTGGCTCTAGTAGCTTCTTCAGGAAGCTTCCCTTTCCCAAGCTCATTTAAGAGCATTTAATATATATTCAATGCTATTAATGACCAATCAACCATCCACCGCCGGTATCCAATTTCTCCTCCACAAAAGGCGGGATTTTCAAATTTAGAAAACTTTATTTCTCTTTCCAAATTTAACCACTTGCATGGATAGGCATATAACTATCACATGGAGAAACCTTCATTGAATCAGAGGTTTGTGATTAACTAAATCTGGTAGCAAAAATTACAAATTGCATTAATCAATGTATAGATTGCCTAGGATCTTCTATGTATCATTCGACTTATAGGCCTTAAAGTTTCAATGCATGGCTTATATATTTATTAACTATACCCAAAAATGTTTGATTTCATTGTTGAAGTATAAGTAGTAATAATCTAAAGACTTACTCATAGCCTCTCGATTATCTTAATAATTGAATGCCTCATTATAACTTAAAGTGTTATCCAATTAAGTTCACAACTTATAGAAGTTTATCATAACAGAGTTTACATGGAGGACATTCGGATAGGTCGAAGGTGATGATCACATCATCTTCATAGCCAAGATCACCGATGATTAATTAAACCTTTATCCCATGATACATAATGTAATATTTGATCAAACTTAATATAACAGTCATGAAAGAAACCAAGTTCAATATACAGTTTAGTACCTTACTAAATATCATCATTTCCTCATAATGACTAAAGTATAGAGGTAGTGTATAAGTTCAACCCTATTTTGTAACTTTAACTCCTCCAACATGAAAAAGTAAAATAATAATAATATAGCCATGAAGGTACAGATTCCATTTATGCATCCCATAACGAAAGTTCATCTTCTCTAACCAGAAGGTATTTTATAACACACAACATTACCACAGCCATCTGAGATGATTACTACAACCATCATCAACAGAAACATGATAGCGTACCAACATGTAAAATGAATTACAACATTACTTAGCTTATGGCTATGTGACAATAGGAGCCATTGTGATGTCATGCATACAATTGTGCACGCGTATGCATACCCTTTCGGCTATGCGTATGTGTCCACAATAGTACACTGGACAACGTAGCGGTACCTACCGAACTACTCGTAAATTATTTTAATGCTTCAATTGATTTTACGAAAAAAGAGAATAAGGGATTGAGAGGTGTTACATTCTTCCCCTCTAATGAATCATCATCCCGATGAATTCTATCTTTTAATCTCTATCAAATCAAACACAGAAGTATAATCTTTTACTGAAGAGAATAGTCATCATCCTCCTCAAAATCTTGCAATTTTCAGATCTGAAAATTAATTCTCTCGGCTGTAGCAGCCTTTTTTCTTGTAAAAATATCCCCATAGCAAAATACATGGCATGATTTTTTCATTACATCCATTCATACTATACAATATTATGTAATGAATACAAAAATAAAGGTCGAAAACAAGTTTTATAAGGCTGAAACAAACAACGAAAAGTTATCTCTTTTCTATTTTCCCCAAGCATTACAAGGCTGGGTTGTTTCGTAGCTTGATTTTCCTGAGTCTTTTCCTATGTAATTACTAATTTCATAGAGTTTCTCCCAGTGGTGTTCCTTTTTAAAGCTGGTTTTTCCAAACAACAAATGGTTCTACTCCTTTCATAACCGCATATATAAAGAAGAATAGATCCTTCACGCATAAATTATACCTCAAGGTTATTAGTTTATGTTTCATTTGTTTGAGTAATGTCATTACTCAATGTTCTATCTTTACAAACCAAACAATTCAGAAACCTTAAAACCATACAGATGCTGGTTATAATAAATAATACCCATCCATTATATATTATAATAACTCAGTTGAACATATTCCAACCAAATCACTGCATACAAGTAATAAGTAGAATAAGACATGTAAGTATCCAATCTAAGTTTTCTCAATATCTACTAGTATCAAGATGGTTGAGTAGAATGTTTTCCATAGGTCTCTACCCAATCCAATTGCCACAATCAATCCAAGTAATACAAAAACTAGAGTAATGTTATCACAACTATATTAGTTATACTTATGTCATCACAGAGTTTTACTCTGTCTGAAGTAACATCATTACTTACCATTAACTCAAAAATATTCCATGATGGAATAATAATAATAGCCTCCATATATCTCCAAGTTATATACAGTGATAACTAGTAATAAGGAAGGAAAAACATACTTCATAACTCAACTTTCAACCTTGTATAATCTTTAATACAATACATAAAACCGAATTACTTCCTATTACATTCAGTTGTAATAAGATCCAATTTCAAGTAAGGCTTCAACCGAAACTTGATTACACTTAAATATATAAGTCCAGACTTTCTTAGTCTTCCATAGTAACTGGTAAAACTAAGCATTCATTATGATATAAGTCATACTTGGCTATATCATCCATCCGTCACTTCAACGTACCTTACTCATTACTCTTAGATCCTAGTTGGATCAAAGAACACCATCAACTTGGTTACCAAAGCACAATGAGTCATCAAAAAGTTCATTTAGGAACTCTTAACAAACATTGTCTCATAAATGAGTACGGATAGTTTTTTTTTTAAATACCAAGAAAGCTTGTTTACCTTAAATCTTATGAAGTGACTAGCATCAAAGTTACTTTATAAGCTAAAGAAATTTCCATCCACGACTTTATATCCCAATATTAGGAGTCAAAAAACTAAAATATGATATATTTCTGTATTTTGGAGTTGAAATAGTAATTAATTACGTCAAATATTTAATAGAAACCCAAACAATCATTCAGATAAATGCTACTTTATCCCATACAAGTTTGAAATTGGGTATTTTTAATCCATACCACCAGGTAGAGTTAGGCTTCACAATTGTTGATCAGTTTTTTTTAATTAAGGGCAACCAATCCCTATTTTCTTTCTTTTAGGATTGAAAAATACTAATCTCATGGATTCCTTCACAATTTCCTCAGTATCATGTCAGGGATTCATTTTCCTTTCCTTTGTTATCAATTCTTGCAATATGCTTCATCATCTGATGCTTGTTCTCCTTCTTTAAAGGACATTGATTCACATAGTGTCCATTACCACACAAGAAACATCCTCCAGCAGGTCCTGATTGACCGAATTTAACTTTTCTATTTGCAATAATGTCATACCTTTTCTTGCAGGTTATCACTGTAAGTTTTTGTGCAATTTTATTTTTGGCTGAACACATTTTCCTATTATGCTTTTTCCACCAAATTTTCTTAGCATTCCGAGATGAAGAAGAATTATCATTCTTATGATCCTTTTCATTTTTACACATGGAAAAGTCTAGCAGATTTGTTTTTAGCCCGCTGCCCTTTTCAAATACCACCTTATCAAAAAGGGGTCCAAGTTTATCCAGTGCTTTCCCCAATCTTGGGTATATTTCATCTTTGGATTGGTGAGTCCAAAACTTGTCACCATTGACTAGTTCATCATTCAAACAAATTTCATGTTGTTCATTAGTAAAAAACTCAAGTTGTCTTTTATCTGACTTATCATTTCCACCCATCACCAGCTGCTCCAAGGCATCTATCTGGTTTCGGGTATATTGAAGGATTGCCAAAATTTGGTCTAACTTTTGCACCATGGAAACCACAGAAAAATATGACCCAGTTCTTTCTTCTTGGTGCATCCTTCTCATATCCATTTTATTCTGAAAACAAAATAAAATTTTTAATTAGAGTAAGGACCCAATAAGTCCAAGAGTTGCAACCTTCAGCTCTGATACCAAAATGTAACAACCACTTTTTGTCACCTCATATCTAGAATTTTTTTTATATCTTTATGTAGCTGATTTAAATACCCATATATTTAAATCTACATAAACCTTAAAGCAATCCATTTCTGATAACTTTCATGAACCATGTGCAGCTGTATGAGATAATACTGAACCTACTCGTTCTCCCTCAATGCTCTATATGAGCCATACATAAAATGTACCCCTTTGGTTCTCCTTTAACAAGATATGATATATAAGTGAAAACCCCTAAGTGTGTACCTGGGTTCCACCTATGAAATCCACAGGCATCTCACAACTTAGATATTGGTGAAATCTCGACAGTGTAATCAACAACTTACACCACTTTGCACAAAGTTTCTGAGTCATGTATGCCATGCTCAATTCTATGACGACACACTCACCATTGGAATCTTGTCATCTCACCTTATTCACTTATTCAGTTATATGGATTCACAAATGTTAATGCTGTAAATAGCTACAAGTGTTGAACAAGACACAAATCTAGTTTAACCTACATGAAGGCATACCTCTATGTCATCCTATGATACCTATGGGAAAGTAAGTGTTTTCGTAACAATTCACCTTGTTACTTGACCACTTCCCTTCCCGTAGCCATCATAAGTTGATACAAGGGTGCGTACCCAGGAGGTCCCAACTTTTTTTGTAACTCTATCAAGGTTTGCACTTAAGACAACACCAAGCCACACTCCAACCTCTTGACAAGATAACTCAATACAGTTACTATACAGCAATATCCTAATAATGACATCCATCTTTATAAGGATATGATTGTGTAGCAACTTCAATGAGTTAGCCTCCCAAGAAACTAGTATGGGACATGGTGTCCAATGTTCTCAAGGTAATTATTATCATTTAAGAACAGTCTAGGTTTTACGAAACTTCTCCACAAATGGGTCATACCTAATATCCAATCTGAGTTGATCCCAGGACCTCAATCTCCATTTCACTTGATTTCCTTACTAGGTTTCATGCTCAAGTTACTCGTAAATGGAGAATGGTACTATTCTGGTCTAGGAACAACATTGCAGATTAAAATTTGTCCCTGCTTAATCAATTAAGCCCTTGTTTCCTTTATTTCATCTTAAGGATATACACCTACATAAAACTATGTTTTTAAGTATGACTCATACTTTTTATAAAATTACTATAGAGTCTTAGACCATTGATGCCAATACACTTTTAAGCTTAAACACCCCACTTTTTCTAGTGGCAGCTTAATCAAGATCATTCATTTGCTTTATTATATCCAGACAAGTGAGATATATCTGGAGTACCTATTATAATAGGTTGGATGAGATACTTGCCCGTTCATCCACTCTTATCATAGCCTTCCACATAAGGTCTTTGATTCTTTTAATAAGGATTATTTTCTAATCCTCGTTGGATATAATAACCAGGTTGACTAGGTTTAGGATTAAGATACTATGTTCTTCCCAACTTAGTACATGTGTTCCCGTTTTAATTCCATTGTAATGGATATCATGATTGTATGCTCATACTGATGCATTATGGGACAATCCCTTTTAAATCCGTTATCATTTCCTAGAGAAAATTATCACATACATCGATTCCTAAACAATGAAACTGATCTTAATACATCTTCATGTCGACAACTTTGGTGACCGTATTTGTATTGACAATGTAAATAAGTTATAGGAACAATACCCTCTTCTTCAATTGGAAGTAAGCCTACACCTTCCGAATTTATTTATGGTTGTATTAAGTTTATCTTTATATAAGTGTGGTTCCTAAACCTTCATAGAGGTATCGGCATACCTTCAAACTTGATTATTCAGAGTCGAATCCTCTTCACTTGAATACTCATCAAACCAGATTGCATTCCTGATAACACAACTTGACCATAAGGAACTAGAATGCTGCCATGAGAACAGTAGTCAACCAAGTATGGTTTACTATACCAATTCCGGTATTAAATCCTTATACTATTATTTCTACAACATGGATCATATTATCCATGAATTCCTTTTTTTTACTATATTTTCAATTTAACTTTCCCAAATGCCATTCATTCTACTTGATTCATTACTACTTCCATACATGGCATCACTTCTTAACTCATATAGAGTAGGTGTCTGCCATTATTGATAGTGGTTTAAAATTTTAAGATCATATTCTATTTTAGTTGGATTATATTACAAGACCTTTCAAGGCATTAGATATGAACCATCACTTAAGGATATTATCCTATTGTTTATCTGCCGAAGCCATTGATGTTTGCCTTTTTACCTCATTGTTAATTTACTCTATTATTTTTAATTAAATTCACAGTAGTAGAGGTTAAAGTGTTGTAGGGTATCCATACATGCTACTAATACATATTCATATATTTTCAGTCAAGCCAATCGATCAAGTTCTTTAAGATCCCTATGGATGAAGTCACTTCACCGCATATACCAACATGCTTTAAGCAAATAGTAACTCAATTATATTCTAATGATACGCAAAAATGTTATATGCAACATTGTTTACGCTATGATGCCCACCTACCTCTAGTATTACTTTGAGATAATATGAGATATTTATTTATTTATCTCATTGTTAATGAGTAATAGGATAGAATATTTTCCCAATATTTCTATTTGGTAAATAGTCCATAAGAACTACATATTTTGTAACTTATTAAAAATGGTTATCATAACCAATAATATTTCCAAGGTATTAAATTTGTTGCAAATCATATTACGAAATGACCCATGCATCTAAATGGAAATCATATATCATATCTTACATTAATTCAAGAAGTTGATTTGTAAAGATCTTTTAATTGCTTCTCAGAAATTAAAGAATAAAATAAAGAGGTCAATTGTCTAATCAAACTTGAACACAATTGGAATAGGCTTAATGCCTCTAGTTACAACAGAAATCTTTTTCTACACATCATCACTTATCCCCTTTTTCCTTCATAACACTCGAATAAGATGAAGCTCATAAGTGAGTTAGAATATTTACACTCAACAACCATCATATTCACAATAAGTAATGACTAAAATTACAGTTTCATACAATCTAAGTACTCATATATCTAAGGAAAATTTCAAAATGCCTCGTCTAAACTTCATTTGCCACAAAGTTCCTTTTTCCCTACACTAAAAAGTTGATGTACAAAATTGCACATGGTCAGTCCAACATGACTGGCATGAATAGCCCTTTTCCCCACTTAATAACTTATGCAATATAATATTGACTAAATGATATGCTACAACATTATTTAATCAAAGTAACAACTCAATAATGCAAAGAATCAATCATCAGTTGTTTAGAATAATTTATTTTTATCCATCTAAAAACTATTCCCTATCATAATTCTAAATGCCTTGAATAAAGGAATTTACCTGAAATCGAATATATGTAACAACATAGGATTAAAGAATTCATAGCATTCATTCCACTTGCAATTACATAATAAATTATAAGTCTAAATAAATTGCTGTCAATAGTTTCACTAATCTGAAACATGTAAAAGTGGAAGTAATCACTAGCTTATAATATACAGAAATAGTATAGTGACTTTCAACCCCAATGAGACTAGAGATGTCAAAAGATAAAAAAGTAATGGAAGGTATATATCTCTTGAACTGGAACTATTATTTTCCAAATTGATAGAAGTTAATTGATGAGATCTTCTTATCTCATGAGCTAATTTGCAAATAAGGGGATATGGCGTAATTGGTAGACTCTACGGACTTAATATAGTTGAGCCATTGAAGCAAAACATTTAAAACATGTAAGTATACTATTATTTCCTTGTATTCTTAAGGTATTCTTTCTGCTGTCCCTAAGGGCTAATCTCAGCAAGTTACTCAATATATCTACCATAAATTTACTATAAATGGGTATTTAGAATAACAATTCTCAAAACGTTATTTTTCCTTACTTCCCTCCAGACATCTCTTACCAGAATAGGTTGATATTGATTTTAAGAAAATATATAAACATGGCCTTTCAGGCACGACTGATATATTATTTTTAGAATATTTATTTATTGTTCTTTAATTCTATTCAAATCTAGCTCACTAGGGAATTGTTAGTGTAAATCAGTAGCACCCCTGGATGTTGATAAGATTTCTAGGTTGATCATACTAGCATTTACTGTGATTGCACAACATTGAATCCTTTCTCTAAGTGTGGGACTTGCAAAAATGAGAAAGGAATCTCCAGAGAAGGCTGGTTCCTATTCCTAAAGTACTTACCACAAACTGTTCCAGTGCAGGCAAGCTAATATAATCCTAATCTAACCTCTAAGGAGATAGGGATAGAGAGAAAAAGAGAAAAAAAACAAAAGCCTACACTAAAATGGTGATACACCAGAGAAGGAAAATGTTGAACATCTATCAAAACTGCTATGAACACAGCTCCAACCTTGCAATGAACATTAAAACATGCACAAATACCTACAATGAAGAGAGGTAAGAAGAAAACAAGAAAAAATACGAGCAAGGATGGACAGATGCATCACAAAACACATTTTTTGTTGCTCCAGAAGTTTACACAGAACATCATTTTAATTGTAAAAGGTAAAAAACACCATTACAGAGCAAGGGAGGTTCAAACTCCATTTTCAACCCTGGGGAAGAAAAGAAAGGAGAGTAGAGCAGAAAAGATGAACCACCCTTTGAAAAATGAGCCAAATCTGGCTTTTTACAATGCATGGGTCGAGCCCAGGAGAGAGAAAACATGTAAAAACATGGGAGCCATTCCTCATTGAATGAAGATGCATTAAAACAAGATGGGCGTCCTTACAGACCCATGCCCTGACATTTTTGACCATGCTGGAGAAGAATGCGACCCATTTTCCATTAAAATTGGTTGTTGAAACGTCACTTCTGGCCATTACCACGTGCCAGAGACATTTCTTGATTTTATCTCTCCAAACTGAACCAAATTTCAAGATTGACCCTAAAATCATGTAGGTAATTTCACCAGATTTCCATTGATATAAATAACGTGAAAAACTGAGCTCTGGATCGAAAGTTATGGTCATTTGAAGATTTAGGGCAAAAAACAAGCCAAAATCGGATCGGCGGGCAAAAAGTTTGAATTTTTTACCCGTTTGGTCTTTGGAAAAATTTTCAAATTTTTCCCGCGCTCCACCACTCCAGGTGTCACGTGTCAGGCTCTAATTCATCCGCAGGCTCATCCTTTGAAAATTTCTTTCAGGCCCTTCCTTAAAATTTTTCCACTTGGACACATGGCACTATTTCATTAGCTCGGGCCTAAGGGGCGCACTTTGCCCTGCTCTCAGATTTTTTGCCTTTTCACATCCCACGCATCCCTCACGTACCTTTGGCCTAGATTTCCTAGATGAAAATATTCTGCTTCGGCTGATTCGGGCTTCCTTGTTCCTGTTTGAGGTGAAGACACGTGGCGAGATTCCATTTGTTGGAGGCTCTTTCAGCTTTTCACGTCCCTCATGTACTTTTAGCCCGAATGTCCCAAACTACCTGGGACAAATATATTCGAACCACCTGAAATAGACTGTCCGTAGGAAAATCGGCTGATTCGCGTCCCTCGCATACTTTTAGCCCGAATGTCCCAAACTGCGTGAAACAAAGACTTAGACATTTTTCCTTGCTCTCGGCTGTTTCGGCTTTTCGCGTCCCTTGCGTCCCAACGTCCCAACTGTCCTGCAGATTGCCTGGGACAAAAGACTTAGCTGATTTTCTTGCTTTTTCGGCCCCAAGCTTGGTATGACGAACCTCAGTATGACCCGAACCCTTCAGACCCGAAATGCTTTAAAACAGTCCTGTGACCTTATTTTTTGCATTTTTTCCATTTTTTCTAACTCGTTGGGATTTCTTCTTGGATGGGAGAGTTAGAAAAAGGCTGAGGGCACCCCGAAAAACATGATTTCAGGCCTTGAATCAATCTACTTGCTTGGGACTGAATAATTTGATGCATGTTATCAAAATTACCTTGAGGGGTGAATTTTGGATAACAATTTTGGCGACTTAGCAGGGTCATCTGTCTGCTGGATGAAGTTACCAGTTTCCTGAAGCATCCATTGGGCATGGAGTCACCTGATTTTCTATCTGATTCCCTAACTAACTAGAACATTGTAAGGAGGATCATGGAATATCACACGATGGAAGCAAGAGCTGCAAAACATCTCCAGGGACATCAAGCCTATGCCAAAGCACTTAGGGAAAGCAAAACAACCTACAACAAAATAGTGTGCACAAGTACTTGGAGGAATGAAAACCTAAGCTAATATTTACAAGGTGGAGAATTTCCCTTTAGTAGCAATGCTTTAGATAGATTCCATTGACTGGAATTTGCGGTTCTTTGCCATCCAATGAAGAAAATTGGAAGGCATTACTGTCCTTACACTTTGTGACCATGTATGGGCCACTCTAAATGGCATCAAATTTTGAATGCCTCCCCGGTTTTGCTCTATCTGCATCCCATTTTAACACTAGATCTCCAACTTGGAGAGATCTACTCTTGGCCTTCCTATCAAAGGTTTTCTTGATCAACGCTTGATCATTCCCCATTGCTTGGGATGCCTGATCTCTGATCTCTTGGAGCTCCATCAACTCTGCATATCTCACCTCTATGGGCCCAAACTCTAGCAACTCTAACTGCTTCATAAGTTCCAATGTTGGCAACTCAAGTGACATGGGCAAGATTGCCTCTCTTCTATAAACAAGCCTGAATGGAGAGTTACCTGTGGATCTCTTGGGAGTTATCCTATCAGCCCATAAGGCTGATTTCAATTTGGTATGCCAAGACCTCTGATTCTCATCAAGAGTCCTCCTAATGATCCTCAACAAGTTCTTGTTTTTAGATTTAGCCTGGCCATTACCCTGAGGGTAGTAGTTTGATGAAGCACTTAGGTAGATCTCGTTCTTGACAGCCCATTTAGTCACCTTGGATCGAATGAATGCTAATGCATTATCTGAGATTATTGTAGCAGGTATGCCAAATCTAGTTACTATCCCCTCATAGAATTCTAAGATGCTAGACTCATTTGCTTCCTTGAGTGCTACTGCTTCGGTTCATTTGGTGAAGTAGTCTGTGGCTGTCAAAATCCACTTATGTCCTTGGCTTGAATTGGGATTAATGACTCTAATGAAGTCTAAACCCCATTGCATGAATGCCTAGTTGACTGAAATTGGATGCAATGGGAGGGCAGCAAGCCTATCTTTACCTGTGAAGAATGCACAATTCTTGCACCATTTGATCTACGCGAAGCAATCACTGAAAATATTGGGCCGATAATAACCAGCCCTCATGATTTTTAGGGCTATCACTCTTGGTGTAAAATGACCACCAGCTGATCCACCATGGAACTCTTCCAACACCCTATGAATCTGATTTGTACCAACACATCTCAACAGTACTCCATTCACATCTTTCTTGAACAAAATACTGTCTACTATGGTATATGGGATAGCCTGCAATCTGAAGTGTCTTCTTTGGGTCTTGTTCATCTCTGGAGGGCATAGGCCCGTGCTTAGGAAGTTTATTATACCTTGGGTCCAGAAAGGAGTGGGGACAACATTATCCTCTTCTTGAGTGCTACCTTGCACATGGCTGTCTTGAACTATCAAAACAACCTCTTCTTCATTGCATACTCCCTTTTTCTTGCCCATAATTAGCTGCTCACACAATCCTTTTCCTCTTTGCCAGCTTGGTGACCTTGATCTCTATGTCATACTCCATGACACAAGTGATCCAACCTGCTCTTTTCTCATTCAAATCCTTGTTAAGGAGGAAGTCCTTTACTCCCGAATGAGAGACCAACAACTAAACTTTGTTGTTTGAGACTAGATGCTTGAATTTCTTCACGCTTCTAATTACTGCAAGTACATGCTTCTCAATAAAAGAATATCTCACCTCATAGTCCTCCAGGATTTGGCTGAAGAAAGAAATTGGCTGCTCATCATTGTCCTTGTTCTGCTACACCAAAATGGCAGAAATAATATCATTACCCCCAAATGCATAGAGGATGAAATACTTGGAGAAATCCGGGTTGATGAGAGTCGGTGCTTGGGAGATGGCTTCTTTGATTACTTCAAAACCCTCCTTGCCTTCTACTATCCAATTGAAATACATGCTTTTCTTCAACATTTTGGTGATAGGTTTGATAAGGGCTACGAAATCTGGGACCTTCAAACAAAGTTTATTCTCCCCAAGAAACTTTGAAGGGCCTTCTTGTGGCTTGGCAATGGTAGTGCTCTTATGGCTTCAACCCTCTCTGGATCAATTGCTAATCCTTCTTTGAAGACAATATGGCCAAGGAGATTTCCTTCATGTGTTAAGAAGATACACTTCTTAGGATTCAAAGACACTCCAAATCTCCTGCACCTTTGGAAGAGGTGGTCTGCTGCATTCTTTGAGAAAACAATGATATCATCAAGGTATATCAGCACCACGTTGTTGATCAAACCTTTGAATGCCATGTCCATTGCTCTTTGGAAGGTAGCTCCAGCATTGGAGAGCCCAAATGGCATTTTCCTGTATGCATAAGTTCCCCATTTGGTTGTGAAGGCTGTCTTAAACTGATCTTCTTCCTTCACCATAATCTGATTGTAGCCCGAGTAGCCATCAAGTAGTGAAAACCTCTCAGAGCCAGCCACCACCTACAAAATTTGCTCCATAGAAGGGAGTGGGTAATGGTCATTGAGAGATGCTTCATTCAAGTCTCTAAAGTCAACACACAATCTGATCTCTCCACTCTTCTTTCTGATTGGAACTAAGTTGGTAACCCAACTAGAATGCTTGATTGGGAATATGATTCTTGACTCAATCAACTTGTTCAATTCCTTCCTCATGAGAGGTTCCATGTGTGGATTGACTGGCCTTTGTTTCTGCCTGATGGGCTTAGTATTTGGATCCAACTCAATGGTGTGCTGAGCTAACTTGGGATTGAAACCTTTCAAGTCTTTATAGCTCCAAGAAAACACATTAGGGAACTCTTGACACAGCTGTATGAACTCATACTTTTCTTGTTCAGTTGTCATCTTTCCAATTTGCAATGGTTTTTTCTCTTCCACCAAGATGGATACTGAATCTTCTCTCTTAACCTGAATGTTTGCTTTCTCTTTCCTAAACTGATCATTGGGATTGAAAATGGACTCCAAAGTGATAAGTCCCTTGGGTAGCTTGTTATTTCTCAGCTGTATCACTTGGTCACCATACTGCTGCTCTAACATTTCCTAATTTTTGGCTGAGAATTCAGCCTCTTCTTGCAAGAAATGGATGATTTACTAATTATTTTCAAACACTTGCCAACTTACATTGTTATCTGGCACTGAAGGCCTCACAATCACATGGATGCTTGTCTGTACCTTGTCTTTTTGAATGCTCTCCAAAACGTCAAAGGCTGCCCCAACTGCTGCAAGCCTATCAGCAGCTTGGTTCTCTTTCCTAGGAATTGATTTGATGCCAAAGCCCTCAAAATATTCAATGAGGTCCCACACCTTTTTCTTGTAGCACTTGAGTAGATCATTCTTGGGAGCATGCTGCCATTTGACCTGATTTACAATCAATTCACTATCACCAAATACTTGCAAGTTATTTATTCCTCTCTTTATTGCCCAATGCATCCCTTGCACCAAGGCTTCGTATTCAACAGTGTTATTGGAGCATGCAAACTAAAATCTAAAAGCTGAATAGTACTTTACTCCTTGAGGTGAAACCAGCATGGCTCCCCTTCTGGCATCTTTTCTACTCCTTGATCCATCAAAAAATAGCTGCCATACCTCATTGTCATCTTTGTGGTTTGGCTTGGTGATGCTAGGAATAGGATGATTTTCTTCATGTATGCAATAGAATCCCAGCTCAGAGTCTTCTACTTCTTGATAAGGATCAAAAGTATGCACCTTGTTTGCCCATTCATCAAGATTTAGATCTGGGATGCTTCCAATCTTGGTGTCAACTTCATCAGTGCTTGGGTTATCTTCTTGATCAAATGCCGAACAGTTGGCATTGATCTGACTTGGAGTGTAGGGCTCAATGTGGAAGTTTGTAATAGGTTCAGACTTGATTGTAGCTTTGGTTCCATACCTCATTCTGAATAGCATGTGTGACCAATCAATAGAAAAATATTCTCCAATCTTGGCTGTGAAATCTCTTGACAAACATAGGGCAAAGAGTGGTGGAAGGTCTATAACTGATACATCTTGTAAAACAACAACATTTGGACATGCATGCAAGGTAAGACTCAAGTTTCTAATCACCCCAACTGTTGTTACTGCTATCCCATCCAACTGCACTACCCCTTTGGATATGGTTTCATATTGAAGTCCTAGCTGATCAGCTATTTGCTTGGGCATCACTGAGCTACTTGCCCCGGAATCAATCATGTAATTTTGCACCAACTGGTTTCCAATGATTAATGAGACATAAAAAGGAGGGGGCTTCAACATTTTACCTTGCTGTCCTCCATGATTCCCTTCAGGCTGGGCAGCATTTGCGAGCACCTTCTCTTGCATTTGGACTTGCTGATTCGAAGTTGGCCAGTCCTTCATGGAAGCTTGTAGCAAATCTCTCTAGCCTGGGATAGATAGGGATTCCCACATTGATATATTTACATTTTTCTTCTTCATCTGATCAATGATACTAAATGGTGATGAAGGATCTCTTTGCTGTCCCTTGGTTTGCATATTCATCCCTTGCATGTGGGCAGCAGCAACTAGTATTTGAGTTGGTTTAGGAGCTGGTTTGGGTGCTCCTTGCATGTTTGGGACTACATTTTTTTTGCCAAAAGCTTTTGGAGTGGTAGAATTTTGTGGATTACTTAGAGCCAATGGCTGTCCTTCATTCAAATTTCTCCTTTTTGACCTTGTGTTGGCTACAACACTTTAAGAAGGTATTTGATTCATACCACAAAAATATTCAGCTTGCCAATTGACAAGAGTAGTTTCATTCAGAGATGTTCCTTGCTGAGGTGCTTCTTGCTACTGATCCTCTTCGTGGCTGGACTCTTGTGACCCACCAATGGTTTACACCATAAGAGCCTAATTTAATGCACCATTAAAGCACATTGATTGGTTATGTGGCTGACCACATGGGAAACACCAATCATATTCTTGGGCCATATTTTTTTGCACTGGTACCAAAGCTCTGGATGTGGATGCAACATTGAGGTTATTAGGCTGAAATGGTCTGTTGGCAGGAGGCCTTGCTTGATTCTGATTTACAGCTAGATTGGGTTGTCTTTGAGGCTGATATGGCTACCTATTAGGCTAAGCTTGAGGCTGGAAGGAAGGTCTAAAACCTTGAGCTTGCTGCCTTTTGAGTGTAACCAGCTCATTACCTAGATTTTACAATTGTTTCATGACTTCTTGAAGCTCATTTGAGGCACTAGAAGATGAAGTAGAAGCTTCATTTGAACTTTGATTTCTAGGGGTGGGAGAAGGAGCTAAGACAGGTGCCTGAATAGTACTTGGGCTCTCTAAACTTGGATATAATGGCATTGGAGGCATAGGAGCTAGCTTTCTAGCTTGAATGAAACAATTTTTAGCCCTAATGGCAATGTTATAAGCCATAGGGATAGTTATGCCTCCCATGGACTAAATCAACATAGAAATATCAGAATTTAGAGCTTTGAGATAGTAAAGAAAAGCACCTTCTGCTGTTGGCTTGACTGCCACTAGAATTCTCTCCCAAGTCCTTTGAAATCTGAAATTAAAATCAGTCAGCTGCTCATTGGGAGCTCTTTTGATAGTTTTCAGCTGCTCCAAAAGGGACAAGTTGTCTCCCTTTTCCCCAAACTCCTCATGGAGGGCTATACATAGCTGATTCCAACTTTGAATAGAACCTGAGGCAAGGCTCTTGAACCATTGTAAAGCTTTCCCCTTGAATGAGGATGCCAACAATTTGACAACAACTTGCATCTCATTGATTTCATGAATTGCACAAAGGTTGGAAATGTCTTTAACGTGATCACCAGGAGTAGTCTGGTTCTCTCCAATGAAGTATGGAATGTTCTTCAATGCTGTGCCTAGGATTAGATGTTGTGCATTAAGAGCAAGTGGGCTGTTGCAAGTGAAATTGACATACGGATTCGGTGGTTGCGCCTGTTTCACTCGGAATGTTTCAGCTCTTTGGGAATAGAGTTTCTTCTATCCTTTCATTCCTTTTAGAAACAGATAAGGGTTAGGGCTAGGAGGAATACCTGTTGAATGTCAAGATGGTGTGCGCGTACCGTAGAGAGAGATCAGGCTGATTGCGAAGAACTCCTTTTTGTGTTGGAAGGACTACCTGAAATAAGAACACAAGACCACAAGATTGTGATTAGACAATAAATGAGGGAACTACCTTGGGCCCATGATATATAAAACTTCCTTTCGAAGGTGGTCAATTCCCCTGCTAATATGAATTAACACCAAAGACTGTAAAATATCAATTTAATTGCTTTGTTGAAACAGGTAGGGGAAAAGGCTGGTTTCTGGTTTTGAGTCACAATAACCGATACCGGTTACTGTCAACCGATATCGGTAGGGTCTTTGTTTTTGGGACTTTTGGTGAGGGTCGGTTGTAGGATAGTTATGTTGTTTGTAAGGCTGGTATATGAGCAGGATTAGGTAATGGGGTGATGAGAGGTAAGTGGATGATAGTTAGGTATAATGTGTTGCTGGGTAGTAGATCTAGGAATAGATTTTATGAGGACTGTGATTCAAAAGTCTAAGAAATTTTACTCAAGAGGACATGAAAGATATAACTTACTAGTTATTGACGAAGATGTAGGTCCAAGAACTATGATGACAAAGGCAGAACTCAGGTAGGATGGCCTGATACCCAGAAGATGAGATGTCTCCCTCCCAATGATCAGATGAGTGTCACAGGGCTCTGGCTATTCAGTTGCAGTCTTGGGCTTGATCTCCTTCACTGCAAACTCTTCTTGTCTCTTCACTTGTCTCTACTCGGCCAAATAAAAATCTAGATTCTCTTGATCGCTTCTGATGATCCCGATCAATCCAAAAATCCTTCGACCTTTGTTTCTGGTTAGGGGAGCCCATTTACAGGGAACCGATGGTGGTTACGTAACCGACGGCGGTCGAGTAGGAACTGGTATCGGTCAGGTCATAGTGGGCTATTTTTAGTAAAATAGCCAACTTTCCCTCCTTTTCTCCCGAGAGATTAGTTGAGGGCTTGGTCAAGTGACTAGAAGGTCAGTTTTGGGTGTGAGAAAGGGGTCATTAGTCATGGGTGTGGATGTGGACCAAGTTATAGGTCTTAATTAGGTTAGTTTAGGGTTAGGACTAGGTCATGATGAGGTGGTAAAATGAGGTGGCAGGTAAGGTGATGTGGATTTATCAATTACAAGGTAATTAATAAATAATTGTGTAAGGTTTAGGTGATGAGGTTAGGTTGCGAAATGAGATGCAGGTCCCCGGGGGTCGTAAGACACAAATTTGGTGTCTACATTAGCCCCTTATTGTCGTGTAGTTTGTTTTATAAAGCTGCACGGACAATAATACGAAGTGGTTTCCTCTATTAAGGGTATAGGTAATCCCCCTCAAATCTATCACAGATTGAGAGAACGTGAAATCAGGGATAGGGTTGATAAAGGGTAAATGGTGTAGAGATGATGGTGAGATGGTGGGGTAGGTCCAAGGAAGCAAACGCACATTGAAATGCATTAGTGCAACTAGGGTACATGATTTGACGAGCAAACCAGCAATGCATAGGCAAAGGTTAATAGTTTATCCAAACAAGGGTGATATATTCCTGGTATCCAAGGCATAGGAAGTAGCTCCAGGGTATATAATGGGGAAGGTACAGGAACGTTTAGGCTTGTTCGGCAGTACCAAATGGTTGGTTTGGTTGAGATAAATGTCACGGTCTAGGTCTAGGCAAAGTTGGTCGACAGATCAAGTCAAGGACCCTAATCATGCTAAAACACGAACAGGTGAGCTCGATTGAACAAAAAGCTACATGATGGGTGGATAAAAGTGTATGTTGTTGATGTTGGGTGGGGTATTTAAGTGGTGCGGCCTTAGGTCGGGCCAAATGGTTAGGTGCAGCCTTGGGTCGGGCCAAATGGGTTGGTTGTGGCCGTGGGTCGGGCCAAATGGTTAGGTACGGCCTTGGGTCAGGCCAAATGGGTTGGTTGCGGCCGTGGGTCGGGCCAAAGAGGTTGGTTGTGGCCTTGGGTCGGGCCAAAAAGGATGGGTTTCGGCTGTGGGTCGGGCCAAATGGTAGGTGATGGCCTTTGGTTGGGCCAAATGGTAGGTTACGGCCTTGGGTCGGGCCAAATAGGTTGGTTGCGGCCATGGGTCGGGCCAAATGGTAGGTGATGGCCTTGGGTCGGGCCAAATGGTAGGTTACGGCCTTGGTTTGAGCCAAATAGGTTGGTTGCGGCCGTGGGTCTAGCCAAATGGTAGGTGACGGCCTTGGGTCGGGCCAATGAAGTTAACAAAGGGTTGTCAATGAAGGTGGATATAGGAAATGTTGGTTGTGGTTAGGCAATTGGTTGGTTGGTAAAAATGTTGATATTAATATTGGTAAGGTAAGGTTGTTGGTGTTGGAATGAATTCGTGATGTTGTAATAGGTATAAGGGAAGCGAAAGTTAGCCTACCCACGTGGTAGGGAACCATGTCCTGATTAAAATCAACACATAATCCTAGATGTGAGGCAAAGAGGAAAGAGTTACTCCATAGTTGAAAAGAGCTAAACAAACCACATATTAATGTAGGATGAGCTTGAACCCCTAGGTACCATGCATAAATGAGAAGTCAATAGGTGAAAAGAGTTGTATGCGCTCGGAATGTTTCGGCTCTGCAGGATAGACTTGCTTCTATCCTGTCATTCCTTTGAGAAATAGATAAGGGTTAGGGCTAGGAGGAATACCTGTTGAACGTCAGGATGGTGTGCGCGTACCGTAGAGAAAGATCAGATCAACTGCGAAGAACTCCTTTTTGTCTTGGAAGGACTACCTACAAGTAAGAATACTGGACCACCAGATTTTTAATCAGACAAAAATGAGGGAGCTGCCTTAGTCCCAGGAAATATAAAACTTCCCTTCGAAGGTGGTCAGTTCCCCTTTTAATACGAATTAACATAAATGATAACAAAGAAAGCTATTGCAAAATCACGATTTAGGTATCTCGTTACAAAGCAATAGAAACTAAATTATGAATAAAAAGTGTCATGTTGTTTGTTCGGTTACTGGTCGTTGATACGTTCAGGTTGAGTTATAGGGATAAACCAGACTGGATCTAAAGTTGTTAGGTGGCAAATAGGTGAGAAAAAGGTTTCAGGGTATAAATCACAGTGACCGATGCCGTCACTAGATAACCAACCGCGGTTAGGCGACCACTGCCGGTAGGGAATGATCAACACCGGTAGGGTCGGTAATCTAGGTGCTTCTGGGTAGAGGTTGGTTGCGGGGTGATTGTGGGATTATTAAGATTGGTGGATGGCTGGGGGGAATAATAGGAGGACAGGGAAGACTCAGAGTGTGATAAAATGGCCTTCTGGGCAATATCAAGATGCATGGGTGAAGGTTAAGTGTAGTATGTTGCTGGTAGTAGACTTAGGAATAAACTTATGATTACTATTAATCAACAGGCTCAAGAAAATGGTGCTTAGAAACATATAAAACACTACTTACTCGTCCCTGATAAAGATGCAAATTTCAGGACTGTGATGATGAAGACAGGACCCAAGTTGGATGATCTGACAATCCAAGATGAGTTATCTCCTCTTCTGATGCTTGGATGAGTGTTACTGGGCTCTGGTTATTCAGTTGCAGTCTTGGGCTTGATGTCCTTCACTGCAAACTCTTCTTGTCTCTTCACTTGTCTCTGCTCGGCCAAATAAAAATCCAGATTCTCTTGATCGCTTTTGATGATCCCGATCGATCCAAAAATCCTTCGACCTTTGTTTCTGGTTAGGGGAGCCCATTTACAGGGAACCGATGGTGGTTACGTAACAGACGGCGGTCGAGTAGGAACCGGTATCAGTCAGGTCAAAGTGGGCTATTTTTAGTAAAATAGCCAACTTTCCCTCCTTTTCTCTCGAGGGATTTGTTGCGGGCTTGGTCAAGTAACTACAAGGTCGGTTTTTGGTGTGAGTAAGGAGTCATTAGTCATGGGTGTGGATGTAGACTAAGTTATAGGTCTTAATTAGGTTAGTTTAGGGTTAGGACTAGGTCATGATGAGGTGGCAAAATGAGGTGGCAGGTAAGGTGATGTGGATTTATCAATTACAAGGTAATTAATAAATAATTGTGTAAGGTTTAGGTGATGAGGTTAGGTTGCGAAATGAGATGCAGGTCCCCGGGGGTCGTAAGACACAAATTTGGTGTCTACATTAGCCCCTTATTGTCGTGTAGTTTGTTTTGTAAAGCTGCACAGACAATAATATGAAGTGGTTTCCCCTATTAAGGGTATAGTGATGATGAAGATAGGACCCAAGTTGGATGATTTGACAATCCAAGATGAGTTATCTCCTCTTCTGATGCTTGGATGAGTGTTACTGGGCTCTGGTTATTTAGTTACAGTCTTGGGCTTGATGTCCTTCACTGCAAAATCTTCTTGTCTCTTCACTTGTCTTTGCTCGGCCAAATAAAAATCCAGATTCTCTTGATCGCTTCTGATGATCCCAATCGATCCAAAAATCCTTCGACCTTTGTTTCTGGTTAGGAGAGCCCATTTATAGGGAATCGATGGTGGTTACGTAACCGATGGCGGTCGAGTAGGAACTGGTATCGGTCAGGTCAAAGTGGGCTATTTTTAGCAAAATAGCCAACTTTCCCTCCTTTTCTCCCGAGGGATTAGTTGAGGGCTTGGTCAAGTGACTAGAAGGTCGGTTTTGGGTGCGAGAAAGGGGTCATTAGTCATGGGTGTGGATGTGGACCAAGTTATAGGTTTTAATTAGGTTAGTTTAGGGTTAGGACTAGGTCATGATGAGGTGGCAAAATGAGGTGGCAGGTAAGGTGATGTGGATTTATCAATTACAAGGTAATTAATAAATAATTGTGTAAGGTTTAGGTGATGAGGTTAGGTTGCGAAATGAGATGCAGGTCCCCAGGGGTCATAAGACACAAATTTGGTGTCTACATTAGCCCCTTATTGTCGTGTAGTTTGTTTTATAAAGCTGCACGGACAATAATACGAAGTGGTTTCCTCTGTTAAGGGTATAGGTAATCCCCCTCAAATCTATCACAGATTGAGGTAGCGTGAAAGTAGGGATAGGGTTGAAAAAGGGTAAATAGTGTTGAGATAATGGTAAGATGGTGGGGTAGGTCCAAGGAAGCAGACGCACGTTGACATGCAGTAGTACGACCAGGGTACATGATTTGAAGAGCAAACAAGAAATTCATAGGCAAAGGTCGATAGTTTATCCAAACAAGGGCGATATAATCCTGGTATCCAAGGCATAGGAAGTAGCTCCAGGGTATATAACAGGTAAGGTACAGGAATGTTTGGGCATGTTCGGCAGTACCAAATGGTTGGTTTGGTTGAGATAAACATCACGGTCTAAGTCTAGGAAAAGTTGGTCGACTGATCAAGTCAAGGACCTTGATCATGCTAAAACACAAACAGGTGAGCTCGATTGAACAAAAAGGTACATGATGGATGGATAAAATAAAACGTTGATTGTGGGTATGGTATTTAATTGGTGCGGCCTTAGGTCGGGCCAAATGGTTAGGTACGGCCTTGGGTCGGGCCAAATGGGTTGGTTACGGCTGTGGGTCGGGCCAAATGGTTAGGTGCGGCCTTGGGTCGGGCCAAATGGGTTGGTTGCGGCCGTGGGGGGGGGCCAAAGAGGTTGGTTGTGGCCTTGGGTCGGGCCAAATAGGTTGGTTGCGGCCGTGGGTCGGGCCAAATGGTAGGTGATGGCCTTGGGTCAGGCCAAATGGTAGGTTATGGCCTTAGGTCGGGCCAAATAGGTTGGTTGCGGCCATGGGTCGGGCCAAATGGTAGGTGATGGCCTTGGGTCGGGCCAAATGGTAGGTTACGGCCTTGGGTCAGGTCAAATAGGTTGGTTCCAGCCATGGGTCGGGCCAAATGGTAGGTGATGGCCTTGGGTCGGGCCAATGAAGTTAACAAAGGGTTGTCAACGAAGGTGGATATAGGCGATGTTGGTTGTGGTTAGGCAATTTTGTTGGTTGGTAAAAATTTGATGTTGGTAGGGTAATGTTGTTGGTGTTGGTAGGGTAAAGAGAAAGTTAGCATACACAAGTAGTAGGGAATCGTGTCCTGATTAAGGTTAACACGCAATCCTAGAGCCGCGAAAAAGAGGCAAGAGTGACCCGTAATTGAGAAGAGCTAAACAAACCACGTATTAATGTAGGATGAGCTTGAATCCCTAGGTACCTTGCATAGGCGAGAAGTCGATAGGTGAAAAGAGTGGTATAATCACAATATATCGGATATACGTCACGTCCCTTGAGTTTTGTTACTTTGAAAAATGGTGAGGTGAGGTGGCTGATGTGGGCGAGAGTGTAGAAAGCTTATTATAAGATGATTATTCTGACAAAAGAAAACCAAACCTAAATAGACAAGTCCATGACTCAAAAGTGTTTTGAAATACCGCTTTTATTTTTATTTTATTTCACTGGATACAGACTGATTGATGCGGGAAGTCTACATGGGATATGTTTTGTTGTTCTTGAGGTCTTCATGAAGCTGATCAATGCGAGAAGCTTCAAATAAAGGCTGACTGTGTATAGTTGTCCTTCAAGGGAGCAGTCTATTTATAGTAGCAGCTGTGATTTTAGTGCATAGCTGTCCTTCAGTGGAGCAGTCTATATATAATAGCAGCAATAGTTTGGCATATAGCTGTGCTTCGAGGGAGCAGTCTATATATAATTTAGATAGCTAGATGTCCTTTTGGCGTGAAGCATCTAGTTTGGTAAGAAGTTTGACTCAAGAAAATCCCATAAGAATGTGTTATTTTAATACTTTAAAGTCATGGACTAGACTAAAAAGGGAAGGCATCATTAAGGGGAGGTGAGAATCAAACTATGTGAGCTTGATTTTATTTTGAGATGTAGGAAACAAAGTGTATGTAGTGGTAAATGAGCTCAAGGGATGAGCATTAGGTAGATAAGAAGTGATATAACACTAAATTCAACAGTAGAATGGTCAAAGATGCAAGGCATTAAGGGGTTCAGGCTCAGGTTTACCATTAAGCGAAGCTAAACGATAAGTTCCTGATCCATAAGTGTGAGTGATTATGTAAGGCCCAATCCAATTGGGAGCAAATTTTCCACGTTTGCTCTTTTCTAGTCTGGTTACATGTTGATTCTCTTTGAGGACAAGATCACCAACCTTAAAGGTACGCCCATGAAGTCGCTTGTCATAAGCACGCTTGATGCATTTCTGATAGATTTGAAGGTGATCAAGAGTTGTAAGACGACGCTCGTCAAGAAGCTCCAATTGGGCTAACCGCTCTTGGCGGAAATCATCGTTGGTGAGAATATCCTGAAGAGATATTCAAAGGGAGGGTATTTGTATTTCGAGAGGCAAGACAGCCTCGGTACCATATACCAATGAAAAAGGTGTGGCATTTGTGGAGGTATGAATGCTAGTACAATAAGCCCAGAGGGCAAAGGGGATGTGATCGTGCCAATTTCTTCTGGACTCATTGACAACTTTCATAAGGATTTTGGTTAGGATTTTATTAGAAGATTCGGCTTGTCCATTCACTTGTGGATAATAGGGTGATGAGAAGCTAAGTTTGATACCAAAGTTGTCACAAAGGTCTTGCAACAACTTATTTTTGAAAGATTTTCCATTATCTGTTATCAGGCGATGAGGAACACCAAAACGATAGATAATGTGGTGGGTAATGAACTCTACAATTTTTTCTTTTTTAGTTGAAATGAGTGGAATAGCCTCCACCCATTTTGTGTAATATTCGGTTGCTGTGATTATCCATCGGTGACGTTGCGAAGAGGACGGATGAATCTCACCAATAAGGTCTAAACCCCTTTGTGAGAAAGGCCAAAGATCTCAGGTGACCTGTAGCGGGTGGCTAGGAGTATGTTAAAGGTTGGCATGTTGTTGACACATAACACAACACTTAACATATTCGTAGCAATCGTTATTGAGAGTAGGCCAATAATAACCAAGGCGAAGGATTCGTTTGGCCACGGTAAGGCCGCTAAAATGTCCACCACAAATACCGTCATGGACCTGTTGGATGGTATAGGTGACCTCCGTGCCGGTGAGACATCGAAGGAGGATGCCATCAAAGCCACGTTTATAAAGGATTCCCCCCATAACGACATAACGAGAAACTTGTTTAAGAAAAGTGCGTTTGCCGGTACTAGTAAGGTCAGATGGGAGAACAGAGGTTGTAAGGTAGTCATGAAATTGGTGATACCAGGTATCCCGCGAATTAGCAGACACATTATTTATCATACAAACAACCGGGGCTGAGTAAGATGGGGCAAAGAGTTGTTGGACCAAGACGAAAATGTCAGAGTCAGTTGATGAAGCTGGAATTTGCGAGGCTAAGCAAGCCATAGTATCCACAAATTTTTTAGTGGAGCGAGGAATGGTTTGGATAGAATAGTGAGTAAATAAGGCTAGAAGTGAATCTACGTAGTGTTTGTACTTTTGAAGTTCCTCATTTTTACATTGGTAGATGCCCATAACTTGATTGGTTACCAATTGAGAGTCGCCGAAAATATTGATAGATTTGACACCTAAGTGTAATGCAACCTGGAGACCCAGAATAAGGGCCTCATATTCCGCTGTATTATTAGTGCAGGGGAAATCGAGTCGGAATGAGAGAGGCATAGGCTCAGCGTCGAGAGGAATGAGAACAACGCCGGCTCCTCCACCGCGTTGGCATTTCAATCCATCGAAGAAGAGGGTCATTGGATATGACTCCTCCCTAAGTGAAAGAGTGGCAATGAGTTCATCGGGGAATGTAAAATTGGTAAATTGTTCCCCAGGTAAAGGGGCTTATGCAAGTTGGTCTATGATGGTTTGTCCTTTGATTGATTTCTGGTGGACAAACTCAAGGTCGAGGTCGGCGAGGAGCATGAGCCATCGGGTGATGCGTTGGTTTAGATGAGGTTTGGCATACATGTAATGGATGGGGTCCATGTTAGTGATGACAAAAGTTTTGTGATTCAGAAGGTAGTGTCGGAGTTTGGTGGCCACGAATGATAGGGCTAGGCAAAACTTTTCTACATGTGTATACCTAGTCTCATAGTCCACCAAAGTACGACTTATATAATAAACAGCTTATTCGTGGTTCTCGGAGTCACGATGTGCAAGCATGGCCCCTACAGTGTGGTCAATGGCGGAGAGGTAAAGGTAGAAAGGGCGGTTGTCCTGAGGTGGGATAAGCACGGGTGGCTGCAAGAGATAAGCTTTGAGAGCCTCAAAGGCTTGGTGGCACTCTTTGCTCCATTGAAAGTCAATGTCTTTTTTAAGGAGGTGATGGAAAGGTTGACATCGATCCGAGAGTTGGGAGATGAAACGTCGGATAGATTGGAGCTTACCTTGAAAACTATGTAATTGTTTGAGGTTAGTAGGTGGGGGCATTTCTAGGATAGCTTTGACTTTAGATGGATCGACCTCGATGCCACGCAAAGAGATGATAAAACCAAGAAGTTTTCCCAAAAGGACACCAAAGACACATTTCTTTGGTTGAAGACGGATATAATATTGTAACAGACGATCAAAAATAATGGTTAAAACATCGAGATGTTCACTGCGATGTTTAGATTTGCCAAGAAGATCATTGACGTAATCTTCAAGGATAGTGTGCATAATGTCATGAATAATGTAGGTCATAGCCCACTGATAGGTTGCACCAGCATTCTTAAGGCCAAATGGCATTACACGATAACAAAAGGTTCCCCAAGGAGTTATGAAGGTAGTTTTATGTTGATCGGCAGGGGCAACCAAAATTTGGTTATATTCTGAAAAGCCATCCATGAGAGAGAGCATCTCATGGCCTGCAGTGAGATCAACAAGTTGGGCAATACTAGGTAGGGGGAATTCATCCTTAGGGCAAGAGAGGTTAAGATCCCATAAATCCGTGCACATCCGAAGTCCCCCCGTCACTTTAGTGACAGGTACGATGTTAGAAATCCATTGAGGATAGTCAATAGGCAGGATGAAAGAAACAGAAAGGAGTCGTTGAAGCTCCTCTTTGACCAAGAGGGCAATGCATGGATGCATTTTTCTCAGTTTCTATTTAATTAGGCTTGGGATCGGATTTCAGAGTAATGTTATGGATAACAATGTCAGGATCAATTCCTGGCATGTCAGCGTAGGACCAAGCGAAAGCTTGGTTGTGAACACGGAGAAAGGTAGCAAAGGTGACTTGTTCTGATGAGTTAAGGGATTGTCTGATCTTCACAATGTGAGGATCCTCCTCCATGTGGATGTTGATTTCTATAGTAGACTCGTTCAGCATGTTTTGAGTTTCAGATGGTAAGGCGCGTTGAATATAAGAGTCATCCGCACCAAGGTAAGTGAGGATGGAGTCATCATCTTGGCACTCAACAACGTTAATTGAAGGTGAGTCCTGTTCAATCATGTCTGGATATAGAAGGGGAATAGAAGAGGGGTCCTCATTATCGCGTTGATAAGTGAGAGGACCTAGAAAGATAGCATTTATGAAAAAAAAAAATTAGGAGGGATAGATTGAGGATCTATCGACTCTGTGGGTGACGAAGGAAAAATGGGTGATGATGGTTCGGTAGGGCTGACATCGTCATCTTCCAGAAGACAACTGACACGAGGTTCCTTCGGTGTAAGTGTTCCAGGAAATCCAAGACCACTACTATCATTGTGTTTGCGTGTGGTGATGGGGATGAGCGTATGTCGTCCTTGTTCATAAAGACCAAAACCAAAGCCTTTCCAAGCACAGCGAGTCGAGAAGGTAAGGGAAAAACGATGATTTGTTAGGTATTGAAAATCAGAATTAGAAGGGAACCATGCCAAGAGGAGGTTTAGGGGTTACGGAAGATGCATCGAAACCCCCATATGTTAGGTTAGTGCGGTAATGAGGTGGTCCATAGGAGGATTACTTCCCCCACACGATGGTCATAGGTAGGATGTGCATGTACCTGTCCGTACTCTTGCAGGGTATGGAAAGAACTAATGTTATATACGCGATACTCCCCCAGCGTAAGGCGTTGAAAAACATCTACTAAGGGGTCTGCGGTTGGGATGTTAGCTATGGGAAGGGAAGTGGTTTTTGCGATGGTGATTTCATGGGTTGAAGGTGTAGGTGCTGTTGAAGTGAATGGTAGAGGTGTGGTTGAAGTGGATGGTTGGGTTAGATGAATGGGCGTCTTGATTGGTACAAGCACATCATTAGGGCGATATAACATATTGCAGGTTTTGAATGGGGGAGGATCAGCTTTTACAGTGTAGGATTTCCCCTCGTACTCAAATTTTATGCATCTATGTAAGGTTGAGGGAACGCATCCCATAGCCCGGATCCAAGGGCGACCTAGCAATCTATTGTATTGGAATTCTCCCTCAAGGACATAGAAGAGTTCGGGTAAAGTACGTGGTCCTACACGAATGTTAAGGATCACAGTGCCTAAGGTAGAGGTAATAACATCATTGAATGACCGCAACATGATGGGGTTGGCACACATGTAGCTAGAAGGGATATTCATTTGTTGGAAGGATTTTGAAGAGATGATGTTTAGACTAGCGCCCCCATCAATCATAACATGACGTACCCGAATGTCCCGGATGTAAGCTGAGATGAAAAGAGCAGGGTCAGGATCTTCTGTACCAAAGTCAACAATTTCATCTTCGGAGAAACTGACAGCAGCAGCTTGTTGTTCAGAAACAAAAGTGGTTGGGGCAGTAGGTTTTTTAGTAAGGGAAGTAACGTGATTGGGTGTTAGAATGGAGGTAATAGGTAGGGTTTCATTAGGTAAGACCTCAATCCCTTGAAGAATTTCAACGAGAGCTTGTCGATGAGATTCAGAAGTCTGAATGAGATCATATATTATCATTTTTACAGGCGATTGGTGAAGTTTTTTTATCATGGCTTGGTGGGAAACTCCATTAGATATGGGGTAAGTGGGTCCACGAATAACCACTTTGGGTGGTGGTGTAATCAGGATGGTGGACGGAGAAAGAGAGGACGCAGGTGCACTTTCTTTCGCTTTCTCGTTGTTTTTCTGCGCTCGAGTAGCAACACTAATCATATAAATTTCGTGCACATGAGATGAGGAATATGGTCGGGATAAATCATGGTCTTCGAGAGGTGGGGTTGTAATAATGATAGATACTAGTGAGGCGGGGATAGGTGGTATAGGAGAGGGAATTGAAGCTAAAGGTCTCTCCCTTCGTAAGTTGTCTTTCTTAACCTTTCTATCTGAGAGAGGTGACTGACGAAGGATGGTTTTTAAAGCTTTGCATCCCTCCACATCATGTCCTGGTGTGTGATGGTAAGTGCAAATTTTAGACTCATCATACCCTATAGGTCGAGGTTTAGACGGGTCATAAGGTCTAAGTGGGGGTAGGGAAATGGTTGCATTCTCTACCAACATAGCAAGGATTTTGGCGTAAGATCCTTTGAGTGGGTCAAAATCAGAGGAGGGTGAGGGTATTGATTGAGAAGATTTCGGTAATGTTTTGGCATGATTGGTTCGTACGGGTGGTGGTTTAGCTAAGGGGTGTTGATACATGTTTTTAACTAAACGTGGTTTCTTTGGCACAGGAGCTACGTTTAGGTGGTTAGATGATGAGGCTCCAGATAATGTGGTATCCGGAAACAATGGTGACAAAAGAGGAGTGACGGAAAACACGTCCTTTGATGATGAAATTTGTTTAGGGTTGATGGGTGGACAGGATACATGGGGTGACAGTGTTGATATACCCTTAGATCTCTGTATGGGTGGAGAAGGCGTAGGTCATTTTAAAGAAAACGCAGGAGGTATGATATATTGATGCAAGGTGGAGGGATGAGGTCCCAATATGGAAGGTAGGTGTGACGATGATGGTTTTGATTGTGATAGAGTCACGGATTGAGGTTGTCTCCTAAGTGGAGGGGCGGCTTTATTTTTTGATAAATCTAGTCGCTTAGGCGGGTGTGTTAGATTGGGTATTGGTGAGGTCCCAAGTGTAGGGGAAGATTTGGTTAAGCTGACAGAGGTGGATGAGATACTTCGTAGGGATGTGGGGGATGGAGATGAGGACATAGGCATTTTGAGTTTTCTATAAACACTTCGGGTATATGGTAGAGGTATCTGGATTGGTCATCTGCATTTGAGTAGAATAGGGGGTACCCAAACGTTCCCATAGGACCCGTCTATCTTCTGAAGAATGACAGTCTTCAGGTGTGAATTGGAATTTTGGTATGGAAGAAAGGTGGGTTGTGATTCCGGTCCACTGTGGGTGTGACACAGGGGGTAGATGAGGCACTATATTGATATGTGTTAAGAGGTCAACCGATCGCTGAAAAGATTTAGGCGATGAAGAACTAATAGGTAGGAGGGCATATTTGAGAGGATCCGTCATGGTTAAAGAATTTGGTGATGTCGGTGCAAGGGGTTTCTTGTCTAAAGATGACAAGAGGAGTGGTGAGCCTTCCTCTTGTGCAGCAAGAGTGGTAGAGGGAGACGTTTGGGAAATAGATAGGTTAGATAACATCCGTTCGTAGTCTTGGAGGGATGTGGTGTAAGAAGACTCATCTATGAGAAGAGAACTCTGGGCAGTTAACTCCTTTATAGGTAAAGGAATGATTTCACTTTGGCTTGATGGTGGTGAAGGAGGTTCGGGCCCCTATGTCAGTGAAGAGGCTTGATTCAAAATTTTCTCGATGGAGGTTTTTAGCTGGGAGTCGAAGACTGCATGGATCTCATGAACACTCTCCTCGGCTAATATATCCTGGTTTACGTTACTGTTAGAAGAGTGATTCAGGAATGGTTTGTTGAAGATTTTCAAATTTTGGTTGGCAGGGGCATTAGAATTATCAAGGACTATATCCCCTGCATCAACCATTTCCTGCACTATGTTTTTCAACATCTTGCAGTTTTCATGACTATGTCCTTTTATGCGGTGAAAGTTACAGAAGTCATTTTCTTTGTACCGATGAAGGTATAGCATGGGTGGAGTCAAACCCAGAGTGAGGTTTAACACGAGGTAAGGTGACAGCTCCGGCTTTGAGCAATTTTTACAAGATGACACCATAAGTTTCTCCCAAGGGAGTGTAATTGATGGGCTCAGCTTTATACTTATAGGTGGTTTTTTGGTGGGGTAGTAGACGGTGCTTGAGATTTGACCATCACCACATGGACAGCTCCTTTTGATTTAGAAGAAGTGGATGCATGAGGAGTGGTGGTGTTTGGTTTATTGGTAGAATCTGGAGTTCAGAAATTGGGGTTTTTGTTGTGCAACTGCAATTTCTCTTCTTCTAACACTCGAATTTCTAGCTTCCGAGCCATGGTAAAGGCCTCGTCAAATGTGCGGAAAGTTTGAATTTGAAGAGTAGGAGAAATGTTCTTAGCACATTCCCGCATAAAATTTTTGATAAGTTCAGCCTGAGGCAAGGCATATGTAAGTTGGTTGATAAGGCCGTGCCATCGTCCAATGAAATCTGTGATAGATTCGTCTTCGAATTTTCGGATGGCATAAAGGTCAGTGATAGATACTTTCTTGGCAATGTTAATGGAGAAATGATCCAAGAAAGATTGGGCTAGTTGGTTAAAAGAGAAGATTGAGTGCTGGGTTAAAGCACTGTACCACTCCAAAGCGGGTCCTGATAAGGACATGGGAAAGGTGTGGAGTAACAAGGCATCATCATAAGCAATCAAATAACAAGCATGTCTAAATGATCGCAAGTGTTGTTGAGGATCCTCTTTACTATTAAAACGAGTAAATTTCGGAAATTCCCATTGAGGAGGATATGAATGAAGGGGGACAGAAGGGTGAATAGGATCCTGAAAAACTTTCTTGTATGTCAAGGTGCTACGACTTCCCGAAATAGAATCCTCTAGATTTTGCATTTTTTCCATCATTTATTTGATGAAATCTATGGTTGGATGAGATGATGGTGTGGTTGTGGTAAATGGGGGAAAATTGGGCCAAGGGCCTCTGCTAGACAATGGTGGGGTTAAGTGTTGATAAGGTATGGAGGATGAATATGTCAAGGTGACTAAATAGGGATGTCCCATATAAGATGTTGAGGTCACTGGATACGTGTATGGGAATGAAAAGGTAGGCGGAGCTTGAGAAGGAAAGCTAGTTTCGATAGGTGGTAGAGAACAAGTCATGAACGGAGCAGTCTGCAAGAGAGATGAGGTAGGAGTAGTCAGCGGTAATGATATGTGGGGTCCAAGATTAACCAAAGGAAAGCCAATCTATGTCGTATGAACCTCTGAAGCCGTCGGATTGGAAGACGGGGCTAGAGGTGCAAGAAACAATGCGGTGTTATCAGGCGGAGTGGTAGCTAAATGAGCAGCTATACTAATAGGCATGCCAACAAGGAGTTGACCATCGGGTGTACAGTCAGGGGCATGAGACAAATAGTATTGTATGGCGCTAGGGTTAGCATCTAGAAATTTGGCAAATTCCTTATCTCCTACAGGAATTTTGGGGATCTCACTGGTGTCCATAGAGTTCCCTATAGAGTGTGAAGGGGGTGATTCAGGAAAAGGCACAGAGCAGGCATGTGAAACCATGGCAGCGGCTTGCTTCTAAGTGATAACAACCATGGACAAGAATACACAGCAGGGCTTCAATCTATTAGGAATAGAAACAGCCTCAGAATGGTGAAATCGGTAGGTTCTTGGTTTGTCAGGAACTATAAAAGACAGTAACTGATATTGGTCTAATAACCGATGTTGGTCATAGTACAGACAACGTCGGTCAGTTAACCGATGTCGGTGTAAGAAGACTGGTATAAGAAGATATAAGAAGCTGCTGATTTGATTTTTAACAGTGTTTAGTACACTTATCAAATAGTTTTGAGGTGTTCACAGAAGACAGAGTATGACAGAGAAAACAGAACTGAAAACAAGCAAGATGCACACGTAAATCCAGAGATTAACCCTAGGGTTAATTTTAATTATCGTGGGCTTATGCCTTTAGACGTAGAATGATGTCAGAATCCTAAACAAAAGACTTAGGGGAAATGTCAAGTTTGTTTTGGCTTATAAGGTTACCTCAATTGGGCGGAGGAATACCATGGAAAAGGGGGGATGTTTGAGTTGTTGAGTTAATTGTGAAGTGATTCGGTATGTGTTGTGTAGTGAAAGTAAGATTAATTTCTTGTCAATACCGTGGATATCACCCCCACGTGTACAACCTGTTACTTAATCTATGTTCACTAGGATTGAAAACAGCAAACAAGAATGTGATGCACGTGTTTTAAAACCCTAAATCGTAAATGATATTCGATGAAGCAAAAGAGATGACGTTCACTAATGCAAGATGTAAAAGTAAAGCAAGTTCTTTTATCAAAATAACAAAATACCTTGTGAATATCTTTTAGAAGAAGAAAATAGCAGATATGCTCCCTATATGAATGCAAGCAAGAAAGAAAGAAACCCAAAATGGGTCCCACCGGGCGTGCCAAAATGTTTCACTCAGAATGTTTCAGCTTTTGGGAATAGAGTTACTTCTATCCTTTCATTCCTTTTAGAAACAGATAAGGGTTAGGGCTAGGAGGAATACCTGTTGAATGTCGAGATGGTGTGTGCATACCGTAGAGAGAGATCAGGCTGATTGTGAAGAACTCCTTTTTGTCTTGGAAGGACTACCTACAAATAAGAACACAAGACCACAAGATTCTGATTAGACAATAAATGAGGGAACTACCTTGGGCCCAGGAAATATAAAACTTCCTTTCGAAGGTGGTCAATTCCCCTGCTAATATGAATTAACACCAAAGACTGTAAAATATCAATTTAATTGTTTGGTTGAAACAGGTAGGGGGAAAGGCTGGTTTCTGGTTTTGAGTCACAATAACCGATACTGGTTACTGTCAACCGATATCGGTAGCGTCTTTGTTTTTGAGACTTTTGGTGAGGGTCGGTTGTAGGATAGTTGTGTTGTTTGTAAGGCTGGTATATGAGTAGGATTAGGTCATACGGTGATGACAGGTAAGTGGATGATAGTTAGGT
Source organism: Taxus chinensis (assembly GCA_019776745.2). Classification (NCBI taxonomy): domain Eukaryota; kingdom Viridiplantae; phylum Streptophyta; class Pinopsida; order Cupressales; family Taxaceae; genus Taxus; species Taxus chinensis. The sequence goes on along the minus strand of CM034148.1, from coordinate 95,528,462 downwards.
ATAATGTGTTGCTGGGCAGTAGATCTAGGAATAGATTTATGAGGATTGTGATTCAAAAGTCTAAGAAATGTTACTAAAGAGGACATGCAAGATATAACTTACTGGTTATTGATGAAGATACAGGTCTAAGAACTGTGATGACAAAGGAAGAACTCAGGTAAGATGGCCTGATACCCAAAATATGAGATGTCTCCCTCCCAATGATCAGATGAGTGTCACATGGCTCTGGCTATTCAGTTACAGTCTTGGGCTTGATCTCGTTCACTGCAAACTCTTCTTGTTTCTTCACTTGTCTCTGCTCGGCCCCAGTAAAGATCCGGATTCTCTTGATCGCTTTTGATGATGCCGATCGATCCAAAAATCCTTTCCCCTTTGTTTTTGGTTAGGGAATCCCTTTTATAGGGAACCGATGGCGGTTACGTAATCGATGGCGGTTATGTAACCGATGGCGGTCGAGTAGGAACCGCTATCGGTCAGGTCAAAGTGGGCTATTTTTAGTAAAATAGCCAACTTTTCCTCCTTTTCTCCTAAGAGATTAGTTGAGGGCTTGCTTAAGTGACTAGAAGGCCAGTTTTGTGGTGCGAGAAAGGGGTCATTAGTCATGGGTGTGGATGTGGACCAAGTTATAGGTCTTAATTAGGTTAGTCTAGGGTTAGGACTAGGTCATGATGAGGTGGCAAAATGAGGTGGCAGGTAAGGTGATGTGGATTTATCAATTACAAGGTAATTAATAAATAATTGTGTAAGGTTTAGGTGATGAGGTTAGGTTGCGAAATGAGATGCAGGTCCCTGGGGGTCGTAAGACACAAATTTGGTGTCTACAGCACCATTCTGATTGGCCTGAGAACCCTTGTTGATTGGATGAAAGGCCTACCAGGTGGAGGTGTTGAAAAGGTTCTATTAGGTGGAGATGGAGATCTTTGAGCTTTTCTTCCCCTTCTTTCACTCCCTGGAGATAGGTGTAGATGGACAAACAATCCTTCCTCCCTAGTTCTTGACCTAGTTTGTATTCTTCTCATAAATTTTCCAGGCTTGGACTGCTGAAACCAACGGATTATGCTTCTTTTGGAGTCACCAGATGTTTGATTTTAAGCTCCTTCAAAGCTGGAACATACAACAAGTGCACATCAATCTTGTGGCAATAAAAGTGAAGACCTCTAAGGTCCCACCGGGCATGCCAAAACTGTTAGTGCAAATCAGCAGCACCCCTAGATGTTGATCAAATTTCTAGGTTGATCATACTAGCATCCAGTGTGATTACACAACATTGAATCCTTTCTCTAAGTGTGGGACTTGCAAAAATGAGAAAGGAATCTCCAGAGAAGGCTGGTTCCTATTCCTAAACTACCTGCCACAAGCTGTTCCAGTGCAGGTAAGCTAATATAATCCTAATCTAACCTCCAAGGAGATAGGGAGAGAGAAAAGAGAAAAAAACAAAAGCCTACACTAAAACGGTGATACACCAGAGAAGGAAAATGCTGAACATCTATCAGAATTACTATGAACACAACTCCAACCTTGCAATGAACATTTAAACATGCACAAATACCTGCAATGAAGAGACGCAAGAAGAAAACAAGAAAAAATACGAGCAAGGATGGACAGATGCATCACAAAACACATTTTTTGTTGCCCCAGAAGTTTGCACAGAACATCATTTTAATGGTAAAAGGAAAAAAACAACATTACAGAGTAGGGGAGGAGGTTCAAACTCCATTTTCAACCCTAGGGAAGAAAATAAAGGAGAGCAGAACAGAAAAAATGAACCACCCTTTGAAAAATGAGCCAAATCTAGCTTTTTACAATGCATGGGTCGAGCCTAGGAGAGAGAAAACATGTAAAAACGTGGGAGCCATTCCTCATTAAATGAAGATGCATTAAAATAGCATGGGCGTCCTTACAGACCCATTCCTTGACATTTTTGACCATGCTGGAGAAGAATGCGACCCATTTTGCATTAAAAATGGTTGTTGAAACGTCACTTCTAGCAATTACCATGTGCCAGAGACGTTTCTTGATTTTCTCTCTCCAAAATGAACCAAAATTCAAGATTGACCCCGGAATCATGTATGGAATTTCACTAGATTTCCATTGATATAATGAACGTGAAAAACTGAGCTTTAGATCGAAAGCTATGGCCATTTGAAGATTTAGGGCAAAAAACAGGCCAAAATCGGATCGGCAGGCAAAAAGTTTGAGTTTTTTACCTATTTGGTCTTTGCAAAATTTTTCAAATTTTCCCCACACTCCGCCACTCTAGGTGTCACATGTCAGGCTCTGATTCGTCCATGGGCTTATCCTTTGAAAATTTCTTTCAGGCCCTTCCTTAAAATTTTACCACTTGGACACGTGGCACTATTTCATTAGCTCAGGCCTAAGGGGTGCACTTTTCTGTGCTCTTAGCTTTTTTAGCTTTTCATGTCCCACGTGTCCCTCACATACCTTTGGCCTAGATGTCCTAGACAAAAATCTCCTGCTTCGGCCGATTCGGGTTTCCTTGTTCCTGTTTGAGGTGAAGACACGTGGCGAGATTCCATTCGTTGGCGGCTCTTTCAGATTTTCGCGTCCCTCGTGTACTTTTGGCCTAGATGTCCCAAACTACCTGAGACAAATATCTCAGGGCCACTAGAAATAGACTGTCCGTAGGCAAATCAGCTGATTCACGTCCCTCACGTACTTTTAGCCTAGATGTCCCAAACTGTGCGAAACAAAGACTTAGACATTTTTCCTTACTCTCGGCCGTTTCAGATTTTCACGTCCCTCACGTCCCGACGTCCCAACTATCCCGCAGACTACCTGGGACAAAAGACTTAGCCGATTTTCTTTCTTTTTCGGCCCCAAGCTTGGTATGACGAACCTTAGTATGACCCGAACCCTTCAGACCCGAAATTCTTTAAAATAGTCCTGTGACCTTATTTTTTGCATTTTTTCCATTTTTTCTAACTTGTTGGGATTTCTTCTTGGATGGGAGAGTTAGAAAAAGGCTGAGGGGACCCCGAAAAACATGATTTGGGGCCTTGAATCAATCTACTTGCTCGGGAATGAATAATTTGACGCATGTTATCAAAATTACCTTGAGGGGTGAATTTTGGATAATAGGAATCCTTATTTTTCTCAAATATAGAAACTGCTAAACTCAACATATGATGTTAGGCTATCCAATTCACAAGAAGACATTAATAAGGTAATCTTTAATTACTTTAACTGAATCAAGAGTCTTCAAAATAACTGCAACCTTCTTGCTTCTTTAGAATCCTCCCAGTTGTTGTCGATACTAATCAACACCTCAAAAGAATTTAACTTATTACTGGCTTATTGCATTGCTAGGAGGTCTCTTTATACACATTACGGAGACTAGTAAGATATATCTAAACAACATATACAGAGCTTAGAGCTCCCTAGTTAGTTACTCATGCTCAAGTATCCACATCAATTTTCCAGTTAAAGTAACTTATCATATGTATAGTAACACTCATTTTTTACACCTAGAGTGATTGGATAAGACTGCTCAACAAAAACAACCAAATCAATAAATCCCCTTATGGGTTTTTATTCAAGATCTTTACTGGATTCTCTAACATGGAATCGACCCTATATTTCAGGAGGAAATTAACCCAAGACTAAACATTGATTTAGTTATAGTAAGAAGAATGTATTAACTCCACAACACTAAAAATCATAGTACATCCTTTTTAAAGCCACTGAGGGTAAGGTTTCAAGCCTACATAATTCATATTGTTTTGTTTCTATTGTGGCATAGCAGACGTGAAAACCTCTTTATTATCACAGATAGATTGTTATAACGACACAAATAAATTTACAAATCAAAAGATCAATGTTTATGTCTAGGTTGAAGACCAAGGTCTAAGTGATTGAATCTTCAAGATTTCAACTCGGTGAATACATATTAACCATCAATGTTCCCAGTATTACTATTTTTCATCTAATCCTTGAAAACAAGGTAATCCAGAATTGAACACAGTTTTTTCTTTTAAGTAAAGCCAGCGTAATTTCCCATAATGCCCAAAAATTACCTGACTAGGCCACTTAAGGTATTTTTCCTTAACCGCATAAACATTTTAGGCATCTAGTTAATGCTAAATGAAGAAATAATAAAAATAGAGAATAATTGAACTCAGATAAATGAGTTTTCAATTCCCAATAATATAGCAGCATGTAGTTTTATTAGTAACAATCACGCAGTGAAATAACACCAAAACTAACATTTACTTCTACAGCTCTCTGAAATCTCAAACACCATCACTCAAAATTTCGCAAGAGTCATATAGTGTACAGGAGTAACCTTCCTCAAACACATAAACAAACCAACGAAAATGTTGCAGAAGATTATCTATTCAAATATCGAAATGAAAAAGATATTAATAGGGGGAGAGAGAAATCCATGCTTGGCAAAAATAAAATACTTCCACCTTCCAGTCCCAACGACTATTCTTCCCTCCGAGACGTGATTATTAAGCTTCTCGCATAGGGTCAAACAATAAAAATTTCCAACAATAAAAACTCATCTTTCTCACATAACCATCCTTTCATATAGAATATTTGAGCTCTTCTAATATTCCAAAACTTCCAATGAATTATCTTTCAAAAATGCATGTGAATTTTTGTTCCAAAAGTTGAGTTTTCGAAGGAGGATGAAGAGTTCATAATCAACATGCAAACACATAGAGAGAAAGATGGATTTCTAGTGGATCTAATAGCTTCTTTAGGAAGCTTCACTACTTTCAAATATTATCTCTACATTTAAGTGCTTTAAAAATATTTAATGTCATTAATGACCGATCAACCATCACCGCCGGCCTCCAATTTCTCCTCCACAAAAGGCGGGATTTTCAAATTTAGAAAACTTATTTATTTTTCTAAATTTAACTACTTACATGGTTAGGAATATAACTAACCATTCACATGGTGGATAACTTCATCGATATAGAGGTTTGTGATTAACTAAATCTTTTAGCAAAAATCACAAATTGCTTTAACCTATACTTGTTAGATCTTCAATGTAGTTATTCGGCTTATAAATCCTTAAGTCTCAATGCCTGGCTTATGTAGTTATTAACTATACTCACAAATGTTTGATTTCATTGTGGAAATATAAGTAGTAATAATCTAAAAACTTACTAATAGCCTCTGGATTATCTTATTAATTGAATGCCTCATTATAACTTAAAATGTTATATAATTAAGTTCACAACATATAGAAGTTTATCATAACAGAGTTTACACGGAGGACATTCGGATAGGTCGAAGGTGATGATTACATCATCTTCATAGCCAAGATCACCAATGATTAATCAAACCTTTATCCCATGATACATAATGTAAGATTTGATGAAACTTAATATAACAGTCATGAAAGAAACCAAGTTCAATATGCAGCTTAGTACCTTACTAAATATCATCATTTCCTCATAATGATTAAAGTATAGAGGTAGTGTATAAGTTCAACCCTATTTTGTAAATTTAACTCCTCCAACATGAAAAAGTAAAACAATAATAAAATCCATGAAGGTACAGATGCCAGTTATGCATCTGTGATGATTACTACAACCATCATCAATAGAAACATGATAGCGTACCAACATGTAAAATGAATTAGAACATTACTTAGCTTATGGCTATGTGACAAAAGGAGCCATTGTGATGTCATGCATACAATTGTGCACGTGTATGCATACCCTTTTGGCTATGTGTATGCATCCACAACAGTACATGGGACAACATAGTGGTACCAGATACCGACACTACTCGTAAATTATTTTAATGCTTCAATTAATTTTAATAAAAAAAGAGAATAAGGGATTGAGAGGTGTTACATTCTTCCCCTTTAATGAATCATCATCCCGATGAATTCTATCTTTTAATCTCTATCAAATCAAACACATAAGTATAATATTTTACTGAAGAGAATAGTCATCATCCTCCTCAAAATCTTGCAATTTTTAGATCTGAAAATTAATTCTCTCAGCTGTAGCATCCTTTTTCTGATAAAAATAGCCCCATAGAAAAATACATGGCATGATTTTGTCATTACATCCATTCATACTATACAATATTATGTAATGAATACAAAAAGAAAGGTCGAAAACAAGTTTTATAAGGCTGAAACAAACAACAAAAAGTTATCTTCTTTCTATTTCCCCAAGAATTACGAGGCTGGGTTGTTTCGTAACTTGCTTTTCCTGAGTCTTTTCCTGTGTAATTACTAATTTCATAGAGTTTATCCCAGTGGTGTTCCTTTTTAAAGCTGGTTTTTTCCGAACAACAAATGGTTCTACTCCTTTCATAACCACATATATAAAGAAGAATAGATCCTTCACGCATAAATTATACCTCAAGGTTATTAGCTTATGTTTCATTTTTTTGAGTAATGTCATTACTCAATGTTCTATCTTTACAAACCAAACAATTCAGAAACCTTAAAACCATATAGATGCTAGTTATAATAAATAATACCCATCCATTATATATTATAATAACTCAGCTGACATATTCCAATTGAATAATTGCATACAAGTAATAAGTAGAATAAGACGTGTAAGTATCCAATCTAATTTTTCTCAATATCTACTAGTATCAAGATGGTTTAGTAGAATGTTTTCCATAGGTCTCTACCCAATCCAATTGCCACAATCACTCTAAGTAATACCAAAACCAGAGTAATGTTATCAAAACTACATTAGTTATACTTATGTCACCACATAGTTTTACTCAGTCTCAAGTAACATCATTACTTACCATTAACTCAAACATATTCCATGATGGAATAATAATAATAGCCTCCATATATCTCCAAGTTATATACAATGATAACTAGTAATAAGGAAGGAAAAACATAATTCATAACTCAGCTTTCAGCCTTGTATAATCTTTAATACAATACATAAAACCAAATTACTTCCTATTACATTCAATAGTAATAAGATCCAATTTCAAGTAAGGCTTCAAACGAAACTTGATTATACTTAAATATATAAGTCCATACTTTGTTAGTCTTCCATAGTAACTGGTAAAACTAAGCATTAATTATGATATAAGTCATACTTGGATATATCATCCATTCATCATTGGAACGTACCTTACTCATTACTCTTAGATCCTAGTTGGATCAAAGAACACCATCAACTTGGTTACCAAAGCACAATGAGTCATCAAAAAGTTCATTTAGGAACTCTTAACAAATATTGTCTCATAAATGAGTATGGATAGTTTTTTTTTTTTTAATACCAAGAAATCTCGTTTACCTTAAATCTTACGAAGTGACTTGTATCAAAGTGACTTTATAAGCTAAAGAATTTTCCATCCACAAATTTATATCCCAATATTAAGATTCAACAAACTAAAGTATGCTGTATTTCTATATTTTGGAGTTGAAATAGTAATTAAATACGTCAAATATTTAATAGAAACCTGAACAATCATTCAAATAAATGCTACTTTATCTGATACAAGTTTGAAATTGGGTATTTTTAATCCATACCACCAGGTAGAGTTAGGCTTCACAATTGTTGATCAATTTTTTTTTAGGGCAACCAATCCCTATTTTCTTTCTTTTAGGATTGAAAAATACTAATCTCATGGATTCCTTCACAATTTCCTCTATATCCTATCAGGGGTACATGTTCCTTTCCTTTGTTATCAATTCTTGCAATATGATTCATCATCTGATGCTTTTTCTCCTTTTTCATTTTTACACGTGGAAAAGTCTAGCAGATTTGGTTTTAGCCTGCTGCCCTTTTCAAATACCACCTTATCAAAAAGGGGTCCAAGTTTATCTAGTGCTTTCCCCAATCTTGGGTTTATTTTGTCTTTGGATTGGTGAGTCCAAAACTTTTCACCATTGACTAGTTCATCATTCAAACAACTCTCTTGTTGTTCATTAGTAACAAAATCAAGTTGTCTTTTATCTGACTTAATCATTTCCACCCATCACGAGCTGATCCAAGGCATCTATCTGATTTTGGGTATATTGAAGGATTGCCAAAAATTTGGTCTAACTTTTGCACCATGGAAATTGCAAAAAATCTGACCCAGTTCTTTCTTCTTGGTGCATCCTTCTCATATCCATTTTATTCTGAAAACAAAATAAAAATTTTAATTAGCATAAGGACCCAATAAGTCCAAGAGTTGCAACCTTCAACTCTGATACCAAAATGTAACATCAATTTTTTGTCACCTCAAATCTAGAATTTTTTTTATACATCTTTATGAAGCTGATTTAAATACCCATATATTTAAATGTACATAAACCTTAAAGCAATCCATTTCTGATAAATTTCATGAACCATGTGCAGCTGTATGAGATAATACTGAACCTACTCATTCTCCCTCAATGCTCTATGCAATCCATACATAAAATGTACCCCTTTGGTTCTCCTTTAACAAGATTTATATTTATATAAGTGAAAAATACCTAAGTTTTAACCCAGGTTCCACCTATGAAATCCACAGGCATCACACAACTTAGATATTGGTGAAATCTTGACAGTGTAATCACATGCTTACAGCACTTTACACAAATTTTATGAGTCATGTATACCATGCTTGATTCTATGACAACAAACTCGCCATTCGAATCTTGTCATATCACCTTATTCACTTATTCAGTTATATGGATTAACAAATGTTAATGTTGTAAATAGCTACAAGTGTTGAACAAGACATAAATCCAGTTTAACCTACACAAAGGCATACCTCTATGTCATCCTATGATACTTATGGGAAAGTCAGTTTTTTCGTAAAAATTCACCTTGTTACTTGACCACTTCCCTTCCCGTAGCCATCATAAGTTGATACAAGGGTGCGTACTCAGGAGGTCCCAATTGTTTTTGTAACTCTATCAAGGTTTGCACTTAAGACAACACCAAGCCACACTCCAACCTCTTGACAAGATAACTCAATACAGTTACTATACAACAATATCCTAATAATGACATCCGTCTTTATAAGGATAAAACTATGTAACAATTACAATGAGTTAGCCTACCAAGAAACTGGTATGGGACATGGTGTCCAATGTTCTCAAGTTTATTATTATCATTTAAGAACACTATATGTTTTACGACACTTCTCCACAAATGGGTCGTACCTATTATCTGATCTGAGTTGATCCCATGACCTCAATCTCCATTTCACTTGATTTCCTTACTAGATTTCATACTCAAGTTACCTGTAAATGGAGAGTTGCACTATTCTGGTCTAGGAACAACATTACTGATTAAAATTTGTCACTGCTTAATCAATTAAGCCCTTGTTTCCTTTATTTTATCATAAGGATATACACCTACATAAAACTATGTTTTTAAGTATGACTCATACTTTTTATAAAATACTATAGAGTCTTAGACCATTGATGTCAATACACTTCTTAAGCCTAAACACCCCACTTTTTCTAGTGGCATCTTAATCAAGATCATTCATTTGCTTTATTATATCCAACAAGTGAGATATATCTAGAGTACCTATTATAATAGGTTGGATGAGATACTTTCCCATTCATCCACTCTTCTCATAGCCTTCCACATAAGGTCTTTGATTCTTTTAATAAGGATTATTTTCTAATCCTCTTTGGATATAATAACTAGGTTGACTATGGTTAGGATTAAGATACTATGTTCTTCCCAACTTAGTATGTGTGTTCCCGTTTTAATTCCATTGTAATGGATATCATGATTGCATGCTCATAATAATGCATTATGGGAAAATCCCTTTTTAAATTCGTTATCATTTCCTAGAGAAAATTATCACATACATCGATTCCTAAACAATGAGACTGATCTTAATACATCTTCATGTCGACATCTTTGGTGACCGTATTTGTTTGATAATGTAAATTGGTTATACGAACAATACCCTCTTGTTCAATTGGAAGTAAGCCTACGCCTGCCAAATTTATTTATGGTTGTATTAAGATTATCTTTATATAAGTGTGGTTCCTAAACCTTTATAGAGGTATCAACGTACCATCGAACTTGATTAATCAGAGTCAAATCCTCTTCACTTGAATAGTCATTAGAGCAGATCGCGTTCCTGATAACACGACTTTTGACCATAAGGAACTAGAATGCTGCGATAAAAACAGTAGTCAACCAAGTATGGTTTCCTATACCAATTCTAGTATTAAATCCTTATACTATTATTTATAAAACATGGATCATATTATCCATGAATTCCTTTTTATTATATTTTCAATTTAACTTTCCCAAATGCCATTCATTCTACTTGATTTATTACTACTTCCTTACCTGGCATCACTTCTTAACTCACATAGGGTAGGTTTCTGCCATTATTGATAATGGTTTAAAATTTTAAGATCATATTCTATTTTAGTTGGATTATATTACATGACCTTTCAAGGCGTTAGATATGAACCATCACTTAAGGATATTATCCTATTGTCTATCTGCCGAAGCCACTGATGTTTGCCTTTTTACCTCATTATTAATTTACTCTATTATTTTTAATTAAATTCACAGTAGTAGAGGTTAGAGTGTTGTAGGGTATCCATACATGCTACTAATACATATTCATATATTTTCAGTGAAGCCAATCGATATAAGTTCTTAAGATCCCTATGGATTGAAGTCACTTCACCTCATATACCAACATGCTTTAAGCAATTATAACTCAATTATATTCTGATGATACACAACAATGTTATATGCAACATTTTTTGCACTATGGTGCCCACCTACCTCTAGTAGTACTTTCAGATAATATCAGATATTTATTTATTTATCTCATTATTAATGAGTAATAGGATAGAATATTTTCCCAACATTTCTATTTGGTAAATAGTCCATAAGAACTACATATTTTGCAACTTTTTAAAAATGGTTATCATAACCAATAATATTTCCAAGATATTAAATTTGTTGCAAATTATATTACGAAATGACCCATGCATCTAAATGGAAATCATATATCATATCTTACATTAATTCGAGAGGTTGATCTGTAAAGATCTTAGAATTGCTTCTCAGTAATTAAAGAATACAGTAAAGAGGTCAAGTGTCTAATCAAACTTGAACACAAATTAGTATAGGCTTAATGCCTCTGTTTAAAATAGAAATATTTTTCTACAAATCATCACTTATCCCCTTTTTCCTTCTTAACATTTGAATAAGATGAAGCTCATAAGTGAGTTAGAATATTTACACTCAACAACCATCATATTCACAATAAGTAATGACTAAAAATTACAGTTTCATACAATCCAATTACTCATACATCTAAGACAATTTCAAAATGTCTCATCCAGACTTCATTTGCCACAAAGTTCCTTTTTCCCTTCACTAAAAAGTTGATGTACAAAATTGCACATGGTCAGTCCAACATGACTGGCATGAATAACCCTTTTCCCCACTTAATAACTTATGCAATATAATATTGAGTAAATGATATGCTACAACATTTTCTATCAAAGTAAAAACTCAATAATATAAAGAATCAATCATTAGTGTTTAGAATAATTTCTTTTTATCCATCTGAAAACTATTCCCTATCATAATTCTAAATGCCTTGAATAAAGGAATTTACCTGAAATCGAATATATGTAACAACATAGGATTAAAGAATTCATAGCATTCATTCCACTTGCAATTACATAATAAATTATAAGTCTAAATAAGTTGTTGTCAATGGTTTCACTAATCTGAAACATGAAAAAGAGGAAGTAATCACTAGCTTATAATATACAAAAATAGTATAGTAACTTTCAGCCCCGATGAGACTGGAGATGTCAAAAGATAACAAAGTAATGGAAGGTATATATCTCTTGAAATGGAACTAATATTTTCCAAATCGATTGAAATTAATTGATGAGATCTAATTATCTCGTGAGATAATTTGCCAATAAGGGGATATGGCGTAATTGGTAGACTCTACGGACTTAATATAGTTGATCCATTGAAGTAAAACATTTAAAACATGTAAGTATACTATTATTTCCTTGTATTCTTAAGGTATTATTTCTGCTGTCCCTAAGGGCTGATCTTAGCATGTTACTCAATGTATCTACCATAAATTTACTATAAATGGGTATTCAGAATAACAACTCTCAAAATGTTATTTCTCCTTACTTCCCTCCAGACATCTCTTACCAGTATAGGTTGATATTGATTTTAAGAAAATATATAAACATGGCCTTTCAGGCACAACTGGCATATTCTTGTTAGAACATTTATTTATTGTTCTTTAATTCTATTCAAATCTAGCTTACTAGGGAATCCGTATTTTTCTCAAATATAGAAACTGCTAAACTCAACATATGATGTTAGGATATCCAATTCCCAGGTTGACATTAATAAGGTAATCTTTAATTACTTTAACTGAATCAATAGTCTTCAAAATAATTACAACCTTCTTGCTTCTTCAGACTTGTCCCAGTTGTTATCGATACTAATCAACACCTCAAAAGAATTTAACTTATTACTGGCTTATTGCATTGCTAGGAGGTCTTTGTATTCACATTACGGAGACTGGTAAGATATATCTAAACAACATATACAGAGCTTAGAGATCCCTAGTTAGTTACTCATGCTCAAGTATGCACATCAATTTTCCAGTTAAAGTAACTTATCATATGTATAGTAACAATCATTTTATGCACCTAGACTAATTGGATAAGACTGCTCAACAAAAACAACCAAATCAATAAATCCCCTTATCGGTTTTTATTCAAGATCTTTACTAGATTCTCTAACATGGAATCGACCCTATATTTCAGGAGGAAATTAACCCAAGACTAAACACTTATTTAGTTATAGTAAGAAGAAGGTATTAATTCAGCAACACTAAAAATCATAGTACATCCTTTTTAAATCCGCTGAGGGTAAGGTTTCAGGCCTATAGAATTCATATTGTTTTGTTTCTGTTGTGGCATAGCAGACCCGAAAACCTCTTTATTATCACAGACAGATTGTTATAACGACACTAATAAATTTACAAATCAAAACATCAATATTTATGTCTAGGTTGAACACCAAGGTCTAAGTGATTGAATCTTCAAGATTTCGACTCGGTGAATACATATTAAACATCGATGTTCCCATTATTACTATTTTTCATCTAATCCTTGAAAACAAGATAATCCGAAACTGAACACAGTTTTTATCTTTTAAGTAAAGCCAGCGTAATTTCCCATAATGCCCAAAAATTACCTGACCAGGCTAGTTAAGGTATATTTCCTTAACTGCATAGACATTTTAGGCATTTGGTTAATGCTAAAACGAAGTAATAATAAAAATAGAGAATAATCAGAACTCAGATAAATGAGTTTTCAATTCCCAATAATATATCAACACATAGTTTTATCAGTAACAATCACGCAGTGCAATAACACCCAAACTAACATTTACTTACTGCAGCTCTCTGAAAGCTCAAACACCATCACTCATAATTTCGCAAGAGTCATACAGTATACCAGTAGTAATCTTCCTCAAACGCATATAAAAAATAAATAAAATGTTGCAGAAGATTATCTATTCAAATATCAATTGAATAAGATATTAAGAGGGGGAGAGAGCGATCCATGCTTGGTAAAACTGAAATCCTTCCACCTTGGAGTCCCAATAACTATTCTTCCCTCTGAGACGTGATTATCAAACTTCTCACAAGGGTCAAATAATACAAAGTTCCAACAATAAAAACTAATCTTTCTCACATAACCATCCTTTTATACATAATATTTGAGCTCTTCTAATATTCCAAAACTTCCAATGAATTATCTTTCAAAAACTGCATGCAAATTTTCGTTCCAAAAGTAGGATTTTTCGAAAGAAGGACGAAGAGTTCATAATCGGCATGCAAGGACACAGAGATAGAAAGATGGATTTCCAGTGGATCTAATAGCTTCTTTAGGAAGCTTCACTACTTTCAAAGTTTATCTCCACATTTAAGTGCTTTTAAAATATTTAATGTCATTAATGACCAATCAGCCATCACCACCGGCCGCCAATTTCTCTTCCATAAAGGTGGGATTTTCAAATTTAGAAAACTTTATTTCTTTTTCCAAATTTAACTACTTACATGGTTAGGAATATAACTAGCCATTCACATTGTGGATAACACCTTCATTGATATAGAGGTTTGTGATTAACTAAATCTATTATCCCAAAAAAAATTGCACAAATTGCATTAACCTATACTTGTTAGATCTTCAATGTAGTTATTCGTCTTATAAATCCTTAAGTCTCAATGCATGGCTTATATAGTTATTAACTATACTCAAAAATGTTTGATTTCATTGTCGAAATATAAGTAGTAATAATCTAAAAACTTACTCATAGCCTCTCGATTATCTTATCAATTGAATGCCTCATTATAACTTAAAATGTTATCCAATTAAGTTCACAACTTATAGAAGTTTATCATAACAGAGTTTGCATGGAGGACATTTGGATAGGTAGAAGTTTATGATCACATCATCTTCATAGCCAAGCTCACTGGAGATTATTCAAACCTTTATCCCATGCTACACAATGTAAGATTTGATCAAACTTAATATAATGGTCATGAAAGAAACCAAGTTCAATATGCAGTTTAGTACCTTACTAAATATCATCATTTCCTCATAATGATTAAAGTATAGAGGTAGTGTATAAGTTCAACCATATTTTGTAAATTTAACTCCTCCAACATGAAAAAGTAAAATAATAATAATAGCCATGAAGGTACAGATGCTAGTTATGCATCCCATAATGAAAGTTCATCTTCTCTAACTAGAAGGTATTTTATAACACACAACATTACCACAACCATCCGAGATGATTACTACAACCATCATCAACAGAAACATGATAGTGTACCAACATGTAAAATGAATTACAACATTACTTAGCTTATGGCTATGTGACAAAAGGATCCATTGTGATGTCATGCATACAATTGTGCACGTGTATGCATACCCTTTTAGCTATGCGTATGCATCCAAAAAAGTACATGGGACAACGTAGTGGTACCAGATACCAAACTACTCGTAAATTATTTCAATGCTTTAATTAATTTTAAGAAAAAAAAGAATAATGGATTGAGATTTGTTATAAAATTTGATAAAGAAACCCCCTACTATGATGAACCTTACTGAATTGTGCCTCCTAATATTGGATCTATGAAGTGGGTTCCTTTTCCATGAACACCTTAGTCCATGTCTCAGGGACACCATTTATCCTTGTACATTGATGAATCCATTCTCTGTGATACATTGAAATTAAAGGAATGTAACTCCTGATACCAGTCAGGGACTCTAAATTTTCTTTATTGAAGAAAAGAGGCTAACATTTCTCCTTCTTGACTATCTCCTGAAATGCAATGATTATTTCCTTTGATGATGAGTCCTCAGTGAGTGGTGGGACTCAAAAATTTAAGAAGAATGGTATACTTTGTTCAATATTCTAGAAACTTGACACCCATGGGATTCCAAATTGGATATGACCCTTTTGAGCATCGCATACCATGCATCCATGATGTGGATCCAAACATGGGACAAGTATTTGGTAATTTTTGCAAATAATTCCTTTCTCATGTGGGAATGAGAGTCAAAATAACTCTTTTCGGATACTAGTGGGAGTGTCTCATCCAAATGACTGACTTCCTTTGTAAGATCCTCCATTTTTTTTACTTTAGAATTTTTTTAACGAGCATAGTTGATGGGAGAAATGATGGCTAGACATAATTCCTTTCCTTGCTCAATGATTTATTCAATCCAGTTTTCATAGGATTTCACCCATATCATGTATTCATGTTCTTTCTTGATTACCTTAGGGTTGATACTAGTGATTGGATGGATATCTTGAATTGAAAGGGCATATTTTGATTCAAACCTTAAGAAGGGTTGAATATATGCATCGAGAGCTTTTAAATTTTCCTCTAATTCCACAATGGTTCAATAGTATTTTGTGGTTTGAGAAAGAAGATGTGAATTGGATTATTTGAACAGGTGAATGTATCCTTCATGAGAAGCTTGACCCAATGAGATTTGGGTCAACTTATAATCATATGGATTCATTTATTCCATGGGCTTGTAAGTATAAGGCCTAGAAAATTCAACATACTAGTTACCTGAGGTACCAATGAAGAAATGGGAAGCAATCTGGGCCTTATTTCTTAGCTTGGGTACCACTGAAGAAGTGAGAAGACTAGTTACATTGTTCTTGGCCCATTCTCGAGAACTTATTAAATCCATAGAAATGGTTCTTAAACGGTTACCATAATTTTAGTATCTTGAGTGCTTACATAAGCTTGTCATGGGGCCATATCTTGATCACCTTCAGAAGACATATTTGGATGTGTTTCTTAATTTTTTGAACTTGAAGGTGACATGGAGGGTGTGGAAGAAGGAGAAATGGTTGGGAGGAATGATTTTTGATAGTTGAGATTTCACGGTCATGTGGGTAAGTAACAATGAAAGATGCTGGAAGCAACAAAGGAAATAAAGGTTTTGAATATTTTAATGAAATGAGTAGGATCACAATTTATTTTCCCAAGTTTCTCAATGGATTGGGATTTTTAGTGTAAAAAAATTCACCTCATCCCTATTGGTCCAAGTGTCACAGTGTTATTTGTCATTGGGAAGGAGAGGGGGGCTAGGAAAAGTCACTTTTAACACTTCTAGAGGCACATGGGTGACCAAGAGATTAAATGGGAGGGATGGATTTTTTTTCGTCCCAACCATCCCAAATATTTGGTGTACATGGGAAGAAGTTTTTTTTCCCTCACCCTGGCTTGAAAAGTGGAGGAGCGTGATTTTTTGAGGTGTTTTTTGGAGAGATGAGGGGGCTAAGAAAATGTGCACATGAGCTTAAGTTTGCAAAAAGGAACTTGAAAATGATTGCGTTGAGGTCCAGGGGATTTAATGGGCGGGGGCACATTTTCTTGTACCATCCATCCCAAATCCTTGGGATATTTGGCACACAAAATTTTTCCACTTTCCCATTGGCTTAAATTTCAAGGAAAAAATTTGACTAACTATTAGAGTTGTACCTTGGGGAACCACTTATCGAGGTAATATATTGAGTTCAAAGCAGAGTTTTTTATAATTTTATATATTATTTCACATGAAAATTTCCTTATAAATACACTGGTGGGGTTATCATCTCTTGATTCTTTCATTTAATCCCTAAAAAATATGATTTTATTTTAGGCTCCAAGGTTGTGTATTCGGAAAATAGGTTGTAGACATAATGCTCCTAGGTGTTGTGAGAAATTTGAGATAACCATAATCTAGAGATCTAAATTATATTTCTGATGATATTTTTTTGGCTCCTAACTCCTTACAAAACTCCTAGAATCACTTCCCAAAACTCAGTAGCTATTTTTGCACTGTGCACTGCTTAAGCCTCCAAGACACACTTTTCCTGAAACTACTCCAAAACTTCTAGAACCAACTACAATCTTTGAAAAATTATTACACAATGATTTTTTCCCTTTGATACACCTCCTTTAATATTTTATACCTTTCATTCAGTTCCAAGGGTTCACAAAATCCCTAGGAAGAGCAGAGAATGACCTTTCCCAAGCTTTTCAAAAGGCTTATCTTGATGGATCTTGCCTTGAAAGTACTTGGAATGAATAGATACCCCTAAATCACCTATGGGAAAAATGACATGACACATGAGACTAATTCAAAGATATGGGATACAAATAACTTGAGAATTAGGGTGACATGAAGGAGGACTTAGAATAACCTTTGAGTAAAATAATTTGGGTAGCGTATGGTTGTCATGCTTGAAAATTGGGAATTTCCTTGTTACACATTTGCATGAAAAAAAGTGTGTAGTTTGAATTCTATCACGTCAAAGGCTAAAGATGATGTGTGCAACAGAAATGAACCAAAATTTAAGAATCATGTAGGCACATCCAGAAGTGATACTAGCATGTGAATAGATACACTAGTGTGTAAACAACGATGCTAGTGCATGCAAGGATAACAAAGACACAAGAAGCTTTAATGGTAGTACATGAAGCCTATCTACATAGATAGACAACATAAATATATAGAACACTAATGTATATCTATATAATGCTAGCAAAAATGTGAAAAATTGTAGCACATGAATTCAAATGCAACCACCGACATAATGAACGTTGACATGTGAAATTAAACACAAACATAGGAATATTAATGTATATGGAGTAATAATTAAAGATATCGTAGACATGATCAACACTAGTGCACACACTCTGTGTTTCCAAAAAAATTATTTAAATTTTTCTCAAAATACTCAATAATCCTATTTTATGATGAGCTTCAAATTTGGTAGCACTTTACTTGTTTCTCACCTAAAAGAGACACTTAACACATACAAACTCAACACAAAACATTAAGAAAAATTAATTAATTCAAAATATGAAAAAAGTGAGGGTTAGTATGCAAAAGGAAACTCAACATAAAATATGCATGTGAGACAAAGGGGAGTCCCACCAGGTGTGCAAATGTATGCATGTTAAACAAGCTAAGATAAGTACTATAACCTAACACCAAGTGGATTTAATAACTAATCTAGTTCAACATAAAAATCAATATAAATCCATTTAAAGGGAAATATTAAACTAGTGCATATAATATTAAATAAAAAATGAAGTACAAGACATCCTTTGATGCTTTTGATGGGATTTGGATTGTAGACACCTCCTTTAGCGAGTCATACATAGCCACGTGTGATCAAATTATTTCTCCGAGTAAGACGAAGAGGTCTCACTAATATGGCTTAGTTGCAATTTTTTGGTTCTTCTCTTACTACTATTTCCAAGTATAATATGTAAAAGGGTTGCTATATCAAAAAGCTTTCCAATTAAGGAATTATCTTATCTTATGCATATGTCTTACAGATACATGGTGTAAAGGTGTAAACTTAGACAAGAGGGGGTAGGGTTCTTTATATAGTTTTCCAAATTTGAGAAAATACCATCCTCTTGAATGTGGGATGAAAAGAACTTTAGGATTAGAAAGTTATAAACATGTTTGGAAAGGGTTAAGTATTATTAGGGAAAGATAATTAGAATTTCCAACTTAAGTGAGTTAGCTATGATTGAAGTTAATCAATTAGATTTATTAATAGACCAATTTAGGCTTGTAAAATATAATTGGAGAGAAGTTAATGGATTCTAAAGGATCAAAGGGGGAATGACACAATAAGATAGTAAATTTTTCTTTAAGGGATTAGTTAATCAATATTGGTCAATTAATTAATTAATTAGAATAGGATTATAACTAACAAAGTAATGTTAATTTGCATCCAAAATGAAGGGAAAGACTACTTAATTAATGAAGTGTTGTTAATTTTCTGAGATGAAGAGGAGTTTTAGATAATTAGCGAGAAAGATGTTAATTATAACCAAAAGATAGAAAATAGGATAATAAGTCCTATTTTAGTGTTCAAAATGTGTAGCTAGATTTAGGTGTCTACATGAAGCACCTGAGTCTCTTATGTAATTATTCAATTGGTGGCATTTAATTAGGATAGAAAGGTAGAATGGTTCTACTTTTTGGTTTTGGATGCTATTAGGGAAATGATGTTTTGTGTTGGATCAGTGGATGGTGTTGGAAATAACCCTTTGTAAATTGAATTTCCAACATTGAACTTTGGGTTACCCCTTTTAATGTAGTTGATGAACCTTTCAAATTTCTCTGGATTTGTTTGTAAAAATTCACATTTAGAAAAATCTGAATTGTAGACTTATCCACACACTCAACAATATCAAACAGAGAATTTTGGGCCCCTAAAAAATTTGACTAAGTCCAAAAAGGCACATGGGCATACAAGAATGGAGTTAAGAAATGGGTGCGCAAGGAGAAGGCGTGCAAGGCAAGGTTATAGGAGGGTCTTAGTAGAGCTCGTGATGCACGCTGACAGGAAAAGGTCTCGGGACTTAGCTAGATTTGGTGTATCGGGTAAGACACGAGAAAGGTGTGAACTGACTGTGTATGCGGAGTGGATAAGGTGCCAACTTGGTGATATATTGGCCTAGGAAGGAATATACCATGCGATGGAAGCTCCTACAAGAAAATCATGATAAGGAGTGGAGAGCTCAATCCTGGAGGAGCATGTGCCCATGGAGGAAAACATTTGGACACTTGGTGCTGGATCTAAAGCCTCATGAAGGTGAGTTGGCAGTTCAAGTGGCCTATAAATACAAGCACCCACAGAAGAAAAGATATAAAGAGATGAAGAGAAGGTAGAGCTCTGTAGAAATGTTGCAAAGGAATTCTGTTTGGGTTGGGTAGATAAAACATAGGAGATGGATGTATCAAGGGCCTAGATTTTTAAATATTTGTTTTGAGAGTTAAAGGATAAGAATCTAGTTATGATGAATGGATTTGATATTCCTTTTTGTGATGCTCTATAATGAATCTAATGAATGTAATGAGGTTACCCGTTTATATAAATATGATCAGTAATGATTTTGGTGCATTTGTATATCTTTATGGTTCTATTTTATGAATGTTTATGGAATGAGTATGAATCCTTGCACATTTCCCTTTCTGTTTTGATTCAGTTCTTAATCTCTTAAGTTCTTTTCTATTAGGAATGAATGCACTGATCTAGTAGCCGTTCTGAGCTCTACGATTCTTTCATGTCTCATTTCTACTCACTTCCTTTAAGTTTGGATCATAGATGATGTTTTCCCATTTAATTTAGATAAAGGAGAGACTCGGTGCTCACACATTCCTTGGGTGAGCACCCAACGCCCATTGGGTGATATGCCGATACACATGGGGTTCCCTTATTCTTGGTGGGTGTAAAAATGACTGCATCTTAGTTCTGTTATCGGGGCCTCTTTTCAAAGTTGTAGTGTGAAATGACATACATCATGATCATCGTAATAAGTGATGATAGAAAACCTAACTTTGGAAAGTGTTGAGTCATGGTTCAAGAGTACAGAGGAATAATTTTCTTAGAGATTCAGCACTGGACTTGATTTTGATGCACGTAGATGGGTAGAAGAGAACCTCTACCATGATTTGTATGATTTTTTTTTTGTTGCTTCCCAGTAGAGCTGTATGAATGGCTCTCGGCATATACATCTAGATCAAGATGGTATTATAGATCATGTGTGTGGACCCAAGAAGAATACCAGTGGCTACAAGATGTATATCTCATGTGGACTCATGCTATGGAGCATTGGTGGAAAGGTGTATTGGCTAGCTACACTTTGGAGTATGCTATTTCTACATATTGTTGTTCGGAAGTCACTAAGTTCGAGTTTCTATGGGAGCCCAGAGGATCATTTCTATGTGTTATCCCTCTGATAATGAAGATATTGATTATTAACTTGAATTTAGAGGCATCTTTGATGGCCGGCTAAACCGTTATAAGCACTGGGTGAGGAAGCTAGAGTGGAGGAAGATGACAAACATTGTGATAGAGAAAGAAAGGGAAGAGAGATGACTCAAGTATAGTGAAGCGCGTGAAAGGGAAATTACTAGACAACTCGAGGTTGTAAGTGTGATGGATGTATGGAGGCAGACGCTACGGGAAGGATTTGAGGTTCACCCAAAGGATGTGGAACATGGGAAATTTGTCCTACCCCATCTTGGAAAGCTCGTAAGAGAGACCTCTTCGGCTTCTGAAGAGATTTTGTCATATAGAGAGAGAAGAGTCATTAGTGTGCATCTAAACCCACCTAGTGACCAAACCCTAGCACTTGGTTTTCCAGATTAAGGGAGGAGTATCATTGACCTAGTTGGTATTGGTGGAAGTGACAGATCTGTGCCCAAGAGATATAATTTTTCATTTCCTACATCTATGGTTGCACAAACTATTATTTTAGTATTCAGAGGAATTTTTGGACAAGGAGAAAATAAAAAAGGCTTGGGTAATGCATCAGGAAATGGCACAGGACACACATTTGGCTGTGGCACAATCTCATAGATAATTTCCACACAATTTAGTATGACAATGGTGACCCTAGACATGAATTCTTCAGGCCCATTACTAGTGGCAAGAGGATCCGAAGGTGGAACTGGTGGATCCGGAGGCACAAGATTTGGTGGATCTAGTGGATTTGGTAGAGGAGGGAGCACCAGAGGAAACCAAGGATCTAGACCAGGAGGATAGGGTCCTTAGCCACCTCCTCAAGTAATATTTGAAATGTCTTTACACTTGTTAGACTACCAAGGCATAAAGGATGTTGTGGAGCATTTTTACAAGTGTGAATTTCTATGGCATGCGAAAGGGATCACAACCCTAGAGAGGAAGGCCAATCAGTTTGCAATAACATTGCAAGGGCGCGTGCATATATGGTATAGGAAGTCAAACCCCCATCATACGGTGGTAGAATACACCACGTTGAAAAACATTTTCCTATTAAAATTCCAAATACCTAAGATTGAAAAGAAGAGCATCAACACCCTTAAGGAAATTCAGAAGGGAATGGAAGAGAGTGTGCGAGAGTATGAAAAATAGTTTAAGACTCTCCTATCAAAATTATCATATGACATTCACCCTTCACAACATGCTCAATGGTTTATTGGAGGGTTGATAACTCCATTTAGAAGAGCTTTATCTCAGAAGACTTTCACATACCCACGCGAGGAGTTAGAAGCCACCCTATGCGCTGAAGCTATTGGAAGTGTTGATACTGGTGTTAGCTCAACCCTGGAGGCTCAAATTCTTGTTATGGCTAAGCAACTGGAGAAGTTATCTGTGAACTCAGCTCATGAGACTTGCAATGGTATATGGTGTACATATTGTGAAGTAGAGGGGCATGTCAGGGATAGTTTCCCTCTTATGACAGTATGCGTCATAGTAGTAGACTGTGAGATTTGTCATGGGGACCATGATGCGAGTAGATGTCCCCTGTTATAGCACGTGAAACAGAAGAATGTGTCTTGTTACTGTAAGATATGCACCTCTAAAACCCATGACACTAAGGATTATAGGCTTATTGATCAGATCCATCAGGCCATTGATCTTGATGTGTGCCAAACTAGCCTTGCAAGTAGTTCTAAGGGTGATGACCACCATTATAAGGAGCACATAGATGGAGGTGCACACAGAAGGGGATTTCGTGAAGGATTTCATGGTCATGGTAACCATGGAGGAGAAAGAAGTGAGTTCCCACGTGGAACCTATTTTAATTGTGGGTCTACAGACCACTACAAGTGTGAGTGCCTATATTTTTTGTAGTGTTCATGGTGTGGTAAGAATCACAAGTATGAGGAGTGCCCTCAGTTGTTTGAGCATATGAATCAACAACAACAGAAAGACAAGAGCATTTCAATGGTAAGAATTAAGAAGGCTAACACATAATAGATGCCACAAGTTACACATGATGTAGGTTTGGAACTTGTTATGGTAATAACAAGAGTAGAGGCCACACATGAAAAGGAAATTCCATGATAGAAGAAACTGGTTTCAAGGGGAGAAGTGGTACATGGGAAGTACCCAGACCTTGCGCATCAAAAGGAAGTATATCAAGAAATCATGGATGTCATTTGGACTTTACAAGGAGAAATCCAATGTTTAAAGGAGAAGTCTAGGAGGGAGAAGCAAATAAGGAAGGTCAAGATGCCAAACAATGACCTGGATGAGGTCAAGGAAGTATGTAAAATGCTAAGGCAAGAGAATATTATTACCTTGCTAGGAGCATGGTTGAGAGAGAAGGTACCACACACTCGAGAAGAGCGTGAGAGGAAGTTATTGCGTACAATCCTTACCCCTCATAGCCTTTAATATGATAGGGAGATCATGTTAAATGCAATCGTGGATGGATGGCTCCTTAGTAATATCCTCATTGACACAAGTGCGGAGGTCAATGTTCTCACCTTGGATGCATGGCATCAGATGGGAAGACCTTCATTACAACCATCTTCAAATGTGTTGTATATGGAAAATAAAATGAAGGTAATGCCCATTGGTGTCTTAAAGGATGCAACTATCACCATTAAAGGGGCTAAGTTTACTAGAGACTTCGAAGTCTTGGTGCTCACTGAGGCAAACAATTTCCCCACACTACTTGGGCACCCATGGTGCTATAAGAACAATGCGGATCTTCGGTTCAACAATAGATACATAAGATTTGAAAATGAGGAAGAATGAGTCCTTATATCCTTAGTTGATGGAAAATAAATATCCTATACTGAACCTTTGGGAGAAGAGGTCCCTGATAGAATATATGTGTGCTCAATTAGGGATCCAGAGACAATTCATCCCGCAGAGGGAGTTATCCAGTTTGAGGATGCTCAGTCCCTAAGTGAAACCACCACTATAACGTGTGATAATTGGGCACATGGGACCTATGATTTAATCAGATGGAATTTGAGGGGATCGGTAACAAAGGTGAAAAAGGCATGTACAGTCTGACACCTAGGGGAAAGGAGCTATCTAAGTACTCAGGAGGAGCCTTCCCTAAGGTCTTTTTGCAGGAGATGGAAGCTAAGTTGAAGAAGGAGAATGAATGAAGAGGGATGTTAAGTTACATATTACTTAGAAATGCTATGAATTGGTGAGAAACACATCGGGATAATCTCTTTGAATGGCATGAGGTGAGAATTGCCTTCTTTGTAAGGTTTTGCAGGAGCAACGTGCCCATGGCTATAAAATACTATCATGGTAAAGAGACCACTTCCTTCTATATCCATGCATGTGAGACAATCTAGATGGGAATCACAGAAGAATTTCAACCTTCATTATGGGTTCACAAGTTATATTCCACCCTACAATGTTATGCACATGCATGGTATATCCACTTAGAGATGCGTTGCCAAACTGGTAATTGGCAAGAATTGGTAGCTAACTTCATTCAAACATTTGAGTATTAGAGTACAAAGCCATCAGTACATAAGGTGTTGTAGGTTGTCAAATGCCTTACATTAGGGGATAGTGCTATGATGAAAGACATAATACAAGAGTTTCTAGGAGAACCTAGCCTCGAAGCATGCTTTGAGGAGGAAGAAAAAGAAGAGATATAGTTTGAGCACACGTGTATAAAGAAAGAAAAGGGGAAGATGTTTTATGTTATTGATGGATAAGAAGTAGAGAAATTTGATGTTAACCACTCTGGAGGGACACACAAAGTCATAGATAGTGCCGATGAATGGGCACGTGCCTATCATGAACCTTTAAGGAAAAATAAGGTTAACATCGGCTCAGAAGATGAGGCTAAAGAGGCTATCATCGAAGACTATTTTTCAGATAAATAAGTATCTAAGATCATTGATATTTTACGCGAGTTTGAGGATGCATTCCCATGCAGGTATCATGAGCTTAAAGGCATTCACCATTCCTTGGGGGAGATGAGGATAAAATTGAAGGGAGCTACGTGCCCAGTCAGGAAAATACCATACCAGATGAATCCTAACCTACGCATGAGGGTCAAAGAAGAAATAGATAAGATGATAGTATTGGACATTATTGAAGTTGTGGAAGAGTCAGAATGTATAAGTCTAATGGTGATTAGTATCAAGAAGGATGAAAGGATAAGGATCTATGTTGATTACAGGGACCTGAATACAGTATGTATCATTGATTGTTTCCCAACCCCATTTACTAAAGAAATCTTAGAGGGAGTGATAGGGCTCAAGGTATATTCTTTCACAGATGGATTCTCGAGCTATCAGAAGGTAAGGATCACAAAAGAGGACTAAAGGAAGAAAACTTTCACCACTGAGTGGGGAAGTTTTTCCTATACAGTCATGCCTTTTGGGTTGAAAAATGCACCTGTTGTGTTCTTGCGCATTGTGGTGCAACCTTTACATGACTTTATCCATAAATTTCTTAAAGTCTATGTGGATGATTGGACAATATATGGGTTAGTAAAGGACCATTGTGACAACTTAAGGCTGATGTTTGAAAGGTGTCAATAGTTGAGGATATCCCTCAACATTAAGAAATGTGTCATTTCTACTCATTTGGAACATTATTGGGACACATCATATTTAGGGAGGGCCTGCTATTAGATCCTAGAAAAAGTTGCAGTAATTGTGGGATTGAGGGAACCTACTAGTCAAAGTGCAATGCATAGATTTATTGGGTATACAGGGTACTACAGGAAGTTCATCAAGGGGTATGCCAAGATCACCGTGCCTTTAGAAGAGTTGCTTAGAAATAAAAGTGCTGTTCATTAGGGAGAAGCGCAATAGAAGGCACTTGATAGTTTGAAGGATAGGCTTGTCACCACACCCATCCTATGTTTCCCTTCTTGGGATAATCCCTTCCATATTCATGTTGATGCCTCAAGAACCACGATTGGAGAAATACTTGCACAACCTAGTGAAGGGATTGTTGATCATCCTTTGTGCTTTGCAAGCAGGAAGTTGACACTAGTGGAGCAGAATTATACTACAACTAAGCGTGAGGCATTATCAATGATCTACTCACTTCATAAATTCAAACAGTATTTGTTGGCAACCCCTTTTATATTTTACATTGACCATATGGCATTGAAATACTTGGTGAAGAAGCCCATTCTAAAAGGGCGCATATGTCAGTGGGTACTATTGTTCTAAGAATTTGAGTTCAAGGTGGTTGTCAAACTAGGAAAAAGTAATTCTGTACCTGATCATTTGTCTAGGATTGATTCAGGGGAGGACACACAAAGCATTGAGGATACCATGCTAGATGCAAAACTATTTAGGTTATAGCGCGTGCCCTCAGATCTAGAGGACATTTCGGTATTCATTAAAATAGGTGTGGCACCAGTCAGAATGAAGGCCATGGAGAAGAATAAGTTGGCCATACGCATTGCACCCTACATGCTAATTAGTGGAGATCTATAAAAAATGGTTCATGATGAGGTTTTGTGCCGATGTGTACTAGAACATGAACACATTGTAATTATGGAAGAGGTGCATGGTGGTATTGTAGGAGGACACTATGTGGGAAATGTAATTACGTGGAAGATTTTACTTGTAGGGATTTTGTGGGAGACCATTTATCAAGATTGTATTGAGGTTTGGAAGGCTTCTGACCATTTCCAATGCCTTGTAAAACCTAGAAAAGGGATGAAATGCCCTTGCGACAAATAGCCAGTGCGGAACCATTTGAGAAGTGGGCTATCAATTTTTTTAGACCAATCTCACTAGTGGTGCGAAGGACCGGTTCGCGATATATCCTCACTTGCATTGATTATTTGACAAGGTGGGAAAAGGTAGCACCTACAAAGGATTATACAACATGGAACACCCTTGACTGTTGTTATTTTCCTCCTTTTCATTCAAGTGTTGATATGTGTTATTCATTATAAGGATATGTTCTTCTGATTATTGGAAATCATGCTTGATATGGATGAGTATTTTCTACTCTTAAGATCCTTTTATTGAAATTGAAATGGATTCTCTGAATCCATTTTCCACTTCTAATAGGTGATTTGCAATCTAGTTTAAGAAGTTGTAGACTTATCTATTTATCTAATTCATCCTTGGATCAATTTTAGTGATCCAAGGAATGTTTTAAATCTGCTCTGTTGAATGAATGGTAAAATTGACATTCCATGAGTTAAGATACACGTTGGATTGAACTTTGTTGTTGCAAGTTCTTTAATTTCTATGTGAACGTACTTCCATTGAGTGGGTTGTTCTACTTGGGTCTTTGAAGATTGACCATGACAGGTTATTGCTGATAAAAAGGGAATGAAACTTGTTCATAGCATAAGAGATATTCGGGATCCTATTGAGGATTAACCTACGGGATCCTAAGCTAGGTAATATATATATATATATATATATATATTTCTATCTAAGCTATGATACTTGATAGAATTCTGAGCCTGACCTAAAATTTCTTATTCTGTCTTGATTGGTTGAATTGTTGATTTGAAACCTAACCTAAGCTCGATACTAATGGGGATTAAAAAGGCTACTAGGTATTAAATTAACCTAGATCCTAATATTACAAGGTATTATTGTAACCTAACCTAGTGTTTTAACTATGCCACTTTGAATTATTTACCTATGTGGAGATTATCTAACCTAATTGCTAAGGCCTTGGTGGGGGTTAGTTGTTAGTGTTATATCCTAAGGTATAAATTTAAATCCTACCTAAAATCTAACCTAAGCAATCTAACCTATCCTAAACTAATGGATATGAATTGGGACTTAAGTGGCCGCATGCATATTGGCAATGGTTCCTAAGGAATTTATGATGATGTTGATAAGGTTTATTAATGCATACAGACTGCCAGCTTTGGTAGGGGTTAGTTGGTTTGGCGGAGGCTTAGGTGGCAGTATCACTAAAAAATGGAAACGGATGTTAACTTGGACTTGGAACTCACCAGACTTGGAAGGAGGTGGCAAGGAGGATTGAATGGGAGATTTGGAATTAATGAGATTAATTGTTGGGTTGTTTCATTTTGCATGTTCTCTAATTTTCTTTCTACATGTGTTCTGGTTTTTCAAACCAGTAGAGTAAAATTCACTTCATGGCTATTTTTGAGGTTTAAAATCTATTTTCATTTCATGGAATGTATAAGAAGCATTGTGGAAGAAGTATCTGGTTGTTTTATCTTTCGTGGAGAAGAGAAGAAGTGAGTTCAGCTAGAGGTCTTCTTTGATTTCATAGCAACACTATCAGGCATGATAGTCTCTAACTATTAAAATATCTTGCGTTCCTCTAAGTGTTTTCATTAAAGAAAATTTTCTCTGATGATTTTTGTGCATTTCATGCTTTATCTGGTTAATTGATTGATGTGTTTCGTAAAACTTGCATTTTGGGTTTCGAATTCATGATGTACGTGATTCTGTTGAAAGCTCATGTTGTATTATCTTTTGCACAAAGCAACTATGCATACGAGGACAAAGTTGGTAACTCTGTTTAGCTTCTTCAGTTGTTGTAAATTTTTGTTTGGTTTTGACTTTATTTACTACCAATAATTGTTACTGAGTTCTAACTATGTTTGTCAAGATTTGCGTTGTGAACTTGTGTTTTTTTGAACTCGAGCTGGTAAGGAACTCCAGTTCTTAGGGATACTTGTAAATAGGTTTGAACTACTTTTTGGAAACTTGTTTCAGTGGATATAATCATTGTAGAGATTCTCGAATCTATGGTGTGAGCATTTTATGTCATCGTTAAATGGACTATGGATTAACTTGTATATGGTTTGTTGTTTTTGTTTTTCATCTTACGAAAACTTGACTATTGTTAAAACTCACATGCACTGGAAAAACCATATTTGGCTTGGGTTTTGTATTTCATCTTGTGAAAACTTGACTATTTTTGGAACTCGCATGCACTTGAACCCATGTCTGTTATCTTGGATAAACTAGACTATTGTTCAAAGTCTCATATGGCATGGTGCCTATGAATTCTTGTTCTTATGACCATAGTAAATGTTTTTGAATGTTCTTTATGAAACCGGCTATTAAGTCGTCTTGTCTGAGCTCTGTCAAGCATCTTACATCCCGTTTGAGTTAGGAAACAGGGTTTGAAAGGATGTTAACTAAAAATGGAAGTATTTCTTCTTAGAATGAACTATTTTATAAGTAATTTCTTCTTATTCGGTCTAGCATTATGGTGCTGGTGTATTTATGAATTCGTGATTGTGATATTGTGATGAAACACTGTATAATCAATTTGTTACTTGGTGTTTTTAATTGAAATGGTAACTTGAATGATGTGTTGGTTCAAATTTTATAGTCCTTTGACTATTTTATAAACTAAGAGGGAACATGATGTTACCCAAATTAGGTTATAAGCTTTCAACGATGTTGATCCTTTGAGGGAGTTTATGCTTTACATTTTTCTCCGAATTGTAATTTAAGTCTTGGATAGTATGCACTATATATATGATGTTTTGATCTTGTCATTTTTTGGAAACCCAATATGTAGTTCTTGTAGTGATGCATTGACATACTGTTGAGATAGTTCTGTCTTGCCTAAACTATTGGAAAGTGTTGAGTGTTAGCATCTACTTAGATTTCTTACCTCTTGTTGGGTCCAATAAATGAATGTTAAGTCTTGAAAGATAAATTGCTATTCAAAATTGATTGTGGAATGTGTTTGAACTTCATTGTTTAATTATTGAGTTTAAAAAGAGAAAATTATTGGTAAGGATTGTTAGAACTTCACTGCTTGATGGTAAAGTGTTCTATGAAGGAAAAATGTTAGTATGTTTTCTTCAGGCTGTTCTGGTCCAATAAAAGATTGTTAAGTCTTTAACAGATACATTGAAACTTTTCTGTCCTTGGACTGTGTATGAGCTTCATTGTTATAATGTAACTAATGGAAAGTAGAATTCATGCATTATAATGTGAAGATTTAGAAGGGAAGGTAGCATTTAGTTTTCTCTTTCCTTGAAGTTGATCTTGTTCTCTTTCTTTGGAACTCTTGCATGAACTTAAACTGTATGTATGAGAGGAGGTAAAACTGTTTAATTAAGTTGTAAGAAATGATTATAGATTGGGATCATATTATGTTAGGAATCCTTCTCTAATTCAGTTGGGTTAAGATTCATTGGTTGGAACCTCCTGATTTTTATTCTTATTGGAAAAGAGAATCAATGTTTATTAGTCTTTTTATACTTGTCATTTGACTGAAATGAAGTAGAAAGAGATTGAAAATAGGTTGAATAAAGACATTACAAACTTTTTGTTGACTGTTAATCCATCATTCCTTCTTGGATTTCTTTCATTTGGATCTGTTTTGATGAATACCTTTAAATGTTGAATTTTAAAGTAGACGACCTTTAAAGGAATATTTTAAATCATGATATGCACTTGTTTCTGCCTTGCTGATGTTATGTACCTTGGCATAATAGGAATGGTTTCTATCCTTCTTTACTTGAAAGTTAGATGAAAGATCCAAGAGGGAATATGTTGTAAACAATCTTGTATCTTATAGTAAAGATTAGTGTTGTATTATATTCGGTAGGATTGGAAACAATGATATGTTATGAATTGTGGTTTGGTAAAGATAATTGATAGGATCAATTATAATTTAATTTGTAAGACAAATTTTATAGATTATATTTTGTTCTTTTTGTTAATCCTCGTATAGTATTGCTCTTCTTTTTATTGATATTACTTATTCTTATGGAGTATGAAATACTAGTTGTTCATTAAAGCAGGGTTTTTTTATTGGAACAATTAGTGGAATGCACTTCATTTTAAGGCTTAGTGCTTATCATGCTCAGTTCATTGAACTGACCCGTGCTAGCAATTTTTACAGATGGAATTTGTAAGTGATAAAAGAAGGAAAAAACTTATATGATGCATTGGCTGATCTAAGTTGATTCTTGTGAAAATTTCTGATTTGTTCTTAAGTTGTATTGAAAAAGAAAATTTATTCTATTTTGAATGAAGGTTGATGTCATGTAGTGTGCCTAAAATGCATAAGTTATAAATGTATAACTTTAGAAAATGAATTGAAGAATGAGAATTTACTTGCATGGATTATGTAAATTATCTTGTACTTTTGTAAAAGAAATGGAACCCTATCCTATTTATACTCTTCATCTTATTTATATGTTTCTATGAGTGTTTTTGGACAAATAGGAAAAAGGGAATTAGAGTAATTCCTTAATTGTGATGCAACTAAATAAGTTGCATAATTTCTATGATCTTATCTAAACAACTCATATTACTAAGATAACGTGTAATGAATTTACAATGAAAACTATGGAACTTCTAAAGAACATAAGGGGGGGTGATAAACCCTAGAACTTAACCACGAAGAGGAAGACTCTTCCTCTTTTATGAAAAAGTAAACAAAAAGGAAGATATGATTTGTAATCATTAGGTTTCTTTTTAATAAGGTCTAATAAGATACAACCTAGGTGGTTGTTACAATTCCTTGAGTGGTTAAGTCACGTTAAATGGAACTTAAGAGGTTGCTGTCATTTCTTCTTGGTAGTTTCTTATTGAGCCAAAATTAACAAAGATCGAAAGCAATCTTAAGTTAAGGAAGTTCTACAAGGGTTAATGGAACCTAATTTGGAAAAGAACTTAGGGAGAGTTGGATTAGAGTTTGGGTAGGGTTGCTGAAATCTGCCTTTAAGAATCCAAATTAATTAAAATTTAATAATATCGTAGGCATATGTATATCTTGATGAGGCTATTCTATAGGATGATGGCACATGTTGAGTGTAGGGCTGTACCTTCGAGAAGATTAGGATCTTCTCAAGGATACAATATTGTAGTTGACATGTGGCAACACCCTTCTGCATTGATCGTCTAGATCTACACACTTTTAGACTTGAACTTAGTTTCTCTCCAGGACTAGGTAGTAGCTTAGTTATGATAAGAAGTAGCCCTCTAGGACTCAGGGTTCCTTGGCACACGGGGTTGACTTAGGTTGAACCAGTATGCCAATCTATCCTAAGTCTTTGTGAGATCCTTCCTATCATAACCTACGTTGTTAACCAGAACTAGGGTTAAACCTTGGGCAAGAGGACTGACGGAAGTTAGTAAAGGACATTCTAGATAAAAATAGAGTAGGGGTGAAGGACGTATTCTAGATTGAGAAGTATGTTGTCAAGGAATAAGTAATATGAACAGTATGTTAGAAATCTTTAGCCAAAGTATCGCAAGCTGCTGGTTGCATTGTCCTATGTCACCTAATCTAAGGATTGTGATGTAGATGAATATTGGTAACTATTCAGTTAGGTTCCTTAGATAGATCACTCAATACCTAGAATAGGGTAAGAGAACCAAGTATACATAGTATACAAAAAAGTATTCAATACTTAGTGTTAAACATGAATAGATCGGTAGTTCACCGAGTCATGAAATGAATAGATCGGTAATTTACTGAGTCATTACAGTTGCATATGGTTATCTATTATAAGAATGGTTGTTTTGGAATGTGTGTTCTAAATTACGTATTTAGAACAAAGAACATTACTCAAAAAGTTTTTTTCCCTTATTTCTAAAGTCTTAAAATAGGAATGTTACACAACGGCTACCACTGCTATATTTTTATGGGAAAACATAATCAGTAGGTATGGATGCCCATTGATTTTGAAAAGTGATAGAGGTATGCACTTCCTCAATAAAATCATCAGGATTATACTATTAGAATTAATGGTGACCCATCATAAAACTAATCCCTATCACCCTCAAGTAAATGGAACTGCTGAGGCATTTAACAAAATAATTAGTCACACATTGACTAAGATCTGCGATGTTGGTAGAAAGGATTGGGATGAAAAAGTATCTGCTATTCTTTGGGCATATAAGAAAACCTACAAGAGGTTGAATAATTCCACACCATTTCAATTGGTGTTTGGCATGGAGGCTATTCTACCAGTTGAATTTTTGTTACCCTCTCTGTGTATAAGGTGCACAGGAGGATTAGAGGATGAACGAGCGCTGGAAGAGAGAATTAAAAAGTTAATGCAATTGGATGAGAGATGATCATTAGCCAAGTGGAGCCAGAAAAATGAAAAATCAAAACAAAAGGCATGGCATGATCATCACATTAAAAACAAGAAGTTTGAGGTTGGGCAGATGGTCTTGCTATATGATTCAAAGTTTCTACACCATCCTGGGAAGTTAAAAGTCCATTGGTTGGGCCCCTACATCATCTTGTACATCCTTGATTCAGGCACATGCTAGTTACAAGTGTTGGATGGGACGAGATTACTAGGACACTTCAATGGGAGTAGGTTGAAGCCCTACTATAAATAACTCTTCTTGGTGTTTGTAATAAGGTAGTATTGCCAGATAGTTTAGGATTTCCTTTATTTTTATTGTTCCTTTTCTTATGTTTCCCTTTCTTTTTGTATTTTTGTTTTGCACCTTGGGCACCGGTAACCTAGTTAATTGTTGAAGTTTGTGAATGCGCAAAGGACCACACATCGTTTTAGTGTGGGGTAGAGTAACATAGAAGAAAATGTAAAGTGTTAAGCACCAGGAAGTATTGTGTCAGAAATCTTGGTTGAATGGCCCTGTGAAAGGAAGTGCATGCAAGGAAAGGTGAAAAAGGATGGTTGGTGTCAGGGTAAGGCTACATTGTGGATCCACATACAAGAGAGGAATAAGAACAAATGCAACACAAGGTAGGCGAGAGAAAAAATCATGATAGAAGAAGTATCTTCAGTGTTGGTTACGTGCATGCAAGAGTCTCCTGTCAAGATGGATTGGTTGCATGCCAAAAGTTTAGAGAGTTTTCCACACAAGGTTGGGTGCATGAGTTAAGGTGCTAAGGATGAGTTTTTTTGAAAAAGCTTCATTAAGTGTTAAATTATGGTGGTAGGTGAAGTGGTATTTAATGCTAAAAGTAGGTAAAATATAAATAGAAGGTTGGGAACTTCATTTTTTTACTTTGTGAATACAAAGTGGAAGAAATTTTGTGAACTAGGGTTTCGAGAATTGATCCGTGCAAAAAAAATTGGAAAATTTTAGCCATGAGTGACTAGTTTGGATATGCAAACCGGGAGGGAAGTAATTCATGGGTGTGGGAAGAGTTGTGGAGAAGTTCCGTCTTTTGAAAAGATATTCCAGTTAGGGTTTGACAAATAGGGCATGGATTAAAAATATTGTTCTTTGTAGGTTGGAGATTTGAATTTGGAAAAGATAGGAGAGTAGAGCTAGGAAGATAATTTAAAGTGATAACCCAAGAAATGGCACCTAAGAAACCAATAGTAACACCTAAGAAGGGAAAGACCAAGGGAAAACAATAAGAGATTACCGCAAGTACCAATGAGGAATGGTATGCAGAAATGTAGTACCCAAATGGGGTTTTCCTCAAGATGGAATGGGAATCCCACTTAAGAAAAATGATAGTAAGTTACTATAATCATTGCATCAATAAGATTGAAAAGGAAATAGTGCTACAGTTAGTGTGCTCAACTAACGGGAGAACACCTGAGGGGTTACCAATTTATATCAACAAGGTCAAGGTGAAGTTAGAGAAGGTGGGATTATTACAACTCTATGACTTGCCCTACTTTAGAAAGCCAGAGAACCTCTATCAATGGCTAATGTTGTGCGTACATGAAGACCAATTCCACTCCATGGGGTGTAAGAAGCACATAACCCGTCAGCTAATTTCAAGATTCACATGCCTTATCTATGAGGGAGAAAGCTTATAGGATGACCTATGTGACAAGGAAGCAATTAAGGAAACAGTGGCCACGTATGCATATAAGAAGGGGTCAAGGTACTTTGATATCACAGATATCCAAGACCTAGTGATAAGAATGGTCACCCTCCTGATAACAAAACTCAACACGCAAGAAAGGTGGACATAGGTAAACAAGTCCTGGTTGAATGTTTGTAGAAGAAAATCAGAGGCATAAATCTATAATCTGTCTGCATACATTGCAGATGAAATTATCACCAGTGCATGGGAAGGAGACAAGATTCTCTTTGGTAATATCCTCTTAACCATTGTGTTCTCAAAGATCTGAGTGCCAAATACAGAAAACAAGTTTGTTTGTGATTACTCAGAGGAAGACCCCTCGCTTGTAAAAATATTTAAGAAATACACTTGTGATAGCATGACATCCATTTACAAGATGCATCTTGAAAAGTGGTATATGCATTTAAGGAATGCACTTGGGGTAGAATGGAGAATACCAGAACAACTACCAAAACTTACAGTAGGAGAAGATGAGTTCCCTTTATACCAAAACTTGTGTATTGGTAGGATTAAGTTGACTGATGAAACCATGAGCCTATGGTGCAAGATTTCATTCACCTTCATAGCCTAATACTTCCAGACAGGAGTTAACATATTCAAGGAGTCCATGAAGTTAAAATTTGACCTTAGTGATGTGGACCGGGACCAAAGGGAGATGCATAGGATGTTGGTATACCCCACCAAGCACACGTACATGGAAAATTATGTGTCACATGAAGTCTAAATGGTGAAACCCCTGACTCTTCCCATTACAGGGAGGTCCGCAACATGATTATAACTTCACATATGGCCCAATTTTGAGAAGGGTGCTTATCTTGAAAGTGGAGTATCTATACCAGAGGATCCAATAGGTAGGAAGAATCCCACACCTAGACAAAAGGAAAAATAAATTAAAAAAAATGCACCAAATGCCTAAGATACACAAGAAATAGGTGCCCCAGGAAAAATTAGTAGAACACGTACTTACACATGCAGGAAGAGGTCACCAGTCAGAGAGGAGGCGCTAGAACAAGGAAATCTTATCACAAAGGAGAAATCACTGGAGGAGGAATAAGAGAAAGCATAATCTCCTATACTAGAATCCCCAGTTAGGAAGAAATAGAAGGTGATGGAGGAGGTTGATTCAGAAGACATTGAGAGCTTGGATAAATACAAGGGCAAGAGGGATGATGATGAAGAAGATGAATCTAAAGGAGGTTAGGAACCACTTATTTTTAATGTGCACGGTTCATAAGAAGAGGGCAGAGATGAAGAAAATGAGTTCCTTTTCATGTAGCGCAAGGGTAGCTAGGAGGAGGAAGGCACCTAGAACATGGGAAGAAGTGAAGAGGTTGGCACGTAGGATCAAAGAAATCCAAGCCTCACGAAGGAGAAAATAAATGAGGTGGTAGATAGAGAAGTAACAAAAAGCATCAAGGCCTTGGTGGAACAAGAGTTGGAGTGCAACATTGAAATTATCATGAATGATGATAAGGAAGATAGCATAGGAAAAGATCACGGTAGCATAGGAGGCCCCAGTCTAGCTATAACTATTCCTAAGGGTACGTGTACAAGAGGAAATCACATGGAGATCTAGGGACCAAGAATGAGCTACATTGATAATCCAAACAAGGTGTTGTGCTCACACTTTGAAAGCATTGTTCTAATAGATCAACTCTTGGCAATGAAGTCATTTGATGAAGAAGGTGCATACCCTCAGACAAGGAAGATTCTCTCTTGGGAAATTAAGTCCCACATCAACGAGCCAAATTTCAAGGTAAGCTATGGGGCACTAATGGAAATACCTAGGTCAAAAGGAGATAACCCCTTGGTGAGCACTCAACAACTCTCAGATGAACAGGTCTATAATGTATTGAATAAAGTATCGATTGAGCTAGAAGCTAGGTTATTCAGGAGGAATGACAGAGTAAAATTTATATAGGAAAAGATAGAAAAGAGAGAATAGGAGCTAGAAGAGAGAACCAACGATTTAAAGCAAGAGGAGTTAATTAGTGCTCAGCTAAAGCATGAACTTAGGGAAGAAAAGGAAATGGTGAACGAAGTATATAAGAAGGTAGAATCCATCACAGATGCCATTATGTTGAAGCATCCAAACTCAACACCACCCGTAAAAAAGTATGGATCTTCCCTTGAGTGCCTTGAAGACTTAACACACATCCTCACCATGGAGAGGAAACCTCTAACCTCAGAATCTATGGAAGAAGTAGCAACACACTTGGAGAAGGAGGAAAAATTAAAGGTAGTAGCAATCATGGCTAAATAAAACAAAGTCATTTCTGATGTAAATATTATTGCCCACACTGCTGAGGCCACATATGACAACTATGCAAAAAGAGATAAAGTGGTGAGTATTTTGGTCACCAACTATGAAGCAGAGCTTAAAGAGTTCCAAGAAAAGAACAAAGGGAATAAAACAGAGTGGGATAGAATCCTGGCTGAGGATGGAAAGAAGTTAGAAGATATTTAGGCCCTAAGGGGTACAATCAAGAACCGGATAAAGGAGCTATGCCCACGTATTACTAGAAGGATTGAGGGCATGGGCAAGGAGTTGGAAAAAATTGTTGACACTATGAACACTCAAGGAGATGGACTGAGTTTCGAGGAGGTAAGTGCCCTAGTTGGTAACCTCTACCAGAGAGTGTAAAATGAAGTCAATGCCTGGAACAAGTTGGAGGTCATCTTACAAAAATATATTCGTATCTTGTTGCAATAATGCCATGACTTCCCCATTATTTCTTCTTTCCCAAATTCTTCATTCCCTTATTATTTTCCCAAGATGTTAAGTCCATTTTGATTCTTTATTCATTAGAGAAATGTTCCCTTGGGTAAAGAAAAGGTCAAGTGTAGGATGATGTTGAGCCCCTAAAACATTTGACTAAGTCCAAAAAGGCGCATGGGTGCGCAAGATTGAAGTTAAGAAATGGGCATGCAAGGAGAAGGTAAGGTTCTAGGAGGGTCTTAGTAGAACCCATGATGCATGCCCATAGGAAAAGGTCTCAGGACTTAGCCATATTTGGTGTATCGGGAAGGACACAAGAAAAGTGTGACCCGATTGTGCATGTAGAGTGGATAAGGTGCCATCCTAGTGACAAGTTGACCTAGGAAGGAATATGTCATGTGATGGAAGCTCCTAGAAGACCATCATGACAAGGAGTGGAGAGCTTAGGCCTAGAGGATAATTCAAACATGGAGGACCAAATTTAGACACTTGGTGCTAGATCTGAAGCCTCATGAAGGTGATTTGGTAGTTCAAGTGGCTTATAAATACAAGTGCCCATAGAAGAAAAGATATAGAGACATGAAGAGAAGGTGGAGCTCTGATGAAATGCTGCAAAGGAATTGTGTTTGGGTTGGGTAGATAAAACATAGGAGATGGATTTACCAAGGGCCTGGATGTTTAAATATTCATTTTGAGAGTTAAAGGATATGAATCCTCTTATTATGCATGACTTCGGTCTTCCTTTTTGCGATGCTCTGTAATGAATCTAATGAACGTAATGATGTTACTATTCTATATGAATATGATCAGTAATGATTCTGGCACATTTACATATCTTCATGGTTCTATTTTATGTATGTTTATGGAATGATTCTAAATCCTTACGCATTTTCCTTTCTGTTTTGATTCAATTCTTAATCTGTTAAGTAATTTTCTATCTGGAATGACTGCACTGATCTAGAATCCATTTTGAGCTCTATGATGCTTGCATGTCTCATTTCCACTCACTTCCATTAATTTTGGATCATAGATGATGTTTTCCCACTTAGCTCACATAAAAGAGAGACTTGACACCTACACTTTCTTTGGGTGAGCACCCAGCACCCGCTGGGTGATAGGCCAATGCACATGGGGTTCCCTTGTTCTTGGTAGGTGTAAAAATGTCTACAGATTAAAAGAGCATGAGCTTGATATTCTTAGGATAGTGGATTTTCTGCAAGGTGGATGAGGTACTACTTTAGAAATTTTTAGTTTTCAGTAGATGGAGTAGTTGGCTAGGAAGTATTGATTGATTTTGAATGAGAATTTGAAGATTTTGTAAGATTGGTCTTCTATACAAAATTATAGATAAGAAAGTTACTAGAGGAATCAGTTGGCATGGAAGATTGTTGTTTTCTAGCAACTGGATCTTGTTTTTCTTTTGTGGATTCCATAAAAGGTGGAAGCAGGGATCCTCTATTATTTATATTGTTTTATAGAGTCGCCTGCTGAGGGTCATCTTAATTTTTTTTTCAAATAATTTTCAGAATAAGATCCCTTATAAGATTGAGAGTGGGTAAATACTGCACATGAGAAACTTGGCATGTGTTTGTCATCATTTTATCCTAAAGAGTACTCAAGGAAATTAGTTTTTGTATCATCTTTGACTTCTTCAATCTCAAGAATCCATCAAGTCTGATGCAATATCTTCTTGGGTATGTGTCATTCATTTTTTTCACCCCTATAAAATGGATAACTTAATAGGTCTAGGAACTGACAGTTGATTGAGGCATGTTTTATAATTTATAGGGGGAGCTCATGGGTTGGCTCAACCAAGTTGGTCTCTATGAGTGGTGAGCTGGCAAGCCACACTAAAGCATTGAGTTGGTGTAAGCTCAACTAATTATGTAGATTGTGGGTTTTAATACCCACCGGTAGCATTTTTCATGCAATTGATCTGTAGCAAGTGCAGATGCTATCAGTCAGTAGCATTTTATGTTACTAGCTTATAGCAATCGTAGGTAGGTCCCATGTGAAATGGCACAGAAGTGCTGGTAGTACTCAAAATTATATCAGACGGTGGCATGTACTGATGCTACTGGCTAGTAGTAGGGACCAATAATAGGGTAGTGATGATGGGTCACAGGGATGAACTGATTGTCGATAGCATTTTTAGTGCTACCGGTTAGTCACATAAAGGAAATCAA
The DNA here is from genome assembly GCA_019776745.2 of Taxus chinensis. NCBI lineage: Eukaryota > Viridiplantae > Streptophyta > Pinopsida > Cupressales > Taxaceae > Taxus > Taxus chinensis. Next base: position 95,488,521 of record CM034148.1, on the reverse strand, counting down.
GAGTAGCAGTTGGGTGACAACAAGTGTGCTAGTAGTATTTTTACAAATGCTACCAGCCTGAGAAAAGATTTTGTGTTACCAGTCAGTAGTGGAAAAGGAACCATTCATGCCATAATGAAGCAAGGTGGTAGTAGCGGTGAAATAGGCTACTAAATAGCTCCATTTATGCCACCGGTAGAAAGTAGGGTAAGTAATGGAAGGAATTATACCATTCAGTATGAAAACATATGCTCCTGAATGACACCAGAGAGTATTATATAACTGGCCATGAGGGGGAAAAATGCTATTGTCTAGGAGTAAAATGCAATACAACTAGATTAATGCAAGAATGGACCAAACATTAATGAAAGTGGTAAAAAGTTTATTCAACTACCATTTTGATGAGGTATGACACCAATGACTATATATGCAATCAAATGACCCATTTTTATAGCTTAACATACCTCTTCAATGAAATATGCCAGTTGGTGAGGCAATTTCAAGGATCTTCATCTATATATTGTAAATTTTTTCTCATTTTGAGGGCAGACATTATAGAATGTAAAGGAACTATGTAAAAATTGTTCCAATACTTTTGTGATCCGTAGGCCTCAAATTTGGGCATTTTGTAAATAATTCTTTCCTTGCACTTATATTGTAATGGATTGTGCATCTTTTTTGTTGATTTTCTTACCCTAATTTGATTTCTATTGCATTGTTTTCATTCTATTACATTTATAGGTATATTGCACATGTTGTGTTATTTTTTAGGATTCAAATTCATTGTGCTCCATAAAATCAGAGGTTTGAATGTGTTCTTTGAATTTTGGCACTTCTATATGCTCTCTTCTACCTAATTTTCTCCACTTTCACTCACTAGGAATTTCTTTAGTCTTATTCTTAGTGTTATTGCCACCCTTAGTTTAGGAATTTAATTTTATGCATCTCTCTCATCTCAGGTCCCTTGGAAATATAGGTTAGTGTAAGAATAGATTTATTTCCCTTGCTAGGAGTATTTTTAGCAATAGGAATAGGTAGAGGTACCAACCTTATCTACATGTTTGTATTAATTGTAAGGGTCACACACCTTTAGACAATCCCATGTAAGTCCAAAGTAAGGATATGTAATGTGTAAATCCTAGGGTGCTAATTTTTTGACATAACATTTTTTGGCATGCCCAATGGGACCAATGTCAATTCTTCCATGTTTATCAAGACTGATTATGTATCTTGGTGAATTTTTTATCCTTTGGCGGATATGTAGTAACACATCTAGAAAATATAATCAGAAATCATATGGTTTCAGCAATATTGGTGGTTTAAGTTCATGAGAAGTATTCAAACTAGGACTAGAACAATAGAATAAGGTATATTTGACTACTTGAAGCTATCTCTAGGAAGAGGAAGAAGAGGAAGAAAAGTTCAGAGATCTCCAACCCCACCAAATAGAACCTTGTCAACACCTCCACTTGGTAGGCCACTTCTCGAATCTACTATAATTGTTAGACTAATTAGAATGGTTGCAAAACCACTACCAAATCCATTTGAAAATTCGACAGGAAGAATTCCAATTTCCCTCAATGCACATAGTCCAATTCTGGTGGAAGCATTAAAAAACATTCCATTCTATAATGGAGAGAATCACACAACCCTAATTGATCATATTCAAGATATTGCAAATGTCTATGCCATACATGATATTTTTGATATGGATGTGGAAGTGAAACTTATCACTTCATATTTCAAAGGAAAATCTCTATAGTATTTCAAAAGCTTAGCAACGACATCCATTCATAACTGAAATGATCTATGCACGACTCTTTGTGATCAGTTTGGAGAAATGGGAGATAATCTATCTCTTTTGGAGTAGTTGACTACTATCAAAAGAGCACTAAATGAATAAAAGGTTGACTTCAATTTTGGATTTCAAATAACGTGGGATAGGAGTCCAATTTATGTAAGACCAACGACTAAAGGTGCATTTATCTATTTCCTTAAAGCTCTAAATGCTAATATATCTATTATGATACAATGTATGGGAGGGATAACCTTACCAAGGGCTTATTCCATATCCATTAGAGTTGAGAATTTCCTAATTCAATCCGGTAAAGTCGTACCTAGGCAACCTATGCCTATCTATCGAGAAATGGGGAATCCTAGTTCTGAAAAGATACCTAAGTTAGCCCCTATTTCTGCCCCAAATAATAAGAGTTCCAATGAAGCTTCTACCTCTTCTTTTAGCACCTCAACTCAACTCTAGGAGGTCATGAAAAAATTTCAAAATATAAGGAATGATTTGGTGACCCTCAAGAGGAAACAAGCTTAGAATTGTAGAACTTATGAACCTTGGTACCAACCTAATAAGCCCTCATATCAGTCTAATATACCTCATGCACAAGTTGTCAACTAGAACCACATATAACCTCCCACTTCTAGACCATTTGCACTATAAAATCCTAATGCAACTTCAACATCCAAATTCTTGGTTCTAGTTTAAAATAACCTTACACAAGAATATAAATGGTGTTTCCATTGTGGAAAACCCCATAATCAGGCATCATGTTTCAATGGTATGCTAAGTCAAGCCTTAGTGGTACAGGATATACCCCAGAATGATACTTCATTGGTAAACTGGAAAATAGAGGATTTTTGTGGGGTTAATCATCCTTTTTATCAGGTTGTAGTAGCTAACACAAGGGCCAAGAAGAGGGTTATGGTTGAAGAGAAATCATCTCATTCAAATACTTCTCAACCTTCTATCACACTTCAAGGAGTTAACAAATCAAGTGCAGTCCCAAATCGACAGAATCATCCCAAAGCACTAATTGTATCAGCTCTTGTATAAGAGAAAGTAATGAAAAGAAAAGGGAAGCTAAAGGATAGCCCATATCCATTCAACATCGTGGATTAGATGAAGAAAACAAATATAATCATCTCTATGTGGGAATCTTTGATGATTCCAAGACAAAGGAATCCATTACATGATGTCATGGCCAACTTGTTCATCTCTAATGGGTCATCCATAGATCAAGATAAATTTCTCACCAATGCAACTCAATAAGAAAAAGTTCAATAAGGTAGAAATGTGAAACATCCTCAATTTTATATGTCTTTAATCACTGGGAACAACCTAGTACATAACTGTATAATTGACTTAGGGGAAAGTAGCTCAATGATGTCTAGGAAAATAACATATCAGCTCGATCTAATATATGAACGTGTCTCTACATGAGTGGTATAATAAGATGGGATAGCAGTGAGAACAATTTGAATCATCAAGAATCTAAATCTAATGCTACATGTATGCCCAAATGTCATAGTGTAACAAGACATATCAGTGGTTACTCTACCACCATATTGTGTTTTTTAAGGGATTTCATGGATAAAATTCGTCGCTACCTATATGCCAATTAGTCCCACATAATTTTAATAAAAAATTATGGAGATAAAGATAAAATTAGATATAAACCAATTGTAAATTACTACATTGAGCCTTACATGCCAAGTGCAATCAATCCCAACTGCTTAACTTTCGATCAAGAAGATTTTCTAAGTACTCATGAATAAAATACTAAGGTTAGAGGCATTCCAAATTTAAAAATTTATAAATGGGATCATAAAAGACATCCTCATGATCCATACATAGAGATGGATGAAGCTAAATTGGGCATCTATTTTTTGCATGCAGAAAATATGGCTTTTCCTAACATCACAAAACCAAATGACAAGGATTGAAATGAAGTTTGAAAATTTTTATTTGATGGTTAAAGGACTAGGAAATGTGCAGAAGGAGAAATAATTATATCTCCCAAAAGTATGAAATATTACTCTACTTTCAAATTTTAGTTTAGTTTTTCAAATGACATAAAAGAGTATGAAGCCTTAATCTATGGGTTACATTGGGAAAGGAAAAGAGGTATGAAGATATTACAAGTGTTTGGGGATAGTGAGTTGGTTGTAAGTTAAATTAGAGGACCGCATGATGCTAAAAAGGATCTCCTAAGGAGCTATAATGACATTGTATGGGATATCATCAAATACTTTAAAATTTTTAGTATTGATTCCATTCCAAGGAAGAAGAATGAGGTTCCGGATAGGCTTGCAACAATTGGAGCAGAATTTAATGTTGTTGAAAGTATCAAGAGAGACAAAATTTAGCATTATATTCAAAATGGTTATGAGACCAACTATTCTAGACATAAGACAAGTTGGCAAGTGTTCAAAATTGAACAAAAAATCATCAATTTTCTCTAAGAAGAAGTTGAGATCTCTTACAATAATTAGGATAAACTAGAAAGGAAATATGAGGATCAAGTAGTCCAGCTACGAAATAACAAACTCCCAAAAGGTTTGGTGATTCTAGAGTTAATCTTCAATCCTAATGACTAGTTCCAGAAGGAGAAACCTAACATCCAGGTCAAGGGTAAAGATTCAAAACTAGTTTCAGTCAGAGAAGGTAAATTTATCCAAATTGGAAAAGTAAGTAGCCTTCAATAAAAATCTGATTTCATATAACTTTGTCAATGGTTTCTGGATATTTTTTTTAGAGTTATAAAAATTTGAGATGATTTGATCCGAGTTTTTCAAAACACACTATTGAGCTAGATCTAGAAAACAAACCCATCAGGAGAAAATAAGGGCCAATGAATCCCCATATTGAGCCTCTTATAAAGAAGTAATTAAACAAACTCATCAAGGAAAGTTTCATCTTTCTAATAAAACACTTTTCATGGGTTGTTAATCTGGTGTCAGTTAGGAAAAGTAGTGGGGAAATCAGATCATGTGTGGATTTCCAGGACTTGAATAAAGCTTCTCTTAAGGACTAGTATCCACTTCCTTCCATGGAGAAAATATTGCAAGTGGTAGCTAGTTCAGAGATATTTTAATTTCTAGATGGTTAATCAGGCTACAATCAAATCATGGTGAAAGAGGAAGACCAATTAAAGACACATTTCACCACCAAATGGGGTACATATGCATACAAGAAGATGACCTTTGGTATTTTAAATGCTAAAGCTACATTTCAGAGAGCAATGGACATGGCATTCAGGGAGCTGATAAATAAGATGGTTCTTGTGTACTTATATAGCATTATAGTATTCTCCAAGAATGTAGTAGATTTCCTCTATCACCTTATGTGAGCATTCAAGAGATGTATGAAATTTGGGGTGTCTCTGAATCCTACGAAATGTATTTTCCTAGCTCATTTAGGAAATCTCTTAGGCCAAATTGTGTCTAAAGAGGGGTTGAAAATCGATCTAAAAAGAGTTGAAGCTATACTTTGTCTACATTTTCCAAGCCATAAGGAGGCTCTCCAAAGATTCTTGGACAGAATCAACTTTGTTAAAAGGTTTGTGCCTAATTTTTCCACTCTCATTAAGAAATTAACAATGATGCTTAAGAATAGCCTTGCATTCAAGTTAACATTGGAGGGAAAGGAGACTTTTGAGGCTATCAAACATCCAATATCACAAGCTCCAACTCTTATCAATCTAGAATTATACAAGGAATTCATCCTCTATACTTTTGGTGGCTTTGACACAATATTTTCCTTATTAGTGCAATTAAACAAGGAATGATCCGAACAACCCATTTCCTTATTTAGTCAGAGCTTGGATAATTATGAGGTAACGTACTCTTTCATTAACAAGCATTTCCTTCTTGTTATCAGAATTTTAGAAACTTAGTTTCAAATAACATAATTCATTTGCTAGTTGCACATACTTGTGTATAAGAATTTATTTTAAAAAATGATCTTTATGAAAAAAGAGATAGTTAGATGACCAAGGTTATGGAATACGACATTTATATTAAGGTAACTAAGTTGGTTAGTGGTAAGGGTCTTTGTGAGTAGATTCCTTCAAATCAACATACAAAGTCGAAAGATAAAGGAGTTATTTTGGTGCTACAAGATGCTCAAGAAAAAGAAATAGATAGTGTGCCCATTCCTTATTAGACTTGGGAAATATCATGATTCCTTCAAACAATTAAAATCCCTCAAGGTTTGAGAAAGGCCAAGAGAAGGTATTTTAGGCTGCACTATACTATATGTTCTTGTAGATAATGTTTTGTTTAGAAAAATATGAATAGTGTCCTGCTAAGATGCATCAAATAGATTAGATAGAGAGGGTATTACATGAGTTTCATGATGTAGAAACATGTGGTAACTTTTCCCTAAAAGTATTATCCCTTAAAATCATGAAATTTGGTTATTACTAGCCTAATATTTTCAATGATTGCAACTAATAGATCAATAAATGCAAGAAGTGTGCCTTCTTTAACAAAAAAAGAGACTAGAATCCCTCCCATTATAGCCCATATTTGTAAATAAACCATTCATGTAATGGTGTTTGGAATTTAGTGCTGTGATCAACCCGAATTCTAGTATAGGTCACAAATGGATCCTTACAGCCAGAAACTACTTCACCAAGTGAACAAAGGAAATTATACTCAAAGAAACAAATGAAACCAACATTTTATATTTTTATGAAGGAATTTTTACAAGGTTTGGTGTTCCTTCCACTATAATATTAGATAATGTCTTGGATTTTATTAGAACAAATATATTTGATTGGGATGTTAGGAATAACATCTATTTGAGCACATCTTCTAATTATTAACCTCGGGGTAATGGCCAAACTAAGTCCACCAATAAGAAATTTCTGAATATTATAAAGAAAACACTACATGAGAACTAGAGGACATGGCATACCAAACTGAAATTGTCCTTTTGGGATGGTAGAATCAATCATAAGAAGTGAACTCGTTATTCTCCTTCCAGGTTCATCTATGGTAGGGAAGCAAAGATGTCAATATCCATAGAGTTACAAGATTTGGGGATTATCAGGCATATGGAGTTGTTTAAGTTTGAAGCCATGGAAGTTAGGTATGTAGATTTCATGGAGCTAGATGAGTTTAGAAACCAAGCCATGAAAATAATGGAGAAATACCAATCTCAAATCAAGATAAGATTTGACAAGAAGGCCAAAAGTAAAACCTTCCAAGAAGGATACTTGGTCCTAAAATGGGATACAGATAGAGCCAAACCAAGAAGAAACTCCAAGTTTGATGCAATATGGAGTGACCCTTACATGATTTTAGGATACAAGGAAAAAAATGATTTCTAATTTTAAAAGTTGGATGGAGAAGAATTCCAGATTTTAGTCAATGGAATATATCTCAAGCATTTTTACTAAAGTAAAGCATGTGAATTGTACATATTAGATTAGATATATAATTCCTCTAGGTTCTTATAGCACATTTCTCTATTGTAGTATATGGTTTCTTTTGTAATAAGTGGTTGTGCACTCTCTGCATGTTACATTTGTGATATGTAAGATTTTTTTTATTTGTACATAGTTGTGACTTTGTTGCTCTTGCACTTTTGAGTTGCAGGCAAGGTCTTGTGATGATAATGATCATTTTTCAGCCCAAAGCTTCAGAAAATGTTAGGTCCTAACAAAATTTCATAAGTTTTTATCACCGAATCACATCACCCACTAATTGCTTAACATGTAAGTTTGTTAAGGAAAGCAGCGTGACTAGGTAACATGGAGTTATATCAAGGTGTGGGACCTTACAATTGAGATAAATATCCATGAAAGGTTGGTTCATCTTCCTAAACTAATGCAACAAGTACCTCTAATGAAGGGAAAACTACTATTTCAGTCTATCCTATAAATTCTAAGGGACCAGGGAGAGAGGAAAATGTATGAAAGAGAGAAATACTACACTACGGAGGTGATATCACCAAGAGAAGGGTTTGAAAAATTGTGTTGAGGGAGACAATGGATTGAAATATTGTTGAGAGAGGATAGGAAATATTTAACATAGTCCAAATCATACATCCACTATCAAACCTCAAAGAAGAACAACAACACAAACTTGCACATGTTAGATAACTTACACATAATAATTGTTATCCAAAATGTTCCCCTTGCACATTTTGTAGCTAACTCCCTTCATTCTTCCCTCCCTTGTTCCTCAGTCATAATTTTTTTCTTTTCAGGCACTCAAGGTCATTCTGGAAATGGCACCATTGGATAGAGCTTTTTCTCAGCTTTCCAGAAAGGTAAAGTTTTCCTCCTAATTCCATGTATTTTTGAAGTTATGGCTTGGCAGAGTTTTTGTGGGAAATTTTCCCCTAGAAGACCCACAGCTAGTAATATGGTGCCACGTGTCAAAGGAAGTGGCGGGGGTCGGAGGAAAACTTGGATTTTTTTACCAAGTGTTTGGAAAATTTCAAAAGGAATATTTCACCCTGCAGGCCCGTCGGCAAATGGGATCCTACCACGTGTCTAAGGGGGAAACAATTGAAAAATTGACTAAGTGTTGGTGCCATGGAAAAAATGCAGGAAAGACCCACGTCCAAATAGATTGTGCCATATGTATCTAGAGGAAGGGAGTTGTGGACCATGGAGGAAGATTTGAAAATTTGGTGAAGTGTTTTTGCGAAGGAAAAGAGGAATTTTCTACCCGAAGGCCCGGCAGCCAATGAGATCAGGGCACGTGTCACTCGGGGGGTCGGAACGGTGGAGTGCAGGGGGGAGATTGGAAAATTCTTCCCAAAGGTAAGTGTGGAGAGAAATGCTTGCCCCCAAGGCCAGCACCAAATGGGAGCTCGCCATGTGGCACCAGAGCTTCGGAACGCAGGGAAAAGTTGGAAATTCTCCCAAAGCAAAACAAAGGAAATTTCAAAAGGAAAAGTCCGCCTCCCCCCCCAAATGTGAACCAATGGCATCTTGATACATGTCCAGTGGCGGTAAAAAATACAAGACAGGCCCACAAGGAAAAAGAAAAGGAAAGGCCCGCAACGAATCATATCATGCCACGTGTCCTCAGATCATCAGCCTGGTGGAGATTTTTGGAAATTTCATCCGATGGTCAAAATGATGGAAAATGAGGCATCAAGAGCCCGTAGAAAATGGAATCATGCCATGTGGGTACCTAGAATGGTGGAGCGTGGGGATTTATGGGAAAATTTTCCCAAATGCAAAACGTGCGAAAATTTCAAATTTTTTGCACCCACCAATCCGTTTTGGTCCTGTTTTGCCCTAAATTTTCAAATGATCAGAACTTTTGATCCAGAGCTCTGTTTTTTGTGTTCTTTATATCAACGGAAAGCTAGTGAAATTATCGACAAGATTCTAGGATCAATTTTGTATTTTTATGGATTTTGGAGAGATAAAATTAAGAAACACCTCTGGCACGTGGTAATGGACAGAAATAATGCTTCAACCACCATTTTTAATGAAGAATGGCTTGCATTCTCTCCCAACATGGAAACAAACATCAGGGAATGGACCTATAAGAATTCCCATGATGTTTTATTTCATTTTTGGTTGGTGATTGAAGCTCTCCCATGTTTTCCCACGTTTCTCTCTCCTGGGGTCATTTCTGGCATGGTAAAAGCTAGATTTGGCTCAATTTTGAAGGGTTGAACATTTTTCATGTATTACAGGCTCCCTCTTTCACCTTGAAAGTGATTTTGTGGAAATATCGGACCTCTTCCAGGACTGTAACATGTTTTCTTCCTCCCAAAGACTGTAATGCATGTATTTTGATATTGGAAATGACAATGCAAGCTCTATGAATGAGTTTCAATCCTTTGCTTATGTTGTTTGGTTCCTTTCTGATCTTTCATTACATGTAATCAGTTTTTGCATGATGTTTTTTTGTATTTCTATGATCTGTGTCAATCTGCAGAAGTAAAAAAATACTCACCACTCCTTTGGTGCATCACCTTATTAGCTTTAGTTTCAGTTTTTACATTCTCTATATCTTCCCCCTTGGAATTTAGAGTAGGATTTTGAGTTTGAAACCTCTGTATAACTTGCAAGTAATACACCTGATCAGAGTATTTGAGGACCAAGCCTATAAAATGAATATTCTTTTCCCATTTTTTACAAGTCCCACACTTGGGGAAAAGATTCAATGTTGTGCAATCACATTGGATGTCCAAAATGTCAAACTAGAAGTTTGATCAACATCCAGGGGTGCTGCTAATATGCAACCAATAGTTTTGGCATGCCCAGTGGGACCTTAGAGGTCTTCATCTTCATTGCAATAAACTGATGTGCATTTGTTACAATTTTCTTGCTTAAAAGAGCCCTAAATTACACATCTCACGACTCCAAGGAAAAAGAATCAGCTGGTTTTAGTAGTGCAGGACCTGAAAACTCATGAGAAGAATCACCACAAGGTCAAGAGTTGGAGAAGAAGAGGTGTTATTTTATTATCTACAGTTATCTCCAAGAATAAGGTAAAGAGGGAGGAGAATTTAAAGGTCTCCATTTGCCCCAAACAGAATTCTATCAACTCCTCCACCTGGTAGGCCTTTCATTCAATCAACAAGGGTTCTAAGGCCAATCAGAATGACACAACAAAACCCCTATGTCAATTTCACTGGTAGTAGCCCACTTGCTCTCAATGCACAAAATCTAATCCCAGTTGCATCATTGAAGAACATTCCATACTTTACTGGAGAGAATCAGACAACTCCTCGGTGATTCATGTCAAGGATATTGCTAATATTTGTGTAATCCATGAGATTAATGAGATGCAAGTTGTTGTCAAAATGCTGGCATCTTCATTCAAAGGGAAAGCTTTGCAATGGTTCAGGAGTCTTTCCTCAGGTTCTATTCAAAATTAGAACTAGCTATGTATAGCCCTCCATGAGTAGTTTGGAGAAAAGGGAGATAACTTGTCCCTTTTGGAACAGTTGAAAACCATCAAGAGAGCTCCCAATGAGTAGCTGACTGACTTCAACTTCAGATTTCAAATGACTTGGGAGAGAATTCTAGTGGCAGTAAGGCCAACCAGAGAAGGTGTTTTTCTATATTACCTTAAACCTTTAAATTGTGATATTTCTATGTTAATTCAATCCATGGGAGGAACAACTATCCTTGTTACTTATAGCATTGCCATTAGAGCTGAAATTTTTTATGATTCAAGCTGGCAAGCTATCTCCTAGGCCTCCAATGCCATTATACCCAAGTTTAGAGAGCCCAAGTACTAGCCAAGTGCCTATTTTAGCTCTTATTCCCACTCCTAGAAATAAGAATTCAAGTGAAGCTTCTACTTTGTCTTCTAGTGCCTCAAATGAACTTCAAGAAGTCATCAAGGAATTGCAAAATTTAGATAATGAGCTGGTTACACTCAAGAGACAGCAAGCCCAAGGTTTTAGACCTTCTTTCTAGCCTCAAGCTTAGCCTAACAGGCAGCCATACTAGCCTCAAAGACCACCTAATCCAGTTGCAAATCAAAATCAAACAAGACCTCCTGCCAACAGACCATTTCAGCCCTATAATCCCAATGTTACATCTGTCTCTAAAGCCATAGTGCCAGTGTAAAACAACATAGCTCAAGAGTATGATTTGTGTTTCCCATGCAATGAACCTCAAAACCAGTCTATGTGTTTCAACGGTGCCTTAAATCAAGCATTAATGGTGACTACAACTGGTGTGGAGGGTGAAGGGAGTCAAGGAAATAACCAACAACCAGAAACATTCCAGCAACAATCAGCTCCAAATGATTCCCCAAAGTGTTGTAGCCAACACAAGGTCAAAAAGGAGAAATTTGGGTGAAGAACATCCATTGGATCCAAGTAATCCATAATCTTCTATCACTCCACAAATTATTGGCAAACAAAATGCAGTTCCAAACACGCAAGGACTGCCTAAAACAACTCCTAGGCCAACTCAAATGCCAGTTGTTGCTGCCCATGTGTAGGGAATGAATGTGCAGGCCAAGGGATAGAAAAGAGATGCTTCATCTCCATTCAACATCATTGATCAGATGAAGAATACAAATGTAAAAATATCAATGTGGGAATCACTATCTATCCCAGGCGAAAGAGATTTGCTACAAGCTACCATGAATGACTAGTCAAATTAAAATCAGCAAGTCCAAATGTAAGAGAAGGTGCTCATAAATGTTGCCTAGCCTGAGGGGAATCATGGAGGACAAAAAGGTAAAATGTTGAAGCCCCCTCCATTATATGTTTCATTGATCATTGGAAACCAATTAGTACACAATTACATGATTGATTCTGGGGAAAGTAGTTTAGTAATTCCCAAGAAAATAGCTGATCAGTTGGGAATTCAATATGAAGTCATATCCAAAGGGGTAGTGTAATTGGATGCGACAACAGTAACAACGGTTGGGGTGATAAAAACTTGAGTCTTACTTTGCATGCATGCCCCAACGTTGTTGTTTTGCAAGATGTCTCGGTAATAGACCTTCCACCACTCTTTGCCCTATGTCTATCAAGCGATTTCACAGCCAATATTGGAGGTTACTTATCTGCTGATTGGTCACACATGTTGTTCAGAACAAGATATGGAACTAAATCCATAATCAGATATGAGCGTATTACAAACTTTCACATTGAGCCTTACACTCCAAGCAAAATCAATACCAATTGTTCAACATTTGATCAAGAGGATTATCCAAGCACTGATGAAGCTAACACCAAGGTTGGAAGTATCCCAGATCTGACTCTTGATGAATGGGAAAATAAGGTGCATGGTTTTGATCCTTATCAATAAATAGAATAATCTAAGCTAGGAGTCTATTGCATGCATGAAGAAAATCAGCCTATCCCTAGCATCACCAAGCCAGACCATAAGGATGACAATGAGGTATATCAGTTGTTTTTTGATGGATCAAGGAGCAGACAAGGTGTAGGAGGGGGAGCTATGCTTGTTTCACCTCAAGGATTTAAGTATTATTCAGCTTTTAGATTTCAGTTTGCATGCTCTAATAACACTGCTGAATATGAAGCCTTGATACAAGGATTGCATTGGTCAATCAAGAGAGGAATAAATCACTTACAAGTCTTTGGTGACAGTGAGTTGATTGTCAATCAAGTTAAGGGGCAGCATCCTGCCAAGAATGATCTACTTAGGTGTTACAAAAATAGGGTGTGGGACCTCATTGAAGATTTTGAGGGCTTTGGCATCAAATCCATTCCTAGAAAACAGAACCAAGCTATTGACAGGATTGCAACAGTTGGGGCAGCCTTTCAATTTGTTGAAAGCATCCAAAAAGACAAGGTACAACCAAACATCCATGTGATTGTAAGGCCTTCAGTGCTAGAAAACAATATAAGTTGGCAAGTGTTTGAAAATGATCAACAAATCATCCATTTCTTGCAAGAAGAGGCTGAGTTTTCAGCTAAAAATTAGGAAAAGTTACAGCAACAATATGGTGACCAAGTGGTACAGCTAAGAACCAGCAAACTACCAAAGGGTCTTATTACTTTGGAGTCCATTTTCAATCCTAATGATCAGTTTAGGACAGAGAAAGAAAACATGTCTGTCAAGGGAGAAGATTCAGTCTCCATCTCGGTGGAAGAAGAAAAATAACTCCAAATTGGTGAGATGACAACTGAGCAAGAAAGGTATGAGTTCATGTAGCTTTGTCAAGAATTCCCTGATGTGTTTGCTTGGAGATATGAAGATTTGAAAGGTTTCAATCCCGAGTTATCTCAACACACCATTGAATTGGATCCAAGTACTAAACCCATTAGGGAAAAACAAAGGCCATTTAATCCACACATGGAGCCTCCCATTAGAAAATAATTGAATAAGTTGATAGAGTCAAGAATCATATTCCCTATCAAGCATTCTAGTTGGGTGGCCAACTTGGTTCCAGTTAGAAACAAGAGTGGGGAAATCAGATTGTGTGTTGACTTCAAAGATTAGAATAGAGCATCTCTCAAGAATCATTATCCAATTCCTTCTATGGAGAAGATTTTGCAAGTTGTTTCTAGCTCTGAGAGGTTTTCGTTACTTGATGGCTATTCGAGGTACAATCAGATCATGGTGAAAGAAGAGGATCAGTTCAAAACAGCCTTTACAACCAAATGGGGAACTTATGCATACAGGAAAATGCCATTTAGGCTGTCCAATGTTGGAGATACTTCCTAAAGAGCAATGGACATGGCGTTCAAGGATTTGATTAACAACATGGTGATGATATATCTTGATGATATCACTGTTTTTTCAAAAAATGCAGCAGACCATCTCTTTCATTTGAGGCAAGTGTTCCAAAGGTGCAGAATATTTGGAGTATCCTTGAATCCTAAAAAGTGTATTTTTCTAGCTCATGAAGGAAAATTCCTTGGCCACGTTGTCTCCAAAGAAGGATTGGCAATTGATCCAGAAAGATTTGAAGCCATAAGAGCACTACCATTGCCGAGCCATAAGAAGGCCCTTCAAAGTTTCTTGGGGAGAATAAATTTTCTTTGGAGGTTTGTGCCAAATTTTGCTGCCCTAGTCAAGCCTATCACCAAGATGTTAAAGAAAAGTATGGCTTTCAAATGGATAGAAAAAGGCAAAGAAAGTTTTGAAGCAATCAAAGAAGCCATCTCTCAAGCCCTAAATCTCATTAACCTAGATTTCTCTAAGAATTTCATCCTCTATGCATTTGGGGGTGATGATACTATTTCTACAATTTTGGTACAACAGAACAAAGACAATGATGAGCATCCAATTACTTTTTTCAGCCAAATCCTGGAGGACTATGAGGTGAGATATTATTTCATTGAGAAGAATGTTCTTTTAGTAATCAGGAGCTTGAAGAAATTCAAGCATCTAGTTTCAAACAATAAGGTTCAGTTGCTGGTTTCTCATGTGGGAGTTAAGGAATTCCTCCTTAACAGAGACCTGAATGAAAAGAGAGCAGGCTGGATTACTCGTGTCATGGAGTATGACATTGAGATAAAATTCACCAAGTTGGTAAGAGGAAAAGGGTTGTGTGAGCAGCTGGTCCTGAACAAACACAAGGAAGCATGCAATGAGAAGGAGGCTGTTTTGGCGTTGCAAGACAACCATGAGAAAGGAAGCACTCAAAAGGAAAATGATGGTGTGCTCACTCCTTGCTGGACCCAAGACATAATGCACTTCCTAAGCATAGGTCTATGCCCTCCAAAGATGAACAAGACCAAAAGAAGACACTTCAGATTGCAAGCTATCCCATATGCCTTTGTTGATGGTGTTTTGTTCAGAAAGGATGTGAATGGAGTGCTACTAAGATGCATTGCTACAAATCAAATTGATAGGGTGTTGGAAGAGTTCCATGGTGGATCAGCTGGTGGTCATTTTGCACCAAGAGTGACAGCTCTAAAGATCACGAGGGCTGGCTATTATTGGCCCAAGATTTTCAGTGATTGTTATGCATGGATCAAGAGGTGCAAGAATTGTGCATTATTCACAGGTAAAGAGAGGCTAGCTGCCCTTCCATTGCATCCAATTTTAGTTGACCAGCCATTCATGCAATGGGGTTTAGACTTCATTGGAGTTATTAATCCCAATTGAAGCCAAGGGCACAAGTGGATTTTAACAGCCATAGATTACTTCACCAAATGGACTGAAGTAGTAGCACTCAAGGAAGCAAATGAATCTAGCATCCTAGACTTCTATGAGGGAATAGCAACCAGATTTGGTGTACCTACCACAATAATATCAGATAATGCATTGGCATTCATCGGGTCCAAGGTGACTGAATGGGCTGTCAAGAATGGGATCTACCTAAGCACTTCATCAAACTATTACCCTCAGGGTAATGGCCAGGCTCGAGTCTATAAACAAGAACTTCTTAAGGATTATCAGGAGGACTCTTGATGAAAATCAGAGATCTTGGCATACTAAGTTGAAATCAGCCTTATGGGCTGATAGTATAACTCCTAAAAAGATCTATAGGTAACTCCCCATTCAAGCTTGTTTATGGAAGAGAGGCAATTTTGCCCATGTCACTTGAGTTGCCAACATTGGAACTCATGAAACAGTTGGAGTTGTTGGAGTTTGAGCCCATGGAGGTTAGATATGTAGAATTGATGGAGCTCCAAGAAATCATAAATCAGGCATCCTAAACAATGGAGAAGGATCAAGATTTGATCAAGAAGAAATTGATAGAAAGGCCTAGGATAGATCTTTCCAAGTAGGAGATCTAGTGTTAAAATGGGATGCAGACAAAGAAAAACCAGGAAGGCATTCAAAATTTGATGCCATTTGGAGTGGCCCATACATGGTCACAAAGTGTAAGGACAGAAACACTTTCCAATTTTCTACATTGGATGGTGAAGAGTTGTAGATTCTAGTCAATGGAATCCATCTGAAGCATTCCTACTGAAGAAAATCTCCACCTTGTACATATCAGCTTAGGTTTTTATTCCTCTAAGTGCTTGTTCACATTTTTTTGCTGTAGATTAGCTTTTCTTTCCCTAAGTGGCTTGTTGTTCCAGGAAATGTGTTTTGTAGGCCTTGCCCCAATCAGATGATTTTCCACCCTCCATCTTCCTCCTTGCATTGTTCTAATCAGTTAGGGTACCAAGTAGAGAATTTGATTACCCCATGCCCAACAGATTGCTTCAGGAAACTCGTAACTTCATCCAGTAGGCATATGACTCCTTTGATTCACCAAAATTGTTATCCAAAATGTCCCCCTTACACATTTTGTGGCTAACTCCCTTCATTCTTCCCTCCCTTGTGCCTCAGTCATAATTTTTTCTTTTCAGGCACTCAAGGCCTTCTTGAAATGGCACCATTGGATAGATCTTTTTTTCAACTTTCCAAAAAGGTAAAGTTTTCCTCCTAACTCCATGTATTTTTGAAGTTATGGCTTGCGGAGTTTTTGTGGGAAATTTTCCCCTGGAAGTCCTGCAACCAGTAATATGGTGCCACGTGTCGAAGGAAGTGGCGGGGGTTGTAGGAAAACTTAGATTTTTTACCAAGTGTTTGGAAAATTTCAAAAGGAATATTTCACCCCACAGGCCCGCCGGCGAATGGGGGATTGCCACGTGTCCAAGGAGGAAAAATTGAAAAATTGACTAAGTGTTGGCGCCATGGAAAAATGCAAGAAAGTCCCACGTACAAACAGATTGTACCACGTGTCTCTAGAGGAAAAGAGTGGCGGACCGTAGAGGAAGATTTGAAAATTTGGCAAAGTGTTTTTGTGAAGGAAAAGACAAATTTTCTACCCGAAGGCCCGCAACCAGTGAGATCAGGCCACATGTCCCCGGGGGGTCAAAACGGTGGAGCACGGTGGGAGATTGGAAAATTTTTTCCCCAAGGCCCACGTCGAATGGGAGCTCACCATGTGGCACTGGAGCTTTGGAACAAGGGGGAAAAGTTGGAAATTTTCCCAAAGCAAAAAAAAGGAAATTTCAAAAGGAAAAGTCCGCCCCCCCAAACATGAACCAATGGCATCTTGACACATGTCCAGTGGTGGCAAAAAATACAAGACAGGCCCACAGGGAAGAAGGAAAGGAAAGGCCCGCAACGAATCATATCATGCCATGTGTCCTCAGATCATTGGCCCGACGGAGTTTTTTGGAAATTTCCTCCAATTGTCAAAATGATGGAAAACGAGGAATCGTGCCACATGGCACTCAGAATAGTGGAGCACAGGGATTTTTTGGGAAATTTTCCCAAATGCAAAAAGTGGGAAAATTTCAAATTTTTCACCCGCCAATCCATTTTGGTCTTGTTTTGCCCTAAATTTTCAAATAATCATACTTTCGATCCAGAGCTTGGTTTTTCACGTTCTTTATATCAAAGGAAATATGGTGAAATTATATACAATATTTTGGGATCAATTTTGTATTTTTATGGAGTTTGGAGAGAGAAAATTAAGAAAAACCTCTGGCACGTGGTAATGAACAAAAATGACGTTTCAACCACCATTTTTAATGAAGAATGGCTTGCATTCTCTCCCAGCATGGAAAAAAATGTCAGGGAATGGAACTATAAGGATGTTCATGTTGTTTTATTGCATTTTTTGTTGATGGTTGAAGCTCTCCCATGTTTTCCCATGTTTCTCTCTCTTGGGGTCATTTCTGGCATGGTAAAAGCCAGATTTGGCTCAATTTTGAAGGGTTGAACATTTTTCATGTATTGCAGGCTCCCTCTTTCACCTTGAAAGTGATTTTGTGGAAATATCATACCTCTTCTAGGACTGTAACATGTTTTCTGACTCCCAGATGTTGTAATGCATGTTTTTGATATTGGAAATGACAATGCAAGCTCTACTAATGAGTTTCAATCCTCTGCTTATGTTGTTTGGTTCCTTTCTGATCTTTCATTACATGTCATCAATTTGTGCATGATGTTTTGTTACATTTTTATGATCTGTGTTAGTCTACAGAAGTAAAAAATGCTCACCATTCCTTTGGTGCATCACCTTATTAGCATTAGTTTCAGTTTTTACATTCTCTATCTCTGCGCCCTTGGACTTTAGAGTAGGATTTTGAGTTTGAAACATCTATATAACTTGTAAGTAATACACCTGATTAGAGGAGTTGAGGAACCAACCTCTAAACTAGATATTCTTTTCCCATTTTTACAAGTCCCACACTTGGGGAAAAGGTTCAATGTTGTGCAATCACACTGGATGTCCAAAATGTCAAACTATAAGTCTGATCAACATCCAGGGGTGCTGCTGATTTGTACCAACAATAAGACATTAGTAATCAAAAGACATGAAATCACAAGAAAATTGTAAGATGGTTAAAATAACACCATAATATACAATATTATTTCTCAATAAGTTTTACACAGTCCATTATAGTTGTAAAATAAAGGAATAATACATTTACAAGGTTCATGTGAAGGATTGTAGCCTAATATAAAAATGAGAAACAATTTTTCAAGAGTTACCCTAGAATATCTCCCCTTCTCAAATGAGAAGTGTTACAATTTATATAGAAAAGGTGAGAAAGAGAGAGAGAGAGAGAATGAATCCCAAAATCCCCTTTTCATGCACTTATAAAGTACAATAAATAGTTGTAAAACATGATGAAGATCCTGTAAAATTCATTCCCTATTGTCTTGCAACTTACACCAAAATAAAGATGGCTTCCCATGTTAATTAAATGTATTTTTAATCATCTGGAATTCATCATTTGGAATTGGGATCATTTTCTTCATTTTTTACCTAAAAATCTCTATCAAATCTATGATTTCTTGATTGTTGAGTGTAGAGGATGGAAACATGATTTTGACAAGGAAATTTTTGTCTAATTTAGCTAAGAAATGAGAAAGTTATGGGATTTTAATTTAGACTGTATTGCTAGCGAATCACAGCACCCCTGAATGTCTACAACTTGATGGGTTGAGACTCTCGGTGTAATTGCATAACATGGAGCTTTTCCCAAGTGTGGGACCTTGTGAAATCGGAAAATCTCTCTAGATGAAGGCCAATTCCTATTCCTCTATTCAGATGCACATGTAGAAATGCAGAGGGTTTACTAAAAAACTTAAAATAAATTTCCAAGGAGGTAGGGTAAGAAGATGCATAAAATAAAACCTAAACTAACAAAGGTGATGCACCGAGGAATGAAGAACACCTGTCTTGCCAATAAACACAAACCATTAAAATGCAATGCAAGATCATGCACATATAACAAAATTTGCAGTGAAAGATCAAGAGGATGAAAATAAACATAGAGAGGGTTGAGAATCATCCACAAACATGCATTATCTACTCCAAAGATTGATACAATACACTACAAAATGCCAAGAGGCAAAGTTTCATTACAATTTTAGATGGGAGGTTTGAACTCCATAAATTCACCTGCCAAAGAGAAGAAGGGAGGGGAAAAAAAAGGATGTCCAACCTTTAGAAAGAAGCCCCTCCTTACAATTTATAGGAAGAATCAGAGAGAAAAAAGAGAGGAATTCCAAATCTAGCCCAATGACATCCAAGTTGCATTTAATTCATCTCATTATGGCGGTAGGTGAGGACCTTAGCAAACCCACAAAGTGGCGAATTGTATTTTGTATTTTTAAAGAAATTGTTCTCACCCAATTAAATATATCCAGTCGTAGTTGAATAGAAGACCTCGTAATATTTCTGAAAATTCCAACCTTGCGTGAATCTGAGCTCCCTGTGAAAAGTTATGGCCATCTGAATATCTGTGCCAGGGTTTGCTTTCTGTCAGGGTGTCAACGCTCAAAATGTTGCACCTCCTGAAGATGCACCTCGGCACATCCATCCTCATGTCAACATCTTCTTACCTACACCATAGGTGCATCCATTTTCGTGTCGACATCTTCTTACCTGCGCCATAGGCGCATCCATTTTTGTGTCAACATCTTCTGATGTGCACCCTTAACCTGCGCCAGGGTGCATCCATTTTTGTGTCAACATCTTTGGATGTGTGCCCTTAACCTGCACCTTGGGCATGAATTTTGTCATGTCAACACTCTGTGTTTTGCGCCTCCAACCTACTCCTTGTGCATGAATTTTATCATGTCGACACTCTGTGTCATGCATCTGTAACCTGTGCCTTGGGCAAAAATTTTGTCATGTCGACATCCTATGTTGTGTGCCTCCAACCTGTGCCTTGGGTGTGAATTTTGTCATGTCGACATCCTGTGTTGTGCGCCTCCAACCTACACCTTAACTGTTGGTGACACAATAAAAGTTAGGGGTTTGAGTTTCTTTGATTTCTATATTCTTCCGTTTGTCTATATCTACCCAGGGGGGAAGATATATATAATTGACTGATCATTATAAATTTTAGGCATGGGTACTACTTCATGGGACCAAGCATTAAAATGGGTTTCTAGAAATAATGATTTTAAGTTTTTCCTTCTTCATAAAATTTTCAATGTTTTAATGGTTTGGGAAGTCAATTAGAATATTCCTGGACCCCATAGCATTTTGGTTGATCAAATTTGGGGGGGGGGGTTTAGTGTTGACTATGTTCAGATTAGTGCCTGTAACACTCTGAACTGTTGTTACTTCCTCCTGAGCATTCAAGTGTTGATATATGATTTCTTCTGTAAAAGGATGTGTTCCTTTGACTGTGAAGTCATGCTTGATATGTACTATATCTTCTTTGAAATTGAAGATCTTTGACTGAGTCGGAATTTGATTGGACTCCTTTATTTCTTTCATTTTTGCACCTGAGTTTAATCTGATCTCGGAATGAATTATGGAGTTATCCATCTATAAGACCCAGCTTGGGATCAGGGACATTGATCCAAGAGATGCTTTAAGTTTATTCGGGATGAACAAAAAATTATAGACCTTACGCAGGTTGCAAGGTCTGAATGCATTGAATAAGCTATTCCAGAGTCTAACTCAGGCTGATCATGTTAAATGAATTAGTTTCCGATATCGTAATATCAGGAAGGTCTTGATTGTGGTCCAGGTAATAAATTCAGATACATTTATTTAACTAGCCTATTGGCAGTGCTGGAGTGAATCCTTTTCATGAATGTATGTCTATAGGTTCTTATTCTGAACATTTTAAATGTTAGACCTAAACTAGATTTATTAAGGTTAGTAACCTAAAACTAAACTATAATCTATGGGTTAGATTAGTGTTAATCTAACCTAGGCCTAAGCTATAAGCTAAATGTTCTAAGTTAGTAACCTAGTGCTATGGAGGTTAGTCTAAGTTGCATCTTAAATCCTAACCTATGTTACTAACCTAACTAATGAACAAGGAGGAAAGGGGGACCTATGAAAGGGTGCGAGCCATGGGCGGCAATTTCTATGGCATTAAATGGGATGGATAAGCATGAAGGACAGGGATATAGTGGAAGTTTTAAACGAATAGCAAAAGCCGACGTGGCAGAGTCACCAAATTTAGAAATGGTCTTTGAATTGTTTTTATCCATCGCCAACTATGGCGGTCGGTGGCAATGTAGATTGAGCAGGAATTTTGGAGTTAAGGTGATTAATGAACTCATTCTTCGAGCTCAGGTTTCTCAGGAAGACATGCAAAATGGAAAATTGGTAGTTTGTTTGATTTTTCATGTGCTCCGGTTTTCTCTCTATTTGATCACTGGTTCTTCGCACCAGTCTACTTGGAGTTGCATGGAAAAAATGAGTGTAACTAGCTCTTTTCTATGTCAAGGAAAGTTTATAAGGCATGGAAATAACAAATTATTGTTGCTGAATCTAACGTGGAAAAAGAGGAGAAGGCTCGAGTTGTTTCAGTGGTCTTCTTCAGATTTTTAAGCAATATTACCAGGCATGTTAGGCCCTAACCTTTAAAAATCTTGCTTTGTTTCAAATGATTTCATTAGAACAACTCTGTTAAGATGATTTTTGGGTTTATTTGGTTTTTATGGTAGCTTGTGTGATTTGGTTCCTGTATCTTCTTAATGGCTCAATTTTTTTCAAGTAAACCCTTGATGGGTGTGTATTGTGTTTCGGACTGTTAAACTATCTCGCTGTATTTTGCATTTCAGATAAAGTTGTGGAAATTCTTGCAAAGAAAATACCTGAAATGGGTTCTGAGGGAGTCCATGAATTGTTTCCTTGTTGGGTTCAGGCTACAGTCGATACTTGCTATCGAAAATTGTCAAAAAGGATACTGTTGGATTTTTGTTTGAATGTTCAGATTATTTCGACTTCTTTATAAGTTTTGTCATGGGTTATATAAGTTGTGGTTACTAAATCTTGTTGGGTTTTGCTATAATACTTAAGTTACTTTTGAACAGATAACTTGCTGTGTTTATAGTATTTGAATGTGACTTTGTAGAAGTTCTCCCTGTGTTGCAATTATGGGATTTAATTCGATGAAAGTTGCAAGATAAATATACATATGAAATGACCCTATTGAGTCCTTGGATTGTTCGCATATTTTGGATTTCTGTATAATCCTGGTTGTGAATACTTATTGTATGGGCTCAGTTGGAATCTTTGTTACGAAACCAATATTTTACTTCTGTATAAGCCTGATTGTGAATATTTATCATTATTGGCACGGTTGGAATACTGAATATATATATTTATCTTGTATATCGGCTTCTATAGAAGCTTTATCTTGAATACTGTATGATTTTGGATATGGTGGGAATCCTTGAATAGATAGAGTTTTTATTTTAACTGTTGCAGAGGTTTAATTGAGAATACTATACGGGTTTGATTCCTGGAAATGTAATATGCGTTTCTACCTTTGAAGAAGTTCAATCGTGAATATTGTATGTTATTGGTATAGTTAGAATTCTTGAATTTGATATGAAACTTGTATATTTCTACTTTTGTAAAAGTTTATTTGAATAATACCACATGGGTAAGACTCCTTTTAATCCTGGAGGCATATATTATGTTTTCCTTTCTGAATAATCTCAGTTGTGGATACTGTTGCTATGGAATCAGTTGGAATCCTTGATATGTGACTAGTGTTCCTACTTCTATGTAAGCCCTGTTATGATTTCTATCGATACTGAATCAGTGAGAGTCCTTGAAAGGTTTCTAGTATTTTTAATTTCATTCAAAGCTGGGTTATAAATGTTGTTGTTATTATGAATACTAAATGTTATCAACTCCGGTGGAGACGTTGATAAGTAATTTATGTTGTAACATTTGTAGGAGTTCTTGCTATGAGTACTTTTAGTATTCTTGATTTGTTGTCATACGAGTTCAACTTCAATTGAAACCTTTAATAAAAGTATTGGTTGAATTTGACACTGTTGAGCCCATGTTATGTTATATGTTGGCTCGATTCTCAATTTTTGTCCTTGTTGTGTTTTAGTAGGGATTAAATTGAACTGAATGTTGATGTGAGTTTCGACTCAGTGGGATTGTTATTGTGTTTGAAC
The DNA here is from genome assembly GCA_019776745.2 of Taxus chinensis. Classification (NCBI taxonomy): domain Eukaryota; kingdom Viridiplantae; phylum Streptophyta; class Pinopsida; order Cupressales; family Taxaceae; genus Taxus; species Taxus chinensis. The sequence continues at coordinate 95,464,978 of CM034148.1, read as the reverse complement.
ATGATTACGTCTTCTGTTAGCATGAATATCTAGTAGTGAGCTTGACTGAACTAAAGAGCTGATAAATGTACCTCGACAAGCGATGGCATTGAATATTTTCTTGTTTTTCGATTAGTATGGAAGGTTATGTGGAGTCTATTTGATAGATTATTCATCATTGCCTTGGCGCGAGAGCTACTGTACTGCTAGTAAGCTACAGGAAGTTGTTTTATTTAAATTTTAACAAAACTGTGGTTCTTCTTGTGGTTCATTTGAATTATTGGTATGCGTGTAAGGTGAATGCTTTACTCTTGAGGAGATGGTACAGTCATGAGCTTGTTTGAAGGGAAAAATGAATGAATCGTTTTCTTCTCTTCTGTTGTAAAGTATATGTTGATATATTTTTATCTAACTGTTGGAATTGATTCAACATACTGATGGAATCATGAATGGTTATGATATTCATTTTACTATGTTGAATGTAATGGTCTGTCTGATGTTTGCTGTCCTTGGGATTCTGATGGATAGTTGTTTTGGATACTTTTGTTCTTCTTGATCTCTAATATTTTTGATGAAATATCAGGAAGGTATCTAGGACTATTTAGTAACTAAAATATGAGTTACGCTTGTATAGTCTTATTGTATTACAAAAGCATAATCTGAAATATGTTTACATGTTTGGTGAAATGATTTCATTTAAACAAGGTGTTTAATGAAAACAATTGATGGATTGCAATTGTTTTAAGAGTTAGTGCTTATCATGCTCAGTTCATCGAACTAACCCATGTTGACAATTTTTGCAGATGGTTGCCATAAGTGGTAAAAGCACGTAGATCTGATAGGATGTTCAGATTTTTTAAATTGGTTTTATGATGAATTACATCTTGATTCTCTAAATGTACTATATGAGGAAAGATGTTCTTTTTCTCATGAGTATTGTATCAAATATCCTGAATGCATAAAATGTATTTGATTAGCTTGAAGGGGATGAAAAGAGATATTTGTTACTTATGTGTTTGTTTTCGTATCTTGATAGTTTGACCTTCTTCGGTTCAAATGATCTTGAGAGCATTGTTATTATTGTATAATTTGGAGACTTTTGTGATTATCAATATAAGCTTGTAAGAATATGTAACTGAATACTTATAATTGTTTAGTAGTTTTAGTATGTTCTATCTAAAGCTAAATTGGAATTTAGATCACTGTCTTTTTGGAAGCTAGGGTTAAAATAAACCTGAGCAGGAAGCTAAAAAAGCTGAATAAATTATTACTTCCTAGTCTTGATCTAAGTCAAGACGATGTTTAATTGGATTGTTAATCACTATATCTCAATATTAATAAGTAAGATATAAATTCAGTTATGAGAACTGATATAAACCTAAAAAGGGTTTGGTTGGCAATCTCATGTAAAGATTATGGGTTATTGTCCAATTTCGTTGATTTAAGAATTATGTATATTCTATGAACTCCTTGAAGGAACCTCTAGTCCTAATAACTTCTCTTGTGTAATGGGTTTTACTAAGGAAAGTATTTATAAGGTGAGGAACCCAGGGATTGGGAAAGACTACCCTTAAGGGAGCATCTTATGGTATAATTTTAACTCAACGTATGTAGAACTTATTAATAAGTAGATCTTTTTGAGGAAGATTTATAGGTTGACGACACAAGTCAACTGCAGGGTTGTACCTTCGAGAAGATTAGGATCTTATCGAAGATACAATAGTGCAGGTGACTTATGATGACACCCTTTGCATTGATCATTAATATTTACACCTTAAACTCGAACCAGTTACTTTGGGACTGATTAGGAATGTGGTCATGTTATAAGGCTGCCTTAGGAGACTCGGGGTATCTTGACACACTTGTTTAACTAGGGTTGACCCAGTATGTCAGCGTATCCCTAGTCCTCAGAAGCATCCATATAACGTTGTCACCTTACTGATCCGCTCCCGAGTGAATAACTTGGGATAGGAGAGACTGACAGAAGTCAGTATATGACATTCTACATAACATAGGAATGGGGTGAAGGACGTATTCCAGATTGACGAGTATGTCGTCAAGGAATACGAGACATAAGCAATATGTTTCAAATCTTTGGCCAAAGTATCGCAAGCTGCTGATTGTGTTGTCCTATGTTAAAATAAAAATGCCAAATCTTTGATACTCATGAATAGATCGGTAGATTACCGAGTCATGGAATGAATAGATCGGAAGTACTCCGAGTTATTACAACTGCATATGGTTATCTGTTATAAGAATGGTTGTTTTGATTTGTGAGTTATAAATTATGTATTTAGAACCAGGAAGCATTTATCAAAAAAAATAAAAAATTTCTTGTTCTAATGTATAATAATGAGGATGTTACAGTGCCCATTTTGAGCCATCTCGCCAGCTGGCTCACTGAGCTAGATGGATGCTTTATCTCTGTTCTTCTGTGTGATGTTCCCTTTCCATTTACTGACCTTCACGTGTGCTTCCATCTCAGGAAACCGAGATCTTCAACTTATACCATGGAGATCCCTTTGCATTACACCATCTTGACACCCTAACACTCCAACTCGACATCATCCCACCTACCTCCCCACCATATTGTGGGTTTCATTGCTTCATGGAGAACTCAAATTTTCTAAGCCCATGCCCTTGACTCACCTTAGGTACACATCATATCACTGAGCTATACCACATTTCCTTGATCATTCCTGTATCATGATTTTCAGCCACATCATCAAGTTACCGCTCAAGGTGTTAGACGCACAAACCCTCACCAGCCCACGCTACATTGGATCACAAAATTTTCAGGCCACCAGGCAACTTGGAACCCGAGTTCCCCCAAGTTCCTTATTCTCTAAGTAGCCTATTTTTTCGATTTACCTTTCCATATAACTTATTCCTAGCTCACCGAGTTGGCTTGATGAGTTGAGATCCTTACACTTTACTGCCAATCCTTCACTTCATGCAACATAACTCATGACTCAAATCTCATTGTGATGAGCCATTGTTCATGCACCTGCTGACTCACCCAAATCTACTATGCCAAGGCTAAACTAGATTGACTCTCTGGCATCTTGGCCCAAGATTCTTGAATTCAAATAGCTCGCTAGTGAGCTCTAAAAATCACCCCTTATCCAATGATCCTGATACACCCAACCAATCCACCACACAACTAAATGAGAAGTTTGGTCCCCCTTAGGAAAGTTTTCAATTTTTTTTTATTTATCTTGAATATTTTTTTATTTTATAAGTGTCTTGGATTCCCAGGAGGAGGTGGAGTGTGATGAAAAATTCCAACCCCTTGAATTTTCTCAATTTTGGCCGAATGTAGGCCCCTAGGGTTGTTTCTTCACCCAGATGAGCCCTTAAGCCTGTGAAACCCAGAAGAGGAAAAATTCCTCTTGTGACTTCAAGCCTTCCTTGAATTAACTACAATTTTTCCCAAAGCCTAAATATCACTTGTAAACATTTTATGAAGGCCTTGTCAATTGCTTCATTCTAAGGCTTCCCAGTTTTCCATTTCGCCAAGGGTGTGAAAATGGATAATAATTTGTTGACTTAGAGGAACATCTACCTTCTATATGTGTTTGACCAGTGACCTTAAAGTATCCATTGGGCATGGAGTCGTTTAATATTTTGAATTGATATTAACCTTCGAAACCTGACCTCGAGCCTAATTAAAGAACTTCTAAACTTGAGCTATCATGTTGCTTGAATTTTCCAATTTTAATAAGAAAATCCTAAATTTTCCATGAGTGGAAAATTGTTTTTATTCATGGAATTATCTTTTCTCTTTAGTTTGATCTATGGAACTGAAAATTAAGATCCCTAAAATTTCTCCCTAAATATAATTTAGTTGCTTAATATTTGAGAAATCTTGAGGATAACAACTATTTCTTGCAACTTTTAACTCCTTTCTACAACATATTCTTCCGACAAGATGATGAACTGTGCAAGAGAAAAAACCATGCAAAATTATGTACAAAAGAGAAGATCATACATGCCCAAGCAAGGCATGTAGAGTGTGCATAAGCACTTATTCTACTAAAATCAAACCTACCTACTCTACTCTAACCCAAGGCAAGGAAAACTCAAACAAATTCTACAACCGATAAGGAGAAGTAAATCCCCTTCCTCATAAAGTGAGATTATGTGACCGATTTTGCAATGGACATGGCCTTGTGCATGAGTGAAAAACTAAATACCAACTGATTTTCCACCCAAATCATCAAGTTATCTATTGGAAACAAAGGGAATAACTCTTTTAGTTTCTGTACATTTGGGTTAAAGAGGTATTGCAGCTGATCCTTGGGTCTTTGTAGCTTTTTCTCATGCTCAGAAGTAAGTATGACTGGTGGCAAATCTAATTATTGCTCCAATGAATATAGATACTTGATTGGGAAAGGTATGATCCACTGATTTTTCCCATTTCTCTAAATTCCAACTTCAATGAGGAAGTCTTCTTGTATAAATTCTTAGAAAAGGTGACTATTTGTAAGTTGATTTTCACTTTCTTCCACTTATAAAAACAACTTATTCTCTATTTCGATGACTGATATGAGAGTGGTGTCATCCTTTTTTTCTTCTATGTCTTCAATAACGTGAAACTCATCCATAACATGTAGCTATTTAGGATTAATTGCAATATATAATGGAGTCATTGATAGATCACTGCAACTTTTTGAAGCTTGCTGCTCATTTGGGAGTTTCTCTTCCTCTCCTTCAAAGGCCAAGCTGATCTTGATCCTAGATTTCCTAGTTCAACATGAAATTTAAAAGATAAAATTCCTCCATTTTTTTCTCTTGAGGGTTATTTTGGGATGTGATATCTTCCTGGATAAAATCCTCTATCATGGACTCATCAACCAAATCATTCTAAACAAAAGATGAAGGAAGAGGACAATCTAAATTTTCATTACCAAAAGAAAGAAAGAAGCTCTTTATGATATCATCTTCCTATATGGTCTCTGAAACTGATTTGTTCTCCTCTATGTGCTCCAATTACACTAAAATTGTAGATGATTTATCTTCCACTTCTTATTCTACAACATATGATGGATCACCCACTTCTGAAAATTGAGTGCGCACATGAACACTACATTCGGGACAAGTAGAGTGTTGATTATCATTTTATTGTTCTTTCTCTTCTACAGTTACAAAATCAGTTTTAGCCACTAGTTCTTGAATATCAACCTCCTTGGATGGATTATTCAATGAGGGTATTCGATCAATATTAAATATTTCAGCCCACTCCTTCAAGTTTCTTACGAGTTCCTCCCTACTAAGCTCTTCCTCTTATTGTCCTGGTTGACTGATTTTATGATTTTGTTGTTCCCAAAATGGATTTTTGAAAGCAAGAGGAGTTCTGGGTTAGGATTAAAATGAAATTTCATTGTTTGTGGAATGGAAGGTTTAATTTCTTGTTTATGTGGAGGGTATAGGTTTTTGGAAGGGAAAGGAGAAGAAAATCGAAGGGGATAAGGAAGGGTAGAAGGTGGAGAAATGGATTCGACATGGGGGAAGCATGCTATAAGCTATAAAATTGAAGTTCTAGTTGAGATGAAATAGGTTAGGAAAGAGAAATAGATGTTGGGGTGTTAATGTCAAGTGGGGATACCATTTGGTGGAAAAACATTTAGACAACCACTTGTCTGAAAGATTATTTTAATAATCTTAATCGGTCTTTAACGGCTTTAAGAGTGAAGTGATATAACCACTCACTCATCCTATTTAAATAGGATGATCCGTCATGAGATTGTACTACTTGGTAACCTTAGTCTTTCTAACAAGCACATAGACCAATTAATCTAAGCTCAAGCTACTTCTAACAAGCACATAGACCAATTAATCTAAGCTCAAGCTACTTATGTAAGCTATTATACAGTGAGACAAAAGTTTGCTACTGTTTATTGTGATACCAAGGAGTGAAGTAGAAGTGTTGGGTTAAATCATTGAAATTTTATATAATTTTTTAGTCGAGTTTTTTCCTTTGGGGTTATCCACTTAAATTTTGTGTCTCTTGTCTCATTTAGTTTAAGATATTGTTTTTTACTTTCATTCATCATCTATTAACTGTTATATGCATATGTAAACTTTTTGTTAACGTCTAGACATTATAATCCTCAACTATTTATTTGTGGATCTATAATTATTCAATTATATCTTCCCTCATTTGTTCTAACATGGTATCATAGCTGGTGATTATGTGTGTGCCAAGATAGATCTGGATGTTTTTTGGCTTACAAGAGAAAAGAAGCTTGTAGATCTTTTGATCTGCAAAACTCTAAAAATTCCACCGAAAACTTCAATCTAACCAGGTTTAAATTTCCAATTCCTACCTAAATATAGGTGAAATATTGGCTAAATGGTTGTTTAGTTCATGTTTGATATTTTGTATGATTATATATTTAGTTCTAAATCTTGTTTCAATTGTTTATGGTTTAAATCCTTCGTCTGCCAAATTATTTTAGGTTTTCATGCCATTTATAGCCGTTTGGGTTGTGTTTAGCTTATGGATCCAAAAGATTTATTTCGATCTAATTAATTCAGAGTGTTTGAATCCGTTCCAGTTTCTAAATTGTTTTTTGCTAGATCTACTTTTTAAAATCTCGATCCAATCATTTCATGCCATCTAGCTTCACTTTGTCATTATGTATCAAGATCCTTTTGGTTTTGTGAGTCTTGGACAAATAACATTTCTCCAAATAGCTTCGCTGTCCCTTTTTCATGTTTGTGAATTCATATCCACTCTTACAATGCCAAGTGGCTTCACATTGTCAGTTTTCATGTTATATCTTTAAGTTCTTACAAAGTTTTGTCTTTATGAAGCTTGTGCTAAACATTTTGTGCCATCTAATTTCACTCTGTTAGTCTTATTTGACTTTTTTCATTTCTGCAAAGTTCTTTTGACTACGAAGCTTGAGCCAATCATTTTTCTCTAGCTATCTTTGAGTTATCAGCCTTATAAATATACATTTTAGTATTTACAAATCCTGAGCCAATCATAGGGCTCCATCTTAATTATCTTTATCAGTCATATTTCTTTTCTGATTTTCAATTGTGAAACACAAGCCAATAAGGGCTTTACACGTGTCTCCATGTTGTCATATTTTACTTAGCTATCCTCTGTCATTTGCAAAATACAATCCAATAAGATATCTCGAAGTTGTTCCGTATTTCACATTTATCAGTCACTCATTTTTGGAGGTAGTTATCTAATAATAATTAGCCACCTTTTTCAGATTTTTCATTGTGCGTTAGTATTGAAAAAAGTGATCCAGTTAAAAGGCTCCATGTGTCTTCACTTTTATTTTGTCATTTTGGTTGCACTGTGAAGTGCAAACCAATAACATTTGGACATGCACATCTTTTTTACATTTGTCTACCTTTTTCATTTGTGAAGTGTGAGCAATTTTAAAGGCTCCACATATCTTCTTTTTGGTTTAGTATTTGTCATATTTTTAAAGTGCGAACCTATTTAAGGTTTGGCAGAAAGATTCCAATTGTTATATTCTTTAGCCATTAAATTTTTGACAAGTGGATTTGTTTGACTAAGAACTTGATTTCACATTGTGTTAGAGTGAGAAAAAGTGATCCAAATAATTTAAGACACATTTATACGGTTTGTTTTCAATTTATTATCTTTTGACTTACTAGCTGCATTGTGAAATGTGAGCTAATTGAAAAGTAACACCTGTTTATGTTTTTCTCTGTTGTCAGTCTTGTCATAGTTTTTGACGTGTGTTTATTTTTTTATCGTCATGGACCTGAAAAGGAATTGAATTTAAATTTTAAAGATTTCATATCCACTTGAGGATCTATTTTAAAATTGACACATACCCCTCTTGGTATTTTTGATCTATGCCAGGTGTCACTCCCCACCTTGGCTGTTGTTTAACTTATTTTTATTTGTTAATTAGCTCATTTTGAGCTCATATAGCTCACCCCGTTGAGTTGCTAAATAATTCATTGAGCTTTTGAAGCTCAAATCCTACTAAGATTTGTTAAATTGATCTTAATCTCAAGCAAATATAGTATTTTTTGATTAAATTTGAGTTGTATGCATTTTGTATAGCTATTAAAAATATTCGTAGCTAGTTTTTTTCCTCCATTTGGCTTCCTTGACTCATTTTTTAGCTAAATTTGTCTCCATTTTATGTCATAACATTAGAAATGGCTAGTTCTACTAGTATTTCATTAGATAAGTCTCATCTTTTGAATGAAACAAATTATAGCATTTGGATAGTACATTTAAAAGTTTCTTTTATGGATAGAAAGCTTTGGGATATTGTGACTAGTATAGAAAAACATTCTGCACGGAGACAAGCTACCCATGAAAACCTTATTTATTTTTCATATAGATCTCAAGAATCTTTTTCCATCCTATTGTGTTGGGCCTCAAAATATTGACCACGTACAAAAAGGTATGTGGGTGCGTGGGACCATTGTGGATAAGGGCGCGCGGGTTGAATGGGTGTAGGGAAAGGTTCTAGTAGGGTTTTGTACAATACATGGCATGCACAAGACAAGGCAAATTTTGTAACTAGCCATATTTGGCATCTCAGGAAGCACACGAGAAAATTGTGACCCATCTAGCATGTAGAATGGATAAGGTGCTAGCCTGACTACTGTAGGATCAAAAAGGGAATATTTTATGCATGCAATGGAAGGTTCCCGAAGAGCATCATTGCATAGACTGGAGATTTCATATCAAAGGATGTATGCTCCATTAGAGGACCACATTGACACTTGGCAACTAATCTTTTACCTCAGAAGGCATGGCAGTGGAGGTAGAAAATCTATATATAGAGGTGCGTAGACAACAGAAGAGAGACAAAAGATAGAGAGTTATTAGTGTGGTAGACTAGTAGAAGGTAGGTGAAGCTCTGAAGAAATACTGAGGAATATTCTATGGGTGAGGATTAGGGAAAATAGGACTGATGGCATATTTAGAGGGATGGGTCTGTACTCATCTTTATAATATAAGGGACATAATGTAGCTCTGATGCATGATTTTTCTCTGAAATGTTTACATGAGTTTGTTATGAACTTAAAGGAATCTAATGTGGTTATTGAACATGTTAATATAAATGTAAGGCTCTGTTCTAAGGAATATATATGTCCATACATAGTCCTTATGCATTTCCTTTATGAATGAATTGGTTATATATAAATCTTGTTACTTCTCTTTTCTAGATGTAATGATAATACAACTCGCCCTAGGTTCTCAAAATTTTGCACGATTCTTTTGTATTATTGTACACTTGATTATCTATCATAAGATGATGTATTCTCACAAGACTCACATAAAGGAGAGACTCGACACTCGTATATGCCTCGGGTGAGTGTCCAGTGCCCACTGGGTGATAGGTTTACGTGTATGGGATTAGACTATTGGTTTAAGGGTATAAAAATGACTACATCTTGGTTCCATTTCCAGGACCTCTTTTTGAATTTGTTGTGAGAAATGGCATACATATTTATCTCTGTGATGCGTGATGAAAGAATGTATGACCTTGGAAAGTGTTGAAACATGGTTCAAGAGCACGGAGGACGCGTTTTCTCAAAGATTTAGCACTAGACTAGAGTTTGAGGTGCATACATGGGTAGAAGAGCACCTGTACCATGAGTTATATGAGACATTATTCTGTTGTTCCCTAGTAGAAATATATGAATGGCTTTTAGTATATGCATCTAGATCAAGATGGTACTATAGATCACATGTATGGAACCAAGATAATTATCAGAGGCTATAAGATGTAGATCTAACTTGGATGCGTACTACACCATTTCTACATATTCTTACCTAGAAGTTGTTGAGTTTGATTTTTTGAGGGATCCCATAGGATCATTTTTATGTGTTATTCCTTTAGCTATAAACATCTTGGTCATTAATTTGAGTTTAGAGGTGTTCCCCATGACCGGATAAGCTTCTTTGAGCATTAGGAGAGGAAGCTAGGGTGGAAGAAGATGGCGGACATTGTGGTTGAAAAGGAAAGGGTGGAAAGATGACTCAAGAATAAAGAATCTCGTGAAAGATATATTACTAGACAACACGAGGTTACAAGTGTGATGGAACTATGGAGACAAACATTGCGGGAAGGATTTGAGGTTCATGTAGAGGACATGGAACCTAAAATTTTTGTGCTACCCCATCTTGGAAAGTGTGGGAGAGAAACCCCTTTAGCTTCTGATGAGAGTTCGTCACATGGAGAGAGGAGAGTCATTGGCGTGCATCTAAACCCACCTAGTGACCAACTCCTAGCACTTGGTTTTCTAGATCAAGGGATAAGTATTGTTAAGCCAGTTGGTATCAGTGGGAGTATTCGATTTTTACCTAGGAGATATAATTTCTCATTTGGAACATCTATGGATACGTAAACCATTCTAGTATTTGGAGGAATTTTTGGACAAGGTGTAAGTATGAAAATTTTGGGTATCGTGTCTAGGATTGGTGTGAGACACAACTGGTATTGGGACAATATCACAAACCATCAGTACATAGTTAAGTGGGACATTGGGAACATTAGGTGTGACCATTTCAAGCCATTTTTCGACTGCAAGAGGTGCATCTCTTGGTGGAGGCGCTAGAGAACCTGGTGGACCTAGCAGATTTGGAGGATTTGGTGGGTCAAGAGGAATGGGACCTAGTGGATCAAGTTGATTTGGAGGAGGAAACACCAGAGAAAACCAAGGCTCTGGATCATGCGGAAAAGGGCCTCCACCAACTCCACAAGTATTATTCGAGATGTCTTTGCACTTACAAGACTATAGGGGTATTGAATATGCCGTAGAGCATGTGCATAAGTGTGAATTACTATGATGTATGAAAGGGATCACCACCCTAGAGAAGAAGGTAAGTTAGTTTGCAACAACATTGGGAGGATGCGCACATAGTTGGTATACGAAGTATGACCCCCACCAGAAGGTGTTAAACAACACCACATTGAAGAATGCCTTCCTAGCAAATTTCCATATCCTTGAATTTTAGTAAAAGAGCATTAGCACTCTGAAGGAGATCTAATAGGGAATGGAAGAGAGTGTGTAGGAGTATGACATACGTTTCAAGATTCTCTTGTCAAAACTATCCTATGAAATTCATCCTTCTTAACATGCTCAATGGTTTTTTGAAGGGTTGATAACACCATTTAGAAGGGATCTATCACACAAGACTTTCAAAAACCTGCATGAAGAGTTGGAAGATACCCTGCATGCTGAGGTTATTGGGAGCATTGATACTAGTGTTAGTCCTTTTCTGGAGGCTCAAATTACTACAATGACCAAATATTTGAAGAAGATGTCTACAAACTAAGTGCATGAGGTTCATAGTGGGATTTGGTGTGCAGAATGTGAAGTAGAAGGTTATGCAAAGGATAATTTCCCTTGAAATTTGGTACATGCCGTGGTGGTAGAATGTGAGATTTTCCATGAGGATCATGATGCAAGTAGGTGCTCTCTACTACAATGTGCGATCCGCAAGAATGTTTCTTACAAATATGGGTTTGTGCCAGACTAGCCATGCATGATGATATTGATATGGGTGTGTGCCAGACTAGCCATGCAGGTAGTTCCAAGGATGATGACCATCGCTATGAAGGACACATAGATGGAGGAGTGTGTGGAAGGGGGTTTCATAGAGGATTTCATGGTCACAGTAACTGCAGTGGAGGATGAAATGAATTCCCATGAGGAACCTGTTATAACTGTGGATCTACAAAGCATTACAAACGTGAGTGTCCTAATCTGTTACAATGCTCATCGTGTAGAAAGAAACATAAGTACAAAGAGTGTCCAGAGCTTTATGAGCATATGAACCAGTAGCACTAGAAAGACAAAGGCATTGGGATGGTGAGAATAAAGAAGGCCAATTCAAAGTGGATGCCACAAGTGGTGCATGAGTTAGGGATAAAACCTGTACTAGTGACAACACAATCAGAGGCTGTGTGTGCTAGGGAGATGCCAAGACAAAGGACACTAGTTTCATTAGAGGAAGTGGTACATAGAAAGTATTTGGACCCTGCTCATCAAGAGGTGTATCAAGAGACTTTGGACATAATTTAGAGTTTACAAGGGGAGATCCAATGTCTAAACGGGAAATCAAAGAAGTTGAAGAAAAGGAAGAATGACGGGGCTCCAAAGGATTTCCTTCATGAGGTCAAGGAAGTATGTAGGATGTTAAGGCAATAGAATATTATTCCATTCCTAGGAGAATGGATGAGGGAGAAGGTAGCACACACTGGAGCAGAGCGTGAAAGGAAGGTTTTCCATGCAAACCTTCCTCCTCACAGCCTTGACTATGATAAGGAGATTAATTTGAATGTGGTTATTGATGGATGGATTTTGAATAATATCCTCATAGACATGGGAGTAAAGGTCAATGTTCTTACCTTAGATGGATGGCATCAAATGGGAAGGCCCACATTACAACCATTTTCGATTCTATTTTATATGGAAAATAAGATTAAGGAAAATCCCATTGGAGTAATGAAGGATGCAGTCATCACCATTCAAGGGTCCAAGTTCATTAGAGACTTTGAATTCTCAGTGGTTTCCAAGGTAGACAAATTTCTGGCATTGCTTGGGTGCCCATGGTGTTACAAGAACAATGCCAACCTTCGATTTAACAAGGGATATATTAGCTTTGAGAAATAGAAAGAAATGGTGATCATCCCTTTCACAGATGCTAAGTCAACACCCTATACTGATCCCTTAGGATAAGAATTCCTTGACATATTCTATGTGTGCTTCATCAGAGATCCCAAGATAATTCATTCGACGGAGGGAGTTATCCAATTTGAAGATGCTCAGTCCTTGAATGATACCACTAGTATGACATGCAATAATTGGGCGAATGGGACTTATGAGTTGATTGGGTGAAAGTTGAGAGGATATGTTGTTATGTTAATTATTATTTACCTATATTAATTTTGCATTACTTATTAATATGTTTATCTATTTATTGGTTATATGGTTATATTTCTTCATAACCATCTAATTTTCTTTATTTTGCGTACGGGTGTTGTTATATTGTTTTAACAATATAATTGTTTGATTGTATTTAATATTGGTTATGCTTCCTTGATATTTTTTTGGAAGCTTATATAAGTTAGATATTGTTACACCTATGCAACATCCATATCTGTTTGTATCTAGTTTATCCAATCTGTATAAATATTATAGCTTGTTCTACTGTATTTTGATTCTATTGATTAATATAATTTATAGGATTCCGTCCCTATTCTAAATTTGGTACCAGAGTGAATTGAATCTCCTGGAAATGTTGGAGAAGGTTGCAGAGGAAGGAGAATTCATGGAGAAGAAATCTGCAACAACAGAGAGCCAGTGCTGCCTCCAATAACTTCCCAGACCTCCCTGTAAACCCACAACCTCTTGTGTTATTTCCAAATAATATTATGTGTATTATCAATTTTTTGGAGGGATTGAGATCTAAATAGAGATTCCTTGTAAAGATTTTTTTTGTAAGAGCTCCCACTAAGCAAAGTTATACACCAGGATGAGCCAGTATTATCCACACCATGCGAGCTAGTCCATTATACACACAGTCCTTGTAAATTGTGATAAAATAAAAAACAAGTCTATTGGTATATCAACCTCTCCCCTCTTTGCACCCTCTATAAACACAAATGGAGAAAATATTGTAAGTGGTGGTAAACCATTTCTACACAATGATTTGCAAACACCTTATAATGAGGTGCATCGAGCTCTCGATGTGGTGATTGGAGTGGCCGTGCCCCCTATGACCTTCAAATAAAACACAAGTAGTGGTCCTCCATGCCAAGAAAAACACCTGCAAACAAAAATGACCCTGCATCAAGGAAAAAGGTGACCTCTCAGCATTAAACACACCTGCACATAAGTAAAAAAATTAAAAACAACGTGTATAAAAAAAAGTAGCAAGAAAATGAAAAAAATGGCGGTAGCATATAAAAAGGTGTGAAGAAAAGGCTCAGATCCATTTTTTGAGAAATAAAAATCCCTATCCAACCTCCTTCAAACATGCAGGGCATGTGGGAGATTTTTCATGTTATTTTTTCATGAGGTAAGTCACTTTTCACATTAATTAAATATAATATACATCATTTCATACCAAAAGCACTCATAGATCATAGGTGGTTAAGTGGAACGACTTAGAAGTGGGAGGTTTAGGGTTCAAACCCCACCCCCTACACAAAATTTTAAATTTTGAAATTTGGCAGAAAATTTGGAGAAACCGCCAACTATGGAGGTGAATTTGGTGGAAAAACCACCTCGAAACAACTAGTTATAACTAAATAACCTACTAAACATTAGCAAGAAAAACCCTAATATAGGGAAACAAATATTTTATCCTAATAGGCCTATTTTTTCATTTTGAGAAACATTTGCAAAAGGGGGTACACCAAAAAATTGCATCTTCAGCTATTTTTTTGCCATCTTTTGCCTAAAGGGTCATTTTGGGCTCTTGAAGCCTCCAGGGCCCGCAAAAAAATTCTTTTTGCCTGTCATTCAATTTTTTCCAATTTTTTGAATGTAATTACATGCTTTATTATATTGTACTAATTTAAAGATTGCCATAGTCAACCAAAAATATTGTAACTACTCAGAAACTAGTAGAGATTTGTAATCAAGAACGGTAAAAATTAGTTCTAAAACACTCACGAGTTCCTAGATCTCATTTACAGGTAAAGCCATTAGGAATACTACTACACTTAACACCTAATATAGTTGCAACAAAATCGTCTAGGCATCGACCCTTTAAATCGACGGGGAGTAATAAGGTCACAGTGCACACATTATGAGCCATCTCATTCATATGTGAATGATTACATGACATAAATCCAAACTGAGAAATTATCTGAGTATATAGTGAATTTATGAGTGTGTATGAGGATATTTCTTTGATTCGGTGTCAATAATCACATAGACCCCTTTCAGTACACTCTTGGTACCACATATTAAATTCTTTCACGTATGTTAATGTGTCTTTCACATACCACCGGGTATATAGAAAGGAAAAGCTTCTTCCATATACTGTTGGGTATATCGGAAGGGCACATACATAGAAAAGGTTCGGTATATCAGAATCACGGTATATAGATTGGGATACCTTATACCTGGAGTTATAAGAGACAAAAACCTGTTAGTGATTTCAACAAAATGGGCACCAATGCCCCCAAAGTTTTTCTTCTAGATTCACAAATACTCATAGGAAACAACTATGTTGTATGGAAGACTAAAATCAAGACACAGCTTGAGTTTGAAGAGATATGGATTGTTGTGAATGCTACTCTGACCAGATAAAATACTGATACAACACAACATCAGATCAATTTGATAAAGTAGATCAGAAGGACAAACTCATCATATTTTTTGGAGTGTCCTATCATCACCAATCCGACACTATGATAATTCTCCACCGGGAACTCCTCATGCTATGATTATTTACTAATGCACAGATTTTAGTTTTGTGGATGTAATCTAGAAGTAAAACAAAAAACATAACACAAGAATACCATAGACTATGATAAGAAGGAATGATGACAAATTTGAAATATAAGTGTAAATTATAATATCAACATGAAATTGTTACAATCTCACCCATGAGGTACTTCAAGTGTTACTAACTTCACTTTCCTTCCAAAAATAACTATGGGAGAAACTTCACAATTACACCTCTTAATGGCTTCTTTAACACACTTACTCATACAATATTTCTCATTACTTCCTTCTATGCTAAATGAGGAGGGTGGCCTCTCTATTTATAGAACTTCCAGGATTATCCACCTTATCTCTAAGATAGGATAAGAAATCTACTCTGACAAATCATATTCCATACCTTAACTCTTATCTTTACATGTAAGCTTATCTTTTAAGATAAGATAAACCTTATCATTTCACATGGGTTCCACATTTTTAGACTTTTTACAAATAAAATACACAAAATATTTATGAACTCACTCTTTGTCCTTATTACCAATATAATATTTCTAATTCCTAATCATGTAGACCCTACTTCTCTACTTACCCTAACTTTGACATTTTAACATTACCCAACCACTTACGACAAATATTTACCTTTTACCACAACATTCCTATTGTACTTTTGACTATTACCATACTATACATTATTGGTGGTGTCATATCAGCAACGCCATTATCTTCTATCGGACGCTACTACTAATTATACTTAACAACATCCTATTCCTAATACATACATTAATGAAATAGAAATTATGGAGTAAAATTTTAGTGTCGACAATCCGACGATGTGCAACCCCATATTCGAGATGCCAAAACAGCAAAATAATCTTGGGATAAATTACACACAGTATATGAGGACAAAAACAAGAATTTCATATTAAATTTGCAGAGTCAATTACATACACTGAACTTCAAGAAGAATGAGAAAATTGAAGTTTTCTTAAGAAGAGTTGCAGAGTCGAGGGCTTCACTTCTATCCCTGAGAGAAGTGGTCACAAATGATGCTCTTGTTCCCATTGTTCTGAGATAACTCCCTTCTTCTTACCACATTTTTGTAACAACACTAAACATGTCAGATACGACAGTTAGTTTTGAGAAGCCAGTAAACCTATTGCAATAAGGATCATGAAGAGGAGCAGGAAATTTCTTCACATCGAAAATGGAAAGGAAAAGGTAAAGGAAAAAATAATTCCTATCAAAATTCCTGACATCAGAATCAGTATCATAGGGAAAAACAATAGAAGAAGCATGTCTAATTTGTTAAAGAGGACATGCATTAAAATATTTTTGGTATAATACTTACAAGAAAGTTTCATCAAGAAACTCTGGACCTCCACAACAACAATCTCAAAGGGAAATTTACACTAAAATCAAGGGTAGAAAATGGGGAACTAGAAAAGAAGACCCCATCAACAAGGAAACATTATTGAGCAAGAAGAACATTCAGATAATGAATACTTCTTGTACACTGATCGATCAAGTGAACCATCCACGTCATATAGTGATGTATAGTATGTTGATTCAGGAGCCACTCGACACATGACCGGACACAGAGACTATTTTACCTCAATGAGGGACATGCCTTTTAAAAACCATGTTTCGTTGGGTAATGATTCTTCATATACAGTTTAGGGGATTGGGAACATTTCTATAACCCTTGGTTCACAAAAATGTAGAATATCAGAAGTCTTATATGTCCCTGGGTTGACAAATAATCTTATTTTAGTCAGTCAACTCCTAGATCACAACTTAAAAATTTACTTTGATAGTCATTCCGAAAAGAAAGCGTGTTTGATTCGAGATAAATCATGAGGCTCGAAAATATTTGTAAAATCCTCTAATGTGGGACACATGTCTCAGCTTGATTTTTTCCATAGATATGATCAAGAACTTGTGGATAAAAACTCTACCTTAGCATAGTTGTGGCATCAGAGACTTGGTCATGTTAGTTTCAAGTATCTTGAGACACTTCACAAGCGCAATATAGTACATGGGTTACCATCTCTTTAGAAGGATGCCGAAAAGTGTCCTCATTGCTTAGCATGAAAAAAATACATAGCTTCATTCCATAAGAGTACATATCAAGGTCATGATAAGCTTGATCTGGTTCATACCAATGTTTACATTCTGATGCAACTGAGTCATTCCAAATTTCAGTACTTCATGCTTTGTGTTGATGATTATGCAAGAAAAATGTGGATTTTTCATCTTCGCAAGAAAAGTGAAGCTTTTGAAACCTTCAAAAATTTCAAAGTAGCTATTGAGAATGAAGTTGTTCATCACATCAGAATTCTCCACTTAGATTGAGGGGGGGAAATCACCAGTAATGAGTTCAAATACTACCTACAAACTCACAGGAAACATCAACAAATGCCTCCTCCACACACACCACAACAGAATGGTGTTGTTGAGAGAAGAAATCGTACTATCATGGAAATGGTGCAATGTGTGATCGATGAATCTTCACTTGCAAAGGAATTCTATGAAGAAGCAGTAAAGACATCATTGTATTTGTTGAATAGAGTGCCCATAGTTTCTCTTGATGGAGTAACACCATAAGAAGCATGGTCAAAATAGAAACTATCTATGACACACCTTAGAGTATTCAGGTGCAAAAAAAGTATGCACATACCCAATAAAAATAGAAATAAATTGGAAATTCAGTCACAAAAACTCATTTTCATTGGGTACAGTAAAGAGACTCTTGGGTATAGATTGATGGATCTAAAGACCAGAAAATTCTACACCAGTAAAGATGTTGATTTTTTTTAGAAGAAAGCAGAGTCTCCTCCTCCAGACTATACTGATGTAGATTCTTCACCAGTTGTAAAAATTGAAACTGATGTTCCCATAGATGATGAAAGTGATGATGGGGATGATGGTGTTGATATGATAGAACCATGACCCATGGGAACAATTTAATGTATTCCCAAGTGGTGTATTAGAACATTACGAGATTCAAGAATGGATTATCCACTGGATACATCCACCCTTAGACCACAGATTCACAATAATGAAAGAGAAGAAGTCAAATTTGCTTTGATGAGTAGATTTATTGAGTCTAACAATCCATCTAAAATCCAGGAAGCCCTACAGTCAAAATCTTGGAAAGATGTCATGGAATTTGAATATCAGTCAGTAATGAAAAACAACACTTGGTAACTTTCCAATCTTCCACCAAGGAAGAAATCTACTGGATGCAGATGGATATTCAAAATGAAGTACAAAGTAGATGGGACAGTGGAAAAGTAAAAAAGAGAGACCTGTTGCAAAGGGGTATTCACAAAAATAAGGCATTGACTATGAGGAGACATTTTATCCCACAGCTAAGATCAAGAAAATTAGGATGATCTTCACTCTAGTTATGCAGTTTGATTGGAAGGTCCATCAAATGGACGTAAAAATTTCCTTCTTGAATGAATATTTATGAGAAGAAGTCTATATGACTCAACCTAAGGGATATGTAGTACCTGGTCAAGAAGAAAAGGTATGCAAACTTAGGAAATATTTATATGGCCTTAAACAGGCACCCTGGGCATAGTACATTAAAATTGATGAACATCTCATACAACATGGATTTGTTATAAATCCATATGATCCCAATATTTACCTCCAAACACAAGAGGGGGAGATTGTGATTGTTATTATCTATGTCGATGATATAGTCATCACTGGTAGATCAAGGAGGATGGTCGAAGTAATGAAGAAGGATCTTAATCAATCATTTGACATGACAGATCTTGGGATAATGCATTACTTTCTTAGATTGGAAGTATGGCAGAAAGAGAATCACATATTTGCTTCTTAAATAAAATATACCAAGACAATGCTTGATAAATTAAGGTTGATGGATTACACACAAATTACTACACCTATGAAGAATAGATTACAGTTATCGCGTTCAGATCCATCTCTTGAGGTAAATGCCACTCTCTATTAGTGATGTAACCTATAATTTATCAGACAACACCCTAGACGTGTTGGCACATCAGTCAGCCTAGAATGAGCGCTCACCTGAACCGCACAAATGTACTAGGTCCCTCTTTAGGGTTTATGTAGCAGGATTTTAGCGTGATGAAGGTAGAAACAAATAGATCCATAACTAATCCCTCATTCTATAAGGCATGCCATATTCAGATCTAAGAAAGAACAAGCTTAAAATATAATCATGATTGAATCAAGAGCATGCACTACTCAATTACACATAGGAATGACACTTAGATTCAACCAATAACTTCTATCTAGTAATAACCACAAAATCTCCTTAAAATAATGGAATTCTATACCAATGTGCACATGGATCTGATACAGTAATCTAGTCATACGCACATATCTCTCTATTCTTACCTCTTACACTCTACATATACCTATATATTTCTCTTCTCTATCTCTGTATATCTATATATCTTACTAAGTGCTTCACATAATTTATATAGGGTGGGGACTTTCCCTTCACCACTTATCTATTCCAAAAATACACCGCATGCTATTAATAGCCACATGTCATTTATAGGCATAGCCACACATGCAAGTGTGCTATCTATAGACCTATTATAGTTAAATGAAGTGAAAATCCCAATCTTAGCTTGTCTCCATGAAAAATGCTTCGATCCGATTGTCCAAAGATAGACAATGCATGGCACGCACGTCTCTACATTGTTGGTGTGTTCTGCATGCCATCTTCTAAAAATAGGCCTTCATGATCAAAATTAACTAAGTCATAAATGTTAAACTTTCCGTCCATGCACTGGTTCTTCTTTTCCATTTGCACCGTTAAAACTGGCATGTTCTCCTACGTGGACATCTTATGCGAGTTTTTTCAAGTGTCCTCTTATAACCATTACCCCACACTAATCTCAATGTCACCCGAAAATGGGTATCTCAAAAAAATGAAGTAAAGAATGTAAATGAATAAAGAATGTTTTATGAGGCAGCCTCTATTGTATCAGTTTGAAGGATAAACTTTGAATACTCTTCCTTTATTGCAGCCTCCAAAGCCTACCACTCAGTGAATGCTTTCTATACTTTCTCTGGTACGTCCACAATAATAGACTCTAGTTCATCTTTCGTAACTTCACCTTTTTCATTCTGCAATACCAACATAATGCTAGACATTGTAGTATGTTTTCCTTCTAGTGCATCCATATTTTGTGCCACGAATTTCCCAAGCTCATCTAATCTTTCCTTGCGTAGCTCTTGTGCTGCTGCTAGCGCCTTGTGATTTTGCTTTACAAGTGTTAACCACTTTTCTTGGCCCAAGGTATCTTTCTTCATAGCCTTCTAGACTACATTATCTTCTTCCAGAGTCTTTACCTTGATAAGTGCCTCTGTAGATCTGTATATATTTAAGGCATGATCTTCCTGTTATCCAAAATGAGCCCCCTGCTTATTTTGGCTAACTTTCCTTCATTCTTTCCTTCCTTGTGCTTCAACTTCAATTTTCACACATTGCAAACACTCAAAAGATTTTGGAAATGGCTTCATCAACATAGGATTTTTCTTCCCATTTCTAAAAAGTAAAAGAAGTCCTCCTAACTCATTGATATTTTTTACAGTTATGGCTTGGCAGAGTTTCATGAGGGGAAATTTTCCCTAGGCAGGACCCATGGAGGTAAGGAAGCATTTTTTCCAAGGAAAATTTCCCAAGGCGGACCCGCAAGAATTTTTTTGACAACTAGCCCTTTTGGGAAAAAAAATCAAAGGTAATTTTTTGCACGCGAGCCCGTAAAGGATAAAGGAAAATAAATTGTTTGAGGCTTGCAACAAATGAAACGATGCCACGTGTCAAGGCAGAGTGGCGAAGGCGGAATGACTTCTATGTTTTTGGATTTTTTGTCAAAGTTTCTCAAAGGAAAAAATAGGATTGCATCCCCACCGAGTTAAGAAAATGCTACCACATGTCCATTCATCGGCGGGAGTCAGTGTAAGCACAAAACCAAATTTGATTAAATCAACATAGAAAGATATTCTATTTAGACTATTTGAATTACATTCACAGGCTATTATATAGCCATATACATAGCCAAAACAATCTCCTACAAAATAGGGAGGTGTTACAACAATTAAACCTATTTAGTTATGATTATTACTCCTATAACAATACACAACTCAATACTAATAATATATTATTTTTTATATAACAATAATATATTAATAATATATTAAATAATATAATAATAATTACCAACATAATTATTATCTTGCACAATGTAAATACTAATTCCTAACATTCCCCCCCTTAGTGTTTACATGGTAGAAAAAAATCCACATACTCAACTGTAGTATGCTCACCCCTGTGGCATGTCCAACTCTGTGACTCATGACCTTGATCAAAAAGAAAGGATCTCTCCTTCCATGGTTTTAAATAGGCTTACCACAAACCTTGATGTGACAGGAACCTCATCAACTGTCCACCTCGTGTGGTTTTCTGGATCCTCCGATAAACCATTTCAAGATCCATGAACTGAATTACTGTGGTGCTACTATTCAACACTATGCTTATACATCAAGGAATTATGTAGGAAACACAACATGCATATCTCAAAACTGCACCTTAGAAGATATACTGAAAAAATTTCACATTACTTCCTATAAGAATCGTAATGTTCTTAATCGTAGTCTCTGTCATTGATCACTGCCACTCGATCTCAAACAGCATAGAAAACTACCACTGCCACTGGAAGCTTTCCTTGAATAAGTTGTTTTGGGTGCAGAATGGGAATGGAACATTGGTATGAATTCCCCCCCACAATGTGAAATTCCACTCAAATAGATACTGAGAAGCAAAATTCATCGAAGAACATACTCCTGAATGGATCTTGCTAGTTAGGTCTTGTTACACATGGTCACTAATGCTAGTGAACGTATTATTCTAGCTGACCATATTCCAAAGAAGTACGGTATTCAGAGGATCACTGTCAGTCATCTACACTCCAACACAACTCTCTTTACACCATCCATCAAATACCACACAAAACAAGAATACTACAAACTGAAGCACACTGAGAAAATGGAAACCACACTAAAAATCATATACTCACACCATACATATGCCACCATAGCTTCTGCATGGCCCCATCGTTGGTGACTTACGAGAGGTCATTGTTCAACCTCCTTCCTCTGATGCCTCCTTCCTCCATCATACATATCGCTTAGGTTAGATAAATGTGCTCAGACTTCTTTTCCGAACTTCTCATTTTTCGTAAAAGATGGTCTTTGTATTCTTTAGCTATTAAACTTTTTCTTTTTAGAGATCTAGGTGGTTCAAATTCACTGTCACCTTCATATCCTTCTTCTAAATTTAGCATAGCTAAATTTTCTTGATCTTGTATATTTTTTATGTCTCTCTCCATGGTAATTGGTTCCATAAGAATACATTGTTTTCTTCTTTTCTTGACCATTGTGAGATAGGTGTCAGATACAACCGAAAATGCACCCTTTTTTACAAATAATTAAAATTTTGACATATACTAATAAAATAACAAAATGACTCAAATCTCAAATAGAATCTAGTGACACAAATAGAACTGCACGAGTCTTTTTAATCTCTCACTTCCGTGACCTTTTAATTAAGAACATATATGGAAAGAGTGTGCCAAATACTATCAAACTTTAAACAAATAAAGTACTACCTACTTCTTCTGTAGACTTTGAATAACCAAATCAAAGGATAGCTTGGCGATTGTATTGGAAAAACTCATGTATATTTGTAGACTTGGAAGCACAATGATTATTGATATTTTCCATAGGTGATGAAATTTGACGGTGCACCATGCATGGACCTGCGGTGTGGATAAATCTGGTTCAACTCTGTCATTTGGTAACCGAAGACCACGTGCTTATCGATTCGCCTATGATCAAGGGGAACCTGACAACTAGCATGCATTCATTCAATTCAACCCACAAGTTCGGGAGAAATCTCTGCAGAGTTTGTCATATCATGCATAAATGTAGTCCCTAGCGTCTGGTAGAGAAGGAGTTGGCCACCACTATTTATTTTTGCATGTAAAAAAAAACACAGAACTTGATGCTCAGAAATAAATATTTACCTCCAGTGATCAGTTAGATCTGTGTTGTATGGATTAAATGAGCAAGTTGCTACCTGTTTATGACATCAATCTGAGCAACTGGGATCATTATAGACGTTGACTGTTGGAAAAAAAAATTGAGTCTTGTGTTGTGAGGTCATGATGAGCTTGTAAGGAAGCTTCATTAAATATGGGATCCACTGTGTATAGTAAGATCTAAATAGGATACTTCAAACTATTGCAAATATCTAGAAAACCAATCTGCACTCTACTACGCTATTATTGTCAGAAAATGAAACTCATAAATTTGGGACAAATACATAGACTACAACGATGCCCCTTTTTCAAACTATTTCTCCATTCTATCGCTCTGATACCAGATGTAAGCACAGAACCAGATTTGATTAAATCAACACAGAAATATATTCTATTTACCCTATTTTAATTACATTCACAGGCTATTATATAGCCATATACATAGCCAAAACAACCTCCTACAAAATAGGGAGGTGTTACAACAATTAAACCTATTTAGTTGTGATTGTTACTCCCGTAACAATACACAACTCAATACTAATAATATATTATTGTTTATATAACAATAATATATTAATAACATATTAAACAATATAATAATAATTACCGATGTAATTATTATCTTGCACAATGTAAATACTAATTCCTAATAGTCGGGGCGTCAGGAGAATTTTGAATTTTTTTCCAAAGTGGTGAAAAACGTAAAAGTGAAGAATGGGCCACATCTCCTTAGCTAATCAGGTAGTGCCACGTGTCTCGGAGTGGCAGGGCCGCAGAGAATTTTGGGAAAATTTCCCATTTTTTGCAAAAGGGGAAAAATGTTGTTTTGAAGGCATGGATCAACCAGAAGGCACCATGTGTCATCAGGCCGGCGGGGCCCAAATTTTTTCTGGAAAAATTTCCCAATTTGAAAAAAGAGGGAAAAAGTTCAAGTTCTGGTCCGCGAACCCGATTTTTTCCCTAATTTCACCCTTTTTTCCCTAAATCATCAGAGGGGCATATATTTTACACCAGAGCTCGGATTTTTGTGATTTTTGTATCATTGGAAATATGGTGAAATCATCTACATGATGGACCCCTCAATTTTAAATTTTGATGGCATTTTTTGGGAGAACAATGGGAAAACATCTCTAGCATGAAAAAGTTAAAGAAAATGACCCCAACAACCAAAATTAATGAAGTATGGGCCTCTTTCTTGATCTGTGAAGCAATGTACTTTAAAGTATGGGTTTTTTTATGGAAACCCATCATTTTGTAGGCCAATTAAATGGATCTTGTCAGTGGTTGAAGTTTCAAATCAAATTTTCTTGCATTTTCTCATTTCTTTCATAATGTTCGAGCGATAAAAGCTAGTTTTGGCTCATTTTGTAATAGTTGTTCATCCTTATCCTCTGTCTCTCCCTTATTTTCTAACCTAGGGTCAAAAATGGAGTTTGAACCTCCTTCCCTACTCTGTAATGGAATTTTTACCTCTTACCCATGAAATTATGTTCTGTCCAAACTTCTGGAGCAATAAAAAATGTGTTTTGTGACGCATTTGTCCATCCTTGCTCATTTTTTGGTTGTTTTCTTCTTGTCTCTCTTCATTGCAGGTATTTTTTCTTTTTTGGATGTTCATTGCAGGTTTTGGATCTATGTTCATGAAGTTTTGGAACATTTTTTGTGTGAAATCCATCCTTGGTTTTGTGATGCACTTGTCCATCCTTTTCATTGCTCACCTCTCTTTGTTTCCATGGTAGTTTTGGTAGATGGTCAACACTTTCCTTCTCTGGTGTATCACCATTTTGGTGTAGGATCTGTTTTTTCTAGTTTTCTTTCTCTCCCTACCTCCTTGGAAGTTAGATTAGCTTAGATTAGCTTTCCTGCACTGGAATAGCTTGTTGTAGGTAGTTTAGGAAGAGGAACCGGCCTTCTCTGGAGAGCTTTCCCCATTTGCAAAGGTCCCACACTTTTGGAAAGTTCAATATTATGCAATCACACTAAATGACTTTGCCTTAGAAAAGCATATCCATAACTCATTTAGGGGTGTTATGATTTTGCACTAACAATTTTGGCATGCCCAGTGGGACACTGGGGTTAGATATTTCATCTTCTCTTAGTGTCTTAGCAAAAACAACAAATCTTACACCACAATTCACCACTAACAATTTTGGCACACCCGATGGGACCTTAGAGGTCTTCCACTTCGTCTTTTGTAGGTTGGTGTGTTCCTGTGAAGATTTCAGCCTTTGGAGGTAATTGTAAACACATCTGGCCACTCCATCTAATCAGCAACCCATCTCTGAAGTTGTAGACCTTCTTTCCATTAATTTTTCATCCATTCTTCCTTCCATCTCTTCCATCTTCTTCCATTCCATGAAGTTATGCAATCATGACTTCATTTCCATAATGGAATTCACATTTACAATAGCAGCAATGTTTCCCACCTCCGACATGTTTTTCAAATCCTCCATATCAGAATTTTGATCAAATTCAAAACTAGTATGCATATCCATATGATCAATGCCAAAATTAGTTTGGATATGAAGCATATAAAGAGCAAGGGTACGCATGCAATGATAACAATCAAATGCAAGATGTTGGTCTTTTGGAGAAGATCTAGAAAATGGAGATTGGTATGGTGCAATCAAGAGATGTAATTCAAATGGAGGCTTTCATAATTGGTTATAGGGCACCTTGTCCATGGGTTGGCTCTTTTCTAAGACACTTCAGCCCTTAGGAGAAGCTAGACTTCATGGTGGAGATGCTGCCCCAACTTACACAATGGATAGGAGAGATGGGGACCTATGAATTTGGTGCTGAGCAACCTTGTCAATGGGTAAGTTCTACACCATCATATGGTTTTTCTCTTTCCATTCCTCAAGTAGCACCATCTCATTTTGAATGCTGAATTCCAAATCTAGCCCATGCTGCCCCAAGTGTTGATTTCATTTCTCCATCCCTTAGTCTTCCACCTCATCTCAATTGTTCTGTCCTTTTCCCTTCCAAAGATTCATCCCCTCCAAACAAAAAAGAAGTTCCACCTCCCTTCCCACCACAAATAATTGTAAAAACAATTGAATCACAACCCACCCCTCCTCTTGTATGCCCAAATCCATGTATGGAGGATGAAAATAAAAAAATCAGTCAAGGAGAACATCAAGAAGAGGAACCCAATAGAAAAGAAATGACAGACAATCTGAAGAGTTGGGCTGCTGAATTTTGGATAACAAAGATCCCCTTGATGGTGAAGCCTTCAGATGAGGTTCGAGATGAAGAACAAGTGGTGGCCAAGGCTGATTTTATAGCAGCAAAGAGATTTTGAAGCCCCAACTTATCCTCTATAGTAGCAGATTAAAGAGTTTGATTTGTCAAACTTCATGATAGAGCAAGAAGATCAAGATTGTCTTCAAGTACAGTTGCTCAGAGTGTAGTGTCCATGTTGGCACTCTGCTAGAAGAAGATGCTTGGATTCATTGGAGCTAATTTTATGATTTATGGGCACATTCAAAGGATCAGACCATAGCATCTTTTTGGAATCAAGGTTGGAAGATATTAATCTCCCATGTTCTTCACAAGAGGAAGAAGGGAAAAAATAGAAGAGTTCCATCATTTCTTCCACAACATACACTCAAGAAGGTCAATAAGAAGACTCCATTCTTGGAGTTAATTTTATGATTTATGGGCACATTCAAAGGATCAAACCATGCCCAATCAGGTACTTGGATTCATTGGAGCTAAGGGAGGAGTTTCTAACAGTCATGCTTGCTTCTGAGCATGAGTATGAGCATCAAAGTACCAAGGATCAGCTGCAATACCTCTACAATCCAAATGCAAAGCAACTAAAAGAGGTATCTAATTTGTTTTCAGCTAACACCTTGCTAATTTGGGTAGAAGACAAGATTCTTGTTTATTTTCAACTCATCCAACCAGCCATAATCATCTCCAAATCATTTGCATGGCTACCAATTTTGAGGAAAGGAAACTATTTTACACAATTAGTTTCAGGGTTTTTTTAGCTTACCTTTGCTTCCAGTTAGAGTAGAGTAGGTAGGTTTGCTTTTAGTAGAATAAGTGCTTCTGCACACTCTGCATAACCCACTTAGGGTATGTATGATTTCAAATTTTGTACATATTTGTTTGGTGCTATTTTGGTTGCTCTTGCACAGTCCATTTCAGTGGCATTTTGGTGAAGATCAATTCCAAGTTTCAGTGGGTCTCCAAGTGGCTCAAAGGTCAGATTTTCATAGTTTAGATCAGAGTTTGTTATCGAGCTTGACTACATGCCCAATAGATGCTTCAAAAGGACACTGATCATTCATCTAGCAGGTAGATTACCCCTCTGAGTCACCAAAATTTTTATCCAAAATGAGCACCCTGATTATTTTAACTAACTTTCCTTTATTCTTTCCTTTCTTGTCCTTCAACTTCAATATTCACACATTGCAAACACTCAAAAGATTTTCGAAATGGCTTCATAGATAGGATTTTTATTCCCATTTAAAGAAAGTAAAAAAATTCCTCCTAACTCCTTATATTTTTTTAATTATGGCTCGGAAGAGTTTGGAGGGAAAATTTTCCCTAGGCGGGCTTGCGGAGGTAAGGAAGCATTTTTGCCAAGGAAAATTTACCAAGGTGGACTTGTGGGAAATTTTTTGGAAATTAGCACTTTTGGAAAAAAAACTCAAAGGAAATTTTTTTCCCATGAGCCCACAAAGGATAAAGGAAAATAAATTGTTTGAGGCTTGCAATAAATGAAACGATGCCATGTTTCAAGGCAAAGTGGTGGGGGTGGAAGGACTTCTAAATTTTTGGATTTTTTGTCAAAGTTTCTCAAAGGAAAAAATAGGAGCACATCCCCACCGAGCTAAGCAAATGTTGCAACGTGTCCACTCATTGGTGGGAGTCAGGGCATCGAGAGGATTTGGGAATCTTTTCCATAGTGGTGAAAAATGTAAAAGTGAAGAATGGACTGCATCTCCTCAGCTAATCAGGCAGTGCCATGTGTCTCAGAGTGGCGGGGCCACGGAGAATTTTAGGAAAATTTCCCATCTTCGTGAAAGGGGGAAATGTTGTTTTTTAAGGGGCGGATAAACTAGAAGGATCCACGTGTCATCGAGCCAGTGGGGTGTAGATTTTTTCTTTTAAAATTTCCCAATTTGAAAAAAGAGGGAAAAAGTTCAAATTTTGGCCCGCGAACCTGATTTTTGCCATAATTTTGCCATTTTTACCCTAAATCTTTAGAGGGGCATATATTTCTTACAATAGCTCATATTTTCATGATTTTTATATCATTAGAAAGATGGTGAAATCCTCTAGACAATGGACCCCTCAATTTTAAATTTTGATGATGTTTTGTGGGAAAAAAAAGGGAAAAAGTCTCTGACATGGAAAAGTTAAAGAAAACGACCCCAACAACCAAAATTAATGAAGTATGTGCCTCTTTCTATCTCTGTGAAGCAATGTACTTAGACGTATGGGATTTTTCATGGAAACCCATCATTGTTTTGGCCAATTAAATGGATCTTGTTGGTGGTTGAAGTTTCAAATCAGATTTTCCCGCGTTTTCTCATTTCTTTCATTCCGTTTGAGCAATAAAAGCTAGTTTTGGCTCATTTTGTAAAAGTTGTTCATCCTTCTTCTTTGCCTCTCCCTTATTTTATTACCTAGGGTCAAAAATGGAGTTTGAGCCTCATCCCTTGCTATGTAATGGAATTTTTTCTTCTTACCCGTGAAATGATGTTCTGTCTAAACTTCTAGAACAATAAAAAACATGTTTTGTGATGCATTTGTCCATCCTTGCTCATTTTTTGGTTGTTTTCTTCTTTCCTCTCTTCATTGCAGGTATTTTGCATGTTTGGATGTTCATTGCAGGTTTTCGAGATGTGTTCATGGAGTTTTGGAACATTTTTTGTGTGAAATCCATCCTTGGTTTTGTGATGCACTTGTCCATCCTTTCTATTACTCACCTCTCTTTGTTTCCATGGCAATTTTGATAGATGATCAACACTTTCCTTCTCTGGTGTATCACCATTTTAGTGTAGGCTCTTTTTCTTCTAGTTTTATTTCTCTCCCTGTCTCCTTGGAAGTTAGATTAGGTTAGATTAGCTTGCCTGCACTAGAATAGCTTGTGGCAGGTAGTTTAGGAAGAGGAACTAACCTTCTCTAGAGAGCTTTCCCCATTTGCAAAGGTCCCAAACTTTGGGAAAGTTCAACATTGTGTAATCACACCAAATGATTTTTCCTTATAAAATCATATCTATAACTCATTTGTGGGTGCTGTGATTTTGCACTAACACCGTCTTCTTCAATTCTTCTTGGAGTGCTTGCAGTAAGACTTTGTATGATGCAATCTTTTTCACTATTACATCCTTAGCCCTTTCTACCTCTTTTTCAGTATTCTTTGACATTGACATGTGCAGAGGTTCATCTTTAAGCACTAGGTCCGCCAACTTTCCTACATAATTTATCGCTGAGGGAAACATTTGTGGTATGTTGGGCTCCAAGTGTGGCCTAGCTCTTATGACATTGTCTCCAATCTCCTCTATGATTTTGATAAATACTTCATTCTTCTTCTATACTAAGTCCCTCTCTCTGGTTAGGTGCACTATCACTACATCTTTCGTCTTTAACTCCTCGCATAGCACTCTGATTGTTGTGGCCTTGTCCACATTTCTTCTTGTAACTTTAGTAGAAACCTTCACCAATGCGTTGCTGATCCGCTCATCTGACATGACAATAGGATTTACTGTCATATGTCTAGCTTGGGATGCCTACTTCAGCCATCTTAAAACGCATGACTCTTCGCATACATAAAATTTATCCTCATCCATATGGTTATGCATTGACCATGAGAGTTGCTTTCGAGTGCGCATAGTTTCCATATCCCCATTCATTAGTTCCCAGCCAATTAAATCCTTTTGTTCTATAGTGATTTGGAACCGTGTGTGGATGATTTTTCCATCCTCTGCATAGCCCACTGTGTTCCCCACTGATCCTCTTTGCTATAGGTCCCTTAGGAATTGTAGCTTAAAGATTAGGAGTCTATCTCGTTACACCTTGAGAAGTCACATGCATGGATCCAGAGGTTTCCTTCTCTCTTTCTTCTTCATCCTTCATCTCTTCATCTTTCTTCTTTCCTCATTCTGTGGCTTGTCTTCTTACTTGAATGGGGTGGGAGATGCACAATCTCTCTCCCCTGATTCCTCCACTTCTTCATCTAACTTCAAATTTCTTCTCCTTTTTGGTCAGAAGTGTCCTTGTGTGGAGAGAGATGAGGTTATTTCTTTACAATATGTGGGGTTCCACCTTGATTCCTTGTGCATCTGAAAACTCTCTTGAATATGTCCTCCCCCTACTCAACCTCTGTATCTTCCTTTTCATCCTGTCCCTGAGGTGGAGTGGTCATGCACTATGACTCTTCTATGTCATATGGTTGCTTTCTTTTGCACTCCAAGCCTCCACTATCTTCACACTCATCTTTTTCATCCGCTACCTCAATAGTTTCTATTGGCCTTTGCATGGGTATGTTTTCCATTGTGTGCTTACCATTCAATGGCCCTGGGAACACGAATTCATTCTCCACATACTTATTATTCTCCATCTTGGGCTTTAGCTAAAGATATACATCTACTACAGCCAGAATTATTGGATTAATATTCAACACCTCCAAAAAGAGCTTCTCGTCATAAGAACTTCTTCCTCAATGTGTGGTAGTCACAGTCTATCTTAGCTGCATTGAATACTAGTCAACGCATGTCTGTGAATCTATGAACAAATGCTTGGAAATACCTTGTAGTGAATGCATAAGGAAATTTACACCAAGGGCTCCATAATCCATCTCTCATTGGGAAGCGCACGATGAAGAAATGTTGAAATATAGAAAATAGGACTTGTTTCCCCACTACTAATGGTAGGTCCTTTGGGATGCGCCACTCTTCTCCAAATGTTGTGTGGATCCTATCATACCATTTCTCCACCCTATACTTGATGTCATCTATTATGGACCCTTTACATAAGTACTTGCTGAACCTTTCAGCTGGTGACTTATTCTCCATGGGGTATTCCCACACGTTTTCATTCGGTCCGTCTAGTACTCCAATTTCCATGAATACTAGTGATGATAGAACAGCCCCAAATCTAATATTCCCTCCTTTTCACACTTCCTCTACTATCCACTCTGCAATGTATCCTACAATATTATAGACTACTTCTTCCGACATTTTTCAACTTTGTATTAAGATGTGTTGCTGCTTGCACAACTAGACAGTTCTTCAAGTTGTCTATATCCATACTGCGCGGATCCTTCAGGTACCCCAACTCTTGCATGTCTTTAAGATTGTGTCTTTATTTTTGAGATCATTCTTTATATCCTCTCACATTGCCTTCAAACTTGTCACTGATGAGATAAGCATGGATGAGATTCTAAATCTGCATCTTATAAAGTAGAAGAAGTTATGATGCACTCTACTCATGAGCCACTGGTACAAGGGCTCATACTTCCTAAAATATGGAAGCTCATATAATTAGTAGACCCCGATTTTCTTCAAAATCTTCTCTCCTGCATCGTCATAAACCGGTATGTCATTTTCCATACGTTTTTTCATCCTCGTAGTGAGAAAGGAATCAAGATCCTTATTTTTCTCTAAAGTCTTGTGTTTTTATTCACTTAATTTTATCTTTTTCATGTGTGAATCTCATTCCTGACTGACGATAACTCTTTCTGGATATTACATTTCTATAAAATTACTTTCGGGTGCCATCTCTTCCTCTTCAATGACCACCTTCTTCTTTCCTTTTTCTACTACAGTAGCTTCCTTCTTGGGTGCCATTTTTACCTTACAATCATCTCCTCCTTAACTCTATAATTTTTGAATGAAACCCTAGCTCGATTCAAGCATGCCCTAGGTGAAAACTATGTGCCTTAACTCCTCTCTGTCACCTTGCTTTGCTCAAACCCTTCACCACTGGGGAAACAAGCTTATTTTCACACAGATCTATTTGTCACACTTGGTTTCACACCCTTTGCACTTTAACCCGATCACTTGGATCTTTTCACTTTTCTCTTTCCTCAAATACTTCTAGTTGCAACAGTAAAAATGAATTCACATCTCATCCCTATATAATTTTAAAATTTTGATGCATTTATTGCTCCTTCACCTACCAAATATCCTCTCATTCATAGACCAAATTTGTTCATTCCATACAATACATCTTCATGCCCCAGTTATAAAATTTTAGCATGCCTTCCTACCCTCTGGTCATAGAATTCTCTTTAGCATGTGCCCATGTACCTGAGTACCTCGTCACTATACCTTCTCTTGGTAGTTATCACAGCCTCTGCTTACCTCACGTTATATTTTCCTTCCATTCATCTCCATCCTTGGTCACTTTTGAGAAGCAATCTTCTTTTGACTTAAAGCACACCCGTAGCTGCTTATTCCTTTCACCTTTCAACTCCCACAGTATTGTTCTTGGATAACTACAACCACCCCACACTAAAATTATGTGCAATCCTCTACGCATAAACATTCTTCACATAGTAATCAACTTCAGGTGCTCAAACACACTTATTACACAATAGAAACAACTAAATTGACAAAGCATAGTGACAATGAAGGAAATAAATTAATTAAATACATAATGGAAACCTAATCTAAATGGCAATGTTGCCTTATCAAAAACAAAAAGAAGACTTATTTATAGTAGGGCTTCAGTCTACTTATATTAAACTAATTGGGTAGTCATGTTCCATCAAGTGCTTTTGCATTTCCTTTATGAATGAATTAGTTATATATGATGATTGTTACTTCTCTTTTCTGGATGCAATGAGAAGACAATTCTCCCTAGGTTCTCAGAATGTTGCACACTTATTTTCTATTCTTTTCCACTTGATTATCCATCATAAGATGATGTATTCTCACAATACTTTCATAAAGGAGAGACCTAGCGCATGCAAATGCCTCAGATGAGCAGCCAGCGCCCGCTGGGTGATAGGCTGATGCACATGGGATTAGAATATTGGTCTAAGGGCATACAAATGAATACATATTACAAATCATTAGAGATGTTATTAATACATATAGGTGTTTCACCTAATTCTAGATCGTTTCTTCGAATGTTTATGAAACAGATAAGGGTAAAGGGCTAGGAGGAACACCTATTAAGATGCTGGTTATAGGTTGTTGTGCGTGTATGACTTCTGGATCCACAAGTGATCATGAGAGCTTCCTTTTTTCTTATAGGAACTACCTAAAATGGTAAACAAGACCACCAAATGAAATTTAAACAATATATGCATTGGACTACCTAGCGTATGCTAGATCTGGGAAGAGTGATACTTCCTAAATGGCTGTCAATCCATTGTTTAAAAAAAATTATGCTAATAGTAAAGGAAATCCTATTGTAGTTAAAATGATTTAGGTTTATCATTTGTATATAATAAGCAAATTCATTCACAACAGGCTAAGCTATGACTGAATCTGAAGGTCAAGATCTTGGTCAGGGTACTGGTACTGGTCAGGGTGAGGTTCTGGGTGGTTTTGGGTATTTGGTGGAGGTTTTAAGCTCTGTTCTTGGTTTTTGGTCAAAACATAGAGACCGACATCGGTTTAGGTTAACCAATGGTGGTTGTGGTTAACCATCGTTGGTATAGTCGGGTACAGGGAACTCAATAAGAACTTGAGGTGAGGATAGATCTAAGACTAGATGAAAGTGAAAGGGAAATGACAAGGTTCATGTGGGTCTTAGGTACACACAGAAATGTTTAAAATCTGGATATGGGTAGTTGAAGGGTGTGGGTGAAGGGATGGTCAAGTTTTCATGGAGGAAAAATGGTGGGGGAATGGATAGGGGAGCTGAAAATAATAACAAAAGTAAAGAGTCTACTTAAATGATAATGAACTAGTGTTGGTTAACAAAAAATTACCATTCATATGAGCTTGATGTCTGGTTGGTAATGGTGGGTGATAAAATGGACATAACTTGGTGTGGTAATGGCACTTCCCTGGATTCTCTTGTGAAGGAAAATGGCTCTGTGGTTGCTTCAAGTACTGGCTGTGGATGCTCTGATGCATGTACTAATGTTGGTTCTGCTTGTATGCAGCACTGGAGTTGACACTTGTTATCAAAAGATGTATTAACCTCTAAACAATGTGCCAACCTCAAAGTAAGGTTATTTTGGGGGTTAAATGGTAACTGACCAAAGTTGCTTGTTGACCAGAGGTGGTTTAGGGTAGCCGATGTCAGTTATGGTGGGATTTCCTAGGTTTTCTAAAATGGGCAGATCCCTTTGATTTTCTTGGATCTTGCTTTCTTTTCTCCGTGGATTAGAATGGTAGCTTCCTTCTAACGGATGAAAATGTGGTTAGAGGGAATAAAGGCTTTGATTTTTAGGGTTTGGGTAGGTCTTAATTAGTTATGGCAACTTACTAAGAATAGTTCTTAAGGTTAGGTGGCTAGATGAGGTGTCTAGGTCAGGTGGATATGTGGGCATTATCCCAATTAGGATATTTAAAAAATAAATATTGTAAGGATAATGAATTAATTAAATTAAATTAATTAAATTAATATTAGAGTGAGATGAAAGGGGCCATGGTTCGGTGAATGTGTTCAAGGTGTTTGTTTGACGAGGGACCAAGGGGAGTGTGACCCAATTTTGGTGTCTACATTTATCCCATTTTTGTTGTGTAGCTTGTATTGGTAAACAACCTTGACAAAAATAAGATGTGATTACCTCATGTGTGGGTGAAGGTGATCCCCCTCAAACCAGGAACTGATGAGGTAGAAGGAAGCATCGGTGAGTGGTTTGACAAAAGGTGAATATTATGAAGATAAAGGTGGGCAATGGGGGTAAAAAGGGAAAAAGGTCCACTTAGGTAATCTAGGCAATGGGTCAGGGTCAAAGGAAGTAATAGTCAAACACAGACACGTGTATAAAATGCAACATGGTACCAGGTTGAAGAGTAGGAAAAATATACAATGTCTAAGGTCCATAGGTTTATCTAAACAAGGTTAAGGTGATTCCAGTATCCAAGGTATAGGATATGTCAGGAAACATGACACAGGTTAGGTGTAGGAACGTTTAAGTATGAATTGGTACTCCAAAGGTTGGGTTAGGATAAGCAGTCACAACAAGAGGTAAGGTAAGGTCATTAGGTCCATCAACACAGGTAACATTTCCACAAGGTATAACAAATACATGAGAGAAAATGTCATTGGCAATGTTCTAGGTCTAAGTATCTAGGTCACGACATGGGTAGGGCCGAGGTATGGGAAAAATAATGAGTCCTCGAATGAGGACGAGGTGAGGGGGTAAATGATAAGGTCAAGAGGATATAGTGAAGTGTCCAAGTGAGGTATGGGCGGGGTAAAAAAGGATTCAGGTAAAAAATTGGGGGTACGAGGTTTGAAAAAGACTAAGCAGGATAACCGATGCTGGTCACGATGGACAAACCACGGTAAGCTAGGGAATAGGACCAATGTAGGTTGAGCTAAAACCATTTCCTGTTAATTCGGGTAGGTTATAAAAATAACATGTGCTGTATTTTTCAAATCATTTGTCTTTTATCGAATCAGGGAAAATGACAAGAGAGAGAGGAAAAGGTGGAATGTAACAGAGTGATATTGAGGACTGAGTTGATGATCCATATGGCTGGTGATAATTGGTCGATAGGTGGATCCACGAGCGAGGCTGGATTGCTTGGATTTTATTGATTGGTTGAAGAGAGAGGTCATTTGGTGATGGTAGAGGCAGGAGAGGGATCGGGGGTACCACCAGTGTAGCGGTCAGAGGTGCCACAACGCAGATGGCAGCACGATGAGGTAGGACTTAATCCAAATCATTATTTTGTGTATTGGATTGAATTAGTGGGTGAAAATAGGTTTTTTATTTTTGGGGGGGAAAGGAATTTGGAATTGTGGGAGGGAAAATCAATTAAATTAGAAATGGGAAGGGAGGTGATTTGGTGAAGAAGGTGTGGGGAAGGGAGCAAAAGAGGAATTGAAGGAAAAATGGGAGTTTAGGCATCGTGGTTTTTGACACGAAAATGATTGGCATTGGTTGAATTTTAGTCGATGTCATTGTTAGTCCGCCAATATTGGTCATGAAGTAGGTGACTGATGCCAGTTGAAGGGGGACCAGGTTTGGTAAGGGGTAACCGGTACTGGTTGTAACTGGTGGAAAAGGGGGCTAAAAGGTGTCAGAGGTTGGGTGGGTAAGAGAAGTGGTGTGATTGAGTGAAAATTCTATCATATATAAGGGGTAAAAATAGGTAAGGGTGGAGTTGTTAGGGGAAAATGTATAGATATGTGGGAAAATAGGTAAGGTCAGGGAGTGGGTCAAAATGGAAGTAGGTGAGGGGTCAGGGTACATGTAAATAGGTAAGGTGATATTGGGTTGGGTAGGGTTAGGGTAGGTAGGTAAGTAGGTTGGGGTTGGATTGGGTAAGTAGGTAGGTACATGTTGGGTTGGTTAAGTATGTAGGTGCAAGTTTGTTTGGGGTTAAGGGTAGGCTATGGGATAAATGGGTAAGTAGCGAAGTAAAAGAGGTAGGGTAATGGGAATGGGTTTGGGTGAATGTAGTTATGGTCAAGTTTTAATAATGTGATTGTTGTGTTAGATTTAGGTGAGAGATCAGCTGCAGATGTGAGACAAGGTGTCACCCCTACTCATGACATTTTGTGGGGCAGTGACAGTCTAGGAGTGGATTCATGTTGCGGATATTGGTCTGATTGGATTCACATGCTACCGGCATGTAGTTCGGAAGCCAAACTTGATGGTCACCCTCATTGATAAATGGGACTCAGTCATCAACACATTCCACTTACTAATGGGTGAGATGACAGTCACTCTGGAGGACATGTACAGGATCATGTGGTTACCCATATTGAGGACGTAGGTATATTCGATCTCCTCATAGGCATCCGAGGATTTTATGCTGACAGTGGTTGGTGAGGGACTGGCAGAGATGACATTCCATAGTGCCAACATGAGCTATGACAAGATGTACCAGGCATGTCCAGAGGATATGAGGCTTGTAGTAGTACTGATGGAGGTAGTATGATGTTTTTCACTGCCAGATGTGGAGGGTGGGTGGTTCCCACAATCACTGATGAGAGTGTTACATGACATGGTGATGGACTAGACTTACTTTGCAAGGGTGCCAGCATTCCTATTGCACATGTACAAAGAGATATGGGTGTATGGGTGGCTCCATAGGCTCAGCCTATGTTATACATTTATTCTTCACTATTGGGCATACGAGCAAATTGTTTTTGTTTTTCTGATTTGTATGCCCCAGGAAGATGCTTTTGAGCTAGATTTATTTGGGTGGGGTACAAGCAATGGGTTCCTATGATTGGAGAGCTTCGAGAAGACCGAGCTATTCATGATGTAGCATATTATCGGTAGTTATTGGAGTGATTGTCCAGTGTAGACATTATCTGGAGACCATATGTGGGGTATCTCTCATACAGAGGGATGGCAGAGGAGATGAAGGGATTGCAGATTTACATGTTGATTGAGGGGCATCGTATAGGGGAGCACGAGATGATTTCAATAGACAGGGTGTGAAAAATTTTTGGATTACTACAGGATATACCACCACCCTTCCCATAGTACTAGAGAGATGATGTGGAGAGACCACTACCACTTCCATAGCCTACAATACCTACCAAGCATGAGGATTTGATTGTAGACTGGTGGATTGATGATGTAGGAGTGACAGAAAGGTATAGACAGTGGTGGGTATCCCATCTACAAGTAGTACCTCCTAGGTCGGGGCAGCCAAATTTAACCACTATCACTATGCAGAGAGATGCCCTATAGGGGCAAGTATCAACCCTGATTACACAGTTAAGGATGGTATAGGGGCAGCTAGTAGCATCAGAGGTAGAGGTGTCTGCATTGCATGCATAGGTGGCTAGTCTAGAGGCCCATATGGCCCACGGTGGAGACAGAGAGGGTGATGATGAGTAGGTAGCTTCCCTACAAGAACAAGTTATAGGTTTGTATGGTCAATTGGCCACTGCATAGGTGAAGATTTCAGGCATTACAGGTGCATGTACAGGCATATGGTATGGGGATGATGGCACCTTCACAGGCACCGGGACAGGGTCCCGGTTCACAAGCAGGGGTGGGATAGGGTCCCACAGGATAGGTACAAGGGTGGAGGCTGATGGGACCACCATATATAGTGCCCCTATTATGGTTATGAGATTCCCTACATGAGGACAGATATTATCAGGATCAGTTGATAGTAGTCAGGATAGATTTTATATCCTATGAAGAGTACAGGGCACAATAGGTCTCGAGTGAGAGGACAAGATCTCGGAATCACAGCGTGGAGAGTACATGGGGCCATCGAGCTCTGAGATAGGATAAGGGAGAGGCCACCAAATAATGAAGGCCAACTCTAGGTGATGTACCAGCAGGGGCCTGACCATGACCTATGGCAGGTGGTGAGAAGTTATCAGGACGTCGTCCAGGAGCTGAGGAGGAGACATGAGAGATTGATATGGAGGATGTATGGAAGGATGATGCCTGATGCACATCCCTTTATTTTGATGTATTTGATTCATTTTTTGATATACACTGGCCTGCGTACCAAGAAGAGTGGTGATGTATGAGATTTTTGCATATTTTGGATCATATACCGGCCTATGTGCCAAAGATGGTGATGTTGTATATGAGATTATTGAGAGTTTTGATTATATCTACCGTCCTGCATGCCGATGATATTTGAGATTATGTATATGGAGACACATTTTTGGATATTTTTATTTATATAGGTCATGATGATGATGATTATGGTCATTATGTGTATACATGGTTGTGGTTATGTTGCTATTTTGATGTTTATATGTTATGGAAATTAAGTAGTGTTATGACACCCTTAACTGTTGTTATTTTCCTCCTTTACATTCAAGTGTTGATATGTGATTTTCCTTATATGGATATGTTCTTATGATTATTATAAATCATGCTTGATATGGATAAGTCTTTTCTACTCTTAAGATCCTATGATCGAACTGGTATGACTTCTCTGAATCCATTTTTCAGTTCTGGTAGGTGAATTGCAATCTGGTTTTAGAGTTATAAACTTGTCTTTTTGTCTGACTCATCCTTGGATCAATTTTCGTGATCTAAGGAATGTTTTTAATAATGCCTTGTTGAAGTGAATGGTAAAATCAAAATTCCATGAGTTAAGCTACACGTTGGACAGAACTTTGTTGTTGCAAGTTCTTTGACTTCTGTGTGAACACACATCCATTCAGTAGGTGGTATGGCTTGGGTCCTTGAGGATAGACCATGACAGGTCATTGCTGATAACGATGGGAATGTAGTTGTTCACAGCACAGGAGAAAGGTATCCGAGATCCTATTAAGGATTGACTTCCAGAACCCTAAGCTAGGTAAAAGTATTCCTACCTAAGCTATGTTACTTGATATAATTTTTTTGCTAACCTGAAATTTATATTAAAGGTTAGAAGGGTTGCTAAGTATTAAAAATAGAACCTAACACTACAATGTTATTTGGTTATCTAACCTAGTTTCTAAAAGCTATTGTATTTTTGATTACTTACCTATGTGGAGTTATCTAACCTAATTGCTAAGGTACTAATCTACATCCTACCTAAGATCTAACCTAAGAAATCTAACCTATCCTAAACTAAAGGATGCGAATTGGGAACTAAAAGGGTCGCATGTACATTGGCTATAGTTTCTAAGCATTTATGAAGGTGATAAGGTTTATTAATTTCTATGGACTGTCGACTTCGGAAAGGGCTAGTTTGGTTGGCAGACGCCTAGGTGGCAGTATAACTAAAAATGGAAACTCATTCTTTTGTTGATTTGGAACTTGCTAGACTTGGCAGGCAGTGGAAAGGAAGATTGAGTGGGATATTTGGAAATTAATGCAATTGATTGTCTTATATGATGAGCCCGAACCGCTTTGGTAGGCATGCCAATGGATTTTTGTGGGTTGTTTCATTTTGCATGTGTTTCGATTTTCTTCATGCGCTCTATTTTTTTTTGAACCAGCAGTTTACACTGCACTGCATGGCTATTTGGGAGGTTTCAAATCTAAGTTTGTTTCATGAAGAGTATATGAGGCATTGTGGAAGAAATATTTCTGTTGTTTTGATCTTTTGTGGAGGAGAAGGGAAGAAGCGAGCTTAGTTGAAAGTATTCTTTAATTTTTCAGTGACACTATCATGCATGATAGGCCCTAACTGTTAAAATCCTAGTCTTTCTTCTAAGTGTTTTCATTAAAAAAAATTCTCTGATGAGCTCTGTGCATTCATGCATTTTTCTGGTAAATAGATTGATGGGATTTGTATACTTGTACTTTGGTTTGGAATCTTTGTCTTGCATGATCCTGTTAAAAATTGTGTTGCATAAAAGATCTATGCATGCTCAACTAAAGTTGGAAACATTGTTAGCTTCTTGGTTATTGGAAATTGTTCTCTGGGTCAACCACTTTTGTTGATGGAAAAATATTAGCTAAGTTTTAAGAAGAACTTTGAGTTCTTCCTGTGTTGTTGAAATTATGGCTGGGTAAACTTGTGTCTTGTGATTTCAAACTGGTAAGAACTTCAGTCTTATTAAACTCATATGCAAGTACGAGCTTCAGTTGGAAAACTTGTTTAGTAAAGTGGACTA
Source organism: Taxus chinensis (assembly GCA_019776745.2). Lineage (NCBI taxonomy): Eukaryota > Viridiplantae > Streptophyta > Pinopsida > Cupressales > Taxaceae > Taxus > Taxus chinensis. The sequence goes on along the minus strand of CM034148.1, from coordinate 95,423,825 downwards.
TAACTGAGATTCTCAGTGTTTGTGAAGCGTGCATTTTGATCCATAGTTAAATGGACTGTGAATAAACCCCTATATGATTTTGGGTTGTATTCATCTTGTGAAAATCATTGATTGTTAACAATTTTCGTATGCACTATGGATAAACCTATATATGTCTTGTTGTTTTTGTATTTTAACTTATGGAAACTTGGATGGTAGCAAAGTTCCCATGCATGGAAAAAACTATATATAGTCTATTTTTTGTATTTCTCTTTGCGAAAACATGGATTGTTATTGAAAGTTTGTATGCATTAGAAAAACCATATATAGTTGGTTTTTTTTTTCCTCCTCGCGAAAACATGGACTATATTGAAAATTTCATGCATAGGAAAAGCAGTATATGGTTTAGTTTGTATTTCATTCTGTGAACTTGATTAATTTTAGAACTTGTGTTTGTTATTATTTTGGGTAAACTTGACTATAACTCAAAGTCACTTTGGTATGGTGCTTGTGGAATCTTGTTCTTATGACTACATTAATGGTTTTTGGAGATTCTTATGAACCAAACTTGTGATTCATCGAATCTGAGCTCTGTCAAGCATCTTACATTCTATTTGAGTTTGAAATAGGGTTGAAAGGATGTTGACGGAGAAAAAAAGCATTTCTTCTTACTCTGAACTATATGTAAATAGTTTCATTGCACTCGGTCTAGTCCTACAATGTTGGTGTGCTATGTGTTTGTTCTTGTGCTATTGAGATCCTTCACTATACACACCGTTTATTACTTGATGTGCTTAATGGAAATAGAAACGTGAACATTGTGTTGGTTCATGTATTATGGTCTTTTGATTATTTAGTAAACTATTAAGGGAACATGTAGTTACCCTAACTTGATTACATATATTTGAATGGTCTTGATCCTTCAATGACATTTATGTTTGGCATTGTGCCAAGAATTGTAAATGATTCCTAGACTGTACATATTATTCTTTTGATGTTTGATATTGTCTTTTGTTGGAAACCCAATTTATAGTTCTGGTAGTGATGTGTTGGCATACCGTTGAGATGGTCCTACTTTTCCAAACTACTGGGAAGTTTTGAGTGTCAATAATTACTCATATTCTTACCTTTTGTTGGGTCTAATAAATGTATGTTATGTCTTGGAAGATTGTTTTTTATCTAAAATCGATTGTGAATGTGTTTGAACTGCACTGTTGATTGTATAGGGTTCTATGATTTGGCAATTGTTAACATGATTTCTTCTTATCTGTGACTGTTCTGGTCCAATGGGAGAATGTTAGACCTTTAGAGAAATACTCTGTGAAGCTTATTGTTCGTGGACTATGTATGAGATTTACTGTTATATTGTTTCTAACGGAATGTAGAAATTCATGCATTGTAATGGGATGGTTGAGAAAGGAAGATAGTTTTAGTACTCTCTTTCCTTGAAATGATCATTGTCCTCCTTTCTTGGAACTCTTGAATGAGTTTTAACTGTATGAATGTGAGAAGGTAAAACTGTTTTATTATGTGAAAGAAATGATTATAGTTTGGGATCATATTCTAGTAAGACTCCTAAAATGCAGTTGGGTTCAGTTCATTGATTGGAACCTCCATATTTTTGTTCTTACTGAAAAATGAAATCATTGATTATTAGTTTTGTATACTTGTTCTCGACGGAAATGAAGTGGAATGAAATTGGGGTTAGGTTGGCAAATGAAATTGTACCCTTTAAATGACTATTAAACCACCACTTCTTGTAATTCTTTCATATGGATTTGTTTGATGAATACATTATACTGTTAAATTTTAAAGTAATGTTACTTAAAATGGATAGTTTAAATCATGGTATACACCGGTTTTAGCCTTGCTGATGATTATGTACTTTGGCAATTGAATACTTTCTTTTCTTCTTTACTTGAAAGTTAGTGGAAATATCCAAAAGGGAATATGTTGTAAACACTTCTGTATCTTATAGTAAAGATATGTGTTATACTTTATTTGGTAAAATTGGAAACAATGATATATTATGTTTTTGTTGTTCGGGTAAAGATATTTGATGAAATCAATTATACTTTAACTTATAGGACAGGTATTATAGATTATATCATGTTCCTCTTTGTGTTAAAATATGTTTAGTATTGCTCTTCTTTTTATTGGTATTACTTATGCTTGGGAGTATGAATTACTTGTTGTTCATTAAAGCAGGGTTGTTTTTATTGGAACAATTAGTGGAATGCACTTCATTTTAAGGCTTAGTGCTTATCATGCTCAGTTCATTAAACTCACCCGTGCTATCAATTTTTGTAGATGGACTTCGTAAGTGATAAGAGAAGGCAAAAACTTATATGATGCATTTTCTGATCTATGTTGATTCTTGAGAAGAATTCTTATTTGTTCTTAAGTTGTATTGAAAAAGATAAGTTATTCTCTTTTGAATGTCGGTTGTTGTCATGTAGTATGTTTGTAATGCATAAGTTGTAAATGTATAAGCTTTGAAAAGTAAATGAGAATGAGAATTTACTTACATGGATTATGTAAAATAACTTGTTTTTTTGTAAAAGAAATAGAATTCTATTATGTTAGTGTTCTTCATATTATCTATATGTTTCAATGAGTGTTCTTGTATAAGTAGGAAAAAGGGGATTAGGGTAATTCCCTAATTGTGATGCAACTTAGTAAGTTGTAGAAATACAATGAATTTATCTAAACAACTCATATCATTAAGATATCTTATGCTGAAATGCAATGAACCTTATAAAAATTATAAGGGTACAATGGGTGAGTAAACCCTATGAACTTAACTATGAAGAGGAATTTTCTCCCTCTTTTATAAAAAAATAAACAAGAAGGAAAATATGATATTTATATATTCATAAGACTTTATTTAATAAAGTCTACTAAGTTACAACCTCATGGTTGTTACCCTTCCTTGAATTGTTAAGTCACATTTTATGAAACTTAATGAATTGTTGTCCTTTCTTTGTGATAGTTGATTGACAATCCAAAGATAACAAACACTGAAATAAATCTTGTGTTAAGGAAATTCTACAAGAGTTAATGGAACCTGATTTGAAAAATAAATTAGGGAGAGTTGGATTAGAATTTGGGCAAGGTTATAGAAAATTTCCTTTAAGAATCAAAATTAATTTAACTTTAATAATCTCCTAAGGATATGTATATCTCGATGAGGTTATTTTGTACGATGCTGGCACACACTGATTGTAGAGTTGTACCTTTGAGAAGATTAGGATCTTCTCAAGGATACATCACTGTAGTTCACATGTGGTAACATCATTCTACATTGATCATCTAGATCTTTGCACTTTTGGACTTCAACTTAGTTTATCTCTAGGACTAGGAGGTAGCGTAGTTGCGATACAAAGAAGCCCTCTAAGACTCAAGGTATCTTGGCACATGGGGTTGACTTAGGTTGACCCAGTATTCCAATCTACTCTAAGCCTTTATGAGCTCCTTCCTATCCTAACCTACGATGTTAACCAAAACTAGGGATAAACCTTGGGCAAGAGGACTGACGGAAGTCGGTAAAGGACATTCTAGATAACAATAGAGCGGGGTGAAGGATGTATTCCGGATTGATGAGTATGTCATCAAGGAATAAGTAATACAAACAGTATGTTAAAATCTTTGGCCAAAGTATCACAAGCTACTGATTGTGTTGTCCTATATCACCTAGTCTAAGGATCGTGATGCAGATGAATTTCATAACAACTGTTTAGTTGGGCTCCTTAGATAGATCACTCAAATACCCAGAATAGGGTAAGAGAACCTAGTATATGTAGTATATAGAAAAGTATTCAATGCTTAGAGTTAAACATGAATAGATTGGTAGTTTACCAAGTCATGAAATGAATAGATCGGTAGGTTATCGAGTCATTACAGCAGTATATGATTATCTATTATAAGAATGATTTTTTTGGAATGTGTGTTCTAAATTACATATTTAGGATAGGGAAAATTACTTTAAAAAAAAAATACTTATTTCTAATGTCTTAAATGGGAATGTTACATCTTGGTATCAGAGCTGAAGGTTGCAGCTCTTGGACCTATTGTGTCCACAATATGATAAAAACTTGAATTTTCTTGTACTATAAAATGGTTAGGACAAGAGGAAACGTTGTGAATAATGCTCCACCTGAGGACGGAGTAGCAACAGCCCAAAAATTTTATGAGATCCTTGATGTCCTGTTAGACACAAGAGATCATTTGACTGTTCTTGAGCAACAAGTGATGGGTAATGAGGAGGAAGAAGAAGCTAGTAATAACAATCAGCCACCTCCCGAGGACAACTCCAATATTGGTGTTGATAATAACAATGTTAATGTGCCTAACTAGCCAGAAAACAAAAAGGATAGGTTGGCTGCTGAACTCACTAATGATATAAAAAGGATAAGTGCACCTAAGTTTGATGACACCACATTAGGTGATAGAGCTGAGAATTGACTTAGCGAGATGGAGAAGTACTTTGCAATAAGGAACTTCTCATAAGAGACCAAAGCTATTTGGGGAGCATATCAGTTTTCCCATGAAGCATCTTCATGGTGGGACAGCCAGAAGGCCGAGCAAAACATTGATGAAACTAACATCACATGGGATCAATTTAAAGGTTATTTTAGGAAACGATGGCTGCCACAACTTTATTATGATCAAAAAATGACTGAATTTCAGAACTTAGCTCAAGGGATGTTAACTGTAACTGAGTATTGGGAATGGTTTACGAAACTACTCAAGTATGTACCTCAGTATCAGACTGATGAGAATTTTAGGATATGGAAATTCATCATGGGGTTGAATCCCATCATTGGGGGAGAGGTTGATGTTCACAATCCAACCACTATGGAAGGGGTTGTTGAAAAATCTAGAAGGCAGGAACAGAAGTTAAAGGCTATTTCTGCTCACAAACTAGAAGTATGGAAGAAAGTTCTAAACTTTTCTTCAGCTTCTCTTGCACCTAAGAAAGGACCATGGAAAAATTTTGGTAACAAAAGTAAGTTTCCAATTGATAATAATAAGAACATAACAATGAATAAGACTATTGGTAATACACGGAATAATTTATCTAGAAATAATAATAATGGGCGAAAACCCTATGGAGGTCAGAATGATGACTTCAAGGCTGGAAATAATTCTGAGCCCAAAAAGGGACCGATAGGAGGCTGTTATAACTGTGTAAAAGATAATTACATGAATCAATGTCCTTTGAAGAAGGATGATCATAATCAACAGCACAAGATACATACTGCAGTAGCTGACAAGCAAGCTGAAAAGCAAGTTACACCTATAGAAGTTACTAGTAAGTTATTTGGCATACCTATAACTATTATTTTTGATACTGGAGCAACTCAATGTTTTATTTCTAGTAAACTTGCTTCAAAAATTACAAGAAAAGCTGGAAAAATGGATAAATCATGGACTGTACATTATGGTAATAATTTTGTTCATACAGTTAGTATGTGTCTTTTCGGAGCAATCCTTGACTTACCTAGTTTTTCCATAGAATTTGATCTCTATGTAGCACCTTTGGGATCTTATGATATAGTCATAGGTGTAAATTGGTTAGCAGATCATAAAGCAAAGGTAGATTGTTTTGAAAAACATATTAGTTGTTTAGATGATCTGTAGAAAATAGCAGAGATTCAGGGTGTAAACCGAGAAATTTCTGTTAGGAAATTGTCAGCTATGCAACTTAAAAAGGCCAAAAATAAGGACTATACCTTATATGTAGTAAATATTTCTGAATCTACGGAAGGAAATACTGATTTCATGGAACGTTATCCATTTTTATAGAACTTTGGTGATGTGTTTCTAAAACAATTACCGGGACTACCACCCAAAAGAGAGTTTGACTTCACAATTGAAATCATACCAGGTACTAAACCTATTTCTAAAGCACCTTATCAAATGACTACCATAGAGTTAGTAGAGCTTAAGGCTCAGTTACAAGAAATTTTTTCTAAATGTTTGATTAGACCAAGTGTTTCACCTTGAGGAGTTCCAGTGATATTTTTGAAAAAGAAGGATGGAACACTCAGATTGTGCATTGATTACAGGATGTTAAACAAAGCAACAATCAAGAATAGATACCCACTTCCTAGAATTGATGACCTATTTGATCAGATGTGTGGAGTGTCAGTAAATTATAAGATAGACCTTCAATCTAGATATCACCAATTACAAATTAAGGAAGAGGACATTCATAAAATGACTTTTAGGACAAGGTATAGACATTATGAATTCACGGTTTTACCCTTTGGATTAATGAATGCACTTGCATCTTTTATGAACTTAACGAATAATATCTTTCAAGAATACTTGGACAAGTTTGTGCTTGTATTATTAGACGAAATTCTCATATATTCTAAAAATTTGGAGGAGCATCATGAACACTTGAAAATAGTTTTGGAAATTTTAAGAAAAATACGGTTATATGGTAAGTTGTCCAAATGTTCTTTCTATGACACTGAAGTTCACTATTTGGGTCATGTTATAAGTAAAGATGGGATTGTTGTGGATCCTTCCAAAATTTTGGCTATAGTCGAGTGGCCTGCACCTAAGAATGTACATGAAGTTAGAATCTTCATGGGCCTTACAGGTTATTATAGAAAATTTGTTAAGGATTTTTCTAAGGTGACTGCACCACTAACTTCATTGTAGAAGAAGGATGATAAATTTGTCTCGGATGATAAATGTGAATCTACTTTTAAAATTTTGAAAAGTCAGTTGACTTCAGCACCTATTTTAGCTGTACCCAATCCTAATGGAGACTTCACGGTTGTAACGGATGTATCTGGGTAGGGTCTTGGAGGTATTTTGTTACAAAATGATCATGTCATATTTTATGAAAGTAGAAAACTTAAGTTATATGAGTTGAATTATGCTCTACATGATTTAGAGCTTGCTGTCATAGTTCATGCACTTTAAGTTTGGAGGCATTATCTGCTTGATAAACCATTTGAGTTTAAAATTGATCATCTTGGACTGAAGTACATTTTTACTCAATCAAATCTGAATGCAAGACATTGAAGGTGGTCAGAGTTTTTGTCTCAATATGATTTTGACATAAGTTACATTAAAGGAAAAGAAAATAGATTGGCTGACACTCTAAGTCATAGGAAGCACATTCCTGCTCTTATAACACTAAGAACTTAGTTTAAGGACGAAGTAAAAAGTTCGATGGAATTTGACTCTTACTTTCAGCAAATAAAAACAGTGCTTGCTGTAGATCCAAGAGATGAAAGGTATAAAGGTTTTCACTTTGATAATGAAGGAATCTTATGATATGAAAACAAAGTATACATACCCCTACTTAATGATTTGAGAAAGAAATTGTTGACAGAGTTTCACAATTCACCTTTTTCTGGACACCCTGGCATTACAAAAATGCTTGCTGATATAGAACAACAATATTTTTGGAAGGGAATGAAAAAGGATGTTATAGATTTCATGACTCATTGTCTGGAATGTCAACGAGTAAAAGTGGAACATATGCATCTAGTTGGTTTACTATATCCTCATAACATACCACAGTAAAAATGACAGGTAATAAGCATGGATTTTGTACAAGGGTTTCCTATGTCAAGAAATAAACTCGATGTTATTTTGGTAGTAGTTGAAAAACTAATGAAATTAGCTCATTTTATTGCTAGAAATCTAAAGGATGATTCTCCTATTTTGGCTAAAAGATTTGTACATGAAATTTTCAGATTACATGGAGTACTTGAATTAATCATATCTGATACAGACCCTAGAATGACATCAAGGTTTTGGCAAATGCTTAACATAACTCTTGGCACTAAATTGAATTTCAGTTATGCGTATCATCCGGAAACGGATGGATAGACTGAAAGGATGAATCAGGTTTTGGAGGATATGTTACAGATGTACCGTATGGATCAGTAGTACAAATGGGAAGAATACCTTCCCTTAGTTGAATTTGCATAAAATAATACATATCATGCTTCTCTTAAGATGACACCTTTTGAGGTGCTTTACGAAAGGAAATGCAGAACCCCTATTAGTTGGGATAGCATCGAGGATAGAGATGTAATTGGACCTAAAATCCTTACGGAAATGGAACAACAAGTTAAAATGATTCGTTAACACTTGAAATAAGTAGTAGATAGACAAAAGAGTAATGCTGACTTCAAGTGGGTTGACAAGAAATTTAAACTTGGAGAAAAAAAATTTCTTTGGGTTAAACCGAAAAAGAGTTCCATAACTTTTGGCAAGGCTGCTAAGTTATCACCCCGATACGTGGGACCTTTTGAAATAGTTGAAGTAATGAACCTTGTAGCTTATCGTTTAACACTACCACCTACTTTTTCAGGAATGCATGATGTTTTCCATATTTATTTTCTTAAGAAATACGTCTCAAATTTATCACATGTGTTAAATTGGAATTCCTTGCAGGTCCAAGACCCAGGAATAATCATGGTTAAGCCCATTTGAGTGCTGGAAACTCACTAGTTGCATCTAAGAAATAGAGAAATAAGTCAATGTAAGGTCCAGTGGGACCAGTTTAACAAGGAGAGTGCAACTTGGGAAAATCTAGAGGATATGAAAACTGCTTTTCCATATCTATTTGAACAAAATTGAATCTGTTGACTGATAAAATTACATGAATTTATTCTTTAATGACGTTAAGTAAGCCATTTTTGGGCAAATATTTACTTGATTTGAATAAAAAGTTATTTAATACTGATTTTTGGAACTATAATGTTTTGAAATATTTGGCTTAGGATAAGAGAAGTGAATGAATTGACTATCCTTGATGTAATTTGTTAAAGGACGTAATCATCGAGACGATGATTATTTTAGGAGGGAAGCATGTAACACCCTTAACTATTGTTATTTTCATCCTTTACATTTAAGTGTTGATATGTGATTTTCCTTATATGGATATGTTCTTCTGATTATTGGAAATCATGCTTGATATGGATAAGTCTTTTCTGCTCTTAAGATCCTATGATCAAACTGGTATGACTTCTCTGAATCCATTTTTTAGTTCTGGTAGGTGAATTGCAATCTGGTTTAAGAGTTGTAAACTTTTCTTTTTGCTTGAATCATCCTTGGATCAATTTTAGTGATCCAAGGAATGTTTTTAATAATGCCCTATTGAAGTGAATGGTAAAATCAACATTCCATGAGTTAAGCTACACGTTGGACTAAAATTTTTTGTTGCAAGTTCTTTAACTTCTATGTGAACACACTTCCATTCAGTATGTGGTATGGCTTGGGTCTTTGAAGATCGACCATGACAGGCCATTGCTGATAATGATGAGAATGTAGCTATTCACAGCACATGAGAAAGGTATCCAGGATCCTATTGAGGATTGACTTCCAGAACCCTAAGCTAGGTGAAAGTATTCCTACCTAAGCTATGTTACTTGATACTAAAGGTTGTAAGGGTTGCTAAGTATTAAAACTAGAACCTAACACTACAAGGTTATTTGGTTATCTAACCTAGTTTCTAGAAGCTATAGTATTTTTGATTACTTACCTATGTGGAGTTATCTAACCTAATTGCTGAAGACCTATGTTGGAGGTTAGTGGTTAGTGTTACATCCTAAGGTACCAATTTAAATCCTACCTAAGATCTAACCTAAGCAATCTAACCTATCCTAAACTAATGGATGTGAATTGGGAACTAAAAGGGTCGCATGTACATTGGCGATGATTTCTAAGCATTTATGAAGGTGATAAGGTTTGTTAATTCCTACGGACTGCCGACTTTGGCAGGGGCTAGTTTGGTTGGCGGAGGCCTAGGTGGCAGTATCAATAAAAATAGAAACTCATTATTTTGTTGATTTGGAACTCACCAGACTTGGCAGGAGGTGGCAAGGAAGATTGAGTGCGATATTTGGAAATTAATGCAATTGATTGTCTTGTATGACGAGCCCGAACCGCTTTAGTAGGCATGCTAACCAATTTTTGTGGGCTGTTTCATTTTACATGCATTTCAATTTTCTTCATGCGCTTTTTTTTTTTTTTGAACCAGTGGTTTACACTGCACTGCATGGCTATTTTGGAGGTTTCAAATCTATTTTTGTTTCATGGAGAGTATATGAGGCATTATGGAAGAAGTATTTTGTTGTTTTGATCTTTCGTGGAGGAGAAGGGAAGAAGCAAGCTCAGTTGCAAGTCTTCTTCGATTTTTCGGTGACACTATCAGGCATGATAGGCCCTAACTGTTAAAATCCTTTGCTTTCCTCTAAGTGTTTTCATTAAAACAACTTTTCTCTGATGAGCTCTGTGCATTCATGCATTTTTCTAGTAAATAGATTTAAGGGATTTGTATACTTGTATTTTTGTTTCGAATATATGTTTTGCATGATTCTATTAAAAATTGTGTTGCATAAAATGTCTATTCATGCTCAACTAAAGTAGGAAACACTGTTAGCTTCTTGTTTATTAGAATTTTTTGTCTGGGTCGACCACTTTTGTTGATGGCGAAATACTAGCTGAGCTTTATTAAGAACATTGAGTTCTACCTATGTTGTTGAAATTTATGGTTGGTTGAACTTGTTGTGTTTTGTGATTTCAAACTAGTAAGAACTCCAGTCTTAATAAACTCATTTGCAAGTAAAAGCTTCAATTGGGAAACTTGTTTAGTAAAGTTGACTGTAACTAAGATTCTCAGGGTTTGTGAAGCGTTGCATTTCTGATCCATAGTTAAATGGACTGTGAATAAACCCGTATATGATTTGGGATTATATTCTTCTTGTGAAAAATCATTGACTGTTAACAAGTTTCGCATGCACTATAGATAAACCTGTATATGTCTTGTTGTTTTTGTATTTTACCTTATGGAAACTTTGATGGTAGCAAAGTTCGCATCCATGGAAACAACTATATATAGTCTAGTTTTTGTATTTCTCCTTACGAAAACATGGATTGTTATTGAAGGTTTGTATGCATTGGAAAACCCATATATATTTGGTTTCTATTTTCCTCCTTATGAAACATGGACTGTATTGAAACTAACATGCACAAGAAAAGCAATATATGGTTTAGTTTTTATTTCATTCTGTGAACTTGATTGATTTTAGAACTTGTGTTTGTTATTATTTTGGGTAAACTTGATTGTAACTCAAAGTTACTTTGGCATCGTTCTTATGGAATCTTGTTCTTATGACTACATTAATGGTTTCTGGATATTCTTATGAACCTAACTTGTGATTCGTCCAGTCTGAGATCTGTCAAGCATCTTACATTCTGTTCAATTTTGAAATAGGGTTGAAAGTATGTTAACTGAGAATAGAAGCATTTATTCTTAGTTTGAACTATATGTAAACAATTTCATTGCACTTGGTCTAGTCTTACAGTGTTGGCGTATTATGTGTTTGTGCTTGTGATATTGAGATCCTTCACTGTACACACTGTTTATTACTTGATGTTCTTAATGGAAATAGAAACCTGAACATTGTGTTGGTTCAGGTATTATGGTCTTTTTATTATTTAGTAAACTATTAAGGGAACATGTAGTTACCCTTAAATGCTTACATGTATTTGAATGGTCTTGATCCTTTAATAAAATTTATGCTTGGCATTGTGCCCAGAATTGTAAATGAGTCATGGACTGTACATATTATTCTTTTGATGTTTGATATTGTCTTTTGTTGGAAACCCAATTTATAGTTCTGGTAGTGATGCGTTGGCATACCGTTGAGATGGTCCTACTTTTCTGAACTATTGGGAAGTCTTGAGTGTCAGAAATTACTCAAATTCTTACCTCTTGTTGGGTCTAATAAATATATGTTATGTCTTGGAACATTGTTTGCGATATAAACTCGATTGCAAATGTGTTTGAATTGCACTATTGATTGTATAGGGTTTTATGAATGGGAAATTGTTAACATGATTTCTTCTTATCTGTTACTATTCTGATCCAATGGGAGAATGTTAGACCTTTAGAGAAATAATCTGTGAATCTTACTGTTATATTGTTTCTAATGGAAAGTAGAAATTCATGCATTGTAATGGGATGATTTAGAAAGAAAGATAGTTTTAGTACTCTCTTTACTTGAAATGATCATTGTCCTCCTTTCTTGGAACTCTTGAATGAATTTTGACTTTATGAATGTGAGAAGGTAAAACTATTTTATTATGTGAAAGAAATGATTATAGTTTAGGATCATATTATAGTAAGACTCCTTCTAAAATGCAGTTGGGTTAAGTTCATTGATTGGAACCTCCTTATTTTAATTCTTATTGAAAAAGGAAATCAATGATTATTAGTTTTGTATACTTTTCCTTGATGGAAATGAAGTGGAATGAAATTGGAATTAGGTTGACAAATGAAATTGTAGCCTTTAGATGACTGTTAAACCACCACTTCTCCTTATAATTCTTTCATATGGATATGTTTGATGAATACAGTATACTGTTAAATTTTAAAGTAGTGTTTTTTTAAAGGGACAGTTTAAATCATGGTATACAACGGTTTCAACCTTGTTGATGATTATGCACTTTGGCAATGGAATAATTTCTTTTCTTCTTTACTTGAAAGTTAGTGAAAATATCTAAAAGGGAATATGCTGTAAACACTTCGGTAACTTATAGTAAAGATATGTGTTGTAATTTTTTTGGTAAAATTTGAAACAATGATATATTATTATTTTTTTGTTTGGTAAAGATATTTGATGAAATCAATTATACTTTAACTTATAGGACAGGTATTATAGATTATATCCTGTTCCTCTTTGTGTTAAAATCTGTTTAGTATTGCTCTTCTTTTTATTGGTATTACTTATGCTTGGGAGTATTAATTACTAGTTGTTAATTAAAGCAGGGTTGTTTTTATTGGAACAATTTTTGGAATGCACTTCATTTTAAGGCTTAGTGCTTATCATGCTCAGTTCATTGAACTGACCCGTGCTATCAATTTTTGCGTATGGACTTCGTAAGTGATAAGAGAAGGCAAAAACTTATATGATGCATTGGCTGATCTATGTTGATTCTTGAGAAGAATTCTGATTTGTTCTTAAGTTGTATTGAAAAATTAAAGTTATTCTCTTTTGAATGTCTGCTTCTATCACGTAGTATGTTTATAATGCATAAGTTGTAAATGTATCATCTTTGAAAATTAAATGAAGAATGAGAATTTACTTGCATGCATTATGTAAAATAACTTGTACTTTTGTAAAAGAAATAGAATTCTATTCTGTTGACGTTCTTCATATTATCTATATGTTTCAATGAGTGTTCTTGTATAAGTAGGAAAAAGGGGATTAGGGTAATTCCCTAATTGTGATGTAACTTAGTAAGTTGTAGAAATATAATGAATTTATCTAAACAACTCATATCATTAAGATATCTTATGCTGAACTGCAATAAACCTTATAAAAATTATAACGGTATAATGGGCGAGTAAACCCTATGAAATTAACTACAAAGAGGAAATTTCTCCCTCTCTTATGAAAAAGTAAACAAGAAGGAAGATATGATCTTTATATATTCATAAGACTTTATTTAATAAAGTCTACTAAGTTACAACCTCATGGTTGTTACCCTTCCTTGAATAGTTAAGTCACATTGAATGAAACTTAAGGAGTTGATGTCCTTTCTTCATGATATTTGATTGACAATACAAAGATAATGAACATCGAAAACAGTCTTGTGTTAAGGAAATTCTGCCAGAGTTAATGGAACCTGATTTGAAAAATAACTTAGGGAGAGTTGGATTAAAATCTCGGCAGAGTTGCAGAAATATACCTTTAAGAATCCAAATTAATTTAAATTTAATAATCTCCTAAGCATATGGATATCTCGAAGAGGCTATTTTGTAGGATGCTGGCACATGCCGACTACAGAGTTGTACATTTGAGAAGATTACGATCTTCTCGAGGATACACCACTATAGTTGACATGTGGCAACATCCTTCTGCATTTATCATCTAGATGTATCTAAGACTAGGTGGTAGCATAGTTGTGATACGAAGAATACCTCTAAGACTAAGGGTATTCTGGCACATGGGGTTGACTTAGGTTGACCCAGTATGCTAATCTATCCTAAGCCTTTGCGAGCTCCTTCCTATCCTAATCTATGATGTTAACCAAAACTAGGGATAAACCTTGGGCAAGAGGACTAACGGAAGTCGGTAAAGGACATTCTAGATAACAATAGAGCACGGTGAAGGATGTATTCCAGATTGATGAGTATGTCATCAAGGAATAAGTAATACGCACAGTATATTAAAATCTTTGGCCAAACTATCGCAAGCAACTGATTGCATTGTCCTATATTACCTAGTCTAAGGATCGTGATGCAGATGAATATTGTAACAATTATTTAGTTAGGTTCCTTAGAAAGATCACTCAAATACCCAAAATAGGGTAAGAGAACCTAGTATATGTAGTATAAAGAAAAGTATTCAATGCTTAGAGTTAAACATGAATAGATTGTTAGTTTATTGAGTCATGATATGAATAGATCGTTAGGTTACCAAGTCATTATAGCTGCATATGGTTATCTGTTAGAATAATGATTGTTTTGGAATGTGTGTTCTGAATTAAGTATTTAGAATAGGGAACATTACTAAAAAAAAAATCCCTTGTTTCTAAAGTCTTAAATGGGAATGTTACAAGTGTAGGCATGATAGAGTCAAGTCATAAGCATGGATCGAGTTAGGTTGTAGGCATGGTTGAGGTAGGTTATGGTCTAGGCATGGATTGAGTCAGGTTTTAGGCATGGTATATTTAGGTTTTATTTCATTAATTTGTGCAATGAATGATGATATGGGTCATGGTTAAGATGTTTTATAGTGGTAAGGAAATGGTAGACATAATGGATGTATGTTTGATGATGATAAATGGGGAAAGAAATTTATTTTTTAATGGGTTTAATTTCCATTTATTGATAAAAAAGGAAACCAAATAAGGTAGAATGTGGTTTTGGAAAATAAAAGATGAATTGGTTAGGGTAGAGAGTGGTTGAGCTAAACTCCAAGGGCCCCATGCCCTCGGATTGCTGCCTATATAGTCCTAGCGAAAAGGGACCTCAGGCCGATATAGTTCTCCCATAAGCTATGGAAGAATGCGAGGAGGTATGAGTATGGGTGGGTATGTTATAGGCATGATTGAATCTAGGTATGTTTGGTATGGGTGAATTGTGGGCACATTAGTATAGGTGATTTTGAGTTGACTATGGGGAAAGAGGAGAAAATTACCCAAAAATAAGCGTCAAGTATCAAGTCCTGTTTAAGGTAATCAATACGTAATGAAGAACATTTAAAATATAAGAGGAAATAAGAAAGTGACCTAATTGGTAAGGATCATAACAGGTAGATCAAACCTTAGATGGGCTAATGAACGTAAGACCCTAAAAGAATTACATGATTGATTATTCTAAAGGTGAAAAAGTAGTCGCATGATCACCAAATGTCATGGTCCAATGGGTCCCTTGAGGCGGTAGGAAATGAAAGTGCGAATGGTGAAAGGGTGAAAAGTGGTTAATTTTTATATGGTACTAGGTAGCATGCCTTTTTGTCAAGGGATCCAAGGTCACAATGGGAAAGTCCATGACTAAAAGGATTTTTTGTTACTAATATTTGAGATAGACTGATCGATGTGGGAAGTCTATGTGGGATGAGTAAACTAACTCCTTGAGGTCTTCACAAAGCTGATCAATGTGGGAAGGTTTAGATTCTCTCTCTCTCTCTCTCTCTATGCTTCTTGTTTTTTTTTTTTTTTTAAAGAGCTTTATATAGTTGTCCTTCGCGGGAGCAGTCTATTTATAGTAGCAATGTAGAGAGAAAGATGTCCTTTTGAGGGAGTCATCTTTTTTTGGAAGTTTGACTCAAGGAGTTGGATCCCATGTGAGGGATTTGAAGTCATGGATGAGACTACGGTGAAGAATAGGATTATTGTTCATAAAGCAGGGTGAAATGACCATGGGATCTCAACTAAAGGAAAATGAAAAGTATCCATGAGAATCATGCTATGTGCAGCACCGTGGTACACATATTTAAGAGAAGATAAAAATTGATGGGTACGTACATGAATCTTGTTTAATTGTTAGTGACGTGTAGGAAGTGGATAGCGCTTAGGGGACAAGCATGGAAAGAGGAAGAAGGAGAGGAAGGACTAAATGTCAAGAGTAGAATGGTCTAAGATGTAAGGCATTAAGGGGATCAAGTTTGGGTTTACCATCTAGTGAGGATAAATGATAAGCACCTGATCCATAAGTATGAGTCACGATGTATGGTCCAAGCCAATTAGGAGAAAATTTTTCCCATTGACTTTTTTCTGCTTTAGTTACATGTTGATTTTCCTTCAAGACAAGGTCACCGACTTGGAAGGTTCTCTCATGGACACATTTTTCATAGGCACGTTTGATACATTTTTGGTAAAATTGAAGATGATCAAGAGCATTAAGATGACATTCATCTAATAAATCAAGTTGTGTTAAATGGTCCTAACGAAAGTCGTCATCATTAAGCATGTCATGGAGAGAAATGCAGAGTGATGGAATATGGAATTTGAGGGGTAGAATAACCTTTGTACCGTAGAACAGAGAAAAAGGTGTGGTGACAGTGGAAGTGTGAATACTAGTGCAGTATGCCCACAGGGTTAAAGGAATGTGTATATGCCAATCCTTCCCAATATCATTAACCACTTTCATGAGAATTTTGTTCAGGGTTTTGTTAGTGGATTTGGCTTGGTCATTGGTTTGTGGGTAATAAGGTGATGATAAACTTTGCAGAATGCCGAAGGAGTCACAAATTTTTCACAGGGTTTTATAGTTGAATTGTTTTCTGTTATCAATGATGAGGTGATGTGGGACACCAAAGTGAAAAATGATGTGATGATTGATGAACTCACATACTTTCTCAGCTTTTGTGGAGATGATAGGTATGGATTCAACCCATTTCTTGTAGAATTCAGTAGCGGTGATGATCCATTGATGTTGTTAGGAAGAATGGGGATTGATCTCTTTGACAAGTTCTAAACCCCATTAAGAAAAGGGAGAAAGGTCACAGATGACCTATAAGGCATGACTGGGTGTATGATGAAGGTTGGCATGTTATTGGGATTTTACACAACACTTTACGTAGTCAGAACAATCATGGTTAAGGGTTGGCCAGTAATAGCCTAGCCAAATAATACCCTTAGCAACTGTGAGACAATTGAAGTGATCTCCACATATGCCATCATGAACTTCCTTAATGGTATATGGAATTTCAAAACCCATAAGGAACTGTAAGAGAATTCCATCAAAGCCAAATTTATATAGGAGGCCACCCATGATGACATAACGAGAGACCTTTTTAAGAAAGGCCCATTGTCCATTACGAGTGAGGTCAGGAGGCAAGATGGAATGGGAAAGGTAGTCTGAGTATTGTTTATACCAAAGGTTACTTGGGTCTGAGGTAATGGTTCCGATAGAGTAAACTTTACGAGGTAAATAATAGGGTGATCAGAGTCTTTGTATGGTGACAAATATTTTAGAATCAGTGAGCAAATTAGGTATTTGAGAGGACAAGCAGGACATGGTATCTACAAATTTTTTGGTTGAACATTGGATAGTTTAAATGGCATAGCGGTTGAAGGTGGTCAAAATTAATTCTACATGATGTTTATACTTTTGAAGTGTCTTGTTTCAACATTGATATATACCATTGACTTGGTTTATGACCAATTCAGAATCACCAAAGATATTGATCAACTTAACATCTAAGGCATAGGCAGCTTGGAGACCTAATACGAGCGCTTCGTATTCGACAATATTTTTGGTACAATCAAAATCAAGTTTGAAAGATAAAGGCATAGGTTCCCTGTCAAGAGAAATGAGGAAAACACTTGCCCCACCACCATGCTGACACTTGGAACCATTGAAGAAGAGTCTTATTTGGTAAGCAGGTATATCTAAGGAAAGGGTGGTAATTGACTCATCTAGAAAATCAAAATTAGAGGGTTGATCCCCGAGGATAGGTGCGTTGGCCAATTGGTCGGAAATAACTTGGCCCTTGATGGAATTTTGGTGGATAAATTCAAGGTTGAGGTTAGCTAAAAGCATGAGCCAGTGTGCGGCACGTTGATTTTGGTAAGGTTTGGCATACATGAAGTGTAAAGGGTTGATGTTGGTCACAACATAGGTTTTGTGGTTGAGCGGGTAATGGAAAAGTTTTGTGGCAACGAAAAACGAAGGTGAAGAATTTTTATTCAGCATGAGTATATCCGGTTTCATAGTCTAAAAGAGTATAACTTATGTAATAAACTTCCTACTCCCTATGTTGTTCATCACGATGATCAAGCATGGCCCCCATGGAATGATCGGTAGCTGAGATGTACAGGTAGAAGGGTTAATCGTCTTTAGGTGGAATGAGTACGGGTGGTTGGAGAAGGTATTATTTTAAGACCTCAAGATCTTTTTGGCAGTCATCATCCCATTTAAAGGAGACATCCTTCTTGAGTAGATGATGAAATGGTTGACACTGATCACACAATTGTGAAATGAAGTGGTGGATAGAATGTAACTTACCTTGCAGGCTACGAAGTTATCTAAGGTTAGTGGGTGGAGGCATTTCCAGAATGGACTTGAATTTATTAGGGTCAACTTATATACCACATAGGGAAACAATAAATCTAAGGATATTTCTTGAGAGAACCACAAATACACCTTTCTTGGGCTGAAGGTGAACGCAATATTTAATAAGGTGGTCAAAGATGGTTTTTAGGACGATGAGGTGCTCGAAGTAGTGTTTGGATTTTCAAAGGAGTTCATCCATGTAATATTCAAATATACAATGCATGATGTCATGGAAGATGTAATTCATAACCCATTGATATGTGGTACCAATGTTTTTAAGGTCAAAAGGTGTGACTCGATAGTAGAATTTCCCCCAAGGGGTGATGAATGCAGTTTTATGTTGATCCTCTGGGGCAAGTAATATTTTTTTATAACCTAAGAATCCATCAATGAGTGATAGCATCTCGTGACCAATGGTAAGGTCAACCAGCTGGTCAATACCAGGTAAGGGAAATTTTTCTTTTAGGCAAGCTAGATTAAGGTCACAGAAATCTATGAAAATGAGGAGTCCCCCTATCACCTTAGTGATGGGGAAAATTTTAGAAATTCAACAAGGATAATCAATGGGTAAGATGAAGGAAACTAAAAGGATGTATTAAAGTTCTTATTTGACCAGAAGAGCAATGGGAGGGTGAATTTTCCTCAGCTTTTGATTCACGGGTTTGGCATTAGAAATGGTGACGATATTGTGGACCACTATGGTGGGGTATATACCAGGCATGTCTGCTTAAGACCAAGAGAATGCGTGGTTATGGTTTTTGAGAAAAGAAGTGATGGCTTCTTGTTCAACAACATCTAAAGATTGACCGATCTTTATAATGTGCGGGAAATCCGAAGTATGAATGTTTATTTTCATAGTCGATTCATTCAGCATGGTTTGCATCTCAGATGGTAATGATCAATGAATATATGAGTCTTTAGCACAAAGGTAGGTGAGTATAGATTCATCATCCTGACATTGAATGATGTTAATCAAATGTGTATCATCATTGATCATTTTAGGATACAGGAAGGGTCGAGAAGAGGGAGCCTCATCCTCACGTTCATAAGTCAGAGACCCCAAGGAAATGGTTTTTATGAAATAAAAATTAGGAGGAATGGATTTTGCATCCATCGAATCCATCAGCAAAGGTGGTGATGGTGGTGAAGAAGGTAGAGTGGGTGAAGAAGGTGGAGAGGGGATAATGTTCTCAATGAGTTCAATGCGGGACTTCTTGGTAGGTGGTTCCACAAAGCTGATACCACTGCGGTCGTTATGTTTGTGGGTAGTACATGGAATAACATTATGGTGACCTTTCTCGTAAAACCCAAAACCAAAACGCTTCCATGCACATAGGTGTAGGAAGGTGTGGGAAAAATGGAAATTGGTGAGTGACTAGAAGTTAGTGGAAAATGGGCAGGTTTATGACGATGGTTCAGGTGTGTAAGTGGTAGTATCAAGTCTCCCATAGGTGAGATTGGTATGAAGGTGTGGAGGACCATAAAGGAGGCACTCTCCTATATGGTGATCATATTGAGGGTGCTGGTGAAGACTTCCATACTCTTGTGGAGTAAGGAATGTGTTGACACTATATAGGTGATACTCCCCCGAAGTGAGTCATTAAAAAATGTCTTCCAAGGGATTGGTGGTTGGTATGTGGGTATCTGGAATGGATGATGTGTCAGAGGTCAGCTCGGAGGTGGGGCTAATAGAGTGGGAGGCTGACGGTTTGGCCGTGGAGGTTGTGGCAGTGGTAGGAATGGAGGATGTAGGTGCGCTTGAGGTAGCGATGGCACTAGTGAGTGGAGGTGTAGGTGAAGAGGCAGTGGTTGGGGAGGTAGATGCTTTAATGGGTATAAGCATGTTGTAAGTTTTGAAAGGTGATGGGTCAGCCATAATTTTATAGGTGTGTCCTTCATACTCAAACTTTACACAACGATGCAAAGTGGAAGGTACACAACCCATAACATGAATCTAGGGTCTACCAAGCAACAAGTTATATTGAAATTCCCCCTCCAAGATGTAAAACAACTCTGGAACTGTGCGGGGGCCCACACAAACATGGAGGATGATAGTGCCAAGTGTAGACCTAATAGCATCATTGAATGAATGCAACATGATGGGATGTTTATGCATGTAATTTTTAGGTATGCACATTTTATTGAATGCATGGGAGGAAATGATATTAATGCTAGTGCCCCTAGGGATCATAACACATCGTACACATATATCATTGATGTGGATAGAGATGAAGAGAGATAGATTAGGGTCATCGGTTTGGTGTGGTGCAATCTCTTCATCTAAGAAGCTAAGGGAGGCTACCTAGTGAGTAGGTGGAGATGCAAATGAAGATGGTAATTTGGTGAGAGAGGCTACATGATGGGGTGTAATAATGGATGCCACGGGTGTAGGGTCATTGGGTAAGACCTTAATAGATTGAAGAACCTCCATGGGATCTTGACGATGGTATTCTGAGGTTTGTATGAGGTCATGTAGGAACATCTTGAGGGGGGATTCGTGTAATTGTTTGAGCATCACGCGGTGTGTAACCTCATTGGAAATAATATATGTGGGTCCACGGATAGTGACTTTAGGTGTGGGTGTAGATGGTATGTTGGGTATAGGATTGGTTGGTGGGTCGGTTGCCTTTTCCTTACATTTATCATTCTTAGCATGGGTAACAACGTGGATCATGTTGATTTGATGTGGGGAGGTAGGTGAGCCATGAAAAGTATAGCAGTAAGAGGGACAAAAGCCAAGTGGTAGGAAGGAACCTTGTGAGATGAATTAAGCACACCAAAATTTGGGTGATGGTTTGGTGAGTTATCTGATGAAAACCATGTTAATTTTGAATCTTGGGGGTGGCTCTAAGACTTGTGGAGGTGGAGGTCTTGGTCACTAAGTAGGAAATGAGGGAAGCACTGTGGGAATGGGTGATGGTAAAATGGGGTCCTCATCGGCAAAGTTTTCTTCGGGAGGTCACAACTAGATAAGAACGGTTTTCAGAGCCTTTCATCTCTCCACATCATGCCCTAGCACATGATGGTAGGGAAAATTTTTGGTCTCGTCAAACCCCTTTGGTTTGGATTTGAGTGGGTCATAAGTTATGAGAGGTGGTAATGTGATGGTACAAGTTTCAAGGAGGCTAGTTACGATTTTTACATAGGATCCTGCTAGTGGATCGCATTAGGAAGTGAAAGAGGGTTTGGCTATAGGTGCAACTGATTGTAGAGGAATGGTATTTGCATGAGGGGAAGTGGATTGGGCCATGGTTTTAGGTTCTGGTGTGGTATTGGGTGTTGGTCATGTTTACTTGGGTAGGGGTATGGTAGATGAACTGGTAAGAGAATGTGTAGTTGGTTTGACTATGTTATTGGAGGGTAGCGGATTTTTTTTTTTAGGTTGGACCTTCTTGGGTAAATTTGATATGGGCGCATGATATCTAGAGGGAAAAGTAGATGGTGGAAGAGGACGAGTTATCCAAGGGGACAATTGAGGTGCTGTGAAGGTAGATTGTGCAGGTCATGCCGGAGTTGTGAGGGAAAGAGACTGAAGTTTCATGGGAAATGAAGGAGTGATCGATGGTATTGGAGGTATGGGTGGTAAAGATGTTACAGGTGTGCATGGAAGTTGTGTTGGGAACTTGGGTAAGTTAGAGGTTTGCGAGGGCATAATGGGTTGCTACATTTTTAGTTTACTGGAGGGTGAAGGTTTCTTAACCATCTTGGAGGGACGAGGTCCTAAGACGAACGAAAGGGGTGAAGGTGATGAAGGTGTAATCAGTGGTGTTGGGGTATGAGATCTATGGTATTGGTTCTTCTGTTTGGGTGGTAGATTAAGCTTGGTTTTGACTTTGGAGGATGTAGCTGAATCTAATCTGATTGGTGGATGAGTAAGGCTGGCGGTTAGGAAGACCCCTAAGGTAGTAATAGGTTTAGGCAAGGAAGATGATGTAGGTGTGGGTTTGGCTTTAGATGCATGTTGGGTTATGGGTAGGTGTGTGAGTTGAGCCATGAGTGGTATCGTGGTGGAATTTTTGATAGTTTTGGTTGTGTTTTGTTTGATTGGCTGAAATATATTTGGTTAGATAGTGGAAGTTTCATCAAGTTGCATCTACATTTGTGTTGAGACAGGAAGTAGAAGACACCCCCAAAGTAAGGTTCTATCCACATAATCTAGGTGATTGGCTAGGCTTGAAAAAGACACTGTTGTAGGTAAGGTTGATGAGGATCCAATGGAAATTCCCATAAAATGTGTCTTAGAGATGGGGAATTTGCTAGCTTTGGCTTCCGTGGGTAAGAGAGCTGAAAGTAAGTCCACATGATCTTAGGTACTTGATGGGGAATGGTCACCTAGAGGAAAATGTATTTCTATTGGATCCTCAATAGGTGGAGGAGAAAATGGGTGCTCCTCTATGGGTCGGAGATGTATTGTGGGTGACAGATCACTAGGTGGAGAAGCCAAAGGTGAAATGGTCTCGATGTTAACATGAGTCTCCTTTATGGGTGAAGGAAGAGACGAAGAGTTCCCCTTTGTGGGTGGAGGAGTAGGTGAAGTGGGTTCAAGTGTAGGTGAAGGACTTCAGCCTAGGATTCCCTCAATGGAAGGAATATTGGATAATTGGGAAGCAACGGGTGTGTCATTAAAAATAGCATGGACCTCATGGGTATGGCTTTCATGAGTTGAGGTCTCTCTTGTTTGATCAAAAGAAGGGGCATGATTAGGAAAGGGTTTCTTAAAGATGTATATGTTTTGATTAGCATGTGTGTTAGGATTATCCATGGTTAACTCACCTTTCTCAAGAATTTCTTAGACAATAATTTTGAAAGTGATTGAATTACTATCACTATGACCCTTTACTTGATGATAGTTGTAGAATTCTTGCTCTTTATACCATGCAGGTGTGGAGCAAGAAGGATCGAAACTAGTGTGTGGTTTCATGGGAGGAAGGGTGATGGCCCTAGATTTAATGAGATTTTCTAAATAGAAGAATAAGGCTCCCCAATCGGGGTGTATTTTTGTTGTTCTCATCTGAATTGAAAAGTCCAGACAGGAGAAATATTAGATGAGGGGCTAGCCTGATTTGATGGATGAGCTGGGCCGGCCTTGAGTACCACTGCATTGGCAATTCCCTTGGATTTAGAATAATTGTATTGTGGTTTTGAAGAAGAAGAGGTATCATTTGGCTTGAATTCTGAGTTCTTATTTCATAGTTGGAGTTTATTTTCTTCGATGACACGAATCTCTAGCCTTCATGCCATGGTCAATGCTTCATCAAAGGTTTGGAAATACTTGACCTACAGGGTTGGTGAGATATTTCTAGCACAAACTCATGTGAAGAGCTCTATGAGTTTGGTTCGTGGTAGTTGGAATGTGAGTTGATTGATCAGGCTACGCCAATGAGTGACAAAATATATGATAGATCCATCGTCATATTGATGTGTAGAGTAGAGGTCAGTCATGGTAACCTTCTTAACAATGTTAATGGAGAAGTGATCCAAGAAGGCTTAGGCTACTTGATTAAATGAGAAGATAGAGTGTCTAGGTAACCCACTATACCAATATAATGCAGGCCCAGTCAGAGACATGGGAAAGGTCCTCAGAAGTAAAGTTTCATCATGGGCGATCAGATAACACCCATGTTTGAAAGACTACAAATGCTATTGTGGGTCTTCTTCACTACTGAAGTGGTTAAATTTAGGCATTTCCCAATGCATGGGATATGGGTGGATAGGAATGGATGGGTGGATAGGCTCATTAAAAATCTAATTGTAGATGATAATGTTACGGGAGCCAGAAACCGATGCTTCTAATGTTTACATCTTGTCCATCATTAACTTGATTAGGTCGTTGGTAGGTTGTGATGGTTGGGTGACTCTTGTAGTGTAAGAGGTTTGGTGTTGGGCATATGACGGGGGTGGCATTCTAGTATATGGTGCTGCTATATAGGTATATTGAGAAGGAGGGAATGAAATAGGGGGTACGTACCTAGAATGAATGATAGATGAAATAGGAGGATGCTGATAGTACTTATATGGAGGTGGAAGGGTCATGGGACCCTAGTGGAAATGGGGGATAAGGATTGTGGAATAGAAAGAACAACATTTTGAAAAGGGGTAGGGATCACCGACACTAGGGGTGGTTGTGTAGCTATGGGTATATGTGAAATAATAGGCATGGAAGAGGTTATGTTCTGGGTGGTTGGCGAAGGCATAGTGGATGTGGCAGGTGGAACATATGTGGTAGATGTGGTAGTCATAATTGGTATGGGGCCTAGCTACAAAACAAATGGGGGAAAGGTAGGTGTGGGTAGTGTGGAGCTAAAGGAGGTTGCAGCAGAAGTAGGATCGAGTGTTGGGAGAATAGATACGGGCATGCCGTATATCAACTGACCTGAGGCATCTCGAGTGGATGAGTGGGTGTAGACACCAAATTTGTGTCTTACAACACCCTGTGCCCCGCATCTCATTTTGCAACCTAATCTCACCACCTAAACCTTACATAATTATTTATTAATTACCTTATAATTAATAAATCCACATCTCCAAACCTGCCACCTCATTTCACCACCTCACCATGACCTATCCCTAACCCTAAAATAACCTAATTAAGACCTATAACTTGGTCTACATCCACAACCTTGATTAATTACTCCTCACTCGCACAAAAACCAACCTAATAATGACTTGACCAAGCCCACAACTAATCCCTCAGGAGAAAAGGAGGGAAAGTTGGCTATTTTACTTAAAATAGCCCACTTTGACTTAACCGACATCGGTTCCTACTCGACTGCCATCGGTTATGTAACCACCATCGGTTCCCTGTAAATGACCTTCCCCAACCAAAAACAAGGAATCGCAATTCATTTGAAAGATCTGGAATTCACTTGGCAATACAGAGACAAGTGAAGAAAAGAGAAGTTTTTGAAGAGAAGGACATCGAGCCCAAGACTGCAACTGAGTAACCAGAGCACAATGACACTCATCCAAGCAATGGGAGAGAAGATAGCTCACTTTTGATTCTCAGATCATCCCACCTGAGCCTTGCCTTCGTCATCACAATCCTTGGACCTGTATCTTCATCAAGAACTAGTAAGTAGTGTCTTGTATGTTCTTAAATACCATTTCTAGAACTTCTGATTCATAGTAATTATAAGCTCACTCCTAGATCTACTACCCGATAGCACCCTGCATCTAACCTTCATTATTTTACCCCTACATTGCCCCAAGAATAGCTCCCACACTCTCTGAGTCTTCTCCATCACCCTATTTCCTACCCCTTATCATTTTCCAACCTTATAAACACCATAACCGCCTTACAACCAACCTTCATTGAAAGCCCCTAAATCATTGTCCCTACCGATATTGGTTATCAACCGCCGGTACCAGTGTTATAACCACAGTCGGTTATGCAGTGACCAGCATCGGTCACTGTGACTCAAACCAAAACCAGCCTTTCCTCTATTACTTTTTAACAAGGTAACTAAATCGTAATTTCGCAATAACTTATTTGTTATCATTTGTGTTAATTCGTATTAAAATGGGAGCTGACCACCTTCGAAAGGAAGTCTAATATTTCCTAGGCCTAAGGCAGTTCCCTCATTTATTTTCTAAATATAATCTGGTGGTCTTACATTGTTATTCACAGGTAGTCCTTCCCAGAAAAAAAGGATTTCTTCACAATCAATCTGATCTCTCTCTACGGTACGCGCACACCCTCCCAACACTCAATAGGTATTTCTCCTAGCCCTAACCTTTATCTGTTTCTCAAGAGAATGAAAGGATAGAAGCAACTCTATTCTAAGAATGGAAACATTCTGTGCGAAACATTTTGGCACACCCGGTGGGACCCTTTCTCGGGTTTCTTTCTTTCTTGCTTGCTTTCATATAGGGAGCATACTTTCTATTTTCTTCTTCTAAATATTCACAAGATATTTTGTCATTTTGGTAAAATAATTTGTCTTTCTTCCTCATCTTTGCATTAGTGAAAGTCATCTTCTTTACTTCATCAAATATCATTTTCGATTTGGGTTTAAAACACGTGCATCACATTCTTGCTTGTTGTTTTTAATTCTAGTGAACGTAGATTAAGTAATAGGTCGTACACGTGGGGGTGATATCCATGGTATTGTCAAGAAATTAATCTTACTTTCACTGCACAACACATACCAAATCACATCATAATCAACACAACAACTCAAACATTCCCCCTTTTCCACGGTATTCCTCCACCTGATTGAGGTAACCTTATAAGCCAAAACAAACTTGACATCTCCCTTAGGTATTTTGTTTAGGATTGACATCATCTTGCGTCTAAGGCATAAGCCCACAATTAATTAAAACTAATCCTAGGGTTAATCTCTTGATTTTCTTATGCATCTTGCTTGTTTTTAGTTCTGTTTCTCTGTCATACACTATTTCAGTGATCACTTCCGAACAATTTTGTGGGTATACTAAGCATTGTTAACCCCAAATCAGCATCTTCTTACATCTTCTCTTTGCTTTCACAATGAACGATACCGGTCCTATTATACCGACATCAGTTAGCTGACTGATGCCGGCTATAGTCTAAACGACATCGGTTATCTGACGGATATCAGTTACTGTCTTTCATAGTTCCCGAAAAACCAAAAACTTACCAATTCCAACATTTTGTTGTTGTTTCTGTTCCAGATTGATTGAATCTCTGCTGTGTACTCTTTTCCATGGTTTTTATCACTTGGAAACAAGCCGCAGCCATGGTTTCACATGCCTGAATCACCCCCTTCACATCCTATGGGGAATCCTACAGACACTAGTGATGTTCCCAACATCTATGTAGGAGATAAGGACTTTGCCAAATTTTTGGATGCTAATCCTAGTGTTGTACAGTACTATTTGTCTCATACCCCTGACCGTACACCCGACGATCAGCTTCTTTTTGGTATGCCCATTAGTATAGCTGCCCACTTAGCTCCTTCCCCACCTAATAACTCTGCCTTACCATTTTCATCCGTAGCCCCATCTCCCAACTTAGAGGCTTCAGGGGTTCATATTGCACCGATTGGCTTTCCTTTGGTTAATCTAGGGCCCCACATATCACTACCATCCACTACCCCTTTCATAACTTGCTCTCTACCACCTATCCACACGAGCTTTCCTTCTCAAGATCCACCCACATTTTCATTTCCACAAACTTATCCGATGACCTCATCATCTTATATAGGACACCCTTATTCAGTCGCCTCAACACATTCGTCATCAATAGCTTATCAATATTTAACCCCACCTTTGTCTAGTAGCGGTTTTCATCCTCCTCCGTTTACAACAACGACACCATCATCTAACCCAACCAATGATCTAATCAAACAGATGATGGACAAGATGCAAAATCTTGAAGCTTCTGTTTCAGGAAGCCGTAACACCCTGACATACGAGCAAGTTTGTCGGGAGCCTATTCATCCTTCTGTCTACCTTCATTCATATCCTCCTCAATGGGAATTACCAAAATTCACTCACTTTAATAGTAAGGACCCTCAACAACACTTGCGATCATTTAGACATGCCTACTACCTGATTGCCCATGACGATTCCTTACTACTCCGTACCTTCCCCATGTCCTTATCAAGACCCGCCTTGGAGTGGTATAGTGCTTTAACCCAGCACTCAATCTTCTCTTTTAACCAATTAGCCCAATCTTTCTTGGATCATTTCTCCATCAATATTTCCAAGAAAGTATCCATCATCGACCCTTATGCCATCCGAAAATTTGAAGACGAATCTATCGCAAATTTTGTTGGATGATGGAGGGGCCTCATCAACCAGCTTACTTATGCCTTACCTTAGGCCAAACTCATCGAACTCTTTACACGGGCCTGTGCTATGCATATTTATCCCACCCTCCAAATTCAAACTTTCCGTACCTTTGATGAGGCCTTTACTATGGCTCAAAAACTAGAAATTCGAGCCTTAGAGGAGGAGAAATTGAGGTTGCGCAACAAAAACCCTGATTTCTGAACCCAAGACTCCACTAACAAACCCAACACCACCAATTCTCATGCATCGACTACTTCAAAATCAAAAGGAGATGTACACGTGGTGATGGTCAAATCCCAAGCACTATCTAGCACCCCACCAAAAACCACCTATAAGTATAAAGCCGAGCCCATCAATTACACTCCCTTGGGAGAAACTTATGGTGTGATCTTGGAAAAATTGCTCAAAGCAGGAGCTATCACCTTGCCTCCTATTAAACCTCATTCTGGGTTTGATTCCACCCATGCTATACCTTCTTGGTACAAAGAAAATGACTTCTGTAACTTCCACCGTGTGAAGGGACACAGTCACGAAAACTGCAAGATGTTGAAAAATATAGTGCAGGAAATGGTTGATGCAGGGGATATAACCCTCGATAATCCTAATGCCCCTGCTAACCGAAATTTGAAAATCTTCAACAAACCATTCCCAAACCACTCATCTAACAGTAACATAAACCAAGATATCTTATCTGAGGAGAGTGTTCATGAAATCCATGCAGTTTTTGACTCCCAACCAAAAGCTTCTATCGAGGAAATTCTGAATCAAGCCTTGTCACTAATGCAGGGATCCACACCCGCTTCACCACCATCAAGAAAAGATGATAACCTTGTCATTCCTTTACCCATAAAGGAATTAACCACCCAGATTTATTTTCTCATGAATGAGTCTTCTTACACCACATCCCTGCAAGATTGTGAGCGGATGTTATCTAACTTATCTATTTCCCAAACATCTCCTTCCGTCACTCTTGCTATAAAAGAAGAAGGCTCGCCACTATTTCTGTCATCCTTAGAAGAGAAACCTCTCAAACCGACATCACCAAACTCCTTAATCATGATGGATCCCCTCAAACATGCTCTCCTACCTATTAGTTCTTCATCACCTAAATCTTTTCAGCGACCGATTGACCTCTTAACACCCATTGATACAGTGCCTCATTTACCCCCTGTATCAGACCCACAGTGGACCGGAATCACAACCCACCTCTCTTCCATATCAAAGTTCCTATTCACACGTGAAGATCGTCATCCCTCAGAAGATAGACGAGTCCTATGGGAGCATTTGAGTACACCATGCTCTACTCAAATGCAGATGACCGATCCAGACACCTCTACCATATACTTGAGGTGTTTACAAAAGCTCAAAATGCCTATGTCCTCATCTTCACCCCTCTCATCTCTACTGAATACCTCATCCACCTCTATTAACCTAACCAAAACTTCCCCTACGCTTGGGACTTCACCAATAACTAGCCTAACACACCCACCTAAATGGTTAGATTTATCCAAAAATAAAGTCTTCCATCCACCTAGGAGACAAACCCAATCCCCTCAAGTCCAATCTATGCCTCTGTCACAACTAAAACCCTCACTATCACACCTACATTCTATATTGGGACCTCACCCCTCCACCTTGCCTCAATACATCATACCTCTTGCGTTTTCTTTAAAACGACCTACACCTTCTGCACCCATACAGAGATCCATGGGTGTATCAACACCGTCACCCCAAGTATCCTGTCCACCTATCAACCCTAAACAAACTCCATCATCAAAGGATTTGTTTGCTATCACTCCTCTTTCTCTGTGGTTGTTTCCTTCCACCATGTCATCTGTGGCATCATCATCTAACTAGCTAAACATAACTTCTACCCCAAAGAAGCCACGTTTAGTTAAATCCAATTATCAAAACCCCTTGTCTAAACCACCACCCGTACGAACCAACCATACCCAACCATTACCAAAACCCACCCAATCAATAGCCTCATCTTCCTCTGAATTTGACTTGCTCAAAGGATCTTATGCCAAGAGCCTTGATATGTTGGTGGAGAATGTGACCATTTACCTACGCCCACTTAAACCCTATGATCCATCTAAACCTCAACCTATAGGTTATGATGATTCTAAAATCTGCGCTTACCATTGCACACCATGAAATGATGTAGAGGGATGCAAAGCTTTGAAAGCCATCCTTCGTCAGTCTTCTATCTCGGATAGAAAGGTTAAGAAAGACAACTTATGAAGGGAGAAAACTTTAGCTTCAATCCCCTCTCCTATACCACCTGTCCCCACCTCACCAAGATCTATCATTATTGCAACCCCACCTCTTGAAAACAATGACTTATCCCTGCCATCTTCCTCCTCTCGTGTTCATGAGATCAACTGATTAGTATTGCTACTCGAGGGCAGAAAAACAATGGGAAAGCTAAAGAAAGCACTCCTATGGCCTCTCTTTCTCCATCCACCATCCCGATCGCACCACCACCTAAAGCGGTTATTCATGGACCTACCTACCACGTCTCTGATGGAGTTTCCCACCGTACCATGATCAAATAACTTCACCAATCACCTGTAAAAATGACACTGTATGATCTCATTTAAACCTCTGAATCTCATCAACAAGCTCTCATTGAGATCCTCCAAGGGATAGAGGTACTACCTAACAAAATCTTGCCCATTGCCTCCATCTTAACACCCAACCACATTGCTTCTCTCACCAAACAATCTACCACTTCTATCCCTGTACAGCAAGCTGCTGCTGTCAGTTTCTCTGAAGACGAAATTGTCAACTTTGGTGTAGAATATCCTGACCCCGCTCTTTTCATCTTGGCTTACGTCTGGGACATCCGAGTACATCGTGTTATGATTGACAGGGGTGCTAGCCTAAACATCATCTCTTCCAAATCCTTCCAACAAATGAATATCGCTTCTAGCTGCATGTGTGCCAACCCCACCATGTTACATTCATACAATGATGCTATTACCTCTACTTTAGGCATCATGATCCTTAACATTCGTGTAGGGCCACATACCTTACCCAAACTCTTCTATGTCCTTGAGGGAGAATTCCAATACAACATGTTCTTAGGCCGCCCTTGGATCCGGGCTATGGGATGCGTTCCATCCACCTTACATAGATGCATAAAATTTGAGTATGAGGGGAAGTCCTACACCATAAAAGCTGACGCTCCCCCCTTCAAAACCTGTAATATGTTATATCACCCTAATGATGTGCTTGTACCAGTCAAGGCACCCATTCATCGAACCCAACCATCTACTTTGACCACACCTCAACCATCCACCTCGACCGCACCTACACATTCAACCAATGAAACCACCGCCGCAAATACCACTTCCTTCCCAGCGGACAACATCCCAACCTCAGATCCCTTGGTAGATGTTTTTCAATGCCTTACACTAGGGGAGTATCACCTATATAACGTTAGCACTTTCCATACCCCACAGGAGTATGGACAGTTACATGCACATCTTACCTACGACCATTGTGTGGGGGAAGTAATCTCCTATGGACCACCTAATTACCACACCAACCTAATGTATGGGCGTGTCGACGCATCCTCTGTCACCCCTGAACCTCCCCTTGGTGTGGTTCCCTTCCAATCTGATTTTTAATATCTAACTAATCGTCGTTTCACCCTCACCTTCCTGATGCGCTGTGCTTGGAAGGGCTTCGGTTTCCGTCTTTATGAACAAGGCTGACATACGATCATTCCCGTGACTACACGAAAACAAAAAGATCGTCGTGGTCTTGGATTCTCTGAACCACCTACACCAAAGAAACCGCATATCCGTTGTATCCAGGAAGACGACAAAGTCACCCTTTCTGAACCATCATCACCCATTTTGCCATCGTCACCCACAGAGTTAATAAATCTGGAATCTATCCCTCCTAACTTTTTTTTTTTTTTCGTAAATGCTATCTTCCTGGGTCCTCTCACTTATCAACATGATAATGAAGACCCATCTTATTTTCCCCTTTTGTATCCAGACATGATTGAAGAAGACTTTCCTTCAATTAATGTTGTTGAGTGCTAGGATGATGACTCCATCCTCACTTATCTTGGTGCGGATGACTCTTATATTCAACACGCCTTACCATCTAAAACTCAAACCATGTTGAATTAGTCAACTATAGAAATCAACATCCACACAGAGGACGATCCTCACATTGTGAAGATAGGACAATCTCTTAATGCATCAGAACAAACTGCCTTCACTACCTTCCTCCATGCCCGCAACCAAACTTTCGCTTGGTCCTACACTGACATGCTGGGAATTGATCCTGACATCGCTGTCCATAACATTACTCTGAAACCTGACTCCAAACCAGTTAAACAAAAACTGAGAAAAATGCATCCACGCATTGCTCTCTTGGTCAAAGAAGAGCTTCAATGACTCCTTTCTGTTTCCCTCAGCTTACCTATTGACTATCCTTAGAGGATTTCTAACATTGTACTTGTCACTAAAGCAACGGGGGGACTTCAGATATGTATGGATTTCTGGGACCTTAACCTCTCTTGCCCAAAGGATGAATTCCCCCTAGCTAGTATTGATTAACTTGTTTATCTCACTGTGGGCCATGAGATGCTTTCTCTCATGGATGGCTTCTCGGGATACAATCAAATTTTGGTAGCCCCAACCGATCAACATAAAACCACCTTCATAACTCCTTGGGGAACCTTCTACTATCGTGTCATTCTATTTGGCCTTAAGAATGCTGGCGCAACCTATCAGCGGGGTATGACTTACATTTTCATGACATTATGCACACTATCCTTGAGGATTATGTCAATGATCTTCTTGGCAAATCTAAACATCGCAGTGAACATCTCAATGTTTTAACCATTATTTTCAATCGCCTGTTACAATACTATGTTTGTCTTCAACCAAAGAAATTTGTCTTTGGTGTCCTTTTGGGAAAACTCCTTGGTTTTATTGTCTCTTTGCATGGCATCGAGGTCGATCCAGCTAAAGTCAAAGCTATCCTAGAAATGCCCCCACCCACTAACCTCAAACAATCGCATAGTTTGCAGGGCAAACTCCAATCTATCCGGCGTTTCATTTCACAACTCTCAGATTGATGTCAACCTTTTCATCATCTCCTTAAAAAGGACATTGTCTTTCAATGGAGTGACGAGTGTCACCAATCCTTTGAGGCTCTTAAATCCTATCTCTTGCAGCCACCCGTGCTTATCCCACCTCAGGATGATCGCCCTTTCTACCTTTACCTTTCTACCACCGACCATGCTGTAGGAGCCATGCTCGCACATCGTGACTTCGAGCATTGAGAACAAGCCATTTATTACATAAGTCATACTCTTGTGGATTACGAGACTAGGTATACACATGTAGAAAAGTTATGCCTAGCCCTATCATTTGTGGCCACCAAACTCCGCCATTACCTCCTGAATCAAAAAATTTTTGTCATCACAAATACAAACCCCATCCATTATATGTATGCCAAACCTCATCTAAACCAATGCATCGCCCGATGGCTTATGCTCCTCACCGACCTCGACCTTGAGTTTGTACACTAGAAATCAGTCAAAGGACAAACTATCGCAGACCAACTCACGGAAGCCCCTTTACCTGGGGAACAAATTACCAATTTTACTTTCCCTGACGAACTCATCACCACTCTTTCACTCAATGAGGAATCGTATCCAATGACCCTCTTCTTCAATGGATGTAAATGCTAGCGCGGTGGAGGGGCCAGTGTTGTTCTCATTCCTCTTGACGCTGAACCTATGCCTCTTTCATTCCGGCTCGATTTCCCCTGCACTAATAATATAGCAGAATATGAGGCCTTTGTTTTGGGTCTCCAGGTTACGTTACACTTAGGTGTAAAGTCTATTAACATTTTTGGTGACTCTCAACTGGTAGTCAATCAAGTTACGGGCATCTTCCAATGTAAACATGAAGAACTTCAAAAGTACAAACATTATGTGGACTCACTATTGACCTCATTTACTCATTATTCTATCCAAACCATTCCCCACTCAACTAATAAATTTGCAGATACTATGGCTTACTTGGCCTCACAAATTCCTGCCTCACCAACTGACTTTGACATATTTTTCTTAGTCCAACATCTCTTTGCCCCATCTTACTCAGTCCCGGATGTTTGTATCATAAATAATGTGTCTACTAATTCACAGGATACCTGGTATCACCAATTTCATGGCTACCTTACAACCTCTGTTCTCCCACCTGACCTTACTAGTAACAGCAAACTTGCTTTTCTTAAAAGTGTTTCTAGTTATGTCATCATGGGGGTCTCCTCTATAAACGTGGCTTTGATGGCATTCTCCTTCAATGTCTAACTGGCGCGGAGGTCACCTATACCATCCAACAAGTCCATGACAACATTTGTGGTGGACATTTTAGTGGCCTTGCCTTGGCCAAACGGATCCTTCGCCTAGGCTATTATTGGCCTACTCTTAATAATGACTGCTACGAATATGTTAAGCATTGTGTTATGTGTCAACAACATGCCAACCTTCAACATACTCCTAGCCATCCACTACAGGTCGCACGAGATCTTTGGCCTTTCTCACAATGGGGTTTAGACCTTATTGGTGAGATTCACCCACCCTCTTCACAACATCACCATTGGATAATCACAGCAACCGAATATTACACTAAATGGGTGGAGGCCATTCCACTCATTTTAACCAAAAAATAAAAAATCGTAGAGTTCATCAACCATCACATTATCTGTCGTTTTGGTGTTCCTCATCGCTTGATAATAGATAATGGAAAATCTTTCAAAAATAAGTTATTACAAGACCTTTGTGAGAAATTTGGTAACAAAATTAGCTTCTCATCACCTTACTATCCATAAGCAAATGGTTAAGCTGAATTTTCTAACAAAACCCTGACCAAAATTCTCATGAAAGTCGTCAACGATTCTGGGAAAAAATAGCCTGATCACATCCCCTTTGCCCTTTGGGCTTATCAGACCAGCATTCGTACCTCCACTCATGCCACCCCATTTTCATTGGTATATGGTACCGAGGCTATCTTGCCTCTCGAAATACAAATACCCTCCCTAAAAATATCTCTCCAGGATATTCTCACCAATGATGATTTCCGCCAAGAGCGGTTAGCCCAATTGGACCTTCTTGAGGAGTGTCGTCTTACAGCTCTTGACCACCTTCAAATCTATCAAAAGCGCATCAAGTGTGCTTATGATAAGTGAACTCATGAGCGTACATTTAAGATTGGTGATCTTGTCCTCAAAGAGAATCAACATATAACCAAACTATAAAAGAGAAAGCATGTAAAATTTTCTCCAAATTAGATTGGGCCTTATATTATCACTCACACTTACAGATCAGGCACTTACCATTTAGCTTCACTCAATGGTAAACCTGAGCCTGAACCCCTTAATGCCTTACATCTTCGACCATTCTACTATTGAATTTAGTATTATATCACTTCTTATCTACCTTGTGCTCGTCCCTTGAGCTCATTTACCACCTCATACATCTTGTTTCATGCATCTCAAAATAGAATCACACTCACATGGTTTGGTCATCATCTCCTCTTAAAGATGCCTTCCCCTTTTTAGTCTGGTGCATGACTTAAAAGTATCAAAATAAAACGTTCTCAATTATATAATTATGGGATATTCTTAAGTCAAACTTCCTAAAAAACTAGATGCTTCATGCCAAACAGACATCTAGACCTCAAAGTTATACATAGACTGCTCCCTCGAAGGACAACTATACACAAAAGCCGCATCTGCTACTATAAATAGACTACTCCCTTGAAGGACAGCTATACAAAGTCAGTCTCTATCAGAAGCTTTTCGCATTGATCAGCTTTGTGAAGAGCTCAAGAACAACAAAATGCATATCCCATATAGACTTCCCGCATCGATCAGTCTATATTCAAAAGAAGAAAAAAAAAAGCAGCATTCAAAAGCACTTTTGAGTCATGGACTTGTCTATTTAGGTTTTGTTCTCTTTCGTCAGAATAATCACCTTATAACAAGTTCGATCATGCCCCAGCTATACCATTTACCTCATCTCACCATTCTTCAAAACAACACAACTCAAGGGATGTGACGTATATCCGATATATTGTGATTATACAACTCTTTTACCTATCGACTTCTCGCATATGCAAGGTACCTAGGGATTCAAGTTCATCCTCTGATAATAGGTGGTTTGTTCAGCTCTTTCCAACTATGGGACACTTTTCCTTTTTTACCCGAATCTAGGATTATGTGTTGACCTTAATTAGGACACGTTTCCCTAATACTTGGGTAAGCTAACCTTTGCTTCACCTATACCTACACCAATACCGCCAATACCTTACCAACACGAACAACATTACCCTACCAATATCAATATTTTTACCAAGCAACAAATTGCCTAACCACAACCAAATTACCTGAATTCACCTCTCCCTGGTCCTCAGGGAGAACTACATCGGTCTGAGGCCCCTCCTTGCTTTGTGCAATGGGCTATGTAGGTAGCACTTAGGAGACATGGGGTCTTCGAAGGTTAGCTCGACCATTCCCTACCATAACCTATCATGTGTTGTTAAAATATAAATGATTTCACATATTTATATTGATAACACTCACCTTGGTCCTTTATCAATTCTAAACATTCAAAACACAAACATTCTTATTATTATCACAACTCAAATCAACATACATATTCATTTTTATTTAGATGTTAAACAAATACATCTTCTATATCATCGACGTGCAGGTCGACATCCTTATTTATTCTTCTACCCCTATGAAATTCACTTAGACCCTTGCACCTCATCCCGAACCAGGTGATGATCGTGATCATCGACGCCACTCACCTAGCCTCTCCATCCTTAAAGGTGCCATTGCTATTGGTTCCTCCCACTGATCAACCAATCTCTCCTGTAACATATGAATACACCCTCTCATGTGGAAGAATCTCACCTCTAGTCTCTCCACTCATGACTGCGCAACCGCTAACAATCCTGTTGTCTCATTCACCTGCATTTGAAGTTGGTGAACTAAACCCTGTAGGTGATCTCTCTCTGCTGTAATCACATTTATGTCAGGATGATCGGCCCTCTCACGTGAACCTCGCAACTCTGCTACCCACCATAATCTATAAGCCTCTATCGCTCCTGCATCCATTACCCTACAATCAGCTGCTGTCTCTTCTGGTCCTTCTAGAGGTGTCGGCCGGGGAGGTGAGAATGATGCCTCAACATCGATCCTCATGTATGGTCTATAAGCCATGGGTATATCCTAAAAAAATCCAAATTTTCACCACACGTGATCTAGAGGAATCCTCTCGTACTCACCTGGCATGTGTCTCGCGATCCACCTTAATCACTCTACACCCCTCAAATCCTTAGCTATGTTCTCCGCCACCAACCAATTAGGCCTGACCCAAGGCTGTAACCAACCATTTGGCCTGACCCACAGCCACAACAAACCAATTAGGCTCGACCAAAGGCCACAACCAACCAATCAGGACCGACCCAAGCCCACAACCAACCAACCAATCCGGCCCGACCCAAGACCGCACCCAACCAATCAGGCCGGACCCACGGCCATAACTAATCAATCGTCCCGACTTAAGGCCGCACCCAACCAATCAAGCCCGACCTAATGCCCTCACCACTCAATCAGCCCAACCCAAGGCTGCACCAATTAAGTACCTCGACCAAGACCTGTAACTTACAATTTTATCCACCCATCATGTAGCTTTTTGTTCAATTACGCTCAGCTGTTCATGTTTTTAGCATGCTTAGGATACTTGACTTGATCAGTCTACCAATTTTGCCTAGATTGAGACCGTGACGTTTATCTCAACCAAACCAACCATTTCGTACTTCCGAACATGCCTAAACGTTCTTGTACCTTACCCGTTATATCCCCTGGAGCTACTTCCTATGCCTTGGATACCAAGATTATATCAACCTTTGCCTATGAATTGCTTGTTTACTCTTCAAATCATGTACCTTGGTCGCACTACTGCATTTCAACGTACGTCTGCTTCCTTGAACTTACCCCACCATCTTACCATCATCTCAACACCATTCACCCTTTATCAACCCTATCCCTGATTTCACGTCACCTCAATCTGTGATAGATTTGAGGGGGATTACCTATACCCTTAACGGGAGTAACCACTTCTTATTATTGTCAGTGCAACTTCACAAGACAAGCTACACGAAAACAAGGGGCTAATGTAGACACCAAATTTGTGTCTTGCGACACCCCTTGCCCCGCATCTCATTTCGCAACCTAACCTCACCACCTAAACCTTACAAAATTATTTATTAATTACCTTATAATTAATAAATCCACATCTCCAAACTTGCCACCTCATTTCACCACCTCATCATGACCTAGCCCTAACCCTAAAATAACCTAATTAATACCTATAACTTGGTCTACATCCACACGCTTGATTAATTACTCCTCACCCGCACCAAAACAAACCTAATAATGACTTGACCAAGCCCACAACTAATCCCTCGGGAGAAAAGGAGGGAAAGTTGGCTATTTTACTAAAAATAGCCCACTTTGACTTAACCGACATCGGTTCTTACTTGACTACCGTTGGTTATGTAACCACCGTCAGTTCCCTGTAAATGACCTTCCCCAACCAAAAATAAGGGATCGGAATTCATTTGAAAGATCTGGAATTCACTTAGCAAGACAGAGACAAGTGAAGAAAAGAGAAGTTTTTACGGAGAAGGACATCGAGCCCAAGACTGCAACTAAGTAACCAGAGCACAACGACACTCATCCAAGCATTGGGAGAGAAGATAGCTCACTTTTTATTGTTAGATCATCCCACTTGAGCCTTTCCTTCGTCATCACAATCATTGGACCTGTATCTTCATCAGGAACTAGTAAGTAGTGTCTTGTACGTTCTTAAATACCATTTCTAGAACTTCTGATTCATAATAATTATAAGCTCACTCCTAGATCTACTTCCTGATAGCACCCTACATCTAACCTTCATTCCTCTACCCCTACATTGCCCCAAGAACAGTTCCCACACTCTCTGAGTCTTCTCCATCACCCTATTACCTACCCTTGATCATTTACCAACCTTATAAACACCATAACCACCTTACAGCCAACCTTCATTAAAAGCCTCTAAATCACTACCCCTACTGATATCAGTTATTAGCCACCGGTACCGGTGTTATAACCGCAGTTGATTATGAAGTGACCGGCATCAGTCACTGTGACTCAAACCAAAACCAACCTTTCCTCTATTACTTTTTAATGAGGTAACTAAATTGTAATTTCGCAATAACTTCTTTGTTATCATTTGTGTTAATTCGTATTAAAAGGGGAACTGACCACCTTCGAAAGGAAGTCTAATATTTCCTGGGCCCAAGGTAGTTCCCTCATTTATTGTCTAACTATAATCTAGTGGTCTTACATTCTTATTCACAGGTAGTCCTTCCCAGACAAAAAGGAGTTCTTCGTAATCGGTCTGATCTCTCTCTACAGTACGCGCACACCCTCCCAACACTCAACAGGTATTTCTCCTAGCCCTAACCTTTATCTGTTTCTCAAGAGAATGAAAGGATAGAAGTAACTCTATTCTAAGAATGGAAACATTCTATGTGAAACAGTGGGAAAGATAAAACTATAAGGCGATAGGGTTCTGTTCAATGATTCGTGTGGACTCCTTGTCTCTTGTGGCAATAGTGATAGGCTAGGTAAGATCCATGGGTGATAAAATAAAAGGTGGTGAAGGACTAGGTAGGAGTGGTTCACAAATGACATGGAATATGAGGGCATTTTCTTGGGTTCAGGTCAGCACCATGTGAACAAGCACTGGCGTGGCATGACTACTTTCTATAAATGACATAAAAATATAGCATAGATAGGATAAATAGGTGGTGGTAGGTGAATTGGGGTTAAAATTTCAGCTGGAAAAATTACATAGGATAATTGATGCCAGTTAGGTTAGATTGGCACTGGTCATAGGTAACTGCGGTTGGTCACTATGGAAAGTGGATAGTTGGTCAAAATAATGTAAAAGGCCAATACTTTGCCAAGTATGCAAGATGCTGATGGAATTACTAGGTCAGTGAATATGATAAGAATACTAGAGACTATAAACAACACAGAAGGTGAAGCAGGTGTCCTTTTGGGTAGGTTGACAAAAACAACAGTAAACCGATGCTGGTTAGGTAAAACTGATGATGGTCAGAAGGTAACCCAAGACAATCACTGGACCAACACCGGTTACAATGAAATTGAAACATCAATGAATAAAATGTAGTTGTGAGTGAAAATTAGATGTGGAAACAAACCTAAAATTATGAGAATAATGAGAATATGGTCCAGGCACACTCAGATGAAACTGGAATACACCAACTATGATGAAGAGCATACAAGGGGAAATGAGAAAAATGAAGAATGAAATCCTGTCACCTTAAAATGCAAGCCAAGTAGAAATTCTAAGAAAAATATGATCCTAAGAGTTCTTTTTCAATTATATTTCTTTAGCTTATGCTATTTAAGGACTGACTCATGAGATTTAGAATAGAATTTTTGATGAGGATGGCTTCTTATGAATAATGAGATCTACAAGCAGAGGTTTCAGGTTATGTTATGGTGGGGTTAGGATGTCCTTTAATGGGGTACTGAACAAAGATAACCAGTGGGGTACCCATTATATCATGATTATGTGATCACATAAAGCTTCTTCTGGGTGAGATGTTGTTTAAGAATGTGTATATATTTTTAATTTTTTGATGTTTGGTAAAAATCAAAGAGAGAAAGAGAAAGGAAGTGCTTTTCTATGATTCGTTTGTCAACCATCGTTGGGCGTGACTTCCAGCATATAGGTTTCCCTCAATTAATGTGAGCTGATGTAAAGAATTAAAATGAAATGAAATACTTTTTAAACCGAAATTGAAATGTTGAATTCAATGCCACAAATAGATTAATAGGAGAAGGGATGCTCTTTCACTAATGTGATACTAATGAAAGGGAAGAAGTGTTATTTTTAAAGCACCAAAATATGATTTCCTTTAGACAATAGAAGGAGAGAAGGTTCCAGGGGAGAAATTTTAT
Organism: Taxus chinensis; assembly: GCA_019776745.2. Classification (NCBI taxonomy): domain Eukaryota; kingdom Viridiplantae; phylum Streptophyta; class Pinopsida; order Cupressales; family Taxaceae; genus Taxus; species Taxus chinensis. The sequence continues at coordinate 95,382,439 of CM034148.1, read as the reverse complement.
TGTAAGAAACTTTTAGAATGGAAAAAAATGAAATTTTTTACCTAGAAATGAAAGAATGCAAAGAACCTTGAATGGGTCCCACCAGGCATGCAAAAATGTTTCACCTGATTCTAGATTGTTTCTTTGAAGGTTGATGAAATAGATAAGAGTAAAGGGCTAGGAGGAATACTTGTTAAGATGCTAGCTGTAGGTTGTTCTGTGCATATGACTTCTAGATCCATAGCTGATTGCGAGAGCTTCCTTTTTGCTTGGAGGAACTACCTGAAGTGTAAAACAAGACCACCAAATGAAATTTAAAAAATATATGTAGTGGACTTCCTATCATATGCTAGATCTGGGAAGAGTGATACTTCCTAGATGGATGTCAATCCACTGTTTAAAAAAAATTAATGCTAATAATAAAGGAAATCCTACTGTAGTTAAAATAATTTAGGTATCTCATTCATCTACAATAATCAAATTCATTCACAACAAGCTAAACTATGACTGAATCTGAAGGTCAAGGTCTTGGTCAGGGTTAGGTTCCGGGTGGTTTTGGGTATTTGGTGGATGTTTTAAGCTTTGTTCTTTGTTTCTGGTCAAAACACAGAGACCGACGTTGATCTGTTATGACCGATGTCATTTTAGGTTAACCGACGATGGTTATGGTTAACCGGTGCCGATATGGTCGGGGTATAGGGAACTCAATAAGAACTTGAGATGAGGATAGATCTGAGGCTAGATGAAAGTGAAAGGATGATGTCAAGGTTCGTGTGGGTCTTAGGTACACACAGGAATGATTAAAATAAAAATATGGGCAATTCAAGGTTGTGGGTAAAGGGATGGTCAAGTTTACATGGAGGAAAAATGGTGGGGGAATGTAAAGTGGAGCAGAAACTAATAACATAAGCAAAGAGTCTACTTAAATGGTAATTAACTAGTGCTGGTTAACAAAAACTTACCATTCGTATGAGATTGATGTCTAGTTAGAAATTGTGGGTGATCAAATGGATGAAACTTGGTGTGGTACTAGCGCTTCCCCGGATGCTCCCATGAAGGAAAATGGCTTTGTGGTTGCTTCAGGTGTTGGCTATGGATGCTCTGATGTGTGTACTAATGTTGGTTTTGCTTACATGTAGCTCTAGTTTCATCACTTTTTCTCAGAATATGTACCAACCTCTAAACAATGTGTCAACCTCGAAATAAGGTTGTTTTAGAGGTTAAATGGTAACCGACCATGGTTCCTGGTTCACATACGGTAGTTTAGGGTAACCAACATCGGTTAGGGTGAGATTTCCTAGGTTTTCTAAAATGGGCAGATCCCTTTGATTTTATTGGATCTCGCTCACTTTTCTCCACGGATTAGAATGAAAACTTCCTTCTAATGGATGGGAATGTTGTTAGAGGGAATATATGCTTTGATTTTTAGGGTTTGGGTAGGTCTTAGTTAGTTATGGAAACATACTAAGAATAGGTCTTAAGGTGAGGTGGCTAGATGAGGTGTTTAGGTGAGGTGGATATGTGGGCATTATCCCAATTAGGACATTTAAATAATAAATATTCTGAGGATAATGAATAAATTTATCTAAATTAATTAAATTAATATTAGAGTGAGATGAAAGGGGCCATGGTTAGGTGAATGTGTTCAATGTCTTTTTTTGACGAAGGACCAAGGGGAGTGTGACCCAATTTTTGTGTCTACAATAGGTCATATGGACTCACCTACAGATGCATGGAATGAATTAGAAACCGTGTATGAAGGAAGTAGGTTGTGTAAGATCATTAAACTAGTTTTAGAGATGTTTATGACACCCATGAAGGGGGATGAGAAAATAATCAATTACCTAGATAAAATTAAGAACTTTAAAGCTTAGTTGGATGGCTATAACTGTGAATTATTTCAAGATAAGCTTTTTTAATTCATAATTCAAATAAATATTCATGATAAATTCAGAAATTACATCTCAATTATTAATTATAAGAATTAGAATGAGAATGATTTGCTTGATCTAGACACTTTGTCTTCTTTGTTGATTCAATAAGAGAGAGTCATGAATTTTTTATGATTTAAAATAGACTTCTTCTCAAGACTTATTCTCATAGAATCATAAGTCTACTCAAAGTAATAAGAAGAACAATCATAATCAGAAGTCTAATATCAGATCTAGATTTAAATCAAATCCTAAGACCAATTCTGCTAAGAACAATAACTTTAAAGTCAAATTTAATGGAACTTGTAATAAGTGTGGAAAAATTGGGCAAAAAGAGTCTGATTGTAGGGTGAAGAATAAAAACTTATCTAGGAATGCCAAGAACAACAAGCCTAATAATCATAACAAAAAAAATCAAGCAAATGTGACAGAGCAATCTATTGCCCTTTATACTATGCTTTCAGCTTCAAATGAAAATGAATGGATTCTTGACAGTGGTGCCTCTAGGCACATGACTTGTACTTTTGGTATCCTCTCAAATGTAGCTAAATTTGAAGAGAATATCTCTCTAGGATATTTTAATGCCTCTAACATGACTTGTATCTATGATGACTTCTGTTAAAGAAGGTTAAAACATTGACAAGTGATTTTGTCTTAAGACGGTGTACTCTTATGACTTATGAAATCATGTTTGCAGTAGGTAATATGTTATCTATGGAAATAGGTATTTTTCTCTTGATTTAAAAGGATGTAACCCATCTCTATTTGTGCATAATAATTTACTACATGGGATTGGGAAATTGACTTTCAGTTTTCATAATTTATAAGATTCATAACGACAACACCTTGGATCAAGTCCATTGATCCAAAGTATGTTTTTAAATTTTCAAATTTTTTTTCTTGGTGTCCAATTTGGATAGATGGAATAATTTTGGACCTTGAATGTGTGAAGGCAGTGAGTGATCCTCTCCTTGGATCTCTTCTTTGAATCAGAATGGGGTTAACATTCTGGTTCCTCTTTTCTATTTAAGGTTTGTTACAATTTTAAAGGAGCTTGTGAATTATTTTCACCATGTTCCTTAAATTTGGAATCTTATCCTAAAGGAGTAACCTAACCTAAGTTACTAAGTTTATTGTTATTTAGGTGATTAATGAACCTAAGATTAAAGACTTACCTATGGACCTATGTTGGTTCCTAAATTAATGTTGAACCTGACTAAGGGAATAGCTAACCTAAAGGGTACTATGAAATGACATGGGAAGAGGTAAGTGGGAGGAAGCAAATCCTAGGAATTAATGGAAAGTTACTAAGCCATTATCCCTTTTTGCAGCCAAATTTTGCAAAGGCATTTGGAAACTTTAGGTGGATGAATTGGCATCTTCGTAAAAGTTCTGGATGCATGTATTTTTTTAAAATAATTCTTCGCCAAATTTGGAGATGGTGGTGGCAGGAAGGTAGGAAGTCCTGAAATTCCTACTCTACATTTAATATTTTTGAAATTGGTGAAACTAACAAGGAAGATGATAGAGGGTTTGGTTTTGTTTATTCATTTGGTTTGGAGCTTGAGCTCTACATGTGGTTGTTTTTTGAACCTCCAGTTTGATTCTTGCATGTATTAGCTGTGCATGAGTTTTTCTTCTTTACATGGTGTGGAGGGAAGGAGTTAGCACTAAGCAGCTACAGGGAGGAGTTGGAGGAAGTTTTTGTGTTGTTTGCATTTCAAAAGAAGGATTGAAGCTCTGCTTAGATATCTTTGCGAATCAGTGAAGGAAAAGCATTGTAAGGCATGATAGGCTATATACATTAAGTTATATGCTTTTATCTAAATTCTCATAAAAACAACTCTTCTCTTAGGGAATAATATGGATTTTTTCTGTTGATGAGATTATTTTACTTCTGTATTTTTATGTTGTTTTAATGGTGTAGTTTATTGACCTTGTTTAGATGATGGAAAGTATGTTCTGAGTTTTTGGTTTTCTTGTTTAGATAGTTAGGTTTTGTTTTAAATATTTCTCTTAGGCTTGAAAAAAAAGCCAAAAATCTATATGAGTTCATAGTTGAACTATTTAAACCTTGTTGGTATTTTGGTTTGCTTAAACTCGGGAAATTTGGGTCTAATCGACCTTGTTGCTTCACCATTGATAAAATTTAGTTAGGAAACTTTTAGAATGTCTAGTTATTGTTATGATCCTACATAACTCCTTAAATGTAGATTCGATGGTTTTTCTTAAAATTTCCTTTTTTGTTATTGAATGAAGAATTCAAAACGATAAGCATGTCTAAAATCTTATCACTATCCGTGATTTTGTGATTTTGGTTTTTTGTGCGTATTCTTCCTGTTGTAGACTTTTTGAGTTTGTGTGTGTTTCAAAAGAATAAATTATTGTGGGTTTTGATTGGTAATCAATTTAACATCTACATGGCCTTGCATAAGTTCTTTCGGTTATTATTTTAAGACCTAGAAAAGAATACCTCGTGTTAATATCTTGAAATGAATAATTATTTTTATGAAGTCTAATTTTGGAAGAAAGTAAGGGGATATGATATATTGTTTCTACTCATTTGGGTTTTTGGGTAACCAATGAACTTGTGGAACTTGGTGCTAAGAAGGGAAAATCTCTTTTGAGTATTAGTTACTGTAGTTTGTTATTGTTGTTACCCTGAACTTCTTGACTCTTCTATCGATCTTGATTTGATGTTTTGTTTTGGCATGTTTTTAGACCTCTCAAGCCAAGAAACTCGGTTTCAGTTATTTCATAACTTAGGAAAATGCTTTCTTCATGAAAATGGAATTGTGGCTCCTGTTTTGGTTATATCGTATTGTAAAATTCTTTTCCTTTAAGGATCTGAGTTATAGAAAGTCTGTTTCAGACTTATCCTTTTGTTCATCTCTTTCTTTCCTCTTGGAGTCTTTTGAGTAAATGAATTACTTGTTATCATAGTGGGAATTGAGGCTATCAAAACCATCTCCTTGAATGATGAAAGGTAATGTAATGTTGTCACTCTTCATTTATTTCCTTTCTTCTAGATTTTGGTGTTCATTTAATTCGAACCCGGAGTAAATCTCTATTTGGGATTTGTATTTGAGTCATTAGTTAACTGACCTTTATCATTATAGGTTCTTGGTTACTATTAACATTTAATCTACCTTGAAAATGTCAAAGTGATCAGTTTTTTTTGTGAAAATTCCCCAAGGCTCGAAATCTGAATTTTGGACTTCGTATTTTGGATATTTTCTCTTTCGAAGTTTAATGACGTGAGTCTTTAAAATTGTGTTTAAAATTTTTCAAGTCTAAAACCCCGAAAGTATGAATTTCGTACTTTGGGGATTTCAGGGTTCAAAGTTATTACTATGTAATTGGCAACTTTTTAACCCTAAGTTCCAAAGTCTGAAACCCTAAAAGTCTAAAATTTTGGACTTTTGGGCTTTTTGTTTTTGCAACTTTTGGCCCCATTTTGGTTAAAATACCTTTCAAACATCCGAAGTCTGAAAGTCCAAAAGTCTGAATTTTGGGCTTTCAGGTTTTGGAATTCTCTAAGTAATTTTTTAGGATTTTTGCTTCTGGACTTTGAAAGTCTGAAAGTCTGAAATTTCAGACTTTCAGAATTTTAGGTTTCAGAAATTTTCATTGCCAATTTACATTTTCATCACCCAATCTCTAAAGTCTGAAACCCCAAAATTTTGAAATTTTAAAATTTCAGACTTTTGGGTTTTGGAATTTCAGATTCCTTCATGTATTTAATTTTTCACCAACACTGTACGGATCATATTTTTACATTAATATCAAGTTTTCTATTTAAACTCGGTGTTGTACTCGTCATTTTTACCTAAAACATTTATTGTGACATTCCATTTTATCGTACCTTTCAACATCATTTTTGAGGTATTTTATCTTTGTTATTTTCCTTTGGGTTTGAGATCTCTTATTTCATTTTTGTTTGTTTTCTTTGGTTCCTCTTCTATGTACCTCTCAGAATGACAAGCTCATTTCCCACCATGTTTCCATGTTTTGAGTTTCCATAGGCATTCAAAGTGTTCAAGGGAGCTCCTCAAGTTCTCCATTTTTTCCTCTTAGTACTTTTTGGGATTTGGACATCAACATTGTTTAGTGATTTCCTTCATAGATTTGAGGAAGGGAGGTACGTTTCTATTTTGGAACTCTTGATTTTGACTTGGCGGAGGTTTCCATTTTGGAAAAAAAATTCAAAACTTTCTTTCAGAAAATGTTTTCGGAACTTTCTTTTGGAAATTTTTTTCGGAACCTTTCTTCGGAGAAATTTTTCAGAAATTTCATTTCAAAAAATATTTTTGGAACTTTCTTTCAAAGCTTTTCTTTAGATATTTTTTTTGGAAATTTCATTTCGGATTTTTTTTTTTCAGAACTTTAGTTTTTTTCTCTTCAGGACTCTTCAATTCATGTTTTTGAAAGATGATATTTTTTAGGAGTTTGGGACCTATCTTTCAGAGTATTGCACTTCTAGTTTCAGAGTTCTCTTCTTTTCAAGATTTTTCAACTTCAACTTTCATTCCAACATATAGAGCTTGATGTCTACTTCTACATCAAAGGGAAAAGACAAGATGAAGTATTCATTTCTTGGAGTTGCTTCTCACTCCTACCTATCTTCTGACTTAGGGAATATAAAGGACACTAACCTAGGAAAAATCAATTTTCCAGATTTATGGGAAAGAGTAAAGGTTCCAAACAAGAAATAATGGATGCAGGCCATCTACGATAGTGGGCTTGCCCTTGCTGCTAGTTTTCCTACATCCATTTATTTCCCAAAGTTTGTTTTAGTTGTAGCAGCCCACTTTGACAAAGAATCCATGTCAGTCAAAGATGATGATGATAAGGTGGTAATCCATTTGGACCCATACTTCTTTGAAGATCTGCTCAAACTTCTTGACATTGAATATTACACCACAATTTTTCCAGAGTCAGCAGTGGAACATTGGGACAAGGAAGAGGAAGTATGCACAAAAATCATGATGAAAACTTATCTGGCCAAGAGCTTCGCCAAATGTCCCAAAACTATACATCAGTCAGATTTTATTCAAGAGGTTAGTGACCTTATTGTGCTACTAAGTAGAGTTTCATGTCTCCCTTCTATAAAGGAATTCCAGGAATGGATGTTCTTGTAGATCACTACCATTAAGAAGAATAATGAGTTTATCCAATGGGGGGAGCATATTAGTATCTCCATTTTTATGAATTGAGCAAGGTGCTTTCCATAAATAATTTCTATATGACATACTTCTTGGTTTATGTGCTTGTTACTATGGGAAATTTCTCTAGATTGAATACTAAAGGTATTCACAACACCTCCCAAATATATGATTTCTATCCCCAACTCACACTGAGTGAAGGGAGTAGGCATTTTAAAAGGGTCAATAATGCCTTCTTTGAAGTTATCCTCTACCTTTCTAGAAAGGAATTATACAACCAAAGGATTTCTGACAAAGCCTTCAAAGAGGTACATGAGTGGGGAGCCATCTCTTTATAGTTCCCTACATTCACTTACATTTGGGTTCCAGGATTTATAGATGACCCCAAAATATTGCCAAGGTACCCCACAGATAAATGGGTTCTACTGGAATTGGTATGACAATTGTTGGATTATCAACAAATCCAAAACAAGCACCACAAATCGGGAATGCATTTCCCTATTTTAATTGGTAGATACACCTGCCCAAATATTCATAAGGCCAAAAATGTGGATGCAAAATTGGTCAAAGTGACTTTGCTAACCTTTCATCTACAAACTAATTTTGATTATGGGGGTAAATTTGGAAAAACAAGTCGATCTAGTGCCCACGTGCCCCAATTGGAGGATATCTGGATTCATTGTTGGGATGAATACATCATGCAACAAAGGTATTATGAAAGGTTGACCTTGGATGAGGTTTGGTAGTTTGGTTTGGCTAATGTCCCAAAGGAGGCACAAGATAATGATGAAGTTTTAGATGTGACATACAAAAATTATAATATTGCCAATCAACCATTGTCATGGATTGATTGGTATGTAGAGGAATGTTGTAATGCAAAGGAGAGGGCAGGGCCCATTCTATAGAGAACTTATAGTTGGTTGGTTACCTTGGGAATTTCACCCAAGCGAGAAGAACAACCTAAAAATAAGAGGCCCCACCAACTATGAGTTAATAAACACTCACAAAGGGGAAAATTTCAACTCAAAAAACCCATATGACTCAAAAAAATATTTCATTTTTGTTATAGGCTCATCTCTCTCCAAGGCATTCATTTCGAAGGCCATGTCTCCTACAATACCTGTGACAGAAGTCGTTGAATTTAGTGACTCCCCTATCATCTACCAAGATCCATCAAATATTCTTCATCCTCCATTGTCACTTCTAATATCAGTTCCTTCCATTTCCAAAATCATTTCTTCCTTCCCATATCCTTCCATGGCCAAGGTTTTCTCATCTCTTATAGTTCTCTCAGCTAGAGAAACTATTGGGTCACCCATTTCTTCTTCACTTCCCTTAATAATTCCATTTCCCTCCACCTCATTCCCAAGCATAATTTTATCAAATCCTATGGTTGTCCTTATGTCCACCCCATCCATCATGGCCACTTCTACCCAAATATCAACTAATATTTCTGGTACTCTTGTCATATATAATTTTGTAGGTATCAAATCTACTGTCCCATCTTCATCATCATTAGATATTCCTGAATGGTTGTTTAGGAAGACTCCATAGATAGAAAAAAATGGTGCCTCTAGGAGATGTCATAGATCTCAATATATTAGAATAGATGCCCAAAAGACAGGTTAAGAGGCCAAAAAATGTTTCAAGTCTAACAATGAATCCATCTAAAGAGTGAATTGTATAGGTTGTTACCCCCGTTAAGGGAAAAACTAAAGAGAAAATTACTACGGAAGATTATCAGATCTCTTGATTTGCATTGGGAAAATCTACTCACGAAAGAGATAAAAAAAGATGTGCACACTTCTCTCGGGGCTCTACTAGAAAAATATGACAACGATAAGGCCACAAAAGATGAGCTCAAACTCAAGGTCGAATAACTCACTTAATTGTTACGTAAAGTAACCCAACCAACTCCATCTAACGAAGTCTCAACTACTATGGCCGTGAAAATTTCTTCTACCATTGATGAATTTCTTATCATGAGCTCGAGAAGCTAGGCCAGTTTGGGAGATCGGTAAATTGATGGATTGAACACATACTGTAGGAAGCTAATCCCTTAATCAAGGAGGCTATCAAAATATATAATGATGTACAGGATGGGAAGGCTACTATTTGCGAAATGGATGAGGCTTTTTTTGAAGATAATAATAATATGAATTTAAATTTGGCAACCTAGAGTGAGATTAGAGAAGAATACCCCAACTTTCTCCTTCAGGAAGAGGTAATCAATGATGCCTCAAATTTATTTGAATACCAAAAGGCCATGGAATTCCTGTGCCAAGTATTGTAGGATTTGATTAAGAAATTGGAAGATAAATGAGTAGAAATCACAGATGCCCTGAATGACATCTCAGAAGAGTTTGATATTGCTAATTGAAAATTCTTCAATGAAAACATCGATGCTCTTCCTGAAGATCAAATTAAGAAAAATTTCAAGGATTTGGTGAAGCACGATGATGAAGTCACCAAAACTTTCAATAGTGACTCCATTAACCGATTGGTCTTGTGCCGAAATTTCATAAGGAGGATGAAGAAAGTTACGAATAAAATTTGAAGAGTGCCAGCCAAGATCAAAAAGGAGATTGAGATGGCAGATGTAGTGAATCACTACTCATATGGGTCTAGAGATGAAGAAATTCAGGGAATCATCAAGTGCTTCATTGAGTATAAGCATCAAATGATTGTGTGGGAAGGAGAACAATAGAAACTTGTAGGAGAGGAAGGTGTAGTTGAACCAAGACAAAGGTGAACAGCCATGGAGGGTATGATCCAAGCTCTTGATTGGTCGAAGTTGTAGGGTTGATCGATTCAAACCCTTGTAACAAATTTTCTATTTTCATGGGATCATGTTCCCTTAATTTAATGACATTTCTTATTTTTAGAAAATGTTAGTTAAGGGCCCAACTATAATGGCTCAACCTAAGAACTTATAAATATTTGATGCTTCAAGGTAGTAGATATATATTATTTTTTGAGTGAGGTTACTCTTCAAGCTTGGAAGAGTGATTTAGATAATTCTAAAAAACCTTATAATTATATTCAGAGTTACACCTTGTAATTAGGAATCTGATTTATTGTCTTGAGTAGTTGATCAGTGCTTACTTTGTGAATATATGATTCCTTAGTGTGAGTGGTAATCTTACCTTTATTTTAGGTTATCTATTTCATGTTGTGAATGAGTAATGTGATTATCTTTTATATCATTTGTGAAAATCTTATTTTCCTTTTTTTGTTAAAGTTGCATTATCATTATTCCTAGTTGCTGAAATAGATGTTTGACCAGTGCATGTGTTCCTTTCTCCTGATAAATTAATTGTGTGTTGAATAAATTTTGATCTATCCTTTATGCATGCTCAATTTTAACAATGGGAATGCATTTTTCTTAGTCTGTAGTATTATATACCCTCTCTAAGTTACAATAGGTGAAGTTTATCTGTGGCACATGCACCCTCTTCAAATTAACCATTCCCAAGTCTGGAAATACCCTTTATATGGTGCATCACCATCCCTAGTATAGTTTCATTTCTGTAAATCTCTTTCCCTAAATCCCTATGAAGATGTTAGCATAGGACTAGATAGCCTTTTCATCACACTAGGTGTAGTAAAACACTTAGTTTAGGAAGAGGAATTCGGCCTTCTCCAGAGGTTCACCTCGATCCCAAGTACCACAACTTGAGAAGTGATCCCATGTGTCCCAATCACACCGAACATCCTGTGAACATTCTAGCAATTCGGGGATGTAGTGATTTAGAGACAATAGTTACTTAATGTTATCTTTTAATCATTCAAAGAGTTGTGAATTTTGTAACTTCTCTCTCTCTCTCCTTACTTTAATATTCTTTCAAATTTTGAAACTTGGTAAATTTGTTTTCCCTTCTCTAGTTTGTTGTGTTTATGCAACTTCTTGACTATTTAAAAAGATTGAATACAAAATGTTTTTAGGGAAGTATAGCTAGAGTTGAAATTATTTGGATGGATTATTGAGTTTGGTTTGAAAATATTTGGATGGATTATTGAGTTGGTCTAAATTATAAACTTAACCATTCTACTCAGTTAGAGTAATGATAACAATAGTGCATCTTTTCAGGATGTAAGCTTAACTTTTTTTATTGTTAAAAGGAACCTTATTTTTTATTTAGGTCTGATGTAGCTTGTTTTGGATTTTAAGTGGAAATTGGTTCCTAATTTTGAGCTTGAGTATTAGGATACCACATGCAAGGACACATTAAATGTTACGATGATTTGGATTATCCTAACTTAATTCTTATGATTTTTTTATTTGATTGATGACATCTCTGACTTTAGGATGAATGTAGGTTAATGAAATATTTGGATTGAAATTAATGTTATAAATGTTTCACTGATAAGTTATGCCTAAAATATAGTTTAGGTAGTTACCTTCTTCCGATAAACATGTTTAACTAAGTGAGGAAATTAAAGTGAAATACAAGAAAGTAATAGTGATGATCAGACGAATGTTTAACTCTCTTAACTCACCGTTTAAATTCTTTTGATAAAAGGAAAATAGGAAGGAAGGATAAAGTTGTTTTATTTCATGACCTAACCTTGTTTTTATTTGAAGCATATCTCTTTCTCTCTCTTTTAATTGGAATTGTAATCTTCTTTTTGGTTGAATATTTCCATTTTTTCTTTCTTGGAATGTTTCATAACAATAGGATTCTTTTTATGAAATAGTTAGCTAAAAGCACATTATTTTAATGATTTAGTGTTTATCATGCTTAGTTTAATAAAATAAAATGTGCTAGCAATTTTTGCAGATGGACTACGGAAAAGATGAAAGGAGAAAAAAATATTTTAAGTTACTTTGTTTTATTTTGAAGAATAAATATTTACTTTGATAAAATAAATGGGGCGTTCATTACTAAGATGTACTTAAAGAAAAGAATGTGTAATGAGAAAAGAAAAGGTGATGTTGTTTTCACATTATGTGATATATGTGATACTATTTTGAATTTTTTGATGTATGAATTGCTTAGAATTAGCAAATGTATCACTTTTCCCTAATAAATAAAAGATGTTTGAATTCTGCTAATACTTGTAGAAGGAATTTATTGTTGAATTGGGCTGAAGTGATAAGTATCACTCTGATTTAGGAAGGTAGTTCACATACTTAAATATTATGCAATGGCTGGGATAGGAGTCAGAGTTGTTGGTTGGAAAGGTTTCTCTAGATGGGATGCAACTTATAAATTTAATAATCTCATAACACTCTATCATTGCAAAAGGGTTTCTAATTAATTTACATGGATGTATGAGTTACAAACTTGTTTATAATTCTACATATGTAATTTAGATTTACTATGGAAAAAGGAATTTTTTTTATCCTCATTGGGCATTAGCCCATGAAATACAAAAAAAGGGAAAATCCCTTGAGGGTATAAATTAAGATTAAGGAATCAACTTACTTAGATGTAAATAAAAAAAAAGGTGAATGGGTGCAAATGTGCTCCTTTATGTAGATTTCCTTAGTCTAATTTTTTTTAAATTAATTAGCTTAATCAACTTAATGTTTAAAAGAGACTTAATGTCCATTTTGGTTGCAACTGGTATCGGATAAATGGTAATCTAATGCAAGAACATAAATAGTTTGGGAAGAAGATTTTATCTACTTACCTACCTCTAATATAGTTATAACTTGTAGCCTGATAGGTTAAAGAACCTACTTGAATCATTAAGGATGCTAACATTAAATTTTAATGAAGGATTTAATATAACATAAAATTCACTTTAAGTTATGTTTATCCATTTGAGGATACTCAGTTCAATGTTGACACATTCCAACTATAGTGAAGTACCTTCGTAACTACTGGAGTCCTTACAAGGTTACTATGTTATAGTTGACATGTTTTAATACCCTTCGGAGTTTGTTCAACTATACTAACATAAGTTCCTAACTTGATCACTATTCTACCCTATGTAGGGATAGAAACATGACCTAATGTCGGAGTCAACCCTTGATGACTTAGGATAACTAGACACACCTAATTGACGTGAGTTGATTGAGTATGTCTATTTACCCTTAGTCACCATGGGTAGTCCCCCACACTAGGGTATGTTTCTAACCTTATCTAGGGATATAATTTGAATTAGGTGGACTGAAAGAGGTCAGTAAAAACCAATCTAGATAACAGATCAAGTTTAGTGAAGGAATTATTCCATTTGACATGTATGTCATCTAGGAATGAAAACATGATAAACATGTGTAAATATTTGGCCAAAGTATCTCAAGTTGCTGGTTGTGTTGTCCTATATCACTTAGTTTAATAAGAGGGATTTTAGATAAATATCAGTAATAGATATTTATATAGGCTCTTAAATAGAACACTTGAGTACCCCTAACAGGGTAAAGAAACTAAATATAGTTCATATAAACATTATTGAATAACATGAGAGATCAGTTGGCACTGAGTCATGAAATGAGAGATTGGTGTTTCACTGAGTTATTACAGGTGCATATGGTTTTTTGTTATGGGATAGTTTGGCATTTGAATGTGCATTCTAAATTATAATTTAGAACAGAGAACATTTATTAAAATAAAATTCCTTGTTTCTAAGATATTAAAATGGGAATGTTACATCTTGGTATCAGAGATGAAGGTTTTAGTTCTTGGACCTATTGAGTCCATAAATCTGATAAAAATTTAACTTTTCTCGTAACAAAAAAAATGGTTAGAAAAAAGGGGATATGCTGTAAACAACCCACCACCAGGTGAAGAGGAAGCTACTACCCAAAAACTTGATGAGATCCTTCCTTCCTTTTTGGACACAAGATACCATCTGGATTTAATTGAATAACAAGTAATGGCTAAATTGAGGTAATAATATGTTGGTAATAATAATCAACCACCTCCTGAGGACAATACTAATATTGGGAATCAAGGAGTTGATAATTACAATGCTACAAATGTTAATGTTAATGTACCTAATCAACCTGAAAATAAAAAGGAAAGGTTAGCAGTTGAAATTACAAATGATATATAAAGGATAATTCCACCTAAGTTTGATGGCACCACCTTAGGAGATGGAGTTGAGAATTGGCTCAGTGAAATGGAGAAGTACTTTGCAATAAGGAACTACTCAGAGGAAACAAAGGCAGTATGGGGAGCTTATTAGATTTCCCACGAGGCATCTTCCTAATGGGAAAATCAAAAGGATGAATTAAATATTGATGAGTCAAACATCACATGGGATCAACTTAAAAACTATTTTAGGAAATGATGGTTGCCACAACTTTATTATGATCAAAAGATGATTGAATTTCATAACTTAACTCAAGGAAAGTTAACAATATTAGAGTACTAAGAGGGGTTCATTAAAATCCTCAAGTACAAAAATTCATTATGGGATTAAATCCTATCATAATGGGAGAAGTAGACATTCATATCCCAACCACCATGGAAGGGGTTTTAGAAAAAGCCATTAAGCATGAACCGAAATTAAAAGCAATCTCTTCCCATAAGGAGGAAATGAGAAAGAAAATTCCTAATTATTCTTCATCACTTGTACCCAAAAAGGGGGCATGGAAGAATTTTGGTACTAAAAATAAATTATTTGTGGATAATCACAAGAAAACAAAAACAAATAAACCTACTGCTAATGTTCAAAATAATTTTGTTAGGAACAATAATAATGGACAAAAGTCTTATGGGGGATAAAACAACAACTTCAAGGTTGAAAATAAGTTTTAACCTAAAAGAGGACCTGTAGGAGGATGGTAAAATTTTGGCAAGGATCATTATGCAAATCAATTCCCTTTAAAGAAGGATGACATCAATCAGTAGTGTAAGATATGTGCTACAGTAGCTGATAAACAAGATGAAAAGTAAGTTATGCCTATAGAAGTGCCAAGTAAGTTATTTGGTATACCTGTTACTATAATTTTTGATACTGGAGCTACTGAATGATTTATTTCTACTAAATTAGCTTTAAAAATAAAAATAAAAGTTTGAAAATGGATAAATTTTGGGTTGTACATTATGGGAATAATGTTGTCCACACAGTTAGTGTCTTTTTAGAGAAGTCCTAGATTTACCTAGTTTTTCTACAGAAGTTGATCTTTATCTGGCTCCTTTAGAGTCTTATGATGTGATTATAGGTGTTAACTAGCTTGTCGAACATAAAAAAAGTTGATTATTTTGAAAAGCATATTAGTTGTCTTGACAATCTACAAAAAAACATAAGATATCCAAGGGATAAAACGTGTGATTTCAATCAGAAAAATGCTAGCTATGTAGCTTAAAAAGGACAAACAAAAAGATTGCACCTTGTATGTAGTAAAAATTTCTAAGACAATTGAAGAGGATAGTGATTTCTTGGAAAAATATCTGTTATGAAATTTCAATGATGTGTTTTCAGAAGAACTACCTAGTCTTCTGCCCAAATGGGATTTTGATTTCACGATTGAGATGAAGCTGAGAACCGAACCTATTTCTAAGGCACTGTATCTAATGACTACTATTGAACCAGTAGAGATTAAGTCACAATTACAATAATTTTTTTTCTAAAGGATTGATAAGACCAAGTGTCTCACCTTGGGGAGCACTAGTAATTTTTGTGAAAAAGAAAGATGGAACACTTAGGTAGTGTATTGATTATAGGATGTTAAACAAAGAAACAATAAAAAATAGATATCCACTTCCTAGAATTGATGATCTATTTGATTAAATGCATGGGGCATCAATTTATTCTAAGATAGATCTTTGATCTGGATATCGTCACTTAAGAATCAAAGATGAAGATAGTTATAAAATAACCTTTAGGACAAGGTATGAGCATTATGAATTCATAGTTTTACCTTTTGGTTTGACAAATGCACCTGCAAATTTTATGGATTTAATGAATAATATCTTTCAAGAATACCTAAACAAATTTTTTCTTGTATTCTTGGAGGATATTCTCATATATTCTAAAAGCATCGATAAACAACATGAGCATTTGAAAATAGTTCTCAAAATCTTAAGGAAAATAAAATTGTATGACAAGTTGTCCAAATGTTATTTGTATGAGATAGAAATACACTATCTAGGACATGTTATAAGTAAATATGGAATAGTTGTTGATCCATCAAATATTGTTGTTATAGATTACTGGCCTACACCTAATAATGTATATGAGGCCAGAAGCTTCATGGGTCTTGCTGGTTATTATAGAAAATTTGTTAAGGACTTTTCAAAGGTTGATGCACCAATAACTTCATTACAAAAGAAACATAATAAATTTGAGTGGAGTGGAAAATGTGAATACGTGTTTAAAGATGTTAAGGATCAATTTACATCTGCACCTATTTTGGTTGTACCTGATCTAAGGACTTTACTGTAGTAGCACATGCTTCCGGGAAAGGGCTTGGAGGTATATTGTTACAAAATGAACATGTTATAACATATGAGATTAGAAAACTCAAGTTTCATGAACTAAATTATGCTCCCCATGACCTAGATCTTGATGCCATTGTTCATGCACTTCAAGTATGGAGGCATTATCTTTTAGGTAGACCTTTTGAATTAAAGACTGGCCATCTTAGGCTGAAGTATATTTTCACTCAGCCAAATTTGAATGCAAGACAACAAAGGTGGTTAGAGTTTCTATCTCAATATGATTTTTACATAAGTTACATAAAGGGAAAAGAAAACAAAGTGGCAGAAGCACTGATTCGTAGGAAACATATTTCTACACTTATAACCTTGAGAAATCAGTTTAAGGATGAAGTAAAAATAATTATGAAATATGAATCATACTTTCAGCAACGAAAAACAAAACTTGTTGTAGATCCAAATGAATAAAGATATAAATGTTTTCACTTTGATGAAGAAGGAATTTTGAGATATAATAATCAAGTGTATATACATTTAGGGAATGGATTAAGAAATAAGTTTTTAATTGAATTTCATTATTCACCTTATTCAGGACATCCTAGTATTACAAAAATGGTTGTTGATTTAAGACCACAATATTTTTGGAAAGGGATGAAAAATGAACTAAATGACTTTGTGACACACTTCTTAGAATTTCAATGTGTTAAGGTTGAGCATATTCATCCATCTAGTTTATTGTACCCTTATAGCATACTGCAGTATAAATGGCAAGTAATTAGCATGGATTTTGTACAAGGGCTGCCAATGTCAAGAAATAAGCATGATGTTATTTTAGTTGTTGTTGAAAAACTAACAAAGGTAGCACATTTTATTGTTGGTAATATTAAGTTTGATTACCCTGTTTTAGAAAAAATGTTTGTGCATGAAATTTTTTAGATTGCATGGTGTACCTGAATTAATCATCTCAGATAGAGATCCTAGAATGACATATAGATTTTGGAAAACACTTAATACATCCTAGGAACTAAATTGGATTTTAGTTCAGTATACCATCTAGAAACGGATGGGAAAACTGAAACAGTTAATCAAGTTTTGGAAGATATGTTATGTATGTACTGCATGGATCAATAGTACAAATGGGAAGAGTATCTTCTATTAGCTGAATTTGTTTATAATAACACGTATCACACTTCTCTTAAAATTACATATTTTAAAACATTATACGGAAGGAAATGTAGGACTCCGTTCAGTTGGGATAGCCTAGATGACAGAGAGGTAATTGGACTTGAGATCCTTACTGAAATAGAACAAAAAGTTAAAGTGATTCGTGAGCATTTGAAAGAAGTAGCCGATAGGAAAAAAAGTTATGCAGATCTAAAAAGGGTTGATAAGAAATTTAAACTTGGTGAAAAAGTCTTTTTACGGGTTAAGCCAAAAAATAGTTCTATAACCTTTAGCAAGGCTGCCAAATTATCTCCTAATTATGTGGGACCTTTTGAAATTTTTGAAGTAATCGATCCTGTAGCTTATCGTTTAGCTTTACCACCTGATTTATCACAAATGCACGATGTTTTCCATATTTCTCTACTTAAGAAATAAATTTTATATTTATCACATGTGTTAAATTGGAATTCCTTGCAGGTCCAAGACCTAATAATAATCATGGTTAAACCCATTAGAGTGTCGAAAACTCTTCTCCTGGACTTAAGAAATCATGAAATTAGCTTATGAAAGGTCTAATGGGATCATTTTAATGAAGAAAGTGCAACATGGGAAAACCTGGAGGACATGAAAATTGCTTTTCCACATTTATTTGACTAGATTTGATTTTTTTGATTTATGATACTTGAAGATATTGTTCTGATTATATCAATAAATCTACCAGTTTTATGAAAATATACAATTCATTAGTTTAAAAACAACTAATTAATGCTGAATAAATTATGGAAAATTTGGAATTCTCAATCTGGTTTTGATGTGAACATATGAATAAAATAATTATAATTAGAATTATACTCTTGTTTGAAGTTTAGGACTAAGTTAATCATTAGGACGATGATGCTTTTTACAAAGGAAGTATGTAACACCTCTAACATGACTTATATCTATGATGACTTCTGTTAAATAAGGTTCAAACATTGACATGTGATTTTTTCTTAAGACAATGTACTCTTATGACTTATGAAATCATGTTGGCAGTAGGTAATATGTTATTTGTGGAAATAGGTACACTACTGACATGTTTTGCTTAATTTAAGAAGATGTAACCCATATTTGTTTGTGTAGAATAATTTATAGCATGGGATTGGGAAATTGAGTTTTAGTTTTCATAATTTATAAGATTCAGAACAACAACACGTTGGATCAATTCCATTGATCCAAGGTACGTTTTTAAATTTTCAAATATTTTTGTCTTAGCTTCTAGTTTGGACAGATGGAAGAGTTTTTGACCTTGAATGTGTGAAGGTGGTGAATGATCCTCTCCTTGGATCTTTTCTTTGAATTAGAATGGGGTTAACAATCTGACTCCTCTTTTGTATTTAAGGTATGTCACAATTTTAAAGGAGCTTTTGACTTATACTCACCATGTTCCTTAACTTTGGAATCTTATCCTCAAGGAGTAACCTAACCTAATTTACTAAACTTATTGTTATTTAGGTGATTAATGAACCTAAGATTAAAGACTTACCTATGGACCTATGTTGGTTCCTAATTTAATGTTGAACCTGACTAAGGGAATTGCTAACCTAAAGGGGCCTATGGAACGACATGGGAAGAGGTAAGTGGAAGGTAATGAATCCTAGGAATTAATGGTGAGTTATCAAGCCCTCATCTCTTTTTGCAGCCAAAGTTTGCAAAGGCATTTGGAAACTTTAGGTCAGTGAGTTGGCATCTTCGCCAAATTTTTGGAAGCATGTTTTTTATTTCAAATAAGTCTTCACCGGATTTAGAGATGGTGGTGGTGGGAAGGTAGAAAGGACTGAAATTCCTCTGCATTTAATATTTTTGAAATTGGTGAAACCACCTAGGAACAAGATAAAGGTTTTCGTTTTTTTAATTCATTCAGTTTTGAGCTTGACTACATCTGGTTATTTTTCAAACCTCCACTTTGATTCTTACAAGAAATTTAGTTGTGCACGAGTTTTTATTCCTTGCATGGCATGGAGGGAAGGGGTTGGCACTGAGAAGCTATAAGAAGGAGTTAGATGAAGTTTGTGTGTTTTTTTCATTTCAAAAGAATGATTGAATCTCTATTTGGATATATCTATGAATCAGTGAAGCACTATCAATCATGATAGGCTTAATCCATTAAGTTTTATGATTTTACCTAAATGCTCATAAAAAGAAATCTACTCTTAGGGAATAATTTGGATTTCTTTTGTTGATGAGATTCTTTTACTTATGGATTTTTGTGTTGTTTTAATGGTATAATTTATCAACATTGTTTAGATGATGGAAATTATGTTCTAGGTTTTTTGGTTTTCTTGTTTGGATAGTTGGGTTTTGTTTTAAATATTCCTCTTAGGATTGAAAAAAAATCTGAAAATCTGTATGAGTTCATAGTTGAACTATTTAAACCTTGTTGGTATTTTGGTTTTCTTAAACTCAAGAAATATGGGTCTAATCAACCTTTTTGCTTCACCGTCGATAAACTTCGGTTAGGAAACTATTGGAATGTCTTGTTGTAATTATGATCTTGCATAAATCCTTCAAAAATATAGGTTTGATGGCTATTCTTAACGTTTCCTTTTTCGTTAACGAATGAAGACTTCAAAACGATAAGCATATCTAAAATATTATCATTGTATGTGATTTTGTGATTTTGGTTTATTATGTGTATTCTTCATGTTGTAGACTTTCTGACCCTATGTGTGTTACATAAGGATAAATTATTTTGGGTTTTTCTTGGTAATCTATTTAACATCTACATGGGGTTGCATAAGTTCTTTCGGTTATTATTTTAAGACCTAAAAAATAAACCTCGTGTTAATATCTTGAAATGAATAATTTTTTTTATGAAGTCTAATTTTGGAAGCAAGTAAGGGGATATGAAATGCTATTTCTACTCATTTGTGTCTTTTGGTAACCAATGAACTTGTGGCACTTTTTGCTAAGAAGGGAAAAAATCTTTTGAGTATTGGTTACTATAGTTTGTTATTGTTATTACCCTGAAATTATTTGCTACTCTTTCGACCTTGATTTGATGTTTTATTTTGGCATGTTTCTTAGGCCTCTCAAGCCAATAAAATTGGATTCATTTCTATTAGAACTTAGGAAAATAATTTCTTCGTGAAAATGGAACATTGGATCTTGTTTTGGTTATATCGTATTACATACTTCTTTTCCTTTAAGGATCTGAGTTATAGGAAGTTTGTTTCATACTTATCCTTCTTTTCATCTCTTTCTTTCCTCTCCGAGTCCTTTGGGGAAATGAATTACTTATTATCATAATGGGAATTGAAGCTATCAAAACCATCTCCTTTAATGATGAAAGTTAATGGAATTTTGTCACTCTTCATTTCTTTTCTTTCTTATCAATTTTGGTGTTCATTTAATTTGAATCTAGAGTAAATCTCTATTTGGGATTTTTATTTGAGTCGTTAGTTAACTGAACTTTGTCATTATAGGTTCTTGGTTACTTAATGTTCTCTTTTAGTCATTCAAAAAGTTTTGAAGTTTTTAACCTCTCTCTCTCTCTCTCTCTCTCTCTCTCCTTCCTTTAATATTCTTTTAGCTTTAGAAACTTGGTAAAGTTGTTATCCCTTCTTTGGTCTGTTACGTTTATGCAACTTCTTGACTATTTGACAAGATTGAATGCAAAATGTTTTTAGGATAGTATAGTTTGAGTTGAAAATATTTGGATGGATTATTGAGTTGGTCTAAATTATAAGCTTAACCATTCTACTCACAGTAATGATAACAAAGGTATATCTTTTTAGGATCTAAGCTTAAATCATTTTATTGTTAAAAGGAACCTTATTTTTTATTAAGGTATGATGTAGCTTATGTTGGATTTAAATTAGAAATTGGTTCCTGATTCTGAGATTGAGTATTAGGATACCACAATTAGAGACACATTAAATGTTATGATGATTTGGATTATCCTAACTTAATTCTTATGATTTTTAGATTCAACTGATGGCATCTCTAAATTTAGGATGATTCTAGGTTAATGAAATTTTTATATGGAAAGTAATGTTATAAAAGTTTCACTAATAAGTTATGCCTAAAAGATGGTTTAGGTAGTTACCTTCTTCAAATAAACAGGTTTAACTAAGTGTGGAACTAAAAATGAAATACAAGAAAGTAATAGTGAGGATCAGATGAATGTTTAATTCTCTTAACTCGCCATTTAAATTCTTTTGATAAAAGTAAAATAGGAAGGACGGATAATTTTTTTTATTTCATGACCTAACCTTGTTTTGATTTGAAGCATATCTCTTGCTATCTCTTTTAATTGGAATTATGATATCCTTTTTGGTTGAATCTTTTCATTTTTGTTTCCTGGATTTTTTCATAACAAAAGGATTCTTTTAATGAAATAATTAGCTAAAAGCACTTTGTTTTAATGATTTAGTGCTTATCATGTTTAGTTTAATGAACTGATCCATGATAGAAATTTTTTAGATGGACTATAGAAGAGATGAAAGGATAAACTCTTATTTTAAGTTACTTTGTTTTATTTTGAAGACTGGATCTTTACTTTGATAAAAGAGAGGGGGTTCGTTACTAAGATGTACTTAATGAAAATAAATTGTAATGAGAAAAGAACAGGTGATGTTGTTTTGACATTATGTGATATATGTGATGTTGCTTTTCAAATTTGTATCTATGACTTGTTTGGACTTAGCAAATGTATCACTCTTCCATGATAAATAAAAGATGTTTGAATTCTGCTAATACTTGTAGAAATAATTTCTTGGCTTGAATTTGTTGTATGTGATAAGTATCAATCTGATTTAGGAAGGTAGTTCACATACTTAAATATTATGTAATGGCTGGGATACGAGTCTGAGATGTTGGTTGGAAAGGTTTATCTAGATGATGCAACTTATAAAGTCAATAATATCATAACACTTTATCATTATACAAGGGTTTATAATTAATTTACATGGATGCATGTGTTACAACCTTGTTTATAATTATGCATATATAATTTAAATTTATTATGGACAAAGGAATTATTTTTATCCTCATTGGTCATTAGCCCATGAAATAGGAAAAAGGGGAAAATACCTTGAGGGTATACATTAAGATTAGTTTTTCAACTTACTTAGATGTAAATGAACACAAAGGTGAATGGGTGTAAATGTGATCCATTATGCATATTTTGTTAGTCTTAAAAAATGGAGATTAATTAGCTCAATCACCTTAATGTATAAAAGAGACTTAATGTCCCTTTTGGTTACAACTGGTATCGGATAAATGGTAAACTAATGCAAGAAAATAAATAAGTTGGGAAGAAGATTTTATCTTCTTACCTACAACCAATATAATTATAACTTGTAACCTGATAGGTTAAAGAACATGCTTGAATCATCAAGGATGTCGACATTAAATTTTAATGAAGGATTTAATATAACATAAAATTCACTTTAAGTTATGTTTATCCAGTTCAGGATACTCAGTTTGATGTTGACACATGCCAATGTAGTGAAGTACCTTCATAACTACAGGATTCATTACGAGGTTACTATGTTGTAGTTGACATGTCTCAATTCGCTTTGTATTTTGTTCAACTAGACTAACATAAGTTCTTGACCTGGTCACTATTCTACCCTATGCAGGGATATGAACATGACATAGTTTCAGAGACAACCCTTGATGACTTAGGATAACTAGACACACCTAATCAACATGAGTCGATTGAGTATGTATTTGTACCCTTAGTCACCACAAGTAGTACCCCATACTAGGGTATGTTACTAACCTTATCTAGGGTTATAATTTGAATCACATGGACTAAAAGAGATTAGTAAAGACCAATCTAGATAACATATCAAGTGTAGTGAAGGATTTAGTTTGTTTGATGAGTATGTCATCTAGGAATGCAAGCATGATAAACATATGCAAATCTTTGGCCAAAGTAGCACAAGTTGTTGGTTGCATTGTCCTATGTCACTTAGTTTAAGAAGTGGGATTTTAGATGAACATTAGTAAGAGATATTCAAATAGGCTCTTAAATAGAACACTTAAGTACCCCTAAAAGGGTAAAGAAACTAAGTATAATTCGTATACACATTACTGAATAACATGAGAGATCGGTGTTTCACCGAGTCATTACAACTACATATGGTTTTTAGTTATGGGATAGTTTGGAATTTGAATTTGTGTTCAAAATTATGATTTAGAATAGAGAACATTTAGTAATTTTTTCCCTTATTTCTAAAGTCTTAAAATGGGAATGTTACAGAGATAACGCAATCATTAAGTCTGGATGTTGTTGAAATGTTAAGATATCAAAAGGTATAATTAGGAATGTCTTGTATTTTCCTCAATTGAAAAAGAATATTTTATATTTCTCTCAGCTAACTAAAGATAATTGTAAAGTTATTTTTCTGCAAGATAAGTTGTATATGAAATATAAGTTTAAAGTATTTATTAGTTCTGGCATTTAGTAAAATGGCTTGTATATATTTGATGAGATTTTATGTATGATTTTTGCTTTTCGTCCTCTTCTAGGATTGATATTCAAATTTGGTATGAAAGAATTGGTCATGTAAATTTTAAAATTTTGTATGATAGTTCTAGACTGAATCTTGTTGTTGGTCTACCAAAGCTAAATTCAAAACGTGAAATTTGTGGAAGTTGCCTATGTGGTAAGCACCATGTCTAACCATGAAAAATTTTCTTGTAAAAAAAAGAAATGATTATCACAGAGCAAGAGTAGAATTTGATGTCATATTTTTTAATTCATCAAGTACATTTATACATAATGAAAGTCATACTTATAGGTTACAAAGAATATATGCATGTTCTTGAGGAAATTTTTTGTAAAGCTGCCTCTCTGGCATCTTCTGAGTATCCTAAAACTTAAAATGTTCTACAAGTATTTTTTCACTTTCCTTTTGGTTTAATGGATGTAGAAATTGAGGGGGAGTTATTTCAATACTTGATTCTCTAACTATTTTTTTTGATAATGAATCTTTTGTCAAAATAGTCACGATCTCTTAGTAGTAACAAGAATATAATTCTTAGACTTAAGAGAAGTAAGAAAATGTTTTTTAATGTTAAATCATAAATTTTGGCATAAAAATCTGATCATATATGACATGTCTAAGATTAAATGTTTCTTACATGGTCATTTTATTCTATGAATACTATGATCAATCTTGAATGATTTGGTTATTTGATCAAATTAGTTATCTACTAAGTCTTATCTTTGTATAAAAGGCTTGGAATAAGATATATATGTTTGTTGATAAAACATTTTATTTGATTACTACAATATTATTATATGCATATCAAATGAAACTTGGGGATGCCTTTGTTTTTATATTAGAGACATCCAATACTGATTGCATCTAATAAATATTTTAGTAGTATAATATGTTGGAATTTTTACAACATATTTGTAATGTAACATGGTTAGTTATTAAGTATATTATTATGTTAGTTGTTATGCCTATTATGTTGTCTATCATGAATCTAACCATGTTGATGTCGTGATAGGATATGCAATGGGATTTTTTTTCAAGTTTTGATGTAGGAGTCATCAATTGGAGCAGAAAAAGATCCGTGTGGCTAAAGAGGCTGCTAGTAGTGATACACATAGGAGCTAAAGGAAGGATTCTTCCTCTATGTGAAGGAAATATTGCTCTTGATAAAGAATCTAGTTCAACATAAAATATTATGTTACAGATACCTTCCCCAATCCATTGTGAGTTGGGACCTACAGCATGTTTTTTTCCTTTTTGGGCCTATCAGAGTTGTCATTGAGGGGGAGTTTACATGACGATGCCACCTCTTAACAACTTATTATAAAAGAACCGAGCTAACGTTTAAGAGTGGATCATGACCACCTTATTTTTATGTAACAAAGTGATCCTTTAGGGATTAGTTACACATGGTTATAACATTATATCTAAACTGCAAGTATCATGAGAAAATGCATAAGACAATTTGTTGTAAACTTCCAATACTTCCTCCATTTTGTAATAAGTAAATGTGTCACTCTATGTGAAGTTACTTGTAAATAACAGCAAATATTTAGTTATGGGTATGAATTAGTTTATAGAAGGATCCATAATCTGATGTAAGTCTTCAGATGTTAAGCACGTGTCTTATGAATATTTGTATGTGAAGATCTGTTGATTTCCTTTATTTGCATGTTTTCCTGAATCACTGTTGCTGATTCAAGGATTTATAAATCCAATTTGGCATGTATATTTTTTTTCCCCAATTAACATTAAGGGGGAGTGTTGGGGTGTTAATCTCAAGCGGGGATACCATCTAGTGGACTACCACTTAAATATTAGTTTAATAATCTTAGTTAATTTTTCATAGCTTTGAAAAGACTGAAGAGGTATAACCACTCACTCATCCTATATAAATAGGATGATCCCTCATGAGATAAGACTACTGGTAATCTTACTCTTACTAACGAGCACGTAAATCACTTAATATAAGCTCAATCTACTTATGTGAGTTGTTATACAACGAGACATAATTCTGCTACTATTTACTATGAAACCAAGGAGTGAAGTGGAAGTACTAGGGTTAAATAATTGAATTATTAATATATAGAAAGTGATTTTTAGTGTATTTTTTTCCTTTGGGTTTCTCCACTTAAATCTGGTGTCTCTTGTCTCATTTACTTTTAGCTATTTTTATTTTCTTTCATTCATGATTTGTTAATTGTTTATGCATATGTAAAGATATGGCTAATGTCTGCACATTATAATTTATAATCCTCAACTATTTATTTGTGGATATATAATTCTTCAATTATATCTTCCCTCATTTTTTCTAACAATAGAAGTACTATTAGGGAGTAGTGTAGGACTTACCCATTGACAAGGTTTCCTTGCATCAAGTTCATAAGCATCTATCTCTCTAATCCACTTCACAAAATGTGGAAACATATCAACCATGAAGTAAATATTATACTAAGGGTCGTAGTGCCTTAGCATAGGGCCAAATAATCAACAAGGAACCCTGAAACCAATCCTGAATGCTTTCAACTAGGATGTAGCCCTAGTCTACATCATATTTTCCTACATTCTTTAAACTTTCTCCTGTAAATCAATGTTCTCCATAGAATTATCAACATTACCTGCATACCCCTATTCTTGAATAACTCCATATCGAAAATAATTTTTATTTTAATCATAGGGATAGGCATAATGATTTTGAATATGATTATAAAGTTGATCTAGAGGTTTTCTAAAACATCTTGGAGGTGAAGTGAATTGGTTTTGTTGTTGTTATATGAGTGAATTTCATGATGGAAATGAAGTCATGATTGCACAAATTCATGTATGGAAGAAAAATGAAATATATAGGAAGGAAAATGGATGGAAATAGATGAAAAGAAATGTTTGTAAATTAGAATTGGGTTGTTTTGGATCAATAGAGTTACTAATTATGCTTAAAAGTGCTTCCAAAAGTTGAGATTCCACCAAGGGTAGAAAAAAAATTGATGAAATGGAAATGAATACCAGAATACACACATGTGAAATATCTAGATTTCACTTGCTAGTCCTACCAAGCATGCTATAACTATTATCACCAAATCACATTAACCTCTTATTTCTTAGCATGTAAGTTTTTTAAGGTAAGTAGTGTGACTGGGTAACATGGAGTTATCTCAAGATGTGGGACATTACAGTTGAGATAACTCTCCAGAGAAGGCTAGATCTTCCTAAACTAATGTAAAAATTACATCTAATGAAGGGGAATATACTATCTAAGCATTTCCTATCAATTCCAAGGACTAGGGAGAGAGGAAAATGCATGAAAGAGAGAAATCCTACACTAAGGATGTGATAGCATTATTGTCTATTTTGCACCCCTTACAAAAAAAGAGCAACTTACACAAGTATGGACTTGGCAGATGTTCAAGGATGGAATTGGTAAAGTTGTGAAGAAGCTAAGAATGCCACGGAAGTCTGGGAGGAGCCACAGAAATCTGAGATATCTGTGGAAGGTTATGAAAATTTTCCCTACATTAGCAGTGCTATGGAATAAAGTAAATGGTTTTAGAAGACATAGAATAAGGAGTACATGCTGATGTCATAGACCAAAAGGAACAATCCACGACACCAAAAGTGCTCCGAGGGATTATACAGAGCTAGGACATGAGTGAGAGAGCTCTAGGAAGTCAAAATCTACGTGAAACTAAAATTTGAAAAGTTGCAGATAACCACAATTTCCGCGCAAGGCAAGATCATCATAATTCTCAAATTCTTAGCCTGATCCTTGCAAATTTCATATCAATGGAAAGGTGTTGGCCTCATCTATTTATAGGAGTTTGAAATTAAATTTAAAGGTTTGTCGTTGGACGTGACCTGAGAAAACATCTTTAGTATGCACATGTAGAATGTCAGTTGGCTCAACCACCCATATTTAATGCATTACGGGCACTTATTCCTTCTCCTGCAGGGCATGACATGTGGAATTTGATTTACAAAGGTGTTCAACCCCTTTTTAGAGCATGCAGAGAAAATAAATCAAGCTGGTTGGCCGGTGGAAAGAGAATTCAATTTTACCTCTCTTTCTTCTCTCCTCCTTTCATTTTTCTATATATTGTAAAGTGATTCCTAGTTCTAATGTTGGATACTTTGGAAATACAAAGGAGTTATTTTTATGTTGCATAAGTATTGTAAGGTTCACATGCCTTTGGTTATGTATTCATAATTGTTTTGCATCTTCCTCATGTATCGTGATGATCTATGCATGATCTCTTGGCAAAAAAAACCTTTGGTTTTGTGGCTTATTCTGACCTTAGCTATTATTTTATTGCACTTTTTTTGTCTCATTCATTCGCAGGTGTGTTGTATGTATTTTTTAAGAGATTTGTGTTTATTGTGCATCGTGAAGATGGAACTCAATATGTGATTTTGATCTGTGGATATCATTTAAGCCGTCCTCATTATCATTCTCTTCCATTTTCTCTCTTTCCTGAGTATTCATCACCTTTATTTTGGTGTTATCTCCTCTTTTAGTTTAGGTTTATGTTTTGTGTATATCCTTCTCACCGTGGTCCCTTAGAAAGTTAGGGTAGAGATAGATAGTTGAATTTAAATTCCTAGGAGTAGTTTAACATTACAGGTAAGTCGAGGAAGTTGACCTTATTTAGAGGTATATCTTATTTTGAGTCCCACAACTTGGAGATAGTCACATGTTATATCATATCCTAATTTTTCTATAATTTAGGAAAGGGTGCAATTTTGAGCTCTAATAGTTTTTACATGCCCGATGGCACCTTTGAAATTAATATTTTCAGTTTTATCAAGTTTTGATGTGTATCTTAGTGAAACTCTAGCCTTTGGAGGCTCAAAAATAACACATATGGTGACTCAATTCAGAATATTAACAAGTTTCAGCAGCATTTGGTGCTTTTAGTGTCCTTAATTTATGAGAAGGATACAAACACGGTTGAGAACAAGAGAATAAGGCATATTTGAATACTTATAGTTATCCCTAGTTAGAGGCAGAAGAGGAAGATAGATTCAAAGATCTTCGTCTCCTCCAAATCAAACTCTTTCTACATCCCCTCCTAGGATGCCCTTCTTGCAGTCAATAAGATTTCTCAGACCTATCAGAATGGCTCATCAACAAAAACTTCCATAGCAAAATCCATTTATAAACTTCACAGGAAGTAGTCCACTTGTCTTGAATACTCAAAATTCTATTCCAGTAGCTACCTTGAAAAATATCCCATATTTTATTGGAGAAAATCACACTACTCCAGTTGACCATATTTAGGACATTGTAAATGTCTGTGTTATTCATCAAGTTGTTGAAATGGACGTAGTAGTAAAACTTATGGCTTCATCACTTAAAGGGAAGGCTATAGAATTATTCAGAAGGTTAGGGGCAAGAACAATTCATAAATGGGACCAACTGTGCACAACCCTTTATGATCAGTTTAGAGAAAGAGTGGACAATTTATCTCTTATGGAGTAGTTAACTACAATCAAGAGAGCACCTAATGAGCTCGTGGTAGATTTAACTTCATATCCTAGAGAACGTGGGGCAAACTTCCAATTTTTGTGAGACCTGCAGTATAAGGTGTCTTTCTTTACTTTCTAAAATCTCGTAACTTTGCTATATCTGTTATGATATAATCTATGGGAGGCACAACTCTACCAGCATCTTATAAAATTGAAATTAGAGATGAGAATAGCTTAATATATGCTGAAAAATTAGCTCCTAGGCCACCCATTCCATTGTATTCAAAAATACCTAAAGATGCCTAACCTTCTATTGTTCCTATACCTGAACCAAATCAGTAACCTATTGCTTCCACCTCACAAAATCCTACCAAACAAAAGGAGGACAAAGAAATGAATTTTGTGGTTATAAATTTTACAAAAAACTTATATCCCTAGAAAAACAACAAGCCTAATCCTATAAGAATTATTAGAATTAAGCTCAATCTTCAAACTAGGGGTATCAACCATATAAATATCAGTAGTCTAATCAAAATTATGTAGCGAACCAAAAAAATAATAGATGACAAGGTCAAAGTTCCCCTCTTCCATTGACAACAATCCCTCCTTCGTAAGAACTTTCTCCTCCCAGTTCAGGTCAAGATTTGGTTCAAGTGTAAAATAATGTGGTACAAGAAACAAAATGGTGCATTCCATGTAATCTACTACATAATCAACTTGGTTGTGGAAGGGAAATTCACCTTCAAGCATACATGGTCCAGGGCTCTTCCAATCAATAGGAACCGCTACTAGAGGCACCAGACCAAACCGTGGAAGCAAGTAAAGATGCCAACAATGATACCAACCTCATGTTCTTTGGAGCTAAGGATTTTTGCATGATTAACCAAATGGCAGGAAATTCTAATAAACCGTCAATAAACTTGGATTATAATACATGGCACAAGAAAAGGATCTTGGAGTTACATTCCTCACATTTTTCCAATCAAGTCAAAGCCATGGCCAAGGAAAAATAAGTCGTGGTGAAAAAAGTAAGTTGTCAAAATCTCAAGGGAAAGCTACAAATAATGAGGTTGTTACTCAATCAAATCCACCAAATCAAATGCCACCATAACAGAGGAATGAAGAATGCGGAAGGAATTTAGGCATGCCACAGATGTAGAAATCCAAGTGTCTCCCTTTCAACATTGTTGAGAAACTGAAGAAGACCAATGTCAAAAAATTTATGTGGGATGTGTTTGCCATTCCTTCATAGTGTGAAATCATGTATAAATCCCTCAAGAAATTTCCTTCCACATATCCCATTATGCAAAAGGATCTATAGACACCAAAATTGGGTCACACTCCCCTTGGTCCCTCATTAAATAACCATCTCAAACATACTCACCTAACCAGGGCCCCTTCCACCCCACATCACTATTAATTTAATTAAATTAATATATATCCTCACAATAATTATTATCTAATTATCTTAATTTCTACCCAACCACCTCACCTAGACATCTCATCAAGCCACGTCACCCTAGACCTATTCTTGGCATGTTTCCATAACTAACAATAACTAAGTCTTACTTGCCTTAATGAGCTAAGATTTGGTCCAACCCTAAAATCAATGCCTAATATTTCTCTAACCACATTCCCACTCATAAGAAGGGAAGCTTCCATTCTGATCCATGGAAATAAACCAACTTGGCCCAAGAAATTAGAAAGATCCACCCATTTTTAGTAAACCTAGGGAATCCCACATTAATTGACACTACTTAGATCTAAACTGACACTGCTCAAGATAGAACCGTGGTTGGTTACAATTTATTCACCTAAGAAACCTTATCTTTGGTGTCGACATATTCTAAGAGAAAGAAGATGAGAAGAGAGCTGCATGTAAGTAGAACCAGATTATTTTCACACACCCAGACATCCATAGCCAACACCAAGACAGATCCAGAAGAATTTAGCACTCATGGTAAAATTATGGGAAGCATCGCTATTACACCAAGCTCCATTCCATCAAATGATCATCACCACCACCAAACCATTAGACCAACAACATTGGTAAGTGTTTTTATCATTAATCATTTCCATTCCTTTTCTATTTATAGAGTTGTTATCATTTATGTCATCATTCTTCTATTAATATTCCCATTCCTCCATAGCTGTCTTTCTGACAAACCCAAAAATCTCACCCACCCATTTATCAGATCACCTATCCTGGACCTTCCACCTCTCTAAGTTTTCTCAGCATTCCCACAAACCTTACCATCCCCTTCTTTAGCCTCATCTAACCTCACCCAGACTCTACAATAAAGTGTTCAGTGAACTACTGTCACCCCACTCTACTGATGTCGGTTACCCATAACTATCATTGGTCTCCCTTAAACCATCATCAGTTATACCCAATTGACTTGGGTCTCTGTGTTTCACACCCTATGTTAATAACTCAACCAAAAAAACATTTTACCAAATAACCTAAACAACCTAGAACCTGACCCTGACTAGTTCCAGTACCCTGACACCTACCAACCCTTCAGATTTGACTATAGCCTAGCTTGTTATATTAGATTTTTTTAATATACTTGAATGAGATACCTAAATCATACCAACTACAGTAGGACTCTACTTATTTCTCACATTAATTTGTTTTAAAAAATGAAATTACAATCATCTAGGAAGTATCATACTTCCCAGAACTAGCATACGTTAGGTAGTTTACTGTCATATATCATTTAACTTCTATTTTATGGTCTTGTTTTCTATTATAGGTAGTTCCTCCTAGCCAAAAGGAATCTCTCGCAATCAGAATTGGGTCAAGAATTCAAAATGCACACAACAACACTCAACCGACCAAAAATAATAGGTATTCCTCCTAGCCCATAACCTTATCTGTTTCATCATTCAAAAAAGTAAGGAAAACGGTGAAACATTTTGGCATGCCCGGTGGGACCCATTAAGGGTTTTATTGCATTTTATTCATTTTTAGGTGAATTTTACGTGTTTGTTTCCCTTTAAAAGGCTTACATATTAAATTTATTCCCTAGTTATCCTCTCTTCTTTCTAATTGGTCTAAAAGAAACATTTATCTTAGTGCATTTAAAAGGAATCATTCTTCTTTCTTCATTTCTACATTTAGTGAAAGAGCATAACCTCTCATATTCATCATTTGCTTCATCAAATGTAATCTTTTCATTTTGGGCTTAAAATTGATTACATTACATTCTGATTTGCCACATTTATCTCACATTAAAATTAGGGCAACCTATATGCTGGAAGTCATGCCCAACTAATGGTTGACACAAAGAATCGTAGAAAGCACATTTTCTCTCTCTCTCTCTCTCTTTATCTTACCAAACTTGCACAAAATTGAAATATAAACATATTTCTTAAACAACGTCTTACCTGGGAACACCTATGAGTGATCACATGATCTGAGTACTCCCCAACTCGTTACCTCTATTGAGTCATTATCTCAGAGGATGGCCCACCCCCGCCATAACATACTTGAAACCTCTCCTTTTAGATATCCTTTTCCATAGGAATCATTCCTCACCAAAAAATCTATTATAAATTCATGAGTCATAATTATAAATAGCATAAGCTCAACACATTAAAAATCACTTGTTAGGCACGTGTTTTTAGTGTTTGATTGACATGTGTTTTGAGGTGTGAGGATACGCTTCTCCATTTTTCCATTTTGTTGCCTTACACACTCCACAATCACAGTTGGAGTATTTTGAATTCTTCTAAGTGTGTCAAGGATTTAATGCATCATCTCTAAAATTTTGGGTTGATTATTTATCTTACTAAAATTCAAAAAGATCCATTTTCTACATCTTTCCAATTTTCACAGTAACCGACATCAATTAGCCCTAACCGGCATCAGTTTTCCTTAACCGACATCGGTTTTATATTCTTTTGGGTTAAATTTCCTAAAGAATCCTTATTTCATTTTCTTTTTTGTCAAAGTTCCTATGAGTCTTTATAATCTCTCTTCTTCTTTGATAAGTAGTCATCCTACAACTTGTTCATCTAGCTGTCAACAGTCTTTCTCTCATTTGATAAAATTGTTCCTATCTCATAGTAACTGACCTCGGTTACCCCTGAACCATCATTAGTCATCCTTAATTGGCATCAGTTACCCTGTATTGAACATCAACATATATATTACCCAAATCTACCTATAAACACTTGTTTTCTTCAATCCTACTACTTTCTATGTCAACTGCAGGATACAACATCACCTGATATACATCCATTCTCATGGTGTTAACTTGCATCCATGCTAATGCTCTTATATTTCACGTGAGTTGTCAACCACTCCTACCTAGTCATTCACTACCCTCTATTCTATCACCCATGGATCTAACCCTACCTACCACCATTGCTAAAGGCAATGAGGAATTTATGTGACTCCTTGATCATAATCTCGTGGTTTTACAGTTCTACCTTTCCCATTCTTCCAATCAGGACTCTTGAGGTCAGTTGATATATGACATGCTTGTATCCATCTCTCCTGACCTTATTCCCATTTCTTCATCAGCCCCTAATAATGTGGCATTACCTTCACCTGATTCACCCCCAGTGGTTTCACAACTAGGACCCATACCTTCCATGACCGCTACATCTATAGTATCACTTGCACCTGTAGTATCTATTGTCCCCTCATCAACCATTGAGACCATAACCTCTTCTGCACCCATTTTCTCAAAAATACCCATTGCAACAAAACTAACCATGGTGTCGGTAACCTCTACCCTATTCCAAAACAATGTCCTCTCTATTCCAAAAAAATTTCCCCCTATTGCTACTAGAGTAACTAGGACTATCCCACCTCTATATACATATCATCAACAACCCCCCATCTCGTTTGTCATTAATTCTAGGTATATACCACCTATATCAGTCTCTCATTCCCAACCTTCCTATTTGGCATCACCATACACTAGAATGCCATCCACATCATATTTTCAACACCAACCCTCTTATATTACGGGAGGCCCCCTTCCATCGCAACCTACTAATGACCTCATCAAGTTAATGATGGAAAAGATGCAAACACTAGAAGAATCCGTTTCTGGCTCACATAATTCCCTCACTTATGATGAAATATGTAATGAGCCCATTCATCCATCCATCCCTATTTTTCCATAGCATGTACATTGGGAATTTCCAAAATTCAATTGTTTCAATAGTAAAGAAGACCCACAACACCATTTGTGGTCTTTCAAACATGGGTGTTACCTGATCGCTCATGATGATGCTTTACTCCTATGGACCTTTCCGATGTCCCTGACATAACCTGCATTGGACTGGTATAGTGGGCTACCAAGACACTCCATCTACTCATTTAATCAAGTAGCCCAAGCCTTCTTAGATCACTTCTCCATCAACATTGTTAACAAGGTTACCATGACTGATCTTTATTCCACATGACAGTATAACAATAAGTCTATCGCTGACTTTTTCACTTGCTGGCATAGTCTAATTAACCAGCTCACATTTAAATTACCTCAAAATGAACTCATATATTTGTTTACTCAGGATTGTGCAAGACATATCTCACCAGCTCTGTAGGTGTAGACATTTTGCACTTTTGACGAGGCATTCACCATGTCACAGAAATTTGAAATTCATGCTATCGAAGAAAAGAAAATTCAACTTCGTAACAAGAAAATCACCTTCAAATCAAATGATGCTTCTTCATCTTCAAAACCCCAAAACAACTATTCAAAACCCAAAGGATATGCCATTTTCAGAATTCTCAATGTTGGCCCCCTCATCAATCAAACCTAGCCAAACCTCCAACTAATCTCTCTCCCATTTAAGATTTCCAGTTCAGATGAGAACAAAAAAGTAAAATTCCATAAGAGAATATTATTATTTTATTTTGGAAATGCTTTGTAAGGTTGGTTCCATTACCCTTCCATCTATAAAACCACATACTGATGTTGAACTTGAGCACCCCATGCCCACATGGTATAAGGAACATGAATTTTGTAACTATCATCATGTCAAAGGTCATAGTGATAATAATTGCATCACCTTCAAGAATATTGTCGAAGAAATGTGAGACAATGGAGATCTAGTCTTGGATAACCCAAATGCACCCGCTAATAAAAACCTACACATCTTCAAGAAGCTATTCCCTAATCATGCCCCATCTTCCAACCAGGTTAGTGACACTTCAAACAATGATAGTAACGTCTACGAGGTCCGTGTTATTTTTGATGACATACCAATTGTTTCCCAATCACCTCATATTCCTTCCATAGATGAAATATTGGCCAAAGCTCTAGTACCTACACGAGAACCAATTTCATCTACTCCTCCACCCATAGGGGGCCCATTCATTTTCTCCATTACCCATGGAAGAGCCTATAATTATCACACCACCTTTGACCCGTCAAATTTCTGAGTAGTTGTCAGTAGCACCTCTCCTACTCATAGGAGATACATGTCCACTGCCTACACCATCACAAGGAGATTCCACCTTGTCTGGCCCATCCTCTCCTCTACCCATAGAGGATTCTGTAGAAATACCATTTCCTTTAGATGACCATTCACCATCTAACCTTTAAGATCCCGTTGATCTACTTTCGTCTCTCTTACCCACAGATTCCAAGGCTAGCCATTTCCATATATCTCAAACACATTTTATGGGGATTACCACTCAATCCACATCAACCCCACTTACAATAGCACCATTTTCATGCTTGGTTAATCACCTAGACTATGTCAATAGAGCTTTACTTTGGGGATTCCTTCTGCTTCCTATTTCGAAACAAATGCAGTTGTCACTCGTTGACACCTCCACTATCTATCCAAAAGTGTTTTGAGCAACAAAACCAAACACAACTATGACTATTGTAACACTTTCCACATCATCACCCATGGCCCAACTCACGCCTCTGCCCACAACCCAACATACATCAACACCCAAACACCTACCCTCACCTATATCATTTGCCTTACCTAAACCTATCCCTACCTTGGGGGTCATACCCACAGCCAACCTTACTCACCCACCCATAAAACTAGATTTATCTGCATCTTCCAAAACTAATGTTCAACTTAACCTGGCCTCAAAAAAGAGTATCCAATCTCCTAGGCCTCATACACCAACCTCTTTTACCACACCACTATCACATTCACCCCTTCTGTCCATCCTAAGACCTCGCCCCTTAACCCTAGCCAAACAACCCCTGTCCACACGTAAACTGAGAACCCAACAACCTATTTCCTCATCATAGGTCTCTCATATACCCAAGTGACCCATGTAACCTCCGCACTCACCCGTACTTGTCCCTACACTACCTGGGCCTGTAGCATGGCCACCTGTTCCTATAATATAGTAACCCGTGCCTCTGAACCTGTCAGCTTCCCCTGTACTATCCCCAACTATGTAATTAGGGTAGCCACCTCCTCCTGTAGGGTATCCATCTAAATAATGATGGTGGCTAAATCTAGCTTCCTCGGCCTCAGTGATACTACTCATAAATGTGTGGCCCACCATTGTCTGTATCTATCAATAACTCTAGCATCGTCTATCCACCGGTCTATCACCTTCTCATCCTACCCTGTTAGCACTGTCAGTTGTGGTAGAGGCCTCTCCATGTCATCTCTCCTTTACTGTGGGAAGGGAGGGGTTATATCCTAAAGTATCCAAAACTTACGTCTGACCTTGTCCACAGGTATCATCTCTTGCTCTCTTGCATGTTGCTCCTCCATCCACTGGAGCAACTGTAGCTCTTGTAGCTCCTCTGCCATCCACCCATATGATAGAAAACCCACATAGGGCCTCCAAATGATGTCCATTCTAGAAATACCCTCTATAAATCACCTATAATAACCTGAATCGTGTGTATCTCTAGCAGCTCAGTGCTCCCTAATCATAGGCACCCATTGATTAAAGCCCACCTAAACAAAAATAGGCTTGAATGCATCATCTCAGGGCATACCAACAGGACACACACACACAATGTGCTCATATTCCCAACAATGGATTAGGAAAGTACAACAAATGATAAATCTTTGTAACTTCCCATAAGCCCATAGCTCTCTGTACAACTGAACCAAGAATGTAGGTTCCCATACAAAATGAGTTCTATCCTCCACCATGTCATGTAGAACCCCCATCAATGATTGTGGGAATCTCCCACCCTCTGCATCCGATAGTGCAAAGCAATATACTACCTCCATAAGAAATACTACCATCCTCATCTCC
The DNA here is from genome assembly GCA_019776745.2 of Taxus chinensis. Classification (NCBI taxonomy): domain Eukaryota; kingdom Viridiplantae; phylum Streptophyta; class Pinopsida; order Cupressales; family Taxaceae; genus Taxus; species Taxus chinensis. Next base: position 95,344,696 of record CM034148.1, on the reverse strand, counting down.
TCTGGATGGGCCCTATACATATCTCCATATCTCATACTTGTGCTATGGAACCTCATCTCTGCCAGCCCCTCACCAAACATGGTCAACATCAACTCCTTAAAGGCCTCTGAGGAGATAAAGTACATCTACATCCTAACTATCGGTAGTCACATGATCTTGTACATGTCTTCTAGGGTGAATGTGATCTCACCCGTCAGTATATGGAAGGTATTGGTCACTTAGTCCCATCTGTTGATGAGAGTGACAATAAAACTCAGCTCCTAGATTACATGTTGGTATTGTCTGACCCCAATCAGGCCAACCTCTATAACATGGGGCTAGTCATCATCTATCATACCCCCTCATACCTCCATGAGTAAGGGAGGTACCCTATCTCTCATCCATAGCTGGTCCCTAGCGTGCATTTAACCAATCACACACATTATTAAAACTTTATTTTACCCAACATTGATCTTTAACCCCTCCCTTCTTCCCTTCCCCCCACCCACTATCTATTTTACCCACCTTACCTAACCTTTCCCCTTACCATTCCTAGACCTCTAGCCCTTTTACCCAAACCAACACTAGTTACTCCTGACCATCACCAATCCATTATAACCGACATTGGTTCCCCTCATCCCTAACCGATGTTGATGTAAAAAGATCGACATCGGCCATACCTTGACTGACGTCAGTCATTGTTACTATGCCTAAACCCGAACCCCTGATTTCCCCCCCGCATTTCTCCTAGACACCTACCCACACTTGCCCTAAATCTCCCCTAACCCTATTCAACCTACTTATTCTTTTTCCCCACCCCTTCTCTCACCCTTTTTAACCACCAAATTTAAAGTTCTCTACCCTACCCACATCCCCTGACCCATATTCCCTTCTACATTTAACAACAATACATAAAAAGGCTTAGCCCTTACCTTGTCTCATCATTGCATCTGTAGTGGCAGTCTAGCCACTATGCTGTTGGTCTACCCGACCCTTCTCTTTCCTCCTCCATGTCCAATCTCTACCTCAATCCTCCCTACTGATCACCTCACTCTACCCGATCTCATGGACCCATCTACCTGGCTCTCCTCTCCAACCGGATCTCTCCACCTCACCTCAGTATGGTCCCGTGTACTTCTCTCATGACAAAGCACAACTCGTTCAGTGCTCTGTCCTTTTCCAAAAGTCAAAAGTGTACAAATTAATCTGTATACGTCAAATTTTTCCTTTTTATATACCCAAATCAACTTGACTAGCATCGGTTTTACCCAGACCAACATCAGTCTTGTGCCCTAGTACACCATGATCGGTTGTACCTAAACCAAAATTGCTCGTGTGCCCTAAAAAACCATGGTCAGTTTACCTAGACCATCACCGGTTCAATATGACCAGTATCAGTTACCTGTAATACTTCTGTCAAATACCCTTTCCCATTTTTCGCTCCAACTTAACAAAACCAGCCACTGTTTGACCTTACCCACCCTTCTTGCAACCTACCTCCAAGCCTACATTACCTATACCTATCCTTAATTACATTTAGGAACTTTTTTATTTTACCCGTACCTTAGCCCTACCCTTTTCGTGACCTTGCTACCTAGACCTAGAATAGTGATAATGACCTATGAACTCATGTTCTCGTTATACCTTGTGATACTGTTACCTGTGTTGTTTGACCTAATGACCTTACCTTGATTATTATCATGTTATTTATCCTATCCTAACCTGTAGTGTACTAGAGCATACCTACACGTTCCTGCACCTGACCTGTGAGGTGCTTCTACACCATATCCTGTATTGTGGATACCATAATAACCTCACCCTTGTTTGGATAAACCTATCGACCATAGATGATGTAGAGTTTACATGCTCTTTAACCTGGTACCATGTTGTATTTTATATATGTGTGTGCATTTGAATGTCATTACTTTTGACCTTAGCCCATTACATTGACTACCTAACTAGACCTTTGCCCCATTACCCTCATTTTCCACCTTCCTTTTCATCACATCCACCTTTTATCAAACCACTCGCCGATTATGTCTTCTACCTCATTAGTTCCTCGTTTGAGGGGGATCACCTTCACCCTCGCATGGGGCAACCAAATCTTATTATTTTCAGCATCACTTACCAATACAAGCTACATAACAAAAATGGGAAAAATGTAGACACCAAAATTAGGTCACACTCGCCTTGGTCCCTCATCAAATAAACAACACAAACATACTTACCTAACCAGTGCCCCTTGCACCCCACATCACTATTAATTTAATTGAATTAATATATATCCACACAATATTTATTAGCTAATTAGCATAATTTATACCCCCCTACCTCACTTAGACACCTCACCTAGATACCTCATCCAACCACCTCACCATAGACCTATTCTTGGCATGTTTCCATAACTAAAAATAACTAAGTCTTACTTGCCTTAATGAGCTAAGATTTGGTCCAACCCTAAAATCAATGCCCAAGATTTCTCTAACCACATTGACGCTCATAAGAAGGGAAGCTTCCGTTATGATCCACAGAAACAAACCAAATTAACCCAAGAAATTAGAAAGATCTTCCCATTTTTAATAAACCTAGGGAATCGTATCTTAACTGATGTCGATCAGACCTAAACCAATACCGGTCAATACTGAATTGTGGTTGGTTACCATTTATTCACCTAAGTAACCTTGCTTTTGGTGTAAGCACATTCTGATAGCAAGAAGACATGAAGAGAGCTGCATGCAAGTACAAAAAAAGTCTTTTCACGCACCCAGACATCTATAGCCAGCACCAGGACATATCTAAAAGCATGTGGCACTCATAGAAAACATTCTAGGAAGCATCACCATTGCACCAAGCTCCATTCCATCAACTGATCATCACCACCACCAAACCATTGGACCTGCAACATTGATAAGTGTTTTATCATTAAAAATTTCCATTCCTATTATGTTCATAGAGTTGTTATCATTTATGTCATCATTCTTCTATTAATATTCCCCTTCCTCCCTAGCCTTCTTTCTAACAAACCAAAAAATCTCACCCACCTGTTTATCAGATCACCTATGCTGGCCCTTCAACCTCTCCGAGTGTTCTCATCATTCTCACAGACCTCACCATCACCTTCTTTAGCCTCATCTAACCTCACCCAAACTCTATAATAAAGTTTTTCAGTGAACTACTATCACCCCACTCTACCAATGCCGGTTACCCATAACTGGCGTTGGTCTCCCTTAAACCATCATCAGTTATACCCAACTAACCTCGGTCTTTGTGTTTCACACCCTGTGCCAATAACATAACCAAACAACCTTTTACCAAATAACCTAAACAACCCGAAACATGACCCTAACCAGTTCTAGTACCCTGACACCTACCAACCCTTCAGATCTGACTATAGCCTGTCATGTTATATTAGATTTGTTTACTATACTTGATTGAGATACCTAAATCATACCAACTATAGTATTAATCTACTTATTTATCACATTAGTATGTTTTAAATAGTGGATTGATAGCCATCTAGGAAGTATCAAACTTCTTGGAACTAGCATATGCTAGGTAGTCCACTATCATATATCATTTAAATTATCTTTTGTGGTCTTGTTTTATAGTACAGGTAGTTACTCCTAGTTAAAAGGAAGCTCTCGCAATCGGCATTGGGTCAAGAAGTCAGAACATGTGCAACAACCATCAACCGACCAATAATAACAACTATTCCTCCTAGCCCATAACCTTATCTATTTTTTCATTCAAAAAAGTAAAGAAAATGGTGAAACAAGATCATGTCATGTTTCATGTCTTTCAGGAAAGGAATGATCAAGTATGTAAAAATTTCAAATCCCCACCCTTTTACATGTCAATAATTATGGGTAATTACCTAGTTCATAAATGTATGATTGATTTAGGGGCTAGTACTTGTGGAATGCTTAAGAATTTCTTTGATAACCTAGGTCTCATTTATAGTCATGTGTCTAGGGGATTTTTATACCTTGATGGGTCGATTATAAATGTCCTAGGCATAATTAGAATGTGTTGTATATTTTGTATATTGTATACCCAGGAGTATTGTACACCTCTTCCACCAATGTTATGGGTGGTGTCATAATCCATGAATTATGGGGAACCATTATGGGTGTTTATTAGCCCATGGTTTTGGTACCCATTGTATTGTAAAACTTCTTTGACAGTTTCTTACTAATTTGCTTACAAATAGTTGGAGATGCAGTAGAGAAAAGTAGAACTTGGAAGTACAGTATTGTATTGTAAATGGTTAAGTTAATGCAATAAGAGAGAGAAGTTATTGTGTTGGTTTTTTTCCTGAAAGGGTTTCCCTGGTTAAATATTTTGTTTTTTCATTTGTTTTCTTTAGTTATCTTGAATATTTTATGTAGTATAACTTATTGTTTATTAGTTTATCGGATTGATTCTCTTCATTTGGTATCAAAGCGAAGTTTTATATTTTATGTGAGAGTTAGGGTTTCTAAATCCTATGATAATTTTTTTTGAGTGGGATCTATGTGGGTGAATTTTTCATATAGAAGAAAATGACGGGAAGCACAAGAATCAAAATAGAAATATTTAATAACCAACATTTTGAGTTATTGAAGCTCAAGATGGAAGATCTTCATGTGGACAAAGATCGGTGGATTGTTATGTTTGGATTCATGACTATAGGTAGAGGAATGGGAAAAGATTGATAGTAAGGAAAGGAGTTCAATCAGATAGTGTTTATATGATTTAGTTTTGCTAAATATGTCATATGAGAAATCCAATCACGTGTTATGGGAGAAGTTGGGGACTTTGTATCAGAAAAATTGTGTGGTGAACAAATTATTTCTCTGAAAGAAGATATATTCATTGAGAATGAATGACGAAGACTTTGTTGTAGAACATCTGAACATCTTTAATACTATGGTAAGTCAGTTGATTTCTATTGATATTAAAATGGAAGAAGAGGATAACTGTATTACTATATTATGTTATTTACCTGAGTCTTGGGATAATATAGTTATGGCTATTACTAGTACTACGACAAAATTATTAGTTGAGGATGTAGTTGCATTATTACTATTAGAAGAAATGAGGTAGAAATACATTGAGTATTATCAATCCAAGGATGCCTAATATGTAAGAGGTCACACCCAAGAGAGAAGAAAAAAGAGGAAAAGATAGTCAAAGTCTAGAAGTAAATCAAAGACTACATAAAAAGATAAGACGAAATGTTGGAACTATGGTAAAATGGGGAATTTCAAGAAATATTGTAGATCTAAGAAGGTAGAAAAGGGTAATTCCTCTGATGATGGTGGATCTTCAGATACAAAACCCTCTAATGAAGACTCAAGATATTTGTTTTTGGTGGCTTCCATATTTCATTCATGTGAAAGTGCATGGTTGATTGACTCGAGTTCCTCCTTCCATATGAAGCCACACAAGGAGTGGTTATGCGAATATGAATAGTGTAATGGAGGTGATGTATATTTGGGAGAAAAATCAATCTACACGATCATTGGTCAATGGAAAATCAAGATGAGGTTTAAATATGGGAGGATTAAAACCCTCCCAAGTGTTCTGCACATTCCAAGTTTGACCATAAACCTAATATTTATAAGTAAGATAAATGATGTAGGTGTTCAGGTAGCATTTAGTAAAGACAGTTGCAAGATGGTTTGGGGTGCAATGGTATTGACAAGATGCATTCATACTAGAACACTGTTTAAGATTGAGGAAAATGTTGTTACTGATGAGTGCAATAGCTTTTTGGTTCTAGAGGAGAATAAATCTTCAGATCCAAATCCTACATCTACTTTAATGAAGACGATGTTATGGAATCAAAGGATGGGACACATTTAAGAGAAAGGACTTCATACTTCAAAAGTAAAAGGTATGGTTGAAGGAATTTTTTAGTGTCCTTTAGATTTTGATTTTTGTGAGCATTGTGTGTTTGGAAAGAAAACTAGAGTAAGCTTTCCTACGAATGCTACAAGATCAGAAGGAATTCTACATTTGTTACATAATGATGTTTTTGGACTTGTAAAAGTTCCATCATTAGGAAAAGACATGCTCTGTGTTAGTTTCGTAGATGATTTCTTAAGAAATATCTGGGTATATTTTATTCAGAATAAGTACAAGGTTTTCAATAAATTCAAATAGTTTAAGGATCTTGTGGAAAATCAGATGGAAAGGAAGATAAAGGTTTTTAGAAGTGAAAATGGTGGGGAATATTTCTCTAATGCCTTTGATAAATTTTTTAAAGAGTGTGGAATTGAAAGGAAAAAGAAAAATACATATACGCCACAAAATAATGGAGTTGTAGAAAGGATGAACAAAATTTTGATGGATAAGTGTATAAGTATGTTCACTAGTGCTAGTTTGGACAAAAACTTCTGGGCAGAAGAAATGACAACTACGTGCTATTTGGTTAATAGATCACCGACATCTTTACTTGAAGGGAAAACATCCATATGAAACATGGACTGGTAAGAAACCCTTTGTTAGACATTTACATGTATTTTGTTTGTATTGCTTTATATATATATTTTGAAAGAGAAAAGAACCAAGTTAGATAATAAATCTGCTAAGTGCATATTTATTGGATACTCTAATGGTGTAAAAGGATACAAGCTTTGGAATCTAGAGTCACATAATGGATATTTTTAACCATAATGTAAATTTTTAGACAGCTTAAGGAAATTTCAAAGAAATAAGCAAAACCAAAGGAATATCATGTTAAAATTGAGGAAGATGAATCTGTTTCTGAGATTTGATGTGACTACAGAAGAGGAACCACAAATAGAGTTGCAAGCAGGAAGATTTAAATGAAGATAAATGAGTAAGAATAGAAGATGGTTAACCAGAAAATACAATCTTAAGAAGATTAGATCAGCTGAGAAGGGAACCTAAGAGGTATAGTCCTCCTGATTTTGGTTATACTTCTATGTTTCGTCCGTTTTATCTGTTATTGATGATGAACCCAAGACTATGAAGGATGATTTTGGATCTAAAGAAAGAAAGTTTTGTGAAAAAGGATATGGAGGGAAGAAATGGAGTCATTATATAAGAATAATATATGATGAATTGGTGAAATTACGTCCTAGAATAAAATAGGTTTGTTGTAAATGGGAGTTTCAGAAGAAGTATAATGCAGATGGGAAAATATAAAAGTATAAATCTCGCCTTATGGCAAAGGGTTTCTCTCTAGCGGAGGGACTCGATTGTGTTGATATATTTTCTCTTGTTGCTAAGTTATATTCTATTAGATGTTTTTTAGCTATTTTTGCTGCTTTTCTATATGGAAATAGAGTAGAAGGATGTTAAGATAACATTTTTTGCATGGTGAGCTTGAGGAGGAAATCTACATGACACAACCAGAAATCTTTAAGATCAAAGGAAAGGAAAATTTGATGTGTAGGATGAAAAATTCATTATATGGCTTGAAACAATCACCAAAAATGTGGAACCAGAAATTCGACAGGTATGTGTTGAGACTTGGTCTCAGAAAGAAGTAAAGATGACCCCTGCATGTTAATTTTAAATAGGAATGTGAATGTTATGCTATCATTTTATTTTATATTGATGACATGCTGTATTAATTGGTAATAATAAGATATTGGCCAGTCATGTTAAATCTCAACTCACATCTCATTTTGAAATGAAGGATCTCGGTGCAGAAAAATTTATTTTGGGCATAGAAATAAAAAGATATCATGTAGATAGGAAACTAGTGTTAAATCAAATAAAGTATCTTGAGGTGATATTGAAAAGGTTTTAAAATTCATGAAAGTAAAACTTGTTAGTATTCCTTTTCATGTTGGTCAAAATTTGTCTTCTAAATAATGTCCTAAAACTGAAAAAGAAATAGAGGAAATGTCTCAGGTACCATATGCTAGTGCAGCTGGTATTTTGATGTATGCAATGGTTTGTACTAGACCCTGATATTGCACATGCAGTGGGAGTAGTGAGTAGATACATGTCCAATCCTAGAAAGGAACATTGGAATACGTAGTAAATAGAATATTCAAGTACCTGTACGTGGGACATTTAATTATGCAATTTATTATTAGGGAAAACTTAATGAAAGTAAAAAATTATATCTACATGGTTTTGTGGATTCCAACTGGGGTGAAGACTTGGATATGCACAAGTATACCAGTGGTTATGTGTTCAAATTTTTTGGTGGAGTAGTAAGTTGGATGAGTAAACGTCAAGCAAGTGTTGTGATATCCACCACAGAGGAAAAGTACATGATAACTACTCATGCAAGTAAAGAAGCGGTTTGGAATTCAGTTGACTAATCTCCACTGTTGGGTTCACTCATAATTTTGTAAGGATCGATTGTGACATTCAAAGTACAATTTTTATAGTAGAAAATAACCCTGAGTATCATTCAGGAATTAAACACATTGATGTTCAATACCATTTTGTAAGAGAAATCGTGGAGGAGAAGAAGATACTACTAAGTAAGATGGACACAAAGGATAATGTTTTCTGAATCTTTAACTAAGGTTGTGAGTGCTGAGAAATTTTCTTGGTGCATAAAAGTGATGGGCTTGAATGCCTTGAGATGCTATGACTATATAGTATTGTAGACCCCTTTTGCAAAAGTATACAACAAAGTGGGAGAATGTTAGAATGTGTTGTATATTTTGTATACTGTATACCCAAGAGTACTATATACCTCTTCCACGAGCATTAACAGGGGTATAGGTATAAAATTTTTTAGAATCCCTATTTTTTTGAGAGTATATATATGCTATTTGTATCTATACGTATACATGGTTGGTGTCATAATCCATGAATTATGGGGAACCATTATGGGTTTTTATCAGCCCATGGTTTTGGTAACCATTGTATTATAAAACCACTTTGACAGGTTTCTTATTGTTTTTCTTATAAAGAGTATGGAGATTCAATAGGGTAAAGTAAAAATTTGGAAGTACATTATTGTATTGTAAACAGTTAAGTTAATGCAATAAGAGAGATAAGTTACTGTGCTGGGTTTTTTCCTGAAATGGGTTTTTCCTATGTTAAATCTTGTTTTTTTTCATTTGTTTTCTTTGTTTATCTTGAATATATTTATTTATTATAGACTTCTTGTTTTATTAGTTTATCAGATTTATTCATTCTCACTCCATGCATGTCCAAGCCTCACCATAACCCATTATCTTTCATTCATTGACCTCAAACCCAAGGCCTGAACCAGTACCTAAATTTTAGCCAAGGGACTAATGAACTACTAATTAGTAGGTAACACATTTCAAAATCCTACATATCGGAGGTTATATACTTCTAAACAACAAAATATCAAACTCGAATGCACAATAGAAGTGTGACCACAATATGTTATTACAATATTGATCCATTTTGACCCCAGTGTTGGTCCATGATCACTATAACTTCCTAGGGATTGCAACAAGAACATAAGAAAGACTTATCTCCTGAAGAGTCAAATTGAAACTCTTTCCAGTGGACATGATTTGCTACTAGATGAATCATAAGATACAGACCTCACAAGTTTGATCCTTATGATGAAGACCTTATTACACATCAGAATGCAAGCCTGAGAAATTATTAGGATCATCTCCAGGAAGACATCTGTGATACATAGTAACAGTAGATAATCCAAACATAAATAAGGGTATTCCTTTTGGGACTATGATAGATGACTCATTGATGGTTCTAGAATTTTTAATGGATCTAGGGCTTGTGTTGTCCTCATCTAACCAAAATATGAAAAATTCTTCTTTACAAAAATACAATAGTTTTCATGGGATAATAATGTGAGTTAGAGGTATGAACCAAAAATCAATGGTCAATTGATCAAAGAAAAGTGGAGAATCAATAAGTTACAGGTCGTTAGAGACACTAAATCCCTCTCACCTCACCAATCTCATGGCAGGATGATGCTCCCTTAGTCTTAACAAGCATGTAGGAAGATTATTATTTTCTTTTAGATTTGAAAGAGACATTATTCTAGACATTTCATTTCTAGATTAACCTGAAGACTTGTGCCCATGCACAGAAACATTTTTCCTTTCTAGATATCGTAGGGTCTTGGATCACCTAATTCATGTTATGACTCCACCTTGGGATCAGAGTAAATTCATCATTGACATATCAAGATACATCCTGGTTAGGCCATAGATTCCAAAAAATTAACCCTACTGGAATTTTATTTGAAAGTGATGAATAAATTGATGTCATTTGATGCTAAAATCACTCGAAGAGGAGATTCCCTGCATAATACCTGCAAGTTTGGATCTATAACAATTGCATTAAGAGATCTATGAATGATGAGGGGGATATTATGAATGTAGTTCCTTTCTCTTTCTTATAGAAGATTGGTCACTATGGGGGGAATAGATTTCTCAATCTACAATAAATGATGAATTGTGAAGGATATGATAGTTTTAAGGCTACCTCGATTGAGACTATAACTCTTCCTATCTCCCTCCAACCAAAAAATGATTTTCAAATATTGTTTACATGCTATTGAAAAGGAAATTATAACATGGAAAGGTAAGTGAGTAGACTGTGGATTCACAATATCAAGGCTATCCTTGTGCCAATTTATTCCAAGAATTTATATGTCCTACATTATGGGGAAGGTCTATCATGGATATAAGGGAATTCAATCCTAAACCCTAGTGATATACATTCCATGGAGAATGATCACAATAAGAAACCAAGGGTTCACTCAGAGTATGAGGCTCATTACGAAGCCCAAGATTGAACAAACCAATTCCATAAAAATAATTAGTATCAACTCACCACAGACTATTCTTAAAGTTTAAGTCAATTTTTTCCAATCAAGTATTCGAAGTGGGTAGAAAATATGATTCCAATCAAGAAGAATAAATGATCCAAAGATGGGATAGGGTATGGTAATTGATAAAATTGGAATGAAGGATGAGGTACTCAAAATGGAAGAGGGATGGATTCCCTAGATGAGATAGGGTTTATTTTTGTAATATAACATTGGTAGATAGCAGAGATGGAGTCCCAAAATAGATGATGAGGGTGGGATTGTAGATGTGATTAGTTTTGGATTGTGATATGATACGAGATCCTAGAATAAATGGTAAAGTTGACCCACCAAATGGGGAATGTTATTATATTTTTAAAATTTCCTTGTAATGTCAGCCTTAGGTCAAATGAAGACAGCTACCTTCCAAAGAAAAATGATGAGTATGAGGTTTAGCGGATTCATGAATCAGGTTCATCTTGGTTTACCTGGATGATATCACATTTTTCTTTATAGTAGAGTGAGATGGTATCACATTAAGCATGATGAGAGGTGAGTCATTGAAATATGCAGGGATTCTGATTGAATATCCCTTGGTTCTAGGAAATGCAACATTTTAGTCCCTATACTGGATGAGAAGGTGAGGGCCATATTGTATCAGAATAAGGCATTCTGATTCAGATCTAGAGAGATATTGTTTCAAGACATGATCGCGGCTCAGTCCCTACCAACTCACAAGTGGGTTCTACCCAAGTCATTTATTGGAAAGATCAAGGATGGTTGGGAGTTTCGAGCTCTTAGAATTGTAGGTGATGGGTGTCGATATTCCCTTCATTAATCAACTCTTTGTTAAGGATGGATGATAAATTCAAATGAACTTCGGAGCGGAAGTGTCTAACATTTATAAGCTATAACAAGACAAATTCCAGGCCTAGACATTGATTAATCCACATTACACCAAATATTTCAGTGTGTGTGGTCATGGGGTAGTCATCATCCAACATCACCATGGTGATTTACATCTCACCTAAATGATCGAGAAATGGAGCATCTTGTAGTCTTAGGAAGTCAAATGACTGAATAATTATGATTCCTTATTTGCTCATTTACAGTCACATTAATAATCAGGTGTTTACCATCATAAGAGCCTTGAAGAAATTCAAAATCATGATTACTGCTAGTTGTGTAATGGTTTTGGTATTACATAACACCCCTATTAGAGACTTCCTTTTTTCGATCTAGAGAGTCAATGAGCAATGACCTGTTTTCTTGATTTGAATTTTCTTTCCATTGTTTGAATATGATGTCACCATTGAGTTTGGATCAAAGTTGACGTTACCATTGGAGTGTACACTTTGTTGTGAAGCTAAGCATCTAGTTGCTACAGACATCGGTTCTTGTACATCACCTCTTTCATGGTATCAAGAGCCTTACAATGATGAGTTTTTACATCATGTTGAGTGGCAAAAGGATCAAACTAAATGTGTTTAACGAGATTTGATAGATTGTTGATCATGAATAAGTTAGTTGTTATGCCACTAGTGTACCCTATCCACACAATGGAGTTGGGTATACACCCAATCAGAGCCCAACAACATGTAGGAGGTAGTGACATCCAGGAATTATGCGCTTGTTGGAGGTCACCCATTTTTCAACATAAATACTTGATGGAGCTACATTTATCAGGTTATGGTGGAGAGGGATCTTAAAGGTGGGGCATGTGACAAGGTTCTAACTGAATTCAATGATGGATTTTTTAAGTGGGAATTTCTCTACTAAAAAACTACAACCATGAAGATTATAAAAGCAAGATTGAACTAATAGTACTGCATGGGTTACTAGCCATAGACTCATCCTATAAGTGAGGTACCCATGCACAATAATGTGGAAATCTCTCAAAAAAATGAAAAAGAGATAAGATGAGGGAGATGAGATGGCCCTCAGAAATTCATGCAACTCTAAGAAGATCATCCCAGAAGAATTTTGACTGATGATATCCTCTGACCTCATTCGTACTGAAGAACCCAGGGGGTCATCTGGTGTGTGTCACACATGGCTAGTCATCATCCACATCACCTGGTGAGTCAATTCACCTTGTGAGAGTGGGGAGGCGCCATTGAAGGAAGCCAAATGACAAGTGTCAGATTCTGTCATAGAATCTATCATTAAAGCATTTGTGTTAGTGCATCATAGGAGTTGGCATTCCTCAAACGATCATTTCTGCAATTCTTAAAGCTCCTCCTTTAGATGGCATCAATTTTTGAGTTAGGCACGTCACAACTTGCGATTTATCTTAAGACATCCTTGAGTTATTTTTTCCTTGTTTATGGCATGGGCAGTGTTAGACAAAACCCCTATTTGTACTTCCTTTTTTAAAATCTATGAGTAGAAGCATATCTGTTTTCTTACTTGCATTTACAATTCCATATAAAGTTATAGAATTCTCTTCTCATTCCATATGGATACTTGATGGGCGTCGTTATTCCATTCAGAGTGTAACATCGTTGTAGTGCATTCAAAGCTATATGCAACATCGAAATCTTAGTGCATCCCTCTTTTAATTGATTATAGGTAGTTGTTTCTATTTTAAATTTTCAGTGGTATTTTCCCAATGTCTTAAGGACTTCTTGGCTAAGAAACCTTATTGGAATCAAACTATTGAAAACATTACTGGAAGTAAACACACTCTCTACAGAAATGAATTGCTGGAAACACACACACTTTGCATTGGAATTAAACATACTTTGCAGAAATGAATTGCTAGAAATAAACACTCTTTGCAAAAATGAAATAGAACTTTCTTTGAAAAAAAACATTACATAAATAAACACATAATTGAGAATGCTTGGAAAATGAATTGCAAAGAAATAAGAAATCTAATCTAGAACACCTATAGGGACAAATCTACAACAAACTTTCAACTTAAGGAATTGAAAGTGATTTATAGAATTAACAGATCTAAACTATTTGCTAAAAATATAAATACCAACAAAAATGAGGATCTTCTTGGAGGAGTGGGCCCTTGCTTTTCCTTGAAACAGGATTGAACAACTTAATTTTTCTCTCAAAACAGGAATGGCTATTTTATTAATAAAATAATCTGCATTACAAAACACTATGCTGGATGTGTGTATCAATATATCTCTATCTGCATCCTATATCTCTATATCTAAATACATACATACATACATACATACATACATACATACATACATACATACATACATATATTACTAGGTCTATTTATAAGTATGCATATATATACTTCTTCCAGGGGTGCATTTATGGCCGTAACTGTTCCACTGATTCATGATGGAACTAAATCGGGCCCAAAATAGATGCTGAATTAAAACATGGCTGGACGTACAACTATGTTATATGATAGCTATCCCTGGATCTGTGAAGTATGGAGATTCATAAGTCTTTTAATATGCTTCTGATTGATAGGATCATTGATTTGACAAATCGCCGGCCATGTTGTGGGGATAGATTAATTCTCATCGGTTTCTAGAAATCTAGAGAGTGTTCTGGAACTAAAGGAAATCATTTGAGGTTTAACCAAGAGGAGTTCTGGAGCTATCATGCAGGAGTTCCAGAAATAATTCCATGATAATTTCTGGAACTAATTGACTAGAGTTCCAGAAACTTAGTCTGGAAGTTTCGAAAACTAGGTGATAAAGCCTGTGACTGTGTAATGGTGTTTTGGAACTAAGTCTTAGAAGTTCCGGAACTCTGCTGTAGTGAAACAGATGCTCACTAAAAACATGCTGACTACTTCATGCTTCATTCTTTCGCCTAATTGTGACCTACTTTATTACAAAACTGAAGTTTCCAAAACACTTTGTTAGGAATTACATAGCTTTTAAATGTTAGAACTCATAATCAACAAAAGATGGACAATTACATCTTAGCTTATATTAGATCAAACAAAAGTCACAAAATGTAAACAATCTTGATAAAAAGGAGAGTAAAATAATATCATTTATCATACATTAACGAGACAAATTATAGCTCATCATCTCCCCCATACTTTTTTTTAATTCCTCTTACAAAATCTATCCTTCAAACCTTGGGTTGTGTATTCTGCATTCCAATTGAGTGCTCAAGTCAAATGGTTGAAACTGAATATCCCAGTGTTTTAGTTCAGAAACACTATACCCTGATCTTGTTTCTACTTTCCTCTTCCATTTCTCAAATTGATTGGGATCTTGAGGTTCTCTATTTTTCCATGGAGACATGGGAGCGAGAAGAAGGGGAGGCCTTTTTCTCATTCCCATCCATATGCCCTTGTGATTTTCATTGATATGAGGGATTAGTGTGAATAAATCTTTTTCACTTTTTAGACTCAAGATAAAAATTTTGGGAGATATTATTTCCCTTCTCCTCAAGGCAACTGTAAGAAGCTCCCATAATTTCAAACATCCATCATAAAACTCCTCAAAATTTTCCACCTTATAAAAAGTAAAAGCATTAATAATTTTCTGTAAAATGGCAAGATAATGTGTCTTGAACTGTCTATCAAAGGCATGGGATCTAAAATGTTTAATGAAAGCATATGGTTTACCATAATAAGTCCTCATGTAGAGACCAGATGAGCTAGATTTCAATAGATTCTTAGAATCCATTTCCTTCCATGCAATATGATTATTAAGAACATAAATAAATGTATTAAGTTGGCTTTATCCCAC
Organism: Taxus chinensis; assembly: GCA_019776745.2. Classification (NCBI taxonomy): domain Eukaryota; kingdom Viridiplantae; phylum Streptophyta; class Pinopsida; order Cupressales; family Taxaceae; genus Taxus; species Taxus chinensis. Next base: position 95,329,291 of record CM034148.1, on the reverse strand, counting down.
ATAAAAATTGATCATGAAGCCTATGTTCTTTTCTAGCATAATATTGCAGAGATAGAACTCACAGAGAATATTATTCTGCTATGTACTGGCTAAAGAATAGGTTGTCATGAACTCAGATTCATCATTTATTTCATGTGGAGGCCACATAAAATTCTTGAGAGCTACCATTGAATGAATTTTTCTTCTAGAAACACACTATATACAAGAGAAGGTCTCCTGTATGTAAGTAATTTTTCACTCATCACGCAAACCATTTGTATTTTTGCAACACTTTTAAATTTTTCTCCCTCTTCCTTGTAAATTTTTTCTTCCCATTCCTTTCTTGCTTTCTTCTAGTCTTCCATCTTACTTCTCAAATCCTCATTGGATGTTTTTATTTCACTGAGTTCCTTACAAGTATCATCCCATAACTATTTGAGTGGCCAATAAGTTAATTTAGTTTGTGCAGAGACTGTTGACATAGTAATCTATCTTCTGGAAATTTTACATTCTTCCTCTTTCTCCATCATCTATTGTTTAAATCTTGTTAATTCCTCTGTCCTATCTATAATATGAGTTGTTAGTTTCTCAATTGGCACCTCTCTCTGCTCCAACTTTAGTTTGAGGAAGTTTAATTCCTCATCATTTTCTTTGATAATGATTTCTACTCTTGACAAGAACAGAGCTTGTCTAACCTGTTGTTTCTCTTCTTTCTTTGAAAGATCTTTGGGGCTTAAGCATTCCTTTTCTACCAAAGGAAATTTCCATTTCCATCTCCACAATGCCAACTCTTCTTCTTCATGTGATAATGTTGCTGGTTCACCCAACTATTGAAAAACTTGTTCCTCAAATCTCTCATCTTATTTTTCCATTTTAGTTTGGCTTGGTCCAGGAGGAGTCATGGTCATGCTGCCCAAAATATCAGCAACTTATTTTTATAACTGATCCCATTCTTTCATTTCCTCTAGAATTTCTCTAAATCTCTTATGAATTCTTCTTCTTTGAGAAGCTTTAGTATGTTTAAAAATAGGTTTCCTCCTAGATATTATTATAATTTTCACTTCTTTCTCTTTCCTAGGTGAACTACCACTATTAGAGATAGATATTATCTCTCCTGTAGCTTCTGCAGAGGAAGGAGTTTCTTTTTAAGGTATAGCAAGTTTTGTAGCTTTAGTTATTCTTCTATATTTTATCCTTTTTGGTATATTTTCCCCACCTATTTCCTTATTTTCCTCTATAGGGGCACCAATTTCCAAATTATTTGTAGGAGGAAAAGGAGTTGATATTACTCTCTTGATAATATCAGGGTTTTTCTTAAACTTGTTAAGAAATTTCTCCTTTATTTCTTCTCCATTTTTCTTTGCAAGAAAATGGTGTTGGCACAACAAATGAACTAACCCATGATGTGTGATTGTTCCAACACCCCAGGAATACCTTTAGGCCATTGTATTAATGGATTAAAAAAGAAACCCTTGAATGTTTACTATATATTATGGTTTTGTAGCTCCATATCTAAGATGTATGAGCATCTTTAGAACTTCTCTTCCTATGGACCCAAACTGACCATCACAAGTTAAATGCTTGACTATCTAAAATGCCACTCTATCAAAGGGTTTGGGCAAGCTGGCCCTTATGACCCCTTTTATGATTTTTTTAGTGTTGTAAATATATCGGGGTTCTGTTTCCCCTACTTGTAGTAAGGTCTCAACTAATTATTTTAAGGTCCATTCGACAAGATTTGGGACATGCACAATTGGCACACCAAATACATTGCTTATTATTTTCACCAAAAAAGGAATTATGATATTTCTAACATTTGTTTTGGATTGTTCTAAATTCATAATGAATTCTCTTACCAATTCATCATTATACTTCGATATTTTTTTCAAGAATTCCAACCATCCTTCTTGTTCAAAGACATCTATCACTTCTTCTTTTGCAAGAAGTTTGGTATCATTATTAGGTTTCGACTTATTTTTAATCCCCATGGTAAAGCGGGTGATTCAGATTCATTCTCCTTCAAATTATTTCTCTTCCTGGATTGGCTACAAAAATCTTTTCTTAGTTATGGAATGGATGGGTTTATCTACAGAACTGATGTGCTTATGTGTGGAACCTATTGTGTTTAGCTACAAAATTCAAATTTAATTCTTCTTCTTCTTCTTTGAAGTTTTTTTCCAACTACTTCTTCACTTTGTTTATTCTACACAAATGATAGATCATTATAAACATGCCACCACTTTTTTCTACTGACATCACCCTCATGATTACTCTCTTTTAATCATAATGTACAATAGATGACTCATCATATGAATATTTAACTCGAATCCAATCACACATGCAAACTTTTAATTTAACCTTTAATAAGTTAAAGACATTACCATCTTTGATGGCATGATCCCTCCATCATGATGACTCATCATTCCTAAAAGTGAAACAAAAATAAAAACGGTTAGAGAAGACAAATGGAATTTCAAAGAAGTTCCTTTTATTTTTGATTAGCCATTTATTGAGGAGATCAACCGCCATTTCTAGTTTTCAATTGATCTCTAAGAGATTTTTTTGGGGAAGATAACGCCATTTATTGGTTTTCATTTTCTTCCCTTTTTTATATATATTTTTTAATATTTTTTTTGGGGAAGAGAACTCCATTTACTGGTTTTCATTCTCTTCTCTTTATTCTAGATTTATCCATCTAGTTATTTGATCATTTTGGAAGAACTAGGTTCTTCCATATAATCAAATTCTTTGTATGCTTCAATCTACGTCGAGAGTTCATCCTTACTAGGAGGCTTCCTATAAAATTTTAGGCTATGTCCATTGACCAAAAGTGTCCTTCTGCTGCCATTAATGGGAAGTAACTGAATAGAACCATTTTTAAATATCTACTCAATTTGGTAGAGTCTCAACCATACTATTCTCAATTTTCCCTTGAATTGTTGGTACTTAGAATCAAACAGTAATGCCCGATCTCCTAGATTTAATTGCCTCTTCTTAATATGTGTGTCATGCCATTGCTTTATTTGATCTTGTATTATTTTTGTCTATTTAAGTGCTTTTATCCTAAACTCATCCAACTCATTGACTTGAAGAACTCTTTCCTTTTGTGTTGTATCCAACGCAATACCTATTTTATTTGTTGTCCTCAATGTTTGAAGTCAAAATTCAATAGGTAACAAGGTATTTTTCCCATAGACTAACTCATATGGTGAAAATCATGTTATAGTCTTCAAATTTGTATGATAGGCCCAGATAGCTTCAAGTAGTCTCTTTGCCCAATCTCTTATGCCTAATTTGACTTTTTGGTAAGGATATTCTCTAATTATATGTTTGTTACTTCAGCCATTATGTTTGTTTGTGGGTGATAGGGAGATGAATTCCTATGATTGATTTGAAAATGCATTGTGAAGTCTTGGATCATATTAGAAATTAATTGTTTCCCCTTATCTGAAACTATACTTCTTGGTATGCCAAACTTTACCATAATTTTGTGCCAAAGGAATCAAAAAATACTTCTTCAGTGGCATTTGTTAAAGCCTACACTTCTGCCCATTTTATTACATAATCAGTACACACAAGAATGTAATCCTTTCCTTTTGAAGGAAGGATAAAGGGACCAAAAAAATTCTAACCCCATCTTTCAAATGGTTCAATCACCACTTGAGGTTACAGAGGCATTTCATTGGTAAAAGTTGGCTACCCCATCATTTGACAGGGACCACATTACTTGATGTATCTCTTCACATCCTTGTATAGAGATGGCCAATAATAGTCAGTGCCAAGTATATTGTGAGCTATTCTTTTCACTAAAATTTTTCCTCCACTTGGTTCATCATGACATGCGCTCAGTATGTCAAATATTTCATCTTCCCTCTCACACCCGCGTAAAACCAAATCAAGACCAAATTTAAACAACATTCCATTTAACGATTTAAATTATGAACTAGTTTTGATCAACTTTTTCATTTATTTCTTAGTGAAATAAGGAGGAAACGTCCATGTTACAAGATAATTTTCCATATCAGCAAACCATGGTGTATCAACTGAAATAGCAAACAATTTTTCATTTAAATTTTTTTCCTTAACTAGATCTTGCTCCCCTGTAGTGGTCAGTATTGACAAGAAATTAACTACCACATTATATTTCCCTAGATTATCTACTATGGTAATATCAAATTCTTGTAAAAGTAATAAACATCTAATTATCCTACCTTCAACCACTAGTTTGTTCATTAAGTACCTAATTGCTAAGTGATATATATGTACAAATATTTTGTAGTTTGTCATATAATGTCTAAATTTATTAATTACATATATCACAATAAGAAATTCTTTTTCAGTGGTAGTGTAGTTTCTTTCAGTGGGAGTAAGATTTTTATGGAGGTAATAAATAGCATACATCTTCCCTTCTTCATCTTTCTTTCCCAAAACTACACCAATGGATTTATTTGAGGCATATGTTTGAATGTGAAAAGGTATTTCCCAATTAGGTCCTCTCAATATTTGGGCAGTGATTAATTTTTCTTTGATTTCCTTAAAAGCATGCTGACATCTCTCATCCCATATAAATTCACAATCATTGGTAAGAAAATTAAACATGGGGAATGAAATTTTACTAAAATCCTTGATAAAGTGCCTATAGTATCCAACATGCACTAAAAATGACTTGATATCTATGGGGGTTTGAGGAATAGGTAAGTCTGAAATAATTTTGATTTTGTTTTTATCAACTTGAATTCCTTTTTTTGAAATGTGGTGTCCTAATACAATCCCCTCATTAACCATCATTAAACACTTCTCATGAATAAGAGACAAATGGTGTTACTCACATCTTGTTAATACTCTATCTAAATTCCTCAAAGCATCATCAAATGTGTCTCCATATACAGTGAAATCATCCATGTATACCTCTACACAGTCATTTGTTAGGTCTGCAAAACTTGCTAATACAACTATTTAGAAAGTTTTCGGAGCATTACATAATCCAAATGGTAATACCCTGTAGACAATGGTACCCCATGGACATGTAGAGGTAGTTTTTTCCTGATCCTCAAAAACAAATCTGATTTGATTATATCCACTAAATCCATCCAGGAAGGAAAAGTACTGCTTACCTGTAAGGTTGTCTAGGACTTGATCTATGAATGGTAGGGGAAAATAATCTCTCAATGTGGCTTTCTTTAGTTCCCTATATTCAACACAAATTCTCTATTTTCCATTATTTTTAAGAAAAATTACAAGAGGATACACCCACTGACTATCTAAGATAGGGTAGATAAAACCTACTTGTAATAGTTTTTCAATTTCTTGTTTGAATATATCTCTTAAGGATGGATTAATCCTTCTCTGAGGTTTCCTAACTAGTCTAATGTCTTTAGTACAAATGTGATGAGTGAAAATACTTGGATGGATTCCTTTCATATCTTTGTAGTCCCAAGAAAAATCTCTTGTATGATTTTTCAAAACATCAAACTATTTAGCTTCTTCATCATTCTTCAACCAACTGTTTACATTCAAAATCTTACCCGACTCAAAATCAACATGTTTGGTTCCAACGTGTGATGAACTAAGTTTTTGAAAGGGTTCCATTAATGTATTTAGTGGACATGCATGTGGAAACTATTATCCAAAGTTCACCCCCCAGGGTTAATTTGATAACATGCATCAGAATTCTCATGTCCCAGGCAAATGGATTGATTCAGGGCAAAAATCATGTTTCTAGGGTCCCCTCAGATTTTTTCTAACTCCCCTGGCTGAAGAAGGAAAGAGAAAGTTTTGAGAAAAGGTGAAAAGGCTGCAAAAACCAAGCTTGGGCCAGAAAAAATTGTGAAAATTGGCTAAGTCCTAGTCCTCACAGTACTCGGGACCTGAGGGACGTCTGGGTGCGAATCGGCCGAAAGGCCGCTAGGTGGCCCGCGAAACAAAGGGACATCTAGGACATCGGGACGCATGGGACACGGAAAGCTAGTTCGGCCGAAGGAGAAGAAAATCGACTAACTACTCTGGGACATTTGGGACATTTGGGACATGAAGACGTGAAGGGCATGAAAAGGTGAAGTGGCCGAGAGCAAAGGAAGCCCATTTCGGGCTGTTCGGAAGAATTTGTCCCAGATAGTCTGGGACAGTTGGAACAAATGGACGCGAAGGACGCGAACTGGCCCGTTCAGCTGAAACGAGGAACTTCAGGACTAGAACATTTGGGACAAAGGGACGCGTGGGACGCGGATAGCCGGAGGAGCCGAAAGCCAATAAAGCAACGCCACGTGTCATCGGCTGAATGAGGGATAAGGAAGCCCATTTCAGGTGGATCGGGAGTTTTTGTCCCAGACAGTTTGGGACATCCAGAACAAATGTACGTGAAGGACGCAAAAATCTGGCAGGCCTGAGAACCAATCAAATCACGACATGTGTCACAAGGGAGAAAGTCCAAAAGTCAAAGGGTGAGGTTTCAAGCACTGACCCGAGCCAATTAAAAGAGGACACATGTCCAATGAAGTAGGAAAACCCATGGACAGGGAAGGAGAGATAATTACGCATCCAATCAGTGCTTGACATGTGTCGTCCAGGTGGCAGAGTGCGGGAAAAGATTTCAAAATCCGTTTTGGCCTGTTTCATGCCCTAAATATTCATATTGTCATATCTTTCGATCCAAAACTCAGATTTGCACGTTCTTTATATCAACGGAAAGCTGTTGAAATTCTCTACATGATCCTAGGATCAATCTTGCATTTTGGTGCAGTTTGGAGAGAGAAAATTGAGAAAACGTCCCTGACGCGTGGTAGTGCCAGAAGTGACGCTCCAACAACTAGCTTTAATGCAGCAGATAGTTCGCCGCTTCTATTAGATAGCTTGTCGTTTTTCCAGGATCCGCCACTTCTGCCATAATGAGATGATTTAAAATATGACCTAGAAGTGGTTGGGGCAGATTCTGAATTTCCTCTCTTTTCCCTCTCTCATTCTTCCTATATATTGTAAAGAGGAGCTTCTTTCAAAAGGTTGAACATTTTCTGTTTTGCTCCTCCCTTTTTCTCCTATCAGGCGAATTTGTGGAGTTCGAACCTCTCATTTGAAATTGTAATACGACTCTTCCTCTTGACATTCTGTAGTGTATTGTATCAATCTTTGGAGCAAGTAATACATGTCTGTGGATGATTCTCAACCCTCTCTGTGTTCATTTTACATCCTCCTGGTTTTTCACTGCAAGTTTTGTTATCTGTGCATGATCTTATATCACATTTGAATGGTCTGTGTTTACTGGCAAGATAGGTTGTTCTTCATTCCTCGGTGCATCACCTCTATTAGCTTAGATTTATTTTTATGCATCTTCTTACCCTGTCTCCTTGGCAGATTAGATTAGGTTTCCAGCAAACCCTCTGCATATTTCGTGTGCATCTAAACAGAGGAATAGGAACCAGACTTCTCTGGAGAATCCTTTCTCACTTTTCAAGTCCCACACTTGGAGAAAGGATTCAATTTTACACAATCACACTAGATAATAATATGGTCAACCTAGAAACCTGACCAACATCCAGGGGTGCTATGATTTTACACTAACAGAAACAACATATGATATGTAGCAACATCTCCAAAATTTCCTTGAGACAGGATATTGGAAAAAGGACAGTAGGTAGAGTTATGACATTTATCTTGTTGTAGGTCAAACTCCTCGTCACTGCAACTTTCCATAAATTCTTCACCATTTCTTGATATCTTAGAAACTTAAGCTACTGATTCTTCCTCCCCTAAGAAAAATCTCGTTCCTCCAAATTGAAATTATGTATAGTCACAAGGAATTGTTGTTGGTGTGGTTTTAGAACTAAATGTGATGGTTCCAGAACTAAATATGATGATTCTAGGACAAATTCTATTGGTTCTAGAACTAATTTCATAGGTTCTTGAACTATTCCCGATCGCTCCAATGACAATTTGTGTTCATTCAATGGTTGACTAATCATATCTTCTTCATCATGTACATGATCCTGCAACTTCATCATGGCCAAAGAAGACATGTTTTGCTTATTAGTATCAGGATCATCAACCCACAATTGTTCTTGATTATTAATAGAAGGTCATGTAGAAGGATATAAGGAGATTTTCTTAGAATTATTACCATTTGAGATAGTCATATCACCTGATCTGCATTCAATTAAAGAATAAATTGTAGCTAACCATGGTCTTCCCAAAATAATGAGATAACCAAGTGTTTTACCTTTTGGCTAATATTTAAGGAAATCAACTAGATATTCTCATGACTCCACCATATCTACTACATCTTGAATAACTCCTAGTTTTTCTACAGATTGATCTACCATCTGTTATATGGTGTTAGTAGGTTGTATACCTATTAACGGAAATGTTTTCAAAGTTTCTATTGTCATCACATTTATATTCGCTCCCAAATCAACCAAAAAATTGTGTATATCTTTATTCCCTATAGAGATAGAAATAAAAGGACTTCCAGGATCTCCATATTTGGGAAGAAAAGGTTTTCTTGCTAATAAATCAGCAAGTTTCCCATCTACCTTAATAGTCCTGGGGTACTACTACTTTCTTCGAGGTATTTTTAAACATAGAATTTTGATTAACTTGTACAATTCTAGAATGTACTCAATTTCTTGTAACAATGGTATTTCAATATTCAATCTCCTTAGTTTTTATGGCTTCCTTAAATCTCTCTGGAAATGGAGTCTTAGTAGTGTTGTTATCTAGCTCCTGATCTTTTTCTTTTTCATCCTTCTTGGGAAAAATTATACTAGAGGTTTCAATTTCTTCTATCATCTTAGTGATTATAATAGGTGGACTGTTTATTAGTTATCTAGATCTAGTTTGAATATCCTTATAATCCATTGCATTCAGATCAACTGATTTTTCTAGTTCTATTCCGTAGACAGGAGTTATTTGTTTCTTGGTTTTTCTACTAGTTTTGCTGGTATTTGGGTTTGGACCAAATTTTAATTTTGTGAATTTTTTGTTGGGGAACCCATTATGGCTTGTTGATTCTTATTGGGATATGTCCTTCTGTAACCCCTTGGACTATAGTTACTTCCTCCTAAGCATACAAGTGTTGATATGTGATTTCTTTTGAAAGGATGTGTTCCCTTGATTGAGAAGTCATGTTTGATATGTACTGTATCTTCTTTGCAAATTGCAGATCTTTGACTGAGTCGGAATATTATTGGACTCTTTTATTTCTTTCATTTTACACCTGAGTTTAATCTGATCTTGGAATGAATTATGGAGTTATCCATCTATAAGACCAAGCCTTGGATCAGTGGTATTGATCCAAGTGGTGCTTTAAGCTTATTCGTGATGAATTAAAATTATAGACCTTAAGCAGGTTGCAAGGTCTGGATGCATTGAATAAGCTAGTCCGGAGTATAACTCAGGTTGATTATGTTAAATGAACTGGTGCCTGATATCATGATATATCTGGAAGGTCTTGATCGTGGACCAGGTAATAATTCAGTTACATAAAATTCTATAGCCTATTGGCAGTACATGAGTGAACCTTGTTCGTGAATGTATGTTGAAGGTTCTTTTTCTGAGCATTTGAAATATTAGACCTAACTGGATTTGTTAATATTAGTAACCTAAAACTAAACCTAAACTAGGGGTTAGATTAGTGTTAATCTAACCTAGACCTAGGCTAAGAGCTAATGTTCTAAGTTAGTATCTATGTGCTAAGAGGTTAGACTAGGTGTTATCCTAAATCCTAACCTAAGTTACTAACCTAACTATTGAACAAGGAAGAAGGGGACCTATGGAAGGGTGTGAACCATGGGTGGCAGTTTCTATGTCATTAAATGCATGGATAAGCATGAGGGACAGGTAATTTGGTGGAGGTTTTTAAAATGGCTAACTTGAGCTGACGTGGCAGGTCACTAAAGTTGGAAATGGTCTTTGATGTGCATCTGTCCATCGCCAACTATGGCGGTCGGTGGCAATGGAAATTTAGCAGGAAATTTGGAGTAAATGTCATTTATGAAATCGGTCTTCGAGCTCGGCTTTCACGGGAAGGCATGCAAAATGGAAAGTTAATGGTTTGTTTGGTTTTTCAAGCGCTCCAGTCTTCCCTCTGTTTGATCACTGGTTCTTCGTACTAGTCTTCTTGGAGTTGCATGGCAAGTATGAGCGTAACTAGCTCTTTTCTCTGGCAAGGAGAATTTATAAGTCATGGTAATATCAAAATTTTGTTGGTGGATCTAACTTGGAAAAGGAGGAGAAGGTTCGAGCTCTTTCAGTGGTCTACTTCAAAATTTTAAGCACATAACCAGGCATGTTAGGCCCTAACCTTTAAAAATCTTGCTCTCTTTCAAATGATTTCATTAGAACAACTCTGTTCAGATGATTTTTGGAATTAGATGGTTTTTATGGTAGCTTGGGGTGATTTTGTTACTGTATCTTCTTGCTGGTTCAATTTTTCAATTAAAACCTTGATGGGTGTATTTTATTTTTCGAACTGTTGCAATATTTCATGGTGTTTTGCATTTTGGCTTTAATTTGTGAAATATATGCAAGAATGTATGCTGGGCCTGCTCTGTTAGAGCCCATTAATTGTTCTCTTGATGGGTACAGGCTACTGTTGATACTTGTTGTTGATGCTTACTGTTGATGCTTGTTGTTGATACTCGTTGGAAAGGATACTGATGGACTTTTTGTTCAGTTTGATTGGACTTCTATGTAAGTTCTGTCGAGGTTATTAAGGTAGTGGTTACTGAATCTTGTTGGGTTTCGCTATGTTATTTAGGTTTTGTTGAATGGATAACTGGCTATGTTTCAGTAGTTATTGTGACCCTTTAGAAGTTGTTTCTCCCTCCCATGCGTTGCAAATTCCGGGATTGAACTCGGTGATAGTTTGCATTATAATTATTTATTGTATTCAAAATGACTCTATGGAGTACATTGGATGATTCATATATTATGGACCTCTGTTGAAGCTATATATCTTTGAATGTTGGTAATTTGATTTTGTCAGAGTCTTAAAGGAGTAATAGGTAATACAACCTCTATTAATTTGTAATGAATTTCTAGTACAGACTCTTTGGGTGTACTTTTACGTTTCCCATTTGTGAAAGCTTGAGTGAAAAATATTTAAGAGGCTCAGTTTGGATTCCTTGTTACGAAATCAGTATTTAGCTTTTGTGTAATCCTGATTTTGAATGGTTACCATTGTTGGCACCGTTGGAATCATTAACTATTATTTATCTTGAATACTGTTGTTCGGATTCAGTTGAATCCTTGATAGGTAGCTACAGTATCTGCCTCTATTTAAGCTGACTGGTACAGTTGTTGTTTTTGGCACTGTTGGGTTCCTTGAGTATAGATAGATATCATGTATCTTGGCTCTGTGAAAGTGGGTCGTGAATACCATACTTCAAATTTTGAATGCGTCCAGATGTGAATACGGTATATTATGTTTCCTTTCTGATTATTCCAGTTAGATGAGGCTGTGCATGTTGCGGGAATGTTGTAAGATTATCTCTGCATAGTCTTAGGGAAACATCAATTGCTTAATGTCAAGAAGTCCATTGTTGACTATGATAAAATAGAAGTTCTTTGATTTCAACCTTGGGTCGAAAAGCCTTACAGTGTTTAGTAAGGACTAGAATGGGTTGTAGGTTGATGTAAGGGATTGTTGGCATGTTACGTCTTCTGTCACATGGATATCAATTCTTGAGTTTAATTGAACTTAGGAGTTCTCGACTGCACCTCAACAGGAAATGGCTGTGATTATCTTCTTGTTTGTCGCTTCGTGTGGGAGGTCATGCAGAGTCTGTTTGGTAGATAGTCATCACTTTTTGGCGTGAGAGCTACTGTACTGTAGTTTATTATATTTTAAACTTAAACAAAACAGTGGTGCTTTTGGTGGTCTCGTCTGATTTATTCGCATGTGTTTAAGGTGAATGCTTTGCTCTTAGAAAGATGGTACATTCATGAGCTAGTTCTGAGGGAAATATGTATGATCATTTATTTCTCTTCTGTTGTAAAGTATATGTTGATATATATATTTTTATCTAACTAATGGAACTGTTTTAACTACTGCTGAAATCATGGGTTGTTATGATATTCATTTTACTATGATGAATGTAATGATCTATCTGATGTTTGCTGTCCTGGGGATTCAGATGGATAGTTGTCTCAGATACTTTCGTTCTTCTTGATCCCTAATATTTTGATGAAATATGTTTACTTGTTGGGTGAATTGATCTCATTTAAACAGGGTGTTTAATGAAAACAATTGATGGATTGCAATTGTTTTAAGACTTAGTGCTTATCATGCTCAGTTCATCGAACTGACCCATGTTGACAATTTTTGTAGATGGATGCTGTAAGTGGTAAAAGCAAGCAGATCTGATAAGATGATCAGATTGTTTAATTTGATTTTAAGTTGAAATACAGCTTGATTTTCTAAATGTACTACATGTGGAAAGATGTTATTTTTCCGTAGAGTATTGTATCAAGTATGCTGAATGCATAAAATGTATTTGATTAGTTCTGAAAGGAATGGAAATTGATATTTGTTACTTATGTGTTTGTATTCTTATCTTGATAGTTTGACCTTCTTCGGTTCAAATATCTGGAGAGCATTGTTATTATTGTATAATTTGGAGACTTTTGTGATTATCAATGTAAGCTTGCAAGAATATGTGACTGAATACTTATGATTGTTTAGCAATTCTAGTATGTTCTATCTAAAGCTAAATTGAAATATAGATCACTGTCTTACTGGAAACTAGGGTTAAAATAAACCTAAGCAAAACGCTAAACAAGCTGAATTAAATTATTAATCCCTAGTCTTGATTAAGCCAGGATAACATTTAATTGGATTCTTAATCATTATATCTTGATACTTATAAGTACGATATAAATTCAGTAATGAGAACTGAAATAAACCAAAAAGGGGTTCTGTTGGCAATCACATGTGAAGATTATGGGTTATTGTCCAATTTTGTTGATTTAGAATTATGTATATTCTATGAACTCCTTGATGGAACCTTAGTCTTAATAACATCTCTGTGTAAAGGGTTTTATTAAGAAAGGTCATTCTAAGGTGAGGAACCTAGGGATTGGGAAAGGATAACCTTAGGGGAACGTCTTTTAATATAATTTAACTCAGCGTATGTAACACTTTTTAATAAGTATATCTTTTCGAGGTGGATTTAAAGGTCGATGGCACAAGTCAACTACAGGGTTGTACCTTCGAGAAGGTTAGGATCTTCTCGAAGATACAACAATGCAGGTGTCTTGTGACGACACCCTTTGCATTGATCGATAAGATTTACACCTTGAACTTGAACAAGTTACTCTGGGACCTATTAGGAATGTGGTCACGTTATAAGGCTACCTATGAGATTCAGGGTATCTTGACACACTGGTTTAACTAGGGTTGAACCAGTATGTCATCGTATCCCTAGTCCTCGTGGGCATCCATATAACGTTATCACCTTACTAATCCATTTCCGAGTGAATAATTTGGGATAGGAGGGACTGATAGAAGTCAGTATAAGACGTTCTATATAACTTAGGAATGGGGTGTAGGACGTATTCTAGATTGACGAGTATGCCGTTAAGGAATACGAGACATAAGCAGTATGTTTCAAATCTTTGGCCAAAGTATCGCAAGCTGTTGATTGCGTTGTCCTAATTCACCTAGTCTAAAGGATGAGATGCTGATGAATAATGGTAAAAATTACTCAGATAGGTTCCTGAGACAGAGCATTCTGAATCGCAGAATAGGGAAGAGAATCGCAAGAGTAGAGTGTTAAATAAAAACGCCAACTCTTATTACTCATGAATAGATCGGTAGATCACCGAGTCATGGAATGAATAAATCAAAGGTACTCCGAGTCATTACAGCAGCATATAGTTTTCTGTTATAAGAATGGTTATTTGATTTGTGAGTTCTAAATTATGTATTTAGAACCAGTAAGCATTTATCAAAAAAAAAAAAAATCACTTGTTCTAATGTATAAAATGAGGATGTTACATCTTGGTATCAGAGCTGAAGGTTGCAGCTCTTGGGCCTATTGTGTCCATAATCTGATAAAACCTAAATTTTCTTGTAACAGAAAATGGTTAGAACAAGGGGGAACGTTGTGAATAATGCTCCACCTGAAGGAGGAGTGGCAACAACCCAAAAACTTGATGAGATCCTTGCTGCCCTGTTAGACACAAGAGATCGTTTAGCTATACTTGAACAGCAGGTGATGGGAAATGAGGATGAAGAAGCTGATAATAACAATCAGCAACCTCCTGAGGATAACCCCAATATGGGTGTTGATGTTAATGCTGTAAATGCACCTGTCCAACTAGAAAATAAAAAGGCCAAGTTGGCAGTAGAACTCACTAATGATATAAAAAGGATAAGCCCACCTAAGTATGATGGCACCACATTAGGAGATGGAGCTGAGAACTGGCTCAGCGAAATGGAGAAGTACTTTGCAATAAGGAACTTCTCAGAGGAAACCAAATCTATTTGGGGAGCCTATCAGCTTTCCCACGAAGCATCTTCGTGGTGGGATAACCGTAAAGCTGAACTAAACATTGATCAGACCAACGTTACTTGGGATCAATTTAAAGGCTATTTTAGGCAACGTTGGCTGCCACAACTTTTCTATGATCAAAAAATGACAGAATTTCAGAACTTAGCTCAAGGGAAGCTAACGGTAACTGAATACTAGGAGCGGTTTACAAAACTCCTCAAGTATGTACCGCAGTATCAAACTGACGAGAAGTTCAGAATACGGAAATTCATCATGGGATTGAATCCCGTGATAGGGGGATAGGTCGATGTTCAGTCCAACCACTATAGAAGGAGTTGTTGAAAAGGCCATAAGGCAAGAACATAAATTAAAGGCTATTTCTGCTCATAAAGAGGAAGTGCGGAAGAAGACTGCAAACCCTTCTTCAACCTCTCTTGCACCTGAAAAAGGACCATGGAAAAAGTTTGGAAACAAAAGTAAGTTTCCAGGGGATAATAGTAAGAAAGCAGTGGTAACTAAGCCTACTGGAAATGTAAGGGATAATTTTGCTAAAAATTATAACAATGGGCAGAAGCCCTATGGAGGACAACGTGACAATTACAAGACTGGAGGCAATTTTGAGCCTAAAAAGGGACCTGTAGGAGGCTGCTACAATTGTGGCAAAGATCACTATGCAAAGTAGTGCCCTTTGAGGAAGGATGATGGTAATTAGCAGCATAAGATACATGCTGCAGTAGCAGACAAGCAAGCTGAAAAGCAAGTGACACCTATAGAAGTTCTGGGTAAGTTATTTGGCATACCTGTCACTATTCTTTTTGATACAGGGGCTACTGAATGTTTTATTTCTAATAAAATTGCTTCTAAACTTAAAAGAAAAGCTAGAAAAATGGATAAATCTTGGACTATACAGTATGGTAATAACTCTGTTCATACAGTGACTATGTGTCTTTTTGGGAAAGTCCTTGACTTACCTAATTTCTCCAGGGAAGTTGACCTCTATGTTACACCTTTGGGATCATATGACATTGTCATCCGTGTCAATTGGTTAGCTGATCATAAATCAAAGGTAGATTGCTATGAAAAGAACATAAAATGTTTAGATGATCAGCTAGAAAAAACATAGATTCAAGGTGTGAAATGGGAAATTTCAGTTAGAAAACTTTCAGATATGCAGCTTAAAAAGGCTAAAAATAAAGGATACACCCTTTATGCAGTAAAGATATCTGAATTTTCAGAAGAAGATGATGATTTCATGAAACAATTTCCTCTATTACAAAGTTTCAGGGATGTTTTTCCTGAGGAATTACCAGGGTTACCACCCAAGAGAGAATTTGACTTCACCATCGAAATCAAACCAAGAACAGAACCTATTTCCAAAGCACCTTATCGGATGAATACTACAGAGTTAGTTGAGCTTAAGGCACAGTTGCAAGAGATTTTGTCTAAAGGTTTGATTAGGCCAAGTGTTTCACCTTGGGGAGCGCCCATAATATTTGTAAAAAAGAAGGATGGAACACTAAGGCTGTGTATTGATTATCAGATGTTGAACAAAGCAACAATCAGGAACAGATATCCACTTCCAAGGATTGATGATCTATTTGATCAGATGCGTGGAGCAGCGGTTCATTCAAGGATAGATCTTCAATCTGGGTATCATCAGTTAAGGATTAGAGAAGAAGATATTCATAAAACAGCTTTCCGAACAAGGTACAGACATTATGAATTCACGGTTCTACCCTTTGGATTAACTAATGCACCCGCAGCCTTTATGAACTTAATGAACAATATTTTTCAAGAATAACTGGACAAGTTTGTACTTGTATTCTTGGACGATATTCTCATTTATTCTAAAAGTGTTGAGGAGCACAATGAGCATTTGAAGATATTTTTGGAAATTTTGAGAAAAAGAATGTTGTATGGTAAGTTATCCAAATGTTCTTTCTTTGATTCAGAAGTTCACTATTTAGGTCATGTCATAAGTAAAGAAGGAATTGCTGTAGATCCTTCAAAAATAGTGGCAATAACTGAGTGGCCTGCACCAAAGAATGTGCACGAAGTAAGAAGCTTCATGGGTCTTGCTGGTTACTATAGAAAATTTGTTAAGGATTTTTCTAAAGTAGCTGCACCAATAACTTCATTGCAAAAGAAGGATAAGAAATTCATATGGAATGATAAGTGCGAAGTGGCTTTCAAAAGTCTGAAAGACCAGTTGACTTCTGCACCTATATTAGCTGTACCAGACCCTAATGGGAGTTTTACTGTTGTAATGGATGCTTCTGGGGAACGCCTTGGAGGTGTCTTTCTTCAAAATGATCAAGTCATAGCATATGAAAGTAGAAAACTTAAATTACATGAGCTGAATTATGCCCCTCATGATTTGGAACTTGCTGCCATTGTTCATGCACTTCAAGTCTAGAGACACTACTTACTTGGGAAACCTTTTGAGTTGAAAATTGATCACTTAGGACTGAAATATATTTTTACTTAGCCTAACCTGAATGCCAGATAGAGAAGGTGGTTAGAATTTTTATCACAATATGATTTTGATATTGGCTATATCAAAGGGAAGGAGAATAGAGTAGCTGATGCTCTAAGTCGTAGGAGGCACATTTTTGCTCTTATAACATTAAGAACTCAGTTTAAAGATGAGGTAAAAAGTACCTCAGAATCAGATGCATACTTTCAACAAGTAAAAATAGCGCTTGCTGAAGAACCAAAGGATATAAGGTATAAAGGTTTTCATTTGGATAATGAAGAAATCTTGCGTTATGAAAACAGGGTATACGTACCTATGCCAAATGATTTGAGGAAGAAGTTGTTAGTTGAATTTCATAATTCGCCTTTCTCTAGACACCCGGGAATCACAAAAATGCTTGCTGATTTGAAACAACAATACTTTTGGAAAGGTATAAAAAGGATGTCATTGATTTTGTGACTCATTGTTTGGAATGTCAGCAGGTTAAGGAAGAACATATGCACCCTACTGGACTATTATATCCTTATAGCATACCGCAGTACAAATGGCAAGTAATAACCATGGACTTTGTACAAGGGTTACCCATGTCCAGGAACAAACATGATGTTATCCTGGTAGTTGTAGATAAACTAAGGTAGCTCATTTCATCACTGGAAATCTAAACGATAATTCACCAGTGCTGGCCAAAAGATTCGTACACAAAATTTTCAGATTACATGGTGTACTGGAATTGATTATATCTGACAGGGATCCAAGAATGACCTCAAGATTTTGGCAAACGCTTAACGCAGTGTTTCGCTAAGAAAATGCTTCGTTCCTTTTAGAAACAGATAAGGTTAGGGTTAGGAGGAATACCTGTAGAATGTCGAGATGATGTGCGCGTACCGTAGAGAAAGATCAGGTTGACTGCGGAGAACTCCTTTTTGTCTGGGAAGGACTACCTGCAAATAAGAACACAAGACCACAAGATTTGATTAAACAATAAATGAGGAAACTGCCTTGGGCCCAGGAAATGTAAAACTTCCTTTCGAAGGTGATCAGTTTCCCTGCTAACGTGAATTAACACAAAAGACTATAAAATATCAATTAAATTGCTTAGCTGAACTGGGTAGGGGAAGGGCTGTTTTTCCTGGTTTTGATCAAAAGGAACCGATGTCGGTTACCTATAACCAATGGCGGTTACTGATAACCGATACCGGTGGGTTCTAGGATCTTCTGGGCTGGTTGTGGTGTTTGTAATGGTTGGTTTTTGGATAGTATTAGGAAATGGGATGGTTAGAAACTAAAGAATGACAGTTAGGGGCAATGGTATGTTGGATAATGGATTCAGAAATGGATTTAGGAGTGCTGAGATCCAAGAAGCATAAGAAATGTTATAACAGAGGACATGCAAGATGTGACTTACTGGTTTTTGATGAAGATGCAAGTTGATTTCCTTGGCTACCAACTCTTCTGGTTTCTTCACTCGTCTCTGCTTGGTCAAGTGAAGTTCTGGACTCTGCTAATCACTTTGGACTCTCCTTTGATTCAAAAATCCTTCGACTGATCTCCAAAAATGAAATTCCGATCCGTTGTTTTGGTTTGGGGAGCCCATTTACAGGGAACTGAAGGCGGTCGCGTAACCGACGGCGGTCGAGTAGGAACTGGCATCGGTAAGGAAAAAGTAGGCTATTTTTAGTAAAATAGCCCACCTTCCCTGCTTTTCTCCCAAGAGATTAGTTGCGGGCTTGGTCAAGTGGCTAGAAGGTTGGCTTTTGGTGCGAGTAAGGAGGCATTAGTTAGGGATTTGAGTCTAGACCAAGTCATGGGTCTTAATTAGGTTAGTTTAGGGTTAGGGCTAGGTCATGATGAGGTGGCAAAGTGAGGTGGCGGGTAAGGTGATGTGGATTTATCAATTACAAGGTAATTAATAAATAATTGTGTAAAGTTTATGTAATGAGGTTAGGTTGCGAAATGGGATGCGGGTCACAAGGGGTCGTGAGACACGAATTTGGTGTCTACATTAGCCCCTTATTGTCATGTAGCTTGTTCTGTAAAGCTGCGCGGACAATAATATGAAGTGGTTTCTCATGTTAAGAATATAGGTAATCCCCCTCAAATCTATCACAGATGGAGTGAACGGGAAATCAGGGATAGGGTTGATAAAGGGTATATGTGGTAGAGAGGATGGTAAGGTGGTAGGGAAGGTCCGAGGAAGCAGACGCATGTTGAAATGCAACAGTATGACTAGGGTATATGATTTGACGAGCAAACCAGCGATGTATAGGCAAAGGTCGATAGTTTATCCAAACAAGGGTGATATAATCCTGGTATCCAAGGCATAGGAAGTAGCTCCAGGGTATATAACAGGTAAGGTACAGGAACGTTTAGGCATGTTCAACAGTACCAAATGGTTGGTGTGGTTGAGATAAACGTCACGGTCTAGGTCTAGGCAAAGTTGGTCGACAGATCAAGTCAAGGACCCTAATCGTGCTAAAACACGAACAGGTGAGCTCGATTGAACCAAAAACTACCGGATGGGTGGATAAAGTGTATGGTGTTGATTTTGGGTAAGGTATGGAAGTGGTACGGTCGTGGGTTGGGCCAAGTTATTGGGTGGCGGCCTTTGGTCGGGCCAAATAGCGAGGGCAAGGCCTTGGGTCGGGCCAAATGGGTAGGTTGAGGCCTTGGGTCGGGCCGAATAGGTAGGTTGAGGCCTTGGGTCGGGCCGAATAGGTAGGTGGAGGCCTTGGGTCGGGCCGAATAGGTAGGTGGAGGCCTTAGGTCGGGCCAATTGGTAGGTTGAGGCCTTGGGTCGGGCCAAATGGGTAGGTTGAGGCCTTGGGTCGGGCTGAATAGGTAGGTTGAGGCCTTGGGTCGGGCCAATTGGTAGGTGGAGGCCTTGGGTCGGGCCAATTGGTAGGTTGAGGCCTTAGGTCGGGCCAAATAGGTAGGTGGAGGCCTTAGGTCGGGCCAATTGGTAGGTTGAGGCCTTGGGTCGGGCCAATTGGTAGGTTGAGGCCTTGGGTCCGGCCAAATAGGTAGGTGGAGGCCTTGGGTCGGGCCAAATAGGTAGGTGGAGGCCTTAGGTCAGGCCAAATAGGTAGGTGGAGGCCTTAGGTCAGGCTGGACCAGTGAACAAATGTTGCGCAGCCAAGGTGGATAGAGGCGATATTGGTGAAAAAGAGGCAAGGAGAAAATAAGGGCAAAGAATGGGGTGAAAGTTGGGTATCAAACCGATGTCGATTCTACGTGACCGATATCGCTTAAGTGACCGATACCGGTTTCTTAGGGCAAAAAAGAAACCGACATCGGTTAAGGTCCAAAAACCTATAAAAAGAAAAATACGGCCTGTCATTGTCACTTTTGTTATTTGCAATCTAAATTGACTTGTCTGACGTGGAGAGTTGATTTGGAGGGGTATTGAGTGAGGTGGAGCTATTTGATTGGCGGAGAGAGTTGATAGTGGGCCCGAATAGTTGAGGAGGCAGCAGGTGATTGGCCGGGGACCCAGCAGATCAGGATTGGAGCCATGGCACAGGCAGGAGGAGCTGGAGGGGCTGGACTAGCTGGACCGCCACCACCCATCCCACCATGATGACGTGTCGTCGTACCGGTAGGTTCTAAACTCTTTATTTTATGCATTTGGTTGTATTAAGTGAGATTGGGGGTTTGGGTAGGAATTTAGTTGTTTTAGGAAATGAGGAGTAAAATAGACGTAATTTGAAAAAGAGAGAGGGTAGATAGGTAAGATAGGGTAAGGTGGCTAGGTGTGTAAAATTTGGGGGTGTTTGGATGGGTAGATGGGTAAAAATAGGTGAAAAATGGTGTTTGGGGGCCGCACGGGGGTTCGGCTCGGGCAGGAGACAGTGACCGATGCCGGTCAATAAGCGACCGACATCGGTCGCAAAAGCATAGGGTGAGGTTGAATTGGGGGCTACCGGCATCGGTCGCGTATCGGCCGGTATCGGTGGGGAAGGTTGAGAGTGGGGTTGGGATGGGATTGGGTGTTTGGGTTTAGGATGGGGTTTAGGGTTTAGGATGGGGTTTAGGGTTTAGGGTTTAGGTTTGAAGGTGGGTTGGGTAGCGTGTTGGGGTGTGGGTGGAGTGGGGTTGGGTGTTTAGGTTTAGGATGGGGTTTAGGGTTTAGGGTTTAGGTTTGAAGGTGGGTTGGGTAGCGTGTTGGGGTGTGGGTGGAGTGGGGTTGGGATGGGATTGGGTGTTTGGGTTTAGGATGGGGTTTAGGGTTTAGGGTTTAGGTTTAAAGGTGGGTTGGGTAGCGTGTTGGGGTGTGGGTGGAGTGGGGTTGGGTGTTTAGGTTTAGGATGGGGTTTAGGGTTTAGGGTTTAGGTTTGAAGGTGGGTTGGGTAGCGTGTTGGGGTGTGGGTGGAGTGGGGGTAGGTGTGGGAGTGGTGGTTGGGTTTTACAAAAGGGGGTTTAGATGGTAAAGTAGATGTTATAATAAAGAGTGGGTCTAAGAATGTGGGTTGGTTTTGCAGGCACGTCAGCAGTTGACGATGCGTGATAGGATGCCTCCAATATTGAGTCGGATGAGGCCACACATATCTGCGGCGCATTGGGCCATCATGCGCGAGGTGGGACTCGGCGGGGTCCAGAGGTACAGAGTGATAGAGAGAGATCACAGTCTGATGGTCGCCCTCATCGAGAGATGGGATCCGGTGGCCAATGTGTTCCATCTGCCGACCGGGGAGATGACCGTCACATTAGAGGATGTGTATCGCATCCTGCGGCTACCGATCGAGGGAGAGGCCATTTTCCAGGTAGATTCAGAGACTGCCATGGATAGCATACTGCAGGTTTTTGGGGATGCAGCCGCGCTTCTGATGTATCATAGCGCGAGCATTGGATATGGTGATATGTACCGCGCACACAGACATGAGACATGGCTTGCCGTGTTGATGATGATAGGGATCACCTGCTTTGCCCTCCCGGATTCAGAGGGAGGCCGCTTCCCACGGGCATTGATGGGGGTGCTGCTGGAGATGGTGGAGGAGCACACCTGTTTTGCGTGGGCACCAGTGTATCTGGTGCAATTATACAGGGAGTTATGGGGCTATCGCCGGAGGAGGCAATTTGGTATTTGTTCTACATTTTTGTTGCACTGTTGGGCATACAAGCACATCATATGCATCAGGCCAGTAGGGCTACCCCAGCAGCCAGGGCCACAGGTCGTATACCGATATGGCTTTTAGAGGTGGTTGGGGGTCGTGGGCCAGCCACGAGCAGTTGTTGCAGGTCGGGATGTGATCTATTATAGACACTTGCTAGAGGGCCTTACAGCAGTAGACATTGTATGGAGACCCTACAGAGGTCACCAGCCTGGCCAAGGAGCCCGCGTACAGCTGCGCCTGATCCAGTATACATTCTGGATAGCAGGACGGAGGCCGGGAGAGTACGAGCGGATACCCCTAGAGAGGGTACGCAGGCAGATGGGGCTAAGACAGGACGAGCCACCTCCCTTCCCTCAGTACAGGAGGGATGATGTAGAGGCCCCACTGCCAGCGCCACAGCCTTGGGATCCAGACTGGGCAGCGGAGAGACCAGCAGGCGAGGGTGTGGATGATGTCGGGTGCACAGGAGCATACAGGGTGTGGTGGGATGGGCAGAGAGCAGCCAGGATAGTACCGCCTGCACAACCAGACTTGGCAGCGGTGACGGCAGAGAGAGATCAGCTAAGGGGCCAGGTGCAGCTCTTACAGGGGCAGCTAGCTGTAGCACAGGCATAGGTAGGTATCTTACAGGGGCAGCTAGCCCAGGCTTAGGCTCAGGCACAGGCACAGGTAGCACCACCACCAGTATCACAGCCACAGGTGCAGGCACAGGCTCAGGCAGCAGCACAGGTACAAGCAGCACCACCACCAATATCACAGCCACAGGTGCAGGCACAGGCTCAGGCAGCAGCACAGGTACCAGCACCACCACCAGTATCACAGCCACAGGTGCAGGCACAGGCTCAGGCAGCAGCACAAGTACCAACACCACCACCAGTAGTGGTACAGCCATGGCCCTAGGCACAGGTACAGGTACAGGTACCACAGCCACAGGCACCACCAGTGGCACCAGCACAGGCACAGGGGGCACTGGTAGTAGGTGTCAGGGGACCAGCCCCAGCTCCTTCAGTGGCGCGAGATCGCTACATGGAGGTTAGAGCAGAGGCCTGATATTATCAGGATATTCTTGATAGTACCAGAGTTGAGTATCGGGCATATGCAGCGCATAGAGCAGAGACCTCTCAGAGCCAGAGGTCTCAGGGAGGTGCAGCTACATCTGGTGGGTCCGTCACAGGCAGGAGGCGAGAGGCACCACAGGGACTAGCGGGGAGAGGTGCCGAGGGCGGTGGGGAGAGCTGATAGATCCCCGACATGGTTTTGTATAGGGACATGGGCACCGGTCTGCGAACCGGTTGTATTGATAGAGGCCTGCGTGCCGACATTTATTCATTGTATTGATTCATTCATTTATGTATTATATACCAGCCTGCGAGCCGAGTACGGGTTGTACATTTGATACCGGCCTGCGAGCCGAGTATATTTTTGATATGAGAGACCGGCCTGTGAGCCGAGTAGAGATTTTTGGTAGGTATTGCAGTCTGCGTGCCGGCTTTGGTATATTATGAGATCACAGAGGCCCCGATGTAGGGCACATTGTATTTTTTAAAACTGGTATATATATATAGAGATGATGTTTTGATCCACGTGCAGTATTCAACATGTGTTTAAATATTTTGTTAATGTATGATAAGTTTTAGTTGCTATGTTGATAGATGGATGATGTTGATGTTTTTGTTTTTGTTGTACGTATGTATGAATGATATGTGATGTGATGAATTGTTGGTTTTGTGACATTGTGATATATGTAACTGATGAGTTGGATCCAAATGATGTAGAGATTGATAGTTTCCTGATATTCGTAGTTGATGGTTGTGTATTTGTATAAATGATGGTTAATGAAATTATAATGCTATGTATGGTGGATGAACAAATATGGTAAATTCTGTTGTGTATGCAGGCAAAGAGGTGGGCGCGACAAAAATTAGATGAGAAATGAAGAAAAGAACCCTTTTTGCAAAAATCAGGTGTGTAACCAGTATCGGTCGGGTTACCGATGTTGGTAGTTATCGGGAGGGGGAAGTCATCCTTAGGGCAAGCGAGGTTAAGATCCCGGAAATCCGTGCCTATCCGAAGTCCCCCCGTCGCTTTCGTGACAGGTACGATGTTAGAAATCCATTGAGGATAGTCAATAGGCAGAATGAAGGAAACAGAAAGGAGTCATTGGAGCTCCTCTTTGACCAAGAGAGCAATGCGTGGATGCATTTTTCTCAATTTCTGTTTGACTGGTTTGGAATCGGGGTTTAGGGTGATGTTATGGACGGCAATGGTAGGATCAATTCCTGGCATGTCAGCGTAAGACCATGCGAAAGCTTGGTTGTGAGCACGGAGAAAGGAAGTAAAGGCGGCTTGTTCTGATGTGTTAAGGGATTGTCTGATCTTCACTATGTGAGGATCTTCCTCCGTGTGGATGTTGATTTCTATAGTAGATTCGTTCAGCGTGGTTTGAGTTTCAAATGGTAAGGTGCGTTGAAGATAGGAGTCGTCCGCCCCAAGGTAAGTGAGGATGGAGTCATCATCCTGGCACTCAACAACATTAATCGAAGGCGAATCTTCTTCGATCATGTCTAGATATAGAAGGGGAATGGAAGATGGGTCCTCATTATGGCGTTGATAAGTGAGAGGACCTATGAAGATGGTATTTATGAAAAAAAAAAGTTAGGAGGGATAGATTCAGGGTCCATCGATTCTGTGGGTGATGATGGCAAAGTGGGTGATGATGGTTCGGTGGGGGCAACGTCTTCTTCCTCCATGATACAGCTGATAGGAGGTGTCTCCTGTGTAGGTGTTTCGGAAAAACCGAGACCACTTCGATCATTATGTTTGCGTGTGGTCACGGGAATGAGTGTATGTCGGCCTTGTTCGTAAAGGCCAAAACCAAAGCCTTTCCACACACAGCGAGTCAAGAAAGTGAGAGCGAAGCGACGATTTGTCAGGTATTGAAAATCGGATTGGAAGGGAACCACCCCAAGAGGAGGTTCAGGGGTAATGGAGGACGCGTCAACACCCCCATACGTTAGGTTAGTGCGACAATGGGGTGGTCCGTAAGAGATTACCTCCCCCACGTGACGGTCGTAGGTGGGATGTGCATGTAATTGTCCGTACTCCTGCGGGGTAGGGAAAGAACTAACGTTATATAGGTGGTACTCCCCCAGCGTGAGGCGATGAAAAACATCTACTAAGGGGTCGGAGGTTGGGATGTTAGCTGCAGGAAGAGAAGTGGTTTGTGCGACGGTGGTTTCATCAGTTGAGGGCGTAGGTGCAGTTGAGGTGGATGGTTGAGGTACATTTGAAGAGGATGGTTGGGTTGAATGTATGGGTGTCTTAATTGGTATAAGCACATCATTTGGGCGGTATAACATATTGCAAGTTTTGAAGGGGGGAGGATCAGCTTTTACAGTGTAGGACTTCCCCTCGTACTCAAATTTTATGCATCGATGTAATGTTGAGGGAACGCATCCCATGGCTCGAATCCAAGGACGACCCAGAAATATATTATATTGGAACTCTCCTTCAAGGACATAGAAGAGTTCGGGTAAAGTACGTGGGCCTATGCGAATGTTGAGGATCACGGTGCCTAAGGTAGAAGTAATAGCGTCATTGAATGACCGTAACATGATGGGGTTGGCACACATGCAACTAGAAGGGATGTTCATTTGTTGGAAGGCTTTTGAAGAGATGATGTTTAGGCTAGCGCCCCCGTCAATCATAACCCGACGTACTTGAATGTCCCGGACGTAAGCGGAGATGAAAAGGGCAGGGTCGGGATCTTCTGTACCAAAGTCGATAATTTCATCTTCCGAGAAACTAACTGCAGTGGCTTGTTGTTTTGAGACAGAAGTGGTGGGGGAGATGGATTGTTTGGTGAGAGAGGCAACGTGATTGGGTGTTAGAATGGAGGCAACGGGCAGGGTTTCGTTGGGTAAAACCTCTATCCCTTGAAGGATCTCAACGAGAGCTTGTCGATGAGATTCAGAAGTCTGAATGAGATCATATATTGTCATTTTTATGGGCGATTGGTGAAGCTATTTAATCATATTTCGGTGAGCAATGCCATTAGATACGGGATAGGCGGGTCCGCGAATGACCACTTTAGGTGTTGGTGCAATCGGGATGTTTGACGGAGAAAGAGATGCCGCAGGTGTGTTTTCTTTTGCTTTCCCATTGTTTTTCTGTCCTCGAGTAGCGACACTAATCATATTAATCTCGTAGATCTGAGATGAGGAAGATGGTTGGGATAATTCATGGTCTTCAAGAGGTGGGGTTGTAATAATGATAGATCTTGGTGAGGCAGGGATAGATGATATAGTAGAGGGAATTGACGCTAGAGGTCTCTCCCTTCGTAAGTTGTCTTTCTTAATCTTTCTATCCGGGAGAGGTGACTGACGAAGGATGGTTTTTAGAGCTTTGTATCCCTCCACATCATGTCCTGGCGTGCGGTGATAAGCGCAGATTTTAGACTCATCGTAACCCATAGGTCGGGGTTTAGACGGGTTATAAGGTCTAAGTGGAGGTAGGGAAATGGTCGCATTCTCCACCAACATAGCAAGGATTTTGGTGTAATATCCTTTGAGGGGGTCAAAATCAGATGAGCGTGTTGGTTGTGCGGGTTTTGGTAATGTTTGGGCGTGGTTGGTTCGTACAGGTGGTGATTTAGCCGAGGGGTGCTGACACATGTTTTTCACTAAACGTGGTTTCTTTGACACAGAAGTTACGTTCGGCTGGTTAGATGATGAGGCTATAGATGGCGTGGTAGCGGGAAACAACCATGAAGAAAGGGGAGTGACAGAAAATAAATCCTTTGATGATGGAGTTCGTTTAGGGTTGATGGGTGGACAGGATACGTGGGGTGACAATGTTGATATATCCTTTGATCTCTGTATGGGTGTAGGAGGCGTAGGTCGTTTTGAAGAAAACGCAGGAGGTATGATATATTGATGCAAGGTGGAGGGATGAGGTCCCAATATGGAAGGTAGGTGTGATGATGAGGGTTTTAACTGTGATAGAGGCACGGATTGCGTTCGTCTTCTAGGTGGCGGGGTGAGTTTATTTTTGGATAAATCGAGTCGCTTAGGCGGGTGTGTTAGACTGGGCATTGGTGAGGTCCCAAGCGTAGGGGAAGATTTGGCTAAGTTAATAGAAGTGGAAGGGGCATTCGGTAGAGGTGAGGGGGGTGAAGGTGAGAACATGGGCATTTTAAGCTTTTGTAAGCACTTCGGGTATATGGTGGAGGCATCGGGATTGGTCATTTGCATTTGAGTAGAACATGGCCTGCTCAGACGTTCCCATAGGGCCTGTCTATCTTCTACGGAATGACGGTCCTCACGTGTGAATATGAACTTTGGTATGGAAGAAAGGTGGGTTGTGATTCCAGTCCACTGTGGGAGTGATACAGGGGGTAGATGAGGCACTATATCCATAGATGTTAAGAGGTCGACTGGTCGTTGAAAAGATTTAGGTGATGAGGGACTAATAGGCAGAAGAGCATGTTGGAGAGGGTCTGTCATGGCTAAAGAATTTAGTGATGTCAGTGTAAGAGATTTCTCATCTAAGGATGTCAAAAGGAGTGGTGAGCCTTCCTCTTGTGTAACAAGAGTGGTAGAAGGGGACGTTTGGGAAATAGATAAATTAGATAGCATCCGCTCACAGTCTTGTAGGGATGTGGTGTAAGAAGACTCGTTGATGAGAAGAGAAGTCCGGGCAGTTAACTCTTCTATGGGTAAAGGAATAATTTCACTTTTGCTTGATGGTGGTGAAGGAGATTCAAACTCCTGTGTTGGTGGAGAGGCTTGATTTAAAAAATTTTCAATAGAGGTTTTTGGCTGAGAATCGAAGACTGCATGGATCTCATGAACACTCTCCTCAGCTAAGATATCTTGGTTCACGTTGCTACTGGACGAGTGATTCGGGAATGGCTTGTTGAAAATTTTCAGATTTCAGTTAGCAGGGGCGTTAGGATTATCGAGTGTTATATCCCCTGCGTCAACCATTTCCTGCACTATGTTTTTCAACATCTTGCAGTTTTCATGACTATGTCCTTTTACGTGGTGAAAGTTACAAAAGTCATTTTCTTTGTACCAGGAAGGTATTGCGCGGGTGGAGTCAAACCCAGAGTGAGGTTTAACAGGGGGCAAGGTGATAGCCCCAGCTTTGAGCAATTTCTCCAATATCACACCATAGGTTTCTCCCAAGGGGGTGTAGTTGATGGGCTCGGCTTTGTATTTATAAGTGGTTTTTGGTGGAGTATTGAACGGTGGTTGGGATTTGACCATCACCGCGTGGACAGCTCCTTTTGATTTAGAAGAGATGGACGCGTGAGGAGTGGTGGTATTTGGTTTATTGGTAGAATCAGGAGTTCTGAAAGTGGAGTTCTTGTTGCGTAACCGCAATTTCTCTTCCTCTAAGGCTCGAATTTCTAGCTTCCGAGCCATGGTAAAGGCCTCGTCGAATGTGCAGAAAGTTTGAATTTGGAGGGTAGGAGAGATGTGCTTAGTGCAGGCCCGTGTAAATAGTTCGATGAGTTCGGTTTGAGGTAAGGCATACATAAGTTGGTTGATAAGGCCCCGCCATCGTCCAACGAAATCTGCGATAGATTCGTCTTCGAATTGTCAGATGGCATAGAGGTCAGTGATAGATACTTGCTTGGCAATGTTAATGGAGAAATGATCCAAGAAAGATTGGGCTAGTTGGTTAAAAGAGAAGATCGAGTGCTGGGTTAAAGCACTGTACCACTCCAAGGCGGGTCCTGATAAGGACATAGGGAAGGTGCGGAGTAACAAGGCGTCATTATGGGCAATCAAATAACAAGCATGTCTAAATGATCGCAAGTGTTACTGAGGAATCTCCTTACTATTAAAACGAGTAAATTTTGGCAACTCCCATTGAGGAGGATATGAATGAAGGGGGACAGAAGGGTGAATGGGCTCCCGACAAACTTGTTCGTATGTCAAGGCGCTACGACTTCCCGAAACCGAAGCCTCCAGATTTTGCATTTTATCCATCATTTGTTTGATGAAATCAGTGGTTGGATGAGATGATGGTGCACCAGAATAGGGATGTCCCATATAAGGTGTTGAGGTTACTGGATACGTGTATGGGAATGAAAAGGTAGGCGGAGCTTGAGAAAGAAAGCTCGTGTGAATAGGTGGCAGAGAGTAAGTCATGAATGGAGTGGTCTGAAAGATAGATGAGATAGGGGCAGTTGGTGGTAACGATACGTGAGGTCCAAGGTTAACCAAAGGAAAGCTAATCGGGGTTGCATGAACCTCTGAAGCTGTCGGATTGGGAGACGGGGCTAGTGATGCAGGAAGTAAGGTATTGTTATCAGGAGGAGTGGGAGCTAAATGAGCAGCTATACTAACAGGCATGCCAATAAGGAGCTGACCATCAGGCGTACGGTCAGGGGTATGAGATAAATAATATTGTACAGCGCTGGGATTAGCATCCAGAAATTTGGCAAAGTCCTTGTCTCCTACAGGAATTTGGGGGATCTCACTGGTGTCCGTAGGGTTCCCTATAGAATGTGAAGGGGGTGATTCAGGCAGAGACACAGAGCAGGCATGTGAAACCCTGGCGGCGGCTTGCTTCCGAGTGATGACAACCATAGACCAGAACACACAGGAAAGTTTGAATCTCTCAAGAACAAAAACAACCTCAGAATGGTGAATTTGGCAAGTTGCTGGTTTGTCAGGGGCTGATGGAGACAGTAACCGATATCGGTTTACTAATCGGTGTCGGTCACAGGAAAAATGACGTCGGTCTCTTAACCGATGCCGGTGTCAAAACTCTAGGATAAGAAGATACAAAGGGCTGCTAATTTGATTTTTAGCAACGTTGAGTGTATTTATCAATTTATTGATCACAGAAGACAAAGTATGACAGAGAAAATAGGATTTGAAAACAAACAAGAGGCACACGCAAATCTAGAGACTAACCCTAGGGTTAATTTTAGTTATCGTGGGCTTATGCCTTTAGACGTAAGATGATGTCAGAATCCTAAACAACAAGACCTAGGGGAAATGTCAAGTCTGTTTTTGCTTATAAGGCTACCTCAATCGGGCGGAGGAATACCGCGGAAAAGGGGGGATGTTTGAGCTGTTGTATTAATTGTGAAGTGATTCGGTATGTGTTGTGCAGTGAATCTAAGGTTAATTTCCTGCCAATACCATGGATATCACCCCCACGTGTACGACCTGTTACTTAATCTATGTTCGCTAGAATTGAAAAACAACAGGCAGGAATGCAATGCATGTGTTTTAAAACCCAAATCGAAAAATTATATTTGATGAAGCAAAAGAGATGGCTTTCACTAATGCAAGACGTAAAAACAAAGCAAGTTCCTTTACCAAAATAAAAAAAAATACCTCGTGAATATTTTTAGAAGAAGAAAACAGCAAGTATGCTCCCTATAATGAAAGCAAGCAAGAAATAAAGAAAAACCCAAAATGGGTCCCACCGAGCGTGCCAAAATGTTTCGCTAAAAAAATGCTTCATTCCTTTTAGAAACAGATAAGGTTAGGGTTAGGAGGAATACCTGTAGAATTTCGAGATGATGTGCGCGTACCATAGAGAAAGATCAGGTTGACTGCGGAGAACTCCTTTTTGTCTGGGAAGGACTACCTGCAAATAAGAACACAAGACCACAAGATTTGATTAAAAAATAAATGAGGAAACTGCCTTGGGCCCAGGAAATGTAAAACTTCCTTTCGAAGGTGATCAGTTTCCCTGCTAACGTGAATTAACACAAAAGACTGTAAAATATCAATTAAATTGCTTGGCTGAACTGGGTAGGGGAAGGGCTGTTTTTCCTAGTTTTGATCAAAAGGAACCGATGTCGGTTACCTATAACTGATGGCGGTTACTGATAACCGATACCGGTGGGTTCTAGGATCTTCTGGGCTGGTTGTGGTGTTTGTAATGGTTGGTTTTTGGATAGTATTAGGAAATGGGATGGTTAGAAACTAAAGAATGACAGTTAGGGGCAATGGTACGTTGGATAATGGATTCAGAAATGGATTTAGGAGCGCTGAGATCCAAGAAGCATAAGAAATGTTATAACAGAGGACATGCAAGATGTGACTTACTGGTTTTTGACGAAGATGCAAGTTGATCTCCTTGGCTGCCAACTCTTATGGTTTCTTCACTCGTCTCTGCTTGGTTAAGTGAAGTTCTGGACTCTGCTAATCACTTTGGACTCTCCTTTGATTCAAAAATCCTTCGACTGATCTCCAAAAATGAAATTCCGATCCGTTGTTTTGGTTTGGGGAGCCCATTTACAGGGAACTGATGGCGGTCGCGTAACCGACGGCGGTCGAGTAGGAACCGGCATCGGTAAGGAAAAAGTAGGCTATTTTTAGTAAAATAGCCCACCTTCCCTGCTTTTCTCCCGAGAGATCAGTTGTGGGATTGGTCAAGTGGCTAGAAGGTCGGCTTTTGGTGCGAGTAAGGAGGCATTAGTTAGGGATGTGAGTCTAGACCAAGTCATGGGTCTTAATTAGGTTAGTTTAGGGTTAGGGCTAGGTCATGATGAGGTGGCAAAGTGAGGTGGCGGGTAAGGTGATGTGGATTTATCAATTACAAGGTAATTAATAAATAATTGTGTAAAGTTTATGTAATGAGGTTAGGTTGCGAAATGGGATGCGGGTCACAAGGGGTCGTGAGACACGAATTTGGTGTCTATATGCAGCTCTCGGAACGAAGCTAAACTTCAATTCTACATATCATCCTAAAACGGATGGACAAACTGAGAGGGTAAATCAAGTGTTGGAGGACATGTTGCAAATGTATTGCATGGATCAACAGTATAAATGGGAAGAGTATCTTCCATTAGTTGATTTCGCATACAACAACACTTATCACTCATCTCTTAAAATGGCACCATTTGAAGCACTTTATGGAAGAAAGTGCAGAACTCCTGTTAGCTGGGATAGTGTTGAGGATAGAGTGGTAATTGGACCTGAGATTCTCACAGAAATGAAACAGCAAGTTAAGCTGATTCATGAACAATTAAAGGAAGCAGCAGATAGACAGAAGAGCAATGCTAACCTTAAGCAGGTTGATCGAAGGTTTGAGCTTGGTGAGAAGGTTTTTCTTCGTGTTAAACCCAGAAAGAGTTATATAACTTTTGGCAAGGCTGCTAAGTTGTCACCTCGATTCATGGGACCTTTTGAAATTGTCGAAATAATCAATCCTGTAGCTTATCGTTTAGCATTACCACCTACTTTATCTCACATGCATGATGTTTTCCATATTTCTTTGCTTAAGAAATACGTTTCAGAACTGTCACATGTTTTAAATTGGAATTCCTTGCAGGTCCAAGACCTAGGAATAATCGTGGTTAAACCCACACGAGTGCTGGAAACTCGCCAATTGCATTTGAGAAATCATGAAATACAACAATGTAAGGTCCATTGGGACCAGTTTAACGAAGAAAGTGCAACTTGGGAAAATTTGGAAGAGATGAAGATTGCTTTTCCTTCTCTTTTTCAACAGAATGAAATCTATTGACAAAACATTTCTTTTATGAACTTATATTTTTTTTTAAGTTTATATGAAAGCCAGATGGAGGCAAACATTATTCAGGCTGAATAAAATGTGTTGTGACATTGATTTCTGGAACTATTCAAGTTGGAAAATAGACGCATTGTTTTGTGAACTAATAAATTGGTTGACCTGAAGGTTAATCAAATATGTAATCATCGGGATGATGAATCTTTTAGGAGGGGAGTATGTAACACCTTGGACTGTAGTTACTTCCTCCTGAGCATACAAGTGTTGATATGTGATTTCTTTTGAAAGGACGTGTTCCCTTGATTGAGAAGTCATGCTTGATATGTACTGTATCTTCTTTGCAAATTGCAGATCTTTGACTAAGTCGGAATATGATTGGACTCTTTTATTTCTTTCATTTTACACCTGAGTTTAATCTGATCTTGGAATGAATTATGGAGTTATCCATCTATAAGACCAAGCCTTGGATCAGTGGTATTGATCCAAGTGGTGCTTTAAGCTTATTCGTGATGAATTAAAATTATAGACCTTAAGCAGGTTGCAAGGTCTGGATGCATTGAATAAGCTAGTCGGGAGTATAACTCAAGTTGATCATGTTAAATGAACTGGTGCCCGATATCGTGATATATCTAGAAGGTCTTGATCGTGGACTAGGTAATAATTCAGTTACATAAAATTCTATAGCCTATTGGCAGTATAGGAGTGAACCCTGTTCGTGAATGTATGTTGAAGGTTCTTTTCTGAGCATTTGAAATATTAGACCTAACTAGATTTGTTAAGGTTAGTAACGTAAAACTAAACGTAACCTAGGGGTTAGATTAGTGTTAATCTAACCTAGACCTAGGCTAAGAGCTAATGTTCTAAGTTAGTATCTATGCGCTAAGAGGTTAGACTAGGTGTTATCCTAAATCCTAACCTAAGTTACTAACCTAACTATTGAACAAGGAAGAAGGGGACCTATGGAAGGGTGAGAACCATGGGTGGCAGTTTCTATGTCATTAAATGCATGGATAAGCGTGAGGGATAGGTAATTTAGTGGAGGTTTTTAAAATGGCTAACTTGAGCCGACGTGGCAGGTCACCAAAGTTGGAAATGGTCTTTGATGTGCATCTGTCCATCGCCAACTATGGCGGTCGGTGGCAATGAAAATTTAGCTGGAAATTTGGACTAAATGTCATTTATGAACTCGGTCTTCGAGCTCGGATTTCACGGGAAGGCATGAAAAATGGAAAGTTAATGGTTTGTTTGGTTTTTCAAGCACTCTGGTTTTCCCTCTGTTTGATCACTGGTTCTTCGTACCAGTCTTCTTGGAGTTGCATGGCAAGTATGAGCGTAACTAGCTCTTTTCTCTGGTAAGGAGAATTTATAAGTCATGGTAATAGAAAAATTTTGTTGGTGGATCTAACTTGGAAAAGGAGGAGAAGGTTCGAGCTCTTTCAGTGGTCTGCTTCAAAATTTTAAGCACATAACTAGGCATGTTAGGCCCTAACCTTTAAAAATCTTGCTCTCTTTCAAATGATTTCATTAAAACAACTCTGTTGAGATGATTTTTGGAATTAGATGGTTTTTATGGTAGCTTGGGGTGATTTTGTTACTGTATCTTCTTGCTGGTTCGATTGGACTTTTGCATTCCAGCTTTAATTTGCGAAATATATGCAAGAATGTATGTTGGGCCTGCTCTGTTAGAGCCCATGAATTGTTCTCTTGATGGGTACAGGCTACTGTTGATACTTGTTGTTAATGTTTACTGTTGATGCTTGTTGTTGATACTCGTTGGAAAGGATACTGATGGACTTTTTGTTTAGTTTGATTGGACTTCTTTGTAAGTTCTGTCGAGGTTATTAAGGTAGTGGTTACTGAATCTTGTTGGGTTTCGCTATGTTATTTAGGTTTTGTTGAATGGATAACTGGCTGTGTTTCAGTAGTTATTGCGACCCTTTAGAAGTTGTTTCTCCCTCCCTTGCATTGCAAATTACGGGATTGAACTCGGTGATAGTTTGCATTATAATTATTTATTGTATTCAAAAGGACTCTATGGAGTACATTGGATGATTCGTATATTATGGACCTCTGTTGAAGCTATATATCTTTGAATGTTGGTAGTTTGATTTTGTCAGAGTCTTAAAGGAGTAATAGGTAATACGACCTCTGTTAATTTGTAATGAATTTATGGTACAAACTCTTTGGGTGTACTTTTACGTTTCCCATCTGTGAAAGCTTGAGCGAAAAATATTTAAGAGGCTCAGTTTTGATTCCTTGTTACGAAATCAGTATTTAGCTTTTGTGTAAGCCTAATTTTGAATGGTTACCATTGTTGGCACCATTGGAATCATTAACTATTATTTATCTTGAATACTGTTGTTCGGATTCAGTTGAATCCTTGATAGGTAGCTATAGTATCTACCTCTATTTAAGCTAACTGGTACAGTTGTTTTTTTTGGCACTGTTGGGTTCCTTGAGTATAGATAGATATCATGTATCTTGGCTCTGTGAAAGTGGGTCGTGAATACCATACTTCAAATTCTGAATGCGTCCAGATGTGAATACGGTATATTATGTTTCCTTTTTGATTATTCCAGTTAGATGAGGCTGTGCATGTTGCGGGAATGTTGTAAGATTATCTCTGCATAGTCTTAGGGAAACATCAATTGCTTAATGTCAAGAAGTCCATTGTTGACTATGATAAAATAGAAGTTCTTTGATTTCAACCTTGGGTCAAAAAGCCTTACAGTGTTTAGTAAGGACTAGAATGGGTTGTAGGTTGATGTAAGGGATTGTTGGCATGTTACGTCTTCTGTCACATGGATATCAATTCTTGAGTTTAATTAAACTTAGGAGTTGTCGACTGCACCTCAATAGGCAATGGCTGTGATTATCGTCTTCTTTGTTGCTTCGTGTGGGAGGTCATGCAGAGTCTGTTTGGTAGATAGTCATCACTGTTTGGCGTTAGAGCTACTGTACTGTAGTTTATTATATTGTAAACTTAAACAAAATAGTGGTGCTTTTGGTGGTCTCGTCTGATTTATTGGCATGTGTTTAAGGTGAATTCTTTACTCTTGGAAAGACGGTACAATCATGAGCTAGTTCTGAGGGAAATATGTATGATCGTTTATTTCTCTTCTGTTATAAAGTATATGTTGATATATATATATTTTTATCTAACTAATGGAACTGTTTTAACTACTGCTGAAATCATGGGTTGTTATGATATTCATTTTACTATGATGAATGTAATGATCTATCTGATGTTTGTTGTCCTGGGGATTCAGATGGATAGTTGTCTCAGATACTTTCATTCTTCTTGATCCCTAATATTTTGATGAAATATGTTTACTTGTTTGGTGAATTGATCTCATTTAAACAGGGTGTTTAATGAAAACAATTGATGGATTGCAATTATTTTAAGACTTAGTGCTTATCATGCTCAGTTCATCGAACTGACCCATGTTGACAATTTTTGTAGATGGATGCCGTAAGTGGTAAAAGCAAGCAGATCTGATAAGATGATCAGATTGTTTAATTTGATTTTAAGTTGAAATACAGCTTGATTTTCTAAATGTACTACATGTGGAAAGATGTTCTTTTTCCGTAGAGTATTGTATCAAGTATGCTGAATGCATAAAATGTATTTGATTAGTTCTGAAAGGAATGGAAATTGATATTTGTTACTTATGTGTTTGTATTCTTATCTTGATAGTTTGACCTTCTTCAGTTCAAATATCTGGAGAGCATTGTTATTATTGTATAATTTGGAGACTTTTGTGATTATCAATGTAAGCTTGCAAGAATATGTGACTGAATACTTATGATTGTTTAGAAATTCTAGTATGTTCTATCTAAAGCTAAATTGAAATATAGATCACTGTCTTACTGGAAACTAGGGTTAAAATAAACCTAAGCAGAACGCTAAACAAGCTGAATTAAATTATTAATCCCTAGTCTTGATTAAGCCAGGATAACATTTAATTGGATTCTTAATCATTATATCTTGATACTTATAAGTACGATATAAATTCAGTAATGAGAACTAAAATAAACCAAAAAGGGGTTCTGTTGGCAATCACATGTGAAGATTATGGGTTATTGTCCAATTTCGTTGATTTAGAATTATGTATATTCTATGAACTCCTTGATGGAACCTTAGTCTTAATAACGTCTCTGTGTAAAGGGTTTTATTAAGAAAGGTCATTCTAAGGTGAGGAACCCAGGGATTGGGAAAGGCTAACCTTAGGGGAACGTCTTTTAATATAATTTAACTCAGCGTATGTAACACTTTTTAATAAGTATATCTTTTTGAGGCGGATTTAAAGGTCGACGACACAAGTCAACTACAGGGTTGTACCTCTAAGAAGGTTAGGATCTTCTCAAAGATACAACAATGCAGGTGTCTTGTGACGACACCCTTTGCATTGATCGATAAGATTTACACCTTGAACTCGAACAAGTTACTCTGGGACCTATTAGGAATGTGGTCACGTTATAAGGCTGCCTAGGAGATTCAGGGTATCTTGACACACTAGTTTAACTAGGGTTGAACCAGTATGTCATCGTATCCCTAGTCCTCGTGGGCATCCATATAACGTTATCACCTTACTAATTCGTTTCCGAGTGAATAATTTGGGATAGGAGGGACTGACAGAAGTCAGTATAAGACGTTCTATATAACTTAGGAATGGGGTGTAGGACCTATTCCAGATTGACGAGTATGCCGTTAAGGAATATGAGACATAAGCAGTATGTTTCAAATATTTGGCCAAAGTATCGCAAGCTGTTGATTTCGTTGTCCTAATTCACCTAGTCTAAGGGATGAGATGCCGATGAATAATGGTAACAATTATTCAGATAGGTTCCTTGGACAGAGCATTCTTAATCCCAGAATAGGGAAGAGAACTGCAAGAGTAGAGTGTTAAATAAAAATGCCAACTCTTATTACTCATGAATAGATCGGTAGATCACCGAGTCATGGAATGAATAGATCGGAGGTACTCTGAGTCATTAAAATGGCATATGGTTTTCTATTATAAGAATGGTTATTTGATTTGTGAGTTCTAAATTATGTATTTAGAACCAGTAAGCATTTATCAAAAAAAAAAAAAATTCACTTGTTCTAATGTATAAAATGAGGATGTTACACCTTCCTTAAACATAATTATTAGGGATCCGCCTAGGTTGTGACCAAGTATTTTGGTTTCCTTGACTAGACCATGGTTCTTGGTGTCCTTGGGCATACCAAGATTGACCTTCCGAATCCTAGAGGTCTCATTTTTATTGTAGCAAGGTTGATGTGCATCTGCTGCATTTTTCTTGCTTAAAAAGAGCTATTATTTACATATCTGGTGACTCCAAGGGGAAAAATCAACTGGTTTCAGCAGTGCAGGCCTAAAAACTTATGAGAAGAATCACCA
Organism: Taxus chinensis; assembly: GCA_019776745.2. Taxonomy (NCBI): domain Eukaryota; kingdom Viridiplantae; phylum Streptophyta; class Pinopsida; order Cupressales; family Taxaceae; genus Taxus; species Taxus chinensis. The sequence continues at coordinate 95,291,331 of CM034148.1, read as the reverse complement.
CAAGGTCAAGAGTTAGAGAAGAATAAGTGGTATTTGAATACCTGCAATTATCTCCGAGAAGAAGGCAAAGAGGAAGAAGGATTCAAAGGTCTTCATCTCCACCAAACAGAACTCTCTCAACTCCTCCACCTGGTAGGCCTTTCATTCAGTATACAAGGGTTTTAAGACCAATTAGAATGGCTCAGAACAACCCCTACGTCAACTTCACAGGTAGCATCCCACTTGCTCTCAATGCACAACATCCAGTTCCTATTGCAGCCTTGAAGAACATTCCCTACTTCACTGGAGAAAATCAGACTACTCCAGGTGATCATGTTAAATATATTGCTAACCTTTGTACAATCCATGAAATCAATGAAATGCAAGTGGCTGTCAAGTTACTAGCATCTTCATTCAAGGGTAAAGCATTGCAATGGTTTAGGATCCTTGGAGCTGGTTCTATCACAAATTGGAATCAGCTGTGTATAGCACTTCACGATCAATTTGGAGAGAAGGGAGACAACTTGTCTCTTTTGGAGCAGCTGACAACTATCAAGAGAGCTCCCAATGAGCAGCTGACTGATTTCAACTTCAGATTTCAAAGGTCTTGGGATAGGATTCTAGTAGTATTCAGGCCAACAGCAGAAGGTGCTTTTCTCTACTATCTCAAAGCTTTAAATTTTGATATTTCTATGTTGATTCAGTCCATGGGAGGCATAACTATCCCTATGGCTTATAGAATTGCCATTAGGGCTGAAAATTGTTTAATCCAAGCTGGAAAACTTGCCCCTATGCCTCCCATGCCATTGTTTCCAAGTTTAGAGAGTCCAAACACTAGTCAAGCACCTAATTTGGCTCCTTCTCCCACTCCTAGAAATCAGAGTTCAAAAGAAGCTTCCACTTCATCTCCAAGTGCCCCAAATGAGCTTCAAGAGGTCATGAAGCAATTGGAAAACCTAGGCAATGAGCTAGTTACTCTCAAGAGGCAACAAGCCCAAGGTTTCAGACCTTCTTATCAACCCCAAGCTCAGCCTAATAGGCAGCCATACCAACCACAAAGACCACCTAATACAGCTGAAAATATGAATCAAACAAGGCCTCCTACCAATAGACCATTCCATCCCTATAATCCAAATGTCATATCTACTTCTAAAGCATTAGTGCCAACACAGAACAACATTTCTCAGGAATACAATTGGTGCTTTCCATGCAATGAGCCTCATAACCAATCCATGTGTTTCAATGGTGCCCTCAATCAAGCATTGATGGTGACAACTACTGGTGTGGAGGGTGAGGGTAGTCAAGGAAACAATCAACAACAAGAAACATTCCAACAGAAATCAGCCCCAAATGACACCACATTGGTGAACTGGCAAGCAGAGGATTTCTGTGGCATGAATCAGGTGGTTTCGCAAGGTGTTGCAGCCAACACAAGGTCAAAAAGGAGAAATTTGGGTGAGGATCAGCCACTAGCTCCAACCAGCCCACAACCTTCTATGACTCCAGAAATGATTGACAAGCAAAGTCCTATTTCAAATGCACAAGGGCAGCCAAGAACAGCCCCTAGGCCAACTCAAATGCTAGTTGTTGTTGCCCACGTACAAGGAGTAAATGTGCAAACCAAGGGACAGCAGAAAGATCCTTCATCACCATTCAATATCATTGATCAGATGAAGAAGAAAAATGTCAATATATCTATGTGGGAATCTCTATCCATCCAAGGCCAAAGAGATCTGCTGCAAGCTGCCATGAAGGATTGGCCAACTTTGAATCAGCAGGTTCAGATGTAAGACAAAGTGCTTACAAATGTTGCCCAGCCTGAAGGAAGTCATGGACCACAACAAGGTAAAATGTTGAAGCCCCCCCTTTCTATGTTTCGTTAATCATTGGAAATCAGCTAGTACATAATTTCATGATAGACTCTGGGGCAAGTAGCTCAGTAATGCCTAAATAGATAGCTAATCAGCTAGGGCTCTAGTATGAAATAACATCTAAAGGGGTAATGCAGCTAGATGGGACAACAATAGCAACAGTTGGAGTGATTAGAAATTTGAGTCTTACCTTGCATGCATGTCCAAATGCTGTTGTTTTACAAGATGTATCAGTCATAGACCTTCCACCACTCTTTGCATTGTGCTTGTCAAGAGAATTCAATGCTAAAATTGGAGGCTATCTTTCGGTGGATTGGTCTCACATGCTATTTAGAACAAGGTATGGAACTAAGGCTACAATTAGGTCTAAACCTATTGCAAACTTCCATATTGAGCCTTACACTCCAAGTCAGATTAATGCTAATTGCTCAGCATTTGATCAAGAAGATCACCCTAGCACTGACGAGGCTGACACCAAGGTTGGAAGCATCCCGGATTTGACTCTTGATGAATGGGCAAGCAAGGTGCATGCTTTTGATCCTTATCAAGAAGTAGAAGAATCTGAGCTAGGGGTTTATTGTTTACATGAAGAGGATCAACCTCTCCCTAGCATCACCAAGCTAGATCATAAGGACAAGAATGAAGTATGGTAGCTGTTCTTTGATGGATCAAGGAGTAGACAAGGTGCAGGAGGAGGAGATATGCTCGTTTCACCACAAGGTATAAGGTATTACTCAGCCTTTCTTTTCTAGTTTTCCTATTCAAATAACACTGCTGAATATGAAGCCTTGGTGCAAGGGATACATTGGGCAATCAAGAAGAAAATAAAGAACTTGCAAGTCTTTGGTGACACTGAACTAATCATCAATCAAGTCAGGGAACAACATGCTACAAAGAATGAACTGCTAAAGAACTAAAAGAACAGGGTATGGGACCTCGTTGAGGATTTTGAAGCTTTCAATATCACGTCCATACCTAGGAAGAAAAATGAAGCCGCGAATAGGCTTGCAGCTGTTGGAGTAATGTTTGATTTGGTTGACAACATCAAAAGGGAAAAAACACAGCCACATGTCCATGTGATTGTGAGGCCAGCAGTTCCAGATAATAACACCAGCTGGCAGGTGTTTGGGAATGATCAACAGATCGTCAATTTCTTACAAGAAGAGGCTGAATTCTCAGCTAGGAATCAGGACAGATTAGAGCAGCAGTATGGGGATCAAGTAGTGCAGCTTCGGAAAAACAAGCTTCCTAGGGGTTTAGTAACATTGGAGTCTATCTTCAACCCTAATGACTAGTTTCGTAAGGAAAAGGCTAACATACGGGTCAAAAGAGAAGATTCAGAGCCAATTCCGGTTATGGAAAACAAAACACTTCAAATTGGTAAGGTAGCCACTGAATAAGAGAAATCATATTTTATACAACTTTGCCAAGAATTTCCAGATGTCTTCACTTGGAGCTATGAAGACTTGAAAGGTTTCAATGCCAACCTGTCTCAGCATACCATAGAATTATATCCAGATGCTAAGCCCATCAGGCAGAAGCAGAGACCAGTCAACCCTCACATTGAGCCTCTAATGAAGAAAGAGCTAAATAAGCTAATAGAGGCAAGCATTATATTCCCGATCAAGCACTCAAGCTGGGTCACAAACTTGGTTCTGGTCAGGAAGAAGAGCGGAGAAATCAGGATGTGTGTAGATTTCTGAGACCTAAACATGGAATCTCTCAAAGACCATTACCCACTTCCTTCAATGGAACAAATATTGCAAGTAGTATCCAGTTCGGAGAGATTCTCTCTCCTAGATGGCTACTCAGGGTATAATTAGGTAATGGTGAAGGAAGATGACCAGTTCAAGATGGATTTCACCACCAAATGGGGGACCTATGCCTACAAGAAGATGCCATTTGGGCTATCAAATGCTGGAGCCACTTTCCAAAGGGCAATGGATATGGCATTCAAGGGGTTGATCAATAAAATAGTTTTTATATACCTTGATGACATCACTGTATTCTCCAAAAATGTAGTGGATCACCTCTTTCATCTGAGGCAGGTATTTTAGAGGTGTAGAAGATTTGGGGTATCATTGAATCTCAAAAAATGCATATTCTTGGCTCATGAGGGAAAACTTCTTGGCCATATTGTTTCAAAGGAGGGATTGATGATTGACCCAGAAAGAGTTGAAGCAATTTGAGCGTTGCCATTGCCAAGTCATAAGAAGGCTCTTCAAAGCTTCTTAGGAAGGATCAATTTTGTCCACAGGTTTGCTCCAAACTTTGTAGCTCTCGTAAAGCCAATAACATTGATGTTGAAGAAGAGCATGGTATTTAAGTGGACATATAAAGGCAAGAAAAGTTTTGAGGCAATAAAAGAGGCTATATCTCAAGCTCCAACTCTTGTCAGTCCAAAATTCTCCAAGGATTTCATGCTATACGCCTTTGGTGGTGGAGATACAATTTCTGCAATCTTGGCACAACAAAAAAAAGAAGGATTAGAACAACCAGTTGCTTTCTTCAGTCAAGGCTTGGAGGAATACGAAACTAGGTACTCTTTCATTGAAAAGCATGTACTTGTAGTGATCAGGAGTTTAAAGAAATTCAAGCACCTAGTCTTAAACAACAAAATCCAATTATTAGTCTCTCATGTGGGAGTCAGGGAATTCCTTCTAAACAAGGATCTGAATGAGAAACATGCAGGATGGATAACTCGTGTCATGGAATATGACATCAAGATCAAGGTCACCAAATTAGTACATGGGAAGGGACTATGCGAACAACTAGCCTTGAGTCGACAAGTTGAAGCAGGTAATGAAGAAGATACTATTTTAGTACTACAGGATGGTCAAGAACAGGAAAATGATAATGTGCCCACTCCTTGTTGGGCTCAGATTATGATACACTTCCTACAGACAGGCCTATGCCCTCTAGAAATGAGAAAAGTAAAGAGGAGATACTTTAGGTTGCAGGCTGTTCCATATGCCATTGTTGATGGAGTTTTGTTCAAGAAAGATGTGAATGAAGTGCTGCTGAGATGCATTAGCACAAATCAGATTCAAAGGGTGTTGGAAGAATTTCATGGTGGACCAGCTGGTGGTCTATTTTGCACCAAGAGTGACAGCTCTAAAAATCATGAAGGCTAGTTATTATTGGCCTAAAATCTTCAGTGATTGCTATGCATGGATCAATAGATGTAAGAAATTGTGCATTCTTCACAGGGAAAGAAAGACTTGCTTGCCCTTCCATTGCACCCAATCTCAGTTGACCAGCCATTCATGCAATGGGGTTTGGACTTCATCGAAGTCATTAATCCCAATTCAAGCCAAGGGTACAAATGGATTTTGACAGCCACAGACTACTTCACCAAATGGACAGAAGCAGTAGCACTCAAAGAGGCAAATGAGTCTAGTATCTTAGACTTTTATGAGGGGATAACAACTAGATTTCGTGTACCTACCACAATAATCTCTGATAATGCATTGGCATTCATTGGATCTAAGGTGATTGAGTGGGCTGTCAAGAACGGTATTTACCTAAGCACTTCATCAAACTATTACCCCCAAGGTAATGGCCAGGCCGAGTCTACAAACAAGAACTTGTTGAGGATCATTAGGAGGAATCTTGACGAGAATCAGAGGTCTTGACATACCAAACTGAAATCAGCCTTATGGGCTGATAGGATAACTCCCAAAAGATCCACAGGTAACTCTCCATTCAAGCTTGTCTATGGAAGAGAGGCAATCTTGCCAATGTCACTTGAGTTTGCCAACATTGGAACTCATGAAGCAGCTGGAGTTGCTTGAATTTGAGCCCCATGGAGGTGAGGTATGTAGAGTTGATGGAACTGCAAGAGATCAGAAATCAGGCATCCCAAGCAATGGAAAAGGATCGAGCTTTGATCAAGAAGACCTTTGATAGAAAGGCCAAGGATAGATCTTTTCAAGTTGAAGATCTAGTGTTGAAAGGGGATAGTGGACAGAGAAAAACCAGGAAGGCATTCAAAATTTTATGCCATTTGGAGTGGCCCATACATGGTCACGAAGTGCAAGAACAACAATGCTTTTCAATTGGCCTCATTGGATGGTGAAGAACTACAGATTCCAGTCAATGGAATCTATCTCAAGCATTGCTTCTAAAGAGCAAGTTCATTACTTTGTAAATATTAGATTAGATTTTCATTCCTCCAAGTGTTGTTGCACATTGTTCTTACTATAGGTTAGGGTTTCAGTTTTCCCTAAGTGCTTTGGCATAGCTTTTGTTGCTCCCTAGGTTGATGTTTTGTACAGTTCAGCTTGCTTTCATAGAGGTGAGTATGTAGTATCTTCCTCCTTACACATTATGAGTTAGTTGGGGTTCTAAACTGAATATTTGACGAGTCCATGCCCAATGGACTGCTTCAAGGCAACTGGTATCTTCTACCTAGTAGGTAGGTAACCTCGCTGAGTCACCAAAATTGTTATCCAAAATTCACCCCTCAGGGTTAATTTTGATAACATGCATTAGAATTCTCAAGTCCCAGGAAAATTGATTGACTCAGGGCAAAAAATCATGTTTCTAGGGTCCCCTCAGATTTTTTTCTAAATCCCCTATCCGAAGAAGAAAAGAGCAAGATCTGAGAAAAGGTGAGAAGGCTGCAGAAGACAAGCTTGGACCAGGACAAAATCATGAAAAATGGCTAAGTCCTAGTCCTCGCAACAGTTGGGACATGAGGGACATCTGGGCACGAATCGGCCGAACGAGGCCGCTAGGCAGTCTGCAGAGCAGAGGGACATTTAGGACTGTCGGGACGCGTGGGACGTAGAAAGCCGGGTTCGGCTGAAGGAGAAGAAAATTGACTAACTGCTGAGTGGCACAGTTGGGACATTTGGGCCGTGAGGACGCAAATGACGCGAACCGCCCGAATCGGACTGAAAAGGAGAACTTTCACACTAAGCAGTTCGGGACATCTGGGACAGAGGGATACGGAAGACATAGATAGCCGAGAAAGTCCAAGAGCCAATCAGATCATGCCATGTGTCATCGGCAGAAAAGGGACAGGGAACTGGCCTTTATCAGGTGGATCGAAATTTTTTGTCCTAGACAGCACTGAGATAGCATTTGGGCCAAAGGGACACTGAGGGACACGGATAATGTCGGCAGGATCCGAGGAGACCAATCAAATCAACGAAACGTGTCCTAAGGTCCGAAAGAAGGACATGCAGAGCTCATTTTGGGAGGAGTTAGAAAATTGGGTTCCCAAATAGTTTCGGACATCTGGAACAAATGCTACGCGAAGTAAAAGAAGACCCTGCAGGCCCGAGTCCTCTAATCAAATGCATGCCATGTGTCCCCAGTGGCGGGATTCACAGGAGTCAAAGTGCGAGGTTTCAAGCACTGTTCCAAGCCAATCATCAAGAGGACATGTGTCCAATAATTTTCAAGGAAAAACCATGGGTGAGAAGGGAAGGAGAGAGAATTACACATCCAATCAGCACTTGACATGTGTCGTCCAGGTGGCAGAATGCACAGGAAAAGATTTTCAAAACACTGTTTTCACCTATTTTGTGCCCTAAATCTTTAGATCGTCCATATCTTTCGATCCAGAGCTCGGATTTGCACGTTTTTTATATCAACAAAAAGGTGTATGAAATTCTCCACATAATCCTGGGGTTAATCTTGAATTTTGGTGTAGTCTAGAGAGAGAAAAGTTGAGATAACGGCTCTGACGCATGTTCATGGCCAGAAGTGACATTTCAGTGACCAAATTTAACACAAAATGGGTCGACAATTCTCCTACAATTCGGTCAAAATTAGACAAGCCCGCTATGGGTTTGTAAGGTATCCGTCACTTCTGCCATTTTAAGATGCATCTGCAGTATGACCTAGGAGTGGATGGGCTAGATTCATGTTTTTCCTACGTCTTCTGTCTCCTGGGCTCTTATTCTTCCTATGCATATTGAAAAGAGCCAAATTTGGCTTCATTTCTAAGGGTCGAACATTTTCTGTTTGGCATAGAAACTTCCTTCTTTCACCTCCAGCAAGTGATTGTTGTGAAGAATCGAGACCTCTTCATTTGAAGATTGTAATACGAATTTTTACCTCTATGGCAGGTCTGTAATGCATGGTTTTGACATCTTTGGAGCAATGATAATGCAAGCTTTGTGAATGGTTCTCAGTCCTTTGTTTGTGTTCATTTTCTATCATCCTGGTCTAGATCACTAAATTAGTATCTTTGTTAGCCTGTGTATGTTCCTTATGTTACAATCTTGAATGGTTTGTGTCTATTTGCATGACAGAAATGTTGTTCACCACTCCTTTTGGTGCATCACCACCTATTAGCTTAGTTTTAATTTTTATGCATCTTCTATCCCTGTCTCCTTGGCAGTTTAGAGTAGGATTCAGGATCTGAACCCTCTGTAGTTTTGCAATCATGTAGCATCTGAATCAGAGGAGTTTTAGGAACCAGCCTTCTCTAGAGAATCCTTTCTCACTTTTCAAGTCCCACACTTGGAGAAAGGATTCAATTTTACGCAATCACACTAGATAATAATATGGTCAACCTAGAAACCTGACCAGCTTCCAAGGGTGCTGTGATTTTACACTAACAGAAACAACATATGATATGTAGCAACATCTCCAAAATTTCCTTGAGACAGGATATTGGAAAAAGGACAGTAGGTAGAGTTATGACACTTATCTTGTTGTAGGTCAAACTACTCGTCACTGCAACTTTCCATAAATTCTTCACCATTTCTTGATATCTTAGAAACTTAAGCTACTGATTCTTCCTCCCCTAAGAAAAATCTCGTTCCTCCAGATTGAAATTATGTATAGTCACAAGGAATTGTTGTTGGTGTGGTTTTAGAACTAAATGTGATGGTTCCAGAACTAAATATGATGATTCTGGGACAAATTCTATAGGTTCTAGAACTAATTTCATAGGTTGTTGAACTATTCCCAATTGCTCTAATGACAATTTGTGTTCATTCAATGGTTGACTAACCATATCTTCTTCATCATGTACATGATCCTGCAACTTCATCATGGCCAAAGAAGACATGTTTTGCTTATTAGTATCAGGATCATCAACCCACAATTTTTCTTGATTATTAATAGAAGGTCATGTAGAAGGATTTAAGGAGATTTTCTTAGAATTATTACCATTTGAGATAGTCATATCACCTGATCTGCATTCAATTAAAGAATAAACTGTAGCTAACCATGGTCTTCCCAAAATAATGAGATAACCAAGTGTTTTACCTTTTTGCTAATATATAAGGAAATCAACTAGATATTCCCATGACTCCACCATAACTGCTACATCTTGAATAACTCCTTCTATTTTTTCTACAGATTGATCTACCATCTGTTATATGGTGTTAGTAGGTTGTATACCTATTAACGGAAATGTTTTCAAAGTTTCTATTGTCATCACATTTATATTCACTCCCAAATCAACCAAAAAATTGTGTATATCTTTATTCCCTATAGAGATAGAAATCAAAGGACTTCCAGGATCTCCATATTTGGGAAGAAAAAGTTTTCTTGCCGATAAATCAGCAAGTTTCCCATCTACCTTAATAGTCATCGGGTACTACTACTTTATTCGAGGTATTTTTAAACATAGAATTTTGATTAACTTGTACAATTCTAGAATGTACTCAATTTCTTGTAACAATGGTATTTCAATATTCAATCTCCTTAGTTTTTATGGCTTCCTTAAATCTCTCTGGAAATGGAGTCTTAGTAGTGTTGTGTATCTAGCTCCTGATCTTTTCTTTTTCATCCTTCTTGGGAAAAATTATACTAGAGGTTTCAATTTCTTCTATCATCTTAGTGATTATAATAGGTGGACTGTTTATTAGTTATCTAGATCTAGTTTGAATATCCTTACAATCCATTACATTCAGATCAACTGATTTTTCTAGTTCTATTCCGTAGACAGGAGTTATTTGTTTCTTGGTTTTTCTACTAGTTTTGCTGGTATTTGGGTTTGGACCAAATTTTAATTTTGTGAATTTTTTGTTGGGGAACCCATTATGGCTTGTTGATTCTTATTGGGATATGTCCTTCCTTAAACATAATTATTAGGGATCCGCCTAGGTTGTGACCAAGCATTTGGATTTCCTTGACCAGACCATGGTTCTTGGTGTCCTTGGGCATACCAAGATTGACCTTTCGAATCTTGAGGATTCCATATTGGCTGAGGTGCCCAAGGTGGTTGTCCCCAATTTTGTGTCACTGTCCTACCTACCCATGGCATCGTCTAGGGGTTAGGAATTGATCTGGGCATGAACTTCCCTTGGCTAGGTTGTCTCTAGACAAAATTTACTTCTTTTGATGTGGATGGAATGTTTCTTTGTTTAAGATAATTTTTTAATAAATGGAAAAAGAGAACAAGAATTACTCTCATGTTCCCTAGATTCACAGATAAGACATATTTCTATTTTATCCAAGGGACAATCCGTTATTGCATTATTCTTCCTACATCTAGGACAATACATAGCTAATGGTTCAGTTTTAGCATTTTTGTTAGCTTGCAATCCATCCATGGTGGAGGTTAATTGAACTAAAATGTCTATTTTGAAATTTTCCAATTCGTCCATCAGTTTTTGCACATCTGGGTTTAACTTTTTAACTATTTTTTCCTTTTCTAGGTCTACCCATTGTTCGTGAATAGCTTATACAAATGTATTTAATATAACTCATTCTTATTTGATCAATATTTCCACCTCCCATCAAATTAAGTGCCCCCCTTGATTCATCATCTAGACGTTTAAGAAAAATGGTTTTTCTTAACTCTTATTGTACTACAAATCCACATCTTTTTCTCACAAAGAGGAATCTGTCTAAATAATCTTCCATATTCCCATCCTCCTCCTGCTTGATTTTGACAAATTATTCCTTCCTTTTCCTCCCTCTACAGTAATCTGTATACTTGTCTACGAAGGAAACTTCCATCTGTGCCCAAGTTGTAATATATTTAGATGTTAATTCCATAAACCACCTCATTGTTGCATCCTTTAGGGTAGATGGAAGCAACTTGAGTTTTTGATTGTCTGTTTTGTAATCATAAGTTTGACAAAATACTTTAAATTGAAACAAAAATTGGTCAGGGTCTTCAAATGACACCCCTCTAAATGTGGGTAAATTTGTAGGTGAAATATTTTTCATAGGTGTATCATCATCATCCAATTGAATTGGATAAGTGAAGGTCTTATCAGGTTCTCTTTCAGCTTCTCGTGCCATTTCCGTAGTACCTTCTAGGATTTTCCCCCAATCAATATGGTATGTAATTTGTTTTGGGGAAGGTGAAAAGTCAGGAGTAGGAGGTTGACTACTTAGTTGTGAATCAAAACTTTCTCTAAACGGGTGTTGGGATATGATATTTTTTCTAAAGGTTCTACTTCCTTCTGGTGATTGATCTAATAATTCCAAAGGTGGCAATTTTGCTTCATTCCTAACAAAGGAAAATGGTGCTTCTAATTCTTGATCAACTTCTTTATTTAGTGATGATTCTTGTTCAGATATTTTTTGGAGGAATCGACCCTTAGAGTATCTTGGTCTAATCATAAATTTTATTTTGATGTAGGGAAGATCCTAAAATTACTAGATGTATGATTATTTCAATTGTTGAAACCTAATCAGATAGTTCTAACTATTTCCCCTAGAAAGGGTGTAAAAAATGATGGGTGTCGTTATTTTCTTCATTTAATCAACTCTTTTTTGATGTCATATTCAAACCAGAGGTGGTGTCTAAAGCTATATGCAACAAGAAATCTTAGTGATATAGTAATTGACTATAGGTAGTTGTGTCTTTTTATATTTTCTAGAGGATTTTCTCAATGTCTTGAGGATTCCTTGGCTAAAACCGTATTGAAATCAAAGTATGAAAACTTGCTGGGAGTAAACACTCTCTGTAGAAATAGATTACTAGAAATAAACACACATTTACATAATGGAATAGATTGTTATAAGTAAACATTTGTTATATATATAAACAGACAATTTGAGAATGCTGAAAGTTGATTGCAAAGAAAGAAGAATATAATCTATAACACCTGCAAGAAAAGTATACGACAGATTTCGACTTGAATAATCAAAAGTATTTACAAAATTAATAGATCTATACTATTTTCTATGGAAATATAAATACCAATAAAACTAAGATCTTGGTTCTTGGAAGAGTGGACAGTTGCTCCACCTTGAAACAAGATTTTACAATTTAATATACTCTCAAAATAGGATTGGATATTTTATTGATAAAATGTTCTACATTACAAAAATGTACTGTCTCTTTCTATCTTTTTGTGCTTTTTTCTATGTATAAATAAATATTTCTATCTATATATATTACTATCTATCTATAGGTCTGCATATATATACTTCTTCCACAGGTGTATTTATAACCATAGTTGTCCTACCGATTCAGATAGAACTGAGTTATGCTCAAAATAGATGTTGAATTGGATCCTAGCTAGATGTACTATTGTATGATAGCTATCCATGGATATATGATTATAAAGAATTGGAAATATTCCAATATGCTCCTGATTGAAAGGTTCATTGATTGATAAATCACCGGATGTTGTTGGAATAAATAAATTCTCACCAGTTCTAGAACTTTAGAGAAGTTCCAGAACTAAAGGAAATCATTCCAAATCTAACTATGAGGATTCCAGAGCTACATGCAGGAATTTTGGAACTAAGTCCAAAAGTTCTGGAACTAAGTGATGGAGTTCCGAAACTAAGTCCAAATTTTCTGGAACTAAGTGGTAGAGCTTGTAACTATGTAATGGAGTTCCAGAACTAAGTTTGGAAGTTCTGGAACTCAGCCGTATTGAAACCAATGCTTCCAAAAACATACAGATCACTTCATACTTTGTTTGTTCAACTGATTGTGACATGTTTTATTACAAAATAGAATTTCCAAAGCACTTAGTTAGGAATTATAGATTTTTTAAACGTTATAAATAAAATGAAAAAAAGATTGAAAATTACATTCTAACTTATATTAGATCAAACAAAAGTAAAAAACTGCAATCAATCTTGATAAAAAGGAGAGTAAAATAAGATCCTTTATTGTACATTAATGAGACATATTCTAGACTCATCAATAACAACTAAGAAAATAATTGGCACTTATCACTACAAATTGGTCTATAGTGAAGAAGAAATATTTTCATTGTCACTTGATTTGCCATCATTGGAATTAGTTCAGCAGCTTGAATTTGAAGACGCAGATCAAAGGGAAATTAGAATGGTAGAATTGGTGAAGCTAGAGGGAAAAAGGAATGCCACCATGGTCAAGATGGAACAACATCAAGCGTCAACCAAATAATGGTTCGAAAAAAAATCTTGAGATTAGACCTTCAAATTTGGGGATCTCATTTTGAAATGGGACATAAATCAAGCTAAACCTGGGAGACACTCCAAATTTGATGTTATTTGGATTGGATCATATATCATCACCACTTGTAGAGTGGGATCATTTGATTTGTCTGATCTTTATGGGAACGTGTTTCAAATCCTAATCAATGGGATTTATCTCAGGCCTTCTCATCAAATATTTTTCATGCGTCTTGTATATAGTAGAGTAGAATTTCAATTCCTCCAAGTTCTTTCAGCACATTTCATTATTGGTAGTATAGGTTTATTTCCCTAGGTTATTTGAACATTGTTGTTATTTGGGATGGTCATATTGCAATGTCTTTAGCATTCAAGTAGACTGTAGAAGGAAGGAATTTTAAGGAGTACAGGTTTGGTTGCAGTCATCTTAGAAAATTAAGTGCAAAGAAACTAAAATAAGAATTGGGAATCCAAGTCCTATTTATAGGTCATTTTCAAATTTTTAGGATGACTTCATGCCCAATGGATATGCCAGGGCTACTGGATAAATCATCTAGTAGGTAGATTATCCTTGTGAATCACCAAAATTGTTGTCTATTTTACACCCTTTGCAAAAAATAGAGAAAGTTACACAAGTGTGGACTTGGCAGATGTTCAAGGATGGAAAAGGTAAATTCACGAAGAAGTTAAGCAAGCCACAAAAATCTGGGAGGATCCGTGAAGATCTGAGATATCCGTGGAACGTTATGAAAAGCCACTCTACACTTACAATGCCACGAAATGAAGAAACTAGATCCAAAATCCGTGGAACAAGGAGGAGTACATGCTGACAATGCAAACCCAAAGGAACAAGCCATGACACTAAAAAGGTGCTCCGAGGGATTATACAGAGCTGTGACATAAGTGAGAGAGCTCCATGGTATTCTAAAGCCACATGAAACTAAATTTTGAAAATTTGTAGATAACCAAAATTCCCACGCAAATCAAGATCATCATAATTCTCAAATTATTGGCCCGATCGTTACAAATTTCATATCAATGGAAAGGTATTGGCCTCATTTATGTATAGGATTTTGAACTTCCATTTAAAAGGTAGTTAGTGGACATGACTTTGAGGAAAATTCTTCAGCACACAAAGGTGTAATTTTATTTGGCTCAACCATCCACATTTAATGCATTATGGGAGCCCATTCCTTCTCATGCATGACATGGCATTTAAAATTGGATTTACAGAGGTTGAGCCCCTTTTTAGAGAAAACAGAGAAACTAAATGAAGTTGGTTGGATGGTGGAAAGATAATTTTATTTTTCCCTCTCTTTCTTCTCTCCTCCTCCTTTGATTTTTCTATATAGTGTAAAGTTATGCCTAGTTTTAATGTTGGATACTTTTTGAATATGAAGGCATCATTTTTAAGTTGCAAAAGTATTTTATGGGTCGCATGCCTTTGGATATGTCTCTATAATTATTTTGCATCTTCCCCCTCTATCGTGATGATTTGTGCATGATCTCTTGGCAATAAAATATTTGGTTTTATGGCTTATTATTACCTTAGCTATTGTTTTATTTCACTCTCTTGCATCTTATTCATTTGTAGGTTTGTTGTATGCATTGTTTAAGATATTTTTGTTTATTATGCATCATGAAGGTGGAACTCGGGGTGTGATTTTGATTTGTGATAATTGTTTCAGCCATCCTCATCATCATTTTCTTCCATTTTCTCTCTTTCCTAAGTATTCATCCCCTCTATTTTTCTATTATCACCTCTTTTGGTTTAGGTTTATGTTTTATGCATATCCTTCTCACCCAGGTCCCTTGGAAAGTTATAGTATAGATAGATAGTTACATTTCAATTCCTAGGAGTAGTTTAACATTAGAGGTAAGTAGAGAAAGCCGACCTTCTCTGGAGGTCTATCTCAGTTCAATTCCCAAAACATGAAGACAATCCCATTGTTTCACTTGGAATGTTTCGGCTTCTGGGAATAGAGTTGCTTCTATCCTTTCATTCCTTTTAGAAACATATAAGGGTTAGGGCTAGGAGGAATACCTGTTGAATGTCGAGATGGTGTGCGCGTACCGTAGAGAAAGATCAGGCTGACTGTGAAGAACTCCTTTTTGTCTTGGAAGGACTACCTGCAAATAAGAACACAAGATCACAAGATTTTGATTAGACAATAAATGACGAAACTGCCTTGGGCCCAGGAAATATAAAACTTCCTTTCGAAGGTGGTCAGTTTCCCTGCTAATATGAATTAACACCAAAGACTATAAAATATCAATTAAGTTGCTTTGTTGAAATAGGTAGGCGAAAGGATGATTTCTGGTTTTGAACCACAATAACCGATGGTGGTTTCTGATAACCGATATCGGTAGGGTCTAGGACCTGTGGGTTAGTTGTGTTGTGGGGTGGTTGTTGTTGTAGGGTAGTTGAGTTGTTCGTAAGGCTAGTATATGGGTGATATTAGGTAATGAGGTGATGAGAAGTAAATGAAGGATAGTTAGATGCAATATGTTCCCGGGTAGTGGATCTAGGAATGGATTTGTGAAGACTGTGATTCAAAAGTCTGAGAAGTATTATTAAAAGGACATGCAAGATGTAACTTACTGGTTATTGACGAAGATGCAGGTCCAAGAACTCTGATGGCAAAGGCAGAACTGAGGTAGGATGGCCTGACACACAAAAGATGAGATATCTCCCTCCCAATGATCAGCTGAGTATCACAGGGCTCTGGTATCTAGTTGCAGTCTTGGGCTTGATCTCCTTTGCTGCAAACTCTTCTTGTCTCTTCACTTGTCTCTGCTCAGCCAAGTAAAGATCCAGATTCTCTTGATCGCTCCTGATGCTCTCTCTTGATCCAAAAATCCTTCCACCTTTGTTTTTGGTTTGGGGAGCCCATTTACAGGGAACCGATGGCGGTTACGTAACCGACGGCGGTCGAGTAGGAACCGGTATCAGTTAGGAAAAAGTAGGATATTTTTAGTAAAATCACCCACTTTCCCTGCTTTTCTCCCGAGAGATTAGTTACGGGCTTGGTCAAGTGACTAGAAGGTCAGTTTTGGGTGCGAGAAAGGGGTCATTAGTCATGGGTGTAGGTGTGGACCAAGTTATAGGTCTTAATTAGGTTAGTTTAGGGTTAGGACTAGGTCATGATGAGGTATCAAAATGAGGTGGCAGGTAAGGTGATGTGGATTTATCAATTACAAGGTAATTAATAAATAATTGTGTAAGGTTTAGGTGATGAGGTTAGGTTGTGAAATGAGATGCGGGTCACAAGGGGTCGTAAGACACAAATTTGGTGTCTACATTAGCCCCTTATTGTCGTGTAGCTTGTTTTGTAAAGCTGCACGGACAATAATATGAAGTGGTTTCTCCTGTTAAGGGTATAGATAATCCCCCTCAAATCTATCACAGATTGAGAGAACTTGAAATCAGGGATAGGGTTGATAAAGGGTAAATGGTGTAGAGATGATGGGGAAAAGGTGGGGTAAGTCCAAGGAAGCAGACGCATGTTGAAATGCAATAGTGCGACTAGGGTACATGATTTGACGAGCAAACCAGCAATGCATTGGCAAAGGTCGATAGTTTATCCAAACAAGGGTGATATAATCCTGGTATCCAAGGCATAGGAAGTAGCTCCAGGGTATATAACAGGTAAGGTACAGGAATGTTTAGGCATGTTCGGCAGTACCAAATGGTTGGTTTGGTTGAGATAAATGTCACGGTCTAGGTCTAGGAAAAGTTGGTCGACAGATCAAGTCAGGGACCCTAATCATGCTAAAACACGAACAGGTGAGCTTGATGGAACAAAAAGCTACATGATGGGTGGATAAAAGTGTATGTTGTGGAGGTTGGGTAAGGTATTGAAGTGATACGGCCATGGGTCGGGCCAAGTTATTGGGTTGCAGCCTTGGGTCGGGCTGGATGGGTAGGGTGAGGCTTTGGGTCGGGCCGGATAGTTAGGTTAAGGCCTTGGGTCGGGCCGGATGGGTAGGGTGAGGCCTTGGGTCGGGCCAAGTTGTTGGGTTGTGGCCTTGGGTCAGGCCACATGGTTAGGGTGAGGCCTTGGGTCAGGCCGGATAGGTAGGGTGAGGCCTTGGGTCGGGCCACATGGTTAGGGTGAGGCCTTGGGTCGAGCCGGATAGGTAGGGTGAGGCCTTGGGTCAGGCCAGATGGTTAGGGTGAGGCTTTGGGTCGGGCCGGATAGGTAGGTTGAGGCCTTGGGTCAGGCCAAGTTGTTGGGTTGCGGCCTTGGGTCGGGCCAAATGGTTAGGGTGAGGCCTTGGGTCAGGCCGGATAGGGTTGTTGAGGCCTTGGGTCGGGCCAAGTTGTTGGGTTGCGGCCTTGGGTCGGGCCGAATGGGTAGGGTGAGGCCTTGGGTCGGGCCAGATAGGTGAACAAATGGTGTTCAGCAAAGGTGGATATAGGCGATGTTGGGAGAAAGGGTGATTAGTAAATAGGGGCAGAAAGTGGGGTGAATAAGGACAAAACTGATATCGGTTAGCTATGACCAGTACCGGTTAGGTAACCGATGCCGGTTCCTTAGGGCACGATTTGACCGGTGTTGGTTCTATGTTAAAAACCTATAAAAAGAAAAATACGGCCTATCATTGTCACATTTCTAATTTGAAAACTGATTTGGGGTGTCTGAGGTGGAATAGTGATATTGGTGCATTTGTTGGCTAAGGTGGCACTAGTTGAGTGGAGAAGTGAATTGATTGGTGGGCCCGAGTGAGTAGCAGGCAGCAGTTGATTGGTAGAGGACCCAGCAAAGCAGAGTTTGAGCCATGGCACAGCCAAGAGGAGCAAGAGGTGCTGGACCAGCTGGACCACCACCACCTATCCCACCACGACAACATGTCGTCATACCGGTAGGTTCGAAACCCTTCATTATGTGAATTTAATGGTATTATGTTGCATTTGGGATTCAGGTAGGAATCTTAGATTTGGAGAAAATAATGAATAAATGGAAGTTATATGAAAAGAGGAAAGGGTAGATAGGCTAAATAGGCCAAGGTGGTTGGGTGGGTAGGTTTTTAGGGTGTTTGGGTGGGTATGTAGGGAGAAATAGGAAAAAAAATGAATTGGGTAGCCGTGCGGGTTTGGCTAGGTAATTTGTCGGTCATTAAGCGACCGACATCGGTCCAGAAAATCTAGGGGCAGGGTTTGATCGGTGGTGACCGGTGTTGGTCGGTAGTTGACCGGCGTCAGTGGAGAGGAGACCGAGGTTGGTTATGGATGACCAGTACCGGTTCGTAGTGATTTCTAGTTATTTTAGTTGGTTTGGGTTATGTTTTGGTGTTGAATTGTTGGTTTTGGTTTAGGTGTTGTGAGTATGGTTTTGGGATGGGGTAGGGGTGTTTTGGTATGATTTAAGTTGTGTCAATTGTTGGATTTGGTTGTTTGGGTATCGTGTCGGTTTCGTGGTAGTATGATGTGGGTTGTTTGTTTGGGTGTGAAGAGGGAGGGGGAGATTGTAGAAGATAGGTGGGTAGAGGGGTGTGTTAGAGAGTAGGGGTGTGGTCGGGGGGATAAAAGGGGGTATAGAGGGTAAAGTAGATGTTGTAATAAAGAGTAGGGCTAATGTAGTGGGTGGGTTTTGCAGGCACGTCAGTAGCTGACGATGCAGGACAAGATGCCCCCACTGTTGAGCCGGATGCGACCACATGTGTCTGTAGCACACTGGGCTATCATGCGCGAGGTGGGACTCGGTGGAGTTCAGCGATACAGAGCGATCGACAGAGATCATAGTTTGATGGTTTCCCTCATCGAGAGATGGGATCCGGCGACCAATGTGTTCCATCTCCCGACTGGAGAGATGACCATCACATTGGAGGATGTGTATCGCATCCTTCGATTACCTATCGATGGAGAGGCCATCTTTCAGGTGGATGCAGAGAAAGCCATGGACAACATCCTACAGGTTTTTGGGGATGCAGCCGCGCTATTGACATATCACAGCGCGAGTATCAGGTATGGGGATATGTACCATGCACATCGACATGAGACATGGCTTGCCGCGTTGATGATGATCGGGATCACCTGCTTCACCCTCCCAGACTTAGAGGGAGGCCGCTTTCCACGGGCACTGATGGGGGTGCTACATGAGATGGTGGAGGAGCACACATTTTATGCTTAGGCACCAGTATACCTAGTGCAGTTATATAGAGAGCTGTGGGGCTATCGCCGGATGAGGCGATTTGGGATTTGTTTGACATTTTTGCTTCATTGTTAGGCATATGAGCACATCATATGCATTAGACCAATAGGATTACCCCAGCAGCCAGGGCCATAGGTCATATATAGATATGGCTTTCAGAGGTGGTTGGGGGTCGTGGGCCAGCCACGAGCAGTGCTTGCAGGATGGGACATCGCTTATTACAGGCATTTATTAGAGGGCCTGACAGTGGCAAATATTGTATGGAGACCGTATAGAGGTCATCACCCCCGTGGAGGAGCCCAAGGATAGTTGCAGTGGATCCAGTACACATTCTGGATAGTGGGACGGAGGCTGGGAGAGTATGAGAGGATACCCCTAGAGAGGGTACGCAGGCAGATGGGGCTACGACTGGATGAGCTCCCTCACTTCCCTCAGTATCGGAGGGATGATGTAGAGGCCCCACTGCCTGCACCATAGCCCGTGGATCCAGATTGGGTTGCGGAGAGGCCGGAAAATGACACTGTAGATGATGCTGGTTGTACGGGAGCATATATGGTTTGGTGGGCTGGTCAGAGAGTAGCGAGGGTAGCACAGCCTGCACAGCTAGACTTGGCAGCGGTGATAGTAGAGCGAGATCAGCTCAGGGGTTAGGTGCAGCTATTACAGGGGCAGCTGGCTGCTGCACAGGCACAGATAGGTGTTTTACAGGGGCAGCTAGCCCAGGCTCAGGTACAGGCATAGGCAACACCACTAGCAGTGGCATAGCCATAGCCCCAGGCACAGGTACAGGTACCACCCCAGCCACAGGCACCACCAACGGCACCAGCATAGGCACAGGGGGCACTGGTAGTAGGAGTTAGGGGACCAGCCCCAGCAGCGATGGTGGCACGGGACAGGTATATGGAGGCGAGAGCGGAGGCCCGGTACTATCAGGATGTGCTTGATGGTACCGGAACTGAGTATCAGCCATATGCAGCTTATAGAGCAGAGACCTCTCATAGTCAGAGATCGCAGGGAGGTATAGCCACAACCGGTGTTTTTGTTACAGGTAGGAGGCGAGAGGCACCACAGGGACCAGCAGGGAGAGGTGCTGAGGGTAGTGGGGAGAGCTGAGGGATCCCAGCATTGTTTTTGTATTTGTATATTGGATATGGGCACCGGTCTGCGAACCGGTTATGTTTATAGAGGCCTGCGTGCCTACATATTATGTATTCATTGATTCATTCATTCATTTATTGTATACCGGCCTGCGAGCCTAGTATGAGTTGTATAGTTGATAGTGGTCTGCGAGCTGAGTATGTTTTTGATATGAGAGACCGGCCTGCGAGCCGTGTTGAGGTTTTTGATGGTTATTGTGGCCTGCATGCCGGCTTTGTTGGATTATGAGATCACAGAGGCCCCGATGCAGGGCACATTGTATATTGGAAACATTATATATATATATATATATATGATATTTTGATCCACATGCTGTGTTTAGAAATGTGTGAAATGTTTTGTCGATGGTTTGTGATATTTGATGTATAATGAGTTGGATTTACATGGTGTTATATATTAATGATGTTGATGTCTTTTGTTGATGGGATGTATGTAGATATAAATGATGAGTTTAATTGACATGTTGTATTATGAAATGTTGTATGTTTTTTCGCTGATTTTATGAAAATGTATGTATGTAGCTGTTAAGTTGGATCCAAATGGTATATAGATTAATGGTTTTTGATATCGTTTGTTGATGATTTGTTTGTTTTGGTAATGTAGATAGATGATATGGATGAAATCGTAATGAGATGTGGATTTCATGAAAATATTATAGCTATCGGTGTTGGTATGCAGGAAAAAGAGGCGGGCGCCTCCAAAAATTAGATAAAAAATAAAGAAAAGGACTATGTTTTGAAAAAGGTGGGTATGTGACCGACGTCGGTTAGCTAACCGATGTCGATATAGCATAGACCGATATCGGTTAGGTAACTGATACCGGTTACTCCAAAATGATATTTTTCTAAAAATAGAAAAGCGTAGGTGGCAACTGAAGTTCTTATTTTGAGAGGCATGAAAGATGTTAAATACGTGAATGTGACGCTGTTTTAACAACTGAGATAAGTAATTGCATGAGAAATTTGAGTGATAAGGAGGAAAGAGACAGGTAACGGGATTGTGGGCTAAGATCAAGAAGACAGAAATCCAAGCTATATTTGAAGAGGGTGGTGAGCGTGGCTGAACGAGGAGAAGCATCCAGCAAGCATGGATGAGAGGGAAGACAAGTTCCACCGCAAGCTGTTGCAGCCCAAGAGGTAAATGATTTGGTTGTAATTTGGTGTTTGCATGTTTTGTGAATAGGAGGAGGGAGACTAAGTGGGTAGATATGAGAAAGAAAGCGTGATAGCAAGGGTTATAGGTGAGGTGAGTGTTATGGGGTAGGTAATTAGGGGTTTCGGGTATGTCTGTGTATACAGAGAGGAATAAACGATCAATTTATTGTTGTAGGTGGTTGTTTAGGCAAGGTGTATGTAATTGACAGTGACCGATAGCGGTTAGGGATAACCGGTATCGGTTACTGAACCGGTACTAGTTATTTATAACCGATACCGGTTACTGGAGGAATTTCTAGAATGTGAGAAAAAAACCTTAGGGATTTGATGGATTGAATGGTTATTTTTTGTTGTGACGTATACAGGCAGAGGCAGGGCCGAGGATGAATGATAGTGTACCAGTGCTGTTGTCATGAATCCGAGCGGATGTAACACTAGTTAAATGGACATTGATAAATCGTTTGGGGTTAAGTGGAATCCACTATTATTCACGAATCGCACATAACCATGCTATGTTGTAGGCGTTGATTGAAAGATGGAATCCAAAGAAGAATACCTTCTATCTGCCAACAGGGGAGATGACAGTAACATTGGAAGATGTGTTCCGTATTTTGAGACTCCCTATTATAGGAAAACCAGTATATCATGCATTACCTAGCATGGCGCAGTGAGCGATAACAGCAGTATTTGGTCCATACACACGAGATTTGACACAACGAGGTTTGACATTCACATATGGGATAATGTATGCAGCACACCCTGAGGAGACAAGGTTAGCAGTGATTTTAATGATAGCGGTAGGGTATTATGCATTACCGAGGGCGGATGGGGGAAGATTTCCAAAGGCATTGATGTGTGTTATTTGGGAGATGATAGAAAGGAACGTGAACTTTGCATGGGCACCTGCATATTTGGTGGAGTTATACAGGGGTTTATGGGCTTGTAGGCGAAATCACAGGACGACACTGGATTGTTCATACTTATTACACTGTTGGGCCTATGAGCACATTGTTTTTGTGTGACCAATAGGCCGACCCATCTAGTCATGAGAGACCGGAGTACAGAGGTTGGGATTCAGATGATGGGTCCAGTCAGAACAAGAGGCAAGATCCCAGGTCATGACGGGTGACATTGAGTATTACAGGCAGGTATGGGAGAGGGTGATGATTGTGGATATCTGTTGGAGGCCTTACGGGAACTATATGGTAATAGAGAACATAGATGAGGAGTTGAGGGGTGTAGAGCAATTGAGGTGGATCGCAGGGCACAGACCAGGTGAGTATGAGAGGATTCCTCTAGATCACGTGTGGCAACAATTCGGATTTGTGCAGGATATACCCCTGGCTTATAGACCATATATGAGGATCGACGTCGAGGCAGTATTCTCACCTCCCCGGCCAACACCTCTAGAAGGGCTAGAGGAGATAGCAGCCGATCGTAGGGTAATGGATGCAGGAACCACAGAGGCCTATAGGTTATGGTGGGTAGCATAGCTGCGAGGTGTACGTGATTGCCCTGACATAGCTGTGATTACAGCGGAGAGAGATCGTCTGTAGAGTTTAATTCATCAGCTCCAAACATAGATGAATGAGACAAGAGGATTGTTAGCAGTTGCGGAGTCACGAGCAGAGAGACTAGAGGCTGGATTCCTCCATGTGAGAGGGCATATTCATATGTTACAGGAGAGATTGGTAGATCAGTGGGTGGTACCAATAGCCGCGGTACCTTTGAGGACGGAGAGGCCTGGTGAGAGGCGTCGACGATCACGATCATCTCCTGGGTCAGGATGAATCGTGAGGGTCTAAGTAAATGTTATCGAGGTATAAGAATAAATAAGGATGCCGACCTGCGTGTCGATGATAGAGAAGATGTATTTGTTTAACATCTAAATAAGACTGAATATGTATGTTGATTTGAGTTATGATAATAATAAGAATGTTTGCGTTGTGATTTTTGGTGTTTTGAAAAAGGATAAAGAGGAATGTGATTAAATAGAAATACACAAAAATATTTATATTTACCACACATGATAGGTTATGGTAGGGGATGGTCGAGCTAACCTTGGGAGACCTTATGTCTCTGAAGTGCTACCTACATAGCCCATTGCACAAAGCAAGGAGGGGCCTCAGACCGATGTAGTTCTCCCTTAGGACCAGGGAGAGGTGAATTTAGGCAATTTGGTACGGTTTAGGCAATTGGTTGGTTGGTAAAAATATTGATATTAATATTGGTAAGGTAAGGTTGAGGGTGTTGGTAACGAATTGGTAATGTTGTAAAAGGTATAAGGGAAGCGAAAGTTAGCCTACCCAAGTAGAAGGGAACCATGTCCAGATTAAGATCAACACACAATCCTAGATGCGAGGCAAAGTAGAAAGAGTGTTCCGTAGGTGAAAAGAGCTAAACAAACCACACAACGTAGAACGAGCTTGAAGCCCTAGGTACTGTGCATAGATGAGAAGTCAATAGGTGAAAAGATTTGTATGATCACAATATATCGGGTGTACGTCACGTCCCTTGAGTTGAAACAAATGGTGAGGTGAGGTGGATGATATAACGGAGGTACAGAGAACTTGTTACAAAGCGAGTGTTCTGACGAAAGAGAACCTACCCTAAATAAACAAGTCTATGACTCAAAAGTTCTTTTGAATGAGGCTTTTATTTTACTGAATATAGACTGATCGATGTGGGAATTCTACAAGGGATATTGATTGTACTATTCTTGAGGTCTTCACAAAGCTGATCAATGCAAGAAGCTTCTGATAAGGGCTGACTGTGTATAGTTGTCCTTCGAGGGAGCAATCTATTTATAGTAGCAGATATGATTTTAGTGCATAGCTGTCCTTTGGGGGAGCAGTCTATATATAATAGCAGATATGATTTTAGTGCATAGCTGTCCTTCGGGGGAGTAGTCTATATATAATAGCAGCAATAGTTTGGCATATAGCTATCCTTCGAGGGAGTAGTCTATATATAAGGTAGATACCTAGATGTCATTTTGACGTGAAGCATCTAGTTTTTGTAGGAAGTTTGACTCAAGAAAATCCCATAAGAATATGGCTTATTTTAATACTTTGAAGTCATGGACTAGACTAAAAAGGGAAGGCATTGCTGAGGTGAAGTGAGAATCAAACTATGTGAGCTTGATTTTTATTATGAGGTGTAGGGAACAAAGTGTATGTGGTGGTAAGTGGGCTCAAGGGACGAGCGGTAGGTAGATAAAAAGTGACATAACACTAAATTCAAAAGTAGAATGGTCGAAGATGCAAGGCATTAAGGGGTTCAAGCTCAGGTTTACCATTAAGCGAAGCTAAACGATAAGTGCCTGATCCATAAGTGTGAGTGATTATATAAGGCCCAATCCAATTAGGAGCAAATTTTCCACGTTTGCTCTTTTCTAGTTTGGTTACATGTTGATTCTCTTTGAGGACAAGATCACCAACCTTAAAGGTACACTCATGAAGTCGCTTATCATAAGCACGCTTGATACGTTTTTGATAGATTTGGAGGTGATCAAGAGCTATAAGACAACGTTCATCAAGAAGCTCCAATTGGGCTAACCACTCTTGGCGGAAATCATCATTGGTGAGAATATCCTGAAGAGATATTCTAAGAGAGGGTATTTTTACTTCGAGAGGCAGGATAGCCTCGGTACCATATACCAAAGAAAAAGGTGTGGCATTAGTGGAGGTACGAATGCTAGTACAATAAGCCCAAAGGGCAAAGGGGATGTGATCGTGCCAATTTCTTCCGGATTCATTGACAACTTTCATGAGGATTTTGGTTAGGGTTTTATTAGAGGATTCAGCTTGTCCATTTTCTTGTGTATAGTAGGGTGATGAGAAGCTGAGTTTGATACCAAAGTTGTCACAAAGGTCCTGCAATAACTTGTTTTTGAAAGATTTTCCATTATCTGTTATCAGGTGATGAGGAACACCAAAACGACAGATAATGTGGTAGTTAATGAACTCTACAATTTTTTCTTTTTTAGTTGAAATGAGCGGAATAGCCTCCACCCATTTTGTGTAATATTTGGTTGCTGTGATAATCCATCGGTGACGTTGTGAAGAGGACGGATGAATCTCACCAATAAGGTCTAAACCCCATTGCGAGAAAGGCCAAAGATCTCGGGCGACCTGTAGCGGGTGGCTAGGAGTATGTTGAAGGTTGGCATGTTGTTGACACATAACACAACGCTTAACATATTCATAGCAATCGTTATTGAGAGTAGGCCAATAATAACCTAGGCGGAGGATTCGTTTGGCCACGGCAAGGCCGCTAAAATGTCTGCCACAAATACCGTCATGGACTTGTTGGATGGTATGGGTGACCTCCACACCGGTGAGACATCGAAGGAGGATGCCATCAAAGCCACGTTTATAAAGGAGTCCCCCCATAACAACATAATGAGAAACGCATTTAAGAAACACACGTTTACCGGTACTAGTAAGGTCAGATGGGAGAACAGAGGTTGTAAGGTAGTCGTGAAATTGGTGATACTAGGTATCCTACGAATTAACAGACACATTATTTATCGTACAAACAACCGAGGCTGAATAAGATGGGGCAAAGAGTTGTTGGACCAAGACAAAAATGTCAGAGTCAATTGATGAAGCTGGAATTTGCGAGGCTAAGCAAGCCATAGTATCCAAAAATTTGTTAGTGGAGCGGGGAATGGTTTGGATAGAATAGCGAGTAAATAAGGCTAGAAGTGAATCCACGTAGTGTTTGTACTTTTGAAGTTCCTCATTTTTGCATTGGTAGATGCCCATAACTTGATTGACTACCAATTGAGAGTCGCCAAAAATATTGATAGATTTGATACCTAAGTGTAACGCAACTTGGAGACCTAGAACAAGGGCCTCGTATTCTGCTATATTATTAGTGCAAGGGAAATCGAGTCGGAATGAGAGAGGCATAGGCTCAGCATCGAGAGGAATGAGAACAACACCGGCTTCTCCGCCGCGTTGGCATTTGGATCCATTGAAGAAGAGGGTCATTGGATAGGACTCCTCCTTGAGTGAAAGAGTGGCGATGAGTTCGTCAGGGAATGTAAAATTGGTAAATTGTTCCCCTGGTAAAGGGGCTTCCGCAAGTTGGTCTGCGATGGTTTGTCCTTTGATTGATTTCTGGTGGACAAACTCAAGGTCGAGGTCAGCGAGGAGCATGAGCCATCTGGCGATGCGTTGGTTTAGATGAGGTTTGGCATACATGTAATGGATGGGGTCCGTGTTGGTGATGACGAAAGTTTTGTGATTCAGAAGGTAGTGTCGGAGTTTGGTGGCCATGAATGATACGGCTAGGCACAACTTTTCTACATGTGTATACCTAGTCTCATAGTCCACCAAAGTACGACTTATATAATAAACGGCTTGTTCTCGATTCTCAGAGTCACGATGTGCAAGCATGGCCCCTACAGCGTGGTCGATGGCAGAAAGATAAAGGTAGAAAGGGCGGTCGTCTTGGGGTGGGATAAGCACTGGTGGCTGCAAGAGATAAGCTTTAAGAGCCTCAAAGGCTTGGTGGCATTCGTCACTCCATTGAAATTCAATGTCTTTTTTAAGGAGGTGATGGAAAGGTTGACATCGATCTGAGAGTTGGGAGATGAAACATCGGATAGATTGGAGCTTACCTTGTAAACTACGCAATTGTTTAAGATTGGTAGGTGGGGGCATTTCTAGAATAGCTTTGACTTTAGATGGGTCGACCTCAATGCCACGTAGAGAGACAATAAAGCCAAGAAGTTTTCCCGAAAGGACACCAAAGACACATTTTTTTGGTTGAAGATGGACAGAATATTGTAACAGGTGATCAAAAGTAATGGTTAAAACATCGAGATGTTCACTGCGATGTTTAGATTTGCCAAGAAGATCATCGACGTAATCTTCAAGGATAGTGTGCATAATGTCATGAAAAATGTAGGTCATAGCCCGCTGATAGGTTGCACCAGCATTCTTAAGGCCAAATGGCATTACACGGTAGTAGAAGATTCCCCAAGGAGTTATGAAGGTAGTTTTATGTTGATCGGCGGGTGCAACCAAAATTTGGTTGTATCCTGAAAAGCCATCCATGAGAGAGAGCATCTCATGGCCTGCAGTGAGATCAACAAGTTGGTCAATACTAGGTAGGGGGAAGTCATCCTTAGGGCAAGCAAGGTTGAGATCTCGGAAATCCGTTCATATCCAAAGTCCCCCCGTCACTTTAGTGACAGGTACGATGTTAGAAATCCATTGAGGATAGTCAATAGGCAGAATGAAGGAAACATAAAGAAGTCGTTGAAGCTCCTCTTTGACCAAGAGGGCAATGCGTGGATGCATTTTTCTCAATTTTTGTTTAATTGGCTTGGAATCGGGTTTCAGTGTAATGTTATGGATGGCAATGTCAGGATCAATTCCTAGCATGTCAGCGTAGGACCAAGAAAAAGCTTAGTTGCGGGCATGGAGAAAGGTAGTAAAGGCAGCTTGTTATGATGCGTTAAGAGATTGTCTGATCTTCACAATGTGAGGATCATCCTCTGTGTGGATGTTGATTTCTATAGTCGACTCATTCAACATGATTTGAGCTTCAGATGGTAAGGCGCGTTGAATATAAGAGTCATCCACACTAAGGTAAGTGAGGATGGAGTCGTCATCTTGGCACTCAACAAAATTAATTAAAGGAAAATCCTCTTTGATCATGTTTGGATATAGAAGGGGAAGAGAAGATGGGTCCTCATTATCACGTTGATAAGTGAGAGGACCTAGGAAGATAGCGTTTATGAAAAAAAAAAGTTAGGAGGGATAGATTCAGGGTCTATCAACTCTATGGGTAACAATGGAAAAATGGGTGATGATGGTTCAGTAGGGGTGATTTCATCATCTTCCAAGATACAACTGACATGAGGTTTCTCTGGTGTAAGTGTTTTAGGAAATCCAAGACCACTACGATCTTTGTGTTTGCGTGTAGTCACGGGAATGATTGTATGTCGGCCTTGTTCATAAAGACCAAAACCAAAACCTTTCCAAGCATAATGAGTTAGGAAGGTGAGAGCGAAACGATGATTTGTCAGGTATTGAAAATAATATTGGAAGGGAACCACACCAAGGGGAGGTTCATGGGTAACGGAGGATGCGTCGACACCCCCTTATGTTAGCTTGGTGCAGCAATTAGGTGGCCAGTAGGAGATTACCTCCCCCACATGACAGTCATAGGTAGGATGCGCATGTAACTATCCATACTCCTGTGGAGTATGGAAAGAACTAATGTTATATAGGTGATACTCCCCCAGCGTAAGGCGTTGAAAAACATCTACTAAGGGGTCTGCGGTTAGGATTTTAGCTGCAGGAAGGGAAGTGGTTTTTGCGACAGTGGTTTCATTTGAAGGTGTAGGTGTGGTTGAGGTGGATGGTTGAGGCACATTTGAAGAGGATGGTTGGGTTGAATGAATGGGTGTCTTGATTGGTACAAGCACATCATTAGGGCGGTATATCATATTGCAGGTTTTAAAGGGGGGAGGATCAGCTTTTACGGTGGACTTCCCCTCGTATTCAAATTTTATGCATCTATGTAAGGTTGAGGGAATGCATCCCATAGCCCAGATCCAAGTGCGACCTAGCAATATATTGTATTGGAACTCTCCCTCAAAGACATAGAAGAGTTCAGGTAAAGTACGTGGTCCTACACAAATGTTAAGGATCACGGTGCCTAAGGTAGAGGTAATAGCATCATTGAATGACCGCAACATGATGGGATTGGCACACATGTAGCTAGAAGGGATATTCATTTGTTGGAAGGCTTTTGAAGAGATTATGTTTAGGCTAGCGCCCCCATCAATCATAACACGATGTACCCGAATGTCCCGTATGTAAGCTGAGATGAAAAGAGCAGGGTCAGGATCTTCTGTTCCAAATTCAACAATTTTGTCTTCGGAGAAACTGACTGCAGGAGCGTGTTGTATAGAGACAGAAGAAGTTGGGGTAGTGGATTGTTTGGTGAGAGAAGCAATGTGATTGGGTGTAATAATGGAGGTAACAGGCAGGGTTTCATTAGGTAAGACCTCGATCCCTTGAAGAATTTCAACAAGAGCTTGTCGATGAGATTCAGAAGTCTGAATTAGATCATAAAGTGTCATTTTTACGGGTGATTGGTGAAGCTGTTTGATCATGGCTCGATGGGCAACTCCATTAGAGAGGGGTAAGCGGGTCCACGAACAACCACTTTGGGCGGTGGTGCGATCGGGATGGTGGAAGGAGAAAGAGAGGACGCAGGTGTGCTTTCTTTTGCTTTCTCGTTGTTTTTCTGCGCTCGAGTAGCAACACTAATCATATTAATCTTGTAGACCTGAGATGAGGAAGATGGTTGGGATAAATGATGGTCTTCAAGAGGTGGGGTTGTAATAATGATGGATCTTGGTGAGGCAGGGATAGATGGTATAGGAGAGGGAATTGAAGCTAAAGGTCTCTCCCTTCGTAAGTTGTCTTTCTTAACCTTTCTATCTGAGAGAGGTGACTGACGAAGGATGGCTTTTAAAGCTTTGCATCCCTCCACATCATGTCCTAGTGTGCGGTGATAAGCGCAGATTTTAGACTCATCATAACCTATAGGTCGAGGTTTAGATGGGTCATAAGGTCTAAGTGGGGGTAGGGAAATGGTCACATTCTCCACCAACATAGCAAGGATTTTGGCGTAAGATCCTTTGAGTGGGTCAAAATCAGAGGAGGATGAGGGCATTGGTTGTATGGGTTTTGGTAATGTTTGGGCATGGTTGGTTCGTACAGGTGGTGGTTTAGCCAAGGGGTGTCAACACGTGGTTTTCACTAAACATGGTTTCTTTGGCGCAGGAGCTACGTTCAGCTGGTTAGATGATGAGGCTACAGATGACGTGGTAGCAGGGAACAACCACGAAGAAAGGGGAGTGACAGAAAATAAATCCTTTGATGATGGAGTTCGTTTAGGGTTGATGGGTGGACAGGATACGTGGGGTGACAATGTTGATATATCCTTTGATCTCTGTATGGGTGTAGGAGGCGTAGGTCGTTTTGAAGAAAACGCAGGAGGTATGATATATTGATGCAAGGTGGAGGGATGAGGTCCCAATATGGAAGGTAGGTGTGATGATGATGGTTTTGATTGTGATAGAGGCACGGATGGAGTTTGTCTCCTAAGTGGCGGGGCGGCTTTATTTTTGGATAAATCTAGTCGCTTAGGCGGGTGTGTTAGGTTGGGTATTGGTGAGGTCCCAAGTGTAGGGGAAGATTTGGTTAGGTTAATAGAGGAGGATGAGATACTTGGTATAGATGCGGGGGATGGAGATGAGGACATAGGGATTTTGAGTTTTTGTAAACACTTAGGGTATATGGTAGAGGTGTCTGGATCGGTCACCTGCATTTGAGTAGAATAGGGGGTACTCAAACGTTCCCATAGGACTCATCTATCTTCTGGAGAATGACAATCTTCAGGCGTGAATTGAAAATTTGGTACAGAAGAAAGACAGGTTGTGATTCCAGTCCACTGTGGGTGTGATACAGGGGGTAGATGAGGCACTGTATCAATAGATGTTAAGAGGTCGACTGGTCGTTGAAAAGATTTAGGCAATGAAGAACTAATAAGTAGGAGGGCATGTTTGAGAGGGTCTGTTATGGTTAAAGAATTCGGTGATGTCGGTGTGAGAGATTGCTCATATAAGGATGACAAAAGGGGTGGCGAGCCTTCCTCTTGTGCAGCAAGAACAGTAGGAGGAGACGTTTGGGAAATAGATAAGTTAGATAACATCCCTTCGCAGTCTTGTAGGGATGTGGTATAAGAAGACTCATCGATGAGAAGAAAAGTCTGGGAAGTTAACTCCTTTATGGGTAAAGGAATGATTTCACCTTGGTTTGATGGTGGTGAAGGAGGTTCGGGCCCCTGCATTAGTGAAGAGGCTTGATTCAAAATTTTCTCGATAGAGGCTTTTGGCTGGGAGTCGAAGACTGCATGGATCTCATGAACACTTTCCTCAGCTGAGATATCCTGGTTTACGTTACTGTTAGAAGAATTATTTGGGAATGGTTTGTTGAATATTTTCAAATTTCGGTTGGCAGGGGTATTAGGGTTATCCAGGGTTATATCACCTGCGTCAACCATTTCCTGCACTTGTTTTTCAACATTTTGTAGTTTTCATGACTATGTCCTTTTACGCGGTGAAAGTTATAGAAGTCATTTTATTTGTACCAGGAAGGTATAGCATGGGTGGAATCAAACCTGGAGTGGGGTTTAACAGGAGGCAAGGTGATAGCTCCGGCTTTGAGCAATTTTTCCAAGATGACACCATAAGTTTCTCCCAAGGGAGTGTAATTGATGGGCTCAGCTTTGTACTTATAGGTGGTTTTTGGTGGGGTATTAGACGGTGTTTGAGATTTGACCATCACTGCGTGGACAGCTCCTTTTGATTTCGAAGAAGTGGATGTGTGAGGAGGGGTGGTGTTTGGCTTATTAGTAGAATCTGGAGTTCAGAAATTGGGGTTTTTGTTGCGCAACCGCAATTTCTCTTCTTCTAAGGCTCGAATTTCTAATTTCCGAGCCATGGTAAATGCCTCATCAAATGTACGGAAAGTTTGAATTTGGAGGGTAGGAGACATGTGCTTAGCGCAGGCCCGCGTAAAAAGTTCGATAAGTTCAGCCTGAGGTAAGGCATATGTAAGTTGGTTGATAAGGCCACGCCATCGTCCAATGAAATCTGCGTTAGATTCGTCTTCGAATTGTCAGATGGCATAAAGGTCGGTGATAGATACTTTCTTGGCAATGTTAATGGAGAAATGATCCAAGAAAGATTGGGCTAGTTGGTTAAAAGAGAAGATTGAGTGCTGGGTTAAAGCACTGTACCACTCCAAGGTGGGTCCTGATAAGGACATGGGAAAGGTGCGGAGTAACAAGGCATCATCATGAGCAATCAAATAACAAGCATGTCTAAATGATCGCAAGTGTTGTTGAGGGTCCTCCTTACTGTTAAAACAGGTAAATTTTGGTAATTACCATTGAGGAGGATATGAATGAAGGGGGACAGAAGGGTGAATAGGCTCCCGACAAACTTTCTCGTATGTCAAGGCGCTACGACTTCCTGAAACAGAAGCCTCCAGATTATGCATTTTTTCCATCATTTGTTTGATGAAATTTGTGGTTGGATGAGATGAGGGTGCGGTTGTGGTAAACGGAGGCAAATTGGGCCAAGGGTCTCCGCTAGACAATGGTGGGGTTAAGTGTTTATAAGGTATGGAGGATGAATATGTTGAGGCGACCGAATAGGGATGTCCCATATAAGATGTTGAGGTCACTGGATACGTGTATGGGAATGAAAAGGTAGGCGGAGCTTGAGAAGGAAAGCTCGTGTGGATAGGTGGCAGAGAGCAAGTCATGAACGAAGCGGTCTGCAAGAGAGATGAGGTAGGGGCAGTCGGTGGTAGTGATATGTGGGGTCCAAGATTAACCAAAGGAAATCTAATCTGTGTCGTATGAACCTCTGAAGCCATCGGATTGGGAGACGGGGCTAAAGATGTGGGAAGCAAGGCGGTATCATCAGGTGGAGTGGGAGCTAAATGAGCAGCTATACTAATAGGCATACCAACAAGGAGCTGACCATCAGGCGTACGGTCAGGGGCATGAGACAAATATTATTGTACAGCACTAGGATTAGCATCCAGAAACTTAGCAAATTCTTTATCTCCCACAGGAATTTTAGGAACCTCGCCGGTATCCATAGGATTCCCCACAGAATGTGAAGGGGGTGATTTAGGCAAAGAAACAGAGCAAGCATGTGAAACCATGGCGGCGGCTTGCTTTCGAGTGATAACAACCATGGACAGGAGTTCACAGTAGGGTTTCAATCTGTCAGGAACAGAAATAAACTCAGACTGGTAAAATTGGTAGGTTGTTGGTTTGTCAGGAATTGGAAAAGATAGTAACCGATATCAGTCTAGTAACCGATGTCGGTTATACTATAGCCGACGTCGGTCAGGTAACCGATGTCAGTGTAAGAAGTCTAGGCTAACAAGATATAAAAGGCTGCTAATTTGATTTTTAACAACGTTTAGTATACTTGTCAAATTATTGATCACAGAAGATAGAGTATGAGAAAGAAAACATAACTAAAAAACAAGCAAGATGCACACGTAAATCCAGAGACTAACCCTAGGGTTAATTTTAATTATTGTGGGCTTATGCCTTTAGGCACAGAATGATGTCAATCCTAAATAAAGGACTTAGGGGAAATGTCAAGTTGTTTTGGCTCATAAGGTTACCTCAATCGGGCGGAGGAATACCGCAGAAAAAAAGGGGGGATGTTTGAGCTGTTGTGTTAATTGTGAAGTGATTTGGTATGTGTTGTGCAGTGAAAGTAAGATTAATTTCTTGTCAATACCGTGGATATCACCCCCACGTGTACGACCTGTTACTTAATCTACATTCACTAGAACTGAAAACAACAAGCATGAATGTAATGCACATGTTTTAAACCCAAATCGAAAATTATGTTCAATGAAGCAAAAGAGATGACTTTCACTAATGCAAGATGTAAAAACAAAGCAAGTTCTTTTACCAAAATTATATAAAGCCTTGTGAATATCTTTAGAAGAGTAAAACAGCAAGTATGCTCCCTATATGAAAGCAAGCAAGAAATAAAGAAACCCAAAAGGGTCCCACCGGGCGTGCCAAAATGTTTCAGTCGGAATGTTTCGGCTTTTGGGAATAGAGTTGCTTCTATCCTTTCATTCCTTTTAGAAACAGATAAGGTTAGGGCTAGGAGGAATACCTGTTGAATGTCGAGATGGTGTGCGCGTATCGTAGAGAAAGATCAGGCTGACTGTGAAGAACTCCTTTTTGTCTTGGAAGGACTACCTACAAATAAGAACACAAGATCACAAGATTTTGATTAGACAATAAATGAGGAAACTGCCTTGGGCCCAAGAAATATAAAACTTCCTTTCGAAGGTGGTCAGTTTCCCTGCTAATATGAATTAACACCAAAGACTATAAAATATCAATTAAGTTGCTTTGTTGAAACAGGTAGGGGAAAGGCTAATTTCTGGTTTTACACCACAATAACCGATGGCGGTTACTGATAACCGATATCGGTAGGGTCTAGGACCTGTGGGTTAGTTGTGTTGTGGGGTGGTTGTTGTTATAGGGTAGCTGTGTTGTTCGTAAGGCTAGTATATGGGTGATATTAGGTAATGAGGTGATGAGAAGTAAATGAAGGATAGTTAGATGTAATATGTTCCCGGGTAGTGGATCTAGGAATGGATTTGTGAAGACTGTGATTCAAAAGTCTGAGAAGTATTATTAAAAGGACATGCAAGATGTAACTTACTGGTTATTGACAAAGATGCAGGTCCAAGAACTCTGATGGAAAAGGCAGAACTGAGGTAGGATGGCCTGACACACAAAAGATGAGATATCTCCCTCCCGATGATCAGCTGAGTATCACAGAGCTCTGGTATCTAGTTGTAGTCTTGGGCTTGATCTCCTTTGCTACAAACTCTTCTTGTCTCTTCACTTGTCTCTGCTCAGCCAAGTAAAGATCTGAATTCTCTTGATCGCTCCTGATGCTCTCTCTTGATCCAAACATCCTTCCACCTTTGTTTTTGGTTTGGGGATCCCATTTACAGGGAACCGATGGCGGTTACGTAACCGATGGCGGTCGAGTAGGAACCGGTATCGGTTAGGAAAAAGCAGGCTATTTTTAGTAAAATCGCCCACTTTCCCTACTTTTCTCCCGAGAGATTAGTTGCGGGCTTGGTCAAGTGACTAGAAGGTTGGTTTTGGGTGCGAGAAAGGGGTCATTAGTCATGGGTGTAGGTGTGGAACAAGTTATAGGTCTTAATTAGGTTAGTTTAGGGTTAGGACTAGGTCATGATGAGGTGGCAAAATGAGGTGGCAGGTAAGGTGATGTGGATTTATCAATTACAAGGTAATTAATAAATAATTTTGTAAGGTTTAGGTGATGAGGTTAGGTTGCGAAATGAGATGCGGGTCACAAGGGGTCGTAAGACACAAATTTGGTGTCTACACCCATGTTGTCTCAAATCCCAAATTATCTATGATTCGGGCATGGGTGTGATTTTAAACTCCAAAAAGAACCAAGAGAAGGGTGTGAAACATTCTGTTGTGGGATAAAATTGAGTGAAATACAATTAAGAGAGGATAGGAAATATTTAACACAGTCCCAAGTATGCACCCACTAACAAATCTGTAACACCTTAGACAAACTATTATATTTTTCTTTTACATTACAAGTGTTGGTATGCGATTTTCTTGATTGAGGTGTGTTCCCTTGATTGTTGAAATTCATGCATGTTAAGGATAAATCATTTCTACTCTTAGATTCTTTAGAATGGAGTGATATGGCTTTTAGGAATCCATTTTCACTTCTTGTTGATAAGCTGCAATCAGATTTTAAGAGTTACAAACTTATCTCTTTTGACTGACTCATCCTTGGATCAATTTTAGTGATCTAATGAATGTTTTAAATCTTCTTAACAGAATGAATGGTAAATTGACATTCAATATTTTGAGAGACATAGTGGATTGAACTTTTGTATTTTAAAAATTTTATGGTCTTGTGTGAACGTGCCTTCATTCAGTTATATGTTGTGCTTGGGTCTTTGGGATTGATCTCTGCAGGAAATTATTGGCATAAACAAAATATAGTCTGCTTATGACTATAAAGGGGCTCAGAATCCTACAACTAAAGTACTATCCTAACGATATCCTAAACTAGGTAAGAGCACCTACTGCCTAACTATGTTTACTTAATTGGGTTATAATCTAACCTAAGCTTCGTATTCTATTTTCATTTGGAATGGCATCCTAACCTAAGCTCTTGTCCTAAATGAATAAGGGAGAAAATTGTTAAGGTGATACTAGACTATTTTTAACCTAATGCCTAATACTAATGGTTTTGAATTTAATCTAACCTAAGTTAGAAATTACATATGGCAATGTTTAAGACCTAAGGAAATTATAGTTAGACTAACCTAAGTATTTGGGAAATCTAGCCTAAACTATTAAAAAGGAACCTAAGGGGTTGCATGGAACTAAGGTGACGGTTCCAATGGCATTCAAGATATTTGATTTGGGTTTAATGCATGAGGTACTGCTAGTTATGGAAAAGGCTAGTTATCTTTAGTGGGGGCTTACGTGAAGGCTTCACTAAATATGGAATTACATATTAATTTTTAAATGACATTCGCTAGTTTTGGGAGGTGGTGGCAAGGAGAGATAAGTGAGAGATTTGTGAGTAATGACATTTATGTACCTAAGTTTTTGTGTGCAAAACATCTTGGAAACAAGGGAGGTGGATTTTTGGGAGGTTGTTTGGTCTTTCATGTCTCATGAATTTTTCTGTACATGGAGCTATCTAGTTCTTTGAACCAGCAGTTCAACTTCTACTTCATGGCTATTTTTGGTTTCTCTGGTCTATTTTCGATCAAAGGAATGTATATGAGGTATTGGAAGGAAATTTGTTTGGTTTTTGATCTTTCTTGGGTAAGAAAAAATGTGGGAAGCTCGATTGGAAGTCTCCTTTGAATTTGTAGAAGCACTATCAGGCATGATAGGCTCTACCCATTAAGATTTCTTGCTTTCTTCTAAATGAATCATTAAAACAACTCTGCTTGCATGATATAATTATTTTTTTGATTTTTCTGGTTATTTACTTGCATGTTTTTAGGAATCTCTATGATTTTGGGATGAAAATCCATTTCATAGTAATGTTAGTTTTTGGGAAACTTTTTCTGTGCTAGTTTAATGGTGGCATGCATGCAAAAATTGTGTTTGAAGATCTGTATTTCATTTTAGAACTTTTATTTGAGGTTGGTGTTGTTTTAAACTAGAAATCGTAGTCTATTATGGTTTTAAACTTTTATTGGGGCTTCATGTTTTGTTCAAACTTTAATTAAAAACTTCGTGTTTGTTTTCATCTATGTTGGAGCTTTATGTAGTTATGAACTTTTGTTTAAATATTTGTATTTGACACTGTACTCATATTAAGTACTTATGTATTCTTAACTTGTAGTCGAGTTGATGAGTTTTGTTCTATACTTGTAATCTGAGCTGGAAGTTTTATTCGTAATCAAGGATTTGAAAATTCTTGAACTCATTTTGGGAATTGTCTACTTGAAGGAGACTTGAGAGATTAGTTTTGGTTTTAGTTGTTTTGTAATCTCTTTTGAGATCTTCTCCATACAACTTCATGAGTGGGAATGGTTATGGTACTTCTATCTTTTAGACTATATCGTGTACTTGAACTGGTAAGGGCATGTACATATGGAGGATTCTCTCTCCTCCTCTTCTTTGAGAAATCCTGTGTCTTGTGGAAAGCTTGACTATTTTATTTGAGGGATTAATGGATTGGAACTACATCTTGTTATCGGTTTTGAATATTTATAGCTCATTTGGAATAGTCATTTAGAGGCTTATGGAAATGCAGTATTTACTCTCCTTCTTGTAATAGATGTTTGAAACAAATACCTTTCTTGTCATTATCTTTTTAAATGGAGCTTGAGAGTCCTTGTTGTGAATTCTTTTTAAGTCACAATTATAGGTAAGTTTTGGATAGTACTTGTCTTAAACATATATTGGGTTTTCTTACTTACCTTTAGATCCTCTAAAATAGACTTCTAGTTTTTAGGGAAAGAAGAGTTAATTACTCTCTCATATTGAATCTTGTTGATAGGATTTATCTTCTCTGGTTCGGGGTTTTCTCACTAATTTTGTCTTCACGATGACCACGTACTTTATGTCTCTATTATTTGAAGCCATGCAATACCTAGAAGTTGAGAATATTGTATCTATTGAGATCATGGGTTGTATTGAACCTTGTATATCTTTTATTTTTTGTGAAACTCTATTCCTTATTGGATTCATTGAACGAATCTATTGGTTCTAAAAGAGAAAGGAATAGGCTCTCGTGGAGACAGTATACTATTTTTAGGACTATACTATGTACTTTGTTATGATAATTGAATTCGAACTTGTGTTTGATGAATGGGAATAGGTAATCCAGTTGGTAAGATTGGTAAAGGAAATTAGATGTGTGATTTTATTTAGCTATGTGTTTAGTTTTGTGTTATCTCTTGGGAACTAGTGAAAGAACTTCTAAATTTGAAATAGAATTGGGAATTCATTTGATGGTATAAATGAAATAAATTATTGATTGGCCACTTTTCTAATTGAGATCTCTTCTACCATTGTTTGGATAATTTCATTTGATTTAACTTTTATGTATTCGATTCTCTTCTAAGATGGAAATTTATTGTGGATTGTATGGTCTACTTTGTTTAAGTCATTGGTTGTCATGATGTGGAAGGAAATTACCTGAATCGGTATGTTGGAAAGGAAATAATAGCATGCTTAGACTGACTATTTTTCTTGATTGAGTCATACTCCATTGGGATTGATATATGAAAATTGTATCTTTTTTCACTCTGTATTAGTATGAATCCTTCTTGGATGGACTAGATAAGAGATTAATTCTGTGTGAGTCTAGGTTAGGCTATGGAACATTTGGTTTGATATTTTTGAATTATATCTTCTAACATGTGGAAGTTAGTTTAGACTTGTAGGAGGACTGTTTTGACTCTCTACCCCTACTTGGATTGATTTGGGATTCTTGTTAGATGTTTTTCCTATAATGTTGAATCCTTTTATAGTTATCTTTGAACTGAGGGAGTTTGTGTGTTCTAAACCTTTTTCTGTCTTTTAGATGATTAGTGTATGGGGAATAAGTATGTATTGATTCTTATTATTTTGATTATATGGAAAGATGAAGAATATTAATATGAGTTATGATGTAATTAACTTCTTTTACTAATGAATAAAATTATCATTGTTGATAATCTAGCTAAAAGAGGTTTCCAGATGGCCAATAGATGTGTTCTGTGTGAAGTGAATATAGAAATTGTAAATCATCTTCTCCTGGAATGCCCTTTTTCCCATCTTATGCTTTCTTCTATTCTGGGTTACTTCTCAGTTTTCATGGTAATTCCTAATGAGATCAAGGATTCTTGGATTCAATAGAAATACCCTTTCTTCAGTTGAGGACATAAAAATCTATGGGTTATGAGTTTGGGTCACCTATGGTGGGAATTATGGAAGGAAAGAAAGAGAAGGATTTTAAAGAATAAGAAACTTCTAATTAGGGTGACTATTAACAAACTCCTATAGGATCTTAGAAATAATGTTTCTATACTTAGGAAAAATGAAAAGGAAATCCTTGACAATGAACTTCATTTCTATAAGAATTGGAACTTTATAGGTGACCATAAACCCAAAAGATGTAATCCTCTTTTGGGGATTAAATGAAATTCACCTAGGAATGACTTGTTTAAAGATGGTTTTGTGAAAGGTAATCCTGGGAAATATGGGAGTGGAGGTGTTCTTCGGGACTACCAAGGTAGATGTCTTCTTTCTTACTTCTTTGACCTGGGCCTCCAATCTAACAATGTTTTTGAGGCTTCTTTGATGTTCTAGGGGTTAAAGTTAGCCAAGGAGAAAGGATTAACACATCTTGAAGTGGAAGGGGACTCTTTATATATCATTTCATGTTTGAAAGGAATTTCTCAACCTTCTATTTCTATTTAGGAATTAATAAATAAAACTAAACTTATTTCATCCTCTTTTGAGGCCATTTCCTTTCATCATGTGCACCGTGAAGGAAAATATCTCGTGGATTGCATGGCCAATTTGGGGGTGAATTCTAGGGGTCTAAAGGTGGTAGAGGATCCCAATGTGATGGAAGCCAAATTTATTGAAATCATGAAAAGGGAAGGTTTAACTTATAACACTCCTATAAATGAGGAGGTAGAATTTATTTAGACTCATGACACCCCTCTTTAATGATTACTGAACTCGTGTAAAATTTCTTTTCTTCTCCTCGAAGGGGAAACCTGGATATCTTTGTTTCCTGGAAGCGTGAAGATAGGATTGGGGAAGCTAACATTTTATAAAATAGAAGGAAGAAAATATCTAGTAGTATGGGGGAGACTTAGTTTGAACTAAACCCTACAAGAGGAAGGAGATGTCTGTTGAGGAAAAAATCTGCTCGAAAAGGTAGCTATGCTGCCCTTTTTCAATATTTTTGATGGCCATGATGAGAAGCTAAGGGAAGCTATGGAAAAAATGAGGAATGAGGGCCATGTCTGAGTCAACAATTTCTCCTTTACCATCTCCCCTAAGCTTATTTCCAAAGTCTTTGGTTTAGCTTTGGAAGGCAGATGCATCTACAATCCCAATTCGGACTACAATCTGGACATTGAATGTTTCATGCAAGGTAAGGGTACGTCTATCTCTCTTGACAATGGGTATGATCGGGGAAATCTACCCCATCATTATGATGAAATTGCTCAGTTATTTATGTCATACATAACCTTAGAAGGAAGGTATAAAGTGATTTATGGTTACCATTTTCCCATGTTAAACCATGTGCGTAACGCTAAGGCCTATAATTTCCCTTTCTTTTTGTATACCTCCCTGGTGAAATTTATTAGTATGGTTGAGAAAGGGACCTTCTCCCTTCCTATGCATCAAGGCCTCATTAAATCCTTGCTCAGGCTAGGTACTCCCCTAGCGAGGAAAAATGACAAATTTGGGGCCTCCATCGCTGATGGCTTGGTGCCCAAGGAGGATAGTCTTAGTGAAGACCCGTTTGAAAAAAATGTGGCTAAGCATACCAGATCCAATCTAAGTCATGGTGTTGTCAAAAAACGTAGCAGGGTTGAGGAGAATCCTAAACAGGTTGAGGAAGTGGAGATTTTAGATTTGGGGAAAAACCAAGATGGAAATCTGGACTTGTTGGTTTCAAGTTTGAACAAGGCTGCTACTGATAGGGATAAAAATGATGAGGGGGAGAGTGAGAAAGATCTAGATTCTATAGATGATAAGCACTCCAAGAATTTAGAGGATGCCATTGAGAGCTTGCATGCTCTGAAAACTACCCAATCTAAACTGTTTACTGCTCAAGACTCTACTGTCAAGTCTCACTCTTTCATGTGAGAATTCGAGCATTGTAGGTTTGATAATGACATTAACAGACACAGGATTAGTACAGTCTCCATGGGTTTGAAGGATTTGACTAATAAAGTGGAAAATTTATCCTTGTTGGTGCTTAGTGAACAACTCAAGAATGCCAACAAGAGAATCCTAGAAATAGCAAAGGATATGCTGAAGATGAAATAAGTTGTGTTCCAGATTGGTTATGTACATCTCCTCAACGTTAAGAGCACCATCCACCATGTCAAGCTTTTAGATGATATGATTCATTCCCTGGAACTTGCTAAGGAAAGGGAAAAATATGGTAAAGGCCCTAAAGTGGAGATCCTAGAGCCAAACTACAAGTGTTGGAAAGCTACAACTGATTCCCTTGTCAAAGAATGGAACAGATGCATGAACTCAGTGGGGGACCTGATAAAAAAGTGACTATGTATATGGGATATTGTCTTATTGTTGTTAGTTCTAAGTTTTTTTGCTGTTAGTTTCTTGGTTATGCTACTGTTAGCTAGTTTATTTGTTGTTTGGATACTTTCTTTTATGTTTGTATTTCCCTATTGCTGGTCTTGTGCTGCTTTGGTTTTGTGGTAGGGTTTCAATGGTATATCCCTTGGCCTTTTTGTAAGGAAATGGTAAAATTTTGTATGGGTTAGGGTCCCCTCAACCCTTTTTTACCTCTAATAAAAAAAATTAACTTCTTTTGCTGCTTAGTAAATATAAATGTGTATTTCTATTCTTATAGAACTATGACACAATTGGATGACAAGACCTATTGATTGTTTGAAAGTAATTGATAGGATAAACTAAATCTTATGATATAATGCGGATGTTGTAGATTATATAATTCTCTTTATTAAATGTGAATCGAAAATCTTTCATTGTACTTATTTTTCTGGATGTTATTACTTATGATTATTTGTATGATATATTAATTGTTTCATTCAAGTAGAGTTGTTTTAATGGAAAAATTAGTGGAATGCACTTCACTTAAATGCTTAGTGATTATCATGCTCAGGTCATTGAACTGACCCGTGCTAGCAATTTTTATAGATGGACATCGTAAGTGATAAAAGAAGGAAAAAAACTTTTATGATGCATTGGCTTATTTAATTATAGATCTTCTGTAAAGAGTTTCAATTCATTCTGAGTTGTATTGGAAAAGAAAAGTGATGTTATTTTAAGATATTAATTATGATTGACATGCAGAATATCTAAAATGCATGGTCTTGTAAATGTATATTTATCATCATGAATTGAAATAGGTTTTGTGTTGGACTCCAATTTGTGATGTGAATTCTGTTGTACTTGTATGACAGAAATACTAGTGATATCTTGTCAGTATTCTTTATATCTGTTGTATACTATTGTTGTTATAAGATAATAAGTTGGCTTCAGGAGATAGTATAATCTCCCTTATTATAATGAACTTGTTAAATTACAAAAGATGTTGTTCTCTAACTACACAACTATAGTTTAATAATGAAATATGCTTGGGACATACAATTAAACTATATGAGTAACAAATGATAAAAAGGTTATGTTAAACCTAACATCTAACCATGTAGAGGAAGACTCTTCCTCTCTCAAAGAATGAAAGATAAAAGGAATAGTGGTTATGATCTTAATCTTTATAACTTCATTGATAAAGTAAACACTAGCTGAATCTAGGTGGATGTCACCCTTGATTTGGATAACTAGGTTGCATTAGGAATTAAACGTTGATGGTTGTTGTCTTGTTTTTGGGATAACTATGTGTTATGCCACGTTAATGAACAAAATCCAAACTGGAATTTATGAAGTTATTCATATCTAATTAGGCTAGTTATGGGTAAAGAACTTAATAAATGATGGAATTAGGGTTAGGCATGGTTTCTATAATCTGAATCTTAATCCAATATTAATTATGATTAATGGCCACTAAGGGGGTATGTATATATTGATGAATCAGTTCTAACAGATGTTGGCACATGCCAACTGTAGGATTGTACCCTTGAGAAGTACCAAGACTTCTCATGGATATAGTGTTGCAGTTGACATGTGGTAACATCCTTCCATATTTGTTCATCTAGATCTATGCACATTTGGACTTGAACTTAGTTTCTCTCTAGGTCAAGTTAGTAGTATGTTTAGGATAGGTAGTAGCTTCCAATGACTCAGGGTACCTTGGCACATTTGGATGACCTAGGTATATGAGTATGTCCATATACCCTAAGTCATCATGAGCATCTTCCTGTAAAAGATTATGTTGATAACCTAGGCTAGGGTCAAACCTTGGGCAAGTGGACTGATGGTAGTCAGTTAAGATCATTCTAGATAACATAAGAGTGAGGTGAAGGAAATATTCTAGAATGACGAGTATGCCATCTAGGAATAGTAACATCAACAATATGTTGAAAATATTTGGCCAAAGTATCACAAGCTGCTGGTTGCATTGTCCTATGTCACCTAGTTTAAAACAACGTGATGTTAGATGAAT
Source organism: Taxus chinensis (assembly GCA_019776745.2). Classification (NCBI taxonomy): domain Eukaryota; kingdom Viridiplantae; phylum Streptophyta; class Pinopsida; order Cupressales; family Taxaceae; genus Taxus; species Taxus chinensis. Next base: position 95,247,227 of record CM034148.1, on the reverse strand, counting down.
ATTGGTAACAAATATTCAGATAGGTTATTTAAACAAATTACTCAGTACCCCAAATAGGGTATGAGAACCAAGTATACATGGTATACATAAAGTATTATATGTTTTAAGTTAACATGAGGGATTTATAGTAAACCAATTCATTATAGCTGCATATGGTTATCTGTTATGAGATTCATTGGCATGGAATGTGTATTCTAAATGATGTTTTATTTAGAACAGAGAACATTAAGTTTCAAAAAAAATTTCCCTTGTTTCTAAAGTATTAAAATGGGAATGTTACTTCTTAATATTAGAGCTGAAGGTTGCATCTCTTGGACCTATTGTGTCCATAACCTGATAAAACTTAAATTTTCTTGTTAACAGAAAATGGTTAGAACAAGAGGAAATGTTGCAAATAATCCTCCACCTGAGGAAGGATTAACAACTGCCCAGAAAATTGATGAGATCCTTGCTGCCCTATTAGACAAAAGATATCATTTGGTTGTACTTGAATAAGTAATGGACAATGAGGAGGAAGAAGATGTTGGTAATAATAATCAGACACCTCCTGAGAACAACTCCAATTCAGGTGATGATAATAACAATGTGAACATATGTGATCATCCTGAGAACAAAAAGGCTAGGTTAGCAGCTGAACTCACTAATGATATAAAAAGGATAAGTCCACCCAAGTTTGATGCACCACATTAGGAGATGGAGCTGAGAACTAGCTTAGTGAAATGGAGAAATAATTTGCAATAGGCAATTTCTCAGAAGAAATAAAGGAAATATGGGGAGCATATTAGCTTTCCCATGAGGCATCTTCATGGTGGGACCACTATAAGGCTGAGTTAAACATTGATGAAACTATTGGTGTGTGTGACATGCCTAGTCATTGTCCACATCACCTAGTGAGTCATCTTTCCTTGCGCGAGTCATGGGTCTTAGGAAGTCAAATGACAAGTGTCAAATTCTATCATAGAATCTGTCATTGTCATTTGCTTCAATGCGTCATAGTAGTTACATTTCTTATTTGGGATTGTAACTCCTCCTTTAGTGGCATTATATGTGTCATTCATATGCATCAGTGGTGGCATTGATATTCTTTCCTTGTTTAGCCATGGGGGTTACATAGCACCCCTATTTGTACTTCCTTTTTCGATCTATGAGAATGAGCAGACTTGTTTTCTTACTTGCATTTTCTTTCCATTGATTCAGATCTTGCTTATTGTGTTAGAGCTTGACCTTACCATCAGAGTGTAACTTCGTTGTGGTGCATTTTTTTTTATAGCGGTTCTCATTTTTTTCCCTCTTTCATGGTATCAGAGCTAGTTTTGGTAAAATGTGCACTCTTTGTTTATCAAGTTTTTTATTACTTTTGGTTTCTTCTTATTTCCTTGTGTAAGTTTTTTTATTATTACTTTGGAATCATATTTTTCGCATTGAGGTTTCAGTAGTTGCAATTTTGAAGGTATTTTGGTTGGTTTGCATTATTCGTTGCTGAGTTCATGATTACTTCTATCCTCGTGAGCTCGGTTTTACTTTGGTGTGGACCTGTGGTTCCTTGTTATTTCCTTGTACAAGCTCTCACCTTAACTACCTTTGCATGTGCTATCATTATTTTTGGTTATTTGTATATTACTTGCTAGTTATGGTTGTGTTCAAGTTCAGATCCTACAGGGTAAAGGAGTTTTGGATCTTGGTATTTGAGGAGTATTAGATCCTAGAACCGAGTTGGAATATAGCTCACAGTATTTTCCTCATAACAGCTCGATTGTATTCCCTTTTCATGCTCGTTGACTCATGTCTATTGCTTCGATCACCACTAACTCGCTCCCTTCACGTCCTGCTAAGGATACACTAGTGAAAATGTGATTCAACACAACTTGAGCATACAACATTCCTCAGACTAAGGTTCTTCTACCTTGCATTGTTTATCTTGGTTGTGCATACAAATTCTCTTTGCTCCTGAGCCCTGACTGTCATGTAGCCCTACACTGTTTGGCTCGACGTAGACTATGTGAATCTCTAGTTTCCACTCACTTTCTTATTTGTTGTGTTCATATCTAGTTTCAATGCGCTGTGTTTGGCTCTAGTTTTCACTCACTATGTTTTGCTCTTGGGATATACATTGGAGTGCATTGGGATTTTTTTCATCTCAACCAGCTAGCTAGTGGACTCACCTCATCATTGGTTTCCCGAGCCATGCCTCTACATGTTCACAATCTGACAGTTTCTCCAACCTGTGCATGCGTTTCTTACCTGTGCTCAATGTTTCCTCTCTAACAATTTGACCGCATTCTAAGGGCTCCCCTCCATGAACACATCTCTACATGGGCTTCTCTTTTCAAGCAACTCAGTTAACACTAGCTCAACCCTTATCCATCCATTAGGGTTAATCATTGGTAAATAAAATCACTTTTTAAATTTTTTTAGGTTTACATTTATTTAATTGGCATTGTAAATTTTTTAGGGTCTTTTGCTTATTTTATTAAACCTTCCTTCGAGTGTCAAAGACGGAGGGTGAGGTCTGGGGTTGGCAGGAGGCTAATCCCCCCTCGCAATTAAAACAAAACCTATCTAAAATTTGATGTCATTTCCAATGAGCATACATATGACACCCTTTGCATGTGTTTAGGGAACTTTTTAAATCCGTTTGTAGGCTTATTAGCATTTTTCCATTAGTTGTGGGAATTGGTTTTTGTTATAACTTTTGACTCGTTGCTCAGTTTTGAGCACTTCTTCAGTCAAAGTTGCATGTTTTTTTGCACTCTAGTTTATGGGATTATCATTTTTGTAAACAAACTATTTAATAAAGTGTCACATTCTTGGGGGTGTCCTTGTATTGCTTAATTCAACTCATTTCAAGCCTTGTTTTATCCATTTTATTGTTTGTGGACTTGTGAGCACGTCCTCGACAATCTTACAACAAAGGGATTCTTTTGTGCAATGTGAGACACTGTTTCTCAAAAATCCCTCTCTTCCCCTTCTTTTTTTCACTCGTTCTTGTGCTTTCTTGTAGTGTCGATCTGTTGCACCCAACAAACCTTGATTGTTATCTCCACTATTATGCATTATTACGGTGATTATAAGGTGAGTGATAGGACTGGTTCTCGACACACAGTCGCATCTGGTTGTAATCAACACATCTAAAATATAAAGTGCCAAACTTGGGGGTGTGATATTATTCTGGGGTGGTTGTTTCTTTTCTCTCTCCTTCCTTCTGCATCCTTTGGTTCTATCTCTTCATTATGGATATATCTAAAGTACTAGTGCTCACACCTTTTAACTTATTTGAATGGAAATCTAAAATTATATTTGTTTTGAGAAGTAAAGGGTTATACCATGTCACCATGGGGTTAGAGACTGAACCTAATGATGAACCAGAAAAATCTAATTGGTTCAACCATTGTGATGAAGCCTTAGGTCTTCTCTGTATGTCCGTCTCTCCCGAATTTCTCTTCCACATCGAAACTTCCTCAAAAATTGATAAAGCATGGAAAATGCTCGATGATATGTTTGGGAATCAAGATGACATGAGAGCACATGAGTTAGAGAATGAACTACTAGGGTTAAATCCTAGTGACTTTGAAAACCTATAGGCCTTCTTCTTAAAGTTTGTCCACACTGGACTGCTTCTAAAGGAATGTAAAGTGGCAAAGAAATACTCTCAATTGATCTTGTTGATTCTTTCTAAATTAGGTCCTGAATACCCTATCTTCATTTCAAATTTCCATGCCATGAAAGCTTCCTTGGGTAGTACATGGATAATGCCCTCCTTTGACAGTTTTTCATCCTAACTCATTTGAGAACAAGACAAACTCATTCAAATGGGGGATTTAAAAGCCAAGTCACATGCCCTTATGGTGAATAAGGGCAAGAAAAATGAAAATAAGAAATAAAAAAAGGACCAACCTAAAAAAGAAACCAAGACCAACCAACCCCCAGATAAGCCCAACACTAACACTTCGACTTCTGAGCCTAAAGGGAAGAAGGAAAAGTTTAAATGCTCCCATTATAAGAAATCTGGCCACAGTGAGAATCCATTATGTTCAGAAACAAATTGATCACTTAACTCATTTACTTGAGAAAAATAAAATAAGTGTTCCTAAATCCGTTTAAATAAAATTCTCAGAAGGGAGAGTCTTCTAATGCAAAGGAGTCTACAAATGAAAAGAAGAAAGGTAAGGCCCTCGTAGCTAGATCAACTCCATCATCAACTTGGATTATTGATTCTGGTGCCTCGCACCACATGTCGTCTTCAGAGGTTGAATTCTCTAGCATTGAACCATTCGGAATGTCCCAAATCATGTTGGGTGATGACACTCATGTGTTGGTTTCTAGTAGTGGATTGGTAGAGATAGAAGTTGAAACATTTAATGAAGTGTTGAGTTTTCCCAATCTCTCTACCAATATCCTATTCGTTTACCAAATCACCCACCTTGGTGAAGGAATGCAAGTCAAATTCAATATTAATTTGGTGATTATTCGTGAGCTTAACTCTGACTGCACTATGGTTGAAGGAAAGGCAGATCACCATTCATGGTTGTATACCTTTTCCCACTTCTCTTTTGATTTGATGCCCAATTCCTTGCTCACTCATGCAATCAAGGTTAGCAAGCTATGGTATGAGAATTTTAGGCATCTAAATTATCTTTAACTTAAAAAGTTGAGCCAAAATGAAATGGTCAATGGGTTACCCCAAGTTAATTTTTTAAAATATCTTTGTGTGGGTTGCACCCTTAGAAAGCACCCTAAAAAAAATTTGATAAGGGAAAATTCTAGAGAGCTACTCGTCCCTTAGATCTTGTTCATAGTGATGTTTCTGGCCCCTTTCCATTTCCTTATTTCAATACAGATCTATATATACTAACCTTCATTGATGAATTTTCACATTATACTTGGGTATATTTTCTTAAGCTTAAGTCTGAAGACTTTGAGAATTTTCAAAACTTTAAGGCTCTTGCTGACAAACAAGCATACTGGTCTATCAAGGTTCTTCGAACTGACAATAGAGGTGAGTATGTGAGCAATAGGTTTTAGGATTTATAGACTTCTGAGTGGTTTTCTTTGTAGCATATAGTTACTTGCAGCCCTTCACAAAATGGAGTTACAAAAAGAAAGAACTGGACTTTAAAGGAGATGGTCACTTGTATGGTTCATTGGAAGTCCCTTCCTCCGCAGTATTGGGCTAAAGTAGTGAATTGTTCTTGTTACATTCAGAATCATGTTCCACACAAGGAAGTAAGAGGGATGACACCCTTTGAAGCCATGTTTGGACACAAGCCTAATGTTGAGCACTTTTGAGTCTTCAGATCTAAGGCTATGTCTCAGATTCCTAAGAAGAAACACAAGGCATTGGATCCACAATCCAAACCTTGTATCTTTTTTAGGTATCTTGATGGCGTGAAGGGATATTTATTGTTGAACCCTACTACTCATGAGATCTATATTAAGAGGAGTGTGAAGTTTGATGAGTCATCCTTGACTTTTACTTCCACTGAGGTTCTTTTGCCCACTAATTCAGATTCTGACTTATCAAATGATGATGTTTTTGAGTGAATTCGTCCTCTCCATACTCCTCCTGATCCTCAAACTTATGATTCTTCTGATTCTGATAGTAATGATGATGAGGATTATGTCCCTTCTCACTTGAGTGAAGAAACTTATGAGTCTTCGGTACCTCTTTGGGTCAAGAAAAATTTACAGAGTGCTGGACATTTAGTTGGAGATCCTTCAGATGAGAGATGTACTCACTTGAGTTTCATTAGACCCCACAATTATTGGCCTTTACTTCTGATCCACCATCTTTCCAGGAAGATTCTGGGATTCCTGAATGGGATTCTTCTATGGATGAGGAGTATTCCTCACTCATAAAGAATGACACTTGGGATTTTACCCCTCTTCCGAAAGGAAGAAAATTCATTCGGTATAGGTGGATATATCGAACAAAGTATGGAGCCAATGAAGAAGTCAAGAAGTATAAAGCGTGACTTGTAGCTAAGGGTTTCTCCCATGTCACTGGGGTTGATTACTTAGAAACCTTTGCTCTAGTTGTGAAGATGACTTCCATTCGACTGACCCTTTCCATCACTACCACTAATAGATGGGAAGTTCACTAGATGGACGTTAGGAGTTCCTTCCTTCATGGGGACCTAGAGGAAGAGATCTATATGGAACAACCTTTAGGTTATGTCTATGATCCATCCCTTGTTTACAGGTTAAAGAAGTCTCTCTATGACCTTAAATAAGCCCCTCGGGATTGGTATACCAAGATGGACTCCTTTTTACTTGCATTAGGGTTCACTCTGACCCAAATGTGTATATTCTATGACAAGATGAATCCATGCTTATTCTTGTTCTCTATGTTGATGAATTTTTGATCACGGGTAGCTCTTCCTATATCATTGATTCTGTGAAGATCTCCTTGGCCAACAAGTTCTCCATGTCTAACTTAGGATTTCTTCATTACTTTCTTGGGATCCAGATTTCACAATCTGACTCAGGAATTATGATCTCACAGCCTAAGTACTCTCTTGATTTTCTTACTTGGTTTCACATCTCTGATTGCAATTCCTCACCTACTCCTTTTCTTTCTAGGGTCAAGTTGGTTTTTGATTGCTCTTCCCCCTTTTTTGATGGTACCCTTTTATCAGAAATTGGTGGGGAGCTTGATCTACGTTACACACACTCAGCCAGATCTATTGTATGTTGTCAAGATTGTGTCTAGATTTATGTAGGAGCCTCATGAGCTGCATTTAAAATCAGAAAAATGGATCCTTCACTATGTTCATGGCACTCACATAGATGGTATTCATTACTGAGGAGGGACTGAGATTTACTTGGTTGGGTTTATAGACTTGGATTAGGCCATTGATCTAGATCATCGAAAGTCTACCTCAGGCTACAGTTTCACTCTTGGTTCAAGTCTTGTCAGTTGGTCTAGCAAGAAGTAGAATGCCATTGCCATATCATTGACAAAAGTAGAATACATAGGAGCAGTTAACGCTACCATAGAAACTGTTTGGTTACAGGGTATCTTGACAGAGTTTGGCATCCAATTTCAGTGGCCTACCATTATCTACTGTGATAACATGAGCACTATTTTGATTTGTAGAAATCTAGTTCAACATCAGTGGATGAAGCACATTGAGATTCACATGCATTTCATATGGGAGCTGATACATGAAAACATCATTGACATACAGTATGTTTAGACAACTAATCAGGTTGTAGACATATTCACCAAGCCCTTTACTAAGGTGAATTTTCTTCACTTGTGGTCTCTTCTTGGGGTGAGGTCTACTACAGCCGCCCATCTTATTCAAGCTATATAGTCCTCCTTCTTCTCCTCTTCTTCTTTTTTAGAAAGATGTTGTTTGTATATGGGCACCTTATCAGGCCTTTAGTTTCAGGCCCCATTGACACATCTTTCTTAGTTGTCTAGGGGAGTCTTCTTTTCTATTCTAGCTTACCGTGACCTCTTCCTTGGCTTCAATGAAGGGGGGGTGTTGGTGTGTGTGACATGCCTAGTCATTATCCACATCACCTGGTGAGTCATCTCACCTTGCGAGAGTCATAGGTCTTAGGAATTCAAATGACAAGTGTCAAATTCTGTCATAGAATTTTTCATTTTCATTTGCATCAGTGTGTCATAGGAGTTACATTCCTTATTTGAAATTGTAACTCCTCATTTAGTGGTGTCATATGCATCAGTCACCTCATATGCATCAGTGGCGTCATTGATATCATTTCTTTGTTTAGGCATGGAGGTTACACAACACCCCTATTTGTACTTCCTTTTTCTGATCTATGAGAATGAGCAGACCTATTTTCTTACTTGCATTTTATTTCCATTGATTTGGATCATGCTTATTGTGTTGGAGCCTGATGTTACCATCAGAGTGCAACTTCGTTGTGGTGCATTATTTTCAACATCAGTTCTCATTTTTTATCTCTTTCAAAAACTAATATCACATGGGATCAATTTAAAGGTTACTTTAGGCAACGTTGGCTACCGCAACTTTACTATGATCAGAAAATGACTAAATTATATAACTTAGCTCAAGGAAAGCTAATGGTAACTACGTATTGGGAGCAGTTTAAATATCTCCTTAAGTATGTACCTCAGTATCAAACTGACGAGAAGTTCAAGATACGGAAATTCATCATGGGATTGAATCCCATTAGAAGAGGATAGGCGGATGTTCACAGCCCAACCACGATGAAAGGGGTTGTTGAAAAGGCCATAAGGCAGGAATAAAAATTGAAGGAAATTTATGATCATAAGGAGGAAGTAAGGAAGAAAATCCCTAACTCCTCTCCATCATCTCTTGCACATAAGAAAGGACCATGTAGGAAATTCAGAATGAAAAGTAAGTTTTCATCTGATACTAATAAGAAAGTAGTAATAAACAAGTTTTCTAGTAATTCACAGAACAAATTTGTCAAGAAAAATAATAACGGACAGAAGACCTATGGAGGTTAGAATGATATCTCTAAGGCTAGAAATAAATCCAATCCTAGAAATGGACCTATAGGAGGTTGTTATAACTATGGAAAATATCATTACGCAAATCAATGCCCTTTGAAAAAGGACTATCGTACTCAGCAACACAAGATACACACTGTAGTAGCTGATAAGCAGGCTAAAAAATAGGTTACACCTATAGAAGTTCCAGGTAAGTTATTAGGCATACCTATAACTATTCATTTTGATACCAGAGCTACAAAATGTTTTATTTCTAGTAAATTAGCATTAAAATTAAAAAGAAAATATTGAAACATGATAAAACATGAACTGTACATTATAGAAACAATATTGTTCATATAGTTAGTATGTGTCTTTTTGGAGCAGTCCTTGACTTACCTAGTTTTTCCACTAAAGTTGATCTTTATGTTACATCTGATACTAATAAGAAAGTAGCAATAAAAAAGTTTGCTGGTAATTCATGGAACAAATTTGTCAAGAAAAATAATAACGGACAGAAGACCTATGGAGGTCAGAATGATATCTCTAAGGCTAGAGATAAATCCGATCCTAGAAATGGACCTATAGGAGGTTGTTATAACTATGGCAAATATCATTACGCAAATCAATTCCCTTTGAAAAAGGACTATTTTACTCAACAACACAAGATACACGCTGTAGTAGATGATAAGCAGGTTGAAAAATAGGTTACGCCTATATAAGTTCCAGGTAAGTTATTAGGCATACCTATAACTATTTGTTTTGATACCAAAGCTATAAAATGTTTTATTTCTAGTAAATTAGCATTAAAAATTAAAAAGAAAATATGGAAACATGATAAAACATGAACTGTACATTATGGAAACAATGTTGTTCATATAGTTAGTATGTGTCTTTTTGGAGTAGTCCTTGACTTACCTAGTTTTTCCACTGAAGTTGATCTTTATGTTACACCTTTAGGGTATTACAATGTAATCATAAGTGTTAATTGGTTAGCAGAACATAAGGCTAAAGTGGACTATTTTGAAAAACATGTTAGTTGTTTGGATGACCTGCAGAAAACAAAAGAGATTCAGGGTGTGAAACATGATATTTCTATTAGAAAACTATCAACTATGTAACTTTAAAAGGCCAAAAATAATTCTAATCCTTTTTATATCATTAGTGAGTTCAGCTACCAGCCTAGCCTTTTTGTTCTCAGGCTAATCATGTATGTTCACATTGTTATTATCAACACCTACATTGGCATTGTCCCCAGGAGGTGGCTGATTGTTGTTATCATCATCATCTTCCTACACATTTCCCATTACTTGTTCAAGTACAACCAAATGATCTCTTGTATTCAATAGGGTAGTAAGGATATCATCTAGTTTCTGTGCAGTTGCTGCTACTTCCTCAGACGGAGGGTTATTTGTAACATTTCCTCTTATTCTAACCATTTTTTGTTAAAATAAAATTTAAGTTTCATTAGATTATGGAAACAATAGGTCCAAGAGTTGTAACCTTCAACTCTAATACCAAGATGTAACATTCCCATTTTAAGACTTTAGAAACAAGGGAATTTTTTTTTACAAAATGTTCTCTGTTCTAAATAAAGCATTATTTAGAACAAACATTCCATGCCAATCAATCTCAAACAAATAACCATATGTAGCTATAAATGACTCGGTGATCCACCGATCTATTCATTTCATAACTCGTTGATCCACCGATCTATTCATTTCATAACTCGGTGATCTACCGATCTATTTATTTCATAACTCAGTGATCTACCAATCTATTTATTTCATAACTCAGTGATCTATCGATCTATTTATGTCATAACTCAGTGATCTACCGATCTATTTATGTTAACTATAAGTATTGGATACTTATCGTATTCTTTGTATACTTGGTTTTACTACCCTAAACCGGGTATTAAGTGATCTATTTAAAGAACATATGTAAATATTTATCACCAATATTCATTTGATATCATGTTGCTTTAAACTAGGTGACATACGACAATGCATAACCAGCAACTTGCGATACTTTGGCCAAAGATTTTTAGCATATTGTTTATGTCACTATTCCTAGATGACATACTTGTCATTTCAGAATATGTCCTTCACCTCACTTCTATGTTATCAAGAATGGTATTTACTAACTACCGTTAGTCCACTTGTCTAAGTTTTAACCCTAGCCCTAGCTAGAAACATAATTTATTATAGGAAGATGCTCATAATGACTTAGGGTAAATGGGCATACTCAGTTGGCCTAAGTCAACCAAATGTGCCAAGGTACCCTGAGCCTTCATTGTGTAAATGGGCATACTCAATTGACCTAAGTCAACCAGATGTGCCAAGGTACCCTGAGCCATTGAAAGCTACTACCTATCCTAAACATACCACTAAGTTGACATAGAGAGAAACAAAGTTCAAGTCGTTAATTGTGTGTAGATCTAGATGATCAATGCAGAAGGGTGTTGTCACATGTCAACTACATCACTGTATTCTCAAGAAGACCCCAGTCTTCTCAAAAGTACAGCCCTACAGTTGGCATGTTCCAACATCCTACAAAAAATTCCTCATCGAGATGTACATTCCCAAGGAGGTTATTAATACATTATTAATTTGGATTATTACACCGATTGTAGCAACCCTGCTAAACCCTAATCCAACACTCCATAAGTTCTTCTCTAAATTTGATTCATTTAGATATTAAATAACTTCCTTAACTTATGATTGCTTTATATGTTCGTTTAACAAATCTTAATAAATAGATATCCAGAAACACGACAAGAACGTCATAAGTTCCATTATATTGTAATCTTATCCATTCAAAGAAGGTGTAGCAACCAAATAGGTTCAACTAGTAGTAGACTTTATAAGAAATGAAGTCTAACGATTAACGATCATATCACCATTCTTTGGATTACATTTATTTTAGTGAGGAAGGATCTTCCTCTACATGATTAAGTGTTAGGGTTTATCAAACCCTTCTTATCTATCACAATTTCTTTAGTTTTACACCATATTCGTTACAGTTTCCATTACTATTTTAGAATAGTTTAGATAAGATTGTTATCTTATGAAACTTAACAATTTTCATCTTAATAAGGGAATCCAATATATTTCCCTAATAACCAACTAATGAAGTTTATCTAAATTAAGCATGTAACAGATAGGAAAAATATCATCCAAATAGGATTTCCATCTTCTTCATAAATAGAAGATAATTTACACAACCAATACAAGTAAATCTCAACTTTCAATTCATCAGTATAAAACTATACATTACAAGACTATGTATTTCAGGCATGCAGTATAACAAACAACCCTTATTCCAAAAAGAGTACAACTTTTCTTTTTCTTTTTATACAACTGAAGAATAAATCAACATTCTTAATAGAAGATCCAAAATTAAATAATCTCAATACAAAATGAAATTTCTTGTCGTCCTTCATCACTTACGATGTCCATCTACAAAATTGCTAGCACAGGTCAATTTAATGACCTGAGCATGATAAGCACTAAGCATTAAAGTAAAGTGCATTCCACTAATTGTTTCATTAAACAACACTGTTTTAATGAAACAATTAAATTACATCATGCAAATAATCATAAGTAATAACATCTAAAAAGAAGTATAATTAAAAAGATCTGAATTTACTTTTAAGAAAAGAATATATTATAATCTGTAACATCATATTTATATCACAAGACTTATTTGATCCTATCAATCACTTTAAATAGTCAACAAGTCTTGTCATTAAATTATTTCATAAATTCATAAGGATAGAAAGACACATTTAACTTTCTCTAATAAGCAAAGGAGTTAGTTACAACATATCTCATATTAGTATGTTCCATCTTTCCATATAGACAAAGAAGAGAATCAAATAATGATAAGTTCAATCAATGAACTTATCAGTCAACATAAAAGGATCTCAAACCAACAAGGACCCAAACCATATTTCATTTCATTTACACTATGAAATGAAATCCATTATCTAATACAAACTTAGAAATTCTTAAGCTAGTTCCTGAAAGAGAACTCAAAACCGAATGCATAATCAAAGCATGCATACATCCAATTTCCACTGCAAATTTACAAACTGATTACCTTTTTCCATTCACCAAGCTCAAGTTCAGATTCAATTCTCAAAATGAAATTAACGATACTATCTCTAAACAACATACTGTCCCTAAGAGATCCTATTCACTTCTCTGACTAAAACTCAAAGATTTGTTCAAAGAGCCCAAGAAGGAAGTGAAATACGCAACAGTGCCAGATAGACAAGGGTCAATAAAACTCACAAACACAAGGACTGAATTTCCAAGCATTTCTGAACATGGATATTGTATCCCTTCATACTACACTAGTATATAGGGTTTAAATTCAACATTCAAATGAAACCCATGAATCAGATGAAAGGTCAGAAGAGAGTAAGGAACCAAATAATTTTTCAAAGACAAATACTATCCCAATTTCTTCTAACATGACTAAATAAAATCACCACAAGATTCTCAAGTTCCATTTAAAGATTATGACAGGTAAGAATTTGGTCAACATCAAAGACAGAAAGAAAGAAATTCATTCCATAAACCTCTATGACTAATATGACTGTCCCATAACAGAACGTAGTTCCAGTCCCATTTATCTCTATGAACAAAACAATTAAGTTTTCCCACAAGAAATGGTTACGCTCAGAGAAGAGATGTATAGGATACACTCCTGAATTCACACACCCCATCAAGTTCGAGAACATAGTGCAGTCTAAAATGAAGAAGTAATACAACCATTCCTTCTCAAAATCAAAACAAAGGAGAGTGCAAAAGAAGTTACACGGTCTACTTTCGACCATATAAAACTCACAAGACCCCTTCCAGCAGATAGTATTAAATGAGACTAAAGTTTTTCAATCCATAATACCCCCTAATCTCCAACTTATAATACTTATAAATATTCAACACATCGATTCCAAATACAGAATCAAAACAACCAACAATGGAATACCTACACAGCGTCAAATATGAGCTTCTAACACAAATTCTAACAACACAAGCTCAAATACGAGTTTATAATGAAACCCATGGCCCTAATAAAATCTCATAATAAAAACCAAACTCTATTATGGGTTCAAGCCTTCCGTTTCCCTAAGGAAGAAATAAAACTTCAATTTAGAGCTTAAGTATAGGGAACAACGCAACTACTCAACAACAAGTTTAATATTCATAAGAATTGTAAACAAGTACAATTGTTGAATATGAAAATTCAACCAAGGTTCAAAACTTCAATTAGTTTCAACATAGTCCAAAATGAACACAAGGTCCCAATAAAACTAAAAATAAATTTCAATCTTCAATAAAAGTTTAGAACCACTACAGAGTTCCACTTCAAGCTCTCGAAACACAATACTAAACAAAGATTTAGAACCGAACAAGCAACAAGCCCGTTCAATCAACATTAGTCTCAAATGATAGAAACAAAGCTTTAATACAAATTTCAGAATTCAAGTACAAGTTATATAGTTTCAATACAATTCACATGAAAACCTCTAACAACCAGTACAAGGAAAGTTCCCAAAATTTCCAATAATGCAAAGGATTCACATTACAAAACCCACATAGATTTCATGAATACATGCAAGTAAATAACCAGATACATCATGAAAATATAAATTTCTGGTGAGTAGAATTGTTTTAATGAATCATTTAGAAGAAAGCAAGAAATCTTAATGGGTAGAGTCTATCATGTCTAATAGTGCCTCTGCCGATTCGAAGAAGACTTCTAGCCTAGTTTCTAACACCTCTTCTTCTCCAAACAAATTCAAACAACCATAATATTTTTCCACAATGCCTCTTATACATTCCTTGAACCGAAAATAGATCAGAGAATTAAAAAATAGCCAGTAAGTGTAGATCAAACTACTGGTTCGAAAAACCAGCTAGCTCCATGCAGAGCAAAAATTGGGAAGCATGCAAAAAAAAACAACCCCAAACAAATGCACTAGCATGCCTTCCAAGATGGTTTGCTTGCCAAAAGTGAGGTGAATTAATGACATTAATTTACATATTCCCGCTTCTCTCTCTTTTCCACCACCATCCAAAGTTGGCGAGACCAAATCAAGTTTCCACATGCATTTCCAAACTTAGTGATGCCTCCACGTAGGTTTCACTAAAATTTCACTAGCCCCTTCCAAACTGGTAGTACTTCCATGTCTTAATGCCAAATTAAAACAAAATCACATTGCAATAAAAGCTTAGGAACCACCACATAGCTTCCACTTGCCAATCGACCTATAGGTTCCTATTTCATATCCCATTAGTTTAGGGTAGATAGAATTTGCTTAGGTTAGATCTTAGGTTAATTTACAATATATAACTTTAGGATATAACCTTCAAACAATATATTATCACCTTAGGTTAGGTCTTAGTTTAACCAAATACAATAGGTTATAAATAACTTAGAATCCCTTAGGTTATTTCCCTTTATACTAACTTAGTGTTAACAACTTAGGTTGGGATGTCATCCCACATAGAGTGGCGTAGGAAGAGTTAGGAAAAATTTACCTGAGTCTTGAATCTATGAGAATATACCTTATAGAAATAGGGCACATTAAAATATCTCTTTCTCTAGAATCCTGAAGCAGGTTTCCCCTAATTCCATTAGGCTTCTTGCAAAGGTCAATCAAGAAAATCCAAGCACAACACAAAACAGAATGCAAGCACAATTTTTCGAGATAGTAAAGAATTTGCAACAAACACAAGTTCATTTCGTTAAGTCTCTTAATCAATGAATGTCATTTTTTCATTCAGTTTAACAAATAAGAAGATTTAAAACATACCTTGGATCAATGGAATTGATCCAAGGATGAGTCCAATTGTAAAGGATAAGTTTGCAACCATTCCAAACTAGATTACAACTTACTCATAAGAAGTGAAATAGATTATTGCAAGCAATAACATATCAACCCTATAATAAAAGAGTATAAATGATTTATCCATATCAAGCATGATCTTCAGCAGTCAAAAGAACACATCTTTATCAAGAAAATCACATGTCAACACTTGAAATGCAAAGGAGGAATATAACAATTGCCAAGGGTGTTACATGTTTCCCTCCTAAAAAGAATCATCATCTTGATGATTACCTCACTTTCACAGTTTGCATCTAGGATAATCAATTTATTAACTTTTCTTATCATATGTCAAAAACATATTAGAGTTTTTTTAAGCTCTAGATTTCAACATTACATAGTTTTTAATTCAAAATAAATAAATATCTACCCAAAACTGGCATACTTATTGTATTATAAAGATGAAATAACAATTTTTTTATCATTCAATAGAATCAATTATATTCAAATAGATATGGAAAAACAATTTTCATATCCTCGAGGTTTTCCCAAGTTACACTTTCTTTGTTAAACTGGTCCCACTAGACCTTACATTTTCTTATCTCATGATTTCTCAAATGCAACTAGAAAGTTTCAAGCACTCGTATGGGTTTAACCATGATTATTCCTAGGTCTTGGACCTGCAAGGAATTCTAATTTAACACATGTGATGAATCTGAAATGTATTTCTTAAGTAAAGAAATATGGAAAACATCATGCATTCATGACAAAGAAGGAGGTATTTTTAAGTGGTAAGCTACAGGGTTGATTACTTCAACTATCTCAAAAGGTCCCACATAATGAGGTGATAGCTTGGCAACCTTGCCAAAAGTTATAGAGCTCTTTTTCGTTTTGACCCAAAGAAATACTTTCTCACCAAGTTCAAATTTCCTATCAACCCACTTTTAATTAGTATAACTCTTTTGCCTATTTTTTGATTCTTTCAAGCATTCACAAATCAATTTTACTTATGGTTCCATTTCAGTAAGAATTTTAGGTCCAATTACCTCTCCATCGTCCATGTTGTCCCAACTAACAGGGGTTCTACATTTTCTTCCCTATAAAGCTTCGATAGGTACCATCTTAAGAGAGGTATGATATGTATTATTATATGAAAACTCAATTAGTGGAAGATACTCTTCCCACTTATAGTGCTAATTCATACAATACATTCGTAACATATCTTATAAAACTTAATTAACTCTTTCAGTCTATCCATCCCTCTCCAAATGATGTGCAGAACTGAAATTTAGCTTAGTTCCTAGAGCTGCATTAAGTGTTTGCCAAATTCTTGATGTCATTCTAGGATCTCTATCGGATATGATTAATTCAAGTACCCCATGTAATCTAAAAATTTCATATACAAATTTTTTAGCTAACACAAGGGAATCATCCTTCAGATTACCAGCGATAAAATGTGCTACCTTTGTTATTTTATCCACAACTACTAAAATAACATCATGTTTATTTCTTGTCATAGGAAACCCTTGTACAAAGTTCATGCTTATCACTTGCCATTTGTACTACGGTATGCTATGAGGATAAAATAAACTGGATGGGTGCATATGTTCCACTTTAACGTGTTGACATTTAATGCAATGTGTCAAAAAGTCTATAACATCCTTTTTCATTCCCTTCCATAAATATTGTTGTTTTGTATCAGCAAGCATTTTTGTAACACCAGGGTGTCTAGAAAAAGGTTAATTATGAAATTCTGCTAACAATTTCTTTCTCAAATCATTTAGCGAAGGTATAAATACTCTATTTTCAAATCATAAGATTCCTTCGTTATCAAAGTGAAAACCTTTATACCTCGAATCACTAGGATCTACAGTAAACGCTGTCTTTACTTGCTGAAAAAAAGAATCAGATTCCATAACACTTTTTACTTCATCCTTAAATTTAGTTCTCAATGTTATAAGAACATAAATGTGCTTCCCACAACTTAGAGCATCAGCCACTCTATTTTCTTTACCCTTGATATAATTAATGTCAAAATCATATTGAGACAAAAAATCTAACCACCTTCGTTGTCTTGTATTAAGATCTAGATGAGTGAAGATATACTTCATCCCAAGATGATCATTTTTCAATTTGAAATGTTTACCAAGTAGGTAATGCTTACAAACTTGCAGTGCATAAACAATGGCAGCATGCTCTAAATCATGTGGAGCATAATTCAACTCATGTAAATTTAGTTTTCTACTTTCATAGGCTATGACATGACCATTTTTTAACAAAATACCTCCTAAACCTTTACCAGATGTATCAATTACCACCATAAAATCTCGATTAGGATCTGGTGCTGCTAGAATAGGTACTAAAGTTAACTGTTCCTACAAGGTTTTGAATGCAATTTCACATTTCTCACTCCAAAAAAACTTTTTATCTTTCTTCTATAAAGAATTTATTGGTGCAGCCACCTTAGAGAAGTATTTTACAAATTTCCTATAGTAGCCAGCAAGTCCCATGAAGCTTCTAACTTCATGTTCATTCTTGGGTGCAGGAAACTCAATTATAGCTACAATTTTTGAAGGATCTACAAAAATTCCATTCTTACTTATCACATGTCCCAAATAGTGTACTTCTATGTCATATAAGGAACATTTAGAAAACTTACCAAATAACCATCTCTTTCTTAATATTTCAGAAACTATCTTCAAATGCTCATGGTGTTCCTCAATGCTTTTAGAATATATGAGAATGCCATCCAAGAATATGAGCACAAATTTTTCAAAGTATTCTTGAAAGATATTATTCATTAAATTCATAAATGTTACAGGTGCATTAGTTAATCCAAAAGGTAAAACTGTGAACTCATAATGCCAATACCTTGTTTTGAAAGTTGTTTTATGAATATCCTCATCCTTAATCTATAATTGATGATATCTAGATTGAAGATATATTTTGGAATATACCGATGCTCCATGCATCTGATCAAATAAATCATCAATCCTAGGGAGTTGGTATCTATTCTTGATTTTTGTTTTGTTTAACATTCTGTAGTCAATGCACAATCTATGTGTTCCATCCTTCTTTTTCACTAAATTACAGGTGCTCCTCAAGGTGAAACACTTGGTCTAAGCAGACCTTTAGAAAAACATTCTTGCAACTGATGCTTAAGATCTACTAATTCTGTAGTAATCATTTGATATGGTTATTTATAAATAGGTTTAGTTCTAGGCTTGATCTCAATTGTGAAATCAAACTCCCTTTTGGGTAGAAGACCTGAAAATTATTCCAGAAATATGTCATTGAAGTCTTGTAACAATGGATATCGTTCCATGACATCGTTGTTTTCTTTAGTTTTTTTTAGCAATTTTCACTAGATATAAGGTAAAACCTTTATTTTTGGCCTTTTTAAGTTGCATAGCTGACAGTTTTCTAACAAAAATCTCACGTTTTACACCCTAAACCTCTGCTATTTTCTGCAGGTCATCTAAAAAACTAATGTGTTTCTCAAAAAAATCCACTTTAGCCTTATGTTCTGCTAACCAATTAACACCTATGATTACATCATAATACCCCTAAGGTGCAACATAAAGATCAACTTCAGTGGAAAAGTTAGGTAAATCAAGGATTTCTCCAAAAAAACACATACTAATTGTATGAACAACAGTGTTTCCATACTATACAGTCCATGTTTAATCCATGTTTCCAACTTTTATTTTTAGTTTTGATGCTAATTGATTAGAAATAAAACATTCAGTAGCTCTGGTATCAAAAAGAATAGTTATAGGTAAACCAAATAACTTACTCAAAACTTCTATAGGTGTGGCTTATTTCTCAGCCTGCTTGTCATCTACTGCAGTGTGTATCTTGTGCTACTAATTACGATCATCCTTGTTCAAAGGGAATTGATTTGTATAATGATCTTTACCACAATTATAACAGCCTCCTACAGGTCCCTTCCTAGGCTCAAGTTTATTTCTAGCCTTAGAGTTATCGTTCTAAACCCCATAGGAATTTTTTCTGTTATTATTGTTCTTAGAAAATTTGTTTCGTGCATTACCAACAAACTTGTTTGTTGCTTATTTCTTATTAGTATCAGATGAAAAATTACTTTTAATTCTAAATTTATTTCATGGTCCTTTCTTAGGTACAAGAGATGATGAAGAGGAGTTGGGAACCTTCTTCCTTACTTCCTCCTTATGAGCAGAAATTGCCTTCAATTTCTATTCCTGCCTTATGGCCTTTCCAACAATCCCTTCCATCATGGTTGGGATGTGAACATCCACCTGCCTCCTATAACGGGACTAAATCCCATGATGAATTTCCATATCCTAAAATTCTCATCAGTTTGGTACCAAGGTACGTACTTAAGAAGTTTTGTGAACCGCTCCCAGTACTTAGTTACAGTTAGTTTTCCTTGAGCTAAGTTATGAAATTTAGTCATTTTATGATCATAATAAAGTTGTGGCAGCCATTGTTGCCTAAAGTATCCTTTAAATTGATCCCATGTGATATTGTTTTCATTAATATTTAACTCATCCTTACGGTTGTCCCACCATGAAGATGATTTGTGAGAAAGCTGATATGCTCCCTATATTGCCTTTGTTTCTTCTGAGAAATTCCTTATTGTAAAGTATTTCTCTATTTTGATGAGCCAATTCTTAGATCCATCTCCTAATGTGGTGCCATAAAACTTGGGTGGACTTATCCTTTTTATATCATTAGTGAGTTCAACTGCCAGCCTAGCCTTTTTGTTCTCAGGGTGAATAGGTATGTTCACATTGTTATTATCAACACCTACATTAGTGTTGTCCCCAGGAGGTGGCTGATTGTTGTTATTAGCATCATCTTCCTCCTCATTTCCCATTACTTAGTATTTAAGTACAGCCAAACAATCTCTTGTATCCAATAGGGTAGCAGGGATCTCATCTAGTTTCTGGGAATTTGTTGCTCCTTCCTTAGGTGGAGGGTTATTTATAAAATTTCCTCTTATTCTAACCATTTTCTGTTACAAGAAAATTTAAGTTTCATCAGATTATAAACATAATAGGTCCAAGAGCTGCAACCTTCAACTCTAATACCAAGATGTAATATTCCCATTTTAAGACTTTAGAAAAAAGATATTTTTTATTTTTTACAAAATATTCTTTGTTCTAAATAAAGCATTATTTAGAACAAACATTCCATGCCAATAAATCTCAAATAGATAACCATATGCAGCTGTAAATGAATTGGTGATCTATTGATCTATTCATTTCATAACTCGATGATCTACCAATCTATTTATTTCATAACTCAGTGATCTACCGATCTATTTACTCAGTGACCTAGTAATCTATTTATGTTAACTATAAGTATTGGATACTTATCGTATTCTTTGTATACTTGGTTTTCCTACCCTAAACTAGGTACTGAGTGATCTATTTAAAGAATATATCTAAATACTTGTTACCAATATTCATCTGATATCATGTTGCTTTAAACTAGGAGACATAGGACAATGTAACCAGTAGCTTGTGATGCTTCAACCAAAGATTTTCAACATACTGTTTATGTCACTATTCCTATACGACATAATCATCATTTCAGAATATGTCCTTCACCTCACTCCTCTGTTATCAATAATGGTCTTTACTGACTACTGTTATTCCACTTGTCCAAGGTTTAACCCTATCCCTAGGTAGAAACATAATTTATTATAGGAAGATGCTCACAATGACTTAGGGTAAATGGGCATACTCGGTTGACCTAAGTCAACCAGATGTGCCAAGGTATCCTGAGCCATTGAAAGCTACTACCTATTCTAAAAATTCCACTAACTTGACCTAGAGAGAAACGAAGTTCAAGTCCTCTATTGTGTGTAGATCTAGATGATTAATGTAGAAGGATGCTACCACATGTCAACTGCATCGCTATATTCTCGAGAAGACCCCAATCTTCTCGAAAGTATAGCCCTGCAGCTGGCATGTGCCAATGTCCTATAGAAGCTTCCTAATCAAGATGTACATGCCCCAAGGAGGTTATTAATACATTATTAATTTGGATTATTACATAGATTGCAGCAACCTTGGTAAGCCCTAATCCAACACTCCATAAGTTCTCTAAATTTGACTCATTTAGACATTAAATAACTTCCTTAACTTATGATTGATTTATATGTTTGTTTAACAAAGC
This sequence comes from Taxus chinensis, assembly GCA_019776745.2. Lineage (NCBI taxonomy): Eukaryota > Viridiplantae > Streptophyta > Pinopsida > Cupressales > Taxaceae > Taxus > Taxus chinensis. Next base: position 95,225,772 of record CM034148.1, on the reverse strand, counting down.
TTAATAAACAAATATCTAGAAACTGGACAACAACATCATAAGTTCCATTATATTGTAATCTTATCCATTCAAAGAAGGTGTAGCAACCAAATATGTTGAACTAGTAGTAGAATTTATAAGAAATGAATTCTAACGATTAACAATCATATCACGATTCTTTGGATTACATTTATTTTAGTGAGGAAGGATATTCCTCTACATGATTAAGTATTAGGGTTTATCAAACCCTTCTTATCTATCACAATTTCTTTAGTTTTACTGCATATTCATTACACTTTCCATTACTATTTTAGAATTGTTTAGATAAGATTGTTATCTTATGCAACTTAACAAGTTGCATCTTAATAAGGGAATCCAATATATTTCCTTTTTAACCAATTGATCAAGTTTATTTGAATTAAGAATATAATAGTTGGTGGTATTCTTCGATGGCATTCTCATATATTCCAAAAGCATAGAGGAACATCATGAGCATTTGAAGCTAGTTTTGGAAATCTTGAGAAAGAGACAGTTATATGGTAATTTATCTAAATTTTCTTTCTATGATACAAAAGTGCACTATTTGGGACATGTAATAAGTAAGAATGGAGTTGTTGTAGATCCTTATAAAATTGTAGCTATAACTAAGTGGCCCACACCAAATAATGTACATGAAGTTAGAAGCTTCATGGGGCTTGCTAGTTACTATATAAAATTTGTAAAAGATTTTTCTAAGGTGGCTGTACCAATAACTTCTTTACAAAAAAAGGATAATAAGTTTCTTTGGAGTGAGAAATGTGAATCTGAATTCAAAACTTTAAAGGAACAGTTAACTTCAGCACCTATTCTAGTGGTACCATATCCTAATGGAGACTTTATGGTAGTAACTGATGCATCTGGGGAAGGTCTAGGAGGTATTTTGTTACAAAATGATCATGTCATAGCTTATGAAAGTATACAACTAAAGTTACATGAGTTGAATTATGCTCCAGATGATTTAGAGCTTTCTGTAATTGTTCATGCAATACTAGTTTGGAGACACTACCTTCTTGGTAAACCTTTTGAATTGAAAACTGATCATCTTGGGCTGAAGTATATTTTCACTCAGCCAAATCTAAATGCAAGACAAAGAAGGTGGTTAGAGTTTTTGTCTCAATATGATTTTGACATAAATTACATCAAAGGTAAGGAAAACAGATTGGCTGACGCTCTAAGTAGTAGGAAGCACATTTATGCTCTTATAACATTGAGAAATCAATTTAAGGATGAAGTAAGAAGTATTATGGAATGGGATTCTTACTTTTAGCAAGTAAAGATAGAGCTTACTGCAAATCCAAATGATTTAAGTTATAAATGTTTTCACATTAATAATGAAGGGATCTTAAGTTTTGAAGACATGGTATACATACCTTCACGAAATGATTTAAGAAATAAATTGTTATAGGAATTTCAAAATTCACCTTTTTCTGGACACCCTGGTATTAAAAAGATGCTTGTTGATATAAAACAACAATATTTTTGGAAAGGGATGAAAAAATCTGTTATTGATTTTGTAGCACATTGCCTTGAATGTCAACGTGTTAAAGTGGAACATATGCACCCAGCCGATTTATTGTATCCTCATAGCATACCACAGTACAAGTGGCAAGTAATAAGCATGGAATTTGTGCAAGGGTTACCTATGTCAAGAAATAAACATGATGTTATTTTGGTAGTTGTTAATAAACTAACGAAGGTAGCACATTTTATTGCTGGTAATCTGAAGGATGATTCTCCTATATTGGCTAAAAGATTTGTACAAAAAATGTTCAGATTACATGGAGTATCTGAATTAATCATATCTAATAGAGATCCTAGAACAACGTCAAGGTTTTGGCAAACACTTAATGCAGCCCAAGGAAATAAGTTGAATTTCAATTCTACGTATCACCTGAAAATGAATGGACAGACTGAAAGAGTTAATCAAGTTTTAGAGGATATGTTACGAATGTATTGTATGGATTAGTAGTATAAGTGGGAAGAGTACCTTCCACTAGTTGAGTTTGCATATAATAAAACATATCATGCCTCTCTTAAGATGACACCTTTTGAAGAATTATACGGAAGAAAATGCAAAACCCATGTTAGTTGGGACAACATTGAGGATAGAGAGGTAATTGGACCTTAAATCCTTATGTAAATAGAACAACAAGTTAAAATGATTTGTGAGCGCTTGAAAGAAGCAACAGATAGGCAAAAGATTTATGCTGATTTAAAGTGGGTTGACAGGAAATTTGAATTGAGTGACATAGTTGAAGTAATCAACCCTGTAGCCTACCATTTAGCATTACCTCCTACTTTGTCACAAATGCATGATGTTTTCCATATTTCTTTTCTTAAGAAATATGTTTCAGATTTATCACATGTGTTAAATTGGAATTCCTTGTAGGTCCAAGACCCAAGAATAATCATGGTTAAAACCATACGAGTTTTGGAAACTCGCCAGTTGTATTTAAGAAATCGTAAAATAAGTCAATGTAAGGTCTAGTGGGACCAGTTTAATGAAGAAAGTGCAACCTGAGAAAACCTAGAAGATATGAAAACTACTTTTCCATATTTATTTGATCAGAAATGACTATGATGACTGATAAAAATTTGTGATTTAATCTTTGTATGTCAATAAGTCTACCAGTTTGGGGCAAATAACTATATTTTTAAAATAAACAGCTATGTGAATGTTGCTTTCTAGAACTTTAAATTCTAATATTATTGTAAACACATGTTAAGAAAGTTAATAAATATATTATCCTTAATGCAATTATGAAAATGAGACAATCATCAAGACCATGATTCTTTTAGGAGGGAAGTATGTAACACCTTAGACAAACTGTTATATTTCTCTTTTGCATTACAAGATTTGGCATGTGATTTTCTTGAATGAGATGTGTTCCCTTGATTGTTGAAAATCATGCTTATTAAGGATAAATCATTTCTTCTCTTGGATTCTGTAGAATTAAGTGATAAGGCTTTCAGGAATCCATTTTCACTTCTTGTTGATAAGTTGCAATCGAATTTTGAGAGTTACAAACTTATCTCTTTTTACTGACTCATCCTTGGATTAATTTTAGTGATCCAAGGAATTTTTTAAATCTTCTTAATAGATGAAATGGTAAATTGATATTCAATAGTTTGAGAGACATAGCAAACTAAACTTTGGTATTTTACAAATTTTATGGTCTTGTGTGAATGTGCCTTCATTCAGTTGTATGTTGTGCTTGGGTCTTTAGGATTGATCTTTGTAGGACATTATTGGCGTAAAAAATATAGTCTACTTATGACTATGAAGGTGATCAGAATCCTAAAACTAAAGGAATATCCTAACGATATCCTAAACTAGGTAAGAGCACCTACTCCCTAGCTACATTTACTTAGTTGGGTTATAATCTAACCTTATCTTCTTATTCTATTTTCGTTTGGAATGGCGTCCTAACCTAAGCTCTTGTGTTAAATGAATAAGGGAGAAAATTGCTAAGGTGATACTACACTATTTTTAACCTAATGCCTAATACTAATGGTTATGAATTTAATCTAACCTAAGTTGGAAATTACCTATGGAAATGTTTAAGACCTAAGGTAATTATAGTTATACTAACCTAAGTATTTGGGAAATCTAGCCTAAACTATTAAAAAGGAACCTAAGGGGTGACATGGCACTAAGGAAATGGTTCCAATGGCATTCAAGAGATTTGATTTGGGTTTAATGCATGAGGTAATTCCTGTTGTGGAAAAGGATAGTCAACTTTAGTGGGGGCTTACATGGAGGTTTCACTGAATATGGAATTGCATATTAATTTTGGAAATGGCATTCGCTAGTTTTGGGAGGTGGTGGCAAGGAGAGATAAGAAGGAGATTTGGGAGTAATGACATTTATGGACCTCAGTTTTTGTGTGTAAACCATCTTGGAAACAAGAGAGATGAATTTATGGGAGTTTGTTTGGTCTTGCATGTCTCACAAATTTTTCTCAACATGGAGATATTTGGTTCTTTGAACCAGCAGTTTGAATTCTACTTCATGGTTATTTTGTGTTTCTCTAGTCTATTTTCGATCAAAGGAATGTATATGAGGCATTGGAAGGAAAGTTGTTTGGTTGTTGATCTTTCATGGAGAATAAAAAGAGTGAGAAGCCCAGTTGGAAGTCTCCTTCGAATTTGCAGAAGCATTATCATACATGATAGGCTCTACCCATTAAGATTTCTTGCTTTCTTCTAAATGAATCATTTAAAAAACTCTACTCTCATGAGATAATTGTTTGTTTTATTTTTCTGGTTAATTACTTGCATGTTTTTAGGAATCTCTGTGATTTTGGGATGAAAATCCATTGTATAGTAATGTTAGTTTTTGGGAAACTTTAACTTTGCTAGTTTAATGGTGACATGCATGTGAAACTTGTGTTTGAAGCTCTGTATTTCATTTTGGAACTTGTATTCAAGGTTGGTGTTGTTCTAAATTGGCATTCATTGTCTAGTATGGTTTTGAACTTTTATTGGGGCTTCGTGTTTGTTCTGAGCTATGTTGGAGCTTTGTGTAGTTTTGAACTTTTGTTTGAATTTTCGTATTTGACACTATACTCATATTCAGTACTTACGTATTCTGAACTTGTAGTCGAGTTGATGATTTTTTTTCTATACTTGTACTATGAGTTGGAATTTTTATTCGTATTCAGGGATTTGAAAATGCTTGAACTCATTTTGGGAACTGTCTGCTCAAAAGAGACTTGAGAGATTAGTTTTGGTTTTAGTTATTTTGTAATCTCTTTTGAGATCTTCTCCATGTAACTTCATAAGTGGGAATGGTTGTGGTACTTTTGTCTTTTAGACTGTACCATGTTCTTGAACTGGTAAGGGAATGTAAGTATGGAGGATATACTCTCCTCCTCTTCTTTGAGAAATCCCTCATCTTGTGGAAAGCTTGATTGTATTTTTTTAGGGTTAATGGACTATAACTACATCTTTTTATGGGTTTGGATGATTTATAGCTCATTTAGAATAGTTGTTAATAGTTTAGAGGCTTATGGAAATGCAGTATTTACTCTCCTTCTTTTAATAGATGTTTGAAACAAATACCTTCCTTGTCATAATATTTTTAAATGGAGCTTGAGATTCCTTGTTGTGAATTCTGTTTTAGTCACGATTGGAGGTAAGTTTGGGACAAGTACTTGTCTTAAAAATATTTTGGGTTTTCTTACTTACCTTCAGATCCTCTAAAATAGACTTCTTATTTTTAGGGAAAGAAGAGTTGATTACTCTCTCATGCTGAATCTTTTTGATAGGATTTATCATCTTTGGTTTGGGGTTGTCTCACTGATTTTTTCTTCACAATGACCACTTACTTTATGTCTCTATTATTTGAAGTCATGTAAGACCTAGAAGTTAAGAATATTGTATCTATTAAGATCATGGGTTGTATTGAACCTTGTATATCTTTTACTGTTTGTGATATTCCTTGTTGGATTCATTGAATGAATCACTGGGTTCTAAAAGAGAAATGAATAGGTTCTCTTAGGGATAGTATATTATTTTTGGGACTGTACTTTGTACTTCATTCTGATAATTGAATTCTAACTTGTGTTTGATGAATGAGAATAGGTAAACTAGTTGGTAAGATTAGTAACGGAAATTAGAAGTGTGCTTTTATTTAGCCATGTGTTTGGTTTTGTGTTCTCTCTTGCGAACTAGTTAAAGAACTTCTAAATTTGAAATAGAATTGGGAATTCATATGATGGTATAAATGAAATAAATTATTGATTGGCCCATTTTATTATTGACATCCCTTTTTACTATTGTTTGAATAAGTTCACTTGATTGAACTTTTTTGTATTCGATTCTCTTTTGAGATGGAAATTTATTTTGGATTTTATGGTCTACTTTGTGTAAGTCATTGGTTGTCATGACGTGGAAGGAAATTAGCTGAGTTGGTATGTTGGAAAGAAAATAATAACATGATTATACTGACTATTTTTATTGATTGAGTCATACTCCATTGGGATTGATATTGGAAGATTGTCTCTTTTTTCACTCTATCTTATTATGAATCCTTCTTGGATGGAATGGATATCTTCTAACACATTGATGTTAGTTTAGACTTGCAGGAGGACTGTTTTGACTCTCTACCCCTACTTGGATTGATTTGGGATTCTTGTTAGATTTTTTTCCTATAATGTTGAATCCTTTTATACTTATCTTTGAATTGAGGCAGTTTGTGTGTTCTAAAACTTGTTTCTGTCTTTCAGATGTTTAGTGTATGGGGAATAAGTATGTATTAATTCTTCTTCTTTTGTTGATATGGAAAGATGAAGAATATTAATATGAGTTATGTTGTAATTAACTTCTTTTGCTAATGAATAAAATTCTCACTGTTGATAATATGGATAAAAGAGGTTTTCAGATGGCCAATAGATGTGTTCTATGTGAAGTGAATATGGAAACTATAAATCATCTTCTCCTAGAATGCCCTTTTGCCCATCTTATGCTTTCTTCTATTTTGGGTTGCTTCTCAGTTTTATGGATAATTCCTAATGAGATCAAGGATGCTTGGATTCAATGGAGATGCCCTTTCTTTAGTCAAGGAGTTAATATGGTGGGAATTATGGAAAGAAAGAAATGGAAGGATTTTCAAGAATAAGAAACTTCCTATTAGGGTGACTATTAAAAAACTCCTATAGGCTATTAGAAATTTTTTTTATATACTTAGGAAAATGGAAATGGAAATCCTTGACAGTGAACTTCATTTCTTTAAGAATTAGAACCTTATCGGTGACCCTTAACCCAAAAGATGTAATCCTCGTTTGGGGATTAAATGGAATTCACCTAGGGATGGCTTCTTTAAAATCAATTTTGATGGTGCTGCGAAAGGTAATCTTGGGAAAGCCGGGGGTGAAAGTGTTCTTTGAGACTCCCAAGGTAGATTTCTTCTTGCTTACTTATTTAACCTGGGCCTCTAATCTAACAATGTTGTTGAGACTATTGCAATGTTTTAGGGGTTGAAGTTAGCCAATGAGAAAGGCTTAACACATCTTAAAGTGGAAGGGGACTCTTTATATATCATTTCATGTTTGAAAGGAATTTCTCAACCTTCTATTTATATTGAGGACTTTATAAATATAACTATACTTACATCCTCTTTTGTGGCCATTTCCTTTCATCATGTGTACTGTGAAGGAAAATCTCTCATGGATTGCATGGCCAATTTGGGGGTGAATTATAGGGGTCTAAAGGTGGTAGAGGATCCCAATGTGATGCAAGCCAAATTTATTGAAATAATGAAAAGGAAAGGTTTAACTTATAACACTCCTACAAATGAGGAGGCATAAGTTTTTCAAACTCGTGACACCCCTCTTTCATGATTACTGAATTTGTGCCAAATTGATTTTCTTCTCCTCAAAGGGGTAGGATGGATATCTTTGTTTTCTAGAAGCATGAAGATAGGGTTGGGGAAGTTATCATTTTACAAAACAAAAGGAAGAATAGAGCCATTAGCATGGGGGGGACTTATTTTGAATTAAACCCTACAAGAGGTAGGAGATGTCTATTTAGGCAGAAACTCGGCTAAAAAAGGTGGGTATGCTACCCTTTTTCAATATTTTTGATGGCCACGATGAGAAGCTAAGTGAATCTATGGAAAAAACGTGGAATGAGGGCCATGTATGGGTTGGAAATTTCTCCTTTAGCATCTCCCCTAAGCTTATTTCCAAAGTCTTGGGTTTAGCTCTGGAAGGCAGATGCATCTACAAGCCCAATTAGGACTATTGTCTGGAGATTGAATGTTTCAGGTAAGGTAAGGGTTTTCCTGTATCTCTTCATAATGGGTATGCTCAGGGAAATCTACCCTACCCTTATGATTAAATTTCTCTATTTTTTATGTCATACATCACCTTATAATGTAGGTATAAAGTGATTTATGGTTACCATTTTCCCATGTTGAACCATGTGCGTAACACTAAGGCCTACAATTTCCCTTTCTTTTTGTATACCTCCCTGGAAAAATTTATTGGTATGGTTGATAAAGGGACCTTCTCCCTTCCTCTACATCAGGGCCTCATTAAATCCTTACTCAGGCTGGGTACTCCCCTTTTGGGGAAAAATGACAAATTTGGGGCCTCTGTCACTAATGGCTTGGTGCCCAAGGAGGATAGTATTAGTGAAGACCCATTTAGAAAACCTATGGCTAAGCGTACCAGATCTAATCTGAGTCATGGTGGTGTCAAAAAATTTAGCAGGTTGAGGAAGTGGATATTTTAGATTCAAGGGAAAACCAAGATGGAAATCCGAACTTGTCGGTTTCTAGTTTGGAAAATGCTACTTCTGATGGGGATAACAATGATGAGGGGGAGAGTGAGAAAGATCTGGATTCTGTAGATGATAAATGCTCTAAGAATTTAGAGGATGCCATTGAGAGTTTACATGCTATGGAAACTACCCAGTCTAAATTGTTTACTGCTTAAGACTTTGCTATCAAGTCTCACTCTTTCATGCCAGAATTTGAGCATTGTAGGCTTGATACTGACATTAACATACACAGGATTAGTATGGTCTCCATGGACTTGAAGGATCTAATTGATAAAGTGGAAAATTTATCCTCGTTGGTCCTTAGTGAACAACTTAAGAATGCCAATGAGAGAAGCCTGGAAATTGCCAAGGATATTCTGAAGATGAAAGAAGTTGTGTTCCAAATTCATGGTCTCCATCTCCTCAATGTTAAGATCATCATCCACCATCTCAACATTTTATCGGAGATGATTCATTCCATGGAACTTGCTAAGGAAAGGGAAAAATATGGTAAAGCCCCCAAAGTGGAGATCCCAGAGCCAAACTACAAGTTTCGGTAAGCAACCATTGATTCCCTTGTCAAAGAATAGAATGGATGCATGAACTCGGTGGGGGACCTGATAAAAAAGTGATTGCATATATGTGATATTTTCTTGTTGTTGTTAGTTCTAAGTTGTTTTGCTGTTATTTTCTTGGTTATGCTATTATTTGTTTATTTGTTGTTTGGATACTTTCTTTTATGTTTGTATTTCCATGTCATTGGTCTTGTGGTGCTTTGGTTTTGTGGTAGGTATTCAATGGTATATCCCTTGGCCTTTTTTTAAGGAAATGGTAACATTTTATATGAGGTAGGGTCCCCTCAACCCCTTTTTATCTCTAATAAAAAAATTAACTTCTCTTACTTCTTAGTAAAGATAAATGTGTATTTCTATTCTTATAGAACTATAAAACAATTAGATAACAAGACATGTTTATTGTTTTAAAGTAATTGATAGGATCAATTAAATATTATGATATAATGTAGATGATGTAGATTATATTATGCTCTTTTCTTAAATGTGAATTCAGACTTTGTCATTGTCTTTCTTTTCTGGATGTTATTACTTATGATTATTTGTCTAATATATTAATTGTTTCATTAAAGTAGATTTGTTTTAATGGAACAATTAGTGGAATGCACTTCACTTTAATGCTTAGTGCTTATCATGCTCAGTTCATTGAACTGACCCATGCTAGCAATTTTTGTAGATGGACATCGTAAGTGATATAAGAAGGAAATACCTTTTATGATGCATTGGAAAAGTTTTGATTCATTCTGAGTTATATTGGAAAATAAAAGTGATGTTCTTTTAAGATCTTAATTCTGATTAACAAGCAGAATTTCTGAAATGCATGGTCTTGTAAATGTATATTTATCATCATGAATTGAAAGGTTTTGTGTTGGACTCTAATTTTTGATATGAATTTTGTTGTACTTGTATGATGGAAATACTATTGATATCTTGTTTGTATTCTTTATATCTATTGTAAACTATTGTTGTCATAAGATAATAAGTTGGATTAAGGAGATAGTATAATCTCCCTTATTATAATGAACTTGCTAAATTGCAAAATATGCCATTCTCTAACTACATAACTCTATTTTAATAATGAAGTATGCTTGGGACATAAAATTAAACTATATGAGTAATGAATGATAAAAAGGTTATGTTAAACCTAACATCTAACCATGTAGAGGAAGGGTCTTCCTCTCTCAAAGAATGAAAGATAAAAGGAATAGTGGTTATGATCTTTAATATTTTTAACTTCATTTATAAAGTAAACACTAGCTAAATCTAGGTGGATGTCACACTTGATTTGGATAACTAGGTTGAATTAGGAATTAAACATTGATGGTTTTTGTCCTATTTTTGGGATAACTGTTTGTTACACCACGTTAATGAAAAACAATGCAAACTGGAATTTATGAAGTTCTTCATATCTAATCAGAGCATTTATGGGTAAATAACTTAATAAATGATGGAATTAGGGTTAGGCATGGTTACTATAATCTGAATCTTAATCCAATATTAATTATGATTAATGACCACTAAGTGGGTATGTACATCTTGATGAATTAGTTATAATAGATGTTGGCACACGCCAACTGTAAAACTGTACCCTTGAGAAGTCCCAGGACTTCTCATGGATAAAATGTTGTAGTTGACATGTGGTAATACCCTTTTGTATTTGCTCATCTAGATCTACGCACATCTGGACTTGAACTTAGTTTCTCTCTAGGTCAAGTTGGTAGCATGTTTAGTATAGGTAGTAGCTTCCAATGACTTAGGGTACCTTGGCACATTCGGATGACCTAGGTCAGCCGAGTATGCCCATATACCCTAATTCATCATGAGCATCTTCCTATAACAATTTATGTTGCTAACTTGGACTAGGGTTAAACCTTGGGCAAGTGGACTGATGGTAGTTAGTAAAGACCATTCTAGATAACATCAGAGTGAGGTGAAGGATGTATTCTGAAATGACAAGTATGTCATCTAGGAATAGTAAAATGAATAGTTGCTGAAAATATTTTTCCAAACTATAACAAGGTGTTGGTTGCGTCGTCCTATGTCACCTAGTTTAAAGCAACGTGATGTCAGATGGATAATGGTAACAAATATTCGAATAGGTTCTTTAAATAGATCAATCAGTACCTGTAATAGGGTAGGAGAACCAAGTATATGTAGTATACATAAAGTATTCTATGCTTTAAGTTAACATGAGAGATCTGTTTGTAACCGAGTCATGGAATGAGAGATCGATAGTAAACCGAGTCATTATAGCTGCATATGGTTATCTGTTATGAGATTGATTGACATGGAATGCGTGTTATAAATGATGTTTTATTTAGAACAGAGAACATTATGGTTCAAAAAAAATTCCCTTGTTTTTAAAGTCTTAAAATGGGAATGTTACATCTCTCCAAGAATAAAAATAAATAAAACCTACACGTGTTAGAGAACATGCACATAATAACACAATAGTAATTGCGAGGCAAGAAATTACAAGAAAATTATGAGAGGGTTAAGAGAACACAACAATATACAATATTATTGCTTAAGAGGTTTTATATAGTCCATTACATTTGTAAAATAGAGTCACATTAAATTTTCAAGGCTTTTGTGAAGGATTCTATTTCAATATAAAAATGAGAAAAAAAATTCAAATGTTTCTCCTAGTTCCTAGAATATCTCCCCTTCTCAAATGAGAAGTGTTACAATTTATATAGGAAAGGTGAGAAAGAGAAAGAAAGAGAGAGGGAGAGAGAATGGATCCCAAAATCACCTTTTCACCCACTTGCAAAGTACAATAAGTCACCCAAAACATGATAGAGAGTCTAAAAAACCATCCCTTCTTGTCTTGTAACTTACAACAGAATAAAAATGGTGGCCCATGTTCATTAAATGGTTTTTCAACCACCTAGAAGTCATCATTTAGAACTTGCCTTGTTTTCCATATTTTCACCCATGAATCTCTAATAAATATATGATTTCTTTATTTCTGAGTGTAGAGGACGGATCCATGATTTTAAAAAGTCTAATTTTGTCTAATTTAGCTGAGAAATGAGAATGTTGTGGGTGTTTTAGTTCAGAATGTTCATTTTTAATTTCAGGCTTGGGCATTGTTTCATGGGACCGAGCATTAAAATTGGTTGTTGGAAAAAATGATTTTAATTTTTCCCTTATTCAATTTTTTTTCCATGTCTTAATGGTCTGAAAATTAATTTAAAATATTCATGTGCCCCATAGCATTTGGCTTGATCAAATTTGGTGGGGTTGAGTGTTGAGTATGTTCACATTAGTGTTAGCTCACCAGCTAGCTTGCTGAGCTATTTGGGTGCTTTGTCTCTAGTCTTTCACATCGAGATCCCTTTACATTTTATGAACTCCACATGTTCTTCCAGCTTTGTTGACTGAGATATCTGACTTATCCTATGGTGACCCCTTTCAACTGCACCAGCTCGGTGCCCTAACATTCCAACTAGGCTTTGGCCCACCTACTTCCCCACCATATTGCAGGTTTCTTTTCTTTGCGGAAAACTCACTTTTCCGAGTGTCCTTGACTCACCCCAAACATGCATCATATCGTTGAGCCACACCACATTTCCTCATTCATTCTTACATCGTGCTTGTCATCTGTATTGATGATTTCCCACTCAAGGCGTTAGGTGCGTAAACCCTCCTCAACCCACGCTACATTAGATTGCAAAATTTTAGGGCCCATGAGGAAATTACAACCTGATTTCCCTCAGGCCCATTTTTCTCTAATCTACCTCTTTGGTTGATTTACCTTACCTCGTAACTCACTCTTGGCTTGCTAAGTTGGCTCAGAAATCTAACATCCTAACACCCCACCACCATTCCTTCACTTCACATTGCATAACTCCAAACTCGGAGCTCGCTGCGATGAGCCATTCTATGTGCACCTACCGGCTCACCCAAATTTTTTGTTTCAATTCTAAACCAGATGGAATCGCTAACTTATCTACCTAAGCTTCTTGAATTCAACAAGCTCGCCAACAAGATCTGTAACTTCCCCTAAGCTAATGAGCTCGACACACCCAACCAACTCTTTGTGTTTCACTGGACTGTTAAAAAATTAATGAAAAAAATATAGGGTGATAGGCCAAGGAGGAATACCTATTTGTGATGTTAGATGAAGGATATGTGCTAGTTCCAATTTCCTGATCTAATGTTAATTACGAGAGCTTCATTTTAGCTAGGAGGAACTACCTGTAAAATATAAAACAATACCACCAGATAAAGTTAAATAAAACAAGTGGACTACCTAGTAGAAGATAGATCTGGGAAGCATGATGCTCCCTAAACAGATTGTCAATCCACTTTTATATAATAATATTAATGCTATCCAAAATAAACATGAAATAATAATCTTATTGGAATTGAAATGATTTAGGTATTGATGCCAAACAAATTAAAAAGGTAAGACAAAAGTGATTGAGGTCAAAACGAGTCAGGTGATGGGCTAGTATTGGGTTGATGGTTTGGTACAGGCTCTGGGTAAGATCTGGAAAATATTAGAAGTGATTCTGGGCTATTAAGGAATGGGTATGAACTCATTGGTCTGAGGTATGTTTCCAGATAAAGTAATCAATGTTTTCTGTGTGACCGATGCCACTTTGGCAGGATGAATGACGTCAATTAGCTAATCAGCATTGGTAGGGGAAATTAGTAAAAGGCTCTTAGAAATTGGTTTCCAAGCTCTCTGTGATTTCTTAGAGGTTGGAAATGGTGAAGGTGAGGTCATAAAATGGCCTTAGTGACTCAGAGATGACTAGGAGAGGGTGAAGATGGGTAAAAGGGCTAGATATGGTAAGGTGATAGGTTGGTGGGAGGAAGGAGGTATATGCATGTATAGAGAAATAAATTACTGTGAGGAATGATGATCTTACTAAAATAAATTAGAGATAACTGAAGAGATGTTAGGTACTTACTGAAGAATGGGTCTAGAGAGTGCATGTGAAGAAAACAATGGTGGCAGAGATCCAGAGAGAATGGATGACATGTACATACCACGATATTTCATGCCTCTATGCTTCTCTATGTGAATATGTGATTGTGAAGAAGGTGATGGATGTTGATGGTTATTGGTAGTGCTCTCAGGTGCTTCCTTTTTCCTAAGTGCTTCATAAATTCGAGTGTTCTAAGTCTCTATTTGTGTGAGATCTTGAATCGAATGATCAACCTCAAAAAAGGCTATTTGAAATTTATTAACCTAACTAGTGATGGTTAGCAGAGCAACATCAGTTGAGGTATAACCAACGTCGGTTAAGGTGGTAATATCTAGGTTGGCCAAAAATAGCCTGATTGTTTCTATTTTTGGCATGGTCTTCAATCTTCATCAAAGTCTTGATTGATAGATAACATACAAATGAGTAAGATTCCTATTAGGTTTGTTAATAGGAGTTAAGTCTAGGTTTACACTACGTCCTAGTTGGTTAGGATAGGCTTAGACTTGGTCTTCATTCATTAATGGGGTTTGAGTGGGTCATGGAATGAGTTGGCTAGGTGAGGTAGTCAAGTGAGGATGTTAATTAAATTATTTAAGATAATTAATTTAATTAATCATGTGCACTATGGGACCTAAATACGTAAGGTTAGTTAATTTAATTAATGGGGTTATAAGGGTAGTATGACCTAATTTTGGTGTCTACATTTTTCCCCTTTTTGTCATGTAGCTTTTATTGATAAGAGAATATGACAAAAACAGGAAGGGATCACCTCATGTATGGGTGAGAATAGGGTTTCTCCAAGTGTGAGTGAAGGTGATCCCCTTCAAGCCATGAACTGATGAGGTGTTGTACAAAATTTGTGATTCATTTGATAAGTGTGTAGTTGGTGTAACTTAAGGTAGGTGGGGAAGAGTATGGGTAATTTAGGTAAAGGATAATGGTCAAATCTAGTAATAAGTAATGGGCCAATGTCAAATTAGGCAATGGGTAATGATAATCAAATGCACACACACATATAGAATGCAACACGGTACTAGGCTGAAGAGCTTGAAAACTCTACATTATCCAAATTTGATAGGTTTATCCTAACAAGGTTGAAGTGATTCAGGTATCTAAGGTACAGGATATAGTATGGAAACACAACATAGGTCAGGTGTAGGAACATTTAGGTATGATCTAGTACACAACATGTTTGGTTAGGATAAACACCATAACAATATGCAAGGTATGGTTGTTAGGCTAAAACAACATAGGTAACAACATCGCAAGGTATTACAAGTACACAAGTTCAATGGTCACAAAAACTAGGTCAGGTTTTGGTAAATAGGTCATGGCACAGGTAAGGCCAAGGTATAGGTAAAATAACAAATCCATAAACATAATTAAGGAATTGTATGGGTAGTTGAGGATTGTGGGTAGGGTCTATGAAGTGTTGGTAAGACCAAATTATATAGCACAATAATGAGGTTAGGTCAAAATAGGAAAAATGTGGAGGAAATTGTACTAGAAGATGATTGATGTAGGTTATAAGGCAACCGACATTGGATTTTGGTGATCGATGCTAGTTATGCTGGGCTAGGGTTATAAGGTTGAAATACCATATTTTACATAATCATTGTTGTTGTTGACTTTGAGAAAATGACAGAGTAGGGTGACTTGTGCATTTTTTGGGGAGGAAAAATATAAGGTATTGTACAAGTCTGAGGTGGAGGTGACTGATGAGTCAGGCATGGATACCAGATGGAGTGACAAATAGTCACCTGATATGATTGGTTAGTCATTTTTTTGTTATATATGGGCCTATGTGTCGATGATAGTGAGGATGTACATGAGAGTTTTAAGATTTTGATCTTATACTGGCCTGCATGCGAAAGATGGTGAGGATGTAACTGAGTGATTTGAGATACTTGTATGTATTTTTATTGGTGTACATTTATATTGATGCACAGACTTTCATTGTTATAGATGATGATATTGATGGTATGGATGATGTATTGGTGTTTTAATTTCCCTTATTATTGTGTATGTGATGGAAACTAGGTGAATTAGGCATGTTTGAGTTAAGGTCATGTAGGCATGGTTGAGTTAGGTTGGTTAGGCATGGTGGAGTTTTAGGTTTATTAGGCATGGTTTAGTTTTAGGTCACTTAGGCACGGTTGAGTTTTAGGTTAGTTAGTAATGGTTGAGTTTAGGTCATTTTAGGTATGGTTCAGTTAGGTATAGACATGATTGATTCTAGGTGAGTTAGGCATGGTGGAGTTAAGGATTGTTGGTTTTGATTTAATTTCCAAGTTATTGGTAATGTGGGAAATAAATGATGATGTATATGTATGTGATGGTGTATATTTCAAAAATATTTGATATCATTGAGAAGTGAAATGATGGATGTATGATATGATTTTGCTAAGAAAAGGGTAGGTATTTATGATTGTTAATTGTTTAATTTCTGTGTATTTGTGAGAAATGGAAACTAAGTAAGGTGAAATTTTAATTGAAAACATGGGAGGAAAATTAGTTAGGGAAAAGAGTGGTAGAGCTAACCTCCAAGGGCCCCATTCCCTTGGAGTTTTTCCTACATAGCCCCTGTGAAAATGGGCCTCAAGACAATGTAGTTCTCCCATAAGCTAGGGGAAAATAATATGAGGTAGAGGAATGGGTGGGTAGGTTTTAGGCATGATTGATTCTAGGTAATTTAGGCTTGGTTAGGTTTAGGTCATTTTAGGTATGGTTGGATTCAGGTCATTTAGGCATGATTGATTTTGGTGAAAAGGGAATCCTTAAAATGTAGGTATCAATGGTCTATTCCTGTATAGGATAGTCAATAAGTAATGAATAAGGTGAATGGTAGGAGGAGAGAAAAGATCAACCTAATTGATAAGAACCATAACATGCTCACCATACCTTAGATTGGCTTATGAAAAAAATACCCTGAAGGTGTTGCATGATTGACTATGATAAGGGTGAAGAAAGTTATATGATCATGAAATTTCATGTTTATGACAATTCCCTTGAGAAGGTAGGAAATTAGGGTGAAAAGGTAATGGGATGAAAAGGTAATGAGGTGAAAATGGTTGGAAAAAATGTAGGTATCAATGGTCTATTCCTGTATATGATAATCAATAAGTAATGAATAAGGTGAATGGTAGGAGGAGAGAAAAGAGCCACCTAATTGATAAGAACCATAACGTTCTCACCATACCTTAGATTGGCTTATGAACAAAATACCCTGAAAGTGTTGCATGATTGACTATGATAAGGGTGAAGAAAGTTATATGATCATGAAATGTCATGTTTATGAAAAGTCCCTTGAGAAGGTAGGAAATTAGGGTGAAAAGGTAATGAGGTGAAAATGGTTGGTTTTTAGCCTAACCTAGTGTAAGACAACAAGCCTACTTTGCAACAGACCTATGATCAAAATAGGAAATTACATGACGTAAAATTTATCATTTTATTTTTTTTGTTGTTGTTTTGATAGACTGATCGATGTGGGAATTCTATGTGGGATGAGTATATTATCTCCTTGAGGTCTTTTTGAAGGTGATTGATGTAGGAAGCTTCTAAATATTTTATTTTTTTTGCAAGAATAGTCCTCTTTTGATGAGAGACTAAGTACAATATGGATAGCTTTGTATAATTTTCCTTCAAGTGAGTGGTCTATTTATAGCAGTGAGATAGAGAGAATAGATGTCCCTTTTGAGGGAGTCATCATTTTTCTAGAAGTTTGACTCAAGTATTTGAATCCCATTTGACTTTTGATATTATTTTTCTGCTAGATTCTTTAGTCATGGATAAGACTATAGAGTAAAATAGGCTCTTGGTTTGAAGGAAAAACCATAACACATAAAGGCTAACTATGAAAGAGAGAGTTTACGTGATGAACGACCATGGTATTCCATCTTGAAAAATACTAAAAATATCCATGAGAATCATGCCATGAGTAGCGTTGAGGTACTCATATTGAAGATAGGGCTGAAAAAGTGATGAGTTATCACATGATTCATGTTGATTCGTGCATCTCCAAAATAAGTAAATTAAATATGAATGGTGCTCAACGAACAATAATTAAATATACAAAAGGTGATATAGGACTTGATTTAATAATATAATGGTCTAAGATGCAAGGAACTGAGAGGCTTAGGTTCAAGTCTACCTTCAAGTGAAGAAAAATGATAAGCTCCTGATCTATAGGTATGAGTAATGATATAACTTCCAAGCTAATTAGTAGTGAATTTTCCCTGTTTACTTTTCTCGTCTTTAGTTACATGCTGATTTTACTTCAGAACAAGATCACTGACCTGGAAGGTTCATTCATGGACATGTTTGTCAAAGGAACTTTTGATACATTTTTAGTAGATTTGGAGATGATCAAGAGCAGTAAGATGAAGTTTGTCTAATAAATCAAGTTGTGCCAAACAGTCCTGGTGAAATTCATCATCATTAAACATATCTTTGAGTGAGATATGAAGAGACTGAATCTAGATTTCAAGAGGCAAGAATGCCTCTGTACCATAGACAAGAGAAAAATGTGTGGCCATAGTCGAGGTACAAATACTAGTACGATAGGCCCATAAAAAAAAAGGAATGTGCTTGTGTCAATCCTTTCCCATATCGTCAACCACTTTCATAAGAATTTTGTTCAAGTTTTTGTTGGTTAATTTAGTTTGGCCATTTGTTTGTGAGTATTAAGGTGAAGAAAAACTAAGTTTAATATTGAAGGTGTCACAGAGTTTCTATAGGGTTTTGTTTGTGAATTGTTTTCCATTATCAGTGATGAGGGACACGAAAGTGAAAAATAATGTAATGGTTGATGAATTCATACATTTTCTCATATTTTGTAGAGATGAGGGGAATGGATTCTACCCATTTAGTGTAGTATTCAGTTGCGGTAATAGTCCATTGATGGCATTGTGAAGAATGAGGATTGATCTCTCTGACAAGATCCAAACCCCATTGAGAGAAAGGCCACTGATATCGTGTGACCTGTAAGACATGACTAGGTGTGTGATAAATATTAGCTTGTTGTGATAATTTCACACAATGTTTGACATAGTCATAAAAATCATAGTTGAGGGTGGGCCAATAATAACCTAGGAGAAGAATGTGTTTGGTGATAGCTAAGCCACTGAAATGACCTCCACAAATTTCGTCATGAACTTCTTTGATGGTGTAAGTAATTTCATAACTCGTAAAGCATCGTAAGAGGATAACATAAAAGCCACATTTATAAAGAATGCCACCCATGATGACATAGTGAGAGAATTTTGTGAGAAAGGAGTGTTGTCCATTACGAGTAAAGTCTAGAGGTAGAGATGAAAGGGAAAGGTAGTTAGAAAATTTCTTGTACCAAAGGACACACGGGTCAGGTTGAACGGTTCTGACGAGATTGATTTCTCAAAATATATAGGAAGGTGATTGTAGCCTTTGTACTTTGACAAACATTTTCTAGTCGAAGGGTGAGGTAGGTATCTAAGAAGCATGGAAGGCCATGGTATCCAAAAAAAATTAGTGGAACATGAATTGATTTGAAGTTCATAACGGTCAAAGGTAGTCAAAAGTATGTCTACATGATGTTTATATTTTTGAAGTATATTGTTACAATGTTGGTATATACCATTGACTTGATTTATAACCATTTTAGAGTCGCCAAAGATATTTTTAACATCTGAGGTAATGGCAGTTTTGAGACCTAATACGAGTGCTTCATATTTGACGATATTTTTAGTACAATCAAAATCTAGTTTGAAAGATAGTGGCATAGGTTCACCATCAAGAGGAATGAGGATAGCGACAACACCATTCCCATGCTGACATTTGAAACTGTTAAAGAATAAGGTCATTTGGTAAATGGTATCGTCTAAAGAGAGGGTTGTTTCACACAGAATGTTTCAGCTTTTGGGAATAGAGTTACTTCTATCCTTTCATTCCTTTGAGAAACAAATAAGGGTTAGGGCTAGGAGGAATACCTGTTGAATGTCGAGAGGGTGTGCGCGTACAGTAGAGAAAGATCAAATCGACTGCGAAGAACTCCTTTTTTGTTTGGGAAGGACTACCTGCAAGTAAGAATACAAGACCACCAGATTTTAATTAGACAATAAATGAGGGAACTGCCTTGGGCCCAGGAAATATAAAACTTCCTTTCGAAGGTGGTCAGTTCCCCTGCTAATATGAATTAACACAAATTCTAACAAATAAGCTATTGTCCAATTACAATTTGTTTACCTTATTAGAAAAATAGAGAAAGGGATGGTCTTGGTTTAGAATCACGATGACCGATGCCGGTCACTGTAACCGGTACTGGTTGTTGGTAACCGATATCAGTAGGGGCAATGTTTTAGGGGCTTTTGGTGAAGGTTGGTTGTAAGGTGGTTGTGTTGTTTTATAAGGCTAATAAATGGGTAGGGTTAGGTAATGGGGTGATGAGAAGGACTCAGAGAATACGGGAGGTGTTCTTGGGGTAACGCAAGGGTGAAGGAATGACAGTTAGATGTAGTGTGTTGCTAGGTAGTAGATCTAGGAATAGACTTATGATGGTTGTGATTCAGAAGTTCAAGAAATGTTATTAAAAGGACATACAAGATATTACTTACTGATTATTGATGAGGATGCAGGTCCAAGAACTCTGATGATGATGACAAAACTTAGGTAGGATGACCTGACAATCAGGAGATGAGCTATCTTCCCTCCCAATGAACAGATGAGTGTCACAAGGCTCTGGTTACTCAGTTGCAGTTTTTGGGCTTGATGTCCTTCTCTGCAAACTCTTCTTGTTTCTTTTTCACTTGTCTCTGTTCAGCCAAGTAAAAAAATTTGGATCCTTCTAATGACTTCTGATTTGGATCCACGAAAATCCAATCCTTTGTTTTTGGTTGGGAGTGGTCATTTACAGGGAACTGATGGCGATTAGACAACCGATGGCGGTCGAGTAGGAACTGGTATCAGTCAGGTCAAAGCGGGCTATTTTTGGTAAAATATCCAGCTTTCCCTCCTTTTCTCCCGAGGGATTAGTTGCGGGCTTGGTCAAGTCATTATGAGGTTGGTTTTAGGTGCGGGTGAGGAGTAATTAGTCATGGGTGTGGATGTGGACCAAGTTATAGGTCTTAATTATGTTAGTTTAGGGTTAAGAATAGGTCATGATGAGGTGGCAAAATGAGGTGGCAAGTATGGCGATGTGGATTTATTAATTATAAGGTAATTAATAAATAATTGTGTAAGGTTTAGGTGATGAGGTTAGGTTGCGAAATGAGATGCGGGGCACAGGGGGTCGTAAGACACAAATTTGGTCTCTACATTAGCCCCTTGTCGTGTAGCTTGTCTTTGTTAAAGTTGCACGGACAATAATAAGAAGTGGTTACCCCTGTTAAGGGTATAGGTAATCCCCCTCAAATCTATCACAGATTGAGGTAGCGTGAAATCAAGGATAGGGTTGATAAAGGGAAATGGTGTTGAGATGATGGTAAGATGGTGGGGTAGGTCCAAGGAAGCAGACGCACGTTGAAATGCAGTAGTGTGACCAGGGTACATGATTTGAAGAGCAAACAAGCAATTCATAGGCAAAGGTCGATAGTTTATCCAAACAAGGGTGATATAATCCTGGTATCCAAGGCATATGAAGTAGCTCCAGGGGATATAACGGGTAAGGTACAGGAATGGTTAGGCATGTTCGATAGTACAAAATGATTGGTTTGGTTGAGATAAACGTCACGGTCTTGGTCTAGGCAAAGTTGGTCGACTGATCAAGTCAAGGACCTAAATCATGCTAAAACATGAATAGGTGAGCTCGATTGAACAAAAAGCTACATGATGGGTGGATAAAATTGTAATTTGTTGATTTTGGGTGAGGTATTTAATTGGTGTAGCCTTGGGTTGGGCCAAATGGTTGGGTGTGGCCTTGGGTTGGGCCAAATGGGTTAGTTGCGGCCTTGGGTCGGGCCAAATTAGTTGGTGGCAGCCTTGGGTCGGGCCAAATGGTTGGTTACGGCCTTGGGTCGGGCCAAATGGTTGATTGCGGCCTTGGGTCAGGCCAAATGGTTGGGTGCAGCCTCGGGTCGGGCCGAATGGTTGGTTACGGCCTTGGGTCGGGCCAAATTGGTTGGTTGCGGCCTTGAAGTGGGCCAATGAAGTTAACAAAGGGTTTTCAGCGTAGGAGGATACAGGCAATGTTGTGAGAAAGGGCAATTAATAAATAAGGGTAGAAATTGGGGAAAAGGTGGGATTAAACCGATATCAATTGTCTATGACTGGTATCGGTTAGATGACCGATACCGGTTCTTTAGGGCATAATATAACCGGTATCGGTTATAGGTCGAAAACCTATAAAAAGAAAAATACGGCCTGTCATTGTCATGTTGTCAATTTGAAAACCAATTTTAGTTATCTGAGGTCTTTTGGTGAGATTGTTGAGTTTTTCGGCTGAGGTGGCACTATTTGAGTGGAGAAATGAGTGATTAGTAGGCCCTAGTGAGGAGGAGGTAGTATTTGATTGGTGGAGGACCCAATAGAGGAGTTTGAGAGCCATGGCACAACCAGGAGGAGCTGGAGGTACTAGACCAACTGGAACACCACCACCTATCCCACTATGACGACGTGTCGTCGTACCGGTAGGTTCAAAACCTCTCATTGTGTGAATTTGATGTTGTTAGACTATATTGGGGTTTGGGGTAGGAATCCATGTTTTTAATAAAAGAATTAATAAATGGAAGTGGTTTGGAAAAGGGAGAGGGTAGGTAGGTTAGTTAGGCTAAAACGGTAGGGTGGGTAGGTTTTTAGGATTTTTAAATGGGTAAAATGGGAGTAATAGGTCAAAGAAGGGTTTGGGGGGCCACGTCGGGTTCGGCTCTATAATTTTACAGTGACCGATGCCGGTCACTAAGAGACCGGTGTTGGTCACAAAGTTTTCGGGCAAGGTGGGTTTGTGGTGGACCGGTGTCGGTCGTACATCGACTAGCGTCGATGGAGAGGGGACCGGTGGTGGTCATGGGTGATCGATACCGGTCCCTAGTTAGGATTTTCTATTTTGTTGCTTGGTTTTGTTGTGGTTTTGGGTGTTTGGTTGTTATTTGGGTGTTTTGGTTATTGTTTCGGAGTTGTGGTTATTGTTTGGGTTTTGTGTTTATGGGGGTGAAGAGGGAAGAGGTAGAGGTTAATAGGAAGGTTGGTTGGTGGGTGGGGAGGTGGGGGAAATGGGGTGGTTGTGTGGTCAGGTGGGTAAAAGGGGGTATAGAAGGTTAAATGAGTTGTTGTGATAAAGAGTAGGGCTAATGCAGTGAGTTGGTTTTGCAGGCACGTCAGTAGCTGACGATGCGGGATAGGATGCCCCCGTTGTTGAGACGGATGCGGCCACACGTGTCCACAGCGCAGTGGGCCATCATGCATGAGGTGGGACTCGGCGGAGTCCAGTGTTATAGGGCGATAGATAAGGATCATAGTCTGATGGTTGCCCTCATCGAGAGATGGGATCCGACGACCAATGTGTTCCATCTCCCGATGGGAGAGATGATGATTACACTAGAGGATGTGTATCGCATCCTTAGACTACCAATCGATGGAGAGACAGTCTTCCAGGTGGATGCAGAGACAGCCATGGACAACATTTTACAGGTATTTGGGGATGCAGCCACGCTATTGACTTATCACAGCGCGAGCATTGCCTATGGGGACATGTATCGTGCCCATAGACATGAGACACGGCTTACCATGTTGATGATGATTGGCATCACATGCTTCACCCTCCCAGACTTAGAGGGAGGCGGCTTTCCACGGGCACTGATGGGGGTACTACACGAGATGGTGGAGGAGCATACATGTTATGCGTGGGCACCAGAATATCTGGTGCAGTTATACAGAGAGCTGTGGGGCTACCACCGGATGAGGTGATTTGGGATTTGTTCTACATTCTTGTTACATTGCTGGGCATATGAGCATATCATATGCATTCAACCAGTAGGGCTGCCCTAGAAGCCAAGGCCATAGGTGATCTATAGATATGACTTTCAGAGGTGGCTGGGGGTCGTGGGCCAGCCACGAGTAGTTCTTACCAGATGGGATGTAGCGTATTACCGGAATGTATTAGAGGGCGTGACTGCCTTGGATATTGTATGGAGGCCTTACAGAGGTCATCAGCCCTGCAGAGGAGCCTGATCACAGTTGTGGTGGATCCAGTATACATTCTGGATAGCGGGACGGAGGTCGGGAGAGCATCAGTGGATACCCTTGGAGAGGGTACGATGGAAGATTGGGCTACAATAGGATGAGCCACCTCCCTTCCCTCAGTACCAGAGGGATGATGTAGAGGCCCCATTTCCTGCACCACAGCTTATGGACCCAGATTGGGTAGCTGAGAGGCCAACAGATGATACTGTAGACGACGCCGGCTGCACAGGAGCATTTTTGGTATGGTGGGCAGGGGAGAGAGCCGCGAGGAGAGCACAGCCTGCACAACCAGACTTAGCGGCTGTTAGAGCAGAGAGGGACCAGCTCAGGGGACAGGTACAGTTGTTACAGGGGCAGCTTGCTGCTGCATAGGCACAGATAGGTGTCCTACAGGGGTAGTTAGCCCAGGCGCAGGTATAGGCACAGGCACAGGCACCACCACAGGCACCACCAGTGGCATCGGCACAGCCACAGGTACAGGTACCGCCATTGGCAACACCCTGAACTGTTGTTACTTTCTCCTAAGCATTCAAGTGTTGATATGTGATTTCTAGTAAATGGATTGTGTACCTCGATTCGGAAATCATGCTTGATATGTATTAAATTTCTTGCAGATTGCAGATCTTGACTGAGTCAAAATATTAATAGACTCTTTTATTTATTTCATTTTGTGACTGAATATTAATCTGATCACGGAATGAATTATACAGGTATTCATCAATAATATCTAGACTTGGACCAGAGGAATTGATCCAAGTAATGCTTTAATTTTGTGAAGTGATAAAATTAGATCACGAACCTTGAACAGGTTGCAAGGTATGGAAGCATTTAGTAAGCTGGTCAGGAGTATGACTCAGGCTGATCTTGAGAAATGAAATGGTTCCCGATATCTAGTATATCTGGAAGGTCTCGATTAAAGACCAGGTAATAATTCATTAACATACAATTCTGTAATAAGAACAGGAGTGGCTCTGTTCTAGAAAGTATGATACAGGTCTCTCCGAGTTTTCAGGAGAAGGACCAAACTGAATTATTAAAGGTTAGTAACCTAAAACAATAACCTAACCTAGGGGTTAGATTATTGTTAGTCTAACCTAGACCTAGGCTATGTGTTATGATCCTAAAATAATAACCAAGTATAAAATGGTTAGCATGGTCATTACCCTAAAACTCTAACCTAAGATACTAACCTAGCTAACTAAGAGTTTTTGGGAAGGGGCCTTTGAAGGGTGGCGAACCATGGGTGCTATTCTCTATGGTAATAAATGGGAAGGATAAGGATGAGGGACAGGCATATGGCGGAGGCTTAGGCGGCGGCTAACCTTGGCAGACTTGGCAATTACTAAGTTTGGAAATGAACTTGAGTTTTTGGATGGACTGTCGCCAATTTCGGCGGTCGGTGGGAGTTGAGATTAAGCAGGAAAATTGGTTTAATGGCATTTAATGTCTAGGGAGTCGAGCCGGAGCTCGCGGAACAGCATGCAAACGAGAAGTTGGAAGGTTTGTTTGGTGTATCGCGATTTTCGGTCTTCTTCTCTCTCTCTCTCTGCTAGTTTACTGTTCATAGCACCAGTTCTCTTTGAGTTGCATGGCGAGAATGAAATTCTCTGGCTCTTTTCTCTGCCATGGAGGATATATTGTAAATGGGATAGCGAAATTTTGTTGGTCGCTTCATCGTGGGAAAAGAAAAGGAAGTTTGAGCTCTTCCTGTGGTCTGCTTCGAAAATTTGATCAACAAACAGGCATGCTAGGCCCTATCCTTTAAATATTTTGTTGTCTTTCAAATGTCTTCATTAAAACAACTCTGTTCAAATGTTCTGTGAAGATTGGATGAATTTTCTATGAGATCTAGTTTGATTTTTAGCACTGTATCTCGTCTAGTTCGATTTTTCAATTTCTTCTTGATGGGTGTTTGTTTAAATCAAACTTCGACTCTATTTATTTGAGTATTCATTCTGGCTTATACATGTGTGGTATTTATTCTAAAGTTTGAATGTTCGGCCTGTTTGGCGTGAGCCCTTAGAATATACCTGTGTGTAGTATAGGACCACTGTATGTCTTGATTCGTGGTCGCTGTTTCTTGATATAGAAACTGTATTAATGATTTGAAGGAATACTGTAAGAATGATTAGTATTATCGCTTCTTTGGGTGCTCGGTCGTGGGATTTGTTGACAACGACTAATGATACTTTCGGGTTTCATTTGTTTTCAATCTTTAGTCTGGAACAGGCAACCGTAGTGTCACCATAGTCTTTTCGACCTGGCGGAAGTTGTTTTCCTTGTTACCAGGTTAGCGGGATTACTTGTGCACGGTGTATAATATAAATACACCTGTACTTTGTTGTATCGACTCAGTGGAGTCGATGACTGAATCGTATTGCTTTCTATTGCTGGAAATGTAGATTTATCCGCAAGTTTTGTGATTGGAATTTTGTAAAATCCTGATAAGATGAAACAGGGCTTTTGTCTACTGTTATTTGAAGTAATTAAAGGATCAAGATTTCCTATGTATGCATTTTCCTTTCTATGTGAAAGCTGTTAGAAAGTTCGAAGCGGCTCAGTTGTTTTTCCTTGCTAGGATTGGATATTCGATTTGCTTCGCTTGTTCTTTCTGAATGTTAGCCATGAATAGC
Source organism: Taxus chinensis (assembly GCA_019776745.2). Classification (NCBI taxonomy): domain Eukaryota; kingdom Viridiplantae; phylum Streptophyta; class Pinopsida; order Cupressales; family Taxaceae; genus Taxus; species Taxus chinensis. Next base: position 95,199,192 of record CM034148.1, on the reverse strand, counting down.
ATATATGGATTTATCAATCTATGTCATCGTACGTTGCTGTAGGGTTCAGTGGTTATGCGTGCAAACCTTTATCAGTCACTGTGTGAATATATAGATTTATGCTATTACGACTTGGACGACTCTGAGGAGTCGATTGAATGATTCATTGTTTATTTTGAACCAAATATAGTTAAGTTGTAGTGACTTCATGGATGAACATGCATTTCGATCTTGTTGAACCATTGGGATCCCTTCGTATTTTTGGGATTTTGAGTTACAGATGTTTATGTAGACATGTATATCTTCAACCTGTACAAATTAGTATAAAGCGACTGGCTGAGAGTAATTTAGTGGCTGGTTATTGTTATGCTTGGTTGATGAATGACAGTATGAATTCTTATGCATTCGCTTGAATTGATACCTCCGTTTGAATCATAGAACTTCTGGAAGGGTAACCAGCACTTCTGTCTTTTTCTGAATTCGACCCTGGACACTATTTTTTGTCATTGTTGAGATCCTTAATTTGGATGACTGTTTCATGTTTTGACTTTGTTAGGGTAAGTCGCGAATAACGCACCAAGACTTGCGTGCTGCAAGGTAAGGATCGATTTGGTTGAATTCCTTTTCCTCACTTCAGTCCGATTTTGACTGAGAAAGAATATGTATGCTATGTTTCCTTCCATTTTGATCTGCCCGATTGACTGTGCATGATTTGGAAGTACCGTGTGGGCAACATAGCATAGTCCTTTGGGAAACCTTTGATTGTTGATGCAATAGTTGTTGTTTTCAGCGATACGCTTGTAGCTCTTGTTTTCAACTTGTATCAAAGCCTTACTGTGTAAAAGGAACTAGCATTGGGCTTAGGATTGACACATGAATTGTTGATGTGTTAGTTGCTGTACAAAAGTTTGCTGTGTTTCTGTTCTTAGTTAAGCAGTGATCTTGCTTGCGGCTTGTCTAACTTGTTCATTTATATACTGGTTGACTGTTTTCATATGTGAAGGCAGTACAGTGATGAACTTATGTGAAAGGAAGTATGAATGGTTTGGTTCTTTCTCTTCCTTTATTTAATATTATTGATAATGGACTATCAGTGGGAAATTATTTGTAACATATTGGTGGAATCCCGAATTGTTATGTTATTTCCTTTTTGGAGAATGAAACAATCTGACCAACGTTGTGATTTTGGGTTTAATGATTGTTGTGTGCATTCGTTCCTTGTTTCTTAATATTTGATGAAATATTAGAAAATGATTAAGACTAATTGTAACAATGATAGAGTTACATAATTGTAATCATTCTGTATTACAAGGGCATAGTCTAATTATGTTTACTTATGTGAATATCTGATTTCATTTAAACAGGGTGTTTAATGAAAACAATTGATGGATTGCAATCGTTTTAAAAGTTAGTGCTTATCATGCTCAGTTCATTGAACTGACTCATGTTGACTATTTTTGCAGATGGTTGCCGTAAGAGGGTAAAAGCAATGCAGATCTGATAGGCTGATCAGATTGTTTATTTGATTTATTATGAATTACAGCTTGACTTTATGGATGTACTATATGAGAAAAGATGTTTCTTTTCCGTTAGCATTATATCAAGTATGCTGTTGCATAAAATGTAATTGTACGAGTTTCGAAAGGAATGAAAATAAGTGTTTGATACTTATGTGTTGTATTCTATTCTGAATGATGAACTTCTTCGGTTTACGTAATGAAGAGGCATAGTTATCTTTGTATAATATGGATGCTTTTGTGATTGACAATGAAAGCATGTAAGTAATTAGACTAAATTCTTATGAGTATTTAGTAGTTCTAGTTTGCTTTGGCAAAAGCAATATTGTAATTTAATTATTGTCTCTCTTGAGGATAGGTTAAAATTGAGCCTAAAAGAGAACGCTAAACGAGCAGGATTGAATTACTAATCCCTAGTCCTAGGTATACCAGGACAATAGTAAATTGGATTCTTAATCATTCATAGCTTTAAACTAAAAAGTATGATATAAATTCAGTTAAGAGAACTGATAGGCAATCAATGGAGTTCAGGTGGCAATCTCAAGCATAGGTTATGAGATATTGTCTGAATCTGTTGCTTAGAATCAGATGTATTCTAATGACTCCTTGATAGAAGCTAGACCTTAATACCTCTACCAAGTAATGGGAATAATGGAGGAGGGTCGTCTTAAGAAAATGAATCCAGGGATTGGAAATGGCTAACCTTAGGGAAAAGTCTTAAGAAGTAATTTAAACTCTAGTGCGTAACGCTTGTTTTAGGGTAGATCTTCTCGAGGCGGATCTAAAGGTTGACGACATAAAGTCGACTGCAGGGCTGTACCTCCGAGAAGATTAGGATCTTCTCGAAGTTACAACAATGCAGGTGACTTATGGCGACACTCCTTGCATTGATCGTTGAGATTTACACTTGATTTCGCACGAGTTACACTGGGACCGATTAAGAACGTGGTCATGTTATATGACTACCTCGGAGATTTGGGGGTGTCATGACACACTGGTTGAACTGCAAGGTTGAACCAGTATGTCATTATATCCCTAACCCTCGTGGGTATCCACATAACATTATCACCTTGTTAATCTGCCTCCGAGTGATTCAATTGTGAAAGAAAGGACTGACAGTAGTCAGTATAAGACATTCTATATAACATATGAATGGGGTGAAGGACGTATTCCAGATTGACGAGTATGCCGTTAAGGAATACGAGACATGAACAGTATGTTTCAAATCTTTGGCCAAAGTATCGCAAGCTACTGATTGCGTTGTCCTAATTCACCTAGTCTAAGGGATGAGATGCCGATGAATAATGGTAACAGTTATTCAGTTAGATTCCTTGGACAGAGCATTCTGAATCCCATGTTAGGGAAGAGAACCGCCAGAGTATTGTGTTAAATAAAAACACTAACTCTTTTTACTCATGAATAGATCGGTAGATTACCGAGTCATGGAATGAATAGATCGGAGGTATTCCGAGTCATTACAGCTGCATATGGTTGTCTGTTATATAAATGGTTATTTGAATTGTGAGTTCTAAATTATGTATTTAGAACCAGTATGCAATTATCAAAAAAAAAAAAATTGACCTTGTTCTATCGTCTAAAATGAGGATGTTACAGGCACAGCCACAGGTACAGGTACCGCCATTGGCGCAGCCATAGGCACAGGTACCGCCACCGGTGCAGCCACAGGCACAGGTACCACCACCGGCACTGGCACAGGCACATGGTGTACTGGTAGGATAGGGGCCATTGTTATTAGGAGTCGAGGGACTAGCCCCAATAGCTATGGTGGCACGGGCCCGGTATATGGAGGCGAGAGCGGAGGCTCAGTACTATCAGGATGTCCTTGATGGTATTGGGGCTGACTATCAGCCGTATGTGGTGCATAGAGCAGAGACCTCACAGAGTCAGAGATCCTAGGGTGGTGCAACTACAGCCGGTGGGTTGGTGACAGGGAGGAGGCAGGAGCTAGGGCCAGGACCCACAGGGAGAGGTGCTGAGGGCAGTGGGGAGAGTTGAGACATCCCTGGGTCAGAGTTAGATGTTTTTGTTTGTAGATTGGATATAGGCACTAGTTTACGAACCGGTTATGTTTATAGAGGCATGCATGCCCACATATGATGTATTCATCATTTATTCATTTATTGTATATATCGGCCTGCGAGCCGAGTACAGGTTGTATAGTTGATACCGGTTTGCGAGCCAAGTCGATATTTTGACAGTTATTGTGGCCTGCGTGCCGGCTTTGTATTATCTTGAGATCATAGAGGCCCTTATGCAGGGCAAGTTGTATATTTGAAACCTTTGATATATATATATATATGAGGATTTTGACCCACATGGTGCATATGAAATGTTTTATGTGTTTTGTTGATGGGTTGTGAAATTTAATGTATGACGAGTTTGATCCACATGGTGCATATGAAATGTTTTATGTTTTTTTTATGGGTTGTGAAATATATATGATGTCGTATGTATGTTGTCGATGGTTGTTATAATGTAGATGGATGATGTTGCTGAAATTATGAGGATATATATATGTGATTTGGATGACAAATATTGATAATGGTGTTGTAATGCAGGAAAAAGAGGCGGGTGCCACAAAAATTTGCAAAAATGAAGAAACGGCTTAGGTTTAAGCAAAAAGGGGACACATGACTGATATCGGTTATGTAACCGATGTCGATAGCTATACGACCGATAACGGTTATGTAACCGATATCGGTTATTTTAAAATTATATTTCCTAAAAATAGAATTGCTTGGTTGGCAACTTAAGTTCTTATTTTTAGCATTCTTATTTTTAGAGTCATGTAACAAGTTAAATACGTGAATGCGCCGCTGTTTGACGACTGATACAGGTAATTGCATGAAAGAATTTGAGTGATAAGGAGGAAAGAGACCTGTGAAGTGAGCGTGGACTGAGATTCAGAAGGCAGAAAGACAAGTTATATTTGAAGAGGGTGGTGAACATGGCTGAACGAGGAGAAGCATCTAGCAGGCAGGGACGAGGGGGAAAACAAGTTCCACCTCAAGCTACTGCATCCTGAGAGGTAAACTGTTTGGTTATAATTTGATTATTGCATGTTTTGTGTGAATAGGATGAGAGAGAGTAAGTGGGTAAAGATGAGAAAGAAAAGGTGATAGGCAAGGGTTTGGGATGGGGTGATTGCTATGGGGTAGGTAGTAGGGTGGTCACGTATGTTTTTAGGTATAGATAGGAGTAAACGGGAAAAATAATTATCGTAGGTGTATGTTTTTAAGCAGGGTGTATATTTTTGATAGTAATCGGTATCGGTTAGCAAACTGGTATCGGTTATCTATAACTGATATCGGTTACTGTAGGAGTTTCCATAATTTGAGAAAAAACCCATGGAGATTTGTTTTATTGAATAATTATGTGTCATTTTAATGTATGCAGGCAGAAGCAGGGTTAAGGATGAATGATATTGTGCCAGCGTTGTTGTCACGAATCCAAGCGGATGTAACACCAGCTGAATGGGCATTGATAAATCATTTGGGGTTAAGTGGAATCCGCTATTATTCACGAATCACGCATAACCATGCTATGTTGCAGGTGTTGATTGAGAGATGGAATCCAGAAAAGAATACCTTCTATCTGCCAACAGGGGAGATGACAGTGACATTGGAAGATGTGTTCCGTATTTTGAGACTCCCAATTACGAGAAGACCAGTATATCAGGCATTTCTTAGCGCGGCGCGGGGAGCGATAATAGCAGTATTTGGTCCATATGCATGAGATTTGAGACAGCGAGGTTTGACATTCACTTATGATATAATGTATGCAGCACATCCTGAGGCAACAAGGTTGGCAGTGGTTTTAATGATAGCGATGGGGTATTATGCATTACTGAGGGTGGAGGGTGGAAGATTTCCAAAAGCATTGATGAGTGTTATTTGGGAAATGATAGAAATGAGCATGACTTTCGCATGGGCACCCACATATCTGGCAGAGTTATATAGGGGTTTATGGGCCTACAAGCGAAAACACAGGACGACATTGGATTGTTCATACTTATTACATTGTTGGGCCTATGAGCACATTGTTTGTGTGTGTCCAATAGGCTGATCCATCGAGTCGGGAGAGGTAGGAGTGTAGAGGTTGGGATTTAGACGATGGGTCCAGACAAAACAAGAAGCGAGATCCCAGGCCGTGATAGATGACATCGAGTATTATAGACAAGTATGGGAGATGGTGACGATTACGGATATTTTTTGGAGGCCTTACGGGAACTATATGGTGACAGAGAACATAGCTAAGGAGTTAAGGGGTGTGGAGCGATTGAGGTAGATCGCAGGGCACAGGCCGGGTGAGTACGAGAGGATTCCTCTAGATCGTGTGCGGCGACAATTTGGGTTCATTTATGATATACCCATGACATATAGACCATACATGAGGATTGACACCGAGGCAGCATTCTCACCTCCCTGGCCTACACCTCCAGAAGGGCCAGAAGAGATAGTAGTCGATCATAGGGTAATGGATGCGGGAACGACAGAGGCCTATAGAGTATAGTGGGTAGCAAAGCTGCGAGGTGCACGTGAGTGGCCTGACATAGCTGTGATTACAGCAGATAGAGATCGTCTACACGATTTAGTTCACCAGCTTCAAACACAGGTGAATGAGACAATGGGATTGTTAGAGGTTTCACAATTACGAGTGGAGATACTAGAGGCAAGATTCCTCCACACAAGAGGATGTATTCGTATGTTACAGGAGATGTTAGCGGATAAGTGGGAGGAACCAATGGCAGTGGCACCTTTGAGGATGGAGAGGCCAACTGAGGGGCATCGATGATCATGATCACCACCTGATTCGGGAGGAGGTGCAAGGGTCTAAGTGAATTTCATAGGAATATAAGAATAAATAAGGATGCTGACCTGCGAGTCAATGATAGAGAAGGTGTATTTGTTTATCGTCTAAAATAAAACTAAATATGTTTGTTGTTTTGAGTGATGATAATAATAAGAATGGTTCTGTTTTGGATGTTGTTTTTGTTTGTTTTAAAAAAGGATAAAGATGAATGTTGGCAAATAGAAATACACAAAAACTATTTATATTTACAACACATGATAGGGTATGGTAGGGGATGGTCGAGCTAACCTTCGGAGACCCCATGTCTCCTAAGTGCTGCCTACATAGCCCATTGCACAAAGCAAGGAGGGGCCTCAGACCGATGTAGTTCTCCCTTAGGACCAGGGAGAGGTGAATTCAGGTAATTTGGTTGTGGTTAGGCAATTTGTCGGTTGGTAAAAATTTGATGTTGGTAGGGTAATTTTGTTGGTGTAGGTATAGGTGAAGCGAAAGTTAGCATACCTAAGTAGTAGGGAATTGTGTCCTGATTAAGGTCAACACACAATCCTAGAGTCGAGAAAAAGAGGCAAGAGTGTCCCATAGTTGAGAAGAGCTAAATAAACCACATATTAATGTAGGATGAGCTTGAATCCCTAGGTACCTTGCATAGGCGAGAAGTCGATAGATGAAAAGAGTTGTATAATCACAATATATCGGATATACGTCACGTCCCTTGAGTTTTATTGCTTTGACAAATGGTGACGTGAGGTGGTTGATATAGGCAGGGGTGCTGAGAGCTTGTTACAAGGTGATTATTCTGACGAAAGAGGACCAAACCGAAATAGACAAGTCCATGACTCAAAAGTGCTTTTGAATGTGGCTTTTATTTTGCTGAATATAGACTGATCGATGCAGGAAGTCTACAAGGGGTATGTATTTTATTACTCTTGAGGTCTTCACAAAGCTAATCAATGCGAGAAGCTTTTGATAAAGGCTGACTGTGTATAGTTGTCCTTCAAGGGAGTAGTCTATTTATAGTAGCAGATGCGGTTTTTATGTATAGCTGTCCTGTGGGGGAGCAGTCTATTTATAATAGTAGAAGTAGCTTTACACATAGCTGTCCTTCGAGGGAGTGGTCTATGTATAACTCTAGAGGTCTAGATGTCTGTTTGGCATGAAGCATCTAGTTTTGTAGGAGGTTTGACTCAATAAAATCCCATAAGTGTTTAATTAAGAATGTGTCATTTTGATATTTTGAAGTCATGGAATAGACTAAAAAGGGGAAGGAATATTTAAGGGGAGGTGATAATCAAACCATGTGAGCTTGATTTGATTTTGAGATGTAGGAAAAAAAGTGTATGTGGTGGTAAAAGAGCTCCAGGGACGAGCGTAAGGTAGATAAGAAGTGATATAAAACTAATTTCAACAGTAGAATGGTCGAAGATGCATGGCATTAAGGGGTTCAGGCTCAGGTTTACCATTAAGTGAAGCTAAACGATAAGTTCCTGATCCATAAGTGTGAGTGATAATGTAAGGCCCAATCCAATTAGGAGAAAATTTTCCACGTTTTCTCTTTTCTAGTTTGGTTACATGTTGATCCTTTTTGAGGACAAGATCACCAACCTTAAAGGTACGCTCATGAAGTCGCTTATCATAAGCACGCTTGATACGTTTTTGGTAGATTTGAAGGTGGTCAAGAGCTGTAAGACACCGCTCGTCAAGAATCTCTAATTGGGCTAACCGCTCTTGGCGGAAATCATCGTTGGTGAGAATATCCTGAAGAGATATTCTGAGGGAGGGTATTTGTATTTCGAGAGGCAAGACAGCCTCAGTACCATATACCAAAGAAAATGGTGTGGCATTAGTAGAGGTACGAATGCTAGTATGATAATCCCAAAGGGAAAAGGGCATGTGATCATGCCAATTTCTTCTAGAATCATTAACAACTTTCATGATGATTTTGGTTAGGGTTTTATTAGAAGATTCAGCTTGACCATTGGCCTGTGGATAGTAAGGTGATGAGAAACTAAGTTTGATACTGAAGTTGTTACACAGATCTTGTAACAACTTATTTTTGAAAGATTTTCCATTATCTGTTATCAGGCGACGAGGAACACCAAAACGAAAGATAATGTGGTGGTTAATGAACTCTACAATTTTTTGTTTTTTGGTTGAAATGATTGGAATGGCCTCCACCCATTTTTTGTAATATTCGGTTGCTGTGATTATCCAATGGTGACGTTGCAAAGAGGGTGGGTGAATCTCACCAATAAGGTCTAAACCCCATTGTGAGAAAGGCCAAAGATCTCGTGCGACCTGTAGTGGATGGATAGGATTATGTTGAAGGTTGGCATGTTGTTGACACATAACACAACGCTTAACATATTCGTAGTAGTTGTTATTAAGAGTAGGCCAATAATAGCCTAGGCGAAGGATCCGTTTGGCCATGGCAAAGCCTCTAAAATGTCCACCACAAATACCATCATGGACCTGTTGGATGGTATAGGTGACCTCCGCGCTGGTTAGACATCGAAGGAGGATGCCATCAAAGCCACGTTTATAAAGGAGTCCTCCCATGATGACATAATGAGAAACACCTTTAAGAAAAGCGCGTTTTCTGGTACTAGTAAGGTCAGGTGGGAGAATGGAGGTTGTAAGGTAGTCGTGAAATTGGTGATACCATGTATCCTGCGAATTAGCAGACACATTATTTATCATACAAATAACCAGGACTAAGTAAGATGGGGCAAAGAGTTAGACCAAGATGAAAATGTCAGAGTCAGTTGATGAAGCAGGAATTTACGAGGCTATGCAAGCCATAGTATCCACAAATTTTTTAGTGGAGTGGGGAATATTCTGGATAGAATAACGAGTAAATGAGGTCAAAAGTGAATCCACGTAATGTTTTTACTTTTGAAGTTCCTCATTTTTACATTGGTAGATGGCCATAACCTGATTGACTACCAATTGAGAGTCGCCGAAAATATTAATACATTTGACACCTAAGTGTAACGTAACCTGGAGACCCAAAACAAGGGCCTCGTATTCCACTGTATTATTAGTGTACGAGAAATCAAGCTAGAATGAAAGAGGCATAAGCTCAGCATCAAGAGGAATGAGAACAACACCGGCCCCTCCGCTACACTGGCATTTGGATCCATCGAAGAAGAGGGTCATTGGATACGAATCTTCACTAAGTGAAAGAGTGGTGATGAGTTTGTCAGGGAAATTAAAATTGGTAAATTGTTCCCTAGGTAAAGGGGATGTCATCACAAATCCGACACTATGATAATTCTTCATCGGAAACTCCTCGTGCTATGATTATTTACTAATGCACAGCATTTAGTTTGGTGGATGTAATCTGGAAACAAAACAACAACCGAACACAAGAATACCATCGACTATGATAAGATGGAATGATGAAAAATCTGAAATATCAAAGTAAATTATAATATTAACATGAAATTGTTACAATCTCATCCATGAGGTACTTCAACAAGACTATGGGAGAAACTTTACAATTACACCTCTCGATGGCTTCTTCAACACACCTTTAACTGATGGCTTCCTTTGCACACTTCCTACAATATTTCTCACTACTTCTTTCTATACTAAATGAGGGGGGTAGCCTCTCTATTTATAGAACTTCCAGGCTTATCCATCCTATCTCTAATATAGGGTAAGAAATCCACTCTGACGAATCATATTCCATACCTTAACTCTTATCTGTACATGTAAGCTTATCTCTTAAGATAAGATAAACCTTATCATTTTACATGGGTTCCACATTTTTAGAATTTTTACAAATAAAATACACAAAATATTTATGACCTCACTCCTTGTCCTTATTACCAATATAATATTTCTAATTCCTAATCATGTAGACCCTACTTCTCTAATTACCCAAACTTTGACATTTTAACATTACCGGACCACTTACGACAAATATTTACTTTTTACAACATTCCTATTGTACTTTGACTGTTACCGTACTCCACATTATTGGCGACACCGTACTGACAGCGCTGTTATCTTCTATCAGATGCTACTACTAATTATACTTAACAACATCCTATTCCTAATACATACATTAATGAAATAGAAATTATGGAGGAAAATTTTAGTGTCAACATCTTCCCCCTTCCTAGCTTCTATTCCGTCCTCGGAGTAGACTATTCTGGTGCTTGGAAAATCTTCAACTTGTCATCGTTGACCCATTTCGTAATGGTAGTGCCATCCAATTCCTCCAGTCGGTACGTACCATTTTCATGCACAACTGCTATTTTGTAGGGCCCCATCCATTTTGGAAGAAATTTTCTGTGTCTTCTATTTTTGTATCTGGAATCATATACTAGGACCAAGTCATTCACATGAAATGGAGACCACTGGATCTTTTGATAAAAGTATTCCTTTTGCTTCATTTTCTTCTTATGGCTTGTATCCTTTGCTATTTCCCTCGTTTCCTCTAGCAAATGAAGATGTACTAACCTTTCTTTTACTGAATCACTTTCATCCGTCCTTTCATTTTTCATAACTCTCACAGTGGGAATATCAAACTCAATAGGAAGAACTGGATCAATGCCATAGGCCAAATAAAATGGGGAGTATCCTGTTGCTGACTTTGATGTTGCCCTATATTCCCACAATGTTGCATGAATCCTTTTATCCCATTTATGACACAACACAAAATTTGTTCGTTCCACCTGTCCATTTGTGCTTGGCTTGTATGTTGTTGCCTTCCTGTGCTTAATAGAAAACTTATTGACTAGAGCTTCTACCACCTCATTAATGAAGTGGCTTCCTTGATCTGTTACAATTTCTAATGGGCAACCAAATCTGGTGACAATACGTTCATATATGAACCTTGCCACTTCATCCATAGAAGTTGTATTCAATGGCCTAGCTTCAACCCACTTGGTTAAATAATCTGTGGCAACTACAATATACTTATTTTTGTGTGATGTAGTTGGAAGTGGACCTACAATGTCTATTCCCCACTTTTCAAAGGGACCAAGTGGAAGAATAGGACATAATGGAGCTGATGAAGTCTTACGGTTACCATGTGTTTGACAAATATCACATGTCTTACAATAATTATAACAATCTTTAAAAAGAGTGGGCCAGTGATAACTTGCATCCAAGATCCTTCTTGCTGTAAGTCATCCAGAGAAGTTCCCTCCACATGTACCATTGTGGAATTCTTCTAGCAACTCCTTTCCTTGATCACGTCCAACTGCCCTCTTATAATGTCCATCAGGTCCTATTCGAAATAATGCTCCATGTAGAATAGAATATGGACGACTGGCTTGAGTAATCTTTCTCTTAGTCTTTGCATTGGCACCATCAGGAAACTTGAATTCATTCAGATAATTCCAAATATCTATGTATTCACTAGGGATTGTGTTAAGGGAGAACAATGCTGCATCAGGAAAATCATTATCATCACAAGATGATCCTAAACCATCATAGGCTCGAGAGAATGCATCTACATTGACATGCTTCTTTCCTGGCCTATCTATAATATCAAATTCAAATTCTTGTATCAAAATTATCCATCTTGCTATCCTCCCTAATGGGTTAGGCTTATTGACAATATATTTAAGAGCCTGATGATCTGTTACAACTAGAATTTTTTTCCCTAGCAAGTAATTTCTAAACTTCTTTACAGCAAAAATAATAGCCAGAGCCTCTTTTTTAGTTACAATATAATTTACCTCAGCACTGCTCATTTGTCTGCTCCCAAAGTAAATTAGATGTTCATTCCCATTTTCATCCTTTTGGCTCAAATTACTTCCTAGTGCTGCATCTGAGGCATCAGTGTACACAATGAATGGCTTGCTCCAATCTGGATTCTTCAAAACAAGTGAAGACACCAGGGCTTCCTTCAATTGTCCAAAAGCTTCATGCGCCTTATTTCCTGGTTCATAAGTAACATCCTTCTTCAAGAACTGGGTTAGTGGCTGTGCAATCTTTGAGAAATTCTTGATGAACCTTCTATAGTAACCCACATGGCCTAAAAATGATCTGAACTTACTTCTATTAAGAGGAAATGGTAAATCTTTGATTTTTGAAACTTTATCAGGATCAGTACCAATACCATCTCTGGATACAACATGCCCTAACAAAATGCCTTTAGATCATCCAAAGACACACTTTGTAGGGTTTAGTGAGGCTTGTGCTTCATCTATCCTTTGAAATGATGTCTCCATCTAGTGCAGGTGGTCCAACTTGCTCCCATAGATGCAAAAATCATCCAGAAATACTCTGATGAAGGTCCCAATGTAGGGTTTGAACACCCTATTCATCAAACGTTGGAATGTTGTTGGAGCATTACACAATCCAAAAGGCATAACTCTATAAGCAAACGTTCCCCAAGGAGTGGTGAACGTGGTCTTCAACTGATATTTCTCTGATATACGAACTTGGTTGTAGCCGCTATATCCATCAACAAAACTATAACACTCCTGGCCAGCTACTTCGTCCAAGATCGGATCTGAAAATGGAAGAGGGTAATGATCCTTCTTTGTTGCCTTATTGAGCTTCCTGTAATCAACACAAATGCGTAGCTTCCCGTTATTTTTTATTGAGATCACAATGGGAGAAACCCATTCTGAATTCTCCACAGCAAATGTGAATCCTGCATCAAGCAACTTATCTATTTCTTCTTTTACAGTCTTGGAAAAATTAGGATTCATTCTATATGGCATTTTCTTTATGGGCTTAGCACCATCTACCAGCTCAATACAATGTTCTACCCAACTTACTTGATGGAGTTCCTTGTAATCAAAAGTGAATAGGTGTATGTACCTTCGAAAGAGCTGGAGGTAGGATTCCTTCTCACTCTCCATCACAGCATCACCAATCTTTATTTGTTGGAGACGATCATCAACTTCTTCAGATAATTTTATGGGGTCATGAGTCGGTGTGACTGGAAGGATATCCATGACTGAAACATCAACCTCAATTTCTTCATCTTCAGTGTCCACTTCACTGGTGCTAGAGTAATCAGAGGATGTCCAATCATTAGTTTCATCACTTGAATCCACAGGTTCTGTTTTATGATGTCGAGGGATCACATTTATCTTCACCCTCTCTCTACCACGTCCAAGTGTCATGAAACCTTCATTCCAGTAGTTTCTTGCATGAACTCTCCTTAGCCATGGTCTTCCCAGTAGCATTGGGTACGAAACAGTACCATTTTTCATCACCTGAAAGTCTACCACACGTACAACACCCATAACAGATATTTCCACATTTGAAACTACACCTTCTGGTTTAGTTTTTCCCTTATTTAATGACCTTAACATAAGTATTGAAGGGCGATCAATTTTTAAACCCAACATATTCATTACAGACTCGGTCATTACATTAACTGCAGCACCTCCATCAACTAAGACATCATGAATTGAAATACCATTACATAATACCTCAGCTTGTGGAGCATAGGGATCTGCCTCTCCCTCCAAAATAGGGACCTCAACCTCCTTCCTTCTTCGAGCATTGAGTCCACCTCGCAACTCCCACCTCTTCTCAGAAGACATAGCCAAGAGTTGACCATATGTAATATTTTTAGGCCTTTTGGATAGATCTTCCAAGATGGAGTATGGTCCTTGCCCCTGTGAAATTAGAAAATCCTGCACACACAACTTTTTTCTCCTATGTTTCTTACTAGTTTCTCCTTTCATCTTCTTAGGATCAGTTCCATCTTGATTATCTTTTTCTTTCTTTCTTTTTGTTACAAACACATCTACTTCATTATTTTTTCTCTTATCTACTACATCAAAAGAATTCACAGGTGCTTTTCCTTTACCAGATGTAGAAGCTCTATCTAGACAATTATACTTATAATGACCCTTTTTATAACAACCATAACAAACAAATTCAGAAATATTTATTTTTGGACCTCTATCTCCTCCCTGAGAACTAAATTACTTTCCTTGAAGAAGATTAATAGTTAACTGACCCATCTTTTTGAGCAGATCTTCATACTCAGTAGATGTACTAGGAGAAATATTTGTGCTCACTGGGAGTGGTTGTGGATTCTGGACCAAAGGTGCTGGTGTAGGCTCTACTTTAGCAAAAATTTCTTTGGGCTCCTCTTCCATGCTTTCTTCTTGCCTTCTTGCAATCTCCTTTTCTTGTTCAATGGTAGCTGGGTGGTCATACTTCACTCATTGTCTGATCTCTAGCTTCATCCCAAGAATGAAGTGCTTACAGAGGAGATTATCCATGCCATTCATCAACCCATCCGCTAGTCCTTCCTTCCGGATCTGGGCATCGAGCTTCCTCCTTAGCTCTAGAACACGAGCATGATAATCCCTTATCTTCTCCTTCTCTCCTTGGGATAGATTTGTGATCTCGATCATGAGATCTGCATATTTCTGTTGTTCACTAGATTCTTCAAGAAAACTTTCAGTTAATAAATCCCATGAATTTTTCACATTATCACCTAGTGTTTCAAACCACCTAAGTGCTGAACCATCCAAAAAGGTAGGAAAAAATTCAGTCCATTGTTCCCTTCTTATAAGGCCATTACAAATACAATATCGCTTGAACTCTTGAATGAAAGAAGAAGCATCTTCATTAGATTGAGCTGAAAAAACAGGAATCTTTCCCATTTCCAAAAGTAACCACCATGAAATACCAACCCACAAGTACAATCAACAAGACTTATGTGCAAAAATAATTGGAATTACTATAGAAATGACCACGGTAAACTATGGTAAAACTTGAATTACTACGGTAAAAACTAATTTTATTGTGGTAAACACTATTCACGGTAAAAAGTGAAGTTACTGTGGTAAGTACTATTCACGGTAAAAAGTGACTTTACTATGATAAATACTATTCACAGCAAAAATGAATTTATCATGGTAACTACTATTCACGGTAAAAATGAATTTATCATGGTAACTACTATGCACAGTAAAAACAAGGTTACCCTCTAATTGATTTTTGACTAAGTGGGAATATCTCTCCAGAAAATTCACCAACGAGGAATGGTCCCGGCAACGGAACCAAAATGTCATCACCAATCCGGCACTATGATAATTCTTCACCGGGAACTCCTCGTGCTATGATTATTTTCTAATGCACAGCCTTTAGTTTGGTGGATGTAATCTGGAAACAAAACAACAACCGAACACAAGAATACCATCGACTATGATAAGACGGAATGATGACAAATCTGAAATATCAAAGTAAATTATAATATTAACATGAAATTGTTACAATCTCACCCATGAGGTACTTCAACAAGACTATGGGAGAAACTTTACAATTACAACCTTTCGATGGCTTCTTCAACACACCTTTAACTGATGGCTTCTTTGCACACTTCCTACAATATTTCTCACTACTTCTTTCTATGCTAAATGAGGGGGGTAGCCTCTCTATTTATAGAACTTCCAGGCTTATCCATCCTATCTCTAAGATAGGATAATAAATCCACTCTGACGAATCATATTCCATACCTTAACTCTTATCTGTACATGTAAGTTTATCTCTTAAGATAAGATAAACCTTATCATTTTACATGGGTTCAACATTTTTAGACTTTTTACAAATAAAATACAAAAAAAATTTATGACCTCACTCCTTTCCCTTATTACCAATATAATATTTCTAATTCCTAATCATGTAGACCCTACTTCTCTAATTACCCAAACTTTGACATTTTAACATTACCGGACCACTTACGACAAATATTTACTTTTTACGACATTCCTATTGTACTTTGACTGTTACCATACTCCACATTATTGCGACACCGTACTGACGGCGTCGTTATCTTCTATCAGACGCTACTACTAATTATACTTAACAACATCCTATTCCTAATACATACATTAATGAAATAGAAATTATGGAGGAAAATTTTAGTGTCAACAGGGCCTCCTCGAGTTGGTTTGAAATAGTTTGTCCTTTGATTGACTTCTGGTGTATAAATTAAGGTCGAGGTCAGCAAGGAGCATAAGCCATCGGGTGATGCGTTGGTTTAGATGTGGTTTGGCATACATATAATGAATGGGGTCCGCGTTGGTGATGACAAAAGTTTTGTGATTCAGGAGGTAGTGTCGGAGTTTGGTGGCTACGAATGATAGGGCTAAGCACAAATTTTCTACATGTGTATACCTAGTCTCATAATCCACCAGAGTACGACTGATATAATAAATGGCTTGTTCTCGACGTGCCGAGTCCCGATGTGTGAGCATGGCTCCTATAGCATGGTCAGTGGTAGATTTAGGTAAAGGTAGAAAGGGCGATCATCTTGAGGTGGGATAAGCACAGGTGGCTGCAAGAGATAGGATTTGAGAGCTTCAAAGGATTGGTGACACTCTTCACTCCATTGAAAGGAAATGTCTTTTTTAAGAAGGTGATGGAAAGGTTGACATCGATCCGAGAGTTGGGAGATGAAACGCCGAATGGATTGAAGTTTACCTTGTAAACTACACAATTGTTTGAGGTTTTTGGGTGGGGACATTCCTAGGATAGCTTTGACTTTAGATGGATCAACCTCAATGCCATGCAAAGAGACGATAAAGCCAAGCAGTTTTCCTGAAAGAACACAAAAGACACATTTCTTTGGTTGAAGATGGACATAATATTATAACAGGCGATCGAAAATAATGGTTAAAACATCGAGATGTTCACTGCGATGTTTATATTTGCCAAGAAGATCATCGACATAATCCTCAAGGATAGTGTGCATAATGTCATGAAAAATGTAATTCATAGCCCGCTGATAGGTTGCACCAGCATTCTTAAGGCCAAACGGCATGACACGATAACAAAAGGTTCCCCAAGGAGTGATGAAGGCAGTTTTATGTTGATCGGCTGGGGCTACCAAAATTTGATTGTATCCTGAAAAGCCATCCATGAGAGAAAGCATCTCATGGCCCATAGTGAGATCAACAAGTTGATCAATACTTGGGAGGGGGAAGTCATCCTTGGGGCAAGCAAGGTTAAGGTCTTGGAAATCCGTGCATATCCGAAGTCCCCCCATCACTTTAGTGATAGGTACGATGTTAGAAATCCATTGAGGATAGTCAATAGGCAAGATGAAGGAAACAGAAAGAAGTCGTTGAAGCTCTTCTTTAACCAAGAGGGAAATGCGTGGATGCATTTTTCTTAGTTTCTATTTGACTGGTTTGGAATCGGGTTTTAGGGTGATGTTATGGACAACAATGTCAGGATCAATTCCTGGCATGTCAGCGTAGGACCAAGTAAAATCTTAGTTGCGGGTACGGAGAAAGGTAGTAAAGGTGACTTGTTCTGATGCATTAAGGGATTGTCCGATCTTCACAATGTGAGGATCCTCCTCTGTGTGGATGTTAATTTCTATAGTAGACTCATTCAACATGGTTTGAGTTTTAGACGGTAATGCGCGTTGAATATAGGAGTCATCCGCACCAAGGTAAGTGAGGATGGAGTCGTCATCTTCGCACTCAACAACATTAATTGAAGGTGAATCCTCTTCGATCATGTCTGGATACAGAAAGGGAAGAGAAGACGGGTCCTCATTATCATGTTGATAAGTGAGAGGACCTAGGAAGATAACATTTATGAAAAAAAAAAAGTTAGGAGGGATAGATTCAAGATCTATCGACTCTGTGGGTGATGATGGTTCAGTAGGGGTGATGTCATCATCTCAGGAGATAACTAACATGAGGTTCCTTCAGTGTAAGTGTTCCAGGAAATCTGAGACCACTATGATCATTGTGTTTGCGTGTAGTCAAGGGAATGAGTGTATGTCGGCCTTGTTCATAAAGACCAAAACCAAAGCCTTTCCAAGCACAGCGAGTCAAGAAGGTGAGGGCGAAACGACAATTTGTCAAGTATTGAAAATCAGATTGGAAGGGAACCACCCCTAGAGGAGGTTCAGGGGTAACGGAGGATGTGTTGACACCCCCATACATTAGGTTGGTGCGGCAATGAGGTGGTCCGTAGGGGATTACCTCCCCCACGCGACGGTCATAGGTAGGATGCGCATGTAACTGTCTGTACTCCTATGGGGTATGGAAAGAACTAATGTTATATAGGCGGTACTCCCCCAGCGTAAGGCGTTGAAAAAAATCTACTAAGGGGTCAGAGGTTGGGATGTTATATGTGAGAAAGGAAGTGGTATTTGCGATGGTGGTTTCATTGGTTGAAGACGTGGGTGCGGTTGAGGTAGATGGTTGAGGTGCGGTTGAAGTGGATGGTTGGGTTGGATGAATGGGTGTCTTGACTGGTACAAGCACATCATTAGGGCCATATAACATATTACAGGTTTTGAAGGGGGGAGGATCAGCTTTTACGGTGTAGGACTTCCCTTCGTACACCAATTTTATGCATCGATGTAAGGTGGAGGGAACGCATCCCATAGCCCAGATCCAAGGGCGGCCTAACAACATATTGTATTGGAACTCTCCCTCAAGGACATAGAAGAGTTCAGGTAAAGTGCATGGACCTACATGAATGTTAAGGATCACGGTGCCTAAGGTAGAAGTAATAGCATAATTGAATGACCGCAACATGATGGGGTTGGCACACATGCAACTAGAAGGGATATTCATTTGTTGGAAGGATTTTGAAGAGATGATGTTTAGGCTAGTGCCCCCATCAATCATAACATGATGTACCTGAATGTCCCGGATGTAAGCTAAGATGAAAAGAGCAGGGTCAGGATCTTCAGCACCAAAGTCGATAATTTCGTCTTCGGAGAAACTGACAATAGCGGCTTGCTGTACAGAGATAGAAGTGGTTGGGGAGATGGGTTGTTTGGTGAGCGAAGCAATGTGATTGGGTGTGAGAATGGAGGTAACAGGCAAGGTTTCATTAGGTAAGACCTCTATCCCTTGAAGGATTTCAATGAAAGCTTGTCGATGAGATTCAGAAGTCTGAATGAGCTCATACAATGTCATTTTTACAGGTGATTGGTGAATCTATTTGATCATGGTTCGGTGGGCAACTCCATTAGAGACAGGGTAGGTGGGTCCATGAATAACCACTTTAGGTGGTGGTGCAATCGGGATGGTGGACGGAGAAAGGGAGGCCGTAGGTGTGCTTTTTTTCGCTTTCCCATTGTTTTTCTTCCCTTGAGTAGCAACACTAATCATATTGATCCCGTGAATACGAGAGGAGAAAGACGGTAGGGATAAGTCATGGTCTTCGAGAGGTGGGGCTATAATAATGATAGATCTTGGTGAGGCAGGGAAAGGTGGTATAGGAGATGGAATTGAAGCTAAAGGTCTCTCTTTTCGTAAGTTATCTTTCTTAACTTTTCTATCTAAGAGAGGTGACTGTCGAAGTATGGCTTTCAATGCTTTGCATCCCTCTATGTCATGTCCTGGTGTGCGGTGGTAAGCGCAGATTTTATACTCATCATAACCTATAGGTCAAGGTTTAGATGGATCATAAGGTCTAAATGGGGGTAGGGAAATGGTCGCATTCTCCACCAACATAGCAAGGATTTTGGCATAAGACCCTTTGAGTGGGTCAAATTCAGAGGAAGATGAGGCTATTGACTGGGTAGTTTCTGGTAATGACAGGGTATGGTTGGTTTGTATGGGTGGTGGTTTAGCCAAGGAGTTTTGATAATGGGTTTTAACTAAACGTGGCTTCTTTGGCATAGAAGCTATGTTTAGCTGGTTAGATGATGAGGCCACAGATGATTTGGTATCAGAAAACAACCACGGAGAAATAGGAGTGACAGCAAACAAATCTTTTGATGATGGAATTTGTTTAGGGTTGGTAGGTGGACAGGATACGCAGGGTGACGCTGTTGATGTACACTTGGATCTCTGTATGGGTGGAGAAGGTGTAGGTCATTTTAAAGAAAACGTAGGAGGTATGATATATTGATGCAAGGTGGAGGGATGAGGTCCCAATATGGAAGGTAGGTGTGACGACGATGGTTTTAGTTGTAATAGAGACATAGGTTGAGGAGATTGAGTCTGTCTCCTAAGTGGATGAACGGATTTTTTTAGATAAATCAAGCTGCTTAGGTGGGTGTGTTAGACTGGGTATTGGTGAGGTCCCAAGCATAGGGGAAGATTGGGTTAGGTTAATAGAGGTGGATGAGGTATTTGGTAGAGATGAGGGGGGTGAAGATGAGGACATAGGCATTTTAAGCTTCTGTAAACACTTCGGGTATATGGTAGAGGCATCTGGGTTGGTCATCTGCATTTGAGTAGAATATGGCGTACTCAAACGTTCCCGTAGGACCTTTCTATCTTCTTGGGAATGACAGTCCTCACGTGTGAATAGGAACTTTTGTATGGAAGAAAGGTGGGTTGTGATTCCGGTCCACTGTGGGTGTGATACAGGGGGAAGATGAGGCACTGTATCAATGGGCGTTAAGAGGTCAACCGGTTTCTGAAAAGATTTAGGTGATGAAGAACTAATAGGTAGGAGGGCATGTTTGAGAGGATCCATCATGTTTTAAGAATGTGGTGATGTCGGTGCAAGAGGTTTCTTGTCTAAGGATGACAAAATAAGTGGTGAACCTTCCTCTTGTACAACAAGTATGGTAGAAGGAGACGTTTGGGAAATAGATAAGTTAGATAACATCCGCTCACAGTCTTGCAAGGATGTGGTATAAGAAGGCTCATTTGTGAGAAGGGAACTCTGGGCAGTTAATTCTTTGATGGGTAAAGGAATGGAAAGGATTTCATCTTGTCTTGATGGTGATGAAGGGGGTTCGGGTTCCTACATTAGTGAAGAAGCTTGATTCAGAATTTTTTCGATAGAGACTTTTGGCTGGGAGTCGAAGACTGCATGGATCTCGTGAACACTCTCCTTGGCTAAGATATCTTGGTTTATATTACTGTTAGGAGAGTGATTTGGGAATGGTTTTTTGAAAATTTTCAAATTTTGGTTAGCAGGAGCGTTAGGATTATCGAGGGCTATATCCCCTACATCAACCATTTCCTGCACTATGTTTTTCAACATCTTGCAGTTTTCATGACTGTGTCCCTTCACACGGTGGAAGTTACAGAAGTAATTTTCTTTGTACCAAGAAGGTATGGCGCGAGTGGAATCAAACCCGGAGTGAGGTTTAACAGGAGGTAAGGTAATGGCTCCTGCTTTAAGCAATTTTTCCAATATCACACCATAAGTTTCTCCCAAGGGGGTGTAATTGATGGGCTCAGCTTTATACTTATAGGTGGTTTTTGGTGGGGTATTAGACGGTGGTTGGGATTTGACCATCACTGTGTGCACAGATCCTTTTGATTTCGAAGCAGTCGATGGGTGAGGATTGGTGGTGTTAGGTTTGTTGGTGGAATCTTGAGTTCGGAAAGTGGGGTTTTTGTTATGCAACTGCAATTTCTCTTCCTCTAAGGCTCAAATCTCTAGTTTTTGAGCCATAGTAAAGGCTTCGCCAAATGTGTAGAAAGTTTGAATTTGAAGGGTAGGGGAGATGTGTTTAGCACAGGCCCGCGTAAAAAGTTCGATAAGTTCAACTTGAGGCAAGGCATACGTAAGTTGGTTGATAAGGCCCGCCATCGTCCAATGAAATTTTTGATAGATTCATATTTAAATTGTCAGATGGCATAGAGGTTGGTGATAGATACTTTCTTGGAAATGTTAATGGAGAAATGATCCAAGAAAGATTGGGCTAGTTGGTTAAAAGAGAAGATTGAGTGCTGGGTTAAAGCACTGTACCACTCCAAGGTGGGTCCTGATAAGGACATGGGAAAGGTGCAGAGTAGTAAGGCATCATCATGAGCAATTAGATAGCAAGCATGTCTAAATGAGCTCAAGTGTTGTTGAGGATCCTCCTTAGTATTAAAACGAGTAAATTTTGGTAATTCCCATTGAGGAGGATATGAATGAAGGGGGATAGAAGGGTGGATAGGCTCCTGACAAACTTGCTCGTATGTCAAGGCGCTACGACTTCCTGAAACAGAAGCCTCCAGATTTTACATTTTTTCCATCATTTGTTTAATGAAATCCATGGTTGGATGAGCTGATGGTGCGGTTGCGGCAAATGGAGGCAAATTGGGCCAAGGGCCTCCACTAGACAATGGTGGCATTAAATGTTGATAAGGTATGGAGGATGAATGTGTTGAGGCGACCAAATAGGGATGTCCTATATAAGATGTTGAGGTCATAGGATACGTGTGTGGGAATGAAAATGTGGGCGGATCTTGAGAAGGAAAGCTCGTGTGGATATGTGGTAGAGAGCAAGTCATGAACGGAATAGTCTGTAAGAGAGACGAGGTAGGAGCAGTCGGCGGTAATGACATGTGGGGACCAAGATTAACCAAAGGAAAGCCAATCTGTGTCGTATGAACCTCTGAAGCCACTGGATTGGGAGACGGGGCTAAGGATGCAGTAGGCAAAGCGGAGTTATCAGGCGAAGAAGGAGCTAAATGAGCAGCTATACTAATAGGCATGCCAACAAGGAGTTGAACGTCGGGTATATGGTCAGGGTCATGAGATAAATAGTATTGTACAGTGCTAGGATTAGCATCTAGAAATTTGGCAAATTCCTTATCTCCTATAGGAATTTTAGGAACCTCACTGGTATCCGTAGGATTCCCTATAGAATGTGAAGGGGGTGATTCAGGTAAAGGCATAGAGCAGGCATGTGAAACCATGGTGGCGGCTTGCTTCCGAGTGATAACAACCATGGACAAGAGTACACAGTAGGGTTTCAATCTATCAGGAACAGAAACAACCTCAGAATGTTGAAATTAGTAGGTTGCTGGTTTGTCAGGAACTGTAAAAGATAGTAACCGATGTTGGTTAGACTATAGCCGACGTCGGTCAGTTAACCGATGTCGGTATAATAAGACTGGTATAAGAAAATATAAGAAGCTACTGATTTGAGTTTTTAACAATGTTTAGTACATCTATCAATTTTTTCTGAAGTGATAATTGAAACAGTGTATGACAGAGAAACAGAACTGAAAACAAACAAGATACACAAGAAAATTAACAGACTAACCCTAGGATTAGTGTTTATCAATTTGAGCTTATGCCCTTAGACGCAGAATGATGTCAGAATCCTAAACACAAGACTTAGGGGAAATGTCAAGTTTGTTTTGGCTTATAAGGTTACCTCAATCGGGCGGAGGAATACCGCGGAAAAGGGGGGATGTTTTGAGCTGTTGCGTTAATTATGAAGTGATTCGGTATGTGTTGTGCAGTGAAAGTAAGATTAATTTCTTGTCAATACTGTGGAAATCACCCCCACGTGCATGACTTGTTACTTAGTCTACGTTCACTAGAATTGAAAACAGCAAGCAAGAATGTAATGCACGTGTTTTAAACCCAAATCGAAAATGTTATTCGATGAAGCAAAGAAGATAAATTTCACTAATGCAAAACTGGGAAAGCAAGAAAAATTCTTTTACTAAATATAACAAAATACCGTGTGAAATTTTTAAAAGAAGAAAACAAAAAGTATGCTCGCTATGTGAAAGCAAGCAAGAAACAAAAGAAACCTGAAATGGGTCCCACCGGGCGTGCCAAAATGTTTCGCACAGAATGTTTCAGCTTTTGGGAATAGAGTTGCTTCTATCATTTCATTCCTTTGAGAAACAGATAAGGGTTATGGCTAGGAGGAATACCTGTTGAATGTCGAGAGGGTATGTACGTACCGTAGAGAAAGATCAGATCGACTGCAAAGAACTCCTTTTTGTCTAGGAAGGACTACCTGAAAGTAAGAATACAAGACCACCAGATTTTAATTAGACAATAAATGAGGGAACTGCCTTGGGCCCAGGAAATATAAAACTTCCTTTTGAAGGTGGTCAGTTCCCCTGCTAATATGAATTAACACAAATTCTAACAAATAAGCTATTGTCCAATTACAATTTTTTACCTTATTAGAACAATAGAGAAAGGGTTGGTCTTGGTTTAGAATCACGGTGACCGATGCCGGTCACTGTAATCGGTACCGGTTGTTGGTAACCGATATCGGTAGGGGCAATGTTTTAGGGGCTTTTGGTGAAGGTTGGTTATAAGGTGGTTGTGTTGTTTTATAAGGCTGATAAATGGGTAGGGTTAGGTAATGGGGTGATGAGAAGGACTCAGAGAATATGGGGGGTGTTCTTGGGGTAACGCAAGGGTGGAGGAATGACAGTTAGATGTAGTGTGTTGCTAGGTAGTAGATCTAGGAATAGACTTATGATGGCTGTGATTCAGAAGTTCAAGAAATGTTATTAAAAGGACATACAAGATATTACTTACTAATTATTGATAAGGATGCATGTCCAATAACTATGATGATGATTGCAGAACTTAGGTAGGATGACCTGAGAATCAGGAGATGAGCTATCTTCCCTCCCGACGAACAGATGAGTGTCACAAGGCTCTGGTTACTCAGTTGCAGTTTTTGGGCTTGATGTCCTTCTCTGCAAACTCTTCTTGTTTCTTTTTCACTTGTCTCTGTTCAGCCAAGTAAAAAAATCCGGATCCTTCCAATGACTTTTGATTTGGATCCATGAAAATCCAACCCTTTGTTTTTGGTTGGGAGTGGTCATTTACAGGGAACCGATGGCAATTACGCAACCGACGGCGGTCGAGTAGGAACCGGTATCGGTCAGGTCAAAGCGGGCTATTTTTGGTAAAATAGCCAGCTTTCCCTCCTTTTCTCCCGAGGGATTAGTTGCAGGCTTGGTCAAGTCATTATGAGGTTGGTTTTAGGTGCGGGTGAGGAGTAATTAGTCATGGGTGTGGATGTGGACCAAGTTATAGGTCTTAATTAGGTTAGTTTAGGGTTAAGACTAGGTCATGATGAGGTGGCAAAATGAGGTGGCAGGTATGGCGATGTGGATTTATTAATTATAAGGTAATTAATAAATAATTTTGTAAGGTTTAGGTGATGAGGTTAGGTTGTGAAATGAGATGCGGGGCACAGGGGGTCGTAAGACACAAATTTGGTGTCTACAAGGGTAGCAAAGGATTCATCTGGGAAATCAAAGTTAGAGGATTTATTTCTTGAGAGGGGAGCATCTGAAAGTTGGTCAGAGATGGTTTTACCTTTGATATATTTTTTATGGATGAATTTGAGGTCAAGGACTATGAGAATCATTAGCCAACATGCAACAGGTTGATGTTGGTAAGGCTTGGAGTACATGTAATGTAAGGGATCGGTATTGGTGATGACTAAGGTTTTTTGATTGAGTGGGTTAATGAGGGTCATCAATCCTCTCCATTAATAATTTCAATCCAGGGCTGGTGTCCAATGGTTTTATGCATTAAGAGAAAAAATATCTTTGGAAAAAAACTCCATTAAACACAATCAGAAATTCCATTAAATAAATCACACATGTAGAAATGTGAAGGCACATTTGTAGAAATAAATTTTTCATGAAGGAAACAAACTTGCATAAATGAAATTTCTGAATTAAAAATAAAGGAAAGATAAATAGGATACCTGTAGGTTCACAATAGAAATTGTACAAAAAGAAAGATCATATAACATAAAATCAAAAGTTCACAACAAAAGAAAAACATAATAAAGAAAGGAACATAAAACATTGAAAGAAAAGAAAAGAAATGTTGATCCTTCTTCCTTGGAATGAGTTTCAAGTTCATTCCTTGGAAGAGGACTTAATTCATACTTTCAAACTTAATTCAAAACCTGTAGAAAAATTTCACTCATAAGATTGAGAAAGAACGAATCTTTTATTCTTCGTAGGAAAAATTATATATCAAAGTGTGGGATGTTGCATCAATAATTCATGCATCCAACCAACTCCTTATTTTAGGAAATATAATGTGATATTATCTTTATTCCAATCCTAACAACTAAGATCTCCATCTCCACAAAATATGGAGAGAGACATATTATTGGAGTGAAAGTCTTATTTCACTTATTTTGGAAGATTTGCTCCCAAATCTTCTCCATGCTTTTTGGTGACAAGAATCACGATGATTTTTTTCTCCTAATTTATTGGAAGGAGTTTTTTCCTCAAAAAATTACTTTGACTAAATACCTCTCATGAAATTTCCATTTGAATTTTTTATTTCTGACTGTGGAAATTTTGGTGCTCATATGATACAATTTTTCCTTGGACTGCAGTTCACTAAAAGTTAGATTTATCTATATTGGTAAAAATTGTAGAAAATATGAATGAAATTTTTGTTAAACACAATTCTATAAAAAAAAACCTCTCTCATATTTTCCATTTGAATTTGTATTTTCTATTTTTAAAACTTTTGGTGCTCATTTGATACACTTTTTCCTTATACTGCATATCACTAAAAGTTAGATTTCTCTTTATTGGTAAAACCTGTAACAAATATGAGAGATATTTTTGTAAAACACATTTCTGTAAAAAAAATATCTCTCAGATTTTCCATTTGAACTTTTTGTTTCTATTTTTGGAACATTTAGTGTTCATTTGATACATTTTTTCCTTGGACTGTAGCTCACTAAAAGTTAGATTTTTCTTTATTGGTAAAACCTGTAGCAAATTTGAATGAGATTTTTGTTAAAAACATTTCTATGAAAAAAAATCTCTCTCATATTTTATATTGTATTCTCTGATTATTCACAATTCCTCATTTTATGTAGGTGCTAGAACTAAAACTACAAGTTTCTAAGCTAACTCCAATTTTTTCGTAGCTAACTAAAAACAACTATAATGTTTGTACACGATCTAAGATTGAGTTGATTCTTTTTTTGAAATTACATAATTTTTTTAGAGGAATCTAAATATGAAATCATATTTGAGTTTTGATATACTATCCATGATCAGATCCACTTTTCTGAGAACTATCATTATCTTTCCTTTATATCCTACATACACAATACTTTGCATCTTTTCTAAATAATCAAATGGATTATTCAAAAAAATAGATTAAAAAAGACTTCTAAATAATGAACAAGATATATATCCTATATTATATCTCAAGAAAACTATAATTTCCAAGATTACATTTAAATCCACTTTGAAAGGTAACTTGGAAGGACAAAATAATGGTAATTTATGGCCAATTTATGGCTTCATCATAGGTATTGACGAAGTTTAGTGGCAAAAGAAAATAAAGCAAAGAATATTTTTTGTGTGTTGGTGTATTTGGTTTCATAGTCCAAAAGGGTATGACCTATGTAATAAACAACTTGCTCCTGGTGTTGATCATCATGATGTGTGAGTATGGCACCCAAGGAGTGATCCTTAGCTGAAATGTAAAGGTAAAATGGTTGGTTATCCTTAGGAGGAAGGAGTACATGTGGTTGGAGAAGGTATTGTTTTAAGGCCTCAAAGGATTTGTCGCATTCATTATCCCATTTGAAAGAGACATTGTTTCTTCAGGAGATGATGAAATGGGTGGCAGTGGTTGGAAAGCTGTGAAATAAAATGATGAATAAATTGTAACTTACCTTGAAAACTACAAAGTATGTGAAGGTTAGTAGACATAGGCATTTTGAGAATAGCCTTGATTTTAGTGAGATTGACTTTTATGCAACGTAAATAAATGACAAAACCAAGGAGCTTGCCAAAGAGAACAATGAAGACACACTTCTTTGGTTGAGGTGGACACAATATTTGATGAGATGGTCAAAGATGACCTTCAAGACTATAATGTGTTTGACCAAATATTTTGATTTGGTAAGAAAGTCATCTACGTAATCTACCAATATATGATGTATGATGTCATGGAAGATATAATTCATAGCCTGCTGATATGTAGCACCAACATTTTTAAGGTCAAAGGGCATGACTTGATAGAAAAAGGTTCCCCAAGGAGTGATGAAGGTGGTTTTATGTTGATCTTCTGGGGTAAGTAATATTTGTTTATAACCCGAGAAACCATCCATGAATGATATCATCTCATGGCCAGCGGTAAGGTCAACTAGTTGGTCAATACTAGGTAGAGGAAATTTGTCTTTGGGGAAATCTAAATTAAGGTCACAAAAATCCATGCATATGCAGAGTCCTATTTATTTTATGAAAGGAACGATGTTAGATATCCATTGGGGATAATCAATGGGTAGGATGAAGGAAACTGAGAGAAGGCACTAAATTTATTCTTTAAACAGAAGGGCAATACAAGGATGCATTTTTAGCAGCTTCTATTTTACAGGTTTGGCTTTAGGAACAACTATGATATTGTGGACCACAATATTTGGGTCAATACTAGGCATGTTAACATAGAACCAAGAGAATTTTTTTCTATAATCCCGGAGAAAAGAAGTAAAATCTTCCTATTTAGTAGCATATAAATATTGACCTATCTTTAGAATATGTGGGTCCTCTTGAGTGTTAATATTGATTTCAATTGTTCATTCATTTAACATGGTTTACATCTCAAAAGGTAATGACTGGTGGATATAATAATCTTCCGCACCAAGGTAGGTGAGGATAGAATCATCGTCCTAACATTGAATGACGTTAATGGATGGTGTATCATCATCGATCATGTTAGGATACATAAAGGGAAGATAAAAGGGAGCCTCACCATCACGTTGATAAGTCAGAGGTCCTAGGGAAATGGTGTTCACAATTTTTTTTTGAAGGAATAGATTTAGGATCTATAGAATCTGTGGGTGAAGGTGGTGACATTGGTGAATTGGGTGGAGAAGGTTTTTCATTCTTGATGAGGTTGATGTGGTCCTTCTTGGAAGATGGTTTAGGAAAACCAACACCATTACGGTCTTTGTGTTTATGTGTTGTACACGGGATGATAGTATGAAATCCTTGTTCATAGAACCCATAGCCAAAGCCTTTCCATGCACAACGGTGAATGAATGTTTGGGTAAAGTGGTGGTTGGTGAGAGATTGGAGGTCAGATGAAAATGGTCACATTTGGGGAGGTGACTCACCTGAATATGTGGAAGTATCACATCCTCCATATGTTAAGTTGGTGTGAAGGTGGGGAGGACCATAAGGAAAGACCTCACCTATGCAATGGTCATAAAGAGGATGTTGGCATAGGTTACCATACTCTTATGGAGTAAGGAATGTGTTTATGTTGTAAAAGTGGTATTCCCCCAGAGTGAGGTGTTGTAAAACACTTTCTAAGGGATAGGTAGTGGTTATATGTGCAGTCATAATAGATGAAGTAATAGGTGATTAGGAAGAAGTAGGATGAGTTTGTTAGGAACAAGACTGGTTAGTAGATGGATCATCTGTAAAGGTTGTGGCAATAGTGGGAATAGAAGAGGTAGGTGTGGGTGAAGTAGAGGAAACATTGGTGGACCGAGGTATGGGAAAAGTAGATGTAGCAAAAGTGGTAGATGCCTTAACTGCTATGAGGAAATCATTAGGATGGTACAACATGTTACAAGTTTTAAATGGCAAAGGGTCAGCTGGGATGGTATGGTTATGTCCTTCATGTTTAAATTTTACACAAAAATGTAAAGTTGAAGGAAAATAACCCATAACACAGATCTACGATTGACCAAAAAACAATTTATACTGGAGTACCCCTTCTAAAACATAGAATAATTTTGGCATAGTATGGGGGCCCACACAAACATGAAGAATAATGGTTCCAAGGATGGAAGTGATGGCATCATTGAAGGAGCACAACATAAATAAGTTATTATGCATGTAATTTGAAGGGATACACATTTGATTGTATGCATGGGAGGATATGATGTTGATGTTGGCACCACCATCAATCATAACATGTCAAATAAAATTAATATCAATATAGATGGAGATGAAAAGAGTAGGGTCAGGGCCATCTATTTGGAGAGGTATGATCTCCTCACTAGAAAATATGAGGGAGGTCACTTGATGAGTGGGAGTGTGGGTAGAAGAAGGAGATGATTTGGTAAGAGAGGCCATGTGTTGAGGGGTGATAATGGAGGCTACTAGTGTGGGGTCATTAGGTAAAACCTCAAGGGATTGCAAAACCTCCATGAGGGCTTATCAATGAGATTCAGAGGTTTGGATGAGATCATACAAAGATATTTTTAGAGGGTATTGGTTTAATTGTTTTATCATTTTATGATGGGTGACCCCATTAGAAATAGGGTATGTGGGTCCTCGAATGGTGATTTTGGGTGCGGGTGCAAATGGTATGTTAGGCATAGGATTAGCAAATGTGATGTTTACTTTTGCTTTTCCTTTGTCTTTTTGGGCATGAGTTGAAATTTGGATGATGTTAATATGAGGAAGAGAGGTGGCTGGAGAAGGTGTGTCGTGAGTAGTATAACGACATGATGGAAAAAAACCTAATGCAGGGTAAGAACCTTGAAAAATGAGTAGGGCACACTTGCATTTTGGTGGGGTTTTGGTGAGCTCTCTTATGTGGACCATATTGATCTTAAATTTTATAGGTGGATAAAATAGTTATAGAGGTGGTAATGCAGGTCATTGAATAGGTAGTGGGTGAGTATGTATGGTGATAGGTGTAGGTGGAACAGGGTCCTGATCAAGAAGATCATCATCGTCAATATTTTCTTTTGGAGGACATAATTGGAGGAGAACGGTTTTTAGATCCTTACAACCTTCTACATCATGTCTTGGCACATGATGGTAGGAACAAATCTTAGTTTTATCAAACTTGTTTGGTTTGGGTTGAGTGGGTTGTAAGGTCTAAGCAGTGGTAATGTGATGATAGAGGTCTCTAAAAGGTTGGCTAAAATGTTGGCATAAGACCCTGTCAATGGATCACAATATGAAGTGAGTGTGGGTTTGGGTGGAGGTGTAGATATTGTGGTGGAAGAGGTGTTTTATAAGATGCAAAATGGGTTTGAATATCGGTTTGGTAGGTGGTATTGTCTTAGGTTTTTATGGTACCCGATTGGGTAAAGGTGTGCTAGATGAAATAGAAATAGAAGGTGTCGTGGGTTTAAATACATTTTTGGAGGGTAGTGGGTTCTTGTCCTTGGATTGCACCTTCTTGGGTAAAGGTGAAGTAGGAATACATGATGTAGAAGGGAATGTGGATGGTGAAAGAGGATGAGTTAGCCATGGTGATAATGAAGGTGCAGTAAGATTTTTGGTAGACACCGAGTGGAAGTTAAGGGTTAAAGAGAAGAAAGTCACATAAATAGTGATGAGGTTATGGTAGCTGGTGGGGCTATAGGTGGTAAAAAGGCTACGGGTGATGGCGAAGGTTGCATTGGTCAATTGGGTATATTAAAGGATTGTGATGAAGAGGAAGGATCCTGCACTTTTGATTTTATTTAGGTAGGAGGTTTCTTGACTAGGGTAGATGGGTGAGGTCCAAGGATAAATGGAAGGGGTGAAGGTGATAGAGGTGTGGTGGGTGAAACTGGTGTATGTGGCCTAGAATTTTGGGTGTTATTGTTAGGTGGAGGAATGATTTTTTTGTGGTCTTGGGAAGATGTGGACAAGTCCAATTTGATGGGTGGATGGACAAGGCTTGATGTTGGCATGACACCCAAGTTAGCGGTGGGTCTAAATATGGGAAAAGACATAGGTGTAGGTAAGTTCTTTGGCATAGGAATGGGTTTGGTTATAGGTAAAGGTTTGGATATAGCCAATGGTGATGAAGGAGAATCCATTTCAATAGGAATGGTCATGTTTGATTTCGTCACTAGAAATACCTTCAGATAGATAATGTAGGTATTAGTAAATGACATTTTCATTTGGGGTGAAAAGGGTAACCGAAGGCATCCCCAAATAATTGAATTATCAACGTAATCAAAGCGGTTGGCCAAGTGTGAATATGGTACCACTTTAAGAGGATATGTTGTTGGTTTAGTGGAAATCCCTGTAAAATATGTCTGTGAGATAGGGAACTGGTTAGCCTTAGACTCTATAGGTAAAAGAGCCAAGAGAAAATCAACAGGATCCTGGAATGCTAATGGGAAATTATCACCAATAGGAAATGGTGCATCTAAAGAATCATCCATGGGTAGGAGAGATGAAAGGTGGGTTGAGGTATATTCTTCTTTCAGTGGAGAAAAAAGTGAGGATGATTCTCTCATGGGTCGGAGAATTAATACGATTGATATTTCATTAGGTTGTGAGGTAGATGGTGAAATAACATTAACAAAAATTATGGAATCTTCCATGGGTGAAGGGGGAGATGAAGGGGACTCCTATATGGGTGAAGGAGTAGATGAGGTTGGCTCCTCCATGGGTAGAGGAGCTCATGCTAGAATCTTCTTGATAGAGGGGATAGGAGGAAATTGAGGAATGGTTAGTACGACTTCAAAAACATCATGAAATTCACAGACATTATTGTAATTGGTTGATGGTTCACCATTTTGATTAGATGATGGTGTATGGTTAGGAAATGACTTCTTCAAGATATGTAAGTTTTGAGTTTCCGGTGCTTTTGGGTTTTCTAGGACGAGATCTCCATTGTTTAACATTTCCTGGACAATGTTTTTGAATTTTATACAATTACCATCACTATGGCTTTTGATGCAATGATAGTTACAATAATCATGTTCCTTATACCATGTAGGCATAGGATGAGTAGGGTCAAAACTAGTATGTGGTTTTATAGGTTGAAGCATAATGTCTATGGCCTTAAGAATATTTTCTAAGACTGAAGAATAGGGCTCTCTAATTGGAGTGTACTTTTGTTGTTCCCATCAGAACTGAAAAATTTGAATGTGAGAAATATTGGAGGAAGGTTTTTCTTGGTTAGATGGGTGAGATGGGCTAGTTATGAGAACTACTATATTGGCAAATCGTTTGGCTTTTGAATAATTATTTTGGGGATTTGAAGATGAAGAGGCATCATTTTATTTGAACGTGGATTTTTTTTTTGCAATTGAATTTTCTTCTCTTCAATGGCATAAATTTCCAATTTTTGTGCCATGGTAAATGCTACTTTGAAGGTACAGAAGGATTTTACTTGCAGATTTGATGAGATGTGTCTGGAACAAGCTGTAGTGAACAACTCTATAAGATCATTTGGAGATAACTAAAATGTTAATTAGTTGATAAAACTTCACCAACAAGAAATGAAATGTGTGATAGATTCATCATCATACTATCGTATTGAGTCTAGGTCAGTCATGGTGACTTTTTTGATGACATTGATTGAGAAATGGTCCAAAAATTCTTGAGCCACTTGGTTAAATGAGTAAATGGATTGTCTAGGTAAACCACTATACTAATATAAGGCGGGTCCTGTCAAAGACATGGGGAATTTCCGTAGGAGTAAAGCATCGTCATAGTAAATTAGATAGCACCCATGTTTGAACCATTGCAAAGTCTTGTTACAGATCCTATTTAATATTGAAAGGATTGAACTTGGGAATTTCCCAACATACAGGGTATGGGAAAAAGGGGATATATAGATGAATAAGATCATTAAAAATTTCATCATAAGTTAAGGAGTTATGAGAACTAAAAATTGATTCTTCTAATGTTTGCATATTTTCCATCATCATCTTAAGTGGTGGGTTGTGATGAAAGGGCACCCCATGTAGTATAAGGAGGTTGATGATAGATGTATGATGTGGATGGAATCCCAGTATATGGGGGTTCCAAGTATGAGAACAAAAAATGGGGAATAGATGTGGGTGGAAGACATCCTGAGTATGTGATAGACAAGATTGGGGGTTGTGGGTGATGCGTGTAATCAGGTGGGGTAGTCATAATGACTCTTGTGGAAATTGGGGGTAGCAACTGCAGGATGGAAAGGATGAGGTTTTGTAATGGGGTGTGGGTTCCCAACGCTATGGGTGGTGTGATGTAATGAGTATATATGAGGTGATAGATGCAGATGAGTCTATGCTTAAGGTGAATGGTGAAGGGATGGTTGACACCACGGGTGCAATAGATGTCATAGGTACAATAGTTATAGTAGATGTGGGGTCTAGTCAAGACACCACAAGTGGTGAAGTGGATTAAGGTAATGCCGAGCTAGTTGTAACTAACCCAAAAATGGGGGAAAGGGTAGGAGGGATAAAGATAGGCATGTCATATTCCAACTATCCTGAGGAGTTCCAGGTGGATGAGTGGGCGAGATAGTACTGTAGGGAAGTGGGATTCTGGTCAAGGATTCTTGTGAACTCCTCATCATTGGTACTAATGGTGATGGGCTGAGTTTGATCCATAGGAGATAAAATAGAAGGTAGTGATGGACTAGGTGGGATCAGTTGAAGCATAGCATGAAAAACAAGGGTGTTGGCTTAGCTGTGAGTCAAAACCATGTCAATCAGCATAGACAGGGTAAATTGTTCTCTATAAGTGACATAGAAAAACAACAAAAATGGAGGAGAATATATTCCGAGAGGTGAAGATGGTTGGTGTTTTAATTAAAAATTAAAACAAAAGAATCGATGTCGGTTAGGTTAACTAATGACGGTTAAGGAAACCGATACCGGTTACTGTGGGAAATCAACAGTCTTGAAAATGAGGAAAAAACTACTGAAAATGAAATAAATAAGTTGTATTTGACTATGATTGTAAACTTTTAGGGGTATAATGATGTCCTGAGAACTTCAAAAAGAACAAAAGATGTGATGAATGCTATTTTTAGTAGAATGGCCAAAAAGAGTTGGAAACTGAAAATGGTTAGTGTAGTCATTTTTATACCCATATAATAACCTTGTAATCCCATGCACACTGACCTAACACTCAATGGCACTGAGTTCTCACCTGAGGCATGTGCAGGCACCGAGCCCCTCCTTTATGTGAGCATTGTGAGAAGATGTTGAAATTTATTAAAGATTAAGTGCAGAAAATAAACGATTATGCATAGATTTTGAAAGAATAGGATGAGTCATTACACCAACATACCCATTAAAAAACAAAATAAACATCATAAAAATAGTAGATCTGATCCATAACATAAAGAAAAAGGCACTAGGGTTTACACCCATGAAAAATATATTCATAATAGAACCATATATTTATGTTGATCATATTTCAGTAACCTTATTACATCCAAAAGAGTTTTATCAGACTGATGTATCATGACTCACAAATCATAAGTTCTATTTATTATTCCCTATTAAAAAAATTGTCACAAACCAATCCCCCTAGATATGTTAACATTCCTATAGTCCTCTAATGAGAATCCCAACCCCTAAAACCTTATATTATTTTTTCAGAGCTTCACCCTTTTATCCTTTGTATAATGCCCAGCATATACATCTGATGGTGTCCCTCTAAAATTATTCTTCTTCTACCCGATCATCTCTATATATAGATCTATCAACCACCACCATGCTCTCCTGAAGTAGCATGTTGGTTGCCAAGTATCAAGGTGGTCCTTCAATGGAGCATGATTCTTCTGATCCAAGAGATCCCCACTTTATACAATGATGTTTTTAGGAATGTTCCATAAGTGAAATATTCTTTCTTTGACCACCAAGTCATCAGCTTATCACCTTATCCAATCTACATGCTTGGTCATGTCATGTTTTCCTCACGTGCCTCTTGGAATGCCGAATAAGGATAAGTCCTGACACCCTTTGTTTTGTCTTGTGTGTGGGCCATGATTTCTACAAAACCCTTCTAAGACCCTTTTCTGTGCCCTTTTCCATAGGCACCCTTCTTCATGTCGGTCCCGCGCGCACGCACCCTTGCAGACTTAGTCAATATTTTAAGGCCAAACACCACCCCACACTAAGATTGTTCTTCATCCTCATAAACCTCATTCATTTAAAGAGTAAAGAATGGTGGGAATCTGAATAGTTGGACAAATAATGAAGGAAATAATAATTGAATAATTAATAGTTGGACAAATAATGAAGGAAATAATAATTGAATAATTAAATAATGGAGGAATGTAGAAGAATATGATTATTGTTGAAGGAGGAGTGGGAAATCCTTTCTTATATCTGCCTCAATCTTCTCCTAGGCATCTACTTCATTCTATGCTTCCTTGAGTAGGTCACCCACCAGAGCACTTACCTCATAAAAACTCATCTCATCCCCCTTATCGCGCATTATATCAACGATACCTTCCAGTTGGTTGCCAAAGTCATCCAACTCATCCATCCTATGGGAGATCTGGAGATATAACTCCTTCAACTAGTTTTTGATCAATCCTCTTAGAGTCTCAATGGCTTCATATTTCTTTTCCAACTTAGCCAAGATCTTATCCCGCTTTGCTCTATTCTCCTTATTTTTCTCCTGACACTCCTTGTGCTCTACCTCATGCGTAGCAACTAGGATTCTTGCTACTCTATCCCTATCAACTCAATTTACGTAAGTAGCTTTAGCTACCTGCGCAGAAAATTTTACACCGGAAAGGATTTTGGTGTATCGAGTGAATATCTCCACAAACTTATACTTCTCCTCCTTATCCTGGCATGCCAAGGCCTCTTCTACTGACTCTAGGGTGAGTGGTCACCTTTCCATTATAAGGATGTGAGTTAAATCTTCTAAGCACTGTAAGGTCGATTCGTATTTTTGCTCAGGCAATCCTAGGTCTAGATGCTTTAAGATAATAACATCTGTAATCATTTATACCTTTTTATATACCTCACAGACCCTAGCCTTTTCCTCCTTCATCTTGCGCCTTAACTATGTGTTGATTAGTTCCTCTTGCTTGAGATCTTTTATTGTTTCAATGATCTCCTCCTTTTTCTTCTCTAATTCCCCTTCTAGGAATCTCGCCTAGTCATTCCTTCAAAAATATCATGCCTCAACTTCCACTGAAACCTTGTTGAACACATTATAGAATTTTTCATCAAATAATTGCTAATCATTTACCATAATTTTAATCCATTTTCCTCTATCATCTTCATCAGCTCCCCTAGGCTTACTTTGAACTCAGGTTAATCAATGTGGACTCTAATGCCCAAGATAACATCTTCCTAGCTCATGGATACGTACCTTCCTCATCAAATGAATACATCACCAGAAGTTATTCTATTGGTATGGTGCTTTAGAAGTGCACACATAAAAATTTGTTTGGATCATTGGTATAACCCATTCCCTACCCTTTTGATACTACCACGTTCTTCTGTCCTTTATGTGCAGCCTTCAGAAAGCTCAATGTTAAGCCGAGATCTCCACCCATGCTCCCATACACCTTCCCTATGATCACATATTCTATCTCCTTGAGTATATTTTCCACACTCCACTCCACCTCTTGCTCCAATAACTTCTTGATTATGCCTTCTACTTCTATCTCTACGGCCTCTTCTATTTTCTCCTTGGTGAGGTTGGGGGTTCTCTAATTCTTAGTGTTTACTTTCTTGCTAACCCCCTTTCCTTGATTGCCTTCATCATCTCTATTCTACTCTTTATTTCCTTCTTAATATAAATCATCTATATAATAAATTGTATGATTATGAACTTCTTCATCCTCATTTTCATCCTTCTCACCCGTGTAGGCCTCCAAACTCTTTATCTGCTCTGAGTTTGCCTTCCCTGCCACCTTCTGTTTCTTCCTAGCTGGGGATCGTACCTCTTCCTCAGTAGTTGATTCCCTTCTGGGGTGACTCTTCCTATTTTAGAACCTCTTCATCAGGTGTCTTGTCCTTCTCGTTGATGGGAGACTTATTCCTTCATGCATATGTGCTTGGCTTGGTGCCTAACTCTGGCGCACCCATAGATTGTGATGTCTACACACTTAGTGCTTTCTTTTCCAGCGCTTCTTTTTCCAGGGTCTCTTCCCTTTCTCTCTTCTTTGGCATGGCCTTCTCCCTACTAGAAAGATCCTCTGGGATGGAGACATCATTCTCTAAGTAGGTTCTCTTCTCAATCTTAGGTCTGATGCACAAATACACCCTCACCACAATCCTTTTAGAAATTGGCACCGTCAAGGGTTTCATCATCTATAATTTTTGGCAGACATACTTCTCCACATATACACACTTATTTGGGTATACAAGCTTTTTGTGTAGCTCACTATGGTCCTAGTCTACTTTACTAAGGTTGAACCTTATCCTTTTAGTTTCCTTGAAGTGGTTGACCCCTACTTTGAAATACTGCACGGTGAAAGAGAAAGGTAGTTTACACAATGGAATTTAATTCCCATTTGTCTGAGTGAATATTCCAATGCAGAGGTGCTAGTATACAACAAAATTAGCCTCTCCATCTACTAGCATGGGAAACTATTAGGATATTCTCCATTTTGACCTAACTATGTTGCACATTTCTTGTATAATTTCTCCAGGTGTGCCTTGTACGCGGATGCCATGGTATCGCAAGTATAGTTTTCAAAAAAAAATTGAGAAAGGGATCATTGTCTAAATACTCCCATACGAACTTCTCTAGCCCATTGAGAACTCTTATCTCTGAGAATACAATGGTGAGAAGACCATTTCCAAACGTTATCTTATCCCCTTCCTACGTGCTACTGATGATATTGTCTATAATATAAGCAGACACGTTATAGAGGG
This sequence comes from Taxus chinensis, assembly GCA_019776745.2. Taxonomy (NCBI): domain Eukaryota; kingdom Viridiplantae; phylum Streptophyta; class Pinopsida; order Cupressales; family Taxaceae; genus Taxus; species Taxus chinensis. The sequence continues at coordinate 95,160,696 of CM034148.1, read as the reverse complement.
TTCCTTCTTAAATCTTCTACCATACATTCAACCATGCCTTGTTTACCTACATCCACCTCTCTTGACCATTTATCTTGGAAAAAAAGTGCATAGCCATCCTCATTACAGGGTCAGGAGTATCTATGATATCAAATTAGTGTGAACCCTTTTTGTAATCATAGGCCTCCACATTCTCCTTGATGGCCTCCTTATCCTTCAAGTCATCATCTATGGATTCCCCCTCACAAATAGAACCTGTAAACATATATATGAGTTGGGGATTTATGCACATTTTGTGGCCAAAAAAATAGAAGTGGTCCTCATGCACACACGACATCAACCATTGGTATAACCACTCAGGCTTGCCAAAATAGGGAAACTCTTAAATTTACAGCAACCTGACCATTCCCAAGTTCACCTTTACCTCATCATTGTAGATCAACATTCCATCTAGTGTCCTCTTATCTATCAGAAGAACAAGTTCCAATGCCATCTCCTTATATTTGGTACCCATGCAATGATTTTAGTTTCTCATGGCCATCTTCCTTATGTGTGATACCCATTCTTTCCCCAACATCACTCCATCTAGGTGTTGTATCTCTACATACCACACCTCATTGAAAATCACAGTGGTAGTTTCATGTTTTCCTTTTCCCTTGCCCTTTTTTGGTGAAACGGTTACCCTCTTTAGTGCCATCTTCCTTGTTGGGTTAAAATATAAAACTCATGTTCCTCACTCTTCTTAGCTCTTTGGCTTAACTTTGTGAAGAAATCCTTCTAGTTTCGTGCCCTAGTTGTAGAAACCTAACCTCGAAGAATTCTTCCACAAGACAACCTACTCAGAAAATTTCTTCACTACGCCCATGTACTCCTTCCACTCTAGTTTGTAGGTCATCCTAGTCACGCACTCATATCTCTATTACTCTCCCTTCACAAAAATATTTCTTCATGGATGCCCTAGTTTGTAAGAGCTTCTTTAATCTCATAATAGAAAGATACAATAATAATTTTCCTGACTTCATACTTATAGATTTTTTCTCTTCTCTGGCAATAAATGTTATGCCACCCACTGATCTATTTAGCATTAAATACGGGTTTTTCCACTAAATCCAACCTTAAGTTCCCTAACCCATGTGCCCAATCTGATGTGAAACCTTCTACAACCTTTTGGCGTGTAAAAATCCTTACCGAATGAAGACACTTACACACACGTCAGTAGTGCCGAAGGCACTTCTTCTGTCGTTGACCTAATTTTTTCCCTTGCCTACCTCATGTTGTTCTTGTGCTTCTTATCCTTTATCTATGGTCTTTTTTAAGCTATCTTGACACAAAAAAATATTTTCCACCATTTCCACACACATTCTTATATCTTTCACAGCTTTAATCCTTCAATCCGAGTCATACAACTTTTACTACCAACTTGTATTTCAGTTCACACTAGTCCTCCCCCCACTAAATCAGATGTGTGGTCCTCTACGCACACACAACCTTTTGAAAGTAATAAATGGTTATCGGCATACAATGTGCAAAGCAACAAAATAGAAGGGAATAAACAATGAGAAAGGGAAACACAAGGAAAGGGAAAACATAAAGAGAAATCCTAAGCTAACTGGCAATACTACCTTTTTTACAAACATAAGGAAGGTTTATTTATAGTAGGGATTTAGCCTTATCCCATTTAAGTGGCCAGGTAATTTCATCTCATCCAGCGCTTGTAACTGGCATGCACTTGACTCAAGGATGTATGAGATGATGTATGGGCCCAACAAATGGACTTTCAACTTCCCTAGATGGCGTAGAAACTTGGAATCATAAAACAAAACTATCTTCCCAACCTCAAACTACATATTCTTGATATGATGATCATTCCATGCATTTTTTCCATCCTTTTTAGTCTTTTGACTCCATCTATCAAGTGATCACCTTTCGTCTAACTACATTAACTTGTCAATCCTTTCCTCAAGCGCTTTCTCATCAGACAATCCTACTATGCATGCTATAAGCAGTGACGGTAATATGAATTCAACTGATAAAAGAGACTCTATACCAAAAACTAACTAAAATGGTGTGGCTTTGTTCAAACTCTTATAGGTTTTCCTTTATCCCCATAGAACAGCTGATACCTTGTTATGCCAATCTTGTATTCCAACATCACAATACTTTGTTAATGCATGACTTATTATCTTGTTAAACTCTTTAGTAGTCCTATTTGCTTGAGGGTGATAAGGGGTAGTATTCTGATGGTCCACCATAAACTCTACCAAAGAGATCCTAACAATTTCATTCAAAAAATGTATTCCCTTATCACTAGTCAAGCTCAAAGGAAATCCATACCTGTTGATTATGTTTTCCCATGAGAATCTAGTAGTTGTCTTTATAGTACAATCGCTTGTAGGTGTTACCTTTACCTATATTTTTATGTAAACAATGCAAGTAATGATATAGTGCAAACCATTCCTTTGTGTGGTAGGTGAAATAGTTCCTACAAAATCAATATCCCATTTTTCAAATGGTTCTGCACTAGCTATATGTCTTAAGGGCATTTCATCTCTTTTACCTAGCTTGCCAAGGCACTAGCAATTGTCACAGGGCGTGAAAAATTCAATACAATCCTGGTAGATGTTTTCCCACCAAAGCCCTGTAATTAGAATATTTCGTCTAGTGGAATTCCCTACATAATGTCCTCCTACAATCCCACCATGTGCTTCTTCCATAATTGCAACACACTCATGTTCTAACATGCATTGGAAAAGAACCTCATCATGACCTAACTTGTACAAATCTCCACTAATCATCATGTAGTGTACGTCATGTATAGCCAATTGCTTCCTCTCCAAAGACTTTATTCCTTCTACCATACATTTGTTTTAAGAAATACTACAATATCCTCTAAGTCAGATGGCACACAACACAATCTAAATAGTTACAAATCTAGCATGGTATCCTCAATACTCTATGCATCCTCCCTTGAATCAATTCTAGATAGATGATCAGGTCTTGAGTTACTCTTTCCTTATTTTACCACAACTAAAAAATCAAATTCTTTAAATAATAGGAACCAGTGGCATATGTGCCCTTGTAGAATGGGATTGTTCACTAAGTACTTAAATGCCATGTGGTCTGTGTAGAATATGAATGGTGTTGCCAACAGATACTGCCTAAATTTATGCAATGCATAGATCATTAAAATTGCTTCAGGCTCAGTAGTTGTGTAATTTTGTTTTCCTGGTGTCAAATTTCTACTCAAAAAACACAAGGCCTGATCAAAAATCCCCTCATCGGGTTGTGGTATTTCTTCTCCAATGGTTGTTCCTGAGGCATCAACATGCACATGGAAGGGATTATCCTAAGAGGGAAAATATAATATGGGCACAGTGACAAGCCTATCTTTCAATGTGTAAAATGCCTTCTGTTGTGCCTCTCCCTAGTAAAAGGCACTCTTTTGATTAAGTAATTACTTTAAGGGTGCAGTGATCTTAGCATATCCCTTAATAAATTTCCTATATTACCCCATCCACCCAAGGAATCCATTCACAGCGCTCTGACTGGTAGGATCCCTTAATCTCACAATAATTGCAACTTTTGCGGGATCCACCAACAAACCCTCCTTACATATAATATGCCTTAATAGGGTTCCAAATGGAGTAGTGAAGACACATTTCTTAATGTTGAGGGATATCCTCAACTACTGACATCTCTCAAACATCAGCCTTAGATTGTCTCAATGGTCTTTTACTATCCCATACACAATATAGTCATCTAGGTAGACTTGAAGAAATTTATGGGTGAATTCTTGGAACACTTGTACCATGATGCGTGAGAACAAAATAGGAACATTGTTTAGCCCAAAAGGCATGAATATGTAGGTAGAACTTCCCCATTCAATGGCAAAATTTGCCTTCTCCTGGTCATCCTTTGCAATTCTAACTTGTTGGTACCTTGAAAACCCATCCTTAAAAGAATAGACCTCACGCTCAGCTACTCCTTCTGAAATTTATTCAGTGAAGGGGGTTGGAAAAGGATAAATGACACACACTGCATTCAAGTCCCTGTAATCAACATAGATCCTTATCCTTTTATTCTTCTTAATGTTTATGACCATTGGACTCACCCATTCTAATTCCTCCATAGCCTTAATGACACTTAATGCTATCATATTTTATATCTCCTCCTTGACCCGTACACACAAGTTTGGATTCATCTGATATGGTCTTTTTCAAATTGAGCACGCACCTTCCTTCAACTTGATCTGCATTTTCCCCAAGGAGTGATGAATACCTCTGAGTTCATGGTAACCATGTGGGAACAATTCTTGAAACTCATGTAAAAGGTAAATGATCTTAGAAACCTCTTTCTCTGAGTAATAATCCCCGATGATAGCCTCCTTGGGTTTTACTTTGAAACCAATTTTAACCTTATTCATTTTTAAGGGATCATGGTAGGTGCAAAATTTTTCATTAGACCTATCCATAAATTTGAGCATACCTTTAGAATGGTTAACATCCAAATTTTTCATCTCTTCTCCATCTATCACATAGACTATTTTTCCTTTTTCTTTTTCAATGCATGCTTGCTCAAGTTGTATCTCTTTAGAATCATCTTCATCAAAACAGGTCTCCAAACTAGGTTCACCAAAAAACTCCAATATCCTATCTTCTACCATGACACTATCTCTCTTTGTAAGGTGTTCAACCACCTGCAACGCTTTATCCACTGATGGATTTGTGCTCTGATACTTGAATGCTTAAATGAGGTCAGCTACCAACTCCTGTAAATTTCCATTCTAATGGCACATCTCCGAGTGAATGTACCATGCACGTGCATAGCCTTGTAAGGTGGAATAAAAATTATGCACCCATAATGAAGGTGGTAAAGCTTCTGCGCCTTCCATCCAAGCCTTCTCACATACTTGGATATGATATGAGGTGGGTTATTTTCCATGGTAGTCTTGTATGACTACTGGCACGTTGCTTTTGAAGAACCTAACAAAGAATGTGTCTCTTACCTGGTGCCACTCTAGAATATTCTTGTAGTGTGTTGCCCACCTATGCATTACAGTCCTGAGTAGGTTATAGTTGAGAATATGTCTTTTTTTGTTATCATTTTTCCACTAATCCTCCATTTATTGTAATAAATCATCAGGGTTAGCTCCTCCAGAGTAACTTGGTATCTTCTTCCCTCTTAGGCACTTGATCCAGTGTGATTTTGTTACCCTTGTCAGTGATCCTCTCAACTATTACCCAATTAATTCATAAGTCCCATGTGCCCAATTGTCACATGTTATTTTGGTTGTATCACTCATAGATTGAGCATCTTCAAATTGGATACATCCTTCTATAGGATGAATTACCTGAAGGTATCTAATAGAGTGCACGTATATTATATCAAGGACTTATTATCCCAAGGGATCAATATAGGGTATTGACTTCCCATTTGTTAAGGGGATGATGACCCATTCCTCCTTATTATCAAAATTAAACCATTTTTCAAAATTGTTTTTGTAACACCAGGGACACCCAAGAAATGTTGGAAAGTTATCCACCTCAGCTAGCACCAAGACTTCGAAGTCTCCAGTGAACTTGGAACCTTTAATAGTGATAACCACATCTTGTAAGACACCAATGGGCATTTCCTTCATCTTGTTTTCCATATACAACATATTCATAGATGGTTGTAATGCGTGCCTTTCCATTTGATGCCATGCATCCAAAGTGAGAACATTGACCTCTATGCCCATGTTGATCGGAATATTACTCAGATGTCATCCATCTAGCATAACATTTAAGGTGATTTCTTTTTCATATTCAAGGATGTGGGGAAGAATGTTAGAATGCAGAATTTTTCTCTCACACTCTCTTCTAGCACATGGTACCTTCCTTTGTAACCATTCTTCTATCACGGCAATGATATTATGTTGCCTTAACATCTTTCATACTTCCATAATCTCATCTAGATCCTTTGACGGAGCTTTGACATACTTCCTTTTCTTTGAATCACATCCATAGTCTCTTGATACACATCTTTTTGATGAGTAGGGTCCAGATAATTCCCATATATCACTTATTCTCTTGTAACTAGTGTTTTTTGTCTTGGTATCTCCCTAGCGCATGTGGCCTTTTCTCACATCATCACTAGTACATGTTCTACTCCTAACTCATGCACTAATATTGGCATCCATTATGAGTCAACCTTCTTTATGCTCACCATCACAGTGCCTTTGTCTGCTGGTTCATGTGCTCAAATACTTTAGGGAAATCTTTGTACTTATTTTTCTTTCCACACTATGAGCATTGCAAATAATCATGACACTCAAGATTATAATGCTCTATAAACCCACAATTCTGACAGGTTCCTCATGTGAACTCACCTCTTCCTCTATGGTTACTATGACCATGAAATCCTCTATGGAAACCTCTATCATGCACTCTTCCATCTGCACATCCTTCATAATGGCAATAAAAATCCTTGGAATGGATTGGAAGGCTAGGTTTTGGCACACCAAGATCAATGAAATCATGAATATTGTCAATCAGCTTACAATCCTTGGTGTCATGGGTCATTGAGGTATAGATCTTGCAATAGAAAGACACATTCTTATGGAATGCGTGTTGCAGTAGTCGATACCTTCTTACATCATCATCCCCATGGAAGATTTCATAGTCTGTTGTCATGGTGCATACCGACTTCTAGGGGAAACTATATTTTGTATGCCCTTTTACTTCACAATCTATACACCATAGACCACTACAAGCGTCATGTGTTGAGTTTATAGATAGTTTCTCTAGCTACTTCATCATTAAATCAATTTGAGATTCAAGGAAAGGGCTAACACCAGTACCTATACTTCTAACAACCTCAACACGTAGAGTAGCCTCCAAGGCCTTATGTAGACACCAAAATTGGGTCACACTCCCCTTGGTCCCTCGATAAATAAATACCTTGAACACATCCACCTAACCATGGCCCCCTTCACCTCACTATAATATTAATTTAATTATTAAAATTAAATTAATTCATTATCCTCACTATAGTTATTATTTAAATATCCTAATTGAGATAATTCCCACATACCCACCTGACCTAGACACCTCATCAAACTACCTCACCTTAAGACGTATTCTTAGTAAGTTGCCATAACTAACTAAGACTTACCCAAACCCTAAAAATCAATACTTACATTTCCTCTAACCACATTTCCACCCATTAGAAAGAAGCTTCCATCCTAATCCGTGGGGCCAACACATGAGATCCCAAAAAATCAAGGGGATCTACCTAGTTTAGTAAACCTAGAAAATACCACCCTAACTGATGCTAGTTACCCTCGACCACCATTGGTTAAGTCAGAAGCACCATTGGTCACCTTTTAACCCCCAAAACAACCTTATTTTGGAGGTTGGTAGATTCCTGAGAGATATCACATCTTTTGAGAACAATTTTTAGGGAGAACACGTATGCAAAGAAGGAGATCAAGTATTTTCTCTTACACAGACATCCAACATTCACCCAGCAACCATCCAACACTCACCCTATCACAGATTTGATCCAATCAGGAAATAAGGAGAGCACATGTAGTTCATGCAAGAGCTCCCCAATGTTTGGTGATCCTCTTCGTTGTTAAACCTCTTACCAACAACTTCATTCATCACTCACGGATGTCCAGGACCAGATTTCAAGTAGAAAATTTTACTCGTCTGGTTCACTCATTTCATCATTGTATTTTCATCCTTTGTTCTCTTAGCCACCTACTGACCTCCATTAATATTCACCCCTCCATATCCGTATTAAAACCTCACCAAATCCCATCCAAACAACTTAATACCTCATTCTGACTAGCCTAGTCCTTGGTGTAAGCATAAGGGAGATCTAAAGCTCATTCTATGACATTCCCAGTATCCCACAATAATTGGCACTGGTTCTCCCAAACCGGTGTCAATCACCCTTAACTAGCATTGGTATCTGTATTTACCAATACAACCCAGGACAATATTCTACCTATTCCCGCATCACCCTTAATCCCCTGTGACCTGCCTAAGACCTTTGTTAGACCTTCAGAGACCCAGAACCAGTTACTTGACCTTAAGATCTTATTTTAACCTAGCTTGTTAGATTAGATATTTCTTATTGTGTTTTAAATGAGATACCTAAATCATTTTAACTATAATAGGATTTACTTTATTACCAACATTAAATTATTTTAAATGGTGGATTGACATCCATCTAGGAAGTATCAAACATCCCAGATCTAGCATACACTAGGCAGTCCACTACATATATTGTCTAACTCTTTCTGGCGGTCCTGCTTTTTATTTTAGGTAGTTCCTCCCAACCAAAAGGAAGCACTCACGATCAGCTTTGGATCAAGGATTCAACACGCGCACAACAACCTATTAACCAATATTTCAATAGGTATTCCTCCTATGCTCGTTACCCTATCTGTTTTGTAATTCTCGAAGAAATGCCTAAGAATCGGGTGAAACATTTTGGCACACTTGGTGGGACCCATCTGGGGTTCCTTGTATTTTTATTCATTCATAGGAAAATTTGTGTGTTTATTTCTCTTCTGAAAATCATACACATTAATTTTCTTCCTTGGTAACCTTATTTTTCTTTCTATTTTCTCTAAAAGAAACCTTTTCTTTTGGTGTGCATAAAAATAACTATTTCTTCTTGTTTTTTGCATTTTAGTGGAAGAGCATCCCTCTCCCTCTTCATCTATTTGTGTCATCGAATTCCATATTTCCATTTAGGCTTAAAAATCATTACATTTCATTTTGATTTTTGGCATTAGCTCACATTAATTGAGGGCAACATATATGCTAAAAGTCATTCCCAGCTGATGGTTGAGAAATGAATCATAGAAAGCACATCTCTCTCTCTCTCTCTCTCTCTCTCTCTCTCTCTCTCTCTCTCTCTCTCTCTCTCTCTGAGTCTTACCAAATTACAAAAATTCAAAACAAATACATAGTCTTAAATAAAAAATTTCTTGGAAATGTCTGTCAATGATTGCATTGATCTGAGGATTGGAAGGTACTCCCCATCTCGCTACTCTGTCGAGTCATACTTCAGAGTGAATCTCGCCCCCACCATAACATACTTGAAACCTCATCTTTTAGATCTTCTTCTTCATAGGAAGCCATCCTCACCAAAAAACTCTATTCTATAGTTCATGAGTCAATCCTTAAATAGCATAAGCTAAAAAAACATAATAGAAAATGCACTCTTAGGATCACATTTTTTTAGTGTTTCTACTTGGCTTGCATTTTGATGTTAGAGGTCATGTTCTTCATTTTTCTAGTTTCTCCTTACATGCTCCTCATCACAGTTGGTGTATTCCAATTTCATCTGAGTGTTCCTGGACCATATTCTCATCATTCTGAGCATTCTGGGTTTGATTCCACATTAGATTTTAATTCACATCCACTTGTATTTCATCACTGTTTTAATTTCACAGTGACCGGTCCCAGTCCAGCAACTTTTGTCGATTACCCTCTGACCATCATCAGTTATACCTAACCGGCATTGGTTCCTGGTCCTTTTGGTTAATCTACCCAAAAGGAAATCTATTCATATTCTTCGACTATTTAGAGTCCATGTCACTATTATCATTCTCATTAACCTGGTAAATCTCATTAGTATTCAGCATACCTATCACATTTGGTCTTATACCTTGTTTTTGACCAATTATTAATTTTCCACAGTGACTGGTAGCGGTTACCTATGACCGGCATCAGTTTACCCTAACTGACATCGATTAGCCTATGTCATTTTCCAACTAAAATTTTATCCCTAATTCACCTACCACCACCTATCTATCATGTCACTGCTATATTTCTATGTCATTTACATAAAGTAGTCTTACCACATTAGTGCCTATTCATAAGGTGTTGACACGTTGACAATCAAACACTCTTATATTCCATGCCAGTTGTCAACCACTCCCACATATTCTTTCAGCACCTTCCATTTTATTTCCCACCATATAACATATCCAACCTATCACTATTGCTACCAGAGATGAGGAGTTTGCACAACTCCTTGACCAAAACCCTGCCAACTTACAGTTTTATCTTTCCCACTCATCCACTCGAGATGCCTCAGGTCAGTTGATATACGGCATGCCCGTATCTATCCCCATGACACTCACTCCAACTTCACCTCCAGCCCCTGTTAACCCTGCATTTCCTGCATCTACCTTACCCCCAATCATTTCGAAGCTAGGTCCTATACCCGCTATGAGTACCACATCTTCTACATCTGTTGCACCCACCACATCCACCATACCTTCAACAACCACCCAAAACACAACCTCATCCATCCATATTATCTCACATATACCCGTAGCTACACAACCACCTCCCGTGTCAGTGACCCCTACCCCTTTTCAAAACATGGTCCTTTCTATTCAACAATCATTGGCCCCCATTTCCACTAGGGTCACCATGACCCTTCCACCTCCATATACGTACTATTAGTAGCCTCTTGTTTCATTTGTTATTCACTATGGGTACATACCCCATATTTCACTACCTTCTTCTCAATTAACCTACATGAAAGCACCATATACTGGAATGCCACCCCCATCATATGCCCAACAACAACACTCTTACGCTACAGGAGGCACCTAATCATTGCAACCTACCAATGACCTAATCAAATTAATGATGGACAAGATGCAAACATTGGAGGCATCGGTCTTTGGTTCCCAAAATAATCTCACCTATGATGAGATTTGTAATGACCCTATCCACCCATCCATTCTTATCCATCCATATCTCATGCATTGGGATATGCCTAAATTCAACCATTTCAATAGCTAGGAAGACCCACAACAACATTTATAGTCTTTCAAACACAGGTGCTACCTAATCGCCCGTGATGATGCTTTGCTCTTGAGGACCTTTCCCATGTCTTTGACTGGACCTGCGTTAGATTGGTATAGTGGGCTACCAAGACACTCTATATTTTCATTTAATTAGATAGCCCAATATTTCTAGTATCACTTCTCCATCAATATCGTTAAGAAGGTTACCATGACTGACCTATACACCATGCATCAGTATGACAATGAATCTATCACAAATTTTGTTTCTCGTTGGTGTACCCTAATCAATCAACTCACATTCCAAATACTAAAAATAGAACTCATCAAGACATGTGGGCTTGTGCTAGACATATCTCACTGACCCAATAGGTCCAAAATTTCTGAAGTATTCACCATGGAATGAAAGCTAGAGATTCAAGCCATTGAAGAGAAGAAAATTTAATTACGTAATAAGAATTCAGCATTAAAGTTGAATGATACCTCTTCTTCTTCCAAACCACAGACCAATTATTCAAAGGATAAGGGCACTGCTAATGTAGTGGTACTCAAGTCTGGCCCATCTCATCTGTCAAATCAGGCTAGCCCCTCATCTAATCTCTCACCCAGTTAGACTTTTCAATTCAGATGAGAAATACACCCCAATTGGGGAGCCTTACTCTTCTGTTTTAGAAAATCTCATCAAAGCTAGGGCCATCACTCTTCTTCCTATAAAACCACACACTAGTTTTGACCCTTCTCGCCCCACACCTGCATGGTATAAATAAAATGACTTCTATAACTATCATCGAGTAAAGGTTCATGGTGATGGAAATTGCTTCACTTTCAAAAGCATTTTCCAATAAATGCTTGAGAAAGGTGAGTTAACCATGGATAATCCTAATGCACCTACTAAGAAAAACCTACACATCTTAAAGAAACCCTTTCCCAATCATGCCCCTTCGTCTGATCAAACTGGTGAAACCTCAACTCATGATATCCATACCAGCAAGGTCCACGCTATTTTTAATGATGCACCCATTGCTTCAATTACCTCATTTTCCTTCCATAGAGGAAATTATAGCCCAAATTCCTCCTTCTACATTAGAACCCACCTCACCTATTCCTCCACCCACATAGGAGCACCGTTCACCTCCTTCCTCATCCGTGGAGGAGCCCTTTGCTAATGTCAACGCTATTTCACCTTTGGCTGCTCCACCTAGGGAACCGTCACTCACAGTACTTCTTCAATCCATGGAGGATGCTTATTTATCTCCTCCACCCACAGAGGATCAACCATCATCTCCTCCATCTATAGAGGTACACCCATTTCCTCCTCCACCTATCAAGGATCTAGTAGAGATACCTTTGCCTCTAAGTGACTATTCTCCATCAGCTACCCAAGATCCTATAGACCTACTTTTGACTCTCTTACCCACGGAAACTGAAGCCAACAAATTCCTTGTCTCTAAGACACATTTCACAGGAATTTCCATTAGGTCCTCATCAACCTCACCAACAGACGTGCCATTCTCACGCTTAGTTGATCGCTTAGATTATGTGGACAGAGCCTTACCATGGGGGCATCTTCTACTTCCTATTTCAACATAGATGCAGATGTCACTTGTTAACACTTTTACTATCTAATTAAAAAAATTCTCGCCAGTTGAACCAAGCACAACCTCCTCTATCACTACTTCTTCCATAACCCTCAACACTACTCAATTTACACCCTTACACATAGCCCAACATAAATCTAAATCCAAACCCACACCTACATCATCTTCCTCTACTAAACCTATCACTACCTTAGGGGTCACCCCAACCACCAACCTTACTCATCCACCTATCAAACTAGATTTAGCTACATCTTCCATAGACAATATCCAACCTACTTCGGCACCTAAGAAGAAAAACCAAACCCATAGAACTCATAACCCAACTTCACTAATCACACCTACATCACCTTTACCCTTTCCATCCATTTTAGGATCTCAACCTCCCAACACATTCAAGAAACCTCCACCTATCAGTAAACAAAAAAAACAACAGCCCATTCCTCCCTAAATAACCTCTAACATACCCAAGCACCTGAAACGACTTACACCTACACCTGCAACATTTTTACTAACCATACCTCTAATACCCTCAGCAAATTCTTCACTACCCACTACACTTCAGTCTCTCTCCCTCACACCCCCTACATGACCCATGTCATCTACCTTCATAGCACCTCTGTTATCCCCATTGGTAACTCACCCTCTTCCCCCATCCACTTTTCCCTCTAGATCTCGTACACACGTATCACCTTTACCCAAGAAGGTGCAACATAAAGACAAAAATTTGCTAACTTATAATAAGGTAGTCAAAATAACCATACATCCTCCTACTCATTCATCTACCATGCCCCTACCCAAGAAAACATGACCAACACCCAAGACCACTCCAACACCAAAAACCATGGCTCAACCCACTCCCCCTCCTCCAAGGACTATTCCTATACAGTCAGCCACACCTACACCCAAACCCACTTTCACTTCCCATTGTGATCCACTAGCAAGGCCCTATACCAAAATATTAACCAACCTCCTCGATACTTCTTTCATCACATTACTGCCACTCAGACCTTATGACCACCTCAAACCTAGGTCAAAATGGTTTTATGACACTAAAATTTACACCTACCATCATGTGCCAGGGCATGATGTGGAGAACTACAAGGCTTTGAAAACCATCCTTATCTAGTTGTGTCCTCCTAAATCCAAATTTGACAATGACGACCTTCTTGATGAGGACCCTACTTCACCAACACCCATTCCCATAGCCCTTTCCTCACTGCCTACTCAACAACCATGACCTCCACCCCCAAGATTTGAAATTAACATGGTTTGCATCGGATATCTTGCCACACCATTACCTGAATGTCATTGTGCCCATCTCAATTCACAAGGATTTTCTCCCTCGGTATGTTTTTTCCCGTCATTTTGTTAAAATACTCATTCTACACCTTCTCCATTTGCCAACTCCCCTCCAATCAACATGATATATGTCACTACTCGTGCTCAAAAATACAAAGGCAAGGAAAAGGCAACCGAATCACCAACCAATCCTATACCCATCATACTGTAGACATCAAAATTAGGTCACACTCCCCTTGGTCCCTTGTTAAATAAATACCTTGAACACATCCACCTAGCCATGGCCCCCTTCACCTCACTATAATATTAATTTAATTATTACAATTAAATTAATTCATTATCTTCACTATATTTATTATTTAAATATCCTAATTTAGATAATGCCCACATATCCACCTCACCTAGACACCTCATCTAGCCACCTCACACTAATAACTATTCTTAGTAAGTTGCCATAACTAACTAAGACCTACCCAAACCCTAAAAATCAATGCTTACATTCCCTCTAACCACATTCTCACATGCTTAAAAGAAGCTTCCATCCTAATCTGCAGGGCCAACACATGAGATCCCAGAAAATCAAGGGGATCTTCCCAGTTTATTAAACCTAGTAAATCTCACCCTAACCAACGCTGGTTACCCTTAACCGCTTTCGGTTAAGCCGAAACCACCGTCAATCACCTTTTAACCCCCAAAACAACCTTATTTTTGAGGTTGGTATATTCTGGAGAGATATCACATCTTTTGAGAACAAGTTTCAGAGAGAACACACATGCAAAGAAGGAGATGAAGCATTTTATCTTACACAAATATCCAACATTCATCCAACAACCATCTGGCACTCACCCCAACATAGATTTTATCCAATTCAGAAAGAAGGAGATCAAGCATTTTATCTTACACAGACATCCAACATTCATATAGTAACCATCCAACACTTACCCCAATAAAGATTTGATCCAATCCGGAAAGAAGGAGTGCACATGTAGCACATGAAAGAGCTCCCCGACATTTGGTGAGCTTCTGTAGTATTCAACCTCTTATCAACACCTTCATTCCTCACTCACAAACATCTAGAGCTAGATTCCAAGTAAGTAGAACATTTTACCCCTCTACTTCACTCATTTCATCATTGTATTTTTCATTCTTTGTTCTCCTCGCCACCCACTAGCCTCTATTAATACTCACCCCTCCATATCCCTATTAAAACCTCACCAAATCCCATCCAAACAACTTAATACCTCATTCCAACTAGCCTAGTCATTGGTGCAATCACAAGGGAGATCTAAATCTCATTCTATGACATTCCCAATATCCCACAGTAACTAGAACTGGTTCTCCCAAACCGGCATCAGTCAACCTTAACCGACATCAGTCTTTGTATTTACCAATACAACCTAGAATAGTAACCTACCTACCTATTCCCACATCACCCTTAATCACCTGTGACCTTCCTAAGACCTCTGTCAGACCTGCAGAGACCCAGAACCAATTACTTGACCTTTAGATCTTATTTTAAACTAGTCTATTAGATTAGATCTTTCTTATTGTGTTTCAAATGAGATACATAAATAGTTTTAAGTCCAATCAGATTTACTTTATTACCAGCATTAAATTGTTTTGAATAGTGGACTAACAGTCTTTTAGGAAGTATCACACTTCCTGGATCTAGCACACACTAGGTAGTTCACTACATATATTGTTTAACTCTTTCTTGTAGTCTTGTGTTCCATTTCAGGTAGTTCCTCTTAGCCAAAAGGAAGCTCTCACGATTAGTTGTGGATTCAGGAGTCAACACGTGCGCAACAACCAATTAACCAACATTTCAATAGGTATTCTTCATATTCCTATTACCCTATTTGTTTTGTTACTTTCAAAGAAACATCTAAAAATTAGGTGAAACATTTTGGCACACCCGGTGGGACCCATCAGAGGTTCCTTGCATTTTTTTATTCATTCCTAGGAAAATTTGTGTGTTTGTTTCCCTTCTAAAAGGCATACAAATTAATTTTATTCCTTGGTAACCTTCTTTTTCTTTCTATTTGCTCTAAAAGAAACCTTTCTTTTGGTGTGCATAAAAAGAACCGTTTCTTCTTGTTTTTTGAATTTTAGTAAAAGAGCATCCCTCTCCCTCTTCATCTATTAGTGAGATTGAATTCCATATTTCGATTTGGTCTTAAATCATTGCATTTCATTTTGATTTTCTGCATTAGCTCACATTAAATGAGGGTAACCTATATGCTGGAAGTCATTCCCAGCTGATTGTTGACAAACGAATCATAGAAAGCACATCTCTCTCTCTCTCTAAGTATTACCAAATTACACAAATTCAAAACAAATACATATTCTTAAACAACATATTTCCTAGGAATGCCTATCAATGATCGCATTGATGTGAGGATTAGGAGGTAATCCCCAACTCACTGCTCTTTCGATTCATACTTCAAAGCAAAGCTTGCCCCCACCATAACATACCTGACACCTCATCTTTTAGATCTCCGTCTTCATAGGAAGCCATCCTCACCAAAAAAATCTATTCTAAAGTTCATGAGTCAGTCCTTAAATAGCATAATCTAAACAAACATAATAGACGCGTCATCAAGCTAGTGCCCTCATATTCCATGCTAGTTTTCAACCACTCCCACCTAGACCTTCAGCACCTTCCATTTAATCACCCACCATGGAACCTATCCAACCTAACAGTATTGCTACCGAAGATGAGGAGTTCACATGACTGCTTGACCAAAACCCTGCCACCTTACATTTTTATCTTTCACACTTGTCCACTCGAGATGCCTTGACTAAGTTGATATACGACATGCCCGTAGCTATACCCCCGAATCTCATTCCCACTCCTAAGTTAGCCCCATCTAGCTCTGCGCTACCCATATCTACCTTACCCCCAACCATTTCAAAGCTACATCCGTGTCTGCTGCATCTGTTATATCTGTTGCACCCATCACATACACCATATGACTACCATGTCTACTACATCCGTTGCACCCGTCACATCCACCATACCTTCAACAACCCCCCAAAACATGACCTCATTCGCCTCTATTATCTCACATATACCTGTATCTACACAACCACATCCCATGTTAGTGACCCCTACCCCTTTTCAAAATGTGGTCCTTTCTATCCCATAATTATTGTCCCCCATTGCCACTAGGGTCACCATGACCCTTCCACCTTCATATACGTACTATCAGTAGCCTCTTGTTTCATCTATTATTCACTCTAGATATGTACCCCCTATTTCACTACCTTCTTCCCAATCTACCTACACAGTAGCACCATATACTAGAATTCCACCCCTGCTACACACCTAACACCAACCCGCTTACACTACAAGAGGCATCCAACCATTGCAACCTACCAATGACCTAATAGAATTAATGATGGATAAGATGTAGACATTGGAGGCATCGGTTTTTGGCTCCCACAACACTCTCACCTACGATGAGATTTGTAACGAGCCTATCCACCCATCCATTCCTATCCATCCATACTCCATGCATTGGGAAATGCCTAAATTCAACCATTTCAATAGCAAGGAAGACCTGCAACAACATTTATGATCTTTCAAACATGGGTTTTATCTAATCACCCATAATGATGCTTTGCTCTTAAGGACCTTTTCCATGTCTCTGAATGGACCTGCATTAGATTGGTGTAGTGGGTTACCTAGAAACTCTATATTTTCATTTAATTAGGTAGTCCATGCCTTCTTAGATCACTTCTCCATCAATATCGTTAAGAAGGTTACCATGACTGACCTATACTCCATGTGTCAGTATGATGATGAGTCTATCGTAGATTTTTTGCTCTCTGGTGTAGCCTGATCAATCAACTCACATTCCAACTACCACAGACAGAACTCATCAAGCTCTTCATGTGGGCTTGTGCTAGACATATTTTGCCAACACTATAGGTCCAGACTTTCCAAACATCCGATGAAGCATTCACCATGGCATACAAGTTAGAGATTTAGACCATTGAAGAGAAGAGAATCAAATTACGCAATAAGAAGTCGGCATTCAAGATGAATGATACCTCTTCTTCTTCCAAACCACAAAACAATTATTCAAAAGCTAAGGGCACCACTAATGCATTGGTACTCAAAGCTGGCCTAAGCTCATTTGTCAAATTAGGCTAGCCCCCTCATCTGATCTCTCACCCATCCATACTTTTCAATTCAATTGAGAAAAATGGAAATACACCCCAATTGGGGAGCCTTACTCTCCTATCTTATAAAATCTCATCAAAGCTGGGGCCATCACCCTTCCACCTATAAAACCAAACATTGGTTTTTGACCGTGCTTGCCCCATGCCCACATGGTATAAAGAACATGACTTCTGTAACTATCATCGGTGGTAAAGGGTCCATAGTGATGGAAATTACATCACTTTCAAAAACATTGTCAAAGAAATGCTCCGAGAAAGGTGAGTTAACCGTGGATAATCCTAATGCACCTGCCAATCATAACCTACATATCTTCAAGAAACCCTTTCCTAATCATTTCCCCTTCATTTGATCAAACTGGTGAGACCTTAACTCATGATAGCCATACCCACGAGGTCCACGCTAATTTTCAATGAAACACCCATTGCTTACCAATTACCTCATATTCCATTCATAGAGGAAATTCTAGCTTGAAATCCTCCTTCTACATTAGAACCTACCTCACCTATTCCTCTTCCCATAGAGGACCATCTTTCACCTCCTTCCTCACCTGTGGAGAAGCATTCCACTAATATCGAGACCATTTCACCTTTGGCTTCTCCACCTAGTGAACCTTCACCCACAGTACTTATTCAGTGAATGGAGGAGCACCCATCATCTCCTCAACCTATAGAGAAACACCCATTTTGTCCTCCACCTATCACAGATCCAGTAGAGATACCTTTTCCTGTAGGAAAACATTCTCCATTAGCTACCTAAGATCCCGCAGACATACCTTTGGCTCTCTTACCCACAGAAGCCAAAGCTAGCAAATTCCCTATCTCTAAGACACATTTTATGGGAATAGCCATTAGGTCCTCATCAACTTAACCTACATATGTGTCATTCTCACGCTTGGCCAATCACTTAGATTATGTGGACATATCCTTACTTTGGGGGTGCCTTATGCTTCTTGTCTCAATGCAAATGTAGATGTCAATTGCTGATACATCCACCATCTACCCAAAAATATTTCAACCAATCAAACCAAACACAACCACCTCTATCAAAAATTCTTCTACCATACCTATCACAGCTCAACATACACCCTCCCCTATAACCCAACATACATCTAAATCCAAACCCGCACCTACATCATCTTCATTGATTAACCTTATCACTCCCTTAGGAGTCACCCCAACAACCAGCCTTACTCATCCACCTATCAAACTATATTTATCTACATCCTCCAAATTCAATGCCAAACCTACTCCAACACCCAAATAGAAAAATCAAGCCCATATAACTCATAACCTGGTTGCGCCAATTATACTTGCATCACCTTCACCCTTCCCATCTATCTTAGGACCTCAACCTCCCATTACAGTTAAGAAACCTCCACCCATTAATAAACAAAAAACACAACATCCCATTCCTTCCTCACACACCTCTAATATACCTAGGCACTCGACATGACTTACACCCGCACCTACAACATCTTTACCACCCATACCTCCAATACCCTCAACAACTTCTTCACTACCCACTACACTTCAGTCTCTATCCCTCACACCCCCTACATGACCCACATCATCTACCTTCACAACATCTTCATTATCTCCCTGGGTAACTCTCCCTCTTCCCCCATCCACTTTTCCCTCTAGATCTTGTACACCAATATCACTCTTACCTAAGAGGGTGTAACACAAAGAAAAAAATCCACTACCCTCCAATAAGGTAGTCAAAACAATCATACACCCTCCTGCTCATGCATCTACCATACCCCTACCTAAACAAACATGACCAACACCCAAGACCACTCCAACACCCAAAACCAGTGGCTCATAACCCACCCCCCCTCCTACAAGGACCATTCCTCAACAATCAACCGCACCTACACCTAAACCCACTTTCACTGCCCATTGCAATCCACTAGCAGGGTCTTATGCCAAAATATTAACCACCCTCCTTGAGACTTCTGTCATCACATTACCATCGCTCATACCTTATGACCCCCTCAAACCCAAGACAAAAGGGTTTAATGACACTATAATTTTTTCCTACCATCGTGTGTCAGGGCACGATGTGGAGAACTGTAAGGCTTATAAAACCATCCTTATCCAATTGTGTCCTCCTGAAGCCAACTTTGATGATAAAGACCTTCCTGATGAGGACCCTGCTTCACCAACATCCATTTCCACAATCCTTCCCTCACTACCTACTCCACAACCATGAACTCCACCCCCTCAACTCTTAGATCCATCCCTAAGATTCAAAATTAACATGGTTCACATTAGAGAACTTGTCACACCATTACCTAAATGTCACTACACCTAGCTCACCTCACAAGGATTTTCTCCCCCAGTAGGTTTTTTCCCATCATGTTGTTATACCACTCATCATACACCTTCTCCATTTTCCAACTCCCCTCAGATCATCATGATCCATGTTACTACCCATGCTTAGAAGGAAAAAGGCAAGGAAAAGGCAACTGACCCACCAACCAACCCTATACCCAACATATCATCTGCACCCACACCTAAAATCACTATCCATGACCCCACATACCCTATTTCTAATGGGGTCACACATTGCACCATGCTCAAACAATTACACCAATCTCCCCCAAAAATTTCCCTATATGACCTCATCCAAACCTCGGAATCCCATCATCAAGATCTCATAGAGGTTCTTCAATCTATTCAGGTTTTACCCAATGACCCTACACCCGTAGCTTCCATTATCACACCCCATCATGTTGCCTCTCTCACCAAATTTCCACCTTTATCCATACCTCACCCTACTCACCAAATAGCCCCCCTTAGCTTCTTAGAGGAAGAGATCACACTGCACCAAATTGATGACCTAGACCCATATCTCTTCATCTCTATCCACATTGATGATATACGTGTACAACATGTAATGATCCATGGGGGTACTAGAATTAATATCATTTCATCCCATGCATTTGGTCAAATGCACATACCTGACAATTACATGGACAAACATCATGTCATGTTGCATTTATTCAATGATGCTATCACCTCTACACTAAGCACCATCATCTTCCACCTTCACGTGGGCCCCTGTACTATTCTAGAGTTATTTTACGTCCTGGAGGGGGAATTTCAAAATAACCTGTTACTTGGTAGACCCTGGATTCATGTCATGGGTTACGTTCGTTCCACATTGCATTGTTATGTAAAGTTTGAGGATGAAGGGCACACCTATACTATTCTAGCTGATCCTTCACCTTTTAAAACATGCAACATGTTTTATCAACCCAATGACGTTCTTATACCCATTAAGGCATTTGCCTCCATGACCACTGCCTCTTCACCTAAACCTCCACCCACTAGTACATTTGCTACCTCAACCGCACATGCCTCCTCCCTTCCTACTGCAGCCACAACCTCCATGGAAAACCCATCATCCTCCCAATCCATTAGTTCCACCTCCACATCAACCTCCAACACATCGTCTATTCTAGCTACCTGCATACCAACCACCAATCCCTTGGAAGGAATTCTTCAACACCTCACTCTAGGGGAGTATTACCTATATAGTGTCAACACATTTCTCTCTCCACAAGAGTATGGAAGTCTTCGCCAACATCCTCGCTATGATCACCACATAGGAGAACACCTCCTTTATGGTCCTCCTCACCTTCGTACCAGTCTCACCTATGTGGGACTTGATAATACCACTTACACACCTAAACCACCGTCACAAACCCACCCATTTTTTGCTAAATTCCAGTTTCCAACCAATCACCGTTTCATCCACACCTTCTTGCACCGATGTGCGTGGAAGGGTTTTAGTTTTGGATTTTACAAGCAAGGCCACCATATTGTTATTCCATTTACTACCCACAAACATAATGATCGTAGTGGTATCGACATTATTGAACCACCTACTAAGCAAGCGCATTGAACCCATCGAGAACATCCACCCTTCTCCACCTTCTTCACCCACTCCGCCTTCATCACCACCTTCACCGACGGAGTCGATGGATCCTAAATCTATCCCTCCTAAAAAAAAAATTTCATAAACACCATTTCCTTGGGGCCTTTGAATTATCAACATGAGGGTGAGGCCCCTTCCTCTCTTCCCTTCCTATATCCTAAAATGGTCGATGATGATACACCTTCAATTAACATCTTTCAATGTCAGGAATCTATACTCACCTACCTTGGTGCAGAGGACTCATATATCCATTAGTCATTACCTTCTCAGACACAAACCATGTTGAATGAATCGACTATTGTGATCAACATTCATACTTAGGATGACCCACACATCCAAAATATCGTTCAATCTTTAGATGTTGTTGAACAGGAAGCCATCACTTCTTTTCTCAAAGACCATAACCACGCTTTTGCATGGTATTACGCAGACATGCCTAGTTTTGAGCCCACCATAGTGGTCCAAAATATTGTAACCATTCCTGATGCTAAACCCATAAAACAAAAGCTGAGGAAAATGCACCCTCGCATTACCCTTCTTGTCAAAGAATAACTTCAGTGCCTTCTTTCCGCTTCCTTCATATTACCCATTGATTATCCTCGTTGGATTTCTAACATTATCCCTGTCACTAAGGAGATAGGGGGACTCTGCATTTACAAGGAATTCCGTGACCTCAACCTTGCCTGCCAAAAAGATGACTTCCCTTTACCTGGTATTGACCAATTTGTTGACCTTACTACTGGTCACGAGATGCTATCACTCATGGATGGCTTCTTAGGTTATAACTGAATCTTGCTTGCCCCAGAGGATCAACCCAAAACCTTGTTCATCACCCCTTAGGGAACCTTATGCTACCGAGCCATGCCTTTTGGCCTTAAAATGTTGGTGTTGCATATTAGCGGGCTATGAATTATATCTTCCATGACATCATCCATTGTATATTGGAATATTATGTGGATGATATCCTGGCCAAATATAAACACCGCTCTGAGCACCTTGCCATCCACAAAACCATTTTTGACCACCTCATTAAATATTACATTTGCCTTTAGCAAAGCAGTGCGTCTTCATGGTTCTCTCAGGAAAGCTCCTGGGATTTATAATTTCCCTACATGGTATAGAAGTTGACCCTGCTAAAGTCAAGGCCATTCAGGAAATTCCTCTGCCCATTAACCTTAGCAAATTAGTAGCCTGCAAGGTAAGTTACAGTCTATTCACCATTTCATTTCACAATTATCTGATCGGTGTCAACCATTTCATCATCTTCTCAAGAAGGATGTCTCCTCTAAATGGGATGATGACTACCTTAAAGCTTTTGAGGCCTTAAAACAATACCTTCTCCAACCACCCGTACTTATTCCACCTAAAAACGATCAACATTTATATCTATACATCTCAGCTATTGATCATTCCTTGGGAGCCATGCTCACTCATCATTATGAACAACACTGAGAGCAGGTGTTTTATTACATAATCTGTATTCTTTTGGACTATGAAACCCGATACACCCTTCCTGAAAAACTTTAGTTAACCTTAGTTTTCATTGTCACAAAACTCCGCCATTACCTAATCAACCAAAAAACCTATGTTGTGACCAACACCAGCCCGTTACACTTCATGTATTCCAAACCTTATCAAAATCATCATGCCGCATGATAGATTATGCTTTTGGATGACCTTTGTTATAGTACGTATTTACATTAGCTATTGTTCACCTAGGTACATTATTTACCTTTATTATATTTATCATCACCCAATTATGTGTGTGGATATTTCTTTTTATTTATTTAGATATTAGGAGATATTATCTAGTTGTTAGGTATAGTTCTTCCTTGATCTATGGTATTGAGTAGTTCTTTCTTAGATCTATGGTATTGACTAGATTATTGATGTATAGTTCTCTCATAAATCTATGGACTTGACTAGTTCTTTGATGACTAGTTCCTTCCATGATTTATGGCTTGATCTACGACCTTGATTGGTTCTTAGATTGTTATTTTTTGCCTATATAAGCAAGGTCCATTCTCATTGTATTTCATTGAGTTCCATAATAATATATGATATTGCTACTCATTTGTTTGCAAAATGTTTATGTAAAGTTATTCTGGTTAATTTCTTTCATCTTATTGATCACGATGTTTGATTAGCATCTGTGTTCTTGGCTTGGCACGATCTGGTTATCATTCCTTTTATGGTATTAGAGCTACACGAATTGTCGTCACATCAAAAGCTTGAACTGATGGTGGAGAGGGATCTCATTGTGTTAATTAGTTGCTACACCAATACCCTCCCGCATGATGGAGCTAAGTATACACCCAATTAGGCCCAACAACATTAGGAGGAAGTGACACCAGGAATTTCCTGGGAGGTCACCCATCCCAGAACATAGGTGTTATAAGTGAATGGAAGACTTAGAGGATGTAGTCAAGAAACACAAAATTTCTATCTCCACTCCACCTCCTTCTAATCAATATGGAAAAACACTTAATGTTGGTGGAAGATCTCAGTCACCACTTGTATAAAATTGGGTTATAGATTCTGGTGCCTCTCATCACATGACTTCTTCCAAGGAGTCTTTTGTTTCTCTACGTTTGATTTCTACTTCCAAAATTGAGGTTGGAGATTATTCCTTTCTTTCTGTTGAGGGAAAAGGTGATATACAACTTGATGGTGGCAGTATCCAAGATGCACTATATGTTCCTAACATCACTACAAATTTGCTTTCTATATATCAAATTTTTCATTCTGGTAAAGGAAAAATAATGACTTTTACACCACATGGAGCAGAAGTACGAACTTTGTTGGAGCCTCATTCACTATTTTCTCAGGGTATTATTGATCATAGTTCTAGACTATATCACTTTGAAGGTTTTGATGACACTTCTTCTATAGGGTTAGGATTGGTTTCTCATGTAGATTCTAAGAGTAAGCTTTGGCATGAAAGATTTGGACATCTCAATTATAGATATTTAAAGGAGTTAAGCACTCATGGTATGCTAGATGGTTTTCCTAGAGTTTCTTGTCTTGAGGGAGTTTGTCATGGTTGTGCATTAGGAAAAAAACATCAAGATCCTTTTCCTAAAAATTTGTCTAAGAGAGCTTCTTCACTACTTGAGCTTGTGCATAGTGACTTGATTGTTTTCCCTACCCCATCTTTCAATGGAACTAAGTATGTACTTACGTTTATTGATAATTTATCAAGGCGTACTTGGGTTTATTTTCTCAAGTACAATAGTGATGTTTTTTCACACTTCAAATTCTTCAAGACTTTGGTCGAGAAACAATATTCTAGTTGCATAAAGAACCTTTGTACTGATAATGGGGGGGAGTACGTCAACAATGCATTTTCTGAATTTTTGTCAACTCAAGGCATTATTCACCAACATTTTGTTCCTCATAATCCACAACAGAATGGATTAGCATAAAGGAAGAATAGAACTTTGAATGAAATGGCTAAATGTATGATGCATTCTAGAGATATACCTCTTCTCTATTGGGAAGAAGCAATTAATTGTGCTAACTACTTTCAAAATCACACACCACATAGAGCACTTAAGCATTTGACTCCAGAGGAAGCTTGGTCCAACACTAAGCTAGATGTCTCATTTTTTGAGTCTTTGGGAGCCATGTTTGGGCCTTTGTGCCAAAGAAGAAAAGGAAAGCTTTGGATAATAAGAGTAAACCCTTGATCTTTATAGGGTATTGTGAGGACATGAGAGCTTATCATCTTTTAGATCCTGATACACATGATGTTCTTTTTTGAACACATGTTCAGTTTGATGATCACTTCACTCCTCATAATTCTTATTCTTCTTCATCATCTCATCTTGAGGATTCTTTCTTTGAGGAGATTGATGAGAAGGATATAGATGTCATTGAGGATCCTATTCCCATTGATGTAGTCATTATGCCCAAGTGGTATCGTACTACAGTTTCTGAGGCAACACCTTTCATAGAGGATCTTCCACCCATTAGGCATCATCGTGCACATTCTACTATTCTAGACTTTTGTGTTAGGTAGTTTCTAAGGATCCACCATCCTTTTCAAAGGGTCATGGGATATAGGAGCGGGATGATGCGATGGCAGCTGAGTATTCTTCTTTGATGAAGAATCATACTTGGGATTTAGTATCTCTTCCTAAAGGAAGAAATATGGTTAGGTGTAAGTGGGTATACCGAACCAAATACACAGTAGATGTGTCCATTGACAAGTATAAGGGTCATCTTGTTGCAAAGGGTTTTTCACAAATTGAAGGTATTGATTACTCTAAGACTTTTGCACCCGTTGCCAAGATGGATTATGTACATCTTGTACTTGCTCTTAATACATCACAGGGGTGGCTCATATACCAAATGGATGTGAAGAGTGCCTTCTTACATGGAGATCTACAAGACGAAATATACATGGAGTAGCCGGCTGGATTTGTTCAGGATTCTTCTCTTATTTGTAGGCTCCGAAGGTCTCTCTACGGTCTCAAACAAGCCCCTCGGGCTTGGTATGAGAAGATGGATTATTTTCTTCTATCTACTGGTTTTGTTAGTTGCCACTCCGATCATACATTGTATCTCTAACATGTTCGTGAGGATATTGTGATACTTGTCTTGTATGTTGAAGATCTGTTACTTACTGACATCTCTTCTTCCCACATTCAAAGTATTCAGAGGGCTCTTTCTACATAGTTTTACATGATAGATCTCGGGTTATTACATTATTTCCTTGGTTTTCATATTTCTTAGACAGATTCAAGGATTCATTTGAGTTAGTAAAAAAATACCCATGATCTTCTTCGGCACTTTGATATGGCTGATTATAATGCAAGTCAATCTCCTTTTCAGTCTGGGGTTACTCTTACATCCACATGTACCACACCACTTTGTGATCCTACATTATATAGGAAGTTGGTTGGGAGTCTCATGTAGTTGACCCATACTTACCCTGATATTTCATTTGTAGTAGGGCTAGTATCTCGGTTTATGCATTCTCCTCATAGTAGTCATTGGCAGGCTGCTAAAAGGATTTTACGCTATTTACAGGGCACTTCCCACTTTGGCCTACACTACACTAGGGGTTCTACTCAGTTGGTTGGGTATATATATTTAGGTTGGGAAGGTTCTACTGATGATAGGCCTTCTACTTCTAGCTATATTTTTTGTCTTGGTTCTTCTCCAGTTGCTTTGGCATGCAAAAAGCAACAGGCTATTGCACTTTCATCTTCAAAGGCATAGTATAGGGCACTAGTTACAGCAAGTCAGAAGATTCTCTGGCTTCACCATTTATTGATAGAGTTTGGATTCTAATAGGATTCATCGACTGTACTTTGTTGTGACAACCAAAGTCCAATTCACATTTCTCGCATCCTGGTTGAGCACCAGCAGACCAAGCATATCGAGATACACATCCACTTCATTAGGTAGCACATTTAGGATGGAGTTCTTTTCTTAGAGTACCTTTCAAATCAGCAGTAGGCTGAAGACATCTTTACGAAGCCTTTTGCATCACCTCACTACCTTAAGTTACATGGAATGCTTGGGGTTTTGGAAGTTGTTCTTGGGGGGCATTTGTGAGAACATCTTCCTTCTTCTTCTTCTTTTTCTTTCCTTATATCATGATTCTTTCCTTCTTTTGGTTTGATATTTCTTCATGGATATATTGTACATGAGTACCTCATCAGGCCTAGTTTCCAGGACTTATACTGTGGACATGCCACTTTTGTTTTGGCCCCTAGATTCACTTGACATGGGCTATTAGAGTAGGTATTTACCTTAGCTCATGTTCACCTAGGTACATTATTTACCTTTATTGTATTTATCCTCACCCACTTATGTGTGTAGATATTTCTTTTTATTTATTTAGATATTAGGAGATATTATCTAGTTGTTAGGTATAGTTCTTTCCTTGATCTATGGTATTGACTAGATCCTTGATGTCTAGTTCTCGCATAAATCTATGGACTTGAATAGTTCTTTGATGACTAGTTCTTTCCATGATTTATGGTTGGATCTACGATCTTGATTGGCTCTTATATTGTTATTCCTTTTCTATATAAGTAAGGTCCATTCTCATTATATTTCATTGAGTTCCATAATAATATATGATATTGTTGCTCATTTTTTTGCAAAGGTTTATGTAAAGTTATTCTGGTGAATTGCTTTCATCTTATTGATCATGATGTTTGATTAGCATTTGTGTTCTTGGCTTAGCACGATCTGGTTATCGTTCCTTTTAACCCTAACCTTGAACTCATTCATCAAAAGTCCATCAATGGCCAAGCTATCGCCAAACAATTGGTGGATGCACCTATTTTTAAGGATAAACCCTCTAATTTTGACTTTCCATATGAGTAAATTGCTACCCTTTCCCTAGATGAACCCGCTTACCAAATGACACTCTTCTTTGATGGTTCCAAGTGTGAGTGTGGGGGTGGGGCTGGTGTTATCCTCATTTCAATTAATGGTGGATCCATGCCTTTGTCTTTCAAACTAGATTTTGATTGTACAAATAATATTGACAAATACAAAGCGCTCGTATTAGGTCTCCAAGCCACCTATGCCCTAGATGTCAAATCAATCAACATCTTGTTGGTTTGAAAATCTGTAACTTGGGTAGATTTATGGATAGACAAGCCAACAGTGTGCAAGGCATAGCCCCTCTTTGAGCCAGCAAAGTGAAACTGGTTTATTACTATTCTACCAGCAGGAATCTGTGTAAGTCTCACAACATTCTGCCTTTGGGGTTTTGGGATCTCATCCCAAAAGGGGTATTTCCAACTGTGAAAAGAAAGGAAAAAAGTAGGGGATGAAGAAAGATCAGGTCCGAAAGGAGAAAAGAAATGAATTCCAAAGTAGAAAGGTCAGAAGGTTTATGTTTTGGGATTGGTAGTAAACAGAGCCAAACCTACTTGCATAAACGAATAAAGCAATATTGATAAATAAATGACAAAAAGGGTAGAGATAGATCCAACAGAATAAATGCATAGATCTGACATAAGAAAGATCAGATGCCCATAACACACATATTCAGCACAAAGTATTAATATTTGTATTAATATTTTCTTCTGTTGCAAAAAGTATAAAGCCTTTTCTCCCTGATTCTATTTTGCATCTAAAAGATATCCACCCCCTGAATACAACAAGTATTCAAGTATATATAGAAGGAGAGAAGAAAAAGAAGACAAAAGTAAACAAACCACTTATTTACAAAAATATCTTACAATAGATTACAAAGTCATTTGTTGACTTTTGACAACTTTGGTGGATGACATCATCCCATGGTGCAACATGGATGATGTCATCATTTGTGTCAACATGACTCAGATATTTTACAAAGAGAAAGATGAGAAGAAAGAAACTATTCGTCATCATCCCATGGCTGGAAGGGGTATCCTGCTTTTGCTGCTCGGGTGACGAGATGTGGAACTGGGCACGGTACTCCATGAACTTGCTGATCATGGGTTGAAGTTGATACTCAGAAGGATCTTTGTGTCTATCACTGATAGCTTCATAGGTCTCCCACTCATATATGAGCCTTTCTGGGAGTTTGGAATAATCATTCTCTGCCTCTATCAGGTACCTGATGAAGTCATGATACGCCAACAGGTTATTGATGGATTCGGCATCGGACGTAACTTCTGGCCCCAGTCCTTGTGAAACGATATCTTTGAAGATTTGAATAGTTTCCTCCACCTTTCTTAAGGTGAAAGAAGGAGTGAGAAACCCTAGAGACATTCTGAGAACAATCTGTTCCATTTGATGCATTGCATCCAGGGCTACCTCCTTTACCTTGTCGATCTTCTCCAGGATGAACTCTAGCTGATCCACCTAATAATCCAAAGTGGAAAGGATTTTATTGAGGGCTCTAGGGTGTCCAAAGATGCCAAACTTGACCAGATCATCGAATGAATAGTCAAGCATTTTCTAAAAGGTCTCGTGTTACATCCTGGCATGATCAAGCTCTTCAGAGATGGGTCTCGCTATCGCCTGGAGTTCTCTGTTTGTTCGATTGATATTATGGTACAAATATGTGAACGTAGCGATAAATCCCATCCTTTCTTTGAGGATTTGGCTCCTCCAGGTGGAAACTGCCATGCCCTACTCGCTGATTTTAGCATATTCATTGATCTTATCCTGGCTTAGAGGCTTAGGAGTTTCGGCGGCAGTTTGTAGGAGGCGTACTGCCCATTTTCTGTAAGGCATGGAGAAGATATTTATTTTGCTCCTTTAACTGCCTTTTCTCTTCCTTTGCTTCTTGGAGTTTCTTACAAAGGGTGTTGTTGTAAATATCTCCCCCCGGGTCGATATAGACAAACAGGAGAATGGAGAAATCAGAGAAGCTCAAATCCCTGACATTCCCTTAGCACACAGAAGTGGTGCACGACAATGGATGTCAACAGGGCAAACGATGCGCCCAAGGCACACATAAGTGGTGCACGACAATGGATGTCGATAGGAAAAATGATGTGCCCAAGGTGCACAGAAGTGGCACACAACAATGGATGTCGATAGGGCAAACGATGCGCCCAAGGCACATAGAAGTGGCGCACGACAATGGATGTTGACAAGGCAAACAATGCGCTCAAGGCACACAGAAGTGGCGCACGACAATGGATGTCGACAGGGCAAATGATGCACCCAAGGCACACAGAAGTGGTGCATGAAAAAGGATGTTGATAGGGAAAATGATGCACCCAAGGGGCATAGAAGTGGTGCATGAAAATGGATGTCGACAGGGCAAATGATGCACCCAAGGCGCACAGAATTAGCACACGACAATGGATGTCGACAGGGTAAACGATGTGCCCTTGGCGCATAGAAGTGGCACACAGCACAGAGTGTCGACAGGGTAAAGGATGTGCCCTTGGTGCATGAAAGAGGATGTCGACACACACATGGATGCGCCTTTGGCGCACCTTCAGGAGGTGCAACATTTTGAGCACTGACAGGAAGCAGACCCTGGCGCATATATTCAGATGGCCATAAATTTTGACTGGGAGCTCGGATTCATGCAAGGTTGGACTTTTTGGAAAGCTTACGAGGTCCTCTATTTAACTACAATTGGATATCTTTAATTGGGTGAGAAAAAATTCTTAAAAATGTGAAATACAGTTCGCCACTTTCTGGTTTTGCTAGGTTTCTCACCTACCACCATAATGAGATAATTAAATGCAGTCTGGAGGTGGTTGGGGTAGATTTCGAATTCCTCTCTCTTTTCTCTCTCATTCTTCCTATAAATTGTAAGGAGGGGTTTCTTTCTAAAGGTTGGAAATTTCTGTTTTGCCCCTCCCTTCTCTTTGGCAGGTGAACTTGTGGAGTTAAAACCTCCCATTTGAAACTGTAATGCAACCTTGCCTCTTGGCATTTTGCAGTGTGTTGTATCAATCTTTGGAGAAAATTAATGCATTTTTATGGATGATTCTCAACCCTCTCTATATTCATTTGCATCCCCTTGATATTTCACTGTGAATCTGGCTAGTGTATGATCTTTCATTGCATTTTAATGGTCTGTGTTTATTTGCAAGATAGGTGTTCTTCATTCCTCGGTGCATCACCTTTGTAGTTTAGGTTTTATTTTATGCATTTTCTTACCCTGTCTCCTTGGCAAGATTAGATTAGGTTTTTTTGTAAACCCTCTACATTTTCTATGTGTGCATCTGAATAGAGGAATAGGAACCGGCCTTCATCCGGAGAGCTTTTCCGATTTCGCAAGGTCCCACACTTGGGAAAAGCTCCATGTTATGTAATCGCACTGAGAGCCTCAACCCATCGTGTTGCAGAGTCCTGGGGGTGTTGTGGTTTGACGGAAATAGTTTTTGGCATGCCCAGTGGGACCAAGAGGTCATTCCATAGATTTGAAGGGATTTTCAAGAAATTCGGACTTAAAAAATTACAGGTTTTACAGTTTCAGTTTTTTCACCTTCCAGGTTAAACTTTGAAATCAATTTTCAAGGGCTTAACTTGCTCAAAACAAGTCAAAATTTCACCAGTTGATAGATCGGGGGATAATCTTCAAAAGGGTATTCTTAGATTTTTGAGATTTTGACTTTCAAAATTTCATGGTTTTTTTATTTTCAGATTTCAGGTTTTCGGAAGTCTGGCATTTTTGGGTTTTCGGGACTGTCATTCCAAATCAAATTCCAAACTCTAAAATATCAAAAATACAAGTCTTTCAAAATTCTATTTTTAAATATTGTCAGGTTTGGTGTGTAACTTGGCAGAATCTAGCCTTTTGAGGCTCACTTTCTAACACATCTGGCTACTCCGAAGGGGATAGAATTCAGCGGTGTAGCAGCAAAAGTTGCCGAGGCACATGAGAATAATTCGAACCAGGTCTAATACTCAAGAAGAAGGGCTATTTTTCCACTTTCAACTCTCACCAGGAGGAGGAAGGAGAGGGAGAAGACCACAAAGATCACCATCTCCACCTAACAGGACTTTTTCTACACCTCCACCTGGTAGGCCTTTTCTCGCATCGACCAAGGTTCTTAGGCCAATCATAATGGCACATCTACCACTGAATCCCTTTTTCAATTTCACAGGTAGTATTCCACTTTCCCTAAATGCTCAGAATCAAATTCTAGTTGTAGCACTAAAGAATATACCCTATTTTACAGGAGAAAATCATACCACTCCTATTGATCACATCCAGGATATTGCTAATGCATGTGCAATCCATGAAATAAATGAAATGGATGTTGTAGTCAAGTTGTTGGCTTCATCTTTCAAAGGTAAGGCCTTACAATGGTTTAGGAGCCTAGCAGTATGGTCTATTACGAATTGGAACCAACTTTGTTCAGCTCTTTACAACCAATTCGGGGAGAGGACAGACAATTTATCTTTATTAGAACAGCTGACAACAATCAAAAGGGCTCCTAATGAACAAGTGACAGATTTCAACTTCAGATTCCAACGGACATGGGACAGGATTCCAATAGCTGTGAGACCAACCGCCGAAGGAGCATTCCTTTATTTCTTAAAGGCTATAAATTCAGACATAGCCATGATGATCTAATCAATGGGAGGAACAACGTTGCCAGGAGCCTACGACATAGCTATCAGAGCAGAGAACTGTTTGATCCAAGCTGGAAAGCTTGCACCAAGGCCACCAATGCCTCTCTATCTGGATATGGGAAATCCTACAACCAGTCAAGCACCAGAGTTGAATCCCATTCCAACTCCTAGAAATCAAAGCAATAATGAGGCGTCGACTTCTTCAAATACTTCAAAGGAATTGCAGGAGGTCATGAAACAACTGGAGAACCTTGGAAATGAACTAGTGACTATCAAAAGATAACAAGCTCAAGGTGCTAGACCGTATCATCCTCAAGCACAGTACCAAGATAGGCCCCCATACCAAAAAAATAGTCCACCACCTCAGGCTGCAAATAAAAACCAAAACCAAGGACAACCTTAAGCTACCAGGCCATTTCGACCGTATGATCCAAATGCAATGACGTCCTCAAGAGCCTTGGTCCCGACACAAAACAACATGGCACAGGAGTATGACTGGTGTTACCCTTACAATCTACCTCATAATCAGTCAACATGTTTCAATGGTGCACTAAATCAGGCCTTGATGGTGCAAACCATTGGTGTTCCTCAAGAACCAAGCCAGGAGGAGAATCAACAGCAAGAAATGCTACAAGAAGGACCTCCAACAGAAACCACATTGGCCAATTGGCAAACAAAAGACTTCTGTGGAGTTAACCAACAACCTCTTCAAGGCGTGGCTGCCAACACACGGTCAAAGAAGAGAAATATAGGAGAGGGACAACCGTGTAATCTAGTTGTTTCTCAGTCCACTCCTACACAACAAGGGTTCAGTAGACCAAACACAGCTCCAAATGTGCAAAATCAACCTAAGGTACCTATTGTAGCAACACATGCACCTGCTCAAGCTCCAGAAAAGGTTGCGCCAAGTAAGGGACAACAAAAGGACAATTCATC
Organism: Taxus chinensis; assembly: GCA_019776745.2. Lineage (NCBI taxonomy): Eukaryota > Viridiplantae > Streptophyta > Pinopsida > Cupressales > Taxaceae > Taxus > Taxus chinensis. Next base: position 95,126,930 of record CM034148.1, on the reverse strand, counting down.
CCCTTTCAACATCATGGATCAAATGAAGAAGACACATGTGAACATTTCCATGTGGGAATCACTTGCGATCCCAGGGCAATGAGATTTATTACAAGATGCAATGGCTAATTGGTCTGCCACAAATGTATCAAACCAGGGACATGAGAAAGTTCTCACTAATGCAGTGCAACATGATGGGGGCCAGACAAGGAAAAATTTGAAGCCTCCACCATTCTACGTTTCATTGGTTGTTGGAAACCACTTGATACACAACTACATGATAGATTCAGGAGCAAGTAGTTCAGTGATGCCAAAAAAAATAGCGGATCAACTGGGTTTGAAATATGAGCCAGCGCTGAAAGGAGTAGTACAGCTAGATGGAACGGCAGTAGGAACTGTTGGAGTCATCAAGGGGTTAAGCCTAACACTACATTCATGTCCTAATGTTACATTTCTGCAAGATGTGTCTGTGATTAACCTTCTACCACTCTTTACGTTGTGTCTATCAAGAGACTTCACTACAAAAATCAGTGGATATTTATCTGCAGATTGGTCACACATGATTTTTAGGACAAGGTATGGAGCCAAAGCAACAATTAGGTTAGAACCAATTGCCAATTTCCATATTGAGCCTTATGTACCAAATCCTATCAATGCAAATTGCTCAGCTTTTGATCAGGAGGAGTGTTCAAGTGATCTAGAAATAGGTACTAAGGTCGAGGGAATTCCTGATTTAACTTTGGATGAATGGGCAAACAAGAGTCATGAATTTGACCCATACAAGGAAATTGAAGAATCTGAATTGGGCGTGTATTGTATACACGAAGAAAATTCACTCATTCTCGACATCATTCAGCCTGAACAAAAGGATGAAAAACAAGTTTGGAAATTATTTTTCGATGGTTCGAGAAGCAGACAAGGTGCTGGAGGTGGTGCAATGTTGATTTCACCACAAGGCATCAAATATTTTTCAGCTTTTCGTTTCCAGTTTTCCTGTTCAAACAACACGGCTGAATACGAAGCATTGATTCATGGAATTCATTGGGCCAGGAAAAGGGGCATAAAGAACTTGCAGGTGTTTGGAGATAGCAAGCTAATCATCAACCAAGTTAGGGGACAACATGCTACAAAGAATGACTTGCTAAAGAGCTACAAGAATAGGGTATGGGACCTCATTGAGGATTTCGAAGCTTTCAACATTGTGTCCATACCCAGGAAGAAAAATGAAGTCGCAGATAGGCTTGCAACAGTTGGAGCAACATTTGATGTGGTTGACAACATCAGAAGGGTAAAAACATAGCCACATATCCATGTGATTGTGAGGCCAGCAGTCCCAGATAATAACACAAGCTGGCAGGTGTTTGAGAACGATCAATAAATCGTCAATTTCTTACAAGAAGAGGCTGAATTCTCAGCTAGGAATCAGGACAGATTAGAGCAGCAGTATGGGGATCAAGTAGTGCAGCTGCAGACAAACAAGCTTCCTAAGGGTTTAGTAACATTGGAGTCTATCTTCAACCCTAACGACCAGTTCCGTAAGGAAAAGGCTAACATACAGGTCAAGAGAGAAGATTCAGAGCCAATTCCAGTTAGGGAAGGAAAAACACTTCAAATTGGTAAAGTGGCCACTGAGCAGGAGAAATCAGATTTCATACAGCTTTGCCAAGAATTTCTGGATGTCTTCGCTTGGAGCTATGAAGACTTAAGAGGATTCGATCCAAATTTGGCACAACATACCATAGAATTGGATCCAGATGCTAAGCCCATCAGGCAGAAGTAGAGACCAGTAAACCCTCACATTGAACCTCTAATGAAGAAAGAGCTAAATAAGCTAATAGAGGCAAGCATTATTTTCCCGACCAAGCACTCAAGCTGGGTCGCAAACTTGGTTCCGGTCAGGAAGAAGAGTGGAGAAATCAGGTTGTGTGTGGATTTCTGAGACCTAAACAGGGCATCTCTCAAAGACCATTAACCACTTCCTTCAATGGAACAAATATTGCAAGTAGTATCTGGTTCAGAGAGATTCTCTCTCCTAGATGGCTACTCAGGGTACAATCAGGTGATGGTGAAAGAAGATGACCAATTCAAGACGGCTTTCACCACCAAATGGGGGACCTATGCCTACAATAAAATGCCATTTGGGCTATCAAATGCTGGAGCTACCTTCCAAAGGGAAATGAATATGGCATTCAAGGGGTTGATCAATAAAATAGTTCTAATATATCTTGACAACATCACTATATTCTCAAAAAATGCAGGGGATCACCTCTGTCATTTGAGGCAAGTATTTCATAGGTGTAGAAGATTTGGGGTATCATTGAATCCCAAAAAATGCATATTTTTGGCTCACGAGGGAAAACTTCTAGGCCATATTGTTTCAAAGGAAGGGTTGACGATTGACTCAGAAAGAGTTGAAGCAATTCGAGCACTGCCATTTCCAAGTCACAAGAAGGCTCTTCAAAGCTTCTTGGGAAGGATCAATTTTTTCCGCAAATTTGTTCCAAATTTTGCTGCTCTTGTGAAGCCAATAACACTGATGTTAAAGAAGAGTATGGCATTTAAGTGGACATCTGAAGGCAAGGCAGGTTTTGAGGCAATAAAATAGGCTATATCTCAAGCTCCGACTCTCATCAATCCAGACTTCTCCAAGGACTTCGTGCTATATGCCTTTGGTGGTGGGGACACGATTTCTGCAATCCTGGTACAACAAAACAAAGGAGGATTAGAACAACCAGTTGCTTTCTTCAGTCAAGGCTTGGACGAATACGAAACTAGGTACTCTTTCATTGAAAAGCATGTCCTTGCAGTAATCAGGAGCTTAAATAAATTCAAGCACCTAGTCTTAAACAACAAGATCCAATTATTGGTCTCTCATTCGGGAGTCAAGGACTTCCTTCTAAACAAGCATCTGAATGAGAAACATGCAGGATGGATAACTCATGTCATGGAATATGACATCGAGATCAAGGTCACCAAACTAGTACGTGGGAAGGGACTATGTGAGCAACTAGCCTTGAGTCAACAAGTTGAAGCAGGTAATGAAAAAGAGGCGGTCTTGGTACTACAGAATGATAAAAAACAAGAAAATGATGATGTGCCTACTCCTTGTTGGACTTAGAATATGATAAACTTCCTACAGACAGGCCTATGCCCCCCAGAAATGAGCAAAGCAAAGAGGAGATACTTCAGATTACAAGCCATTCCATATGTGCTTGTTGATGGTATTTTGTTTAAGAAAGACATCAATGCATTTCTATTGAGGTGCATTGGGACAAATCAAATTAAAAGGGTGTTACGAGATTTTCACGATAGAGATTCTGGAGGACATTTCACCCCACGAGTAACAGCTCTCAAGGTAATGAAGGCAGGGTATCATTGGCCGACAGTCTTCAGTGACTGCTATACATGGATAAGAAAGTGCAAGAAATGTGCACTCTTCACAGGCAAAGAAAGACTAGCAGCACTTCCATTGCACCCAATTCTGGTTGACCAACCATTTATGTAATGGGGATTGGACTTCGTCGGGGTCATCAATCCAAACTCAATCCAAGGCCACAAGTGGATTCTCATGGCAACGGACTATTTCACCAAGTGGACCGAAGCAGTAGCGCTCAAAGAAGCAAATGAGTCTAACATACTAGACTTTTATGAAGGAATAGTGACCAGGTTCGGTGTGCCAGCCACTATCATATCAGACAACGCATTGGCATTTATAGGTTCCAAGATTACAGAATGGGCTGTTAAGAATGGAATCTATTTGAGCACCTCTTCAAATTATTACCCGCAGGGTAATGGATAGGTAGAGTCCACGAACAAAAATTTGCTAAGAATCATCAGGAGGACTCTAGACGAAAATCAAAGAACATTATGGGCTGACAGAATAACACCAAAGAGTTCTATAGGTAATTCCCCTTACAAGTTGGTCTATGGAAAAGAGGAAGTATTGCCTATATCATTAGAACTACCTGCATTGGAGCTCATGAAGTAGTTGGAGTTGGCTGAGTTTAAACCAATGGAGGCTCGGTATGCAGAGTTGATGGAATTGGAAGAAATTAGAGAACATGCAATTCAAACAATTGAGAAAGATTAGGCCTTAGTAAAAATATGGTTTGATAAGAAAGCAAGAGCAAGGACCTTCCAGGAAGGGGACCTAGTTCTGAAATGGGATGCAGATCGGGAAAAGCCAGGAAGGCATTCCAAGTTTGATGCCATTTGGAGTGGCCCCTAAATGGTCACGGGATGTAAAAGTAGTAATGCCTTCTAATTGTCTACTTTGGATGGAGGAGAACTCCCGATTCCAGTTAACAGAATCTATCTTAAACATTGCTACTAAAAGGAAAAGGTTTACCCTTGTAAATATTAGCCTAGATTTCAATTCCTCTAAGTGCGTATGCACATTGTCTTGTTGTAGTTAGGTTTCAGTTTCCCTAAGTGCTTTGGCACAAGTTTTGTTGCTCCTAGGTTGGATTTCTATAGTTCAACGTGCTCTCGAAGAAGGAGTTGCAATATCAGGTTCGGGATCAGATATCAGGTTGGTTTCAAGTTATTGCTTACGACTCCATGCCCAATGGATTGCTAAAAGGCCACTGATCTTCTACCTAGCAGGTAGGTAATCCCATTGAGTCACCAAATTATTGTAAATATCTCCCCCCAAGTTGATATAGATGAACAGGAGAATGGAGAAATCAAAGAAGATCAAATCCCTGACATTCCCTTGGCGCACAGAAGTGGCGCACAAGAATGGATGTTGACAGGGCAAAGGATGCGCCTAAGGTGCACAGAAGTGGCGCACAACAATGGATGTCGACAGGGAAAATGATGCACCAAAGGCGCACAGAAGTGGCACATGACAATGGATGTCGACAGGGAAAATGATGCGCCCAAGGCACACAGAAGTGGCGCACGACAATGGATGTCGACAGGGTAAATGATGCACCCAAGGTGCACAGAAGTGGTGCATGACAATGGATGTCGATAGGGCAAACGATGCGCCCTTAGCGCACAAAAGTGGCACACAACACGGAGTGTTGATAGGGTAAAGGATGCACCCTTGGCGCATGAAATAGGATGTCGATACACACACGGATGTGCCTTTGGCACACCTTCAGGAGGCGCAACATTTTGAGCGCTGACAGGAAGCAGACCCTGGCGCATATATTCAGATGGCCATAACTTTTGACTGGGAGCTTAGATTCATGCAAGGTTGGACTTTTTCGAAAGATTACGAGGTCCTCTGTTCAACTATAATTGGATATCTTTAATTGGGTGAGAAAAAATTCTTTAAAATGTGAAATACAGTTCGCCACTTTCTGGGTTTGCTAGGGTTCTCACCTACCACCATAATGAGATAATTAAATGCAGTCTGGAGGTGGTTGGGGTAGATTTCAAATTCCTCTCTCTTTTCTCTCTCATTCTTCCTATAAATTGTAAGGAGGGGTTTCTTTCTAAAGGTTGGAAATTTCTGTTTTGCCCCTCCCTTCTTCTCTTTGGCAGGTGAACTTGTGGAGTTAAAACCTCCCATTTGAAACTGTAATGCAACCTTGCCTCTTGGCATTTTGCAGTGTGTTGTATCAATATTTGGAGAAAATTAATGCATTTCTGTGGATGATTCTCAACCCTCTCTTTATTCATTTACATCCCCTTGATATTTCATTGTGAATCTGGCTATCTGTGTATGATCTTGCATTGCATTTTAATGGTTTGTGTTTATTGGCAAGACAGGTGTTCTTCATTCCGCGGTGCATCACCTTTGTACTTTAGGTTTTATTTTATGCATTTTCTTACCCTGTCTCCTTGGCAAGATTAGATAAGGTTTTTTTGTAAACCCTCTGCATTTTCTACATGTGCATCGGAACAGAGGAATAGGAACCAACCTTCATCCAGAGAGCTTTTCCGATTTCGTAAGGTCCCACACTTGGGAAAAGCTCCATGTTATGCAATCGCACTGAGATTATCAACCCATCGTGTTGCAGAGTCCTAGGGCTGCTAAAATTTGATAGCAATAGGTGTCAACTACAGATAGGGCCTCTCCTTGCAGGCTTTCTGAAGATGTCCCCATTGTGACTTGAGTCACTATGTAATCTGTCGAAGACAGATCCTTTTTATCCTTCAAAGGATTGGGGTATGCAATCTCCATCACTCTCTCCCCTGTTGCACTTTGAGAGACGTGGGTTATGGGATTTTTATTCTTTGCCCATTTTGATTGGATCATGGATAAGTCCATCGGTGCGATGGGAAATTTCCTTTTCTGCTGACTCAGGTGTTGGGAGATCCAGGCTGGACTTATGGGAGAAGGACCAAAAATTTAGAAGGGGGCAGCTACAGTAGTAGAATGGAAAAACATGGAGACACTTAGAGGCAGCATTGAGAGGAAAGCTGAGGAAGTGCTCACGGGAGGTAGGGGTACTATAGGGAAGGAAGTCATAGGAAGGGAAGGGAGCTCAGAGATGAGGGAAGAAATGGAAGGGGACAGCTCCACGAGAGAGGAGAAGATGGACAAAGAAGCAGGAGGAATAGTAGAAGAATGGGGAGAGGACACAACCAAAGGAATGGTCGCTTGGGTCACTCGAGGAGGGGAAGGAGGAGAAGGAGAAGGAACAAAAGGTACCTCAATTGTTACAGTTGTGGCCACATCCTGAGTGGATGTGCCTATTGGAACATCTTCCGCTTCTTCTTCTTCTAAGCTCTCAGGGACTACAACCTGTTCTTGTGAAGCAAAGGGAGAGATTTTAGGAGCTCCCTCTTGGGTAGAGCTGGATTCACCCTCTATTCCCTTTCCCTTTCCTTTTGGCTACTTTTTTTCCCAAGGAGGTGCGTTTCCTAATGGAGACGTTGTGAAATCGACTCTGAGGTAGATGAGCCCGTTCATTCAGCACCAATGCTCTATCCTTCACAGAGTTTCCTTGACCCTCTCCTCTATTGTTTAAGGAGCTTTGTTTCTGTCGATCACTGTGAAAGGCTAATCATGTCCATTTGTATCAAGATACACCTGATCAACTTCTTGATCAGTAGTTTGGTAGCCTTTTGGGATGATGGCCACACCATACTGGATGATTTCTGCTAAGGCCAAGCGAGAATGATCCTTCCTCTTGAGCTCAACCTCATGATATATGTCAATGTAGATATATTCGATCTGAGGGATGTGGATCAAATCGAGCTTGGACCTAGGCAAACAATTTCTTGGGTCGAAGGTGGGCCTTGCTAGGATGTTATGTTTTAGACTCAGCAGATCCAGTTCTACAAACATGTCCTTCGCTTTGTGGTGAGTGAGACACATATACCTACCCACTATGAGGGGGAAAGGAGTCCCACCCTTCTTTCTCTTTAGACACTTTTTGTGGTAAGTAATAAGTTGCCTCGACAGCTCCAATAGGATCAACTTGGGACTGACATATCTCGGTAATTTAGTTGGTTCTCCCAAGAAGTTAACTACCCTCAGATAGGTGAATGTGGGGAATTGAGTCAACAGGGCCCCCCATTTCTCTGTAGCTACTACGATGCTCTTGGTCATATGACCATGAGTCATATTCGGCCTCAATAGGTAGATGATGAAATAGAATAATGCATCATTGATTTTTGTAAATTGGGGGATACTATTTTCCAGCTTCAGTTCTGGATAGTATTCATAGATTTTAACTTGGGGCCAAATTCCGCACCGCATCAAAGCTGGATAGTCTCTTTCTGAAGCTACAACATAGACTACGTAGGAGTTCATATAGAATCTCCCCATTGTGTTAAGTTGTTGGAGCTACTCAGATATTATGCTGCTTATGATTTCTGCCCCCTCAAAGCGTTGATCGGGCACATTTTTATTCATTGTTTCTAGGTATCGCATCATCCATTTGTGAAAATAATGGGCATACGGAAGCCCAAAGACTCTTCTCAAGAACATGATTGTGTCACTGAGTTCTTTTGAAAAGTCACTATGATGAATGACTTGTGGCCATCGGGTCACCACCTTTTAGTTCTTTAGGTAAACTTTGTTCATCAGCTGCATGCACTGATCCTCATTGTTATCCCAAGCTTTGATGCAATCTTCCCAGCTTACAGCCACAAAGTGTTAGTGGTGAGGGATGCTGAGCATTATTTCAAAGTGTCAGGCAGTGAGGTTGATTATAACCTCACCCTTCTCATTATGGACACATCTTGTGTCCTTGTTGTAGCAGCGGGATACTACCATCATGAACTCATTGTTCATGGCACTGACTGGGATCCCTCCAATGAAATGCAACACACTGCCCATCAGTTTGTCCATCCATGGACTTCTTGTGACCCTCTAGGTTCTCACCCAGAAATATTCCATGTCAATATGGCCTAGTTCTGAGTCTTTGATGTCTAGGTCACACTCGGCCTGGGACTTGGGCATCCTGACCCTCTGATACTTGTACTTCATTTCTTCTTCTATGAGCTTGGCTTTACCCTTGGATTTTGTAGGTCTCTTTCCTGATGTTGACATATGTAACTCTGAACTGAATTGTTGATCTGCGAGAAGAAGAAGTGAAACCCAATGAAAGAAGGTCATATTAGTCGTTTGATCTTCCATTAAAGCGTCAACAGAAGAAAGAGTTAGTGGTTTTAAGGCCTTAGGGCGTAGGGCGCATGAATATTACAGATTACAGGGTAAAATAATATGGTGCACATGAAAGGGCTGCTGCGAGGGCACATGGCGCATGGACACTGTAGGGTGTATTTTGGTGTTGTAATCATAAGTGTGCCTATGCCATGGGTATACATTTTATAAAGGGCGCGGATATTTTTCATGTTACATGGGTACAGGATGCGCCAAAGGGCACAAGTTTAATGTGTGTAACATCATTTTTTCATGCACCATAGGAGGACTAGGCACGGTGCATGGAAGGTCTGCATAACATAATGTTGTTTTGACAATGGATGTGCCTACGCCATCTAAAGCTTTGCACTTGGCGCAGATTTAGTTGGTGTTGCATAGATGCAGGGTGCGCCAATGGCACAAGTATTAATGATGCAACAAATGAGTTTGGTGCACCAAGAGGGTGCAGGTTTAGTGGTTGCAACAAGTGAAGGGAGTGTTCTTTGAGGGTGTAGCTATTCTTTGTGTAACAGGTAGGGAATATGTGCTAATGGTGTGACTGTGTATTATGTTACAGGGATGACAGATGCACCAAAGGAGGAAATAATAGTCTTATTTTCAAGCCATGATTCCTTTCTTGAGGATTTTACATGCATTTAAACTTCTTTTACAGGATGTCTTTGGGTTATGAAGAATTTTAATCAAAGAGTTTCCAGTAATCATTTTAGGACAGAGTCCCCTTTACCAACAGATCTGGAAAGAGGGGGAAAAATGCATGGGTGCAAGGTAGAGAAAAACAGAAAGGAGGATGGAGAGTTCATGTTTTGATAGATCTTATTTAACCCAATCCACACCAACAAGCAGCCAAAAACCAAAGCACAAAACACACAAAATAAATGAGGACCTCTTACTAGGATAATATAACGGAGAAATGTGAAAATAGGTCCACGAAGTGATTCGAAAACGACAGGGCAGGTGCGTTGGTAAGTACAGATGTAAGAGAAAAATCTTTGTCAGATGATAATGAAAGTGTAGACGTGCCTATATATAGGCGAGGTGGTAATAAATGTGCCATCAAATTTTTCAAATGGCACATGAAAATCACTATTGACACAAGAAGGCATGCGCCCGTGGCGCACCAAAACACTTGCCAACATGAAGCTATGTGCGCCTTAGGCACACCGAAAGTGATTTCGACACAAGAATATGTGCACCCTTGGCGCACCAAAAAGTGGCGCAACAAAAGTATTGCTGACATGAAGGCCCATGCGCCTTGGTGCATGCAAGAAAGACTCAACATAGTGAGGCGCATCAAAATGCCTGCTGACACCTCAAACCGTGCACCAAAGGATTAAAAGGGGGCGCATGAAAACTTAATGTTACCTAGTCATTATGTGCACCTAACCAAAAAGACCAAAAATGGCTAAGTTCGAAAAACTAGATTTCCCAGGGAGGGATTTTGCAACGTTCCGAACGCAAGGGGTCCGTGACGAGGGACCGGAACAAAATTTTGGTAGGGTTATTTGTAAAATTACCCTTGCCAATTTTACGGGATAACAGCTAGCTCTTTCTAGGGACTATCTCTGAGTGGACCTCAGGGGTAGAGAATCCCAAATCTCATGTGCCTATACATTGGGTAACAGAGTCAAAAACAAGGGCGACCGAAAATGGAAACAAACAACCAACGAAAGCAAACACACGACAAAAACAAACACACAACTAAAGTAAACTGTACAAAGAAGAGAGAAAGCTCTACTTCCTAAATATTTTCAGATGTTGTCCACTATAGGGAAGTGGGAGCTCAGTTCCATCCAGATATGAGAGATAGAAACTATTCTCTCCATTGAGCTTCTTGATCTTAAAAGGCCCTCTCCATAGGGAATCAAACTTTCCGTGCATGCCCTATGGCTCTCTTCGTTTGTCCCACGAAAGGATGAGGTCTCCCACCTGGAAATTTATTTTCTTAGCTTTTTTATCGAACAATCTTTTGACCTAATTCTGATGCTCGGTGATCTTGTTGACCACCCTTACTCTCTTTTCCTTGAGCTTTGCTAGATACATGATCCTCTTTTCAAGGGAATTTTGAAAAGTTTCATTTTTGATTACCCGTGCCAAGCATAGAGAAAGGATTTCAGTAGAAATGGGAAGCTCGGTATCGGTGCCATATAACACTTGGAAAGGCGACATACCAAGATATCTCTTGGGAGTAATGCGGTCTACCCACAGAGCATCATATAAGGACTTGTACCACATTCGTTGATTCTCATCCACTAGCTTTCGTATGATGGTCACCAAGTTTTTGTTACTGGATTCTGCTTAACCATTTCCCTGAGGGTAATAATCCGAGGCGTGAGCCAAAGTTATTCTGTATCCATAACAAAAACCAATAACTTCCCGTGAAGAAAAGTTAGAAGCATTATCAACAACAATCTTGTTTGGGACGCCAAACTTGACAATGATATTTTCTTTGATGAAACTGCAAACAACTTCGGAAGTGGCATGTTTGACAGGTATGGATTCCACCCACTTGGTGAAGTAATCAGTTACTATAAGGACATAACTATGTCTGGTACTCGATTGGGGATTGAGTGAGCCTATAAAATCAATTCCCCACTACTTGAATGGTTCATTGACAACGACCGGCTTGAGGGGAAAAGTAGTCAACTTGGGCTTTCCAATGAACTGCTGGCAAGGCTCACACTTTGCTACCCAGGTGGCTGTATCTTGGAAAAACGTTGGCCAATAGTACCTGGCCTGGATGATCTTGTGTGCTGTCATGGAAGAGGAGAAATGGCCTCCATAGGCTGAATTATGAAAACTTTCAAGTAACTTCACCTGTTGTGGCTTGTCGACACATCGCAAGAAGACACCATCTATTTCACATTTGTATAACCCATCATTCCAGATGACATATTTGGCTGCTCTGAGCTTTATAGTGTGCTTCTCCTTTACAATTAGGTGAGCTGGGCATTCGCCGTAGGTGAGGAAGAAAGCAATATCAGAAAACCACTCATCGCTAGTTGCAACAAATAGGACCAGAGCCAGTGAATCAGGTTTCTCTAGTTGACTTTGTGCTTCATTGGTACAATCATCCTTTCCTCTGGAAACTTCTGACCCTTGGTTTTCAGCCATAAGTTGACACAAACCTTTGCCTCTTACCAAATTAGTTGGTTTTATATCCAGATCGTACTCTTGGACCTTTACAATCCAATTTCCTTGCAAGCTTCCTAACTCCTGTTGAGCTAGAATTGATTTGACTACCGTGTCAGGGACCAGCACCATTGTATGAGAATTTAAAATGTAATACCTAAAGTTTTTGACTACTTTGACAATGGTGAAGGCATGCTTTTCCAATTGAGACATTTTCAATTCATGAGGCTTGAGGGGAGAGCTCATGAATGTAATTGGGGATTCAACATTCTTAGAATTCTTTTGCATCAAGATGGTAGATACAGTATGCTCAGACACATAGCTATACATGATGAAATCCTTGGAGAAATCAGGACATACCGAGACTGGTGCATAAGAAACAGAATATTTTATTTCTTCGAACAACCTTTTCCCTTCTTCGCTCCATCGGAAAGTTGGTGATCCTTTCATCATGTCCAATATATGACGAGTATTTTCAGAAAATTCAGGAACAAAGCACCTAAGAAAGTTCACCTTTCTGAAGAAAGAGTGGATGTCGGTCTTACTTGTAGGAAAATTGAGGCTCTGAATAGCCTTAACTCTTTAGGTATCTATCTTCATTCCTTCTTTGCTAACAACATGTCCTAGCAACTTTCCTTCCATGAATCCAAAAACATATTTTTTTAGGTTCAGGGAAATCCCATGCTCTTGGCATCTGACCAATACTTGCTCCAGATGATCACAATGATCACTTCATTGTTTAGAGAATGCAGTTAAGTCATCTAGATAAACCACAATGACCTTCCCCATCATACCTTTGAATGCAAGGTCCATAGCCCACTGAAAAAGTGGCGCCAACATTGGTTAGGCCAAAAGGCATCCTACTGTAGGAAAACATACCCCAGGGAGTAGTGAATGCTATTTTAAATTGATCTTCAGGTGAGACTTCAATATGATTGTAGCCCTAAAAACCATCAAGCATGGACAGCATTTCCGATCCAGTTACTGATTGTAGAACTTGATCCATTATAGGAAGTGGGTAGTTGTATTTTAAGGAAGCATGATTCAAGTTTTGAAAATATATGCATATGTGTATTTCACCATTCTTCTTGCGCACTGGCACAATATTTTCCACCCAAGTACTGTGATGGATAGGAAAAATGATTCTCGCATCCAGCATTTTCTGAACTTCAACCTGGATAGTACCTGAGATCTTAGGGTTGTAATGCCTCTGCTTCTAGAAAAAGGGTTTGACATCCTCTTTCAATGGGATGTCATGTTGGACATCCTTTGGATTAAAAGACTTTAGGTTGGCATAGGACCATGCCAATACATCCATGTATTTCTTCAGCAGTTTGACAAACTTCCGCTTCTCTTCAGGTGTGCAACATTTTCCAATGTTCACAAACTGCGGATGTTCTACCGAACCTAAATTAATCGGTTCAATTTCTGAGGAGGAGCCCGTACCATCTCACTTTTTCTTTTTTACAAAATGGTCATGCCTGTTGAACAACCATTCCAAAGAAACTAGGACCTTTAGAATTTTATTTCCTTTGAGCTGACATATGCCGTCATTCCCTTTGGATTCATTGTCTTGACCGCTGACTGATTCATGGCACGTAGAAGTGGATCCTTCAAAGTGAAGTTCCTTAAAATTTTCCTCCTTTTCTAGAAAGACAATGAGTTGATTGTCATCATTGAATACTTGCCAATGCTGAGAATTCTCTGGCACACTTGGGCAGAAAACCACCTCAATGCTGTATTTGTCTGTTTTCAAACCTTGGTGAGGGAGCATGAGGGATGTTGAAATGGCCAATGAATCAGCCATGTCATTCTGAGCTCTTGAAATGGATTCTATTGAAAAAGTGTCAAATTCCTCAATGTTATCCCACACCGTGTTGCGGTAGTGCCTGAGCCTCTGATTCTTTACTTGATATATCCTCTTAACTTGATTCATGACTATCTCTACATCACCTTGTACTTTCAGATTTTTGATCCCTCTTTCCTTTGTGGCTTGCATGCCAAGTAGCAGAGATTCATACTCAGCAGTATTATTTGTGTTGAAAAACTGTAACTTGAAAGAGAGAGGAATAATCTCCCCTTCGGGAGATATTAGCACGACTCTGGTGCCGCATCCATTGGTTGCGCAGCTACCTTCAAACTGCAAAGTGCAGACCTTGTTAAGACCTTCTTCTTGGATGAGAACAACCATTTTTTCAGACTCAGTAGACAAGAAATAGTTCCCCATTCCTGATGATTCAAAAATAATTTGAGCTTTGGGGTCCTCAGAGTAAGTAACCAAGTACTTCTTTTGTGATTCTGGTTCTAATGTCTGCATTACACCTTTGACAGGGATCCTAGCCTTAGATCAGTCCATATGAATCTCCCCACCAACTTCACTACAAAAACTTCTTCCCAGCAAAATTTCATAGGTTGCTGGAATGTCGGCAACGAGGACGGTCATCTTTACTCTTTTCTCTGGGAACGCCGTAAATGCAAACTGCGCATATTTGATTTGACCAATCAACGGAACCTGCTTGGTTTCCAAGGAATAACATCTACCAAAAGGCTTGGTAAGGGTGAGGCCCAAAGCATGGGTGACTTTGGCTGACATGACGTTATCGGAAGCTCCAGAGTCAATTATGCAGTTACTTAATTTGTGGCCATTGATTAGGAGGGAGAGATAGAAAGGTTCTATCTTGCCTGATGCAGATGTTGAGGCAACATTTATGCAGGATGCAGGAGGAGTGGAAAGGATTCCCTTCAGGGGGATCTGGGGAGATATGACAGCTTGACTTTGAATATACTTGGTCAATCTTACAAGTTGCTCGGGGTTTGACTGAAGATACTCAGCTTCAGACATTTGGATCTTAGTCTTCTTAGCATGATATATGATGTCAAATATGGCTACGGGTTGCGCTAGTGAAGGAATAATTCCCTCACTTCGCGATGGTGGAGTAGGATTACTGGTCTTCATGGAAATAGAAGAAGTCTGATTTGGAGGAGATATGGGTGGAAAAGCTTTCTTTGTAAAAGAATAAACAGGGTGTTGAGTAGGAACAGGATTACCTCTTTTAGCAATGATTGGAGGCGTGTTTGACATAGCTTGTTTCACTCGGAAATGTTTCGTTCCTTTTAGAAACAGATAAGGTTAGGGACTAGGAGGAATACCTGTAGAATGTCGAGATGGTGTGCGTGTACCATAGAGAAAGATCAAGCTGACTGCGAAGAACTCCTTTTTGTCTTGGAAGGACTACCTGCAAATAAGAACACAAGACCACAATATTTTAATTAGACAATAAATGAGGGAACTGCCTTGGGCCCAGGAAATATAAAACTTCCTTTCGAAGGTGGTCAGTTCCCCTGCTAATATGAATTAACACAAAAGACTGTAAGATATCAATTAAGTTGTTTCGTTGAACTGGGTAGGGGAAAGGCTAGTTTTCTAGTTTTGATCAGAGGAACCGATGCCGGTTACTGATAACTGATACCGATGGGTTCTAGGATCTTCTTGGTAGCTATGGTGTTTATAAGGCTGGTTTATGGATGATATTAGGAAATGAGATGATGAGGGGTAAAAGAATGACAGTTAGATGCAATGGCACGTTGGGTAGTGGATTCAGAAACGGATTTAGGAGGACTGAGATTCAAGAAGCACAAGAAATGTTATAACAGAGGACATGCAAGATGTGACTTACTGGTTTTGACCAAGATGCAAGCTGATCTCCTTTGATGTAAACACTTCTGGTTTCTTCACTCGTCTTTGTTCGGTCAAGTGAAGATCTGGACTTTATTTCTCGCTCCCAATACTCTCTGTTGATCCAGAAATCCTTCGACTGATCCCAAAAATGAAATTCCGATCCGTTGTTTTTGGTTTGGGGAGCCCATTTACAGGGAACTGATGGCGGTTGCGTAACCGACGGCGGTCAAGTAGGAACCGGCATCGGTAAGGAAAAAGTAGGCTATTTTTAGTAAAATAGCCCACCTTCCCTGCTTTTCTCCCGAGAGATCAGTTGCGGGCTCGGTCAAGTGGATAGAAGGTCGGTTTTGGGTGCGAGTAAGGAGGCATTAGTTATGGATGTGAGTCTAGACCAAGTCATAGGTCTTAATTAGGTTAGTTTAGGGTTAGGGCTAGGTCATGATGAGGTGGCAAAATGAGGTGGTAGGTAAGGTGATGTGGATTTATCAATTACAAGGTAATTAATAAATAATTGTGTAAGGTTTAGGTGATGAGGTTAAGTTGTGAGATGAGATGCGGGTCATAAGGGGTCGTAAGACACAAATTTGGTGTCTACATTAGCCCCTTATTTTCGTGTAGCTTGTTTTGTAAAGCTGCACGGACAATAATATGAAGTGGTTTCCCCTGTTAAGGGTATAGGTAATCCCCCTCAAATCTATCACAGATTGAGTGAACAGGAAATCAGGGATAGGGTTGATAAAGGGTAAATGGGGTAGAAGGGTTGGTAAGATGGTGGGGAGGTCCAAGGAATTAGACGCATGGTAAAATGCAATAGTATGACTAGGGTACATGATTTGACGAGCAAACCAGCAGTGCACAGGAAAAGGTCGATAGTTTATCCAAACAAGGGTGATATAATCCTGGTATCCAAGGCATAGGAAGTAGCTCCAGGGTATATAACAGGTAAGGTACAGGAATGTTTAGGCATGTCCGGCAGTACCAAATGGTTTGTTTGGTTGAGATAAACGTCACGGTCTAGGTCTGGGCAAAGTTGGTCGACAGATCAAGTCAAGGACCCTAATCATGCTAAAACACGAACAGGTGAGCTCAATTGAACAAAAAACTACAGGATAAGTGGATAAAAGTGTATGGTTGGTTAGGGCGAGGCCTTGGGTAGGGCCAAATGGGTAGGGCGAGGCCTTGGGTCGGGTCGGTTTGTTAGGGCGAGGCCTTGGGTCGGGCCGGTTTTTTAGGGCGAGGCCTTGGGTCGGGCCGGTAGGGTAGGGCGAGGCCTTGGGTCGGGCTGGTAGGGTAGGGCGAGGCCTTAGGTCGGGCCGGTAGGGTAGGGCGAGGCCTTGGGTCGGGCCAGTTTGTTAGGGCGAGGACTTGGGTCGGGCCGGTAGGGTAGGGCGAGGCCTTAGGTCGGGCCGGGTAGGGTAGGGGGGCGAGGCCTTGGGTCGGGCCGGTTTGGTTAGGGCGAGGCCTTGGGTCAGGCCGGTTTGGGTGGGGCGAGGCCTTGGGTCGGGCCGGTTTGGTAGGGCGAGGCCTTGGGTCAGGCCGGTTTGTTAGGGCGAGGCCTTGGGTCGGGCCGGTTTGTTAGGGCAAGGCCTTGGGTCGGACCGGTAGGGTAGGGCGAGGCCTTGGGTCAGGCCGGTTTGGTAGGGCGAGGCCTTGGGTCGGGCCGGTTTGTTAGGGCGAGGCCTTGGGTCAGGCCGGTTTGGTAAAAAAATGGTGTTCAACAAAGGTGGATATAGGTGATATTTGGTTAAAAAGGGGCAAATGGTAAATAGGGCAAAAAATATTGGGGGAAAGTTGGCAGAAAAACCGATGTCGATTCTACATGACCGATATCGGTCAAGGGACCGATACCGGTTCATTAGGGCAAAATGAAACCGATATCGGTTATGGGCGAAAAACCTATAAAAAGAAAAATACGGCTTGTCATTGTCACTTTGTTATTTTGAAAACCAAATTGACTTGTCTGACGTGGAGAGTTGAGATAAGAGGTTTATTGAGTGAGGTGGAGCTATTTTGGTGGAGGAGTGAGTTGTTTGCGGGCCCGAGTGAGGAGGAGGCAGCAGTTGATTGGCTGGGGACCCAGCAGATCAGAATTGGAGCTATGGCACAGGCAGGAGGAGCAGGAGGAGCAGGAGGAGCTGGACCACCACCACCTATCCCACCATGACGACGTGTCATCGTACGGGTAAGTTTGAAAACTCCTCATTTTGTGCATTTTATTGCATTATGTTGTTTTTGGGATTTGGGTAGGAATATAATGTTTTGTAGAAAATAATGAATAAATGGAAATGATTTGAAAAGGGGAGAGGGTAGATAGGTGAAATAGGCCAAGGCGGCAAGGTGGGTAGGTTTTTAGGGTGTTTGGGTGGGTAGAGAGGTAGAAATAGGGAAAAAGAAGAAAGGGGTAGCCGCGTCGGGTTCGGCGCGGCAAATTTCCAATGACTGATGCCGGTCACTAAGCGACTGGCATCGGTCGTGAATTTTTAGGGCAGGGTGGGTCTGTGGGTTACCGATGCTGGTTGATCGTTGACCGGCGTCGGTGGGAGGGGGACCGGGGTCGGTTATGGGTGAGTGTGGGTTGGGTTGGGTTTTGGTTGAGTGTGGGTTGGGTTGGGTTTTGGGTGAGTGTGGGTTGGGTTTGTATGGGTTGGGTGGGTTTGGGTGTTGGGCTGGGTGGGGTTTGGTTGGGTTCGTATGGGTTGGGTTGGGTTTTGGTTGAGTGTGGGTTGGGTTGGGTTTTGGGTGAGTGTGGGTTGGGTTGGGTTTTGGGTGAGTGTGGGTTGGGTTTGTATGGGTTGGGTGCGTTTGGGTGTTGGGTGGGGTGGCATTTGGTTGGGTTTGTATGGGTTGGGTGGGGTTTGGTTGGGGTGGGTTGGGTTGATTTTTTTTTGTTTTGGGGTTGGGTGGGTTTGGATTTGTAGGTGGTGTGAGTTTGGTTTTGGGTGGGGTGGTAGAGAGTCGAGGTGTGGTCGGGGGGATAAGAGGGGGTTTAGAGGATAAAGTAGATGTTGTGATAACAAGTAGGTCTAAGGATGTGGGTTGGTTTTGCAGGCACGTCAGCAGTTGACGATGCGGGATAGGATGCCCCCACTGTTGGTGTGGATGCGGCCACACATATCTACGGCTCATTGGGCGATCATGCGCGAGGTGGGACTCGGTGGAGTCCAGAGGTATAGAACGATAGAGAGAGATCACAGCCTGATGGTCGCCCTCATCGAGAGATGGGATCCGGTGACCAATGTGTTCCATCTCCCGACTAGGGAGATGACTATCACGTTGGAGGATGTGTATCGCATCCTTCGACTACCTATCGAGGGAGAGGCAGTCTTCTAGGTAGATTCCGAGACTGCCATGGACAACATATTACAGGTTTTTGGAGATGCAGCCGCGCTATTTACCTATCACAGCGTGAGCATTGGGTATGGTGACATGTACCATGCGCATCGACACGAGACATGGTTGGCTGTGCTAATGATGATTGGGATCACCTGCTTCGCCCTCCCGGACTCAGAGGGAGGCCACTTTCCATGGGCATTGATGGGGGTGCTTCATGAGATGGTGGAGGAGCACACTTGTTATGCTTGGGCACAAGTGTATCTAGTGCAGCTATACAGAGAGCTCTAGGGTTATCGCCGGATGAGGTGATTCGGTATTTGTTCGACATTTTTGCTGCATTGTTGGGCATATGAGCACATCATATGCATCAGGCCAGTAGGGTTACCCTAGCAGCCAGGGCCATAGGTTATATACAGATATGGCTTTCAGAGATGGTTGGGAGTCGTGGGGCAGCCGCGAGCAGTGCTTGCGGGGAGAGACTTTGCCTACTACAGGCATTTATTAGAGGGCCTGACAGCGGTAGATATCATATGGAGACCTTACAGAGGCCATCACCCACACAGAGGAGGCCGAGTACAGTTACGCTGGATCCAGTACACGTTCTGGATAGCAGGACGGAGGCCGGGAGAGTATGAGAGGATACCCCTAGAGAGGGTACGCAGGTAGATGGGGCTACGACAGGACAAGCCACCTCCCTTCCCTCAGTACAGGAGGGATGATGTAGAGGCCCCACTGCCTGCACCACAGCCCTTGGATCTAGATTGGGTTGCTGAGAGGCCAGCAGATGACACAGTAGATGATGCTGGGTGTACAAGAGCATACAGGGTGTGGTGGGCTGGTCAAAGAGCGGCGAGGGTAGAACAGCCCGCACAGCCAGACTTGGCAGC
Organism: Taxus chinensis; assembly: GCA_019776745.2. Taxonomy (NCBI): domain Eukaryota; kingdom Viridiplantae; phylum Streptophyta; class Pinopsida; order Cupressales; family Taxaceae; genus Taxus; species Taxus chinensis. The sequence continues at coordinate 95,107,354 of CM034148.1, read as the reverse complement.
TGTGACGGCAGAGAGAGATTAGCTCAGGGGCCAGGTGCAGTTATTACAGGGGAAGCTTGCTGCTGCATAGGCACAGATAGGGGTCTTATAGGGGCAGCTAGCCCAGGCTCAGGCACAGGCACAGGCAGCACCACCACCACCAGCACAGCCACAGGTGTAGATACAGGCACAGGCAGCAGTACCAGCAGCAGCACAGCCACAGCCCCAGGCACAAGTACAGATACTACCGCCAGCAGCGGCACAGCCACAGGCACCACCAGCACAGGCATAGGGGGTACTAGTATTAGGTGCCAGGGGACTAGCCCCAGCTCCTTCAGTGGCTTGAGGGCTCTATATGGAGGTTAGAGCGGAGGCCCGATACTATCAGGATATTCTTGATGGTACCGGAGTTGAGTATCAGCCTTATGCAGCTCATAGAGCAGAGACCTCTCACAGCCAGAGATCTCAGGGAGGTGCAGCCACAGCCGGCGTGTCCGTTACAGGCAGGAGGTGAGAGGCGCCACAGGACCAGCAGGGAGAGGTGCTGAGGGTGGTGGGGAGAGCTGAGGGATCCCTGTATTGTTTTTGTATATAGGCATGGGCACCGGTCTGTGAATCGGTTGTGTTGATAGAGGCCTGCGTGCCTACATTTATGGGTTGTATATTTGATACCGGTCTGCGAGCCGAGTATTTTTTTTTATATGAGGGACCGGCCTGCGAGCCGAGTCGAGATTTTGGATAGTTATTGCGGCCTGTGTGCCGGCTTAGTTGTATGATGAGATCACAGAGGCCCCGATGCAGGGCACATTGTATATTTGAAAATTTGTATATATATATAGAGATGATGTTTTGATCCACATGCAGTGTTCAAAAATGTGTTTAATTATTTTGTCGATGGTTTGTGATATAGAATGTAGGATGAGTTTAGTGGACATGTTGATATATGGATGATGTTGATGTTTTTGTTTTTGCACATATATAAGGATGACATGTTATATGATGAAATGTTACATGTTGTGGGCGGGTTTTGTGACATTGTGATATATGTATCTGATGAGTTGGATCCAAATGTTGTATAGATAGATAGTTTGTTGTTTTGTTGTGGTATCCTTAGTTGATGACTTGCTTGTTTTTGTAAAATAGATGATGTTAATGAAATTGTAATGATATGTGTGGTGGATAGACAAATATGGATAATGGTGTTGTGATGCAGGAAAAGAGGCAGGCGCGACAAAAATTAGGTAAAAAATGAAGAAAAGAACCATGTTGTAAAAAGATAGGTCTATAACCGATATCGGTTAGGTAACCGACATCGGTAGATAGTAAACCGATATCGGTTACATAACCGATACCGGTTATTTAGGTATGAGCTTTTCTAAAAATAAAAAAGCTAGGGTGGCAACTTAAGTTCTAATTTTGAGAGCCATGCAAGAAGTTAAATACGCGAACGCGACACTTTTTGACGACTAAGACAGGTAATTGCATGAGAAATTTGAGTGATTAGGAGTAAAGAGACAGGGAAAGTGATTGTGATCTGAGATTCAGAAGACAGAAAGGCAGGTTTGAAAAAGGTGGTGATAATGGCAGGACGAAGAGAAACATCCAGCAGGCAGGGACAAGAGGGAAGACAAGGGCCACCTCAAGCTACTGCAACCCAAGAGGTAAACGTTTTGGTTATGATTTGACATTTGCATGTGTTATGAATAAGAGAGTAAGTGGGTAGATATGAAAAAGAAAACATGATAGCAAGGGTTATAAGTGTTACGGGGTAGGTAATCAGGGGTTTCAGGTATGTTTGTAGGTATAGAAAGGAATAGAAGCTCAAATTATTGTTGTAGGTGGTTGTTTAGGCAAGGTGTAGGAAAGTAACAGTGACCGATATCGGTTAGGGATAACTGGTATCGGTTACTCAACCGGTACCGGTTAGCTATAAACGATACCGGTTGCTGTAGGAATTTCCAGAATTTGAGAAAAAACCCGGGGGGATTTGAGGAATTGAATGGTTGTTTGTTATTTGGATGTATGCAGGCAGAGGTAGGGTTGAGGATGAATGATAGTGTACCAGCGCTGTTGTCACAAATCCGAGCGGATGTAACGCCGGCTGAATGGACACTAATAAATCGTTTGCGGTTAAGTGGAATCCGCTATTATTCATGAATCACACGTAACCATGCTATGTTACAGGCGTTGATTGAAAGATGGAATCCCGAGACAAATACCTTTTATCTGCCAACAGGGGAGATAACAATAACATTAGAAGATGTGTTCCATATTTTGAGACTCCCTATTACAGGAGAACCAGTATATCAGGCACTACCTAGCACGGCACGGGGAGCGATAACAACAGTATTTGTTCCATACGCACGAGATTTGACATAGCAAGGTTTATCATTTACGTATGGGGTAATGTATGCAGCACACCCTAAGGAGACAAGGTTAGGAGTGATATTAATGATAGCAGTAGGGTATTATGCATTACCGAGGGCAGAAGGGGGAAGATTTCCAAAGGCATTGATGTGTGTTATCTGGGAGATGATAGAAATGAACGTGACTTTTGCATGGGCACCTGTATATTTGGCGGAGTTATACAGGGGTTTATGGGCCTGCAGGTGAAATCACAGGACGACACTGGATTGCTCATACTTATTACACTGTTGGGCCTATGAGCACATTGTTTGTGTGCGACCAGTAGGCCAATCCATCCAGTCAGGAGAAACCGGAGTACAGAGGTTGGGATTCAAACGATGGGTCCAAACAGAACAAGAGGCAAGATCCCAGGCCATGACGGGTAACATTGAGTATTACAGGCAGGTATGGGAGAGGGTGACGATTTCTGATATCTGTTGGCGGCCTTACGGGAACTATATGGTAACAAAGAATATAGCTGAGGAGTTGAGGGGTGTAGAGCGATTGAGGTGGATTGCAGGGCACAGGCCAGGTGAGTATGAGAGGATTCCTCTAGATCGCGTGCGGCGACAATTTGGATTTGTGCAGGATATACCCCAGGCTTATAGACCATATATGAGGATCGATGCCGAGGCAGCATTCTCACCTCCCCGGCCAACACCTCAAGAAGGGCCCGAGGAGATAGCAGCCGATCGCAGTGTAATGGATGCCGGAATGACAGAGGCCTATAGGTTATGGTGGGTAGCAGAGCTACAAGGTGTACACGATCATCCTGACATAGCTGTGATTACAGCAGAGAGGGATCAGCTGCAGCGTTTGGTTCAGTAGTTCCAAACGTAGGTGAATGAGACAAGAGGATTGTTAGCGGTTGCGGAGTCATGAGCAGTGAGACTAGAGGCTGGATTCCTCCATGCGAGAGGGCGCATTCATATGTTACAGGAGAGATTAGCAGATCAATGGGCGGTACCAATAGCCATGGTACCTTTGAGGACAGAGAGGCCCGGTGAGAGGCGTCGACAATCACAATCATCACCTAGGTCGGAATGAGGCGTGAGCGTCTAAATAAATGCTAGCAAGGTATAAGAATAAATAAGAGTACTGACCTGCGTGTCGATGATAGAGAAGATGTGTTGGTTTAACATCTAAATAAAACAAGATATGTATGTTGATTTGAGTTATAATAATAAGCATGTTTGTGTTGTGATTTTTGGTGTTTTGAAAAAGGATAAAGAGGAATGTGATTAAATAGAAATACACAAAAATATTTATATTTACCACACATGATAAGTTCTGGTAGGGGATGGTCGAGCTAACCTTGGGAGACCCCATGTCTCCGAAGTGCTGCCTACATAGCCCATTGCACAAAGCAAGGAGGGGCCTCAGACCGATGTAGTTCTCCCTTAGGACCAGGGAGAGGTGAATTTAGGCAATTTGGTTATGGTTAGGCAATTTTTTGTTTGGTAAAAATTTGATGTTGGTAGGGTAATGTTGTTGGTGTAGGTATAGGTGAAGCAAAAGTTAGCATACCCAAGTAGTGGGGAAGTGTGTCCTGATTAAGATCAACACACAATCCTAGATGCGAGGCAAAGCGGAAAGAGTGCTCTGTAGGTGAAAAGAGCTAAACAAACCACACAACGTAGAACGAGCCTGAAGCCCTAGGTACCGTGCATAGATGAGAATTCAATAGGTGAAAAGAGTTGTATGATCACAATATATCAGGTGTACGTCATGTCTCTTGAGTTTGAAACAGATGGTGAGGTGAGGTGGATGATATAGCTGAGGTATGGAGAACTCATGACAAAGTGAGTGTTCTGACAAAAGAGAACCTACCCTAAATAGACAAGTCCATGACTCAAAAGTTCTTCTGAATGAGGCTTTTATTTTATTGAACATAGACTGATCGATGCGGGAAGTCTACCAGGGATATTGATTGTTTTATTCTTGAGGTCTTCATGAAGCTGATCAATGCGAGAAGCTTCTGATAAAGGCTGACTGTGTATAGCTGTCCTTCGAGGGAGCAGTCTATTTATAGTAGCAGATATGATTTTAATGCATAGCTGTCCTTCGGGGGAGCAGTCTATATATAATAGCAGCAATAGTTCGGCATATAACTGTCCTTCGAGGGAGCAGTCTATATTTAATTTAGATGACTAGATGTTCTTTTGGCGTGAAGCATCTAGTTTAGTAGGAAGTTTGACTCAAGAAAATCCCATAAGAATACGGCTTATCTTAATACTTTGAAGTCATGGACTAGACTAAAAAGGGGAAGGCATCATCAAGGGGAGGTGAGGAGTGATTTTGATTTTATTTTGAGATATAGAAAAAAAAGTGTATGTAGTGGTAAATGAGCTCAAGGGATGAGCAGTAGGTAGATAAGAAGTGATATAACACTAGATTCAACAGTAGAATGGTCGAAGATGCAAGGCATTAAGGGGTTCAGGCTCAGGTTTACCGTTAAGCGAAGCTAAACGATAAGTGCCTGATCCATAGGTGTGAGTGATTATATAAGGCCCAATCCAATTGGGAGAAAATTTTCCACGTTTGCTCTTTTCTAGTTTGGTGACATGTTGATTCTCTTTGAGGACAAGATCACCAACCTTAAAGGTACGCTCATGAAGTCGCTTATCATAAGCATGCTTGATGCGTTTTTGATAGATTTGGAGGTGATCAAGAGCTGTAAGACGACGTTCATCAAGAAGCTCCAATTGTGCTAACCGTTCTTGGCAGAAATCATCATTGGTGAGAATATCCTGAAGGGATATTCTGAGGGAGGGTATTTGTATTTTGAGAGGCAAGACGGCCTCGGTACCATATACCAAAGAAAAATGTGTAGCATTAGTAGAGGTATGAATGCTAGTACGATAAGCCCAAAGGGCAAAGGGAATGTGATCGTGCCAATTTCTTCCGGATTCATTGACAACTTTCATGAGGATTTTGGTTAAGATTTTATTAGAAGATTCAGCCTGACCATTGGCCTGCGGATAGTAAGGCAATGAGAAACTAAGTTTGATACCAAAGTTGTCGCAAAGGGCTTGTAACAACTTTTTTTTATAAGATTTACCATTATCTGTTATTAGGCGATGAGGAATACCAAAACGACAGATAATGTGATGGTTAATGAATTCGACAATTTTTTTCCTTTTTGATTAAAATGAGTGGAATGGCCTCCACCCATTTTGTGTAATATTCGGTTGCTGTGATTATCCAATGGTGACGTTGTGAAGAGGTCGGGTGAATCTCACCAATAAGGTCTAAACCCCATTGTGAGCAAGGCCAAAGATCTCGTGCGACCTGCAGCGGATGGATAGGAGTATGTTGAAGGTTGGCATGTTGTTGACACATAACACAACGCTTAACATATTCGTAGCATTCGTTATTGAGAGTAGGCCAATAATAACCTAGGCGAAGGATTCGTTTAGCCACGGAAAGGACACTAAAATTTCCACCACAAATCCTAGCATGGACTTGTTGGATGGTATAGGTAACCTCCGCGCCGGTTAGACAGCGAAGGAGGATGCCATCAAAGCCATGTTTATAGAGGAGCCCCCCCATGACAACATAACGAGAAACGCTTTTAAGAAAAGCACGTTTACCAGTACTAGTAAGGTCAGAAGGGAGAACAGAGGTTGTAAGGTAGTCATGGAATTGGTGATACCAAGTATCCGGCGAGTTAGCATATAGAGTATTTATCGTACAAACAACCGGGGCTGAATAAGATGGGGCAAAGAGTTATTGGACCACGACAAATAATTCAGATTCAGTCGATGAAGCTGGAATTTGCGAGGCTAAGCAAGCCATAGTATCCGTAAATTTATTAGTAGAGCGGGGAATGGTTTGGATAGAATAGTGAGTAAATAAGGCCAGAAGTGAATCCACGTAGTGTTTGTACTTCTGAAGTTCCTCATTTTTACATTGGTAGATGCCCATAACTTGATTGACTACCAATTGAGAGTCACCAAAGATATTGATAGATTTGATACCTAAGTGTATCGCAACTTGGAGACCCAGAACAAGGGCCTCGTATTCCGCTGTATTATTAGTGCAGGGGAAATCAAGCCGGAATGAAAGAGGCATAGGTTCAGCGTCAAGAGGGATGAGAACAACGCCGGCTCCTCCGCTGCGCTGGCATTTAGATCCATCGAAGAAGAGGGTCATTTGATACGACTCTTCCCCAAGTGAAAGAGTGGCGATGAGTTCGTCGGGGAATGTAAAATTGGTAAATTATTCGAAGGCTTGGTGACACTCCTCACTCCATTGAAAGGCAACATCCTTTTTAAGAAGGTGATGAAAAGGGTGACATCGATCCGAGAGTTGGGAGATGAAACGCCGGATGGATTGAAGTTTACCCTGCAAACTACGCAATTGTTTGAGGTTTTTGGGTGGAGGCATTTCTAGGATAGCTTTTACTTTAGATGGATCGACCTCAATGCCACGCAAAGAGACGATAAAACCAAGAAGTTTCCCCGAAAGGACACCAAAGACACATTTCTTTAGTTGAAGACGAATATAATATTGCAACAGGTGATCAAAAATAATGGTTAAAACATCGAGATGTTCACTGCGATGTTTAGACTTGCCAAGAAGATCGTCGACGTAATCTTCAAGGATAGTGTGCATAATGTCATGAAAAATGTAGGTCATAGCCCACTGATAGGTTGCACCAGCATTCTTAAGGCCAAATGGCATTACATGGTAACAGAAGGTTCCCCAAGGAGTTATGAAAGCAGTCTTATGTTGATCTGCAGGTGCGACCAAAATTTGATTGTATCCTGAAAAGCCATCCATGAGAGAAAGCATTTCATGGCCCGCAGTGAGATCAACAAGTTGATCAATACTTGGGAGGGGAAATTCATCCTTAGGGCAAGTGAGGTTAAGATCCTGGAAATCCGTGTATATCTGAAGTCCCCCTATCGCTTTAGTGACAGGTACGATGTTAGAAATCCATTGAGGATAGTCAATAGGCAAGATGAAGGAAACAGAGAGAAGTCATTGAAGCTCTTCTTTGACCAAGAGGGCAATGCGTGGGTGCATTTTTCTCAGTTTTTGTTTTACTGGTTTGGAATCGAGGTTTAGGGTGATGTTATGGACAGAAATGGTAGGATCAATTCATGGCATGTCAGCGTAGGACCAAGCGAAAGCTTGGTTGCGGATACGGAGAAAGGTAGTAAAGGGAGCTTGTTCTGATGTGTTAAGGGATTGTTCGATCTTCACAATGTGAGGATCTTCCTCCGTGTGGATGTTGATTTCAATAGTAGATTCGTTCAGCATGGTTTGGGTTTCTGATGGTAAGGCTCGTTGAATATAAGAATCATCCGCGCCAAGGTAAGTGAGGATGGATTCGTCATCCTGACACTCAACAACATTAATCAAAGGAGAATCCTCTTTGATCATGTCTGGATATAGAAGGGGCAAAGAAGATGGGTCCTCATTATCGCGTTGATAAGTGAGAGGACTTATGAAGATGGCATTTATGAAGAAAAAAAAAAGTTAGGAGGGATAGATTCAGGGTCTATAGATTCTGTGGGTGATGATGGCAAAGTGAGTGATGATGGTTTGGTAGGGGTGACGTCGTCTTCTTCAAGAATACAGCTGACACGAGGTGTCTCCTATGTAGGTGTTTTAGGAAAACCGAGACCACTGCGATCATTATGTTTGCGGGTAGTCACGGGAATGAGTGTATGTCAGCCTTGTTCGTAAAGACCAAAACCAAAGCCTTTCCAAGCACAGTGAGTCAAGAAGGTGAGGGCGAAACGATGATTTTTCAAGTATTGAAAATCAGATTGGAAGGGGACCACACCAAGAGGAGGTTCAGGGGTAATGGAGGATGCGTCAACACCCCCATACATTAGGTTGGTGTGGCAATGGGGGTGGTCCGTAAGAGATTACCTCCCCCACGCGACGGTCGTAGGTGGGATGTGCATGTAATTGTCCGTACTCCTGCGGGGTAGGGAAAGAACTAACGTTATATAGGCGGTACTCCCCCAGCGTAAGGCGTTGAAAAACATCTACTAAGGGGTCGGAGGTTGGGATGTTAGCTGTGGAAAGGGAAGTAGTTTTTGCGATGGTGGTTTCATCAGTTGAAGGCGTAGGTGCGATTGAGGTACATGGTTGAGGCATAGTTGAAGAAGATGGTTGGGTTAAATGAATGGGTGTCTTGATTGGTACCAGCACATCATTTGGGCAGTATAACATATTGCAGGTTTTAAAGGGGGGAGGATCAGCTTTTACGGTGTAGGACTTCCCCTCGTACTCAAATTTGATGCATCTATGTAATGTTGAGGGAACGCATCCCATGGCCCGGATCCAAGGACGACCCAGCAATATATTATATTGGAACTCTCCCTCAAGGACATAGAAGAGTTCGGGTAAAGTACGTGGTCCTACCCGAATGTTGAGGATCATGGTGCCTAAGGGTAGAGGTAATAGCGTCATTGAATGACGCAACATGATGGGGTTGGCACACATGTAGCTAGAAGGGATATTCATTTGTTGAAAAGCTTTTGAAGAGATAATGTTTAGGCTGGCGCCCCCGTTAATCATAACACGATGTACCCGGATATCCCAGACGTAAGCTGAGATGAAAAGGGACGGGTCAGGATCTTCGGTACCAAATTCGATAATTTCAATCCTTCGGAGAAACTGACAGCAGCGGCTTGCTGTACAGAGCCCGAAGTGGTTGGGTAGTGGGGTTGTTTGGTGAGAGAAGCAACGTGATTGGGAGTTAGAATGGAGGCAACAGGCAGGGTTTCATTAGGTAAAACCTCTATCCCTTGAAGGATCTCAATGAGAGCTTGTCGATGAGATTCAGTAGTCTTGAATGAGATCATACAGTGTCATTTTATGGGTGATTGGTGAAGCTGTTTGATCATGGCTCGATGGGCAGCTCCATTAGAGACGGGGTAAGCGGGTCCACGAATAACTACTTTGGGTGGTGGTGCAATCGGGCATGTTTGACGGAGAAAGGAGATGCTGCCAGGTGTGTTTTCTTTTGCTTTCCCATTGTTTTTTCTACCCTCGAGTAGCGACACTAATCATATTAATCTCGCAGACCTGAAATGAGGAAGAAGGTTGGGATAAATCATGGTTTTCAAGAGGTGGGGTTGTAATAATGATAGATCTTGGTGAGGCAGGGATAGATGGTAGAGGAGAGGGAATTGAAGCTAAAGGTCTCTCCCTTCGTAAGTTGTCTTTCTTAACCTTTCTATCTGGGAGAGGTGACTGACGAAGGATGGTTTTTTTAAAGCTTTGCATCCCTCCACATCATGTCCTGGTGTGCGTGATAGGCGCCAGTTTTAGACTCATCTAATTATCGAGTCGAGTTTAGACGGGTCATAAGGTCTTAAGGGGGTAGGGGAAATGGTCGCATTTCTTCACCAACATAGCAAAGGAATTTGTGGAGAAGATCCTTTGTGTGGGTCAAAAATCGGAGGAGATGAGGGGTATTGTTGTGGAGGGTTTGGTAACGTGATGGGGTAGGTTGGTCGTATAGGTTTTGTAATGTGTTGGTGTGGGGTTAGTAAGGGTGGTGGTTAGCTGAGGGGTGTTTGACTACATGGTTTTCACTAAACGTGGTTCTTGGCGCAGAAGATATGTTGGATGATGAGGCCCGCAGATGAGTGGTATCGAAAAACACTACGGGGAAATAGGAGTGACCGAAAAAAATCTTTGATGATGGAATTTGTTTCGGGTTGATAGGTGGACAGGATACGCGGCGGTGATGGTGTGGCTTACCATGGGATCTCTGTATAGGTGCAGAGGTGTTTTGTAAGTGTTTTGAAGAAAGGAAAAAACGCAGGGGAGTATGATATATTGATTTGTAAGATGGAGGTGAATACGGTTCCCACCCAATATGGAAGGTCTGGTGGTGTGACGATGAGGGTTTTAATTGTGAGAGGGCAAGAGTGAGTTCATCTCATAGGGCGGGCGGATTTATTTTTGGATATAAAATTAAAGCCGCTTAGGTGGGGGTGTGTGTGTTTTGACTGGGTATGGGAAAGGTCCAAGCATAGGGAAGATTTGGCTAAGTTAAAGAAGTGGACGGGGCATTTGGTAGAGTTGAGGGGGGTGAGGTGAAGGTGGAGATACATGGGGCATTTAAGCTTCTATAAGCACTTGGGTATATGGTGGAGGCCTCAGAATGGTCATTTGCATTTGAGTAGAATATGGCATACTCAAACGTTCCCATAGGATTCGTCTATCTTCTGGAGAATGATAGTCTTCAGGTTTGAATTGTAAATTTGGTACGGAAGAGAAGTAGGTTGTGATTCCAGTCCACTATGGGTGTGATACAGTGGGTAGATGAGGTATTGTATCAATAGATATTAAAAGTTCGACCGGTTGTTGAAAAGATTTAGGCGATGAAGGACTAATAGGCAGGAGGGCATGTTTGAGAGGGTCTGTCATGGTTAAAGAATTTTGTGATGTCGGCGCAAGAGATTTCTCATCTAAGGATGTCAAAAGGGAGTGCGTACCCTCCTCTTGTGCAGGGGGGGGGGGGAGACAAGAAGAGAGGTAGTGAGGGCGCCGTCTGGAAATAGATAAATTAGCTAACATTCGTTCGCAGCCGAAAACAAATCTTTTGATGATGGAATTTGTTTAGGGTTGATAGGTGGACAGGATACGCGGAGTGATGGTGTTGCTATACCATGGGATCTCTGTATAGGTGCAGAAGGTGTAAGTCGTTTTGAAGAAAACGCAGGAGGTATGATATATTGATGTAAGATGGAGGGATGAGGTCCCAATATGGAAGGTGGGTGTGACGATGAGGGTTTTTATTGTGAGAGAGGCACGGATTGAGTTCATCTCCTAGGTGGCGGGGCGGATTTATTTTTGGATAAATCAAGCCGCTTAGGTGGGTGTGTTAGACTGGGTATGGGAAAGGTCCCAAGCATAGGGGAAGATTTGGCTAAGTTAATAGAAGTGGACGGGGCATTTGGTAGAGGTGAGGGGGGTGAAGGTGAGAACATGGGCATTTTAAGCTTCTATAAGCACTTCGGGTATATGGTGGAGGCCCTCAGAATCGGTCATTTGCATTTGAGTAGAATATGGCATACTCAAACGTTCCCATAGGATTCGTCTATCTTCTGGAGAATGATAGTCTTCAGGTTTGAATTGTAAATTTGGTACGGAAGAGAAGTAGGTTGTGATTCCAGTCCACTATGGGTGTGATACAGTGGGTAGATGAGGTATTGTATCAATAGATATTAAAAGTTCGACCGGTTGTTGAAAAGATTTAGGCGATGAAGGACTAATAGGCAGGAGGGCATGTTTGAGAGGGTCTGTCATGGTTAAAGAATTTTGTGATGTCGGCGCAAGAGATTTCTCATCTAAGGATGTCAAAAGGAGTGGCGTACCCTCCTCTTGTGCAGAAAGAGCGGTAGAGGGAGACGTCTGGGAAATAGATAAATTAGATAACATTCGTTCGCAGTCTTGTAGGGATGTGGTATAAGAAGACTCATTGATGGGAAGAGAAGTCTGGGCAGTTAACTCCTTTATAGGTAAAGAAATGATTTCGCTTTGGCTTGATGGTGGTAAAGGAGGTTTCGGCTCCCGTGTTAGTGAAGAGGCTCGATTCAAAATTTTCTCGATAGAGGCTTTTGGCTGGGTATCGAAGACTGCATGGATCTCATGAACACTCTCCTCGGCTAAGATATCCTGGTTTGTGTTACTGTTGGGAGAGTGATTCGGGAATGGCTTGTTGAAGATTTTCAAATTTCGGTTGGCAGGGGCGTTAGGATTATCGAGGGCTATATCCCCTACATCAACCATTTCCTACACTATGCTTTTCAACATCTTGCAGTTCTCATGACTGTGTCCCTTCACGCGGTGGAAGTTACAAAAGTCATTTTCTTTGTACCAGGAAGGTATGGCGCGAGTGGAATCAAACCCGGAATGAGGTTTAACAGGAGGTAAGGTGATGGCTCCTGCTTTGAGCAATTTTTCCAATATCACACCATATGTCTCCCCCAAGGGAGTGTAGTTGATGGGTTCCACTTTATATTTATAAGTGGGTTTTGGCGGGGTATTGGACAGTGGTTGGGATTTGACCATCACCGCGTGGACAGCTCCTTTTGATTTTGAAGCGGTCGATGGGTGAGGATTGGTGGTGTTAGGTTTGTTGGTGGAATCTGAAGTTCAGAAAGTGGAGTTTTTGTTGCGCAACCACAATTTCTCTTCCTCTAAGGCTCGAATTTCTAATTTTCTAGCCATAGTAAAGGCCTCGTCGAATGTACAGAAAGTTTGAATTTGGAGGGTAGGGGAGATGTGCTTAGCACAGGCCCGTGTAAATAGTTCGATAAGTTCAGTTTAAGGCAAGGCATATGTAAGTTGGTTGATAAGGCCCCGCCATCGTCCAACGAAATCTGCGATAGATTTGTCTTCAAATTGTCAGATGGCATAGAGGTCGGTAATAGATACTTGCTTGGCAATGTTAATGGAGAAATGATCCAAGAAAGATTGGGCTAGTTGGTTAAAAGAGAAGATTGAGTGTTGGGTTAAAGCACTGTACCACTCCAAGGTAGGTCCTGATAAGGACATGGGAAAGGTGCAGAGTAACAAGGCATCATCATGAGCAATCAAATAAAAAGCATGTCTAAATGATCGCAAGTGTTGTTGAGGATCCTCTTTACTGTTAAAACGGGTAAATTTTGGCAACTCCCATTGAGGAGGATATGAATGAAAGGGGACAGACGGGTGAATGGGCTCCCGAAAAACTTGCTCGTATGTCAAGGCGCTATGACTTCCTGAAACAGAAGCCTCCAAGTTTTGCATTTTTTCCATCATTTGTTTAATTAGATCAGTAGTTGGATGAGATGATGGTGTGGTTGTGGTAAACAGAAGCAAATTAGACCAAGGACCACCGTTAGACATTAGTGGGGTTAAGTGTTGATAAGGTGTGGAGGATGAATATGTTGAGGTGACCGAATAGGGATGTCCCATATAGGATGTTGAGGTCACTGGATACGTGTATGGGAATGAAAAGGTAGGCGGAGCTTGAGAAGGAAAGCTCATGTGGATAGGTGGCAGAGAGCAAGTCATGAATGGAGCAGTCTGCAAGAGAGATGAGGTAGGGGCGGTCGGTGGTAGTGATATGTGGGGTCCAAGATTAACCAAAGGAAAGCTAATCGAGGTCGTATGAACCTCTGAAGCCATCAGATTGGGAGACGGGGCTAGAGATGCAGGAAGCAAGGCGGTATTATCAGGCGGAGTGGGAGCTAAATGAGCAGCTATACTGATAGGCATACCGACAAGGAGCTGACCATTAGGCATACGGTCAGGGGTATGAGACAAATAGTATTGTACAGCGCTAGAATTAGCATCTAGAAACTTGGCAAAGTCCTTATCTCCCACAGGAATTTTAGGAACCTCGCTGGTATCCGTAGGATTCCCCACAGAATGTGAAGGGGGTGATTCAGGCAAAGAAACAGAGCAAGCATGTGAAACCATGGTGGAAGCTTGCTTTCGAGTGATAATAACCATGGACTAGAGTTCACCGTAGGGTTTCAATCTGTCAGGAATAGAAACAAACTCAGACCGGTAAAATTGGTAGGTTGTTGGTTTGTCAGGAATTGGAAAAGACAGTAACCGATATCGGTCTAGTAACCGATGTCGGTTATACCATAGCCGACGTCGGTCAGGTAACCGATGTCGGTGTAAGAAGTCTGGGCTAACAAGATATAAAAAGGCTGCTAATTTGATTTTTAACAACGTTTAGTATGCTTGTCCAATTATTGATCACAGAAGACAGGGTATGAGAAAGAAAACAGAACTACAAACAAGCAAGATGCACACGCAAATCCAGAGACTAACCCTAGGGTTAATTTTAATTATCGTGGGCTTATGCTTTTAGACGTAGAATGATGTCGGAATCCTAAACAAGAAACTTAGGGGAAATTTCAAGTTGTTTTGGCTTATAAGGTTACCTCAATCGGGCGGAGGAATACCGTGGAAAAGGGGGGATGTTTGAGCTGTTGTGTTAATTGTGAAGTGATTCGGTATGTGTTGTGCAGTGAATGTAAGATTAATTTCTTGTCAATACCGTGGATATCACCCCCACGTGTACAACCTGTTACTTAATCTACATTCACTAGAATTGAAAAACAACAAACATAAATGTAATGCATGTGTTTTAAACCCAAATCGAAAATTATGTTTGATGAAGCAAGAGAGATGACTTTCACTAATGCAAAACTAGGAAAGCAAGACAAATTCTTTACGAAATATATAATAAAAAAACAGCAACAACAAGTATGCTTCCTAAAATGAAAATAAGCAAGAGAAACAGAAACCCAAAATGGGTCCCACCGGGCGTGCCAAAATGTTTCACTCGGAAATGTTTCGTTCCTTTTAGAAACAGATAAGGTTAGGGACTAGGAGGAATACCTGTAGAATGTCGAGATGGGTGTGCGCGTACCATAGAGAAAGATCAGGCTGACTGCGAAGAACTCCTTTTTGTCTTGGAAGGACTACCTGCAAATAAGAACACAAGACCACAAGATTTTAATTAGACAATAAATGAGGGAACTACCTTGGGCCCAGGAAATATAAAACTTCCTTTCGAAGGTGGTCAGTTCCCCTGCTAATATGAGTTAACACAAAAGATTGTAAGATATCAATTAAGTTGTTTCGTTGAACTGGGTAGGGGAAAGGCTGGTTTTCTGGTTTTGATCAGAGGAACTGATGCCGGTTACTGATAACCGATGCCGGTTACTGATAACTGATACCGATGGGTTATAGGATCTTCTTGGTAGCTATGGTGTTTGTAAGGCTAGTTTATGGATGATATTAGGAAATGAGATGATGAGGGGTAAAAGAATGACAGTT
Source organism: Taxus chinensis (assembly GCA_019776745.2). NCBI lineage: Eukaryota > Viridiplantae > Streptophyta > Pinopsida > Cupressales > Taxaceae > Taxus > Taxus chinensis. Next base: position 95,092,147 of record CM034148.1, on the reverse strand, counting down.
AGATGCAATGGCACGTTGGGTAGTGGATTCAGAAACGGATTTAGGAGGACTGAGATTCAAGAAGCATAAGAAATGTTATAACAGAGGACATGCAAGATGTGACTTACTGGTTTTGACCAAGATGCAAGCTAATCTCCTTTACTGTAAACACTTCTTGTTTCTTCACTCGTCTCTGTTCGGTCAAGTGAAGATCTGGACTTTGTTTCTCGCTCCGAATGCTCTCTGTTGATCCAGAAATCCTTCGACTGATCCCCAAAAATGAAATTCCGATCCGTTGTTTTTGGTTTGGGGAGCCCATTTACAGGGAACCGATGGCGGTTGCGTAACCGACGGTGGTCGAGTAGGAACCGGCATCGGTAAGGAAAAAATAGGCTATTTTTAGTAAAATAGCCCACCTTCCCTGCTTTTCTCCCGAGAGATCAGTTGCGGGCTCAGTCAAGTGGATAGAAGGTCGGTTTTGGGTGCGAGTAAGGAGGCATTAGTTATGGATGTGAGTCTAGACCAAGTCATAGGTCTTAATTAGGTTAGTTTAGGGTTAGGGCTAGGTCATGATGAGGTGGCAAAAAATGAGGTGGTAGGTAAGGTGATGTGGATTTATCAATTACAAGGTAATTAATAAATAATTGTGTAAGGTTTAGGTGATGAGGTTAAGTTGTGAGATGAGATGCGGGTCACAAGGGGTCGTAAGACACAAATTTGGTGTCTACATAGCTTTCTCTTTCCGCACATTGGCAGTGACCTCTACTTCTTTTCCTTGTGAGTGGGTACAAACATCATATGATTGTCCTCTTGCATATCCTTACGTACCCTCTTCTTCATTAGATTCTTCCTCATCAAATTCCATATACCCGATAGTAGAGTCGCCATTCAGCTCACCGACATCTTGATCATCTTCGCCTTGAGACGAAGGTTCTTTGTAATCTTGCTCCTCTTCTTCGATTTTGGCTAAAGAGTTGACTAGAGGAGCCTCAAGCACCAGCCATGGAGCAGTTGCAGGCAAGCGCGGCCTTTGAGGAACATGGCTGGAAATGAAATTCCTCCGTGGGCTATCCCGGTATGAGGAACTGGGGGAAGCTTGAGCTAACTACTTTTTTAATGCGAGCAAGTCATTTGCCATCTTTTGAAATGTCGGATCAGACGAAGTAGTGGGTGAAGGGTCCAAAGATTTAAGCTTAGATGATTCCCTTTTCAATTCGCCAGATATTAGCAAGTTGTCTTCAATTCGGATTGCAGCGTCTTGGGTGAGAATCAAGGTAGCTACTTGTTCTTGTAGGAGTAAGAAACTTACTTTCGAGCTCATAGCATTCACGAAGAAACACTTCTGATTTTCCGGTGTTGGAAGCATGGAAACAAGCACAAGGTTGATTAATGCATTGAACCTGGTGATAAAATTACACATGGTCTCATTGGCCTCCTTTTTTAGGTGAGTGATCTGTGATAATAGTGCAAATGCATCTTCCGAAGGCTGGTATCTATCTTCGAAAGCATCCCGCAAGGTGGCCCAACTGGTAATAGATCCGGCCGGAAAATGATGAAACCATTTAGCTACGGGCCCTTGTAGAGTTTCCAGAAAAAGGTGAACCGACACATCTTCATGGGTTACATCTAGGATACTGCATGACATAATGAATGCAGATATGTGCGAATCTATGCTTTAGTTTCCACTCCCATCAAATTTGGGAAAATTATTTTGGTTTCCATGTGGGAGTGTGTGAACTGGATGCGGCAAGGCCAGGGGACCATAGCATTTCCCCATGGAAGTGCCATCTGAATGGGTAGAAAAAGAACACGGGCTGGAAGAACAGTTTCACTGAGCAACAAGGCACTACAAAGGGATGTGGAGGCTCCTTGTGAAAACTAGTTCTTTCGTGGAGGTGAGGAACTTCTGGCTGACCGATCAGCTGAACTTAGTGATGAAAAGCGTGTTGGTGTTATACTGAAGCTGTGCCTTTGGAGTAGATCGAAAGTAGGATCGACTTCTCCATGAGCTCTCCTGCTACGAGTAAATATCTTGCTACGAGTAAATGGTTCAAATTCCAGCGTACCCTCCCAATCTGTAATATTGGGGAACATATTTTAAAAACTCTTTTTGGTTGTACTTGCTGATTTTCTGATTTTTCTGACAAAAATCAGCAGCATATACTTTTCTGAATATTTAATTTTATCCTTTTCTGAAAACTGATTGCAGTTTAATGACAGAGAAAAACGAGGATAAAATGATGGTGAAGCTTAGTAAGCTGATTTTCAGATTTAAAGTTGACTTTTCACAGAGTTTGAAAATTTTGGTAAACTATCAAAAACTCAGATCTACGGAAAAATACAGATTTTTATAAAAACTCAGCGAACTAAAGGTCTCCAACTAGGCCAAATCTATGGATCTCAGAAGAAAATTTTCAATTTGGATCACTTTTTCCAAAAAAAATTGGATTTTGGAAAAAGTTAAAATTCTCAAACAGGTAGTGATCTTTTCCGGTTTTTTACTGATTTTCTAACGTACCATCATCATAGATCGAATAGATCTATTCGATCCCCAGCCGAGTTGCCAAAAACTGTTGGTTTGAAAATATGTAACTTAGGTAGATTTATGGATAGATGAGCCAACAATATGTAGGGCATAGACCCTCTTTGAGGCAGCAAAGTGAAACTGGTTTATTGTTATTCTACCAGCAGGAATCTGTGCAAGTCTCATAACATTCTGCCTTTGGGGTTTTGGGATCTCATCCCAGAAGGGGTATTTCCAACTGCGAAAAGAAAGGAACGAAGTAGGGGATGAAGAAATACTAGGTCCGAAAGGAGAAAAGAAATGAATTCCAAAGAAAAAAGGCTGGAAGGTTTATGTTTTGGGATTGGTAGTAAACAGAGCCAAACCTACTTGCATAAATGAATAAAGCAATACTGATGAATAAATGACAAAAAGGGTAGAGATAGATCCAACAGAATAAACACATAGATCTGACATAAGAAAGATCAGATGCCCATAACACACATATTCAGCACAAAGTCTTAATATTTTCTTCTGTTGCAAAAAGTACAAAGCCTTTTCTCCCTACTTCTATTTTTCATCTAAAAGATATCCACCCCCTAAATACAACAAGTATTCAAGTATATATAGAACGAGAGAATAAAAAGAAGACAAAAGCAAACAAACCACTTATTTACAAAAATATCTTACAATAGATTACAAAGTCATTTGTTGACTTTTGACAACTTTGGTGGATGACATCATTCCATGGTGCAACATGGATGATGTCATCATTTGTGTCAACATGACTCAGATATTTTACAAAGAGAAAGATAAGAAGAAAGAAACTATTCGTTGTTGTCCCGCAGTTGGAAGGGCATATCCTACTTTTTCTGCTTGGGCAACGAGATGTGGATTTGGGCACGGTACTCCATGAACTTGCTGATCATGAGTTGAAGTTGATCCTCGGAAGGATCCTTGTGTCTATCGTTGATAGCTTCATAGGTCTCCCACTCATCTATGAGCCTTTCCACGAGTTTGGAATAATCATTCTCTGCCTCTATCAGGTACCCGATGAAGTCACGACACACCAACAGGTTATTGATGGATTCGGTGTCGAATGTAACTTCTGGCCCCAGTCCCTGTGAAATAATCTCTTTGAAGATCTGAATAGTTTCCTCCAACTTTATTAAGGTGAAAGGAGTGAGTAACCCTAGAGACATTCTGAGAACAATCTTTTCCATTTGATGCATTGCATCCAGGGCTACCTCCTCTACCTTGTCGATCTTCTCGAGGACGAACTCTAGCTAATCCACCCGATAATCCAAAGTGGAAAGGATTTTATTGAGGGCTCTAGGGTGTCCAAAGATGCCAAACTTGACCAGATCATTGACTAAATAGTTGACCATTTTCTGAAAGGTCTCATGTTGCATCCTAGCATGATCAAGCTCTTCGTAGATGGGTCCCGCTATCGCCTGGAGTTCTCTATTTGTTCAATTGATATTCTGGTACAAATCTGTGAACTTAGCGATAACTCCCTCACTTTCTTTTAGGATTTGGCTCCTCTAGGCAGAAACTGCCATGCCCTGCTCGCCGATTTTAGCATATTCATTGATCTTATCCTGGCTTAGAGGCTCAAGAGTTTCGGAGGCAGTTGTAGGAGGTGCACTACCCATTTTCTGTAAGGCGTGCAAAAGATATTTATTTTGCTCCTTTAGCTACCTTTTCTCTTCCTTTTCTTCTTGGAGTTTCTTGAAAATGGCGTCAACTACAGATAGGGCCTCTCTTTACAGGATTTTTGAAGATGTCCCCATTGTGACTTGAGTCACTATGTAATCTGTCAAAAACATATCCTTTTTATCCTTCAAAGGATTGGGGTATGTAATCTCCATCACTCTCTCCCCTGTTGCACTCTGAGAGAAGCGGGTTATGGGCTTTTGCTTATTTTCCCCTTTTGATGGGATCACGGAGAAGTCCATCGATGCGATGGGAAATTTCCTTTTCTGCTGACTCAGGTGCTGGGAGATCCAGGCTGGACTTATGGGAGAAGGACCAGAAATAGAGAAGGGGGTAGCTGCAGTAGTAGAAGGGAAAAACATGGAGACACTTGGAGGTGGCATTGAGAGGAAAGCTGAGGAAGTGCTCATGGGAGGAAGGGGTACTGCAGGGGAGGAAGTCATAGGAAGGGAAGGGAGCTTAGAGATGAGGCAATAAATGGAAGGGGACAGCTCCGCGAGAGAGGAGAAGATGGATGAAGAAGCAAGAGGAATAGTAGAAGATGGGGGAGAGGACACGACCAAAGGAATGGTTGTTTGGGTCACTCGAGGAGGTGAAGGAGGAGAAGGAGAAGGAACAGAAGGGACCTCAATTGTTACAGTTGTGGCCACATCCTGAGTGGATGTGGTTATTGGAACATCTTCTACTGCTTCTTCTTCTAAGCTCTCCAGGACTACAACCCGTTCTTGTGAAGCAGAGGGAGGGATTTTAGGAGCTCCCTCTTGGGTAGAGCTAGATTCACCCTCTATTCTGTTTCCCTTGCCTTTTGGCTACTTTTTTGCCCAAGGAGGTGCATTTCCCAACGGAGAGGTTGTGAAATTTACTCCGAGGTAGATGAGCCCGTTCATTCAGCACCAATGCTCTATCCTTTGCAGAGTTTCCTTGACCCTCTCCTCTATTGTTTGAGGAGCTTTGTTTCTGTTGATCACTGCGAAAGGCCAATCATCCCCATTTGTATCAAGATACACTTGATCAACTTCTTGTTCAGTAGTTTGGTAGCCTTTTGGGATGATGGCCACACTGTACTAGATGATTTTTGCTAAGGCCAAGTGAGAATGATCCTTCCTCCTGAGCTCAACCTCATGATATATGTCAATGTAGATATCTTCGATTTGAGGGATGTGGATCGGATCGAGCTTGGCCCTGGGTAAACAATTTCTTGGGTTGAAGGTGGGCTTTGCTGGGAAGTTATGTTTCAGATTCAGTAGCTCTATTTCAGCAAACATGTCCTTCACTTTGTGGTGAGTGAGACACGTATACCTACCCACTATGAGGGGGAAAGGATTCCCACCCTTCTTTCTCTTTAGACACTTTTCATGGTAAGTAATAAGTTGCCTCGATAGATCCAACATGATTAACTTGGGATCGGCATATCTCGGTAATTTAGTTGGTTCTCCCAAGAAGTTAAGTGCCCTCAGATAGGTGAATGTGGGGAATTGAGTCAACAGGGCCCCCCATTTCTCTGTAGTTGTTATGATGCTCTTGGTCATATGACCGTGAGTCATATTCGGCCTCAACAGGCAGATGATGAAATAGAAGAATGCATCGTTGATTTTTGTAAATTAGGGGATACTATTTTCTAGCTTCAGTTCTGGATAGTGTTCATAGATTTTAACTTGGGGACAAACCCCGCACCGCATTAGAGCTGGATAGTCTCTTTCTGAAGCTGCGGCATAAACTACGTAGGAGTTCATATAGAACATCCCCGTTGTGTTAAGTTGTTAGAGCTGCTCAGATATTGTGCTGCTTATGATTTCTACCCACTCAAAGCATTGATCGGGCACATTTTTGTTCATTGTTTCTAGGTATTGTAGCATCCATTTGTGAAAATAATGGGCATCAGGAAGCCCAAAGACTCTGCTCAGGAACGTGATTGTGTCACTGAGTTCTTCTGAAAATTCACTGCGATGAATGACTTGTGGCCATCGATTCACCACCTTTTTGTTCTTTAGGTAAACTTTGTTCATCAGCTGCATGCACTCATCCTCATTGTCATCCCAATCTTTGATGCAATCTTCCAGGCTTATGGCCACAAAGTGCCGGTGGTGAGGGATACCGAGCATTATTTCAAAGTGTCAAGTAGTGAGGTTGATTATAACCTCGCCCTTCTCATTATGGACACATCTTGTGTCCTTGTTGTAGTAGCGGGCTACTACCATCATGAACTCATTGTTCACGGCACTTACTGGGATCCCTCCAGCGAAATGCAATGCACTGCCCATCAGTTTGTCCATCCATGGACTTCTTGTGACCCTCTGGGTTCTGGCCCAGAAATATTTCATGTCAATATTGCCCAGTTCTGAGTCTTTGATGTCTAGGTCACACTCGGCCTAGGACTCGGGCATCCTGACCCTCTGATACTTGTACTTCATTTCTTCTTCTGTGAGCTTGGCTTTACCCTTGGATTTGGTAGGTCTCTTTTCTGATGTTGACATATGTAACTCTGAACTTAATTTTTGATTTGCGAGAAGAAGAAGTGAAACCCAACACAAGAAGGTCATATTAGTCATTTGATCTTCCATTAAAGCATCAACAGAAGAAAGAGTTAGTGGTTTTAAGGCCTTAGGGCGTAGGGCACATGAATATTACAAATTATAGGGTAAAATAATATGGCGCATAGGAAAGGGCTGCTGTGAGGGATAAAATAGCACCAAAGGGCACATGGCACATGGACATTGCAGGGTGCATTTTGGTGTTGTAATCATAAGTGTGCCTGTCCCATGGGCATACATTTTATAAAGGGCACATATATTTTTCATGTTACACGGGTACAGGACGTGCCAAAGGGCGCAAGTTTAATGCATGTAACATCATTTTTTCATGTGCCATAGGAGGACTGGGCGTGGCACATGGAAGGTCTACATAACATAATGTTGTTGTGACAATGGATGCACCTGCGCCGTTTAAAGCTTTGCACTTGGCGTAGATTTAGTTGGTGTTGCATAGATGCAGGGTGCGCCAATGGGGCAAGTTTTAATGATGCAACAAATGAGTTTGGTGTGCCAAGAGGGCACAAGTTTAGCGAAGTGAAGGGAGTCCGCTTTAAGGGCGCGGCTGTTCTTTGTGTAACAGGTAGGGAATATGCGCCAATGGCGTGACTATGTATTATGTTACAGGGATGACAGATGCACCAAAGGAGGAAATAACAGTCTTATTTTCAAGCCATGATTCCTTTCTTGAGGGGTTTGCATGCATTTAAACTTCTTTTACAGGATGTCTTTAGGTTATGAAGATGATTAATCAAAGAGTTTCCAGCAATCATTTTAGGACAGAGTCCCCTTTACCAGCAGATCTGGAAAGAGGGGGGAAAATGCATGGGTGCAGGGTAGAGAAAAATAGAAAGGAGGATGGGGAGTTCATGTTTTAAAAGATCTTATTTAACCCAATCCACACCAACAAGCAGCCAAAAACCAAAGCACAAAACACACAAAAGAAATGAGGACCTCTTACCAGGATAATATAACGGAGAAATGTGAAAACGGGTCCACGAAGTGATTTGAAAACGACAGGGCAGGTGTGCTAGCAAGTACAGATGTAAGAGAAAAATCACGTGATTGTGTCAGATGACAATGAAAGTATAGACGTGCCTATATATAGGCAAGGTTGTAATAAATGCGCCACCAACGTTTTCAAATGGCGCATGAAAAGCACTATCGACAAAAGAAAGCATGCACCCTTGGCACACCAAAACACTTTCCAACATGAAGCTATGTGCGCCTTAGGCACATCGAAAGTGATGTCGACATAAGAATATGTGTGCCTTTGGCGCACCAAAAAGTGGCACAACAAAAGTATTACTGACATGAAGGCGCATGCAAGAAAGACTCAACATAGTGAGGCGCATCAAAATGCCTGCTGACACCTCAAACTGTGCGCTAAAGTCTTAGAAGGGGGTGCATGAAAACTTAATGTTACCTAGTCATTATGTGCGCCCGACCAAAAAGACCAAAAATGGCTAAGTTCGGAAAACTAGATATCCCGGGGAGGGATTTTGCAACGTTCCAAATGCAAGGGGTCCTTGACGAGGGACCGAAACAAAATTTTGGTAGGGTTATCTATAAAATTTTCCTTGTCAATTATACGGGATAACACATTTAGTGGTGATTCTCAATTGGTTATAAACCAAGTCAATGGTATATACCAATGTCATAATGAGATACTTCAAAAGTATAAACATTATGTAGACATAATTTTGACCACCTTTGACCATTACACCCTTCAAACCATCCCTCATTCAACCAACAAATTTTCAGATACCATGGCTTGCTTAGCCTCTCAAATACCTACTTCACCCGCTGATTCTAAAATCGTTGTCACCGTACAATGACTCTAATCACCTTCTTATTTACCTCAGGATGTTTACTCTATCTGAACTGCTACCCTCGACCTGAGCGACCTTTGGTATAAACAATATTCAAACTATCTTTCTCTCTCCATCTTACCTCCTGATCTCACCCTTAATGGACAACACACCTTCCTTAAAAAGGTCTCTCATTATGTCATCATGGGGGCCTCCTTTATAAGCACTGCTTTGATGGTATTCTCTTATGATGCCTCACGAGTTTTGAAATTCTTTATACAATTAAGGAAGTTCATGATGTCATATGTGGAGGAAACTTTAGTGCCCTTGTTATTGCTAAGCGTATTCTTTGCTTGGGCTATTACTAGCTGACCCTTAACCATGATTGTTGCGACTACATCAAACATTGTTTACAAATCCAACAACGTGCCAACCTTCATCATACACCTAGTCATGCCTTATAGGTTACCTGTAACCTTTTTCCCTTCTCTCAATGGGGTTTTGATATTGTTGGAGAGATCAACCCCCATTCTTCCCAATGACATCAATGGATCATTACAACTACCGAATACTACACAAAATGGGTGGAGGCTATACCACTCATCTCCACAAAAACCGAGAAAATATGTGAGTTCAACAATCATCACATCATTTGTCTCTTTAGTGTTTCTCATCGTCTCATCCCCAATAATGTAAAACAATTCAAAAACAAAACATTGCGTAAACTTTGTAATGCCTTTGGCATTCAGTTGATTTTCTCATCACCTTATTACCCACAAACCAATAGCCATGCCGAATCTACTAACAAAACCTTAAATAAAATTCTCCTGAAAGTGGTTAATGATACTGGGAAGAACTTGCATATGCACATTCCTTTTGCCCTATGGGCATACCACACTAGTATCCACACTTCCACTGCAACTACTCCTTTTTCTCTGGTCTATGGTACTATTGGTTTTCAAATAGGACTTTTTAGAAGAGCAACAGTCAGGGGACAAGAAGTCCCTCCTCTTTAATGGGAGAGGTTCCCTTATTAAGACACGAACTTATTTACAAATATACAGAATGTCATTTTATGGTCGAACTTGGATACCACGAAAATGTTTTCCACAAAGATCATCAGTTACAAATGGACTGAGGAAAGAGGGTATGAAGATAAGCAGAATAGCAAACGTTTGGAATTATAGATAACAGAATAATTCTTTACGAGTGCGAAGTTACAAGGAATTTGGAACAAGATTATTTGTATTAGCTGAATAAGATTAAAGACACAAAGTTCTTCAAACGACCTTATTTAGATTCATTAATCAAAGACACAAAGTTCTTTCTTGGTTGTGCAAGACCACTGTATTTGCGAAAAGCAATCAGCAAGACTAATGAATTAGGTACAAAATAATCTTCACAATACTAAAGGAAAACACAAAGATACAGAGATTCAGATAGAGAATGAAAAAGAAAAGCCCTTTTGTATTGATACGTTCAAGATCTATTTACAATTTCGAGAGTATGCCAAGTTCTTCCTCCTCTGAAATGGCGTGTAAAGACCATTATATAGATTACAAATTTCAGTTACGTCTTGTAACCGTTTCTTTTAAATAAAGAATAGTTAAGGGATGCCAAACGCAATACCTTAACCAATTACATGGAATACGAAAGGAATGGCGAGAAGAGAGAAAGAAGGGGAAGGAGGCAGGTGGCCAGTTTTGAGAGGAACCCACTGTCTTCAGAAACCGCTTCTTGAATTTCTTCCACGTCTGAGCCATTCCTTTGCCATGAGGGACACACCAGACGTTTTATCTTGAAGATGACAATGGATATCTTTGAAAACTGATGTAACTGGCGTCTTGAAATTCGTCCTTCGTAACTGCTTCTTGAATTTGATCCTCGCAACTTAAATTCAAATTTAGCACGTTCGGGTCGAGCGGGAAAAACTAAGTATGAATTGCATTAGGTTCACTTGGGACATGTGAGACGCGAATGCGCGAAACACGCGGCTCGGCCGATTCGGGTGAAACGGGGAGAGGACGCACAAATGCATTTTGGGACATTTGGGATGAAAAAGAGCGAAGTGCGCGACTCGGGAGTTTCGGCCGAAAATGGGACAGATTGCACTTTTTAACTTTGGGACATTCAGGACAAAAAGTTCCGAAGTACGCGACTCGGCCGGTTCGGGCGAAATTGGAACAGAGCGCACTTTTTGATTTGGGACATTTGGGATGAAAAAGAGCGAAGTGCGCGATTCGGGAATTTCGGCCGAAAATGGAACAACGTGCACAAAAAGTTTTGGGACACTTGGGACAAAAACTTCCGACGGGCCCGAAATGGGACAATTTCAGAGGTTTCGGCCGAAAATGGGACAGATTGCACTTTTTGATTTGGGACATTTGGGACAGAAAAGTGCGAAGTACGCGGTTCGGATGGTTCGGCCGAAATTGGAACGACTTGTATAAAAGCTTTCGGAACACATGGAACAAAAACTTCCGACGGGCCCGAAGATAGGACAATTTCGGGGATTTCGGCCGGTCGGAGAACAACTTGCACTTTTGTACTTGGGACAACCGGGACAAAAAGTTCCGACAGGCCCGAAATACTTTCAAAATGACCCAAAACTTAGATTTTTTAGACCTCCAAGACTTTTTCCACACTACCAGCTTGACAGAAAAGACACTTAGACTCAAAATTTTGAAATTTTACCTTTGACAGAGCAGGGAATTTTGAGTGGACAACAGCTGGCTCCTTCTGGGGATGACTTGGTGCAAATTCATGGAATGAGACAAGGCAAGAACTTAGATAACTCAGTGAAGCAGACCAGTGCCTTATCCATTGGGCAACGGAGTCAAGGACAAACCAATACAAGGGCAACACACACAACAACAGAAGGGAAACACACCAAAAGCAAAAAGCAGAAACACTGTACATAATATACAAGGGACTCCCTAGTCACCTAGGACTTGAACAACTTCAAATACTGCCCACTATAAGGAAGTGGGAGGGGGGAACCATCCATGTAATCAAGATAGAAAGAGTTCTTACCAGCAAAGTGCCTTATCTTGAAAGGTCCAAGCCATAGAGAATCAAATTTTCCATGGCTACCACGAGGTTCGTGTCTTTTGTCCCACAACAGCACGGTATCACCAACTTGGAACTCTCTGCTCCTAGCTTTCTTATCAAACAGAATCTTCACCTTCTGCTGGTGGGCAGCTATTCTGTCAGCAACCTCCAATCTATCCTCGTTCAGTTTGTGCAGGTACATGATCCTTTTGTCCAGAGCATCACTGAAACTAGTGTCTTCAATGGCCTTCATCAGGTGCAAGGCTGGTAGTTCCACTGTCACTGGCAATTGAGCCTCTACTCCATACACTATTTGAAAGGGGGACATTCCAATGGCTCTTTTAGGTGTGATCCTGTCTGCCCAAAGAGCATCGTAAAGTTTCTTATGCCAGTTTCTCTGAGATTCATTGACCAACTTTCTTATGATAGTCACCAGATTCTTATTGGTAGATTCTGCTTGTCCATTTCCCTGGGGATAATAATCTGAAGAATGAGCCAGAGAGATGCCATACCCGTAGCAGAAATCCATTATCTCAGTTGAGGAGAAGTTTGAGGCATTATCTGTTACAATCTTGTTAGGTACACCATACCTAACCAAGATGTTCTCTTTAATGAAGTTGCATACTACTTCAGAAGTGGTGTTCTTGACTGGAATAGCTTCCACCCACTTGGTGAAGTAGTCAGTAGCAGTTAGCACATGAGTATGTCCAGCGCTAGAAACAGGGTTGAGTGCACCAATGAAGTCCAGACCCCACTGTTGGAAAGGTTCCTCAATCACAACTGGTTTGAGAGGCAAAGAAGCCAACTTAGGTCTTCCCACGAAAGTCTGACAGGCCTCACATTTATCCACCCACTTGGATGCATCTTTGAACAAGGAAGGCTAGTAATACCCTCCACGGAGTATCTTATGAGCTGTGACTGTTGATGAAAAGTGCCCTCCACATGCCTGATCATGAAAAGCCGAGAGAAACTTTCGTTGTTGTTCCTTGTCTACACACTTCAGAAATCTCCCATCCAAACCACGCTTGAACAAGGCATTTTCCCACAATACATATTGTGCTGATCTCAATTTAACAGTCCTCTTTTCTTTAGCAGTTAAATGAGAGGGGCATTCCCCGTAGGTGAGAAAATGAGCGATGTCAGCATACCATTCATCAACTGAACTCAGGAACAGAACAGTAGGAAGGTCAGCTATCTTCTCCAATAACTCATGTTGGGCTCCTTCAGCAATGAGATCGCAAAGACCTTTTCCCCGGACCAGCTTGGTTGGCTTGATATCAAGGTCATACTCCTGGACCTTAGCCACCCAGTTTCCCCTCTTGGATCCAAATTCTTGTTGCGTGAGAATTGACTTTACAGTCGTATCTGGGACCAGCACCGTAGAGTGAGAGTTGAGGATATAGAAACGGAACTGCTTGACAGCTTTGACTACTGCAAAGGCATGCTTCTCCATCATGGTGTACTTTAGCTCATGGTTCTTCAGGATATAGCTCATGAAGGCAATTGGTAGCTCATGTTTATCAGAATCTTCCTGGGTTAAGACAGCAGCCAGAGTACTATCTGTAGCGTAGCAGTAGATAATGAAATCCTTGCTGAAATCAGGGCAGGCCAAAACTGGAGTTTTAGCAATAGCTTTCTTAATACCCTCAAAGGATTCCTTCCCTTCAGAAGACCAACCAAATGCTTGCTTTCCTTTCATCATCTGAGAAATATTCAAAGTTAATTCAGCAAAATCAGGGATGAATCTTCTTAGAAAATTGATCTTACCGAAAAAGGAATGCACGCCCTTTTTACTAGTAGGGAGAGGAATCTGTTGGATGGCTTGAACTCGTTCAGGATCAATCTTGATGCCATCCTCCGAGACAATGTGTCCTAATAGCTTTCCCTCCGTAACACAGAAGACAGATTTTTTAGGATTTAAGGAAATCCCATGATCTCGGCATCTTTGCAGAACTGCTTCCAAGTGGTCGAAGTGATCCGCTCTTGTCTTTGAGAACACTGTCAGGTCATCAAGGTATATGACTATGCATTTTCCCTTCAAGCTTCCAAAATCCAGATCCATAGCTCTCTGGAAAGTGGCACCGGCATTAATCAGCCCAAAAGGCATCCTCTTGTAGGCAAAGGTACCCCAAGGAGTTGTGAAGGCCGTCTTATGTTGATCAGCAGTATCAACCTCTACCTGATTGTATCCAGAAAAGCCATCAAGCATAGATAACATCTCAGAGCCTGTTACCGCTTGCAAAATCTGATCCATCATAGGCAGAGGGTAGTTATCTTTTAGAGAGGCCTGATTCAGGTTCCTGAAATCAACACAGATGCGGATCTCACCATTCTTCTTCCTAACAGGTACAATGTTTGCAATCCAAGTCGAATGATGAATGGGAAAGATGATTTTAGCCTTTAGCAGTTTCTGAATCTCCTGAAATATGGTGTCAGCTATCTTTGGGTTGTACTGCCTCTGCTTCTGCTTGAAAGGCTTGATTCCTGGCTTGAGAGGGATAGAGTGCTGCATTTCTTTCGGCTTGAAGGCTTTTAGATCTTCATAAGAATAAGCAAGCACATCCTTATATTTCCTTAGAAGGTCAATTGCTCTTCTCCTTTCATCTGATGTGCAACACTTTCCGATATTTACCAGCCTCGGGTCATCAGAACTCCCAATATCAATTTTATCATACTCAGCTGATTGCTGAGGTCCAGTGGAAGCTTTAGATCTCACGTATCTGTCATGTTTATCAAACAACTCCTCCAAACTCACCAAACCTTTGGGGATCTTGTTTCCTTTGAGTTTAATGCACCCTTCCTAATCAGTTTCTTCTCCTTGGGTGATGGCTTGGTCCGAAGACACGCTCTCACGAGGCAGGTTGTCACTTCCTTCAAAATACAGTTGTTCAAAATTGCCCTTGAGCTCCAGGAAGGAAAGCAAATGCTGGTCGTCGTTGAAGACTTGCCAGTTATTAGTATTGTCAGGGACACTAGGTCGGTGGACCATCTCAATAGTGAACTTATCCTGAGAGAATTCAGGATGAGGAATCAATAGTGACCCTGAGACAGCCAGGGAATCAGCTCTGCTGTTCTTTTCTCTGGGAATTGCTTCAATGGAGAAGGCATCAAGGAATTCAATTGAATCCCAAACCTGATTCCGATAATGCTTCAGCCTCCCGTTCTTTACCTGAAACAGGCTTCTGACTTGCTTCACAATCAGCTCTGCATCACCACGAGCCAAAAGATTTTTTACACCTCGTTCTTTGGCCACTTGCAATCCAAGGATGAGAGCCTCATACTCTGCTGTATTGTTAGTGTTCTCGAACTGCAATTTGAATGAAAAGGGGTACAGGCAGCCTTCAGGTGATATTAACAGAACACCGGCTCCAGAACCAGCCGAAGAACAACTGCCGTCAAATTCTAAGATCCAGACACCATTGGGGTCCTTAGGTGATATTTTGCAGGGTCGGATTTCATCGGGGGACAAAATCATGTAATTACCATGGCCCCTGTCCTCATAGAGTATTTGTGCTCTAGGATCATCTGTCTTCTGCACAATGTACTCAGACTGCTTCTCAGGTAGTAGCTTCTTCATTTGTCCATTGACAGGTATGAGAGCGTGTGACCAATCCATTTGAATCTCTCCACCCACATCTTTACAGAAGTTTCTGCTTAGCAACATTCCATAGGAAGGAGGAATGTCTGCTACTAGTATGGTAGCCAAGACCTTCTTTTCAGGTAAAGCAGCAAAAGCCACTTGTGCATCTTTAATCCTTCCCACCAAAGGTACTTCCTTACTTTCCATGGAGTAGCAAGATCCATAAGTACGAGTAAGGGTCAAGCCTAAAGCATGAGCTACTTTGGCGGGCATCACATTATCTGAGGCTCTGGAATCTATGACACAGTTACTGTGCCTGTGGCCAGCTATAAGGAGTGTTACATAGAAAGGCTTGATCTTGTCACCAGGTGAGGTGACAGCAGCTACCAGACTGGGCTGTGGTGCAGAAGGAGGTGTGGGCAAAAGGCCTTTGGAGGTGGTCTTGGAATGGGAATTTACAAATTGGATCATCTTGGCAAAAGCTTTTGGATGGGTTTGGTAATATTCAGCCTCTGAAATTTGAACTTTGGTCCTTTTTAGATGATCTACAATGTCAAAGGATCCAGAGGTGGATGGTCCATCATCATTTGGAATCTTAGGTTTATCAACCCTAGGAGAAAAAGAAGAAGAAACAACTTTGGGGGTAGGATTGGCAGTACTTACCTTTGATGCAGATGAGGTAGGAATAGGAGATCCTCTTCTGACAATTACAGGAATAGTTGCAGGCTGCTCTTTGGACTTCTTCAGGGGTTGTGTCACCTTTTCCCTCTGATGTGTCTGTTCCTGAGTCATGACAGCGAAGGATTCGCTGTTCATATCTGCTACCACTTCATCATAGTCATCTGCATCATCAATGCCTTCAGTGGTAAAGAAATTGACTCGAGATCTCTCGGGTTCTTCTGCCTCATCATCGAATTCCTCCAGGAACTCCTCACAAGCTTCATTATCATCTTCTGGTTCTTCGACCTCACAAGTTGCATTCACAGGAACTTTGACGGGAGGTCCTTCAAGTGTCAATCTTGTGTGGGGAGCTGGCAAACGGTTTCTGGGTTGAAAATTTCTTCTCGGAACATCTGCATATGGTGCATGCTGAGCTAATTGTTTCTTTATAGCTACTAGATTGTTTGCAAGTTTCTGGACTAATGGATCAGTATTGAGTCCAGAGGTGGAAGAGGAAGAAGCAACAGATTTGGATTTGGGAGGATCTCTCTTCAACTTCCCTGACATGATTAGGTCATCCTCGACACTAACAGCCAGTTCTTGATCCAGAATTAACGTTCCAAGATTAGCCCTTCTTAGAGCATAACTGACTTTAGGCGTTTGGGCATTCAAAAAGAAACATTTTTGGATTTGATCAACCGGCCGAGTATTCACAGGAATTTTTTTGATCAGTCTGTTGAATCGAGCCACAAACTCTCTCATGGGTTCCGATGGATCTTTCTTTATTTGAGAAATCTGGGCAAGCAGTGCATGCACATCTTCTGCCGGCTTGAAACGGCTTTCGAACTGAGTTCTCATGGTATTCCAGTCGATGATGGCGCCAGCCGGAAGATGATAGAACCAGTCAGCAGCATTGTCCTGTAACGTCTCGACGAACAGTCTTACTGAGACGTCTTCATGTTCAACCCCCAAGACTCCACACGCAACTATGAAGGCTGCAATATGCTCATCAGGGTGCACTTTGCCGTCGCCTTTGAATTTGGGGAAGTTCTTTCTGTTACCTCTAGGTAACTCATGTAAAGGCTGAGTGAGGGCCAGGGGCCCGACACGCTGACCCCATGGTACTTGTGCCATTCTTCTTGGAAATACGGTTCTGAGGGGAACTGTAACACCAGCAAGGATTAAAGCTTGTAGATTAGGACTAGCAAGCTCTGAAGGACTTCTTTCTCGAACAGGTGGAGTGCTCGTTGAACGAGTTCTTCTATTTGAAGGGAAAGGAAAACCCTGTTGCTCCAAAAGCTGAAACTGAGAATCTTCGATACCAAGGGCCCTTCTCCCTCGAGTGAAACGTGGAGTCGCCAGATCAAAGGATGATCGAAAAAATTATAGTACTGGAATGTAATTTTCCCCAGCGGAGTCGCCAAAAACTGTTGGTTTTCAAATAGGACTTTTTAGAAGAGCAACAGTCAGGGGACAAGAAGTCCCTCCTCTTTAATGGGAGAGGTTCCCTTATTAAGACACGAACTTATTTACAAATATACAGAATGTCATTTTATGGTCGAACTTGGATACCACGAAAATGTTTTCCACAAAGATCATCAGTTACAAACGGACTGAGGAAAGAGGGTATGAAGATAAGCAGAATAGCAAACGTTTGGAATTATAGATAACAGAATAATTCTTTACGAGTGCGAAGTTACAAGGAATTTGGAATAAGATTATTTGTATTAGCTGAATAAGATTAAAGACACAAAGTTCTTCAAACGACCTTATTTAGATTCATTAATCAAAGACACAAAGTTCTTTCTTGGTTGTGCAAGACCACTGTATTTGCGAAAAGCAATCAGCAAGACTAATGAATTAGGTACAAAATAATCTTCACAATACTAAAGGAAAACACAAAGATACAGAGATTCAGATAGAGAATGAAAAAGAAAAGCCCTTTTGTATTGATACGTTCAAGATCTATTTACAATTTCGAGAGTATGCCAAGTTCTTCCTCCTCTGAAATGGCGTGTAAAGACCATTATATAGATTACAAATTTCAGTTACGTCTTGTAACCGTTTCTTTAAATAAAGAATAGTTAAGGGATGCCAAACGCAATACCTTAACCAATTACATGGAATACGAAAGGAATGGCGAGAAGAGAGAAAGAAGGGGAAGGAGGCAGGTGGCCAGTTTTGAGAGGAACCCACTGTCTTCAGAAACCGCTTCTTGAATTTCTTCCATGTCTGAGCCATTCCTTTGCCATGAGGGACACACCAGACGTTTTATCTTGAAGATGACAATGGATATCTTTGAAAACTGATGTAACTGGCGTCTTGAAATTCGTCCTTCGTAACTGCTTCTTGAATTTGATCCTCGCAACTTAAATTCAAATTTAGCACGTTCGGGTCGAGCGGGAAAAACTAAGTATGAATTGCATTAGGTTCACTTGGGACATGTGAGACGCGAATGCGCGAAACACGCGGCTCGGCCGATTCGGGTGAAACGGGGAGAGGACGCACAAATGCATTTTGGGACATTTGGGATGAAAAAGAGCGAAGTGCGCGACTCGGGAGTTTCGGCCGAAAATGGGACAGATTGCACTTTTTAACTTTGGGACATTCGGGACAAAAAGTTCCGAAGTACGCGACTCGGCCGGTTCGGGCGAAATTGGAACAGAGCGCAACTTTTTGATTTGGGACATTTGGGATGAAAAAGAGCGAAGTGCGCGATTCGGGAATTTCAGCCGAAAATGGAACAACGTGCACAAAAAGTTTTGGGACACTTGGGACAAAAACTTCTGACGGGCCCGAAATGGGACAATTTCGGAGGTTTCGGCCGAAAATGGGACAGATTGCACTTTTTGATTTGGGACATTTGGGACAGAAAAGTGCGAAGTACGCGGTTCGGATGGTTCGGCCGAAATTGGAACGACTTGTATAAAAGCTTTCGGAACACATGGAACAAAAACTTCCGACGGGCCCGAAGATAGGACAATTTCGGGGATTTCAGCCGGTCGGAGAACAACTTGCACTTTTGTACTTGGGACAACCGGGACAAAAAGTTCCGACAGGCCCGAAATACTTTCAAAATGACCCAAAACTTAGATTTGTTAGACCTCCAAGACTTTTTCCACACTACCAGCTTGACAGAAAAGACACTTAGACTCAAAATTTTGAAATTTTACCTTTGACAGAGCAGGGAATTTTGAGTGGACAACAGGTACAAAGGCTATTCTGCCTCTTGAAGTCCAAATCCCCTAACTCTACATTTCTCTCCATGACATGCTCAATGATGATGACTTTCATCAAGACCATTTAGCACAACTTGAGTTATTAGAAGAATGTCATCTTAACACTCTTGACCACCTCTAATTTTACTAAAAACATATCAAATATGCCTATGACAAACATGTCCATGAATGGATCTTCCCAGTCAGTGACCTTGTCCTGAAAGAAAATCATCATGTAACTAAAGCATAAAAGAGTAAAGGGGAAAAATTTGCTCTTAATTGGCTTGGACCATACGTCATAACCCATACTTACAGATCAGGTTCTTATCATTTATCTTCCCTTGATGGTAAACCAGAGCCTGATCCCCTTAACACCTTACATTTTTTACCATTATACTATTAACTTTTAGTCCTACATTACCTTTTTCCTCATTACATGCTTGTCCCTTGAGCGTTTTCCACTTCCTACATCTCACCAATGACTAAAAATGAATCATGTGAGTACCCGTCACTTGTTATCTTCTCTTGAATATGTGTACCATGACACTACACATAACATGATTCTCATGGATACTTTTCATCTACCTTTAGATGAGATCCCATGGTTATTTCACCCTACTATCCAAACAAGAATTATATTCCTTACCTTGGTCTTGTCCATGAATTCAAAGCCCTTACTTGAGACACAACTCTTTGAGTCAAACTTATAATAAAACAATGACTCCCTCAAAAGGACATCTTCCTCTCAACAATCACTATTATAAATAGACTTCTCCCTCGAAGGACAACTATGTAAAGTGTTAAAAAAGAAGAAGAAAAAAACAAGATAATTTGAAGCTTCCCGCATCGATTAGCTTCACGAAGACCTCAAGGAGTTGATTTCATCATCCCATATAGACTTCCCGCATCAATTAATCTATCTCAAATACAAGTCAAAACAAAATACTTTTCTTCATGGACTTTCCCATTGTGACCTCAGATCTCTTGCCCACAGAGCATGCTACCACATATCATATAAAAATTACTCACCTTTCACCCCTCTCACCATTCACACTCCCATTTCCTACTGCCTCAAGGGACCTCTTTAGAACCATGACATTTGGTGATCATGTGACTAATTTTCACCCTTCAAACAATCAATCATGCAATGCCTTTAGGGACTCACATTCATCACCAATGTATGATCTACTTGGTATGATTCTAACCAATCAGTTGGATTTATTGCCCCCTTGTATCTTTTAACCGTCTTTATTTATGTTTTTATTACCTTATACAGAACTTGGTCCTTGACTCATACCTTTGGGGTAATCTTCTTATTTTTCCACAATTGACATCACCTACACAATTTTTCCTATAACCCACCCACACCTAATAGATCTAAACCCAAAACAGGCCTAAAACCAAAAACTCACTCATACATCATTTTTATTTTTTTTTTTTCTTCCCTCGCTATGGGAGATACTTACATGTGATGAGAGGGCCCTTTTCGCGGTGACTAGAACGGTAGCAAGCTGAGGCACGGGGCCCTAGAGGTAGCTCGGCCAATTCTACCTAACTAATTATTCTGTAATATTCCAAATTCACACTTAGCCTTACTTAGTTTCCTTTTATACAAATTGGAAAATTAAACCAAACAAATAAAAAGTTGACTCACCATTTTTATCATCACACACCATAAATTTGATTATAACTTCCATTTCTCTACCATCATCATGCATGATTATAACATGACCATATCAAATTTCATTGCATAAATAATGAAATCACATACTGTACCCATGTAGACTCAACTGCCTAGACCACAAACCTAAACTCAACCATGCATATGACCTGACCGATCCTGCCTAAAAACGTGCTCAAACCATCCTAAAACCTAAACTAGATCATGCTAGACCTAATCGATCCATGCCTAAATCAACCTGACTCAAAACATGTATATTATTTGACTCGATCCATGCCTAAAATGACCTGACTCGATCTATGCCTAAACCAACCTGAATCCATCATGCCTAACTCTCCTAGTTTCCATCCATATCACAACAAAAAATTAAAATTCTCATAAAACACCAAAAAATCAAGCATCTCATGTATCTCATCATATATATAATTATGTGTGTAATAATACAATATGCACGAATATCCCAATATGTCCATCTCAAACAACTCATTGGCACGCAGGCTGATACTTAATACAAAATATCTTCGGCCCGTAGGCTGGTATGCTCAAAATATAAAAAAACTCTCATACATCCTCACTCTCTTCGGCAAGCAGGTCAATATATATCAAAAATCAAAACTATGTCAAAAATTGGGAGACATATATCAGTTACCCTCTTAGAAGACATCCTCCATATCGGTATCTCCTGTCCCCTTAGCCTCCTCATCCTCTATCTAGAAACCTACTGATGCATTTCCCACCCTCCATAGGTTATGTGGGTCCCCTGGTATGATCACCTAGAAGTGGTCCATGAGCTGGTGGCCCTCTCCCTGATCCATCTCGGAGCTCGTAGTCCCCTATGGTATTCGACACATGAGGTGGGATATAGTTCCTCTCACTCGAGTCCTGCTATGCCCTGTACTTCATAGAAATAGGAAAATTAAGATTAAAGACACAAAGTGCTTCAAACGACCTTATTTAGATTCATTAATCAAAAGACACAAAGTTCTTTCGTGGTTGTCAAGACCACTGTTGTATTTGCGAAAAAGCAATCAGCAAAAGACTAGAAATTAGGTTACAAAATAATCTTCACAAATACTAAATGAAAACACAAAGATACAGGGAGATTCAGATAGAGAATGAAAAGGAAAGCCCTCTTTTGTATTGATCGTTCAAGATCTATTTACAATTTCGAGAGTATGCAAGTTCTTCTCCTCTGAAAAATGGCGTGTAAAGACCAGTATATAGATTACACATTCAGTCCGTCTTGTAACCGTTTCTTTTAAAGAAAGATAGTTAAGGGATGCCAACGCCATACTTAACCAATTACATGGACAGCAAGAAAGGAATGGCGAGACGGAGAGAAGAAGGGGAAGGAGGCCGGTGGCAAGGTTTTGAGAGGAAAACCCCTGTCTTCAGAAAGCTTCTGAATTTCTTCCATGGTCTGAGCCATTCTTCCCCCATTTGCCATGAGGGACACACCAGACGTTTATCTGAAGATGACAATGGATTTTCGAAACTGATGTAACTTGCGTGCTTGAAATTAGTTCCTTGTAATGCTCTTGAATTTGATCCTCGAATGTTAAATCAAATTTAGCACGTTCGGGTCGAGCGGGAAAAAACTAAGTTGATAGAATTGCATTAGGTTACTAGGGACATTGTGTGTAGACGCGAATGCGCGAAACACGCGGCTCGGCCGATCGGGTTGTGTGAACGGGGAGAGAGAGGACGCACAATGCATTTTGGGACATTTGGGATGAAAAAAAGAGCGAAGTGCGCCGACTCGGGAGGTTCGGCCGAAAATGGGACAGATTGCACTTTTTAACTTTGGACATTCGGGCAAAACTCCGAAGTACGAGACTCGCGGTCGGGGGCGAATTGGAACCAGGATCGGGTGGCGCACTTTTGATTTGGGACATTTTGGATGAAAAAGAGCGAAGTGCGCGATTCGGGGAATTTCAGCCGAAAATGGAACAACGTGCACAAAAGTTTTGGGAACTTGGACAAAACTTCTGACGGCCCGAAATGGGACAATTTCGGAGGGTTTCGGCCGAAAATGGGACAGATGCACTTTTTGATTTGGGACATTTGGGACAGAAAAGTGCGAAGTACGCGTGTTCGGATGGTTCGGCCGAAATTGGAACGACTTGTATAAAAGCTTTCGGAACACATGGAACAAAAACTTCCGACGGGCCCGAAGATAGGACAATTTCGGGGATTTCAGCCGGTCGGAGAACAACTTGCACTTTTGTACTTGGGACAACCGGGACAAAAAGTTCCGACAGGCCCGAAATACTTTCAAAATGACCCAAAACTTAGATTTGTTAGACCTCCAAGACTTTTTCCACACTACCAGCTTGACAGAAAAGACACTTAGACTCAAAATTTGAAATTTTACCTTTGACAGAGCAGGGAATTTTGAGTGGACAACAGGTACAAAGGCTATTCTGCCTCTTGAAGTCCAAATCCCCTAACTCCGCATTTCTCTCCATGACATGCTCAATGAAGATGACTTTCATCAAGACCGTTTAACACAGCTTGAGTTATTAGACGAATGTTATCTTAACGCTCTTAACTACCTCCAATTTTACCAAAAACATATCAAACGTGCCTACGACAAACATGTCCATGAATGGATCTTCCAAGTCGATGACCTTGTCCTGAAAGAAAATCAACATGTAACTAAAGCATAAAAGAGTAAACGGGAAAAATTTATTCTCTTAATTGGCTTGGACCATACATCATAACCCATACTTACGGATTAGGTTCTTATCATTTATCTTCCCTTGATGGTTAAACCCGAGCCTGATCCCCTTAACACCTTGCATTTTCGACCATTATACTATTAAATTTTAGTCCTACATTACCTTTTTCCTCATTCCATGCTTGTCCCTTGAGCATTTTTCCACTTCCTACATCTCACCAATGACTATAAAATGAATCATGTGAGTACTTGTCACTTGTTATCTTCTCTTGAATATGTGTACCATGACACTACACATAACATGATTCTCATGGATACTTTTCATCTACCTTTAGATGAGATCCCATGGTTATTTCACCCTACTATCCAAACAAGAATTATATTCCTTACCTTGGTCTTGTCCATGAATTCAAAGCCCTTACTTGGGACACAACTCCTTGAGTCAAAATTCTAATAAAACGATGACTCCCTCAAAAGGACATCTACCTCTCTACCATCGCTATTATAAATAGACTACTCCCTCGAAGGACAGCTATGTAAAGCATTAAAAAAGAATAAGAAGAAGAAGAAGAAGAAGAAGAAGATGAAGAAAAAAGAAAGATAATTTGAAGCTTCCCGCATCGATTAGCTTCACAAAGACATCAAGGAGTTAATTTCATCATCCCATATAGACTTCCCGCATTAATTAGTCTATATCAAATATAAGTCAAAACAAAAGAATTTTTCTTCATGGACTTGCCCATTGTGACCTCAGATCTCTTACCCATAGAGCATGCTACCACATATCATATAAAAAATTACTCACCTTTCACCCCTCTCACCATTCACACTCCCATTCCCTACTGCCTCAAGGGACCTCTTTGGAACCATGACATTTGGTGATCATATGACTAATTTTCACCCTTCAAACAATCAATCATGCAATGCCTTTAGGGACTCACATTCATCACCAAGGTATGATATACTTGGTATGATACTAACCAATCAGGTGGATTTATTGCCCCCTCGTATATTTTTAACCGTCTTTATTTATGTTTTTATTACCTTATACAGAACTTGGTCCTTGACTCATACCTTTGGGGTAATCTTCTTATTTTTCCACAATTGACATCACCTACACAATTTTTCCTATAACCCACCCACACCTAATAGATCTAAACCCAAAACATGCCTAAAACCAACTAACTCACTTTCATACATCATATTCTTCCCTAGCTTATGGGAGAAATACATTGGACTGAGGTCCCTTTTCGCTGGGACTATGTAGGTAGCAATCTGAGGGCACGGGGCCCTTAGAGGTTAGCTCGGCCACTATCTACCCTAACTAATTCATCTTTCATATTTCTCAAATCACACTTAGCCTACTTAGTTTCCTTTTTATATCCAAAATTGGAAATTAAACCAAACAAATAACAAGTTGCTTCACATTTTTATCATCACCACACCATACATTTATTATAACTTCCATTTCTCTACCATCATCATGCATGTATTATAAACATGACCCATATCACCATTCATTGTATAAATTAATGAATCACAACTTTAGCCCATTTAGACTCAATCCATGCCTAGACCACAAACCTAACTCAACCATGCCTATGACCTGACTCGATCCATGCCTAAAACTTGACTCAAACCATGCCTAAAACCTAACTCGATCCATGCCTAAGACCTAAATCGATCCATGCCTAAATCAACCTGACTCAAAACATGTATATTATTTGACTCGATCCATGCCTAAAATGACCTAAACTTGATCCATGCCTAAACCATCCTAAATCCATCATGCCTAACTCATCCTAGTTTTCGTCCATATCACAACAAAAAATTAAAATTCTCATAAAACACCAAAAAATCAAGCATCTCATGTATCTCATCATATATATAATTATGTGTGTAATAATACAATATGCACGAATATCCCAATATGTCCATCTCAAACAACTCATTGGCACGTAGGCTAATACTTAATACAAAATGTCATCAGCATGCAGGCCGGTCCTCATATATAATAAAATAATAAAAAAATACAAAAATACCTTCGGCCCATAGGCCGGTATGCTTAAAATATACAAAAACTCTCATACATCCTCACTCTCTTCGGCACGTAGGTCTAGTATATATCAAAACTCAAAAATATTTCAAAAATTGGGAGCCATATATTAGTCACCCCTCTTGGCAAGACATCCTCCATATCGGTATCTCCTGTCCCCTTAGCCTCCTCATCCTCTATCTAGAAACCTACTGACATTTTCCCACCCATCATAGGTTATTGTTGGGTCCCTGTTAGTGCATCACCTAGAGCTGGTCTCCATGAGCTGGTGGCCTCTCCTTGATCCTATCTCGGAGCTCGATGTCCCCTATGTTCTCTACACTATGAGTCTGGGATCTAGTCCTCTCACTCGAGTCCTGCTATGCCCTGTACTCTCCATAGAATAGGAAATCTATCTCAGCCACCATCAACTAATCCCGGTAATATCTAGCCTCACCTAGGGCATCTCGTAACCTAGATATGGGAGTGATATGTGGTGACCCCATACACCTTGGCCCCTATACCTGTCCCACCCCTTCCTATAAACTGGGACCCTATCCCACTGCCTATGGTGGGTGCCATCAGCCCCCTACTCCTGTGCCTGTATTTGGGCCTGTAAACCCCCAATTTGTGCCTGTGCTCTAGCCAATTGGCCTTGTAACCATGTCACCTGTGCCTATAGGGTAGCCACCTGACCATCATCTCCATCTCCATCTCCATCCCCACCCTCATCCATTTGGGCCTGAAGACTGGCCACCTATTTATGTAACTCGGCCACCTCCTCCTCTGAGCTGACAAGTTGTGTCTAAACCATACCCAACTAGGTAATCAGTGTCACCACCTACCCCTGTAGGGGGTCCCTCTACACTATGATGGTGGTTAGATCTGGATGCCCCGGCCTGGGTGGTACTACTCATAAATGAGCTGCCCACAACTGTCTATATCTGTATGTGACCCCAACATCATCAATCTACCATTCTGCTACATGTTCCTCTTGCCTTGTGGGTAATGTCGGTTGTGGTAGAGGTAAGGAACTCTCCACATTGACTCTCTTGTACTATGGGAAGGGTAGAGGTATGTCTTGTAGATGCCCAAAATGCCGCCTAACTCTATCAACCAGGATCATCTTGTGCTCCCTGGCACAATGACCATGTATCCATCTCAGTAGCTGGAGGCTAGCTAACCCATCACGCATATGCCTATACGATGGGAAGCCCACATACGGCCTCCATATGATGTCCACTCTAGATAACACCTCTAATAAATTCTTGTAATAAGCTACATCATGTGTGGGTCTGTCTAATCTCCACTCTCAAATAGCAAGCACCCATCACCTATATCCCACTTGTAAAAAGCTTGGTAGAAAGGCATCGGCCCAGGGCATACCCACTAGATGCACACAAATAATGTGCTCATATGCCCAGTGGTGAATTAAAATGGTATATAACAGGCTGAACCTGCACAACCACCCATATTCCCGTAACTCCCTGTATAACTACACCAGGAATGCTGGCACCTAGGAAAAGTGGGTTTGATCTATCGTCATTTCATGTAATACCCCCCATGAGTGAGCAGGGGAAACCAACCACCCTCTGTACCTGGTAGTGCAAAGTAGCACACTACCTCCATCAATAGAACTACTAGCCTCATCTCCTACATACATGCTAAGTACATCTCTCCATAGCTCAAGCTGGCGCTATGGAATGTTAGGTTGGCCATCCCCTCTCCAAACATTGTTAGCATCAACTCCTCTGAGGCCTCGAAGGAGATCGAATAGACTTGTGTACCAAATATGGGTAGCCGAAGAATCCTGAACACATACTCCAGGGTGATTGTGATCTCACCCATCGATAGGTGGAACATGTTGGTCATGGAATCCCATATATCAATGAGAGTTACCATCAAAATGAGTTCCCAGACTACATGTCGGTAGCATCAAACCCCACTCAGGCCCACCTCCTCCACATGTTGTAACTCCTCAGGGTTCGCTACACCATGAACTAACACAAGTAGGGGTGGAACCTTTTCTTGCATACCTAGTTGATCTCTACCCTACATCCAATATAAACAATAAATTAATCTACATTTATCATACCCATACTCACCCACTCTAATTTTTCCACACCCTATTTTACCCCTACCCATCTCAACCACCCAACCTGTGTCACTTTTGGCCCCTTTCTCTCTAAAACTAGATCAGCACCAGTTCTCTTTAACCAACCACGATCACCCCTAAACTGGCATTGGTCATTTGTTTCATGATCGATACTGGTTTAACCCTACCGATGTTGACTAAACCTGACTGACACCAGTCACTATCTCGGAGAAAAACGTTACCCCCAAACCCTCCCTTCTCAAAAACTTACCACGCCTGACACTTCTACCCACCCAAAATCACCCACAACTCCCCCTACACCTCATCCCCCTCCCCTCTTCTCCCACTTATCTCTCTCCCTGATCCTATTTTACCTAATTTACCCTCCCATCTTCCAAATTTTATTTTCCCCCACCTAAAACAAAAAACAAAAACCCAATTTTCCAAATCACCTAATCTATCTAACAAAACACAACAAGAGTTGGATGCTTACCTCATCATGCTACCATCATCATGGTGGCACATCAGACCACTACACTAATGGCCTGCCTGATCCCTCTCTGACCTCTGTCATCACCAAATCACTATCCACGACTCCAACTAATCAAATCACACACACCAATCCCATGGACCCACCTCTCAACAACCAATCACCCAACATTCAGCTCACCAACTCAACTCTTTGTTCTGTCTAGACACTTTTCCCTTTTCTCTCTCTTGTGTCATTTTCTCAATTTGTTAGATAACAAATCAATAACAAAAAACACAATTTTTTTGTTTTTATACTAAACCCGACCTTCACCAACATCGTTCTTGTGCCCTACCTTATCGTGGATGCTTAGCCTGTACCAATGTCGGTTACTCTTAACTGGAATCGGTCACATAATTTTCCACATTGCCCTCAATTTTACCGTATTACTCTTCCCGTCACTCTTTTTTCCACACCCAATCTTTACCCTAACCATTCCCCTCACCCTCTTGACCTCATCATTTATTACCTACCCATGTCTTCCTTTAGGGACTTGTTATTTTACCCATACCTCGGCCCTACCCGTATCATGACCTAGATTTTTGGACCTAGACCATTGCTAGTGACCTTTGACCTCCTGTGTTTACTATACCTTATGGCATTGTTACCTGTGTTCATTGATACGATGACCTTACCTTGCCTCATGCCATGACCGTTTATCCTGACCCTACCTTTGGTGTACGGGAACACACCTAAACATTCCTACACCTAACCTATGTCATGTTTCCTGACCATATCCTATACCTTGGATACCAGAATCACCTCAACCTTGTTTGGATAAACCTATTGACCTTAGACAATGTAGATTTTTCCTGCTCTTCAAAGTGGTACTGTGCTACAGTTTATGTGTGTGTGTGCGGTTGAATGTTGCTACCTTTGACCCCGACCCATTACCTATATTATCCAAGTATACTTTTCTCCTTTCCCCCTATTACCCACATTCCTTTTCATCACATTTACCTTTTATCAAACCATTCACCGATTCTTCCTTTTACCTCATTAGTTCTTGGTCTGATGGGGATTACCTCCACCCACACATGAAGCAACCACATCTTATTTTTGTCAGTGTCGCTTACCAATACAAGCTACGAAACAAAAAGGAGAAAAATGTAGACACCAAAATTGGTTCACACTCCCCTTGGCCCCTCGATAAAATAAATACCTTGAACACATCCACCTAGGCCATGGATCCCCTTTTACCTCACTATAATATTAATTTAATTATTAAAATTAAATTAATTTGTTATCATCACTATTTTTATTATTTAAATATCCTAATTGAGATAATGCCCACAGACCCACCTCACCTAGACACCTCATCAAGCCACCTCACCCTAAGACCTATTTTTAGAAAGTTGCCATAACTAATTAAGACTTACCCAAACCCTAAAAATAAATGCTTACATTTCCTCTAACCATATTCCCACTCATTAAAAATAAGCTTCCATCCTAATCCGTGGGGCCAACACACGAGATCCCATAAAATCAAGGGGATTTTCCTAGTTTATTAAACCTAGAAAATCCTACCCTAACCATTGTCGGTTACCCTTAACCACAACAGGTTACCCTTAACCACCACCGGTTAAGCTAGAACCACCATTGGTCACTTTTCAACCCTTAAAACCACCTTAGTTTAGAGGTTGGCAGATTCCTGAGAGATATCACATATTTTGGGAACAAGTTTAAGAGAGAACACACTTGTAAAGAAGGAGATAAACTATTATCTCTTGCACAGACATCCAACATTCACCTAGCAACCATCCAGCACTCACCCTAGCAAAAATTTGATCTAATCAGGTAAAAGGAGAGAACATGTAGCTCATGTAATAGCTCCCCAACATTTGGTGATCTTCTTCATTGTTTAACCTCTTACCAACACCTGCATTCCTCACTCACAGACATCCAGAACTAGATTCCAAGTAAGTAGAACATTTTACTCCTCTAGTTCACTCATTTCATCATTTTATTTTCATCCTATCCACCCACTGATCTCCATTAATAATTGTTATCCAAATTTCACCCCCCAGAGTTAATTTGATAACATGCATCAGAGTTTTTAGTTCCAAGCAAGTAGATTGATTCAGGAGAAAATCATAAAATTGGCTAAGTCCTGCTCAAGACTGCCTTTAGGATAGTTGGAACAATTATATGCGGAAGGCGCGGATCAGAAAAAAAGCCTCCAGGTGGCCCAAACAGAAAAGGGACATCTAGGACAAATGGACGTGAAATGCCCGAATTGGAAGAAAGAAAGAAAATTTTTCCAAGTCCTTTACCGGGAGCAAGCGGGACAAGAGTGCGCGGAGGACGCAAACCGGCCGAATCGGGTGAACCGAAAGAATTTGTCCCAGACAGCACTGGGACATTTGGGACAAATGGACATGAAGGACGCGAACCGACCGGTTTGGCCGAAACAGGAAACTTTAGCACAAGGACAAGTGGGACAAAGGGACGCGCGAGACGTGGATAGCCAAAGGGGCCGAAATCCAATCAGATCATGCCACGTGTCACCGGTAGAAAAGGGATGAGGAAGCCCATTTCGGCCGGATCGAAGGATTCTGTCCCATGAAGCACTGGGACATTCGGGACAAAAAGACGTGGTGGACGTGAAAATCTGGTAGGCCCATGGGAAAATCACAGCATGACACGTGTCGCCAAGGAAAAAGGTCCAAAAAGTCAAAGGGGTGAGTTTTCGAGCACTGATCCGAACCAATGAAATAGTGCCGCATGTCCAAGTTTAAGGGGCCCACAAGAAAATACCGTGAAAATGTGGAGAGAGAAAATTACTCAGTGAACCAGAGCCTGCCACATGTCGTCCAGATGGCAGAGCACGGGAAAAGAAATTTAAAAATCCGTTTTCACCTGTTTTGTGCCCTAAATCTTCAGACCTTCGTATCTTTCGATCCAGAGGTCAGATTTACACGTTCTTTATATCAACAGAAAGATGTTGAAATTATCTACATGATTCTGGGATCAATCTCACATTTTGGTGCAGTTTGGAGGAAGAAAATCAAGAAAACATCTCTGACGCGTGGTGATAGACAGAAGTAATGCTTCAACAACCAACTTTAATGCAGCAGACAGCTCGCCGCTCCTATTAGACAGTCCACTGTTTTGCTAGGATCCACCGCTTTTGTCATAATGAGATGATTTTAAATTCTACCAAGAAGTGGTTGGGGTAGATTCTAGATTTCCTCTCTCTTCCCTCTCTCATTTCTTGATATATATTGTAAAGAAGAGCTCCTTTAAGGGGTCGGACATTTTTGTTTTACATCCTCCCTTATTCCCTTGCTTGCCAGAGAATTTATGGAGCTTTCAAACCTCCCATATGGGTTGTAATGCCAGTATTTTTTACCTCTTGGCCACTGCAATGTACTGTATCGACTCGTGAGCAATAATATATGTGTTGTGATTGAATCTCGACCCTCTCATGTATTCATTGCTATTATTTTTATCTCTTATTGTAGTTTGGTTACCTATGCATGGTGTTTGTATTGCATTTATGTGGTCTGTGCTAAATTTGAAAAATGAGTGTCTAACATTCCTTGGTGCATCACCTTTGTAGTTTAGGTTTTATTCTATGAATTTCCTTACCCTGTCTCTTTGGCAAGTTAGATTAGGTTTTAGCAAACCCTCTGCATTTTTTGTGTGCATCTGAACAGAGGAATAGGAACCAGCCTTCTTTGGAGAATCTTTTCTCATCTTTATAAGTCCCACACTTGGAGAAAAGATTCCATGTTGTGCAATCACACTGGATGTCTGAACATCAACCTAGAAGCCTGATTTACATCCAGGGGTGCTGTGAGTCTGCAACAACAATAATCACCCCTCCATATCCCTATTAAAACCTTGCCAATTCCCATCTAAACAACTTAATACCTCATTCTGACCAACCTAGTCCCTGGTGCAATCATAAGGGATATTTAAAGCTCATTCTATGACATTCCTAATATCCCATAGTAACCAGCACCAGTTCTCCCAAACTAGTGTCAGTCACCCTTAACCAACACCAGTCTTTGTATTTACCAATATAGCCCAGAACAATAACCTACCTACCTATTCTCACATCACCCTTAATCCCATGTGACCTTCCTAAGACCTCTATCAAAACTGCAGAGACCCAGATTCAGTTACTTGACCTTCAAATCTTATTTTAACCTAGCCTGTTAGATAAGATCTTTCTTATTGTTTTTTAAATGAGATACCTAAATCATTTTAACTATAATAGGATTTACTTTATTACCAACATTAAATTGCTTTAAATGGTGGATTGACAACCATCTAGGAAGTATCACAGTTCCTAGATATAGCATACGGTAGGTAGTCCACTACATATATTGTCTAACTCTTTCTAGTGGTCTTGATTTCTATTTCAGTTATTTCCTCCTAGCCAAAATGAAGCTTTCACGATCAGCTTTGGATCAAGGAGTCAACACATGCGCAACAACCTATCAACCATCATTTCAACAGGTATTCCTCCTATGTCTGTTACCCTATTTGTTTCATCATTTTCAAATAAATGTCTAAGAATCAGGTGAAACACCTTGCATGGGTCCATGAATGTCTTGTGCAAAAGTTCTATTTTGAATGGCTTTATCAATCCTTGAACAAACCACCGAGAATGTTGAGAAAGATGAATATCATAGGATAGATTTGATAAGAAAGTTTTGAACTATGTGTCATATTTTTGCATATTCTCTGTCATTCCTTGATGGATCTCCTTCAAAGCATTAATTATCTTCTACTCAAATTCAAGAATACGAAATTCAGCCAAGAAGGCATTCCACAGCGTGGTGTAATATACCACCATTTGATGGGGGTCATAATTCCAGTATAAAGTATGCATGTGACCCTGCAATGTCGTTACAAACTAACTTTCATTTCATTCCAAGGTAGTGATGCCCTTTGTCCACCATATTAATTCACACTTGTGCACATGCTCTGCAACATCCTCAACACCCTTGTAATCTGGTAGATGTAAAGATATATTAAAAAATACTTGTAGAGGTGGGTGAGACCCTTGTCCGCTTAATCTATAACCTTGATTCCCTTTGGTGATTCCTCCACCACCAGATCCACTGAATCCACCAGATCTTATGCCTCCTGATCCACAAGATCTACCCCCAAATACTTCAGATCCATCAGGTCCTCCTCCTGTAATAGGTAAGGGGAATGTAGTAGTCACGCCTAGTGTTCCCAACGTCCCACTGAACTATGTGCTGATGGTTTTTGATACTACTCTGCTACCAGACATGTATCCCATGCCACTTCTATATGTGATACCAAAACCCTATGTACTTACACATTGCCCAAAAATTTCTCCAAACACAGGAATTTTTTGTGCGGCCATAGATGATCCCAAATGAGAAGTTATACCTTCTAGGTGAAAATCGGTCAGTTCCACCTGATATTAATTGGTTTAGCAATACCTGTCTCTTGATTTAAAAAAATTAGCACTAGGGGTCAATCACCATATGGGTTTTGATGCATGCTAATTGTTCTCCTTTCTCCATACAACAAAATCTCATCAAAATCTTAAGGGGTTTCTCTATTGTGCTTTCCAAGATGGGATAACACAGACTGCTGAAGTTCCATGTCCTCTACGTGAACCTCAATTCCTTCCTACAATGTCTACCTTCATAGATCCATAACTCCCTCAACCTCATGTTTCCTATCCAAATCCCTTTCATGTGCTTCACTATACTTGAGTCACCTCTCTTCCATCTCCTTTTCCACCGTAATATCTATAATTTTCCTCCACCCTAGCTTCCTCGCCTAGTGCTCAGTGAATCTTAGTTGACCATGGGGAATGCTTCTAAACTTAGTGGAATGATAAAGTAGCCAACATGATATCTTGAAAAACTATTCTCTAGGTTCCCTTAGAAACTCAAAATCAACAACCTCTAGACAAGAATATGTAGAAATAGCATATTCTAGGGTATAAGTGGTTAGCACCCTTTTCCATCAATGATCAATAACATGTTTCTAAGTGATATCCACATCATATAGCCTCTGGTAATCATCTTGGTTCCATATGCATAATCTATAGTATGAGATTGATCTAGATGCATATCTTGAAATTAATTCATACAATTCTACTGGAAAACAACAAAAGAAGGTCTCATACAACTCATGATATAGGTGTTCTTCTACCCATTTTCATGCATAAAACTCAGGTATAGTACTAAATCTTTGATCAAACTCATCCTTCATGCTCTTAAACCATGCTTCGACACTTTCCAGGGTCAGGTGCTCTATCATCCCATGTCAAAGAAACCAAGATGTCATCATCTCTCACAATAACTTTGAAAAGAGGTCCCAGCAATGGAACCAAGATGTTGTCATTTTTATGCCCATAGAATAACCTTCTAATCCCATGCACATCGACCTAACACTCAACAACGCTGAGTGCTCACCTAAGGCATGGGCAGGTGCTGAGCCCCTCCTTTATGTGAGAATTGTGAAAAGATGTTGACATTGATGATATACTAAGTGCAGAAAGTAAATGATCATGAATATATTCTGAAAGCATAGGATGAGTCATTACACCAACATACCCATTAGATAACAAAAGAAACATCACTTAGATAGTAGATTTGATCCATAACATAAAGAAAATGGCACTAGGGTTTACACCCATGAACAATATATTTAGAACATAACCATATATTTATGTTTATCATAGTTCAGTAACCATATTACATCTAAAAGGGTTATGTCAAACCAATATATCATGACTCACGCATCATAATTTCTATCTTTTCTTCCCTATTACAAAAATTGTCATAGACCCATCCCACTAGATATGTTAACATTCCTATAGTCCTCTAATGAGAACCCCAACCCCTAAAACCTTCTACTATATATGTAGAGCTTCACCCTTCTATTCTTTCTATGATGCCCAACATATACATCTAATGGTGTCCCTCTAAAGTTGTTGTTCTTCTTCTATCCAAGCATCCCTATGTATAGGTTTATCACCCACTTCCATGCTCTTCTAAAGCAACAGGTTGGTTGCCAATTGTTAAGGTGGTCATTTAATAGAGCATGCTTCTTCTTATCTGAGCTCCCCACTTTATAGAATGATGTCTTCAGGAATGTTCCATGTGTGGAATATTATTTCTTTAACCACCAAGTCATCAATATGTCACCTTATCCACTCCACATGCTTGGTCGGGTCATGCTTTTCTCCTGTGCATCTTGGAATGCCAAATAAGGCTAAGTCCTAAGACCCTTTGTTTTGTCTTACGTGCGTGCTATGGTTTCTATAACACCCTTCTAAAACCCTTGTCTTGCGTGTTTTTCCCCACGCACCCTTCTTCATGTTGGTCCCCCGCGTGCATGTGCCATTGGATACTTAGTCAATATGTTGAGGCCAAATAGTTATGTAAACTGATGATGGTCTAATGTAAACTGATGATGGTCAGTAGACCAATGCTGGTGACTGTGAAATTTGAAAAAGTGAAGAAAAAATGATTTTTATTATTTAAGTCAGATGAAATATCAACCCAAACAATTGAGTATGATAATAATGGATCCTGACACACTCATAAATAGTAGGAATACAAAAAATATGATGATAGAGTGTGAAATGAAGAATAAAATGAATAACGTAACCTTACAACTCAAAACACAATTGAAGAAAAAGCTAAGAAAAACACGCAATCCTATAAGTGAATTTTACGTTTTAGCTTATGCTATTTTAGATAGACTTTGTAAATAAGAACAAACTTTTTGGTTGGGAAGGTGTCCTATGAAGAAGTACGATCTAAGGGTGGTTTCAGGTTATATTTTGGTATGGGTAGTCCTTTCTTTGAGTTAATGACTAGACAGAGAAACCAACGGGTGCCCATTGTCAATCCTCTAATCATGTGATCATTGATAGCTTCTTCCAGGTAAGGTGTTGTTTAAGAAGATGTGTGAATTTATATTTGTGTAGTTTGGAAAAGAGAGAAAGAAGAGATAGTGCTCTATGATTCAATTATGTCAACCATCAGATGGGAATGACTTCTAGCATATAGGTTTCCCTTATTTTTAATGTGAGCTAAAAATATAAGCATAGAAGTATGAAATGCAAGTATTTTAGAACCCAAATCGAAATGGGATATTTGATGTAAATAGAGAATGAACAGGAAAGAGAATGACTTTCACTAATGCAAATGCAATAAGAAAAAGAATTATTCTTTTTAGTTCTGAAATACAAATGCCACTTAGATAAATAGAAGAAAGAGAAGATTCCCAGGGAGAAAATTTAATGTTAACTTCCTTTTCTAAAAGAAACAAACATACAAAAGTTCCCTAAGAATGAATGAATGCAAGGAACCTTGGATGGGTCCCATCGGTCATGCCAAAATGTTTCAGTAGATTCTTAACAAATTAATGAAGTAGATAGAGGGTCATAAGCTAAGGAGGAATACCTATTTTTGATGTTGGTTGAAGGATGTGTGCGCGTTATGATTTCCTGATCCAATGTTGATTGCGAGAGCTTCCTTTTTGGCTAGGAGGAACTACCTGTAAAATGTAAAACAATACCACCAGATAGAGTTAAATAAAAAAATGAGTGGAATACCTAGCAGAAGCTAGATCTAAGAAGAGTGATGCTCCCTGAATAGGGTGTTAATCCACTTTTATATAATCATATTAATGCTATCCAAAATAAACATGAAATAACAATCTTATTGAAATTGAAATGATTTAGGTATATCGTACCAAAAAAATAAAAAAGGTCAGATAAAAGGTTATTGAGGTCAAAATGGGTCAGGTGATGGGATGGTATTGGGTTGTAGGTCTTGTACAATATCTGGGTACGATCTGGTAAATATTAGGAGTGATTCTAGGCTATTTAGGAATGAGTATGAGCTCATTTGTATGAGGTATGTTTCCAAACATAGTAACTGACATCAGTTGTGTGACAGATGCTAGTTTGGTAGGATGACCAATTTCAGTTAGCTAACTGGCGTCAGTAGGGGTAGTTAGTAAAACAATTTTAGAAACTAGTTTCCAAGCTCTATGTGATTTCTCAGAGGCTGGAAATGGTAAAGGTGACATCGTAAAATGGCCTTAGTGACTCAGGGATGACTAGGAGAGGGTTAACATAGGTGAAATGGTTAGATATGGTAATGTTATTAGTTAGTAGGATGAATGAGGTGTACAGATGTACAGAGAAATAAATTACTAAGACAAATTATGATCTTGTTGAACGAAAGTAGAGATAACTAAAGAGATGTTAGTTACTTACTGAAGAATGGGTCTGGAGAGTGTAGGTGATGAAAATAATGATGGTAAAGATGTATAGAGAAGGGATGACATGTGCATTCCACAGAAGTTCAAGCCTCTTTACTTCTCTATGTGAATCTATGATTGTGAAGAAGGTGATGGATGTCAATGGTTGTTGGTAGTGCTCTCGGGTACTTCATTTTTCCTGAGTGCTTTAAAAATTTGAGTGTTCAAAGTCTCTGTTCGTGTGATATCCCGAATCAAATGACCAAATTTAGCAAAGGATTTTTGAAATATATTTAACCTAACCAGTGATGGTTAGGGGACCAATGTTGGTTGAGGTATAAACGGCATCGGTTAAGTCGGGAATATCTAGGTTGGCCAAAAATACCCTGATTGTTGCTATTTTGGCGTGGTTTTCAATATTCTCCAGAGTCTCGAGTGATAGATCAAGGAAGGATGAGTAAGATTCCTCTTAGTTTTTTTAATATGATTTAATTCTATGTTTAGACTAATTCCTATTTGGTTAGGATAGGTTTAGACTTGGTCTTAGGTCATTAATGGGGTTTAAGTGGGTTATTGAGTGAGGTGGCTAGGTGAGGTGGTCAAGTGAGGATGTTAATTAAATTAATTAAGGTAATTAATGCAATTAATCATGTGCATTATGGGATATGAAGATGTAAGATATTTTTAATTTAATTAACAAGGTTATAAGGGTAGTATGACCTAATTTTGGTGTCTACATGCCGAGATGGAACACAACTTTCCCCACAACTTAGTGAGCTGTTTGGTCCCTCTTAGTAAATTTTTCAATTTTTCTTTATTTATATTGAGTATTGTCAGATTTTTTTAGTGTCTTGGATTCCCAAGTGAAGATGGAGTGTGATAAAATGTTCCAAGCCTTTCATTTTTCTCAATTTTGGCCGAATATGGACCCGCAAGGGTTGTTTCTTCACGCAGATGAGATCTTGTTCTTGTGAAACCTAGAAGAGGAAAAAATCCTTTTGTTACTTCATGCATTCCCTAAATTAATTGTAATTTATCCCAAATCTTGAAGATCACTTGTAAACCTCTATGAAATACTTGTGAATTACTTCAGTCTAAACCT
Organism: Taxus chinensis; assembly: GCA_019776745.2. Classification (NCBI taxonomy): domain Eukaryota; kingdom Viridiplantae; phylum Streptophyta; class Pinopsida; order Cupressales; family Taxaceae; genus Taxus; species Taxus chinensis. The sequence continues at coordinate 95,053,760 of CM034148.1, read as the reverse complement.
TCCTGGTTGTCCATTTCACCATGGGGTGAAAATGGATAATAAAAGTTATGGGTGGTTCTTAGGTTTCATATCAGTTTCAACAATCAGAATGAATCCATGCCCAATGGACCCTCCTAGGCCACTAGTGTTAGAGATCAAGTAGACAAATCATCCTGCAAATTACCAATTTTTATCCATTTTTTGTATCCCTGCAAAATGGATAATTTAACAGGCTGGGCGATGGAAGCTAATTAAGGCATGCTTTAAAATTTTCAGTGGAGATTTTGGGTTGTCTTATCCATGTTCATCTCCATGTGTGATGAGCTGGTGAGCCATGAAAAATAGCCAAGCTGGTGTAATCTCAGTAAATTATGTAGATTGCGAGTTTTAATACTCATTGGTAAAAAGTGTAGATGTTACTATCTGGTAACATATTATGCTACTGAACAGTAGCAGTAGTAGGTAGGTCCAGGAGAAATGATAGAGAGGTGTTGATAGAAATATAAATGCTACTAGATAGTAGTATGTATAGATGCTACAAAAATGTAGTAGGGACCAATAGCAGGGCAACGATAGTGGGTTGTAAGAATGAAGTGGTCGCCAATAACATTTTTAAAATGTTATTCGGTAGTAGGATTTTTAGTGCTACTAACCAGTTGCACAAAGGTGATAAAGAGAAGAACTCAGGCGATAGTAAGGGCACCGATAGTATTTATATGGATGATACCATACAAAAATATATTTTTTTCTACTGGTTGGTAGTGGAAAAGGAACCGCTCACGCCATGATGAAGTAAGGCACCAGTAGTATTGAAATAGGCTACTAGGAAGTTGCATTTATGCTATCGGTTGGTTGCATTTATGAAAGCACTTGAGAGTAGGGTAAGTAATGGAAGGAATAATACTGGTCAGTAGGAAAACATATCCTCTTGGCTGAAACTTGAGAGAATTATGAAACTTGCCATGAGGGGAAGAAAATGCTACCATCCGGGAGTAAAATGCATGCAACTGGCTGAATGCAGGAACGAACTAGGTATTAATGGAAGTAGAACACATTTTTATCAGCTAAGATTTTAATGAGGTATGGTGCCCATGACTATCTATGTAATCAAAGGACCCATTTGTATGGCTTCCCATACCTCTTTAATGAAATATACTAGTTGGTGAGGCCATTTTTTGGATCTTCGTCTATATATAGTAAAATTCACCTCATTTTGAGGGGATACATTCTGGAATGTAAAGGAACTCTGTAAAAATTGTTCCAACACATTTTTGAGTTGTAGGTGTCAAATTTGGGCATTTTACAAATAATTATTGCCTTGTGCCTATATTATAATAGATTGTACATCATTTTAACCAATAAAATTGATGTTTTGTGGATTTTATTTCCCTTGCTCAAGCTCTATTGCATTCTTTACATTTTGGTACATTTGTAGGTATACTGTGCATGATTTTTTCTTTTATAGGATTAAAATTCATTGTTCTCCATGTAATCATAGGTTTGAGTGTGTTCTTTGAACTGTGGGACTTCTGTCTTCCATCTTCAACCTCATTTTCTCCACTTTCACTCACTAGGAATTTTTCCAATCTTGTTCTTGGTGCTATCACCTCCCTTAGTTTAGGAATTTAATTTTATGCATCTCTCTCTTCCTTTGTCCCTTATAAATCTATCTTAGTGTTAGAATAGTTACATTTCCCTTTCTAGGAGCTATTTTACCATTAGGAATAGGCATAGGAACCATCCTTCTGTGAAGTTTTATCTCAAATACAAGGGTCCCACACCTCGAGACAATCCCATGTTAGTCAAAATTAAGGATGTGTAATGTGCAAATCCTAGGGTGCTACTTTTTTGACAAAACGATATGAAAGATAATTTCAGGTCTTAGGACTAAGGGAATACTGGGAATAGCCATTTGTCTAATTCATAAGGCTAAATGAATTTTCAAATTTCATAATTATTTATTTTTTAGATATCTATTTTTTTGGCATTTTTTGTGGAATTTATAGGGGTAGTATAATAGAAAAATCCACCCAATGGTGGGCACCAAAACCTGTTGGAAAAATAAATTGTCACTAGGACAAATTATTTTATTTTCACCAATGCTCTTGGAATAAGTCCCTACTACTTGGAAAAGGGTAGGATCCCTTTATTTTAAGTGAAAAAAAATAATTCTGTGGCTGGCCAATAGGCCAAGGATCTAATAAGCACACTCCACTACACCTATGGAAAATTCTTACACCTCATGCAAGGGAAGAATTTGTAGAAAAGGTGATATTTTGGGAGTGATAAATTAAGAGAAGGGATTAATATTAAAAGTAGGCTAAATTAGATTCTTACAATTATTAATCAAATATTATCGAAATACAATTGGAAAGAACCAAAATTGTTCTAATTATATCAAGAAATGATGAACCATGAACATAAAATCTCATTAATTCACTCATCAAAAATATTTTACACCTTCATTAATTGACATGTTCACAAAGATGCAAAATGAGAGAGAGAGAGAGGAAACATACGGGAAGGAAAATAGAAGAAGGTATATCATTTCTTGTTCTTTATAGTTATCTACTCTTGAACTCACAAAATTTATAAGCACTTGAAGTGAGGGAGTCACTACAATATATTGTTTTCAAAAAGACTCTTCACCTACCCTGCACATGACATTTCACTTTTCTTCTACAACTTGTGACTTTTCGTATACCTAAGAAAGAAATAAAGTCCTATTTTATTAATTGAAGGAAACTTATTACAATTATCAACTATAGTCACATTTTAGTGAATAATAAAAAAGTGAATAGAACAAAAATGAAAAGTGCAACCCCCCTAATGAAGAAATAGAACATGAAAGAAGAGAGGAACATGGGTGGGGAAGAGAGAAAGGAAAAGAGATATCTACTTAGATAAATATGATTCCCTTTTTGATTTTGTTTCACTCTCTAATAGAATTTTGGAGAGTACCTATGGGAAGATATCGACCCCTTTGAATTCATTGTTGTATCGAGAAGTTACAGGTGCAACCTTCTCAGCCTGAGGAATGTAAATAAAGCTCAAAGATTTGAGTCAATTTTTAAAGATAGCATTGATGTTCTTACACTTCATGAACCATGATTGATGCTCTTTTAGGGTGTTTTATATAATAAACCTTATCTCAGTGAGATAATTCATTGTTTCTTTGTTAAAAGAAAAGGGATCCCCTACCTATTTCTTGACAAGTTCTTCAAATGGTTTCTATAGGTCTTCCTTTAAGGTGTTTTCATCTATAAGGAATTTATAATCTTTTGTACTTCATTATTTACATCATATTATATCTTTAAAGTATGTTCCTCATGTGCATCTAATTCATATAGGGAACTATTTATCATCTCATACTGAGCAATGAGATTTCTATCCCAAACTTGAGACAAATCTTCAGATACAAAATTGAATACTTTCTTTCTCACCAATATGGAAGAATTAAATTTTCCTATTTCTTCTACCAGTGGAAACACTTGATCTAGTTCTCCTCTTATTTTTTGATTTCATCTCTTGTCATTCTTAGTTTTTTGGCAGTTGCACTAATTTACTTGAACAATGAAAAGATCTTAGGAAGCAACATTTTACCTTTTTCTAGAATCTTTCTCACCCATTTATCATTTTCCCTACCCTGCATGGTGAATCCTTAAATATTTCTGATGGAATATAGATCAAATATAATAATGGGAGTAACTTCTTTAACTAGAAGAGATGGATCTACATTTGGACCCATGAAAGTTTTCACATGGTGAGGGTTCATATGTAATCTTCCAACTGATCAATTTTCTCCTTATATTCATTTTCCTCAGAAGAATGTGAGTGGATTATTCCTTGAAAAGTGAGTGTATCCCTCATGAGTCACAGGTCCTAGAGGATTGGTGATCATTTTGTATTCATCTGAGGTCATATATTCAATAGGTTTAGTTACCTTTGGCCAAACTACTTCTATGTACTAATTTCCCGAAGCACCACTGGAGAAGCGGGAAATACCTTGAGATAACTTTCTCTTCTTCACTTTGATTATTAAGGATATATATTAGAAGTATGGGACCGCTACTTGTTGAACCATGTGAGCTTCTCCCCTGATCATCTCTTATACCCATGGAAACATCTCATTCTTTTCAGGCTCAACATTTGACATGATTATTGTTTATTGTTATGAATGAGAAGGAACATCTTGTACTAGTGAGGCTGGTGTGACTGCAGAGGATGAGATATTTTGAGATTGTTGAGGGACTGGAGGATGGACTGGATCAATTTCCCCATGTTCCAAATCTACCAAAAGTTCTTCAACTTCCTTTTCATTTTTGTGCAACCTCTTGTAGTGAGGAGCTTCCCATTCCACTAACTTTCTTCATGAGTTCTCTTTTGAGTAAGAAGATCATGAATCTTTCTCAGTGTATTTTCAACAGGAAAAATGGGATGTTTTCCTTTTAATAGTTAGGAAGCCTCCTAATGTGATGAGGGTATATTTTTCATTTTTAATCATTCCCTCAATCTCCTCGTTATTGCTTCGGTTTTCTCATTTATATCCCCAGATTCATGGATTCTCTAAGAAACTTGTGGGAGGGTGAGGCTTTAACATATTAGCACTCAAAATCATAATTTTTTGTGACATCATCTTCGATGCCATCCTCATATGAATAAACCTTGAATATTCTCATTTTCCCAATTTTCATCATTATATGATATCATTCCTTGACCTCAAAATCATATGCACAATTCACCCGATACTCCTCAAGCCGTGGAACATGATACAAGTCAAGAAAGTGAAATTTTTATGGATTACTCCTAATATTGAAGTTATATCTTTGATATTAGATTCTAATTTAGTATCATCATTGGAAATTTTGCAAGATAATATCCTGAGAAAGATATGGAATGCGACACTTTTCATCTTTCAGTTCTTAAGCTTACCACTGATGTGAACAAACTACCTAAAAATCTCAAACATCACAATATTTTTCACTGAGATACCTTTGTAGCTTACCTAGAGAAAGATCAAAACTAGAAACTCTAATGTTGGAAAATTTTAGAATCGTGTGAATAAATACCTGTACCTCCTTATCAAATAAGAAACTTATGAAGACAACCTCGATTCAGGATTTCCTTTGAGAAATCATATGAAAAACATTGTGAACACATAATTATCTCTTGTAAAATAGTGTTTTCTCTCTTCCAAGGTATACTGTGGATATTTCTCACATACAGGGGACATTTGGTAAATGTTCATAGTGAGTATCAAACCTCTAAACAATCTTGTGCTTGCAAGAGCATAGACCAAGTAGGGTGTTATTGAAAACTTCTTGGTATTCAAAACTTGAATCAATTGATGATGTAGGTTGTTATTGATTATTTTACCCTAAATATCATATATTTTCCCTCGATGATGGTAAGGATGAAAAACATCATCTAATCTTAAAAATACCTTATAGCTTCTTTTCACATTACCCTTCTTAAAAGGATGATCACATCTAAAAAGACCTAGTGAAATTTACTTCAAGAGAGATATTTATGCATGTGAGATGGATTTCTTCTTTGTTTTAAACATGAACCCAATGAAATACCTTGAAGGTATGATTCCATTTTAGATCACTCACTTGATACAAATTATTTTTTGATTATCACCATGTTATTCCAGGTTAGAATCTACATATACTGAGAAATATCTTTTGAAGTAAGCATTGTCATAATTGAATTATCATTTTCCTTTATGATTCTTGTCTTTAGTTCATAGTGATGGGAACACACTAATAAAAAATCCATTCTCTAAACAAGAATGGGATGACCACCCATGGCATATAATCCACTTGTGAACACTTTTTCCTCCACCAGTTCCTTGGGATCGCCTAGCATCATGTTCATGAGATCTTCTAGGTCCATATGGGAAACATAATTGTATCCCACACCTAATTAATCAAACACTAGGGATGAAATGGGCTTGATACTAGGGATTTTGAAATTCATACTTGTGAAAAATCAACAATATCAGAGAAAATAAAGATTACAACTTTCTGTACTTGAAATCGATACTATCTATTTTTTAGCGGTTAGGGTACAAAAGCTACTATTTTGGGAAAGATTTTTTTTAACCAAAATTATATTTTTGGAAACCATAACATGATAGGAATACTTTCATAGATGTATCTTTGATTATTTTTGACATATTTTATTTTTAGATTTTTTTTTACTTTTTACTTTTTTTCATCTTTTGTTCAAAATTGCCTAGTTTGTCATCTTTATTGCTCTCTAAGTGCACTATTCTACGAGGACTTACTTTTTAGGAAAGTAAATATTTTTAGCAAGTAAGGATACCAAGTCCTTGCTATTTTTTGAGACTATAATTCCCCACCTTATATTTCAATGAAAATGGCATCATTGGACTAGGCTTGCTCTTAGGACTCTGTTCTCACAATTTCAGTTCAATATGCCCATTAGAATGCTTAGAAACAGAAAATTAGTGATATAGGGCATCAAGGTAAGGTTTTATGCCATTAAAAATGAGGAAATCATTTGATTTTCTATTACTTGCTTCTTGTAGGTGCCTAAGATGAGGAGTAACTGTGAAAATCTTGTTTAGATACATTCACCAGTTCGAAAGATATGATTTTTTATGCTTCGGACCATACAAAAACATTACAGAAATTTATGGAGAGTGTTAAGAAAATTTTCAAGTTTCTCAGGTGTTCTAGAGCATAAACCATCGAGTTATGAGGTGAAAATGAGTCATTTTATGTTTTAAAACCTCCTGGAAACACTTTTAGTTCATGGGTAAGAAAGAAGCTCGAGAAGAAGAAAGAAAAACACTTAGTGAATTTTATAGGTTTTTAACCAACTTGGTATTGGGTGAATTTTATTTTCCATTATATCCCCATGGTAAAAGGATAGAATGGATGAAAAAATGTCAATTTATGTGAACATAACAAGTGGCGGTGTTTGATTGCTTGATGGGGAAATGAGGAAAAACTATCACTTAGCACCCGAGGGCTGAGATCGAGTCACATGAAGAACAATGCAATGAGTAAGGATAAGGAAAATTTTCTTTTACATTCCGTCCCCATGGGACAGGGATATGAGGGGAAAAAAATGTGCCCTAATATGGTGGTGACAAGTGGCAAGAAGTGATTTCATGAGGTGGTGAGGAGAAGGGCTTAAAAATTTATTGTGGAGTGTTGACCAAATTTCCTCTGTTCCTATTCAGATTAGAAAACTAGTACTGAAAGAAAATAAAACTACTCCAAAATTCAAGGGTTTAAGGTACCTTAGAAATGAATAGCAATAAACAAATGGGTGCAAATTAGGTGATATCACTGCATATATGATGAACCTACACAATAAAGGTAACTAATAGGAAAATGGATTAGATGGTAAGTGAGGGGGTTTCTTGACAAAGCCGGTTCCAAGAAGAGTTAACTTCCTTGGTGGATGTCAACCCTCGTATAGATGGGATAGGATAAAAGTAATGATAATGGACCAGATAATATACATAATATTAGGCATAGGAAAATTCAAAATGTAGAAATGTAGGCACCTAAAAATATGATATAGATTGATATAAAATAGAGTATACCTGGTTGGGTTGATGGTGACCTAAAAATATGGATAAGAGTAATAGATAAAATGTGGATCCAAGGGATTTTTTCACAAATTAAAAAGGATGGAGCTTTGTGATGTCTGATATCCACCAACAAAAGATATATAAAACTAGAGAAATTGAAAGGTTGTAAGGAAATGGAGATCCAAGGTGATAGGTTAGAAATAGGAGCCCAGTCTATGATGATTACAGATTAACAAAGTGGACCTGGAATGAAAAAATGGAAGATTAAAAAATATTGAAGAAGATAACGTTAAAAATAGAAATACGGGATGGTAGTGGATCTAAATGGTAGAATGGGTAATGCTGCAGGGTCTAGGTTGATAACAACCTAGGCTGAACTAGTTAGGCTTGAGAATGGATGGATTAGAGGAACTACCTGCACATAAAATAGACAGGGAGAAGGGTTGGATCTGGGTCTTTGATGGCAGTTGAACTTGCAACATGTTAGCAGTAAACAATAATAATAATGATGTAGCCAGAGAATAAATCAACACTAGGTGTAGATGATCTCCTTAAGGTCTCCACAGATTATGTGAGAAAGCTCAAATGAACCTCCAAAATACTGAAGTAGTTGTAAAGGTGGTCAAGCTCAAAGATAGGATTGAAAAAACACATGAAAACTCTAATTATGCCTCACTTTGGGAGGAGAGTTAAATGTTTCCTTATAGGGTGGAAAACGACCCGGGTAGGTCACCACCAACTATGGGAAAGCATCCATTCAAGTGGATTTTATGGATTGGGATAAGTTCTTTAAAGTGTTTAGGTGGGTTAGGGTTTCCTATGGAAGTGATATGGTTAAGTGGGGGATAAAAATGGATTAAATAAAACATAGAAAAATCTTAGGGATTAGGAACTATTGGGTTTAGGGTCGATTACAAACCTAGGATGGGAAATGAACACTAATTAGAGTTAATTAGCTAATGAGATGAGGATTAATAATGAATTAAAATAGATCAGATAATTCATAGGAAGGATGGGAATATTAATGAAAATAGGTAACTGAAGATTAAAAGAGGTTAGATAAGTAATCATGATGAAAATAAGTGAATGCAGGGTGGCCAAAGTAGCAATACTGAATTTTGGTATCTACATTTTCCCCTTTTTGTTGAGCAATTTGCGTTGGGCGAGCTGTGAGACAAAAAAAAAAGAGAGAAAAAATGGTAAGATAAAGGATGATGGAGAATCGATGATGTGTTCCCTCTTAAATGAGGGATCGATGATGCAAATGGGAATCGATCATGAGATTAAAAGAGGTAGATGAAGAAATATGGGTGGGAGAAGAAAAAAGGGTAAAATGATAAGGTAAGGCAAGCTGCACCAAGTAAGAAGCATTGAAGTCAAAAAATTTAAAAATATGGTGGTGATTTTAGGATTCACATCAGTAAGAAACAAAGTTCATAGTCTTAAAGGAGATGACGACAATTTCCTATAAGTCAGTGAGTTGGCAAAAATTACATCGAAATGGAGGGAATCCAATGGGAATCTTCTTGACGTGTATGTAATTTTTGGGGAGAAATGATTCATAGACACACATCCAAATGATGTGAAAATAATACAAAATCATTCATACATGAGGAATCAAAGGAAAAGGGTATGCATCCACAAAGGACAAGGATGGAAATAATAGTGCCCTAGCACAGGGCACAAAAATGGACAAAGAGGATAAATATAAAAATATTAGGTATGGTGACCTGAGAGGGAATACAAATATGGCCATAAAAGTGCACTTGGGATATTTTAAGGATGATAATATGGTGCCCCATCAAAGGATATAACAATGGCCGAAAAGGAAAAATAAGAAATGATGATAACAAACCCAAAAATAACATAGAACAATTTGTTATTGGTGACACACCAAAAATAATATGGAATAAAATATGGCATAATGATGATAGGATACTTGATCAAATGGGAGATTTTATATATATGATTTATACATGCTAAATGTTATGGTGATTAAACAAAGAAAAGTATGAATAGAATGTGACTTGATGATTCATGACCTATGACTACCAAATACGCTAGATCATATTAAGGAAAACATGAGGAAATGATGCCTCCAAGTACATTGCAAGTAAACAAAAGGGGGTACGAGTAACACAAGTGACATGAAATTGAAACATGTGTTAACATATAGCCAACGATAGTTAGTTATACTAAAGATCATGGTAGAAATGTGGATGGAACAAACTCATAAACATAATGTCAACATGAAAAAGGGGTTTTTGATGGAACATGTACGTGGGAAAAGGGATCTCCATAAGTGGTGTTCCCTAAGTCTATGCCCCATCTCTAGGTAGGGGAAAGAGAAAATTGATCAATGTGGGAAGTTTTCTATGAGAAAGTTGATCAATGAAGGAAACCTTCGATGCCATGATATAACAGAGTAGCCATCCTTCAAGGGTATGATCTACTTTAAACATTTATGATTTTGATGGAAAGATTAATATACATGATATTTGTCCTTCGAGGGATCGGTCTATTGATTTGATTTGAGTTTTTTTCTCTCTTTTTTTAATGAATAGTTTTCCTTTGAGGTATCAGTATTTATTTTTAATTTAGATAGGGGAAAAGCTTATAATAGATAGATAGAACACTTAGGAGGGGATAATGGAAGTATAAGTGACACCTTAACAAACCTTAGTGTGGTTCCAAGAGATAAAAAAGAGGGTGATGAATGTAATGATCACAGAGTTCTCCCCAAAGAGGGAGAAATTATGCATAAGGAAAATGTTATGGATAAAGCTATGGTGAACATATTTAAGGTCATGTCTAAGAAAGTGATGGTAGACCACATAATTCCAAACCATTAGAATGATAGATGAAAGAGGCTAATGATGGAGGAAAAATCTAAGGATATTACTAAGTACTCACTGGTAAGTATGATAATATTAGAATGGTCACAAGTGTAATGCATTAAGTGGTTCCACTTCTACGTTACCATCAAGGAAGGTGAGATGATAGACTCCTGACCCATACTTATGCGTGACAACGTATGGTTCAATCTAGTTGGGGGAAAAATTTCCACGTTGGCTCCATTCTACAGTAGTAACGTTCTTATTTTCTTTTAGTATGAGGTTACCAACATTAAAGTCATGATAAGATAGATTGAAAACTTGCAAAATATGTGATAAGATGAGATAGATGAGTGAAGATTAAATATATGCACTAAAATTAAGGAAGCGAAGAAAATATTTGTCCCTAACGAGATGAATAGATGGGCACAAAAGTGGGTTTAGGATAAAAATATGTTGCTCTAAGAAGGGCACAAACATGGCCACAAAGATGGAATTTAGATGAGAAAAAATTATCCGTTAAGGGAAGCATGAATATGGCAAAAAAGGTGTACTTATGATGATAAAATGGCTCCCCAAGAAGGGAAAAAATATGGCCAGAAAGGTTTACTTAGGATGATAAAATGGTGCCCCAAGAAGGGCACAAATATGGCCAAAAAGGTGGACTTAGGATGAGAATGAAATGATAGATAGATTTACAAGCTAAGATGAGATAATAAAATGGATGAGATCAGATGAGATGGATTTTATAAGATTGGATGAGTAAATAAGACAATTTCAAGAATGAAGAGGAATTAACCTGATGGTACACCGATCCTAAAGTGAAGTCCTCCAACATCAAGGGATTTTTTTGGATGGATAGGGGGATGAATTTATCTGTATAATATGCGTGGATGAGGAAAAAGATGTGAGAGGATCAATAATGAGGAGAAGATGCTCCCCCAGTGAAAGAGATTATATTACATTGAGCAACTTGAAAGATGTAGATGAGCTATTAGATGTCAAATGAGATTGCATGATATCATTAGAAGGAATGTTGATGACCACTTTGGATTTGATATGGATAGATGGTTAGGAATCATAGGGGTGTTTAGAAAAACAAAAAATTTTGATGAAAAAGGGAGGACCCTCTTTAGGTGGAATGATATGTGGAGGAGAGATGATAAGGGATGATGGGGATGAAGGAGGAGACTTAGAAAATTCAATGGATGGGGATGTAGAAATAGGAATTGGATTGGTTATGGTGGATGGAAAAGGAAGATCACTTTGGATGGTAGATTCATTTTCCTATATAATATCATAGATGATGGTTTGGATGGTCTTACAATTCTCAGTGTCGTGACCTAGGGTATGATAATAGGAAAAACTGAGATTGGGATCAAACCATGATGGTTTCTTACTACAGGGATCAAAATATTTAATAGGAGGAAGCGTGATGGAAGATATTCAAATTAAATTTCAAAGGGTATCTACATAGGATATGATTGAGGTGTTGGGAGGAAGATAGCTCTTTTTAGGTTTTGATAGGATATTATGACTTGGATTTATTGGATGTAGATTGGATGAGTAAATTATATGTCTTACAGGATGAATTAAATTTGGGAGGAGGATTAGATTTTTTGGATTTGGATTGATCCTTGGGAGATGTATTAGATGAAGTACCTAGCCCTAATATATATGAGAGTTCTCCTAGAATGGATTTTGTGACGTTGTATTGCTGAGTAAAGGTAAGATATAATTTCTTATTAGGATGCAAAAGAGTCCTTTGGGGATTCTTACCAAGAGTTTTAGATTTTGATCGAGAAGGTTTTCCCTTGGCATAAAATGACAATAAGATAAAATGAAGGATATAAATATTATGGTGTAGGGGTGGATATTGACGGAGAAAGAGGTGTTTGCATGATGTGATTAATGAGGTCTATGTGAGATATGGATTTTTTAGTTTTTTGGTTGGTTAATGTGGGAAAAATTGATGTTGTAGATGGGGCACTGTTGGAAAGAAAAAAATTTGGGGAAAAATTGGTGGATTTCTTGTCAACGCTCTAAGAATATAAGTCCCTCTACTTAATAGTTGTAGCTATCGTATATACATGTGTGAATAAAAAGGTGGATTTTCCTGGTGGCCTTATGGTCGAGGATCAAAAAGTGGCACTCCACTGACCCTGTAGAAAAGATAGCAATTTCTTTAGAGAGAGAAATTTATCAAGAGAATGGGAAAGGGAGTGAGAATATGAAGTAGGGTGAAACTAATGCTACAAATGGGAAATCAGATGCTTATAAACACTAGCTATAATTTTCATCACATGCATTAAAATTAAGAGGAAACAACTCTGAAAGTAGCAACAATACTAAATAGAATTTATGATCATAAAGTATCAAGAAATCCCTTAGTCAAAGAAAGCTATAAAATCCTTCTTCTTGTATTTCTTGCTCAAACAAAAGTCATACTTAGTGGAGAAATGAAGAAATTTGAAAGAAAAAAAAGGAAAAATCTTATCACTCACAAGTAAGAAAAATATCTCTCATGAACTTAAAAGAATACAAGTAGCTAGAAGAATTTAAGAATTAGAACCCCTGTGAATGAGGATCTCATTCCAATTTATAGAATTTCTGAAGCCTCTTCACCTATCCCCCATTAACCCTCTATATGCCTTGAAATTTTTCACATTCTTAGGAAAAATTTAAGTCCCCTTTTATAACTTAAGGGTGACTTATTAAATTGAAAATACAGTAATTTTTAATTACTTAAGGAATTATGAAAAAGCATAACCCCAATGAATAATTAGAACATGGAGGAAATAAAAAGTTGGGGGGAAGGAAGAGAAGAGAGAGAAAAAGAAGAGGAGATGTTGTTCCTGAGGAAGTATATTGAACCTAATCATTGGAAAAATCTAAGGAGATGAAAATCTAAATCTCTAAATCCTTTTCCTCCTAAGAAACTCCTTAATACTTGCACTAGATACTGAATTGTTCTTTTTCCCATGCTGATGAGAAGATACCTCACTCCTATAAATACCTTGTTGTGAATGATTCACTCATGTTGTAGACAAGTTGCTGTTGAAAATAAACTACCTTTTCAAAACCTATGGACACCATAAACTGAGTTTTTAGAAACACTATTGAGTTATCTCAATGGTTACCATGGGTGTTACTCATGAAGGTCCACTTCAAAGAAGCTGTGGATGGAACCCCCCTCCCGCGATGACCCCTTGCAACACTGTCATATTCTTCCGACATATATCCTATGAAATGATACATTTGTTCATATAGGTGCTAGGTACTAGTGAACATACTAGTGATACTATGAATGGTTATTCAACACTTGTTATTCTTGAATGGAGAAACTTACTATTTTTAGTAAGTGTGAAAATTTGACTCTTTTGAACCTTGACTAGATATGGAAACTCAAATTATTTCTTCTCGCTTTGTTCCCCTCACCTTCTAGACCAGTTTTCTATTTTTAATAAGTTCTTATGAGACCACTTACTATTTTTAGTAAGTCAAAATATTTGACTAAGATAACATTTCAATGAATTTTCAACTGTAATATCTCTTTGGTGTTCACTGTCTCCTTTGTAGGTTCTTAGTTGATGAATTTCCTGAAATAACAATCCCCTATGATGAAAACCCACTATTTTTATAAAGTGATCTTTTAGTGGACATATTACTATGGAATTAAGTTTTCCAATATGTTTTTTGGCCCAATATCACCCTTATGAAATCTTGGGCTTATCTGATCAACGGTTTGGGAGATTTTAAAAATTCAAAATTTTGACCTAGCGATAGCTCTAAACATGGCAGCCATTAATAGAGCTTGAAAGTTGTAGCTTTAGTTCTCTTATTTGTTCATGAAAAAATTAATATTTTTGTTGTGGGTTGTTTCTTCTTGTTCATCTGGTGAAATTTCTCTTTGAACCGAATGCCATTTTGACGGGAAATCTAGGTTTTGTCTCCATTGAGCCGAGAGAGAGATTTATTTACTGTGAGTGATTTGTGCTATGGAAGGAGGATTTTAAGGTGAGGTTTTAATAGGATTCAAGAGTGAAGAATGTAGAAGAAAATTGTTCTTTATTCTTGCATCGATTAACAAGATATGTTCAAATCTTTGTTTCACGACAATCGATTTTTCTGATGAATTTCTTTATTTCTCTATTTTGTTCTTCAACTCTTTTGATAAATATTTCTAGTACCTAAATTTTTTCATGATTTTGAGGATTTTTTTTTTTGGCAGATCTGATTTGGAGTAGAAATAGCGAGCTGTGTGCAAGCATGGGCAGGTTTCAGAGCAATGGAATGGTATGAAGAGTAAGAAGCAGGAAAGTTAGCTTTAAAATAAAATTTAAAATGCTTTCAAAATACATGCCAAGGGTGGGGTGTAATTTCATGTCACTAATGTTATTTAATAATTATGGGATGAAAGGTACATCAATTTTCACAATGCACCTCTTGATGGCACTTGGAAAAAATCTAACAGTCGAGCACTTTGGCCAAAAAAGCTTGCTAGAAGCACCTGGGGGTTAGAAAATGGTCGAATGAGGAACCAAGAGGATTTCATTGGGTAGGGAAAATTTTCATGTCCCTTATGTATCACAATAATTAAAGGACATGAGGGTCATCAATTTTCATGACACACCTCGTGACAACACTTGGCGGAGATCCGAAGGTTGTCCATTTGGCTCCACTAACACTAGGGAGATGGAAAATTACACTGGAGAGGGTCGCATGGATGACCTGAGAGACTCAATGGGCTTGGAAAATTTTCATGTCCCTCAAAACAAAGGGACATTAGGGTAATAAATTTTCACAGTGCACCTTGCAGTGACACTTGTTACGATCTGAGCAATTGAAGGGATGAGCTACGGTAAGCACCTGGGGGATGAATTGGTGATCTGGGAGGTTCCATGTGTGAATAGATAGATTATTGAGTTTGGGAACATTTTTTATGTCCGTAAAATCCCTTATCTTGAGGGATGAAAGGAACATGAAATTATGTCAGGCTCCTGGAGTTGACACATGTCCTCATCCAATTTTAACTAACTGCGAGAACTCACCTACAGGGCAACTTGAAACAGTGATATATTGAGCTCCCAATGGAATTTTTTGGTGAAATCTTATGTTAAATTGACTGAAAATGTATTTCTAAATCCAATTGTGGGGTATTAGATCTTGATTCCTCCATTTAAGCCCTGAAAAATTAGATTTTTTTTATCTAGTCCCTTAGTTATGCATTGAAGGAACCAATTATAAACATATTGTGCCAAAGTGTTATGAAAATATGATTTCACCATCTTATAGGGATTGGAATTCCCTTTCATAAGATGCCTTTTTTTCTCCAAACTCCACCCAGATCTCCCAGAATCACCTCCCAAATTTTTGAAACTCTTTTAGCGTGTGTACTACCTATGCTTGTGAACCCTAATTTTGGTGAAATTGTCCCAACTCCTCCAAATATTTTCTGAACCTTCCAAAATCAATTACATGATGTTTCTAGACCTTAAATTCACCTCCATGTCATATTTATCTCCTCCATTCCACTCCAAGGGGTTGCTCCAGTTCTAAAAAGGCCAGTGGTAGTCCTTCCCACAACAACCCAAAATGTACATTTTCCAAAAACTCCTAAAATCACCTAGAGGGATTATCTTGACTTTCCTAAATACCGTAGAGAACTGATTCAACATCAATGAAGAATTCATTATACTAACTAGGTAGACCCATGGTGCCTTGAAATGGTAAAAATTGAAAGTATTGACACAAGGGTATAGTTTTCATGCTTGAAAATGGTTGATTTTCTTATTGCACATTTACATGACAATAGTTGGCTCTATCTTGAGGACATGGTATAGAATGAGAGTACTGAATACATGACATGAAGAATCCCATAATATCAACTTTAGTATATATTGACTAGTACCTTATCCAAAAAAAGGAAAGAGACACACACCAAAAAGGGAAACAAACCTAAATCACCTATAGTACTAGGTGGGGGATGACCCATTTTCACTGAACAAATTTTCATCTTCTTAGAGGTTACCCCTGAGTGGGAAACACTGAGTGATGTTGTTCCATAAATCCATTGACTGGCTTGAGAAAGTATCCTCCTCTCCTTAACTATTTATGAAAGTCAGGTGCTTTCATGATTGTTTTTGTACTTGGTAGGAGTGCTTCTACATGAGATTCTTGATGCTCAAACATTCACTTAGAAATTCCATTACTTTCATTCCCTTTAAAATAAGTTTCATAGTGTCAGTTGCATTCTATATTTATACATATAGTTGATTCTTCACTAAGTATCCCATTTCTACCCCAAGGCTGATTTTCATTCTAATTGCTTTAATATTATGAGTTCTTTTCTTCCCATATCTATGTTTATTGACCTCTTTTTCATGAGAAACCTCAAACTTATCTTTTATCTCTACTCTAATATGAGGTGCTTGAATATTGAATGAAGGATAAGAAGTAACCTCATACTTGTTCTATATAGCCATAGCATGAGCTAAGAGATCAATAATTATCTCATGGTCTTCCATACTTTCTACTACATCCAGGATATCTTGCATGAAGTTATACATTTTTGATTCATGTGGTTCATCTTTGTATGTCCTTGAAGAAGCTTCATTTTAAAGCTCAAAGAAACTATCTGGAGGGTTTACTTCATCATCTTGGGAATCGCTGCATTCTATCACTACTTTGTGAAAGGGAACTTGAGCTTTAAGGGCTTCAAAACTCCTCACTTCAATTTCTTCATCATGGAAAGAGTCTTCCTCTTTGAATGGGAAAGAAAATACCTCTATTTCATTGTTGTGTCCATCAACTATTTTCTCAGGAGGGACATAAAATTTCTCATCTCGCTTTATTTCAACATGGATAATATTCACAGTGTTTTAGGTTTCCAAATCAGATTCACACTTGTCTTGTAGATTCATGGCCTCTGTTAGGAGTTCTAGACTGAGATCAGGGTCCTTTGTCTATTCAAAATTGATTAGGATATCTTGCACAGATTGTTATTTCAAACCTTTCGTAGTCTCATCACAAGTTGGTATTGTCCCTCCATGGGTTACATGATTGAGAGAATATTCCTATCCAAATGGAAATGAGAAAATCTTCTCTTCACATATGAACCTACAAGCTGGTTTCTCCATTTTTAAATCATCAAGAACCATTTCCTCTTCTTCTTGGCTCTCACAATCCAACAAATTAGCTATATCCTCGTGGAACTCAAAATTCCTCAACACTTCTTCAAGATCCATACTCCTTTGGGAAGGAATGTTTGTTCCTATCAAAATGGGAATATCCTCCACTTCTTTAGTTGTTATGAAAAGATTCGTCCTCGTGCTATCTTGGTACAAAATGTTAGCTTTAGGATTTTATGTTTTTTTCACTTTGTACCTCATTTCATTCTCTAAAAGTAATCTTTCCATGTGTCCCTTAACTGGAATGGTTGCAGAAGACCAGTTCATATTTATTTTACCTCTCAAATGTTGGAAAAACATTCTACTTAGCAACATTCTGAATGAGGCTTGAACATCTACTACCAAGATAATCATTGAAACCTTCTTTTCTAGAAATATGGCAAGAGCCACCTGCACATCTTTCACCTTCCTATAAGTGGGACCTCTTTTCACTCCAAGGAGTAATAAGAGCCACTGATTGGAGTCATGGTGATTTTGAGATCCTTGGTGACCTTTACAAGCATTACATTATCGAAGGCACCATAATCTATTATGAATTTGTTTAAAACATATTCTCTAACGAGAAGGGAGATATAGAAAGATTCAATCTTATCAGTCTTAGATGCACTCAAAGAAATCATGTTCTATGATAGAGGTGTAGAAAGGTTTTCCAGTATTCCAATAGAACTAGGAGTTACAACATTGAGTGTTAAACTACCACTCTTGATATATTAAAAAAATCTCTCAAATTGTTCGGTGTGAGTGCAAAAATATTCAGTTTTAGTAATCTTCTCCTTGGCACTGTTTGCATATTCCATGAAGTTAAAGGGATCATATGTGGACAAGTGGGATGAAGGGACTGCTTTTGGAGCCAGAATAAATTTGGAAATAGGGGTGGATGTTTGGGGAACAAAGGGGATTTTGAAAGGTAAACTACGAAATTTTGAAGCACCATATTTTATAGGAGCAGATTTAGAATTAGAACTGGAAGAAACATGGGAATACGTACTTGGAATAAGAGGTGAACTCGTGTTTATTATGGGATCAGAATCATAGAATATGGAAACAATTATAGAAATTAAACACTAATAATTTTCATTGATTAATTCATCCTATACAATGTACATACTTATAGGAAAATTATTTTCCTATAATCTAGGAATATCAATAACTATCAAATCTCCTATAATATTTCATAGGTTATTAACAACCCTATACATGAAATATTATTGTTATTTGTAACAATATAAAAATTATGCTAAGAAACTATATTACCATATTTAATCACCAAAATAGTAAATAATAATTTACCAAATGGTAAATCCCATAAACAACCAATAACTATGTAAATATTAAATTCCTAACATTCCCCCCTTTATGTTTACATGGTAGTAATATAAATTTCACACTTATTCTACGTCTTGCCACTTATTCTTGCTCATTATCTTGGTACAACACTCAAACTAAAGGTAGAAGAAGGAACACAAACTTATTATCAACCATGAACTTTCAGGAAAACATATGACTAACAAGGATGGAAACATGCTCATGAATCATATTCTTATCAACCAATCACTCTAGGGAACACATCTGATCTATCAGTTTGGGAACTCAAGAAGGAACACATCTGAGCAACCTTTAATGGTTTTTCAAAGGCTAACCAATAACCTTGGTCTGAAAAGGAACACATCTGACTGTTTAACCTCATCAAGACTCATGATGTTGCATTTCACTATGCTATTTTCTCTTCACTATGTCTTTATATAGGGGAAATAGGAATAACCACATACCAGTGAACATGAATAAACTTCTGGTTTAATTTTTCAATTTACACTTAAAAACACACCAAACTATTACACACTAAAATAAGGCACACCACTCCAAAGAAAAAACACACACGTGCCACAAAATTAGTGAAGTGTACCCATCATTGGCGACTAATGAAAGGTCATTATCTAATCTCCTTCCTCTTTTGACTCCTTCCTCCATTAAAATGTTGCTAGCTCAACTGATTTTGACTTTGAGGCTCAATATTTTCCACATTGAATTTATTATTTTCTTCCCTCCTGTAATGTGAAAACATTTATTTTTCGGATGTCAGGTAACACTGAAAATGCGTCCGCAAGACAATTTTTTTTACAATTATGACAACTTAGCTATTTAGAATATTTGATAACTAAAAAATAATTGATGACTCAAAAAGGACTCAAATTGACACTATGTTATACCCCTTTTTGTTTAATGATTGTTTCCACTTTGACAATTAACACACTCCTCCTAGACAAAAAAATAGTTTTTCTAAATCCTATACATTTAGCTTTTTGAAAAAAGAATGACGCAAGATATAATTTTGGATAATATAAAAAACAAAACTTGAAACTGTTATGTTTTGTTAACTAACCAAATATATGAAAAAATGAGTGGACCATGGTAGACACTACACAATTTCAATGAGCACACCACAAGGAAATTATTTCCAAAGTTTGGTGACTGGTCAACTACCCACAAACATGCAAATAGTAAATGAGCATATGGTAGCAAAAACCAGAGATCAATGTAGTCTTCAATGTATGAATGATGTTGGAAGATTGTGTGGGAATAATCCCAAAACTGTGAGCTCTATATTTTTTTATACAACCTTCTCTTAAAAAAATTTCCTCCCTTTTGATTGAAAATGCTTTCTATAGAAACGTTAAGATCTACAAAAATTTGCAGTAGACATGGTCATTGGTAGATATATCCACTGATGGCTATAGATTTGTAAATCCATTTCATGTCTACTTATAAATCTATATATCAAGCATGTGGATGGATTTGAGGTAATGGTAGAATTCTCATTTCACCATTTGAGTAGCCGATCAAATCAGTAAAGGATTAAATATAATTTCCAGAGATACCATAGAGATAGAAATATATCTTGTTATGTGCAGTGGAGGGAGGTGCTCCTTTCTCAGACTAAGAATGAGTGAATATAACACATGAGAAATTGGGCACATCTTCTTCGTCATCTTCATCACCTCCAAAATACTCATAGAATCTGATTTCTGTTTCATTCTCAAGTTCATCAACTTCTAGGAAATTACCACCTTCACTTTCTTGTTCAAGATCTTCTTCATTTTGTTGAATCATAAAACTTTCATTAACAAGTGGGGCCTCTAAGGAAATCCTTTGAGGTGCTCCTAAAATTTTATTTATTTATTTTCTTTGAAAAGATACTCGTTCAAAAAAATCCCTCTTAACCAATGCCATTCCATTTGCTAATTTTTGGAGCAACGGATCTGTTCTCTCATCTCTAGGACATTAAGCCTTACCTCTTGAAGTATTCTTGATCTTTCCAAAGAGGATGAGGTCATCATCAAGTTTAATGGCCATCCTTTGTGTTTTTTCAATGTTCCTTGATTGAACTCTTTTGTATGAAAAATCCTACCTCCGTTAATTGAGTGTTTATAAAGAATCTCTTGACATTGTTTTCATATGGTGATTTTCTTCTTGTATCCTGTGGAGCAGCCATTCGAAATTAATCATGATGTCTCTCATAATTTCATTTTATTCCTTCTTCATTTGTCCCAATTTAATAAGGAGATCTTGATAATCCTCATTAGATTTGAATCATCCCTCGTACTTGGTTTTAATATCATTCCAATGAGTTATTGATCTAGCAAGTAAGAGATAAAACAATTCTGCTACTTTTTCTTGGAGAGATTCCATGAATAATCTTATGGAAATGTCTTCATGTACGACTCCAAGAATCCCACATGATGTGGTGAAAGTGATGATGTGTTCTTCAGGATGTTATTGCGGGAAGTTGTAGGTAGATCATGAAGAGGTGGTTCAAGAGCAAGAAGGCATGTGTTTATTCCCCGTGGAGAAATGGGTTGAGGTCTTTCTGCTTTGTCTGCCATTGTTTTTTCTATTTCTACTTCAGATATTGGTTCTACAAGTTCTTCCTCAAATTCTTCTTCCTCCGGGAACTCAATGCTCAATGACATTTGAAAAATGGGAGAATTTGAAGGGGGGGTATCAACAGGAGTTTGGATGGGATTTCTAGGTGAATTTCTTGAAGACCTGGATGTGGACAAGGATTAAGACAAATAGTAGGGTTTATCTCTGATTTGATTTTTCTGTTTTTAGAAATATTTGAAAGAGGAATGAACAACATCTCTTTATTGGCTCAACCTAGTATATAATATTTCATCCAGATCTGAGAAAATTTTATTATGGGAATATGAAAGGGCACTACAAAATGTGAAAAGTCACATGTAGAAATCAGCAGTGTGTCTTTTAACAATGGATTTTCATCAACTCCAACTTTTTTTTGTTTTAGATATTTAATTTGTTTTGTATTTTTGGACCTTGCGGTCATATTTTAGGTGCAGAATCTGCCAAGTCTTCCCCACAGTGGGTGCCAAAAACTATTGGTGAGAAATTTTTTTAGGGACGAATTGGTGGATTTCTTGCAAATGCTCTAGGAATCTAAGTTCCTCTACTTAACCAGTGCATCAGTTGTATATGCATGCGCAAGTAAAAAGATGAATTTTCCTGGTGGCCTTGCACCCAAGAATCCAATAGGAGCACTCTACTAACCCTGCGACAAAGCTAGAAATTTCTTGCTAGAGAGAACTTCTTCAATAGAACGGGAAAGAGAGTGATGATATAAAGTAGCGGGAAACTAATGTTACAAGTAGGAAATTAGATGCTTACAAACACTAGTTAGAAGTTTCATCACATGCATTTAAATTAAGAGGAAATAACTCTGCACGTAACAACAAGACCTAATAGAATGTATGATCACAAAGCATCAAGATATCCCTTAGTCAAAGAAAGCTAGAAACTCCTTGTATTGCTTGCTCAAACAAAATTTGTACATAGTGGATAAATGAAGAAATTTGAAAGGAAAAAAAAAGGCAAACTCTTTTCACTCACAAGTAAGAAAAATATCTCTCATGAACTTACAAGAAAACAACTAGCTAGAAGAATTTTAGAATTAGAACCCCTTTGAATGAGGATCTAATTACAATTTATATAATTTATGAAGCCTCTTCTCCTATCCCCCATTGACCTTGCATATGCCTTGAAAATCTTCACATTATTAGGAAAAAATTTAGTCCCCTTTTATAAATTAAGGGTGACTTATTACATTGAAAATAAATTCACTTTTAATTACTTAAGGTATTATGAAAAATTGCAACCCCAACAAATAATTAGAACATGGAAGAGAGAAAATGTTCAGGGAAAGAATGGAAGAGAGAGAAAAAGAAGAGGAGATGTTGTTCCTAAGGAAGTCTATTGACCCTGATCATTAGAAAGATCCAAAGAGATGAAACTATGAATCTCTAAATCCTTTTCCTCTTATAAAATTCCTTAATACTTGCACTCGATGTTGAATTTTTATGTACTGTGCTGATGAGAAGATACCTCACTCCATTGAATTCCTTGTTGCAAATGATTCACTCATGCTACACACAAGTTTTTGTTGAAGAGAAATTACCTTTTAACGACATACGGACACCACGAACTAAGTGTTTAGAAACATTGTTGAGTTATCTCAATGGTGACTATGGACGTTGCTCATGATGGTCCACATCAAATAATCCAAGGATGGAAATCATCTCCCACAACAACCCCTTGCAACATTGTCATATTCTACCGACATATGTCCTACGAAATGATACATTTATTCATACATGTGATAGTTTACTAGTGAACATACTAGCGATACTATTAATGTTTCTTCAACATTTTTATTCTTGAATGGATAAAATTACTATTTTTAGTAAGCATGAAAATTTGACTCTTTCAAACCTTGACTAGATGTGGAAAATCAAATTCTTTCTTCTCCCTATGTTCCCCTCTCCTTCTAGATCAGTTTACTATTATTAACAGGTGCTCGTAAGGCCAATTTTTAATGTTTAGTAAGTTTCAATTCCTTACTAAGATGAAATTTTGATGAATTTTCAACTACAATACCTCTTCTATGTTCACCATCTCCTTCGCAAGTTCTTCAGTTGATGAATGTCCTGAAATAGCAGTCCCCTATGTAGAAGACTTGTTATTTTTGGAAAGATAGCTTCTATTGGTTGGATTACTATAGAACTAAGTTTTTTGATATGGGTTTTTTACCAATATAACCCCTCTAAAATCTTGGGCTTGCCCGATCAATGATTTAGGAGATTTTAAAAATTCAAATTTTTGACCTGGTTGGAGCTCTGAACATGGCATCCATTAACGGAGCTTGAAAGTTGGAGGTCTAGTTTTCTTCTCCATTCATGTCAAAAATCACATTTTTGTTTGTGGGTTTTTGGGTCTTGTTCATCTGGTGAAATTTCTCTTCGAACCGACTAATGGTTTGACTAGAAATCTAAATTTTGTCTTCGTTGAGCCGAGAGGGAGATTTCTACATTGTGACTGATTTGTGCTACAAAAGGAGGATTTGAAGGTGTATATTTAATGGCATTTGATATTTAATAACACAACAAAAAATGGTTCTTCGTTTCATGCATCGGTTAGCCAGATATGTTCAAATTTTCATTTCACGGTAATGGGTTTTTCTGATGAATTTCTCTGTTTCTCTCTTATGTTCTTCGATCCTTCAGTTTTTTTATCAATATTTCTTTTAAAACCTGTGTGATTTCATGATTTTGAATTTCTTTTTTACTGTTTTAGATTTTTTTTGAGTAGCAATGGTGTGATGTGTGCAAGCATGGGTAGGTTGTATAGCAATGACAAGGTATGGAGGGTAAGAAGTGAGAAAGTTAGCTTTGAAACAAAATTTTAAATGCTTCAAAACTACATGCCAGGGGTTGGGAAAATTTTTATTCCCCTTAAGAATTAACGAATGAAAGGGATATCAATTTTCATGAAACACCTTGCGATGACACTTGGCAAAGATTTGACAGTCGAGCACTTTGGCCCAAAAAGCTTGTTAGAAGTACCTGGGGGCTAGAAAATGGTTGCATGAGGAACCAGGAGGCATTCCTTAGGTTGGGTAAATTTTCAAGTCCCTTATGTCCCTTAATCATTAACGGATATGAGGGTTATCAATTTACATGACACGCCTCATGACCACGCAAAGATCCAACAGTTGTCCACTTAGCTCCACTAGCTCCTGGGAGCTGGAAAATTACACTGGAGAGGGTCACATGGATGACCTGAGGACCTCAATGTTATGGGAAAATTTTCATTTCCCTCATGTACCTCAGCACAAAGTTACTTGAGGGTCATCAATTTTCATGGCACGCCTCGTAATGACACTTGTCACGATCTAAGCGAGTGAAGGGAAGAGTTCCGACAAGCACCTAGGGGCTGAACTGGCGATCCAGGAGGTTCCATGTATGACCAAAGGGCTTATTAGGGCTGGAAAAGTTTTTATGTCCATCATGTACTTCATCTTGAGGGACGAAAGGGACATGAAATTGTGCCAAGCTCTTGGAGTTGACATGTGTCCTCATCCAATTTTGACTAACTGCGAGAACTCACCTAAAGGGAAACTTGAAATAGTGATATCTTGAGCTTTTGATAGAATTTTTTGGTTAAAAAAATATATTAAATTTATTTAAAATGGATTTTTAAATCCAATGAGGGGGTTTACATATTTTTATTCCTCCATTTAAGCCCTAAAAAAGTGGATTTTTGATATAGTCCCTTAGTTATGCATAAAAATAACTAGTTATAAACCTATTTTTTAAAATGTTGGTAAAAATTATGATTTCACAATATTTTAGGTATTGTAATTACCTTTCTAATGATTTATTTTTTAGCTCATAACTCCACCTAGAACTCCCAGAATCACCTCCTGAAGTTTGACAATGCTTTTAGCCTGTGAACCCTGTTTTTGATGAAATTGTCCCAACTCCTCCAAATATTTCCTAAACGTTACAAAATCAATTCCATGATGTTTCTAGACATTTAATTCACCTCCATGTCATATTTTCTCCTCTTTTCCACTCCAGGGGGTTGCTCAAGTCCTGAGAAGGCCAGTGGTATCCCTTCCCACAACTACCTAAAATTTACATTTTCCAAGAACTCATAAAATCACCTAGGGGGTTTGACTTGACTTTCCTAAATCACCTAGGGTACTAAGCCAATATCAACTAGGAAGTCACTATACTAACTGGGTAGACCCGCGGTACTTTAGAAGGGTAAAATTTGAAATTTTCAACACAGGGGTATAGTTATCATGCTCGAAAATTATCAATTTTCCTATTACACATTTTCATGAGAACAAACACAAATACCCTTTGTATTTTTATTAGGTGGGGGTGCTTGTTTCATATATATTTCAAGGGGAATCATTGGTATGTTTGCAAACTGATAATATGTTATTGTTCTGATAGCAGGTGTAGATGTCAAAATGGTAGATGCTGAAGGATTAAGCGTAGAAGATTTGGATAAAATATGTGATGTGGCCATGGGAAAAGATGTAGGTATATGTGATGAATATTTCAATGTAGATATAAGTGAATTTTTTGATGTGGTAGATATAGAGGTAGTTTTGATCGATGTGGAGATGGGTATAATTGGACGTTAATTTATGTAGTGATAAGCATGCTTGATGTATATGTGGATAAGGGGCTAGAAATGATAGGTTGTGGCATGGTAGATGTGAATGAAGTGGTAGCTATAGTCAGGGTCGATGTGGATGTGATAACTATAGGAATAGATGTAGATGTAAAAAAGTGTTCGAAGTTAGTGTGATAGGTGTGGTAGTTATGGATATGGTTGATGTAGATATGGGGGTAGATATTGAAGAAGTCATAGGGACAATGTCTAAGGTAGAGGTGAAGGATGAGGTAGATGAGATATGTAAGGATGGAGGTATTTGATGTATCATATTGAATGCATAAGCATTAAATTTTTAAGATTTGGAAGGTGGAAATTTATTTGTTGATGGTGGATTAGGAAAGGGGTGTTTGAACATGTCAAGGGGTTTTCTAAGTGACGAGAAAAAATTATCTATTTGGGAATTCCCCTGATTTATAAGTTGTTGAATGAAATATATAAAAGAATGATACTTTTTGATGTCATGACCCATGACTTGATGATATTTGCAATAGTGACCCTCATGATACCAAGTGGGTTTGGGGTGTAAGTTGTTAATAGGTCGGATGGGAGGAAGTGGGATAATGTGAAATACCATCAACTTATCAAAGATCAAACTGTAAGATTCCCCTAAGGGGGTATAATTAGAAGATGGTCTAAAAGTTTCATGTGAAGGCATCGTGTAAGAGGTAGATGGTTTTGGTTTTACAATAAGAGAAGAAGATGGATAAGGATGTAAATAATATTGGGGATATTTTAAAGTTGAAGGGAATGTTTGATAATTGGGAATATAATTAAGGTGTAGAGATTGAGTTGGTTGGAAGAGGTCTTGATTCTAGAAAATAGGAATGTGACAGGATGGGATATTTTGTGATAATGATTATTGTTGAGAGATATGAATGTGATGTGATTTTTGAGGTTGAATATAATGTTGTGAGATAGGGATATTCAATTTTTTAGGGATATGATGAGTGAGAAAGTGATTGTTAGGAGATTGAGATGGTTGGATAGGCATACTAGTGGCAGTAACATATGAATAGGGGATAATTTTGATGTGGGGTGATGTGGGTGGAATGGGTTACACTAATTGAGTGGATTGATAGGATTGAGATATCATGGTAAATATATAAAATAAGAGGTCATAAATTGGGATAGAAGGATTCCCCAGATTTTCTAAAGGAGTAGGAGATGGTGGTGTGAATAGTCGAGGGGAAACGGGCTGATGAGAGATAGGATAATTTGTTTGAAAAGGGAAATGATTTGGATGACATGGTTTTCACAAGGTTGGGAGTCACAAGGAAAGGTCTAAAATTCAGAACCTTTTTGGAAAATATAGTTGGAGGAAGGAATATCATTAGATGGCTGGATTTTTTATACTATTTCATCTTGAGAAGGAGTATTAATAGGCATGAAATGGGAAAAGATCTGTTTACAAAAATTCTTAACAAACAAATCAAACAAGAAATTTTTTGTTAAAATGATTAATTAGGAAATGTGAGAAAAGGTGGATAATAAGGGTACCTAAGAGATTTTCATCTAAGGCTAGTTTTGGGTAGTTATGGTTGTGGAGTCCTCAATATACCTAAAGGTATGTGAGTCCTCAGTTTGTATAGGATTTTTAATGTAGCTAGAACACCACAGCGGATTCCCTATTGGGTGATCAAATCCCTATTAGGTCTACTTAGTATGGGATAATTTTGTTGTTTGAATTTGATTAGTGTGTTTGGATGTGTTTGAAGAAATGTGGAATGCAACCAATTGAACCCCTACTTAAACTAGATTTGCAAGCAAGAATGCAAGATGTTTGTTTTAATCCCAAAACCAAATGTAGAAGGTTGATGAGAACAAACACAAAAGGAAGGGAAAATATGATGCAAGAAGGAGAAACTATGAAAAAAGAGGAATATTTGGTCTTGGATTTTTCTTTTTATCTAATCTTTAAAGTGGGTGAAGAGAAAAATCCAAGTAATCAACATGAAAAATAAAAAGAAAAGCTTCTACCTGCAATATTAGTGGAAAATAGAAGAAATATGGAAAGCTAAATGAAACAAAATGCAAGAGACTCACCTAAAAGGGTGGTCCCACTAGGCATGCTAGAATGTTCACAATTTTTTTCTCTCTCCTATCTAGATTAGTGGACTAAATACTGAAGAATATAAAATAACTTCAACTATGCAAGGGTTTAAGTTACCTTAGAAATGAATGATGACAAATGAACAGGCACAAAGTAGGTGACCTTGCTGCCAATATGATGAACCTACACACCAAAGGAAAATGATAGTAAAATAGATTAGATAGTAGATGAGTGGGTTTCTTGAAAAATTTAGTTCCAAGAAGCATTAACTTCCTTGGTGGATGTCAACCCCCATATAGATAGGATTCAATACAAGAAATGATAATGGACTAGATAATATGCAGAGTCTGAGGCACACAAAAAATGAAAATGTATAAATGTAAGGCACATAAAAATATGATCTAGATTGATATAAAATAAAGTATACCTAGCTGGGTCAATGGAAACCTAGGTTGAAGAGGGAACGTTAATGGTGACCTGAACATATGGGTAACAAAAGGAGATAAAATTCAGATGCGAGGTCTTTTTGCACAGATCCAAAAGGATGGAACTCTATGATGTTTGATATCCACTAGTAAAATATACTTATAACTAGAGAAATAAAAAAAGTGCAAGGAAATGTATTTCTGAGGTGATAGGTTAGAAATAGGAGTCGGGTCAACGAGGAATGTTGATTAACAAAGTGGACCTAGATTGACAGAATGAAAGAATAATAGATCTAGAATAAGATAACATCAGAAATAGATAGACATAATGGTAGTGGATATGAATGGTAGAATGGGAAATATAGTAGGGTCTTGGTCGACGGTGACCTAATAGGGTCAATGATGACCTGGGTTGAACTAGGTAGGGTTGAGAATGGATGAATTGGATGAACAACCTTCACATATAATATATAGGAGGAAGGATTGTATATGGGTTTCTGATGACAACTAGACTTGTAAAATGTTAACAACAAACAACAATAATAATAATGATACAATCAGATAAAAATCAACATGAAGTTCATATGATCTTGCTAAAGTCTCCACAGATGATGCAAGAAAGCTCAAATAAATCTCTAGAAGACTGAAGGAGATGGAAAGGTGGTCAAGATCAAAGATAGGATCAAAAAAATGCAAGAAAACTCTTATTATATCTCAATTTTTGAGGAGAGGTAAATTTTTCCTTATAAGGTTGATGGTGACCCAAGTGGGTTGCTACCAACTATGGAGAACCATCTATTTAGGTCGTGAAAAGTTGATTTATTCAAGAGATGGGACTTTTATGGATTGGGATAAGTGCTTTAAGCATTTAGGTGGGTTAGGGTTTCCTAGGTAAGTGATATGGGTAAGTGGAGGATAAAAATGGATTAAATAAAAGCTATAAAAGCATATGGATTAGGGACTAGGGGGTTTAGGGGTGGTAAACAACCTAGGAGGGGAAATAAATTCTAATTAGAGGTAATTAGCTGATGAGATGAATATTAATGACGAATTAAAATAGATAGGATAATGAATGGGAATGATGGGAATATTAATGAAAATATGGAACTAAAGAATAAAATAGGTTAGATAAGTGACCATGATGAAAATAAGTGAGAATGGGGTGGCCAACGTAATGATACCAAATTATGGTTTCTACACAGAGTTTGTTTTATGTCACATGAAGAACCAATAACCAGGACAAGCATGTGTGAATTTTCTTATCCTCTCTATCCCCAAGGGATAGGGATAGGAGGGACATAAAAATGTGCCCTCAGTCTGGGTTGACAAGTGGAAAGCATTCATTGCACAATGGGGGGGATAAAAACTAGGTCAAAGTGCTTGTGGAGATTTTTTAAGGTCATATGAAGGTCCAGGGGGGAATAACTAGGGTTGGGTGCATTTTATTCTCCCCAATGTCCTTAAGGGATAGGAATAGGAGGGATAGTAAATGTACCTCAACCTTGTGTTGACATCTATCCCTCTTCAAAATTGGCTAAGATCCTAAAGCTTACCTTGAGAGAGACCTTGAAGACAAAGTTTCTAAAGCTCCATGAGCACCTTTTCAATGATTCCTTATATGCAATTAACTCCATTAAAAACTTCAAGATAAATGGGATGGGTGTCAAGATGCAATTATAATATCATGTAGAGGATTGAATTATCTTTTCAATGACTAATTTTCCCCCCTAACTTCTTATAGATATCTCAAAATCACCATTTGAATATCAGGCACTATTTTAGACTTTAAGCTCCTTGACTCTCAAAAACCTACTTTCATAGTTTGTGTTCCTAAACCTTTGAAAACTTCATAAATCTTCCTAAACCTATTCCATTGTATTATTAACACCTTGAAACCACTCTCAGATGATTTTGAGCTTTCACATTTTTCCTAGAGGTACAAACCTGTCCTGGAAAGGCCTAGAATATCCTCTTTAGGTATGCTAAAGAATCCAACTTTAGAAGCACTGTACTGAAATGGCATGAGTCATCTTGTATCAAAATTTTAATGACTTGGGCAGGTAGGTACAACACACATGAAGACTTGTAAGGATAAAATATGTTGGTGCCCATTTTGAGCCCCTAAACCGAGTTAGTCTTTTTCATATAATTTCATTTAAATCTAACTATTTTGTGTGCTCTAATTTTCTCCCCATACTTCAAAGTTCAATTTAAACAAAAGAGAAATTTCAATTTGTGATAAATCTTGTGCATTATTACAACATAAATATTGGTGGACTGGTCTAATGGATTGGTTAATCAAGGAATAAAAGCTTCATGCTTGCAAATGATCAAGATATGGTTACATATTTCACAAAGAACCTAAAATAAACATTAAAATGATCCAAATTGATCCAAAATATGAAGCTAAGAATGCCCTAAAGCATGCAATCTGACAAAAAATTATAAAAGCTTCAAACTTAATGTATTATGGGTTACTACATAGCAAAGAAGGCCACAACACACTAGTTTAGTGTTTTGCACAGGTTTTACAAAAGGACTAGCACCCTGTGGATTCCAAGAAAACTGTGAGATGCTTAGAAATCCAATAAAAGTCACAAAACACTTAAATTAACTTAGAAATTTTAAGAAATCTTGGGATGTTCAATAGACCATCAAAATATACCTTCTAAAAGCATTGGTTGTTAGCATTTGAAAAATATGTAGGAGGCTAAGTTTAAAAGCATAGGTAGATTCTATTTGAAAAGCTTGATAGACGTTCATTAGGCTATAAAATTCAACATCAGCAAGACATTGGCTACATGGAAATAGATAAACATTCCAAGTAGAGGACATGTGGAAGCATTCCAACACTTTCCATAGCCTAATCATTCTATGGACCTCAAGTCCGCAGAATAAATTGAGTTTCATAAAGACATCAGGTTAAGTTGAAATTTTAAATATACACATGGTAGAAGGCTAGATGGGACAAACAACATAGATCAAAAGCTTAGAGGTGTATACATGTCAACATTCCAACAATATTCTAGTCATTTGGGTTTTGTGGACTCCAAGTATGTGGAAATAGATTATATTTCATAAATCTTGAAGTCTATACCACACTGCGAAATCCAAAGGGTACATGGATATTTTTCATTGGTTCGAGTTTCTCTCTTCGAAAAAGTCCTTGTTCATAAAAAAATTGCTAAATATTATGGAACCATTTCATTGGTTTCTGCTTCACATTCTAACAAGGCCAAAATTGCTAAGCATTGTGGATCTTTCTAATTGGTTTATGCTTTGTATTCTGACCAATATAAAAATAAAAAGGAATGTGGAGATTTCTAAGGCTCACATTTTAGTGGTTTCAATCAAGATTATCAAATAATATGAATTGCAAAAAGCGTGGAGCTTTCCCATTGGTTCAAGCCTCGTAGGAGTCAGTTGAGGTTGTCAAGAAGAGTGACAATGTGAAATACGAGGAGCTTTCTCATTTTATCGTATATTTTAGTAACCAGTACAAATAAAAGATAAGTCTAACATTGAGAAGAAAATAAGGATTTTTTTAATTGGATTGAATATTTTAATAGCTAGTACAAGTAAAAGAAAATTTTAAAGAAGGAAAAGGAACGTGGCCTTTTCTTATTGGCTCAAATTTTAAAGGAACTAACGTACACCCAATGCCACATAATACACATGGTAAAGGAAAGATAATGTACACATGAGAAAAGGTAGTTCTCAAGTCAATCAAAGGACACAACGTGTCACTCTCTAGTTCATCTTGATACACAGAAACTTAAAATTTCCATAAATCTCTATCCAGAGCTCCAAGTCAAGTAAATTTGGTCCCATTGGAAAATTATTTTAAATTTCTTCAAATTAGCATCATCGTATTTTAAAATGGATGGAATTTAGAAGGATAAAATGAAAATATAAAGAGACATAAATGCAAGTAGAAATATCAGCTAACTATTTTTCCATATGTGGCAGTAAAGGCATGGAATCAAGAATCAATCCTAAAATGCTAATAGAAAATCATATATTTTTAGTTAGACAAGTTGCATTCCCACTTTAATCAAAATATATTTCTTCGTGAATAAAGAGAATATTTACTTCCTATTTTGGGGGGAAAATCAAGTTGTAAGAAGACATCAAAATGTATGAATATGGGTCTTGTCCTCATAATTAAGGGAGTTAGTTTTTGTATTCTGAGTAAAAGGGTCTTAATCTTTCCATTTCTGAAGAGGTCTTGATATGTAATTATGAATATTTCATGTTTCCTTTATGAAATTCATATAGAGTTCAGTTTCCCAAACTTTTTTGTTAATGTGGTAACAAGTGTACAACCATTGATAAGCTTTGAGAGTATTCATTTGATGTTCCCTTGTAAATAAATTCAAGAACTGAATAAAGTGTGTTCTCTTTTGAGTTTAATTATTTTCTTATCAGTTTTGTATGTCAAATTGATGATTAATGAGTGATATTTTCTATTGCATTCTTGTGTTTACTATTTCTCTTTGTCATACACTAGATTTTTCCTTGGTGTTTGTGCTTTGGTCATTAAGTTTAATATTATGTTGTGGGATTTCCCTCTACAATAGTGGACTAGATTATAAAAATACTTGTCATAAAAATTTTGTATTGATATATTTTTATAAGCCTTTGAGTGTATCTTGGGCATAAGAGAGATGAATTAGTAAACACTTTATTATAATTCTTGCACAAGATCTTTTTTTAAGTATTTTAGAGATTGTACTAAATATTTTCACATCCATCGAGCTTCAATTATTGAAAATAGTTATTAGTAGATATTTTCACTACTTGATCTAGTTTTATGCACTTTCTATGATTACAAGATACTCTAAGTGTTAAATGTTATGTCACAATGAACTTATTTGCTTATAATTCCCCAATTCTGAAGTTACAATTACAATAATTGACCCATCCCCCATTTTTAGATGCCCATTTGTTCTAATTTTACTAACTTATTGCTCTGAACATCGCTGAAGTTTTCTTTTATTCTTAATTTCATTACTAAGAGAATGCAAGAACAATTGAACTTAATTATCTTTAGAAGCATGTGTCTTTTATGATAATCATATGTAATAATTTGTGTGAAAAATTATGAGAGTGAGTGTTGTTTCCTTTGGAAATGTTTATCCTAGATGTATCAACCATTTTCATACATAAATTGAGGGAAAAAATATCCCATGTCCCTCTCTCCCATTCAGGTTACAACTCAGTTCCTCTCACCCTTGTTCAACACAAGACCAAAAGTATCAGGAAAAGGCCATATCCTTTGTATGTTCCCCTCAATCATCCTAAGGATTGATCCCAAGGAAGTGTTAGACCCATCCCAAGAAAAAATAGTGACATACTAACTTGGTATATCATCATTCCAAGCCCTTTCCCACTCCCTTTG
This sequence comes from Taxus chinensis, assembly GCA_019776745.2. Taxonomy (NCBI): domain Eukaryota; kingdom Viridiplantae; phylum Streptophyta; class Pinopsida; order Cupressales; family Taxaceae; genus Taxus; species Taxus chinensis. The sequence continues at coordinate 95,019,767 of CM034148.1, read as the reverse complement.
ATGAGAAATTTTTGTTAATCCAATAAGGCGTGCAAATTTCTGGACCAACACCGTCTAGTGTTTTTGCCATGGACTAAGTAAAAATATATAATATTCTTATAACATTACTAGGTGTTAAGTCCAAATTGAGGTTTAGAATACTTCCCTTTATAAAGCTTTGCCAAAATATAGTCCATTTTGAAAATATTATCTCAAATGTTTCTCAGTATAAGGAGGCTTTCCATTAAATCTAACTCCACTGGGAAAAGCATGGTATAATTCATAAATATCTACAAATATTTATCTGTTATTTTGTAAATCTATCATTTCAAGATCTATTTGAGTTGATCTACATGTCTAAGGTGTAATACCTTAGTGGTAGCTCTGTATTTTAAAAGAAAATATGGCATATACCGGTGATAATTATCTGCTCATTTGTGATTAACTCTTTAATTTTTCAAAGATGGAATGAAGGATATCCTTCTTCAAGTCTAATCCTTCCAGAAATTTACTTCCACAACTAGAAAATACAAATCCAAGAAGGAAGTAGATCTGGAAACTTGTGGGTGATCTATAATTAGAAGAAACTTTTGTTCTAAGTGTTGAATTTGATCATCCTTTAGTGTAAGACTATTCTAGCACATTTGACATCTCCTAATCATATAGACCTCAATCTTATTTGTATACTTTATTTCATGAAGGTCTAACATCTACAAGTAACAAAGGTATTCTTCACCTTCTTCCTTTGTTGACTCTTGATAATAGAGTATTTTGTGAAATTGATTACTTGAAGAATCAATATTTTTTGGATCATACTCCTTTGCCTCATAAAGCACCAGTTCCCCACCATTTAAATCCTAAAACTCCTCCACCAAGGCCTCTTTTTATTTTTTAATACGTACAAACCAAAAATATTCCATGGGATGGTGGGTTACCCAAATGAAGTACCTGTTAGAATTTGAGGATTCTAATAAAATAAAAATTCAATCAACTTACATATTATATAAAATTACAATAAATATTTAAATAAACTTTACATCATAACATAAGTAAATAAAGAAATACTTACAGGAAATAAATAACGCATGTGACACAATATTTATAGTGGAAAACCCCAATAGGGTAAAAACCACTTTAAAAATAACCTTTTACTTTAGAGAACTTATTTTACATCCAGTAAGATCACCTCCTCCTTTAAAACCCTATTTACTAAGAGTAAAACCAAATCATGTGATATGCACACCTTTGATTTCCCCAATATATCAAATGAGGACCTAAAGTCCTTTTCATATAAGGTGATCGGGTATGTCTCCCAACCCACCTTTTCAACCTAAATGGTTGACACATACACCTAGGTTTATAATATTTAATATTAGAACTTTAATCATTTCATGTTATTAAATATTTAACCTAATGCATATACCTAGGTTAACATATATAATAATAGAAATATAAATATAAATATTATTAAATATTAACTTATATATTAGTGATGGACCCATATACATTAAGGGTTGGCCAAACAACTTAATCATTATGTTCCAATAAGATTCCATGGGATGGTGGGTTACCTAAATGAAGTACCCCATGAAATCAGAAATAGAATGTCTATATTTCAAGGGAATAATGCCATAAGTGGAGATCAATATCTTATATTTTTTCAGAATGTTATAGATGACTTTGAAGTAGAACATGAGGATGTGTATCTCAATTTATTCATACATAATTTAGAGGAAGATGCTAGGGAATGATATAATTTTTTCACAATAAAAGGAATTCATACAACAAGATGTGTTCATCGAGGAAAGGGTTGAGAACCTATATAATAAGAATGGGTACATGTTTGATATCATGTTCAAAGAGTTTAGTATCCCCCATGTAAGAAAAATTCATGACCTAGAATGGATAGAAGGACCAAGGGAAAGGGGAAAAGGAAAAACCCTAATACAAGTAAATCCTGAATAACATAACCTTAAAGACCACTTAAACGTGTAAACAAGTACCAATGAGCGTGTAGTATGGGATGGATGTGATGGGAAAATAAAGTATTATACTGATCCAATGTTCATTATAGAGGGACAACATTGGTTCTAAAGAAGAGACATAAGTAACCACCACAAGTCTACTAGTAAAACACAGAGTTGGAACACATTGTGGAATTACTCAAAGAATCCAAGGATTTGTTCCCCAAAGGGAATCATGAAATGAAGGGTGTCCATTCATCTTTGGTGGAGATGAAAATCAAATCAATGGACGATGTTAGGCCCATAAAGAATAAGACATGTCAAATGAAACTTGATATACGAAAAAAGGTGAAGAAAAAATTAAAAAATGTTAAAAGCAGGGGACATATACCTAGTAGAGGGATCAAAGTGGAACAAACCAATGGTGATCAACATGAAGAAGGATAAGTGCATACAAATCTATGTGAAATTTCAAAAGCTCACTGAAGAATTTATTATTGGCACATCCCCACCCCATTCATTAAAGAGATTCTAAAACGTAGAGGGGTGTGAAATTTACATCTTTTTTGATGGATTATTCAACTACTAGCAAGTACAAATTATGAGGGAGGATAAGGAAAAAAACTACATTTGTAATGGAATAGGGATCGATAAAAAACGATGTGGTGCATTTTAGTTTAAATAATGCATCTTTGGCCTTCTTGTGGATAGAAATTTAGGCCTTATAAAACTTTATTCACAAATTCCTATGGGTATACCTATACGACTAAATAATTTATGGTTTAATGAGAGACCACCACACCAACTAGAGGCTCTGTTCGAAAGATCTAGGTGACTGAAAATTTCCTTGAACCTCAAAAATTGTGTTTTCACAACTCCATTTGGGGTCATGTTGGGGAATTTGATTTATAAAGAGAGAATGATGGTCGATCCAACAAATATTGTGGTAATTCTACACCTTGAGGAACCTAGCATCTAGCATAATGTGTGTGTGTGTGTGTGTGTGTGTGTGTGTGTGTGTGGGTGTTTCTCAAGAATATAGGATATTACAAGAAGATTGTAATGGACTACATGAAGGTCAAAGACCCTTCGAAAGATATATTAAGGAAGGATGTACCTTTTATATTAAAGGACATCGAGAAGAGGCATTTGATACCATAAAGGAAGAATATGTCCAACACACCTATCTTGTAGTTTCCTAATTGGAAGAATTCATTCCAAGTTTGTGTGGATGCCTTCATAAAAATAATATGGGCTATCACATCCCATTCAATAAATGGGAGAGTAGATCACTCAATCTAATATACAAGTAGAATTTATTTATCCATAGAGTGCATCTATACCAACATGAAATGTGAGGCCCTAACCATGGTATATGTGTCTAAAACATTTCAATTTTTTTTTTAGCAACAAACTTAGCATTCTGCATAGACCACAAGGCAATACAATGCATGTTAAATAAGATATTTGTACATGGGTGCTTATGTCAATGGATCATCTTGTTTCAGGCATTCATATTTTTAATGGTGGTAAAGCCAAGAAAGCTCAACTATGTTCCCAAACAGTTGTCCATAATCAATAATAGAGAAATGATGTGCAACATAGAGGATGATATGTCAGTGCATCACCATATAGGATTCAAAGGGTTCCCGAAGAATTTAGATGATATTGTGGCATTCCTCACAGATGTGTTGGATCACGAAGGGTGGAAGATAAGGGAAAAGAAAAAATTAACAATATGTGCATGCCCCTATGAACTCATTGGTGAGGAATTATACAAGTTAGGATAAGATGAAATCCTTAGGCACTTTGTCTTGGAACATGGGTATAGATACCTAAATTTGACTATGCAGTTTTAACACTTAAATTACACTAATTCTCCACTTTCCCACCATTTCATTATAATTAGTTATTTCCCACTAATTAGCTAACATTCCCCTTTGTCTCATCCAATTAATGACACTTCGTTAATTAACTAGCCTTCCCCTCATCCTGGGTGCCAATTAACATCGCTTCGTTAGTTATAATCCTCTTTTAATTAATTAATTAACCATTATTAGTAAAATAAGCCTTTTAATCTTCTATTTAACTAATAAACGTTCTTATTAGTTAAATCCCCCTTTCAAAACCTTCAAATTCTAAATATTCCCTCTAAATCATATATTCCCTCTAAATCATCTCCAAATGGTTTCTTTAGCTTATCTCAATTTATTAATTAATCCTAGTTGATTAATTAAATCACCCCCAACACCCATGTGCGTTGTCAATCTCTAATTAATCTCTTCTAATCATACTTATCCATTTCTAATTCTACATTCCCTTTATCTCACATTCACTAGGTTGTAAGATTCTCTAAATCTAGAAAGCTATATAAATAACCTAGTACACCTTGTCTAAATTTACATGATGTCCTTATAAGACATTTGCATATGATAAGATAATTTCAAGCTTGGAAGGCTTATTGATCAAGCAAATTTTTTCGTCTTCCACTTGGCTAAGAGTAGTAAGAGAAGAACCAAAAATAACAATTAAGCCATATTGGTGAGATCTCTTCCTCTTCCTTAGAGGAATCCTTTGATCACACATAGTTACGATCGGATCACTAAAGGAAGTATCTACAATTACAAAGAACATCTAAATATTAAAGGATAGGTTTGCATTTAATGTTTTAATGTTTGATGCACATTAGTTAATCTTTTCCATTCATGTTTTATCTTGATGTTTATGTTTTTGATTAACTAAGTTAGGAATTTACATGGTGTTAGTTTCCTTTCATTTAACTTAGATTAATTCAATCACATGCATACAATGGGTGCACAAAATTTTTAGGCAAAGTACACAAGATCATATCACGAGGACACTATATTGGATAGGAAACATCTCAAAAAAATAAAATAATGAGCTTTTATGACCAACTCTCTTCTAAGATGCAAAGGAGTATGCCACCAAATGTGATATGTGCTAAAGGGTTGGAAAGCCCATTTGAAGGTATAAAACTCCCTTGATCCATACATGGGTATGAGAGTTGTTGGCGAGAAAATTTATTGGGTGGAAAAACTTGTGAATTTCTTACTAATGCTATGGGAATCTAAGTCCATCTACTAAACCGGTGCAGCTGTAGTATGTGCATGCGCGAGAAAATGTGGATTTCTGTGGTGGCCTTTCAACCAGGGATCCAATAGGGGCACTTTAATGACCCTGTGGAAAAGCTAGCAATCTCTTGCTAAGGAGGAATTTGTCTGTAAAGCGGGAAAGGGGAGTGAGAAATGAGATAGGGGAACTAATGCTGTAGGTAGGAAATCAGATTCCTACACACACTAGTTATAAACTTCAACACATGCATTAATGAGAAGAAACAACTCTCTAAATGGCAACAAGACAAAATAAGATTGTAAACTCAAAGTTTCTGAAATCTCCTCATCAAAAAAAGGTTACAAAATCCTTCTTGTATTGATAATTGAATAGAAGTTGTACATAGTGTGGGAATGGAAGAAATTTGAGAGTGGAGGAAACTAGAATAAAATGGCTATCTCCTTTTCTTTCTCTAAGTACAATGCACTCTTGAGTTTACAAGATCAATTTCCAACCCTTTGAAATGGGAATGGCGTTACAATTTATAGAACGAGAGGTGACTTATCGTCTAACCCCCAATGGCTTTTCATATGTCCTTGTGCAAATTAAAACTTTTTGACTTCCTAGGAGAAAATTAAGTCCCTTTTTATAACATAAAGGTGACTTATTACATTAGGAACATTAGGACATGAAAAAGTGCAACCCCAATGCGAAATTAGAATATTGGAAAGTGAGAGAAAATGGGGGGAAGAGGAGAGAGAAAGAGAGAGAGAGGAAAGAAGAGGATATGGCGTTCCCGATGAAGTCCATTGATCCTCGTTGATGGAAATCTCCACATGTAGTGAAACTTTGAATCTTCAAACTCCTTGCACACTATGAAACTCCTTCAAATCAGCTTGTGAATGCTTGCCAAGTTGAGTGAACTGTTCCGCTGATGACTGCAACTCCCAGCCTACGTATGATATACTATTTTTAGTGAGAGGTGATTTTTACCTCTTCTCGACCATTGTGATGTGATTAAACTCCCTCATTCGATCCTGCACACACTACCCTTGACTCAGCTGCTTCTTTGGGGTGATTTAATATTTTTAGTAAGCATCCATATAAGGGACTTACTATTTTTAGTAAGTGGTCATTTTCACATTTTTTTTGCTCTGAATACTCATTCTTGTTTCTTCGTGATCTTCAATGCCCGCTGCCTTTGTCTCAGCTACTTTTGATGATGAATTTCCAAACATAACAAGTATATATAGGAAAACTTACTATTTTTAGAAAGTTTGTTTCCATTGCTCAATTTGTGACGGAACATAAATTTTTTGGACTCATATTTTCATTACAATCACACCCTCCGAATTTCACATAGTTTTTCCCACTAGAATGATTGGAAATAAATTTTGAAAATTTGACCTCGCAATGGCTTCAGGCACGGAGCTACCATGGTGGCCATTAATGGAGCTTGAAATTTACAGGTCTGGTTTTTGTCTCCATTTGCGATGAAAAAAATTCCATTGTGATAGGTGTTTTATTTGGAGCCCATGTGCAAGTTTTTAGTTCATTTCTATTGCCAGAGTGATGTGAAATATGACGAATGTGAGCTGGTGCACGAAGTGAGGATTTTATTGGAGCAAATGATTCTGGGCACCATTTGACCTCTTGTTTGTTTCATCTTGATTTTCTTACAAAATGTGAAAGTCTAAAAAATATGGAATCTTGATCCGACTTGTACTTTGCAAGATATGAGGATTTTTCGATTGGGTGGCTTCGTAGTTATCTAGTGAAAAATATCCATTTTCTCTTCGTTCTTCGTCATTTCACTCCATTTTTCTCCGAGGCCTGCATATTTCTGTGCATTCATAGTGCGGAGAGTTTGGTGATCATGATGGATCTAGTTTGGATCAGAAATGGTGAACCAGGTGTCTGAACAAGCTTGAGCAAAGCCATGGCATGGCTAGGAGCTATGGAAAAGAAATGAGAGGAAGAAAATGGCTAAGTGCTAGATTTAAATTTTCAAAAAAATGAACTTGGAGGGTCTGGGTGCATTTTTGTGTCCCTAACATCTTGTAGTGCCTGAAAATAATTAGCAAACGCATATAAAAAAAATAAGAGCATTTTTTTAAAATAAAAATGGAAATAAATTGGAATGTGTGTGGTAGGGGAGTTAGTGGGTTAGATGGGATTGGAGACAAGATAGAGCAGTTGAAACCCCACCCCCCCCCCCCCCCCCCCACCGCCCCACGTGAAGGCACATGGGCCTCAATAATGCCCAGTCAGACATGTCTTTTTTTCCTTGGACAATAATATGAAATGAACTTTATTTGATATCTGGATGCTTAAACCATGCAGAAACCCAAGTTCGAGTTATAAATTTAGTAGTGTTTTATTAGTTGTAGCCAAGAAGGATAGTGAAACTCTATTCATAAATGAATTATTTACCTTGGGGAGGATCCACGACTTGCAGCTGGTGCGGCTGTGCATGGAAGACATGGGTTTTCCTCATAAGACAGTCACACAGTCTTACATATGCAACATACAAATCCCCAACCCGATCAGTTACTTTTTCTAGCTTATTCCTAGCCTGTGCACGCAAGGTTAAGAGTTTGTCAGATGTTGTAGTTGGAAACAGTTTGACAGACATGCATGCAAAACGTGGAAGCATATGCTTAGCACGTGAACTGTTTGACTGAATACTTGAAAACAATGTGGCCTTTGGGTCTGCAATGGCTGCAGGATACACTAAAATGGGTTTGTTGAACAAGCTGCAGAAACCTTCAAGCAATGATTCCGCAGGTGTAGAGCCTCCTTCGCCTTTGCCAACTTCCTTCTATCCTATGCCAAAATGGGGGTTTTGTTAGTTTTGGTAGTTACAGTGCTCTGGTAGAGATGGATGCAAAACTTGGGAGCATACACACATGACACATGAACTGTTTGACAAATGCCTCGAAGAAATTCTCAGCCAAGTTCTTGTTTCCATATCAGCAGTCTATGCATAAATTCATAGAAGATCTTCCTGTGTGTGAGATGAAAGGTGAAAATTTACAAGCTGCTGCAAATAATTAAGTGCTTATGGTTTCAGAAAATACTTTGGATGCATCCTCTCAGCCACTGCTAAAAGAAGCTATTGTTGATTTCTCTTCATCCTTTTATCTTTGGTTGTTTCCCTCCTTTATAGCTCACGTTTCACCTCTATTTATGCTCGTAAGTTGGTATGTTGGTTCGAATAAATTACATATTTGTGCCTCACTTCGCTTTTGACAACAAGACACGACTGCCATTGATAGACAACGAAAAATACCCGCTTTGGCTTCAAGGGGATGTGTAATTTATTTCTAGGTCGAAATCTATGAATTAGCTGAGCACCTGAGTTGCCATTTTACTTTGGACTAAAACTTACATTAGTTCTTAGCTTGGACCAGTCATGGTTGCCATTGAAGAGTGCTATGGAGAGATGAGGGGTATTTTTCTCAAGGGTGTAACTAATTTTTAAAAATCTATGTCAGGTCTGTGTTTCATTTTGCTATACGAGCTAGCTAGGTTGAACAATGAGATTGAGGCTCAACACAAGCAAAATATCACAATTGCATTACATGTCAAGGGGATAACAGAGAGAAACAAATAGATGTGTGTGATTCAAGAAATTTACTTTGCGTAAATTCATAAAAGAGGACGAAAGTTCATTAGCAAGTTAACTAAAATTGGTAAGGGATTTGAAATGAAGATCCCGAGTATGGTAAACTTATGAGCACTTGGTAGTACACTAATTTTCGGGCCGCTAGTAGCTAGTGTGCACATCGTGCTTGTTCAGAACCTCTTTAGCCGATTCGTTGTCCCTCGGGCATCGGTTCATCTATCCTTATCTTTTATAATTCTCGTACTTCAGTTTTTCTTTTGCAACGAAATATAAGTTTAAAAGCTTGGGATTATAATAGATTTAATTATTTTACATTAACTTGTTGCAAAGCAATAAAGTGTCGTATCGTAACTCACGTAATCAAATAACCATTTATAGTAAACCATGATCTTCAACCCTCATTTTGAGGTGATGTAGAAAATGTCATGACCAAAAAAACTAGATCACTACAACATTGTTTTATCAAAAAGTTGAAGTTGAATTCCTGACAAATATGTTGACCATCTCCTGGTTTAATTAGATAAATTACAATTTCTGCGGACCTCGCAAAGTAACCTTCGTAACTCCGGAAAAGGGAGGTTAAAATTCTTTTGCGTACCTTAGTTATGTGAGGTGTCACTTCAATCCTTGGATTGACCCCGAATGAACATTTGTGATCCTTTTGATGCCCTTATAGGAGCCCTGTTACACTGTTTTGCAGTGGTAGGAAGTTGTTAAAATCTAGAAAGTTGGCTTTCGTTTTTAACCGCCCTTTAAAACCTGGATATAGAAATTATTTTCCGTCTTCGCAAAACTCTAGTGTTTTTACTAGACAATTTCACGGGACTTTCAGTTTAGGGAAAAACACTTTTCTCGATAGTTTGGAAATGGCATTTTGTAGGCCTCTAGTCGCAGTTTGACTAGGTCAAACTAGACCAATTATGACTGGTGGCTCTAGAATACATGTTGATTTTTGATAACCATTTGCTTATTCTTAGTCCTGTCCACTCTGGTGAATTCTCCATATATATAGGAACTTGTAGGATGTTTCTCATTTCACGTTCATCCAGTGGACGTCAGTTTTCGATGAGGTTTTCAGAGCCCTCAAGCTAAATTTTATTCAATTGCAACTAGGTCAATTACGACCGATGGCCCCGGAAAAACTATCAGCCAAACGTAAACCATGTTCGCCAGTTCTAAATTTTCTTAGTTGCTATGAAGTCTTAGTATATAATTGGACACGTAGAAATTCAAACGTGGTGTGTTTGCTCATTAGAAGAAAACGTTTGAAGCTGGTTTCTTAGCCTCTGAGCCCAATTTCAACATTTTTGTAGCTAGAAAAAAATGTAAAAAGAGAAAGTTGTGGGACCCTCGTTTGGTTGCCAAACCACTTTGGAAACTTTTGACACATGTAATAACTGTTTGAAAACCCTAGAGTGTAACTTGTTGTGTGAAATAGAAATTTTGAAAAAATGGTGTTTTTCTCTCTTCCTTTCTCTTTCTCTCTCCTTGGTTATGAAATGAACTGAAATGAAAATAAATGAATACATGTCTCTAACCCTTTGATTTCAGATGCAAAGTGTAATTATTATTATGTGTAAATGGGAAATTGAGCAATGTTAATTATGTTAGATTAGGGTGGATGCCATTCCAGCAATTTATCACTAATTTCATCCTGACATGGTTTTGCAAGGTGCAATAATGATGGTGAAAAGGCAGTGTGTAATTCATTATTTATCATTGTAATTTATATAGTTCATTTTAAAATGAATACATGTATAATGTAGTCTCATGTTACAAAAAAAATTATATTTGAAATTTGCTAATGTGTATGAGATGCTAGTTTTTAGGGACATCTAGGAAATGTATATTTAACCATAGTTTCAATTTGATTCATAGTACGTATGGTAAAAAAAAGGGGAGGAGGTTTGATATATATATGGTAAATGAATTTTAATTTAATATCTTGTAGTGTATATTTAGTGTTCAATAAATGATTAATTAATATGATTGTTGTATTCTTACCTTGAAAACATAATACAGAAATTTAATCGAAACACTCAACCCTAGTATATTCATGCATAACATGTATTCATGTGTGATCCTTCTTACCATAGAGGAGATTGACAATCGTAGAATGAACCTTAACTCTGCACTCAATTGAACCTCCTAGGTTGGGTAAATAAGAGCCCAAGAATGGGTTTATCATCTTAGTTGGTATGTTTAGTGACATCGTCATAAACATGACATATAGGAGTAACACAGTCAAACTATATCTGGAGTAAGTAGAGCTAACTCTTCCTTCGTATCCTAGTGGACTACCTTGTCTTTTGAAGATAGATTTAGAATTAACTTCATCATCGAATGAAATCCCTGTTGGATCCAGACGACCTTATTGGAGATCGTGATATAGTTTTTCTATGACTTGAACCCTTGTTAGTGAACTCTTTAGCCCCTCTCAGCTAAATGTCTTATTTTTGGCTAGTGACAATATAGTGCCTTGATCTTTTATGGAGAGTGTATATGATAAATATGTTTTTGAACCTTAATCTAATCTATAATTAGGCATAAGGTCTGAGTGAAAATTGGAATTACACTAAACCATAGTTGATCAGGAGGTTAACCTATGGGTAGAAAATTATAAGTAACTCTTTTCAAACAAAATTGATTTGTAATATGTTGACTTTAGAGAACCCAGGAAACCAAAATATTGTCTTGTAATCCCTTGTTATGTCATGTTATGAAATTTAAGAATAAAAGAAATTTCACATACAGAATCATGAAATGTATGAACATGGGATCTTACCTTGAACACAAATTACTTGTGGTTCATGTGTAGTTCATAATTCTTCCAACCATGTACTTCTTCAAGATGTCAGGCAAGTTTTCGTAACTCTTTTTTTTAAAGCGAGGGTAATAATGAGACCATAGTGCAATGTACGAGTAAATCATATATGAGTAAAAAAATATTTGAGGTTAGGAATAATGTCAATCTTAGTGTCCTTATAAATTAATTAAACATTTTCATGTGTTACAAAGAATATGAATTGCCTTGGTAGGATCAAACTTCAAGAAAACAAAAGATATATATATATATATATATGGAATTCAACAAGCCATTGAACTATAATAACTATGGTGGGGAAATAACTACTGTAATTGAAGAATGTTTTTGGGAAAAATCTATCTTGAATCTAAGTCTCCCTTAATCCTAAAATTTCATCTTGACATAATGTTATATTTACTTGTGTAGAAAGGGTAATTTTTTAAACATTGAATAAGTGTTTGGGAAGCATAATCTTAACATAAGAATGAAAGAATTAGGATCTTTGTATGCAATTTGAAATATGGAAAATACTTATGTAAGTTATGGAGATTATCATAAGGGATAAAGAGAAAAATTAGGTGGTCAAAAAATAAGTGGAATGTGAAAAAAATTTAAGAATCTATAGGTGGAAAAAGGAGAAAATTATACTTAATAATGTTATTGAAATTTTAATTGTAACCTAGATGTAACCATGGTAATGATGTGTTGTGGGTTTGTCAATTCTTAAGTCCCTTTTCTTGTGGCTAAGTTATTTCTAGCATTTGATTAATTAGAGAAAGTGTGTCATCAACATGTATATGAAGTTGTCATGTGTCTATGTGAGTCGAGGAATTATGTAAGTGTCTTCTACTTTGTCAAGTTTTCTTTACTTGGAGCCCTTGTGGCATTGTGTAGTGAGCAATGTAAGTAAAAAAAAATTATCCTGGTATTTTTTACTGTTGTTTCTGTGTGTGAAAAATGTGGGCGTTACACATCCCTCACCTCAGGGATGTTAGGGACATCAATTTCCATGATGATCTTGGAGGTGACATGTGGTACTTAATCCGACGGTACGGGATTTGAGCAAAAGGACTTGATAAGCACTTGGGAGCTGGAAATTGGTCATATGGGTGACCAAAAAACTTTCCTAGAGGGCTGGGCACATTTTTCCATGTTTGGTGTCCCTCACCTATAAGGGATATGAGGGACATCAAATTCCATGGTGGTCCTGGAGCTGACATGTGTCCTCGATTCGACGACAAGGTGTTTGAGCTCCAAAATTGCAATAGGGGCTGAAAGTCGGTCACATGGGTGATCAAAAGACTCTCCATAGGGGCTGGAAAGATTTTTTAAGGGCACATGTACCTGATTTTAGGGGATTTGGGGACATAAAATCCCACCAGGCTCCTGGTGCTGACACGTGTCCTCCCAAAAATTGATTAACTCCTAGACTATCTCCAAGAGGGTGACTGGGAATGATGATAACTTGAGTTCGCGGTGGAATTTATTGGTGAAATTGTATATGATATTAATTGGAAATGAAATTTTTAATCCAATGGTGGGGGTATCATGTCTTTTTTCATCCATTTGATCCCTAAAAAAGTGGAATTTTGATTTGAGACTCTACTTATGCCTGAGAAAAACTACCTACAAATATTATGCACCAAAGTGTTGTGAAAATTATGATTTCACCATCATGTAAATCTTGGAATCCTATTTATTTTGATTTTTTTTTTACTTATAACTCTATATAGATATCCCAAAATCACCTTCTGAAGCGTAGCGGCTGTTTTGGCCCATGTACGGACTATGCTTGTGAACCATGTTTTTACCTAGACTACCCCAAGTCTTTCAAAACTTCTCCAAACCTTCAAAAATCATTTCCATGATGTTATAAGGTCTTCAATTCAACTCCATGTTGAATTAGGATCTTTCATTCCAATCCAGAAAGGTTGATCCAATCTTGGGAAGGCTAGTGATAGCCCTTCCCAATACTACCAGAAGATAACATCTTTTGATGGACTCCTAAAATTACCTAGGGGGTTGATTTGACTTTCCTAAATCACCTAGGGGAATGAATTAACACTGATCAAGAGCTTATTACACTAACTGGATAGACTTGGGGTTCCTGAGAATGATAAGACATGAAAATTTTGGCACATGGGTATAGTTGTCATTCTCAGAAATTGTCAATTTCCTTGTTGCACATTTGCACGACAAGAGTTCAAAAATTTTATCTACCTTTGATGGCTTCTCTGGTTACAATTAGGTGTTGGTAAGATAATCACAGTAATACAAGACTTCGTTAACCACTCCTTCGGGTACTTATGTTTACATCAGGATGTCATTTGGGTTGATGAATGACAGGGATACTTTTTAAAGAGAAATGGATGTTTCTTTTACTGGTATTATAAACAAGTTCATTTATTTATATCAAGATGAAAACATAGTACTTTCAAAAATTTTGTCATACAAATGTGTAACAGGGAAATTGGCAATTTTGTAGCATGACAACGATACCCATGTGCCAAAATTTTCAAATCCTATCATTCCAAGGAACCGCGGGTCTACTTAGTCATTCCAAATATCTCCTAGATGATGTTAAATCAGTCCCATAGGTGATTTAGGAAATTCAAGTCAACCACCGTAGGTGATTTTAGGAGTTTTTAGAAAATGTTATCTCTGGGTAGTATTGGGAAGGGTTACCATTGGCCCTCCCAAGATCGATGCACCCCCATGGAGCAGAACGGAGGAGCATAATCTGACATGGAGGTGAATTAATAATCTAGAAACATCATGGAAGTTATTTCATAAGATTCAAGAAGGTTTTGGAATATTTGGGGTAGTTTCTCTAGAAACAGGGTTCAGAGGCCTAAGTAATGCACATGGTCAAAAGAGCTACTAAGCTTCAAAAGGTGATTCTATGAGCTCTAGATGGAGTTAGGAGCCAAAAAATACATCATCAAAAAGGAAATTTTAAGCCCTACAATGTGGTAAAATTATATTTTTCACAGCACTTTGGCATAATAGGTTTATAACTGGGCTTTTCTAGGAACAGGTTAAGGAGCAGAACAAAAATCCAATTTTGTAGGGCTCAAATGGAGAAATCAAGACCTGAGACTCCCACCATTGGATTAAAAAATAAATTTTCTATAAATATCATATAAAGTTTTTATAAAAAATTCCATCGGCAACTCAAGATATTGCCATCTGATGTTTCCCTTTAAGAGCAAGTTCAGGAGTTATTCAAAATTTGATGAGGACACATGTCAGCTCCAGGAGCCTAGAAAAATTTCATATCCCTTTCATCCATAAAGAAAAGTAACATGAGTTATATAAAAAATGTGCCCACCCCTATAAGTCACAGATCCTAAAGGAATGGATCCTGGTCCCTCATGCGACCATCTTCCAGCCCTCAGGTGCTTCCAGCATGCTTTTTGGCTGAAACCTCCCACCTTCAAATCTTTGCAAAGTGTCATCATGTGGAAACATGTGTATATTTATTTCCATCACATCCATTTATTCTTAATCAAAATGAGGGACATACAATTACACCTCATCCCATGGCATGCAATTTTTTAAAGCAAATTTTAAATTTACATCACAGTTAACCTTCCCGCTTCTAACTTCTTACTATCTATACTCTGCCATTACTCTGCAACTTGTCCATAAGCTCCATACACCTTTGTTGTACCTCAAAAAATTTCAAATAAAAAAACACCATCAATTCCATGAGAGTGAAAATATTTTAAAGGATATATTGACCGAAAGAGCCAAAAGAATGAAGAACGAAGGAGAAAAGTGAAAAAATTATTCAGAAGACTCCATTTCTATGAGATGAAGATATGAACGTATCTTGCTAATTGGTGCATGAAATTAAGAAAATTTTAATGATATGCTCTTAGATCTGAAAGGAAATCAAAAAATCATCTTTAAATCTAATTTTCGTTGCATAAATTTCTCGTAGCAAAAAAAGCTTCCCCACGGCTCAATGAAGACAAAATTCAAATTTCCTGTCAAAATGACAATCGGTTTGAAGAGAAACTTCACTAGTGAAATAAGAAACAAAAACCCACAATGAAAATTTCATCTTTTGTCACAAATGGAGAAGAAAAGAAGACCTGTAATTTTCAAGTTCCATTAATGGTTTTCATGTTCAAAAGTGCCGCTAGGTCAGAAAATTGAAACTTTAAAATCTCCCAATCCACTGGTCGGGTAAGTCAAAAAAATTAGAGAGGTAACATTTGGAAAAACCCCATATCATAAAAATTCATTCCAAAGAGATCCAACCACTAAAAGCTCACATTCTAAATATAAAATTTCTTCTACATAGGGGACAGTTATTTTGGGAAAGTCATCAACTAAAGAACTGTCGACACTAAAATTTTCCTCCATAATTTCTATTTCATTAATGTATGTATTAGGAATAGGATGTTGTTAAGTATAACTAGTAGTAGCGTCTGATAGAAGATAACAGTGCCGTCAGTACGGTGTCGCCAATAATGTGGAGTACGGTAATAGTCAAAGTACAATAGGAATGTTGTAAAAAGTAAATATTTGTCGTAAGTGGTTCGATAATGTTAAAATGTCAAAGTTTGGGTAATTAGAGAAGTAGGGTCTACATGATTAGGAATTAGAAATATTATATTGGTAATAAGGACAAGGAGTGAGGTCATAAATATTTTGTGTATTTTATTTGTAAAAAGTCTAAAAATGTGGAACCCATGTAAAATGATAAGGTTTATCTTATCTTAACAGATAAGCTTACATGTACAGATAAGAGTTGAGGTATGGAATATGATTCGTCAGAGTGGATTTCTTATCCTATCTTAGAGATAAGATGGATAAGCCTGGAAGTTCTATAAATAGAGAGGCTACCCCCCTCATTTAGCATAGAAATAAATAGTGAGAAATATTGTAGGAAGTGTGCAAAGGAAGCCATCAGTTAAAGGTGTGTTGAAGAAGCCATCGAGAGGTGTAATTGTAAATTTTCTCCCATAGTCTTGTTGAAGTACCTCATGGGTGAGATTGTAACAATTTCATGTTACTATTATAATTTACTTTGATATTTTAGATTTGTCATCATTCTGTCTTATCATAGTCGATGGTATTCTTGTGTTCGGTTGTTGTTTTGTTTCCAGATTACATCCACCAAAATAAAGGCTATGCATTAGTAAATAATCATAGCACAAGGAGTTCCTGGTGAAGAATTATCATAGTGCCGGATTGGTGATGACATTTTGGTTCCATTGCCAGGACCATTCCTCGTTGGTGGATTTTCTAGAGAGATATTCCCACTTAGTCAAAAATCAATTAGAGGGTAACCTTGTTTTTACTATGCATAGTAGTTACCATGATAAAGTCATTTTTACCATGAATAGTAGTTACCATGATAAAGTCATTTTTATTGTGAATAGTATTTATCACAGTAAAGTCACTTTTTACTGTGAATAGTACTTACCGCAGTAACTTCACTTTTTACCGTGAATAGTGTTTACCACAGTAAAATCAGTTTTTACCATAGTAAGTCAAGTTTTACCATAGTTTACCGTGGTCATTTCTATAGTAATTCCAATTATTTGTGCACATAAGTCTTGTTGATTATACTTGTGGGTTGGTATTTCACGGTGGTTACTTCTGGAAATGGGAAAGATTCCTATTTTTCCAGCTCAATCTAATGAATATGCTTCTTATTTCATTCAAGAGTTTAAGCGATCTTGTATTTGTAATGGCCTTATAAGAAGGGAACAATGGACTGAATTTTTTCCTACCTTTTTGGATGGTTCAGCACTTAGGTGGTTTGAAACACTAGGTGATAATGTGAAAAATTCATGGGATTTATTAATTGAAAGTTTTCTTGAAGAATTTGGTGAACAATAGAAATATGCAGATCTCATGATCGAGATCACAAAGCTATCCCAAGGAGAGAAGGAGAAGATAAGGGATTATCATGCTTGTGTTCTAGAGCTAAGGAGGAAGCTCGATGCCTAGATCCGGAAGGAAGTACTAGCGGATGGGTTGATGAATGGCGTGGATAATCTCCTCTGTAAGCACTTCATTCTTGGAATGACGCCAGAGATCAGACAAAGAGTGAAGTATGACCGCCCAGCTACCATTGAATAAGCAAAGGAGATTACAAGAAGGTAAGAAGAAAGCATGGAAGAGGAGCCCAAAGAAATTTTTGCTAAAGTAGAGCCTACACCAGCACCTTTGGTCCATAATCCACAACCACTCCCAGTGAGCACAAATATTTCTCCTAGTACATCTACTGAGTATGAAGATCTGCTCAAAAAGATGGGCCAGTTAAATATTAATCTTCTTCAAGGAAAGGAATTTAGTTCTCAGGGAAGAGATAGAGGTCCAAAAAGAAATATTTCTGAAGTTGTTTGTTATGGTTGTTATAAAAAGGGTCATTATAAGTATAATTGTCCAGATAGAGCTTCTACATCTGGTAAAGGAGATAATGATAAAGGAAAAGCACCTGTGAATTCTTTTGATGTAGTAGATAAGAGCAGAAATAATGAAGTAGATGTGTTTGTAACAAAAAGAAAGAAAGAAAAAGATAATCAAGATGGAAATGATCCTAAGAAGATGAAAGAAGAAACTAGTAAGAAATATAGGAGAAGAAAGTTGGGTGTGCAGGATTTTCTGATTTCACAGGGGCAAGGACCATACTCCATCTTGGAAGATCTGTCCAAAAGGCCTGCAAATATTACATATGGTCAACTCTTGGCTATGTCTTCTGAGAAGAGGCGGGAGTTGCAAGGTGGACTCAATGCTTGAAGAAGGAAGGAGGTTGAGGTCCCTGTTTTGGAGGCAGAGGCAGATCCCTATGCTCCACAAGCTGAGGTATTATGTAATGGTATTTCAATTCATGATGTCTTAGTTGATGGAGGTGTTGCAGTTAATGTAATGACCAAGTCTGTAATGAATATGTTGGGTTTAAAAATTGATCGCCCTTTAACACTTATGTTAAGGTCATTAAATAAAGGAAAAACTAAACCAAAAGGTGTAGTTTCAAATGTGGAAATATCTGTTATGGGTGTGGTATGTGTGGTAGACTTTCAGGTGGTGAAAAATGGTACTGTTGCATACCTAATGCTGCTGGGAAGACCATGGCTAAGGAGAGTTCATGCAAGAAACTATTGGAATGAAGGTTTCATGACACTTAGACGTGGTAGAGAGAGGGTGAAGATAAATGTGATCCCTCGACATCATAAGGCAGAACCTGGGGATTCAAGTAATGAAACTGATGATTGGACATCCTCTGATTACTCTAGTACCAATGAAGTGGACACTGAAGATGAAGAAAATGAGGTGGATGTTTCAGTCATGGATATCCTTCCAGTCACACCAACTCATGACCCCATAAAATTATCTGAAGAAGAAGTTGATGATCGTCTCCAACAAATAAAGATTGGTGATGCTGTGATGGAGAGTGAGAAGGAATCCTACCTCCAGCTCTTTCAAAGGTACATACACCTATTCACTTTTGATTACAAGGAACTCCGTCAAGTAAGTTGGGTAGAACATTCTATTGAGCTGGTAGATGGTGCTAAGCCCATAAAGCAAATGCCATATAGAATGAATCTTAATTTTTCCAAGACTGTAAAAGAAGAAATAGATAAGTTTCTTAATGCAGGATTCATATTTACTGTGGAGAATTCAGAATGGGTTTCTCCCATTGTGATCTCAATAAAAAAGAACGGGAAGCTACGCATTTGTGTTGATTACAGGAAGCTCAATAAGGCAACAAAGAAGGATCATTACCCTATTCCATTTTCAGATCAGATCTTGGACGAAGTAGCTGGCCAAGAGTGCTATAGTTTTGCTAATGGATATAACGGCTACAACCAAGTTTGTATAGAAGAGAAATATCAACTGAATACCACGTTCACCACTCCTTAGGGAACGTTTGCTTATAGAGTTATGCCTTTTGGATTGTGTAATGCTCCAGCAAAATTCCAGCGTTTGATGAATAGGGTGTTCGAACCCTACATTGGGACCTTCATCAGAGTATTTCTGGATGTTTTTTGCATCTATGGGAGCAAGTTGGACCACCTGCACCAAATGGAGACACCATTTCAAAGGTTATATGAAGCACAAGCCTCACTAAACCCTAAAAAGTGTGTCTTTAGATGTTCTAAAGGTGTTTTGTTAGGGCATGTTGTATCTAGATATGGTATTGGTACTGATCCTGATAAAGTTTCAAAAATCAAAGATTTACCATTTCCTCTTAATAGAAGTAAGTTGAGATCATTTTTAGGCTATGTGGGTTACTATAGAAGGTTCATCAAGAATTTCTCAAAGATTGCACAGCCACTAAACCAGTTCTTGAAGAAGGATGTTACTTATGAACCAGGAAATAAGGCGCATGAAGCCTTTGGACAATTTAAGGAAGCCTTGGTGTCTTCACCTGTTTTGAAGAATCCAGATTGGAGCAAGCCATTCATTGTGTACACTGATGCCTCAGATGTAGCACTAGGAAGTACTTTGAGCCAAAAGGATGAAAATGGGAATGAACATCCAATTTACTTTGGGAGCAGACAAATGAGCAGTGCTGAGGTAAATTATACTGTAACTGAAAAAGAGGCTCTAGCTATTATTTTTGTTGTAAAGAAGTTTAGAAATTACTTGCTAGGGAAAAAATTTCTAGTTGTAACAGATCATCAGGCTCTAAAATATATTGTAAATAAGCCTAACCCATCAGGGAGGATAGCAAGATGGATAATTTTGCTACAAGAATTTGAATTTGATATTATAGATAGGCCAGGAAAGAAGCATGTCAATGCAGATGCACTCTCTCAAGCCTATGATGGTTTAGGATCATCTTGTGATGATGATGATTTTCCCGATGCAGCATTGTTATCCCTTGACAAAATCCCTAGTGAATACATAGATATTTGGAATTATCTGAATGAATTCAAGTTTCCTGATGGTGCCAATGCAAAGACTAAGAGAAAGATTACTCAAGCCAGTCGTCCATATTCTATTCTGCATGGAGTATTATTTCGAATAGGACCTGATGGATAGTACAAGAGGGCAGTTGGACGTGATCAAGGGAAGGAACTACTAGAAGAATTCCACAATGGTACATGTGGAGGGCACTTCTCTGGACAACTTACAGCAAGAAGGATCTTGGATGCAGGTTATCACTGGCCCACTCTTTTTAAAGATTGTTATAATTATTGTAAGACATGTGATATTTTTCAAACACATGGTAACCATAAGACTTCATCAGCTCCATTATGTCCTATTCTTCCACTTGGTCCCTTTGAAAAGTGGGGAATAGACATTGTAGGTCCACTTCCAACTACATCACGCCAAAATAAGTATATTGTAGTTGCCACAGATTATTTAACCAAGTGGGTTGAAGCTAGGCCATTGAAAACAGCTTCCATGGATGAAGTGGCAAGGTTCATATATGAACGCATTGTCACCAGATTTGGTTGCCCATTAGAAATTGTAACAGATCAAGGAAGCCACTTCATTAATGAGGTGGTAGAAGCCCTAGTCAATAAGTTTTCTATTAAGCACAGGAAGGCAACAACATACAAGCCAAGCACAAATGGACAGGTGGAACGAACAAATTTTGTGTTGTGTCAAATTCTAGCAAAAGATGCAGCCTTGCAGGTACATAAATGGGATAAAAGGATTCATGCAGCATTGTGGGCATATAGGGCAACATCAAAGTCAGCAACAAGATACTCCCCATTTCAGTTGGCCTATGGCATTGATCCAGTTCTTCCTATTGAGTTTGATATTCCCACTGTGAGAGTTATGAAAAATGAAAGGATGGATGAAAGTGATTCAGTAAAAGAAAGGTTGGTACATCTTCATTTGCTAGAGGAAATGAGGGAAATAGCAAAGGATACAAGCCATAAGAAGAAAATGAAGCAGAAGGAATACTTTGATCAAAAGATCCAGTGGTCTCCATTTCATGTGAATGACTTGGTCTTAGTATATGATTCCAGATACAAAAAAAGAAGACAGAGAAAATTTCTTCCAAAATGGATGGGGCCCTACAAAATAGCAGCTGTGCATGAAAATGGTACGTACCGACTGGAGGAATTGGATGGCACTCCCATTATGAAATGGGTCAACCACGACAAGTTGAATATTTTCCAAGCACCAGAATAGTCTACTCCGAGGACGGAGTAGAAGCTAGGAAGGGGGAAGATGTCGACACTAAAATTTTCCTCCATAATTTCTATTTCATTAATGTATGTATTAGGAATAGGATGTTGTTAAGTATAATTAGTAGTAGCGTCTGATAGAAGATAACGGCGCCGTCAGTACGGTTTCACCAATAATGTGGAGTACGGTAACAGTCAAAGTACAATAGGAATGTTGTAAAAAGTAAATATTTGTCGTAAGTGGTCCGATAATGTTAAAATGTCAAAGTTTGGGTAATTAGAGAAGTAGGGTCTACATGATTAGGAATTAGAAATATTATATTGGTAATAAGGACAAGGAGTGAGGTCATAAATATTTTGTGTATTTTATTTGTAAAAAGTCTAAAAATGTGGAACCCATGTAAAATGATAAGGTTTATCTTATCTTAACAGATAAGCTTACATGTACAGATAAGAGTTAAGGTATGGAATATGATTCGTCAGAGTGGATTTCTTATCCTATCTTAGAGATAAGATGGATAAGCCTGGAAGTTCTATAAATAGAGAGGCTACCCCCCTCATTTAGCATAGAAAGAAGTAGTGAGAAATATTGTAGGAAGTATGCAAAGGAAGCCATCGAGAGGTGTAATTGTAAAGTTTCTCCCATAGTCTTGTTGAAGTACCTCATGGGTGAGATTGTAATAATTTCATGTTAATATTATAATTTACTTTGATATTTTAGATTTGTCATCATTCCGTCTTATCATAGTCAATGGTATTCTTGTGTTCGGTTGTTGTTTTGTTTCCAGATTACATCCACCAAACTAAAGGCTGTGCATTAGTAAATAATCATAGCACGAGGAGTTCCCGGTGAAGAATTATCATATTGCCGGATTGGTGATGACAGAACCTGTGAAGGATACTATGAGCATAGAAGAGGTATTGCAGTTGAAATTTCATTGAAATGGTCATCTTGGCCCATAATTAACACTTACTATAAATAGTAAGCGGTTAAATGAGCACCTACTAAAAATAGTAAATTGGTTCACAAGTTGAGGGAAACATAAGGAGAAGGAGGAATTTGAGTTGCAACACCCCATTGAGGATCAAAGGATCTGATTTTTCATACTTACTAAAAATAGTAAGTTATTTTTTATAGAAATAGTAAGCGTCAAGAGATGGCAGGACTCAAGTTTATAGAATGGGAATTGTCACTGAATATTTCCTTCACTGAGATTCAATCCCCATCTCAACAATATGTCATCTTCATCATTGGGTCACAAAATTTTTACAAGAAGCATCTTTGGTGTCTCTCATGCATCTTTCAGAACTCATCTCGGGAGACCTTGATAATGTCCTTCGATGCTCACTACATGGTTCAGGTCACAATTTGGAAGTTGCGGTCATCGGTGGAAATGGTTCATTCAACTTGGCAATGCCAATTTTGAGCTCCTTTCTCTTTTGAGGGAATCCTCATGATTCATGTTCATGGTCATTGACATAACCATTCAGTAGTGTTTTTAAATTTTTATTCCAAAGTATCCATGAGCCATTTTGAAGGAGTTTCACAAAGTGCAAAGATTGCAAAGATTCATAATTTCATCACATTAGGAGTTTAACATCAATAAGGATCATCTGACTTCATCAAGAGTGACATCCTCTCTCTCTCTCTTCTCTTTCTTCCCCCAAATTTCTCTCTCCTCAAGTTTTCTAATTATTTTTTGGAGTTTTCAAATTTTGATAGGCCTTGAAGTTATTCAAAAAGTGACTCTAGAAACATGATGTAATTAAGTCACCTTGTTTTTATAAAAGGGACTTAACATTTTGTAGGAATATGAATATTCTAAAGTCAGAGATAAAGCATATAATTGTAAGATGAAGAGTCATTCCTCTGCTATAAAATGTAATGAACTCCTTATTCAAAGGGTTTATAATTCTGAAATTCCTCTGGATGTTTGTATTCTTGTAAGTTCATGAGAGGTATTTTGCTTACTTGTGAGTGAAAAGAGTTATCCATTTTCCCCATATTCTCAATGTATTCCATTCTCATACTATGTAAAATTTCTTCTTACGCATCAATACAAGAAGGATTTTCTAGCTTTTTTGACTAAGGGGTTTGTTGATATTTTGTGTTCATTAAATTCTATTTGGTTTTGTTGTTGTTTGTAGTATTGTTTCTTCCTAATTTTAGTGCATGTGTTGAATTTTTTGACTAGTGTATGGAAGAATATGATTTTTTACCTATAACATTAGTTCTCCTAATTCATTTCTCACTCCCCTTTCCCACTTTACAAATAAAGTTCTCTTTAGAAAGAAATTGCTAGCTTGGTCGCAAAGTCATTGCAGTGCTCTTATTGGATACCTGGTCAAAAAGCCACCACAAAATCCCACATTTTAACGTGCATGCAAAAATGAAAGTTGCACCATTTAATTAAAGGGAATTAGATTCCCATAGTGTTGGAAAGAAACCCCAAAAGTTTTCCCCCAACAATTTTTCTCACCAAAATATTTTGGCACCCACCATGGGGCAGACTTGGCAGAATCTTGTTATCTCATTTTAGTGATTCCAGCTAAAAATGATATAACCATAGGAAATATTTGGACAAATATCTTAAAAGTTACCTTTGAAAAAGATTTTTGGGTTTTCAGATTTTCATTACATGAAAACATGTTTCTTGCATGTCATATGTCTCATGTTCCCCAAAACCTGAAACCCGAAACCTGATTATCTAAGTCATTTATGTCAGGTTTTCAGAAATTTTAAGCATCAGAACATGCTTTTCCTAAAACATGTTTTATGCCTCATGTTCCCCGAAACCCAAAACCCAATTGCCTTAGCAGTGTGTCAATTTTTCGGGACTTTCAAGCATCAGAACATGCTTTATCCAATGAATGTTTTATGTCACTTGTTTTCCAAAACCTAAAACCTGAATTAAATCAAAACCTTTGTATCAGGTTTTTAGCCACTCCAAGCATGATGAAATGTCATTAATGTCCAGTTGTCTAGTAGTTGGCATACATTTCAAATGAGGTATAATTAACGCTAGCTTATCATAAATAGGTGACTTTTCCACGTCATTTGTTACCATTCATTTTTGCTATGTTGGATTTTTGTTGATACTTCCTCTACCTCCAAACCCAATCGAGCTTCCCGATTGATTTCGCTAGCCATTTTTTATCATTGTTCAATCTAGTTGAAGGTATTCTTATCTTCTTTCCTTTTAGAATCATTTTGGGTTATTTGTGAAGTGTTTTCTTGGGGTTTTCATTTCTTTTCCTTCTTCTTTACAGTTTTAGGGTTTTGGGGTTGTTTTCCTTGTTTCTTATCTTTTTCCATGAAGGCTCTTGTTTGAAATTTACCCATAAGTTATTTACTTATTTTCCATAATTTGTAACTTTTAGATTTCATAATGATTCTAAAAAATTCCTAAGTGATCATGAGGTGGGAATTTTTCATGTTCTGACATGTCAGAAACCTGATATACTTTTTTTGGGTTTTACATGGTGTTTAACATCTCACCCTTTCCGCCTTGTTTAAGGTTTTTCCAAGTTCTTGAAGTCCATTGAGATCCATAGTCTGTCAAGTATTTCTACCTACTCGACATCCTCTAGTTTCCTCCATTGTTTCGGGGTTTCATACTTGTTTGACACTTCCTCACTTTCACAATGTGTCAGGTTTTCATTGATGCTCAACATGTCTGGACTTCTGACATACACTCCTTTGTGTCATGTTTTTGAAGGTGGCTTGCAAGTTTCAAAATCTGAACAGTGTGGTTGGTCTGTGCACTTGTCCAACAAACTTTCAAGCCTGATTGTTCTTCCAGAAATCATCAAGGAATTTGTTCTTCAAGACTCCTCATGTCAGACCCCAGTTAGTCTAAAGATAAGTTAGGAAAGATGAAGTATAAATATCAGAAGATGGAGTATTCTTCTTACATAAGCTTCAATTATAATATTTGGGACACATAGCTTGGTAATATAGATATGGAGAACTTATGGAAGAGAATTGAGGATTCTTCTTAGAGTTCTTGGATGAAGTCAATAGCTGGCAGTGGTCTCCCTCTTGCAGTAGGATTTCCAATAAGAGCTCAATGCCCTGAATTTATCCTAGATTGCACTCCCCACTATGACTCAACCTCCTGCTTAGTGAGAAATCAAGCAGGAGAGTCTATAGTGAAATTGGATGGAGGCTATTTCAATCAACTCCTAAGGTTGCTCAACTTTGTGGAGTACATTGATTTAGACCTTAAATCAACACAAAAGGCCAAGGAAAAAGATCAAGAATATTGTATCAAGCATGTAAACAAGAATTTCTTTATCAAGGATAAGCCAGTTGTTTCTAGGTTTCCTAATTCGGTCCCTAGAAGTGATTTTATTCTTGAATTCAGTGATATCATCACCCTACTGATCTGGTTATTTGGGCTCATAGAGTCAAAGGAATTCCAAGGGAGGATGTACCAGTTCATGGTCATCATAAATAATAATGACCAAGGGATTGATTGGGGTAGCCTAATAAGTGACGAGATAGAATCCCAAATGAAAACAATCTTGTCTACTGAGAAGTTTTATATAATGTCATACGTCACCTATGCAGCAATTGGCATGAGGAACTACCCATGGCTAGATGCAAAGGGAAACCAAGAAATGAAACACATATATTAGTACTTCCCTCAGTTAAAAATGAAAGGGTATGAAGACCAATATAGAAGAGTGAATGAAGCATTCTTCTATGTAAAAATTTATAGGTTGGATCCCGATCTGAGGAAGAGAAGGGTTTTTGATGAAGCATGGCTGAAGTGTCAAAATGGGGTTACATTTTCATGAAATTCAAGAATTTTACTTATCTTCAGGTGGTGAGGTTCTAGGGAAACCCTTTCCATTTTCCCTAGTTCCCAGGTGACAAATTGGTCCTCATGGAGTTAGCCTGACAATTATTGTATTTTCACAAGTTCCAACAAAGCAAGCACAAAACCATCGTCTCCTTCCATATTTCCATTGGAAGGCACACATGCTCTATCGTTGTTAAGATCAAGAACATGGTACATGAGATTAAGGAAAAATTGAAGAAACATATGAAGCTTAGGGAGGGATTCAACACTAGAGGAGTCCTAAAGTCATATGGAACCTTGTACCTACATGTGCCCAATGTGGAAGATATCTGGGTTGATCTTTGGGATGAAGTTGCCATCTGAAGAAAAGACAATAAAAGACTAACACTTGAAGAAATTGAGATGTTAGATTTGACTAATATCCCTGAAGGCACCACAGACAATGAAAGTGTTCTGGACACTAGTACAAACAGTCAGATGGAGACCAACTCGGATTCCCAACCATTGATTGGTTTGTTGCTGAAAAATATTCTATATATGAAAGATATGCTCATACTCTTGTCTGTACTAAGGCATGGCTCATTTCTTGGGGAATGAGCTATAAGGAAAATATATTTTCAAAAATAGCTACTTTAGAAGCAGGACCCTCCAAGGGAGAGAGGGAAGAGGATAAAATCCCTACCAAGAGGTAGATTAAATTTAAGTTTTTCAGAAGGGGAGAAAAACAAGTGGCCGAATCATCTGCCACTCCTTCACAAAAAGTTGAGGTACTAGATTCACCTCCTCCACTAGAATAAGGAAAAATTCCTTCAGAAGATGATGTTGGTCAACCTCTCATTTCTCCTTTTGATGATTTCTCACAAGAAGTAAGTCTCTCTCTTGCTTCTCAAGCTTTGACTCTAGTGTCTTTACCTCCTCTTTCCCAATATTCCTCGCCTCATATTTCTATGCCACTTTCATCATCCATGGCTAGAATCTTCTCTAACCTCTGACCTCTCTTTTCTAGACCTAAGATGGCCATATATATGCCTCCTCCTTCCGTACCTTCTTTCCTTGAATCTATCCCCACAAGCACCACACTTGCACTCATCACTACTCCATAAGTAAACTTTTCTCCACATGTAGATATAGCCATAACACCTCTGATAGGAGAAACTTATTCCATTATACCTCAACAGTTGGTTGATCAAACTTTGACTAAGAGGAAGGTGGTAGTTCCCCTACCAGGCTTTGACTTTAGTTCACTCACGGCATCTCCTGCCAAATCTACCAAGAAACTGAAAATAGTTTCAAGGGTTTCAATGGATGCCTCAGGGCATAAGTTTGCATAGATTTCCACTCCCGATGCCAACAAAAATAAAGAGGATATAAAGTTTATTGATTATTATATTACAAGGGTTGATCTAGGAAAGGTAACAATAGAGGGAGCATAACAAGATGCACAGGATGCCATGAACGTGCTATGCCAGAAACTAAGGGAAAAAAAGTTGAACAAGGATTGGCTAAAGGAGAAAATTAAATAGTTAACGAAAGTATTTCTTAAGCTCTCAAAGCCCTCTCATTCAACATTGTCATCTTCTACCCCTACTCCTATTAGGATTAATTTCTCATCGGTACCTAAGATTGAAAAGATCAATGAGAAGGGAAGAATAGTTGAGGAATGGATTCAGAGACTACTCCTACAAGGAAGAAAGGTCATTGATGACACAATGGAGATTTATAAATCCTTAGAGGACATAAAGAAGGATGGAAAAAAAATGGATGATGAATTTTCATAGAAATTTGGGAACCTTGAGTTAACTTTAGAGGCTCTCAATGCACTGAAACAGGTTCCATCCTAGATATTAATGGAAGAAGGAATCATTTTGCATGGGGATAATCATTTCTAGCTAGCTAAAGCAATCAGATTTAGGATAAATATTCTTAGTGAAGCTTGTAGAAAGTTGAGGGAATCTAGATATCAGTTGGTTGATGCCACCAATGACATAGAAGAGGAGTTGTCTAGGATCTTTTCCAAGGTGTCAGATGAAAGCTCAAGGATTTTACCTGCTCACAATCTCTATAAACAAATTCAAGAATCAATTCAACATGAACCAACTTTTGTCTTCAACTTGACAACCATTGATAAGTTTATAAGGATTGAGAATGTTTTGGAATCACTAAGGAAACTCAACAAGAGAGTGAAGAAAATTCCTAGCAATGCAAGTGACACTAAGGAAACTTGCGATAATTTAAGTGATTATTATAGTGCACCAGATGAAGCTAAGATGTAGGGAATAATCTAGAAGTTCCAATAATTTTGTGACAAGAAGGATTCACTAGAGGAAGATAAGGACGATGAAGTAGAATAGGTATAATGTTTCATTTCATTTCTATCAAGAAATTGTCATGTCTTTTTCATTTTCGTTTTGTCACATAGGAAGCAAATTGTGACTTGTTCTCCTGTATGAGAGTCAAGAAAAATAGGACTCTCGTTAAATGACTATTTTCTAGTATTTATCCTATTTTCTCTCTTCTCTCTCTATTATAAATAAGGTATGCTTATGCATTCCAAAAGAGAGAGATTTTTATATTATTAAGAGCTATTGTGAAGAAGAAGAAAAAAATTGTATTTTCTTTTAATCATTGAGGAATAGAAACAAGTGTTATTTTGCAAACTTTGTGTTGTGGGATTCATCTATATTGAGATATTGTTCTTACGTCCAAGATGTTAAGCTATTCTTTGTTTAGTGTTCTTGATTATTTTAATCATTTCAAATATTACACTCATTATCTAAAACTCATATAAGTATTTCTTGATCTGTGTTTGCTTGAAATAAAATACGTTCCACTAATTTTCTTTCCACTCTTTTTCATCTTTAATAGTTTCCTTTCTAATCCATTCCATTTATAAATATGTAACATCTCCATCTCGTGTTGATATGGATTTCGGGATTGTATCCTAACCCCAATGGTTAGAATAGTGTGGATATTGTATATATTATTTCTGTTGTGTTTTAGACTAGTAATAAATAGGTTGCCTCACCTATCTTTGAGGATGGATTTAATCCCATGTATTGTAGTTGAACCTCATATTTTATTCTGAAAAAATATCCAACCAATAGTTCTTGGTGACTCCATTAGGGAATAAGGATTGATAAGACTAAAGCTTATCCTATTGGTGTCTGGCGACTCCATATTTGTCTTATTTTTGGTAGATCCATTTTCCAGTTCAAACTAGCCAGAAAAATCTTCACTCGGTGAAGCCGAGCCAGGGGTGAAACTGATACGTTCATTGATCTACTTCAACAACACAATTTCAAACTTTCCCCAATAGTGTTGCATCTAGCCAAGCAATAATTTATTCTCCTATCTGAAGAACTTGGGTTCCTCAAGAACAAGAAGCTTCTTTAACCTACTATGCATTATTCTTGTCTCATACTCAGATTCCTGTATGCATTTCATTCAGAAGAATGGAAGCACAACTTGTTCCTTGGGGTGCGGCTATTGGTTCTCTTTCCCTAACTCCATTGTTATATGATCTACCACATGGAGCTGATAAGAATATTCCTAAGCTCAATGGTAGTGGGAAGCAGCACCCTGATGAACACATCACTTCATTATTTGTCACATGAGGTGTCCTCAGGGTGGCTTAAGAAGATCTCTCTATTAGATTCTTCATTAAGACATTGTAGGGTGTGGCAGTAGAATGGTTCTACCATATTCTAAATGCATGCATTACCAACTGGGCTACCATGAGATCTGTATTCGAAGTAAGGTTCAAACTAGCTGAAGATTCTCATGATTTTTCAGCACAAATTACACATATAAAGGAGTCTCATGAGCCTATGCGGGACTTCATGGAAAAATTCAACAAACTGAATCAGAATATTCTAGTGCTAGCCATTCCCACTCTTGAGAATCAAAAGTGTTTCTTCATCAACATTTAGCCCCCTGATGTGAGATTCTTATTAAGAAGATCTGTTATCCCTGATTTAGCTATTACTCAAGCTACATCCACTGAAATATAAGATGATCTCATTCTGGCTAGGAATATTAGAGGCGAGTCATCTAAGCCTAAAAATTAGAGTTCTTCTCAAAGTACTACTAAGCCTATGATCCAGAAGATGGCCAACAACTTTATTGCTTTGAAGAAGCAGATGTCTCAATAGGAGACCAACATTCCTTATCGAGATATTCCTAGAGGGAATTTCAACAATACCAATGGCGCTCCCACAAGAGATAGGAATTATTTGACTACTACTACAACAAGGCTGGCCATAAAAGCTCCTCCTATCAATGTAATAATGGAAATAGTTGAGGAAGATGAAGAACCAGAATATCAAGATTCTCACAAATCTTTTGAAGCTTCAGGATACGCTGATGAGTCTTTTTATGATTCATCTGGTGACTCCAACATTGGGTACTTGGAATAGGAGGAAGACCAGTGTGAACATGATTTAATCATTTGAAATCTTCACTCAAGCTCAATCTCAGAACCCCAGAAAGATGGTTGAAGGCTCTAAGGAGAAGGGTAAAGAAGCTCCCATGGTTATGGCTAAAAGAGGCTCTCCTATCTCAGCGTAAACTAAAAAAGAGACAACTAAACATGTAAATTCTTTTTCTAACTCTCTTTCTCCTACCCCTAAGACTAGTGCCTCAGCTCAGACTAGTATAACCAGAACTGATCCCACCATCATTCCTTCATATACCGCTTTTGACATTATCAATCATGCAAAGAAAACTAAAATCCAAATGTCGGAAGCTGAGTACCTCTAGTCAAATCTTGAGCAATTTGAGAAAATTTCCAAATTAATTAGAATCAAGTTTGTTATCCCTTCATCCTCAAAAGTCATGTTTCATAATCCCACTTAGCCTTTACCTCAGAAAAATATGACCTTTGTTGCTTCTTCAGGAAATATTGAACTGTTTTATTTATCCTTACTTATAAATGGGTTTAAACTTAGCAATTAAATAATTGACTCAGGATCCTCTGATAATGTGATGCCCGCAAAAGAAGCCCATGCCCCTGGACTTACATTGACTAAATATTATGGATGGTGTTACTCCACGGAAACCAAACAAGTCCCTTTGATTTGTCAAATCAAGGATGGACAGTTTGAATTTTTCACATTCCCTAAAAAGAGAGTAAAAATGACTATCCTGGTTGTTGATATCCTAGCTGCTTACGGTATTCTCTTAGGTAGAGGTTTTTGCAAAGATGTCAGAGGAGAAATCAATATGGACTGGAATAAAGATAAAATTCCAGTAAATGGATTTCCTCGCGTCCCCCACCCTGAAGCACAAGTGAAGTACCTGGTTTCTAAATCAGATGATCGCAAGGCTCAAATTCTCTTCAAAGTTGCAAGCTTGGGAAATTATTTCATGATATCAGAGGTGCCTTCTATATAAATCTAGGAATAAGATCCTAATGCTATTTAGAACCTCAAGTTCGATGGGATCTATTCAACTACTAGATTAGGAGCTGGTGTAGTTCTTATATCTCCAAGTTTTGAGATCTTTCCCTTCGCCTTCAAGCTGTAGTTTGATAATACTAATAACACGACCGAATACAAAGCTCTATTATTGGGATTAGAAATGGAAAGGAAAAAGGGAATCTAAAATTAAAGTGCAGGGAGATATTGAGCTGATTGTAAATCAAGTAAAGGGGATCTATTGAGTGAAAAATGATTGCCTAAGGCATTACAGGAACAAGGTGTGGGACATCATAGAATGTGTTAATGATTTTTCCATTAAGTCAGTATTGAGAGATTACAATGATAAAGCTAATTCTTTAGCCATGTCTACATCTCTTCTCCTTCCTCACCTAAATTTTAAACAGGACACGTATACCATTGAGATTGTGTATCATCTAAGTGTTCCAGATAATTCAACACACTAGAAAGTGTTCAATGATGATCAACACGTATTGTCTTTTCTTGAGAAAGATGATAATTTTAACGAGCTCTATTTTGAAGGATTAGAATCAGTTTTTGGTGAGTCCATCTTGAATTCATATCAAGAGATTGATGGTGAATTAATCTAGCTCAAAGGTAATAAGATTCTGAAGGGATTGGTTTCTCTCGAAGGTCTGTTTAACAAACATGACCATTTTATTCAGGATAAAAGGCAAGCTAGAGGTGTTTCCTTGTTAGAGGTAGATCAAGTTAATCTGGGCTCTTTTGACTAACCATGAATGGTAAACATTGGAAAATGTTGTTCTCCTAAGGAGAAAGGAAGATTCACTGTACTCCTGAAGAGGTATATAGACATCTTGGCATGGTATTATGAAGATCTGAAGTCTTTCAAGCCCAA
This sequence comes from Taxus chinensis, assembly GCA_019776745.2. Taxonomy (NCBI): domain Eukaryota; kingdom Viridiplantae; phylum Streptophyta; class Pinopsida; order Cupressales; family Taxaceae; genus Taxus; species Taxus chinensis. Next base: position 94,987,101 of record CM034148.1, on the reverse strand, counting down.
GGATGTGCAACATAGCATCCCTTTGATGTCTTATGTCAAAACATACAGGTAGTAGCAAAAACATTATAACCCAAAGATCTCAAGAAATATCCTTGTAGAAATTCAAAAGATGTTATAAGCAAGGATTATCTTCCCAATCCATCATTCCACCAGGGTTGCTAACATCGTTCCCATTAGAAAGAAGAATGGTGAGATTCAGATTTTTGTTGACTTCTAGAACCTTAATCAATCTTCATTGAAAGACAATTACCCATTGCCTATCATGGATAAAGTATTGCAGACTATCACTGGATCAGAAATGTTATCCATGCTTGATGGATATTCTGGGTATAATCAGGTCAAGGTTGCTGCTGAAGATCAACATAAAACAACATTCACCACCCCATGGGGGACCTTTTCTTACAAGAGGATGCCTTTTCTTTTGATTAATTCTGGAGCCACATTTCAAAGAGATATGGACTTAGATTTCAGAGATTTTATGGGAAAATTCATAGTTGTATATTTGGATGACTTGATGGTCTTCTCTAATAAGTAAAGTGATCGTTATGATCACCTGGAGCAGGTACTCTTAAGGTGTAAGCATAATAGGATTTCATTAAATCATAAAAATTACATGTTCAGAGTAACAGAAGGAAAGTTACTGGGATATCATGACTAAAGAAGGAACCAAGATCAACCCAAAGTGGGTGAAGGCCATCCAAATCCTTACCCTACCTACAAGCAAAACGGGGGTGCATTCATTTTTTGGAAAGGTCAATTTTCTAAGAAGATTTGTACCTGAATTTTCTAATAAAACCAAGGATATCCTTGGGATGATGAAAGGTAAGAATCCATTTTGATGGAGCATTGAAGGGAAGCTTTCTTTTGAATAATTCAAAAGAGTGATTTCTCATGATCCTATTTTAGTATGCCCAAACTTTAAGAAGGATTTCATAATGTACACCTACACTTCCGCACATACAGTATCAGCCATCTTGATGCAGGAGAATGAATAAGGAATCAAAGCTCCCATTGCTTTCATGAGCTCCCCCTAAAGGAACATGAATTAAAGATGTCACAAATTAAAAAGAATGCTTATGTAGTGGTGAGAGTAGTGAAACATTTCAAGTATTATGTTTTGAGTTCTCATACTCTTGTTCTTGTTCCTAATACTGCGGTTAAGTCCATTTTGACTCAACAGGAGTTGGGTAGTCAATGGGGTAATTGGATATCCAAATTCAAATAATATGACTTGGACATTAGACCTACTAAGTTGGTATGAGGAAAAGGCTTGTGCCAATTAATCATAGAAAACAATTCTGAGACAGAATGTGAAGAAACTAAAGGTACTTCTTCAGAATTACCCATGGTGCTTTTTGTAAGAAAAACCAATGAATGGTATGTAGATATCACTTTATTTTTAACTTATGGAAAATGTCCCCCACATTTGAGCCAAAAAAGAGAAGAACAGTTAAATTAAGGTCCGTAAGATACATTCTATGGGATAATAGTATATACAAGAAGGACATCAATGGTGTATTTCCACGTTGTGTTGATAAGTCTCAACAGATAAGGTTGTTAGAATCCTTCCAAAATATAGCATACAGAGGAAATTTCTCCTCCTCCATTATGACCTACAAGATCTTATGGTCTATGTACTATTAGCCTACTCTCTTTCAAAATTTAACAGAATTGGTGGCCAAGTGTGAAGTTTGTCAACATTTCGTTGGTCGTCCTAAGTTGACAGCTCTTCCCTTGAAGCCTGTGATAATTGAAGAACCTTTTTGCCAATGGGGAATTGATTTAATTGGAGTACTGAATCCTTCCTCTAGTGCTGGTCATAAATATGTGCTCACCACCACAGAATATTTCACCAAGTGGGTTGAAGTTATGCCAATCAAGTAAGCAACCTTTGAAGTTGTGTGCAACTTTCTCAAGGAGAATATAATTGTTAGATCCGGCATACCTCACAAGATTATTGCTGAAAATAATTCCAATTTCTCATTACATGAGTTTATAGAATTTTGTAATGGATTTGGGATCACATTGGCTCATTCATCCAATTATTACCCCCAAGGCAATGGTCAGGCTGAATCCAACAACAAAAACCTGGTGACCATAATCAGAAAGCTGGTCAATGAGAATCAGAGGACATGGCACAAAGCATTGTATGATGCATTATGGGCAGATAAGATTACTCCTAAGAGAGCTATCAGAATGTACCCATTCTAGGTGATGTATGGAATTGATGCAGAGATCCCTATCTTTGTAGAATTTCCAGCCTTACAATTGCCTAAAGCCATTAAGGATAATACTTTTTAAAGTTCCATTGAGAAACGGATAATTTACCTAGCCAGGATAGAAGAAGAATGAAGCAAGGTGGTGGATTACATTGTTGATCATCATAGAAAAGTAAAATATATATTTGACAAAATATCAAAGCAATGTGATTTCCAGATTGGGGATCTAGTACTTCTCTGGGATAAGAGAAGGGAACAAAAAGGGATGCATGGCAAGTTCAATTCTTTATAGAGAGGTCCTTTCAAAATCCATTAGTCAAACAATGAAATTCGCTTCTGTCTATCATATCTTGATGGAGAGTATCTCCCTCTACCTTTCAGTGGTCAACATCTCAAGTTGTTCCATCAGTAATGCAAGATGCTCTCTTACACTGCATTATAATTTATTTTCTGTTGTGTGTTTCTTTTATTTATTTCTTTCTTGGTTTGTTTGTTTTTGGTTTTTCTTCTCCCAACTCTGTAGCCCATTAGATAAATATTTTTGATACACAAGTTCTCTTCCTTTTATATCTCAAAGAAATTCCCCAACTGGAGCCATTTGTTATCTCATTTTAGTGATTCTAGCTAAAAATGAGATAACCATAGGAAAAATTTGGAAAAATCTCTTAAAAATTCCCTTTGAAAGAGATTTTTGGGTTTTCAGGTTTTCATAACATGAAAACATGTTTCTTGCATGTTACATGTCTCATGTTCCCCAAAACCTAAAACTTGATTATCTAAGTCCTTTATGTCAAGTTTTCATAACTTTAAAGCATTGGAACATGCTTTGCACAAAACATGAAACCTAATTGCCTTAACAGTGTGTCAGGTTTTCATAACTTTCAAGCATCGAAACATGATTAATCCAATGCATGTTTTATGTCACTTGTTTTCTTAAACCTAAAACCTCAATTGAATCAAAACCTTTCTACCAAGTTTTCAGACGCTCCAAGCATGATGACATGTCATTAATGTCTAGTTGTCTTACAGTTGGCACATGTGTCAAATGAGGTATAATTAATGCTAGGTTATTATAAATAGTTAGCTTTTCCATGTCATTTTTTACCATTCATTTTTGTTGTGTTGGATTTTTATTGATACCTCCTCTACCTCTAAACCCGATCAAGCTTCTTGATTGATTTCACCATCCATTTTTTATCATTGTTCAATCTAGTTGAAGGTATTATTCTCTTCTTTCCTTTTAGAAGGTTTTTGGGTTATTTGTGAAGTATTTTCTTGGGGTTTTCTTTTCTTTTCCTTCTTCTTTACTATTTTAGGGTTTTGGGGTTATTTTCCTTCTTTATTGTCTTTTTCCGTGAAGGCTCTTATTTGAAATTTACGCCTAAGTTATTTAATTATTTTCCATTATTTATAACTTGTAGATTTCATAATGATTCTAAAAAATTCCTAAATGATCATGAGGCGGGAATTTTTCATGTTCTGACATGTCATAAACCCGATATATTTGTTTTAGGTTTTTTAAGGTGTTTAACATCTCTCCCTTTCCTCCTTGTTTTAGGTTTTTCTAGGTGATTGACATCCATCAAAAACCATAATCTATCAGGTATTTGTACCTGCTCAATATCCTCTATTTTTCACCATTGTGTCGGGGTTTCATACTTTTCTGACACTTCCTCACTTCCACAGTGTTTCAGGTTTTCATTGTTATTTACTATGTCCTAACTTCCAATATACACTCCTTTGTGTTAGGTTTTTGAAGGTGGTTTGCAAGTTTCAAAATCTAAACAATGTGGTGGGTCTGTGCACTTTTCGAAAAAACTTTCAAGCTCAATTTTTCTTCCAGAAATCATCAAGACATTTCTTCTTTGAGACTCCTCATGTCAGACCCTGGTCAGTATAAACATAAGTTAGGAAAGATGAAGTATAAATATCAGAAGATGGAGTCTTCTTCTTACATAATATGTAATTATGATATTTGGGACACAAATCTTGGTAATATAGATATGGAGGACTTCAAGAAGAGACTTGAGGATTCTTCTCAAAATTCCTGGATGCAGTTGATAGCTGGCAAGGGTCTCCCTCTTGCAACAGGATTTCCAATATCAACTTAATGCCCTAAATTCATCCTAATTTGTGCTTCCCACTATGACTCAGCCTCCCGCTCAGTGAGAAATCAAGCAGGAGAGTCTATAGTGAAATTGGATGGAGGTTATTTTGATCAAATCCTAAGGTTTCCTAACTTTGTGGAGTATGTTGATTTAGACCTTAAATCAGCACAAAAGGCCTGTGAAAAACATCAAGAAGACTGCATCAAGCATGTAAACAAGAATTTCTTGATCAAGGCTAAGCCAGTTGTTTATATGTTTCCTAAGTCAGTCTCTAGAAGTGATTTTATTCTTGAAGGAAGTGATATCATCACCCTACTAAGCTGGTTATTTGGGCTCCCAGAGTCAAAGGAATTCCATGGGTGGATGTATTAGTTCATGGTCGTCACAAAGAAGAATGACCAAGGGATTGATTGGGGTAGCCTAATAAGTGATGAGATAGACTCCAAAATGAAAACAGTCTTGTCTATTGGAAAGTTCTATATGATGTCATACATAACCTATGTAACAGTAGGCATGAGGAACTACCCAGAGCTAGATGTAAAGGGAAACTGAGAAATGGAACACATATATCGGTAATTCCCTCAGCTGATAATGAAATGGTCTGAAGACCAATATATAAGAGTGAATGACACCTTCTTCTATGAAAACATTTACAAGTTGGATCCTGATCCAAGGAAGAGAAGGATTTCTGACAAAGCATGGGATGATGTGTCAAAATGGGGTTGAATTTTCTTACAATTTAAGAAGTTTACTTATCTTCGGGTGGTGAGGTTCCAGGGTAACCCTTTCTGTTTGCCTAGGTTCTCGAGTGACAACTTGATCCTCATGGAGTTAGACAGATAATTTTTTGATTTTCACAAGTTCCAACAAAGCAGGCACAAAGTCGTTGTCTCCTTCCCTATTTCCATTAGAAGGTATACATTCTCTACCATGTTTAAGGCCAAGAATGCAGTGCATGAGATTAAGGAAAAATTAAAGAAACATATGAAGCTCATGGAGGGATTCGACATCAGAGGAGTCCTAAAGTCATATGGAACCTTGTACCTGCATGTGCCCAATGTGGAAGATATCTGGGTTGATATTCGAGATAAATTTTCGATCTGAAGAAAAGACAACAGTAGAATGATGCTTGAAGAAATTGATATGTTAGATCTAGTTGATATCCCTTAAGGCACCACAGATAATGAAAGTGGTCTGGACACTAGGTATGAATAGTCAAATGGAGACCAACTCAAATTACCAACCATTGATTGGTCTGTTGTTGATAAAGCTTCTATCACTAAAAGATATCCTCAAACTCTTATTCGTACCAATGCATGGATCATTTCTTAGGGAATGATTTATAAGGAAAAGAGATTTTCAAAAATATCTACTTTAGAAGTAGGACCCTCCAAGGGAGAGAGGGAAGAGGATAAAATCCCTACCAAGAGGTAAATTAAAAGTAAGTTCGTCAAAAGGGGAGAAAATCAAGGGGATGAATCATATGCCACTCCTTCACAAAGAATTGAGGTAATAAATCCACATCCTCCACCAGAACAAGGAAAAATTCCTTTATAAGATGAGGTTAGTCAACCTCTTGTTTCTCCTTTCAATGATTGCTCACCAGAAGTAAGTCTCTCTCTTGCTTCTCAAGCTTTGACTCTAGTATGTTTACCTCCTCTTTCCTAATCTTTCTCACCTCATATTTCTATGTCACTTTCATCAGCCATGGCCAACATCTTCTTTGACCTCTCACCTCTCTCTACTAGGCGTAAGATGACCATAGATATGCCTCCTCCTTCTGTACATTCTTTCCCATAATCTATCCCCACAGTCACTACACTTGTACTCATCACTACTCCATAAGTAAACCTTCATCCACCTATAGGTATAACCATAACACCTCCGATAGGAGAATATTCTTCCACTGTACCTCAATGGTTAGTTGATAACACTCCGAGGAAGAGGAAGGTTGTAGTTCCCCTACCAGACTTCAACTTCAGTTCACTCAAGGCCTCTCTTACCAAATCTTCCAGGAAACCCAGAACAATTTCAAGGGTTTCAGTGGATGCCTTAGGGCATAAATTTGTAGAGATTTCCACTCCTTCTACCAAGAAAACTAAAGAGGATATAGTGGTTACTAATTATCAGATCACAAGGGTTGATCTTGGAAAGGTAACAACAGAGGGAGAAAAATAGGATGCATAGGATGCCATGAATGTGTTATTCTTGAAGCTAATGGAAATGAAGGTGAATAGAGATAAGCTAAAGGAGAAAGTTGAATAGTTAATAGAAGTATGCTCAAGATATCAAATCCCTCTTTGTAACCAGCGTAATCTTCTACCCCTACTCCTATCAGGTTTGATTTCTCATTGGTACCTATGATTGAAAAGATCAACGAGAAGGGAAGAACAATTGATGAATGGATTCAGAGACTACTCCTACAAGGAAGAGAGGTCATTGATGACATAGTGAAGGTCTATAAATCCTTAGAGGACATAAATAAGGATGGAAAAAAAATGGATGATAAATTTTCACAGGAATTCAGGAACCTTGAGATAACTTTAGAGGCTCTCAATGAACTGAAATAGGTTCCATCCCAGATCTTAATGGAAGAAGGAATAATTCCACATGGGGATAAGAATTTCCAGCTAGCCAAATCCATCAGATTCAGGATAAAGATTATTAGTGAAGATTATTTCAAGTTGAGGGAATCTAGAGATCATTTGGTTGATGCCACCAATGACATAGAAGAGGTTTTGTTTAGGATCTTTTCCAAGGTGTTGGATGAAAGCTCAAGTATTCTACGTGTTGAAAATATCTATAAACAAATTCAAGAATCAATTCAGCATAAACCAGCTTCTATCTTTGATTTGAAAACCATTGATAAGTTTATAAGGATTGAGAATGTTTTGGAATCACTAAGGAAACTCAACAAGAGATTGAAGAAACTTCCTGGAAATGCAAGTGACACTCAGGAAACTTGCGAGGTTCTAAGTGATTATTCTAGTGACCCAGATGAAGATGAGATGTAGTGCATAATCTAGAAGTTCCAAGAATTTTGTGACAAGCAAGATTTGCTGGAGGAATTCAAGGATGACAAAGAAGAATAAGCATAATGTTTCATGTCATTTATATCAAGAAATTGTCATGTCTTTTTCATTTTTCGTTTCACCACATAGGAAGCAAATTGTACTTGTTCTCATGCATGAGATTCAAGAAAAATAGGACTCTCATTAAATGACTCTTTTCTAGGATTTATCCTATTTTCTATCTTCTCTCTCTATTATAAATAATGGATGCTTATGCATTCCAAAAGAGAGAGATTTTTAGAATATTAAGAGCTATTGTGAAGAAGAAGAAAAACTTTGTATTTTCTTTTAATCATTGAGGAATAGAAACAAGTGTTATTTTGTAAACTTTGTGTTGTGGGATTCATCTATCTTAAGAGAATTTTCTTATGTCCAAGATCTTAAGCTATTTTTTGTTTAATGTTCTTGATTATTTTAATCATTTCAAATATTACACTCATTATCTAAATCTCGTATAAGTATTTCTTGATCTGTGTTTGCTTGAAATAAAATACGTTCCTCTCATTCCCTTTCCATTTTGTTTCATCTTTAATACTTTCCTTTATAATCCATTCCCTTTGTAAAGTTGTAACATCTCCATCTCATGTTGATATGGATTTTGGGATTATATCCCAAGCCCAATGGTTAGAATAGTGTGGATATTGTATATATTATTTTTGTTGTGTTTTAGATTAGTAATAAACAGGCTACCTCACATGTCTTTAAGGAGGGATTTAATCCCATGTACTGTGGTTGAACCTCATATTTTGGTTTGAAAAAATATCCAACCAACACATCTACACCCAAAATATGACTGCAAGGTCAAAAAATTCAAAAATAAAATCAAATATTGAAAAAACAAAAAAAAGAGTTCATGAAAATCCATTGCTGAAAGATACACTGCCGATTCCTACACGTGACCTTTTGTATTCCCACTACAAGAATTTCCAAAATTTGGCTGAAAGGAGATACACAAGGCTGAATAAATCGAGAGGAATTATCAAGCACACTTTTAAGGCTATGAAAAATCTGAAAGAATGAGTTAGAGAAAATCCCTATTACTTTTCTCAAGCCTCATCCCTATCCAGGTCATTAAGTAGTTCACCTGGAAAACCCATCCAATATTATGTTGATACTCCCACTTCAAATTCTTCCATTTTTCAACCAATATTGAGCATTGAGTTCCTAAAGGAAGAAGAATATGTAGAATCAAGATCATAAATAGAAAAAAAGATGGAAGACGAAGCAAAAATACCTCAACCCATTATTCCATGGGGAAGAAATATAGGCCCACTCACTCTCAAACCATAGCTTCATGACTTACAAATAATGTATTCATTTTTATGCCCTTAGAATAACTTTTTAATCCCTTGCACACCAGCCTATCACGCAACAAGCACTAGACCCTCACCCGAGGTGCACATGGGTGACGAGCCCCTCCATTATGTGAGCATTGTGAGAAGGTGTTGTCATTGATTACATATTAAGTGTTAAAAATTAAATGATCATGCATACATTCTAAAAGTATAGGATGAATTATTATACCAAAAAACTCATTCAAATAACAAGAGAAATATCATACAGATAGTAGATCTAATCCATAACATAAAGAAAAATGCACTAGGTTTTATACCTATGAACAATATATTTAGGACATAACCATATATTCATATTAACCATAGTTGAGTAACCACATTACATCCAAAAGGGTCATATCATACCAATATATCATGAATCACACATCAGAAGTTCTAGATATTCTTCCTTATTACAAAAATTTAGCAAACCCATTCCCCTAAATATGCCAACATTCCTATAGTCCTCTAATGAGAACCTCAACCCATAGAATCTTTTGTTATTTCTTGAGAGCTTTTCCTACTCTATTATGGTTTATTGTACCATGGCCCTCTTTTTCTCTTGATATCTCGATGATGTCCCCCTTGATATCTATTTCTTCTACCCGAGCATCTCTACAAATAGGTTTAGTACTCACCACTGTGCCTTCCTTCATGAGAAAATTGGTTGCCAACTATCAAGGTGGTCCTTTAATGCAGAATGTTTCTTCTGATCTGAACTCTCCACTTTCTACAATGATGTCTTCTGGGAATGTTCCATACGTGGAATATTCTTTCCTTGACCACTAAGTTGCCAGGCTAGCACCTTATCCACTCATTATGCCTAGTTGGGTCACATTTTTTTTCAAGTGCCTCTTGGAAAGTTGAATGTGAATAAGTCCTAAAATTGTTTTCTCTGCCTTACGCACCCATCATGGTTTCTACATAACTTGTTAAAACCCATGTTCTATGTGATTTTACCTGTGCACCCATCCTTTACACTAGTCCTACATGCACATGCACCCTTTAAGACTTAGTCAATATTTTGAGGCCCAACATAACCCCACACTAATCTTGTTCTTCATCCTCAAAAACATCCTCTCCAAAGAATAAAGAATGGAGGGATTTTGAATGGTTAGAAATAAAGAATGAAAGAATGAAGAATGAGAAATGGAAGCAATAAAGAATGGAGGAATGAAGAAGAATTTATTTACTACTGAAGAATGAGTGGGAAATACCTCCTTATATCTACTTAAATCTTCTCTCATGCATCCACCTCACCCTATACCTATTGATAGAGGTCACCTACTAAGGCCCTCATATCTAAAAAGCATAACTCATCACCCTTAGCATTCAACGTATCAATAATGTTTTCCAATTGCTTGCTGAGGTTGTCCATCACATCCATCCTGCGGGTGATTTGGGGATATAATTCCTTCATCCAGTTCTTTACTCCTTCTTTACCTCAGCCAAGATCTTATCCCTCTCTGCCTTGTTTCCCTTATTCTTCTCCTGAAATTACTTGACGTCTGCCTCATGCGTAGAAACTAGAATTCTTTCCACTTTATCTCTGTCTGTGTAATTGTCATAAGTAGCTTTTCCTATCTGTGTGGTGACCTTTACACTGGCAAGGAGCTTAGTGTACTGAGAGACTATCTCCATAACCTTTAGCTTTTCCTTTTTCTCCTGGTATGCTAACACTTCTTCTTCTAATTCCAAAGCGAGTGGCTACCACTGCATGGTGAGGATGTGAGTTAGGTCTTCCAAGCATTGTAAGGTTTACTCATACTTTTTCTCAGTCGGTGCTAGGTCTAGATGCTTCAAGACAATAGCATCTGTAATCATTTCTACCTTTTTATATACCTTACACACCCTTGCCTTTTCCTCCTTTAGCTCATGTCTTAACTGTGTGCTGATTATTTCCTCTTGCTTCAGATCCTTGCTCTTTTCAATGAGCTCCTCATTTTTCTTCTCCAATTCCCCTTTTATAAATCTCATCCTATCATTCCTCCCAAATATTCTTGCCTCAACTTCAACTGAAACATTGTTGAACGCATTATAGACTTGCTCATCAGAAAACTGCTGAGAATTCCCTGAAATTTTCATCAGCTCTCCTTGGTTAACTTCAAACTCAAATTCATCAACATGGGACTAAAATTCCTAAGATAACATCTTCTTGGTTCACAGGTACGTGCCTTCTTCCTCAAATGAATACATTTCTAGGAGTTAGTCTGTCAGCATGGTGCTTTAGAAATATACACGTAGTACCTTGTTTGGATCATTGAAATAACACATTCCCTTTCCTTGCACTGCTACTATGCTTTTTCCTCTTATGCACACAGCCTTTGGAAAGCTCAATGCTAAGTTGGTATCTCCACCCATACTTCCATAATCCTTCCCTATGCTCTCTTCTTCTATCTCCTTAGTATCTCATCCGTGCTCTGCTCAACTTCTTACTCTACTAATTTCTCTATTATGCCCACTACATATCTTTCTGCGGCCTCTTCTATCTACTCCTTGGTTAAGTTTGGGTCCTATGATCCTTAGTATTTACTCCTTCACTCTCCCATTTTCCTTGAGTGCCTTCTTCTTCTCCACCCTTACCCTCACTTATTTATTCCTTTGAGTCATGTACATCTTACATAGGATGGTCCTGAACCTCTTCATCCTTGTCATCGTCTCTCTCGCCCCTGTAGGCCTCCAAGCTCTCTATATCCTCTACGTCTTCCTTTTCCACTGCCTTCTATTTCTTCCTAGCTGGGGATTCTTCCTCTTCTTCAGTAGGTGATTCCTTTCTAGGAAAATTTTGTTGTTCATGCACATCTTCCTCAAGTGTCTTTTCCTTCTCCTTGATGGGATAATTATTCCTACATGTATATGTGCTTGGCTTGGCGCCTGACTCTGGCGTGCCCAGAGACTATGTTGTCTACACACTTGGTGATTTTTTCTCTGGTGCCTCCTTCTCAAAGGTATCTTCCCTTTCCATCTTCTTTGGTGTAGGCTTCCTCCTATCAATGGGATCCTCTAGGATGGAGACATCATTCTCCAAGTAAGTTTCCTTTTCATACTTGGGCCTATGCACAAATATACTCTTGTTGTGGTCCTTCCAGCAATTGGCAATGCCAAGGTTTTTTTCATTGACACTTCATGGGAGACATAATTCTCCACATAAGAATGCTTCTTTGGATATACCAGATATCTTTCAAAATCAAGGTGGTCTTGGTCCACCTTGCTAAGGTCAAACCTTAGTATTTTAGCTTCCTTAAAGTGATTTACCCCTGCTTGGAAATACTGTGTGGTGAAACAGAAGGGTAATTTACAACATGGGCTCTTTGTCCCATCTGATAGAGTGAACCTATAAATACGAAAGTGTTCATAGATAGTGAACTCAACTTCTCCATCTACTAGTGCTGGAAACTATTCAGGTATCCTCCACTTATCCCCAAATACATCATGCATTTTATTGTACCATTTCTCTAGGCACGCCTTGCAGGAAACCTTCATGGTATTGCATGTGTATTTATCAAACCTATTTGTTAGGGAGGGATATTCATCTGGATACTCCCATATAAATTACTTTGGCCCATCATGCACTCTAATTTCTGAGAAGACAATGGTGAGAAGAACATTTCCAAACATTATCTTAATTCCTTCTTACGCGGCACTGATGATCTCTTCTACAATGTATGTGGACAAGTTATAGATGTTCCCTTCTAAAATTTTCCTCCACATATTCAACCTTGCCTTATTTATTTGTATCGACCTTTCTTTCTCATTAACTTGGTTACTAGGCACATGGCCATGCTCATCAAAAGGTTGGGGATATCTGATATATTGAAGTAATGTGAACCCTTTTTATAATCACACTCCTCCATAGTCTTCTTAACAACCTCTTTATCATCTAGGTCATCATCAAATGAATCCCCTTCATTGATAAGGATGGTAAACATGGAGATGATCTAGGGAATTATGTGCATTATGTGGCCCGCAAAGTAGAAGTGTCCCTCATGCGCATGTAACATAAACCATTGGTATAACTGCTTGAGCTTGCCAAAATAGGGAAAATCAAATAGTTACAGCAACTCGGCCTTCTCCAATTTTACTTCCACTTCATTGTTGTAAATTGGTATCACTTTTAGTGTCCTCTTATCCGTTCGACGAACTAGTTTTAGTACCATTTCCTTTTCTGTGGTACTTGTGTGATGATTATAGTCACTCATGACCATCTTCCTCACATAGGATATCCATTCTTTCCTAAGTAACGCCCCATTTGGTTACTGCATCTCTACATACCATTCTTCATTAAAACTGGTGGTGGTAGTTTTTTTTCCTTTACCCTTTCCCTTCTTAGGTCAAACGATTGCCTTCTTTGGTGCCATTTTCCTAATAGATTGAAAAAACTCTTCCTTGCTCCCACTCCTCACTTTTCTCAAATGCGTGGCTCAAATTTGTGAAAAAATCCTTCTATTCCCATGCCCTAGCTACAGAACCCTAACCTTGAAAAATCTTCCACAAGACAACGTATTCCACCCACTCTAGTTCACATATAACCCTAGTCACACACTTCATATTTTCACTCTTCTTTCTTCACACAAATATTTCTTCACAAATTCCCTAGTTCACAAGAGCTCTTCAATATTGGAATAGAAAGGTAAATAATGATGTGCCCGACCCTTTACTTATAGATTTTTTCCTATCTCCCGCAATAAATTCTATTCCACCTACCAACATACTCAGCATTAAATGTGGATTTTTCCACTAAATCTGATCTTAAGCACCTTTATTCACATGCCAAGCCCTGTGTGAAAAACCCTCTATAACCTTATGGCATGTAAAAATCTGTACTAACCAAAGACTCTTCTTATGCTCACATCTGTAGCGCTAAAGGAACTTCTTCTATCGACCTAATTTTTTCCCTCACCTACCTCATGTTGTTCCTGTGCTTCTTAACCTTTGTATGTGGTCTTTGTTAAAGACTTCTTGACACCAAAATTTTTTTTCCACCATTTCCTCACATACTTGTCTACCTTATGCACTTTTGATATTTCAATCTGGGCCATCAAAACTACTACCAGCTTCTTTCTCTCTTCATTCTACTCCACCCCACACTAAAATAGATGTGTGGTCCTCTGTGCATACACAACATTAGAAAGTAATGTGGTTACTAACACACAATGTGCATAAAAACAATACAATAGAAAGGAACAAGTGACAAGAAAGGGAAAAAAAGGAAAAGAAAATGCATTAAGGGAAATCCTAGGCTAACTAGTAAAACTGTCTTATTTACAAACATGAGGATGACCTTTTTATAGTAGGGCTTCAACCTACTCCCATTGAAATGACTTGGTAATCTCATCCCATCCAATGCTCATAACTAGAAAGTTTCTGAATCAAGGATGTATGAGATGATGTATGGTCCCAACCGATGGAATTTCAAATTCCTAGGATGGCACAAAAATTTAGAATCATTTAACAAAACCATCTCCCCAACGTCAAATTGTTTGTTTTCTCATATGATGATCATGCCATAATTTTAATTTTTCCTTCTTTTTCTTTTAGCTCCATCTAGCAATTGATCACCTTTCATTTAGATGCATTAACAAATCAATTATTTCTTTGATCACTTTCTCATCAACCAATCCTCTTGCACATGCTATAAGTAGTAATGGGAGCATAAATTTGGCCAGCAAAAAATCCTTCGCGCCAAACATGAATTGAAACGGTGTGGCCTTGTTCAATATATTGTAGGTTTTCCTGTATACCCATAGAACAAATGACACCTTGTCATCCTAATCTTATTTTCCAATGTCACAAATCTTGGTTAATGTGTGAATTAGTATCTTGTTAAATGCTTCAGTAGTCCTATTCACTTATGGGTGATAAGGGGTGGTCTTGTGATCGGTTACAATAAACTCTACCAAAAAAATCCTGACTGTTTGATTTAGAAAATGTGTACCCCTATCACTTGTTAAACTCAATGGACATCCATACCTACTGATTATGTTTTCCCATAAGAATATCATTGTTGTCATTGTAGTGCAATCCCTTGTAAGTTATGCATCTACCCATCTTGTCAAGTAATCAGTGCAAGTGATGATGTAACACAAAGCAGTCCTTTGTGTGATAGGTGGAATTGGTCCTACAAAGTTAATTTCCCACTTTTCAAATGGTTTAGCGATGGCTATTGGTCATAACGGCATTTCATCTCTCCTTCCAATTTTTCCAAGGTGATGGAAATGGTCATAGGCCTTGCAAAACTCAATATAATCCTGGTAAATATTCTCCCACCAAAGCCCTATAAGTAGAATCTTCCACACAGTTGCATTTCATTCATAGTGTCCTCTTGCGATCCCACTGTGTGCTTCCTTCATGATTGCAATGTGATCATGTTCTACTACACATTGGTATAGAACCTCATCATGACCTAACTTGTATAAATCTACACTAATTAACATGTAAGGCATGACACATATAGCCAACTCCTTTCTCTCCAAAGCCTTCATTACTTCCAGCGCCACACCCGTTGTAAGAAACACTGCAATATCTTCTAAGTCAGAGGGCACGTGTCGCAACGTGATTAGTTACACATCTGGCGTGATATCCTCAATGATCTGTGTGTCCTCCTAAGTCAATTCTTGATACATGATCAGGTCTTGAATTACTCTTTCCCAGTTTTACCACAACTAAAAACTCAAATTCTTGAAATAACGGGACCCACCATCATATGCACCCTTATAGAACGGGCTTGTTTACCAAGTACTTTAGTTCCATGTGGTCTGTGTAGTTTATGAATGGTTTTTCTAGCAAATACTGCTTGAATTTATGCAACATGTATATCATTGACAGTGCCTCAGCTCAGTTGTTGTGTAATTTTGTTTTGCTAGTGTCAACTTCCTACTGGAAAAGCACAAGGGGTGATCAACAATCCTCTCAGTAGGTTTTGCTAGTACTTCTCTAATGGTTGTTCCTGAGGCATCAACATGCACATGGAATGTTTTATCCTAAGAAGGGAAGAATAATATGGGCATAGTAATAAGATTATCCTTCAATATGTCAAATGCCTTGTGTTTTGCCTCTCCCCTGTGAAAGACACTCTTGTGTTTAAGAAATTCCTCTAAGAGTGTAACGATCTTGGCATATCCCTTGATAAATTTCTTGTAGTACCTTGTATGCTAAAGCGATCTGTACACTATGTTCTGATTGGTAGGCTCCCCCAATCTCACAATAAATTCAAATTTTACAAGATCCAACTGCAAGCCTTCCTTACATATAATATTCCCCAATAGGGTTTCAAAAGGAATAGAAAAGACATATTTCTTAATGTTGATGGATATACTCAACTTTTGACTTATCTCAAACATCAGCCTCAAATTGTCACAATGGAATTTTACTAGCCCGTACACAGTCCATTCACCCAGATATACTTTAAGAAATTTATGGATGAAGTCCTGGAATGCTTGTACTACAATGTGCGAGAACATGGGTAAGTGCAGGAAGTTGATGGACAAATATAGGGTCATCCGTGGACATCATATTGCAAATAACAACATAATATCAACTTGTAAGGATTATTAGCAATACATACACTCAAAATTAGACAAAATTATACGAATGTGAATCGTAGAATCCGGAATATAGTTTCTAAAATACTAATTTTTGTAAAAAATGGACAAGATTAGCTATATTAAACACTCAAAATTCAATGACTTGGTTTTTTTTTTAAAAACGCTGATAAGATTATAGTCCGTTTGCCCACAATTTGGATGACCAAAAATTGATATATATATTTTTCCTTTGGTGAGAAGTTATAGGCCACTATCTATCTTGGGATGGATTTTATTTTGTATTTTTTTGAGTAATATTTTATTTTTTATGATTTTTTCCGTGAAAGTGGTATGAAAACATAAAGAAAACATAGCACTTTCTGTTTGCCCGCCATAACTTTATCATAAAATATTGAAATCAAATAAATTTTTTTTTGAACATGTATATAATTTCACCACAGTTGGGATGGTATAATTTTTATCACATTCTGATAAGTGAAACAAATTTTGCAGTCTTAAACGTAGACATAAAAATTCACAGGAAAAAGTGTCTTAAAGACCTACTATTAGTAAAAAATTATAAAATGATATTTATCCTCTTCTATTCACTTTAAAATCAGTATTTATACAAAGCTAATAGTCTCCCCTACACAATGGTATGATTTTTATGACATAGTTTTTACTTTTTGGCATGGTTAAAGTCCGCAGAAGACTAAATTTGATGTTTTGTTGTTTTTAATGTAAAATTCAGGATTTGATGTCCACTGAATTGTCCCCCAACTTGGTGCACTTACCCACATATCAGGTGCATTCTTCAGACCAAAAGGCATGACCTTATAAGAAACAATTCCCCATTCAGTGGTGAAAGTTGTCTTCTCTTGGTCTTCCTTTGCAATTCTAAGTTGGTGGTACCCTGAGAACCCATCCGTAAAAGAATAGACCTCGGACCTAGCTAGTCATTCTATAATTTATTTAGTGAAGATGGTTAGAAAAGAGTCAATGACACATACTGCATTCAAGTCCCTATAATCAACATAGATCCTTATCCTCACATCCTTCTTAATTCTTATGGCCATTGGACTTATCCATTATGTTCCTCAACAGGCTCAATAATACCTAATGCAATCATCTTGTCTATCTCCTCCTTGACCCATATGCATAAGTTTAGATTCATCGGATAAGGTCTCTTCTGAATCGGGTGTGCACCTTCCTTTAACTTGATCCTCAGTTACCCTGAGTGGTGAACACCTTTGAGCTCATGGAACCCATGCAGGAACAAATCCTGAAACTCACATAAAAGGTCAATGATCTTTGAAAGATCGTTCTCTGAACAATAATCCCCACTGATAGCTTCCTTAGGTTCTGCTTCTGAACCAATATTAACTTTCTTTATTTTCAAGGGCTCATTATAGGCACATGCTTTCTCATCCATGCTATCCCTAACCTCGTGTGTACCTTCAGAATGGTTAACATCCAAAATCTCCATTTCTTCGCCATATATCACATAGACCATATTTCCTTTTTCCTTTTTTCATGCATGCATGTTCAAGTTGTGTCTCTTTTCATTCTTCCTCATCAAGATGCATCTTAAAACTAGGTTTACCTAATAGCTCAAGTATCCTATCTTCCAGCATAGCACTATCTCCCATTGTATGGTTCTTGAAAACTTTCAATGCCTTATCCACTGATGGATTTGTACTTCGATACTCAAAAGCTTGAATGAGATCAGCTACCAACTCCCGCAATATCCTTGTCTAATGGCACATCTCCAAGTGAATGTATCTTGCACGTGCATAACTTTGTAAGGTCGAATATATCTTATAAACCAATAGAAAAGGTGGTAAATCTTCTACTCCTTCTATCTAGGCCTTCTCACATGCTTGGATATGACAAGAGGTGGGTTCTTTACCATGGTAGTCTTGTATGACAATGAGCACATTACTTCTAGAAAACCTAATAGAGAACGTGGTTCTCACCTTGCGTCATTCTAGAAGGCTCTCACAATTTTTCACCCACCAATGTGCTATAGTCTCAAGAAGGTTATAGTTGAGAATACCACTTCTTTCGTTATCATTTTTCCACTAAGCCTCCATTTCTCATAAGAAAATCATCAGGGTTATCTCCTCAAGAGTAACTTGGTAACTTCTTCCCTCCTAGGTGCTTGACCGAGCGTGATTTTTTTACCCTTTTCACCGATCCTCTCAATTGTTTCCCAATTCATTTGTAATTCTTGTGCACCCAATTTTCAAATGTTATGTTGGTTGTATCACTCATAGACTAAGTTTCTTTAAACTTGATAACTCCTTCTATAGGATGAATTACCTTAGGGTCTCTAATAGAGTGTACATAGATTCTATCAGGGACTTCTTCTCCCTAAGGCTCTATATACGGCATTGATTTCCCATCTGTCAAGGGGATAATGAACCATTCCTCCTTGTTATGAAAAATGATATACCCCAAGTTAAACTGTTGGTCAAAATTGTGTTTGTAACACTAGGGGCACCCAAGCAATGCAAGAAAGTTGTCTGCTTCACCTATTGTCAAGATATTTAAGTACCTAGTGAAATTTTCCCCTTAAATAGTTATAACCCTATCCTTTAAGACACCAATAGGCATAGCCTTTATCTTGTTCTCAATATAAATCACATTCAAAGATGACGATAATGTGGGCCTTCCCATCTGATGCCATGCATCCTATGTGATAACATTGAATTCTATGCCTGTATCAATCAAAATATTGCTTAGAAGCCATCCATCTAGAACAACATTCAAATTTATCTCTTTTTCATACTCAAGGCTGTGGGGAGGAAGGTTAACATGCTGAACTTTCCTCTCACGCTCTCTTCCAGCACATGGTACCTTCTCTCGTAACCATTCTCCTAGCAAGAGAATGATATCCTCTTGCCTTAATAACTTGCATACTTCCCTAACCTCATTTAGATCCTTCTACGAAGCCTCAACATTATTCCTTTTCTATGACTTCCTTGATTTCTCCTTCAGACACTATATCTCTCCCTCTAGACTTTGAATCACATCCATGGTATCTTGATACACCTCTTTTTGATGAGTAGCATATGGATAATTCTCATTATAACCAGTGTTGTTTGTCTTGGTATCTCCCTGGTGTGTGTATCCTCTGCTTGCATTGTCACCAGTACAGGTTCTAGTTATGACTCACGCACCACTCTTAGCATCCAATATGAGTCATCCTTTTTTATGCTTACCATCCTAGTGCCTTTTTCTTTCCAGTGCTAATGGATCATGTGCTCAAATAGCTTTGGGAAATCATTGTACTTATGTTTCTTTCCACACCATGATCATTACAACAGAACAGGACACTCACACTTATAATTCTTTGTAGATCCATATTTTAAACACGTTCCTCGTAAGAACTTTCCTCTTCCTCCATGATTGCTATGACAAAAAAATCCTTTGCGGAAACCTCTTCCACGCACTCCTACATCTGTATGCCCTTCATAACGGTGATCACCATCCTTGGAACTACTTGTAAGGATGGAATGGCACATACCAAGATCAATGACATCATGTATCTATTCAATTAGCCTAAAATCATTGGTGTCATGGGTCATAGAGGTACATTTATTGCAATAGAAATACACATTCTTATGGATCACGCATTGTAGGAGTGGGAACCCACTTGCATCATGATCCCTGAGGAAAATTTCACAATCTAATGTCATAGTGTGTACCAATTTTTGGGGGAAATTTTCCTTTGCATGCCCCTCTACCTCACACTTCGTGCACCACATGCCATTGCAAGTCTTGTGTAATGAGTTCACAGATAGATTTTCCAACTTCTTGGCCATTGTAGTAATTTGAGCCTCAAGGAGAGGGCTAACACCAGTATCTACACTTCCAATAGCTTTAGTGTGCAGGGAAGCCTCTAAGGCCTCACGCGTGTCCTTGAATGTCTTATGCAAAAGCACTCTTTTGGATGGTGTTATCAATCCTCCAACAAACCATTGAGCATGTTGAGATGGGTGAATATCATAAGATAGTTTTGAGAAGAGAGTTTTGAAATTCACATCATATTCCCGCACACTCTCTTTCATTCCTTATTAGATATATTTCAAAGAACTAATGCTCTTATACTAAAATTTAGGGATATGGAATTCAACCAAGAAGGCATTTTGCAACACTGTGTAATCTAGCACCATTTGATGGGGTTCATACTTCTGATACTAACTATGCGCATGCCCCTGTAACATCATTGCAAACCAACTTTTATTTCACTTCAGGGTAGTCATCCCCTTTACACACCATAACAAATCACTCTTGTGCACATGCTCTACACCATCCTCAACACCCTTGTAATCTGATAGATATAAATACATCTCCAAAAATACTTTCAAAGGTGGCTGAGGCCCTTGTCTACCTGATCCAAAACCTTTATTCCCTCTAGTGTTTCCTTTACCACTATATCCACTAGATCCACTAGGTCCTATGCCTCCTGATCCACCAGATCCACCTTGAAATCTACCAAATCCACTAGGTCCTCCTCTTGTAGCTAGAAATTGTCCTAAAGTGGTCGCGCCTAGCATTCCCAATGTCCCACTAAACTATGTGCTGATGGTTTATGATACTTCTCTGCTATGAAACTTGTATCCCACGCCACTTGTAGATGTGATACCCAAACTATGTGTACTTACACTATGCCCAAAAAACCCTCTAAACACAAGAACTATTTGTGCAGATTGGTCACTTTCACCGATACCAACTAGGTTAGTAATACTTGTTTCTTTATTTGGAAAACTAAGTGCCATGGGTTGGTCAACTAGGTGGGTTTAGATGCATGCCAATGAATCTCCTTTCTCCATGTGATGAAATCTCATTAGAAGCTAAAGGGGTTTATCTCCCATGCTTTTCAAGATGGGGTAGCACATAATTCTCATGTTTCATGTCCTCTACGTGAAACTCAATTCCATCCCACAACATCTACCTCCATAAATCCATCACTAATGCAACCTCGCATTATCCATCCAACTCCCTTTCACACACTTCACTATAGTTGAATCACCTCTCTTCCCTCTCCTTTTTTATCGTAATGTCTATCATCTTCCTTGACCCTATCTTCCCCTCCTAACACTCAGATAAGCTTAACCAGCCATGGGGAATTCCTCCAAACTTAGCGTAATGATCAAGATATTCATAGCCAATGGGATAGCTCTCAAAAATGATCCTCTAGGTTCCCTTAGGAACTCAAACTCAATAAAATCTCAACAGGAATATGTACTAATGGTGTATTCTAGGGTATAACTGGTTAGCACTCTTCTCCACTAGTGATCAACAACATGTGTCCAAGTCATATCCGCATCCTAAAGCCTTAGGTAATCATCTTAGGTCCATACACATGATCTATAGTACCAGCTTAATCTGGATGCATATGTTGAAATCCATTCATACAATTCTACTAAAAAATAACAAAAGGTCTCATACAACTTATGATATAGGTGTTCTTCTACCCATCTACGTGAAACAAACTTAGGTCCAATACTAAATCTTTAAGAAAACTCATCCTTTGTGCTTCTAAACCATGCTTCCACACTTTCCAAGGTTAAGCACTCTATCATCATGTTTCAAAGGAACCAATATCTAGTCATTTTTATGCCCTTAAAATAACCTTTTAATCCCTTACATGCTAGCTTATCACTCGGGTGGGCGTTGGGTGCTCACCCGAGGCGCGCATGGGCATCGAGCCCCTCCTTTATGTGAGCATTGTGAGAAGATGTTGTCATTGATGACAAATTAAGTGTAGAAAATTAAATGATCATGCATACATTCTACAAGCATAAGATGATTTATTATACCAAAAAACTCATTTAGATGATAAGAGAAACATCATACAAATAGTTGATCTGATCCATAACATAAATAAAAAGGCACTAGGGTTTACACCCATGAACAATATATTTAGAAAAAAACCATATATTCATATTAATCATAGTTCAATAACCATATTACATGCAAAAGGGTCATATCATTCCAATATATCATGACTCATGCATCAGAATTTCTAGCTATTCTTCCTTATTTCAAAAGTTTGGCAAACCCATTCCCCTAGATGTGCCAACATTTCTATATTCCTCTAATGAGAACCGCAACTCCTATAATATTTTGCTATTTTTGTAGAGCTTCACCTACTCTGTTATGGTTTATCACACCATGGCCCTCTTCTTCTCTGGCTCTCTTGATGATGCATCCCTTGATATCTCTTTCTTCTACCTGATCATCTCTATAAATAGGTTTAGCACCCACTGACATGCCTTTATTCAAGAGTAGATTGGCTACTAAGTGTCAAGGTGGTCCTCCAATGGAGGATACTTCTTCTGATCTGAGCCCTCCACTTTCTGTAATGATGTCTTCTGGTAATGTTGCATGTGTGGAATATTCTTTCCTTAACCACCAACTCACTAGGATGGAACCTTATCAACACAGCACGCCTAATCAGGCCATGTTTTTCCTCAATAGCTTCTTGGAAAGTTGAATGTGAATAAATCCTGTATTTTTTTTCTCTTCCTTTTGGACACGTCATGGTTTCTACTAAAACCTACTAAAACCCCTGTTTTGAGTGATTTTCCCCACATGTCCATCCTCTTCACCGGTCTTGTGTGCATATGTTCCCTTTGGGAATTAGTCAATATTCTGAGGCCCGAAAAATAGGTTCACACAAGAAATTTCCAAAGTTAAAAGGTGATGGCACAAATATACTTGAAGAACACATCACTGATTTCACCACATCATGCAAGAAAAATGAAGACATTTTCATAAGATTGTTCATGGAACCACTATAAGAAAAAATTGTAAAAATGTTCCACCTCCTACCTTCTCGATACATCACTAGTTAGAATGACATAAAGACTTCCTTAAAGGAAATATTTAAATCAAATTAATATTATCAAGACCTCTTGGTGTAGTTGGATCAAATGCATAAAGGAGAAATTGAAAGTATGAGAGAATTTGTGGCTCATTCTGACTGGTTGCTTCGTAAGATACCAGGAGAGGATTCACCATTTGAATACAAAATCAAGAGATTATTCATAAATTCTCAATCACAAGAGGTAGGATTTTTCCTATGAAGATTTCAACCAAGGAATATTGAATAATCATAAATCATGGCCATCAAACTTGATGATGATCTCATCCTCTCTAGAAATTTAAAAAATCCCTCAAAGGGTGAAGCCAATAATCTTGGAGATGAAAGAATAGATCAGTTGCTACAAAAATTGGTGAATGAGATGGCCTTATTGAAGAGGGAATTTTTTGAATGATTATCTTCTAAAAGAAACAATAGAAATAAAATTACAGGAGCGCCATGAAGGCTTCACTTGAAGGCCCCACCCGTCAATGAGATTTGTAGGATTCAATAAAATGAACAAGAGATTGAACATAAAAGTGAAGGTGGTAATTTCCAAGAAGTTGATGAACTTTAGAATGACACATAAATAAGATTCTATGAGTATTCTAGAGGTGATGGATATGATGAAGAAGATGCACCTATTTTATCATGTGAGGTATTCACTCATTCTCAGTCTGAGAATAGAGCACCACCCTCCACTACTATAAAGAAAAAGAAGGTTGATGATCCTCCTATGGTGACTCCGTAAAACAAAATTATTAGTCAAGGATCTCCACTTCCACCTTGCATGGATTCTATACTAGAGGAACCTGATCTAGTAACAAGAATGAGGTGACTTATTATTCCAAGTAAGTCTTCCAATGTTTCTTCCATTTCTAAATCTAGATCTAATCCTTTAGAATCAATTGTTTCAAAAGTTCCCAGTGTGCCTTTCAAAATACCCTCTATTCCCCAAACATCTACACCTACTTCCAAACCTAACACAACTCAAAAATCATTCCCTTTATCCCCTGTGTCCACATATGTTCCCTTTGAATTCTTATAATATGTGAATAAAGCTAAGGTGTAGATTATTGAAATCAAATATCTGCAGACTCATCCTGAACAATTCGAGTGATTTTTTCAATACAACAGGAGTGGTAGTTTAACACCCAATGTTCTAACTCCTAGTTCGAAAGGAATACTACCAAACCCACCTACACCTCCCTCACAAAACATGATTTTTTTGACTTTGTCTAAGACTGATATGGTTAAACCATTATATGTCTCCCTTCTCATTTGAGAATATATATTGAACAACTGCATAATAGATTCTGGTGCCTCTAACAATGTAATGCCTATAAAGGTTGCCAAGGCTTTCAAACTCACCATGACTCCGATCGGTGGCTCTTGTTACTCTTTGGAGTCAAAAGAGGTCCCACTTGGAGGGAAGGTCAAAGATTCTCAAGTGTCTCTCCCTGAATTTCTAGACAAGAAGGTTTCAACGATGATTTTGGTAGTAAACATTCTGGCTTCATTTGGAATGTTACTAAGTAGGATTTTTTGTCAATATTTGGCGGGTAAAATTTAGATGAATTGGTCTTCTGCAACCATACCAATGAAGGGAGACATGGAGAAATTTCTTCCAAATAAGAAGGTGAGGTACACGTTGTGAAAGTCTAAAAGTCTAATAACCAACATCTTGTATCAAGATAGTAGGAGGATGAATCTTTTCATAATGAATCAAGAATAAGAGGATATTCCCATCTTGATAGGGATAGAAATTACTTTCTAGAGAGGTATGTACCTTGAATAAGCATTTAGGAGATTCAATTTACAAGAGGGAAGCCCAAATTGTTGGATGACACAAACCATGAAGAAGAGGAAATAGTTCTTGGTTATTCTTAAATGGATAAACCAGCTTATATGCTTACCCACGAAGAGTATATTTTATCATTCTGATTTGGATATGAAGATTATATCAATCATGCCATACATGGAGGGATGATACCAGCTTGTAACAAACCCAAAAAAGGTCAGAAAGAAGAATCTTTGCAAGATCTCTTAAGATCCGCTGAAGAGACAAAATATCATGAGCTCAGTCTTGAACTCCTAATGCAAGCCATGAATCTATAGGTCAAGTGTGAATCTGAGTTATAATCCTCAATCAGTATGAAGGTTAGCCATGTTAAAATGAAGAAAGATGTCAAAATTGATGTCTCTCTCAAGCCAATAGTTAATGTATACAACGAAAAGATCGAGATATTTTTTTCCCATTTGAAATAGAAAAATATTTCCATGATGAAAAATATGAAATAGATGGTGTTGAAGTCATTGAAGATGAATATCCCCTTGAGAAAGAATTAGTGGAATGTAATAAGTTTTAAGGCAATGGATTAATCTATCCATATAGTTTCCTTGAGATTCAAAATGGAAATTCTTCATATACGAATATGAACCGTAGGAAGCAAAAAATTATTACTCCGTCTAAGAAATCCTAGATGTAATAGAAATTATGGAAGACGTTCAGTTAATTTTTGATCTTCTAGCTCATGTCATGGCTATACAAGACAAGCATGAGGTTATTTATGATCCTCCTTTCAATCTTCAAACACCTCATAATGGATTAGAAATAAAAGATAAGTGCAAGGTTTCTAAAATAAAGAGGTCAATAATCATATATCTAGGAAAGAAAAGAACTCAAAATATTTAAGCAATTAGAATGAAAATCATCCTTGCGGAAGCGATGGGAAGTTAAATGAAGAATAAAATATGTGGATAAACGTAGAATGCAACGGGTACTATGAAACCAATTTCAAAGGGAATAAAAGAAATGGAATTTCTTAGTGAAGGAATGAGTATTAATAAAATCATGTCGACTTAATCCTACCAAGTACAAAGATAATCATGAAAGCATCTAGCTTTCATATATAGTTAAGAAGAGGAGGCTAATTTCTTGAACCGGTTAATGAATTCACGAAACAAAATCACTAAATGTTTCCCACTCAGGGGTAACCTCTGAGAAGAGAAAAGAGATAAAAAAAAAAGTGGGTTATCCCCTGCCTTGTATCATAGGTGATTGTTAGGTGTCTTTCCATTTGTTTTGCGTGTGTTTCCCTTCATGTTGTGTGTTGTTTTTTTCCTTTCCATCATTTTTTGTGTGTGGGTATGTGCGTTCTTTTTGTTATCTCTCTCTTGTTGTAAATTATACATGATTCCATAGGGACCAATGGATAAGGCACTGGTCTTTGTATTGTAAAGTTTTGATTCTAGGATTCTTCATTTAATTTCTTCATTGCACTTAGTCCATACCATGTCCCCAAGATAGAGCTAGTTATTGTCATGTAAATGTGCAACAAGGAGATTGAAAATTTTCCTTCATGACAATGATACCCATGTACTAAATATTTTAAGTCCTACCATTCTGATGAACACTAGGTCTACTTAGTCATCCCAATGATCTCCCAGGTTATGTTAAATTAGTCCCCTAGGTCATTTACGAAAATTAATTCAACCCCGTTTTGTGATTTTAGGATTCCTTGGAAAATGTTATCTCTGGGTAGTATTGGGAAAGGCTACCATTGGCCCTCCCAAGACTGATGCACCCCCTGGAGAAAAATAGAGGAGCCTAATATGACATGGAGGTGAATTGAAAATCTATACACATCACGGAAATGATTTAGGAAGATTCGGGAAGGATTTGGAAAAGTTGGGGCAGTTTCACCAAAACTATGGTTCATAAGCCTAAGCAGTGCACATGGTAAAAAGAGATACTGAGCTTCAGGAGGTGATTCTGAGAGCTATGGATAGATTTAGGTGCCAAACAAGACATTTTTGGAAAGGTAATTATACTCCCTACAATATGGTGAAATTATATTTTTCAAAACACTTTGGAAAAATAGTTTTATAACTAGTTTGTTCTAGGAACAAGTAAAGGACAAGATCAATATTCCTATTTTTTAGGGATCCTTTAGAGGAATCAAGACATTATACCCCCACCATTGGATTCAGAAGGAAATTTTCAGTCAAGATCCTATAGTTTTTTTCCAAAAACCTCAATTGGAATCTCAATATATTATCGTCTGAAGTTTCCCTCTAGAAGCAAGTTCGGGAGTTAGTCAAAATTTGATGAGGACACATGTCATCTCTAGGAGCTAGGCATAATTTAATTTCCCTTTAATCCCTTTATAAAATGTACATGAGGGACATTAAAATGTTCCTAGCCCCTATAAGTCCTTTGGTCACCCATACAACCTCTCGGATCATCAGTTCATCCCCCAGGTGCTTGTGGGAGCTCAAACCCTCAATCGTCATATCTGTGACAAGTGCCAAGTTGAGGTGCACAAATTGATGACATTCATATCCCTTTATGATAGGGGACATGAGGGACATAACAAAATTTCCCAGCCATAAGGAATGTATCATGGTCCCCCATGTAACCATCTTCCACTTTTCAGTTACTTCCAACATGCTTTTTGGCCCAAACCCACTACCGTCAGATCTCCTCCAAGTGTCGTCACAAGGAGCCACATGAAAATTGATGTCCCTAATGTCTCTCAATGCTTGAGGGAAATTATGGACATAAAATTATGCCTCATCCCCAGCATGCAAGTTTTTAAAGAAAATGTTAAACTTGTTTCAAAGCTAACCTTCCCGCTTCTAACTTATTACTCTCCATACTTTATCATTGCTCTATAACTTCTCCCTAAGCTCCATACACCATTTATGTACCTAAAACCATCTCCAATATAGAAATGAAACCATAAAATCCATGAGAATTCAAATCTTTCGAAGGATATATTGATAGAAAGAGTTAGAAGAACGAAGAATGAAGGAGAAAAGCCAAAAACTTCTTTAGAAGACTCCATTGCCATGAGACAAAGATTTGAATGTATCTTGCTAACAGGTACATGAAATTAAGAACCATTTACTATTGTGTTATTCAATATCAAATGCCATTACAACCTTATCCTCAAATCTCCTTTTCATTGTATAAATTTCTCACAACGAATAAAGCTTCCCCTCATCTCAACAAAGATAAAATTTGAATTTCCCATGGAACCAGTAATCGGTTCGAAGAGAAATATCATTGATGGAATAAGAAAAAAAAAACCCACATCGAAAATGTAATTTTTTCACAAATGAATAATAAAACAAGACCTGTAACTTTTAAGGTCCATTAATGGTTGTCATGTTCATAAGTGCCCCTAGGTCAAACTTTGAGACTTTGAAATCTCCATAGCCACTGATCGAGTAAGTCCAAATTTTAAGAAAGGTGATATTACGCAAAAACCCATGTTGGAAACATTTTTTTGAGTGAACCGACCACTAGAAGCTGAATTTCTTAAAAAATTAGGTCTTTTGGATAGGGCACTACTATTTTGGGAAAGTCATGAACTGAAGAACCTACGAAGGAAACTGTGAACACATAAGAGGTATTGCAGTTTACAACTCGTCGAGAATGGTCATCTTGGTCCAGAATTGACACTTACTAAAAAAAGTAAGCGGTCCCACGAGCAACTACTAAAAATAGTAAATTGCTCCAGAAGGTGAGGTAAACAAAGGGAGAAGGATGAATTCAAGTTGCAGCATCCCATTGAGGATCGTAGGATCTTATTTTACATACTTACTAAAAATATTAAGTGTCAAGAAATGGTGGGAATCAAGTTTATAGAATGGGATTTTTCATTGAATATTTCCTACATTGAAACTCAATTCCCATCTTTGTAGTATGTCATCTTCGTCAGTGTGTCAAAACATTTTTACAAGAAGCATATTTGGCGTCTCTCATGGATCTTTCAGAACTCATTTTGGGAGACCTTAATAGTGTCCTTCGACACTCACTACATGGTTTAGGTCACAAGTTGGAAGTTGTGGTCATCAATGGAAATAGTTCATTCAACTGGGCAAGGCCAATTTTGATCTTCTATCTATTTTGAGGGAAACCTCATGAGTCACATTCATGGTCATTGATAGAACCATTCAGTAGTGTTTTTAAACACTCATTCTAAAGCATTTGTGAGCCATTTTGAAAGAGTTTCATAGAGTGCAAAGATTTAGAAATTCATCACATCCCCTCTCTCTCTTCTCTATCTTCCCCCAAATTTCTCTCTCCTCAAGTGTTCTAATTCTTCGTTGGGGTTTGCACTTTTTGATAGGAATTTAAGTTATTCAAAAAGTGACTTTAGAAACATGATGTAATTAATTCACCTTATTTTTCTAAAAAGGAATTAATATTTTGTAGGAATATGGATAGTCTAAATTCAGAGATAAGGCATATGGAAGGTCATTGGGAAGATGAAGATTTGTTCCTCTGCTCTAAATTATAATGATATCCTTATTCAAATGGGTTCTAATTATGAAATTCCTTTAACTGGTTGTATTCTTGTAAGTTCATGAGAGGTATTTTTTTTACTTCTAAGTGAAAAGAGTTATCCATTTTCCCCTATTCTCAATGTATTCCATTCTCATATTATGTGAAATTTATATTTGAGAATCAATACAAAAAGGAGTTTCTAACCTTTTTTTACTAAGGGGTTTACTAATAATTTTTGTTCATTAACTTCTATTTAGTCTTGTTGTTTTTTGCAGTATTATTTCTTCCTAATTTTGGTGCATGTGTTGAAATTTCCAACTAGTGTGTGCAGGAATTTGATTTTCTACCTGCAACATTAGTTATCCTATATCATTTCTCACTCCCATTTCCCACTTTACAGAAGAAATTATCTCTAGTAAGAAACTGCTAGCTTCATCACAGGGTTAGTGGAGTGTCCCTGTTGGATCCCCAGTTGAAAGGCCACCATAGAAATTCACCTTTTCACATGCATGAAAACAAAAAAATTGTACCATTTAAGTCGAGGGACTTAGATTACCAGAGCGTTGGAAAGAAACCAAAAAATTTGTCCCCCAACAAATTTTCTTGCCAATAAGAAAGAAGATAAGTTCACCCAATGCACTTAGAGAAAATCCTTCTCAGATGCAGTGACTGGCATTTTAATGAACCCCAGGAAATTTCATTTTTTTGTGTAAAAATCTAATTTAATTGGACACATAGTTTCTCACTAAGGATTCGTGATTGATCCAAAACAAGTAGAAGTTATTGACCAAGTTTTTTTTACCCTATCAAAGAAAGATATTCAATCTTTCTTTAGGTAGATTAATTTTGTGAGAAGATTCATTTCTAATTTTGTTAAAATCACTTTTCCAATCACCAATATGATGAAGAAAAATCAAGTGATTAAACAAGAAGAATGTGATATTCAATCATTTAAAGGAGTAAAAGCAGCACTCAAGATTGCCCCTGTATTATCCAGTCCATACTATAAAAAATATTTTCAAATGTTTTCATTTTCTTCTAAATTTACTATTGCCTCTATGCTATTAAAAATAAATGAAGAAGGCCATGAGAATCATATTTCATTTTTAGAAAAGCTTTGCAAGGGTCTGAGATAAAATATTCTTTCATGGAAAAACAATCTTTTACTTTAGTCAAAGAAACAAAAAATTTCAAACCTTATATTCTGAGTTCAAAAATTATAGCATATGTGCCTCATATAATGGTAAAGTATATTTTATCTCAAATGGAAATATCTAGTAAAAGGTATAGATGGGTTAACAAGCTTCAAGAATATGACATAGAAATACAAACTACCAAGCTTGTTCAAGGATTGGGCTTATCATGATTTGTGGTAGACATCAATTTATAGGTGATATAAATCCACAATGTTAAATAAAATGGATCACACCCTCATCAAAATCTTGTAATAATATAGAAGGATTTTTAATTAGATGTATCATTGAAGAAGAGGCCACTAACATAATTTCAATTTCAAGGAGGAGTGTGTGGAGACCATTTTTCCAGAAGAGTGATGATGAGACTAGAATATGCCCGTTAACTGTACAATAAATGATCTCATCTTACTCTCTTTTTTATTAAGTTTGACTACATTTTGTGATTTTTGTTTGATCTGATATAAGTAAGGATGTAATTTTCCATCTTTTGTGGATTATGATTCTAATGTTTAAAAGCTTTGTAATTCCTAACAAAGTGTTTTGGAATCTTATTTTTTAATAAAACAGGTCACAATCAGGTAGAAGAACAAATATGAAGTGGATTGTGTGTTTTTAGAAGTAATGGAATCAATACGGTTTATTTTTGGATCTCCACCACATAGTTACGAGTTATGTCACTTATTTTTGGAACTTTCGGACTTAGTTCCGAAACTCTAAAACTTAGTTTTGGAATTAGTTCCAGAACTCCTGCATATAGCTTTGGAACTCTCTCGGTTAAGGCCTAGAATAGTTTCCTTTAGTTATAGAACTCTTCTAAACTTCCAAAACTGATAAGAATCTATTCCAAATATCCAATGATTTGTCAAATCAATGATCTTATCAATCAGCAGTAGATTAGAAGACTTCCGACTCTTCATACTTGCAGATCTAGGGTAATTATCACATAGCTGTATGTCCAACCATGTTCTAATTCAACATCTATTCTGAGAACGATTTAGTTCCATCATACTAGTGGCACAATTATGGCCATAAATTCACCCTTGCAAGTATAAACATATATAGACCTGTAGATATAGATATAGGAATATAGATCAAGAACGAGAGATAGATATAGATTGAAATACATAGATCCAACACGTTTTTGTAATGCATAACGTTTTATCAATAAAATAGCTATTTTTGTTTTGAGATAATTTCAATTGTCATAACTTGATTCAAGGAGAAGCAAGGGCCCACTCCCCCAAGAACCAGGATCTTCGTTATTGGTATTTATATTTTTAAAGTAAATAGAGTAGATATATTAAGTTGCAAATAATTTCAATTCCTTAAGTTGAAATCTATTGTAGATTTGTTCCTGTAGGTGTTCTAGATTAAGTTATTATTTATTTGCAATCATTTTCCAAGTATTCTCAATCGTGTGTTTATTTATGTAATGTTTGTTTATTTTCAGCAATCTATTTCATTCTGTAAAAGTGTGTTTATTTCAAGAAATTCCTTTATGCAAAGTGTTTATACTTCCAAAAAATTTTCATAGTTTTATTCGAGTAAGGTTTTTAACCAAGAAGTCCTTAAGACATTAAAATATCCCCCAAAAAATACAAAATACCTACAATCAATTACTAGATTGCTAAGATTCTTCTTGTTTCATATAGCTTTAGACACACCCCTAGTTTGAATATGACATCAACAGAAAGTTTATTAAATGAAGGGAATAATGACACTCATCATTTTTGGTGCCGTTTTCTGCGGACCCACTAGTTAGAATTTTAAAATTAGGTGTCAACAAGAGCAACAATTATACATTTAGTAATTGAATATATCTTTTCTAAGCTATCACAAAATTTATGTGTAGACCAAGAGACTCCAAGGGTAGATTTCTACAAAAAAAGATCTCAACAAGAATTACCATCATCCTCTAGTATAAATAAGGAAGTTAATTAAGAATTGGAGGCACCATTATCCTCTATAAGACAAGAAGTAGAATTTCCACCTTTTGAATTCTGAGATCAATCACCAGAGGGAAGTAGATCCTTTAGGAAAAGGATTATTTTTTAAGATCCATTTAGAGAAAGTTTTGATTCACAATTGAGTATTCAACCTCGTACTCTTGACTTTTCACCATCCCCAAAAAATATCACATACCACATTGATTGGGAGAAATGACTAGAAAATACTAGAGAGATGGAACAAGAAGCTGAAAGAGAACTTGATAGGACCTTTACCTATCCCATTCAGTTGGAGGAGGATGAAACCAATATGAAGAACATTTCACCTACACACATTTCCACATTTAGAGGGATGTCATCTGAGGATCCTGACCAATTTCTATTTGAATTTATTATACTGTGTCAGACCTATGATTACAAGACGAATAATCAAAAACTAAAGTTGTTTCCATCTACCTTGAAGGATGCAACAATGAGGTGGTTTATGGGATTAACATCTAATTCTATTACCAATTGGGCACAAATGGAAACTACCTTCCTAGACAAATATTAAGATTAATGTAGAGGAAGAAATAGGAAGGAAGAATATTTCAAAATCAAACAGGAAGAGGATGAAAATATGGAAGATTATTTGGACAGATTCATCTTTGTGAGTAAAAGATGTGGATTTGTACTTCAATAAGATTTAAGAAAAACCATCTTTCTCAAAGGTCTGGATGATGAATATAGGGAAACCCTTGATTTAATAGGAGGTGGAAACATTGATCAATTAAGAATGAATGAAATCAAAGAAATTTGTAGAAGTTATTCAAGGACAAGGGGCGGACCCAGAAAGGGAAAAGCAATTAACAATTCAAATCCAGTTATGAACAAACTGATGGATGAATTGGAAAAATTTAAAATAGACATATGAGTTTAATTAACCTCCACCATGGATGGATTGCAAGCCAAAGCAAATGTTAAGACTAAACCATTAGCCATGTATTATCCTAGATGTAGGAAAAGGCGTACATTAAGAGATTGTCCTCAGGATAAAATGGAAATGTGCCTTATCTGTGAATCTAGGGACCATGAGAGTAATTTTTGTTCTCTTCTTCCATTTATAAGAAACCAACTAAAAAAAACCAGCACATGAGAAGAAGTAAACTTTGTCCAAAAAAAACCTATCCAAGGACATTTCATGCTAAGGTCATCTCCTCATCCTTGGATGATGCCATGGGCTGCTCAAATAGTACCAAAAAGTTGGGGACAACCACCTTGGGCCCCTCAACCAATTTGGAATCCCCAGGATTGGGCAGGTCAATCTTGGTATTCTCAAGGACACCAACAACCATGAATTGGTCAAAATAACTAGTATGCTTGGTCACATCCTAGATGGAGCCCTAATAACTATGCTCAAGGGAAAACATATCCTAATCAGAATCAACAACCCATAATGGGTGCCCCAACACAAAATTCACAAATTGAAAATGTATTCCAAATGCAAATACCAGCACAACCATTAGAAAACCCAAGAAACAAACAAACAACTCCTATCTATGGAATGAACCAGAAAAATCAGTTGATCTTAACACTAAGGATTATAAGGATATTCACACTAGATCTGGAAAAATAGTTGGTAGTCCACCTGTTATAATAACTAAAATTATAGAAGAAACTGAAACCCCTAGTCTAGTTACCCCCAATAAATATGAAAAAGAAAGAGATAAGGAGCCAAATAGCAACTCTACTGAGACTCCATTTCTAGAGAGGTTTAAAGAAGCTATAGAAATCAAGGAATCTAAATTAGTGCAGGAACTAAGGAGATTGAATATTGAAATACCATTATTACTAGTAATTAAGGACATTCTATAATTAAACAAATTAATCAAACTGTTATGTTTAAAAAAAATAAGAAGAAGTAGTACCCCAAGACTATAAAAGTAGATGGGAAACTTGTTAATTTATTAGCAGGAAAGCTCCTACTTCCCAAATATGGAGATCCTAGAAGCCCTGTTATTTCTATCTCTATAGGGAATAAAGATATACATAACATTTTGGTTGATTTGGGAGTAGCTATAAATGTAATGATAGTGGAAACTCTGAAAACATTTCCGTTAACATGTATACAACCTACTAAAACCATATTGTAGATGGCAGATCAGTCTGTAGCAAAACCAAAAGGAATTATTGAAGATGTGGCGATTATGGTGGAGTCATGGGAGTATCTAGATGACTTCCTTATATTGTGGCCAAAAGGTAAAACATTGGGTTATCCCATTATTTTGGGCATACCGTGGTTAGCTACAGTTGCTGCCTTAATTGATTGCAGGTCAGGTGATATAACTATTTCAAATGGTAAGAGTTCTACATAAAAGTGTGAGTCATTATATCCCTCTGCACGACCTAATTACGTGAGTATTCATATGAAGCAAATATAATGGGTAATGCTAATCCTTTATATTAATTAGTTAAAACAATTTCTTCATTGATTAATGATCACATTGTATTGATCACTTACGAGTAACATAGATAGACTATGATTAACCCACCATTTGAATGGTTAAGACCAATCATCCTTGGAGTAGTCAGGAATACATTCTGGAACCTAAAAAATCCATTTGAATGAACCATCACAGTTAATGTTTGAGAACCACACCAATAGCAATTACCTATAATATTATTGTTTCTAGTTTCACTCCGTGTAGGAATCTGGACCTGCTTCTGTATGGGGTATTAGAGCAATGAATCTGTAGCTTTAGCTTCACATATATCAGGAAATGATGAAGGATTCAACCTACAACAAGATAAGTATCATAATTATTCTTATTATCCCTTGTCTAACATTTTGTGTCAAGGAACTTTTGGAGATGTTCTTGTTATCCCAAATTTAAACCTAGAAATATTTGGTTAAGACAACCCCGCACATTATGAGAAACATATGAAGTTTTTAATATCTGACTCAGATTCCTTCAAGCTCATATGTGCCACTGATGACAAACAAATTTGTATAGGGGCTTGACTATTGGAGTGGCAAAGTCCGAGAGGGATGTAAAATGACTTCCATATTGCATAAATGCATCATTGAGAAGAAACAACTCTGTCAGTGCATATATCTGTGTCTTAAATCTGTTTGACAGATCTCGGGAATTATCCAGAATTGACTAAGTCATAGAGATCAAGTGGAAGCCTCCACATGTTCAAATGTCACTTCTCTAAAGATACATATCAAAAGGGTAGGTATTAAACAAGTGCCAAGCCTCCACGCATCCCAGTTTCAAAAGGGGACAAGGTTGGGTTCCACGTAGCTCTTAAAGTAATGAGGTAGACTAGAAGAGGAGGCCAAGTGTTGGCAACAATGCTAAATGTTTTTAGATTGAAAAATAAAGGGGAAGTCTGTCATAAGCAATCTTCTTCTCCATTAGTGTGGGATCCGATGGCTTCCACTACCCAGATATTGATATTGTGGTCTACCATCTGATCTCTACATATGAAATTCAAATAGGCGTGGGGAATTCAGAGCTTGACAGATCATGTTGTCCCAGCTATATTTGCAGGGGATTCATTGTCATCTAGTAGCTGAGCTTCGAATCAAGTCTCCCACCTTTTTTCTTCTTCCCTCTTCGACTAAATCTATAAAATGAACCATTGGGAACCATTATAAAGGGGTTGTCTCATTCTTCTTCTTTAGCCTCCCCTCTTCTAAAGATGTCTCATTATCCATGTGGTCGATTAACATGAGTCTCGAACCTCCTTTCACAGCTCTGAGTAAAATGGCATTCTCTTGCCTTCAATTGGTCTCAGGTAACGATGTACTGTGTGAACTTTTGGAGTCAATAAATTCTATTTTGTGGGTATTGCAGATTAGTTTCCATGTCTTTGCTATATTTTTGTTAAAAAAAAAGTAATCTCTCCTCACCTCTCCTTGTAGGGTTTACTGTGTATATTCATGAACATTAAATTGGTAGGTCATGGGAGCTGTAGTGTCAATGGGTTTTGAAGTGGTGTTCTTTGTGAAATCTATCTCTTTGTCTATGGTGCATCTTTCTTTTCCACCCTCTCCTCTACTCACCTCATCTCCACTTTAGGCAACTTTAGATGGTCTCAAGAGTCAAAGACTTCCATTTTCTTGGTGCAGTATCACCTTTATAGTGATATGATTTTTGGTTGATTTTCATGTCCATTTCTCTCTCTCCTTGGCTCCCTTGAATCGAATTGTTATAGTTCAAGGAGTAGATAGTTTTACACATTTCCTTCCTTAGGACATAGTTGTAGCATTAGGATCAGGACAGAATAATCCAACTTTATCTGAGATTGTGGCCATCTCAAAGTCCTCAAGAAAACCAAGAGCTGCAGATGAAGATGGTCCCATGTTATGGGACATCACACCAGATCGAGTATGCCTTAGAAAAGTAGATCCATAACTCATTTGGGGGTATCTTATGCGTACTTACGTTATATAGATTTATGGCACAATCCTCAAATGGGACAGGTTTGGGACAGCACCTTACCAAACTATTTGGATTCACAAGCAGGAAACGCAGTAGTAGCTCTTTGTGAAGATTTCAGCCTTTGGAGGCACTTTCAAGCACATGGAGGCTAGGTGACATCATGGTAAAAAACCCATTCTACATAAGTTGCGTTCCTGTATTCCATCCATTTCCAGCTGGATTTTCAAAGTCCATTTTCTTCTTCCATCTCTTCCAAAGTAGTTTCTCCCATTCCATGAGGTTGTGCAATCATAGACTTCATTCCCTAATCATGATACTCACACTTATAACAATACAGTCCACCTCCGATGTATTTCCCAGACTCCTCCAAATCAACATTATGATAGAGGATGAAAATAGAACTAATATGCTTGACCCATATGAGTAGTGTCAAAACTAGTCATTGACTATGGAAGCTTATCAAGGTACATTTTTTACACATATGATACAATGATAGTTCTGTCAAGAAGATGTTCAACCTATTGGAGAAGATTCAAAGAAATGGAGGCTGACATGGTTCACTATTGTAATGTGTCTGGACATGGAACTCAAATGTGGCTTGTCAACAATTGGTGCTCAGGGCACCTTGTCCATGGGAAGGTAAATTAAATAATCCAAGTTTTCATTTCTGATAACCCTCAGGAGAAGCTTGACTTCATAGTTGAAGCATGTTGCCTCAACATTACACAATGGGTTGAGGAGATTGGGGCTTATGAGTTGGAGTCAAGACAGACTTTCTCTGTCTAATGGGTAATGTCAATCCACCAGAGGATGGAGGCACAAAAGGTTGGAGGTCATTCAGTGACCTCCCGCCAATCTTTAATCATTTCAGGCAGTATCAAGTTCCAAGCTTCCCATAATGTGTGCCCCAAATTTGAATTCCTCTTCTCCATCTACTAAAGTTCTAGTCGCACCTCAGTTATCTCTTCCCTGATTCCCTTCCAAATCCAATTCACCTCTACAAGAGCCTTAAATAAGTGAAATGCCTTCCCCTCCACCACAAATAACGAAAAAAATAGTGGAAACCCCACCCACCACTTTCTCTTGCCTTCCCATATTTGTTATCATGTTGGGAAGAGACTTCCGACATAATTCACAGCCAAGGAGAACAGCATAGTGGATAGAGGAACCCAACAAAGAAGAAATGATAGAAGCATCATGAAGAGTTGAGGCTACTAAATTTGAGTTTTCCTGTAAAACCATCCCTTATCGGTTAAGCCTATGGAGGAGGCTGAGGTCAAACTGCAAGTGGTGGAAGCTCTAGCTAAAACACACGTAGGAGAATAAGGAGCTACTCCTATTCCAAAAGAATCCATGTTGAGGTACATGTCTGGCTATCCTGAGGAGGACCATACAGTTTCATGAGGCTCCAAGTGGGTAGAGTAGGCCATAGAAGGAACCTTCAATTGTTCTTCCTCCCATGTTCATCCCCTTTAAGGGGGGGGAATGTTGAGGAAGATCCTTATGTTAGTGCTTTACAACTTCATAGTTTGAGGAATTAAATATTAGAACCATTACGTGAATCAATTATATGATCAGGTAAGGACACCATGTAAGGTAATTGTAAATGAGCACCTAAAACAAAACAACATATTGAGGTAGATTACCTGTCTTGACTTGGACATGATTGTCTTGAAGGAGATGAGCCCGAGGATATCACATCATTTTTTCCTCCATCTCTAGGGTTGAAAATGGAGCTTGAACCTCCTTTCACGGCTCTATAATGGCATTCTCTTGCCTCTTTCCCACTAATGATGTACTGTGTGAAATTTTGGAGCAATAATTTTTTTTTTGTGATGCATCTTTCCATCCTTTGCTTATTTTACTATCTCTCCTCACCTCTCATTATTGTAGGGTTTACTGTGCATATTTTGATGTTCGTTGCAGGTCCTGGGAGCTGTGTTTAATGGGTTTTGAAGTGGTGTTCTTTGTGAAATCTATCTCTGGTCTATGGTGCATCTTGGTCCACCCTCTCCTGTACTCACCTCTCTCCACTTCAAGCAGCTAAGATTGTGATCAAAACTTCCCTTTTCTTGGTGCTATCACCTATGTAGTGTAGGATTTCTTTATTTTCATGCTCTCTCTCTCGTTGGTCCCTTGGAATTGTAAAATTTGTTCCAAAACCATCACAGTTAGTTCCAGAACCATCATAGTTAGTTCTAGAACCATACCAACAACAATTCCCTGCAAACGAAGATAATTTTTCTCCAGATAAATGAGATTTATTTTGGGGATAGGAAGAATTTGTAGCTTCAGCTTCACATATATCAGTAGATGATGAAGAAGTTCTAGAAAACAATAGTGATGAGGATTTCAACCTACAATAAGTTAATTACCATAACTCTTCTTGATAAATAATTTAATGGAACCCTTTCAACAAATCAGTTCATCATACACTGGAACCAAACATGTTGAGATTCAACCGGGTAAAATTTTGTATATTAATAGCCGGTTGAAGAATGATGAAGAAGCTAAAATATTTGATGTTCTGAAAGATCATACTAAATCTTTTGCTTTGGATTAAAAAATATGAAAGGAATCCACCCAAGTATCTTCACTCATCACATCTATACTGAAAACATTAAACTACTTAGGCAACCTCAAAGAAGGATAAATCCAGCCTTAAGGGATATAGTAAAACAAGAAATTGAAATACTATTACAAGTAGGTTTTATCTACCCTATCTCAGATAGCAAATGGGTGTCTCCTCTTGTAATTGTCCCTAAAAATAATGGAAAATGGAGAATTTGTGTTGACTATAGGGAATTGAAGAAAACCACACTGAGAGATTATTTTCTCTTACCATTCATAGATCAAGTCTTAGACAACCTTTTAGGTAAACAATACTTTTCCTTCTTGGATGGATTTAGTGGATACAATCAAATCAAAGCTGACGTTGAGGATCAAGATAAAAAAAAATTTACATGTCCATGGGGTACCTTTTCCTACAAGGTATTACCATTTGGATTATGCAATGCTACAACAACCTTCCAAAGAGATTTTTTATCAATTTTTGTAGACGTAACAAATTACTGTGTAGAGGTATATATGATGACTTCACTATGCATGAAGATACATTTGATGATGCCTTGAAAATTTTGGATAGAGTATTGACAAGATGTGAGCAACACCACTTGTCTCTTAGCCAATAAAAATATTTGATGATGGTTGAGGAAGGGATTGTATTAGGACACCATATTTCAAAAATAGGAATTCAGGTTCATCAAAATAAAATTAGAATTATTTCAGACTTACCTGTTCCTCAAACCCCTACAAGTATCAAGTCATTTTTAGGGCACATTGGATACTACAAGCACTTTATTAAGGATTTTAGTAAATTTTCTTCCCCCATGTTTAATTTTCTTACCAAGAACTATGAATTTATTTGGGATGAAAAGTGTCAACGTGTTTTTGAAGAAATTAAAGAGAAATTATTAATTGCCCCAATATTGAGAGGACCTAATTTGGAGAAACCTTTTCATATCGAAACAGATGCCTTAAATAATTCCATTGGTGCAGTTTTGGGATAGAAAGATGAAGAAGGGAAAATGTATGTTATCTATTACCTTAGCAAAAATCTTACTCCCACTAAAAGAAATTACACCACCACTGAGAAAGAATTTCTTGTTGTGATCTATGTAATTAATAAGTTTAGACATTACATTATAGGGTAAAAAATATTTATACATATAGATCACTCAACAATTAAATATTTAATGAAAAAATTAGTGGTTGGAGGTAGAATAATTAGATGGTTATTTCTTTTACAAGAATTTGATTTTACCATTGTGGAAAATTCAGGTAAATCTAATGTGGTTTTTAATTTATTGTCAAGACTAACCACAACAGGGGAGCAAGATCCATTCACGGACAACTTTCCAGATGAACAATTGTTTTTTATTTCAGTTAATACACCATGGTTTGGTGATATGGAAAATTATCTGGTAATAGGGAATTTTCCTCCTTTCACTAAGAAATAAATAAATAAGTTAATCAAAACTAGTGCACAATTCAAATGGTTAAATGTAATGCTATTTAAATGTGGTCCTGATTTGGTTTTACATAGGTGTGTAAGAGAAGATGAAATCTTTGACATCCTCCAGGCATGTCATGATGAACCAAGTGGAGGACACTATTTAGTGAAAAGAATAGCTCACGAGATACTTGGCACTGGTTATTATTTTCCATCTTTGTATAAATATGTGAAGAGATATATTAAGCGGTGTGATCCTTGTCAAAGGATGGGAAACCAAACCTTTACCAACGAAATGCCCCTGCAACCTCAAGTAGTTATAGAATCATTTGACAGATGGGGATTGGAATTTTTTTGTCCGTTTAATCCTCCTTCACAAGGGAAGGAACATATTCTTGTGTGTATTGATTATGTGAAAAAGTGGATAGAAGTGCATGCTTTAACAAATGTCACTGAAGAAGTAGTTGCTGATTTCCTTTGGCACAAAATTATGGTAAAGTTTGGAGCACCAAGGAGCATAGTTTCAGACCAGGGACCACAATTTATGTCTAATATGATCAAGGCTTTCACAATGTATTATTAGATCAATGGAAGCCATCTCCCTATCACCCAGAATAAAATGGACAAATAGAAGTAACGAAAAAATAATTGGAAAACATCCTTACCAAAATAGTTGAAGCAGGAAGAAGAGATTGGGTAAAGAGACTACCTGAAGCTATCTGGGCTTACAATATAACTTGGAAAACTATGGCATGGTTTTCACCATATGAGTTAGTCTATGGGAAAAAGCCCTTGTTGCCTATTGAGTTTGAACTATAGACATTGAGGACAATAGTCAAGGTGGGTATTGAGTTGGATGCAACTCAAAAGGAGATAATCCTTCAACTCAATGAGTTAGATGAGTTGAGGATGGAAGCACTTCAGTAGACAAATATAATCCAAGATCAAAGGAAATAATGACATGATACACATATCAAGAAAAGAAATTTAAATTAGGGAACTGTGAATTATTGTTTGATTCTAAGTACCAACAATTCAAAGGCAAGTTGAGAACCAGATGGTTAGGATCCTATCAGATTGATAAGATATTTGACAATGGCTCTATTCAGCTACTTCCCATTTATGGCAGCAGAAGAACAATCTTGGTTAGTGGACATAGGCTAAAGCTTTATAGGAAGCCTCCTATTAAGGATGAATTCTTGAAGAAGATTGAAGAAAATAGAGAATTTGAACATATGAAAGAACTTAGTTCTTCCAAAATGATCCAATAATCATATGAATAGATCCGGAATAAAGGGAAGAGAATGAAAACTAGTAAATGGTGTTCTCTTCCCAAAATAAATGTTTCTCTCAAATATCAATTGAAAACTAGCAATGGCAGTTGATCTTCTCAAATAAATGACTTATTCAAAATAAAAAAAATTATTTGGAATTCTAGTTGTTTTTCTAACCATTTTCCTTGTGTTTCACTTTTTAGGAATGGTGAGTCATCACGATGGAGGGATTACATCATAAAATATGGTAATTATGTCAATAACTTATTAAAGGTTAGATTAAAAGTTTTCATGTATGACTAGATTTGATTTAAAAGTTGATATGATGAGTCATCTATTGTACATCATGATTAAAAGTGAGTAATCATGAGAAATATATTGATGGAATCAATTGGAGGCATAATTATAATGAGTTATCATTAGTGTGAAATCTAAAAATTGAAAATTAGTTGTAGATAAACTTCAAGGAAGAAGTAGAAACTTAGGTTTGCATTCCGCAGCTACAACATAGAAGTTTCACAGCTAATTACAATAATTTCACAGCTAAATTCATCAGTTCCGCAACTAAGGGAAGATTTCTTCATCCAACCTGCACAAGATTAAAAGAGAAAAAAATTGAATCATCTATGTATCATGGGGATTAAAAATAAGTTGGAACTAGAGGATGGTACCCAACTCATTGTAGATGAAGAAGTGGCAACTATCTTTCATCAGGAAGGATGGCTAGAATTTCTGAGAAATTTCCCCAAGTATAACAACGAATTAGTAAGATAATTTGTTATAAATTTATGGCAATCCAAGACAAAGGTTAGAAAAGTTTTCATTCCTTATTTTGTGAATATAATAAGTAATGTATCTGGAGTGCCAATTGTGAATGTTCCAAACCCTGTCAAAGGGACATTAAAAGACCTGGTTGAAACCCTGCTTAAAAAGGGGGAAGATGAACCCCAATATATTTACAACACAAATAAAATCAAAAAAATGGGTCAGAAGGTCTAGCTTAAACCCTTTGACAAAGTGCAATTTTGGATAGTCAATTATTTAACGTGTGATGGTAAATTCAGGTCAGTAGGAAGGGAAGTTTTGAAGATCCTCATATACCTTAGATATGGAGCTACAAAACAAGGATATATAGTAAACCTTCTAGGGTTTCTATTTGATTCCATCCATACAATGGCCTAGAATTATTCTTAGGGTGTGGGAAAAATCAGGCATCACGAGTTAGTGCATTTAGTGTGCCAGCACCATTTTCTTTGGAAGAAAAATGGAGAAGAAATGTGGGATAAATTTATTACCAAATTTAAGCAGATCCCTGATATTCTCAGGAGAGTAATAGGCAATTCCTTCTGCTCTTGCAATTAATTTGGAAATAGATGACATTGCTTAGGAAAAGAAAAAACTAGGTGGAGAGGAAATACTAAAAATAAGAATATCTAGAAGGACTAAAACTGCAAAACCAAATGTTCCTTCTAAAGAAATTCCTTCCTCTGCAGTAGCTCTAGGAGAGCTAATATCTATCTCTAACAGTGACAGTTCACCTAAGCAAGAGAAAGAGGTAAAAATCAGAAGAAGCTCTAAACGGAAACCCATTTATATACATTTTTAGGCTCCTCAAAGAAGGAGAATCCATAAAATATCTAGAGAAATTACCAAGGAGATGGAAGATCAAGAAGGGATGGAAAAGGAAGTTGTGGCCCATGATTCCTCCTGGACCAAGCCAAACAGAGATAAAAAAAGAAGATGAGAGATTTTAGGAACAAGATTTTCAAGAATTGGGTGAATCAACAACACCATCACGTGAAGAAGATGAATTGGCATCTTGGAAATGGAAAGGGAAATCCCCTATGGTAGAATAAGAATGCTTAACCCCAAATAAACTTTAAGAGAATGAAGAGAAAAAACAAGTTAAACAAACTCTATTTTTTTCCAGAGCAGAACTCATTATTAGAGAAAAGGATGACGAGTTGAATTTTCTCAAACTTAAATTGGAACAAAGAGAAATGGTCATTGGGGAATTAACAACTCATCTCACTAACAAGACTAGGGAATTGAAAAGAGATAAACATCAGACAATGGAGAAAGAGGAAGAATGTCAAAATTCTAGAAAACAAACATCTCTATCAACAGTCTCTGCACAAACTGAATTAACTTATTGGCCACTTAAACAGTTATGGAATGATGCTTGCAGAGAACTTAGTGAAGCCAAGACATCCAATTAGGACTTCAAAAGAAAGATAGAAGAAGAGAAGAAATCAAGAAAAGAATGGGAAGAAAATTTTTACAAAGAAGAAAATGACAAATTTAAATATCTTGTGAAAATACAAATGGTTTACATGATGAGTGAGAAATTACTAGCATGTAGGAGACCTCCTGCATATAGTGTATTTTTGGAGGAACAACTCATTTTCTGGCAGTTCTTAAGGATAGCATGTGGCCTTTTACATAAAATAAAATATGAAGTTGATTTCACAACAGCCTATTCCTTAGCCAACACAAATAAGAAAAATATTCTCTATGAATTCTATCTATATAATTTCATGTTGGAAAAGAACTCAAGTTTTATGATCAATTTATATGTAGGGGAGAGCCAACTTAAAGAATTTTTTTTCTGTTCTTAAAAAATTATATTGCATTGAAGGAGAGGGAGTCAAAGCA
Source organism: Taxus chinensis (assembly GCA_019776745.2). Classification (NCBI taxonomy): domain Eukaryota; kingdom Viridiplantae; phylum Streptophyta; class Pinopsida; order Cupressales; family Taxaceae; genus Taxus; species Taxus chinensis. The sequence goes on along the minus strand of CM034148.1, from coordinate 94,942,161 downwards.
TCTGTTAAAGGCTAGTTCATCTAGTCTCTATATGATAATTCATTATGGTAAACCATCCACCTTTGTTACACATTTCAGATCGCATGCATTTGATAAAAGGTTCAAGGAACCTTATCTTGCCAATTTGTAGAGAATTATTAATGCCTTCACCTCTTACGAAGAGTAAAATTTTGAAGATATTTAAGTGGTATGTTTGAAAAGATGGGAATTTATCATAGTGGCATTGAGAAGAAGGGAAGTAATATCTCCCACAAACTTAAAATAGAGTTTACATAGAGAAAAATCCTTATGTATGCAAATTCCTTAGATCAATGAAAAGCACATATGCATATGGAGGGGAATGAGAACAAGACCTCCACTCCTTCTCACCCCCATGTCACCATGGCAGAATAGAGAACCAAAAGATCCCACTGAATTTGAGGCATGGCAGAGGAAAGTAGAAGTAGGAGCATGGTATAGTTCCTCTGAATTAAAGCATTGGGATATTCAGTTATATCCATCTGAACTAAGAAATAAAATGGAATGCAGAATATATAACCCCTAATTTGAAGAGTAAATTTTATAAAGGGACTTAAAAATAAGTAAGTATGGGGGAAATTATGAGGCCATAATATGCCCATTAAATGTATAATAAATGATCTCATCTTACTCTCCTTTTTATTAATTTTGACTACATTTTGTGACTTTTGTTTGATCTGATATAAGTTAGGATGTAATTTTCCATCTTTTTTAATTATGATTCTAACATTTAAAAGCTCTGTAATTCCTAACAAAGTGTTTTGGAAACTCAGTTTTGTAATAAAACAAGTCACAATCAGGTAAAAGAACAAATATGAAGTAGATTGCATGTTTTTGGAAGTAATGGAATCAATATGGTTTAGTTCCGGAACTGCCAGACTTAGTTTCGGAACTCCTATAGATAGCTCTAGAACTCTCTTGGTTAAGGCCTGGAATGGTTTCCTTTAGTTTTGGAACTCTTCTAAAGTTTTGGAAGTGATAAGAATATATTCCAAATAGCTGGTTGTTTGTAAAATTAGTGATCCTATCAATCAAAATCATATTAGAAGACTTCCGACTCTTCATACTCACATACCATGATAATTATCACACAGTTGTATGTCATGCCATGTTCCAATTCAACATCTATTCTGAGAAAGATTCAGTTCCATCGTATCAGTGGCACAATTACAGCCATAAATTCATCCCTAAAAGTGCATATATATATATATATATATATATATATATATATATATATATATATACATACATACATACCTATAGATATAGATATAGGAATATACATATAGAACGAGAGATAGATATAGATTGATATACACAGATCCAACACATTTTTGTAATGTAGAACATTTTATCAATAAAATATCTATTTTTGTTTTGAGAGAATTTTAATTGTCAAAACCTGATTCATGGAGGAGCAAGGTCCCACTCCCCCAAGAACCAGGATCTTCATTATTGGTATTTATATTTTTAAATCAAATAGTGTAGATCTGTTAAGTTGCAAATACTTTCAATTCCTTAAGTTGAAATCTATTGTAGATTCGTCCCTGCAGGTGTTCTAGATTAAGTTCTTATTTCTTTGCAATCATTTTCCAAGTATTCTCAATCTTATGTTTATTTCTATAATGTTTTTTATTTTCAGTAATTTATTTCATTCCACAAAAGTGTGTTTATTTCCAGCAATTCCTTTCTACAAAGTGTGTTTACTTCCAACAATTTTTCATAGTTTGATTCCAAAAAGTTTTTTAACCAAGAAGTCCTTAAGAAATTAAAAGATCCTCCAGAAAAGAAAAAAAATACCTAAAATCAATTACTAGAGCACTAAGATTCTTCTTGTTACATATAGCTTTAGACACACCCCTGGTTTGAATATGACATCAATAGAGATTTGATTAAATGAATGGAATAACAACACCCATAAAGTGACTGCTCACAAGATTCTAAGGGAAGTATATTGGTGTCCTTCATTGTATAAATGTGTTACCTTGTTGATTCGAATACGTGAAATTGTTCAACAGTTTTCTAGAATACTAAAGGCTTCTATGGCCCTACCCTTGTAGCTTGTGTTAATAGAATATCTATTTAAACAATAGGGCATGAACTTTATTGGTGAAATATAAGAATTTTCAAGTGTTGACCATAAGTGGATATTAGTAGTCACTGACTACTTTACCAAATGGGTTGAATCCATTTGCACTAGAAAGGTAACTAATCAGGTAATCATGGAATTCATTTTTAATAATATAGTTTACAAATTTGGTGCTCTTGCCAAGATAATTGTTGAAAATGCCATGAGCTTCTGAGATAAACCATTGGAAAAAATGTACCATGAGTATGGTATAAATTTAGCTTATGCATCAAATTATAATCCATAGGGAAATGGCCAAGCACAATAAAGAAACAAAAATCTATTAAAAATCCTCAAAAGAACACTAGAGACCAATAAAAAGAAATGGGGTGAGAAACTCAAGTTTACATTGTGGGAAGACATCGTTACTACCAAGAGATCTACATGATAAGACCTTTTGAGATTGTTTATGGATTTCAAGCCCTTTTATTCCTACACTTAAACGTTTCCTCATATCAGTTTATGCAATAATTTGAAGATGGAGGAGAAGTAAGTCCATATGAGGCACGAATAAATCAAATCATGGAATTATATGAAGTCAAAAGAGAGTCCCAAAAAAATTTTGAATTAAGAGAAAAGATAAATAAAATATTTGACAAGAGGGTCACTCCAAGAGATTTTAATGAAGATAAAGGTAAAAGTGGAAATTTTGATGCCCTTTGGGTGGGGCTATATTTTATTGATATTAGAATTAGGGAACGTACTTTCTTTATGAAGGGCTTGGAAGGAAATTTTTTGGAGTTTCCTATCAATGGAAGGAACCTCAAAACATTTCTTAGATTAAGGCAAGGTATCAGGTATGGCCATAGAAAACTGTATAGTTGTGTTTTTTTTTCCCTTATGTTGTTGTTGTTTCCCTTTTGTGTTTTTGTCTATAATGACAAGGTTTCAAGACATGGAAATATTCTTGTTCGAATGTAATCTATCTTTTCAGTTAGCCCTTTGTATTTGGTCTTCCTAACTCCACCTAATAGATTAGGCATATGGTTTGTCCTTTATCCTTTTGACACCCGCAGGGGGTACCTATTCCCAAGTAGGAGCCAATATTGCTACCCATTTTGAGCCCCTAAATTGAGTTAGTCTTTTTCATAGACTTTCAGTTAAATCTAACTATTTTGTGTGCTCTATTTTACTCCCCGTGCTTCAAATTTAAGTCTAAAAAGAAAGAGAACTATCAATTTGTGAGAAATCTTGTCCATTGTTGCAATAAATGAAAGGATTTAACAAAAATATTAGGGGACTATTCTAATATATTGGTTAATTAAGGAATAAAAGCTTTAGACCTAAAAATGATCCATCTATAGCTACATCTGTCATAGAGAACCTGAAATCACTAAAATAATCCAAACTACTCCAAAATATGAACCTACAAAGGCCCTCAAGCATGCAACTCCACCAAAAAGTATAAAATATTTTAACTTAATGTTCTATAGATTACTATATAGCAAATAAGGCCACAACACACTAGTTTAGTTTTTTTTGGGTTTTACAAAAGGGCTAGCACCGTGTAGATTCCAAGAAAACCACAAGACACTTAGAAATCCACCAAAATTTGCAAAACACTAAAATGCACTTAACCATTTTAAGAAATATCAAGATGTTCAAACAATCATCAAAATATTCCTTCCAAAAGCATTGGCCATTGACACTTAAAAAATCCGCAGGTGGCTAATTTTAAAAGCATTAATAGATTCTATTTGAAAAACCCAACAAACATTCATTTGGTTGTCAAATTTAACATCAATAAGACAAGGGATACATGATAAGAGATCAATGGTCCAAGTAGAGGACATGTGGAATCATTCTAAAGCTTTCCATAGCCTAAGAATTCTGCAGACGTCAAGTCCACAGAATAAATCGAGTTTCATAAAGACACCGGGTCTAGTTGAAAGGTCAAATATACACATGGTAGAAGGCTAGATGGGACAAGTGACACAAATCAAAATCTAAGAGGTGTATATGTGTCAGAATTTTAGTGCTCTTTGGGTCATATGGGTTTTGTGGACTCCAAGTCCATGGAAATAGATTATATTTCTTAAATCTTTGATTCCATACTACATTGTGAAATCTAAAGGGTATGTGGAACTTTTTCATTGGTTCGATTTTCTCACTTTAACAAATTCCTTGTTGATAAAAATAAATTGCTAAATATTGTGGAAACATTTCATTGGTTTATGCTTCACATTATGATCTGGTTGAAATTTTTAAGTATTTTTGAGATTTCTTATTGGTTTATGCTTTGCATTCTGATAAAGATGAAGAAGCAAAACAACATAGAGCTTTCTCATTGGCTCACGTTTTTCTGGTGTTAGTCAATATTATCAGTTAATCTGAATTGCAAAAAGGGTGGAGATTTCCCATTATTTCAAGCTTTGTGAGGGTTAGTTGAGGTTATCAAGCATAATGAAAATGTGAAATACATGGAGCTCTCTCATTTTCTCATGTTTTACAGTAAATAGTACAAGTAAAATATAATCCTGACATAATGAAGTAAATATGGATTTTTTTTAATTTTCTTTTATTTTGCAATAGCTAGTATAATTAAGAGAAAAGTTTAAAGAAGGTGAAGGAATGTGGAATTTTCTTATTGCTCACATTTTAAAGGAAATAAAATGTACACAATGCCACATAATACATGTGAAAAAGGAAATGAAATGTACACGTGAGAAAAGGAAGTTCCCAAGCCAATCAAAGGCCATAATGTGTCACTCTCTGATTCATCCCAACATACTAAAACTTCAAATCGTGATTAATTTTTATCCAGATCTCCAAATAAAGAAAAATTGGTCTCATTGGAAAGGTATTCTAAATATCTTCTAATTATCATCATCATATTACAAAATGGATGGAATTTGGTATGAGAAAATGAGAATAGAAAGAGATACATATGTGCCTAGTAGTATCTACTAACTATTTTTTTGTATGTGGCAGTAAAGGTATGGAATTAAGAACCAATCATAAAATGTTAACAGAAAATTAGATATTCTCAGTTAGAAAATTTCCGTTCCACTCTAATCAAAATATCTTTCTTTGTGAACAAGGAGAATATTTACTTTCTATTTTTGGGGGAAACATCGGGTTATAAGAAGACATAAAATTGTATAAATATGGGGCTTGCCATCATAGTTAAAGGAGTTAGTTTTTGTATTTTGATCAAAAGGGGCTTAATATTTCCATTTATGAAGAGGTATTAAGATGTAATTGTGATTATTGCATGTTTCCTTTGTGAAATGTATATATAGATTTAAAGTTCACAAACTTCTGTGTCAAGGTGGTTGCAAGTGTACAACCATTGATAAGATTTGAGAGAATTGATTTTATGTTCCCTTGTTAATATATTCAACAACTGAATAAAGTATGTCCAGTTTTGAGTTTCCATTTTGTCGTCTCATTTCTGTATGTCAAACTGATGATTAATGGGTGATATTTTCTACTACAATCTTGTATTTATTGTTTCTCTTTATCATACACTAGATCTATCCTTAGTATTTGTGATTTGGTCATTAAGTTTGATATTATGTTGTGAACTTTCCCTCTATAATGTTGGACTGGATTGTAAAAACCCTTTTCATAAACATTTTGTATTGATAATTTTTTGTAATCCTTTGAGTGTATTTTTTGTGTATGAGAGATAAAGAAGTAAAAAAATTATTAGAATTCTTACACAAGAACTTGTGTTAGGTGTTTTTATAGATTTTATTGATTTTCTGTGCATCTATTGAGCTTTAAAGAATGCAAATAGTTCTTAGTAGATATTCTCACTATTTGATCAAATTTTATGCACTTTCCATGATTCCAAGATACTCTAAGTGTTAAATGTTATGCTAGAATGAACTTATTTTCTTATAATTCCCCCTTTTTGAAGTTAAAATTTCCATAATTGACCTCATCTCCTCATTTTTAGATGACCATTTGTTTTACAATTACTACCTTATTACTCTAAACATCACTAAAGTTGTCTTTTATCCTTAATTTCATCACTAAGAGAACGTAAGAGAAATTAAGCTTAACTTCCTTCAGTAACCTATGTCTAGTGTTATAATCATATGCAATAATTTGTGTGACAACTCATGAGAGTGATTTTTGTTTCCATTGGCCATGTTTATCCCAGATTGACCCACCATTTTAATAAATAAATTGAGGGAACAAAGATATAATCTCCCCCTCTCTGATTCAAGTTACACCTCGGGTCCTCTCACCCTTGTTCAAGGTAGGAACAAAAGCAGTAGGATAAGGCCATATCCTTTATAAGTGCACCTCAATCATCCCAATTTTTTGTCCCAAGGAAGTGTTACGCCCATCCCCGGCTAAAAAACTAATTACCAACCTAGTCTATCACCATTCCAAGCCCTTTCCCCGTCAATTTGAGGAGAAATTGTTGTCAATCCAATAGGGGTTAATATTTGAGGACCAACAAGATAGACACCATAAAGAGGGCATACTAATCTATAGAGGTGCTTATAAGGGTTTTCAAGAAACAATTTTGACACTTAAGTCAAGTTTTCATGTTTCAACAGTGAATTTTTCCCTTACAAAAACACATGACAACATCTACCTTATTTTGTTCTCACCATGGGCATTATACACATACCAATTTTGACTATCAGGTTATGCATAATAAGTGTTAAGATCCCAAAATCTCTTCCTGTAATTGAAAGCATGGGGACGATTCCTCTTGGAACCAAACACCTTCCCCATGAGTATTTATACTATAGTCCACTTATGGAATGCCACCTCACCCCAATCCTCATCCCCCTATGAATTATATTCAACATGAGATTTTCATGAAGCTAGAGGATTATATCAATTACACTCTATTTACCACAAGATTGTAAATTCTTTAGCAAGTCTCTATTACAAAACATTCCATAGAGGCCCTTATGACTTGATCCATAAGTCACATCTTCTACCAGGTTGATGACATCATCACTGATACCTTACATTATTTTTCCCCTCATGGCTAGTTATTTATAGTACCTTGATTATATTTTATCTCTTCAGATTGAGATCTCACCCTTTCTTGCACTCTCACTCCCCACTTGGGTTTTTAACACATCTCCTTGTATCTCACTACATCCTTGCCTTGGAAACCTCCTTTTTTGGAGATTTCATCTTGTACTTCATGGTTCCTCCTACCGTTGGAGTGCCTCAGTCCCAATTCTGCCTATTTTGGCTTTTTACACCCTATTTTATCCCATGGAATTTCCATGGTATTATTAACATCCTCGCTTAGGCTTATGGTCTTGCTTGGAATTATTCTTCTGAAAACAACTTGAAATCCTATTATTGGATTTTTGATCACTTTTTCCCCCTTGGCTTCAGCACATCACATGTTTTGGTATCTCTTACATATTCCCCATCCCACCAATTTTACCTATTTAATGAAATTATCATTAATCCTAAGTACCATGAGTATTATCACATACATGTATGTGGAAAATGGGAAAGTGATAAGAAAAATAAACCTACAAACATCTAGTGAAATGGCCATAATCATCATGTGTGTGTGTGTGTGTGTGTGTGTGTGTGTGTGTGTGTGTGTGTGTGTGTGTGTGTGAAATAATTTGATGTGTTGCAAATTATTGGTTTCCACCAATTGTCACAGGGTTAAGCCCCTCCTTATTGTGTATGGGGAGGCTCCCATTATTAAATGTAAATTACCTAAACGTTGTGGGTGGATGTTAGGCTAGGGATCACATAGGAATACTCCACTAAACATATGCAAAAGGTCTTGTACAAGGTAAGGGATGAATTTGTAGTGAGGAGAGGAAAATGAGAGTTAGGGAAATAAGGAGAGATAGGGTTAATGTTGTGAGTAGTATTACATAATTCACATACATTAAAAAGAGTAGGTCCACATTCAATTATAAGAAAACAATGATGTTAACAATGATAAAACTAAAAAATAGTAGAAACATAATCCCAGTGATTCATTTATAAAAGGCACAAACACATTTCTTGGTTTTACAAGATTATCATGTGTAAAAAGTTGTAAAGTAGAGAGAGAGAGAGAGAGAGAGAGAGAGAGAGAGAGATTAGAGGAACACCAGTAAAGGAATAGAAGAATTACATCTTTTATTGCTTTATGTAGTAGAAGTAAATATCTACAACATAAAATCAATCAACAATTGCTAACCCTTTGGAATGGATAATCCATCCCAATTTATAGAATTACAAATATTTCCTTTCATCTCCCCCACATGAATTTTCACCTATCCCCATCACTCATGACCTTTCATATTCCTAAGAGGTGAGTATTGTTATTATTAGTGAAAATAGACACTTACAATGTTAATGTGGGAGGTCACTTAAGTGAAATAGGATGAAATAGAAAAAATTTATTATTAATAGAAATTTAGAATATGGAGAGAGGAAAAAGAGAGAGATAGAGAGAAGGGTTAGATAATATGAATATTTATTGATGAATAACTATCCATTCATGATACTTGAGGGAGAGTTCTTAGAAATTTCTCATGTCCTTTGAATTCTCTATTGAACAAGATTGTTGCAAGTGTCACTTTTTATTTTTTTGAATACAAATGTATCTTAACACTTAGATCCATGTCTTATTAACATCGTTAAATTCATCACACTAATTACTCTATTCCTTGCAATCTATTACAATGTTAGAAATAGATCCTTTTATGTCGGTAAGGGACTCCATAACATTCTTAGTGAAGGAGAAATGATAAGTTACCTCCTTTTTTACTAAATCTTAGAAAGAACTAATTATTTCCTCCAATGATGAATTCTCAATTAGTGGAGGGGATCCAAGTTTATGAACACAACTATCGACATCATCCAAATTCTTATAGGTATTTTTTTCACTAGATTTAATTTTGGAGATAGTATCATTTATCGTGTCGTATCTAGAATTCATAGTGTGGATCCAAACAAGAGACGATTTCTTAACAATAGATGTGAAAAAATTCCTACTCAAAAGAGTGTGAGAGTTAAGGAAAATAATATCAGACACAAGTGGGAACATGTCATCCCAACGGATCATCCCTTTTTAATCTCTTCCCTTTTTTTCTTCACTTCCAAATGGTGGTAAGAACATATTTGAACAAAGAGACAACCTCTAGGAGAAATTTCTTCCCTTTCTTAAGGATCTTCTCAATCCCTTTTCCACTAACCTTCCCTTGCATTATATGATTTTTCACCTTCTTAATCATCTCGAGGTTGAAACTACTAATTGAATATCTCTAGGAAAGGTTAAATATAGGTAGTGAGAGTTCTCACATAATCCCATAATTACTTGATTGTTTTTTAGTATTCTTAGTTTCAAGAGAGTGTGTAGGAAGAAAAATCATTGAATAAATGAGAATCACCTTCATGTGTAGCCTAACCCAAAGAGATGTGGTTCAACTCATAGTCCTCTTGAATCATTTACTTTGTAGGTTTTTCAACTTTCAGCTGGGCAACCTCTATATAGTGCTTACCATAAATTCCACTAAAAAACCGAGAAGTTACATGTTCCAAACTACCTCATTTGGTCTTTTAGATATTTTTGATGGCCCTAAAGTTAGGATTTGCATATTTTTATGTTGTTCTTGGTTTAGTCATGAGTAACTCTTGAATCCATGGGAATGGATCTTCTAGAGTAGACATGATGTTAGTCATAGGAAAACTTTCTAGTTCATGATGAGGGATCATTTATTTCTCATTATGGGAAGGTTTTTCCACCAAGGAAGACATATTTTATCGTCAATAATGGATGGGAAGTAATTATTGATCAATATCACATGGGTCAAGAGGATCTATAGGGTCTTTGATGAATTTGACCTTCTTATGAAGTTTCCTAGAAAAGGGACCCTTTGTGTGCCCTATTTTCATCCTATTTATTTTTTAAATTTATTATTCAATGGCCATCAATTTCACTGAAATGAGGTTTGTCTACAATGTTTCTTCCTTTGCGGTAATCAAATTACAAGTTTTGAATCAGTGTTTAAGAACACTACCAGGTAAGTGACATAAAATGAAATTTAGATGGTTTCTATTTTTTTTCTACATTCTACCTCACTTGAAGATCACCAATTTAACCTTCCTAAATCTAAAGTACTTAATTGAAATAAGATTTGGGATACTTACATACCTTTTTTCTCATATGCTCCCCATGGGAAAAGATGATTTATTTATTCTTAACACATGATGGTTTTGAGTGCCTTAATATCTTGATTATCTCACTTTACCTTAATACTCAAAGATATTTGGCTAGGTTCAAGGTATGATAACTCTAAAATTATTCAATTAACACCACATTTAACTTTTGAATATGATTACACCGTTTTTCACTTCACAATTCACTTCCTTCACCAAGATGTCACATGAGTGAAAACATGCCTACAACATCTAAATACCCATTTTATCAATTTGATCCTCATGGTAATGGAAATTGAATATGAATCACATGTTTTTGACCTTCAAATTACATTTATATAATTACCAATAATTGATTAATTGTTAATAAAAACTCTTAGGAGGTATGCATTACTTGGAATCCTAATATGATTACTAATATCACTCACAATAATCTTTTCTCATCATTTCAACTTCTTGCATCAAGTTGTGCTTTGCATAGATCAATTTAGAAATGATACTTTGAGAGACTTTGGGGGGCTTACTTTCCCTTTTCGGCCATGAAACAACTTCGCGACCACTAAATGATAGAAAAAAGAAAAAATATAAGTAGAAAAAAAACCACCATACCTTTCTGGGCTCAATTCCAAATCTTACTATTTTTAGTAGGTCTTATCCAGGAATGCTATTCTAGAAAATTTTCATCTTTCTTGTCTTCTAATGTATCTAGTTCATTTGGATTATTGCAATTGATAAGGTTTACCAATTATAAAAAAACTTTCTATTTTTAGATTCCCTTTTTCTTGTATACTATTATTTTTAAATACTTTCCCAAATTACCAATTTTTTGATGTTCCTTTCTTTTTAGGATATTTCAAATGCTAAGAATTCATCACTTTGTGAAACTTACTATTTTTGGTAACCTAATATTCATATCACCTATTATTTTTAGAAATTGTACTTACCGATGTTAGAACGCAATGAAACCACCATCAAAATGTGTTGTTTTACACCTGGATCTTCTGTCCCAAATTTCATCGTTTTTTTCCTTTAGAAGTAAAAAATAGGTTTTATAATTTAGGATTTAAATTTTATGTAACAAAAAATCTATGGCATCAATTTATTTTTGGTTACAATATTCCCAATGCCTTTCTAAAGAGATATATTTTGATACATTTTCATGGCAATCCAGTGTCTGAGTGACGAGTTTTGAGAAAATCCTTGTTTTGGTCTCCATGGATGTTTGGAGAGATTTTGATAGAACCTATATATAAAAATTTAGTTCTTTAGGGTGTTACAACAATAAAATCCTCATAAAAATGGCTAAATGTGTGGTGATTGCGGATGTTAAATGAGTTTTATTATGTTTTTAAATTCACCTACTAACTACGCATTGAACATGGGTTAAAATAAAGTCTAGAGAGAGATAAAAAATGGTTTAATTGGGAGACATGGGTGACACCAGGGGAAGAAAATAGATCACCTCAAAAAAATATAATGAAAAGTGGAAGCATATGGAGATATTTGAGGATGATATAAGGGGAATGAGAAAAGAAGTTTGGGGACTAGAGAAAATTCACCTGTGCAAAGTTGTGTGAGGTCACACTAGGGGTATAGCAAGCTCCACCAAGTCTCATGGGTCACAATTTCTTATCTCCTTTTTCCCCCTAGGGACATAGAGGGGAAAATTGGGACACAAAAAGGTGAGCCATGGGAGAGGGAGTGAGGTCATAATGTTGTTCCCCTCTTGTCCCCCTTGTAATATGTGAGGCAATCAGGACAAGGGATAGTGGGGACAATTGGAGACACATGGGCATCCATAAGTGAAATCCATAGGGAGGAGGATGAGGTAAAAAAAATGTGTCACTAACTTTCCCTCCTTATCCCTAAGGGGAAAGATTAGGAGACGAAGAGGATGTCAGAAGTGCGACTTGGGATTATAGAATGGAAAGTCCATATTTGTCCTAGGATGTCTAGAAATAGGATAGGAAACATTGATCTGTTTCATCACCTAAGAGGATTAGAGTAATGTTTTGGTGTCAAATAGTATATTATTTTGAATCAAAAACACATTATAATATCAATAGAACTAATTTTACAGACTTTAATATACCTGAAATTTAAAAATTCATAGGCCCCCTTTTGTCTAGTAACTTAGAGTGGCAACTGCATATATTCTGGAATGTTTCAAGAAACCCTTAGAACCTTAGAACCAACATTTATGTTCTGAAATTTTTAGAGAATTATCACAAATTTCCTGAATGCCTACTTTTTTTCCTCTGATACTCCTTAAATGGATCTCCCATAATCATCTGAGAGAATTCAAGATTTTACTATTCGAACATGCTTATTCCTTGCACCTAGAAAACCTAATAATGGGTACAGATTGTCCCTGAATGATCAAATTATTTCCTACATATTCCTAAATTACTTCCAACACATCCAAGACTCCCATAACATTATCATTTAGATGTTTAATATCCTTCATGAAACTCTTCTAGATGATGCATAATTGTCTTTAGAATGACCATAATTGGCCTTTTTAGGCCTCTAGCAAGACTTGTCTTTCACTATACTTTATCCCTGAAGCTTATACATTAGCTTCATCACCAATTCTTTAAAAAATGAGGGATGATTTAAAAATTCATTAAGTAACTTATTCTAGTCTGGGTTTATGGTTCTATTGAAGACAAATTTGCTACGAGAGGGTCTTTTATGTGAATATCCAGAAGCAAAACTTTTACATTGTGGATTAGTTGTCATGCTTTAAAATTATGATTTTTTAGGCTAGTAAATATGGATGACAAAAATCTAGATCTAGCTCAGAGGAAATTGGATAATTTAGGGTGAAATAGAGAACCTCAAAAAAATCTCTGGGAGTGGCCGAAATCAGTTGCTTTATCAAAGTTGAGGAAATAGAGTCAATCCTTTCTAACTCAATCATAAACGCCAATGCACACACGAAGGGAAAAGACATAACACACAGACCATTGAAAATGGAAACACACCAAAAATGAAATAAAAAACACAACAGAAAGGGACACTTATAGATACATGGGATGGAAATTTATTGAGCTGGGGAATTAATATACATACTCCTAAAAATGAGTTAAAAAAAATATGTACCATCATAGAACAATGGGTTGAATTCATACCATTTTGGTAGCTCGAGGATAATCATCTAACAGTGTCATGTTTTTTAATTATGGGTAAATAGTTTTGAAGGGACTATACCCTGTATACATAAGGCTCAAAATCCAAATATAAAAAGAGGTAAAAACTGCCCAAAAAAGAGAAAAATGTCCAACATCAGAGAGCTCAACAGCCAGATAATACAAAACACTAATAAAACAAGATCAAGACGTATAGTGATCCGAACAAAAGTAGAAGAGACAAAAAATGAACAAGAGATAACCATCACTGGACATCTAGTAGTGTCATGTTATCACAATGTGTCTACATGGTTTAAGAAGGAGAGAGATAAAGATTCCATATTTGTACTAGTATTGTATAGAAAACACCTTTTCCTCCAATGAAAACATTTTTACATGTTTGCATATTTTTTCTTCTGTAATCTAAGCTTGATGCCTCTTGACCATGAGAAGGCATTCCTCAATGTTTTCAAAAATAGAATATATGATTTTGAAATGAAATTACTCATCATCTTTGATTGAAGGTTGTATCTTGAAATCATTTCTTGTATTAACTGGGGAATATTTAAGTAGATGATAAAAATTTGACTCTTTTACCATTCATAAGATTCCTCCAAAATTTTCACTTTGCATATGTCCTAAACAATTACTTTCCATACATAACAACTCAATATTGGCCTTTATATCATTTTTTGTGGTAGAGGTATCTGTCCTTATGAAAATGAAGTACCATCCATGGGATATTCATGTATTTATTTTCCTTTCCACTCATCATGGATACAATATTCTTTACAGGAAATGATAAAGGATAAGACTCATCTTCACATTTATAGTCATCCACCGAGGATTGAAGGAGAACATCGAGCTTACCTTTTTGTTCTATGTTCATTATTGGGACATTTTCGTCATCAAGAGGAGAAACTTAAAACTTGACTCATACTTATCTTGCATTGTCATTGTATAGGTCATTGGATCTCAAGAATAATTTGAGGGTCTTCAATTCCTTTTGTATTAATTCAAAAATATCTTGCACTAGATTCCTTCTTCAAAACTACCATGCATACTCACTTTCACGTTCATTTGAAGAATATTCATATTAGGCCTCGAGGGAGATGATTTGAAATCTGATCTTCATATGGCTACAAACTTATTTGAAAAATATTATTTCTTCATGATCTATACATTCCTTATCATTTGTGGTCATTTTTTCGTGACAATTCAAGGCATGTCTACGATCTTAATTATTTTCACATATAGATAAAATATCAATGATTCACTGGTAAGGGAACATATTTTAATTAAAGATTCATCATATAATACCCAAGAAATGAGGAAGAACATAATACCATGTCAGGCTGTAACATGAGTATAATCATTTACTCCATCTTTAACCCCTCCTAGAGATTCCTCTTATTCACAAGGAGAAACAAAAACCCACAACTCACAATTATGATCACCATCACACACTTTTGGTGATGAAACAGAAACATTCTCATCATAGATACAATGCATCACTCATCCATCCATGATTTAATCAATAAGATAATTAGATTCTTTAATTTTCTTCATTCCATCATTAGGAATTTATAGGTTCAACAAAGAACCAAAAAGAGAAATAAAACCATTAGTAACTACCTCAAAGTCGTCATCTTGAAGAAATTGTGTTGGGGAAGGATAACTAATACCTTGAGCATATTCATGATTGATGAAATCCTTAATGAGCAGTGGATCATCCATTAAAAGAAAAAAATCTTCATTTCTTCTACACATTGTTTCTACCAAGGGTTGTGCCTCAAGCCAAAATGAATTTATGAATGGAGGTTCAAATTTCATTATTTTTTCACTATCCCACCATTTGTTGAGTATAATTTCACTGGAAGGCTCAAGAAGAGTACATTCATGAGAGGTAAAAAATATTTTTTCAAGAACAAACACTTCATAATATGAAGAATCATCACAATCTACTTATGAAAGATGAATCTCTTCTACCTCACCATTATTGAGTTCTTCAATATTCTCATACCATTCTTGCATAAACTAAGCATAATTTATAATTTCAAGGTTATTTTGGTCATTTCTATTCCCTTATACAATACTCAATATTTTTTAAACAAATTCTCTTTTCAAGGCTTCCATTTCTTAATCTCCATAAGAAAAAAAATCATCTAGAGGAAGAGATATAAAAGAAAAAGATTTGAGTTTAACTGTGAGCTGTGTGAAGTTCAAAACATTAACTTAAATAAATTATTGAACTTCATGCTTTTCATAAAAAATTGTATCTATTTCACATCTTTATCATCAGGCTCTTAGATTGCTGATCATCAACTTTTGTAATTTTCATTTTCTTTCCTCTAGCAGTGGTCTGCTTGAATTGAAGCTACAAGGATTTTATTGTAGGATCTTTAGAAAAATTAATTTTCTCTATTCTAGACATTATTTTCATATCTTTTGTAGAAATGTTACTCACCTTATTTCCTCTTTCTTCTTTCATATTTTTGGTTAAAGCAAGAAACCTCTTCATTGTGCCAGAGCCTGTACTTTTACAAAAGCTGGTCCAAACTAATGAATGATAAAAAAATTACATATCTTGATGGTCATCTTATTTTTCATTGTTTATGTCACTTACTAGTGTTGGAAACAAATCTCTAAACTTTGTCATTGTGATGCAATAAACGAATGTGATATGGATTCATTCCTTGATAGATTCACCCTCAAAATTTTATTTTCATTTTGAAATATGATTTTTTTTTTAAAATGTGTGTGTGTGTGTGTGTGTGTGTGTGTGTGTGTGTGTGTGTGAATTTTGGAGATATTTTATTAGTACATAAAGGAAATATCTTCCCCAGTGGTGTCACCAAAAAATATTGGTGAAATAATTTGTCGTGTTGAAAATTATTGGTTTCCACCAACGATCACAAGGCTAATCCCATCCTTATTATATATGGAGAGGCTCCCATTATTGAATGTAAAATACCTAAAATATGTATGTGGTCATTATGTTGGAGATCAAATAGGAATAATCCAATAAACTTGTGGAAAAGTGCTTGTACGAGGCCCAAGGGATGAATTTTTAGTGAGGAAAGGTAAATGAGAGTTAGGTAAATAAGGACAGGGAGATTTAATTTTCTAAGTAGGCTTACAAAATTCACATACAATAACTAGAGTAGGTCCACATTCAATTATAAGAGCACAACAATCCTAATAATGATAATACTAACAAATAATAGACATAGAATTCCATTGATTCATTTATCAAAGGTGCAGACAACATTGTTGGTTTTTTGGGTTCCCCATCCCATCACATCGGGTTGGTAAGCCATCTAAAGACCATCAATTTTGTAATATGCTTGATTTTAGTTTGTTCACGTGAGATAACCACTTAAATCGTTGATTGGACTCATCTCGAACCCTAGTTTGAAAAGGATTACGCTTTTCATTTAATCGACCTACGATCAAATTATTTCTAGATAGTGGTATTTCAATTTTGAGTAAATACATTTTCTTTCCGTTGATCAAGAGTACATATTCACCGAGATGAGGAGCACATTGCGAGAAATTTATTTGGGTATTTTTAGGTAAGTTAATTAACTAATATTGATTTAAATCACAAGTGTGATATAGTTATAATGATAGATTTTATAAAAATAAAAATGATAATGATAAAATTAAAACAATTAAATAAGTAATTAGACAAAAGTTATAAAATTAAATAAATGAATAAAACAAGATTTAATAAATGTGAAAAAAATAAAGAAAAAGGGTTTGGGTGAATGTCTTTGGTGAAGTGTTGGTGGGAAAATTATGGAGGGTGGTAGAGTGTTTCAAGTGGTGACATATTTGAAGGAATGTACACCCTCACAAAGCATTCACATGACTTCACCAAATACAAAAACATTCTCTAACCCAATAAGTTCTCCCCTTGTCTACGTGCCCATTCCTGTGCCAAAATAAGAGCATTTGAACAAGGTATGAATGTATATAAAATTTTGGAAAGGATATTTTCCACACACTTTTGTCACAGGTGCCTCATTACATATGCTAAATGTGGATTCACTTACTTCAATAGTTTTGATGTATGAAAAAAAAACATACTTGTTAAAAGGTGTTGGAAACTTCATGCAAATGAATCTAGAAGGTATAAATATGAATTTCCACAACCTATACTAGCACCTACAAGAAGATTATTTTGTTAGTTCCAAATAATATATTTGGAATAGGCATGGTCATCCCTCCAAGCATAGTGAAAATTAGATCATCAGATTTTGTAATTGCAAGTGTCCTGGTAAACATGTATGCAAAATGTGGGTGCATAAAAAATCCACATGGACTATTTAACAGAATATGTTTAAGAAATTTGGTCTCATTTAATGTGATTATTACAGGGTATCTGGTGTTCTTAACAAGTCTGTACTTGGAATTTCAAATAAATGACTCATCTAGATGTCATCCCTTGGATTACCATTGTTGCACAAAATGAATAAAATGAGTTTTTTGAAAATTCCTTAAGAGGCGTGAAAGTAAATTCCATTGGAAGGTCTAAAGCCAAGAGTCCATAATCATTTCTAGCTTCCTCCCAACCAATGCCACCATAGGAATTTTTGACAGGTATGTACATCCATCAAAGCATATTGGAAAACATTTTAATAGATAATGTGGTTGCAAGTGTCATCGTAAACATGCATGTAGACATTAGAAAAAAGGTGAATTATTTGATAAAATGTCTGAGAGAAATGTGGTCTTTTGGTACAAAAATGATTGTTGGAAGCACAAAAAATGGTTTGTTTATATTTTAGATAAATAAAAAGCAATTTAGATTGGCAGGCATTTAGCCAAAATGCCTTCGAAATATTTAATAGCAATGATTTTTTAAAGTGTATAGTCTTTTGTTTTTGGTAGCCATGGAAGGGTATCGAGTTTGTTACTTTAATGGTTTGCAAGACCAGCTCAGAAGGAGATATATTGAGTAGGGTAAGGACAAGTACCAAGTTGTGGAGGTTAAAACAATGCTCATGAACTATTTGATGAAAATCCTCTTCAATCTTCATGGTCTTGTGGATTGTGAATGTGGACCAATGGGAGCCAATGCACTCAGGTCTGAGTAACTACAAACATGGTTATCTCACCTTTGAATCGCATAATTTTTGTAGTAATAGTTTCCATTTTTGAAATGAGATTGTAATTCCAATAAAATTAAGGACAAGCTTACAATTTAATTAAATAAATTGTAGTAAAAACAACCAAAAAAGGGGTTTTTTCCTACGCAACCTAATTGATTATTTTGGTCATCAACCATACTCAGAAACCACAACCTAATACTGTTGAAATCAAAGTATCAAAACTAGTTATCTATGTCCACTTGAATGTTATAGATTAATTTTAGTCTTCAACTAAACTACTTTTTTGTTTTCTTTAGAAATTTAATGAAATGCAATGTTTGGTGATTCATAAAACACCTCTTCAAATCCTAAAATGGGAAATTTGATTTGTGACTATGTTCTCTTTCATGTGGAGTGTTATATAAAACCTTAGAACAACCTAGAATGATCATTATTTCATTTTTAGTCACCCCTCTAGGAGCACTATTAACCCTTTTTACAGTTTTGGGAAGCTCCTGAAAGTCAAAAGTTGGGTTTGCTTTTGTCCTATCATTTTGGATCTAGGACAAGAAATGGATACCGACCTTCATATAACTTTAGTATTTATCCATTTCAATCATTACCAACTCTTATTTATGATGAAATAACATGAAAAAATAATTTTACAAGGGGATTTAATAGGCCTCTAATCGTTGGGTGACTAGGTTAAACCTGTCAAATTATGACCAGTGGCTCTAGAAAATTAGTTGTCTTATGAATCCTACTCATCAATTTTGAGTTCTATTAACTCTAATGAGTTCCTTGTATATATGGGAGCATACAAGATTTATCTCATGGTGCATTTGACCATTAAAAACCAGTTTTTAACCGCGATTTCATAGTCCTCAGGTTAAATTTGGACATTTTCAAAAACTTGTAGGAAAATGTGAAAGAATGTTTTGGGACCCTCTTCAAGTCAAATAACTAATGAGAAAATTTTTAAAGACTTATATATTTTTGGTACCCAAATATGCACCACCTTAGGAGCCAAGCAAAATTTACAATTTAATTTGGATGCTTAGAAAGAGTCAGAACAAAGATATAGTCATTTTGTAGCTGTGGAAATATCTGATAGACTATTTGGGACTTGAATTTGAGAGATACTGGGTTGCACTCGCAAAATGAGATGGCCTTCCATACTAGTTTAGGTTCTACCTTTAACTAGGGTGAGAGGACCCATTTGTGACCTATAAGTGTGAGAAAAATGGATGGAATAACAACCTTAAATGTTCTCTTGGAAGTATGAATGACAATCATGAAAGACATGGTCAATGCAAACACTATTCAACTCCTACAAGTTGTCACAAATAATAATACAAATATCTTTCAAACTATGACTTTAGGTCACTCTAGATAGTATAGATCACAACTGGTTTCTGCATATTTATAAAAGGGAAGGTAGAAATGATAAAATCTCTTAAAAGATGGTTATAAGCAGGGAAAACATGAGGAATTGAAAAGGATTTAACAATTGTGAGTTTTAATTTATGTGTATAAATGGGAGAATAAATTAGGATAAAGTTGATTATACATATTTCTCAAAAAAACCTTTAAAATTTTTGGTAATTGTTATCTCAAATTCACCCCCCATGGTGATTTGGATAACTTGCACAAATTCTTCAGTCCTGAGCTAGTAAAATTTATTCAAGGCCAAAATTCATGTTTTGGGGTCCCCTTGGCTTCTCTCTCACTTCCCCATCTAGGAAAAAATCCAAGAAGTTAGAGAAAATTGGAAAAAATATGAAAAATGGGCTCATTCTGGTGTTTTGTGGAAAAATCAGACATTTTTGTTCCAGGCGATCTGTGGGATAGTTGGGACATAGGTATGCGCGGGACGCACAAAGTGAAAATGGCCACAGGTAGTGAAAATCAGAAAAAGTAGAAGTTTCATCCCACGTGGTCTGCAGTACATCTAGAAAATAGGTATGCATGGGATGCGAAAATATGATTTTGCCACAAGTCAGTGCATTGTGGGTGATGTAGAGAAATGTGTCCGGGACAGTCAAGACAAAAGTATGTGTGGGACGCGTAAAGGTGAAAAAGCCGCAAAATGAACCATAAATTGTGGTGAATGTAGAAGTCAATGGCCATCATGGCCCAATTAATGATGGATGTGTGGGGACAAGGAAGCTGCCTCGAATCAGGTGATGCGGATATTTTTGTTTGGGACAACCGGGACGGATGGACCTGACTTTGCTGAAATAGCCGCAATGAAGAGGAAAATTCAATGTTTGACCTCTCAAACTTCAAATGGCCATAACCTTTAACTCCGAGCTCTGATTTTCATAAAATTGGACTTTCTGGAAAGAAACATATTCAGCTCCAGTCAGTTAATACTCATTCTCGTCAAATGACAGAAAATGCCTAGCAGACCCAAAATAGTTGCTTGCACTCAAAAAGCCATAACTTTTGTATTTCTCAATGAAATCACATGAAATTGGTACCATTGGAATCATGGCTTTGATTCCAATGCACAAAAATAAATAAATTATATATTTGATGAAGGATAGATAGATATTTTTCCTAAAATGTGGCCAAGTTCATAATAGTATTTTATTTGGTAGTTGAACGCCTTCAATGCAGCATGGGCTGCCATATTTCACTGCTACAAGTCATGGGACAGTATGGAGATCCTTTTGCAAGAAAAAAAACATAATTTCACTCCATTTAATACCTCTTACAAGTGGTTTAAGGAAAAATTTCAGGATTTCCATTTTCCCTCTCTCTCTCTCTCTTCTTATTTTTCTATAAATTGGAGTGTTTGGCTCATTGTAAAGAGATTTTTTTGTTATAGCAAATCTCTTTCAAAATTTCTTTGTGAATCTAATGTGTTGCAAGCCCTTCTAGTGGACTCCTTGCATGGTGATCCAAGCCCTTATTTTGTAAGATATTGAACTGTGCATATTATTAAAGCAATAAAATACAAGTTTGTGGATGCATCTTCCCCTGCTGTTTTTGTTTGAACTCTTCTTTCCCTTTCAACCTTCATTACAAGAATATTGTGTCTATTTTTATGCTCTTGCAAGGATTCATTATTATTGTTTAGGTATGAAATATTGTTGTGAATGCATTTTCCAGATTGTGGAGAACTGTTATCACCCCTTCTAGTATGCATTTTACTTCTATTTTTCACACATTGGAAGACTACTCTCACATCCCTCCTTTTTTGGTGTATCACCGTTGTAGTGTAGGATTTCATTTTTATGCACTCTCTCTCCTTGGTCCCTTGGAAATTTAGATTAGGAAATATAGTTTTGGTTACATTAGTTTAGATTGTGGTAGGTAGTTTAGGAGTAAGAATCATCTTTCTCTAGAGGTCTATCTCAAGTAGCAAGCCCCACAACTTGGAGATAGTACCCATGTTATCCAATCACAATGTGAGCTCAAGTATATGAACTTGTGTAAACATAAGGGTGTTGTGATTTAGTGATAACAGTAATTACGTCAAGGAAAGAAAAATGCATAACACAACTAATGAAAAATGTTTAACTAGAAGGTATACACTCATGGAATCCCAAGAGTAGAAGATTTCACACAACCTTTGAGAATTTAAACATAAAAGGTCATGCTAAATTTTCAACAAAATATTAACAAATCCTATTCAAACATGCTCAAGATGCACTCAAAATCTTACTAACATCCTCTCAAATGAACGGAAACAACATGAATTTAAAACATTTTATCTTACTATAGAAAGAAATCTCTATTTTTATTATGATTGTAGTTACAAAAATGCCACAAAGCCAGATAATATCTAGTGTAATTGAAAGAGATTATTAACATCATATTGTAACAAGGATAAACAAATAGTTAATTCAAAGTATTTTCTACCCAAAGAAAAAGGAGTACATTGCTCATGAAATAACATAATTAATTTCAATCAATTCAAATTTATGAGCAAGGGACGATAAAGCCTATGTGCTTAAAGCTTTCCAATGATTGTACACCCGTAATAATCTTGGTATGAGAAGGTTTGGACAAAGTAAAATAAATCAATGGTTTCCCAGTTTGATCTAGGTTTCTCAGGAAAAGTATGGTCGATTTGTTTTTTTTTCTCTAAAAGCTTAGAAAAATTTAACCCCCCTTTATGCAAGAACATTCTCATTACATTTATACAATTTCAATCACTTACTCATTTTCAATTTTTCCCCTCCAAAAGGAGCATATTTCAAAAGAATATTATTATTTGCTTCACAATCTGATTTACATCATTCTCTTGAAGATACTTTAGCCTTATAGTTCCAGGTGGGGAAATTACAATTAAATTGTATCTTTTTAAAGTGACTGGGATGCCATGTCATCTTATATAATTCTATTTTTGGCAAAAAAAATGCACTTTATGGAAATTACTTGAATATCTCAAATACTTCTAATGTGACCTTTATCATTCTCCATCCTCAAATATCATCTTCAAAATATGTACAATAATTACCAGATCTCCTGACTTGAGCAGTCCTTTGTTTGCAACTCTTCATCATGTTCAATTATATTTCCTTTCAAATAATAACCAGTCACCTTACTTTTATTTCCTTCATGCGGGATGAGTAGGACATCTTCATTCATTTAATGGAGGTGATTTTGTCCAATTTAGCTCATCTACACCATTTTCACTATAAATTTAGCTCTATTTCTTCATTAGTATTCATCCCCTTTCCTTTATTAAATGTGAAAATCTATTGCAAAGTTATTTCTTGGTGCAATTACAAAGGTAGTTGTTGCAACTAGCTTGAAAGAGATATCCTTAGAAGATTTGAATAAAATCTTCGATTTAACGAGCCCAAATGAGGAATTTGTTAGGGATTTATTTGAGATTGTAGATCCAGGGGATGACAAAGGGATCTTCACATACTGAGAGGTTAGGCTTTCCTTCCTTTTAAGATTGATCAAAATAAATCATGTTTTCTCAGCCTTTCAAACAATGTATTATTGTCTCTTTTGGTGGGAGCATCAGAAAACTCCAGAAGCACTGAAGAAATTCTAGATTGAAAGGAGGCCTATTGTGATGGGGATTTCCTTTCTATGTAATGAAGAATTTTTCCTGAAAGAGATTCTTCAGGAATCCTATGTATTCTATGACGTGACTTCAATTGATATTATGCCTTTCATTTCTTGCAAAGTAGATGAATTAGAGAAATGAATTTTCTCTCTATAAAAATTTCTAATAGGACATGTGTCATATCAAAAACCTGCAATACTAGCATCATCAACAAGAAAGAAGAAGTGGAAATCAAGCTCTCAATACCAAATTATCATTTTGGATGATGAAGAAGTAAAGCCTTCATCTCCTCAATATCCCAAGGCATCATTCTCTACCACCAAGGAAAATATGATCAGATCTACTTTCCAACCTTTTATTCATTCATAGAAACATATTCTTTTGATGGAGCAAGAATTATCAGGACCCTTACATGTTCCTCCTCCAAGATAACATACACATTTCATAAGGAAAAGAAAGGGTGATCCCAATTCTAAATTTTCTATTTATCTAGCATATAATTCACATGTAAAATCCTAGGCACGCTGGCACATCACTCAGCCTAAACTAATAACTCACTTGAAGCATGCAAAGGTACCACACCCCTCTTTAGGGTTGTTTTTATAGGATGTTAACATGATGAAGACTTAAAGCATTCAAATCTATGACTAATATATCATTCTGCAATGCATTTTCAGATCTAGATCTAGAGAATAACAAACTTAAAAGTTAACCATAATGAAATCAAGCATGCCAAACTAAACTATAACAATGCTAACACCCTGATTTAGTCCTTAATTTCCATTATATTAAAATCAGTAATACACAGATGCTTATAATAACATTAATATATGCTCATGCATGTATCAGATTTGGTAACATAATCTCACTATAAAATAGCTCTCACACCTCTCTCATGTGCTACATAGTTAACTATATATTTATAAGGGTGGGGACTTTCCCTTCACCACTTATCTAATCCCAAAATAGGTCACATGCTATTATTAGCTATGCGTCGTTACAAAAATAGCCACACATGCAAGTGTGCTAATAATAGACTACTTTAAGTTAACTACTAGTAGTAGATCTATTCTCATCCTATATTTGTGTAAAGTGCTTCGTATATGATCCTCCAAAAATAGCCAATGCATTTCACGTAAGTCTTTGATTGGTTTGTGTGCTTTGCACGGTATCTCCAAAAAAATATACTCATCGTGAAAATAGATAAGTCTTGAATCTATCTCTCTTCTTCACGCGCTATCCTTTTTTATCCTCTCGTGCTTTTGAATTTTCTCTACTTCTTTACATGATCCTGCTGTACATTTTTTGCTAAGTGCAAGATTTTGTCTAATCAACATTACCCACACTATTTTCATTTCCACCCCAGAAATGGTTATCACCCAAAACAAATCAAATAATATGAATAGAAGAATAGAAAGAATATTTATGAACAAAAGAATGTTTTTACCCTACACTATCTTCTATTGTAACCTGAAGAATAAATTCTAAATATTATTCTTTTATTTCAGTCTCTAAAGTCTACCAATCATTGAACATGACCTTTGCCTTTTCTGGGATATCCCCTGAAATTGACTCTAACTCATATTTTGTAATCTCTCACTTCTCATTCTAAAAGACCAACACAATGTTGGACATGGAAGTCATTCTCCCTTCTAACAAGTCCATATTTTGTGCGATGAGTTTTCCAAGCTCATCTAGCCTTTCCTTGTGTGGTTCTTAAGCTACTAGAAGGACCTTGCAATTATGCTTGACAAGAGCTAATCATTCTGCATGGCCTAATGTTTCATCTTTCATGGCCTTTAGGTCTTCGTTGTCTTCTAAAATGGTCTTGGTTCTTATAATAGCTTCTGGCACTGTACAAATGTTTAGTGCTTGATCTTCCTTATTTAATTCCTCTAGCAAGCTCTGAAGCAACCCCTCATATGATGTAATCTTCCGCATCATTGAAGCCTTTTATCACTCTGCTTCCTGTGCAGGATCCTTTGGCATTGGCATGCACAGAGGTTCATCTTCAAGCACTAATTCCACCAAAGTAATTACATAATGCATTGCTGAAGGAAATGTTGTATGTACATATGGCTCTAAGTGTGGATTTTATTTCTTGATATTGTCCCCAACTTCCTCTTCCATGTTGATGAAAATAACATTTTTCTTCTGTGCCAAGTATTTTTCTTACTTTAGGCATGTTATTTCTACATCCTTAGTCTTGATCTCCTTTCTTAGCACCCTAATTTTTACAACCTTATCCATATTCCACCTTGACACCTCTATCAAGACCTTCACCAAAGCATTTCTCACTTGTTCATCTGACGTAATAGTAGGCTTGACTGTTATGTGTCTATCCTGAGGTATCTTCTTTAATCTCCTTGATAGACATGAATCCTCACACACATCAAAATCTAGTTCATCCATGTGCATGTGCATCGACCATGACAGTTTTTTCCTTATGTGCATAGTTTCCATCTCTTCATACATTAGCTCCTGGCCATATAACTCCTTTTGTGTCATTGAGATTTGAAATCAAGTTTGGAAAAATTTTCATGTGTCCTTGTTATAGCTCATGACTGGTGGAACATACTCTCCACTTGTTCTCTTTTATCTTGGCCCCTTAGGAACTTGGGATTCCAGATTCAGAGCTTGTTCTGATGTGTCCTGAGAAGTTGTTGTCTCATCTGCTTCCTTTCCTCCCTCTTCTTTGTCCTTCATTTCTTCATCCTTTGGTTCTTCTACATTCTCTAGAGGTGTAGGGGAATTGGGCATGCTTTCTTCAGACTCTTTTACCTCCTCATTCAGCTTCAAATTCCTTCTTCTATTTGTTTCCTTTTATGGGGAGAGTCAAGGTGATCTACACACTGATTGAGGAGTAGCACCTTAGATCATTATTCTCCTGAATTCTCTTTTGAAATGATGCTCTCCTTGGACTACATCCAAGTCCTCATCATCTCCCTCTTGTGGCTGGGGGAAGTAGTTGTGCACTCATCTTCTTCCCTATTTGGAGGTTGTTTTCAGCCTTTGTGCTCCAAACACCCACTATCTTCATGCCCCTCTTCTTCATCATCTACATGTATTATCTCTTTGGGATTAGGCACTGGAACTTTCTCCATTGTATGCTTACCTTTTGGTGGTCCTGGGAGCGTGAAATCATTCTCCACATACTTATGGTTCTTTAGTTTGGGCTTGAGTTACAGGTACACAAGTGTTTCTCTAGTGTCCCCAACTTCCAAGCTTACAGGCTTCATGTTTATAATATCTTATATGAGCCTCTCAATGTAGGCATTCCTCCCTAGATATACATACTTCTTTCTTAGAGTGTGGTAGTTGCAATCTACCTTGTTTGTGTTGAAGGTTAGGCAACGTGCATCTGAAAAACTAGTGAACTGATCCTTGGAAATATCTTACTATGAATGCATACAATTGTTATCCAAAATTCACCCCCAGGGTTAATTTGATAACATGCATCAGAATTCTCAAGTCCCAGGCAAATGGATTGATTCAGGGAAAAAATCATGTTTCTAGGGTCCCCTCAGATTTTTTCTAACTCCCCTGGCTGAAGAAGGAAAGAGGAATCTCTGAGGAAAGGTGGAAAAAGAGGCAAAAACAAGCTTGAGACAGGAAAAATCGTGAAAATTGGCTAAGTCCTAAGTCCTCGCAAAAGTTGGAACAGTTGGGACATTGAGGTGTGGATTGGCTGAAAAGGCTCCAGGTGGCCCGTGAAGCAAAGTGACATCTGGGACAAATGTACGCGAAGGGCACGAACCGGCCGGTTCGGCCGAAAAGGAGAACTTTCACTAAGGAACAATCGGGCCATCGGGACGCGGTGGACGCGGAAAACTGGTTCGGCCGAAGGAGAAGAAAATCGACTAACTGCTTTGGGACAAGTGGGACAAGAAGATGCGAAGGACGCGAACCGCCTGGATCAGCTGAAAAGGAGAAGTTTTGCACTAAAACATTCGGGATATTTGGGCCGTGAGGATGCGAACCGACCGAATCGGGTGAATCAGAAGAATTTGTCCCAGACAGTCCGAGACAGTTGGAGCAAATGGATGCGAAGGACGTGAACCGATCGGTTCGGCCGAAATGCGGAACTTCAACACTGAGATAGTTGTGATAAAGGGATGCATGGGACGTGAATAGCCAAAGGAGCCGAAAGTCAATCAAGAAATGCCACATGTCACAAGTAGAAAAGGGACAGGGAAGCCCATTTCGGGCGGATCGAAGGTTTCTGTCCCAAACAACACTGGGACATCTGGGACAAATGGATGCGGTGGACGCGAAAGAGCCGGCAGACCCATGGACCAATCAAATCACGACACATGTCACAAGGGAAAGGGTCCAAAATTCAAAGGGTGAGTTTTGAAGGGTCAACCCGAGCCAATGAAATAGTGCCACGTGTCCAAGTTTAAGGGCCCATAAGGAAATTTCAAAAGGAAAGCCCGCAGAAAGGTGGAGGAGAGAGAATCACTTAGTGAATCAGAGCCTGCCACATGTCATCCAAGTGGCAGAGCGCGGGGAAAGTTCAAATATTTTTCCCACTAACCTGTTTTTGCCTGTTTCGTGCCCTAAATCTTCAGATCATCATATCTTTCGATCCAGAGCTCGGATTTACACGTTCTTTATATCAACAGAAATCTATTGAAGTTCTCTACATGATTCTATGATCAATCTTGCATTTTGGTGCAGTATGGAGAGATAAAATTGAGAAAATGTTCCTGACGCGTGGTAATGCCAGAAGTGACGCTCCAACAACCAGCTTTAATGCAGCAGACAGTTTGCCGCTTCTGTTAGACAGCCCGCCGTTTTGCCAGGATCCGACCACTTCTGCCATAATGAGATGATTCTAAATGCGACCTAGAAGTGGTTGGGGTAGATTCTAGATTTCCTCTCTCTTCCCTCTCTCATTCTTTCTATATATTGTAAAGAGGGGCTTCTTAAAAAAGGGTTGGACATTTTCTGTTTTGCTCCTCCCTTCTTCTTCTAATCAGGTGAATTTGTGGAGTTCAAACCTCCCATTTGAAACTGTAATGCGACTCTGCCTCTTGGCATTTTGTAGTGTATTGTATCAATCTTTGGAGCAAGTAATGCATGTCTGTGGATGATTCTCAACCCTCTCTGTGTTCATTTGCATCCTCCTGGTTTTTCACTGCAAGTTTTGTTATCTGTGCATGATCTTGCCTCACATTTGAATGGTCTGTGTTTATCAGCAAGACAGGTGTTCTTCATTCCTCGGTGCATCACCTCTATTAGCTTAGGTTTATTTTTATGCATCCCTCTCTCTCTGTCTCCTTGGAAAGTTAGATTAGGTTTTGAGTAAAACCTCTGCATTTTTCATGTGCATCTGAACAGAGGAATAGGAACCAGCCTTCTCTGGAGAATCCTTTCTCATCTTTTCAAGTCCCACACTTGGAGAAAGGATTCCATGTTGTGCAATCACACTGGATGCCTGAACATCAACCTAGAAACCTGATCTTCATCCAGGGGTGTTGTGAGCCTGCAACAACAATTTTGGCACACCCGGTGGGACTAGAGGTCTCATTTTTATTTGCAGCAGGGTTGATGTGCATCTGCTGCAAAATTTTCTTGCTTAAAAGAGCTATTATTTGCATATCTAGTGACTCCAAGGGGAAGAATCAACTGGTTTCAGTAGTGCAGGCCTGAAAACTCATGAGAAGAATCACCACAAGGTCAAGAGTTGGAGAAGAAGAAGTGCTGTTTGAATACCTGTAATTATCTCCAAGAAGAAGGAAAAGAGGAAGAAGGATTCAAAGGTCTCCATCTCCACCTAACAGAACTCTCTCAACTCCTCCACCTGATAGGCCTTTCATTCAGTCAACAAGGGTTTTAAGACCAATCAGAATGGCTCAGAACAACCCCTACATGAACTTCACAGGAAGCAGCCCACTTGCTCTCAACGCACAACATCCAGTTCCTATTGCAGCCTTGAAGAACATTCCCTACTTCACTGGAGAAAATCAGACTACTCCAGGTGATCATGTTAAAGATATTGCTAACCTTTGTGCAATCCATGAAATCAATGAAATGCAAGTGGCTGTCAAGTTACTAGCATCTTCCTTCAAGGGTAAAGCATTACAATGGTTTAGGAGCCTTGGAGCTGGTTCTATCACAAACTGGAATCAGCTGTGTATTGCACTTCATGAGCAATTTGGAGAGAAGGGAGACAACTTGTCTCTTTTGGAGTAGCTGACAACCATCAAGAGAGCTCCCAATGAGCAGCTGACCGATTTCAACTTCAGATTTCAAAAGACTTGGGAGAGGATTCCAGTGGCAGTCAGGCCAACAGCAGAAGGTGCTTTTCTATACTATCTCAAAGCTTTGAATTCTGATATTTCTATGTTAATTCAGTCTATGGGAGGCACAACCTATACCTGCTGGCTTATAGCATTGCCATTAGGGCTGAAAACTGTCTTGATTCAAGCTGGTAAACTGGCTCCTAGGCCTCCCATGCCACTTGTATCCAAACTTAGAAAATCCAAGCACTAGTCAAGCACCCATTTTGGCTCCTGTTCCCACTCCTAGAAATTAAAGTTCAAATGAAACTTCTACTTCATCCCCTAGTTCTTCAAATGAACTCCAAGAGGTCATGAAACAATTGCAAAACCTAGGCAATGAGCTAGTTACTCTCAAGAGGCAACAAGCCCAAGGTTTCATACCTTCTTATCAACCCCAAGCTCAACCTAATAGGCAGCCATACCAACCACAAAGACCACCTAATCCAGCTGCAAATATGAATCAAACAAGGCCTCCTGCCAATAGACCATTCCAGCCCTATAATCCAAATGCCATATGTTGCCTCTAAGGCATTAGTGCCAACACAGAACAACATTGCTCAGGAATATGATTGGTGTTTTCCATGCAATGAGCCTCATAACCAATCCATGTGTTTCAATGGTGCTCTCAATCAAGCATTGATGGTGACAACTACTGGTGTGGAGGGCGAAGGCAGTCAAGGAAACAGTCAACAACAAGAAACATTCCAACAGCAATCAGCCCCAAATGACACCACATTGGTGAACTGGCAAGCAGAGGATTTTTGTGGCATGAATCAGGAAGTTTCTCAAGGTGTTGCAGCCAACACAAGGTCAAAAAGGAGAAATTTGGGTGAAGAACAGCCATTAGCTCCAGCCAATCCACAACCTTCCATGACTCCAAAAGTGATTGGCAAGCAAAGGCCTGTTTCAAATGCACAAGGGCAGCCAAGAACAGCCCCTAGGCCAACTCAAATGCCAGCTGTTGCTGCCCACGTACAAGGAGTAAATGTGCAAACCAAGGGACAACAAAGAGATCCTTCATCACCATTCAGTATCATTGATCAGATGAAGAAGACAAACGTCAATATATCAATGTGGGAATCCCTATCCATCCCAGGCCAAAGAGATCTGCTACAAGCTGCCATGAAGGATTGGCCAACTTCGAATCAGCAGGTTCAGATGCAAGACAAAGTGCTTACAAATGCTGCCCAACCTGAAGGAAGTCATGGAGCACAACAAGGTAAAATGTTGAAGCCCCCTCCTTTCTATGTTTCATTAATCATTGGAAATCAGCTAGTGCACAATTGCATGATTGATTCCGGGGCAAGTAGTTCTGTCATGCCCAAACAAATAGCTGATCAGCTAGGGCTCCATTATGAAATAACATCCAAAGGGGTAGTACAGTTAGATGGAACAGTAGTAGCAACATTTGGAGTGATTAGAAATTTGAGTCTTACCTTGCATGCATGTCCAAATGTTGTTTTACAAGATGTATCAGTCATAGACCTTCCACCACTCTTTGCATTGTGCTTGTCAAGAGACTTCACTAGCTAAAATTGGAGGCTATCTTTCTAGCGGATTGGTCTCACATGCTATTTAGAACAAGGTATGGAACTAAGGCTACAATTAGGTCTGAACCTATTGCAAACTTCCATATTGAGCCTTACACTCCAAGTCAGATTAATGCCAATTGCTCAGCATTTGATCAAGAAGATCACCCTGGCACTGACGAGGCTGACACCAAGGTTGGAAGTATCCCAAATTTGACTCTTGATGAATGGGCAAGCAAGGTGCATGCTTTTGATCCTTATCAAGAAGTAGAAGAATCTGAACTAGGAGTCTATTGCATACATGAAGAAAACCAGCCTATTCCTAGCATCACCAAACCAAACCATAAGGATGACAATGAGGTATGGCAATTATTTTTGATGGATCAAGGAGTAGGCAAGGTGCAGGAGGAGGAGCTATGCTTGTTTCACCTCAAGGCATCAAATATTATTCAGCTTTTCGTTTCCAGTTTTCTTGTTCAAACAACACAGCTGAATATGAGGCCTTGATTCATGGACTTCATTGGGCTAGGAAAAAGGGCATAAATAACTTACAGGTGTTCGGGGATAGTGAGCTGATCGTCAATCAAGTCAGGGGACAACATGCTACAAAGAATGACCTATTGAAGAACTACAAGAATAGGGTATGGGACCTCATTGAGGATTTCGAAGCTTTCAACATCGTGTCCATACCCAGGAAGAAAAATGAAGCCACGGATAGGCTCGCAACAGTTGGAGCAACATTTGATGTGGTTGACAACATCAAAAGGGAAAAAACACAGCCACATATCCATGTGATTGTGAGGCCAGCAGTTCTAGATAATAATATAAGCTGGCAGGTGTTTGAGAACGATCAACAGATCGTCAATTTTTTACAAGAAGAGGCTGAATTCTCAGCTAGGAATCAGGACAGACTAGAGCAGCAGTATGGGGATCAAGTAGTGCAGCTGCAGACAAACAAGCTTCCCAAGGGTTTAGTAACGTTGGAGTCTATCTTCAACCCTAACAACCAGTTCCGTAAGGAAAAGGCTAACATACAGGTCAAGAGAGAAGATTCAGAGCCAATTCCGGTTGGGGAAGGTAAAACACTTCAAATTGGTAAAGTGGCCACTGAGCAGGAGAAATCAGATTTCATACAGCTTTGCCAAGAATTTCCAGATGTCTTCGCTTGGAGCTATGAAGACTTGAGAGGATTCAATCCAAATTTGGCACAACATACCATAGAATTGGATCCAGATGCTAAGCCCATCAGGTAGAAGCAGAGACCTGTTAACCCTCACATTGAGCCTCTAATGAAGAAAGAGCTAAATAAGCTAATAGAGGCAAGCATTATATTCCCGATCAAGCACTCAAGCTGGGTTTCTAACTTGGTTCCGGTCAGGAAGAAGAGCGGAGAAATTAGGTTATGTGTGGACTTCCGAGACCTCAATAGGGCATCTCTCAAAGATCATTACCCGCTTCCTTCCATGGAACAAATATTGCAAGTAGTATCCGGTTCAGAGAGATTCTCTCTCCTAGATGGCTACTCAGGGTATAATCAGGTGATGGTGAAAGAAGATGACCAGTTCAAGACGGCTTTCACCACCAAATGGGGGATCTATGCCTACAAGAAGATGCCATTTGGGCTATCAAATGCTGGGGCCACTTTCCAAAGGGCAATGGATATGGCATTCAAGGGGTTGATCAATAAAATAGTTATGATATATATTGATGACATCACTGTATTCTCCAAAAATGCAGTGGATCACCTTTTTCATCTGAGGCAGGTATTTCAAAGATGTAGAAGATTTGGGGTATCATTGAATCCCAAAAAATGCATATTCCTGGCTCATGAGGGGAAACTTCTAGGCCATATCGTCTCGAAAGAGGGACTGGCAATTGATCCAGAAAGAGTCGAAGCCATAAGAGCATTACCATTGCCAAGTCACAAGAAGGCTCTTCAAAGCTTCTTAGGAAGGATCAATTTTGTCCGCAGGTTTGTCCCAGATTTTGCAGCCCTAGTCAAGCCCATCACCAAAATGTTAAAGAAGAGCATGGCTTTTAAGTGGACAACAGAAGGCAAGGAGAGTTTTGAGGCAATCAAAGAAGCTATCTCTCAAGCACCAACTCTCATCAACCCAGACTTCTCCAAGGATTTCATCCTCTATGCATTTGGAGGTGATGACACTATTTCTGCCATTCTAGTACAGCAGAACAAAGATAATGATGAGCAGCCGATTGCCTTTTTCAGCCAGAGCCTAGATGACTGTGAGGTGAGGTACTCTTTTATTGAAAATCATGTACTTGCAGTAATCAGAAGCTTGAAGAAATTCAAGTATTTAGTCTCAAACAACAAGGTCCAGTTGCTGGTCTCACATGCTGGAGTTAAGGAATTCCTCCTCAACAAGGATTTGAATGAGAAAAGGGAAAGTTGGATCACCCGTGTCATGGAATATGACATTGATATCAAGATCACCAAGCTGGTAAGAGGGAAAGGACTGTGTGAGCAGCTGGTTTTAGGGAAGCAAAAAGAAGTATGCAACAAAGAAGAAACTATTTTTACAGTCCAGGAAAGCCATGAGCTGAGTGGCAGGCAAGAAGAAGACCATGCTGCCCTGAATACTTGCTGGACCCAAGGTATTATGCACTTCCTAGGCATAGGCCTAGGCCCTCCAGAGATGAACAAGACCCAAAGGAGACACTTCAGATTGCAGGATGTCCCGTATGCCATTGTTGAT
Source organism: Taxus chinensis (assembly GCA_019776745.2). Taxonomy (NCBI): domain Eukaryota; kingdom Viridiplantae; phylum Streptophyta; class Pinopsida; order Cupressales; family Taxaceae; genus Taxus; species Taxus chinensis. Next base: position 94,908,123 of record CM034148.1, on the reverse strand, counting down.
GGAGTTTTATTCAAGAAAGATGTGAATGGAGTGCTGCTGAGATGCATTAGCACAGGTTAGATTCAAAGGGTTTTGGAAGAGTTTCATGGTGGACCAGCTGGTGGCCATTTTGTACCAAGAGTGATAGCTCTAAAAATCATGAAGGCTGGTTATTATTGGCCTAAAATCTTCAGTGATTGCTATGCATGGATCAAGAAGTGTAAGAATTGTGCATTCTTCACAGGAAAAGAGAGACTTGTTGCCCTTCCATTGCATCCAATCTCAGTTGACCAGCCATTCATGCAATGGGCTTTGGACTTCATTGGAGTCATTAATCCCAATTCAAGCCAAGGGCACAAATGGATTTTGACAGCCACAGACTACTTCACCAAATGGACAGAAGTAGTAGCACTCAAAGAGGTGAATGCGTCTAACATCTTAGACTTTTATGAGGGGATAACAACTAGATTTGGTGTACCTGCCACAATAATCTCTGATAATGCATTGACATTCATTAGATCCAGGGTGATTGAGTGGGCTGTCAAGAACAATATTTACCTAAGCACTTCATCGAACTATTACCCTCAGGGTAATGGCCAGGCCGAGTCTACAAACAAGAACTTGAGGATCATTAGGAGGACTCTTGATGAGAATCAGAGGTCTTGGCATACCAAACTGAAATCAGCCTTATGGGCTGATAGGATAACTCCCAAAAGATCCACGGGTAACTCTCCATTCAGGCTTGTCTATGGAAGAGAGGCAATCTTGCCCATGTCACTTGAGTTGCCAACGTTGGAACTCATGAAGCCGCTAGAGTTGCTTGAATTTGAACCCATGGAGGTGAGGTATGTAGAGTTGATGGAGCTGCAAGAGATCAGAAATCAGGCATCCCAAGCAATGGAAAAGGATCAAGCTTTGATCAAGAAGACCTTTGATAGGAAGGCCAAACATAGATCTTTTCAAGTTGGAGATCTAGTGTTGAAATGGGATGTGGATAAAGCAAAACCGGGAAGGCATTTAAAATTTGATGCCATTTGGAGTGGCCCATACATGGTCACAAAGTGCAAGAACAACAATGCTTTCCAATTGGCCTCACTGGAGGGTGAAGAACTACAAATTCCAGTCAATGGAATCTATCTCAAGTGTTGCTTCTAGAGGGAAGTTCACTACCTCTATGAATATTAGATTAGATTTTCTTTCCTCCAAGTGCTTGTGCACATTGTTTTGCTGTAGGTTAGTCTTGTTTTCCCTAAGTGCTTTGGTACAGCTTGTTGTCCATGGAGATGTTTAGCAGTCCTTACCTTTATCAGGTGACATTCCATCTTCCTCCTTGCACATTTTGAGTCAGCTGAGGTTCTAAATAGAATATTTGATGACTCTATGCCCAATGGACTGCTTCAGGCAGCTGGTATCTTCTACCTAGCACGCAGGTAACCCCGCTGAGTTGCCAATTATTATCCAAAATTCACCCCCAGGGTTAATTTGATAACATGCATCAGAATTCTCAAGTCCCAGGAAAATGGATTGATTCAGGGCAAAAATCATGTTTCTAGGGTCCCCTCAGATTTTTTCTAACTCCCCTGGCTGAAGAAGGAAAGAGCAAGCTCTGAGGAAATGTGGAAAAAGTGGCAAAAACAAGCTTGGGATAGGAAAAATCGTGAAAATTGGCTAAGTCCTAAGTCCTCACAAAAGTTGGAATAGTTGGGACATCGAGGCGCGGATCGACCGAAAAGGCTCCAGGCGGCCTGTGAAGCAAAGGGACATCTGGGACAAATGTACGCGAAGGGCGCAAACCATCTGAATCGGCTGAAAAGGAGAACTTTCACACTAAACATTCAGGACATTTGGGCCATGAGGACGCGAACCAACCGGATCGGCTGAAAAGGATAACTTTCGCACTAAACATTTGGGACATTTGGGCCGTGAGGATGTGAACCGACCGAATCGGGTGAATCGGAAGAATTTTTCCCAGACATTCCGAGATAGTTGGAGCAAATGGACGCGAAGGACGCGAACTGACCGGTTCGGCCGAAATACGGAACTTCAACATCGGGATAGTTGGGACAAAGGGACGCGTGGGACGCGGATAGCCGAAGGAGCCAAAAGCCAATCAAGCAATGCCACGTGTCACCAGCAGAAAAGGGACAGGGAAGCCCATTTCAGGTGGATCGGAGGTTTTTGTCCCAAACAGCACCGGGACATCCGGGACAAATGGACGCGGTGGACGCGAAAGAGCCGGCAGACCCGCGGACCAATCAAATCATGACACGTGTCACAAGGGAAAAGGTCCAAAAGTCAAAGGGCGAGTTTTGAAGGGTCAGCCCGAGCCAATGAAATAGTGCCATGTGTCCAAGTTTAAGGGCCCACAAGTAAATTTCAAAAGGAAAGCCCATAGAAAGGTGGAGGAGAGAGAATTACTCAGTGAATCAGAGCCTACCATGTGTCATCCAAGTGGCAGAGCGCGGGGAGAGTTCAAATATTTTTCTCGCCGACCTGTTTTTGCCCGTTTCATGCCCTAAATCTTCATATCGTCATATCTTTCGATCCAGAGCTCGTATTTGCACGTTCTTTATATCAACGGAAATTTGTTGAAGTTCTCTACATGATTCTAGGATCGATCTTGCATTTTGGTGTAGTCTGGAGAGAAAAAATTGAGAAAATGTTCCTAACGGGTGGTAATGCTAGAAGTGACGCTCCAACAACTAGCTTTAATGCAGCAGACAGTTTTCCACTTATGTTAGACAGCCCGCCGTTTTGCCAGGATCCGCCGCTTCTGCCATAATGAGATGATTCTAAATGCGACCTAGAAGTGGTTAGGGTAGATTCTATATTTCCTCTCTCTTCCCTCTCTCATTCTTTCTATATATTGTAAAGAGGGGCTTCTTAAAAAAGGGTCGGACATTTTCTGTTTTGCTCCTCCCTTCTTCTTCTAATCAGGTGAATTTGTGGAGTTCAAACCTCCCATTTGAAACTATAATGCAACTCTACCTCTTGGCATTTTGTATTGTATTGTATCAATCTTTGGAGCAAGTAATGCATGTTTATGGATGATTCTCAACCCTCTCTGTGTTCATTTACATCCTCATGGTCTTTCACTGCAAGTTTTGTTATATGTGCATGATCTTGCCTCACATTTGAATGGTCTGTGTTTATCATCAAGACAGGTGTTCTTCATTCCTCGGTGCATCACCTCTATTAGCTTAGGTTTATTTTTATGCATCCCTCTCTCTTTGTCTCCTTGGCAAGATAGATTAGGTTTTGAGTAAAAACTCTACATTTTTTATGTGCATTTGAACAGAGGAATAGGAACCAGCCTTCTCTAGAGAATCCTTTCTCATCTTTTCAAGTCCCACACTTGGAGAAAGGATTCCATGTTGTGCAATCACACTAGATGCCTGAACATCAACCTAGAAACCTGATCTGCATCCAGGGGTGCTGTTAGCCTGCAACAACAACAGTATTTTTCACCATGGGATCCATGCCCCATCCTTCATCACAAATCACGTGATGTAAAAATGTTGGTACATTGAAAAATAAACTTCCTTACCCACCACCGAAGGTAACTCCTTGGGTATGTGTCACTCTTCTTCAAATGCCACAAAGACTCTATCATACCACTTCTCCTCCCTCTACTTGAATGGTTTGCTCATTGATCCATCACACAAATACTTTCAAAATATTTACGCAGGTGACTTGTGTTCCATGGGGTACTCCCAAATCTTCTCCTTTGGCTCATCGGGCACCCCAATCTCCATGAGAACCAAAGATAGTAAAATAGTGCCAAAACTTATTCTTTCACCTATCTGCACTTATTCAATTATTGTCTTTGCTATGTGATCTGAAATATTGTAGACCACTCATTTAGATATCTTCTTTACAACATGCAGCCACATTGTGTTTACCTACGACCACCTTTCTTGGTCATTCAAAATTTTCACTAAGTGTGCAGCTACCTAAACTATTGGGTACTTCTTCAATTTTTCAATGTCCATGCCATGAAGACCTTTGGTATACCATAGCTCCTTCCTTGTCTCCAGGATTATGGCCTTATTAGTTAAATCACTCTCCAAATCTGCTCTTGAGGCCCTTAGTCCTATCACTCTTGAAATCAAAGAAGTTGTGATTCTAATCCTCTTTTTAGTGAAATAGAAAAATTCCTCATGGAATCTGCTCATCAAAAATCGATACAATGGTTCATACTTCCCAAATTATGGTAGCTCGTATAATTGGTAGACTTTAATATGCTTCAGTAACTTCTCACTAGCATCATTGTATACTCACATATCTTCTGCAATGTGCTTGTTAATTTTTGTGCTTAACAATGCATTAAGATCCTTCTTATTATCTGATGTTCGATGGTTGTAATAACTAATTTTACATTGAAATATGTGGGAATCCCATTCTTATCGCATGATCACACCCTATGGATACTGTATTTCTAAGAAATTACTCTCGAGAGGAATTTATTCTTCCACTTTGACCTTTTTCTTCCCTTTTACTCCTACTACGGGAGCTTTCTTCGATGTCATCTATAACCTACAATATTTCAACTCCAAATACTCACATTTTATCTTTTGTAAACCCAAACCCTAGCTTCATTCAATGTTCCCTAGTTGAGATTATGTGCCCTAGCTCTTTTTTAACACCTTTCTTCACTCAAACCCTTCGTAACTAGGGACAAAAGCTTCCTCTGCACACAAATTTTCTTGTCTCGTATCGATTCATATTCTTTGCACCTAAATACTCTTCTCCCAGCTCAGTCACACTTGGATCTTTCAAATTATTGTGATTGCAATGGTAAAAATGAACTCACATCCCATCCTTATATAAAATTTCAAAAATTTAGTGCATTTATTACTTCTTCACCTACCAAAAATAATCTCATTAATGAACCATTTTTGTTCTTTCCACGTGGTACATCTTTGTACCACAGCTATAACCCATCTAGTATGCATTCCTACCTTCTAGTCACAGACTTCTCTTCAGCGTGCTTCCATGCACCCAAGTACCTCATCACTACACTTTCCCCTGGTAGTTCCCATGTCCTCTGCTTACCTCACGTTATACTTGTTTCTTAATTCATCTCCATCTATGGTCCTCATTTCCAAAAGAATTTTTTTTCAATTCTTCAACTTGAATAACACCCATAGCAGTTAGTTCTTTTCATGTGTTATTTTCATCAGTCTTGTACCTAGATATCATCAGTCCTGTACCTAGATATCAATAACCTACCCCACACTAAGGGTATGTGTAGTCCTCTGAGTATAAAAATTATTTAAAATAAGAATTAGCTTCAGGAACGTAAGCCTACTTTATTACACAAACACACTAACCAAATTGATAAAGCATAGTATCAAAGAAGGAAACGCATTAAGGAAATGTTGAATTGAAAACCTAATCTAAATGGCAATACTTCCTTATTACAAACACCAAGAAGACTTATTTATAGTAGGGCTTCAACCTACTCCTGTTGAAATATCTGAGTAAACATATTCCATCAAGTGCCTCTAACTGATAGGTGCATATTTCAAGTATGTGAGTGATAACATATGGTCCTAACCAATGTACTTTGAGTTTACCTGGATGGCACAAAAAATTAGAATCATAAAGGAGTACCATCTATCCTATCCCAAGATTTATATCCCTGATGTGTCTATCATGCCATGATTTCTACCTGGCCTTCTCTTGTTTCTAACTCCAATGTGCTATTACTTAGCACTCATCCAGCTTGATTAACTTATCAATCCATTCTTCTAATGCTTTCTCATTAGCTATACCTCTAGCACACGTAATATGCAAAGAAGGTAACCTAAATTCCCTAGGTAGAACTGCTTCTGTGCCAAAAACTAACTGAAATGGTGTGGACTTGTTCAACCTTTTATATGTTATTCTATATGCCCAAAGTACTATAGATACTTTACCATCCCAATCCTTCCTTCCAACATCACAAATTTTTGTCAATGTCTGGCTCAAAGTTTTAATGAAATCCTCAGTAGTACCATTAGCCTGAGGATGATAAGGTGTAGTCTTATGGTGTGTAATCATGTATTCGTCCAATAAAATTATGATTGTCTCATTAATAAAATGTGTGCCCCTATTACTATTCAAACTTAAAAGACATCCATACATTGTAATAATATTCTCCCAGAGAAACCTAATTGCTATAGCTACTATACAATCCTTTATAGGTGTCCATTATGCCCACCTTTTCAGATAGTCTATGTAAGTCATGATATATCATGATCCATTTCTACACACAGCTAACGAAATAGGACCTAAAAAATCCATAGCCCATTTCTCAAATGGTTCTGCACTAGGAATAGGCCTTAATGGCATCTCATCCCATTGTCCTGGTTTCTCAAGACGCTGACAGTGATCACAATCCATACAAAATTCCTTATAATCTTTATACAGGGTCTCCCACCATGATCCAATCAATAAAATCTTCCGCGCGGTTACATGACCTGTATAGTGGCCACTTGTAATACCACCATGAGCTTCCTCCATGATGTATGTGTGTTCATATCCCAGTACGCAACGATGCAATATTTCATCCTGGCCTAACTTGTACAGGTCACCGCTAATTAACATATAGGGTGTTGCACATATAGAAAGTTAATTATTTTATTAGAATTTCATTCCTTTTGGTGCCATGCCTCTTTGTAGAAAGACTAAAATGTCCTCTAATTCCAATGGTGCTCATTATAATCTATATAACTTTGTATCAGGAATGGTATCTTCAATGACATGTGCTTCTTCTCTTGATTGTATTCTAGATAAATGGTCTAGTCCATAATTAATTTTCCCTGGTTTTACCACAACTGTGAGGTCAAATTCTTGAAATAAGAGTACCCATCTACATATGCACCCTTGTAAAATGGGTTTCTTTACCAAATAATTCAGTGCTATGTGATATATATAGAAGAAAAATGTTGTATCTAGTAGGCACTATCTAAATTTATATAGCACATAGATAATTGAAAAAGCTTTGTGCTTTGTAGTTGTGTAATTCCATTCTAACGGAGTCATCTTTCTACTAGCAAAATAGATAGGATGATCTATAATACCTTCTCTAGGATGAGCCAATACTGTGCCAATGACCATGCCAGAGGCGTCCACATGTACATGAAATGGTTGGTCCCACGAAGGAAAATGCAATATAGGTGCGGTAGTAATTTTATCCTTTGATGTCTCGAATGCACGCTGATGTGCTTCTCCCCAATATAAATTACCCTTCCCTTTCAGTAACTCCTTCAACAGTGTGGAAAATTTGGCATATCCTTCAATAAAATTCCTATAATATCCTATATGACCCAAAAATTTGTGCACCTCACGCTGACGGGTAGTCTCCTTTAGGCCTATAATGACTGCAACCTCAGCTAGATCAACTAATAAACCTTCCTTGTAGATTATATGTCCTAACAATATCCTAAATGGTGTAGAAAATATGCACTTCTTGATGTTCAAAGAGATAAAAAACTGTCTACATATATCAAACATTAAGTGTAAATTGTCATAATGATCCTTAACTAATCCATACACCATCCAATCATCTAAATAAACCTACAATAAGTTGTGAATAATATCCTTGAATTCTTGAAAAACTATGCGTGAAAGTACAACATGCACATTTTTTAAACCAAAAGGCATCACAGTATAGGAGAAGATACTCCATTCAATAGTAAAAGTAGTCTTTTCCTAATCCTCTTGGGTAATCCTAACCTGATGATACCTAGAAAACCCATCTGTAAATGAATAGATTTCACACCTTGCAATGCCTTCTAGTATTTCTTCAGCAAATGGCATAGGAAAGGGATCAGTCACACATGTAACATTCAGATCTCCATAGTCCACATAGATCCTAATCCTACCATCCTTGTTGATAATGATCACCATTGGACTAACCCATTCTGACTCGTCGAGGGGCTTGATGATCCCAAAATTCAACATCTTTCCAATCTCTTCTTTGACCTTTTCATGCAAGTTAGGGTTCATCCTATAGGTTCTCTTCCTTACTGGACATGCACCCTCCTTAAGATTTATCCTCATCTCTCCTAATGATTCATGCACACCTTTAAGTACATGATACCCTTGATGGAATAAGTTTTGATAATCCCATAGAAGCTTTATGATTTTTTCCACTTTAGATTCTGACCAATAGTCTCTAATTATGGCCTCTTTAGGCTCAACATCTAATCCAATACTCACTTTCTTGGTCTTCATAGGTTCATGATAGGTGTGCAGTGTCTTATCTACATTTTCCAATACTTCACACCTACCTATTGAATGGTTTATATCTAGATCTTCTACTTCTTTTTACTCCACTAAGTAGACTATTTTTCCTTTTTCTTTCTCAAGGAAATCATGCTAAAGTAGTGTGTCATTGGCCTTTTTCTCTACAACAAGATGTTTTCCTTAGTTTCCTTCATCCAATAACTCTTGAATGAGTTCTTCATCCTTGGCACTATCTCCCATATTTAAGCACTTTATGACTTTTAATGCTTCTTCCACCAGAGGCTTGGTAGATAAGAAGTCAAACATCTGGGCCATTCCTACAATTAAATCATGCCAATTTCTAGTCTCTCTATAGAGTTCTGCATATACATATCAAACATGCATGCAACCTTGTAAAGTTGAATAAATCTTGTGCACCCATAGTGAAGGTGGTAAAGCTTCCTTCCCCTCTGTCTAAAGTATCTCACACTTCTAAACATGGTTATGAACAATTTGATTACCATGATAAGTGCATATTTGAGTAGGGGAATTTCTCCTAAAGAAATTTGAGGCAAGAGCAATCCTAATTTCATTCCATCCTACAAGATTATCATTATGGACCACCCAGCAATGCACTGTAGTCCCGTGTAGTGTATATTCTAGCATAATCCTTCTCTCTAGTGGGTCTATCCATTGTTCTTCCATGGTGCACAGGAATACCATAGCATCTCCTTCTCTAGTGTAATAGGGTACCAAGGTATTACTTATTCTTCTGATATAACCTGGTTTGTTGTCCTTTAAAAATAGGCTCTTTACTGTGTGCCCTACAAACTCATAAGTGCTATGAGCCAAATTATCACAAGCAATGCTTGTAGTATTGCTAACATATTGTGCATCCCCCCACTACAAGATTCCTTCTTTACATGGATCAAGCCCCTCTAGATCTCGGATGGTGTGTACATAAATCCTATTTAGGTATTCTTCACTCAAAGGCTCAACATAGGGCACATATTTTCCATTTGTTAAAGGGATGATAATTGCTTCCTCCTTGTTTTCAAATCTAATATAATCCTTGTTGAATTAAAGATCAACATTATTTTCATAGCACCAAGGATGCCCCAATAGATTTGGGAAGCTATCTGACTCTGCCAGCACTAAAACCTCAAAATCTCATGTGAACTTGGCTCCTTGTATGGTAATAGATGTATCTTTCAAAACTCCGATGGGAGTGGCCTTAGTCCAATTAGCCATGAACAATACATTAGATAATGGCTGTAATGGGGGTTTCCAATTTGTACCCATGCATCTAAGGTAAGAACATTGACTTTCACGCCTGTATCAATCAGTATATTACTTAATAGCCACACAACCACAACAACATTCAAATTTATTTCCTTGTAATAATCTATGCTATAAGGGGGAGGATTCGTATGTAGGATATGTCATCCATTCTCAATACTTACGCACAGAGTATTTCCTTTTAACCAATTTCCCAACAGTGGAATGATATTATCTTGGCGCAACAATTTGCACACTTCTCTCAAGTCATCTATACCAGTTTGGGCCATCTCTGATGTTTTCTTTTACTCCATCTTTTCTGATTAGTCCTTTAAATATTGTATTTCACCCTAAAGATTCCTGAGTACCTCCATAATTTCCTTGTAAACCTCCTTCTGATGGGCAAGATCTGGGTACCATGCATGTAGTACCTCCTATTTAGTGATGTATGTTAAAATGCATCTCTGGTGCATGCCGCCTCAGCACAGGGCATGATATTTACTTGCAATGCCTCAAACTCTACTTCCAACTTAGGCATCCACTAATTTTCCATAGCGAACTATATCCTAACTATCCCTACACCTTTTTTATTGTTTATGCTATTTGTTAAGATGCTCACACAAGCCCAGACATTCCTCATAACTATGATTCTTTACATAGAAAGAGCATGTAACATTTTGAGGACATTCGTTCCTGTAGTGGTCAAGAGATCCACATGTATAACATGTTCTATGAGGGAACTTGTTTCATCCACCACCATGGCCTCATCCTCCGAATCCACCACAATATCCCCATCCTTGGCCACAAATGCCTTCAAATTTCCCTTCATTCCAATCATAGTGTGCTTGATTGTGATCCCGATCTTGATGCTTATTCTTTCTTTTAGAGTTATCTGAAACTCCTGTTTTTCATACACCAATATCTATAACATCCTGGATTTGACTAATCAACTAGCAGTATTTTGTGTCATGAGACGGGGACCTACATATTTTGTAGTAGCATGAAACATTCTTCCTTATCATGCATTGTAGTAGTGGGAAGTGGCTAGCATCATGGTTTAAATGGAAGATCTCACAATCCAACAAAAATGAGCACACTCATTTGCGGGGACAAATATCCTTTATGTAACCTTCCACTTCACAATCTTTGCACAAAATCTCTGTGTGCATCTTATGTGCTAAATGTTCTGATAGTTTCTCCAACCACTTTTTCATAGCTGCAATATGTGCTTCTAAAAGCGGGCTCACCCCAGTGTATATACTTCCAACTACCTTAACGCGTAAATTTTCTTCAAGTGCTTCACACAGATCAGTGTATGTTTTATGTGATAGTTCCCTCCTAAAAGTTGTAATCAAACCTCCCACAAACCATTGCACATGCTTTCTTGCATGAATATCATAAGAAAGCTTAGATAACAACATTTTGAAGTGAGCATCATTCTCTTTGACAATTTTAGTAGTGCCTTTCTTAATATCCTTAAGTGCACTTATACTCTTCTTCTTGAACTCAGGGATGTGAAACTCTTTAAGGAAAGCATCTTTGAAATCTATATAGTCTACACAAGTCTGATCAGGGTCAAAAATTTTGTACCAACTGTGTGTGTGCCCTTGCAATGTAGTAGTAAATTGACTTGCCCTACACTCAGAATTTGTGACTCTTTCTGTGTACCACATTATTTCATACATGTGTACGTGTTCAACAACATCTTCTATACCCCTATAATCTGGTAGATGAAGAGACGTCGCCATGTAAATATTTTGGGGTTGGTATAGACCTTTTCCACATGATCCAGAACCTCTTATGTTTCCTCTGCCTCCAAAACTACCAGATCCATAGAACTAGGGCCCCCTATACGTCCTGATCCCAAACCTGTAACTAGGGTCGAACAAGAAGATGTACTTCCCTGTGTCCCAACTGTAGTACTGAACTACACCTCGACAGTCTATGAAGCATTACTACTCCTAGAAGATAGTCCAAAAATATATGCACCCAAATTCTATGTAGATGATACACCTAAAAATGTACTTCCATATAACAACAAAGTTTTTTACGCTACCATCGTTGTGCCTCTTATAAGACTCACTCCTGCTCTCCCACTTTTTGAGTTATCTTTTAGACTATTTGTTGTACTAGATGCTGGAAAACCAAATGTAAGGGAAAGGTTTCCAGGTGAATTTAGATGCACACCTGTGGCCCAGGACATTTCTGCTAGCGTACTTCTACATGAGGCCGAGGAGGGTTCCCTATCATGCTTTACCAAATGGGGGAGTTCTTGAGGCTCAAGTTCCACATCTTCTACATAAACTTCAACTCCTTCTTGAACTATCTTTCTCCACAACACCATTTTCTCTGTAACCTTCCACTGCTTCTCTACTACCCTCTCCTGTGCCTCATTATACTTAAGCCGCCTTTCCTCTCTCTTCCTTTTTACCGGTAGGTCTACCATATTTCACCAAACCTACTCCTTCCCCTGCACATGGTGGGGTTTATTTAGCCATTGATTTTCTCTCCAAATTAAAACTTACCATCAAGATCTTGATTGCTAGTGGAATTACTTGCAGGTAAGTTCCTCTGGGATATCATAAAAATTGGAATTTAGCTACCTCTAAGTGCGAATAAGTGAAAATTGAGTACTCCAACATATAACTATTCAAAACGCCATGGAACCACATATCTACAACGTGATTCCAAATCAGATCAACATCATAAAGGGCCTAAAACTCTTCCTACATCTAGATAAGTGTGTGATAGCTCCAATTCTATTTAGACGCATAAGTAACTAGCAACTCATACAATTCTACTAGAAAAATAGCAAAGAAGCAATCATACAAACTATCATATAGATTTTGTTCCACCCATGCATGTGCATTAAACTCAGATCTAGTATTGAACCTCCACATGTATTCTTCTTCTAGATTGAGTATCCACCCCTCAACACTTGTTAGGGTCAACCAATATGTCTTCATCATGAATATCCTAAAAAAAAAAACAAATGATGTAGCCTAGAATTCACCAGTAAAATCCCAGGTGCATTGGCACATCACTCAGCCTAGACTGAGTGCTCACTTGAAATGTGCAAGGGTATCAGGCCCCTCTTTAAGGTTTTTTTCGTAGGATGTTAGCATGATGAAGACTTAAAGCATTCACATCTATGACTAATATATCTTTCTGAAGTGCATGTTCATATCTAGATATTGAGAATAACAGACTTAAAAGCTAACCATAATGAAATCAAGCATGAAACACTGAACTATAACAATGCTAACACCTTTATTCAGTCCATAGTCTCCATTATATTAAATTCAGTAATACACAAAAGCTTCCTTATAATAACAGTAATATATGCTCATGTGCGTATCAAATTTCACAATATAATCTCACTATAACATAGTTCTCACACCTCTCTCCTATGCTACACAGTTCACTACATATTTATAAGGGTGGGGACTTTCCCTTCACCACTTATCTAATCCCAAAATAGGTTGCATGCTATTATTAGCCACACGCCGTTACAAAAATAGCCACACATGCAAGTGCACTAATAATAGACTAATTTTAGTTGACTTCCAGTAATAGATCTATTCTTAGCATGTATTCGTGTAAATAACTTCGTATCCAATCCTCTAAAAATAGCCAATGCGTGTCAAGAAATTCTTTGACTAGTTTCTATGCTCTGTACGCTATCTCCAAAAATATATCCTCATCGTGAAAATAGATAACTCTTGAATCTTTCTCTCGTCTTTACGCAATATCCTTTTCGATCCTCCTACACTTTTGAATGCACTCTGCTTCTTTACGCAATCCTTCTGTATGTTTTTTGCTAAGTTCCATTTTTTCTGATTAACACCTATTCCAATAGGTTGAAGGGCCATAATACTTTCTCTTCTAGCTACTTAAAGTTATCTTATTCAACCTACTTCTATTCGGTCTACTCCTCACAAAGAAAAAGTGAAGAAGGCATTTCCTACAGGTGGTTTAGAAATTTTGGACTGGGTATCTTCTTATCATAAGAAGATAGAATTAATGAATATCATGGATGGTCCTAGAATGATTGTTGACACATTGATGGATATGGGGATGTCTCGTACTTTTGATGGGGTAGTTGTGTTTTCTCAAACAACTTAGGGATCAAAATAATTTGTGCCAAGGAAAAACAGGCTACTAAATAAAGTTCTCTGATTTTGAGAATATCTGAAAGTAGTAGAAGATGATTGAATGTCCCTCTTCTCCTAATTTCCCCTTTTTTGATGTAATGTTTGAAAATGTATGTATAGTTTCATGGGTAAGGCCCCATATAGATCCCCTTTTTTATTTTCAAAAAGTATGGTAAACTTCAAATTGTTATAACACAATAATATGCTTCATAGCAATTTTACAATAAAAATATAATGGAAATTTAATCTTTTTCAATACATCATATTCAAAATTAGCTATTTGAATTATCCTTAAAACCATTTGGAAACTAGGAGTATCAAATGAAAAGAAATGAAATATCAAGAAGATCTAGCCTTAGCATCCTCAATAGCCTTGGATTTCATAACAACCTTGGCTTCTTCATCATTGACCATGGTGACATCATCATATTCATTGTCTTCTTGAAACTGTATTTCTACGTAAGAATCGTACCTCTAGAATAGTTGTTGCAGTTCTTGTTTATCAGGGCCCTTGTGATTTTGAAAGATTATACTTTCCTTGTTAATTTCCACCACACATTTCCCCATCCTATATTTTATTTCCCTTGATTTAGTTGTCAAGTCCTTAATTGAATTTTCTACAACTACTAGCCTCTTGATAACTTCATATGAATAATTTTCATCATGAATGTTCTTCTCGAAGGATTGTATCAAGAAATCCATTTCTAGATGATAATAACTGGTTCTATTCTTATCAAATACCAAGTATTCAACTTTTATTTTTTAGGGTGTTGATGCCTCTCTCAATCCACTTATTTTCTTCTTCCATGTTTTTCTTGACATCATTTACTACACCAATTTATATTTTCAACCAATCCTCTAAGATAAATTGAGTTTCCATCTTGTTAGTTAGTAGTATTGCTTCCTTTACAATCACCTCCTCACTGAGTTGGTTGATGAGGTTTAGTTAGGGAAGAATTCCTTCAACATAGAATAATTCACTATTGCACTCTTCAATCATATCCTTAACAACATCGAGATGAGAAATGAATTCCTCATACCTTTTCTTTACTTTTACAAAAAAAATTCTTTCCTTTCTCAGATAGGTCCTCAACCCAACTGTCAATAGCCTTCACCTTTTTGGTGGCCTTCACTATGTTACCTATCATTTCTGGAGTAACAATAAGATCTCCTTGATTTCCTTCTGAGGGAACTACCAATTTATGCAAACATAAGGTTAGATTATTTACTTTCTCTTTTAGTTCCTTTTTTACCTATCTTTTCTTCATCTACCCTTTCCAAGAATCATTTTACTGATGTTACAACATCATGTTTAAGATTTCATCTTGTAGGCCCTCCCAGTTGGATTCGTTGAATATTATAGTCACTAGTTGATAGTTTTTCCTTTGCGATATCCAAATGGGGATGGTAATTTTAAAACTTCCACACCCTATCTTGTCAAAGTGTGATCTTGTCATAATGTTACCCCTCTTGGAGGTATTCACAGGTTTTTAAAACTCAATATTTGAGATACCCAAGGTTTTTATTGGGACTATCTTCTTTCCTTTTTCTTTTTTCTTCTTTTTTTCTTGAAGAATTCCCCCTAGCCATCCTGCCATGGTGTCACTGACATCTCCTATTTCTAAGGGATCAAAACTTATAGTTTGAAAAAATGACACCATCATCGTTGATGTATCTTGAATTGTAAGCATTCATGTAATTGGTGCTTTGATTTTTGTTTCCTTGTTTACACTTTCGACTACTATTCCTTGTTCTTTATTCTACTACTGAGTCTAAATTTGTTGAATCTTTTCTTCCTTATTACCAAGTTTAAATTGTTTCCCCATACCCTTATCCTTTTATGGACCAATAAGTGTGCTTGTATCTTCTTTTAAACTTTTATGGGGAGTGGAAATCATACCTGTATCTTTTGGTAAATTCTCTTCTTTAGAAGATTCCATGCTTGCTGCTTCCTTAAGTTATCTTGGTGGAGTGATAGCTTCCTTAACAATTTCTTTTGGGGTCCCTTTTTCATTACCTGGAATTTACTCTTGTTAATTGTACTTTGTGAGAGGCTCTTGAATAGAAGTGTCCACTTGGACCTCTATCCCAACCCCTTATTTCTTTGTATCATCTTTTTCTTGTGCCTTAGTTGACTGGAGTTCGGTACCTAATTCTAGATTCAATTCTTCCCTTTCCACCTGTGTATTTGGCATAACAATATTTCCATCTTATACACTTGGGGTTGTGATGAATTCGATGGTTTTTTCTTATTGACAATAAAAATTGGGATCTTTTCACTCTCATACATTCCTCCTTCATTTCTAGATTGTGGCCATGTAACAAGATTAACCCCAAGCACTGACATCTCCTACATATCTATTTGAAATTATTTTTCTTGTTCCACAAAAGTAATTATATCTACAACTTGAGTTCCTTGGGACTAGGTCTCCATTTCCACATTTGGAATTTTCTCAATATCAGGCATATGGTTTCTTCCAATGAGATACTAAGAGTTTCATCTTTATTATTATCAATCTAAAAATAAGGGCTCTTCCTAAGCTCTTTTACCTCAACATCAATTGTTTCAACTCCTTTCAATGATATCTCTGGTGATAATTTTGTCTCAACATTAATTTTCTTACCATGTTTCTCAACACTTAGTCATTTTTTTTCATGGCTTACCCCCACAACATCTGGCTCACCTGAAATCCTGGTTTCTTTGATAATTCCTTCCACCACCCCTATAGGAGATGCAGATGGATTAGTGAGGATTTTTGGTGTAGAGGGGTCTACTTGGGTACCTTCACGGACCAATGGTGGTGTGGTTTGAACAACTGAGGGAGTGACAACCTTTTATGGATTTTAAGTCAAGCTAGGGTCATGGATTACCTCTTACTCTCCCTTGTTATACTTTTTCACACTTGGGCCACTTTCCCTGACATCTGTTTATAGAGACGTAGTTACTCTAGATATTTTTGATGATATTTCAAAATACTTAGAAACTAATAATTCTTTCTCCCTAACACCTTGGACTATGATAGATGGGTCAATATTTGATAAATATCCTATCATCTTTGGATTAGAACTAGAAGTATGGGGAAATGTTGTTGTAGAATTTTTTGACATACTTGAACTATCTCCTTTTGATTATAAAGGTATTGTAACTATAATAGGTACATTTTACATTATTTGTAGGAGTATACCTTCTACATTCTGGCTGACACTATGATAATTCTTCACCAGGAACTCCTCGTGCTATGATTATTTACTAATGCATAGCCTTTAGTTTGGTGGATGTAATCTGGAAACAAAACAACAACCGAACACAAGAATACCATTGACTATGATAAGACAGAATGATGACAAATCTGAAATATCAAAGTAAATTATAATATTAACATGAAATTGTTACAATCTCACCCATGAGGTACTTCAACAAGACTATGGGAGAAACTTTACAATTACGCCTCTTGATGGCTTCTTCAACACACCTTTAACTGATGGCTTCCTTTGCACACTTCCTACAATATTTCTCACTACTTCTTTCTATGCTAAATGAGGGGGGTGGCCTCTCTATTTATAGAACTTCCAGGCTTATCCATCCTATCTCTAAGATAGGATAAGAAATCCACTCTGACGAATCATATTCCATACCTTAACTCTTATCTGTACATGTAAGCTTATCTCTTAAGATAAGATAAACCTTATCATTTTACATGGGTTCCACATTTTTAGACTTTTTACAAATAAAATACACAAAATATTTATGACCTCACTCCTTGTCCTTATTACCAATATAATATTTCTAATTCCTAATCATGTAGACCCTACTTCTCTAATTACCCAAACTTTGACATTTTAACATTACCGGACCACTTACGACAAATATTTACTTTTTACAACATTCCTATTGTACTTTGACTGTTACCGTACTCCACATTATTGGTGACACCGTACTGATGGCGCCGTTATCTTCTATCAGACGCTACTACTAATTATACTTAACAACATCCTATTCCTAATACATACATTAATGAAATAGAAATTATGGAGGAAAATTTTAGTGTCGACATCTTCCCCCTTCCTAGCTTCTACTCCGTCCTCGGAGTAGACTATTCTGGTGCTTGGAAAATCTTCAACTTGTCGTGGTTGACCCATTTCGTAATGGGAGTGCCATCCAATTCCTCCAGTCGGTACGTACCATTTTCATGCACAGCTGCTATTTTGTAGGGCCCCATCCATTTTGGAAGAAATTTTCTCTGTCTTCTTTTTTTGTATCTGGAATCATATACTAGGACCAAGTCATTCACATGAAATGGAGACCATCGGATCTTTTGATCAAAGTATTCCTTCTGCTTCATTTTCTTCTTATGGCTTGTATCCTTTGCTATTTCCCTCATTTCCTCTAGCAAATGAAGATGTACCAACCTTTCTTTTACTGAATCACTTTCATCCATCCTTTCATTTTTCATAACTCTCACAGTGGGAATATCAAACTCAATAGGAAGAACTGGATCAATGCCATAGGCCAACTGAAATGGGGAGTATCTTGTTGCTGACTTTGATGTTGCCCTATATGCCCACAATGCTGCATGAATCCTTTTATCCCATTTATGTACCTGCAAGGCTGCATCTTTTGCTAGAATTTGACACAGCACAAAATTTGTTCGTTCCACCTGTCCATTTGTGCTTGGCTTGTATGTTGTTGCCTTCCTATGCTTAATAGAAAACTTATTGACTAGGGCTTCTACCACCTCATTAATGAAGTGGCTTCCTTGATCTGTTACAATTTCTAATGGACAACCAAATCTGGTGACAATGTGTTCATATATGAACCTTGCCACTTCATCCATGGAAGCTGTTTTCAATGGCCTAGCTTCAACCCACTTGGTTAAATAATCTGTGGCAACTACAATATACTTATTTTGGCATGATGTAGTTGGAAGTGGACCTACAATGTCTATTCCCCACTTTTCAAAGGGACCAAGTGGAAGAATAGGACATAATGGAGCTGATGAAGTCTTACGGTTACCATGTGTTTGACAAATATCACATGTCTTACAATAATTATAACAATCTTTAAAAAGAGTGGGCCAGTGATAACCTGCATCCAAGATCCTTCTTGCTGTAAGTTGTCCAGAGAAGTGCCCTCCACATGTACCATTGTGGAATTCTTCTAGCAGCTCCTTTCCTTGATCACGTCCAACTGCCCTCTTGTACTGTCCATCAGGTCCTATTCGAAATAATGCTCCATGCAGAATAGAATATGGATGACTGGCTTGAGTAATCTTTCTCTTAGTCTTTGCATTGGCACCATCAGGAAACTTGAATTCATTCAGATAATTCCAAATATCTATGTATTCACTAGGGATTGTGTCAAGGGAGAACAATGCTGCATCGGGAAAATCATCATCATCACAAGATGATCCTAAACCATCATAGGCTCGAGAGAGTGCATCTGCATTGACATGCTTCTTTCCTGGCCTATCTATAATATCAAATTCAAATTCTTGTAGCAAAATTATCCATCTTGCTATTCTCCCTGATGGGTTAGGCTTATTGACAATATATTTCAGAGCCTGATGATCTGTTACAACTATAAATTTCTGCCCTAGCAAGTAATTTCTAAACTTCTTTACAGCAAAAATGATAGCCAGAGCCTCTTTTTCAGTTACAGTATAGTTTACCTCAGCACTGCTCATTTGTCTGCTCCCAAAGTAAATTGGATGTTCATTCCCATTTTCATCCTTTTGGCTCAAAGTACTACCTAGTGCTGCATCTGAGGCATCAGTGTACACAATGAATGGCTTGCTCCAATCTGGATTCTTCAAAACAGGTGAAGACACCAGGGCTTCCTTCAGTTGTCCAAAAGCTTCATGCGCCTTGTTTCCTGGTTCATAAGTAACATCCTTCTTCAAGAACTGGGTTAGTGGCTGTGCAATCTTTGAGAAATTCTTGATGAACCTTCTATAGTAACCCACATGGCCTAAAAATGATCTCAACTTACTTCTATTCATAGGAAATGGTAAATCTTTGATTTTTGAAACTTTATCAGGATCAGTACCAATACCATCTCTGGATACAACATGCCCTAACAAAACACCTTTAGAACATCCAAAGACACACTTTGTAGGGTTTAGTGAGGCTTGTGCTTCATCTAACCTTTGAAATGTTGTCTCCATCTGGTGCAGGTGGTCCAACTTGCTCCCATAGATGCAAAAATCATCCAGAAATACTCTGATGAAGGTCCCAATGTAGGGTTCGAACACCCTATTCATCAAACGCTGGAATGTTGCTGGAGCATTACACAACCCAAAAGGCATAACTCTATAAGCAAACGTTCCCCAAGGAGTGGTGAACGTGGTCTTCAGCTGATCTTTCTCTGCTATACGAACTTGGTTGTAGCCGCTATATCCATCAGCAAAACTATAGCACTCCTGGCCAGCTACTTCGTCCAAGATCTGATCTGAAAATGGAAGAGGGTAATGATCCTTCTTTGTTGCCTTATTGAGCTTCCTGTAATCAACACAAATGCGTAGCTTCCCATTCTTTTTTATTGAGATCACAATGGGAGAAACCCATTCTGAATTCTCCACAGCAAATATGAATCCTGCATCAAGCAACTTATCTATTTCTTCTTTTACAGTCTTGGAAAAATTAGGATTCATTCTATATGGCATTTGCTTTATGGGCTTAGCACCATCTACCAGCTCAATACAATGTTCTACCCAACTTACTTGACGGAGTTCCTTGTAATCAAAAGTGAATAGGTGTATGTACCTTCGAAAGAGCTGGAGGTAGGATTCCTTCTCACTCTCCATCACAGCATCACCAATCTTTATTTGTTGGAGACGATCATCAACTTCTTCTTCAGATAATTTTATGGGGTCCTGGGTTGGTGTGACTGGAAGAATATCCATGACTGAAACATCAACCTCACTTTCTTCATCTTCAGTGTCCACTTCACTGGTACTAGAGTAATCAGAGGATGTCCAATCATCAGTTTCATCACTTGAATCCACAGGTTCTGCTTTATGATGTCGAGGGATCACGTTTATCTTCACCCTCTCTCTACCACATCCAAGTGTCATGAAACCTTCATTCCAGTAGTTTCTTGCATGAACTCTCCTTAGCCATGGTCTTCCCAGCAGCATTGGGTACGCAACAGTACCATTTTTCATCACCTGAAAGTCTACCACACATACAACACCCATAACAGATATTGCCACATTTGAAACTACACCTTCTGGTTTAGTTTTTCCCTTATTTAATGACCTTAACATAAGTGTTGAAGGGCGATCAATTTTTAAACCCAACATATTCATTACAGACTCGGTCATTACATTAACTGCAGCACCTCCATCAACTAAGACATCATGAATTGAAATACCATTACATAATACCTCAGCTTGTGGAGCATAGGGATCTGCCTCTGCCTCCAAAACAGGGACCTCAACCTCCTTCCTTCTTCGAGCATTGAGTCCACCTCGCAACTCCCGCCTCTTCTCAGAAGACATAGCCAAGAGTTGACCATATGTAATATTTGCAGGCCTTTTGGACAGATCTTCCAAGATGGAGTATGGTCCTTGCCCCTGTGAAATCAGAAAATCCTGCACACCCAACTTTCTTCTCCTATGTTTCTTACTAGTTTCTCCTTTCATCTTCTTAGGATCAGTTCCATCTTGATTATCTTTTTCTTTCTTTCTTTTTGTTACAAACACATCTACTTCATTATTTCTACTCTTATCTACTACATCAAGAGAATTCACAGGTGCTTTTCCTTTATCATTATCTCTTGTACCAGATGTAGAAGCTCTATCTGGACAATTATACTTATAATGACCCTTTTTATAACAACCATAACAAACAACTTCAGAAATATTTCTTTTTGGACCTCTATCTCCTCCCTGAGAACTAAATTCCTTTCCTTGAAGAAGATTAATAGTTAACTGGCCCATCTTCCTAAGCAGATCTTCATACTCAGTAGATGTACTAGGAGAAATATTTGTGCTCACCGGGAGTGGTTGTGGATTCTGGACCAAAGGTGCTGGTGTAGGCTCTACTTTAACAACAATTTCTTTGGGCTCCTCTTCCATGCTTTCTTCTTGCCTTCTTGCAATCTCCTTTGCTTGTTCAATGGTAGCTGGGCGGTCATACTTCACTCGTTGTCTGATCTCTGGCTTCATCCCAAGAATGAAGTGCTTACATAGGAGATTATCCACGCCATTCATCAACCCATCCGCTAATCCTTCCTTCCGGATCTGGGCATCGAGCTTCCTCCTTAGCTCTAGAACACGAGCATGATAATCCCTTATCTTCTCCTTCTCTCCTTGGGTTAGCTTTGTGATATCAATCATGAGATCTGCATATCTCTGTTGTTCACCAAATTCTTCAAGAAAACTTTCAGTTAATAAATCCCATGAATTTTTCACATTATCACCTAGTGTTTCAAACCACCTAAGTGCTGAACCATCCAAAAAGGTAGGAAAAAATTCAGTCCATTGTTCCCTTCTTATAAGGCCATTACAAATACAAGATCGCTTAAACTCTTGAATGAAAGAAGAAGCATCTTCATTAGATTGAGCTGAAAAAACAGGAATCTTTCCCATTTTCAAAAGTAACCACCGTGAAATACCAACCCACAAGTACAATCAACAAGACTTATGTGCACAAATAATTGGAATTACTATAGAAATGACCACGGTAAACTATGGTAAAACTTGACTTACTGCAGTAAAAACTGATTTTACTGTGGTAAACACTATTCACGGTAAAAAGTGAAGTTACTGCGGTAAATACTATTCACGGTAAAAAGTGACTTTACTGTGATAAATACTATTCACAGCAAAAATGACTTTATCATGGTAACTACTATTCACGGTAAAAATGACTTTACCATGGTAACTACTATGCACAGTAAAAACAAGGTTACCCTCTAATTGATTTTTGCCTAAGTGGGAATATCTCTCCAGAAAATCCACCAACGAGGAATGGTCCCGGCAACGGAACCAAAATGTCATCACCAATCCGGCACTATGATAATTCTTCACCGGGAACTCCTCGTGCTATGATTATTTACTAATGCACAGCCTTTAGTTTGGTGGATGTAATCTGGAAACAAAACAACAACATAACACAAGAATACCATCGACTATGATAAGACGGAATGATGACAAATCTGAAATATCAAAGTAAATAATAATATTAACATGAAATTGTTACAATCTCACCCATGAGGTACTTCAACAAGACTATGGGAGAAACTTTACAATTACACCTCTTGATGGCTTCTTCAACACACCTTTAACTGATGGCTTCCTTTGCACACTTCCTACAATATTTCTCACTACTTCTTTCTATGCTAAATGAGGGGGGTGGCCTCTCTATTTATAGAACTTCCAGGCTTATCCATCCTATCTCTAAGATAGGATAAGAAATCCACTCTGACGAATCATATTCCATACCTTAACTCTTATCTGTACATGTAAGCTTATCTCTTAAGATAAGATAAACCTTATCATTTTACATGGGTTCCACATTTTTAGACTTTTTACAAATAAAATACACAAAATATTTATGACCTCACTCCTTGTCCTTATTACCAATATAATATTTCTAATTCCTAATCATGTAGACCCTACTTCTCTAATTACCCAAACTTTGACATTTTAACATTACCGGACCACTTACGACAAATATTTACTTTTTACAACATTCCTATTGTACTTTGACTGTTACCGTACTCCACATTATTGGCGACACCGTACTGACGGCGCCGTTATCTTCTATCAGATGCTACTACTAATTATACTTAACAACATCCTATTCCTAATACATACATTAATGAAATAGAAATTACAGAGGAAAATTTTAGTGTCGACAGTTCCTCAACTCCTCTGATTTACCCAGATGTATGACTTGAAAATTCCAGAGGTTTAAAGCTCAGAGAAGAAGGATCCTACTCTTAATTACTGCTAAAGGATTCAAGGATAGAAGGAAAGCTAATATAAAACTAAAACTAACAGGGTGATACACCAAAGG
Organism: Taxus chinensis; assembly: GCA_019776745.2. NCBI lineage: Eukaryota > Viridiplantae > Streptophyta > Pinopsida > Cupressales > Taxaceae > Taxus > Taxus chinensis. The sequence continues at coordinate 94,884,475 of CM034148.1, read as the reverse complement.
AGTGAAGTGAACATTAAGCTTTTGCAAATGGTGACAGATTATAAAAAATGCAGCAAATATCATGCAAAAATTTCTAACAATGTAATGAAGGATCGGGATGAAGTAAACAACACAAGAAAGGATTTCCAAAAAAACTCATTCACAAAGCTTGCATTGTCATTTCCATCTATTAAATATAGTGCATTACAACAGCAAGGAAGCAAAACATTTTGCAATCTTCAAAAAAAGGTCTAATATTCCACAAATTCACTTTCTAGGGTGAAGGAGGAGTCTACAAAACATAAAAAATGTCCAACCCTTTACATATGAGCCAAATCTGGCTTTTAACAATGAAAACCTAAGCTCAGGATGGAGAAAACGTGGGAAAGTTTAAAGGAATCCCATTTTCAACCCTACCAACCAAATCCATCAAAACAGCATGGGTACCCTTAAAATTTCATTCCCCAAGATTTTTGACCATGCTGGAGAAGAATGGAAGCCATACTGCATTAAAAATGGTGGTTGAACGTCAGTTCTGCTCTTTTCCCCATGCCAGATGCATTTTCTCATTTTTCTCTCACCAAACTCCTCAAAACACAAAATTGAATATTCCATCATGTAGAGGACTTCAATAAATTTCCAATAACACCAAAATCAAGAAAAAATGAGCTCTGGATCAAAAGATATGCCTCTCTGAAGATTTAGGGAAAAAAAGGGCAAAAATCAGGTCGGTGGGTCGAAACCCAAAAATTTTCCCTCTTTTTTGAATTTGGGAAAAATTCCCCAAAAATTTCTGTCCCCGCCACTTTGATGCCACGTGGCACATTCTTATTGGTCTACAGGATTCAAACAACCATGGGTTACGCCTTTTTGAAATTTTGGAAAATTTTCCCTTATCGCTCTACGCCCTGCCACTCCGATGCCACGTGGCGCTCTCCAATTGGACGCAGGCCTTAGCTAGCTTTCTTCCCTCTGCGGGCCCACGAGTAAAATTTATCCTTGGTGCCATTTGCAACATTTTGGCAAAATTGTCACATTCCCCCCCACACCCCTGACCTCCGACAAGACCAGGACACGTGTCGTCTTCCCATTTGTTGCGGGCCCTTGTAATTTTCTTCTCCTCCTCCTCCTCCGCTCAGGCTATCGGGAAAAAATCTTCCTTTTCGCCCCTTGGACACAATTTTGGTGAAAATCCATTGGAATTCACTCTGCCTTGATCCACTTTCTGCTGGCCCATAGACACGTGTCAACCTCCTATTCATGCGGGCCTCAAACCACTTCTTCCTTCGCTAGGCTTGCGGGTGAAATTTTTCCTTTGTGCCCTTTGGAAACACTTTGGCAAATTTCACCAAATTTCTCTACGCCAGTGCACCACTCTAACAACACCATGTCACACTTCAATTCGTTGCAGGCCTTAAATCACTTTTTTCCTTTGTGAACCCGCAAGAAAAAATATTTCCTGCGTCCCCACCGCTTCCCTTAGTGAAAATTTCTAACTTGCCCCTGCTCCCCACCATCCTGCTGCTGCATGGCACATTTTGATTGGTCTATGGACCTTTCTAAGGAAAATTTCCCTCAAAAACTCTACCGAGCCATAACTTGAGAAATACAAGGAGTTAGAAGCAAAATTTTACCTTTCTGGAAAGGTGAGGAAATTATCTATCTGATGAAGTCATTTCAAGAAAATTTTGAGTGCCTGAAAATGTGTAAAAAAATTGACTGAGGCACAAGGAAGGAAGGAATGAAAGGAAGTTAGCCAAAAATAAGCATGGGACTTATTTGGATAACAATTTTGGCGACTCAGAGGGGTCGTCTGCCTGCTAGATGAATGATCAGTAGCCTTTGAAGCATCCATTGGGCATGGAGTCATGAGTCTGATAGCCTACAAATCTGATCTAAACTTTGAAAACTATGACCTTCTGAGCCACTTGAAGCCCACTGAACTTGGAGTTGTTCTTCACCAAAATGCCACTGAAATGAACTGTGCAAGAGCAAAACCAGTAGCACCAAAAACTATGTACAAAACTGAAAAATCATACATGTTCCAAATGGAACATGCAGAGTGTACACAAGCACTTCTTTTGCTGAAAGCAAACCTACCTACTCTACTCTAACTGGAAGCAAAGGTGAGCTAAACAAACCCTGCAATTGGTTGTGCAAAATAGCTTCCTTTCTTCAAAATTGGCAACCATGCAAATGATTTGGAGATAAGTATGGCTGCTAGGATGAGTGGAAAATCAATAAGAAGTTGGTCTTCTACCCAAATTAGCAAGGTGTCAACTGAAAACAAATCCAATACCTCTTTTAGTTGCTCTACATTTGTATTGAAGAGGTATGGCAGCTGATCCTTAGAACTTTGCATATCATCCTCATGCTTAGAGGCAAGCATGAATGGTTGTGGCTTCTCCCTTAGGCTCCAATGAAGCCAAATACCTAGTTAGGCAAGGTTTGATCCGTTTGATATGCCCATAACTCTAATTTTCCATTCCAAAAATGGAATCTTCTTGCAGACCTTTTTGAATGGATGGTGTAGAAGCAATGGTAGAACTTTGTCTTCCTTCATGGAAGCATGGAACTCCTCCACAGTATGCAGCTCATCATTACTAATTACAACATCCAATGAAGTTGTTTTTGCATTGTTGTAACTTGCTGCAATGCATTGTTGGCTTTAGAGTTCCTCCATTGTATTTTTTGGATGATCAAATTCTTCTAACTTTGATTCAAGAGGCATGTTACAAACTGCAGGCTGCTGTTTTTCAATGTTCTCCTTTGTGGCAGCAGGCTCTTGATGTTGGAGAACGAATGGTGAAGAAGAAAATATTGTAGTTTTAGTTGGCTCTTCATCCAAACATTCTTCTAAGTCTATTGGCAAATCAAACTCTTCATTGTCCTGCTGCTATAAGGTCTCTCCTTCTTGTATGGTGGGCTCCAAATCTGCATTTTCTTCACCATGTGTAGTTTCATTTTCAAACATGAAACTTTTCAATCTAAACTCATCCAAAAAACCAGATTTTTGGAGAGATGAAGTGGGAGAGAAACATGAAATTTCTTGTCCCTCTTGCTCACAATTTAGACCTGTTTTGTTCACCTCCATAATGGCTTCATCAATCAAATCGGCCCCTTCAAATGAAAGAAAAAAATGTATCAATAATGCTTCCTTCTTCTGTTGCTAGCCAAAACTGACTTGATCTCATCCATTTGCTCCTCTTCAATGGGATTTGGAGCTGGTTGTTCTTCCTCTGCTGATTGAAGACAATCTTGCTCTTTAATGACCTCTTCCTCTAGCATGAAGTATGACAAATCAAACTCTTCAATCTGCTACTCTAGAGGACAAGCTGGGGCTGCAAGATCTCTTTTAGAGCTTTCCTCCTCCAAGGTTGATTGTGCAACTTCTATTGGATCAGCATTCTCTTTAGGAAAAATGCTAACTCGGACACTCAACTCATCACAAACAAGTTGTTGTTTTTCTTGCTTCACTGTTGTTCTAAAATCAGCCTTGTTTGCCACTTGTTCTCCAACTCCAACCTCTTCTGTAGGCTTAACCAGCAAGGGGATCTTCTCAATTCCATATCTAAGAGCCAAACTTACTAAGCTCTTAATTATTCCTTCTTTGTTTGGCTCTTTCTCTTTCTATCCTTCATGACTGATTTTTGCAATTTCTTCTTCCCCACATGGAATTGGGAATGCAAGAGGAGGGGTGGGTTATAACTCAATCGATTTTACAATTTTTTTGTGGTGTTGGAGGAGGTAGAAATTCTTGTTTCTTTGGAGGGAATTACTGTTTGGAAGGGAAGAGGATAGAAAAATTGAGATGGGGAAGACTAGGGAATGGAGAAATGGAATTAACTCTTGGGGCAGCATTGACTAGATTTAGAATTTGGATTTCCAAATGAGATGGTGCTACTATAGGAATGGAAAGAGAAAAACAAGATGATGGTGTAGAACTTACCCATTGACAAGGTTCTTCAGCACCAAGTTTATAGGCTTCTATCTCTGCTATCCATTGTGCAAGTTGGGGCAGCATCTCCATCATGAAGTTCAGCTTCTCCTGAGGGCTGAAGTGTCTTGGAAAAGGGCCTCCCCATGGAAAAGGAGTCCTGCAACCAATTCTGAAATCCTTCATTTGGGTTGTTTCTCTTGATTGCACCATTTTTGCCTCCATCTTTTGGATTTTCTCCATAAAATCAGCAACTTCCATTTGATTGTCTTCATTGCATGCGTACCCTTGCTCTCGATATGCTTCACAACCAAACTGATTTTGGTATTGCTCATATGGGTAAGCATGCTGATTTTGAATTTGATCAAAATGTTGATTTGAAGGAGTTTTAAAACATGTTGGAGGTGAAATATATTGTTGTTGTTGTAAATATGAATTCCATGATGGAAATGAAGTCATGATTGCACAACTTCATGGAATGAAATGAGATGGAAGAGATGGAAATAAGAATGGATGAAAATGGATAGAAAACAGGTCTGCAACTCAGAGAATGAGTTATTTACCAGATGGAATCGCCAGATGTGCTTTTGAATATGCCTCCAAAGGTTGAATCCTTAACAGGAACACACCAACCTGTCAAAAAATGAAATGGGAGACCTCTTAGTCCCACTGGGTGTGCTAAAACTATTAGTGCAAATTCACAGCACCCCCAATTGAGTTATGGATATAATTTTCTAAGGCATTGTCATTTGGTGTGATTACACAACATTGAGTTTTCCCAAAGTGTGGGACCTTTACAAATGGGGAAAGCTCTCCAGAGAAGGTTGGTTCCTCTTTCTAAACTACCTACCACAAGCTATTCCAATGCAGGAAAGCTAATCTAATCCTAATATAACTATGCTAACGAGACATAGAGAGAGACAAGAGGGAAAAACAAAGCCTACACTACAATGGTGATACACCAAAGAAGGAAAATGCTAAACATATATCAAAACTACCATGGAACAAGAAGAGGTGAGCAATGGGAAGGATGTAAAGGTGCATCACAAAACCAAGGATGGATTTCACACAAAAAATGTTCCAAAAATCCATTAAGATAGCTCCAAAACCTATAATGAACATTCAAACATGCACAAATACTTGTAATGAAGAGAGGTGAGAAGAAAACAAGCAAAAAAAGCAAGGATGGACAACTGCATCAAGAAACACATTTTTATTGCTGCAAAAGTTTGCACAAAACATCATTTCACGGGTAATAGGAAAAAAATGCCATTAAAGAGTAGGGGAAGAGGTTAAAACTCAATTTTTGACCTTGGGGAAGAAAAGAAGGGAGAGGCAGAGAAGAATGATGAACAACTTATTAGAAATGAGCCAAAACTGGCTTTTTACCATCGAGTAGAATGGAAGAAAGGAGAAAACACGGGAAAAATGGATTTATGAACTCAACCACAAACTAGATACCTCAAATTTCACCTGCAGAGTGATGGGTTTCATCGATGAACCCATACTTAGAAGTACATTGTTCTGCAGATCCAACAAAATGACCATTCTTCATTAAATTTGGTGGTTGAAAGTCAATTTTGTTTTTTTCCTTTCCAGGGACCTTTCTCCAATTTTATCCCATAATTCTCCATAAAAATACAAAATTGGACCCTCCATTGTGTAGAGAATTTCACCAGCTTTCCAATGACACCAAGAACGTGAAAATCTGAGCTTTGGATCATACGTTATGCCCCTTTGAAGATTTAGGGCAAAAATAGGGGAAAAAATGGGTTGGCAGGACAAAAGTTTAAAATTTTTCCTTTTTGAATTTTTTTGGAAAATTTTCCCAAAAATTTCTGCCCCCCACTATTCCAATGCCACGTGGCACTCTCCGATTGGGTGTAGGCCTTAGGTATTTTTCTTACTGTTGCGGGCCCACGGGCTAAAATTCTCCTTTGCGCCCTTTGGAAACACTTTGGCAAAATTTTAAAATTTGTCCTGTGCTCCCAACCTTTTTTTAGATGAGGACACGTGTCATGTTCTTATTTGTGTGGGCCTGAATCAACTCTTTTACCTCTGCCGGCCTGTCTTAAGATTTTCATCGGCCACATGGCACATTTTGATTGCTTCGGGCCATCGAAGGGCAGAGTTTTACTGTGCCATTTGCCACACTTAGCAAAAATGGAAAAAATCCCTTGCGCCTCCACCTCCTACCAGTCTATGGACACGTGATAGCTCCTCATTTGCTGTGGGCCTTCAAGACGAGGTTTTTCTTTTGCACTAACCTTGGAAATTTTTCTAACTTCTCTCTGCTGGTCCGACCTCTGACGGCCCCATGGACACTTGTCAGCCTCTTATTGGTTGGTGGAGCTTCAGACCAAAATTTTTATTTTCACCCTCACCGACACCGTGGTGAAAATTTCTAACTTACCTCCACCAACCCACTATCTTGTCACCACGCGGCACTCTCTGATTGGGCGTGGACCTTCCTAGGTAAAATTTCCCTCCAAAACTCTGTTGAGCCATAACTTGCAAAATACGAGGAGTTAGAAGGAAAAATTTACCTTTCTAGAAAGATGAGAAAATTCTCTATTTGATGAAGCCATTTTTAGAAAATTTTGAGTTCCTGAAATGTGTAAAATTTGATATTTAAGCACAAGGAAGGCAAGAATGAAGGCAAGTTATCCAAAATCAGCAGAGGGCTCATTTTGGATAACAAGCCCATGCATCAATTATTTATGTCGTGGGCCTATTACTTGGTAATTATGGAGGTGCACTATTTAATGGGTCCATGTTCTTAGTCCCCTCTTCTAAAGGAGGGAGATCTTCTTTTAAAGTAACCAATTTTCTAAATTCATTTAATACCTTAGTATTATGTAGAGATAAATCAATCTCTTTTTTCATCATCCAAGTTACTGTACATCTCATAAAATTGACAATCCTCCTATAAGGATCATATTTCTCTTCTACTTTCCAATTGATAGGGGAAACTACCTTTGAATCCATATTTTTCTCAAGATAAACTTTTCTAACAATGTTTTCATCATCCTTAATTCCTCAAGGAATAACAACAATTTCCTAATCAATGATCTGCCTTAGGGTCATTTTAAAAAAAATCCATCTTCCTAACCTCCTCATCATCCTTGCAATTCATCCAAAAATCTTACAATTGAGGTTTGTGTTCACCAGAGGTCACAATCCATCTATTGTCAAAGTTTGGCCTTGGGAAAAACATATCCATCTTGAACTTCTTCATCTCTTCATTCATCAATTTTGTTTTTGTGACAAATTGACATGTATACCTTCCAAGTGTAAGGGGAAACTTGATGTTGGTTCTATGTCTCTTTGCAATTTTCCCATGCACAAGAACTACTTATCTAGCGAGCTCCATTAAAACCAATTTGTCATTAGGATATTTGGGTAATTTGTATGGACTCCCCTCAAACCCACTTATTCTAAAATAAGTGAAGTATCTGTATTGAATGAAAAGGTACCCATAATCCAAGATCATAGCACAAGGGGGAAAAGAAAATTTGTATTATTCTAATTTAGGATATAATAAAATAACCAGTGGAGCAATGAACCCATCATGCATTGATCTTATGTTCTTTCTCCAATTATCAATCCTTAACTGTTGGAATACATCATAGAACTTATGTGTTTCAAAATTTCCCAATTTTTTCAGCCCTAGAAATGGCCTGAAATATAAAGTATTATATATGAAATATATCATCATTGAGAATCTAAGGTCCTTTATCTACCCTTCCCTAAATTTAATGGAAATTGTCATCATATGAGAATGAATTGAAGATGAGATAAGACTACCCTAGCAGAATTTTCCTTTTTTCTCCAATATTACCCTGATAATAGGGCACATCCACTCTTTTAGCTTGTTGGACCCATCGATCCCTCCCATTCTACTCAATAGCAAAATTAAATCTTCTACTACCTCAATAAACAAGGACCGGATTAGGTTCTTGGGGATCCTTTTTATTGATGTATTTCTTTTAATTAACCATTGAGAATTCAATACCTTAGAAAATTCAGCTCACCTATTTTGATAGTCCTCCCCTATAGATTCTATAGTCTCAAAAATAAGTCCAAGAATTTCAGGGAGTCCTAATATTATTGAAAATTTTAGGGGTGAAATTTGAAAATCACTTTCCACTTCCATCTAATACTTGTAATTTCTCATGGTCATAGTTATAGGCATACCACCACACAAATTCACTAGCATGGATAGCGGGTGGGATGGAATCCACTAGAGCAATGTAGCTTACACTAATAGCTTTCATTAATTTACTTCAATTTTCATTGTGAAGCCTCCTTGCAAAATCCTCCAGGTCTACATCAAATAAATTCATGTCCTTTATGTTATCCAAATTATTTATAATACCAGAGGACACTAAGAAAATTGAATCAAAAGTTCTCATATTGTTCTTTAAAATATTCTCCCAAATTACTGTGAAATGTATGAAGTAATTAACTAAGGTACGGGAGAATATTGCATCTTACCAGTTTTGTGCACTTGATCTATGCAATTACTCCTCCTGTGACCACTTTATAAAATACTTGATCAATTTCACCATCTCAAATCGATTTTTGTCCTTTTTCGTGTAATTTTTCTCAATTTAGAGCATTAAATTCTTTGCTTGCATAATAAAACTTGAGGTAGATCAAAAAATCTTGAAAAAACTAGTTTTGCTTTACCCAAAACACATTAATGGTAGAATCATAAATGCAAATAAACTCAACTATTTATTTTGACTAGTTAATTTGAATTGAGATCATATACGTGGTGTTATTTCAAGATTTACGGGGTTGGAGATTTTTTTGTACTTTTTTGATGTTCTTTTTATATGGGTGCAACTTTGCAATTTTGACTCGAATCTCTGATATTTTACTTTCACTGATACACAAATTAATTTCTCATCCAATCCCACACTCTAATCATATGTCGAAACATCACCTAATCTCGAGAGTGGGGTCAATTTACCCTTTTGTAATGTTGACCCAAATATTTGAAAGAATATTCTTTGGGCTTTGGGGGTAGACTTGTAAATTTTATTTGCAATATGTAAAAAGTATGCATGTTTGCAAGATAATTCCACCACAATGTGACCAATGGCATTGTCCCATGTGTCATCAGAGTTGGGAATTTTTTTTGTAATTTGTAATTTGTGCTAACAAAAATGAGGATGATATTCAAAGGTGATTTTCATGGGTCTACACATTTTTTTTGACATTTGGCATAGGACTTCCTCAGAGACAATAGGTTTTCATGAAACTCGAGCAGAAAAAGAGATTTTCACAAAATAGGAACAGGATTTAGCTTTTTTTTAACATGATTTTTTTCTTTTAAGTATGTGTTTTTTGAACTCAGACAATCAGACATAAATTTTTTGAAGGCACGTTTCAGGATATAAGTGCGAGATCAAATTGAGAACCAACATATATGACTATATGGGACTCTCTTTTGTTGTTTGTTTTGAGAAATAATTTTATCAAAAAAATACTCTCTCTCTCTCTCTCTCTCTCTCTCTCTCCCCCTCCCTCCCTCCCTCTCCCTCTCCCTATCCATTTGGTTAGGAAATGAATGAATCTTGAAATATCTCTTATTGCATGCTAATTATGATAATCATTTGAATTAAAAACTATGAAATCATGAATTATGCTAGATTTTGGGTAGATGTCATGCCAACAGTTTATGATGACCATGTGGTGGATTGCAGGTTCCAGGAAAAGGACAAAGTGAAGCATTACTAGTGTTTTTATAATGACATGTGATCTTGAAAGAAATGTATTTGTAAATGATATATCAGTAGTATTTCCATAAATATATTTTTTGTTTATTATTTTCCATGATGAATATGAAATTTTTAGAATATTGGGAAAGCATGTTATTTTTGTACAAATTTGTACATTGTTGACTAATTACCTGCTTGTTCGTACTTTTATATGATGGTTAGGTAAAATAAGTTGATTGTATCAAGTTTTTATGGAATTTTTTGTCAAAATAATTTCTATGGATAGTATCTACAATCATTGTAGGAGGATTAATTTTCAATGTTTCTATTTAAAACTATTAGAACCCTTGTAATTTTAAGTGTTGTTGTTATCCAAAATAAGCCCCTTGCTTATTTTTTGGCTAACGCTCTTTCATTTCTTCCTTCCTTGTGCCTTAGTCAATTTTTTTTACTTTTAAGGAACTCAATTTTTTTTGGAAATAGTTTCATCAGATAGAGAATTTTCTTAGCTTTCCAGAAAGGTAAAGTTTTCCTTCTAACTCCTCATATTTTGCAAGTTATGGTTCGGTGGATTTTTGGAGGGAAATTTTCCCTAAGAAGGTCTGCAACCACTTAGAAAGTGCCACGTGGCAGCGGAATGGCGGGTCGGTGGAGGTAAGTTATAAAAATTTCTAAAGGGGTCATTGGGGGTGAAAAGGAAATTTTGGTACGAAGCTCCACTAACCAATAAGAGGTTATCATGTGTCCATGTGGCCAGTAGGAGTCAGGGTGGTGGAGTGAATTTTGGCTTTTCACCAAAATTGTTAGGGGACAAAAAGTTAAAACCCGACCTGAAAGCCTGTAACCAATAGGGGCATGCCATGTGTCCTATTCTTGGTAGAGTTAGGGGGTGTGGATGAATTTTGTTAAAATTGCCAAAGGGTCCAAAGGGGTGCAAAGAAGAAATTTTTCCCGCGGGCCCGCAAACAAAAAGAGTTGATTCAAGCCCGCGTGAATCAAAAGATGACACATGTCCTCATCTCAATGGAGGTCGGGGGTGCAACTTTTAAATTATCTCCAAAGTGTTTCCAAACAACACAAAGGAGAATTTTTTCCCATGGGCCCATAGGGGGAAGAAAACTAGCTAAGGCCTACACCCAATCAGAGAGCGCCACGTGGCATCAGAGCGGCGGGGCATGGAATGACAAAGGAAAATTTTCCAAAATCTCAAAAGGTGAAAAACGATTTTACGAAGCCCACATCCAATCAAAATGTGCCACATGGCATCGGACTGGTGGGGGGAAAAGTTTTTTGGGGATTTTTTACCAAATTCAAAAAAGAGGGGAAAATTTTGGGTTTCGGCCCGCCGACCCATTTTTTGCCCTATTTTTCCCTAAATCTTTAGAGGGGCATAACGTTTGATCCAGAGATTAGAGTTTCATGTTCTTTACATCATTAGAAATCTTGTGAAATTCTCTACATGATGGAATCTTCAATTTTTAGTTTTGATGGAGTTTGGTGAGAGAAAAATGAGAAAATGCCTCTAGCATGGGGAAAAGGGCAGAACTGACGTTCAACCACCATTTTTAATGCAATATGGCTTCCATTCTTCTCTAGCATGGTCAAAAATCTTGGGGAATGAACTTTTGAGGGTACCCATGTTGTTTTGATGGATTTGGTCAGTGGTTGAATGATTCCTTTTCTTTCCCCACATTTTCTCTTTCTTGAGCTCGAGCCTTTATTGTTAAAATCCAGATTTGGCTCATTTGTAAAGGGTTGGACATTTTTATGTTTTGTAGACTCCCTCCTTCACCCTAGAAAGTGAATTCATGGAATATTAGACCTCTTTCAGGACTGTAACATGTCTTTTGCCTCTTTTATGTTGTAATGCATGGTATTTTAAAAATGGAAATGACAATACAAGCTCTGTGAATAAATTTTCAATCCGCTCTTGTGTTGTTTTCCATATATTGATCCTTCATTACATTTTTAGCAATTTGTGCATGATTTTTGTTGCATTTTGTAACTTGTGTCAATTTATGGAAACAAATGTTCACCACTCCTTTGTTGTATCACCACTTTTACTTAGTTTTATTTCTTTTACATCCTTTATCTCTGTCTCATTGGAATTTAGAGTAGGATCTAGTATTAAACCTCTACAAATTTCATGCATACATCTAATTAGAGGAGTAGAGGAACCAGCCTTTAATCTAGAGATTCTTTTCCCAATTCTACAAGTCCCACACTTGGGGAAAATATTCAATATTGTGCAATCACACTAGATGTCCATTATCAAACTAGAAATCTAAGAAAACATCCAAGGGTACTTCTGATTTGCACTAATAGTTTTTACACACCTAGTGGGACCTTAGAGGTCTTCATCTTCATTGAAACAAAGTTGATGTGTTTTTTTTGTGATTTCTTGCTTGAAAGAGCCCTGAATTGCACATCTGGTGACTCCAAAGAGAAAAAATCAACTGGTTTTAGCAGTCCAAGTCTGAAGATTCATGAGAAGGATCTAAACAAGGTCAAGGGCCAGAGAAGAGGGATTGTCTGAGTATCTATAGTTATCCCCAAGAAGAAGACAAAGAGGAAGAAGGATTCAAAGGTCTCCATCTCCACCAAATAGAACTCTATCAACTCCTCCACCTGGTAGACCCTTCACCCAATCAACAAGGGTTCTAAGGCCAATCAGAATGACAAAACACAACCCTTATGTCAACTTCACTAGCAACAACCCACTTACTCTCAATGCACAAAATCCAGTTCCAGTTACAGCATTGAAGAACATTCCATACTTTATTGGGGAAAATCAGACCACTCCTGGTGATCATGTCAAAGATATTGCTAATGTTTGTGCAATTCATGAGATTGTTGAGATGTAAATTGTTAAATTGCTGGAAACTTCATTCAAAGGGAAAGCCTTGCAATGGTTCAGGAGCCTTGGGGCAGGCTCTATCCAAAATTGGAACCAGTTGTGCATATCTCTCCATGAGCAGTTTAGAGAAAAGGGAGATAATTTGTCTCTATTGGAACAACTGATAACTATCAAAAGAGCCCCTAGCTAACAGACTTCAACTTCAGATTTCAAAGGACATGGGATAAAATCCTAGTGGAAGTAAGGCCAACAGCTGAAGGTGCTTTCTTATACTATCTCAAAGCTTTAAATTCTTATATTTCTATGTTAATTCAATCCATGGGAGGTATAACTATACCTGTAGCTTATAACATTGCCATTAGGGCTGAAAATAATTTGATTTAAGCTGGTAAGCTGGCTCCTAGGCCTCCCATTCCCTTGTATCCAAACTTGGAAAGCCCAAGCACTAGTCAAGCACCTACATTAGCTCCTATTCCCACTCTTAGAAATCATATTTCAAATGAAACTTCTACTTCATCCTATAGTGCCTCAAATGAACTTCAAGAAGTCATGAAACAATTACAAAATTTATGCAATGAGCTGGTTACACTCAAGAGGCAGCAAGCCCAAGGTTTTAGACCTTCTTACCAATCTCAAGCTTAGCCTAATAGACCACCTAATCCAATTTCAAATCAAAAAAAAGTAATCCCTCCTGCCAATAGACCATTTCAGCCCTATAACCTCAATGTTGCATCTACCTCTAAAGCCATAGTGCCAGTGTAAAATAATATAGCTCAAGAGTATGATTGGTGTTTCCCATGCAATGAGCCTCACAACTAGTCTATGTGCTTTAATGGTGCTTTTAACCAAGCGTTGATGGTGAAAAAAACTAGCGTAGAGGGTGAGGTGAGCCAAGAAACAAACCAAAAACAGCGAACATCTTAGCAAAATACAACTGCAAATGAGACTACACTTGTGAATTAGCAGGTTGAGGATTTTTTTGGTATGAATCAAGCAATTTTTCATAATATAGCAGCTAACGCAAGGTCAAAGAAGAGGAAGGTGAAGGGTAATCATTAGCTCTAGGTGATCCACAACCATCCATGACTCCACAAAGTGATGGAAAGCAAAATGCAGTTCCAAATGTGCAAGGACAACCCAAGCCACCTTTTAGACTAGCTCAAATTCTAGCTGTTGCAGCCCATGTACAAGAAAAGGGCGTGCAGTCCAAGGGGTAGTAAAGATATATTTCATCCCTATTTAGCATCATTGAACAAATGAATAAGACAAATGTGAATATATCTATGTGGGAATCACTATCCATCCTAGGCCAAAGGGATCTTCTACAAGATGCCATGAAGAATTGGTCAATTGCAAATCAACAAGCTCATATGCAAGAGAAGGTACTCATAAATGCTGCTCAGCTTGATGGGAAACATGGAGGACAGCAAGGTAAAGTCTTGAAACACCCTCCATTCTATGTTTCATTGGTCAATGGGGATAAACTAGTACATAATTATATGATTGATTCTGGGGAAAGTAGTTCTATAATGCCCAAGAAAATAAATGATCAGCTAGGTCTCCAATATGAATTCATATCCAATGGTGTGGTGCAACTAGATGGGACAGCAGTAACAATAGTGGAAGTAATTAAATATTTGAGCCTTACTTTGCATGCATGCCCCAATGTCAATGTGTTGCAAGAGGTCTCGGTGATAGATTTACCACCTCTTTTTGTCCTATGTTTGTCAAGGGATTTCATAGCTAGAATTAGAGGCTACTTATCTACTAATTGGTCACACATGTTGTTTAGAACAAGATATGGAACTAAGGCCACAATCAGGTCTGAAATTATTGCAAACTTTCACATTAAGCCTCATACTCCAAGCCAAATATATGCCAACTGTTCAGCATTTGATCAAGAGGATTATCCAAGTATAGATGAAGCTGACACCAAAGTTGGAAGCATCCCACATTTGACTCTTGATGAATGGGAAAGAAAGGTACATGATTTTTATCCCTATAAGGAAATAGAGGAATCTGAACTAGGAGTTTATTACATGTATGAAGAAAATCAGCCTATTCCTAGCATCACCAAGCCAGACCATAAGGATGACAATGAGGTATGGTAGCTATTCTTTGATAGATCAAGAAGTAGACAAGGTGTAGGTGGGGAAGCTATGATTTTTTCACATCAAGATATTAAGTATTATTCAGCATTTAGATTTCAGTTTGCATGTTCTAACAACACTGTTGAATATGAAGCTTTTATACAAGGATTGCATTGGTCAAGGAAAAGGGGTATCAAAAACTTACAAGTCTTTGGTGATAGTGAGCTGATTGTTAATCAAGTTAAAGGACAACATGCTACCAAAAATTACCTGCTTAAGTGTTATAAGAATAGGGTTTGGGACCTCATTGAGGATTTTGAAGGCTTTAGCATCAATTTCATCCCTAGGAAAGAAAACCAAGCTGATGATATACTTGCAGCAGTTGGGGTAGCCTTTGATGTTGTGGAAAGTATCAAGGAAGATAAATTGAAGCCAAGAATTCATGTGATTGTAAGGCCATCAGTGCCAGACAATAATGTAAGTTGGCAAGTTTTTGAGAGTGACCAAAAAATCATCAATTTCTTGCAAGAAGAAGATGAGTTCTCAACCAAAAATCAAGAAAAGTTAGAATAGCAGTATGGTGATCAAGTAGTACAGCTGAGAACCAACAAATTTCCAAAAGGACTTGTCACCTTGGAGTCCATCTTTAATCGTAATGATCAATTTAGGAAAGAGAAAGGAAACATCCAAGTCAAGGGAGAATATTCAGTTCCCATCTCAGTGGGAGAAGGAAAATCACTTCAAATTGGTAAAGTGGCAACCAAGCAAGAAAGGTATGAGTTCATGCAAATTTGCCAAGAGTTCCCAAATATATTTTCTTGGAGCTATGAAGATTTGAGAGGTTTTAATCCCAGGATATCTCAACACACAATTGAATTGGATCCAAGTGCTAAACCCATCAGGAAAAAATAAAGGCTAGTCAATCCACACATGGAGCCTCTCATGAAGAGGGAATTGAATAAGTTAATAGAGGAAAGTATCATATTTCCCATTAGAAAATTCTAGCTGGGTAGAAAATTTGGTTCCAGTTAGAAAGAAGAGTGGAGAAATCAGATTGTGTGTAGACTTCAAAGATTTGAACTAGAGAATCCCTCAAGGATTACTACCCACTTCCTTCTATGGAACAAATTTTGTAAGTTATTGTTGGCTCTGAGAGGTTTTCATTTGCTAGATGGTTATTCAGTGTATAATCAGATCATGGTAAATGAGGATGATCAGTTCAAAACAGCCTTCACCACCAAATGGGGGACTTATGCATATAGAAAAATGCCATTTGGGTTGTCTAACACCGGACCTACCTTCCAAAGGGCAATGGATATGGCATTCAAGGGATTGATCAACAAAATAGTGTTAATATATCTAGATGATATTAATGTATTTTCTAAAAGTGTAGAAGAACATCTCTTTCATTTGAGACAAGTGTTACAAAGATGTAGAAGATTTGGGGTATCCTTGAATCCCAAGAAAATGTATTTTCCTAGCTCATGAGGGAAAGCTCCTAGACCACATTGTTTCCAAAGAAGGATTAGCAATTGATCCAGAGAGGGTTGAAGAAATAAAATCAATACCATTACCAATTCATAAGAATTCCCTTCAAAGTTTCTTGGGAAGAATCAATTTTGTTCAGAGGTTTGTTCCAGATTTTACAGCCCTTGTCAAGCCAATAACTATGATGTTGAAGAAAAGTATGGCTTTAAAATGGATAGATGAAGGTAAGGAAAGTTTTGAGGAAATCAAAGAGGCCATCTCACAAGCTCCAACTCTCATTAACCTAGATTTCTCTAAGGACTTTATCCTTTATGCATTTGGAGGTGATGATACAATCTCTGCAATTTTAGTACGGTAGAAAAAAGAAAATGCAGACCAGCCAATTACCTTCTTTAGCCAAATCCTGGAGGACTATGAGGTGATGTATTATTTCTTTAAGAAGCATGTTCTTGCAGTGATTAGGAGATTAAAGAAATTTAAGCATCTAGTTTCAAACAACAAGGTTTAACTGCTGGTTTCTCATGTGGGAGTTAAGGATTTCCTCCTCAACAAAGACCTAAATGAAAAATGTGCAGGGTGGATTACTCGTGTCATGGAGTATGACATTGAGATCAAAGTCATCAAGCTGGTCTGAGGAAAGGGATTGTGTGAGAAGATGGTCTTGAGAAAATCAATGGAAGCAAACAATGGGAAGGATGTTGTTTTGGCGTTGTAAGACAACCAAGAGCCAAGAAACATTCAAGAAGAGAATGATGGTGCACTCACTCCTTGCTGGACCCAAGACATAATGCACTTCTTACAAACAAGCCTATGCCCTCCAGAGATGAGAAAAACCAAAAGAAGACACTTCAGATTGTTAGGTTGTCCCATATGCACTTGTTGATGGTGTTTTATTCAAGAAGGATGTAAATGGAGTACTGTTGAGATGCATTAGGACAAACCAAATTAATAGTATGCTAGAAGAGTTCCATAGTGGATCAGCTGGGGGTCAATTTTCTCCAAGAGTGATAGCTCTCAAGATCATAAAGGCTTGTTATTATTGGCCCAAGGATTTTAGTGATTGTTATGTATTGATAAAGAGGTGCAAAAATTGTGCATTCTTTATAGGAAAGGAAAGATTAGTAGCCCTTCCATTGCACCCAATTTCAGTTGATCAGTCATTCATGCAATGGGGTTTGGACTTCGTTGGATTCATTAACCCAAACTCAAGCCAAGGACACAAGTGGATTCTAACATCAACATATTACTTCACCAAATGGACTAAGGCAGTGGCACTCAAAGAGGCAAATAAATCTAGCATTCTAGACTTATATGAGGGGATAATAACCAGATTTGTTATACCTGCCACTATAATATTAGATAATTCTTTGGCATTCATAGGATCAAAGGTAACTGAATGGGCTGTTAAAAATAGGATTTATTTGATCAATTCATCAAATTATTACCCTCAAGGTAAATGGTCAAGCTGAGTCTACCAACAAGAACTTATTAAATATCATCAAGAGGACTCTTGATGAAAATCAGAGGACTTGGCACAAAAAATTGAAATCAGCCTTGTGGGATAATAGGATAACTCTTAAGAGATCCATAGGTAACTTTTCCATTCATACTTGTTTATGGAAGACAGGCAATCTTGCCCCATGTCACTTGAGTTGCCAATGTTGGAACTCATAAAGTAATTCGAGTTGTTGGATTTTGAACTCATGGAGGTTAGGTATGTAAAATTGATGGAGCTCTAAGAAATCGGGAGAGCATGCAACCCAAGCAATGGAGAAGGACCAAGCCTTGGTCAAGAGAACCTTTGATAGGAAAGCTAAGGCTAGAACCTTCCAAGTTGGAGATCTAGTGTTAAAATGGGATGCATACCAAGCAAATTCAGGAAGGCATTCAAATTTTGATGCCATCTGGAGTGGCCCCTACATGGTCACAAAATGTAACAGTAGTACAATGCCTTATGAATTGTCTACATTGGATGGTGGAGAACTAAAGATTCCAATTAATGGATTCCATCTAAAACATTTCTACTAGAAGGGAAACATCTCCACATTGTACATATTATCTTAGATTTTCATTCCTCCAAGTGCTTGTGCACATTGTCTCTATTGTAGCTTAGTTTTACATTTCCCTAAGTGCTTTGGCACAAGCTTGTCTGTCCCAAGGATGCATTTTTGTAGACCATGTTCTAGATCAAGTGATGTTCTACTCTCACAATCTTCCTTCTTGAAAAAATTTCTAATGAGTTGGGAGTACCAAGTAGTTAATTTTATAATTCCATGCCCAATGGATTGTTTTAGGCAAATGGGTAACCTCATCCAACATGAAGATTCCCCCTCTAAGGTTGCCAAAATTGTTATCCAAAATAAGCCCCTTGTTTATTTTTTGGGCTAACTCTCTTTCATTTCTTCCTTCCTTGTGCCTCAGTCAAATTGTATTCACTCTTTAGGCACTCAAAATTTTCTAGAAATGGCTTCATCAAATAGAGAATTTTCTCACCTTTCCAGAAAAGTAAAGTTTTCGTTCTAACTCGTATTTTGCAAGTTATGGCTTGGCAGTGTTTTTGAGGGAAAATTTCCCTCAGAAGGTCTGCACACCCAATCAGAGAGCACCACGTAGTGGCGGAATGGTGGGTCGGTGGAGGTTAGTTAAAAAAATTTCCAATGGTGTCGATGGGGGCGAAAGGTAAAATTTTGGTCCAAAGCTCTAACCAACCAATTGGGAGGCTACCACGTGTCCAAGGGGTCGGTGGGGATGGGGGCAGCGGAGTGAATTTTGGCTTTTTGCCAAAATTGTTAAGGGACAAAAAGTTAAAACCCGAACCGAAAGCCCACAACTAATAGGGTCACGCCACATGTCCTGGACTCTTAAAGGAGGTCAGGAGGCATGGGGGAAACTGGCAACAATTGTTTCTAAGTGTTATAAAGGGGTGCGAATAAGGAAGATTTGTTCCTGCAGGCCTGCAGAGGGAAAAGAGTTGATTCAGGCCCACACGAATTAGAAGATGACATGTGTCCTCGTCTTGGCGGAGGTCGGGGGCACGGGAGAACTTTTAAATTTTTTCCAAAGTGTTTCCAAAGGGCACAAAGGAGATTTTTTTCCCTCGGGCCCGCAAGGGGGAAGAAAACTAGCTAAGGCCCGCGCCCAATCAGAGAGTGCCACGTGGCATTGGAGCGGCGGGGCGCAAAGCGACAAAGGAAAATTTTCCAAAATCTCAAAAGGTGTAAAATGATCATGTGAGGCCCACGTGAAATTAGAATGTGCCATGTGGAATCAGAGTAGTGGGGGGCAGATATTTTTAGGGAATTTTTCCCAAATTCAAAAAGAGGGAAAAAATTTTAGGTTTCGGCGCGCTGACCTGAGTTTTGCCCTGTTTTTCCCTAAATCTTCAGAGGGGCATATCTTTCGATCCACAGCTTGGTTTTTCTCGATTTTGGTTTCATTGGAAATATATTGAACTCCTCTACATGATGGAATCTTCAATTTTGTGTTTTGATGGAGTCTGATGAGAGAAAAATGAGAAAACACCTCTAGCTTGGGGGAAAGAGGTAGAACTGATAGTCAACCACCATTTTTAATGCAGTAAGTATGGCTTCCATTCTTCTCCAACATGGTAAAAAATCTTAGGGAATGAATTTTTGAGGGTACCCATGCTGTTTTGATGGATTTGGTTGGTGGTTGAATTATTCCTTCACCTTTCTCACATTTTCTCCTTTCTGAGCTTGAGCCTTCATTATTAAAAGCCAGATTTGGCTCATTTGTAAAGGGTTGGAAATTTTTATGTTTTGCAGACTCCCTCCTTCACCCTAGAAAGTGAATTTGTTGAATATTAGACCTCTTTCAGGAATGTAACATGTTTTCTGCCTCTTTTCTGATTGTAATGCATGGTATTTTAAAATGGAAATGACAATACAAGCTATGTGAATGAATTTTCAATCCTCTGTTGTGTTGTTTGCCCTATACTGATCCTTCATTACATTTTTTTGCAATTTGTGCATGATTTTTGTTACATTTTGTAACTTGTGTCAATTTTTAGAAATAAATGTTCACCACTCCTTTGGTGTATCATCACTTTTACTTAGTTTTATTTCTTTTACATCTTTTATCTCTATCTCCTTGGAAATTTAGAGTAGGATCTAGTATTAAACCTCAGCAAATTTCATGCATACATCTGATCAGAGGAGTTGAGGAACCAACCTTTAATCTGGAGATTCTTTTCCCAATTTTGTAAGTCCCACACTGGGGGAAAAGATTCAATGTTGTGCAATCACACTGGATGTCCATTATCAAACTAGAAATCTGAGAAAACATCTAGGGGTGCTGCTGATTTGCATTAATAGTTGCTTGTACCAGTAAAATTTATTGTAATAAAAAGAGAATGGATTATTTTATCTATTTCTAGTGATGTGTTAACCTCGGGAGCTCTTTTAGTCTCCTAAGAAAAATAAATCCTTGTAGTTGCGTGTTTTTATTTGGGCAGAAAGAAAAAATAAAACTTATAGCATGAAATTAATAACCCTTTTTGTAAGGAATGGTCTCATTGATTTTACCCCATACCTTATTTCGATAGAAGAACCAAAATTAGTTCACTTGTAATCATGTTATTCCATTACCATATAGATATTTAGTTCTATCATATGTCAAGGAAATGGGTCTCACCAGTTCCTTTATGACTGTCTTGGGGTAGGTAAACTTTATACATCATCCATCATTCATTCATGGTCCATTAGAATGCTCCTTGTCTACCCTCATGGGCCACTTGTTATCCTTCACAAGTAATTAACTAGATACTTATTAATGGTGCTAGAATAGCATCGTGAAAGAACCCCATAGATCCCTAAGCCTTAGAGTTAAAAAAATGTTCCCTTAATGGGTATTAATGGAATACCTAGGGATTCTATTAAGGTCTTGTGAGTTAAGGATATTTCACTCTAGTTTGATTTTGTAGTAGGGAGTAGATCCCTTGGGCATAAATTGAAATATATTAAACCTAAGACAACTTAAGAAGTTAATTGTGGTTGAAACATGTATTTACCTTGTAATTATTGATATTGAATTCTTAATATAGTGGATTTGAAGTAAATTGAAATTTGAGACTCATCCCTTAAACTCAATACAAACTCTCTCATATGTATCACAAACGATGCAAACTAAGTAGTAAAATTACATAGTTATTTATAATAATTCGAAAGTGAATAAAGTGCATCATTAGTGTTTAATAGTTATTATGAATGAGAAACATGTAATTTGTCTACTCTTAGACCTATATTTTACCCTTTTACTTCCTATAAATTTTCCTCCTTGTAATGAAAGTATAATGATATACGAAGTAAACATGCTCTTGAAAAAAAATCAAATTAAATAGTACCGTTATAGGTGAAATGTTAAATGAAATAAATAAAATGGAGTCTAGATAAAAGGATAATGTAGGTTTACTTGTTAAGTGTAGTTCAAATATTTAAGTTCAAATCATTAAATAGGATTGAAATATAGACGTAACAATGAAATTTTTGAGTTGTGGAAAGTTCCTATATATGATTTTATAATTATGGTTGGATCATTGTTTCATACTTTTTTATTTTGGGAAAATGTGTCTTTGATGTGCATATTGCGTTATCATGTGGATATGTTTTCTTCTTGATGTAGTGAGGTTTTATTATTGTTTATTGGAGGAATAAGGCCTAGATATTGAAGGGATGAATAAGGGGAAGTGTGTGTTTTTTTTGGAGGAACCTAAGGAATTCATGGTTAGTCTTAGTGGAGGGATAAGTGCATGTTATAATGGAGGGAAATGGGGAATATAAAATTTGATGTGGTGTGCTTAATTTGGAGAAACAAAATGATAGCCAATATGCCTTCTTGGAGTGATAAGGGGTAGTTGTAATGATGGCCTCTCCCCATTATAAGCCTCTCAGATAAGCTTGGAAATGTGTTTTGTCTCTAATTTTGGTGTTTATCCTTTCCTCGTCATGTTATATATGTGGTTTCATGTTGTGTAAGAATCTCATGTGATGTGATTTATCCTAGCTCATATCCAATAAATGAAATTTATGAGAATTTTTTTATCCTGGTTTATTTTTCCATTTTTTTGGTTTATTCCTATATGGGCATTACAATTTTACAATATTATCCTGTATACAAATTTGGAAAGTAGAGAGATATTAGAGGAACATAAGAAAAGGAATATAAGAACTAAATCTTGTATTGTTTGATGTAGTACTGGTAAATCTCAACAACATACAATCAATAAACAATTTTCATCCCTTTTGTAATGAGGAACCCATTCTAGTTTATAGCATTACAAATATGTCCTTTCATCTACCCACACATTATTTTCCACCAATCCCTATCACTCATTACCTTTCATATTCCTAGGAGGTTATTATTTTTATTATTAGTGAAAAAGGACTCTTACAATGTTAATGTTGGAGGTCACTTAAGGGAATATGACGAAATAGTAAAAAAGTGCATTCTTAATGGAAAATTAGAATATGGAAAGAGAAGAAAGAGAGAGATATAAAGATATGGGTTGAATAATCTGATGAAGATGAATATTTTATAATGAATAACAAACCATTCATGATCCTTGAGGGATATTTCTAAGAATGAGCTCATTTCCTTTTAATTATGTGCTAAAATAGACTACTGTACATGCCACCTTTTCTTCTTCTTGAATATAGATGTAGCTTAACACTTTGATCCATATCTTGGGAACATCATTAATTGAATAAAAATGATTAAACCATTCCTTGTGATCTCTTGAAACATTATAAATAGAACCTCTGATGTTAGCAAAGGACTCCACAGTATCCTCATTAAAGGAGAGAGGATCACTTGCCTCCATTTTGACTAAATCTTGGAAAGATATGATGAGTTCCTCCAATGATGAATTCACAGTGATTGAAAGGGATCCAAGTTTATGAACATAGTTACTACCATCATCTAAAATATTGAATACATTTCATTCACTAGAGTCAAGTTTGGAGATGGTATCTTTTATCATGTCATATCTAGCATTCATAGTGCAGATCCAAACTGAGATAGTTTTTTAGTAATGGATGTGAACACATTCCTACTCATGAGAGTCTGGAATTTGAGGAAACTCATATCGATCACAAGTGGGAATAAATCATCCCAATGGATATTATTTTTTCAATCTCTTCCCTTTTTTTTTCTTCAATTCCAAAATGGTGGTAAGAACATATTTGAATAAAGAGAGAACCTATAGGATTAATGCTTACCCTTTCTCAAGGATCTTATCAATCACTTTGTCACTAGCCTTCCCTTGCATTATATGATCTTGCGCCATCTTTATCATCTCAAGGTTGAAAATAATGATCCAAGAAATATCTTCCACAAAAGGAGGAGGTGTTGTATTGAGCTCTAGGAAAGGTTGAATGTAGGTAGTGAGAGTTCTCACATGCTCCTCTAATTGATTTATTGTTCATTTTTAATCTTGGTTTTGAGCGAGTGTGTGGGTAGAAGATTCATTGACTAAATAAGCATCACCTTCATGTGTAGCTTGACCCAAATAGATGTGGTTTAACTCATAGTCCTCCTAAACCATTTCCTCTGTCAGTTTTTTAAATTTCAACTGGGAAACGTCTACATACTACTTACCATAAATTCCACTGAAAAATTAGAAGTTACTTGTGCCTTCCTACCTCATTTTTTCTTCAATATATTTTTGATGGTTCCAAAATCAATATTTTCATATTTTTTTGTCATTATTAGTTCACTCATGCGTATCTCTTGAATCCATGAGAATGGATTTTATAGAGTAGACATGATGTTATTCAAAGGAACACTTTCAGGACCCTAGTGAGGTATCATATTTCTCTAATTATGGGAAGGTTCCACCACCAAGGAAGATATACTTGAATATTGATGAAGGACGAGAGCTAGTGATGGATCAATCTCACATGGCTCAAGAGGCTCTATAGGTTCTTCACCAAATTTTACCTTCTTCTAAAGTTTCATAGAATAGGGAACCTTTGCATGCCATCTTTTCATCCTCTTTATTTTTGAAGGTTCTTATTCAATGGCCCTCAGTTGCACTAAAATGGGGTTTTATTACATTTTTTATTCCTATGAGGTGATCACATTACCAAGTGTTGAATAAGTGTTTAAGAACACTACTAGGTGAGTGACATTACAGAAAAATTTTATGGTTTCTCATTCTTACTTACATTGTGCCTCACATGAAGATCACCCATCTAACCTTCCCAACTCTAGAGTATTTAAATGAAATAAGATTTGGGATACTTACATACCTTATTTTTGATATACTTCTCATGGGAAAACATGATTATTTATTCTTCACACATGATGATTTTGGGTGCTTTAATAGCTTGATTAGCTCACTTCAACTTGCTTCTTTGAGATATTTGGGTAGCTTTAGGATATGATGACTCTCAACTTACTCCATGAAATCCACATTCCACTTTTGAACATGATGATGCCATTTTTCACTTCATAATTCACTTCCTTGACCAAGATGTCACCTGAGTGAAAACATGCCTACAACATCTAAACACCTTCTTGATCAATTTTCTCCTCACAGACCTAGAATTTGAAGATGAATCACAGGTTTCTAACCTATAAATTTTTTTGATATCATCACCAAGCATTAATTAAGTGTTTAGAAAAATTATTGGGAGGTATGCATTCTTTGGAATCCTAAGATGATTGTTTTTTTTTTTAATATTGGCAAATAGTTTTTTGAAAGGGACTATACCCTTGAATACAAAAGAGGCCTGAGAGCTGGAATAGGAGTGAGAAACAGAGTTAATGGATCAAAATCCAAGTATTACAGTGAAGCTCAACGTAGCTCAGAAACAACTACACAGACGAGACATAACAACAAAACAACAGCAGAAAAATAGTAAACCAACCGCCGAGAAACAGCAAAAGCATTACCCAGCAGAAGCGTTACCCAGCAGAATCCTAAGATGATTGTTAATATCACTCACGATGATATTTTCTCATCATTTTGAATTCTTGCCTCAAGTTTTTTTTTTCATAGATCACTTTAGAACTGATCCTTTTAGAGACCGTCGTGGGTTTCCTTTCCAATTTAGGAAAATAAAAATAAAAGCATAAGGGGAGTCGCCAAAGCTTTCTGGGCTCAATTCCAAAACATAATTTTTTTACCAGATCCTATCATGGACTATTATTTTTAGAAATTTTTAACTAATATTTTCTTATGATGTTTCTGGATCATTCAAAGTATTGAAACTGATGAATTTTTACCAATTATAGTAACTTTCAATTTTTAAATTGCATTTTGTCCTAAATTACCCTTTTTTATGTTCCTTAATTTTTCAGGATATTTTGAATGTTGAAAATTCACCACTTTGGGAAAATTACTATTTTTAGTAACCTCATTTTAAGATCACCTGATATTTTTAGAAACTAAACTTACTGGTGTCAAATCATAATGAAACCACCATTGAAATGTTATGTTTTACATTGAAATATTCTGCTCCAAATTTCACCATTTTCTATCTGTTAAATCTCGAAATAAAAAAGTAGGTTTTAGAGTTTCGGATTTAAATTTTATGTAGAAACAAATCTGGGGAATCAATATATTTTCTGTTACAATCTTCCCAAAGGAATTCAGGAGAGAGAGAGAGAGAGAGAGAGAGAGATTTTAGCAAAATTTCATAGGAATTCAGTGTTCGAGTGATGAGTTATGAAAAAAACATCGTTTTGGTGGTCTTGCATGTCTTGAGGGATTTTTGACATCACATATGTATAAAAATGGAGTTCGTGATGGGTTTTCAATAGAAAAATTGTTAAAAATAGTAAATTTTTGGATAAATAGAGAGTTAATGAAGTTCTAATGTGGTTTCCAACTTGCTTGTTAACTGCACTTGAACCTAGGTTTATAATGAGTCCGGCAATAGTTTGAAAATGGTGTAATTGAAAAAATAGGGGTAGATAATTTCACCTTGGATAAATAGTGACAAGTGGAAGAATGTGGGGAGATTAGGATGAGATTAGGGGTTGAGAAAATCTTCTAGGGGCTAGGAAAATGCACCTTCGAAGCTGTGTGGGGTTGCATGGTGGTCCATGAGCTTAAAATTTTCATGGGGAACATTCAATCATCCCCCTTGTCCCCTATTGGAAGAGGTGACAATTTGTATAATTGGGTCACAAAACTGTGCTCATGGTGAGGGAGTGAGGGCAATTTGTGTGCCCCTCTTGTCCTTTTGTACTATGGGGGAAATTGAGATAAATGGGACAATCATGACACAAAAGTGCACCTTATAGAGGAGGATGAGGGAACATTATTTTTTCCATCATGTTCTCCTTATCCCAAAGGCGGAAATTTGGACACAAGGTGTTGAAAATTTCCCCTGGGCCAATAATGGAAAGTTAGATTTGCACTAGATTTCCTTAAATAGATAGGAAACTTATTGTTTTTACCATGAAGTCTTAAAGTAATTTTTTGGGGTAAAATATTATATAATTCTGACTCAAAAACATATTAACTTGAATCTTCTAAAATTTAAAATTCTAAAGCTTTTTTTTTCTAGAACGTACAAGGGTAGCTGCATTGTCTAAAATGTTTCAAGAATCCTTTGAATCTTAGAGCCAAAATTATGTTTTAACCTTATATATAATTCTCTTATCTTTCCAATTCATATTTTATTACCTCTTAAATCCTTACGAAACACTAGGAATCATCTAGAGAAGTCATGTTTCACTATTCAAATGATTAATCCTACACCTAGAAAATTGGTGAGGGCAGATTGTCCCTGAATAATCAAATATTTCCTAAATATTAATAAATTACTTACAACACTTTAAATAATTACCATCATCACCTTCAAATGTTTTATATCTTTCCTGAACTCTTCTTGAGGGGTCATATTGGCTTCAAAATGACCAAAATTGGCCCTTTTAGGCCTCCACAAAGAGACATATTTCACTAAAATTTACTAAATCAACCCATGAAATTCATAACACTTTATTACACACTAAAAAATGATTAATAAATTCCATAGAAATATCTTCATGGATATCATGATGATGTCAAAAGAGGTAGGTTGGCTAGGGGAGGGGTTTAGGAAGATCTGAAGGTAAAATTTTACATTGTGGCTTAGTTGTCATGCTTTAAAGTTTTGACTTTTCAGGCTAGTCATTCTACAAAAAATCAATACATATAAATATGTGTGTGTGTGTACGTGCGTGCGTGTGCATGTGTGTGTGTGCGTGTGCGCGTGCGTGTGTGTTTGTGTGTGGTGTGTGTGTGTGTGTGTGTGTGTGTGTGTGTGTGTGTGTGTGTGTGTGTGTGTGTGTGTGTGTGTGTGTGTGTGTGTGTGTGTGTGTGTGTGTGTGTGTGTGTGTGTGTGTGTGTGTGTGTGTGTGTGTGTGTGTTTGTGTGTGTGTAAGTGTTCATAGATCATGATAAAAAAATCAATACATGAATATGGATCATCTGTAATAAGGCTCAAGCATGCTCACCCCATGTGGGAGGGTATCTAAATAATTTGGGTTGATGAGGCCATACTAGTAGCTCAAGACATGCGAGATAGAGATTCATCCCTAGATCATGTTATGGATGCCTCTCCCTATGCTCTATCTAACTATTCCTTTAGTGAAATATTCTTCTCAACTTCCCTTTGAGCATCTGATAGACGTGTTGCATGCTCTTTTACCAAGGTTAATTTGGATAATAATAACCTCTATAGAATCATATATATGCTACATGTGGCCACTATGTATCCCTATACCTTAGGAATTTCCTAGATGCCTCTCCACTCAAATGGAAGAAACCCACTGAGTCTCTTGGTGACAGTGCCACTAAATCAACCATCACTATAGTACCATACATATCTAACACTATATCAAGGATCTCATGGTGGGAACTCTCTATCAAAGAGTGTCACTCCACTGTATGCTCTAAAAAACTAAATACAAAGACACATGTTACTTACAATACGTGTATCACGTAACAACCACTTCTCAATAATCACCTAAATTACATAATGACATAAATACCTTGTAACCTGATCCTCTCTATGATGGTATCATCATCTCCTTGGCCACTTAGTACCTCATCCTCCTCATCATAACAAGTTATCACTCTTATCTATTATTCCCACATGTCTCTGGGCACCAGTGTCATGTCCCCTCTACATTTTTTCCTCAGCCTCTATCTCAATTATACAACCATTTGGATCCTAATAGGCGTCAAGTAACCTCATAATGTTCAGCACATATTATTCTCCCTTAGCCATGTTGTTGGTTGTCTCGTTATTCCTATTATAGTGTTATGAAAAAATATACCTACACCTTCTCCCTATGAATCCGTATCATAGGATCCTCCATCATATCCCTCCTCTAAACCACTAGCCGTCATAACCTTGTTTTCATCTATTTTTGCAAGGGGAAAATTCAAGTTGAAAACATGAAAGTTATACCCTAGTGTGAATTTTATTTCTTGGAAACCCTCCTGAGAACCTCTCTAAATCAAGTTTTCCTTATGTGTCTTTCCTATCACCATCCTACAAGTGATCATATGTGTGTAATAATCTTTCCCATGTGTTTAAAATGTGAAAAAAAATTCATGAAGTTCTTCCAATGCAATGTTTCTCAAGGAAAATTCTTCAGTTGACTTAGAAATGGATATTTATAGCCTTTCATAGATAGGTGTGCACCCTTCAGAGACATGTGAAGGCCCTAATTCATTGATAAGTGGTATTAATGAACTAAGAACATTTTTTAAGTGGTTTAGGAAGATTTAGGGTATATTTGAAGGTTTATGGACAAGTTCAGTGAAAGTGGGCTTTCAAAGATGAAGGAGCTTCCAGTTCAAAATATATTTTGAACTTTGGAAGATGGTTCTAGGAGATCCGTAAATAATTATATGTCAAAAAATATTCTTTGGAAATCTTATTAAATTCTATAAATGATGGTGTTTTCATATTTTTCGCAAGACCAAGGAACTTCTTTCCATAACCCATTTTTGGCAAGCACACCCTACGGTATGAAGAAAAAATAATATTTATAGGGTATTTTAGGAATAATTATATCATGTGACCCATCCCATTCTTCTCAAAATGTTTTTTTATTCAAATTCATATAAATAAGTGCCAAAAAATTCCTCTCGAAGCTCCAGAAACTTCATAGTCAAGTCTCTCTCCATGGTAAGCTTCCAAGACTTAATAAATTTCAAAGGTGAAGACATGTCACCACTAGATGAAGGTGAAATTTTTTGTCCTATATATCCATCCCATTGGGATAGTTGGGACATAAAAAATCACCCATTCCCAGTTAATCCCACTAGATCATCATATGACCCCAATGAAGCCCAAAGTTGCAAGATAAGCCCCTTCTCACCTGATCATAGCCCTTCCCATCATGCAATCATGAAGTGAAAATTTTCACTTCCAAGTGAGGATGTACTTTCCTTTCCAATTCCCTTTGGAAATTTTGGATGTAAAAATCTTCCCCATGCCTAAGTTTTCCCTTGATTCATCATGTGACCCTAAGAAAGCTCCGCAGGACATTTTTCAGCCCCCTCTCCTCTATGCCTCGTCAAATCACCTTCTGCCACTTTTCACTCCCAGGAAAGGGAAATTTTTCTACCCCATATATCCCACCACCTTGGTAAATTTTGGATACAAAATTCTCCCATGTCCATACCTTTCCTAGGTTCCCCATGTGACCTAATTTCATCCTATAGGTGTTAATTGCTTGTCTTCTCTCTCTCCTTTGCTGGGAAATAACCTATCACTACTTTTCAAGATGAGGTGAGGGAAAAAAAATTTCCCCATCTATCCCATCCCCTAGGGATAGTTGAGACAAAAATAATTTCTCCTTCTTAAGAAGATGTAAAATCCAAAAATTGTAAAGTTTCTAACTATCGTGCTTCTTCCTTTCATGTGCATGCAAGAGAGGTGTTGCCGGAAGAATTCATAAAATCCATTGTAACTCATTTCCCCTTAATTATTTCTCCATAAATTCATGAATTATGTTTCAAAAAATCCATTAAACATGTAAATTTTTTATATACCATGTAAAATTTCTCTCATAGAATCCATGGTTGTCAGAATGAAGGTTTTTCACTACTGGCAGAAAAAGGAATCAATTGTACTAAGGTTTTTTTTTAATTCTCCAAAGAATCTATAAGATATCTAAATCTCAGTGAATCCATTAATGGCTATAATAATATCTTCATACCTTAAACCCTAACCATGGAAATTTCTTTTTTTATTTCTAAGCATTCTGGCGGGTGATACTCGGTGAAATTTGGAACACAAGATCACAATGAAGAACTGAATCTAAAAATAATGTTTCCATTAAAGACTACGGTTATTTTTATTATTTACTAAAATAACATATTTTATGCCCCTTAAAATGCTAAAAATATTAAATCCCTCAATTTTCAAGCTCTGGTCATTTAGAACACTTAGAAACGGTGAATAATGGTAAGCAGGGTAAAATTGTCAATTTTCCCAAAATAGTAGATCTAGAAAAAGCACCTGGTAAAAATAAAAAAAGGCTAAAAATTGTAATTTATCATCATCAGAAGGAAACTGGAATGCACCAAATCTTTAATAAGGTATGATTTGATAAGAAAACATATGATATGTCCCAAACTAGCAGGGTTATGGGATGATCCCATATCTCAAACAAAGAAATGAAACCTTCATACGGGTCTTGGAAACAACATATTGATCTCAATTATTTCTAGAATTAATAAATAGCATTATAGGGAATAGGAAGGTAAAATCCAAGGAAATTGTGCAGTTAGAAGAGATTCGAAAGATGTAAAAAACGTAATTGATTCATCAAATAAGAAGTTAAGATTGCTCATTGGTCAAGTTGGATCCATCATCATCTCTTAGTAAGCTAGATGGATTGAGCTTAGTAAGTTGAGTTAGTTGATAAGATCTCAGTGATCTAGGTGATCTGGTGAGATGGGTGGTTTGAAAGGGCTTAGTAGATTGAGCTAGACAAGATAAGTGAACTAGGAGAAATCTAGGAAAGAGCTCACATCTCTCAGAGTAGTAAAGACAATGTTTGTAATCTTACAACAGTGTGTACAATAGGGATGCAAGTATCAAGAAGTTTGAGCATCGTGAAATTTTATTTTGAGATCCTAAGGAATAAGAGAGTGATCCTCACTCTCATTGTGAGATCAGGAATACATCATCATGGGTGAGGTTAGTGTTCATCTCGAGCTCACATTGAGAGCTCTTGAAACAATGTTTCTAAACACTCATTCAATAGTCCAAGGTGTCTGTACATAATGCAAAAGGATAAAGTTGTGATCATCTTCAACAAGTTCTTCATGTAGACACCTAAAATATGACTACGTAGTTTTAATACTAAAATTGTACTAATTGTCCTCCTTCCTAACATTTCCATTATAATTAGTGATTTCCTGCTAATTAACTAACACTCCCCTCCATTTCGGTCAGTTAATGACAATTCATTAATTAACTATCTTTTCCCCCATTTTGGATGCCAATTAACAACACTTTGTTAGTTATAATCTTCCTCTAATCAATTAATTAACTATTATTAGTTAATTAATCCTTTTTAATATTTTATTTAATCAATAAACTGACTTATTAGTTAAATCCCCCTCTTAAATCCTTTAAATCCTACATATTTCCCTTTAAATCATCTCTAAATAGATTTCTAAGCTTATTTTGGCCTATTAATTAATACTAGTTGATTAATTAAATCATCTCCAACTCCCATGAGCTGTTAATTCTAATCAATTTCCTCTAATCATGCTTATCCCTTCTAATTCTACTTTATGTTTTATCCCACATTCTCTAGGTTTCTAGATTCTACCAAATTGGAAAGCTATATAAAGAACATACTACCCTCCTTCACACCTTACACCACACTTTTTCTAGAGAAATTATAAGCATATGATAAAGGGGTTCTCCACCATTGAAGAAGCTTATTGATCTTGCATGCATCTATCCTCTCTTCCCATAAAGTAGTAAAGGAAGATACATACATGAAAATTTAGCCATATTGGAGAGATACTTTCCTCTTGTAGGAGGTATTCATCCTTTGATTTATTTGTAATATTAGGATCAATTTACAACCTAGAAGGCATATCCAAGTTAGCAAGGAATGACTTGATGTTTTCAAAGTTCCATTTAGATGCATTAATTTATCTTTTGTTCTTGTATAACCTTCTCATGATGTTTCTATTAGATTAGATTCTTCATTTGAAACTACTTCGTGTTAATTTCTCTTAATTATTCTTAGTTTCTGTAATATGCATACATTTGGTACGCTCAGTGGGACTTACTCCATTATCTCATACACTTATTTTCAATTTTTTGTAGTTTAGTTTTTTTTTTCTTACTAACCCTATTTTATAAATTTTAAGATAAATCTTGTGTTTCTTAACTTGTTTTGCTGAGTTTGCATGATTTTTTTACTCTTTGCAAGTATAAGAGAGGTGAGGTGCTGCCAAAATTGAAACTAATTGGAAAAGATATTATATTTTTGACATTCCTTTTGTCAAATCCTGTGTTTTTGAAGTTGCATAGGTTACTTGCATTAGCATTTAAACCTCTATGTTACCATTAAAACTTGTGCACTACCATTGTATCTCGTGATCTACTGTTAAACCATCTACATTACCATTTATTTTCCCTACATTACCATTATTTGGAATTTCCTCCTCTGTGTAGCTCACATGCTTCTATTGAACTAGCCTTGCATCTACATTAAAACTAATGACTTAGTATTGACTATTTTTCTTCTCTATCTACATGGAGAATTTCCTTGCGTTACTGTTGATAGCCCTGCAGTTGTATTCATATCCTTGCACTACCATTGATATTCATGTGCCTCTGTTTATATCCTTTTGCTATCATTGATATCCTTGTGTTACTATTAAAATCCTTGTACTAGCGTTGTGTGTAAAATTGTTACTTGAATTTCAAGAAATTCTATAATCTAATTTTTTATGTTAGTTGTCATTTTGCAGGTTTTGAGTTGAATTAATTTTTCTAAATTTTCTTTTGCATATCACCCTCTTCTTACCAACTCACTATTAAATCATCCCAAGTCTTTTCACCCTTCTTAACCTCCATATCAACATCCCCGAGTCTTCTTATCCATATTACAACCCTATCCACACCACCCTCACTCTCCGTGTAATCAAAGAGAGGCTAAAAACCTATTTTTAATTTTTTATCACCTATTACCCCAATTGACATCAGTTACCTAACCAGTGTCAGTTCTTCTCCTATACTGGCATCGGTCACCTAATCAATACCGGTCTCTATGGCTTATAGTATTCTTAGAGTAGTTAGCCTCCCATTCACCCAAATTCAGCCTAGACCTCAACTCACCAACCTCATACCCTTACAAAACCCCTAACAAACCTATCCGACCTAAACAAACCCCAATTCCAATTAGATTTATTTTTGTTTTTTATATCTAGCATAAATCTAGTTCATTATGTGTGCCAAAAACCTAAATCATTACATTGCAATCAGACCTATTTATTTCAGTTTCATGTTTACATTAAATTTTTATTAAACAGTGCATTAAAAACCTTTCTAGGAAGCACCACATTTACTGGGTTTAGCATACACTAGGAATTTTGCTATCCAGTGATATTTAATACTCTTTGTGTGGTCGTGTTTTGCATTTAAAAGTAGTCTTTCCCAGACAAAAATAATTTCTCTACATTCGACTTGGATAATGTCGACAGTGCGTGCATTCTAATTTTCACCTTTTCTCCACAAGTATTCCTCCTTCACCATTTACCCTCTATTTGTTTCATCCTAGAAAGTGTAAAAATTATTGGTGAAATATTTTTGCACACCTAGTGGAACCCTAGCTTAGGTTCATTGCATTTTCTTCATGTAGGGAAATATTGTGTGTGTGTCTTTATTTCTGAAAAATATAGATTTAATCTTCTCCCTAGTAACTTTATCTTCTTCTAATTAATCTAAATGACATTTGTAATTTGGTTCTTAAAATGAATCATTTATTTCTTCTTTCATTTTCATAGTAGTGAAATATAACATTCTTGACCTATTAATCATTTGATACATCGAATCTAATTTTTGAATTGGGTTCTAAAATTTTTTGCATTTCATCCTTTTATGCTACATTGTAGCTCATTTAAACTTATTTACAACCTATATGCTAGAGGTCATGAAAAGTTGATGGTTGGTGGGAATAAAGTGTACCTCACCTTGTGGACACACACCCTAAACAAAATCACTGAAATAAATTAAACATTGATTAAGCATCTTATTTCTTGGTATTTACCGTTAATGACTAATAATTAGATTAGCATTGGAGCCAGCTGGTGTTCTGGCCAATCATCATATCAGAGTAGGGACTCACATATTGTAAAGTATTTATTGGGGATACCATGCCAAAATTTATCAGAAACTAACCATATTTAGTTTCTATAGGACACCTTCGTTGACCAAAAATTCTATTCTACTTACAGTCAGTCCTAAATTGCATAAGCCACAACATAAAATCTACAACATAGGATTTCATGTTTGCTAAATTTTTTAGTAATTTTGTTTTGAGGTGTGAGGTTCATTTCCTAATTTTTCTCATCCTCTATGCCCCCATTCACAACTAGTGTATTCCAGTTTCCTTTGGGAATGTTAGGACTCCTCACAACTATACTCAGTAACCGGTATCATTCCAATGACCACCATTAGTTATATCACATCATCAACATCAATTTACTAACATTTTTTGGTCCATAGCTGCTTTGGCCATTTCTAGCAAAGTAGCATTCAATGTACATTTATGTTCTTTCTTTTCATCACCTTTTTTATGTTCTTTTGTCACCTATAGAGTTCAGATCCATCTCATTCATACCTTTTTGTCTTTAAACCTCAATATGTTATTCATTTATAATATGTGGTATTGGTCCACCAAACACCATCCGTTATATCACCATACTACCAAAACGTTTACTGACCGATGTTGGTTCACAACTTTTTTGGTAATTTTCCCAAAATAGTGTTTTATTCACATCCATCCCTTTATTTGACTTCCTATGTCACTTCATTAAATTTCTGGGTCATTGATATACTCTTCAGAGTCCAATTTTACTTTATTTTCACCTTATACCACCATTTTTTGAATCTTTCATTTCTCCACTGTAAGTGGCATCAGTCCCTTCACCGGCATCAATTACCATTCAATAACGACATCAGTTTCCTAACAGACATCATTCTTTGTGTTTTTATTTTTTAATCAAAACAATGACAATTTTTCACTTTCCAGATCCATTATGCTCCATTATTTTATGTTTTTTTATCATCAACAGAGCTCAGGTTACTAGTTCTACTATCAGTCACATGGTTTTGACTTGTAGATAAGTCATTTCTCTTGTGTTTCATGCTAGCTACCAGATGCTCCCACTTATCCCATTTCCACCTTCTATTTCATCACCTACAGACCCTAATCAGTGTATTACCATATATACCAGTGAGGAGGAGTTTGCAAGGCTACTTTATCAAAACCCTGATGCACTGCAATATTACCTCTCTCACTTATCTTCCTGAGACTCATTTGGACAACTTTTATACAACATGCCTATATGTTTTCCTCCCCATGCTACACCCACTTTAGCATCAACCACTACTAGTACATCATTACCCATTTCTAACTCATCTACTGTGGTTTCTTAGCTTGACCCCACATTATTGGTA
Source organism: Taxus chinensis (assembly GCA_019776745.2). NCBI lineage: Eukaryota > Viridiplantae > Streptophyta > Pinopsida > Cupressales > Taxaceae > Taxus > Taxus chinensis. The sequence goes on along the minus strand of CM034148.1, from coordinate 94,848,713 downwards.
TCTGTCAGACCTATGATAACTACCATGCCCTCAACATTTGTTGCCCCTATGATGTCTACCATATCATCATTCACTTCCCTTCTTGTAGGCATACCTACATCATCCACTTCCCATGTATCGTTTACATCCTAGCAACCTCTGGTGTTGGTAACCCACACTCCCTTCATAAACCTTGCCCTCTAAATCCCACAGTATCTTCCACTGATCACCATAATAGTCTTTACGTCTATCCCACCTACCAACATCTATCATCAACAATTGCCTATTTCCTCTATTTCTTATCCTGGGTATTTTCCTGCAACATGCATCCCATCCTATATTCCCTCATCACATTTTGTACTCGAAACCACCACATACTAGAGTTTCATCCATATCATACCCATATTATCTTCCCCCTTATACTGCAGGGGTGCTTCATCATCACAACCCAAACATAATCTTATCAATAAGATGATGGACAAGATGCAAAAATTAGAAGTATCTTTTTACGGCTCGCGTAACTCTTTGACATACGATGGTATTTACAATGAGCCCATTCACCATTCCATTCTGATTCTTCCATACCCTACACATTGGGACATGCAAAAATTCAACCGATTCAATAGCAAAGAAAACCCATAACAAAATTTGTGGTTCTTTAAACACGTGTGTTATCTCATTGCTCATGATAAAGCATTTCTCCTATGAACATTCCCAATTTCTTTGATGGGATGCACTTTATATTGGTATAGTGCTCTACCCAGGCACTCTATATTTTCATTTAATCAAGTAGTTTAGGATTTTCTAGACCACTTTTATATCAACATTATCAAAAAGGTCACAATGACCGACTTGTATGCGAGACGCCAGTATGAGGATGATTCTATTATATACTTTTTCAATCGTTGGTGCGGCCTGATTAATCAACTCACATTCCAAATTCCTCAAAATGACTTAATAGATTTATTTATCTAAGCTTGTGCTAGACACATCTCTCCAAATCTTCACGTATAAACTTTCTACACATTCGACGAGGCATTCACAATGGCCTGGAAACTTGAAATCCACACTATTGAGGAGAATAAGTTGTAATTACTTAACAAAAACACTCCCTTCAAAACCAATTATTCTTCTTCTTTTTCCAAACCATAAAATAATTACTCTAAAGAAAAAGGGTCTACCAACGCATTCATTTTAAAATTCGATCCTTCTCATCCATCTAACCACTCAAAACCTTATTCTAATATTTCCCCTATATAAACTCTCCAAGTCAAGTGGGAACAACGAAAAATATACTCCCATTGGAGAGCCTTATTCTTATGTTTTGGAAGAACTTATAAACACTAGAAAAATCACCCTTCCACCCATGAAAACACATACTGGTTTTGACCCTTCCCATCTTGTACCTGCATGGTATAAGGAGATCACTTACTACAATTATTACCATGTTAGAGGTCATAGTGATGGTAATTGTATAACTTTCAAAAACATTTTCAAAGAGTTGTTAGATAATGGAGATCTCATCTTGGATAACCCCAATGCATCGTTTAACCCAAACCTCCACATCTTTAAGAAACCATTTCCAAATAACACCCCATCATCCAACCAAACCGGTGAAACCTCAAAAAATGTTACCAATGTTCTAGAGGTCCATGTTGTTTTTGATATCATACCAGCACTGTAAGCTTAGTTTCCTCCCATCCCATCTATTGAGGAAATTATTTCACAAGATCCTCCACCCATGGAGGCACCTATTTCATCCACTTCTCTACCCACGGATGAGTCTACCTTACCTTCTTCTTTACGCATGGAGGAGCATTCATTATCTTTCGATACATCTAGCCACCTTTCGAGCAGCCCGCATTACCCATTCTTCTACCTAAAAAATATCCTAGCGGAATCTCTTATTTACCAAAGGAAGAGCCTATAAAATCAACCTTGATTCCTCCTCTACCCATAGAGGACCCGCTAGTGGCATCTCTTCCTATTGGTGATAATTACCCATTGTATTTTAAAGACCCTGTTGATTTTCTATCGTCTCTTCTACCCAAAGAGTTTGAATCCAACCTGTTAGTGCAAAATCACAGCACCCCTGGACACACATCAGGCTTCTAGGTTGATGTTTCATGCATCCAGTGTGATTGCATAACATTAAAACCTTTCTCCAAGTGTGAGACTTGCAGAAATGAGAAAGGAATCTCCAGAGAAGGCTGGTTCCTGCTCCTAAACTACTTGCCACAAGCTATTCTAGTGCAGGCAAGCTAATCTAAACCTAATCTAACCATTCCAAGGAGACAGAGAGAGAGAGAAAAAAGGGAAAAACAAAAAAAGCCTACACTAAAAAAATGTTGAACATCTATCAAAACTGCCATGAAACAAGGAGAGGTGAGCAATGGGAAGGATGGACAGATGCATCACAGGCCCAAGGATAGATTTCACATAGAAAATGTCCCAAAACTCCATGAACACAGCTCCAGACCTACAATAAACATTCAAACTTGCACAAATACCTACAATGAAGAGAGGCAAGAAGAAAACAAGTGAAAAATGAGCAAGGATGGTCAGATGCATCACAAAACACATTTTTTGTTGCTTCAAAAGTTTGCACAGAACATCATTTCAATAGTAAAAGGCAAAAAACACCATTACAGAGCAAGGGAGGAGGTTCGAACTCCATTTTCAACCCTAGAGAAGAAAAGAAGGGAGGGTAGAGCTAAAAAGATGAAAAACTTGTAATCATAATCGAAATGAGCCAAATCTGGCCTTTTACAATGCATGGGTCGAGCCCAAGAGAGAGAAAACATAGGAAAATGTGCAAGCAGCCCAACCATTGACCAAAATGCATTCTTCATTAAAATCGGTGGTTGAAACATAACTTCTGGCCATGATGAAGAAGAATGTGACCCATGTGCATTAAATCAGTTTTTGAAACGTCACTTCTGCCATGTTGAAGGAGAATGCGACCCATTTGCATTAAAAATGGTTGCTAAAATGTCACTTCTGGCCATTACTACATGCCATAGACATTTCTTGATTTTCTCTCTCCAATCTGAACCAAAATGCAAGATTGACCCTCAAAATCGTGTAGATAATTTCACCATCTTTCCATTGATATAAAGAACATGAAAATTTGAGCTATGGATCGAAAGTTATGGTGATCTGAAGATTTAGGGCACAAAATAGGCCAAAACGGATTTTGAATTTTTTCCCACGCTCTGCCACTTGGATGACACGTGTCAGGCTCTGATTCGCTGAGAAATTCTCTCTCCTCCACCTTTCCGCGGGCTTCCCTTTGAAATTTTGACGTTTTTATCACTTTGGGAAATTTTCCATTTTTCTCCCCGCGCCCCCGCCATTTGGGACACGTGGCATGCTTTGGTTGGTTGATAGGGGTGCGGGGGCATCTTTTACCTTTTAGTTTTTTGGCCAAAACTTTTGTCAAATTCTCTAAGTTTCCCTGAGCTCCGAACTCCCCGCCTTAGGACACGTGGCGTTTCCTAATTTGTTCGCGGGCCTCCTGGCTTTTCACATCCCTCGCGTATTTTTGGCCCGGATGTCCCAAACCTTCTGGGAAAAATTTCTCCGATCCACCTGATTTGGGCTTCCCTATTCCTCTTTGCAGTGAAGACACGTGGCACATTTCTATTGGCTCTCAGCTCTTTCCACTTTTCACGTCCCACGCGTCCCTTTGTCCCAACTGTCCTGGACTGTCTGGGACAAATTCTTCCGAACCGCCCGTAATGGGCTTCCTTTTCTCTCGACCACTTCACCTTTTTGTGTCCTTCACGTCCTTCGCATCCTCACGGCCCAGACGTCCAAGCCTTATCTGCACAATAGTTAGTCAATTTTTTCACCTTCGGCCGGTTCGTTCTTTCACGTCCTGCGCGTCCTCACGGCCCGGATGTCCCTTTGCTGCGTGGACCACCTGGCGGCCTTTCGGCCAATTCGGGCCCTGACGTCCCAACTGTCCCAAGGACCGCCTGGACTAGGACTTAGCCGATTTTCTCCATTTTTTTTCCCCAAGCTTGGTTTTCTGCATTTCTTCCATTTCCTCGACCTGTTGAGATTCCTTCTTAGATTGGAGAGTTAGAGAGAAGTAGAGGAACCCCAAAAAACATGATTTTGGGCCTCAAATCAATCTACTTGCTCAGGACTTGAATATTATCAAATTTACCCTGGGGGGTGAATTTTTGACAACAGTTTTGACGACTCAGCGGGGTCATCTACATGCTAGATGAATGATCAGTAGCCTGAAGCAATCCATTGGGCATGGAGTCATGAGTAGTATCCTGAAAACTGATCTGAACTTTGAAAACCTCCCTCTAAACCACTTGAATCCCACTGGACATGGAGTTGTTCTCACCAAAATGCCACTGGAATGAACTGTGCAAGAGCAAAACCAGCACCACAAAACTATGTACAAAACTGAAAATCATACATGCTCCAAATGGAACATGTAGAGTGTGCACAAGCACTTCTTCTGCTGAAAGCAAACCTACCTACTCTATTCTAACTGGAAGCAAAGGAAAGCTAAACAAACCCTACAATTGGTTGTGAGAAATAGCTTCCTTTTCTCAAAAGTGGCAGCCATGCAATTGATTTGGAGCTGATCATGGCTGTTAGGATGAGTGGAAAATCAACAAGAAGCTGGTCTTCCACCCAAATCATCAAGGTATCTGCTGAAGGCAAATTCAATACCTCTTTTATTTGCTCTGCATTTGGATTGAAGAGGTATGACAGCTGATCCTTGGTACTTTGTAGCTCACCCTCATGCTCAGAAGCAAGCATGACTAGTTATGACTTCTCCTTTGGCTCCAATGAAGCCAAATACCTAATTGGGCAAGGTCTGATCCGTTTGATATGCCCATAGCTCTGATTTTCAACTCCAAGAATGGAGTCTTCTTGTAGACCTTCTATGGATGGCGTGGAAGAAATGGTGAAACCCTTCTGCCCTTTCTCTTCCTCCAATGAAGAACATGAAAGATTTAAATCTTCCAATCTTGATTCCAAAGAGCTGCTATAAGATGCAGGCTGCTGCAAATGAATTTTCTCCTTCATGATAGCAGACTCAAGTGTTTGGAATGTGGATGATGAAAGAGAGAATGGTGGAAACTCAACCAACTCTTCTCCATCAAAAAAGTCCTCCAAATCTAATAGATAAACTGCCTCATGGCTGTCCTGATGCAAATGGTCCACTTCCTCCATGGTGTCTTCTTGATCTGTGACTTGACCACCATGGTTTCTTTCACCCTTCAACATTGAGTTTGAGATATCAAACTCCTCTTCAGTACTAGAACTTGAGAGAGGTGAAGTAGAAAGAAGAATTGAAGGTTCTCCTATAACCTGCTTTGTGCTCAAAGCCCTTGGATCTGCACTTTTCTCCTCCACAACTAGAATGTGCTCCTCTTCTTTTAGATCTAGAGCAGGTTCTCCTTTCTCTACTACTTGAAGAAAATCTTGCTCTTGATAGAACTCTTCCTCCAGCATGAATTTTTTCAAGTCAAACTCTTCAATCTGCTGCTCTAGAGGGCAAGTTGGGACTGCAAGATCTTGTTATTCTGCTGCAACAAAATCAGTCCTGATCACCATTTTTTCAACCTTAGCCTCTTTTGTAGGTTTGACCATAAAGGGGTTCTCTGTCATCCCAAATTTGGCAGCCCAAACCCTCAAGTTGTCTGTCATTTCTTTTCTGTTGGGCTCCTCTTCCTACTGTCCTTGATGACTGATTTTTGCAATTTCTTCTTCCCCACATGGAATTGGGAATGCAAGAGGAGGGATGGGTTGTGACTCAATTGATTTGGCAATTTTTTTTGGTGGTGGAGGTAGAAACTCTTGTTTCTTTGGAGGAGGGGGTATTTCTGTTAGCTCTTGTGGAGGGGATGACTGTTTGGAAGGAAAAAGGAAAGAAGAATTGAGGTGTGGTGGAAGACTAAGAGGTGAAGACATGGGATCAACATTTGGGAGAGCAAATGGGGAATTTAAAATTTGCAAATCCAAATGAGATGGTACTACTTGAGTAATGGGAAGAGAAAAATCAAATGATGGTGTAGAACTTACCCATTGACAAGGTTGTTCAACAACAAGTGTATAGGCCTCTATTTCTACTGTCCATTGTGTAAGTTGGGGCAGCATCTTCATCATGAAGTCCAGCTTCTCCTGAGGGCTGAAGTGTCTTAGAAAAGGGCCTCCCCATGGACAAGGAGTCCTAAAACCAATTCTGAAAGCTCTCATTTGAGCTGTTGCTCTGGACTACACCATCTTTACCTCCATCTTTTGGATTTTCTCCAATATACTAGCATCTTGCATCTGATTGTCTTCATTATATGCGTACTCTTGTTCTTGGAAAGCTCTATAGCCAAAGTGATTTTGGCATTGCTGCTCATATGGGTATGCATGCTAATCTTGTTTAAAATGCTGATTTGGAGGATTTAAAAAACATTTTGGAGGTGGGAAACATTGCTATTGTTGTAAATGTGAGTTCCATGAGGGAAATGAAGTCATGATTGCACAACTTCATGGAATGGAAAAGAATGAAAGGGATGGAAAGAAGGATGGATGGGAATGGATGAAAAATATGTTTGCAACTTCAAAAATGGGTTGCTGATCAAATGGAGTCGCTAGATGTGTTTGCAAGTGCCTCCAAAGGCTGAAATCTTCACAGGAACACACCAACCTGCAAAAGATGAAGTGGAAGACCTCTCAGTCTCCCACCGGGCATGCCAAAACTGTTGGTGAAAAATCACAGCACCCCTAGACACACATCAGTCTTCTAGGTTGATGTTTCATGCATCCAGTGTGATTGCATAACATTGAATCCTTTCTCCAAGTGTGGGACTTGCAGAAATGAGAAAGGAATCTCTAGAGAAGGCTGGTTCCTACTCCTAAACTACCTACCACAAGCTGTTCCAGTGCAGGAAAGCTAATCTAAACCTAATCTAACCATGCCAAGGAGACAGAGAGAGAGAGAGAGAGAAGGGAAAAACAACAAAAGCCTACACTAAAACGGTGATACACCAGAGAAGGAGAATGTTGAACATCTATCAAAACTGCCATGGAACAAGGAGAGGTGAGCAATGGGAAGGATGGACAGATGCATCACAGGCCCAAGGATAGATTTCACACAGAAAATGTCCCAAAAATCCATGAACACAGCTCCAAACCTGCAATGAGCATTCAAACTTGCACAAATACCTGCAATGAAGAGAGGCAAGAAGAAAACAAGTGAAAAACGAGCAAGGATGGACAGATGCATCACAAAAGATGTTTTTTGTTGCTTCAGAAGTTTGTACAGAACATCATTTCAATAGTAAAAGGTAAAAAATGCCATTACAGAGCAAGGGAGGAGGTTCAAACTCCATTTTCAACCCTGGAGAAGAAAAGAAGGGAAGACAGAGCCAAAAAGATGAACAACTTATAATCATAATCAAAATGAGCCAAATCTGGCCTTTTACAATGCATGGGTCGAGCCCAGGAGAGAGAAAACATAGGAAAATGTGCAAGCAGCCCAACCATTGACCAAAACGCATTCTTCATTAAAATTAGTGGTTGAAACATCACTTCTGGCCATGCTGAAGAAGAATGCGACCCATGTGCATTAAATTGGTTGTTGAAACGTCACTTCTGCCATGTTGAAGGAGAATGCGACCCATTTGCATTAAAACTGGTTGTTGAAACGTCACTTCTGGCCATTACTACGTGCCAGATATGTTTCTTGATTTTCTCTCTCCAAACTGAACCAAAATGTAAGATTGACCTCAAAATCATGTAGAGAATTTCACCAGCTTTCCATTGATATAAAGAACGTGAAAATCCAAGCTCTGGATCGAAAGTTATGGTGATCTGAAGATTTAGGGCACAAAACAGGCCAAAATGAATTTTGAATTTTTTCCCACACTCTGCCACTTGGATGACACGTGTCAGGCTCTGATTTTCTGAGAAATTCTCTCTCCTCCACCTTTCCATGGGCTTCCCTTTGAAATTTTGACATTTTTATCACTTTGGGAAATTTTCCATTTTTCCCCCCGTGCCCCCACCATTTAGGACACGTGGCATGCTTTGGTTGGTTGACAAGGGTGCGGGGGCATCTTTTACCTTTTAGTTTTTTGGCCAAAACTTTTGCTAAATTCTCTAAGTTTCCCCAAGCTCCAAACTCCCTACCTTAGGACACGTGGCATTTCTTGATTCATCCGTGGGCCTCCCATCTTTTCGCGTCCCTCGCATATTTTTGGCCCGGATGTCCCAAACCTTCTAGGACAAATTTCTCCGATCCACCCGATTCAGGCTTCCCTGTTCCTCTTTGCAGCGAAGACACGTGGCACATTTCTATTGGCTCTCGGCTCTTTCAGCTTTTCGTACCCCACGTGTCCCTTTGTCCCAACTGTCCTAGACTGTCTGGGACATATTCTTCTGAACCACCCAAAATGGGCTTCCTTTGCTCTCGGCTACTTCACCTTTTCACGTCCTTCGCATCCTCATGGCCTAGACATCCCCACCTTATCTTCACAACAGTTAGTCAATTTTTTCACCTTCAGTCGTTTCGCCCTTTCGTGTCCCGCGTGTCCTCATGGCCTGGATGTCCCTTTGCTGCGTGGACTGCCTAGTGGCCTTTCGGCCGATTTGGGCCCCGACGTCCCAACTGTCCCAAGGACCGCCTGGACTAGGACTTAGCTGATTTTCTCCATTTTTTTGCCCCAAGCTTGGTTTTCTACATTTCTTCCATTTCCTCGACCTGTTGGGATTCCTTCTTAGATGAGAGAGTTAGAGAGAAGCAGAGGGACCCCAAAAAACATGATTTTGGGCCTTGAATCGATCTAATTGCTCGAGACTTGAATATTCTGATGCATGTTATCAAATTTATCCTAGGGGGTGAATTTTTGACAACACAACCATTTCCCTATCTCACAGAAATTCTTTATAGGGATTACTACCAAATCAACATCACCCCCCTCCAATTATGGACCATTCTCATTTTTGGACAACTACTTGGATTATGTTGATAATGTCATGTTGTGGGGATGCCTTTGGCTTCATGTCTCAACTCAAATGCAGATGTTGATTGCTGAAACTTCCATGATCTATCTAAAGGTGTTTATGAAAACCAAACCCACCATGCCCATAGTATTCACCTCTTCTTCATCAGCCTCACCCACATCTAAACCGTTACCATCAATAAAACTTTCACTAATACCTAAAACCATACCTGCACTCATACCTTCACCTATGTCTAAACCCATTACCACATTGGGAGTCATGCCAAAATAAACCCTAGTCCATCCTCATTTAAAAATAGATTTATCCATGTCCTTGCAAGTTGTTGGAAATAATATTCCCCCACCTAAGAGGAAGATCCAACCTCTTAGGCCACATACATTAGCTTCATCCACTACTCCTCTATCACCTTCACCACTTCCATCTATCTTAGGTCTACACCCATCAACATTGGTCAAGCAGCCTCTTCCCAAAGGTAAACCAAAAACACAACAGCCTGCCTCCTCACCATGATATTTTGTTCCACCTAAATTACTTATAAAACCTATGCCTTCTCCATTACCAACATCCTTTCCACCTCCCATACATATACCACTTCTGGTATCCTCAACATTTCCCATGCAATTCCCTTCTCCTCAATCAATCCTTTTAACATCGTCTCCTACCACTGTCTTCATAGCACCTCCATTATCGCTTTGTCTAATCCATCCCCTTCTGTTACTGGCCTTCCCTTCTACATCACACACTCCTTCTACACCTTTATCAAAGAAGGTGTAACTCAAATATAAAGTTCCACTACCTTCCAAAGAGGTAGTTAAACCTATACTACCTCCAATAACTAGCTCACCAGCTACACCTTTACCCAATAAGGTGAAACCAAAACCCAAAATTGTACTATCTCCCAAACCTAATTCCACCTCTAGTGATGCCTCTCCCACCGAAGTCATCCAAACTTCCATCTAGACCCACACTCACTTCACATTTTGATTCATTGGCAGGGTCTTATGCTAATATCTTGGCTAACTTATCGTAAACCTCTTTCATCACATTGTCACCACTTAGACCTTAAGACCCACTAAAACCTAAACTAGAAGGGTTTGATGATACCAAAATCTACGCTTACCATCATGTTTTAGGGAATTGTGTAGAAATTTATATTAATCTTAAGACTATTCTTATCCAACTATGTCCTTTGGAATAGAACTTTGATGATGATGGTCTTCTAGATGAGGACCCCATTCCACCTTCACCTATGACCACCCAACCTTGCCCCATACCTATTCAACAACCTCCATCTCCACCTCCACAACCATTTTACCCTCTTCCAACATTTGAGATCAATATGGTATGTATTAGAGAACAAGCCACAACTCCTCCAAAATTCCAGTGTGTCATATTCCTTTCACAATACTCTTTTCCTTCACCAATGTTTTCCCATCGTAAAATTACACCTTTCACAAAACACCTTGTTCACCTTAGATCAATATGGTTCAAGTTTCTACTCAAGTTCATAAGGAAACAACAAAGGAGAAAACAACTAGCTCATCCACTCCACCTTTACCCAACATTCCATCTGCACATGCACCCAAAATAACCATCCGTGGACCCACATACCCCATTTCTGATAGGTTTTCCCATCATACAATGATCAAAAAATTACACCCGTATCCTCTTGAAATAACTTTGTATGACCTCATCTAATCCTTCAAGTGTCATTGTCAAGCCCTCATCAAGGTCCCGTAATCTATTGAGGTTCTACCTAATGATCCCACACCTGTCGCCGCCATTATCACACCTCATCATGTGGCCACTCTCTCCACTATGCCTCCATCTTCTACTCCCACTACAATTCATCAAGTCTACACTCTTAGTTTCTCTGAGGAAGAGATTTTCCCTCTCCAATCAGATGATCATGACACCTCCCTATTCATTTCTTTCTATGTTGATAATATACCTATTTGATGCATTATGATATATGGAGGTGCAAGTATCAACATCATTTACTCCCATGCATACAAAAAAATGCTCATCCCTACCAATTACATGCATAATAACCTAGATATGTTGAGTTTATTCAATGATACCATGACTTCCACCCTTGGTACCATCGTTCTCCACATTCACATGGGCCCCCATGTCATTCCTTAATTAATATATATCTTAGAGGGGGAATTATAATACAATATAATTCTTGTCTTACCTTGGATTTGCACCATGGGTTGTGCTCCTTCAACCTTACATTGCTATTTAAAATTCAAACATGAAGGGAAAAAATATAGCATTCCATCTGATCCTTCACCATTCAAGACCTGTAACATGTTGTATCGACCCAATGATGTCCTTATACTAGTTAAGGAATCTACCACCCCTACCAATTCTTCTTCATCCACTACCTTATCTACCACTTCTGCTGCTACATCTTCTACAACCAACTACTCTATTCCCATTGTAGCCACAACTTCTACAACTAGCCCATCAGCCAACCCATATACTTCTCAAATATTTGATGCTTCTTATTCATAGTCATCCAATGATTCATCTATTCTAGCTACCCACATACCAACCGCCGATCCCTTAGAAGGTATTTTTCAACACCTCACTTTGGGGGAGTACAACCTTTATAATATTAACACATTACTTAATCCACAAGAGTATGGTAATCTTCATCAACACCCACACTATAATCACTGTGTAGGAAAAAAATTTCGCCTACGGTCCTCCCCACCTTTGCACCAAACTAATGTATGGGGGACTTGATATTTATACCTACTCTCTTGAGCCACCTTCCCAAACTCGACCATTTTCATCTAATATTCAATATTTCACCAACTTCTTCTTCACCCACACCTTCCTCCATTGTTGTGCTTGAAAAGGCTTTGGCTTTGGCTTGTATGAATAAGGTCACCATATTGTCATTCCTTACACCACCTGTAAGCATAAAGACCACAGTGGTATCATATTTTCCAAACTACCTTCAAAGAAGGCTCGACTCGAATTCATTGAGGATGATAAACCTTATCCACCCCATTCACCTACCTCACCACCTTCACCTACAGATTCTATGGATCCAGAATCCATTCCTCCTAAAAAAAATTGTGAACATTGTTTCCCTGGGACTTCTAACTTATCATCACAATGGTGAGGCTCCCTCTTCTCTTCCCTTCATCTATCCTGACATGATTGATGATGACACACCTTCTATCAACATCGTTCAATGTTAGGATGATGAGTCTATTCTCACCTACCTTGGTACGAAATATTCTTATATCCACCAGTCATTACCTTATGAGATGAAAACCATGTTAGATGAATCCACCATCGAAATAAAAATTCACACTCAGGATGACCCACACATTCTAAAGATAGGCCAATCTTTAGATGTTGCTAAAAAAGAAGCTTTCACTTCTTTCCTTTGGGATAATAGCAACACTTTTTCTTGGTCCTACATCAATATTCCTAGTATTGACCCAAATATTGTGATCCATAATATCGTAACCATTCTTGACACAAAACCCATGAAACAAAAGCTGTGAAAAATGCATCCTCATAATTCCCTTCTTGTAAAAGAAGAACTCCACCACCTCCTTTCTATTTCCTTTATTTTACCAATTGATTATCCCCAATGGATCTCTAACATCATTCATGTCACCAAATCCATAGGGGGACATCAAATTTTTAGGAATTTCCATGACCTTAACCTAGCTTTCCCCAAAGATAACTTTCCTTTACCTAGTATTGACCAACTAGTTGATCTCACCACTGGCGATGAGATGTTATCACTCATGGAAAATTTCTCAGGTTATAACCAAATATTACTCACCCCATAGGATCAACACAAAACCACCTTCATCACTCCTTGGGGAACCTTCATCTATCGTGTCATGCCCTTTGGTATTAAAAACATTAGTGCCACATATTAGCAACCTATGAATTATATATTTCATGATATTATGCATATCCTATTAGAAGATTATGTCAATGATCTTCTTTCCAAATCCAAACATCAGGCTTAACACCTTATAGTCCTTAAAGTTATCTTTGACCATCTCATCAAATACTGCGTTCGCCTTCAACCTAAGAAGTGTGTCTTCACTGTTCTTTATGGAAATATCTTAGTTTCATCATTTCTTTGTGTGGTATTAAATGTGATCCCACCAAATTCAAGAATATTTTTTAGATTCCTCCACCTACTAACCTTTATCAACTTCATATTTTGCAAGGCAAGTTATAATCTATTTATCTCTTTATTTCTTAGCTTTCCAACCATTGTCATCCATTTCATCATCTTATAAAAAAGGATGTCTCCTTCAAATGGGATGATGAATGCCACAAAGCCTTTGATGCATTAAAATAATGCCTCCTCCAACCACCTGTGATTTTTCTGCCTAAAGATGATGAACCCTTTTACCTCTATATTTTTTCCACATACCATTCCTTGGGTGTCATGATCACTCATCACAACGAGCAACAAAGGGAGAAAGTATTTTATTATATAAGCCATACAATTTTAGATTATGAGACTAAATATACACATGCCAAAAAAATGTGCTTAACCCTGGTATTCATCACCGCCAAAATTTTCCATTACTTACTCAACCACAAAACCTTCATTATCACCAATACTGATCACTTACATTACATGTATGCTAATTTTTACCAACACTAACATGTTGTATGTTGTCTCATGCTTCTTACAAACCTATATCTTGAATTCATCCATAAAAAAAAAATTAAAGGAAAAAACATTGCCAACCAACTTGCAAATGCACCTCTTTCTAGAAATTAATCTTCTAACTTTGATTTCCCTAATGAATATATCGATGCCATCTCCCTTGACTACACTGTTTATAAGATGACCTTATTTTTTTACGGTTCTAAATGTCACCGTGGGGGTGGTACAAAGGCCATCCTTATTCCTCTTGATGGTGAGCCTATGCATTTATCTTTTAAACTAGATTTCGACTGTACTAATAACATTACCGAGTACAAAGGACTCATGTTAGGTCTTCAAACCACCATAGCTTTAGATTTTAAATTCATTAATATCTTTGGTGATTCCCAACTAGTTCTGAACAAGGTCAATGGTTTATACCAATGTCATAACAAGGTAATTCAAAATTATAAACATCACATCGACATACTTTTGAATACCTTTGATCTTTATGAAATTTAAATCATTCCACACTCTACTAACAAATTCACAGATACCATGTGCTTCCTTGCTTATATAATACTTTATTTGTGTTTTGACTCAAAATTTGTTGTCACAATACAAAGTTGAAATCATTCTCTTATTTATTTTGAGATGTTAACTTTATAGGAAGAATTGAAACCAATCTAAGTGACATTTGGTATAAATAGTTCAATGATTACCTTTCCCTCTTAATTTTTCCTTTGGTACTCACTCCCAATGGAGAATGATCCTTCCTCAAAAGTTTCTCTCTCTATGTTATCATGGGGGTCTTCTCTACAAATGTGGCTTTAACAGTATCCTCCTACAATTCATTAAAAGTTATGAAATCCCATACCCGATTAAGGAAGTTCATAAGGGGATTTGCAGTGGTCATTTTAATGGCCTCACTATCGCTAAGTGTATCCTTCACCTCTTATACTACTAGCCAAACCTAAACCAAGACTGTTGTGACTATGTCAAACATTTTGTGAAATTTCAGCAACATGCAAATCTTCATCGCACCCCTAGTCACACCTTATAGGTTTCCAAAGACCTTTTTCCTTTCTCCTAATGGGGTTTAGATCTCATCGGAGAGATCAACCATCATTCTTATACATGTCATCAATGGATCATCACTGTAACCAAAAATTACACTATATGGGTGGAATCCATACCTCTCAATTCTACGAAAGCTGAGAAATTTGTGAATTCATCAACCATCACATCATTTGTCACTTTGGTGTTCCTCACCACCTCATCAGCGATAACAGAAAATAATTAAAAAAAAAAAGCCTATGAAAATTATGTGACACCTTTGGCATTCAACTATATTTTTATTCACCTTATTATCCTTATAAAAATTTCCAAGCCAAACCAACTAAAAAAACCCTTAAAAAATTCTTATGAAAATAGTTTACGATACTAGTAAGGATTGGCACACACACATTCCTTTTTCCTTATGGGATTATCACACTAGTATTTGTACCTCCACAACTGCAACACCTTTCTCTTCGGTCTATGGTACAAAGGTTGGTGTACCACTCAAATTCCAAATTCTATCACTTAGTATCTCACTTAAAGACATGATCAATGATGATGACTTTCACCAAGACTGTTTGACCCAAATTGAGCTTCTAGATGAATGTCATTTAAATTATATTGATCACCTTCAAGTCTATCGAAAATATATCAAATGTTCTTATGAAAAATGTTTCCATGAATTAACATTCAAGGTTGGTGATCTTTTCCTGAAGGAAAACTAACATGTAGCCAAATCTGATAAAAGTAAATGGGGAAAGTTTACTCCTAATTGTCTTGGACCCTACATTGTCACACATACCTATGGATCCGGTGCTTATCGTTTAGCTTCTCTCAAAGGTAAATATAAGCCTAAGCCCCTCAATGCCTTACATTTTTTACCATTATATTATTGAATCAAGTACTATATCAGCTTATATCTATTAAAATCTCATGCCTGGAGAAACCTTCACCTTCCACTAACCTATTTTAAGGACCAATGACTACACCAGAATTGTGTGATTATCCAACACCATTTAACCTTATCTTCAATATGAGTACCACATCTCTACTCATGAAATGATTCTCATGGATAATTTTCATTCCTTTTAGGATGGAATCCCATTGTTGTTCGTCACTTAAAAACCTCTCTTTCATAGCTAACCGGTTTTTCCTTCATAAAAGAAGCCTATACTCCTTTATAGTCTTGTCCATGACCTCAAAGTCTAAAAAGCTCAAAAATAATATATGGGATTTTCAAATTCAGCTCCTTGAGTCAAACTTCTTGTAAATAGATGACTCCCTCAAAAAGGAAATCTAACTTTCTATCTTGTTGTTATAAATAGACTGTTCCCTCAAAGGACAACTATACAATCTAGCCCTATTGTACATAGTCTATCAAAAAAGAAGACTATTTCTACATAATAAAAATAAAATATTATGAATCTTCCCACATCAATAATCTTCATGAAGACCTCAAGGATTCATTCTATTCATCCCACTTATAATTCCTACATCAGTTAGTCTATATAAACAAAAGAAAATACAAAATACAAAAAATAAAGAAAAGTACAACTTTTTCGTCATGGACTTGCCTATTTTGGTTTTGGGTATCTTGCAAAAGGGGCATGTTGTCTCACAACAAGGTTGCACAAAATAAACAACTCCAACTCAACTTCCTTCCTTTATTTTCTCCTACCTACTCAAGGGACATGTTGTAAATGAAACATTTCATGATTATGTAACTTCTTTCACCATTATAATAGTTAATCATGCACTTCCTTTCAGGGTTTAAGTTCATAAACCCATCCTCAGTATTCTCACTATGGTTTTTTCCAACTCTGTAGCATTTCTCCTCTTTTACCGTTCACCTCTTTTCTTACTTATTGATTCTCCTATACAAGACTAGACCTTTGACACTTACTTTCTAGGATTTCTTCTCTTTTCACCTACCTCAAATTTCCTCATATTTTTCCATCAACTCACTTTAAACATTCCACCTTACCTAAACAACCTAGACTTCACCATGCCTAAAAAAACCTAGACTTAACCATACCTAACATAACCTACATTCCATAAATAAACAACACTTCGACATTTTAGACCCTATCATACCTACTCAACCAAGACTCAAGAATGCCTCATCGACCTAGACTCCATCATGCCTGAAACTGAATCAACCATGCCTAACTATGACTCAATCACGCCTACTCAACCTTGATCCAACCATGCCTAACTCACCTAGTTTCAATAATAACAATAACCATGGAAACAAAACCAATCACATCATTATTCCAATATCGTCATCCGATATATATAGGGAATGTATGTGTATTAATACATATACATAAAGATATAAATAATATTAATATCCCAAAAACTCTCATGTATGATCTCACAACTTCAGTACACAAGCTGGTATATATATCAAAAATCAAAATTCCATATCACCTATCATCTTACATCATATAGGGCCCTCCCCTCTGCTCTCACTTATATCCTCCTCTCACCTTATCCTTTGCCCAACCATCATCTCTCCTATATGATTAGATGGTCTAGATGTTTGTGTACTCATCACCTCCTTCTCACCATGTCTATGAGATTGATGACTACTTATAGTGCTAGTGTTGTGGGTTCTTTGACTGGATTCCTATTGGGCCCTTTTCTTGGAATATGATGGAACCTCAATAACGGCTATGGTCAAATGATCCTGATAATATCAAGCCTCATTCAACACATTCTGGATTCTATCCATTTATACTATCTGGGGTGGCACCATCACCCTAGCTCCAACTTGTATACCTTGTGCTAATAATAATGGCCTCTGCCCCTATACCAGTGGCCCTTATTCTCCTGCATCTATAATGAGACCCTATCCCGGTGCCTGTACTAGTGCCTACATTGGTGTTTGAGAAACTATCTATGCATATAATGTAGTAACCTACACCTAGGCTGCTGCTAAATGATCTTGTAAACCTGTAATCTATGCCTGTAGAGAAACTACCTATGATCCATCTGTTGCGAGAGCCTATGTCAGTGCCTGTACAAGAGCCTATGCCTAGGTTGGTGCTAGCTGACCCTGTAATGTTCTCACCTATCTTGTTAGGGTGGCCACCTATGCCTACATTGTTGTCAATTACACCCCTAAAGCAGTCACTTATGCATGTAATGCATCCCTCTGAACTATAATCATTACCAATTCTGGCTGACCTGACTATGGTGGTAATGCATTTAGATGGGCTTCCCACCAATGTCGATAACCATCCATCACATTGGCATTATATATCCTCCTCACTGATGCCTACTCCTCCTATCATGTTGTTTCTTTAGGATGGGGTGGAGATAATAGTATATCCAAATCATCTCTATGGTACTAGGGAATGGTGGAGGCACATCCTATTATAGTCTAAACTGGCGTAGGAATCTATCCATCACAATCATCTCATGCTCACCGACACATCTCCCTTGTATCCATCTAATAAAATGTATACCCTGCAACTCATGTACCATGCCTCTATAAGTAGGAAAAGAGACATAGGGTCGATATACTATATCCATCATGTGTGACCTCCTCAACTCATGGATGCACACCTATTTCCACCCATATCGTGTAACCTGCTCACATCCCACCATGATGCCAATTTGGTATAGGAATTCATTGCAGATGTAAAATCATGATGTGTTCATAAGCCAAACAATGCAATAAATATGTACAACAAATACCATAACGCCAAATCCTCTAATAAGCCCATAACTCCCTATATAGCTGCACTAAATATGTCATTTCCCATGAAAAACAAACTCACTCCTCAATCATATCCTCTAACAACCCCATCAGTGCTTAGGGAAATTGGTTTCCCTTTGAGTTAGGAAGTGCATAACATCTAACTGCCACCATCATCTGTATTGTCAAATGGGTCTCTTGTGGATATGTAGCATACATGGCTCCATAAATAATATTGGTACTGTGCTCAGTCAAGTCACCCACTACCTCACCAAATACTACTCCATCACCTCATGTAACAAAAAATGATATATATGCTCTCCCACAATCGGTAGCCATAGAATCTTATACACATCCTCCAGCATGATAGTCATCTTATCGATAGCTAGATGAAAGGTATTTTTTGTTGTGTCCCATCTATAGCTGAGCATGACCATCATACTATGATCTCAAATGATATGCCTGTATCATTGCACACCTACAAGTCCCACATCTATCATGTGGTCCCAATTATCCTCCATGATGCTAGGTTGCATATGTGCTAATTATAGTGGCACCTAATCTCACATAGTGAGTTGCTACCTTGTCTGCATCACATCTCAACAATGTTAGTTAAATAATTCTATCAGTACTCTATTACACCATACCCAACCCGACCCACTCCTTACCTATTCCTTTCATAGGCTACCCAATGTTCTCACTCTTCACCTATTTTACCTAACCTACTCTATTCACCATGTTCCTCACTTCACATTTGTACCCTACATCCTTTACCATTCAACACATTACCCATAACTTACCTACTTCATCATGCCTCACCTCAACCCTATTATATTCTATTTTACCCAACCTACACCCATCTCACCCTTGCCTTGCCATTTTACCTTCCCCAACCCATTTTAAAATAAATTCAATACTTTTTAGTGACTGGCACCAGTCACCCATTTTACCCACTTATGTCATCATGCCTACCGACATCAACTGCTTCCTGATCGATATCAGTCTCTGGTTCCACCCCAAAGCCAAACCACCACTTCCCCAACTTTGGAAAATTTTAAAAAACACCCTATAATCCACGCCAAACCCACCTAAACCCCACCCCCATTCATTTTCCTAGCTATTTAGTCTACATTCCACCCTCCCCTTACCCAAATTCCTTCATTTTTTACCGAATTTCACATTTAAACGTCAAACCCCATTTTCTTCTTTTTACCTCAAATTTTAAACAAAAACAAATAATGAGGATGGATTCCTACCTTGACAAGGTGCCACCTCATCTATGGAACCTTGGGTCATTGAACTGGAGGTCCTCTAGTGCCTTCTTCTACCCCAGTCATACCTGAATCCAACTCTAAGTCCTCCAGTCAATCGAATCACTTTAATTGATCATATGGACCTAACAATCATAATCCAATAACCACGCACAAACACTTCAACTCATCTTGGATAATACCTTTTGTTATTTTCACTAATTCAAATAGCCAAATGCCTCTCTGATTGTAATTTTTCACAAATAGAAAAGGCACAAATGAATCCGTAACAAGGCATAGTTTATCTTTTTTACCCAAAATACGACTTAACTGACATCTATTTCTCTTGACTGGTATCAGTCACATACCCTAGTATACCATGGTTGGTTTATCTTGACTAGAATCAGTCTCCATTGACCAGTATTGATTATCCTTTTTTATCCTCCACACTACTTATCACCGCAATTTATTTCC
The DNA here is from genome assembly GCA_019776745.2 of Taxus chinensis. NCBI lineage: Eukaryota > Viridiplantae > Streptophyta > Pinopsida > Cupressales > Taxaceae > Taxus > Taxus chinensis. Next base: position 94,828,609 of record CM034148.1, on the reverse strand, counting down.
CAAAACCATTTTCATTTTACCCCATTTTATACCAAGCCTTATCACTAACCCTAATTTTATGATTACCTATCACCCCACTGCGTGGTAATTTGGGGCATGTTTTTTTCCTCTACTAGGGAATTTCCTATTGCATTACCTCTTACCTAACCTACCTACACCTATTTGACACTCGAATTCATTTACTCACTATATCTTGCGATGAGGCTACTCGTGTTATTTAGCTTATTGACCTTGCCTTGCCTAATGTTGTGTCATTTATCTCGACCAAACATTTTGGTGTTTTGGAACACACCTAATTCCCATTCTTGCAACTATACTAGTTTTATTTTAGGACCATATCCTATACCTTGAATACCTGAACCACATTAACCTTGTTTGGATAAACTTATTGACCTTTGACGATGTAGAGTTTGTGTTCTCTTCAACCTAGTACCATGTCACATTTTATATGCATGTATGTGTTTGAATGCCACTAAATATTACCCAAACTGATATCACCATTACCTATACCCCACCTATACATCATTTTCCATAACTTCTTCATTTTATAATACCACTCACCTAATCTATTTATCATCTCATCAGTTCCAATTTTGAGGGGGATAACCTCCACTCATACTTATGACAACCTAACCTTCACTCAAACCTAGAGCACTAAATTCCTCTTTTTATCAGTGTCACTTATCAATACAAGATACATGACAAAAAGGAGAAAATGTAGACACCATATTTGGGTCACACTCTCCTTGGTTCCCTTTTAATTAATCAACGTAACGCATGCAACTAGTCATGACCCCTTTACCTCACATTGATATTAATTTAATCATTTACAATTGAATTAATATTTATCCTTTCGTTATTAATTATTTTAATTTAATCCTCACAAATCCACCTCACGCTGGACCCATTCTAGGGGCATTCAACTCACAATTACCAAGTCATCACTCCCAGTACTAAGTCACCACTTGACCTAACTAAATGAGACTTCTTCCTAAACCTAACTGGACTTTTTCTATGATTTCCTACCTTTTCTAATGAGAAATACACTTCCTTAGTGGACCCAACTTGGAGAATGTGTTGAATCTAGGAAGATCTACCTATTTTTGGTAAAAAGGACTATTTCACCCTAACCGATGCTGGTTTTTCCTCGGTCGATATGAGTGACCTAATCACCATTAGTCAATTTATACAAACTTTCAAAAATCTTCACCCAGGTTGCTCATTCAGTTATTGGATACTTATTACATTAAATCTCAAATCTCCAAGATCTACAACATCCAAATGATGAACACACACAACCACAATGTAAGACAAGTGGTTGGTTCTCCTTCCAGAGAATTGGAATACTCACGGGAGCACACAAGTTGCACTTCTACAAAATTGGACTTAGCCATCTCTTCTCCAATCAACCACTAACCCTTTCCATTCACATGATTTGCAAAATACCAATTAAGTATTGTGATACTCATCATTTTTGCTTATTAAAGGGTAGATCTCTTGCTTCTTTTTGTATTTCATTTCTTTAATTACCCATACATCACCCTCTTCCCCCTAACTCACTATTTAACCATCCCAAGTATTTTCAACCGTCTTAACCTCCTTGTCAGCATCCCTGAGTCTTCTTAGCCATATTACGACCCTATCCACACCACCCTCACTCTCTATGTAATCATAGAGAGGTTAAAAAACCATTTTAAATATTTTATAACGTATTTCCCCTACCGGCATCTATTACCTAACCACCTTTGGTTCTTCTCCTATATCGGCATCAGTCACCTGACCGATATCAGTCTTTATGGATTATAATATATTTAGACTAGTAATCCTCCCATTCACCCAAATTCAGCTAAGACCTCAACCCAAAAACCTCAAACCATTACCAGACCCCTGACAGACCTTCCTAACCTAAAAAATCCCTGATTCTAATTAGATTTAGTGTTATTTTTGATACCTAGCATAACTCTAGTTCATTATGTGTATGAGAAACCTAAATTATTACATTACAATAGGACCTATTTATTTTAGTTACGTGTTTGTATTAAATTATTATCAAATAGTGGATTGACAACCTTTCTAGAAAGCATGACACTTCCTAGGTCTATCATATGCTAGGTAGTCCACTGTCTAGTGCTATTAATACTCTTTTTTGTCTTACTTTTCATTTACAAGAATTCCTTCCTAAAAAAAAGGAACTCTCTACATTCAACCTGGATAATGTCAACAATGTTCTCATTCTACCTTCCACCTTGGCTCCACAAGTATGCCTCCTTAACCATTTACGTGCTATCTATTTCATCCTAGAAAGTATAAAACATATTGTTGAAACACTTCTCTTGTACCTATTGGTGATCTTTAGAATCAAAAGTAGCTTTAGTCTTCTTTTTCTAACATTTAGGTTAACTTGGAAATTTCATCTTTCATTTTGCTTAAGGGAAAGAATATTTTACAAAGCATTTTAATGGTCCTTCTATTTTAAGTTTTTCATTTCTATCTAGTTGGGTTAATTTTTGTGTATGTTTTTATCTTGGGTCTTTTGATGATCTTGAGAATCAAAAATAAGCTTTGATCCTTTTTTTAAATGTTGTAATTTTCTTGGAAAAATACTAACTTTTTGAGTGTAGGACCTAATATGCTTGTCAAAGAATTAGGATCTAAAAAATACTAAATACAAGTGTGTTACAAGTTGTCAATGGTATACTAAACCACATTTTTAATTCAAGATTAGAAACATGGAATTTATTCAAAACATTGTATTTGTAGGTTCAGATAAGGGATAAAACCCATCTGCTTTGAGTTGTGGGAAGTATCTTGGCATAATCCATAAAAAATAATTATAAGGATTATAATAGGAACCCAAAAGTAGTCCACACCTTGAGGGAACTAGTGGATGAGATCGGAAGTTTCCAACTACTTAATTGTCCAGAATAAAATCCCATGAGGAAATTCTTCAAGTTACCCATATGATTCCTCTATCATTAATTTTATTGTGGGGTAATGATACTTTATCTAGGATTTATTCTAGAAAATCATACCTCTCTTAGGTAAGTATTGGTGAGTTTTGTGAACAAAAACCATAGGTAGCCATTTAGCACTAGGGCCAAATTTTCCTTATTCAATCATGTTCTAAAGAGATTTCAAAAAATAACAACTTTATCATAGTAAAAACCTTGTTATTAGAACAAGGGTAGAGTCCATTAAAGTTGTCTCCATGTGACATTCATCACAAAAATTATAAGGCATCACTTTTTCCTAGTTTCTACCTTGTTTTTAAACAAGGCGAAACTCTGTAGAAGTTAGGCCAAGTATTTTTCATCACCACTTATTTTATCTCCTTTATTCTCTTGTTTCCTTTTTGGGTCAAAAGAGATCATACATTTGTGGAACAAAAAAAAATATATTTTCCACCACTTATGTATTCACTTCCATAGCCATGTTGTGGTAGGAATGTTAAGTGTTGAAAGTGCGTTGGTATGTGCTCCACCGGATTGTTAGAAAATTAATGAAATAGATAAGCGGTGATAGGCCAAGGAGGAATACCTATTATGACACCAGTTGAAGGTTGTGTATGCATTCTGATTTCCTGATCCAAATTGACTCCAAGAACTCCCTTTTGTCTAGGAGGAACTACCTGAAATGCAAAGCAAGACCACAAAATATAGTTAATAGCAAAAGGCTAGTGGATTTCCTAGTGCGAGATAGATCCATGAAGTATGGAACTTACTCAATGGTTGTCAATCCACTTATATATATATATATATATATATATATATATATATATATATATATATATATATATATATATATATATATAATGCACATGCATATAAACAAATCTAATGCTATTATTCTGATTAAGGTATCTCATATTACTTATCAAATTTAATCCACTTAAATTCTTTGATATTAAACTGTCAAAGGTAATGGAATAGGTTATAGGCTGGGCAAGTGATATGGAAGTCATAGACAGGGTCTGGTAAGGCTTCGTATAATTCGGGCTGATTTGGGTGATTGGGGTACTTGCTTGTCTGAGGCAGCTTTCTAGATAGAGAGATTGAAGTCGATCAAGTGTGACTGACGATGGTTTATCTATAACCGAAACTAGTTAGGGATAACTGATCTTGGTTTCTATGGGAATGGTAATAGTATCATAAATAGGTGTCTAGGTTCCCTCTATGTCTGCATAGAGAGATGGGGAGGTCTATAGAGAGTGTAGTGCCCACTTACCTTTGACACCTTTTGATGCTTATCTTGATACTGTTGATTACATTATGGACATTATTATGCTTTGATTTAGTATGATGATAGACATTTGATCATGGATTATTGTTGATCTTGATTTGCTTATGATGCATTATGATTATTAGAGACACTTCATAGGTGGATGATGATATACTACTTGGCATGGATATATTGTGAATGTTATTCACGCATGTGATTTTTGGATATTGTGAGTAGAATTATAAATGGACATTAAATGATGATGATATAGTTGTTACTTTGATGTTGTTGATATAAATTGTAAGTGATTTTGTTAAATTGATTTCATGTTGTTATGATTCACATATTTAGATGATTTTGTGATTATATTTATATCATTTTGGATTTTCTAATATGGCCATGAGGTGAAAGGAGGTATTTGTGTTTTGCAGGTTAAAATATCACAACAAACATCGGGGGATTGGGGAGTAACCACAATGGAATTCTAGGTGAATTCGACAAGGTCACCATGGCAACATGTTTTGTGTGTGTGTGTGTTGTATTTTGTTAGGGATTCCCACGGGGGGGGATTACCTTTATATGTGACCATGGATTTTGTGTATTTTATTAATGTGGTTACTTTTTATTATTGTTGTATGTATTTTATTAGTGATGTGTCCCTTTCTTTTATTTATTTAAATTTTGGTAGATTAATGTGAGAAAACATATGGTTAAAAGATAAATAAATCAAATTGGGATATGGGAAAGTAATTATAGAAGTTTTTGTCTTTGTATTAAATATGTAAGATATGTGTAAGCCAGATTTGGAGTATGAAACACTCCACCTCCTTGGATATTCTAATTTTTCCTTGGGGGACTATTTTTGGAGGCTTTTGGGACAAGTAAAACTTGTCCCATACCTCTTAAGTTTATTTACCAACCATATCTATGGTTGTAAGGTTGATTTTAGACCATTTTAATGCATTTTTATTAATCATGTTGCAAGTTTTGATTGCACTTTCTTCATGTTTTAAATTTGCAGTCCTTTGGAGTGTGGGCTTTTTTAAGTGTGCAAGTAAATTTTTCATATTTTCACCCACCTCTCTATTGTGCTTTGGAGAATGGAATTTTTCTTTTCTGTTAGAGTTGAGGATATGTGATGTGGTATCCTACATGGACTCACATCATCCTCTTCTCTTCCCTCTTCTATAAAATTATAACTCTTTGCTTTGTTTTGGGTTGTTGAATCATTTGTCATACTTTTTTGGGGCGCATTTTTTCTGTTTGGAGATCTTTTGGATTTTGGAGGAGATTGGACATAATTTCATACTTGGCATTGTTTTTTTGGGACTGTGGTTTGGCATTGAAGCTTTTTGTTTGGAAACAAAATCTACCATGGAGATGTAGGAGCTTAGCTCTTCTCTTATGTTGTTATTTCTTGTTGTTTTTGTGTGAATGGTGTATGTTTTGTTTTTTTGTTGGCTATTTGGGTAGAATGCCATAGGGATGGTGTATGAGAAGGCTATGGGGAATTCATGTGGGGGGAATTAAGCGAATGCCAATGACATCATATTTCTTGAGGAGGGAGTTGGGTTTTGGATCCACCATGGAAAATAAATAGCTTGCATTTCTACTTTGTGGGGGGCATAAGGATATGTTTGGTGAAGTTCATTGGTAGTTTGTTAAAGGTGTATGTCTGATTCCCATTGGGAGGCATAAGCAGCTTCCCCCATAGTCCTTGCTCCTTTGGCTTGCATGATCAAGCTTGAGTTCTATTTGAATGGTTTTCAAATGTAGTTGTAAATTGTTGTCTTGTGTTGAAATGTGTTTTAATTTGATTATGCATGTTGAACGAATGTTGAGTGGAGAGCATTGCCTTTCCCCATCTGTTGTTGTGATCAAATTGGAAGAAAGAGGAAACTTGCATGTTGCCATTCTGGAGAAGAAGAAGATAGTTTTGTTAGTCCCTTGTGAAACAAATTCATTTGTAACCTTTCTCACTTTGATGTGGATGAAATTGTAATGTATTTAGTGAATAAAAGATGTATGTAATTGGTTATGAAAGTTTCATATTTGAATTATGAAAGATATTTATATTATGTTCTGTACATTTGAAAGAAAGAGAGTGAAATCTGCTAATTGCATTCAAGGAATGGAAGAATGTAAAGATGTATTTATTTTGAAGTCAATAAAGGATTGCTATACCTTCTTCATATGCATTGTTGTCTTGAATTGGAATATCAGATTGTGAATGAAATCCCTGCTGGAAAAAAAATCAAAAAAAGGAAGAAACATGTGAGATGAAATTGTATTATTCTGCTTTGTTTAAAATGTATGTTTTTGGAAAGGATAGGAAAATAAATTCTTATTTTAATGTTTTATTGTAGAAGGAAAAAAATTTAAGTCTAGAATGGAATGAATTAAATGTTTCATTGTATGGCAAAAGAGATAGTTAAATCTCTATTTGAAAGGAAGAAACGTATGTGAGAGTAATACAGTCCTCTGTCTCTTTTGGAAATGTATAAAAATTGAATTCAGTATTACATCTTGACTTAGAATGGTTTTTTTAAAACAACTGAATGTATTAGGTTTGAGATGAAATGAACTCCTATACTTAGAAGAAGAAATGGAAAATAGATCCCTCAAGAATTGATCTTTTTTGTAAATTTATAGCTAAAAATTAATTTAATTAAAATCTATAGTTCGAACCTGCACTAAATAGCCAACATTGAAATATAGCATGTTATGATATCATGCTTTCATTTTGACAAAGAAAACTTAAGAAATAATTTAAAACATTGCAAAATTTAAGCCCAAACCTTTTCACAGTAATTTTTTGTCAATTTTTGGAAAAATCCAAAAATGGAATCTATCAAGTAAATTAATCTTCCTAAAACATCCTAAATCCTTTCTAGGATAATCCTCCATGTCTGTTGGGCATGTTGAGTGAAGGAGAAGATCAAATTAAACCAAATCGATAAGTTAAAAATTACCATTTTGCTTTTAAAAATCTTGTACAACATTTTCTTAAAATTAAACTCTTAACATTTATCAAAATCTAAATTTTATGATTCTTGTGCAAAGAGGGTGTTGCGAGCTTTCCAGAAAGTCCTCATTTTCCTAAAAATAAGCTTCCTAGCAAAATTTATGAACCTTTGACATTTTCTTTCCTTAGCAGGAAAATTTGGGAAAATTTTCCCTGGCGGGCCTGCAGCCTTAAAAAAATTTCCCTTTAAAAACCCTTAGAAAAAATTTGAAAAATTCTTGGTGATTTTTTTAAAAATTTCCTCCACTATCCCGTAGCTAATCAGAGGCTACCCCGTGTCCTCATTGGGAAACGGCGGAGGCACAGCATCATTTTCCTCCTTGGGCCTTTTTAAAAAAAATTGGACAATTTTACCTTTTCCCCCACTAGCCCACAATCCCGCATCCATTGGGTACTGCCACATGGCAGTATGGGGTGATAGTGGAGGGGGTGGAAACCTCATGTTCTTTTTCCTTTTGAAAATTTTGTTTTGGAATTTTTTTTTTCTCCTCCTACATCCCCATACTCCCACCCTGCCTCAAAGAAGACCCTTCCGCAGATGTGCAAACCTACACATCAATCTTTTCAATTTGTCCTCCCTTTGGTGAAAATTCCTCGAAACTTCCGCTGCCCTGCCTTTCCCTCTCCCTTTCTCCCCCACCATGCTTTTTGGGTGCCACGTCTCCATGGTAGACCCATAGGCACATGGTGAAATTTGGATCTTTTCCCCATGCAAAAGAAAAATTGGTAAAGTCTCCCCGCAACCCGCCGACCCGTCCCCTTTGGAAAATTTTCATCCCTGGGTCCGCTCCTTTGGGAAAATTTGGCCTCTAAGGTATGTCGGTCCATAACTAGAGTTTTACAAGGAGTTAGGAGGACTTCTTTATATCATCGAAAAGGTGAGAAAATTTTCTATCCAATGAAAATGATTTAGGGAAATTTATAATTTTTTAAGTGTGAGAAAAATTAAGTTGAAACTCTGATCCTGTTAGAGAGTGGGTATGGTGATAATTTACCCCCTGAACCTAACTAAAACTTCTAACTCTAAAATTTGGACCTTGTGATCTCTGATAATTGCTAATAAAATAAAATTATGTTATAATAGATTAAACTTGCTCTAGAACCTTTTAGTGACAACTGTTGTCTTGCAACCTAGTTGTAGACACTTCTAAACAAAAAAAAAATATTCCATAATTTTCCTGACTAACCCTAGGTTGTTTCTTGGGTCTCAAGTGGGTTGTTTTAACAGGCATCGCGCTTGGTATCAGAGAAATGGTTCAAAATCTTGGACCATTGGGCACACTATAAAACTTGGGACATGAAACTTAAACCTATCACACTTTTTAAATCTAGAGACCAACTTAGTTTAGAATTTGCAATATTTTAGTAAACATGGAAATTGAATAAAACTTAGAAAAATAAACTAACTCTCAATTTGTTCTATGCAAGAGGCACAAATGGATGGGGCTTGGGGAATTTTCATATAGAATTAGACCTACCACCACCACCACCACCACTGGATCAGGGTGTAGCAGCCATCCTACCTCAGATTTTATAGACTCTTCAAGATGTTAATACCACTTTACACGGAGGATTAGGAGGAGGACATACATCTAGTTATGACAAAGCCCCTTCCATTAAGGGTTAGGTATATGCTCGACCCAACGAGGAACATAGAGGACAGAACTCCCATGTAGATTCATCTAGAGTAGAGTCACCACAGAGGGGACAGGGTGACTGAGTTTTAGAGCATAGAGAGAGATCTCAGAGCCCTTGGCTTAAGGATGAGCACATAGAGAGACCTAGAGGCCATCAGAACACAACTGTAGATGACATCAAGGAGATCCTAAAGCTTCAACCCTCACATTACTTAGGTGACATGGGTGGATTTCAGGAAGAGGCCTGGCTAGTGAGCTTGAACGGTTGCTTCAAGATTTTTCCTTGTTTTAACAATGTAAAACCTCATATTTTGATCCATCTACTGAGGGATGGAGCTGGAGTATGGTGGAGGATAGAGGAGAAGAAGCTCCATGTTGATTCTAAGATAGTGAAATAGGAGCTATTTGATGAGAGATTTAGGAGTAGATATTTGTCACATAGGTTCATATAGTAGAGGATTGATGAGTTCCATGACCTCTAACAGACATCTCTTTCAGTAGTAGAGTATGAGAGTAGATTTCTGGATCTACTCCAGTATGTTGAGTACATGTAAGATGAGTAGGTGTGGATTCACAGGTTCATTTGGGGCTTGAATCTAGACATTGGAGGTGCAGTGCAAATCCATTGTCCATAGAAATTAGTTGAGGACATCGAGAAGGCCTATATAGCAAAAGAGACTCGCGGGAAGACCCATCAGGCTAGAGACCTACTCTAGAGCTGCATATAATAGATGCAGGATAGTAAATTGAGGGGGTCAGTACCTCTTCCTCATGGTGGCTAGGGTTCAGTATAGTCATCCTTTAAGCCATAGTAGCAGTAGTAATAGAAGTCCCACGCACCTCATAGACCTCCACAGAGAGGTCGGAGTATGGGTCCTCCTCCTAGGGGTCCCATTAGAACACAGGGTGGACCTAGAGCTCAGTCAATGGGAGATCATAAGTAGAGACCTCAGCAAACCATAGCTAGATCATTAGGATCCATGCCATAGACTCCCAGGGCACCTACTAGAGGTGTTACTCATTGGGGAGGATCAAGAGGTTTTTTTGGTTGTGGAGTTACTGGACACTTTTGGAGAGACTACCTGTAGAACCCTAACAACAAGGGTAAGACATAGATCTCAAAGCTGATGGTTTGTGACAAGAGACGTAGCCATAAGATTTATGTAGAAGTTAAGAACTGCCAAGTAGAGTATAAGAGTATAGTCATTGAGACCACATGTAGCATTGGTGGTATTCCTACCTCTGTATTGTTTGATTCTTTTTTTTCTGGTTCTTTCATTGCACCATCTTTAGTAGAGCGATGTAGGCTGGTGGAAGTTAAGCAAGGTCATAGTTGGGATGTTGAGATGGCTTCTAGAGCTAATATATCTATAGGATCCTTAGTTAATGAGTGTGTAGTGGATTTGGGACCCTTCACCACTACCTCAGGTCTCCGTATCCTTCCTTTGGGCTTGTATGGAGTCATTTTGGGTATGGATTGAGTATCTGCACACATGGCTAGGATGGATTGTTATCACAAGACTATATCTTGTGCATATGATTTAGGAGTTTATTCGGTGATTTTAAGGGTCAAGAGACCTGTTTCTATTCACACCATCTTTGCTATAAAACTTAAGCGGTGTGTACATTGGGGTTTTCAGATGTAGTTTGTTATAGTTAGTGATAGATCAGAGGATGGGTCTAGTGGACCATCGCTAGATGATCATCCTATTATGAGAAAGTTTGCAAATGTCTTTCTAGGGGAGTTACTAGGGTGATCACCCCCACGTAAGATTTATTTTCATATAGATCTAGTTCCTGGAGTAGAACCTATCTCACGAGCACCTTATCAGATGACCACCCCAGAGCTCTATGAGCTCAAGTTACAACTTTAGGGACTTTTGGAGAAAGGCCTTATCTATCCTAATGTATCCCCTTAGGGTGCATCGGTGATCTTTGTGAAGAATAAGGATGGATCCTTGTGGTTATGTATTGATTACTGTTAGCTAAACAATGTGACGATCAAGAATCGTTATCCCCTTCCATGTATTGATGACTTGTTTAACGAGATGAAGGGAGCCACAGTTTTCTCTAAGATTGATCTTAAGTCATTCTACCATCAGCTGAGGATTTCAGAGGTAGACATTCATAAGACCACTTTTCATATGCGATATGGGCACTATGAGTTCACAGTGGTGCCTTTTGGTTTGACTAATGCCCCCACAGTGTTGATGATTTTGATGAATGGGGTATTTAGGACCTTCTTAGATCACTTTGTTCTCATCTTCCTAGATGAAATTTTTATTTACTCACATACGCGTGAGGAGCATGAGGGGCACCTTCACTAGGTTATTCAATGTCTTTGTGAGTAGAAGCTTTATGGGAACTTAAAGAAGTGTGCATTCTTTCAGATATAGGTACAAGATTTGGGTCATATCATTTCTGAGGAAGGTATCGTCATTGATCCTTCCAAGATTAGATCCATTATGGATTTCCTATCACCCACTATAGTGACTGAGGTGTGTAGCTTCACGGGATTAGCAGGATACTACCAAAGATTTGTTCAAGACTTCTCTCGAATTATGTACCCTATCACTTCCCTTCAGAGGAAAGGGAACAATTTTTTTAGGTCAGACAAATGCGAGCAAGCCTTCAAGACAATGAAGGAGTGCCTCACTACAACACCTATTCTTGCAGTTTCAGATCTATATGGTGAGTTATTTGTTTGCACGGATGATTCTTTAGTAGGGCTTGGAGGTGTGTTGATGCAGGAGGGAAAAGTAATGGATTTTGAGTCTCGAAAACTCAAGGATTATGAGCTTCACTATCTGACTCATGATCTTGAGCTTGCGATAGTTGTGCACAAGTTAGTTCAATGGAGGCACTTTATTCTTGGTAGGATATTCACACTCAAGACAGATCATTTGAGTCTTCATCACCTCTTCACGCAACCCCATCTCAATGCTCATCAATGATATTGGATGGAGTTGCTTTGTGAGTATGACATGGAGATCAATTATATGAAGGGGAAGGAGAATTTAGTAGAAGACACTCTCAGTAGATGGAGACTTGTGGCTATGGCCACCTAAGTGAGCATATATTTGCAGAGCAGGATTCTTTAGCAACTTCCTCTTGACATTTTCTACATTATAGTATGAGAAAATATTGAGTCTCAAAGACCCCTTGAGGGGAAGGTTGATGCTTAGAGATAGATGGTCTTCTCAGGCACAGAGGATGGATATATGTTCCTAGAGATGGAGGCTTAAGACACAAAATCTTGGTAGAGGCACATTGTGCACCCTATTCATCCCATCCTAGCGTGAAGAAGATGCACATCACCTTGATACAGTTGTATAATTAGAGAGGAATTCGTAGAGATGTGGCCCAGTTTTTGTCATGATGTTTAAAGTGCCAGAGAGATAAGGCTGAGCATCAACATCCAACTGGCCTTCTTTATCCTCATGCTATACCGGAATGGAAGTGGGACACCATTTCCATGGATTTCATTGTTAGGCTACTGATGTCGAGATATCACCACGATGTAATTATGGTCATGGTTGATAAATTGACAAAATCAACTCATTTTTCTTTGGTGAAGACCACTCATACAGCTAGAGCAGTGTCATGAGTATATTTAGATGAGATTGTCAAGTTGCACAGGATTCCACGGAAGATCATTTGTGACTACAATCCTTTGTACACTTCCCATTTATGGACTACCATGCAGTATGTCCTTGGGATGAGAATCAACTTCAGCACAACATATCACCATGAGATAGATGGATAGACTAAGTGGGTGAATCAGATTTTAGAGGACATGCTCAAGATGTATGTGATGGATAAATAGTCTAGCTGGGAGGAGTACCTGTATTTAGTGGATTTTGCCTACAATAATAGTTTTCAGAGTTCCATAGGCATGGCTCCTTTTCAAGCTTTATATGGTAGAGAGTGCAGGACACCTCTTAGTTGGGATAGGTTAGAGGATAGAGTATCTCTTGGACTAGCTCTTCTATAGGACATGGAGCAATAGACGGTGTTGATCAGGTAGAGATTACAGGAGGCACAGGATAAGCAGAAGAAGTATGTAGATTAGCATAGGATCGGCCGTAGTTGTGATGTGGGCATGAAGGTGTTCCTTCGTTTCAGACCACACAAGATCCCTATCCATTATGGAAAAGGTTCTAAGTTAGCTCATAGATTCATTGGTCCTTTTGAGATCTTGGAGCGTATTGGCCTTTTGGCATACCATCTAGCATTTCCACCCAGCTTATCTCGCATACATGATGTTTTTCATGTTTCAATCCTCAGTAAATATATTGCAGAACCTTCTCATGTGCTAGATTGGACATCATTGTAGGTGCAGGATCAGGGGCAGGTGATGGTGGATCCCATTTGCATCCTAGTTCACAGGATCCTGGGCCTTCAAGGCAAAGAGGATGATCATATTGGGTAAACTGGGATAGATATGATGAGACTTCAACTACATGGGGGGATGTTGCACTATTATGAGTTCAGTTTCCACATTTGTTCCAGTGACTTCTAAGAGGAAGTCGAGTCTAAGGGGAGGGGGATGTAGTGCCCAGTTCCCTTTGACACCTTTTGATACTTATCTTGATACTGTTGATTACACTATGAACATTATTATACTTTGATTTAGTATGATGTTAGACCTTTGATCATGGATTATTGTTGATCTTTATTTGGTTATGATGCATGATGATTATTAGAGACACTTCATATGTGGATGATGATATACTACTTGACATGGATATATTGTGAATGTTTTTTGGACATGTGATTTTTGGATATTGTGAGTAGACATAGAAATGGCAATTATATGATGATGATATAGTTGTTACTTTGATGTTGTTGATATAAATTGTAAGTGATTTTGTTAAATTACTTTGATGTTGTTGTGATTCACATATTTAGAGGATTTTGTGATTATATTTATATCATTTTGGATGTTCTGATATGGACATGAGGCCGAAGGAGGTATTTATGTTTTTCAGGTTAAAATATCACAACAAACATCGAGGGATTGGGGACCAACCACAATGGAATTCTAGGTGAATTCAACAAGGTCACCATGGCAACATGTTTTGTGTGTGTGTGTTGTATTTTCTTAGGGATTCCCATGGGGGGATTACCTTTATATGTGACCATGGCTTTTGTGTATTTTATTAATGTGGTTACTTTTTATTATTGTTGTATGTATTTTATTAGTGATGCATCCCTTTATTTTATTTAATTAAATTGTGGTAGATTAATGTGAGAAAACATATGGCTAAAAGATAAATAAATCAAATTGGGATATGGGAAAGTAATTATAAAAGTTTTTGTCTTTGTATTGAATATGTAAGAGATGTGTAAGTTTGTGTAAGAATTGTGTAAGTCAGATTTGGAGTATGAAACACTCCACCTCCTTGAAAATTCGAATTTGTCCTTGGGGACTATTTTTGGAGGCTTTTGGGACAATTAAAACTTGTCCCATACCTCTTAATTTTATTTACCAACCAGGCTGATTCTAGACCTTTTTAATGCATTTTTATTAATCATGTTGCAAGTTTTGATTGCACTTTCTTCATGTTTTAAATTTTTAGTCCTTTGGGGTGTGGGATATTTGGAGTGTGTAAGTAAATTTGTCATATTTTCACCCACCTCTTTATTGTGCTTTGGAGAATGAAATTTGTCTTTTGTGTTGGAGTTGAGGATGTGTGATGTGGCATCCTACATGGATCCACATCATCCTCTTCTCTTACCTCTTCTATAAAATTCAAACTCTTTTCTTTATTTTGGGTTTTTGAATCATTTGGCATACTACTTTGGGGTGGATTTTTTCTGTTTGGAGATCTTGTGGATTTTGGAGGAGATTTGAGATAATTTCATACTTGGCATTGTTGTTTTAGGACTGTATTTTGGCATTAAAGCTTTTTGTTTGGAAACAAAAACTACCATGGAGAGGTAGGAACTTAGCTCTTCTCTTATGTTGTTATATCTTGTTGTGCTTGTGTGAAAGGTGTATGTTTTGTTTATTTTTTGGTTTTTTGGGTAAACTCTCATAGGGATGGTGTAGGAGAAGGCTATGCGGAATTCATGGACATTATTATGCTTTGATTTAGTATGATGTTAGACATTTGATCATGGATTATTATTGATCTTGATTTGGTTATGATGCATGATGATTATTACAGACACTTCATATGTGGATGATGATATACTACTTGACATGGATATATTGTGAATGATGTTCGGGCATGCCATTTTTGGATATTGTGAGTAGACTTAGAAATGGAAATTATATGATGATGATATAGTTGTTACTTTGATGTTATTGTGATTCACATATTTAGATGATTTTGTGATTATATTTATATCATTTTGAATGTATTGATATGGCCACGAGGCCGAAGGAGGTATTTGTGTTTTGCAGGTTAAAATATCACATCAAACATCAGGGGATTGGGGACCAAACACAATGGAATTCTAGGTGAATTCAAAAAGGTCACCATGGAAACATGTTTTGTGTGTGTGTTGTATTTTGGTAGGGATTCGCATGAGAGGGATTACCTTTATATGTGACCATGGGTTTTGTGTATTTTATTAATGTGGTTACTTTTTATTATTGTTGTATTATTTTATTACTGATGCATCCCTTTATTTTATTTAATTAAATTGTGGTAGATTAATGTGAGAAAAAATATGGTTAAAAGATAAATAAATCAAATTGGGATATGGGAAAGTAATTATAGAAGTTGTTGTCTTTGTATTAAAAATGTAAGAGATATGTAAGTTCTGTAAGAATTGTGTAAGTTAGATTTGGAGTATGAAACACTCCACCTCCTTGGAAATTCGAATTTTTCCTTGGGGGATGTTTTTGGACACTTGTGGGACAAGTAAAACTCATCCCATACCTCTTAAGTGTATTTACCAACCATACCTATTGTTGGAAGGTTGATTTGATACCCTTTTAATGAATTTTTATTAATAATGTTGTAAGTTTTGATTGCACTTTCTTCATGTTTTAAATTTGCAGTCCTTTGGGGTGTGGGATTTTTGGAGTGTGCAAGTAAATTTTTCATATTTTCACCCACCTCTTTATTGTTCTTTGGAGAATGAAATTTGTCTTTTGTGTTGTAGTTGAGGATGTGTGATGTGGCATCCTACATGAATCCACATCATCCTCTTCTCTTACCGCTTGTATAAAATTTAAACTCTTTGCTTTGTTTTGGGTTGTTGAATCATTTGGAATACTCCTTTGGCAAGAATTTTTGTTTTTTGGATATCTTGTGGATTTTGGAGGAGATTGGAGATAATTTCATACTTGTCATTGTTGTTTTGGGACTGTGTTTCGGCATTGAAGCTTGTTGTTTGGTAACAAAAACTACCATGGAGAGGTAGGAGCTTAGCTCTTCTCTTCTGTTGTTATTTCTTGTTGTACTTGTGTGAATGGTGTATGTTTTGTTTATTTGTTGGTTATTTGGGTAGACTCCCATAGGGATGGTTTAGGAGAAGGCTATGGGGAATTCGTGTGGGGGGCATAAGGGAATGGCAATGGCATCAGACTTCTTAAGGGAGTTGGGTTTGGGTTCCACCATGCAAAAGAAATAACTTGCATTTTTTACTTTGTGGGGGGCATAAGGAGGGATTTTTGGGGGCATAAGGATATGTGTGCTTAAATTTATTAGTGGCTTGTTACAGGTGGATGCCCAATTCCCATTGGGAGGCATAAGCAGCTTTCCTGATAGTCCTTTCTCCTTTGGCTTACATGATCAAGCTTGAGTTCTGTTTGAATGGTTTTTAAATACAGTTGTAAACTACTTTCTTACGTTGAACTATGTTTTAATTTGATTATGCATGTTGAAAGAATGTTGTGTGTTGTGGAAGCCTGTTGTTTCCATGGGTTGTTATCCATTTCTTATTGCATTGTGGTCGGGGCTCAAGGGTGAATGATAAAGGATGGCTTCTCCTTTCATTCGATGTCTTGGTTGGGTAGAGAGTGTTTCCTTTCCCCCACTTTTGTTGTGATCAAATCGGAAGAAAGATGAAACTTGCATGTTTTTGTTCTGGAGCAGAAGAAGACAACTTTGCTAGTCCCTTGTGAAAAAAATTCAGTTGTAACCCTTCCCACTTCAATGTGGATGAAATTTTAATGTATTTAGTGAAAAAAAATATGTATGTAATTGGTTATGAAAGTTACATATTCGAATTGTGAAATATATTTATACTATGTTCTATACATTTGAAAGAAAGAGAATGAAATATGCTAATTGCATTCAAGGAATGGAAGAATGTAAAGATGTATTTCTTTTGAATTCAATAAAGGATTCCTATACCTTATTCATATGAATTTTTTTGTTGAATTGGAATATCATATTGTGAATGAAATCCTTGTTGGAAATAAAAATGGAAAATAGGAAGAAACACGTGAGATGAAATTGTATTATTCTACCTTGTTTAAAATGTATGATTTTTGAAAGGATAGGAAACTACAGTCTTATTTTAATGTTTTATTAAAGAAGGAAAATAATTTAAGTCTAGAATGGAATGAATTAAATGTTTCATTATATGGAAAAAGAGATAATTAAATCTCTATTTGAAAGGAAGAAATGTATGTGGGAGTAATACAGTCTTCTGTCTATTTTGGAAATGTATAAAAATTGAATTCAATATTGCATTTTGACTTAGAATGGATTTTTTAAAACAAATGAATGTATTAGGTTTGAAAATAAATGAACTCCCATACTTAGAAGAAGAAATGGCAAATAGATCACTCAAGAATTGATCTTTGTTGTAAATTTACAACTAGCAATTAATTTAATTAAAATGCACAGTTTGAACCTGCACTAAATAGCCAACATTGAAACATTGAAATCTAGTATCTTATGATATCATGCTTTCATTTTGATAAAGAAAAATTAAGAAATAATTTAAAACAATGCAAAATTTAAGCCCAAACCTTTTCACAGTCATTTTTTTGTCAATTGTTGGAAAACTCCAAAATTGGAATCAATGAAGTAAATTCATCTTCCTAAAACATCCTAAATCCTTCCTAGGATAATCCTCCATGTCTGTTGGGAATGTTGAGTGAAGGAGAAGATAAAATTGACCCAAATCTATAAGTTAAAAATTACCAGTTTGCTTTTCAAAATCCTACAGAACGTTTTCTTAAAATTGACCCTTTAAACTTGATCAAAATCTAAAATTTATGCTTCCTGTGCAAAGAGGGCATCGTGAGCTTTCCAGAAAGTCCTCGTTTTTCCAAAACTGAGCTTCTTAGCCAAATTTATGGCCCTTTTAATTTTTCCTTCCTTGGCAAGAAAATTTGTGAAAATTTTCCCTGGCGGGCCCGTGGCCCAAAAAAAATACCTTTAAAAATCCTTAGAAATTTTTTGAAAAATTCTTTGGGAATTTTTTTTTTAAATTTCCTCCACTGGCTTACAACCAATCAAAGGCTACCACATGTCCTCATCGGGAAATGACGGAGGTGGGACATAATTTTCCTCCTTGGGCATTTTTAAAAGTTTTTGAAAGTTTTACCTTTTCCCACGTCGGCCCGCAATCCCGCATCCATCAGGTACTACCACGTGGCAGTATGGGGTGATAGCAGAGGTGGTGGAACCCTAATGACCTTTTTACTTTTGAATTTTTTTTGGAACTTTTTTTTCTCCTCCCATGGCCCCACACTCTCACCCTGCATTGGAGAAGACCCTTCTGTGGACATGCAAACCTACGTGTCAATCTTCTCCCTTTTTCTTCCCTTTGGTGAAAATTCCTTGAAACTTCCACCGCCCTGCCTTTCCCTCTCCCTTTCTTCCCCTCCATGGTTATTTTGTGCCACATGTCCCTAGAGGACCCATAGGTGTGCAACATAATTTGGATCTTTCCCCACATAAGAGAAAATTTGGAAAAGTCTCCCCGCAACCCACCGACAAGTCCCCTTTGGAAAATTTTCATCCTTGGGCCCACTCCTTTGGGAAATTTGACCCCTAAAGTCTGTCGGTTCATAATTAGAGTTTTACAAGGAGTTAGGAGGACTTCTTTATATCATCAAAAAGGTGACAAAATTTCCTATCCAATAGGGATGATTTAGGGAAATTTTGAATGAATTAAGTGTGAGAAAAATTAAGTTGAAACTATGATCCTGTTAGAGAGTGGGTATGGTGATAATTTACCCCGTGAACCTAACTGAAACTTATAACTCTAAAATTTGGACCTTGTAACCTTTGATAATTTCTAATAAAATAAAAGTATGTTCTAGTAGATTAAACTTGTTCTAAAACCTAATAGTGACAATTGTTGTCTTGCAACCTGGTTGTAGACACTTGTAAATAGAAAAAAAATATTCCATAATTTTGCTAACTAACCCTAGGTTGTTTCTTGGGTCTCAAGTGGGTTGTTTTAATGGGCATCACAGAGAGGCTTTAGGTAGGGTATCTATCTTGGGTGTTATTTTTGTGAGGCGTTTGGGGTGTTTAGGTCAATTTAGGAAAATTATGGTAGGAGATATAGTAACCGATGACGGTGAAGGGGAAACTAATAGTGGTTAAGGTAACCGGCATCAGTAGGGTAAATTTGATGAAAGTTAATTAACATGTGGTTTTGGGATTCTTTGTGATTACACAGAGAACAAAAGGGAAACTAGTTGGGTTCGTGATAAGGTGATAAAAAACTCATAATTTTGTAAAAGGTTAGGAATATAGATATGAAAGGTTATGGTGGTTGGATAAGGGTATCAGATGGAAAATGGAGATGGTGAAATACAGGAAATAATAAGTTCCAATAACCAAGGGATAAAGAACTTAATGAATAAGTACATAAATGATAAAAAATCAGATGCACTTACTTGTTCCTATAAGATTGGTGAGTGAAGGAGGGTGATGGTCGATCTATGAACCTAGTGGTTAGTGTCATAGAAGTTCTTCCTAGAATTTCACAATGAATTCCCTCTCTTTCATATCAGCCCTTGTACTTGTTTGGACCTCTGGCTAGATTTATTCTGTCATCTTGATGCTAAGAAAACTCTATTTCGTGCTTGAATTCAGATATATCTCTCCCAAAACTCAAAGTGACCAACCTAGGAAAAAGGTTTCCAAATTGTATATATGGTGAGTGACAATGGTCAAGATGACTGCCATCAATTAATGGTTAACTGGCATCGATTAAGGTGGGATATCCAAGCTTTACCAAAAATAGCAGATCTTGGCTATTTTTGGTGAGCTCTCCGTGTATGTCCAGATCTAAAGTTGTAGTTAACGCTTAGATAAGCAAGCATGCTATTGGAGAAAGAATAGGAATTTAGTGATATGGTTAGACTAAGTCTCGGGTGGTTAGAATAAGTTAGTTAATTAATAGGCTAAGAACAAGTCCATGTTGAGGTGTCTAGGTGATGTTGTTGGGTGATGTGTAAATTACTTTATAAATTAATTAATAATGTGAGGATGGGTATTAATTCAATTGTAAGTAATTAAATTAATATGAATATATGGTAAAGGTGTCATGGTTAGGTTAACACGTCAGCCTGAATATTCAAAAGAGGACCTAAGGGAGTGTGACCCAAATTTAGTGTTTACATTTCCCATTTTTGTCGCGTAGTTTGTATTGATAAGAGATGCTGACAAAAATAGGAAGTGGTTGCCCTAAATATAAGTGAGATTCGGATTACCCCTAGTAAGACTAAAGGTGAGGTTACCCCAAGTGTGGGTTAAGGTTATCCCCCTCAAACCAGGAACTGATGAGGTGTTGTATAGAGTTATAGTGTGGTTTGATAAATGTGTAGTTGGTGTTAGTTAAGGTAGGTCGGGAAGGGTACGGGTACTTTAGGTGAAGGATAATGGTCAAATCAGGTAATCAGTAATGGAAATCAAACACACACACAAGTATAGACTGTAACACAGTAATGGGTTGAAGATCTTACAAATTCTACATCGTCTAAGGTCAATAGATTTATCCAAACATGGTTGAAATTATTCAGGTATCCAGAGTAAATGATCTGGTCTAGAAACACAATGTAGGTTAGGCACAGGAACGGTTAGGTATGATATGGTACACAACGGGTATGTTTGGGATAAACATAACAATAATAGGCAAGGTATGGTTGTTAGGATAAAACAACATAGGTAACAATGTCACAAGCTAGATCAAGGAGACAAGTTCAAAGGTCACACAAGGTGGTTCAAGTCAATATTTATAGGTCATGGCATGGGTAAGGCCAAGGTATAGGTAAGATAACAGGTCCCTAAATGTAATTAAGGAAATGTATGGGTAATTTAGGCTTTTGGGTAGGGTCTATGAAGTTTTGGTAAGGCCAAAAGGTATGTGACAATAATGAGTTTAGGTCAAAATATACAAAACATGGAGGAAATGGTACTAGCAATTAACTGATGTCGATTATAAGGTAACCAACTTCAGTTTTGGGTGATCGATGCTAGTCATGTCAGGTTAGGTTTATAAGGTTAAAATACCTTATTTTATGGAATCATTATTGTTTTTAAATTTGAGAAAAGGATAAAGCTAAGTGACTTAGGAAACTAGGTGAATTAGGCATGTTTGAGTCAAGGTAATGTAGGCATGGTTGAGTTAGGTCAGTTAGGCATGGTGTATTTTTAGGTTTTTTAGGTATGGTTAAGTTTAGGTCAATTAGGCATGGTTGATTTTAGGTCAGTTAGGCATGGTTGAGTCAGGTATAGGCATGATTGACTCTATGTGAGTTAGGCATGGTGGAGTTAAGGTTTTTTGGTTTTGATTTAAGTTTCAAGTGATTGGTAACATGGGAAATAAATGATGATGTATATGTATGTTATGGTGTATATTTCCAAAATATTTGATATCATGGAAATGTGAAATGTTGGATGTATGATATGATGTTGTAAAAAAATGACAGGTATTTATGTTTGTTAATTTTTTAATTTCCAAGTGTTGTGAAAAATGGAAAGTAAGGTGAAATTTTAATTGAAAACATGGGGGGAGTGAATTGGTTAGGGTAAAGAGTGGCCAAGCTAACCTCTAAGGGCCTCATGCCCTCAAATTTTTACCTACATAGCCCTAGAAAAAAGGGGCCCCATGCCGATGTAGTTCTCCCATAAGCTAAAGAAGAATATGATAAGGTAGAGAAAGGGGTGAGAAGGTTTTTAGGTGTGGTTGAGTCAAGGTTATTTGGGTATGATTGAGATTAGGTCATTTAGGCATAATTAAATCTAGATCACTTAGGCATGATTGAGTATATGTTATGAAGGCAAGAGTGAATGGAGGTCATTGAGGTGTGGTTAATTTCAGGTGTCAAGGGCTTGGTCCTATATAGAATAATCAACAAGTAATGAAGAAGGTGAATGGTAAGAGGTGACAGGAGAGCCACCTAATTAGTAAGAACCAAAACAAATATACCATACCAAAGATGGGTTTATGAATGTAAGAACCTAAAGGAATTTGAATGATTAACTATTATAAGGGTGAAGAAAGTATCATGATTACGAAATGTTGCGTTCGCAGAACACACCTTGAGAAGGTGGGAAATTAGGGTGAAAAGGTGAAAACAAGTTGGTTTAGGTGTAACCTAGTGTGAGACAGTATGCTGACTTGGCAAGAGACCCAAGATCACAATAGGCAAGTCCATAACGAAAAGGTTAATCTTATTTCTTATTTATTTTATTTTTGATAGACTGATCAATGCAGGAATTCTATATGGGATGAGTATATTATCTCATTGAGGTATTCATGAAGTTAATCAATGTGGGAAGCTTTAGAAAAAATTTATTTTATTTTTTGCAAGAATACTCCTCTTTTGATGATAGACTAACTATAATACAACTGACTTCATATAGTTTTCCTTTGAGCGAGTATTCTATTTATAGTCGTGAGATAAGAAGCATAGATGTCCTTTTTAAGGGAGTCATATTTTTGCTAGAATTTTGAATCAAGAAGTGGAATCCCATTTTACTTTAATTTTTTTTTTCTTTTGGCCTTTTAAGTCATGGACAAGACTATAGATTAAAATAGGCTCTGGTGTTTGAAGACAAAACTATAGCACATAGAGGTTAATTTTTATGGAGATTTTTTAAGTGATGAATGGCCATGGGATTCCATCTTGAAACAGACAAAAATTATCCATTAGAATCATGTCATGAGTAGATCCATGGTACTCATATTGAAGACGAGGTTGAGAGGTAACGGGTAATCACATGATCCTGGTTTAGTTATTGATCCTTAAAGTAGGTAAAATGAAAGGTGAATGGTGCTCAAGGAACAGGAATTGAATAGAAAAGAGGTGATATAGGACTTGATTGAATAGTATAATGGTTGAAGATGCAAGGCATTGAGGGTTTTAGGTTTGGGTTTACCTTTGAGTGAAGACAAATGATAAGCACTTGATCTATAGGTATGAGTAACAATATAAGGTCCAAGCTAATTAGGAGAAAATTTTCTTTGTTTACTTTTTTCCTCTTTTATTACATGTTGATTTTCTTTAAGGATGAGGTCACCAACTTGGAAGGTTCGTTCATGGAAGATTTTTTCATAGGCATGTTTGATACATTTTTGGTATACTTGAAGGTGATCAAGAGCATTAAGACAACGTTCATCTAATAATTTGAGTTGTGCCAAATGGTCATGGAAAAATTCATTATCATTGAGAATATCTTTGAGTGAGATATGAAGAGATAGAATCTGGACTTTAAGAGGCAAGACAGCCTCTGTGCCATAGTCCAGAGATAAAGGTGTAGCCACATTTGAGGTATGAATACTAGTAAGGTAAGCCCATAAGGAAAAAGGAATGTGCATGTGTCAATCCTTTCCTGTATCATCCATAAATTTCATAAGAATTTTGTTTTGGGATTTGTTGGTGGATTTATCTTGGCCATTTTTTAGGGTATTAGAGTGAAGAAAAAATGAGTTGAATTCCAAAGGCATCACTAAGCTTCCATAGAGTTTTTTTTGAATTGTTTTCCATTATCAGTGATAAGACGATGGGGAACACCAAAGTGAAAAATGATATGATGATTAATGAATTCACATATTTTCTTGGCTTTTGTTAAAATAAGAGGTATTGATTGTACCCATTTAGTGTAGTATTCAGTAGCATTAATAATCTATTAATGGAGATGTGAAGAATGGGGATTGATTTCTCCAACAAGATCCAAACCTCATTGAGAGAAAGGCCAAAGGTCTCATGTGACCTGTAATGCATGACTAGGTGTGCGATGAAGATTAGTATGTTGTTGGAACTTCATATAATGTTTGACATAGTTAACAAAATCACGGTTTAAGGTTGACCAATAATAGCCTAGGTGGAGAATGCATTTAATGATAGCTAAACCTCTGAAGTGTCCTCCATAAATTCCATTGTGAAATTTCTTGATGGTGTAGGCAATTTTACAACTTTTAAGGCATCACAAGAGGATACTATCAAAACCATGTTTATAAAAAAATCCTCCCATGATGACATACTGAGAGACACTTTTGATGAAAGAGTGTTGTCCGTTACGACTAAGGTCTGGAGGTAGAACTGAAAGGGAAAGGTAGTCAGCAACATTTTTTTGCTAAATATCACGTGGAACAAGTTGAACTTTCCAACGAGCTTGAATTCTCAAAATAAATAAGAAGGTGATTTAAGCCTTTGTGCTATGACAAAGATTTTCAACTCATAGGGCGAGGCAGGTATCTGAGAAGAAAGGAAGGCCATGGTATCTAATTTTTTATAGTGGAATGTGGAGTGGTTTGAAGTTCATAGTGGTCAAAGGTAGTCAAAAGTATGTCTACATGATGCTTATAATTTTGAAGTATTTCGTTACGAAACTGGTATATACCATTGACTTGATTTACAACCAATTGAGAGTTGCCAACGATATTAATTTATTTAACATATTAGGTGATGACAATTTGAAGGCCTAATACGAGTGCTTCATATTCGGTGATATTGTTAGTGCATTTAAAATCTAGTTTGAAAGTTAACAACATAGGTTCACTGTCAAGAGGAATGAGGATAACTCCAATTCCACCTCCATGATGAAATTCGGAACCATCAAAAAATAAGGTCATGGGGTAAATGGTATCATCCATTGAGAGGGAAGTAATGGATTCATTTGGGAAATCAAAGTTGGAGGTTTGATTTCTAGAGAGAGGTGCGTGTGTAAGTTGGTCAGAGACATTTTGGCCTTTGATAGATTTTTGATGAATGAATTCAAGGTCTAGGTCTGCAAGAAGCATGACCCAACGTGCAATACCATGTTGTTGGTAGGGATTAGTGTACATGTAATGTAATGGGTCTGTATTGGTGATGATAACAGTTTTATGGTTAAGTAGGTAATGGAAAAGTTTAGTAGTGAAAAAAACTAAGGCTAGGTAGAGTTCTTTGGTGTGGGTGTATCAGGTTTCATAATCCAAAATCATACATCTTATATAATAAACCACTTACTCCCTATGTTTCTTATCACAATGAGTGAGCATGGCTCCTAAGAAATGATCCCTAGCATAAATGTAAAGGTAAAATGGTTGGTCATATTTAGGAGGAACGAGTACAGGTGGTTGGAGGAGGTATTGTTTTAAGGCATCAAAGGCTTTGTGGCATTCATCGTCCCATTTGAAGGAGATGTCCTATTTGAGGAGATGATGAAAGGGGTGGTAGTGATCAGAAAGCTATGAAATAAAATGATGGATAGACTGCAACTTGCCTTGCAAACTACATAGTTGGCGAAGGTTAGTAGGTGGAGGAATTTCGAGAATAGCCTTTATTTAGTGAGATTGAATTCTATGCCACACAAAGTAATGATAAAATGAAGGATTTTTCTTGAGAGGAAAAAAAAGACACATTTCTTAGGTTGAAGGTGAACACAATACTTGATGAGATAATAAAAAATGACCTTAAGGACTGTAAGGTGTTCGTCTCGATGTTTGGATTTAGAAAGAAGGTAGTCTACATAATATTTCAATATGTAATGCATGATGTCATGAAAGATATAATTCACAGCTTGTTGATATGTATTACCATCATTTTTAAGGCCAAAGGGCATAACTCGATAGTAGAAGGTCCTGCGGGGAGTGATGAAGGCATTTTTGTTTTGATCTTCTAAGGTGAGTAATATTTGGTTATAACCTGAGAATCCATCCAACAATGATAAAATATCATGGAAAAAGGTGAGATCAACTAGTTGGTCTATACTAGGTAGAGGAAAGTCGTCTTTAGGGAAATCTAAATTAAGCTCATAGAAATCCATGCATATGTGGAGTCCTCCTGTTTCTTTTGTGACAAGAATGATGTTAGAGATCCATTAGGTATAATCAATGGGTACGATGAAGGAAATTGAGAGAAGAAATTGAAGTTATTATTTGACAAGAAGGGCACTGTGAGGATGTATTTTTTATAGCTTTTGTTTTATGGGTTTGGCTTCAGGAATAGTTACGAAATTGTGGACCACTATGTTTGGGTCAATACTAGGCATATTAGCGTAGGTCCAAGAAAAATAATTGTTATGATCTCAGAGGAATGAGGTAAAAGCTTCTTTTTGGAAACATTTAAATATTAGCCTATATTTAAAATGTGTGGGTCATCCTGAGTGTTAATATTGATTTTGATCGTTGATTCATTTAACATAGTTTACGTCTCAGAAGGCAATGCCTGGTGAATATAAGAATATTTCACACTAAGGTAGGTGATAATAAAATCATCTTCCTGACATTAAATGACATTAATAGAAGTTATATCGTCATCGACCATGTCAGGATACAAAAAGGGAAGGGAAGAGGGAGCCTCGTCATCGCATTGATAAGTCAAAGGTCCCAAGGAAATGGTGTTTACAAAAAACAAAGTTAGGAGGAATAGATTCTAGATCCATAGAATCCATGGGTGAAGGTGGGGAAGTTATTAGATCGGGTGAAGAATGATTTTCATCCTCAATGATTTCAACGCGGGATTTCTTGAATGATGGTTTGGTAAAGCCAATACCATTGTGGTCATTGTGTTTACATGTGGTATAGGGGATGACAGTATGGTGGCTCTATTCGTAGAACCCAAAGCCAAATAATTTCCATGCACAATAGTGGAGGAAAGTGTGGGTGATGTGGCAGATGGTGAGGGATTGAAGGTCAGAAGAAAATGGTCACGTTTGGGAAGCTGGCTTGGGTGATTATGTAGAAGTATCAAGTCCCTCATAGGTTAAGTTTATACGAAGGTGAGAAGGACCATAAGATAAAACCTCACCTACACGATGATCATAGCGAGGGTGTTGGTGAAGGATAACATACTCTTGAGGAGTAAAGAATGATTTGATGTTGTACAGGTGGTACTCCCCTAGAGTGAGACATTGAATAACACATTCTAAGGGATTAGTAGTTGGTATATGGGTGGATGGAATAGATGAATCACTAGGCGATTGGGAGGAAGAAGCATTAGTTAGTTGATAAGTAGGAGGATTAACAGATGGGTCAGATGCAGAAGCTATGGCGGAAGTGGAAATAGAGGAGGTAGGTGTAGAAAAGGTAAAAACAAAATCATTGGATGGGGCTATGGGTGAAGAATAAGTGGCGAAAGTGGTAGATGCCTTAATTGTATAAGAACATCATTAGGTCGGTATAACATGTTATAGGTTTTGAATCGAAAAGGGTTAGCGGGGATGGTGTAAATATGTCCTTCATGCTTAAATTTTATGTAATGATGTAAGGTTGAAGGAACACAACCCATGATGTGGATCCAAGGTCAGAAAAGAAATAGGTTATACTAGAAATACCCCTCTAAGACATAGAATAGTTTTGGAATGGTATGATGGCCCACACGAACGTGGAGGATAATGGTGCTAAGAATGGAATTGATGGCGTCATTGAATGAATGCAACATAACTGGGTTATTATACATGTAATTTAAAGGGATGTGCATTTTATTATATGTGTGGGAGGATATGCTATTGATGATAGCACCTCCATTGATAATAATGCATCGAACGTGAATATTATAAATATAAACAGAAATGATAAGGGTAGGATCATGATCATCTGATTGGAGAGGTATAATCTCATCTTCAGAGAAACTGAGGGCGGTGACTTGATGAGTGGTAGGGAGTGTAGAGGAAGGTGATGAATTTGTGAGAGAGGCCACATGGTGAGGGGTAATAATGGATGCCACAGGTGTACATTCATTGGGTAAAACCTTGATGGATTGCAGAACCTCCATAAAGGCATGTCGATGAGATTCAGAGGTTTAGACGAGATCGTACAAAAAAAATTCAACGGGGATTGGTGTAATTGTTTTATCATTATAAAATGGGTGACCCCATCAAAAATGGGGTATGCGGGTCCCCTAATAGAGATTTTTGGTGTTGGTGCAGATGGTATGTTGGGTACATGAGTAGCAGACGGGCTAATTGTTTTCTCTTTTCCTTTGTCCTTTTTGGCACGAGTAGAAACTTGGATCATGTTAATATGAGGAAGAAATTTGGATGAAGAAGGTATGTCATGAGAAGTATAAGGACATGATGGAAAACAACCTAATGTGGGTTAAGAAACTTGCAAAATGAGTAGGGTGTATTGGAATTTTGGTAGGATTTTGGTGAGATCTCTTATGCAGACCATGTTGATCTCAAAGTTTGGAGGTGTATGAAAGGGTTATGGAGGTGGCGATGTAGGTCATTGAATAGGTAGTGAAAAAGGATGTGTGGTGATATATGAAGGTGGAAATGGGTCCTCGTCTAGGATATCATTATCATCAAAGTTTTTTTTCAGGAGGATAAAGTTGGAGAAGAATGGTTTTTAGTGCCTTACAATTTTGTACATCATATTCTAGCACACGATGGTAGGAACAAATTTTAGTATCATCAAACCCTTTTTGTTTGGGCTTCAGTGGGTCATAAGGTCTAAGGGGGGGGGGTAATGTGATGAGATTGGTCTCTAAAAGGTTGGTGTTGAGTCAAAATCACAGCACCCCTGGATGTTGATCAGATTTCTAGTTTGATCATACAGGCATCCAGTGTGATTGCACAACATGGAATCCTTTCTCCAAGTGTGGGACTTGTAAAGATGAGAAAGGATTCTCCAGAGAAGGTTGGTTCCTATTCCTCTACTCAGATGCACACGAAAAATGCAGAGTGTTTATTCAAAACCTAATCTAACTTGCCAAGGAGACAGGGTAAGAAGATGCATAAAAAATAAACCTACGCTAACAGAGGTGATGCACCGAGGAATGAAGAACACCTATCTTGCGAATAAACACAGACCATTCAAATGTGATGCAAGATCATGCATAGATAACAAAATTTGCAGTGAAAGACCAGGAGGATGCAAATGAACACAGAGAGGGTTGAGAATCATCCACAGACATGTATTACTTGCTCCAAAGATTGATGCAATACACTACAAAATGCTAAGAGGGAGAGTCACATTACAGTTTCAAATGGGAGGTTTGAACTCCACAAATTTTCCTGATAAAGAGAAGAAGGGAGGAGCAAAACAAGAATGTTCAACCTTTAGAAAGAAGCCCCTCCTTACAATATATAGGAAGAATGAGAAAGGGAAGAGAGAAGAAGGTCAGATCTACCCCAACCACTTCTAAGTCACATTTAGCTCATCTTATTATGGCAGAAGCGACGAATCCTAGCAAAATGGTGGACTGTCTAGTAGAAACGGTGAACTATCTATTGTATTAAAGCTGGTTGTTGAAACGTCGCTTTTGTCTATTATTATGTGCCAGAGGTGTTTCTCAATTTTATCTCTCCAAACTGAACCAAAATGAAATATTGACACTGGAATCGTGCAAATAATTTCACCAGCTTTCCATTGATATAAAGAACGTGAAAATCCAAGCTCTGGATCGAAAGTTATGGCGATTTGAAGATTTTAGGGCAAAAACAGGCAAAAACGGATTTTGAATTTTTTTCCGCACTCTGCCACCTGGATGACATGTGTTGGGTGCTGATTGGATGTGAAAATCTCTCTCCTTCCCTTTCCGTGGGTTTTCCTTTGAAAATTTTGAATTTTTATAACTTTGGAAAATTTTCCATTTTTACCCCGCGCCCCCGCCACTTGGGACACGTGGCGTGATCTGGTTGGAGGAAAGGGGTGCAGGGTCATCCTTGTCTTTTAATTTTTTGGCCCAAGAGTTTGTCAAATTTTTCTAAGTCTTTTCCTGGCTCTGAACTTCCCCCACCTTAGGACACATGGCGTTTCCTGATTCGTCCGCGGGCCTCCCAGATTTTCGTGTCCCTCGCATACCTTTGTCCCAACTGTCCCAGACCGTCTAGGACAAATTTCTCCAATCCGCCCAATTCGGGCTTCCCTGTCCCTCTTTGCAGTGAAGGCACGTGGCACATTTCCATTGGCTCTTGGCTCCTTCGGCTTTTCGTGTCACTCTCGTATTTTTGGCCCAAATGTCTCGGATGAAAGTTCTCATTTTCAGCCGATCCAGGTAGTTCACGTCCTCCGCGTACCTTTGTACCAACTGTCCCAGACTGTCTGGGACAAATTTCTCTGAACCACCTAAAATGTACTAACTTGTGCCAAACCGGCTGATCCATGTCTTCCGCGTACTTTTGTCCCAGATGTCTCAAACTCTGCCAAGCAAGACTTAGGCAATTTTCTTCATTTTTCCGGTCGGTTCAGCTTTTCGCGCCCTGCGCGTCCCGATGTCCCAACTATCCTGTAGATAGCCTAGTGGCTTTTCGACCGATTTAGGCCCTGACGTCCCAACTATCCCAAGGACTGCCTGGACTAGGACTTAACCAATTTTCATGATTTTGGGCCTTGAATCTATCTACTTGCTCGGGACTAACAATCTGATGCATGTTATCAAAATTACCTTGGGGGGTGAATTTTGGACAATAGTTTTGGCACGCCCAGTGGGACACTGAGGTTAGATTATTTCATCTTTCAGAGGTGTCTCATCATCAACAGCAAATTTTAAGCAACCGTGCGCCTGCACCAACAGTTTTGGCACGCCCGGTGGGATACTAGAGGTCTCATTTTTATTGCAGCAAAGTTGATGTGCATCTGCTGCAATTTTCTTGCTTGAAAAGAGCTATTATTTACATATCTAGTGACTCTAAGGGGAAGAATCAACTGGTTTCAGTAGTGTAGGCCTGAAAACTCATGAGAAGAGTCACTAGAAGGTCAAGAGTTGGAGAAGAAGAAGTGTTGTTTGAATACTTGCAATTATCTCCAAGAAGAAGGCAAAGAGGAAGAAGGATTCAAAGGTCTCCATCTCCACCAAAAAAAACTCTCTCAACTCCTCCACCTAGTAGGCCATTTATTCAGTCAACAAGGGTTTTAAGACCAATTAGAATGGCACAAAACAACCCTTATGTCAACTTCACAGGCAACAACCCACTTGCCCTCAATGCACAACATCCAATTCCTATTGCAGCCTTGAAGAACATTCCGTACTTCACTGGAGAAAATCAGACTACTCCAGGTGATCATGTTAAAGATATTGCTAACCTTTGTGCAATCCATGAAATCGATGAGATGTAGGTGGCTGTCAAGTTGCTGAAATCTTCGTTCAAAGGTAAAGCATTGCAATGGTTTAGAAGCCTTGGAGCTGGTTCTATCACAAATTGGAATCAGCTGTGTATAGCACTTCATGAACAGTTTGGAGAAAAGGGAGACAACTTGTCTCTTTTGGAGCAGCTGACCGATTTCACCTTCAGATTTCAAAAGAATTGGGAGAGAATTCCAGTGGCAGTCAGGCCAATAGTAGAAGGTGCTTTTCTCTACTATCTCAAAGCTCTAAATTCTGATATTTCTATGTTGATTCAGTCCATGGGAGGTATAACTATCCCTATGGCTTATAGCATTGCCATTAGGGCTGAAAATTGTTTGATCCAAGTTGGAAAACTTTCCCCTAAACCTCCCATGCCACTGTTTCCAAGTTTAGAGAGTCCAAACACCAATCAAGCACCTAATTTGGCTCCTTCTCCCACTCCTAGAAATCAGAGTTCAAATGAAGCTTCCACTTCATCTCCAAGTGCCCCAAATGAGCTTCAAGAAGTCATGAAGAAATTTCAAAACCTAGGCAATGAGCTGGTTACTCTCAAGAGGAAACAAGTGCAAGGTTTGAGACCTTCTTATCAAACCCAAGCTCAGCCTAATAGGTAGCCATACCAACCACAAAGGCCTCCTAATCCAGCTGTAAATATAAATCAAACAAGGCCTCCTACCAATAGACCATTTCAACCCTATAATCCAAATGCCATATCTACCTCTAAGGGATTGGTGCCAACACAAAACAACATTGCCCAGGAGTATGATTGGTGTTTTCCATGCAATGAGCCTCATAACCAATCCATGTGCTTTAATGGTGCTTTGAATCAAACATTAATGGTGATAACTACTGGTGTGGAGGGTGAGGGCAGTCAAGGAAACAACCAACAACAAGAAACATTCCAACAAAAATCAGCCCCAAATGACACCACATTGGTAAATTAGCAAGCAGAGGATTTTTGTGGCATGAACCAGGCAGTTTCTCAAGGTGTTGCAGCCAACACAAGGTCAAAAAGGAGGAATTTGGGTGAAGAACAACCATTATCCCCAACCAATCCACAACTTCCCATGGTTCCACAAGTGATTGGAAAGCAAAGTCCAATTTTAAATGCACAAGGGCAGCCAAGAATAGCCCCTAGGCCAACTCAAATACCGGTTGTTGCTGCCCATGTGCAAGGGGTGAATGTACAAGCAAAGGGACAGCAAAGAGATCCTTCATCACCATTCAGTATCATTGATCAGATGAAGAAGACAAATGTCAATATATCAATGTGGGAATCCCTATCCATCCCAGGCTAAAGAGATCTGCTGCAAGCTGCCATGAAGGACTAGCCAACTTCAAATCAGCAAGTTCAGATGCAAGACAAAGTGCTTACAAATGCTGCCCAGCCTGAGGGAAATCATGGAGGACAGCAAGGTAAAATGCTGAAGCCCCCTCCTTTCTATGTTTCATTGATCATTGGAAATCAGATAGTACACAATTGTATGATAGACTCCGAGGCAAGTATCTCAGTAACGCCTAAACAAATAGTTGATCAGCTAGGGCTCCAGTATGAAACAATATCCAAAGGGGTTGTGCAGCTAGATGGGACAGCAGTAGCAATAGTTGGAGTGATTAAAAACCTGAGTCTTACCTTGCATGCATGTCCAAATGTTGTTGTTTTACAAGATGTATCAGTCATATACCTTCCACCACTCTTTGCCCTTTGCTTGTCAAGGGACTTCACAGCCAGGATTGGAGGATATTTGTCTACTAATTGGTCACACATGTTGTTCAGAATGAGGTATGGAACTAAAGCTACAATCAGGTCAGAACCTATTGCAGACTTCCATATTGAGCCTTACACTCCAAGTCAGATTAATGCCAATTGCTCAGCATTTGATCAAGAAGATCACCCAAGCTCTGATGAAGCTGACACTAAGGTTGGAAGCATCTCGGATCTAAATCTTGATGAATGGGAAAACAAGATACATGATTTTGATCCTTATCAGGAAATAGAAGAATCTGAGCTAGGAGTCTATTGTATACACGAAGAAAATCAACCTATTCCTAGCATCACCAAGCCAAACCACAAGGATGATAATGAGGTATGGCAGCTGTTTTTTTATGGATCAAGGAGTAGACAAGGTGCAGGAGGTGGAGCTATGCTTGTTTCACCTCAAGGAGTAAAGTACTATTCAGCTTTTAGATTTCAGTTTGCATGCTCCAATAACACTGCTGAATATGAAGCCTTAGTCCAAGGGATGCATTGGGCAATCAAGAAGAAAATGAAGAACTTGCAAGTCTTTGGTGACAGTGAATTGATTGTAAATCAGGTCAAGGGACAACATGCTACCAAGAATGATCTACTCAAGTGCTACAAGAACAGGGTGTGGGACCTCATGGAATATTTTGAAGGTTTTGGCATCAAATCCATTCCTAGGAAAGAGAATCAAGCTGCCGACAGGCTTGCAGCAGTAGGGGCAGCCTTTGACATTATGGAAAGCATTCAACAAGACAAGGTACAACCAAACATCCACGTGATTGTGACGCCTTTAGTGCCAGATAACAATGTCAGTTGGCAAGTGTTTGAGAATGACCAGCAAATCATCCATTTCTTGCAAGAAGAAGCCGAGTTCTCAGCCAAGAATCAAGAAAAATTGGAACAGCAGTATGGTGACCAAGTGGTACAGTTGAGAACTAACAAGCTGCCCAAGGGACTTATCACTTTGGAGTCCATTTTTAATCCCAATGATCAGTTTAGGAAGGAGAAAGCAAACATTCAGGTCAAGAGAGAGGATTCAGTATCCATCTTGGTAGAAGAGAACAAACCATTGCAAATCGGAAGGATGACAACTGAACAAGAAAGGTATGAGTTCATACAGCTATGTCAAGAGTTCCTTGACGTGTTTGCTTAGAGCTATGAAGACTTGAAAGGTTTCAATCCCAACTTAGCTCAGCATACCATCAAATTGGATCCAAATACTAAGCCTGTTAGGAAGAAACAAAGACCAGTCAACCCACACATGGAGCCTCTCATGAGAAAAGAATTGGACAAGCTAATTGAGTCAAGAATCATATTCCCAATCAAGCATTCTAGTTGGGTTGCCAACTTAGTTCCAGTCAGAAAGAAGAGTGGAGAGATCAGATTGTGTGTTGACTTCAGAGACTTGAATAGAGCCTCTCTCAAGGACCATTACCCACTCCCTTCCATGGAGCAAATATTGCAGGTTGTAGCTGGTTCAGAAAGGTTCTCATTGCTAGATGGATAGTCAGGCTATAATCAGATAATGGTGAAGGAAGATGACCAGTTCAAGATGGCTTTCACCACCAAATGGGGCACATATGCCTACAAGAAGATGCCATTTGGCCTATCAAATGATGGAGCCACTTTCCAAAGGGAAATGGATATGGCATTCAAAGGGTTGATCAATAAAATAGTTTTGATATATCTTGATGACATCACTGTATTCTCCAAAAATGCAGTGGATCACCTCTTTCATCTGAGGCAGGTATTTCAGAGGCGTAGAAGATTTGGGGTATCATTGAATCCCAAAAAATGCATATTCCTGGTTCATAAGGGGAAACTTCTAGGCCATATTGGTTCAAAGGAGGGATTGATGATTGACCCAGAAAGAGTTGAAGCAATTCGAGCGTTACCATTGCCAAGTCACAAGAAGGCTCTTCAAAGCTTTTTGGGAAGGATCAATTTTGTCTGTAGGTTTGTTCCAAACTTTGCAGCTCTCGTAAAGCCAATAACACTGATGTTAAAAAAGAGCATGGCATTTAAGAGGACATCTTAAGGCAAAGAAAGTTTTCAGGAAATAAAAGAGGCTATATCTCAAGCTCCCACTCTCGTCAATCCCGACTTCTCCAAGGATTTCATGTTATACGCCTTTGGTGGTGGAGACACAATTTCTGCAATCCTGGCACAACAAAACAAAGAAGGATTAGAACAACTAGTTGCTTTCTTCAGTCAAGGCTTGGAGGAATACGAAACTAGGTACTCTTTCATTGAAAAGCATGTACTTGCAATGATCAGGAGTTTAAAAAAATTCAAGCACCTAGTCTCAAACAACAAGATCCAATTATTGGTCTCTCATGCGGGAGTCAAGGAATTCCTTCTAAACAAGGATCTGAATGAGAAATGTGCAGGATGGATAACCTGTGTCATGGAATATGACATTGAGATTAAGGTCACCAAACTAGTACGTGGGAAGGGACTATGCGAACAACTAGCCTTGAGTCAGCAAGTTGAAGCAGGTAATGGAAAAGAGGTTGTCTTGGTACTAAAGGATGGTCAAGATCAGGAAAATGATGAGGTGCCCACTCCCTGTTGGACTCAAAATATGATACACTTCCTACAGACAGGCCTATACCCTCCAGAAATGAGCAAAGCAAAGAGGAGATACTTTAGATTACAAGCTATCCCGTATGTACTCATTAATGGTATCTTGTTCAAGAAAGACATATATGGTGTTCTATTAAGATGCATTGGAACAGGTCAAGTTAAGAGGATCTTACATGAGTTCCATGACGGGGAGGCAGGAGGCCACTTTTCCCCATGAGTAATAGCTCTCAAAATTATGAAAGCTGGTTACTATTGGCCTACTGTATTCAATGATTGCTACTCATGGGTTAAGAAATGCAAGAAATGTGCATTCTTCACAGGGAAAGGAAGGTTAGCAGCGCTGCCCCTTCATCCAATTTCAGTAGATCAGCCATTCATGCAATGGGGAATGGGCTTCATTGGAGTCATCAATCCCAATTCGAGTCAAGGCCACAAGTGGATTCTCACGGTGACGGACTATTTCACCAAGTGGACCAAAGCAGTAGCACTCAAAGAGGCAAGTGAGTCTAACATACTAGACTTTTATGAAGAAATAGTGACCAGGTTCAGTGTGCCAACCACTATCATATCAGATAATGCATTAGCATTCATAGGTTCTAAGATTATGGAATGGGCTATCAAGAATGGAATCTATTTAAGCACCTCTTCAAATTATTACCCATAGGGTAATGGACAGGTAGAGTCCACGAACAAAAAGTTGTTAAGTATCATCAGAAGAACTCTGGATGAAAACCAAAGGACATGGCATACCAAGCTAAAATTAGCATTATGGGCTGATAGGATAACACCAAAGAGGTCTATAGGTAGTTCTCCCTACAAATTGGTCTATGGGAAAGAGGCAG
The DNA here is from genome assembly GCA_019776745.2 of Taxus chinensis. Classification (NCBI taxonomy): domain Eukaryota; kingdom Viridiplantae; phylum Streptophyta; class Pinopsida; order Cupressales; family Taxaceae; genus Taxus; species Taxus chinensis. Next base: position 94,792,125 of record CM034148.1, on the reverse strand, counting down.
TATTGCCTATATCATTAGAATTTCCAGAATTTGAGCTCATGAAGCATTTGGAGTTGTCTGAGTTCAAACCAATGGAAGCCAGGTACGCAGAGTTGATGGAATTGGAAGAAATAAGAGAACATGTAGTTCTGATGATTGAAAGGAATCAGACCTTAGTAAAAAGATGGTTTGACAAGAAGGCAGGAGCAAGGACCTTCTAGGAGGGGGACCTAGTTCTGAAATGGGATGCAGATCGGGTGAAACCTGGAAGGCATTCCAAGTTTGATGCCATTTGGAGCAGCCCCTACATGGTCATGAGATGTAAAAGTGGTAATGACTTCCAATTGTCTGCATTGGATGGAGAATAAATCCTGATTCTAGTTAACAGAATCTATCTTAAACATTGCTACTAAAAAGGAAGAGTTTTACCCTTGTAAATATTAGCCTAGATTCTAGTTCCTCTAAGTGCATATGCACATTATCTTGTTGTAGTTAGATTTCTTTTTCCCTAAGTGCTTTGGCACAGGTTTTGTTGCTCTCAAGTTGAACTTCTACAGTTCAGAGTGCTCTCGAAGAATGAGTTGCGGTATCAGGATCAGGCTCAGAGATCAAGTTGGCTTCAGGTTATTACTCCATGCCCAATGGATTGTTAAAAGGCCACTGATCTTCTACCTAGTAGGAAGGTGACCCCACTGATTCGTCAAAACTGTTGTCCGAAATTCTCCCCAAGGTAATTTTGATAACATGCATCAGATTGTCAGTCCCAAGCAAGTAGATAGATTCAAGGCCCAAAATCATGAAAATCAGCTAAGTCCTAGTCCAGGCAGTCCTTGGGACAGTTGGGACGTCGGGGCCCGAATCGACCGAAAAGCCACCAGGCGGTCTGCGGGACAGTTGGGACATCGGGACGCGCAGGGCGCAAAAGGCCAAACCGGCCAGAAAAATGAAGAAAATTGCCTAAGTCTTGCTTCACAGAGTTTGAGACATCTGGGACAAAAGTACGCGGAAGACACGGATTGGCCGGTTTGGTGCAAGTCAGTACATTTCGGGCAGTTTGGAGAAATTTTTCCCAGACAGTCCGGGACGGTTGCGACAAAGGTACGTGGAGGACGCGAATCGCCTCGATCGGCCGAAAATGAGAACTTTCGTCCGGGAAATTTGGGCCAAAAATACGCGAGGGACGTGAAAAGCCAAGGAGCCAAGAGCTAATGGAAATGTGCCACGTGCCTTCACCGCAAAGAGGGACAGGGAAGCCCGAATCGGGTGGATTGGAGAAATCTGTCCCAGACGGTCTGGGACAGTTGGGACAAAGGTACGTGAGGGACGTGAAAAGACGGGAGGCCCGTGGATGAATCAGGAAATGCCATGTGTCCTAAGGTGGGGGGAGTTCAAAGCCAGGGAAAGACTTATAAAAATTTGACAAAGTCTTGGGCCAAAAAATTAAAAGACAAGGATGACCCCACACCCCTGTCCTCCAACCAGATCACGCCATGTGTCCCAAGTGGTGGGGGCGCGGGGAAAAAATGGAATTTTTTTTCCAAAGTGTATAGAAAATGTCAAAATTTTCAAAGGGAAACCCACAGGAAAGTGGAAGGAGAGAGAATTATGCACGGCCAATCAAGACCTGACACATGACATCCAGGTGGCAGAGCGTGGGAAAAAAATTCAAATATCTGTTTTGGCCTTGTTTTTTGGCCCTAAAATCTTCAGATCGCCATATCTTTCGATCCAGAGCTCAGTTTTTCACGTTCTTTATATCAATGGAAAGCTGGTGGAATTATCTACACATGATTCCAGGGTCAATCTTGGCATTTGATGGTTCAGTTTAGAGGGATAAAATTGAGGAAATTTCTCTGGCACGTAATAATAGATAGAAGTGACGTTTCAACAACTAGCTTTAATACAACAGACAGTTCACCGTTTCTGCTAGACAGTCTCGCCATTTTTCCAGGAGTCGCTCGCTTCTACCATAATGAGATGAGTTAAATGCAACCTAGAAGTGGTTGGGGTAGATCTGGACCTTCCTCTCTCTTCCCTCTCTCATTCTTCCTATATATTGTAAAGAGGGGCTTCTTTCAAAAGGTCAAACATTTCCTGTTTTTCTCCTACCTTCTTCTCTTTAATCAGGCGAATTTGTGGAGTTCGAACCTCCCATTTGAAACTGTAATGTGAATCTACCTCTTAGCATTTTGTAGTGTATTGTCATCAATCTTTGGAGCAAGTAATTGCATGTCTGTGGATGACTCTCAACCCCCTCTGTGTTCCTTTGCATCCTCCTGGTCTTTCACTATAAATTTTTGTTATCTGTGCATGATCTTCCATCACATTTGAATGGTCTATGTTTATTGGCAAGATAGGTGTTCTTCATTCCTCAGTGCATCACCTCTGTTAGCTGTAGGTTTATTTTTTATGCATCTTCTTACCCTATCTCCTTGGCAAGATTAGATTAGGTTTTGAGTAAAACCTCTGCATTTTTTTGTGTGCATCTGAAGCAGAGGAATAGGAACCAGCCTTCTCTAGAGAATCCTTTCTCATTTTTACAAGTCCCACACTTGGAGAAAGGATTCCATGTTGTGAAATCACACTGGATGCCTAGTAGTTATCAACCTAGAAATCTGATCAGCGTCCAGGGGCTGCAGTGATTTTGACATTAACAGTATGGCCATGTACAAACTGGTTTAATCTCTCTGGAAGAATGAAGATCGATAATGAGAGGAAGTGATACAAGTTGATATAAGATTGAAGATGTAGGAGATTATGCATGTGTGAGGTACTACAGGAGGTGGAATATGAGAGAAAAAGAAAGGATACTTGGCCTCAGTAAAGGGTTTGATAGAGTGAAACTTGCAATAGGATCAAAAGTCTGTAACTCTATAAAATATCTAAGTAAGAGTTTTGATGATTTGGTCTTCTTCCTGATAGAACTAGTAATGAATTTCCATCTGCATTGAATAATGTTGACTACCTCTTTGGAAGGACAAAAATGGAGTACTTGAAGTCTCTAGTGGCTACCTTCTGTGAAGGTAAAGGTAAAGGAGCAGTACGTGATGCCAAAGGGAACTCTGAATCTGGTCCACAGAGGATGGGTTAGACCATAGGTCTGACAATGTAAGGTGTTCAATAGCTAAGAGTAATTGGCGGAGGCAAAGTGTATAACTCTCAAAGTATGAAGAGAAGGAACAGCCACCGAAAGGATTCCCAAGTGAAGTGAAGGAATTAGTAGAAACCCCCACAATAGCTAGAAAGAAAGATCCATAAGAAATGGTGGAGGTGTACGTTTCACTGGTAGGTTGGCTGAAATAATGGAAGTTTGATGAAGAGGTAGGCTGCAAAAGGGTAAATTTGCCAAAAATAGGAGATGAAGGAATCTTGGCAAAACAACTATAGAAGGATGAGAAAATTCCTAGGACCACATCACAAGTAGAGAACTACGAAGAGATAATGCAAGGTGGGTGAAACTGGTATGTTTGTCCTAAAAGGGTGGCTCTTACAAATAGAAGGAGAACTAGTTTCAATGCGATGTATCGAAGGAGGAGGATTAAGTCCAATCCTCAGACACTGAGAAGATGGAAAGGAGGCAGGATGTAATGCATGGTACTAAGGTTAGTGAAAAAAACTTCTTGATGTCTAGTGGGAAGGGAAGATTGTCAACATTCAGGTAAAGTTCTTAGGTATAAGAGAAGGAGGTTTAGTAATTCCTTAGTAGTACTCATCTGTCATCATAAGGGTGATGAATAATAATCCTAATCATTAGGAATAGAAATAGGAAAATCAGTGTCATTATAACTGATCATCAAATGAGGAACTTGAAGGAGATAACTATGGATAGATCATGGAGAGAAGTCAGTAAGTGAAATCTATCATTAAGGGTCTCTAAATAAGGGTAACTGAAGGAATGTCTCTAAAGCAGTTTGAGGACAATTATGAACGTAATGCCACATGAAGACCTAGAGAGGTTTGGAGACATGTATCAATAAGTAACCCAACAACATGATAAGTTTAGTGCCAAGGTCCCTATTCAAGATGATAAGTGATCAATGGGTGGAGGAACTAGTTAGCCTCATGACTCTCTAGGGATAAAGGACCTTGTGAGTAAAGTCACTAGGATCCATAGAAACATGCCATGATTTTTAATTCTCTCTATAAAGAATAAGTGGTGGAGGATCTAGAGGATCAATCCATGGGTAGGAGAGCTCAAGTATCGAATAAACATCCTCTATAGTGCAAATACACAAAAAGAGAAATAAATGCAAAAGAGCCAAAAATTGAGAAACACATGCTAAAATGGACGTCATAATTAATACCAATAATGTTTTGTTAGAATGCAAGAAAGGAAGATGGTGCCAATGGCGTACGACATAAGATTGTAAGACATCAGACTCAGTGGGTGAATGAAGAAAATGATGGGGTTATCATTGTTCTATGGGTGTTGTATTAGCATGCAGATTGGCATTCTTCAATAAAAATAGGATAACCCCCCCTATTTACTGGACATCTCCTTGATAGAGGGGATAGTTTTTTTATTGACAAATAGGTTGGTGTGACTTGTGTGACAATGTGATAGTTGACCACTGGCACCTTGTAGTCATTGGTTGAAGGTTAACCATGTGTAAATTAGATGGATGGTGTATCGTAAGGGATCGAATTCTGTAAGCACAGAAGAGCATGTAAAAGAAGTAAAAAAGCGTACGGAAGTAAGGAACAAGGGGATAAAGAAAAGTCCACTATGAGAAAATTTCTTAGACACCTCACATTTGCAGGTTATGCAATTACCCCCATTATGGCCTGTGAAATGATGATATGGTAAACATGATCACTAGTTCCTTACACCATAAAGGCATAAGGGTGATAACAAGTGTCAAAACCAGTATGAGATCAAATAGGTAGAAGTCCTGATGACCTCTAGGATGTCGAAAAAAACTTTTGGAAGACTAGAAGAATATGGCTCTCCAATTGGAGTGTGCTTTCATTGCTCCCATCTGAACTGAAACATTTAGCATGAAAAAAACATCCAGATGAACGCTATAAAATCAACTGGTTAAAATCACCCAGATTGGCTATGATTTAGAGACCTAAAAAAGGGAAAAAAATGACAATAACGCTAAATAAACAATAAATTATACTAATTATGATGGACATAATGAAGGCATCATTTGATTTGAACGTGGAGTTTAATTAATACGTAATTAAACTTTCAATTAAACTCCTCAATGATACAAATTTATAGTTCACGCACCATGGTAAATAATTTATTAGATCCTAATAAAAGGTAAGTACCTAACAGATTTGGTGAGATGTTACCTAGCTATAAGCTCTAGTGAACTAACCCCCTAAGCTTTAGTTAGACCCACCTGGATATACGTTGTGCTGTGTGTGTATAACACTCCTCCATTGAGCATTAAAATCCAGTGAAAGACTAATTGTCAACACTCGTTAAAATTAAATACAAGTTTTTCATAAAAGACCTTATTGATGATGTTCAATTGAAACAATGTTCTAAGAAGGTTTATAAAAAGTGGATTAAATGAGTAAATGGAATGATTGAGGGAAAGGGCTCGGTCATACGAGTCTGATGATGGGTCCCATTGAGGACATGAGGTATGTTCATGGAAGCAAAGCATCATCATGGGCGATTAGATAAGACTGAAGTCATTGAATTATCTTGCAAGTGATATTGTGGGTGATCTTTACTATTAGACTAATTAGAATTTAGGAATTTCCAAATGTGGGAGGTACTCGGGTGAGGATTGACACATACATGGATGGAAGGGCTCAGTTCGATAGGTTTCAATGACATAATGTAAAGAGGGTTTGTTGGAAAGAGATACTCATGCTTCTAATGGGATTTGAAAAAATTCTATCAGGGTGATTCATAAGCTTGGTTGGAAGTGTAGTTGTGATGATTGAAGGAAAATCCTACATTGGTATATATCGTAGCTGGATGAGGTGGCTAACAGGACGAGTATAGTGATGGTGCCGAGTAATGAGAAATATGAAGTGGGTTAACAGGGCCAAACTGGCATAAGAAACCTTGAAGTAGCAAGATCGACGAGATTGAGGCCTTCAAAAATCCAAAAAATGGTGATAAAAAGGTGGGGTAGTTGATAAGGTAGATCTTGTGATAGATTTTTGAAGTAGAGTTTAGACTAATATGCATGCAAAAAGGTATTGGAATGGGGTATGGGTTTCAAAAAGATAAAACCTGACTGTAAGACAATTGAAACATCTCCTGAAACCCAAACAGTGTACATAGGGCAATGCACAAAAATGGCTAACCAAGGAATAGATCTGACACCACGGGTACAATAGATACCATGTCACCTACAACAGAAAACAGAGGAAATGGGGTCACAAGATGAGTAGGACACATGTGGTCAATCTAGCTGATGTTAATGATTGAGTCAAGTGGAACACGACTCACACATAGAAGTAACAACTCGACAAGGATGCAAGAATAAATAAGGGAATGAACAAAAAACCAAATGTCTTGAGGAGATCTTAGGTACCATGAGTGGGTGAGATAATATCATCCAATGCAGTGGGATTGAGGTTAATAATATCTTGACGAAAGAAAAAAACACCTCGTTGACTGATGCCACATGATGGAAATGCAAAGACAAAAAAACCATAGCTCAAAACCACATCAAAGGTGGTGATGGGCTAGGTGGGAGAGGATCCAGGCTAACATGACAAAATAGCTTTGGCATGGATGTATCTGAGTCTACAGGACCATCGATCAATTATGCATAGGGACCTGGAATCAACAAGAAGGGTCTGATAAATAGAGACATAAAAACAATCAAAAGGGGAGGCCCAAAATAGATCCTGGGACATAAAATTAAAAAAAATAGATTTTAATTAAAAATTAAAACAAAGGAACTGATAGTGGCTAGGTTAACCGATGAAAATTGTAGGGTGACTGATGATGGTCAGGGAAACTGATACCATTTACTGTGGGAAATCAATAGTTTTGCAAACGAGGAAAAACTAATGAAAATGAAATAAAGAAGTCATATTTGACTGTGACTTTAAAATTCTAGGGGTATGATGATGTCCTGAGAAATTAAAAAAAATAGATGTGATAAATGTTATTTTTGGTATAATGACCAAAAAAAATTGGAATTTTACAACAGTTAGGTAAACCAATGATGGTCACTGGACCAACGTCTGTCATTGTAAAATTTTAAAAAGTGAAGAAAAATTGATTTTTATGAATTAAGTAAGATGAAATATCAACCCAGAAAACTGAGTATGATAATAATGGATCTTGACACACTCAGAAACAATTAGAATACACCAAATATGATGTTAGAGTGTGAAAGGAAGAATAAAATGAAGAATGTAAGCTCACAACTTAAAACACAACTAATGAAAATGCTAAGAAAAACATGCAATCCTATACGTGAATTTTATGTTTTAGATTATGTTAATTTAGACTTAATTTGTGAATCAGAACAGATTTTTTTGGTTGGGAAGGTTTCCTATGAAGAGGTAAGATCTAAGGGATGTTTTAGGTTATGTTTTGGTTGGGGCGGTCCTCTGAGTTAATGACTAGATAGAGAAACTAGTTTGGCGCCCAATGTCAATCCTTTGATTGTGTGATCATTTAAAACTTCTTCCAGGTGAGGTGTTGTTTTAAGAATATGTTTGAATTTATATTTGATAAGTTTGGAAAATATAGAGAGAAGATAAAGTTCTCTATGATTCAATTATATCAACAATTAGCTGGGCATGACTTCCAACATATTGGTTTCCCTTAGTTTTAATGCGAGCTACAAAATGCAAACATAGAAGTATGAAATGCAAGTAGTTTAGAACCCAAATTGAAATGTGATATTCGATGTAAAAAGAGAGTGAATATGAAAGATAATTACTTTCACTAATGTGGATGCAAGAAGAAAAATAAATATTATTTTTAGTCTCGAAATACAAATGTCCCTTAGACAAATAGAAGAAAGAGAAAATTCCCAGGGAGAAATTTAATGTTAACTTTCTTTTTAAAAGAAATAAAAAAACAACAGTTCTCTAAGAATGAATGAATGCAAGGAACCCTGGATGGGTCCCATTGGTTGTTCCAAAATGTTTCACCAGATTATTACAAATTAATGAAATAGATAAGGGCTGATTGGCCAAGGAGAAATACCTGTTGTGATGTTAGTTAAAGGTTGTGTGCACGTTCTGATTTCTTGATCCAAGTTGATTGCAAGAACTCCCTTTTGTCTAGGAGGAACTACCTAAAACAAAAATTAAGACCACAACATATAGTTAATAGCAAAATGCTAGTGGATTTCCTAGCGTGAGCTAGATCCAGGAAGTACAATACTTCCTCAATGGTTTTAAATCCACTTATATATATATATATATCAATATAAAACAAATGAACATGCATATAAATGAATCTATTGCTAGTAGTTTGATTTAGGTATCTCAAATTACTTATCAAATTTAATCTACTTAAATGCTTTGATATTAAATTTTCAAAGGTCACGGGTTAAGTCACAGGGTGGACAAGTGATATGGAAGTCACAGACAGGGTCTAGGTAAGGATTGGTACAATTTGGGGTTTATTTGAGTGATTGGGGTACTTTCTGGTCTGAGGTAGTTTCTCAGACATAGAGACCAATGTCGGTCAAGTGTTACCAATGATAGTTTATCTATGATTGATACCGGTTAGGGATAACTGATCTAAGTTTCTGTGGGAATGGTAAAAGTATCAGAAACATGTTTCCAGGTTCTCTCTTTATCAACACAAAGAGATGGGGAGGTTTGTCAAGAGGCTTCAGGTAGGGTATATAGCTTTGGTGAGATTTTTGTGAGGCCTTTGCGGTGTTGAGGTCAATTTATAAAAATTATGGCAGGAGATACAGTAACCGATGTTGGTCTAGTGACCGATGCGGATGAAGGGGAAACCAACGGTGGTTAAGGTAACTAGCCTCGGTAAGGGAAATTGGTGAAAGTTGATTAATATGTGGTTTTGGGCTTCTCTGTGATTACACATAGAATAAAAGGGAAACTAGTTGGGTTTGTGATAAGGTGATACAAATATCATAAGTGTGTAAAAGGTTAGGAATAATGATCTAGAAGGTTATGGTGGTTGGATAAGGGTATGGGCTAGAAAATGGAGATGGTAAAATATAGGGAATAACAAGTTCCAATAACCAAGGGATAAAGAACTTAATAAATAATTATAGGAATGATAGAAAATCAGATGCACTTACTTTTTCCTATAAGATTTGTGAGTGAAGGAAGGTGATGGTCAATTTGTGAACTTGGTGGTCAGTGCCATGACAATGCTTCTCGGAGTGTCACTATGAATGCCCGCACTTTCAGATCAGCCCTGATACTTGCTTGGACCTCTAGCTAGATGTATTTGTTCATATTGATACTGATAAATCTCTGGTTTTTGCTTAAATTCAGATATCTCTCTCCCAAAACTCGAAGTGACCAACCGGGAAAACGATTTCCAAATTATATATATGGTGACCAATGACGGTCAAGATGATCACCATCAGTTAAGGTGGGATAGCCTAGGTTTACCAAAAATAACAGATCTTGGCTATTTTTGGTGAGCTTTCCCTATTAGTTTGGGTCTAAAGTGGTGGTTAGTACTTAGATAAGTGGGCAAGTTGTTGGAGTAAGAATATGAATTTAATTTTAGGGTTAGACTAAGTCTCAGGTGGTTAGGATAAGTGGAGACTGATTCTTAGTTAATTAATAGGCTTAGAACAAGTCCATGGTGAGGTGTTTAGGTTATGTGGCTAGGTGATGTGCAAATTAATTTTAATTAAAGTAATTAAGTTAATAAATTATGTGAGGATGGGTTACAATTCAATTAGAAGTAACTAAATTAATATGAATATGCAGTAAAGGGTTCGTGGTTAGGTTAACATGTGAGGCTAAACATTCGAAAGAGGACCCAAGGGAGCATGACCCAATTTTTTTTTCTACAGTATGTCTTCATGTTTTAGCCCACCTTGTCTTAATATCCATGTCAAGATTATCTCATTTTAGCTAGGTTGTCTCATCTTTGATTTCCCCTTTAGTTGTTAAGCTTCACACATCATACAAATACATTTTGATACTTACATTTTTTATAGAACTTGATTTAATTTTTTGAATTTTATTGTTACACTAATTGCATAATATAAAATTCTTGTTATACCTAGACCTTTCTTTTACTCAAACATTGCCTTGAGTTTTGGAAAGTATTGTCATTGAATTTTTTGCTTCATTTCAATACCATTTTGATACTAATATCTTGTTTTTCCTAAAATCTTGATTCATGTATCCAATTTGTATTGTTGCACTACTCGCATCTATAGCCTACATTATCGAGACTTGGATTTTGTTTGTGTTTAAAATTATTTAAGTATACCTTGATTCGAAATCACTTCAACACCATTTTAATACTTGAATAATTTTTTTATCCCAAAATCGATTTAATTATTAACCTTTTGTTGTCATTATTAAACCAAATCATCTTTGAGACATAGGGAGTAGATACTTTTGTGATTAGATCCTTGTTTCAAAATTACTTTAATTTTCATTGGTACTTCTTATCATACAGTTTCATATCCTTGAATTATTCTTTCATTCTTTAGTTCCTTGATTTATTTTTCCTTGATTCTTTAGATTATTTACCTTTGTTATTTGATCTTCATTGTGGCATTTTTAGTCGTCATGTTGTTTGATTTTTCCTAGGGTCCTTGTAGTATTTGTACACATTTATCAACCTTAGTGAAACATTTACAATTATGTCAATTCTTACTAGGATGGGACACAGAAAAAGAGGGTATAATCTCTTCATCAACGATAAATTAAACCACTTATTCTAATAAGAAAACATGTTTGACCATAGTGGTGATGAAGGGAAATCTCCTCGATATGAATTCAAATTAGACCCTTCCCACATGGATGAATTTATATTTCATAACATAAATGAAGTCTTGGTGCATTTTTTTGAATTAGGGGCTAAACTAACACCTAAATTTGACCACACTCTCCTCAAAAACATGTTTCATAGAGAATAAGAAGTAGAATGTCCCCTTCAATCCATTGATGGCATACTAAACCTAGGACAAGCTTCTACTTCTGATCAAAGGAATGAAGTGGATGCACCTTCTAAAAACATTGGTAGTTATTGCATACCCATTGTTCAAATTAACCATGATGGTAATGAAGAACATGAATGTCATGAACAACTACCCCCATGTGAAACTCACGAAGAACCACAAAACTATGAGGTCACGGTTCAACAACAATTGCAAGCTCTTAGTCATCAATTGGTGATTTTGGCTTCCCATGTCCATAAAGACCCCAAAATAACTGCTAGAACTCCGCAAAATGCAAAATCTAGGGCTTCATAACATGAGTTTTACACTAAGACTCCACATCATGAGAAACCTAAAGTTGTGTATGATAAGTTGTACACTGAAAAATGAGGTGGTGAAACATCCAAATTCAACCATGTATATATGCCTACCTCACCTACACTTGGACAAATATTTGACCAAGAATGGAAGTCTATAAAAATGCCCTCATTAATTTGCAATAAAGTAATATGGGACTTAGTAAGAAGTACCAATTTGAATAACTATTCCCATCTCCTTTTGATAGAGTAATGTTACAAACACCCTTTCCTTGACACTTTGACTTCCCAAATTTTGAAAAATATAGGGGTAAAGGTGATCCACATTATCATATTAAATAATTATTTATGGCTTGTTAAGAGGTTTCCTATAACAAAAATATATCATTCACCTATTCCCATGGAATCTTGGGAGCCAATCACTTGAATGGTTCCTCCATATACCTAAAGGGTCTATCTTCACATGGGATGAATTAGTAGAAAGGTTTTTGTGCCACTTTTAATTAAATATAGAAAGTGACATTACCATATTATACTTATGCAATGCCAAAAAAATAACTAATTTCTTACAAAAATGGTGAGGGTTAGCTAGTATTTTCCCTTACTCCATTCTAGAGAAACAACTTAGTATTTTTGTGCCAAATTTACATCTTGAAATTACTTTCCACTTACAAATGGACTATGTTAATACTTTATAGGAGGTCATGGAAACAAGAAGTACAATAAAAAAAGTGTTCTTATCTACAGGGACATTAAATTCCTTTTTAGTAAAAAATCACGAACCCAAACCTACATACAAACCTAAGTTCTTTAAAATGAACAAAAGTATTCTAGGTGATGGTATAAAAAATTCAAAATGCATACAAGCAATAAAAAATAGTGCTCCTTTAAAGCTTACTAAAGGACCCATTGCACCTAAAAATAAAACATTGTGTGTTCACTCCTCTAACTAATTCCTTATCATCTATATTAAAATAATTGGATGTAGTGAACATGATCAAGTTCCCTAAAACTGCACCCTTCCTAGATGATGTGCCAAAACCAACATGGTACAAAGACCATGAATATTGTGAATATCATTATGTTAAGGGTCATAATACTGATAAATGTTTGAAGTTGAAATACTTCATTCAAGATCTCATTAATAATGGAGAGGTTAAAATGGACTAGCTTAGACCTAACAAATCTTCTAATTAATATTTTGGAATTTACAAAGATCCATTTCCTAAGCACAAAAAATCAGAGAAAAATCTAGATCAAGGTCATTTTTCCCATAATAAAAGTTCTAATCACATTGTTGAATCCTCTAATTTGTTTGATTCCCTCATTGGTTGTGTTTATCCACATGTTGAGCACGTAAATACTATTAATATTAAAGTAAGAGATTACGTCGTGACAACGTGAGGTGCTCACCTTGTTATTCTAGAACCTTCTCTACCTACCCCTCATGACAATCACTATGTTATTTTAGAATAGCTTGAGAAGACCAATCCTAATATTTTACTCTTATCTTCTTAAAATATCATATGTTCATAAAGACATCCTTTGAAAAACACTTCAGGGGTTCAGAGATTCAATTGATATTGATCTTGTGCACTTCCAATCCTTAGTTTTGTAGATTTCTCTTAATAAACACATTACCTTCAGCCAACATGGGGTTCCTAGTGAATATCATATGCATAATCTACACTTGTATATTGAAATTATTATTAATCATAAAAAGATAAAAAATAGTAATTATGGACTGTGGATTGGGCCTAAATATTTGTACTTTAAAACTTGTTAGATAGTTAAGATGCACTAGCACTGACTTGGAGCCTAATGTCATCACTATCAAGGCTTATAATAATGAGGAACAAAAATCAACTGGTGTGATCACTTTTCCTATGGAAGTCGGGCTTGTTAGTCATAATACCCAGTTCCATTTCTTGGACGTGTAACTACCCTACAATATGCTCTTCATTCTCCCATGGATTCATGCCATGCAATTCATGCCTTTCACTTTCCATCAATGTCTTAAATTATACCATGAGGTACAAGCTATTACCATTCTTTGGGATCCCAAACCATTTTCCCATTGAAAAGGATTGTCAAGTTATTTTCCCACTACATTTTAATGTCCTTCAATTGAAATCGATGTTCAGGATTATTCAGAGGCTCTCTCCTTGCACGTTGATCTAGATACAATGTGCTCTCATGATAATAGTTCTTCTACATCTATATCTCTCTTTTCTTAATGGTAGATGAAAACCCTTGTAACTTGCTACAAAGAATATAACCTCCATCAGGCCCTCCTAATTTCAAACTTCCCCTATCACCCAAAATGTGTGGTAGGCCACGTTACAAGTATCAAAAGTATCAAGAGCATTGTAACATTGACACTTTCACTCCTGGTGGCATTTTGGAAGATGAGAAGTTGTTTGACACTTCTATAACTTAGTATCGTGATGATTAGATGGCTTCTTGATATCAAGCACCCCATACAAGCTTGTATATGGAAAAGAGGTAATATTTACCATCTCATTAGAGTTGCCCCATTTAGAACTCATGAAACAGTTGAAGCTGGCTGAGTTTGAACCCATAGCAATCATGTATGCAGAGCTAATGAAGGTAAGAGAAGTAAGAGAGCATGTAATGTATAGAATTGAAAAGGATCAAGCATTGATTAAGAAGACTCTTCACAAGAAGGAAAGATTGAGGACCTTTCAAGAAGGGGACTTAGTTCTAAAGTGGGATGTAGATCAGGAAAATATAGGAAAGCATTCCAAATTTGATGCCATCTGGAGTGGCCCTTACATGATCACAAGATGTAAAATAAGCAATGCCTTCCAGCTGGCTAAATTGGATGATGAAGAATTTTACATCCTAGAAAATGAGATCCATCTCAAACACTTTTACTAGAAAGGAGGTTCCACCCTATAAATACTAGCATAGGATTTTTTTAATTTCTCTAAGTGCGTATGCACATTGTTTTTTTGTAGTGTAGGTTTTGTTTCCCTAATTGATGTGGCACAGGTTCTTTGCTTCTCCAAGTTTGCATCATCACGTAGTTCAACGTGCCTCCAAGTGAACATGTTATTCCCTTCAATATTTATAGCAGGGTGACCCATATTTGTCGTGATAGTTTCTCATTTTCTAATAGAAAAAATACAGAGTAACTAAAATCGAGCTCCAAGGGGTCTATTTTAAGAAGAAAAGTATCAACTTCGGGTCACCAATCACGACTCCATGACTAATGTATTTAACAAGGCAAGTGATCTCTTCATCTAGTAGGTAGATGCCCCTGCGAGTTGCTAAATTTTTATCTCTATTTTTTCGCTTAACAAAATTGATCAAAACATGGCTCCGTGTAAGAAGAAATTCAAGAAACAGCTCCATCGCGTGAATCCACACTTCAAATCCAATGAGAAAGTTACACATAGGTTCTAAAATGGAGGAGTATGGTCATGGAAGGAAGAAATAAGAGGCTCAAAGGAAAAGAAACGGAGAAAAATCAAAGTCTTCGAGCTCTGCAAATGACTCAGAATGAGCCCCAAAATTGGATAAGTATAGAGAGTCAACGGAAGTTACCAAGTATCCAAGCAGCGTACCTCTAAAGATTGAATCCAAAAAAGTGAACTCAAATAAGTGCCAGGGCTCCACGTGTCCTAGCTCCAAAGAGGGGCAGAGTCAACAATTAAAATTCAAAAGGTGGATAGGACAGGCCTACCATTGATTAAGTATAGAAAATCAGCGGTTGATGCCATGTGTTGCATTAGCACAATTTAGAAGGCACGGCCCAAAAGGCAATCCCCAAATGAGTGCCAGCTCGCCATGTGTTCAGGGTCTAAAAAACTAAGAGCGGCTGTTGAAAATTCCAAGATCCTATGGAGGCTTCCACGTGTCTACCTAACACACCTTCAGAGATAAAATCCTAAGTGGGTTTCCTTACGATGCAGACCCTCCATGTGTCCTAGGTCTGAAAAATGGGGAAAAGGTTGGGGTTGAATAGTCAAAGGAAAGATAGGACAACATAGGGAGCTAAGTGTTAGCACGTTGCTACTTCAAGAGTAAAATTTTGGGGAGGTTTCCAAACAAGCACCAAGCCTCCACATGTCCCTGGTCAGATGTATGGCTCCGTCGAGCAAAAGGACTTAGCCAAAACATGAGGAAACTGAGTAAGCCACAAAATACGCCACATGTCAGCCTAGTGCAACTTTAAAAGAAAAATCCAAAATCGGTTCCCAAACATGCGCCAGCCCTCCACATGTCCAGTTTCCAAAAAGATCCTTTTTGATAATGGGCCCGATTCAAATTTTCAAATGGGCATATCTATTGATTCAGTGCTCGAAATCTAAAAAATTTGGCACTGTTGGAAAGATCTCGACCTCATCTATGCGATGGAGATACGAAAATTTAATTTTGAAGAAGTTAGGATGGTGAAAAATGAAAAAACTTCTTTGTGTCATTACTACAAGATATTTTTGCTCCAATAACCAGATCGGATTTGATCTAATCCACCATTCTTCCTCTTTAAAGGTTCCGAACAAGTAATCAATGTAGACATGACAGATTTGGGGTGGATTTATAGGAGCATTAATGGCTGGTCTTTGAGCTTTGAATTAATTTTCCCACTTCTCTCTCTTTATCCTCTCTGTGTTGAATATATAAAGGAAGGGTAGGGGCTCATTGTAAGTGGTTAGATGTTTTTTTTTGTGTGCTTCCTTCTTCTTCTTCTCGCAAGAGGATTTGTGGAGCTTTCCTAACCTCTCATTTGGGTTATAATGCAAGTTTTGCTTCTTGGTCACTCTAATATACTATATCAACTCCTAAGCAATAATATATATGTCTTTGGATGATTCTCAACCCTCTCATGTATTCATATTTGTCTCTCCAATCTCTTATTATAGTTTGATCATCTGTGCATGGTGTTTTTATTACATTTTTATGGTCCGTGTTAAATTACAAAATGATTGTCTAACATTCCTTTAGTGCATCACCTCGTTAGCTTAGTTTATTTTCTTGCATCTCCTGAACCCTTTCTCCTTAGTAGAATAGATCCTCTGCAATTTATTTGTATGCACCTAAACAGAGGAATAGTTACTTGCCTTAATCTATAGAGCTCTCTTAACTTGCAAGGTCCCACACTTTGAGTGATGCTCCATGTTGTGCAATCACACTGAGAGTATCAACCCATTTGGTTGTAGGAATTTAAGGGTTTTGTTTTTCTACACTAACAATACCTAGAAATAAATTAATGTGCACACTATCAGGGACCCTGAGAATGTGAAACCAACAAAATAAGGCATTATTTAGTGGGAAGACACTCAATCTATAAGTGATATGACTAATGTGGCATGTGAAAATTGGGTGTATGAGACACATGATTTACTTGGAAGGTAGTTAAGAGGATCTGTGACCAGAGTAACAAAGGCGCGCTTAGTTAGGAGCTTGGGAAGAAAAAAAAATTGAGGGGAGGAAACCCTGATGTTTTCCTATGAGTAATGGAGACCCAGTGGATATGTGAGATCAAAAGGAGAATTATGCTTACCCATAATTTTCTCAGGACCATAGCATGTTGGTGGGTGACCCATTGAGATAACCTTATACAATGGTGTAAGGTGAGAATCACATTCTTTGTTAAGTTTCTATGAAGAAATGCACCTACTACTATACAAGACTATCAGGGGAAGGAACCCACCTTGCTTCACATCCAAGCATGTGAGAAGGCTTCGATGGAAGGCACAGAAGCCTTATATCCATCTTTATGGGTGCATAAGTTTCACTCCACCTTATAAGGCAACAAGCATGTGTGGTACATTCATTCATATTTTTTCCATTAGAAAAGAAATGATAGGAGTTGATAGCTAATCCCATGCAATATTTTGAGTAACAGAGTACTAAGTCATTAGTAGATAAGGTACTATAGGTTGTTAAGCACTAAAATATGGGAGATATTGCCATTATGGAGGATATAATATTGGATTTTTTTGGAGAACCTGAATAAAAATCATGCTTCGATGAGGAAGAATCAGAGGAAGTACATCTTGAGTGTGTTTCCCAGAAAAAGAGAAAGGAAATTTGGTCTACATGATAGATGGTGAAGAGGTGGAAAACTTGGATGTTAACCATACTTTTGGTTCACTCGAGGTTATGGATATTTCTGATGAGTAAGCACATTCCTACCATGAACCCCTAAAAACCAGGAAGGTTAACATAGGCTTGGAGGTGGAACCAAAAGAAACTACTATTTGAGATTACAAGACAAAAAGGGAGGTTTCAAAGATTATTGATATATTGTGTGAATTCTAGGATTTAATCCTGTGTGGGTACCATGAGCTGAAACGAGTTTTCCACTCCTTGGGAGAAATGAAGATCAATCTAAAGGAAGCTATGAACCCAATTTGGAAGATACCTTATCGAATGAATCCAAATATGCGAGTCAAGGTTAAGGAGAATATTGACAAGATGATCGCATCAAGCATCATTGAGGATTTTAAGGAATCATAGTGGATAATGTTGATGGTCATCAACATTAAGAAGGATGAGAGGATAAGGATTTACGTTGATTACAAGGATTTGAATGTGGTGTGTGTCATTGATCCTTTTCTAACCCCCTTCATTGAGGAGATCCTAGAAGGAGTAGTTGGGTGCGAGATCTATTCTTTCACAGATGGATTCTCATGATATCATCAGGTTATAATTGCAAAGGAGGAAAAAGAAAAGAAAAATTTCACCACTAAATGGGGAATTTTTTCCTATATAGTCATGCCTTTTGGATTTAAGAATCACCTTCTGTGTTTTCATACATTGTGGTTTAGGCGTTTCAGGACTTCATCCATAATTTTCTTCAAGTCTACCTAGATGATTAAATAGTATATGGATTGGTGAGGGACCATTGTGATAATTTGAGGATAATGTTTGAGAGATGTCGGTAGTTGAGAAATCTTTCAAGATTATAAAATGTATTTTCCCTACTCCATTTGGAACCCTATTGGGACATATCATATGTAAAGAAGGATGATTAGTGGATCCTGCCAAAATTGTCATTATTATGGGTTTGGGGGAACCTACCAACTAGAGCATGGTGCACACATTCCTTGGGTATATGGGGTATTACAATAAATTTATTAAGTGGTATGCCAAGATCATCGCACCATTGGAGGAGTTGCTAAAGCACAAAAGTACATTTCATTGGGGAGAGGTAGAGAAAATGGAATTTGACACATTGAAGAATAGGCTTATCACTGCACTCATATTATGATTTCCCTCTTGGGATAAGCCATTCTATGTACATGTTGATGCTTTAAGGATGACGATTGGAGAATTATTAGCACAACCTAAAGAGGGAATTGTTGACCATCGCTTGTGCTTTGCTAGTGGGAAGCTAACCCCATTAGAAAAAAAATTATACCACCATGGAGTGCGAGGCATTGTCAATGATTTATGCACTATAAAATCTCATTTAGTATGTTTTGTAAACACCATTTATATTCTACACAGACTATATGACATTAAAGTACTTGATGAACAAGACCGTCTTGCAAGGGCACATATGCAGAAGGGTTCTATTGTTTCAGGAGTTTGAGTTTACGATTGTTGTAAATCTAAGTAAGATTAACTTGGGGCCTAACCATTTATCAAATATTAACTTAGGAGAGGATGTACAGAGCATTAAGGATACAATGTCAGATGCATAACTGTTTAGATTGTGACACACACCCTTTGACTAGGATTATATTGTTGTGTTTCTCAAAATGGGAGTGGTATAGGAGGGAATGAATACTTTGCAAAGGAAGAAATTATCCATACGCTCCGCACCATACATGTTAAGTAGTGGAGACTTATACAAGCTAGGACGTGATGGGGTTTTATGTTGGTGTGTAATTGATCATGAGCACACTACAATCATGGAAGAGGATAATATGCAGGGAATGTGACTACACACAAGATCCTCTTAGCTAGCTTTTGGTAGGAGATGGTTTATAAGGATTTAATTGAGTATTGCAAGGCTTGGGATCATTTCCAGTGCCTTAGTAATCTAGGAAAAAGTGATGAAATTCCATTAAGACCAATAGATAGTGTTGAATTATTCGAGAAATGGGAAATTAACTTTGTAGGCCCTATTTCACCTGCCAAGCGAAGGACGTGTTCACGCTATATCATTCCTTTAAATGATTATATAACACATTGGACAAAGGAAAAACCTATAAGGGATTGCAAAATGGCCACAACAACAAGATTCCTATGAGAAAATATAATTAGTAGATATGGGTGCCCTCTAAGTTTGACTAGTGATCGGGGTACTCATTTTTTAAATGAGATAGTTAGGATTTTGTTGGCAGAATTCATGGTGGCTCATCACAAGAGTACTCCTTATCACCCTTAGGCTAATAGGATTACTGAGGCATTTAGTAAGATATTGAGTCATTGACTTACAAATATTTGTGATGTTGGGAGGAAGGATTGGGATGAAAAAGTATCTTTCGTTCTATGGTTGTATAGAACAACTTATAAGAGATTAAACAAAGCCACACCATTCCAATTGGTGTTTAGCATAGAAGTTGTTTTTCCGGTAGAGTTTATGCTACCCTCTCTATGTATTGTACGTGAAGGAGGATTGGCCGATGAAAAATCATTGCAAGAGTGCATTGACAAGCTAATTATGTTAGATGAAATATGATCACTTGCTAAGTGGAGTTAGAAGATTGATAAGGTGAGACATAAGGCCTAGTATGATCGTAACATAAAGAATAAACAATTTGAGGTTGTATAGATGGTTTTAATTTATATCTCCTTATCACCCTCAGGTTAATGGGACTGTATAATATTACCCATATACTTAGTTTAGTCACTTACCAACTACAGGTGTTGGATGGAATGTAACTTCCCAGGTATTTCAATGGAAGTAGGCTAAAGCCCTACTATAAATAAGGCTTCTAGGTGTTTGTAAATAAGGTAGTATTTATAGTTATCTTAGGATTTCCCTTAATGAATTTAACTTTATTTATGTTTCCCTTTCTCATTTCTTTGTTCATTTTGGTTTGTTTTGGGTGTGTTTGTGTGCCAGTGGCTAGCTACATCATCAAGGTTATATGCACATATGACCGCACATATTTTTAGTGTGGGGTGGAACATAAAGGTGAAGTTTAGAAAGGATGTAGTAAGAGTTGGATAAATTACATGGAGAAATGTTGAAGTAGTATCTTAGGTTGTAAAGTCAAGAGTGTGTGGGTTCAGAAAAAGTGTGCATAACAGAGGTGATCATTAGATAAGATTGGTGTCAAAAGGCTTTGAGAAACCACGTATAAGGGTAGGAAGCACATGAGTAATAAGATGTAGGTGAAGGAAAGGACCTATTAAAGGATGCAGAGGTTGACATACTTTAGCACAGGGTATGCACATGATATAGTGTGTTTTCAAATAATTATTGCATGCTAGAGAGTTATGGAAATGTTTTGCATGAGTTTATGCACTAAGGGAAATTGATGGGAAAAACATGCAGAGGAATGTCATTGGAAAAAGGTGAATTGAATGCATTCATGTGTTATTAGGTGATATGGGGGTATGTGTGGAAAAACCAAAAAGGTTATAAATAGAAGGACGTCAAGATACTTTTTTTCACCTTAAATTTTTCTATCAAATAAGTTCTTTCATTTTAAGGTGATTCTTGCGGAAAAGTGTGAAGAGGAGTGTGCGAAGTTAAAGAGACAAAAGGAATTGTGAACCAGTATGGAAGAAAAGCATACGTGCGTATGTGGAGGATATTTTTTATGGGTTCCTGTTGGTGGATACATTATCTTGTGGAAAGGAAGTGCTCCATGTTAGGGTTGACAAGCTAGGGCATGAGTTTTCATTGAAATTTTGTAGAAGTAGAGCCAAGGTTTTGAGTAGTAATAGAACTTGACACAAGGGAGAAACTATAGAGGACTGAGGAAGAGAAAAATGGCACCAAGGAAAGGATCTAATGTTTCACCAAATAAGGGAAAGGGAAAGGGAGAAGTGAAACCCACGGTATTGTTATCCTGTAAAATTGACAAGGGCAATTTTACCGATAACCATACCGAAAATTTTGTTTCGATCCCTCGTTAGGGATCCTCCGCATTCAGAATATTGTAAAATCCCTTCCCGGGAAATTCAGTTTTTGAACTTAGTCTTTTTGAGCCTTTTTTGGCTGGGCGCCTGGTTTTTCCTTGCAACATCAATTTTTTGATGCGCCCCCTTAAAAGCCTTTGGGCGCATGGTTTTCCCATGTTAGCACGCTTCTCGGTGCGCCAAAGGCGCATGTATTTTCCATGTTACACCACGTTTTGGTGCGCCAATGGCGCACCATAAATTCATGTCGACAACTCGTTTGATGCGCCAAAGTCGCACCCATTCTCCTGTTGTCAGTTACTTCCATGCGCCTAAGGGCGCATGCTTTCCTCTGTCGACAGTCATTTTCGCGCGCCTTTTCAAATGGTGGTTGGCTCATTTATGACAAATTTTGTTATATATACCTATGCGCGCCATGTCATTTTCATTGTTCTTTTGTCAGCACGTGATTTTTCTGGATTTGTCAGCCCCTGCTCTGTCGCTTTCGTCGTGTTGTGGACCCGCTCAAGGAATTTTCGCTATATTTTAAGGTAAGAGGTTCTTCCCCTTCCCTGTTTTATGTTTTCTGTTCTTTGGGCTTGTTTTTTGTCCGGTTTTGGTGTGTGTGCCAACTTGCTGGCCAGTTTTCATCAAAGTTTGAATGTGTTTGAGCCTTTCCCCCCGTGCTGTCCTGTTCATTTTCTTCTGTTGCTCTTGCTCTCCCTCCCTCTTTCCGGATCTGCTGGAAAAGGGGTCGTTTTGTAGCTAGCTTGGTCTGTTTACAAGGTTTTCGGAAAACCTTACTTGTCCAAGCAATTTTTGAAGTGGAAGAGAAAGAAAGAGAAAGAGGTTTGAGAGCTTATTTCACAAGGCACACCGGCGCGCCTTGTAACAATCAAGACAGTCGCGCCCCTCGGCGCACCTATCCGACTTGCAACATACTCAAAGATCCGCGCCATGGCGCACCCTGCCATCCTGATACAGCTGAAATTCATGTGCCCATAAGCACACCCCTTTTGCATGCTCCAAGTGTAAATCCCGCGCTTCCTCCTATAAGCCTTGGCGCACCCTTTACCCATGTTGCATCCCATTTCCACGCGCCAAAGAGCGCACCCAGTTTGCGATGCAACAAAAGCCTTTTTCGCGCAAGTATAAAGATTACATAGGCGCTGGCACACCCTCCGATGCAAGTAACATGATTGTTGTGTAAACCCTCCATGCGCCGCGCTATATTCCTTTGGCGCATCATTCATCCATGTTACACAATCTTTCCATGCGCCACAGGCGCATCGAACCCCAATGTAACACGCATTTCCTGTGCGCCCTGTTATAAAATGCAACCTGCTTCATCCATCTTCCATGCGCCGTTGGCGCCAACTTAACCTCTGTTGCACCCTTTTCCTGTGCGCCTTGACTATTCAGCCTGTTACCCACATCTTCCATGCGCCCTGCGCCCCGAGCCTTAAAAGTTCTAACTCTTTCTTCTGCTAGTATTCCAATGGAAGATCAAATGACTAATTCAAGCTTCTTGGATTGGGTTTCGCTCCTTCTACGTGCAGATCATCAGATAAGCCTTGAAGAACACATGTCTACGTCAAGCAAGAGACCCACCAAACCAAGAGGGAAGGCAAAGCTAACAGAAGAAGAAATGAAATACAAATATCAGAGGGTCAGGATGCCCGAATCACAGGCAGAATGTAATATGGATGTCAGGGATTCTGAACTGGGCCACATTGACATAGAGGAATTCTGGGTAAGGACTCAGAAAGTGACAAGGAGGCCCATGGATGGATAAATTGATAGGCAGCGCCCTGCACTTCGCCGGTGGGATTCCTGTCAGTGCTGTTAATAACGAGTTTATGATGGTTGTTGCACAATCCTTCAACAAAGACACAAGATGTGTCGAGAATAGCAAGGGCGAGGTAGTTATAAACCTTACTGCCCGTCGCTTTGAGGTTGATGCTTGGGATCCCTCACCACCGAAACTATGTGGCTGTTAGCCAACAGGAATGCCTCAAGGCTTGGGAGGACAATGAAGACAAGTGCATGCAATTAATGAATGAGGTCTACCTCAAGAATAAGAAGGTAGTGACCCGGTGGCCTCAAACTATTTACCAGAGTGATTTCTCAGAGGAACTCAGTGATACAATCACCTTCCTGAGCAGAGTCTTCGGTCTTTCAGATGCTCACTACTTCCATAAGTGGATGCTGCGGTACCTGGAAACCATGAATAAAAAATCTGCCCGATCAGCGTTTCTGCTGGGGGGAGATAATAAGCAGCACTATATCCGAGCAACTGCAACAGTTCGCTACGACCGGAGTATTCCACATGAACTCCTACGTCGTCTATGCGGAGCCGCAGCTGAAAGAGATTATCCAGGGCTGCACCGAAGTGGAACTTGGCCTCAGGCCAAAATATATGAATACTATCAAGAGCTGAAGCTGGAGAACAGCATCCAACACTTCGCTAAGATCAATGATGTTTTCTTCTACCACATCATGTGCATGTTGCGGCCAAATTTGACTCATGGCCGGACACAAAAAACATAGTGGCAGTCACAGAGAAGTGGGGGGCCTTGTTCACCCAGTATTCCCACATTACACCTATCTGAGGGCGGTCAACTTTTTTGGGCGAACCAACCAGGTTGCCAAGGTATGCTGGACCAAAGCTGATTCTATTGGAATTGTCAAGGCAGCTGGTCACATATCATGAGAAATGCCAGAAGAGA
Organism: Taxus chinensis; assembly: GCA_019776745.2. Lineage (NCBI taxonomy): Eukaryota > Viridiplantae > Streptophyta > Pinopsida > Cupressales > Taxaceae > Taxus > Taxus chinensis. The sequence goes on along the minus strand of CM034148.1, from coordinate 94,767,996 downwards.
AAGAAGGGTGGGACTTCTTTCCCCCTCACAGTAGGCCGATACACTTGTTCCAGCTATCACAAGGCGAAGGAGATGTTTGCTGAGCTAGAATTGCTCAACCTAAAGCATGATTTCCCAGCAAGGCCTACATTCGACCCTAGGGGCTGTCTACCAAGGGCTAAGCTTGATCCGATTCATGTCCCTCAGATTGAGGATATCTACATTGACGTTCTCCATGAGGTAGAACTCAGAAGAAAGGATCACTCTCGCTTAGCATTAATGGAAATCATCCATTACGGAGTGGCTATTGTCCCAAAAGGCTTCCAAACCACGGAAGACGAAGTAGACAAAGTATATAATGACACAGAAGGGGATGATTGGCCCTTCCCGGACATTGACAGAAGCAAGGCTCCTCAGACAATTGAGGAGAGGGTCAAAGAAACCATGCGGAGAACAGAGCATTGGTGCCGCATGAATGGGTTAATCTACCTCGGTGTAGATTTTACAACTTCTCCTTTGGGTAATGCGCCTCCAAGATCAAAGAAGCAGCTAAAAGGCAAAGCTGCAGAAGGTGAGCCTAGCACCATTCAGGAGGAAGCCCCTGAAAGTCCTCTTCCTTCAGAGCCTGAACAAGTAATAACTCTGGACTCGCCAGAGAAGGAATTGACAGAGGATAGTCCTATACGCCCATCCACCCAGGATGTCGGCATCGCTACAACTACAGAGGTCACTTCTATCCCTTCTTCTTCTCTTCCTCCCCTTCCTCAGATGTCGGCAACCACTCCTTTGGTTGTGTCCTCTCCTTCTTCTTCTACTCTCTCCCCTGCCTCTTCGTCCATCTTCTCCTCTCTCGCTGATTTGTCTTCCTCCATTTCTTCCCTCATTTCCGGACTCCCTTCCCTTCCCATGTCTTCTACAGCTGCGGTTTCCCTTCCTCCCGTGGGCATGTCTTCGGCTATTCTTTCAATGCCGCCGCCGCGTGTCTCCACGTTCTTCCCCTCTTCTACCGTTGCTGCCTCCCCCTCTGTCTCTGGTCCTTCTTCAATAGGACCAGCTTGGATCTCTCAGCAGCTGAGCCAACCAAAGAGGAAAGTCCCCATCGCTCCGATGGACTTTTCAGTCATTCCGGCTAAAGGAGCAAAGAAGCACAAGCCAGTTACACGCTTCTCCAAGAGCGCTGCAGGTGAGAGAGTTATGGAAATTGCCTACCCCGATCTCACCAAAGAAAAAGAAGATCTGTCTCCGGCAGATTTCACAGTGACCCAAGTCACAATGGGGACATCCTCTGAAAGTCTCCAGGGGGAAGCTCTTTCCGCAGTTGATGCACTCTGCGAAAAGCTTCAGGAAACAAAGGAAGAAAAGAGGCTACTGAAGGAGCAGAATAAATACCTGCTTCAAGCCCTACAGAAGATGGGAAGCGCACCTCCCACAACTGCCGCCGAGACTCCTGAGCTACTCAGTCAGGAGAAGATCAATGAATATTCAAAGATCGGCGAGCAGGGTATGGCTGTTTCTGCTTGGAGGAGCCAAATCCTTAAGGATAGTGAAAAGGTGATCGCCGAGTATATCAGTTTATACCTGAACATCGAGAAGGCGAATAAGGAACTCCAAACATTAGCAAGTCCAGTATCAGAAGAGCTCGAAAACGCCAGACTCCAACACGAGGCTTTCCAACAAATGTTCGACTGTTCAGTCGAAGTGATTTGGTCATGTTTGGAGTATACGGTCATCCAAGGACCCTCAACAAAACCATGTCCACTCTGGACTATCGGATAGATCAGCTCGAATTTGTGTTAGAGAAGATAGACAAGGTGAAGGAAGAGGCCCTGGATGCGATGCATCAAATGGAGAAGATTGTTCTATCTATGACTCCCAGGGTTGCTCACTCCTTCCCTCACCTTGAGATCAGCTAGACGATACTATCCGAATTTTCAAGGAGCTAGCTTCTCAAGGGACAGGGCCAGAAGTCACTTTCGACATCGAATCCATCAACAATCTACTGGCCTGTAGAGACTTCATCGGGTCCCTAATCGAGGCGGGTAAAGACTATTCCAAGGTCCCCGAAAAGCTCATTGATGAGCAGGAAACTTGCGAAGCAATCAGTGAAAAGGCACAAGGATCCATCACAGGATCAATTTGCGCCAATGATCAGCAAGTTCTTGGAATACCGCGCTCAGTTCCACATCTCATCTCCTGATCAGCATCAGAAACAGGCGACCCCTTTTTAGGCCACAGGATGATGATGATGAGAATAGCTTCTTCTTCTTCTTCTTCTTCTTCTTCTCCTCTCTATTTCTCCGACTTTCTCTTCGAAATATCTGAAGGTGTGTTGGCACAAACGATGACATCATCCATGTTGCATCATGGGATGATGTCATCCACTCCAAGTTGTCAAAGTCAACATGACTTTTGGATATTTTGTAAATATCTTGTAAATAAGTGGTTGGCTCCATTTTGCCTTCTCTCTCCCTCACTTTCTATAAATACTAGAACACTTGTTGTATTCAGGGTGAACATTTTTCAGATAGAAATAGAGGTGAGGAGAGAAAGACTTTGAGCTTTCTTGTAACAGATAAAAACAATTAATACAATTATTCAGACTTTGTGCTCAATAGATGTGTTATACATTAGATCTTTCTTATGTTAGATCTGCATGTGTCTTTTCTGTTAAATTCATATCTACTTTTCCGTCATTTGTTTATCAGTATTGCTTTGTTTATTTATGTGAGTAGGTTTGGCTCTGTTTACTACCAAACCCAAAGCATAGATCTTCTGACCTTTCCGCTTTGGAACTCATTTCTTTTCTTCCTTCGGATCTGTTCTTTCTCTTCTCCTTCTTTTATTCCTTTCTCTTCGCAGCCTAGGAAACTCTACTGGGATGAGATCCCAACCCCCGAAGGCAGAATCTGTGAGACTTGCATAGGTTCCTGCTAGTAGAAGTAGCAATAAACCAGTTTCGCTTTGCTGTCTCAAAGAGGGGCTAAGCCCTGCAACACCGTTGGCCCGTTTATCCATAGATCTGTCCACGCGACAGATTTTCGGACCAACAGTTTTTGGCGACTCCGCTGGGGATCGAACAGACAGATCTGTCAGATCTATGCTGGTAGTAAGATAAAAAATCAGGAAAAATCAGCAGGTTGCTGCCAGTTTGCAAAGCTGAACTTTTTGTTGAAAATCCAAAAATTTGCAAATGTGCCCAAATCGAAAAATTTTCTTCTGAGAGTCATAGATCTGAGCCTGTTACAGATCTTTAGTTCGCTGAGTTTTTGTCAAAATTATTATTTTTCCGTAGATCTGAGTTTTGATTATTTTCTAAAAAGTTTGAAACCCTCTGAAAAGTAAAAATCAGATCTGAAAAATCAGCTTACTATCTTCCCCACCATCTTATCCTCATTTTCATCTGTCATTTAACCGCAATCGGTTTCTGAAGAGGATAATTTTCAAATATCCAGAAAAGTGCATGCTGCTGGTCTTTGTCAGAAAAACCAGAAAATCAGCAAGTACACCCAAAAATAAAGTTTAAATCTGCGCTGTAATATTGCAGATTCGAAAGGTACACTGGCGAGTGAACCTTTTACGCGCAGCAGAAGAGCCCGTGGAGAAGCCGATCCTACTTTCGATCTGCTTCAGAGGCACAATTTCAGCGTAACACCGGCACGTTTTTCAGCGCTAAGCTCGGCTAGCCGGTCATCCAGGAGTGTTTCGCCTTCACAAAGAAAAAGTCTTTTGCCGGGAGCATCCACATCCCTTTGTAGTGCTTTACTACTCAGCGGAACTACACTTCCAGCTCGTGTTCTCTTTCCGGCTTTTCAGATGGCGGTACCATGGGGAAACGCTATGGGTCCGTTGGCTTTACCACATCCAGTTCACGCACTCCCTCACGGAAATCGAAAGAATTTTCCTAAATTCGACGGGAGCGGAAATCAAAGCACGGATTCCCACATTTCTGCTTTCATTATGTCTATGTCAGTATTTTGGATGTGACTCATGAAGATGTGTCAGTTCGCCTCTTTCTGGAAACTCTACAAGGGCCTGCAGCTGAATGGTTTCAGCATTTGCCGGCCGGATCTATCACTAGTTGGGCAACTTTGCGGGACGCTTTTGAAGACAGGTATAAGCCTTCAGAGGATGCATTTACTTTATTATCACGGATCACTCATCTGAAGAAGGAGGCAAATGAGACCATGCGCGATTTTGTCGCCCGGTTCAATGCGCTGATCAACCGTGTCCCTACTGCCATGCTTCCAACACCGGAGAACCAGAAGTGTTTTTTCGTAAATGCCATGAGTTCAAAAGTCAGCTTCTTGCTCCTTCAAGAGCGAGTAGCTACTTTGCCTCTCGCTCAGGCTGCTGCCATCCGTATAGAAGACAATTTGATAATATCTGGCGAGTTAAGAAAAGAATCAGTAAAGCCTAAGTCTTTGGGCCCTTCGCCTATCACTTCGTCTGATCCAGCATTCCAAAAAATGGCGAATGATTTGCTTGCACTGAAGAAGCAGCTGGCCCAGACCTCTCCCAGTTCCTCGTATCGGGATATCCCGCGGAGGAATTTTGTTCCTAACAACGCTTCACAAAGGCCGCGCTTGCCTACAGCTGCTCCACGGTTGGCGCTTGAAGCTCCTCCGGTCAATGCTTTGGCCGAAATTGAAGAGGAAGAAGAGCAATACTATGAGGAACCTTCGCTCCAAGGCGAAGATGATCAAGATGTCGGTGAACCGACTGGCGACTCCACAATTGGATACATGGAATTTGATGAGGACGAATCCGATGAAGAAGAGAGTACGCAAGGCTATGCAAGCGGACAATCCTACGCTGTTTTTACCCGCTCGCAAGGAAAAGAAGCAGAGGTTGATGCCCATACGCAGAAAGAGAAGGCCGTGTCAAACACGCCTCCAACCATTGTTAAAAGAGGTAATCCTCTTCCCACTCAACTCCCTGTTAAATCTTTTGCAAAGAAGTCTTTTCCACCTATCTCTCCTCCGAGTCAGCCCTCTCATATTCCTATCAAGATCAGTAACCCTATTCCATCATCGCGGGGTGAAGGACTCATTCCTTTACCTACGCAACCCTTGGCCGCATTTGATATAATAGATCACGCAAAAAAGACCAAGATCCAAATGTCTGAAGCTGAGTATCTTCAGTCAAACCCCGAACAGCTTGTAAGATTGACTAAGTATATCCAAAGTCAAGCTGTTATAGCTAAACCGGTTTCCCTGAAAGGAATCCTTTCTACTCCTCCTGAATCCCACATAAATGTCGCTTCGACGTCCGCATCTGGCAAGATAGAGCCTTTCTATCTCTCCCTCCTGATCAATGGCCATAAGTTGAGCAATTGCATTATTGATTCCGGAGCCTCTGATAACGTCATGCCTGCCAAAGTCGCTCATGCTTTGGGCCTTACTCTTACCAAACCCTTCGGCAGATGTTACTCATTGGAAACAAAGCAAGTTCCGTTGGTTGGCCAAATCAAGGACGCACAATTTGCGTTTGCAGCCTTCCCGGATAAAAGAGTAAAAATGACAGTCCTTGTTGCTGACATCCCAGCAGCCTATGGAATTCTACTAGGAAGGAGTTTTTGCAGCGAAGTCGGTGGAGAAATTCACATGGACTGGTCCAAAGCTAGAATCCCAGTCAAAGGCGTAATGCAAACTTTGGAGCCGGAATCCCAAAAGAAATACTTGGTCACTAGCTCTGAAGACCCCAAAGCCCAAATTCTTTTCGAATCATCAGGGTTGGGGAATTACTTCTTATCCACCGAGGCGGAAACAAAGGACGTTTTTGTTCAGGAAAAGGATTGTAATAAGATCTGGACCTTGCAATTTGATGGCAGCTGCGCGACTAGTGGATGTGGCGCTGGAGTTGTGCTGATATCTCCCGGGGAGGAGATAATTCCTCTTTCTTTCAAATTGCAGTTTTTCAACACTAATAATACTGCTGAGTACGAATCTCTGTTACTCGGTATGCAAGCTGCAAAGGAAAGAGGAATAAAAAATCTGAAAGCCCAAGGTGATGCCGAGCTAGTTGTAAATCAGGTCAAAAGGATTTACCAAGTGAAAAATGAAAGGCTCAGGCACTACCGTAATGCGGTATGGGACAGCATTGAAGAATTTGACGCTTTTTCAATAGAGGCCATTCCAAGGGCCCAAAATGACATGGCTGATTCGCTGGCTGTTTCGGCATCTCTCATGCTCCCACACCCGGGTTTGAAGACGAACAAGTACACCATTGAAGTGGTTTTCCGCCCAAGCGTGCCAGACAACTCTCAGCATTGGCAGGTATTCAACGATGATAATCACCTCATTGCCTTTCTAGAGAAAGCAGAAAATTTTGATGAGTTGTATTTTGAAGGATCCACCTCTTCATGCCGTGAATCAATCAACAGTCAAAACCACGAAACAAAGGAGAACGATGGCATTTGTCAGCTTAAGGGAAATAAAATTCCAAAGGGCCTGGTTTCTCTGGAACGCCTGTTTGACAGGCATGACCGTTTTGTGAAAAGGAAAAGGCGAGATGATCCTAGCTCATCTCCAGAGACAGAACCAGTCAATTTAGGTCCTGAGGCACATCCGCAATTCGTGAACATCGGGAAATGTTGCACGCCAGAAGAAAAGCGAAAATTTGTCAAGTTGCTGAAAAGATATATGGATGTATTGGCATGGTCCTATGCCGACTTAAAGTCTTTCAAGCCGAAGGACGTTCAGCATGATATACCGCTAAAAGAAGATGCCAAAGCCTTCCGTCAGAAGCAAAGGCATTATAATCCCAAGATTTCGGGCACTATTCAAGCCGAAATTCAGAAGATGCTGGACGCAAGAATCATTTTCCCTATTCATCACAGCACTTGGGTGGCAAACATTGTGCCAGTACGCAAGAAAAACGGTGAAATACGCATCTGCGTAGACTTCCGAAACTTGAATCAAGCTTCGCTGAAAGACAACTACCCTCTTCCCATAATGGATCAAGTTCTGCAAGCAGTAACTGGGTCAGAAATGCTGTCTATGCTTGACGGTTTTTCAGGCTATAATCAGATTGAAGTCTCGCCTGGAGATCAATTCAAAACAGCATTTACTACTCCATGGGGTACATTTGCCTACAGCAGGATGCCTTTCGGCCTAACCAATGCTGGTGCCACTTTTCAGCGGGCCATGGACTTTGCATTCAAAGGCATGATGGGAAAAGTCATTGTAGTTTATCTAGATGACTTAACCGTGTTCTCCAAACGACGAAGTGATCATTATGATCACTTGGAGCAAGTATTGGCCAGGTGCCGAGAACATGGAATTTCCCTTAACCCAAAAAAGTCTGTTTTTGGGGTTACGGAAGGGAAATTGCTAGGCCATGTGGTTAGCAAAGAAGGAACGAAGATCGATGCCGAAAGAGTTAAGGCTATCCAAAGCCTTACTCTGCCTACAAGCAAGAATGGTGTTCATTCTTTCTTCGGAAAGGTGAACTTTCTTAGGCGTTTTGTCCCTGATTTTGCTGAGAAGACCCGCCACATACTGAACATGATGAAAGGTTCACCCACTTTCAGATGGAGTGAAGAGGGGAAAAGGTCGTTTGAAGAGATAAAAACTTCTGTCGCTCATGCACCGGTCCTGGTATGTCCGGATTTCTCCAAGGACTTCATTATGTATAGCTATGCATCAGAACATACTGTGTCTGCAATCCTAATGCAAAAGAACTCGGAGGATATTGAATCTCCAATCGCATTCATGAGTTCTCCCCTCAAGCCCCACGAGTTGAAGATGACTCAATTAGAAAAGCACGCCTTTGCCGTTGTCAAAGCGGTGAAGAATTTCAGGTATTACATTCTGAACTCGCATACGGTGGTGCTAGTTCCCGACACTGCGGTGAAGTCAATTCTAACTCAGCAAGAGTTAGGAAGCTTAAGAGGGAATTGGATCGCAAAGGTCCAGGAATATGACCTAGATATTAAACCCACCAAGCTGGTGAGGGGCAAAGGCCTGTGTCAGCTAATGGCTGAGAACAAGGGTTCAGAAAATCCTGATGAAAGAGAAAATCATACCAACGAAGCGCAAAGCCCTCTGGAAGGGCCTGATTCTCTACCTCTGGTTTTGTTTGTTTCAACTAGTGACGAATGGTACTCCGACATCGCTTTCTTCCTTACCTACGGCGAATGCCCAATGCACCTCACCGCAAAGGAGAAGCGCACTGTAAAGCTCAGAGCGGCTAAATATGTCATCTGGGATGACGGCTTATATAAGCGCGGGATAGACGGTGTCTTCCTGCGATGTGTTGACAAGCCCCAGCAAGTAAAACTGCTGGAGAGTTTTCACAATTCGGCTTGTGGAGGCCATTTCTCTTCTTCCGTAACGGCGCACAAGATCATTCGAGCCAGGTACTATTGGCCGACGCTCTTTCAAGATGCAGCCACCTGGGTGGCAAAATGTGAGCCTTGCCAGCAGTTTGTTGGTAAGCCCAAATTGGCTGCCTTTCCCCTAAGGCCGGTTATTATCAATGAGCCATTCAAGCAGTGGGGAGTCGATTTTATTGGTGCACTCAATCCTCAATCGAGTGCTGGACATAGCTATGTCCTCACGGCAACAGATTACTTCACTAAATGGGTGGAGGCCATACCTGTCAAGCATGCCACTTCTGAGGTAGTTTGCAGTTTTATCAAAGAGAATATCATTGTCAGGTTTGGCATTCCAAATAAAATCGTTGCTGATAATGCTTCTAACTTCTCTTCCCGGGAAGTTATTAGTTTTTGCTATGAATATGGGATAACTTTAGCACATGCCTCAGATTATTATCCTCAGGGAAATGGTCAGGCAGAATCCAGTAATAAGAACTTGGTGACCATCATACGGAAATTAGTAGATGAAAATCAGCGGATGTGGCACAAGTCTTTGTACGACGCTTTGTGGGCAGACCGCATTACCCCCAAGAGATCTCTCGGCATGTCACCTTTTCAAGTGTTATATGGCACTGATGCCGAGCTTCCCATTTCAGCGGAACTTCCTGCTCTACGCTTGGCACGAGCAATCGAAGATGAAACTTTTCAAAGTTCTCTGGAAAAGAGAATCATGTACCTTGCGGAACTTGAAGAAAAGAGAGTAAGGGTGGTCGACAGGATCACTGAACATCAGAATCAAGTAAAGAGGCTTTTCGACAAAAAGGCCAAGCAGAGGAATTTTGAAGTGGGAGATCTCGTCCTTCTCTGGGACAAGCGGAGAGAACCAAAGGGCATGCACGGAAAATTTGATTCCCTATGGAGAGGGCCCTTCAAAATCAAGCAACTCAATGGAGAGAATAGTTTCTATCTCTCTTATCTGGATGGAGCTGAACTCCCGCTTCCCTACAGCGGGCAACATCTCAAGATCTTCAGGAAGTAGAGCTTGCTCTCTCCTTTGTACAGTTTGCTTTAGTCGTGTGTTTGCTTTCGGTTTTTGTGTGTTTCCTTTGTTCTCCCTCCGGTCCCCCTTGTTTTTGACTCCGTACCCAATGGATAGGCACATGTGATCTGGGATTCTCTACCCCCGAGTTTCACTCAGGGATAGTCCCCAGAAAGAGCCAGCTGTTATCCTGTAAAATTGACAAGGGCAATTTTACCGATAACCATACCGAAAATTTTGTTTCGATCCCTCGTTAGGGATCCTCCGCATTCAGAATATTGTAAAATCCCTTCCCGGGAAATTCAGTTTTTGAACTTAGTCTTTTTGAGCCTTTTTTGGCTGGGCGCATGGTTTTTCCTTGCAACATCAATTTTTGATGCGCCCCCTTAAAAGCCTTTGGCGCATGGTTTTCCATGTTAGCACGCTTCTCGGTGCGCCAAAGGCGCATGTATTTTCCGTGTTACACCACGTTTTGGTGCGCCAATGGCGCACATAAATTCATGTCGACAACTCGTTTGATGCGCCAAAGTCGCACCCATTCTCCTGTTGTCAGTTACTTCCATGCGCCAAAGGGCGCATGCTTTCCTCTGTCGACAGTCGTTTTCGCGCGCCTTTTCAAATGGTGGTTGGCGCATTTATGACAAATTTTGTTATATATACCTATGCGCGCCATGTCATTTTCATTGTTCTTTTGTCAGCACGTGATTTTTCTGGATTTGTCAGCCCCTGCTCTGTCGCTTTCGTCGTGTTGTGGACCCGCTCAAGGAATTTTCGCTATATTTTAAGGTAAGAGGTTCTTCCCCTTCCCTGTTTTATGTTTTCTGTTCTTTGGGCTTGTTTTTGTCCGGTTTTGGTGTGTATGCCAACTTGCTGGCCAGTTTTCATCAAGTTTGAATGTGTTTGAGCCTTTCCCCCCGTGCTGTCCTGTTCATTTTCTTCTGTTGCTCTTGCTCTCCCTCCCTCTTTCCGGATCTGCTGGAAAAGGGGTCGTTTTGTAGCTAGCTTGGTCTGTTTACAAGGTTTTTGGAAAACCTTACTTGTCCAAGCAATTTTTGAAGTGGAAGAGAAAGAAAGAGAAAGAGGTTTGAGAGCTTATTTCACAAGGCGCACCGGCGCGCCTTGTAACAATCAAGACAGTCGCGCCCCTCGGCGCACCTATCCGACTTGCAACATACTCAAAGATCCGCGCCATGGCGCACCCTGCCATCCTGATACAGCTGAAATTCATGCGCCCATAAGCGCACCCCTTTTGCATGCTCCAAGTGTAAATCCCGCGCTTCCTCCTATAAGCCTTGGCGCACCCTTTACCCATGTTGCATCCCATTTCCACGCGCCAAAGAGCGCACCCAGTTTCGATGCAACAAAAGCCTTTTTCGCGCAAGTATAAAGATTACATAGGCGCTGGCACACCCTCCGATGCAGTAACATGATGTTGTGTAAACCCTCCATGCGCCGCGCTATATTCCTTTGGCGCATCATTCGTCCATGTTACACAATCTTTCCATGCGCCACAGGCGCATCGAACCCCAATGTAACACGCATTTCCTGTGCGCCCTGTTATAAAATGCAACCTGCTTCATCCATCTTCCATGCGCCGTTGGCGCCAACTTAACCTCTGTTGCACCCTTTTCCTGTGCGCCTTGACTATTCAGCCTGTTACACACATCTTCCATGCGCCCTGCGCCCCGAGCCTTAAAAGTTCTAACTCTTTCTTCTGCTAGTATTCCAATGGAAGATCAAATGACTAATTCAAGCTTCTTGGATTGGGTTTCGCTCCTTCTACGTGCAGATCATCAGATAAGCCTTGAAGAACACATGTCTACGTCAAGCAAGAGACCCACCAAACCAAGAGGGAAGGCAAAGCTAACAGAAGAAGAAATGAAATACAAATATCAGAGGGTCAGGATGCCCGAATCACAGGCAGAATGTAATATGGATGTCAGGGATTCTGAACTGGGCCACATTGACATAGAGGAATTCTGGGTAAGGACTCAGAAAGTGACAAGGAGTCCATGGATGGATAAATTGATAGGCAGCGCCCTGCACTTCGCCGGTGGGATTCCTGTCAGTGCTGTTAATAACGAGTTTATGATGGTTGTTGCACAATCCTTCAACAAAGACACAAGATGTGTCGAGAATAGCAAGGGCGAGGTAGTTATAAACCTTACTGCCCGTCGCTTTGAGTTGATGCTTGGGATCCCTCACCACCGAAACTATGTGGCTGTTAGCCAACAGGAATGCCTCAAGGCTTGGGAGGACAATGAAGACAAGTGCATGCAATTAATGAATGAGGTCTACCTCAAGAATAAGAAGGTAGTGACCCGGTGGCCTCAAACTATCCACCGGAGTGATTTCTCAGAGGAACTCAGTGATACAATCACCTTCCTGAGCAGAGTCTTCGGTCTTTCAGATGCTCACTACTTCCATAAGTGGATGCTGCGGTACCTGGAAACCATGAATAAAAATCTGCCCGATCAGCGTTTCTGCTGGGGGGAGATAATAAGCAGCACTATATCCGAGCAACTGCAACAGTTCGCTACGACCGGAGTATTCCACATGAACTCCTACGTCGTCTATGCTGCCGCAGCTGAAAGAGATTATCCAGGGCTGCACCGAAGTGGAACTTGGCCTCAGGCCAAAATATATGAATACTATCAAGAGCTGAAGCTGGAGAACAGCATCCAACACTTCGCTAAGATCAATGATGTTTTCTTCTACCACATCATGTGCATGTTGCGGCCAAATTTGACTCATGGCCGGACAACCAAAAACATAGTGGCAGTCACAGAGAAGTGGGGGGCCTTGTTCACCCAGTTTCCCACATTCACCTATCTGAGGGCGGTCAACTTTTTGGGCGAGCCCACTAGGTTGCCAAGGTATGCTGGACCAAAGCTGATTCTATTGGAATTGTCAAGGCAGCTGGTCACATATCATGAGAAATGCCAGAAGAGAAAGAAGGGTGGGACTCCTTTCCCCCTCACAGTAGGCCGATACACTTGTTCCAGCTATCACAAGGCGAAGGAGATGTTTGCTGAGCTAGAATTGCTCAACCTAAAGCATGATTTCCCAGCAAGGCCTACATTCGACCCTAGGGGCTGTCTACCAAGGGCTAAGCTTGATCCGATTCATGTCCCTCAGATTGAGGATATCTACATTGACGTTCTCCATGAGGTAGAACTCAGAAGAAAGGATCACTCTCGCTTAGCATTAACGGAAATCATCCATTACGGAGTGGCTATTGTCCCAAAAGGCTTCCAAACCACGGAAGACGAAGTAGACAAAGTATATAATGACACAGAAGGGGATGATTGGCCCTTCCCGGACATTGACAGAAGCAAGGCTCCTCAGACAATTGAGGAGAGGGTCAAAGAAACCATGCGGAGAACAGAGCATTGGTGCCGCATGAATGGGTTAATCTACCTCGGTGTAGATTTTACAACTTCTCCTTTGGGTAATGCGCCTCCAAGATCAAAGAAGCAGCTAAAAGGCAAAGCTGCAGAAGGTGAGCCTAGCACCATTCAGGAGGAAGCCCCTGAAAGTCCTCTTCCTTCAGAGCCTGAACAAGTAATAACTCTGGACTCGCCAGAGAAGGAATTGACAGAGGATAGTCCTATACGCCCATCCACCCAGGATGTCGGCATCGCTACAACTACAGAGGTCCCTTCTATCCCTTCTTCTTCTCTTCCTCCCCTTCCTCAGATGTCGGCAACCACTCCTTTGGTTGTGTCCTCTCCTTCTTCTTCTACTCTCTCCCCTGCCTCTTCGTCCATCTTCTCCTCTCTCGCTGATTTGTCTTCCTCCATTTCTTCCCTCATTTCCGGACTCCCTTCCCTTCCCATGTCTTCTACAGCTGCGGTTTCCCTTCCTCCCGTGGGCATGTCTTCGGCTATTCTTTCAATGCCGCCGCCGCGTGTCTCCACGTTCTTCCCCTCTTCTACCGTTGCTGCCTCCCCCTCTGTCTCTGGTCCTTCTTCAATAGGACCAGCTTGGATCTCTCAGCAGCTGAGCCAACCAAAGAGGAAAGTCCCCATCGCTCCGATGGACTTTTCAGTCATTCCGGCTAAAGGAGCAAAGAAGCACAAGCCAGTTACACGCTTCTCCAAGAGCGCTGCAGGTGAGAGAGTTATGGAAATTGCCTACCCCGATCTCACCAAAGAAAAAGAAGATCTGTCTCCGGCAGATTTCACAGTGACCCAAGTCACAATGGGGACATCCTCTGAAAGTCTCCAGGGGGAAGCTCTTTCCGCAGTTGATGCACTCTGCGAAAAGCTTCAGGAAACAAAGGAAGAAAAGAGGCTACTGAAGGAGCAGAATAAATACCTGCTTCAAGCCCTACAGAAGATGGGAAGCGCACCTCCCACAACTGCCGCCGAGACTCCTGAGCTGCTCAGTCAGGAGAAGATCAATGAATATTCAAAGATCGGCGAGCAGGGTATGGCTGTTTCTGCTTGGAGGAGCCAAATCCTTAAGGATAGTGAAAAGGTGATCGCCGAGTATATCAGTTTATACCTGAACATCGAGAAGGCGAATAAGGAACTCCAAACATTAGCAAGTCCAGTATCAGAAGAGCTCGAAAACGCCAGACTCCAACACGAGGCTTTCCAACAAATGTTCGACTGTTCAGTCGAAGATTTGGTCAAGTTTGGAGTATTCGGTCATCCAAGGACCCTCAACAAAACCATGTCCACTCTGGACTATCGGATAGATCAGCTCGAATTTGTGTTAGAGAAGATAGACAAGGTGAAGGAAGAGGCCCTGGATGCGATGCATCAAATGGAGAAGATTGTTCTATCTATGACTCCAGGGTTGCTCACTCCTTCCCTCACCTTGAGATCAGCTGACGATACTATCCGAATTTTCAAGGAGCTAGCTTCTCAAGGGACAGGGCCAGAAGTCACTTTCGACATCGAATCCATCAACAATCTACTGGCCTGTAGAGACTTCATCGGGTCCCTAATCGAGGCGGGTAAAGACTATTCCAAGGTCCCCGAAAAGCTCATTGATGAGCGGGAAACTTGCGAAGCAATCAGTGAAAGGCACAAGGATCCATCACAGGATCAATTTGCGCCAATGATCAGCAAGTTCTTGGAATACCGCGCTCAGTTCCACATCTCATCTCCTGATCAGCATCAGAAACAGGCGACCCCTTTTAGGCCACAGGATGATGATGATGAATAGCTTCTTCTTCTTCTTCTTCTTCTTCTTCTCCTCTCTATTCTCCGACTTTCTCTTCGAAATATCTGAAGTGTGTTGGCACAAACGATGACATCATCCATGTTGCATCATGGGATGATGTCATCCACTCCAAGTTGTCAAAGTCAACATGACTTTTGGATATTTTGTAAATATCTTGTAAATAAGTGGTTGGCTCCATTTTGCCTTCTCTCTCCCTCACTTTCTATAAATACTAGAACACTTGTTGTATTCAGGGTGAACATTTTTCAGATAGAAATAGAGGTGAGGAGAGAAAGACTTTGAGCTTTCTTGTAACAGATAAAAACAATTAATACAATTATTCAGACTTTGTGCTCAATAGCTGTGTTATACATTAGATCTTTCTTATGTTAGATCTGCATGTGTCTTTTCTGTTAAATTCATATCTACTTTTCCGTCATTTGTTTATCAGTATTGCTTTGTTTATTTATGTGAGTAGGTTTGGCTCTGTTTACTACCAAACCCAAAGCATAGATCTTCTGACCTTTCCGCTTTGGAACTCATTTCTTTTCTTCCTTCGGATCTGTTCTTTCTCTTCTCCTTCTTTTATTCCTTTCTCTTCGCAGCCTAGGAAACTCTACTGGGATGAGATCCCAACCCCCGAAGGCAGAATCTGTGAGACTTGCATAGGTTCCTGCTAGTAGAAGTAGCAATAAACCAGTTTCGCTTTGCTGTCTCAAAGAGGGGCTAAGCCCTGCAACACCGTTGGCCCGTTTATCCATAGATCTGTCCACGCGACAGATTTTCGTGAACTTTTTGTTGAAAATCCAAAAATTTGCAAATGTGCCCAAATCGAAAAATTTTCTTCTGAGAGTCATAGATCTGAGCCTGTTACAGATCTTTAGTTCGCTGAGTTTTTGTCAAAATTATTATTTTTCCGTAGATCTGAGTTTTGATTATTTTCTAAAAAGTTTGAAACCCTCTGAAAAGTAAAAATCAGATCTGAAAAATCAGCTTACTATCTTCCCCACCATCTTATCCTCATTTTCATCTGTCATTTAACCGCAATCGGTTTCTGAAGAGGATAATTTTCAAATATCCAGAAAAGTGCATGCTGCTGGTCTTTGTCAGAAAAACCAGAAAATCAGCAAGTACACCCAAAAATAAAGTTTAAATCTGCGCTGTAATATTGCAGATTCGAAAGGTACACTGGCGAGTGAACCTTTTACGCGCAGCAGAAGAGCCCGTGGAGAAGCCGATCCTACTTTCGATCTGCTTCAGAGGCACAATTTCAGCGTAACACCGGCACGTTTTTCAGCGCTAAGCTCGGCTAGCCGGTCATCCAGGAGTGTTTCGCCTTCACAAAGAAAAAGTCTTTTGCCGGGAGCATCCACATCCCTTTGTAGTGCTTTACTACTCAGCGGAACTACACTTCCAGCTCGTGTTCTCTTTCCGGCTTTTCAGATGGCGGTACCATGGGGAAACGCTATGGGTCCGTTGGCTTTACCACATCCAGTTCACGCACTCCCTCACGGAAATCGAAAGAATTTTCCTAAATTCGACGGGAGCGGAAATCAAAGCACGGATTCCCACATTTCTGCTTTCATTATGTCATGCAGTATTTTGGATGTGACTCATGAAGATGTGTCAGTTCGCCTCTTTCTGGAAACTCTACAAGGGCCTGCAGCTGAATGGTTTCAGCATTTGCCGGCCGGATCTATCACTAGTTGGGCAACTTTGCGGGACGCTTTTGAAGACAGGTATAAGCCTTCAGAGGATGCATTTACTTTATTATCACGGATCACTCATCTGAAGAAGGAGGCAAATGAGACCATGCGCGATTTTGTCGCCCGGTTCAATGCGCTGATCAACCGTGTCCCTACTGCCATGCTTCCAACACCGGAGAACCAGAAGTGTTTTTTCGTAAATGCCATGAGTTCAAAAGTCAGCTTCTTGCTCCTTCAAGAGCGAGTAGCTACTTTGCCTCTCGCTCAGGCTGCTGCCATCCGTATAGAAGACAATTTGATAATATCTGGCGAGTTAAGAAAAGAATCAGTAAAGCCTAAGTCTTTGGGCCCTTCGCCTATCACTTCGTCTGATCCAGCATTCCAAAAAATGGCGAATGATTTGCTTGCACTGAAGAAGCAGCTGGCCCAGACCTCTCCCAGTTCCTCGTATCGGGATATCCCGCGGAGGAATTTTGTTCCTAACAACGCTTCACAAAGGCCGCGCTTGCCTACAGCTGCTCCACGGTTGGCGCTTGAAGCTCCTCCGGTCAATGCTTTGGCCGAAATTGAAGAGGAAGAAGAGCAATACTATGAGGAACCTTCGCTCCAAGGCGAAGATGATCAAGATGTCGGTGAACCGACTGGCGACTCCACAATTGGATACATGGAATTTGATGAGGACGAATCCGATGAAGAAGAGAGTACGCAAGGCTATGCAAGCGGACAATCCTACGCTGTTTTTACCCGCTCGCAAGGAAAAGAAGCAGAGGTTGATGCCCATACGCAGAAAGAGAAGGCCGTGTCAAACACGCCTCCAACCATTGTTAAAAGAGGTAATCCTCTTCCCACTCAACTCCCTGTTAAATCTTTTGCAAAGAAGTCTTTTCCACCTATCTCTCCTCCGAGTCAGCCCTCTCATATTCCTATCAAGATCAGTAACCCTATTCCATCATCGCGGGGTGAAGGACTCATTCCTTTACCTACGCAACCCTTGGCCGCATTTGATATAATAGATCACGCAAAAAAGACCAAGATCCAAATGTCTGAAGCTGAGTATCTTCAGTCAAACCCCGAACAGCTTGTAAGATTGACTAAGTATATCCAAAGTCAAGCTGTTATAGCTAAACCGGTTTCCCTGAAAGGAATCCTTTCTACTCCTCCTGAATCCCACATAAATGTCGCTTCGACGTCCGCATCTGGCAAGATAGAACCTTTCTATCTCTCCCTCCTGATCAATGGCCATAAGTTGAGCAATTGCATTATTGATTCCGGAGCCTCTGATAACGTCATGCCTGCCAAAGTCGCTCATGCTTTGGGCCTTACTCTTACCAAACCCTTCGGCAGATGTTACTCATTGGAAACAAAGCAAGTTCCGTTGGTTGGCCAAATCAAGGACGCACAATTTGCGTTTGCAGCCTTCCCGGATAAAAGAGTAAAAATGACAGTCCTTGTTGCTGACATCCCAGCAGCCTATGGAATTCTACTAGGAAGGAGTTTTTGCAGCGAAGTCGGTGGAGAAATTCACATGGACTGGTCCAAAGCTAGAATCCCAGTCAAAGGCGTAATGCAAACTTTGGAGCCGGAATCCCAAAAGAAATACTTGGTCACTAGCTCTGAAGACCCCAAAGCCCAAATTCTTTTCGAATCATCAGGGTTGGGGAATTACTTCTTATCCACCGAGGCGGAAACAAAGGACGTTTTTGTTCAGGAAAAGGATTGTAATAAGATCTGGACCTTGCAATTTGATGGCAGCTGCGCGACTAGTGGATGTGGCGCTGGAGTTGTGCTGATATCTCCCGGGGAGGAGATAATTCCTCTTTCTTTCAAATTGCAGTTTTTCAACACTAATAATACTGCTGAGTACGAATCTCTGTTACTCGGTATGCAAGCTGCAAAGGAAAGAGGAATAAAAAATCTGAAAGCCCAAGGTGATGCCGAGCTAGTTGTAAATCAGGTCAAAAGGATTTACCAAGTGAAAAATGAAAGGCTCAGGCACTACCGTAATGCGGTATGGGACAGCATTGAAGAATTTGACGCTTTTTCAATAGAGGCCATTCCAAGGGCCCAAAATGACATGGCTGATTCGCTGGCTGTTTCGGCATCTCTCATGCTCCCACACCCGGGTTTGAAGACGAACAAGTACACCATTGAAGTGGTTTTCCGCCCAAGCGTGCCAGACAACTCTCAGCATTGGCAGGTATTCAACGATGATAATCACCTCATTGCCTTTCTAGAGAAAGCAGAAAATTTTGATGAGTTGTATTTTGAAGGATCCACCTCTTCATGCCGTGAATCAATCAACAGTCAAAACCACGAAACAAAGGAGAACGATGGCATTTGTCAGCTTAAGGGAAATAAAATTCCAAAGGGCCTGGTTTCTCTGGAACGCCTGTTTGACAGGCATGACCGTTTTGTGAAAAGGAAAAGGCGAGATGATCCTAGCTCATCTCCAGAGACAGAACCAGTCAATTTAGGTCCTGAGGCACATCCGCAATTCGTGAACATCGGGAAATGTTGCACGCCAGAAGAAAAGCGAAAATTTGTCAAGTTGCTGAAAAGATATATGGATGTATTGGCATGGTCCTATGCCGACTTAAAGTCTTTCAAGCCGAAGGACGTTCAGCATGATATACCGCTAAAAGAAGATGCCAAAGCCTTCCGTCAGAAGCAAAGGCATTATAATCCCAAGATTTCGGGCACTATTCAAGCCGAAATTCAGAAGATGCTGGACGCAAGAATCATTTTCCCTATTCATCACAGCACTTGGGTGGCAAACATTGTGCCAGTACGCAAGAAAAACGGTGAAATACGCATCTGCGTAGACTTCCGAAACTTGAATCAAGCTTCGCTGAAAGACAACTACCCTCTTCCCATAATGGATCAAGTTCTGCAAGCAGTAACTGGGTCAGAAATGCTGTCTATGCTTGACGGTTTTTCAGGCTATAATCAGATTGAAGTCTCGCCTGGAGATCAATTCAAAACAGCATTTACTACTCCATGGGGTACATTTGCCTACAGCAGGATGCCTTTCGGCCTAACCAATGCTGGTGCCACTTTTCAGCGGGCCATGGACTTTGCATTCAAAGGCATGATGGGAAAAGTCATTGTAGTTTATCTAGATGACTTAACCGTGTTCTCCAAACGACGAAGTGATCATTATGATCACTTGGAGCAAGTATTGGCCAGGTGCCGAGAACATGGAATTTCCCTTAACCCAAAAAAGTCTGTTTTTGGGGTTACGGAAGGGAAATTGCTAGGCCATGTGGTTAGCAAAGAAGGAACGAAGATCGATGCCGAAAGAGTTAAGGCTATCCAAAGCCTTACTCTGCCTACAAGCAAGAATGGTGTTCATTCTTTCTTCGGAAAGGTGAACTTTCTTAGGCGTTTTGTCCCTGATTTTGCTGAGAAGACTCGCCACATACTGAACATGATGAAAGGTTCACCCACTTTCAGATGGAGTGAAGAGGGGAAAAGGTCGTTTGAAGAGATAAAAACTTCTGTCGCTCATGCACCGGTCCTGGTATGTCCGGATTTCTCCAAGGACTTCATTATGTATAGCTATGCATCAGAACATACTGTGTCTGCAATCCTAATGCAAAAGAACTCGGAGGATATTGAATCTCCAATCGCATTCATGAGTTCTCCCCTCAAGCCCCACGAGTTGAAGATGACTCAATTAGAAAAGCACGCCTTTGCCGTTGTCAAAGCGGTGAAGAATTTCAGGTATTACATTCTGAACTCGCATACGGTGGTGCTAGTTCCCGACACTGCGGTGAAGTCAATTCTAACTCAGCAAGAGTTAGGAAGCTTAAGAGGGAATTGGATCGCAAAGGTCCAGGAATATGACCTAGATATTAAACCCACCAAGCTGGTGAGGGGCAAAGGCCTGTGTCAGCTAATGGCTGAGAACAAGGGTTCAGAAAATCCTGATGAAAGAGAAAATCGTACCAACGAAGCGCAAAGCCCTCTGGAAGGGCCTGATTCTCTACCTCTGGTTTTGTTTGTTTCAACTAGTGACGAATGGTACTCCGACATCGCTTTCTTCCTTACCTACGGCGAATGCCCAATGCACCTCACCGCAAAGGAGAAGCGCACTGTAAAGCTCAGAGCGGCTAAATATGTCATCTGGGATGACGGCTTATATAAGCGCGGGATAGACGGTGTCTTCCTGCGATGTGTTGACAAGCCCCAGCAAGTAAAACTGCTGGAGAGTTTTCACAATTCGGCTTGTGGAGGCCATTTCTCTTCTTCCGTAACGGCGCACAAGATCATTCGAGCCAGGTACTATTGGCCGACGCTCTTTCAAGATGCAGCTACCTGGGTGGCAAAATGTGAACCTTGCCAGCAGTTTGTTGGTAAGCCCAAATTGGCTGCCTTTCCCCTAAGGCCGGTTATTATCAATGAGCCATTCAAGCAGTGGGGAGTCGATTTTATTGGTGCACTCAATCCTCAATCGAGTGCTGGACATAGCTATGTCCTCACGGCAACAGATTACTTCACTAAATGGGTGGAGGCCATACCTGTCAAGCATGCCACTTCTGAGGTAGTTTGCAGTTTTATCAAAGAGAATATCATTGTCAGGTTTGGCATTCCAAATAAAATCGTTGCTGATAATGCTTCTAACTTCTCTTCCCGGGAAGTTATTAGTTTTTGCTATGAATATGGGATAACTTTAGCACATGCCTCAGATTATTATCCTCAGGGAAATGGTCAGGCAGAATCCAGTAATAAGAACTTGGTGACCATCATACGGAAATTAGTAGATGAAAATCAGCGGATGTGGCACAAGTCTTTGTACGACGCTTTGTGGGCAGACCGCATTACCCCCAAGAGATCTCTCGGCATGTCACCTTTTCAAGTGTTATATGGCACTGATGCCGAGCTTCCCATTTCAGCGGAACTTCCTGCTCTACGCTTGGCACGAGCAATCGAAGATGAAACTTTTCAAAGTTCTCTGGAAAAGAGAATCATGTACCTTGCGGAACTTGAAGAAAAGAGAGTAAGGGTGGTCGACAGGATCACTGAACATCAGAATCAAGTAAAGAGGCTTTTCGACAAGAAGGCCAAGCAGAGGAATTTTGAAGTGGGAGATCTCGTCCTTCTCTGGGACAAGCGGAGAGAACCAAAGGGCATGCACGGAAAATTTGATTCCCTATGGAGAGGGCCCTTCAAAATCAAGCAACTCAATGGAGAGAATAGTTTCTATCTCTCTTATCTGGATGGAGCTGAACTCCCGCTTCCCTACAGCGGGCAACATCTCAAGATCTTCAGGAAGTAGAGCTTGCTCTCTCCTTTGTACAGTTTGCTTTAGTCGTGTGTTTGCTTTCGGTTTTTGTGTGTTTCCTTTGTTCTCCCTCCGGTCCCCCCTTGTTTTTGACTCCGTACCCAATGGATAGGCACATGTGATCTGGGATTCTCTACCCCCGAGTTTCACTCAGGGATAGTCCCCAGAAAGAGCCAGCTGTTATCCTGTAAAATTGACAAGGGCAATTTTACCGATAACCATACCGAAAATTTTGTTTCGATCCCTCGTTAGGGATCCTCCGCATTCAGAATATTGTAAAATCCCTTCCCGGGAAATTCAGTTTTTGAACTTAGTCTTTTTGAGCCTTTTTTGGCTGGGCGCATGGTTTTTCCTTGCAACATCAATTTTTGATGCGCCCCCTTAAAAGCCTTTGGCGCATGGTTTTCCATGTTAGCACGCTTCTCGGTGCGCCAAAGGCGCATGTATTTTCCGTGTTACACCACGTTTTGGTGCGCCAATGGCGCACATAAATTCATGTCGACAACTCGTTTGATGCGCCAAAGTCGCACCCATTCTCCTGTTGTCAGTTACTTCCATGCGCCAAAGGGCGCATGCTTTCCTCTGTCGACAGTCGTTTTCGCGCGCCTTTTCAAATGGTGGTTGGCGCATTTATGACAAATTTTGTTATATATACCTATGCGCGCCATGTCATTTTCATTGTTCTTTTGTCAGCACGTGATTTTTCTGGATTTGTCAGCCCCTGCTCTGTCGCTTTCGTCGTGTTGTGGACCCGCTCAAGGAATTTTCGCTATATTTTAAGGTAAGAGGTTCTTCCCCTTCCCTGTTTTATGTTTTCTGTTCTTTGGGCTTGTTTTTGTCCGGTTTTGGTGTGTATGCCAACTTGCTGGCCAGTTTTCATCAAATGTTTGAATGTGTTTGAGCCTTTCCCCCCGTGCTGTCCTGTTCATTTTCTTCTGTTGCTCTTGCTCTCCCTCCCTCTTTCCGGATCTGCTGGAAAAGGGGTCGTTTTGTAGCTAGCTTGGTCTGTTTACAAGGTTTTTGGAAAACCTTACTTGTCCAAGCAATTTTTGAAGTGGAAGAGAAAGAAAGAGAAGAGGTTTGAGAGCTTATTTCACAAGGCGCACCGGCGCGCCTTGTAACAATCAAGACAGTCGCGCCCCTCGGCGCACCTATCCGACTTGCAACATACTCAAAGATCCGTGCCATGGCGCACCCTGCCATCCTGATACAGCTGAAATTCATGCGCCCATAAGCGCACCCCTTTTGCATGCTCCAAGTGTAAATCCCGCGCTTCCTCCTATAAGCCTTGGCGCACCCTTTACCCATGTTGCATCCCATTTCCACGCGCCAAAGAGCGCACCCAGTTTCGATGCAACAAAAGCCTTTTTCGCGCAAGTATAAAGATTACATAGGCGCTGGCACACCCTCCGATGCAGTAACATGATGTTGTGTAAACCCTCCATGCGCCGCGCTATATTCCTTTGGCGCATCATTCGTCCATGTTACACAATCTTTCCATGCGCCACAGGCGCATCGAACCCCAATGTAACACGCATTTCCTGTGCGCCCTGTTATAAAATGCAACCTGCTTCATCCATCTTCCATGCGCCATTGGCGCCAACTTAACCTCTGTTGCACCCTTTTCCTGTGCGCCTTGACTATTCAGCCTGTTACATACATCTTCCATGCGCCCTGCGCCCCGAGCCTTAAAAGTTCTAACTCTTTCTTCTGCTAGTATTCCAATGGAAGATCAAATGACTAATTCAAGCTTCTTGGATTGGGTTTCGCTCCTTCTACGTGCAGATCATCAGATAAGCCTTGAAGAACACATGTCTACGTCAAGCAAGAGACCCACCAAACCAAGAGGGAAGGCAAAGCTAACAGAAGAAGAAATGAAATACAAATATCAGAGGGTCAGGATGCCCGAATCACAGGCAGAATGTAATATGGATGTCAGGGATTCTGAACTGGGCCACATTGACATAGAGGAATTCTGGGTAAGGACTCAGAAAGTGACAAGGAGTCCATGGATGGATAAATTGATAGGCAGCGCCCTGCACTTCGCCGGTGGGATTCCTGTCAGTGCTGTTAATAACGAGTTTATGATGGTTGTTGCACAATCCTTCAACAAAGACACAAGATGTGTCGAGAATAGCAAGGGCGAGGTAGTTATAAACCTTACTGCCCGTCGCTTTGAGTTGATGCTTGGGATCCCTCACCACCGAAACTATGTGGCTGTTAGCCAACAGGAATGCCTCAAGGCTTGGGAGGACAATGAAGACAAGTGCATGCAATTAATGAATGAGGTCTACCTCAAGAATAAGAAGGTAGTGACCCGGTGGCCTCAAACTATCCACCGGAGTGATTTCTCAGAGGAACTCAGTGATACAATCACCTTCCTGAGCAGAGTCTTCGGTCTTTCAGATGCTCACTACTTCCATAAGTGGATGCTGCGGTACCTGGAAACCATGAATAAAAATCTGCCCGATCAGCGTTTCTGCTGGGGGGAGATAATAAGCAGCACTATATCCGAGCAACTGCAACAGTTCGCTACGACCGGAGTATTCCACATGAACTCCTACGTCGTCTATGCTGCCGCAGCTGAAAGAGATTATCCAGGGCTGCACCGAAGTGGAACTTGGCCTCAGGCCAAAATATATGAATACTATCAAGAGCTGAAGCTGGAGAACAGCATCCAACACTTCGCTAAGATCAATGATGTTTTCTTCTACCACATCATGTGCATGTTGCGGCCAAATTTGACTCATTCCCGGACAACCAAAAACATAGTGGCAGTCACAGAGAAGTGGGGGGCCTTGTTCACCCAGTTTCCCACATTCACCTATCTGAGGGCGGTCAACTTTTTGGGCGAGCCCACTAGGTTGCCAAGGTATGCTGGACCAAAGCTGGTTCTATTGGAATTGTCAAGGCAGCTGGTCACATATCATGAGAAATGCCAGAAGAGAAAGAAGGGTGGGACTCCTTTCCCCCTCACAGTAGGCCGATACACTTGTTCCAGCTATCACAAGGCGAAGGAGATGTTTGCTGAGCTAGAATTGCTCAACCTAAAGCATGATTTCCCAGCAAGGCCTACATTCGACCCTAGGGGCTGTCTACCAAGGGCTAAGCTTGATCCGATTCATGTCCCTCAGATTGAGGATATCTACATTGACGTTCTCCATGAGGTAGAACTCAGAAGAAAGGATCACTCTCGCTTAGCATTAACGGAAATCATCCATTACGGAGTGGCTATTGTCCCAAAAGGCTTCCAAACCACGGAAGACGAAGTAGACAAAGTATATAATGACACAGAAGGGGATGATTGGCCCTTCCCGGACATTGACAGAAGCAAGGCTCCTCAGACAATTGAGGAGAGGGTCAAAGAAACCATGCGGAGAACAGAGCATTGGTGCCGCATGAATGGGTTAATCTACCTCGGTGTAGATTTTACAACTTCTCCTTTGGGTAATGCGCCTCCAAGATCAAAGAAGCAGCTAAAAGGCAAAGCTGCAGAAGGTGAGCCTAGCACCATTCAGGAGGAAGCCCCTGAAAGTCCTCTTCCTTCAGAGCCTGAACAAGTAATAACTCTGGACTCGCCAGAGAAGGAATTGACAGAGGATAGTCCTATACGCCCATCCACCCAGGATGTCGGCATCGCTACAACTACAGAGGTCCCTTCTATCCCTTCTTCTTCTCTTCCTCCCCTTCCTCAGATGTCGGCAACCACTCCTTTGGTTGTGTCCTCTCCTTCTTCTTCTACTCTCTCCCCTGCCTCTTCGTCCATCTTCTCCTCTCTCGCTGATTTGTCTTCCTCCATTTCTTCCCTCATTTCCGGACTCCCTTCCCTTCCCATGTCTTCTACAGCTGCGGTTTCCCTTCCTCCCGTGGGCATGTCTTCGGCTATTCTTTCAATGCCGCCGCCGCGTGTCTCCACGTTCTTCCCCTCTTCTACCGTTGCTGCCTCCCCCTCTGTCTCTGGTCCTTCTTCAATAGGACCAGCTTGGATCTCTCAGCAGCTGAGCCAACCAAAGAGGAAAGTCCCCATCGCTCCGATGGACTTTTCAGTCATTCCGGCTAAAGGAGCAAAGAAGCACAAGCCAGTTACACGCTTCTCCAAGAGCGCTGCAGGTGAGAGAGTTATGGAAATTGCCTACCCCGATCTCACCAAAGAAAAAGAAGATCTGTCTCCGGCAGATTTCACAGTGACCCAAGTCACAATGGGGACATCCTCTGAAAGTCTCCAGGGGGAAGCTCTTTCCGCAGTTGATGCACTCTGCGAAAAGCTTCAGGAAACAAAGGAAGAAAAGAGGCTACTGAAGGAGCAGAATAAATACCTGCTTCAAGCCCTACAGAAGATGGGAAGCGCACCTCCCACAACTGCCGCCGAGACTCCTGAGCTGCTCAGTCAGGAGAAGATCAATGAATATTCAAAGATCGGCGAGCAGGGTATGGCTGTTTCTGCTTGGAGGAGCCAAATCCTTAAGGATAGTGAAAAGGTGATCGCCGAGTATATCAGTTTATACCTGAACATCGAGAAGGCGAATAAGGAACTCCAAACATTAGCAAGTCCAGTATCAGAAGAGCTCGAAAATGCCAGACTCCAACACGAGGCTTTCCAACAAATGTTCGACTGTTCAGTCGAAGATTTGGTCAAGTTTGGAGTATTCGGTCATCCAAGGACCCTCAACAAAACCATGTCCACTCTGGACTATCGGATAGATCAGCTCGAATTTGTGTTAGAGAAGATAGACAAGGTGAAGGAAGAGGCCCTGGATGCGATGCATCAAATGGAGAAGATTGTTCTATCTATGACTCCAGGGTTGCTCACTCCTTCCCTCACCTTGAGATCAGCTGACGATACTATCCGAATTTTCAAGGAGCTAGCTTCTCAAGGGACAGGGCCAGAAGTCACTTTCGACATCGAATCCATCAACAATCTACTGGCCTGTAGAGACTTCATCGGGTCCCTAATCGAGGCGGGTAAAGACTATTCCAAGGTCCCCGAAAAGCTCATTGATGAGCGGGAAACTTGCGAAGCAATCAGTGAAAGGCACAAGGATCCATCACAGGATCAATTTGCGCCAATGATCAGCAAGTTCTTGGAATACCGCGCTCAGTTCCACATCTCATCTCCTGATCAGCATCAGAAACAGGCGACCCCTTTTAGGCCACAGGATGATGATGATGAATAGCTTCTTCTTCTTCTTCTTCTTCTTCTTCTCCTCTCTATTCTCCGACTTTCTCTTCGAAATATCTGAAGTGTGTTGGCACAAACGATGACATCATCCATGTTGCATCATGGGATGATGTCATCCACTCCAAGTTGTCAAAGTCAACATGACTTTTGGATATTTTGTAAATATCTTGTAAATAAGTGGTTGGCTCCATTTTGCCTTCTCTCTCCCTCACTTTCTATAAATACTAGAACACTTGTTGTATTCAGGGTGAACATTTTTCAGATAGAAATAGAGGTGAGGAGAGAAAGACTTTGAGCTTTCTTGTAACAGATAAAAACAATTAATACAATTATTCAGACTTTGTGCTCAATAGCTGTGTTATACATTAGATCTTTCTTATGTTAGATCTGCATGTGTCTTTTCTGTTAAATTCATATCTACTTTTCCGTCATTTGTTTATCAGTATTGCTTTGTTTATTTATGTGAGTAGGTTTGGCTCTGTTTACTACCAAACCCAAAGCATAGATCTTCTGACCCTTCCGCTTTGGAACTCATTTCTTTTCTTCCTTCGGATCTGTTCTTTCTCTTCTCCTTCTTTTATTCCTTTCTCTTCGCAGCCTAGGACACTCTACTGGGATGAGATCCCAACCCCCGAAGGCAGAATCTGTGAGACTTGCATAGGTTCCTGCTAGTAGAAGTAGCAATAAACCAGTTTCGCTTTGCTGTCTCAAAGAGGGGCTAAGCCCTGCACCACCGTTGGCCCGTTTATCCATAGATCTGTCCACGCGACAGATTTTCGATCCAACAGGTATCAACGATTTTTAATGAAGAATGGTACGCAGAAATGCAATACCCAGATGGTGTGCTACTAGGGAAAGAATGGGTATCACATATAAGGAAGATGGCCATGAGAAATTACAATCTTTGTGTAAGCACCACAAAAAATGAGATGACCCTAGAGTTTGTTCGCCCAGTGGAGAAGAGGACGTCAGATGGGAAACCCATCTATGATGATGAAGTAAATAAACAAGAACACCCAAATACATTTACAAACAAATTATATCATTTGTAAAGTTAGAAAAGGTTAGGCTTCTAAAAATTTATGAGTTTCCCTACTTTGGAAAACTTGAGTGATTGTACCAATGGTTGATGTTGCGTGTGTATAAGAATCAATTTTACTTGATAAGATGAAGAATGCACATAAATCCTTAGTTGATTTCCAAGTTCATTGTCCTGATCTATGAAGGGGAGTTGTTGGACGATGATATAAGAAATAAGGAGGCCATTAAAAAGAATGTTGAGACATATGACTATAAGAAGGTTTTTCATTACTTTAACATCACTATAATCACTGACCCTATTATGAGCATGGTGGCACGATTAGTGAAAAAATTTAATGGGAAGGAGAGATGGACGCAAATAAATAAAGGTTGGTTGAGTGTTTGCCACAAGATCTCAGAGGGTTCCATTTACTACCTCTCAGCTTTTATTGTGGAGGATATTATTGATGCTACGAATGATGAGGAAAAGATCATGTCTAGTAATTTCATCTTTACCATTGTTTTTTAGAGATTAGACTGCCCAATGGGCTAGATAAGTTTTCTTGGAAGTACCTAGATGAGAACCCCTCTCCCAAAAATATGTTTTAAGATTAAACTTGTGACACAATGACGGCCACTCACAAGGTGCACTTGGATAAATTTTATAAATGGATGTGCAATGCATTCAGAGCTGAATGGAGGATACCTAAACAACTGCTGACACTAGTGGATGGAAAAGATGAATTCACCATATACTAGCATTTATGTATCATAATGTTTACCTTGACAGATGGTACCAAGGTTCCTTAGAGTAAACTACCCTTCTCCTTCACAGTGTATTATTTTCAATGTGTGTTAAACAAGTTTATGGAGGTGAAGAAAATTATATTTGATCTAAGTGTTGCAGATCAAGATCACCGCAAGATGCACCAGACCTTGGTGTATCCCATAAAGCACACATATGTAGATAAGTACATATGTCATGATGTACGCATGATAAAATTGGTTATATTTCCTATTACAGGAAGGACGGTAGTAAGGGTGTATGTGCGGCTAAGGCCTAATTTTAATAAGGGCACCTATGTTGAGGATGACATCTCCATCCTAGAAGATCCCACTGGGAGAAAGAATAAAGTAGTAATTAAGAAGAGAGAACAAGAAGATAATCCTACAAAAATTCATTGAGCACGTGTACATTACAAACCGTAGGGGTGCATGATTCAGGCATGGTTACAAGCACCTATGTTCAACATAAGGACTCTCCCATCAGGAATGATTCAATAGAAAAAGAAGAGTCTCCTAGGAGAGAATAATCTCTTGAGGAGGATTCCCTTGTGTTGGAGTCACTAGTGAAGATAAAGAAAAGGGTGGCACAAAGTTCAAACTCAAAGGAGATAGAGAGCATGAAAGGAGATGAAACTAAAGACAATGGATAATGCAAGGAATCTTAGAATCCTCATGTGTACAATGTATATGATTTGAGTGAAGAATGGGATGAAGAGTAGGAGAATGAAGAGGGCTCCCATGAAAATAGAGGAAGTAACAAGGTAAACATGTATGATTAAAAGACCGTGATCCTGAATGAGGAGTAGATAGATAACAATTTAAAGAGGGAGGTGGTAGGTATTATCCAACAGTTGGTGGAACATGAACTAGAGTGAAGCACATATGAATTGCTAAGGGAAATCAAAGGTGGCACGAGGTTGAAAAAGGAATATGGAAGTATGGGTGGAGACCTTCACTTAGTAGTTAGTTTCTTGACGATAGTGTGCATGGGTGGAAAGGGCATAGTAGTGATGCAAGATCACACCATGACTTATATTAATGATCCAAGAAAGGTACTACATGCATGCTTCCATAGTATAGTACCCATAGACCAACTCCTAACTTGTTCATCTTTTGATGAAGATATTGCATATCTACACACAAGAAAGATGTTGTCTTTTGATATTGATTCCCACATCAATTAGCCCAAGTTCGAGGTAAATAATGATGCATTGATGGAGATGCCATGTGCTAAAGGAATGAACCCCCTTGTAAATACTCAATAAATTTCATATGAAAAAGTTTCTAACGTGCTCAATAAGGTGTCAATAGAAGTGGAGGCAAGAATTTTTGGGAGAAATTAAAAAATAAGAGCATTGAAAGGGGAACTTAAAAAGAAGAATGAGGGGACCTTTAAGAGGGATAGGAAGATAAGTAAAAAGGAGTTGATCAATGTGCAATTGATGCGTGAGATTAGGGATGAAGAGGTGAAGGTGTATGAAGTCCACAAGAAGATAGAGGATATTTCTGATGCCATTATCTTAATGCACATACTCTTAATGGAAAGGAAACCACTTGCATTAGAATCAAGAAAAGAGGTGATGGCGCACCAAAAGAAGGAAGATAATTTGAAGACTGGGATATACTAACTCAATACTTTGAGCTCCTTACTTTAATAAAAATCATGGTGCATATGGCAGAAGTTGTATATGAAAACTGTGGCAACATGGACAGGGTAGAAAGTATATTAGTTTCCATCCATGAATTGGATCTGAAAGAAATTCAAGAGAAAAATAAGGGAAATTAGGTGGAGTGGGAAAAGATATTGGCCAAGGTAGAGAATAAATCATAGGTGATCGAAACCTTAAGGGTTTCAATTAAAAATAGAATGAAAGAGTTATACCCCCATGTCACTCAAAGAATGGACACACAGGGATACCTTAGCAAGAAGATGGAAAGCATTGAGGATAGGCTAAAGGATAAGGGGGATGAGATGAGTTTTGACATGTAACATTCACTTTTTAATGACTTAGAAACAAGGGAAAAAATTTACATAATGTTCTATATTCTAAATTTATACAATTCAAAACACATGTTTCATTGCCAATCCATCTCATAATAGAAAACCATATAAATATGTAATGACTTTGTGTAATATTGATATCTCAATAATGACTCGGTATTAAACCGATATCTCATGTTTAAATTGTTCATGTGTATAGAATGTATAATTTGTTTATTTTACCCATTATGGGTCACTCAAGTGTTCTATATAAGAAGCCTATCTAAGTATCTATTACTAATACTCATCTGAAATCTCACAATCTTAGACTAGGTGACATAAGACAACGTAAACAACAATTTGCAAAACTTTGGCCAAAGTTTTAAACATTTTTACCATGCTTACATTCCAATACAACATACTCATCAATAGGAATATGTATTTCACCCGATTCGATCTGTTATCTAGATTGGTCTTCCATGACTTATTTCAACCAAACCCGAGTCAAAGTTTCACATTAAATTAGGGAAAGTCACATACACTAGTGTTGTAGTCTACCCATGGTGGCTAAGGATAAATATACATACTCAAATCCAATTTCTTCGATTTAGGTGTTTTTATTTACCCTAAGTCAACATTAGTTGACAACAACACTTGTCCATGTGTCTATATTTGTTTAGAGTAGAACTATGAACCGAATTTCCACTTATGTAATTTGAGTTAATTAAACTAAGTGGGGTGTTGGAACATGGCTGGATACATCAAAGTATCCTCGTAATGACTCTTTTCACTAGGAGGGTATTCTGTGGCAGCCCCTACATTAAAATAACCTACTATGTTCTTTTAACGCAACTAACATACTTAAAGAAACATTAGATTATTAACCTTCAATTTATCCAAAATAATATATTCAAAATGTAATTTTACACAAGTTGAAGGTATGCAGATAAATTCTATGTTCATTCTTGTGAACTATTATTTCTTAACCATTATTTCATTTATCGATAAATTTTATTCCAACATCAAGTAAGATCATTAAATATCTTTACTTTAATTACACTATGTAAACAATCTTTGTTGAAATCTTGTTAATTAGACTTAGTGATATCATAATATTTAAAACCATCTTACTAATTATTTCAAGCTTTACAATTATCATTTATTGTTTTCATATAATAGAGCATGCAAAAAATAAATAATAATGATATACTTTATCACATAAATTAGGATAACGTACTTAGATCTGATTTAATGATAAAAAGGAAATATCCTCTTCTTCATAATTAAGGACTATATTCCTATTCATGAAATCTGAAAACATGAGTATATATTTAATAACAATGCCACATTCAACTATGTAGTAACTATCATTATTCCCTTTTTTGAATAAGGATCTATATATCATAATCATTATAGTTATACCCATACCTCAAGATTAAATGAGTCGGAAATATATATAGAATTTCTTATCCAAGCATCATTTTATTATTTAGATTCTATTAATCCATGCATGTTAGTATTTAAGTATATTAATCAAATCCAATCATGCATGTTAATATTTAAGAATATTAACCAAATCTAAGTCTTATGTGAACCTTAAAATAAACAAGTAATCACCAACCATTATACAACATTTGATTTATCAGACAGAGAGTTCACTTCATTCCAAACTTAACAAATATTCCATATAATTATTAGAAAAAAAATTTTAGTAGTACAAAATTAATTTGATACATCCTCATGGTTTTTTCCAACAAGTTCCTTTCAAGATAATTTCAATACACAAAGCATCTGAATGAAGAAAATGACTTTGTTAATAAAAAAAGTGCACCTTTATATAAGTCTTTCTCCTTTAACTTTTCATGAATTCCATCTATAAATTTTTCAGCATGAGTCAGTTCACAAGAACTGATCATGATAAGTGCTATAACACTAAAACAATATGTTTTTATCTATCGGTTTCATAAAAGGAACACTATTGTTTAAAAAAATTTCCAAGTACATAGGAGAAGATCAAATTAAAATACTACCCAATAAGCCACAATGTTAGAAATAGAGAAGAAGTCACTAATCTCCTTAATAAGCATTTTACCACAAAAGTAGTTAAGTAATCCAACAAAATTAATTCCATCCATGTTACTATTGGGGCCCCAAAGTATTGGCTAAGTAAAAAAAGGCACATAGGACATGGTTTAAGGAATGGTTTAATAAAACACGTGGCATGTGTGCAAACAGAGCCAAGGTTTCAGGACTTAGCCATATTGGGCATTTCAGGAAGGACACGAGAAAAGCATGATCCGACTACGCATGCGGAGTGGTAAAGGTTCTAGCATGGCAGTGTGATTTCCACGAAAGGAATATGCCCTATGATAGAAGGTTCTAGAAGACATCATGGCAAAAAGTGGAGAGATCAACCCTGGAGAAGCATGCTCCCATGGAGGACCAAACTCAGACACTTGGCATCAAATCTGAGGCCACAGAAGGATGAGTTAGCACTTTGGGATGCCTATATATGCAAGTGCCTGCAGGAGAAAAATATATATATCAGATAGATGGAGGGAGAGATCAGATAAAAAGAAGAGGAGATTATAGGAAGTAGAACTCTACAAAAATATTGTGAGAGCTCTATGGGATTGGGTAGAGGATATATAAAGGAGTAATGTATTAAGGGGATAGGTTGTAAATTTTTATTTGTATGGATGAAGGACATGATCTATGTTGTGATGCATGACTTCAGTCATATCTAGATGTGGTATTCTAATGGATTCATTGAATGTAATGAGGTTACAAACATGAATGAGTATGAGTGTAATTGATTTGGTTCATATCTTTATCTTTTCATTTATGTTAATGGATGTTATGGAGTAGATGTAAATCCTTTTTTATTTTCCTTTCTGTTTTAGTTATTTCTGTTATCTATAAGTACCCTCTATTGGAATGAATACATTTTTCTAGAGGTAATTTTGAGCCCTATGATCATTATATGTATCATTTCCACTTTTATTCATTAATTTCATGACATAGATGATGGTTTCCCACTTCACTCGCATAAAAGAGAGACTTCGTGCCTACACATGCCTCGAGTGAGTGCCCAGCGCCCACTGGGTTATAGGGTGGTGTGCATTGGATTTCTTTCCTTTGTGATGGGGTAAAAATGAATACATCTTGGTTCCATTGTCAAGACATCTTTTTGAAGTTATAGTGGGAAATGACATACATCTTGATTTTTGTAATGAGTAATGACAGATCGTTTAAATTTGGAAAGTGTTAAATCATGGTTCAAAAGCATGGAGGATGAATTTTCTCAGAGATTCGGCATTGGATCTATGTTTGATGCACGTAGATGGGTAGAAGAGAACTTCTACCATGATTTATATGAAAAAAATCTTTGTTGCTTCCCAGTAGAAATTTATGAATGGATCTCAGCATATGCGTCTAGATCAAGCTGGTGTTATAGAGCATGTGCGTGGACCTAAGAAGAATACCAGAGGCTACAGGATGCATATATGACGTGGAATCATGATGTGGATCATTGGTTGAAAGGTTTGTTGGCTAGATACACTCTGGAGTATGTTATTTCTACATACTCTTGTCTAGAAGTTATTGAGTTTGAGTTTTTGCGGGAGCCCAGAGGATCATTTCTATGAGTTATCCCTCTGGAAATGAAGATCTTGATTGTTACCTTGAGTTTAGAGGCGTTTCCAATGGTTGGCTAAATTTTTCTGAGTGATGGGTGAGAAAGAAAGGGTGGTGGAAGATGGAAGATATTACGATGGAGAAAGAAAGGGAGGAGAGATGGCTTAAGTATGTGAAGCACGTGAAAGGGAGATTGCTAGAAAATGTGAGGTTGTAAGTGTGATGGATCTATGCAGGTAGAGGTTGTGGGAAGGAGTGGAGTTCACATGGAGGATGTGGAACCTAAGAAGTCTATGCTAACCCATCTTGGAAAGCACGTAAGAGAGACCCCTTTTACTTCTGATGAGATTTCATCACATGGAGAGAGAAGAGTTGCTGGCACATATCTGAACCCATCTAGTGACCAAACCCTAGTGCTTGGTTTTCCATATCAAGAAAAGAGCATCATTGACCCATTTGGTATCAGTGGAAGTGACAGATCTACACCCAGGAGATATAATTTTTCATTTCCCACTTCTATGGCTACGCATATTCTAGTATTCAGAGGAATTTTTTGACAAACATCAAGTACACAAGCCTTTGGTCTCGCATCTAAGAGTGGTACATGGTACACTAATGGTAGTGGGGCATTATCATAGACCATTGGTGTGTAGTTTAGTAGAAATTGGGGAACCCTTGGCACAACCACTACAGGACCTGGTGGATCTGGTGGGTCAAGAGGCACAGGACTTGGTGGATCTAGTGGATCTAGGGCCAGAGGAAACACTGGAGGAAACCAAGGCTCTGGCTCAGGAGGAAAAGGACCCCAGAAACCCCCTCAAGTCTTCTTTAAGATGTCTTTACATTTTCCAAATTACAGAGGTATTAAAGATGTTGTAGAACAAGTTCAAAAGTGTGAGCTACTATGACATGTGAAGGGGTTCACAACCCTAGAGTAGAAGGATAGTGAGTTTTCAACGATATTATAAGGGTGCGTGCATAGATGGTATAAGAAATATGACCCTCATCAAATGGTGGTGGAATATACTACTTTAAAGAATGCCTTCTTGGCAAAATTCCACATCCTTGAATTTGAATAGAAGAGCATTAATGGCCTAAAGGAGATTTAACAGGGAATGACAGAGAGTGTATGGGAGTATGATGCATGGTTCAAAACCTCATATGATATTCACCCTTCATAACATGCTCAATGGTTTGTTGGGGGGTTGATAACACCTTTTAGAAGATCCCTATCTCATACAAAGTTCACAGATCTACACGAGGTGTTGGGAGCTACTCTGCGTGCCAAAGATGTTGGAAGTGTTGATAGTGGTGTTCACCCATTTCTAGAAGCTCATATCACTACTATGGCTAAGTAGCTAGAGATGTTGTCTACAAACTCAGCCCATGAGACTCGTAGTGGTATATGGTGTATAGATTATGAAGTAGAGGGGCATGTTAAGGATAGTTTCCCCCAGAGGACAGTACGTACCATAACAGTAGACTATGAAATCTGTCATGGGGATCATGATACAAGTAGATGTCCCTTGTTATAGCACACAATTCAGAAGAATGTGTCTTTCTCTATAAGATCTGCACCTCTACAACCCATGATACTAAGGATTATAGGCTTATTGATTATATCTACGAGGCCATTGATCATGGGGTGTGCCAGACTAGCATTGCCAGTAATTCTAAAGGTGATGATTTCCATTATGAGGAGTGCATAGATGGAGGCGTGCATGGAAGGGAATTTCGCAGAGGATTTCATGGTCGTGGTTACTGTGGAGGAGGAAGAAGTGAGTTCTCACTTGGAACTTGTTTTAATTATGGGTCTACAGAGCATTACAAATGAGAGTTCCCAGATCTATTATAGTGCTCATGGTACAAGAAGAAGCACAAGTATGAGGAGTTCCCTGAGTTATTTGAGCACATGAATCAGTAGCACCAAAAAGACAAGGGTGCTACAATGGTAAGCATTAATAAGATGGACACATAATTGATGCCATGGGTGACATGTGATGCAGGTTTGGAATCTGTAATGGTAACAACAAGAGTAAAGGCCATGCACGCAAAGTAAATACCAAGGCAGAAGAACCTAGTTTCAAGGGAAGAAATAGTACATGGAAAGTACCTGGATCTTGTGCATCAAAAGGAGGTATATCAAGATACCATGGATTTCATTTGGATTTTATAAGGAGAAATCCAGTGTCTAAAGGATCAATCCATGAGGGAGGAGCAAATAAAGAAGGTCAAGGTGCCAAGAGATGACCTGGATGAGGTCAAGGAAGTATGTAAAATACTAAGGAAAGAGAATATTATTCCCTTGCTAGGAGCATGGCTGAGAGAGAAGGTACCACACGCCAAAGAAGAGCATGAAAGGTAGGTCTTGCATGCAAACCTTCCCCCTCAAATACTTGACTATGATAGGGAGATCATGTTAAATGTGGTCATGGATGGATGACTCCTTAGTAATATCCTCATCGACACAGGCGTGGAGGTATATGTTTTCACCTTGGATGTATGGCATCTGATGGGAAGATGTGAATTACAACCATCTTTGAATGTGTTTTATATGGAAAAAAAATGAAGGCAATGCCCATTAGTGTCTTAAAGGATGTAGTTATCACCATTCAGGGAGCTAAGTTTACTAGGGACTTTGAAGTCTTGGTGCTCACCAAGGAAGACAATTTCCTAGCACTACTTAGGTGCCCATGGTGTTATAAGAACAATGCAGATCTTTGGTTCAACAAGGGCTACATAAGCTTTGAAAATGAGGAGGAACAGGTCATCATACCCCTTGCTGATGGGAAGTCAACACCCTATACTGAACCTTTGGGAGAAGAGGTCATGGATAAAATATATGTGCACTCAATTAAGGATCTAGAGATAATCCATCCTACTGACATAATTATCTAGTTTGAGGATGCTCAGTCGGTAAGTGACACCAGTAGTCTAGAATTTGATAATTGGGTGCATGGAACCTATGAGTTAATTAGATGGCATTTAATACGATCAGTTATAAAGGTGAAAAAGGCGCGCATAGTCTGGTGCCTAGGAGGAAAGGAGCTACCTAAGCACTCAGGAGGACCCTCCCCTGATGTATTTTTATAGAAGATGGAAGCTCGGTGGAAGGAGGAAAATTAATGAATGGGTATGTTAAGCTAGGTCCTACTTGGAACTACTGTGCACTGGTGGGAAACACATCGGGATAATCTCTTGGAATGGTGTGAAGTGAGAATTGCCTTCTTTGTTTGTTTCTCTAGAAGTAACACACCCACCACCATCAAAGAATACCATGGTAAGGAGCCCGCCTCTTTCCACATCCAATCCTATGAGAGAGCCTTGAGGGAAGGTGCGGAACCTTTACCACCATTCCTCTAGGTATAAAAATTATATTGTACACTACAGGGTTACGCACGCACATTGTACATCCACTCTGTGACACGCCACCAAATAGGGAATTGGCAAGAACTAGTGGCTGATCTAGTCTAAGCATTTGATTATCAGAGTACCAAACCATTGGTGGATAAGGCATTGTAGGTTATCAAAAACCTTACCATTGGGGATAGTGCCATGGAGAAAGATAGGCTACTGGTGTTGCTAGGTGAACCTGGCCTAGAGACGGACTTTGAGGAACAAGAAATAGAAGAGATATAGCTTGAGCAGACATGTTTGCAAAAAGAAAAAGGCAAGATGGTCTATGTCATAGATGGTGAAGAGATGGAAAATTTTGAGGTTAAGAATTCTCTAGGCTTGCACAAATTGATGGATAGTGTTGATGAAATAACACATGCCTATCATGAAACTTTAAAGAAAAAGAAGGTTAGTATTTTTTCGAAGGTGAAACCCAAGGAAGCTATCATTGGAGATTATTGGTCAGAGAAGGAAGTCTCTAAGATCATTGATCTTTTACATGAGTTTGAGGATTTATTTCCATGTGGGTATCATGAACTCAAAGGTGCTCACCATTCCTTAGGGGAAATGAGAATTAATTTGAAGGAAGGTGTGCACCCAGTCTGGAAGAGACCATACCGGATGAATCCTAATCTGTGCATGAAGGTCAAGGAGGAAATAGACAAGATGATAGCATCATGAATCATAGAGGCTATGGAGGAGTTAGATTAGATAAGTCCAATGGTGATTAGTATAAAAAATGATGGAAGGA
The DNA here is from genome assembly GCA_019776745.2 of Taxus chinensis. Taxonomy (NCBI): domain Eukaryota; kingdom Viridiplantae; phylum Streptophyta; class Pinopsida; order Cupressales; family Taxaceae; genus Taxus; species Taxus chinensis. The sequence goes on along the minus strand of CM034148.1, from coordinate 94,729,747 downwards.
TAAGGATATGTGTTGAATATATGGATTTGAATGTAGTGTGTGTCATTGATCCCTTCCTAACCCCGTTCACCGAAGAGATCCTAGAAGGAGTGGCAGAGTGTGAAGTCTACTCTTTCATGGATGGGTTCTTAGGTTATCACTAGGTGAGGATTTCAAAGGAAGACTAGAGAAAGAAAACCTTTTTCACCGAGTGGGGAATTTTTTCCTATATGGTCATGCCTTTTGGGTTGAAAAATTCACCTGTTGTATTCTCACGCATTGTAGTAAAGGCCTTCCAGGATTTCATCCACAAGTTTCTCCAGGTTTAGCTTGATGATTGGACCATGTATGGACTGGTCAAGGACCATTGTGACAATATGAGATTGATGTTTGAAAGGTGTTGGCAGGTGAGGATATCCCTCAACATCAAGAAGTGTGTATTTTCTACCCCATTTGGGACCTTGTTGGGACACATCATATGCAAAGAAGGCTTGCTAGTGGATCCTACCAAAATTGCAATGATTGTGGGATTGGGGGAGCCAACTATTCAAAGCATAGTGCATGGGTTTCTTAGACACGTGGGATAATATCAGAAGTTCATCAAGGGGTATGCCAAGATTTCCACACCTTTAGAATAATTTCTTAGACTTAAAAGTGTCTTCCATTGGGGAAAGGCGTAATAGAAGGCATTTGACACATTAAAGAATAGGATTTTCACTGTGCCTATATTACATTTCCCTCCTAGGATAAGCCCTTCCATGTTCATGTAGATGCCTTTGGAATGGCCATTGGGGTAGTGCTTGTATAGCCTAGTGAGGGAATTGTTCATCCCTATGCTTTGCAAGTAGGAAGTTGACACAAATAGAGCAGAATTATACTACGACCAAGCGTGAGGCATTATCTATGATCTATGCGATTCATAAGTTCAGGTAGTATCTGATGGCAACTCCCTTTGTCTTCTCCACTGACCACATGACATTAAAATACTTGGTGAAAAATCCCATCCTACAAGGGTGCATATGTCAGGGGGTGTTATTATTCCAAGAGTTTAAGTTCATGGTGGTTTTCAAACTAGGAAAAAGTAATTCCAAACCTGACCATTTATCTAGGATTGAGGGGAGGATGCATAAAGCATTGAAGATACCATGCCAGATGTGCAACTATTTAGGTTGCAGCGCATGCCATCAGACTTGGAGGATATTTCTATGTTCCTTAAAATGGGTATAGCGCTAGAAGGGATGAGGATATTAGAGAAAAAGGAACTATTCATATGTGTTGTGCCCTACATGTTGATCAGTGCAGACTTATACAAACTAGGGCGTGATGAAGTTTTGCATAGGTGTGTATTAGACCATGAGTGCATTGCCATCATAGAGGAAGCACAGAGAGGAAGTGTGGGTGGACATTATGTAGGTGATGCCACCGCACGTAAAATATTAATGGCAGGATTATGGTGGGAAACTCTGTATAAGGATTGTAAGGAATATTGTAAAGTGTGTGACCATTGTCAACACATTAGCAAGTAAGGAAGGAGAGATGAAATGCCTTTTTACCCTATCCCTAGCACTGAAACTTTTGAGAAATGGGAAATAGACTTTATAGGCCCTATTACACCAGTAGCACACAGGACTAGATCATGCTATGAAATCACTTGCATGGACTATTTGAAAAGGTGAGCATAGGAAGCCCCAAATAAAGACTATATAATAGCTACAACAAGAATATTTTTGTGGGAGTTTATCATCACAAGGTATGGATTCCCTTTAAGTTTAACCAGCGATAGGGGTACACATTTCTTGAATGAGACCGTGAGGATCCTGTCAGTAGAATTCACGGTGGCTCATCACAAAACCACACCTTATCACCCACAAGAAAATGGAACTGCAAAAGCATTTAACAAGATACTGATTTATACCCTGAAAAATATTTGTGATGTCAGAAGACAAGATTGGGATAACAAGGTATAAGCCTTATTATGGGCCTATAAGACAACTTATAAAAGACTGAATAAAGCCACACCATTTCAATTGGTGTTTGGTGTGGAAGTTGTCCTGCCAGTTGAGTTTATGTTACCTTCTTTGCATATAGCATGCACAAGATGGCTGGCTAATGAGCAAGCACTGGAAGAAAGGATTGATAAATTAATGAAGCTAGATTAAAGACGATCACTCACCAGGTAGAACCAAACAACAAAAAAAGAAAATAAAAAATCATGGCATGATTGCCACATTAAGAACAAGAAGTTTAAGGCATGGCAGATGGTCTTACTCTATGATTCTAAGTTTCTGCACCATCCAGGGAAGTTAAAAGTGTATTGGTTGGGTCCCTACACCATCTTGCACATCCTTGATTTGGGTGCATGCCAATTACAAGTGCTAGATGTGATGATATTTCTAGGAAACTTCAATGGGAGTAGGCTAAATCCCTACTATAAATAAGTCTTCTTGGTGTTTGTAAATAAGGCAGTATTGCCAATTAGTTTAGGATTTTCTTTAGTGCATTTTCATTTCTTGTGTTTCCCTTTCTTGTTGTTGTTTTGTGTTATGCCTTGGGCACTAGTAATCTCGTTAATTTTTAAAGTTGTAACTACGCAGAGGACCGCACATCATTTTAGTGTGGGGTGGATTAAGGTGGAAGAAATTGAAGAAAGAAGTGCCATGAAGGAATGCATTGGAAATCTTGGTTGGATGGCCCTGTGAAGAAATTACATGCAAGGAAATGTGAAAAAGAATAGTTGGTGTCAAGATAAGACTAAATTGGGGATCCACGTATAAGAGAAGAAGAAGCACATTAAGCAACATGAGGCAGGAAAGATAAAAAATCATGACAGAAGAAGTACCTTCGGCATTGGTTATGCACAAGCAAGAGTCTCCTATCAAGGTGGATTGGTTACATGCCTGAAGGTTAGAAAACTGTCTGCACAAGGTTGGGTGCGTGAGTTAAAGTGCTAAAGTCAGGTTTGTTTAAAAAATATGCATTAAGTGTTAAAGTAAGGTTGTAGGTAAGATATTATTTAAATTTACAAAGAGGGAAAAAATATAAATATATGGTCAAGGCCTTTCATTATTTACTTTACGTATACAAAGAAAGAAGCACTTTTACATCTTTGCAAACTAGAGCTTCCAGAACTGATCTGTGTGAAGAAAAAATTGAAGAGTTTGAGTGTGAATAACCAATTTGGATTTGTGAACTAGAAGGAAGGGATATCATGGGTGTTAGAGAAGTTGTGAGAAGGTGTCATCTTGTGAAGGAATTATCCCAGATAGGGTTTGAAAAATTAGGGCACATGTTTAAGAGGTTTACTTCACAAGTTTGAGATCTTAAAGATTGGAAGATTAGAGTAACAAGAATATATTGAAGTGATAAGAGGACCTAGACAATGACACCCAAGAAACCAACTATGTGACCCAAGAATCCAAAGGGAAAGGGTAAGGGAAAGGGCAGAGAGCCAGTAGCAAATGCCACAAGCATGAATAAGGAGTGGTATGTAGTAATGCAGTACCCAGATGGGGTTTTTCTTGGGAAGGAGGGGGAATCCCATTTGATAAAGATGGTGGTGAGTGATTATAACCATCACACAAGCACAACAGATAAGGAAATGGTGCTGGAGTTAGTGCACCTGATGAACAAAATGACACCAGAGGGTTTTCCCATCTATAGCAATGAGGTAAAAGTGAAGTTGGAGAAGGTAGGGTTATTGTAACTCTATGATTTTCCCTAATTTGGAAAGCCTAAGTGCCTCTATCAGTAGCTGATGTCATGTGTGTATGAGGATCACTTTTAATTTTTAGGGTGTAAGATGTGCATAACCCCTCAATTGATTTCTAAGTTTATAGGCCTCATATACACGCAAGACAACATAGATGATGACCTGAGCAACAAGGTTGCCATCAAAGAAACCATCCATGCATATGATTACAAGAAGGGGTCAAGGTATTTTGAAATTGTGGAAATCTTAGATCCCATCATGATAATTGTCATGCACCTGGTCACAAAGTTAAATGATTAAGAAAGGGTGGCATAGATGAATAAGGCCTGGTTGAATGTATGTAGGAAACTATCAAAGGGCATAATCTACAATTTATCGTCCTTCATTGCACATGATATAATCAGTAGTGCACAGGAAGGAGACAATATACTCTTTGGAAATGTCCTCCTAACAATTTTCTTTTCAGAGATAGGAGTTCTTGATGCAGAAAACAAGTTTGTTTGGGAGTATTCAACTGAAGATCCCTCACCTGCGAAAATATTTACAAAGTATACATTTGAAATAATGACAGCCTCCCACAAGGCGTGCCTAGAAAAGTGGTATAAGTGCTTAAGTGATGCATTTGGGGTAGAGTGGAGAATACCATAACAACTATCGATGCTTACAATGAGAGAAGCTAAGTTTTCTGTGTACCAACACTTCTGCATAGGTAGATTTAATTTGATGGATGAAACTATCAGCCCATGCTGTAATATCCCGTTTTACTTCACCGCCAAATACTTCCAAGCGAGAGTTAACAGGTTCAAATAAGCAAAGAGTCTAAGGTTTGACCTTAATGAAGTTGATCAAGACCAGAGGGAGTTGCATAGGACACTAGCCTACCCCAAGAAGTGCACATACGTGGAAAAGTGTGTAGCGCATGAAATCAAAATGATGAAACCCCTGACTCTAACAATTGTAGGAAAGACCGCAGCGCATGTATATCTCTGCAATAGGACAAAATTCAATAAAGGTGCATACATGGAGAATGATGTCTCCATACCTGAAGATCCCACAGGTAGAATAAATCCCATTCTCAATAAAAGGGAGAGAGAAGAGGAAAAAGCACCAAGTGTGTAGACTTCCCAGCTAGTAAGCGTGCCAAAAGCAAGTGCCAAACCTAGTACCTATACGCATAGGAAAAAATCCTTGGTAAAGGAGAAGACCCCAGAAGAAAAGGCACCAGAGAAACCCCTCACCAAGGAGAAGTCACCAGAGGAAGCAGAGAAGGTTGGATCCCCTGTGGAAGAGTCACCTCTCAAAAAGAAGAAGAGGATAGAAGAGGAAGTTGACTCAGAGGAGATAGAGAGCTTGGAGAAATACATAGGTGAAAAGGATGATGATGATGAATAAGATGATCCTAAATAACATGATCCTGAAAGAGATCAAGATCCACTTCTCTTCAGTGTACATGATTCAAAAGAAGAGGGAGGAGAAGAAGAAAAGGAGTTCCTTTTCATTTGGCGCAAGGGTAGCTAGGAGAAGGAAGGCACCCAGGATATGGGAAGAATTGAGGAGGTTGGCGCATAAAGGTAGAAGCATCCAGACCTAACACCACCTATGCAAAAGTATGGATCCACTCTTGAATTCTTAGAAGATATGATGTGCATCCTCACCATGGAGAGAAAACAATTGGCCCTAGAGTCCACAAAAGAAGTGGAAGCATGCTTGGAGAGGGAGGACAAATTGAAGGTTGTAGAAATCATTGCTAAGTATAACAAGGTACTTGCGGATGTCAAGATTTATACCTAATCTGCTAAGGCCGCATATGATAATTACATAGATAGGGATAGAGTGGTAAGCATCATGGTCACCACTCATGAAGTAGAGCTGAAGGATTTTCAAGAAAAGAATAAGGGAAATAGGGAGGAGAGGGACAAAATCCTTGTCGAGGTTGAAAATAAATCCGAGGCCATTGAAAACTTCATGTTTTCAATCAAAAACCGGTTAAAGCAACTATACCCAAAGATTACTAGAAGGATGGATGGACTTGAAGACATGGGAAAGGAGTTGAAGAAAATTTTTGACACTATGAACACAAGAGATGGACTAATTTTTGGGGAGGTAAGCACCCTAGTCGGTGACCTCTGTTAGAGAGCAAAAACGAAGTAGATGCCTAGAACAAGCTAGAGGCTAACCTAAAGAGGGACTTCCCACTCCCTTTGCAGCAATAATTACCCTTCCATTCTTTTATTCTTTCCCATTCCTTCATCCCCTTATTCTTACTCTTCCAAAATTATTTTATTCTTCTGGAACATACTGTAATTCTTTTGGAAAAGTGTTCCCACAGACGGAGAATAGGCGTAGTGTGGGGTGATGTTGGGACCCCAAAATAGTGGCTAAGTACATAAAGGCACGTAGGTGCTTAAGGCCTAGTTGAAGAAGGGTGCATAAGGAGAAGGCACGCATGACAAGGTTTAAGGAAGGGTTTAAGAAAAAATGTGGCATGGGCGCGGACAGATCCAAGGTTTTAGGACTTAGCCATATTGGGAATTTTGGGCAAGTCACAAGAAAAGCATGACCTGACTATGCATGCGGAGTGGATAAGGTGCCATCCTAGTAACCTGATGCCCATAAAAGGAATATTTCATGTGATAGAAGGTTCTAGAAGACATCATGGCAAAAATTTAAGAGCTCGGGCCTAGAGATGCATGCTCCCATGGAGAACCAGATTTAGACTCTTGGCATCAAATCTGAGGCTGCATAAGGATGAGTTGGCACTTTGGGATGCCTATATATGAGAGCACTCATAGGATAAAAATAGATATAGATCAGATAGATCAAGGGAGAGATCAGATTGAAAGGAGAGGAGATTATAGGGAGTGGAGCTCTGTAGAATTACTACGAGAACTATGTGGGATTGGATAGAGGATATCTAAAGGAGTAATGTATTAAGGGGCTGGGTTATAAATTTTTCTTTGTATGGATGAAGGACATGATCCCTACTGTGATGCATGACTTCGATCTGATCAAGCTATGGTAGTCTAATGGATCCATTGAATGTAATGAGGTTACAAACATGAATGAGTATGAGTGTAATTGATTCGGTTCATATCTATATCTTTTCATTTTTGTTCATGGATGTTATGGAGTAGATGTAAATCCTTATGTATTTTCCTTTCTATCGTAGTTCTATATGTTATCTGTAACTACCCTTTGTTTGGAATGAATACATTTGTCTAGAGGCCATTTTGAGCCCTATGATGATTGTATGTCTCATTTCCACTTTTATTCATTAAATTCATGACATAGATGATGGTTTTGTAATTTCACAAATAGGGACGGAAATCTGTATATTTTATTAATGTGAAATTGATTAACCATTATAATGGAGTGCTGAAATATTTATACATATTGGATAGAAATGTGCAGACAAACAAATATGTTGCACAGGTAAAACCATACTCACAACTGCTTCCAATAATACATTTGGGAAGCATATAAATTGTTATAATAATTGTAACAATTATCCCTATGAAACAAAAAGACAAATATGTTTTAAAACCATATAACAACATACAATTATACTATGGTCTATAATATAACCATATAATATGATTATTTAATTGATAAATTAAATTAAATAATAAATCATATAATGCATAATTAATTTATCCTAACATTCCCCCCCTTAATTGTGCATTGTCTCAAGGGATGAGGAGAGGAACTCTCTGAACAACTCGAACTTGTCACATGCAAGTGATTTTGTGAAGATATATGCTTGTTGTTCAGCTGTTGGACAATATTGAAGCTGGATGTTGTGCTTCAACACATGTTCACATATGAAATGAACTTGTACCTCAAAGTGCTTTGTTCTCTCATGAAAAACTGAATTGCGAACAAATTTAAGAACACCTTCATTGTCAACATACATGGTGGTCGGTTTGTCTTTTGGTATTCCAAGTCCTTCTAGTATGTGACATATAGCCATATCGCTTCACAAACAACTTCTCCTATAGAATGATACTCGACTTCTGTGGAAGAACAAGAAACTAAAGTGTTGTTTCTTTCTTCCCCATGATATTGTTTTAGATCCTATAAAGAACACAAATCTTGAAGTGGATTTTCTATCATCAATATTTCTTGCATGATTTGAATCCGAATATCTCGACAAGAAGAAGTTGTTCATTCTTCTTGTATTCTAGACCAAGATCCATTGATTCTTTGAGATATCTCAAGATGCACCTTGCTACTTTCCAATGACACACTTTAGGTTCCTGCATGAACTTGGATAGATAGATTACTACAAAGTTGATATCTGGTCTAGTGGAGGTCAAGTAAATGAAACTCCCAATCAATTGCCAATAGAGAGTGGAACTTACCTTAGGAGATAGATCTAGAATGAGATAACTACAATCTATTCTCCATAGGTGTAGAAATTGGTGTGTAATCCCTCTTCCTAAACTTCTTGAGTGTTGCCTTAGTATATTTCATCTGAGAGACAAAGATGTGATTCTCTTTCTGCCATACTTCCAATCTAAGACAATAATCCATTAGCCTGAGATCTATCATGTTAAATGATCAATTAATATATTTCTTCATTGTATCAATCATCTTCACTAAACTGCTAGTGATAACTAAGATCATTGACATAAAAAAAACAATCACAATCTCCCTCCTTTTCTTTTTTAGGTAGAGATTGGGTTCGTATGGATTTATAACAAGTCCATATTGTACGAGATGCTCATCAATCTTGATGTACCATGCCCAGGGTGCCTATTTAAGGCCATACAAAAATTTCCTGAGTCTACATACCTTTTCTTCTTGACCAAATACTACATATCCCTCAGGTTGAGTCATGTAGTCTTATTCTTGTAAATCTCCTATTTAGGAAGGCACTTTTTATGTCCTTCTGATGGACTTTCCAACCAAACTGTGCAGTTAGAGCAAAGATAATTCTGATTGTTTTGATCTTAGATGTGGGAGAAAATGTCTCCTCGTAGTCTATGCCTTATTTTTGTGCATACCCCTTTGCTAAAGTATTCTCACTTTATACTTTTCCACTATCCCATCTGCTTTGTACTTTGTTTTAAATATCCATTTGCATTCAATGGGTTTCTTTCCTAGGTGGAAGATTGACAAGCTTCCAATTTTTATTCTTCATCACTGATTAATATTCAAAATCCATGGCATCTTCCCAAGATTTTTACTATAGGGCTTCCTGGATTGTAGAGGGCTCATCTAGATTCAATAACTCTACTCATCAAAGCAAAGTTAACTTCTTCTCTTACTTTACTACGAGTCGGTGGTCCAGGGGTGGATGTATCCAGTGGAGAATCCATTCTTGCATCTCATAATGTGCTAGTACACCACTTGGGCATATGTTGAGCTATTCCTATAGGTCGTGGTTCTATCTGATCATCATCATCCCCATCATCACTTTCATCTTATAAGGGAACATCAGCTTCAATTTTTACAACTAGGTGAAAAATTTACATCTGGTGAGTCTGGAGGAGGAGTCTCTGCATCCTTCTCAAAAAACTCAACATCTCTGCAAGTGTATACTTTTATGGTCTTAGGATCCATTAATCTGTACCCAAGAGTCTCTTCATTGTACCCAATGAAGATGAGCTTCTGTGACTTCATGTCCAATTTATTTATATTTTTCTTGGGTATGTGCATGATTGCTTTGCACCTGAATACTCTAAGGTGTGTAATAGATGGTTTTCATTTTGACCATTCTTCTTGTGGTGTTACTCCTTCAAGAGCAACTGTGGGCACTTTATTCAACAAATACACTATTGTTTTTGCTGCTTCTTCCCAGAATGTCTTTGCAAGTATAGAATCATCAATCATGCATCACACCATTTCCATGATAGTATGATTTCTTCTCTCAACAACACCATTCTACTATGGTGTGTGTGGAGGAGGCATTTTTTGATGAATCCCATGATTTTTTAGGTAGTCTTTGAACTCATTACTGGTGAATTCCCCCCTCGATCTGAGTGGAGAGTTCTGATGTGATGACCAATTTTGTTTTCAACTGCTACTTTGAACTTCTTGAAAGTTTCAAAAGCTTCACTTTTCTTGTGAAGACAAAAAATCCACATTTTCCTTGAATAGTCATCAACACATAGCATGAAGTACTAAAATCTAGAATGAATTGGTTGCATTGGACCACAAATATCAATTTGAACTAGATCAAGCTGACCATGAGTTCGATATGTACTCTTCTAGAATGACGCTCTATGATGTTTGCCTGCTAGGTAGAGAGGAAACTTGTCTTTATCCTTCTGAAGAGATGGTAGCCCATGTACCATATTGTGTTGGCAAAGTGTCTCGAGATACTTGAAACTTACATGTCCAAGTCTCCAATGCCACAAATATCCTGAGGTGGAGTCCTTAGCCACAAGTTCTTGATCATCTCTATTGAAAAAATCAAGATGGAACATGCATCCCACATTAGAGGCTTTTGCAACTATTTTTGATCCTCATGATTTATCTCGAATCAAACATGTTTTCTTGCTGGAATGACTATCAAAGTCAATTTTTAGGTTGTGATCAAGGATTTGACTAACTGAAAGTAGATTCTTTGTAAACTAGGGACATATAAGACATCTGAAAGTCTATAGTTCTGTGAAACAAGGGGTAGAGAAACATTCCCAATCCCCTGAACTATATATGAAAAATCATCTCCCAACGAAACATGATTTTTTGATGGCATGTCCCTCATTGAAATAAACCAGTCTCTATGGCTAGTCATGTGTTGAGTGGCCCTTGAGTCAACATACCAAACATTGCTAGATGACGTGGATGGTTCACTTGATCGAGCAGTGAACAAGTAGTCTTCATTGTCTAACTGTTCTTGTTGCTCAACAATATTTCCTTGTTGATGGGGTCTTCTTTTCCAGTTCCCCTTTTTCTGCCCTTGATTGTAGTTAGAATGTCCCTTGTTAGATTGTTGTGGAAGTCTAAATTTTCTTGATGAACCTTTCCTGTAAGGATTATACCAACAATCTTGTAGGTTATGTCCTCTTTTGTAGATTGGACATTACTTCTTTTATTGCCTGTCCCCTTGATACTGATTTTAATTTTGGGATTTTTGATAGGAATTAGGTTTTCCTTTACCTTTTCCATTCCATTTTTTATGTGAAGAAAGTTCATGATCCTCTTCATCATCCCTATTATGTATGGCTTCCTCTTGTTGTAGTAGGTTTACTAGCTTGTCAAAACTAACTGTCGTATCTAACACGTTTAGTGTTGTGAAAAAAATGCGGTAAGAAGAGGGGAGTGCTCTTAGAAAAATGGGATTGAGAGCATCATTTGTGACCACTTCTCCTAGGGGTAGAAGTGAAGCCCTCAAATATATAACTCTTCTTAAGAAAGCTTCAATTTTCTCATTCTGTTTGAACTTTAGTGTATGTAATTGACTTTGTAAATTCAGTATAAAATTCTTGTTTTTGGCTTCATACACTATACAAAATTTATCCCATGCTTCTTTGGTTGTTTTGGCATCTTGAATGTGGGGTTGCACATCTTTGGACACTCCTAACAAGATGATGAGTTTGGCCTTTCAATCTACTTTATCAAACTTCCATTATTGTGTTGTATCAGTAGTTGATCTGATTAGAGTACCATTCATAGCAGGCCAGATCTCTTCAAACTCAAGTTGTGTCTTGATTTTTGTCTTCCATGCAGCATAGTTGTTTCCTTTGAGTAGTTGTGAATCTAGAAGAAAAAATTTGGGGGCATTGGTGCCCATTTTACAGAAATCACTGATAGGGTTTGGCTCTTATCACTCCATGTATAAGGTCTCCCAATCTATATACCATCAGTCTGATATAACAAACCTTTCTATATACGTGCCCTTTCGATATACCTGGCGGTACGTGGAAGAATATTTCCCTTTCTATATACCTGATGGTACGTGAAAGAGGTGTTAACATACATGAAAGAATTCAATACATGGTACCAAGACAATACTGAAAGGGGTCTGTGTGATTATTAACACCAGCTCAAATAAATATCCTCATACGTGCACGTAACTTTGCTATATACTTGGATAATTTCTCAGTCTAGATTTATGTCGTGTAATCATTCACAGACGGATGGGATGACTCATAGTGTGTGCACTGTGACCTTATTACTCCCCATCAGATTTAAAGGTTCGATGCCCAAATAATGTTATTGCAGCTATATTAGGCATTAAGTGCAGTAGTAGTCACATGAGGCTTTACCCATAAGCGCTTCCCAGAGGCACCGTATATACCAAACTGCTGCGAATGAGATCTAGGATCTCGTGAGTGTTACAAAACCAATTTTATGATGTTTTTTATTACAAATTCTGTTACTTTCTTTTCAGCTACAAAGTTTATAGTTGACTTATGGCAACCTACAAATTAGTAAAATATATTGCAAGCATGTAATTACATTCAAAAATCTATAAAAAATTGAATGGCAGGCAATTTTTTTTAATTTTCGCGGGCCCTGAGTGGCCTTCGAAGCCCAAAATGATCCACTGACGCCAAAACAATTACAAAAATATAGCTGAAAATGCAAGTTTCTGGATAGGCCTCCTTTAGCAAAAAATGTCTAGGATGAAAAAACAGGCTGAAGTGGGGATTTTTTATTTATTTTACCCTAAATTAGGGTTTTTTTTTTTGGCTAAATTTAGTTAGTTATAACTAAATTTGAATTTTCCGCTAAATTTAGCAGTTCCACTAAGTTTTCTGCCAAATTTCAAAATTGAAAAACTTGTATTTTAGGTGTGATTCAAACCATTGCACCTCCTACTCCTAATGCCGCTGCCAATTATCTAACTTTTCACTATATGCGCTTGGAGTATGTAAATGAGACAAACTTATATTTAAACACATGCAAACTGTAAATGACTATACCTCTTCATAGAACCACAGTTTTGGAAAGGTGGGTTTTTGAGGCAAAAATGCCAGTAAAGAGGAAAAATGACATGCGGTTTTTTGGTAATACATGATTAGGGTTTCTTTTTTCCCCAAAAAATTGATCTTAAAACATTTTTATCTCCACGCCACTTTGAGCTTGTAATCTCTCCATCTCTTTGATAAACTTCTTATGACTTCTAACACCACCTTCCTTGCAATGTATGCAGGTCATTTTTTTATAGATTGATCGTTGTTTATTCTTTTTTTGTTGATGCTGTTTGAATTTCTTGTGATGCAGGTTCATTCCTAGGATGTGGAGGTTGCTGCTCAGTGGGTTTTCCTCTAGTACAACTCGGATTTATTTAAAACACAACAAATCATTAACACAACAACTCAAACAAAGAAAATCGGTTATTGCATTTTGTGCAGGTCTTGTGAATTCAACACAACTTGGCCTTTATATGAAGAATATCTTTGAGCTCTTCAAATGAAGCAGAATTTTAATATTAACAGTGAATAAAATCTCCTCTAATATTAGAGGTAAAACCCTTGATGGGAAAAAAAACAATTTAAAAAAAAAATAGCATCCAGGGAAAAATTTTGCCTAGTGCAGGAGGCACCAAGGCAAAAAAAAAATTGTCTTATAAATACCTGGAGAATGGCAGGAGGTTTTGGAGATGCAGAACATTTTGGGAAGTTGCTGGAGGCAACACAAGCTCTCCTAGAGTGTAAAATATCCTCCAAAACTATATGCTTCCTCTCTTTAACCTTAACTGTTTCACAGGTCCATATTCTCGCTCTGGTACCAAATGTAGATTGAGCAATAGGGGCGGAAGCAAGATAATTGTATTAAACTCAATCAACAAAAAATACAAAGAATGGACTGCAATATTTATAGATATTACACAGCCAAATACAAACAAGAAACTAAATTGCATAGGTGAAACCATATTCCATATTACATAAGCTTCCAATATTACATCCGGGAAGCATAACAATAATATTATACCCGTGAAGAAATAAAACAAATATGGTTGATAAATACCATATAACAACATTATTTAATTAATAACATTAATTAAATAATCAATCATATAATACATAATTAATTTATCCTAACAGGGACAAGTTCCCATGTTTCATTCTTATCAATATGATCTATCTCTTCTTCCATTTCTCTAATCCAACACTTTTTAGTACTTGCTATAGAAAAATTCTTATGTTCTATTTCAGATAGTAAAGAAAAATTTACATGTTCATATTTTTAGAAATGATTCCTTTAGAGAAGATTTGTATGGTGTTTTCAAATGATCATCTTTTCTTTGAATGCACAAACTTCTTTTTCATAATATTTTTGATATTCACAACTTGATTTCCAAAGAAAAATATCACATTAGTTTCTTATGTTTGATTCTTCTTTAAGGATTGATAGAATTTACCTTCACATTGATCACAAAAAACTCAACAATTCCACACATATTTGGAAAAACAAGTTCAAATTACGAGCATAAACACCACTCACCACACTTAAAAATGACCAAATTGCAAGCTCAGTTTGAATGAGACGTTTTGTAGGAAAATAAAATTCAACAAAGCATGCTTTAGTCTAAGGAATAAGTTCCTTGTAAACATTGATGACCAAAACCACCAAAATTACCAAGGTAAATACAAAAATTTTATATCCAACTCATGACGCTCATAACTAATAGAGCTCAAGGGTAAGAGAAAGCCATGAATAGTAACAGTAAGATCTGGGGCAAACGGTGTCCAAAATAAATCAATATTCAAACAAACCCATGATGGGTGCATATTCAAACAATACTCAATGGACAAGAAGGGACGACAACTTACCTAGTCCCCCCCGCTTTTCCATACAAGATGACCCAAGAAGGGTGAAAAACACAATAAAATGTATCACAAAGTAACTAAAAGAATAGAGAAAAAAAATCTATTAGTCCACCTTTATATTATGCACTTACAGTGCTCAAAATACCTCTATCGAGAGTACCCAATATGGGTCAAGGCTTGACTCTCATAATAACAAAAAAAAGTGTAGTCACAAATCTATACCAAAAACGGATGACCATCAACTAAAACATGAATCCCAATATATGTATTTTAAAAATTCAACCAAATAATATTTGATAACACCTAGTTTAAGGACAACCTGAAATGTTACCAATATTCAAAAGAACTTTCTCCAAAACCTTGAGAATTCATTTCATGCCAACAAATTAAAAAAATACAAGGATATTTATTTATCAAAGATAAATATGACACATTATTCTCTAATAAATCATTATTAGTTAAATATAATGCAAACACATCTGTTCTTCCAACTTTTTCCAAAACCTAGAATCAATATAACAAACTTCAAAATAGTACAACCATTTATATCCACAAGAATTATAACGTTCATGAAATCCACATAGGTAAGAAAAATAAAACAACACATGAACATAAAAACCATTCTTAGAGAGGTTTTCACAAAGAGTAGAGTTCATTTAATGAGAATGTTTAAATAAAAGAAAGAAATATTAAAGAGATACAACTTATCATGCCTGATAGTTCTTCTATTTTCCCTTCCATGATTCAAGCCTTTCTGTGATGCTTCAACTAAAATATTTCCAACGAAAGCACCAAATAAAGTCTCTGTAACTTTTCCCACTTTCTCTTTTTAGTTTCCACAACCAATTTTTTCCATTATTTCCACCATGCAATGACAATTTTTAATTTTCAATAGAATCGAACTGATAATTTGAAAAATGAAAATACCACATGCAGATCTAAGAAACTTGAAAAATATGAATGCACAATGAAACAAAACCATTCCTTTTTCCCCAAACCCATCTTGTTATTCACCGTGCGGTTTTCACTCAAGTCGAGGCTCATTAATGAAAACAGGACTACCACTGCCCCCTTGAAACTCCTACCATGCCATCCCTTTTGTTAGTTACAACTATCAATAGAAATTTCATTTAACCAATGCTTAGCAAGGTTGAAAAATCAACAATTTCCACCACCACCATGCCTCGACCAAAATTGTCAGAAAAAAATATTTAATGAACCATTTAAATCTTCCTAATACCTTTGGAATGGCACCACCGCCATTCACTATCTTTCCATCCAAGCCAACTTCATTTCCCCTTAGGTTAGTTCGATGCCACTTAGTTAGGTTTCCTTATTATTAGTTTTTAAACCATAGATTAGGACCTTAGGAATAATTCATATTATAGCTTATGATAATTAATATCAAATACTTAGGTTAGTCCTTCATTTCCCTTATAGGAATTAATCATCACAATAAATATAATCACCTTAACTTAGGTTAAGGATAGAATAAATAATCAAAGGCACTGATATTAATAAGGTCCCAATTATTAATCAAAGGACATTACCTTTAATAATTTTATAAAAATGATGACTTAGATCACATAGTATGGTGCATCCATAAGATGTTATAGGACGCCCCTATGATCCCTAAATACAATCGTGAGTTCATCAATCATATATACTGAATGAATCATTCAAAATGCTAAAAACATCACAAAATCATAGACATGCCTTGGATCACTGTAATTGATCCAAGGTATGGTTATTCCTTTATCTATGAAATAGGCAGAGAAACAAGTTCACAAAGCAATTCAAGCCACATATAGTCAAAGTCTTACTGGACTAAATTTATTTCATTCACTAATGTAAGACTATATTTCAAAGTTCAACATAAGGAATATGTGACAAACTTCATTATTAATTCAGAATTGTCATGGCATGATTATATCCAATTTTAGAAGATAAAACATATCATATACAAAAAACATGATCACCTAGTTCAAAAGAGTACATCGTCTTTAAAAAATAATCATTTATCAACGTTTACAACTTCAGTTTCATAAGCAAGCAAGTATAACAACAATGGCAGAGGCATTACATACCTCCCATGTAAAAATTATCATCATCTCGATAATTAAATTAATCCACATTCATAATGATACTTATAATTTTTCTATCCACAAAATTTTCAAACAAAACCCAAATTTGTAGAAATTTAAGTTTTTCATAACTTATTATAACATTAAAATTGTTGTCTCAGTGCCAATGGGGTTTGGGTGGATTAGTTAAGACAAATGGTTGTGTCCTGATCCACCTAGGTTCAAATCTCACCAAGTGTGATCAAAATGGTGGTAGAACCGGTGGTTATGATTTATTCTTGGCAGTGGTAATTTGCAAATTCAGGTGGCTAGTTTTTCATAAATTGCATTATTATCACTGGTCATCAAAATTGTAATATCTTGTCTCAAGACAGTAATGGGTGGGGTCCCAACAAATTATAGTACTATCAATTTTTTTTTGTCCCAAAACAAATTGGTAGAAATTAAAGATAGTTTTCAAGAAAAGTCTTTAATCATCTCAAAAATCAGAATTAATTATGTTCAAACAGATGAGGAAAATCAGTTTTCATATCCTCAAGGTTTTCCCATGTTGCACTTTCTTCATTAAACTAGTCCCACTGGACCTTGCATTGACTGATTTCATAATTTCATAAGTGCAACTGGTGAGTTTCCAACACACTTATGGGTTCAACCATGATTATTCATGGGTCTTGGACCTACAAGGAATCCCAATTTAATACATGTGATAAATCTGAAATGTATTTCTTAAGAAAATAAATATGGAAAACATCATGCATTTGTGACAAGGTCGGAGGTAGTGTCAAGTGATAAGCTACATGGATAATCACTTTTATAATCTCAAAAGGTCCCAAAAAATGAGGGGATAATTTGGATACCTTATCAAAGGTAATAGATCTATTTTTAGGCTTAACACGTAAAAATATGTTTTCACCAAGTTCAAATTTATTATCGACCCTTTTCAAATCTGCATAAATTTTCTACCTGTCAACAACTTCTTTTAATCGGTCATGAATTACTTTCACTTGTTATTCCAAAGTATTTTAGGTCCAATTACCTCTCTATCTTCAATGTTATCCCAACTAATAGAAGTTTTGCATTTCCTTCCATATAATGCTTTGAAAGTTGCCATTTTTAAAGAGGAATGATAAGTATTATTGTAAGAAAATTCAACTAAAGGAAGGTATTCTTCCCATTTGTACTGTCTGGTCCATACAATACATTCTTAACATATCCTCCAAAACCTGATTTAATCTCTCTGTTTGACCATCTGTTTCTCGAGATGGTATGTGAACTAAAATTTATTTTTGTTCCTAAGGCTGCATTTAGTGTTTTCCAAAAATGAGATGTCATTCTAGGGTCTCTATCACGATATAATCAATTCAGGTACTTCATGTAATCTGAAAATTTCATACACAAATATTTTTTGCTAAAATAGGTGAATCATCTTTAAGATTACCAACAATAAAATGTGCTACCTTTGTTAATTTGTCAACCACAACCAAAATAACATCATGCTTATTTTTAGACATGGGCAGCCCCTAAACAAAATTCATACTTATTACTTGCCACTTATATTACAATATGCTATGAGGATACAGTAAACCAACTGGGTGCATATGCTCAACCTTAACTCACTGACATTCAAGGAAATGTGAAACAAAATTAGTTATGTCTTTCTTCATCCCTTTCCTAAAATATTGTTGTTTTACATCAGCAAGCATTTTTGTAACACTGGGATGTCTTGAGTAAGGTGAATTATGAAATTCCATCATTAACTTTTTCCTTAACTCATTTTCCGAAGGTACATACACTCACTTCTCATATCTTAAAATTCCTTCATTATTAAAGTTAAAACATTTTTATCTTGCATCATTAGGATCTGCAGCAAGTGTTGTTTTTACTTGCTAAAAATATGAATCAAAATCCATGATACTATTTACTTCATCCTTAAATTGGGTTCTCAAAGTTACAAGTGCAGAAATATGTTTCCTATGACTTAGTGCATCTGCCACCCTATTTTTTATACCATTAATGTAACTTATGTCAAAATCATATTGTGACAAAAAATCTAACCATATTCATTTGTTTGCATTAAAATTTGGCTGAGTAAAAATATACTTCAGCCCAAGGTGGTCAATTTTTAATTCAAAATGTCTTTCCTAAGAGATAATTTCTCCATACTTGAAGTGCATGAACTATGGCAGAAAGCTCTAGGTCATGGGAAGCATAATTCAACTCATGTAACTTGAGTTTCTTGCTCTCATAAGCTATAACATGATCATCTTACAATAGTATACCTCCTAGTCCTCCGAAAGCATCTATAACTACCGTAAAGATCCCATTTGGATCTGGAATAGTCAAAATAGGTGAAGAAGTTAGTTTTTCCTTTAGATTTTTAAATTTGATTTAAATTTATCACTCCACACAAAATTTTTATCTTTTTTTTTGTAATGAATTAATTGGGGTATTGACTTCGGAAAATTCCTTAACATATTTTTTGTAATAACCGACAAGCCCCATGAAGCTTCTGACTTCATGTATATTTTTAGGTGTAGGCCATTCAGTTATTACTGCAATATTTGATGGATCAACTAATATTCCATATTTTCTTATGACATGTCCTAAATAATGCACATTTGTTTTATAAAACATTTTGACAATTTACCATACAATTTTCTCTTCCTCAAAATTTCAAGTACATTCCTTTAATACACATTGTGTTCTTCTATACTTTTGGAATAGATAAGAATATCATCTAGGAATACAAGTACAAACCTGTCCAAGTATTCTTGAAAGATATTATTCATCAGATTCATAAAAGCTATAGGTGCATTTGTCAAACCAAAAGGTAAAACAATGAATTCATAATGTCCATACCTTATTCTAAAAGTTGTTTTATGAATATCCTCATCCTTAATTCTCAATTGATGGTATCTAGAATGAATATCAATATTTGAAAAAATTGATGCACCACACATTTGATCAAACAGATCATCAATCCTAGGAAGTGGATATCTATTTTTTATTATTGTTTTGTTTAACATTCTATAATCAATACAAAGTTTGAGTGTCCATATTTATTTTTCACAAAGATTACTGGTGCTCCCCAAGGTGAGACACTTAGTCTTATCAAGTCTTTAGACAAGAGTTCTTGTAATTGTGCTTTAAGTTCTATTAGCTCAATCGTAGTCATACAATAAGGTGCCTTGGAAATAGGTTCAGTTCCAGGTTTGATTTCTATTGTAAAGTCAAATTCTCATTTAGGAGGAAGACCAGGTAGTTCTTCTAGAAATACATCATTGAAATCTCTTAATAGTGGGTACCTTTCCAAGAAATTACTAATTTCTTTTGTTTCTTCAGAAATTTTTACTGCATATAATGTGCAACCTTTTTTTTGGCCTTCTTAAGTTGTATAGATGACAATTTCCTAACTGAAATTTCTCATTTTACCCCTTGAATGTCTTTTGTTTTCTGCAGATCATCAAGGCATCTAATGTGTTTTTCAAAACAATAAAAAAAATCTTTATGTTTAACAAGCCAGTTTATACAAATAATAACATCATATGACCCCAAAGGAGCAACATAAAGATCTACTTTAGTAGAAAAACTTGGTAACTCTAAAACTGCTCCAAACAGACATTTACTAACAGTATGGACAACATTATTACCATAATGAACAGTCCAAGATTTTTCCATTATTCCATCTTTTCTTTTTAATTTTGTAGATAATTTACTAGAAATAAAACATTTTGTCACCAGTATCAAAAAGTATAGTAACAGGTGTACCAAATAATTTACCTGGCACTTCTATGGGCGTAACTTGTTTTTCATCTTACTTATCAGCTATTGCAACATGTATCTTATGATGTTGGTTGTTGTCATCTTTCTTTAGAGGGCACTAATTTGCGTAATGATCCTTACCACCGTTATAATAACCCCCTACAGGTCCCATTTTTGGTTCGTACTTATTTTTGGTCTTGAAAGTACTTTTTTTGACCTCCATAAGATTTCTACCCATTATTGTTATTCTTCACAAAATTGTTTCTAGTGTTCGCAACAGGTTTATTTGTTGTTTTTTTCTTATTTTTATCAGTCACAAACTTGTTTTTAACTCCAAAATTTTTCCATGCCACCTTTTTAGGTGCAAGTGACGAAGAAGAGTTGGTAATTCTCTTTCGATTCTATTCTTTATGTGCAGAAATTGCCTTTAATTTCTATTCTTACCTTATGGATTTTTCTACAACCCCTTACATGGTGGTTGGGCTATGTACATATACCTCTCCTCCTATGACAAAAATCAACCCCTTAATAAACTTTTGTATCCTAAATTTTTCATCAGTTTGATACTGTGGAACGTACTTAAGAATTTTTGGTAAACCTCTCCCAGTACTCAGTTATAGTTAACTTTCCTTGTACTAAATTATGAAATTTTGTCATTTTTTTATCATAATAGAGTTGTGGCAGCCATAGTTTCCTAAAGTAGCCCTTAAATTTATCCCATGTAATTCTTGTTTCATCAATGTTTAGTTCAGACTTACGGTTATCCCACCAGGAGGATGCCTCATGGGAAAGCTGGTAAGCTCCCCATACTACCTTTTTTTCTTCCGAGAAGTTCCTTATTGCAAATTACTTCTCCATTTCACTGAGCCAATTCTCAGCCCCATCCCCTAGTGTAGTTCCATCAAACTTTGGTGGAATTATCCTTTTTATGTCATTAGTAAGTTCAGTTTCAATCTTGCCTTTTTATTTTTAGGCGGATTAGGTGCATTTACAACATTATTATTGACATTTGTAGCATTGGTATTTGTTGCATTCTCATTACCAATGCCCATATTTTTAGCATTGGCATTGTTTCCTGGAGGTGGCTGATTTTTATTATCAGCATCATCTTCCTCCTCTTTGTTTCCCATTACTTGTTGTTCAAGTACAACAAGATGATCTCTTGTGTCCAACAGGGAAACAAGAATCTCATCAAGTTTTTGTGTGGTAGTTTCCTCTCCACTTGGAGGCTGATTATTTGTAGCACCTCCCCTTTTTTAACCATTTTTTATTAACAAGAAATTAAGTTTTTAATCAGATATGGACTCAATAGGTCCAAGATTTGTAACCTTAAACTCTGATACCAAAATGTAACATCCACTTTTTAATGACTTAGAAACAAGGGAATTTTTTATTTTATTTTTTACATAATGTTCTCTATTCTAAATTTATATAATTCAGAACACACATTCCATTACCAATCCATCTCATAACAAAAAACCATATGCAGCTATAATGACTCGGTGTAACATCAATCTCTCATTTCATGACTCAGTATTAAACTGATCTCTCATGTTTAAATTTTTCCTGTGTATACAATGTATACTTTTGTTCTTTTACCCATTACGAGTCACTCAAGTGTTCTTGTATAAGAAGCCTATATGAGTATCTGTTACTGATACTCATATGAAATCTTACAATCTTAGACCAGGTGACATAAGAAAATACAACCAACAGTTTGCGATACTTTGGCCAAAATTTTAAACATGTTTACCATGTTTACATTCCAAGACAACATACTCATCAAAAGGAAATATGTCTTTCACCCCACTCGATCTGTTATCTAGATTGGTCTTCCTTGACTTCTGTCAACCAAACCTAAGTCAAAGTTTCACACTAAATAGGGGTAGATCACATACACTAGTGTTTTAGTGTACTCATGGTGAGTAATGATAAATAGACATACTCAAATAAAATTTCATTGATTTGGGTGTGTTTAGTTACCCTAAGTCAACATGAGTTGACAACAACACTTGTCCATGTGTCTATCTCTTTTTAGAGTAAAACTATGAACTGAATTTCAACTTATGTCATTTGAGTTAATTAAACTGAGTGGGGTGTTGGAGCATAGATGATTGCATCAAAGTATCCTCGTAATGACTCCCATCACTAGGAGGGTATTCTATGGCAACCCCTACATTACAACAACCTATTAGGTTATTTTAACATAACTGACATACTTAAAGAAACGTCATATTATTAACCTTAAATTTATTATCTTTTTTAATTATCGATAAACATCGCACCTAAGGGTCCACTAAGTATGATTAATCGAAAAGAAAGGATTCAATATTGTACTTTTACACCAGTTGAAGTTATGCAGATAAATTTGCATTCATTCATATGAACTCTTTAATCCTTAATCATTATTTCCATTTATCAATAAATATTATTCCAATATCAAGTAAGTAAGATATTAAATAATTTTACTATATTTTAACAATGTAAAAAATTCTTGATTGAAAGCTTGTTAATTAGACTTAGTGATATCATAATATTTAAAACCATCTTACTAATTCTTTTAAGATTTCTAATTACCATTTATTTTTTTCATATAGTAGAGAATACAACCAATCAACAATAATTATCTACTTTATCACATAAATAAGGATAATGTACTTAGATCTAATTTAATGATAAAAAGGAAGTATCTTCTTCTTCATAATTAAGGACTATTGTCCTATTCATGAAATCTGAAATCATAAGGAGTATATATTTAATATGAATATCATATTACACTATGTAGTAACTATCCTTATTCCCATTTCCAAATAAGGATCTATATATCATAATCATCATAATTATACCAATACCCCAAGATTAAATGAGTTGGAAATATATATAATTCCTTATCAAAGAATCATTCTATTATTTAGATTCTATTAATCCATGCATGTTAATATTTAAAAATATTAATCAAATCCAGTCATGCATGTTAATATTAAGAATATTAACCAAATCTAAGTCTTAGGTGACCCTTAAAATAAATTAGTAATCACCCACTATTATACAACATTTCATTTATCATAGAGAGAGTTCACTTCATTCCAAACTTAATAATATTCCATATGATTATAAGAAAAAAAAATTCAGCAGTACAAAATTAATTTGATACATCCTCATATTTTTTCCAACAAGTTCCTTTCAAGATAATTTCAATACATAAAGCATCTAAATGAAGAAAATGAATTCGTTAATAAAACAAATGTAACTTTCTATAAGTCTTTCTCCTTTCACTTTTCATGAAGTTCATCTATAAAATTGTTAGCATGAGTCAGTTCACAAGAACTAAACATGATAAGCACTATAACGCTAAAACAATATGCTTTTATCTAACAGTTTCATAAAAGGAACACAATTGTTTATGAAAATGTTCCAAGTACACATAATAAGATGAAATTAAAAGACTTCCCAAAAAGCCACAATGTCAGAAATAGAGAAGAAGTCACTAATCTCCTTAAGAATCATTTTCCCATAAAAGTAGTTAAGTAATCCAATGAAATTAATTTGATCCATGTTACAATCATGATATTCATTCAAACATGATAACTTTTAAAACAACAACCTACTATCAAAGAGGAGAATTAATAAAATTCCATGATCAAACCTCATTAATATCAATATAATTCACCAAGCCATAAGTTTCCACTATATCACAACCAATTCCCTATCATCCATCTAAAAGGAATTGATATACAAACACAAATGAATTGTCATGAATAGAATACTGTCACTATACTTCATCTAACCAAATCCCTGTTACTATCCATAAAGGGATGCCAACAAAATAGAGAATAACTTGACATGAACCAAATGTACTCATTGTACATTCCTACAGGAGATTTACTCTAGCCATTGACAAGACAATTATACACAAGGATTAAGAACTCCTAAAGGATTTTTCGATACAATGAACAAAGATCTAAAACCCATTTGATGAAAACATATCTATTTAACCAAGACAAGAGAGAGAGAGTCATAACACAAACATGCATTTCAAATGATCAAGCTTCAGTTGAATGCACAAGCAACTCTCACATAAAATTATAGGATAATGAAAACTGAATAGTTCCAAAGAAAAAAATCACAGAGTACGGCCTTCACCTAGTAAGGATCAGGATCCTAGTTTAAGGATTAAAAATATCCTTAACAATGATCACAACAAACTCACAACTTCCAACATATTTGAAACAAACTCAAATTACAAGCATAGTCACCACTCAAACGCTTAAAAATGACCAAATTGCAAGCTTAGTCCCAATGAGACATTTCATAGGAAAATAACATTCAATAAAACATGCTTCAGTCCAAGGAATACATTCCTTGTAAAAAATGATGACCCAAACCACCAAAATCACTAAGGTAAATACAAAACCTTGATATCCAACTCACAACGCTCATAACTAATAGAGCTCAAGGGTAAGAGAAATCCATGAATGATAATAGTAAGATCTGGGATGAAAATTGTCCAAAATAAATCAATATTCAAACCAACCCATGATGGGTGCATATTCAAACAATACTCAATGAACAAGAAGGGACATGAACTTACCCAATTTTCTCCCCCATTTTTCAATACAAGCTGACCCAAGAAGGGTGAAAAACACAATAAAATGTATAAAAAAGTAACTAAAAGAACAAAGACACAAAACTCTATCAATCCATCTTTATATTATGCACTTGTAGTGCTCAAAATACCTCCATCGAGAGTACCCAATATGGGTCAAGGCTTGAATCTCATAATAACAACAAAAAGTGCAGTCACGAATCTATACCAAAAACGAATGACCATCAACCAAAACAAGAATCCTAATACATGTATTTTAAAAATTTGACGAAATAATATTTTATAACACCCAGTTTAATGGCAACCTGAAATGTTACCAATATTCGAAAGAACTTTCTCTAGAACCCTGAGAATTTGTTTCACGCCAACAAATTAAAAAATACAAGGAGATTTATTTATCAAACATAAATATGACACAATATCCTCTTATCAATCATTCTCAGCTTAATATAATGCAAACACATTCATTTTTCCAACTTTTTTCTAAAACCCAAAATCAATATAATAGACTTCAAAATAGTATAGTCATTTATATCCACAAGAACCATAACTTTCATGAAATCCACATAAGCAAGAAAAAACAAACAACACACAAAATAAGAAAACTATTCTCAGAGAGTTTTTCAACAAGAGAAAATTTATTTTTATGAAAACGTTTAAATAAAAGAAAGAAATCTTAAGGAGATAGAGATTATCATTCTTGGCAGTGCTCGTGGTTTCTCTTCCATGCTTCAAGTCTCTCTATGAAGCTTCAACTGAAATATTTCAAACAAAAATTCCAAACAAATCCTTTTCAACTTCTCTCATTTTCTTCTTATAGTTTCCACAACAATTTTTTTCCATTATTTCTTCCATGTAATGGTGATTTTTAATTTGCAAAAAAATTGAACTGATAGTTCAAATAATGAAAATAATACATGCAGATCCAAAGAGCTCAAAAAATATGAATGCACAATAAAACCAAACCATTCCTTTTTCCCCAAACCCATCTTGTTATTCCCCAGGGATTTTCTACTCAAGGGTCATGGTTTATTAATGACAACATGACTACCAGTTCCCCCCAAAACTCCCGCCATGCCATCCCTTTTGTTAGTTACAACTATCAATTGAAATTTCATTTAACCAATGCTTAGCAAGGTTTCCAACTCAAAAATTTCCACCACCACCATGCCTCAACCAAAATTGGTGGTAAAAAATATTTAATGAACTATTTAAATCTATCTAATTCCTTTATAATGCTGCCACCGCCATTCAATATCTTTCTTTCCAAGCCAACCTTATTTCCCCTTAAGTTAGTTCAATGCCACTTAGTTAGGTTTTTTTATTTTTATGTTTTAAACCATAGCTTAGGACCTTAGGAATAATTCATATTATAGCTTAGGATAATTAATATCAAAGACTTAGGTTAGTCCTTCATTTCCATTCTAGGAATTAATCAACATAATAAATATAATCACCTTAACTTAGGTTAAGGATAGGATAAATAATCAAAGGAAATTAGATTAATTAGGTCCTAATTATTAATCAAAAGACATTACCTTTAATAATTTTATCAAAACAATGAATTAGATAACATAGTATGGTGCATTCATAAGATGCTAGAAGATGCCCCTATGATCCCTAAATGCAAGCCTGAGTTCAATAATCACACATACTAACCGGCCCAATCAAAATGATCGAAACATTGTAAAATCATCGACATGCCTTAGATCACTACAATTGATCCAAGGTATTGTTATTCCTACATTTATGAAATAGGTGGAGAAACAAGTCCTCAATGAAATTAAGCATGTACAGTCATAGTCTTATTAGACTAACTTTATTTCATTCACCAATATAAGAATGTATTTTAATGTTCAACATAAGGAATATACAAAATACTTCATTATTAATTCAAAATTATCTTGGCATGATTATATCCAATTTTAGAAGATAAAACATACCATCTACATCAAACATGATCACTTAGTTTAGAAGAGTACACCATCTTCAAACAAGAATCATTTATCAACATTTACAAGTTCAATTTCAGTAGCAAGCAAGGATAATAACCATGGCAGAGGCATTACATAACAATGTTAGCACGATGGTGGGTAACTTACTTCAACTGGAAAAAATGAAGTGTATGCTTGGGTCAATATTGAAGCCCTCGTGAATAAATATTACCCACTTCTCATGCAACAATAGTACAATTCTTCCATTCTTTCATTCTTTATTCAATCGCAGATTCATTCATTTTCCCTATTCTTTATTCTTTGGTGGAAGGGAAGAGTGTATCCAAGGACAAACAACATATGTAGTCTAGGGTAATTTTGGGACTTGAATTAATCAATTCGTAAGGAAGAAGTCAGCGCACGTGGGAGGTAGTAAATAAGGAAGGCACTTAGGAAAAAAACACACAAGGGAAAGGCACATGGGGGAAGATGTTGGCACATGTGGGAGAAGTAAGGTTTAGGTACTTAGCCATATTTTGAAGGAGTTGTTATAGCATAAACACATGAAATTCTTGAGTAGGCGTGCTGAATGGATAAGGTGCTAGCCTTGATTCTTGGAGGTTAAGAAAATAATATTCCACATAAGGAATATTACCAAGATGATCATTACAAGTAGTGGAGGCATTTTCAAGATAGCATAGGAATTTGACAATGGAGGACCACACCTCCACTTGGCATGTGATATGTTCATGAAGGAAACCAATGCAATGCATCTAGATCCTATTTAAAGTAGTTCTTGGGTCTAAAAAAGAGAGGAGAGTAATACCAAAGTGTTGTTAAGATGCTAGTAGGGTTAGAGAGGGTATTGAGTAGTAACGAGGCACTATAGAGATGCTTACAAGAAGGGTTTTAAGCGTATTAGTCATGGATTTTGGTATAAACAAGGGTGGTAATGGATAGAATAGCTAAAAAAATTCTCTGTAGAGTATTTTTGTTGGGTTTAAGATAATATTCCTTGTCGTATTCTGTTTGTATGACCCTTATGATGTAATGAGGCCACTGTAAATGTTTATAAATCAATATATGTGTGTGATTCTAGCTATTCATGTTCTTAAGTGTAAACCCTTGTGTTATTCATATTATATTGATTCAGATCTAGTTTCATTATGCTTATTTACAATGTTCACTCCCATTTATAATGCATCTGTGTATGAATTTGTTATCTGTATCTTCTATTTTTGAGTGAATGTCTATATTTCCATTCTTGCAGCTCATTCTCCATTAATAGAAGACCATTCTCATGAAGCTCACATAAAGGATGATCTCGCCACCTATAGGTGCCTTGAGTGAGCACCCAGTGCACACTGTGTGATAGGCTAACACGTTTAGGGTAGAAAGAAGGTATATGAAGAAATGACTACATGGATACAGAGGTGGTTATGATAACTAGCATGGTGTAGAGGATATCAAGGTTACAATGATGGTGGTAACTATTATGGTAATAGGTATAACCAAGGAGACAAATATCATGATAGAAGACCCATGAATTGTTGCAGAAAATATGGGAATCTTGTAAGAAATTATACAGAACTTGATCCCTGTAGATTTTCCCATGACAAAGGTCATGATGCATTTAATTTTCCTAAATTTGCCTAATTCTAGAGGAGTGGAATACTGAATTCAAAAGCTTTGGGAGAATATGCTCAAAGAAAAGTAGAACACATAACTATAATCCTTTGGGATGAAGAGATTATAGCAAAAGGTAAAGCCATGAGGACCTCACCTTCAGGAAGTAGACCCACAGAAGAAAACAAGAAATAAGAAGAAAAATAAATCTATATGAGAAGGAAAGTAGAAAAATTAGGAAAAAGTACTAAATAACCTCGATATAGAGTAGCTGTTACAACGAGAAGTGTCACCAAGAATGAGGTGACACCTAAAAAGAAGAAACTTATAATGCTACCAAAAGAACAACATTCTTGTGATGAGGAGGAGTGGAATGATAAATAATTTTAACCAAACTCGTATGGAGAGATTTAAGTTAAATCAGAAGACACCACTGAAAGTTTAGATAATGTGGTAGAGTCTCTAATACATGGGTTTCCAGAGTCCAGAACTTGAAATTTATACTACGCAAAAAGAATACCACCTAGCATTATCACAATAAAAGACAACTATAATATCACAAGTGACATTTTTGCTCCCTCCAAATACACATTTGAAGAACAGGAAGAATACTATTCCACATAGGAGGAAGAAGAACATGATATTTTTATACCAGCTCGAGATAATTTTTTTGTGGAAAAAGAAGAGGTAAAAGAATTTTTTATCACAAGAGTTTACAATATGATCCGCAACGTGTCCCACCAAACATTACCCAAATATTCAGGATGTGGGGATCTAAAGGGATATGTTAAAATAAGGGAAAGGATATTTCCTAATTCGAAGGAATGAATGGACGTATTGGATGATACCCTAACTATAAATGCTGCAATTTTCTAGGAAATGCACTAGCCTAATGTATCTCACTAGAAATTAGTAACAACATTGCTAAAAGCCATATATATGCAGAGGGAAGGCTACTATGCCACAATTCCTGAATACACCAGAGAAATTGATCTGATGAAACATATTCAAGTTTGTGAACAACATTGGTGACTATGTGGGGAAAATTCTCCCCTACTATGGATTAAATTTTTCTTATGGACCCTATGGCACATATCACGATCTTGGTATTCACATTAAGAAATTAGATAGGAAACCAGAGATTGGGATCAGATAGTTAAAAAATATTTCCATACATTCAATTTTTGGGATGTGTATTTGAATTTCTTGAGGGCCCTACAAAAGATTAAAACTTTCTTATTTTTGACACCAAATGAAGAAACAAAACGATATTCTAAAGAAAAAGAGGGAACAAAACTTAAGATTTTGAAGCTGCAAGAAAAATTAAATATGATTTCAAAAATGTTACGTTGTTTTATTGTCGATAAACAAGAAAGAGAGGAGAAACCAGTAAATTTAAGATACAAGGTCATAGAGGTTGAAAGAACAGTAGTGGAGAAAAAATATGAAGGGGAAAATTACTACCAGCCATTAAAAATAAGGAATGAAAACATTGGGATGAATGCAGATGATAATTTTTCCAAGATTGGAGACTACTGGTCAGAGGAAGAAGTACCCAAAGTAGTAGAATTACTACAAGAGTTCCAAGATATTTTTCCTAAGGACTTCAAAGAGATAAAGGAAATTAAAAAGGAGGTAGGAACAATGAAAATTTAAATTAATGATGTAATCAATCCAATAAAGAAGATACCATATATATTGAATCCTAATCTAAAGGTGAAGGTGAAGTCAAAAATTGACAAATTATTAAATGTTGGGATTATTAAACCCAATGATGAATCAGTCCCATGGTGATTCAAAACAAGAATATTTGAGAGATCCATGTGTGTAGACTATGGTGAATTAAATAAATCATGTGTGTATGATCCATTCCCAATCCCTTTTACAGAAGAAGTATTGGAAAATTTGGATGAAAGAGAGGTATATCCAATCATAGATGGCTTTTTTAGTTACTCTCAAGTAAACATTTCCCTAGAGGACCAACACAAAACCACTTCTACCATAGAATGGGGTTCGTTTATATACATGGTTATGCCATTTGATCTTAAAAATGCACCAAAAGTGTTCAGTAGAATCATGTTTAATGCATTTAAAGATTTTATTCATGATTTCCTAAATTTCTATCTTGATGATTGGGAAGTTTATGGAATGTTAAAGAACCATATACAAGTATTAAGGCTGATGTTTCAAATATGCATAGCTTTACAAATCTCCTTAAAATAGAAGAAATGTATCTTCTTGACTCCTTTTGGTACATTACTTAGACATATAATTTGTAAAGAAGGACTGTTGATTGATCCCTTAAAGACTTATGTGATTGTTAACCTACCACCACCAAAAACACAAAAAGAGGTATGGAAAATTCTTTGTTACACGGGTTATCACAGAAAATTCATTTGAAACTATGTAGAGATAAGTGCCCCATTAGAAGAATAATTGAAGAAAATAACAAACAAATAAATCCCTTGGTCTAAAGAATGTGGAAATGCATTTTAGATCTTAAAATAAAAAAAATTACATGCACCTATTTTAATTTTCCCTGATTTAAAGGTACCTATTATCCAAAATGGTGCCCCAGCTCGTTTTTGTGGCTAACTCCTTGTGTTCTTGCCTCTCTTGTGCCTCAGTCTACATTTTTTGATTTTCAAGCACTCAAGGCTTTCTGGAAATGGCACCATCAGATAGAGCTCTCTCTCAGCTTTTCAGAAAGGTAAAGTTTGCCTCCTAACTCCTTATATTTTTCAAGTTATGGCTCGGTGGAGTTTTTGTGAAAAATTTTCCCATTTGAGGCCTGCAGCCAATAGGAAGCTACCACGTGGCAGAGGAGTTCGGGGGTCGGAGGCAAATATGAATTTTTTTCCAGAAGAGTATAAAAGGTCGATTTTCAAAGGAAAACCCACGGAAAAGAGAAGGAGAGAGAATTCCAGAGCGAATCAAATCTTGCCACGTGGCATCCGACTAGCAGAGCGTGGGGAATTTTTGAAAAATTTTCCAAAGACAAAAAAGGTAAAATTTGAAAATTTTTCCCGCCGATCCGTTTTTGGGCCGTTTTTTCCCTAAATCTTCAAACAATCATATCTTTTGATCTAGAGCTCAGATTTTCACGTTATTTATATCATCGGAAAGATGTTAAAATTCTCTACATGCTTTTATGGTCAATAACTAATTTTGGTTAGTTTGGAGAGAGAAAATTCAAAAATGGTTTTGGTACGTGTCCATGGCTAGAAATGACATTTCAACAACCAAATTTAATACAGAATGGGTCGCATTCTTCTCCAATATGGTCAAAAATGACAGGGTATGGGTTTGTAAGGTCCTCCATGCTATTTTAATGCATTTTCCATCAATGAGGGATGGCTCCCATGCATTGTTCACATTTTCTCTCTCCTGGGCTCGACCCATGTACTGTAAAAGCCAGATTTGGCTCATTTCTTCATGGTTGAACACTTTTTGGCATAGAAAACTTCTTCTTTCACCTCCAGCAAGTGATAGTTGTAAGAATCAGACCTTTTTCAAGTATTGTAGCAGGTTTATACCTCTTTGAGGGTGGAATGCAAGAGATTTTTACGTGGAATTTACAGTGCAAACTCTGTGAATGCTTTCAGTCCTTTGTTTGTATTGTTTTACTTCATTTTAAGACCTCTAATTACATCTATCAGCTTGTGTATGTTTTCCCTTGTTGCATTTCATGAATTTGTGTCTATTTACATAGCAAAAAATGTTTCACCACTCCTTTTGGTGCATCACCATCTTTAGTTTAGTTTCATTTTTGCATTTTTATCCCTGTCTCCTTGTAATTTAGAGTAGGATTAGGATTTGAACCTCTGTAGTTGTGCAAAATATAGATCTAAATTAGAGGATTTTGAGGAACCAGCCTCTAATCTTTAGATTCCTCTCTCATTTTCACAAGTCCAACACTTGGAGAGAGGTTTCCATGTTGTGTAATCACACTGGATGCCTAAAACATCAATTCAGAACCTTGATTTGCATCCAGGGGTGCTGCTGATTTGCAACAACAGTTTTGGCACGCCTAGTGGGACCTTAGATGTCTCATTTTTATTGCAACAAAGTTGATGTGCATCTGCTACAATTTTCTTGCTTGAAAAGAGCTATAATTTACATATCTTGTGACTCCAAGGGGAAGAATCAACTGGTTTCAGCAGTACAGGCCTAAAAACTCATGAGAAGAATCACCACAAGGTCAAGAGCTGGAGAAGAAGAGGTGTTGTTTGAATATCTACAGTTATTTCCAAGAGTAAGGTAAAGTGGGAGGAGAATCCAAAGGTCTTCATCTCCACCAAACAGAACTCTCTTAACTCCTCCACCTGGTAGGCTTTTCATTCAATCAACAAGGGTTCTAAGACCAATTAGAATGGCACAAAACAACCCCTATGTCAACTTCACAGGCAGCAGCCCACTTGCCCTCAATGCACAACATCCAATTCCAATTACAGCCTTGAAGAACATTCCCTACTTCACTGGAGAAAATCAGACTACTCCAGGTGATCATGTTAAAGACATTGCCAATCTTTGTGCAATTCATGAAATCAATGAGATGCAAGTGGCTGTCAAATTGTTGGCATCTTCATTCAAGAGGAAAGCATTGCAATGGTTTAGAAGCCTTGGAGCTGGTTCTATCACAAATTGGAATCAGCTATGTATAGCACTTCATGAGCAATTTGGAGAGAAGGGAGACAACTTGTCTCTTTTGGAGCAGCTGACAACCATCAAGAGAGCTCCCAATGAGCAGCTGACTGATTTCAACTTTCGATTTCGAAAGACTTGGGAGAGAAATCCAGTGGCAGTTAGACCAACAGCAGAAGGTGCTTTTCTCTACTATCTCAAATCTCTAAATTCTAATATTTCTATGTTGATTCAGTCCTTGGGATTCATAACTATCCCTATGGCTTATAGCATTGCCATTAGGGCTGAAAATTGTTTGATCCAAGCTAGCAAACTAGCCCCTAGACCTCCCATGCCATTGTTTCCAACTTTAGAGAGTCCAAATACCAATCAAGCACCTAATTTGGCTCCTTCTCCCACTCTTAGAAATCAGATTTCAAATGAAGCTTCTAATTCATCTCCAAGTGCCCCAAATGAGCTTCAAGAAGTCATGAATCAATTGCAAAACCTAGGCAATGAGCTAGTCACTCTCAAGAGGCAGCAAGCCCAAGGTTTTAGACCTTCTTACTAGCCCCAAGCTCAGCCCAACAGGTAGCCATACCAACCACAAAGACCTCCTAATCCAGTTGCAAATATGAATCAAACAAGGCCTCTTGCCAATAGACCATTTCAGCCCTACAATCCAAATGCCATATCTGCCTCTAAGGCATTGGTGCCAACACAAAATAACATTGCTTAGGAGTATGACTGGTGTTTTCCATGCAATGAACCTCATAACCAATCCATGTGCTTCAATGGTGCTTTGAATCAAGCATTAATGGTTAAAACTACTGGTGTGGAGGGTGAGGGAAGTCAAGGAAACAACCAACAACAAGAAACATTCCAACAGCAATCAGCTCCAAATGACACCACGTTGGTAAATTGGTAAGCAGAGGATTTTTGTGGCATGAATCAAACGGTCTCTCAAGGTGTTGCAGCCAACACAAGGTCAAAAAGAAGGAATTTGGGTGAAGAACAGCCATTAGCTCCAACCAATCCACAAGCTTCCATGGCTCCACAAATGGTTGGCAAGAAAAATCCAATTTCAAATGCACAAGGGAAGCCAAGAACAACTCCTAGACCAACTCAAATACCAGTTATTGTTGCCCACGTGCAAGGAGTGAATGTACAAGCAAAGGGACAACAAAGAGATCCTTCATCACCATTCAGTATCATTGATCAGATGAAGAAGACAAATGTTAATATATCAATGTGGGAATCCCTATCTATCCCAGGCCAAAGAAACTTGTTACAAGTTGCTATGAAGGACTGGCCAACTTCGAATCAGTAAGTTCAGATGTAAGAGAAAGTGCTCACAAATTCTGCCCAGCCTGAGGGAAATCATGGAGGACAGTAAGGTAAAATGTTGAAGCCCCCTCCTTTCTATGTTTCATTAATCATTGGAAATCAGTTAGTGCACAATTGCACGATAGATTCCGGGGCAAGTAGCTCAGTGATGCCTAAACAAATAGCTGATCAACTAGGGCTCTAGTATGAAACCATATCCAAAGGGGTAGTGCAGCTAGATGGGACAGCAGTAACAACAATTGGGGTGATTAGAAACTTGAGTCTTACCTTACATGCATGTCCAAATGTTGTTGTTTCACAAGATGTATCAGTCATAGACCTTCCACCACTCTTTTCCCTATGCTTGTCAAGGGAATTCATAGCCAAGATTGGGGGATATTTGTCTGCTAATTGGTCACACATGTTGTTCAGAACGAGGTATGGAACTAAGGTTACAATCAGGTCTGAACCTATTGCAAACTTCCACATTGAGCCTTACACTCCAAGTCAGATCAACACCAATTGTTCAGCATTTGATCAAGAAGACCACCCAAGCACCGATGAAGCTGACACCAAGGTTGGGAGCATCCTGGATCTAACTCTTGATGAATGGGAAAACAAGGTACATGCTTCTGATCCTTATCAAGAAGTAGAAGAATCTGAGTTAGGGGTCTATCGTATACATGAATAAAATCATCCTATTCTTAACATCACCAAGCCAAACCACAAGGATGACAATGAGGTATGGAAGCTGTTTTTTTATGGATCAAGAAGTAGACAAGGTACAGGAGGTGCAGCCATGCTTGTTTCACCTCAAGGAGTAAGGTACTATTCAGCTTTTAGATTTCATTTTGCATGCTCCAATAACACTGCTGAATATGAATCCTTAGTGCAAGGGATGCATTGGGCAATCAAGAAGAAAATAAAGAACTTGCAAGTCTTTGGTGATAGTGAATTGATTGTAAATCAGGTCAAAGGACAACATGCTGCCAAGAATGATCTACTCAGGTGTTACAAGAACAGGGTGTGGGACCTCATGGAAGATTTTGATGGTTTTGGCATCAAATTCATTCCTAGGAAAGAGAATCAAGCTGTTGACAGGCTTACAGCAGTAGGGGCAGCCTTTGACATTATGGAAAGCATTCAACAAGACAAGGTATAGCCAAACATCCACGTGATTGTGAGGCCTTCAGTACCGGATAACAATGTCAGTTGGCAAGTGTTTGAGAATGACTAGCAAATCATCCATTTCTTGTAAGAAGAAGTCGAGTTCTCAGCTAAGAATCAAGAAAAATTGGAATAGCAGTATGGTGACCAAGTGGTACAGCTGAGAACTAACAAGCTACCCAAGGGACTTATCACTTTGGAGTCCATTTTTTAATGCCAATGATCAGTTTAGAAAGGAGAAAGAAATCATTCAGGTCAAGAGAGAGGATTCAGTATCCATCTTGGTAGAAGAGAACAAACCATTGCAAATTGGAAAGATGACAACTGATCAAGAAAGGTATGAGTTCGTACAGCTATGTCAAGAGTTCCCTGATGTTTTTATATGGAGCTATGAAGATTTGAAATGTTTCAATCCCAACTTAGCTCAACATACCATTGAATTGGATCCAAATACTAAGCCTGTCAGGCAGAAACAAAGAACAGTCAATCCACACATGGAGCCTCTCATGAGGAAAGAATTGGACAAGCTGATTGAGTCAAGAATCATATTCCCAATCAAGCATTCTAGTTGGGTTTCCAACTTGGTTCCATTCAGAAAGAAGAGTGGAGAGATCAGATTGTGTGTTGATTTCAGAGACTTAAATAGAGCATCTCTCAAGGACCATTACCCACTCCCTTCCATGGAGCAAATCTTGCAAGTTATGGCTGGCTACGAGAGGTTTTCACTACTTGATGGCTACTCCGGCTACAATCAGATTATGGTGAAGGAAGAAGACCATTTCAAGACAGCCTTCACAACCAAATGGGGGACTTTTACATATAGGAAGATGCCATTTGGGCTATCCAACGCTGGTGCTACCTTCCAAAGAGAAATGGACATGGCGTTCAAAGGTTTGATTAACAACGTGGTGCCGATTTACCTTGATGATATCACTGTTTTTTCCAAAAATGCAGCAGACCACCTCTCTCATTTGAGACAAGTTTTCATGAGGTGTAGGAAATTTGGAGTGTCTTTGAATCCTAAGAAGTGTATCTTTCTTACACATGAAGGAAAGCTCCTTGGCCATATTGTCTCCAAAGAAGGAATAGCAATTGATCCAGAGAGAGTCAAAGCCATAAGAGCACTACCATTGCCAAGCCACAAGAAAGCCCTTCAGAGTTTCTTGGGGAGGATAAACTTTGTTTGGAGGTTTGTCCCAGATTTTGTAGCCCTTGTCAAGCCCATCACCAAAATGTTAAAGAAGAGCATGGCTTTCAAGTGGATAGCAAAAGGCAAGGAGAGTTTTGAAGCAATCAAAGAAGCCATTTCTCAAGCACCAACTCTCATCAACTCGGACTTCTCCAAGGATTTCATCCTCTATGCATTTGGAGGTAATGACACTATTTGTCCCATTTCAGTACATTAGAACAAGGATAATGATGAGCAGCCAATTGCCTTCTTCAGCCAGATCCTAGATGACTATGAGGTGAAGTAATCTTTTATTGAGAAGCATGTGCTGGCAATAATCAGAAGATTGAAGAAATTCAAGCATTTAGTCTCAAACAACAAAGTCTAGTTGCTGGTCTCACATACAGGGGTTAAGGACTTCCTCCTCAACAAAGATTTGAATGAGAAAAGGGTAGGTTGGATCACCCGTGTCATTGAGTATGACATTGAGATCAAAATCACCAAGCTGGTAAGAGGAAAAGGATTGTGTGAGCAGCTAGTTTTGGGAAAGAAAAAAGAAGCATGCAATGAAGGAGAGGTTGTTTTGACAGTTCAAGACAGCCATGAGCCATGTGGCACTCAAGAAGAAAACAATGTTGTCCCCACCCCTTTCTGGACCCAAGGTATAATGCACTTCCTAAGCATAGGCCTATGCCCTCCGGAGATGAACAAGACCCAAAGAAGACACTTCAGATTGCAGGCTATCCCATATGCCATTGTTGATGGAGTTTGGTTCAAGAAAGATGTGAATGGAGTGCTGCTGAGATGCATTAGCACAAATCAGATTCATAGGGTGTTGGAAGATTTCCATGGTGGATCAGCTAGTGGTCATTTTGCACCAAGAGTGACAGCTCTAAAAATCATGAAGGTTGGTTATTATTGGCCTAAAATTTTCAGTGATTGCTATGCATGGATCAAGAGGTGTAAGAATTGTGCATTATTCACAAGAAAAGAGAGACTTGCTGCCCTTCCATTGCATCCAATCTCAGTTGACCAGCCATTCATGCAATGGGGTTTGGACTTCATTGGAGTCATTAATCCTAATTCAAGTCAAGGGCACAAATGGATTTTGACAACCACGGACTACTTCACCAAGTGGACTGAAGCAGTCACACTCAAAGAAGCAAATGAGTCTAGCATCTTAGACTTTTATGAGGGGATAGCAACCAGATTTGGTATACCTGCTACAATAATCTCAGATAATGCATTGACATTCATTGGATCCAAGGTGACTGAGTGGGCTGTCAAGAACGGGATCTACCTAAGTACTTCATCAAAGTATTACCCTCAAGGTAATGGCCAGGACGAGTCTACAAACAAGAACTTGTCGAGGATCATTAGGAGGACTCTTGATGAGAATCAGAGGTCTTGGCATACCAAACTGAAATCAGCCTTATGGGCTGATAGGATAACTCCCAAGAGATCCACAGGTAACTCTCCATTCAAGCTTGTTTATGGAAGAGAGGCAATATTTCCCATGTCACTTGAGTTGCCAACATTGGAACTCATGAAGCAATTAGAGTTGCTAGAGTTTGAGCCCATGGAGGTGAGATATGCAGAGTTGATGGAGCTGTAGGAGGTCAGAAATCAGGCATCCCAAGCAATGGAAAAGGATCAAGCTTTGATCAAAAAGACCTTTGATAGGAAGGCCAAGGATAGATCTTTTCAGGTTGGAGATCTAGTGTTGAAATGGGATGTGGATAGAGCAAAACTAGGAAGGCATTCAAAATTTGATGCCAGTTGGAGTGGCCCATACATGGTCATGAAGTGCAAGAACAACAATGCTTTCCAATTGGCCTCATTGGATGGTGAAGAACTGCAGATTCTAGTCAATGGAATCTATCTCAAGCGTTGCTTTTAGAGGGAAATTTACCACCTTGTAAATATTAGATTAGATTTTCATTCCTCCAAGTGCTTTGCACATTGTTTTGTTGTAGGTTAGTTTTTCTTTCCCTAAGTGCTTTGGCACAGCTTGCTGTCCCTAGAGATGTTTTGCAGTCCTTGCTTCCATCATGTTATATTCCATCTTCCTCCTTGCACATTCTAAGTTAGTTGAGGTTCTAAACAGAATATTTGATGACTCCATGCCCAATGAACTGCTTTAGGCAACTGGTATTTTCATCTAGCAGGTAGATGACCCCTCTGAGTCACCAAAATTGTTATCCAAAATGGTGCCCCAGCTCATTTTTGTGGCTAACTCCTTGTGTTCTTGCCTCTCTTGTGCCTCAGTCTACATTTTTTTATTTTTAGGCACTTAAGGCTTTCTTGAAATGGCACCATCAGATAGAGCTCTCTCTCAGCTTTCCAGAAAGGTAAAGTTTGCCTCCTAACTCCTTATATTTTTCAAGTTATGGCTCAGTGGAGTTTTTGTGGAAAATTTTCCCATTTGAGGCCCACAGCCAATAGGAAGCTACCACGTGGCAAAGGAGTTCGGGGGTCAGAGGCAAATATGAAATTTTTTCCAAAAGAGTATAAAAAGGTCAATTTTCAAAGGAAAACCCATGGAAAAGAGAAGGAGAGAGAATTCCAGAGTGAATCAAAGCTTGTCACGTGGCATCTGACCAGCGGAGCATGGGGAATTTTTGAAAATTTTTACAAAGACAAAAAAAAGGTAAAATTTGAAATTTTTTCCCGCCGATCCGTTTTTGGGCCGTTTTTTCCCTAAATCTTCAAACAATCATATCTTTTGATCTAGAGCTCAGATTTTCACGTTCTTTATATCATTGGAAAGCTGTTAAAATTATCTACATTATTACATGGTAAATTTATAATTTTGGTTCAGTTTGGAGAGAGAAAATTCAAAAACGGCTCTGGTACGTGTCCATGGCTAGAAATGACATTTCAACAACCAAATTTAATACAGAATGGGTCGCATTCTTCTCCACTATGGTCAAAAATGATAGGGTATGGGTTTGTAAGGTCCTCTATGCTGTTTTAATGCATTTTCCATAAATGAGGGATGGCTCCCATGCATTTTTCACATTTTCTCTCTCCTGGGCTCGACCCATGTACTGTAAAAGCCAGATTTGGCTCATTTCTTCATGGTTGAACACTTTTTGGCATAAAAAACTTCTTCTTTCACCTCCAGCAAGTGATAGTTGTAAGAATCAGACCTTTTTCAAGTATTGTAGCAGGTTTATACCTCTTTGAGGGTGGAATGCAAGAGATTTTTACGTGGAATTTACAGTGCAAACTCTGTGAATGCTTTCAGTCCTTTGTTTGTATTGTTTTACTTCATTTTAAGACCTCTAATTACATCTATCAGCTTGTGTATGTTTTCCCTTGTTGCATTTCATGAATTTGTGTCTATTTACATAGCAAAAAATGTTTCACCACTCCTTCTGGTGCATCACCATCTTTAGTTTAGTTTCATTTTTGCATTTTTATCCCTGTCTCCTTGCAATTTAGAGTAGGATTAGGATTTGAACCTCTATAGTTGTGTAAAATATAGATCTAAATCAGAGGAGTTTGAGGAACCAGCCTCTAATATGGATATTCCTCTCTCATTTTCACAAGTCCCACACTTGGAGAGAGGTTTCCATGTTGTGCAATCACACTAGATGCCTAAAACATCAATTCAGAACCTTGATTTGCATCCAGGGGTGCTGTTGATTTGCAACAACAATACCTTTCTATGTTCATGTGGATGCATCTGGGATAAAAATTAGAGTTTTATTGACATAGCCTATAGATACGATGGATCATCCTATAACATTTGCTAGCACAAAATTGGCTAAGGCAGAAAGGAACTATACAACAACAAAAAGGGAAGCATTAAGTACAGTTTATGCCTTAATGAAATAAAGATAATAATTATTAGCCACTTCTTTTTTATTTTATACTAATCATGATCCCTTAAAGTATGTATTGAATATACAAGTATTACAAGAGAGAATATGTAGATGGCTCATACTGTTCTAGGAATTTTATTTCACTGTAGCAGTAAAACCTAGGAAACTAAATAATGGTCTAGATTATTTATCAATAATTTAAAATGGATAAGATGAGGGGCCCATTGATGATTACTTTCATTGTGCTAACTTATTATAATTGAATAAATTCCTAAATAATTTGATGAAATTACAAAACTACTGCATATAGGAGAATTCCCAAGTAATTATACCTAACAGCAGAAAAGAAATTTTCTAAGTAGAGCATTTCCATTTACATTGATTTAAGAGCAGCTATACAAAAGGGACAAGATGATGTCCTTAGAAGAGTAGATCTAGAGCATGATAGGAAGAATATATTTGTTTAATCACATGAAGGTATAGAAGGCAGTCACAATAGAGGATAGAAAACAACAAGAACGGTGATGATGGTTGGTCTATAGTGACCTATTCTTTTTT
Source organism: Taxus chinensis (assembly GCA_019776745.2). Lineage (NCBI taxonomy): Eukaryota > Viridiplantae > Streptophyta > Pinopsida > Cupressales > Taxaceae > Taxus > Taxus chinensis. Next base: position 94,688,648 of record CM034148.1, on the reverse strand, counting down.
AAAGATACACATAAACATGTTAGGTCATGTGACATATGCCAAAGGGTAGGAAAAAAAATTTAAGGGATGAGATGCCACTGAGACATGTTTTTTCTTTAGCTCCATTAGAAAAATAGGCCATTGATTTCATCAAACCCATCAAGCCAAACACCAAATATTCTCAGGAAAGATTTATCATAACTGGGATAGAATAATTATCAAGATGGATGGAAGTTGTTCCCACAAAATATTATACTACAAAAACTACTTCCAGATTCATATATGAGAACATCATTACAAGGTTTTAGGTCCCTTTATGCCTCACCAGTGGCTAAGGTAAACATTTTGTGAATGCAAATATCTAAGAGCTATTGAGTAGTTTTATGAACCACAATAGAAGCACTCCATACCATCTCTAGGTGAATGGAATAGTAGATTCATTCAACAAGGTATTGGAGAAGGTATTAACAAAAAAAAATCTTTACAAACTACATATTGGGATTTGAAGATACCCATCGTTCTATGGGAGTACCACAATACATATGAAAGGATCACAAAATATTCCCCATTCAAATTAGTTTATGGACTAAAATCTGTAGTTCCATAGATTTTGTGCTTCCAATTTTGAGGATTGCAGTGGAATTCAAGATGACTAAAGATGATTCACTCCATGAGAGGTTGATAGAACTAGAAAAGTTAGATGAAAAATGGTTCATAGCCGCATATAATTAGACTCAGGAGAAAAGAAGAAAAGGCATGGCTTGATCATCACATTAAGAGAAAACAATTTTATATTGGAGATTAAGTAATCTTCTATGATAAAAAGTATAAGCACCCAGGAAAATGAAGGTAAGATGGCTAGATCCATACATCATTAAGGAAATATTACCTTTCAGAGAAATAAAACTAAAAACCTTACAATTGAAAGAAATCCCCAGATATGTGAATGAGGTGAGACTCAAGATATATGTGACTTAGCCAAAAATCAAAAAATAAATAAAAAAACCTAACCTATCTAAAAACTAGAAATTCAGTGGGTAGTTTGAGGGGTAGGATGAAAACCCACAAAGGCATATCTACCCTTAGAAAAATTTATATGAGGAGAAATAAGAAACCAAAGAGGAAGAATACCCACACAATAAAAATATCACCGGCCTATCTAAAAACCAACAATTCGTCAAATAGGATGAGGGGTAGGATGAAAACCCACAAGGGCATCCTTACTCTCAAAAATATGAGTAACAAGTAAAACAAAAAATAAGAAAAGAGCCATGGAGGAAGAATACACATGTAATAAAGAAAAAATAGAGTCACGTAGGAGGAATACCTATGCAATAAAGAAAAAGAAAAAACTGTAGAAATAAGGAATAAAGAAAACCATGGAAAGAAGCTAATAGAAATATGCAGCAAGAAGAAAATAGAAAAGTCACACAATGAAGAGAAGAAGGATAAAACCACAATACGAAGGAAGAAGAAAAAACACCTAATGAAGGAGAGAGTAAAACTATAGAAAAAAAGAATGAATAACCACGACACAAAGGAATATAAGAAAGAATCTGTGAAATGAAGAACAAAACTAAAAACTTTAGGGATAATTGTGTAACGAAGGAAAAATCACAAGACGAAGAGAAAATCCATTGAACAAAAGAAAATACAAAACACGAAAAATACATTAGATAAAATTCGTGGCCAAAAAAAACAAATTCCACAAAAAATGCAATAAATGGGGTAGGTAAAAGGAAGAGGATATAAAAGGCATTGAATTTTAATAAGCTAAAGGAACATAAAGCTAAAAAACAAGGTCAAGAAAAACATCAAGAGGAAAAAAAGTGAGCTAGGGAAAAAACTAGGTCAAATCGAGAAGAAGACATGGATACATGAGTCAAAGTAACATAAGTAGAGCTCCCATGACCAAAATTCATCAAGAATTCTATAAAAGCATACAAACATGATCCAATGGGCACATTTTCACATATTTTGTTCAAAGTCACACATACAATGGATTTATATAAGTACATTCATTCACCCATTACCGAATACAATCACACAAAACTCAAAGTAAACAAGGCATTATTGATAGTTACAAATTTGGATACTCACTAAGAGGGGTATAAGAATAATGTGAAAGTAATCGGGGAATTAAAAATTGATGCATAGAGAAAAATTTTCTACTTCCCTAGGGCATAAAGGGAATTAAATTTCTCCTCAGTCGTTTACATAATCAAATGCTTTATTTGGATCAAACATACCGAATTACTACCAAAGTGATGGCTAGGGTTATCAGGCTATGAGTGGCAAGAAGGTCTACATTGACAAAGAAAAAAGTCCTAATGAAAGATATGATGAGAGCAATGGGTTTCACGACATGCAAACGAGGCATCAAATCTCTAATATTTCAAACCCTACTTTGAGGTATGTTGCCAAAGCCATTTGTCTAAAAATTTATCATACTAATAGGGAGGATGGCACCCATGGGGTGAGTGCCCAAATTGTATTAGATATGGTTATGGCCCACTCTAAATATAACTTAGTAGAATTACTAGTAACATAATTTTATGAGAATGTAAGGAGAATTAAAGAATGAAAATGCAAATTTTGTTATAGGTCAATATTATTATGCTTGACAATGTATTTCACAAGAACACTCCCCCAAAAAGAACTAGTTAATTGGAAGATGGATATTCCTGTAGCAGAGAAAATATGGGAACATATGAAAACAATGGATACAATCAACTAAATAACCTCACTCATTAAATAGAAAAAAATAATCATGGAAATAATTGTAAATAAATCCAGAATTTCAGAACAAATTGTGGAAAAATATGAGCAGGAGGTTATGTTTGTTGGAAATATTGATTATACCTTCATCAAGCCATTGATTCCTCATACCAACCAAGTTTCTCCATCACCCTATGAAGCTTCAGGTGAATGAGTATCTACATCCATACAAGCATTGCAAAAATACCCAGTGAATCCTAGGAAACCTACCCTCCCTAGCTTTGATGAAGTTATTGAGAAAACATTTGAATAATATAGGCAAAAGTAATTAGTACAATCCAGAAAAAAAATACATTGGAAGAATTTTCAAGACATATAAAAGAAATAAATCCTGTGATATTGCAATACCCATTACTAAACACCAAAAAACCTTAGTAGAAAAAGGGATGCTTAAACAAGCCGCAAATAATATAGAACAAGAAGAGGGATAATTTGAGGAAGCACTGTAGACACCAAATTCGTGTCTTACGACCCCTTGTGACCCGCATCCCATTTTGCAACCTAACCTCATTACCTAAACCTTACACAATTATTTATTAATTACCTTGTAATTGATAAATCCCCATCACCTCACCTGCCACCTCATTTTGCCACCTCATCATGACCTAGCCCTAATCCTAAACTAACCTAATAAAAACCTAAAACTTGGTCTACACCTACACCCATAACTAATGACCCCTTTCTCGCACCCAAAACCGACCTTCTAGTCACTTGACCAAGCCCGCAACTGATCTCTCGGGAGAAAAGCAGGGAAGGTGGGCTATTTTACTAAAAATAGCCTACTTTTTCCTTACCGATGCCGGTTCCTACTCGACCGCCATCGGTTACACAACCGCCATCGGTTCCCTGTAAATGGGCTCCCCAAACCAAAACAACGGACCGAAATTTCATTTTGGGATCAAAGGAAAGGATTTTTGAATCAACAGAGATCATTAGGAGCGAGAAACAGAGTCCAGATCTTCACTTGACCGAGCAGAGACGAGTGAAGAAACCAGAAGTGTTTACAGTAAAGGAGATCACCTTGCATCTTTGTCAAAATCAGTAAGTCACATCTTGCATGTCCTCTGTTATAACATTTCTTATGCTCTTTGAATCACAGTCCTCCCAAATCCGTCTCTGAATCCACTACCCAACGTACCATTGCATCTAACCGTCATTCTTTTACCTCTCATCATCTCATTTCCTAATATCATCCATAAACTAGCCTTACAAACACCATAGCTACCAAGAAGATCCTAGAACCCACCAGTATCGGTTATCAGTAACCGACATCGGTTATCAGTAACCGACATCGGTTCCTCTGATCAAAACCAGAAAACCAGCCTTTCCCCTACCTAGTTCAACGAAACAACTTAATTGATATTTTACAGTCTTTGTGTTAATTCATATTAGCAGGGAAATTGACCACCTTCGAAAGGAAGTTTTATATTTCCTGGGCCCAAGGCAGTTTCCTCATTTATTGTCTAATCAAAATCTTGTGGTCTTGTGTTCTTATTTATAGGTAGTCCTTCCAAGACAAAAAGGATTTCTTCGCAGTCATCCTGATATTTCTCTACGGTACACGCACACCATCTCGACATTCTACAGGTATTCCTCCTAGTCCCTAACCTTATCTGTTTCTAAAAGGAATGAAACATTCCGAGTGAAACATTTTGGTTTTTCCTTACCGATGCCGGTTCCTACTCGACCGCCATCGGTTACGCAACCGCCATCGGTTCCCTGTAAATGGGCTCCCCAAACCAAAACAACGGACCGAAATTTCATTTTGGGATCAAAGGAAAGGATTTTTGAATCAACAGAGATCATTAGGAGCGAGAAACAGAGTCCAGATCTTCACTTGACCGAGCAGAGACGAGTGAAGAAACCAGAAGTGTTTACAGTAAAGGAGATCACCTTGCATCTTTGTCAAAATCAGTAAGTCACATCTTGCATGTCCTCTGTTATAACATTTCTTATGCTCTTTGAATCACAGTCCTCCCAAATCCGTCTCTGAATCCACTACCCAACGTACCATTGCATCTAACCGTCATTCTTTTACCTCTCATCATCTCATTTCCTAATATCATCCATAAACTAGCCTTACAAACACCATAGCTACCAAGAAGATCCTAGAACCCACCAGTATCGGTTATCAGTAACCGGCATCGGTTATCAATAACTGACATCGGTTCCTCTGATCAAAACCAGAAAACCAACCTTTCCCCTACCCAGTTCAACGAAACAACTTAATTGATATTTTACAGTCTTTGTGTTAATTCATATTAGCAGGGAAACTGACCACCTTCGAAAGGAAGTTTTATATTTCCTGGGCCCAAGGCAGTTTCCTCATTTATTGTCTAATCAAAATCTTGTGGTCTTGTGTTCTTATTTGCAGGTAGTCCTTCCAAGACAAAAAGGAGTTCTTCACAGTCAGCCTGATCTTTCTCTACGGTACGCGCACACCATCTCAACATTCTACAGGTATTCCTCCTAGTCCTAACCTTATCTGTTTCTAAAAGGAACGAAACATTCCGAGTGAAACATTTTGGCATGCCCGGTGGGACCCATCTTGGGTTTCTGTATCTCTTGCTTATTTTCATTTTAGAAAGCATACTTGTTGTTGCTGCTTTTGTTCTATATTTTGTAAATAATTTGTCTTGCTTTCCTAGTTTCGCATTAGTGAAAGTCATCTCTCTTGCTTCATTAAACATAATTTTCGATTTGGGTTTAAAACACGTGCATTGCATTCCTGCTTGTTGTTTTTCAATTCTAGTGAATGTAGATTAAGTAACAGGTCGTACACGTGGGGGTGATATCCACAGTATTGACAGGAAATTAATCTTACTTTCACTGCACAACACATACCAAATCACTTCACAATTAACACAACAGCTCAAACATCCCCCCTTTTTCCGCGGTATTCCTCTGCCCGATTGAGGTAACCTTATAAGCCAAAACAACTTGACATTTCCCCTAAGTCTTTTGTTTAGGATTATGACATCATTCTACGTCTAAAGGCATAAGCCCACAATAATTAAAATTAACCCTAGGATTAATCTCTAGATTTGCGTGTGCATCTTGTTGGTTTTGTTTTCTTTCTCATTCTCTGTCTTCTGTGATCAATAACTGGACAAGTATACTAAACGTTGTTAAAAATCAAATTAGCAGCCTTTTTTTTGTATCTTGTTAGCCCAGACTTATTACACCGACATTGGTTACCTGACCAACGTCGGCTATAGTATAACCGACATCGGTTACTAGACCGATATCGGTTACTATCTTTTCCAATTCCTGACAAACCAGCAACCTACCAATTTTACCAGTCTGAGTTTGTTTCTGTTCCTGACATATTGAAACCCTACGGTGAACTCCAATCCATGGTTGTTATCACTCGAAAGCAAGCCACCGCCATGGTTTCACATGCTTGCTCTGTTTCTTTGCCTGAATCACCCCCTTCACATTCTGTGGGGAATCCTACAAACACCAGTGAGATCCCCCAAATTTCTGTAGGAGACAAGGACTTTGCCAAATTTCTGGATGCTAATCCTAGCACTGTATAATACTATTTGTCTCATGCCCCTGACCGTACGCCTGATGGTCAGCTCCTTGTTGGCATGCCTATTAGTATAGCTGCTCATTTAGCTCCCACTCCGCCTGATAACACCGCCTTGCTTCCTGCACCTTTATCCCCATCTCCCAATCTGACAACTTCTGAGGTTCATACGACTCAGATTGGCTTTCCTTTGGCTAATCTTGGACCCCAAATATCATTACCACTGACTTCCCCTACCTCATCTCTCTTGCAGACCACTCCATTCATGACTTGCTCTCTGCCACCTATCCACACGAGCTTTCCTTCTCAAGCTCCGCCTACCTTTTCATTCCCATACACGTATCCAGTAACCTCAACACCTTATATGGGACATCCCTATTCGGTCACCTCAACATATTCGTCCTCCATACCTTATCAACACTTAATCCCACCATTTTCTAGCGGAGGCCCTTGGCCCAATTTGCCTCCGTTTACCACAACCGCACCATCATCTCATCCAACCATGGACTTCATCAAACAAATGATGGACAAAATGCAAAATCTGGAGGCTTCTGTGTCGGGAAGTCGTAGCGCCTTGACATACGAACAAGTTTGTCGGGAGCCTATTCACCCTTCTGTTCCCCTTCATTCATATCCTCCTCAATGGGAATTACCAAAATTTACTCGTTTTAATAGTAAAGAGGATCCTCAACAACACTTGCGATCATTTAGACATGCTTGTTATTTGATTGCTCATGATGATGCCTTGTTACTCCGCACCTTTCCCATGTCCTTATCAGGACCTGCCTTGGAGTGGTACAGTGCTTTAACCCAACACTCAATCTTCTCTTTTAACCAACTATCCCAATCTTTCTTGGATCATTTCTCCATTAACATTGCTAAGAAAGTATCCATCACCGACCTTTATGCCATTCGACAATTCGAAGACGAATCTATCACAGATTTCGTCGGACGATGGCGCGGCCTTATCAACCAACTTACATATGCCTTGCCTCAGACTGAACTTATCGAACTGTTTACGCGGGCCTGCGCTAAGCACATCTCCCCTACCCTTCAAATTCAAACTTTCCATACATTCGATGAGGCCTTTACCATGGCTCGAAAACTAGAAATTCGAGCCTTAGAGGAAGAGAAATTGTGGTTGCGTAACAAAAACTCCACTTTCCGAACTTCAGATTCCACCAACAAACCTAACACCACCAATCCTCACCCATCGACCGCTTCGAAATCAAAAGGGGCCGTGCACGCGGTGATGGTCAAATCCCAACCACCGTCTAATACCCCGCCAAAAACCACTTATAAGTATAAAGCAGAACCCATCAACTACACTCCCTTGGGAGAGACATATGGTGTGATATTGGAAAAATTGCTCAAAGCAGGAGCTATCACTTTGCCTCCTGTTAAACCTCACTCTGGGTTTGACTCCACTCGTGCGATACCTTCCTGGTACAAATAAAATGACTTTTGTAACTTCCACCGTGTGAAGGGACACAGTCATGAGAACTGCAAGATGTTGAAAAACATAGTGCAGGAAATGGTTGATGCAGGGGATATAGCCCTCGATAATCCTAACACCCCTGCCAACCAAAATTTGAAAATCTTCAACAAGCTATTCCCAAATCACTCTCCCAACAGTAAGAAAAACCAGGATATCTTAGCTGAGGAGAGTGTTCATGAGATCCATGCAGTCTTCAATACCCAGCCAAAAGCCTCTATCGAGAAAATTTTGAATCAAGCCTCTTCACTAACACGGGAGCCCGAACCTCCTTTACCACCATCAAGCCAAAGTGAAATCATTCCTTTACCTATAAAGGAGTTAACTTCCCAGACTTCTCTTCCCATCAATGAGTCTTCTTATACCACATCCCTACAAGACTGCGAACGAATGTTATCTAATTTATCTATTTCCCAGATGTCTCCCTCTACCACTCTTGCTGCACAAGAGGAGGGTACGCCACTCCTTTTGACATCCTTAGACGAGAAATCTCTTGCACCGACATCACCAAATTCTTTAACCATGACAGACCCTCTCTAACATGCCCTCCTGCCTATTAGTCCTTCATCGCCTAAATCTTTTCAACAACCGGTCGACCTTTTAATATCTATTGATACAATACCTCATCTACCCCCTGTATCACGCCCACAATGGACTGGAATCACAACCTACCTCTCTTCCGTACCAAATTTACAATTCAAACCTGAAGACTTTCATTCTCCAGAAGATAGACGAATCCTATGGGAACGTTTGAGTACGCCATATTCTACTCAAATGCAAATGACCAATTTTGAGGCCTCCACCATATACCCGAAGTGCTTACAGAAGCTTAAAATGCCCATGTTCTCACCTTCACCCCCCTCACCTCTACCAAATGCCCCGTCCACTTCTATTAACTTAGCCAAATCTTCCCCTACGCTTGGGACCTTGCCCATACCCAGTCTAACATACCCACCTAAGCGGCTTGATTTATCCAAAAATAAATCCGCCCCGCCACCTAGGAGACAAACTCAATCCGTGCCTCTCTCACAATCAAAACCCTCATCATCACACCCACCTTCCATATTGGGACCTCATCCCTCCACCTTACATCAATATATCATACCTCCTGCGTTTTCTTCAAAATGACTTACACCTTCTGCACCTATACAGAGATCCCAGGGTATAGCAACACCGTCACTCCGTGTATCCTGTCCACCTACCAACCCTAAACAATTCCATCATCAAAAGATTTGTTTTCGGTCACTCCTATTTCCCCGTGGTTGTTTTCTGATACCACATCATCTGCGGCCTCATCATCCAACATAGCTTCTGTGCCAAAGAAACCACGTTTAGTGAAAACCACGTGTCAACACCCCTCGGCTAAACCACCACCCATACGAACCAACCACACCCAAACATTACCAAAACCTATACGAACCAACCACACCCAAACATTACCAAAACCCACACAACCAATACCCTCATCCTCCTCTGATTTTGACCCACTCAAAGGATCTTACACAAAAATTCTTGCTATGTTGGTGGAGAATGCGACCATTTCCCTACCCCCACTTAGACCTTATGACCCGTCTAAACCTCGACCGATAAGTTATGATGAGTCTAAAATCTGCGCCTATCACCGCACACCAGGACATGATGTGGAGGGATGCAAAGCTTTAAAAACCATCCTTCGTCAGTCACCTCTCCCAGATAAAAAGGTTAAGAAAGACAACTTATGAAGGGAGAGACCTTTAGCTTCAATTCCCTCTCCTCTACCATCTGTCCCCGCCTCACCAAGATCTATCATTATTACAACCCCACCTCTTGAAAACCATGATTTATCCCAACCATCTTCCTCATTTCAGGTCTACGAGATTAATATGATTAGTGTCGCTACTCGAGGGCAGAAAAACAATGGGAAAGCAAAAGAAAACACACCTGCAGCATCTCTTTCTCCGTCAAACATCCCGATTGCACCACCACCCAAAGTAGTTATTCGTGGACCCACTTACCCCGTCTCTAATGGAGCTTCCCATAGAGCCATGATCAAACAGCTTCACCAATCACCCGTAAAAATGACACTGTATGATCTCATTCAGACTTCTGAATCTCATTGACAAGCTCTCGTTAAGATCCTTCAAGGGATAGAGGTTTTACCTAATGAAACCCTGCCTGTTTCCTCCATTCTAACACCCAATCACGTTGCTTCTCTCACCAAACAACCCACTGTCCCAACCACTTCGGGCTCTGTACAGCAAGCCGCTGCTGTCAGTTTCTCTGAAGATGAAATTATCGACTTTGGTTCCGAAGATCCTGACCCGTCCCTTTTCATATCATCTTACGTCCAGGATATCCGGGTACGTCGTGTTATGATTGACAGGGGTGCTATCCTAAACATTATCTCTTCAAAAGCTTTTCAACAAATGAATATCCCTTCTAGCTACATGTGTGCCAACCCCATCATGTTGTGGTCATTCAATGACGCTATTACCTCTACCTTAGGCACCGTGATCCTCAACATTCGGGTAGGACCACGTACTTTACCCGAACTCTTCTATGTCCTTGAGGGAGAGTTCCAATATAATATATTGTTGGGTCGTCCTTGGATCCGGGCCATGGGATGTGTTCCCTCAACATTACATAGATGCATAAAATTTGAGTACGAGGGGAAGTCCTACACCGTAAAAGCTGATCCTCCCCCCTTTAAAACCTGCAATATGTTATACCGCCCTAACGATGTGCTTATACCAATCAAGACACCCATACATTCAACCCAACTATCCTCTTCAAATGTACCTCAACCATCCACCTCAACCGTGCCTACGCCTTCAACTGATGAAACCACCGTCGCAAAAACCACTTCCCTTCCTGCAACTAACATCCCAACCTCCGACCCCTTAGTAGATGTTTTTCAACGCCTTACGTTGGGGGAGTACCACCTATATAACATTAGTTCTTTCCCTACCCCGCAGGAGTACGGACAATTACATGCACATCCCACCTACGACCGTCGCGTGGGGGAGGTAATCTCTTACAGACCACCCCATTGCCACACCAACCTAATGTATGGGGGTGTTGACGCATCCTCCATTACCCCTGAACCTCCTCTTGGTGTGGTCCCCTTCCAATCTGATTTTCAATACTTGACAAATCATCGTTTCGCCCTCACCTTCTTGACTCGTTGTGCTTGGAAAGGCTTTGGTTTTGGTCTTTACGAACAAGGCCGACATACACTCATTCCCGTGACTACCCGCAAACATAATGATCACAGTGGTCTCGGTTTTCCTGAAACACCTACACAAGAGACACCTCGTGTCATCTGTATTCTGGAAGAAGACGACGTCACCCCTACCAAACCATCATCACCCACTTTGCCATCATCACCCACAGAATCTATAGACCCTGAATCTATCCCTCCTAACTTTTTTTTTTCTTCATAAATTCCATCTTCATAGGTCCTCTCACTTATCAACGCGATAATGAGGACCCATCTTCTTTGCCCCTTCTGTATCCAGACATGATTGAAGAGGATTCGCCTTTGATTAATGTTATTGAGTGTCAGGATGACGAATCCATCCTCACTTACCTTGGCGCGGATGATTCTTATATTCAACGAGCCTTACCATCTGAAACCCAAACCATGCTGAACGAATCTACTATAGAAATCAACATCCACACGGAGGAGGATCCTCACATAGTGAAGATCAGACAATCCCTTAACACATCAGAACAAGCCACCTTTACTACCTTTCTCCGTACCCGCAACCAAGCTTTTGCTTGGTCCTACGCTGACATGCCAGGAATTGATCCTACCATTTCCATCCATAACATCACCCTAAACCTCAATTCCAAACCAGTCAAACAAAAACTGAGAAAAATGCACCCACGCATTGCCCTCTTGGTCAAAGAAGAGCTTCAATGACTTCTCTCTGTTTCCTTCATCTTGCCTATTGACTATCCTCAATGGATTTCTAACATCGTACCTATCACTAAAGCGACGGGGGGACTTCGGATATGCACGGATTTCTAGGATCTTAACCTCGCTTGCCCTAAGGATGACTTTCCCCTCCCAAGTATTGATCAACTTGTTGATCTCACTGCGGGCCATGAAATGCTTTCTCTCATGGATGGCTTTTCAGGATACAATCAAATTTTGGTCGCACCCGCCGATCAACATAAGACCACTTTCATAACTCCTTGGGGAACCTTCTGTTACCGTGTAATGCCATTTGGCCTTAAGAATGATGGTGCAACCTATCAGTGGGCTATGACCTACATTTTTCATGACATTATGCACACTATCCTTGAAGATTACGTCAACGATCTTCTTGGCAAGTCTAAACATTGCAGTGAACATCTCAATGTTTTAACCATTATTTTCGATCGCCTGTTACAATATTCTGTTCATTTTCAACCAAAGAAATGTGTCTTTGGTGTCCTTTCGGGGAAACTTTTTGGTTTTATCGTCTCTTTGCATGGCATTGAGGTCGATCCATCTAAAGTAAAAGCTATCCTAGAAATGCCTCCACCCAAAAACCTCAAAAAATTGCGTAGTTTACAGGGTAAACTTCAATCCATCCGGCGTTTCATCTCCCAACTCTCGGATCGATGTCACCCTTTTCATCACCTTCTTAAAAAGGGTGTTGCCTTTCAATGGAGTGAGGAGTGTCACCAAGCCTTTGAAGCTCTCAAAACTTATCTCTTGCAGCCACCCGTGCTTATCCTACCCCAGGACGACCGCCCTTTCTACCTTTATCTTTCCGCCACTGACCATGCTATAGGAGCTATGCTTGCACACCGGGACTCGGCGCGTCGAGAACAGGCCGTTTATTATATAAGTTGTACCCTCGTGGATTACGAGACTAGGTATACACATGTAGAAAAAATTTTCCTAGCCCTATCATTCGTAGCTACCAAACTCCGACATTACCTCCTGAATCACAAAACTTTTGTCATCACCAACACGGACCCCATTCAGTATATGTACGCCAAACCACATCTAAACTAACACATCACTCGATGGCTCATGCTCCTCGCCGACCTCGACCTTGAGTTTATACAACAGAAGTCAATCAAAGGACAAACTCTTGCAGACAAACTTGCGGAGGCCCCTTTACCTGGGGAACAATTTACCAGTTTTACATTCCCCGACGAACTCATCGCCACTCTTTCACTCAGGGAAGAGTCGTATCAAATGACCCTCTTCTTCGATGGATCTAAATGCCAGCGTGGCGGAGGAGCCGGCGTTGTTCTCATCCCTCTTGACGCTGAACCTATGCCTCTTTCATTCCGGCTTGATTTCCCCTGCACTAATAATATAGTGGAATACAAGGCCCTTGTTCTGGGTCTCCAAGTTGCGATACACTTAGGTATCAAATCTATCAATATCTTTGGTGACTCTCAATTGGTATTCAATCAAGTTATGGGCATCTACCAATGTAAAAGTGAGGAACTTCAGAAGTACAAACACTACGTGGATTCACTTCTGGCCTTATTTACTCACTATTCTATCCAAACCATTCCCCACTTTACTAACAAATTTGCGGATACTATGGCTTGCTTAGCCTCGCAAATTCTAGCTTCATCAACTGACTCTGAATTATTCGTCGTGGTCCAACAACTCTTTGTCCCATCCTATTCAGCCCCGGTTGTTTGTACGATAAATACTATGTCTGCTAACTCGCCAGATACTTGGTATCACCAATTCCATGACTACCTTACAACCTCTGTTCTCCCTTCTAACCTTACTAGTACTGGTAAACGTGCTTTTCTTAAAAGCGTTTCTCATTATGTTGTCATGGGGGAACTCCTCTATAAACGTGGCTTTGATGGCATCCTCCTTCGCTGTCTAACCGGCGCGGAGGTTACCTATACCATCCAACAAGTCCATGATGCGATTTGTGGTGGACATTTTAGTGGCCTTGCCGTGGCTAAACGAATCCTTCGCCTAGGCTATTATTGGCCTACTCTCAATAACGACTGCTACGAATATGTTAAGCGTTGTGTTATGTGTCAACAACATGCCAACCTTCAACATACTCCTAGCCATCCGCTGCAGGTCGCACGAGATCTTTGGCCTTTCTCACAATGGGGTTTAGACCTTATTGGTGAGATTCACCCGACCTCTTCACAACGTCACTGTTGGATAATCATAGCAACCGAATATTACACAAAATGGGTGGAGGCCATTCCACTCATTTCAATCAAAAAGGAAAAAAATTTCGAATTCATTAACCATCACATTATCTGTCGTTTTGGTATTCCTCATCGCCTAATAACAGATAATGGTAAATCTTTTAAAAACAAGTTGTTACAAGACCTTTGCGACAACTTTGGTATCAAACTTAGTTTCTCATCGCCTTACTATCCGCAGGCCAATGGTCAGGCTGAATCTTCTAATAAAACCCTAACCAAAATTCTCATGAAAGTCGTCAATGAATCCGGAAGAAATTGGCACGATCACATTCCCTTTGCCGTTTGGGCTTATCGTACTAGCATTCGTACCTCTACTAACGCTACACCTTTTTCTTTGGTATATGGTACCGAGGCCGTCTTGCCTCTCGAAATACAAATACCCTCCCTTAGAATATCTCTTTAGGATATTCTCACCAACAATGATTTCCGCCGAAGAGCGGTTAGCCCAATTGGAGCTTCTTGACGACCGTCGTCTTACAGCTCTTGATCACCTCCAAATCTATCAAAAACGCATCAAGCGTGCTTATGATAAGCGACTTCATGAGCGTATCTTTAAGGTTGGTGATCTTGTCCTCAAAGAGAATCAACATGTCACCAAACTAGAAAAGAGCAAACGTGAAAAATTTGCTCCCAATTGGATTGGGCCTTATATAATCACTCACACCTATGGATCAGGCACTTATCGTTTAGCTTCGCTTAACGGTAAACCTGAGCCTGAACCCCTTAATGCCTTACATCTTCGACCATTCTACTGTTGAATCTAGTGTTATATCACTTCTTATCTACCTACTGCTCGTCCCTTGAGCTCATTTACCGCTACATACACTTTGTTTTCTATATCTCAAAATAAAATCAAAATCACTTCTCACCTCCCCTTGATGATGCCTTCCCCTTTTTAGTCTAGTCCATGACTTCAAAGTATTAAAATAAGCCGTATTCTTATGGGATTTTCTTGAGTCAAACTTCCTACTAAACTAGATGCTTCATGCCAAAAGAACATCTAGTCATCTAAATTAAATATAGACTGCTCCCTTGAAGGACAACTATATGCCGAACTATTGTTGCTACTATAAATAGACTGCTCCCCCAAAGGACAGCTATGCACTAAAATCATATCTGCTACTATAAATAGACTGCTCCCCCAAAGGACAGCTATACACAGTCAGCCTTTTCTCAGAAGCTTCTCGCATGGATCAGCTTTGTGAAGACCTCAAGAATAGTACAATCAATATCCCTTGTAGACTTCCCGCATCGATCAGTCTATATTCAGTCAAATAAAAGCCTCATTCAAAAGAACTTTTTAGGTCATGGACTTGTCTATTTAGGGTAGGTTCTCTTTCGTCAGAACACTCACTTTGTAACAAGTTCTCTGTACCTCAGCTATATCATCCACCTCACCTCACCATTTGTTTCAACTCAAGGGATGTAACGTACACCTGATATATTGTGATCATACAACTCTTTTCACCTATTGACTTCTTGTCTATGCACGGTACCTAGGGCTTCAAGCTCATTCTACGTTGTGTGGTTTGTTTAGCTCTTTTCACCTACAGAGCACTTTTTCCGCTTTGCCTCGCATCTAGGATTGTGTGTTGATCTTAATCAGGACATGCTTCCCTACTACTTGGGTATGCTAACTTTTGCTTCACCTATACCTACACCAACAACATTATCCTACCAACACCAACAACATTACCCTACCAACATCAAATTTTTACCTAATGAAAAATTGCCTAACCACAACCAAATTGCGTAAATTCACCTCTCCCTGGTCCTAAGGGAGAACTACATCGGTCTGAGGCCCCTCCTTGCTTTGTGCAATGGGCTATGTAGGCAGCACTTCAGAGACATGGGGTCTCCCAAGGTTAGCTTGACCATCCCCTACCATAACCTATCATGTGTGGTAAATATAAATATTTTTGTGTATTTCTATTTTATCACATTCCTCTTTTATCCTTTTTCAAAACACCAAAAATCACAACGCAAACATTCTTATTATTATAACTCAAATCAACATACATATCTTGTTTTATTTAGATGTTAAACCAATACATCTTCTCTATCATCGACACGCAGGTCGGTACGCTTATTTATTCTTATACCTTGCTAACATTTATTTAGACCCTCACGCCTCATCCTGAACTAGGTGATGATCGTGATCGTCAACCCCTCTTGCCAGGCCTCTCTGTCCTCAAAGGTACCACGTCTATTGGTACCCGCCCACTGATATGCCAATCTCTCCTGTAACATGTGAATACGCTCTCTCGCACGGAGGTATCTAGCCTCTAGTCCCTCCGCTCGTGACTGCACAAACATCACAAATATCTACCTTTGCTGCAAACCCCTTGTCGTTCCCGCAACCATTTGGCCCGACCCAAGGCCGCACCCAACCACTTGGCCCGACCCAAGGCCGCACCCAACCACTTGGCCTGACCCAAGGCCGTAACCAACCTATTTGGCCCGACCCAAGGCCGCAACCAACCTATTTGGCCTGACCCAAGGTCGTAACCCAACCCATTTGGCCCGACCCGAGGCCGCAACCAACCTATTTGGCCTGACCCAAGGCCTCACCCCAACCATTTGGCCCGACCCAAGGCCTCACACCACCCATTTGGCTTGACCCAAGGCCTCACCCCAACCATTTGGCCCAACCTAAGGCCACAACCCAACAATTTGGCCCGACCCAAGGCCTCACCCCGAACCATTTGGCCCGACCCAAGACCCAAGGCCGCAAAGGCCCAACAACTTGGCCCGACCCACAGCCCTCACTCATCAATCAGCCCCTATCCAAGGCCGTACCACTTAACTACCTTTCCCAACATCAACAACATACACTTTTATCCACCCATCACGTAGATTTTTGTTCGATCGAGCTCACCTGTTCGTGTTTTAGCATGACTAGGGTCCTTGACTTGATCTTTCGACCAACTTTGCCTAGACCTAGACCGTGACGTTTATCTCAACCAAACCAACCATTTTGTACTGCCGAACATGCCTAAACGTTCCTGTACCTTACCTGTTATATACCCTGGAGCTACTTCCTATGCCTTGGATACCAAGATTATATCACCCTTGTTTGGATAAACTATCGACCTTTGCCTATGCATTGCTGGTTTGCTTGTCAAATCATGTACCCTAGTCGTACTATTACATTTCAACATGCGTTTGCTTCCTTGGACCTACCCCACCACCTTACCATCCTCTCTACAACATTCACCCTTTATCAACCCTATCCCTGATTTCCCGTTCACTCAATCTGTGATAGATTTGAGGGGGATTACCTATATCCTTAACATGAGAAACCACTTCATATTATTGTCCGCGCAGCTTTACAGAACAAGCTACACGACAATAAGGGGCTAATGTAGACACCAAATTCATGTCTTACGACCCCTTGTGACCCGCATCCCATTTTGCAACCTAACCTCATTACCTAAACCTTACACAATTATTTATTAATTACCTTGTAATTGATAAATCCCCATCACCTCACCTGCCACCTCATTTTGCCACCTCATCATGACCTAGCCCTAATCCTAAACTAACCTAATTAAAACCTAAAACTTGGTCTACACCTACACCCATAACTAATGACCCCTTTCTTGCACCCAAAACCAACCTTCTAGTCACTTGACCAAGCCCGCAACTGATCTCTCCGGGAGAAAAGTAGGGAAGGTGGGCTATTTTACTAAAAAATAGCCTACTTTTTCCTTACCGATGCTGGTTCCCACTCGACCGCCGTAGGTTACGCAACCGCCATCGGTTCCCTGTAAATGGACTCCCCAAACCAAAACAACGGACCGAAATTTCATTTTGGGATCAGAGGAAAGGATTTCTGGATCAACAGAGAGCATTGGGAGTGAGAAACAGAGTCCAGATCTTCACTTGACCGAGCAGAGACGAGTGGAAACCAGAAGTTCTTACAGCAAAAGGAGATCACCTTGCATCTTTGTCAAAATCAGTAAGTCACATCTTGCATGTCCTCTATTATAACATTTCTTATGCTCTTTGAATCACAGTCCTCCCAAATCCGTTTCTGAATCCACTACCCAATGTGCCATTGCATCTAACTATCATTCTTTTACCCTGCATCATCTCATTTCCTAATATCATCCATAAACTAGCCTTACAAACACCATAGCTACCAAGAAGATCCTAGAACCCACCGGTATCGGTTATCAGTAACCGGCATCGGTTATCAGTAACCGCCATCGGTTCCTCTGATCAAAACCAGAAAACCAGCCTTTCCCCTACCCAGTTCAACGAAACAACTTAATTGATATCTTACAGTCTTTTGTGTTAATTCATATTAGCAGGGGAACTGACCACCTTCAAAAGGAAGTTTTATATTTCCTGGGCCCAAGGCAGTTCCCTCATTTATTGTCTAATTAAAATCTTGTGGTCTCTGTGTTCTTATTTGTAGGTAGTCCTTCCAAGACAAAAAGGAGTTCTTCGCAGTCAGCCTGATCTTTCTCTACGGTACGCGCACACCATCTCGACATTCTACAGGTATTCCTCCTAGTCCCTAACCTTATCTGTTTCTAAAAGGAACGAAACATTCCGAGTGAAACAAGCACAATAGGTTTTTGTGTTAGAAGAAGAAGAAGAATCTATTCCATCACCCATACATCTATAATAGAAATTAAAACCCCATTTTTTTAAAGATTCGGAGCTATGGGTAGAGACAAGGTTAACAAAAATAGCTTATGCATACTATAAGAAATATTTATCCCCGGGTAGTATTTCTCAAGTGGCACAAGAATAGGAGGCCAGTTCAGGAAGAGAACAAATGGCCATATCAAAAGAAATAGTGTACTATTTGAACAAATTTTTCTTAGTTATTGAGGACATCATGTGGTTATTCCCAACGGAGTTAATAAAGGAGATACAAGAACATATAGAAGTAGAGGATATAATTTTTTTGAAGGGTCTTCAACAGGAAATATCATAATTAAAGGGTAAAAAGAAAAATACTTCCACAGAACAACATATGTTAAAAGAGGTTGAATAAATTATTGGGTTACTAATTAAAACAAGGAAAGGAAGAATAAAGCATCAAAACCCACAGAGGAAATAATAGAAAGAATAAAAGAAGAGGAAACATATAGAAGTGGAAAAATAAAAATCCGAGGAAGTGGCTAAACAAAAAAAATACAACCCCAGGCACAAAAAGAAGAAGAAGAGAGGAAAAAAGAAATAGAAAGAACTATAAAGATAGTTGAGAAAGAAAAACAAAAAAATAGAATTAGAAGCTGCAAAAAGCTAAAAGAAAGAAGAAATAGAAAAGAAAAAGAAGCAAGAGGAAATAAAGAAGAATAAAAAAGAAGAGATAGAAAGAAAACAAAAAGAAGAGAAGAAGAAAAAGGAGCTAGAAAAATAGAGAGAAGAAAAATAAAGAATGGTGGAAGAACATAAAATGAAAGAAGAAGAAGAGAAAATAGAAAGGGAGAAGGAAGACAAAGAAGACATGGAACAAAAGTAGAAGGAAGAAATAATTAAGGACAAAGAAGTAAAAGAAAATAATGAGAAAGAAGAAATAACTAAGAAGGAGAAAGAACAAAAGGAGAAAGAGGAAAGAGAAATTAAACAAAAGAATACGATGAACAAAAGGAGGAAAAAGAAAGACAAGAAAAATAGATCTTACAAACATCCTCCTCCACTAGTATAATGAAAAGACAAACACAACGTGACTCTCTAGCAAAGATCAAGAAATCATTGCAATAGAGTAAAAATGGAACTTTCAATATAGTTGCAATAAGGGGTCCGAGAACAAACAACCAAAGGTTACAGAGTCCACTTAGATAAACTCTCTCCATTGCAGAATTCAGCATGTGGACAAATACTAGAGAAAAGGGCTAAGTAAGATTGGATGCAGGGATGTGTGGAATTAGAATAAACCATGAAAAAATATGTTATCCTCCATTCAAGCTGAAAAACCACACATCAACATAGCTTCAAACCTCCAAGTGGAAGTCACCACAAAAAAAGTAGTGACACAACTTGTTGAAGAATAGACAAAAAGCACAAATGAAGAAAAGAAGAATCTTTGAGAGGATGATGTGGAAGATTATAAACAACAAATTCTTAAACCTCACAAATAATAGAATCAAAATATAAGGAGTGAATTGCAAGCCACGGTGACTAAGCTAGAAACACAGTTGAAAAATGTCATCATATATTATACATACGTCATTGGATGTCTGAGAATGAACACAGAAGATAAGGTGGAGATGGAAAATTTAGAGAAAGAGATACACAAGCCTTCCACAAAATATGATATTTCCAAAGATAAAGATGGAAATCAGAGGAGGAAATTATAAGAACTAACCAAAAAATACCAAAACCAACAGAGGGCATAGAAAGATAAAATTTATGATATGTAATAATGTAGTGCTACCTTGTATAAAGTCATGATAAGAATGCAACAAGAAATTACACTCACATGGGCTAGATGGAATAAGTTACATGCACATCCCGCCCCATCAGACATAGTTTTAGTAATTCAAGAAAATACATAACTCCAAGAATGGATGGATCAGGTGAACAATAATTTGGTTTCTTCGTATATTTATAAAAAAAATATTACTCCTTCGATCATAAAATATATGCCAAAAAGTATGACATAAAGGCTTAGAGGCTTTGGTGTCCCACAAACACATTCTGGCAAGTTGAGTGAAGGAAATCTTCCTTGTGCCAGATGTCTAATTTTTTGCAGAGGTTGATGCCTCTATTAGTTGGTGTCCTATAAATCCAGTTGGGCAAGATGATCGAGGCAATACTTTCTTACAAAAAATGCCTAAGTTATGGTGGTTGATGCCTACAAAATATTTTTTTAAAGAAACTTTTTGGAGGAAAGAATATGGTTCTTCATTAGTTGTTGTCTCAAGGATGAGACAAATTTTTAGTGGGGGGATGATGTTAACAGGATTCTACATATAATTTTGGATAAGCCATGAACATAAGGATAAAGCCAAAAAATTCAGTAAGTATTTAAAAAATATAGAGGATAGCCGTGAATAAATAACATATCCACATATGTAAGAATGTGTTTTCATGTAAATGTGCATCGTGGAAATTAATAATTTTACAGCATGACAACAATACCCCTGTGTCAAAACTCCTAATTTTTTCTCTTTCAAGACACCCCAGGTCTACCCACTTAATCCCATGACCTCCCAGATGATGTTAACTCACTCCCCTAGGTTATTTAGGAAATTTAATTCAACCCCCTAGGTGATTTTAGGAATTTTTGGAAAATGCAAATTTCAGGGAGTTGTGGGAAGAGTTATCACTGGCCTTCTCGGGATTGGCACTACCCCCTAGATCAGAATGGAGGAGATGACTCTGATATAGAGGTGAATTGATGGTCTATAAATATCATGGAAGTTATTTTTGAAGATTTAGGACTGATTTGGATAAGTTGGGATAGTTTGATCAAAAACAAGGTTCATAGGCCTAAGCAGTTTACATTATAGACACCAAAATTGGTATCCCTTGGCTCAACACACTTATGGTCAAAAATACCACATTTGTGATAGTAATTTAATTAATTAAAATTATCTACCATTAATTAATTAATCACACACCCATCACATCTAAATTATTTAAATAATTTAATTAAATAATCCACCCCTTTTTTACACCTCACTACGAAACCTCATTAACCACCTAAACCACCTTCCTAATTAACTACACATTAACTTACTTATAAATAACAACACCTTACTACACCTTCCATAAACGCTAACTTACTCCTAATTAACTAAACATTCCAAAAACACTAACTAATTAAACCTACTAAAAATACTAACTCCTCCTATCCTAGTCAAATTTTCCCTCACCGCCTCTTTAACAAACTCAAAGTTATCTCACTTGAAATAGAATAAAAAATTCTTGTTTCTCAGATAAACTAAAGATCTTCTGTAATTTCTGATGATTTTATCGATCACCAATGATCTATAAATACAAGAATTACACCTCCTTTCAGGAGGAAGAGGAATGGATTCACAAGTTTCGCAAGTACACTCTATGACGTCTTCATCTCATTAAGCATTCAGTAATTTTGCATCAACACAACTCAAAACCATGTTGTCTAAGGAACGTCAAATTCATCAAAAAAATTCTTTTTTTCCTCTTGCTTCCATTTCCTCTATCACACTGACATCCTGTAAGGTAAATCTTTCATTTTTGTTCATTTTAAAAACCAAAGTCAAGTATGTTTTTGTCTCTAGATCAATTACACATTTCTAGTTCTCTTTTTTTGATAAAATTGATAGCTAAATCATTGATTTTGACTCTATTTAGAAAAATAGTCAAGTTTCATAGTAATTTCTAACAATTACCTGAATCACTGGTGATTTCCCTGAATTATTAGTGATTCCTGTTTTCTTAGGATTTTTTAGTATTTTTTACTGAATCTAACCAAAATGCAAAGATTTTTCTTGTTATCTACTAATATTTTGTCTAGCATGATGTCTTCAAATGGCATTTGAATTCTCTAATTATCCTATAGCTAACATTGGTACCTTTTTCAGTCATTCGACGTCCACTCTTCTAAGAACAATACAAGATCCTCCACAATCTTGAGCTCTACGCGATTCAAAATGTTCCCTTTCACTATCTGGAGGACATCTTTGCAAAAACTTAGTGTATACGAGAGGCCATCAAAGCATTATGGAATGCATACAATGAAGGTATAAGGATTAATGCAAACCTCGCATAATATTAGCATGCTTACAAGATAGTCTTGGACTTGTCAGACAACCACAACACAACACATCTAACTAATGACCAAAACCATATCAATATCTCAAGCACCAACACTCCCCTCACTCATCTCTTTAACACCCCTAAATAATCCTTTGACTTATTTGTGGAGGATTATATTTCCATTATAGATATTGACACCACTACAGGGGAATAAGAAATAATTGATTTCATAGCCTCTAATGTGACTGAGAACCTTTACACATACCAAGAGTAAGATTTATAGTTTTAAACCATGAATAATGTTAGATATATATGTAATTAATTTACATAAGTGATAGTGACACTTCTATCTTGGCATCTTGTAGCACGATCACAAAAAAATCAATAAAGTCTTAAGCCATCTTTATGAGCAATAACAATATTTTGTTTAAATGTGATCTTTGTAAATTTGTTTACAGGAAAAGAAGCTCTAATCCATTACTTCACACAGTGTGAAATAAAAACATAATCAACATTATGGGTTCCCTAGAAACCTCACCATATCGAGGTAAATCTCAGTTGTTACCCCTTCAATGAAATCAAGACAACCAAAGGTAAAAACCATGCTAGACACACATGGTCAAAAGAGATACTGAGCTTCAGGGAGTGATTCCAAGAGATATAGATGGATTTATGAGCTAAAAAATACATCTTCAAAAATTTAATTCCATTCCCTACAATATGGTGAAATTATATTTTTCACAACACCTTAGTGTAATAGGTTTATTACTGGTTTTTTAAAGGCATAGGTAAAGGACCATATCAAAAATATGCTTTTTCAGGGCTCAAATAGATAAATCAAAACCTAAAATCCCCACCATTGGATTTTTAAGGCCATTTTGAGTCATGATAATATAATTTTTTTCCAAAATATTCCATCGGGAGCTTGAGATATCGTTATTTGGAGTTTCCCTCTAGGAACGAGTTCAGGAGTTAGTGAAAATTTGGTAAAGACATGTGTTAGCTCCAGGAGGCTAGCATAATTTAATTTCCCTTTCATCCCTAAATAAAAGGTATATGAGCAACATAAAATTTTACTCAGCCCCTATAAGTCCTCTAGTCACCCATACAACCTTCTGAATCGGTAGTTCAACCCCCAGGAGCTTGCAGGAGCTCAAACCCTCAGCTGTTGGATTTTCACCATGTGTCGTGACTAGATGCCACATGAAAATTGATGTATATCTCATCCATTAATGCTTAAGGGACATTAGGGACATGAAAATTCACCTCACTCTTTTTTTTCATTTTTAAAAATATTTTAAATCCTTCCTGTCGCTTTCTTTTCTACTTCTAACTTTCCACAACTTCACCCTGTCATAGCTCTGTAACCTATACCGTTCACCATTTTTGCTCCAAACCAGATCCACCACAGAAAATAAACTCTTAAATACATGATAATACATAGCTTTCAACAAAGGGATTCATCAAAAGAGTCAGAGGAACAAAGAATAAAGGAGAAAAGTGAAGAAATTCTTCAGAAGACTCCATTGCCATACAACGAAGATTCAAACATATCTAGCAAACCAGTGCATGGATCAAGATGAAATTTTTTCTATGTTCATCATTTTTAGAGAGAATTAAAACCCCCATAAAATACCTCCCATTTGTAGTAAGGAGTGATCATAGTGAATAAATATTCCTTTCGGCTCAATGAAGGAAAAATCTCGATTTCCCATCAAACCGATAGTCGAATCAAAACAAAATTTCACCGGTGGAATAAGATGAAAAAACCCACAGTAAAAATATATTTTTTATTGATAATGGAGAAGAAAACTACATCTACAATTTTCAAGGTCCCTTAATGGCTGTCATGTCTAGAGAAACTACTAGGCGAGACATTCAAGTATTAAAATCTCACCAACTATTGATTAGGTAAACACAAAATTTCACTGATGGGATAAGAAGAAAAAACCCATATAAAAAAACTTCATTTTACAAAAATATAACCACCAGAATCCCTCTTTCTAAAAATATAAGGTCTTATACATAGAGGACTATTATTTTGGGGAAGTCATTAACTGAATAAATTGCGAAGGATATGATGAACAAAGAAGGTGTATTGCAGGGAGAAATCATCAAAATGGTTGTCTTGGTCCATAATTGACACTTACTAAAAATAGTAAGTGGTCTCATGAGCACCTGCAAAAAATAGAAAATTGGTCTAGAAGGCAAGAAGAATGCAGTGTGAAGAAGGGATTAAAGCTACCATAATCATTTGATGTTTGGAAAAGCAAACTTGTGCACTTTCCAAAAATAGTAAGTTGCCCTATGAGCACTTACTAAAAAATAATAGGTTATTCCAAAGGGCGGATTTCATAGAGGGAACACACTGGGAGTTGAACATCTAAGTTGACATCACCAGTTGGAGACAAGAGAGGGAAAATTATTAGGACTTGCTAAAAATAGTTTCCTTTTCCAAATATAGTAAGTGTAAAAAAAATGAAGTTCAGATTCATGGAGGTGAAAACAATGCAATCTCATTCATCAAACTCTATGGGAGTAGATGACAGTGAGGTGACATACATGGATCTCAACAGTGTCTTTCGACACTCATTTCATGCTTCAATTGGTATGTGTGAGGTGTAATTCACATTTGACGTCATCATACTATTCACGATGTGTTTCATCAGTATCATCTTAAAATTAACTAAGTAGTGTGGCAATGTTGCAAGCAGTCAAGGCAGGATTTGTTCTAAAGATTCAGTCTCTTCAAAAATGATCTTCATGAGTGATGTTCATGGTCGCCAATGGAATCATTCGACAATTTTATTAAAAACTTAGTTCGTGGTGTCCATTTTTCATCTAAGGAAATTCTCTCAAGATCCATATTTCACTACATTGGAGCATTGCATCGGATCGGTCAAGTAGAACAGTGGATCAGTGAGGTTTTTTCTTCATCATAATTACTCTCCCTCTCTCTCTATTCTCTTTCTCTCTCCTCAATATTCTAATCTTGTGTTGGGGTTACACTTTTTTTCATACCTTAATGTTTTTAATGGAATAAGTCACCCTTTAGTTATAAAAGGGAACTTAATGTTCTCCTAGGAATGTGAAAAGTTTCATGGCATATGAAGCGTCATTTGGGGGTATACGAAGAATCATAAGGAATATGAAGAGGTTTTGTTCTTCTATAAATTGTAATTTACTCCTCATTTGAGGGTCTTCTTAGCTATTCTTGTGAAGTCATGAGAGAGAGAGAGAGAGATCCTTGTGAAAGATCAAACATATAACAAAATTCTTTCGTTTCCCCACTCTCAAATTTCTTTATTTTTCTCATACTATGTACAATTTTTACTTGAGCATCAATAGAAGGATTTTTTAGCCTTTTTTTACTAAGGATTATAGTGATACTTTGTGCTCATTAAATGCTATTTGGTCTTGTTACAACTATGCATATTTTTTTTCTTCTGAATTCTAGTGCATGTGATGAAACTTCTAACTAGTATTTTTAAGCATTCAATTTCTTATTTGTTACATTAGTTTCCCTTTATCTAACATTCTCACTCCATTTCCCACTCTCCTAGAAAATTCCTCCCTTATGGATATCTGCAAGCTTTTAACGCAGGTTTAGTGGAGTGCCCCTGTTATATCCCTAGCCGTAAGGCCAACCAGAAAAATCCACCTTTTAACTTGTGCATGCATATATAGTAGCTACAATAGTTAAGTAGAGGGACTTATATTCCCAAATTTTTGGCAAGAAATCCACTGATTCATCCCTAAAAAAATTCTTGCCAACAATTTTTGGTGCATACCGTGGGGAAGACTTGGCAGCATCTACACCAAAAATACAACCGCAAAGTCCAAAAATGAAAAAAAATCAAATATTGAAAAAACAAAAAAAAAAGTTCATGAAAATCCATTATTGAAAGATACATTGTCATTTCCTACATGTGACCTTTCATATTTCACAGTGTCCTTTTGTATTCCCACTGCAATAATTTCCAAAATCTAGTTGAAAAGAGATACACCAAGTTGAATAGATCAAGCGGAATTGTCGACCCCACTTTCAAGGCTTTGCAAAATCAGCAAGAACGAGTTAGATAAAATCCCTACTACTTTTCTCAAGCCTCATCCCCATCCAGGTCATCAAGTAGTTCACTTTTAAATCCCATCCAAACTCCTATTGATTCCCCCCTTCAAATTCTCTCATTTTTCAACCACCGTTAAGCATTTAGTTTCCGGAGGAAGAATAATTTGTAGAAGCAAGATCAAAAATAGAAACAACGATGGTAGAAGAAGTAGAAAGACCTCAACCCATTATTCCATGGGGAAGAAATGTGGGACCGATTACTCTTGAACCACCTCTTCACGACCTACAAACAAGTTCTCTTAAGAACTTTCCAAATTTCAAAGGTGATGGAAAACATATACCTAAAGAACACATCACCTCTTTCACTACATCATGTGCGATCCTTGGAGTCAAACATGAAGATCTTACTGTAAGATTTTTTGTGAAATGTCTCCAAGAAAAAGTAGCATAATGGTTCTACCTCATGCATGCCCAATCCATCATTGGTTGGAACAAAATCAAGACTTCCTTTAAGGAAATATTTAAATCAATTGAATACTATTAGGACCTCTTGGTGCATTTGTCTTAAATGAATAAAGGAGAAAGTGAAACTATGAGAGACTTCATGGCTCATTTTGATAGGTTACTTCGTAGGATACCAAGAGAGGATTCACCATCTGAAAATAATGTCAAGAGGTTCTTCATAAATGCTTAATCACCAAAGGTATGATTTTTCATATGAAGAATTCAACCAAGGAATATTTCAGAAGCACAAAGGATGGACATCGAACTTGATGATGATCTCATCCTCACTCGAAATATTAAAAATCCCTCAAAGTGTAAATCCCAAAATCCTAGAGATGAGAGAACAAATCCATTGCTACAAAAATTAGCGAATGATATGGCTTCTTTGAAGAGGGAATTTTTTGAAAGAGTATCTTCTCAAAGAAAAAAAAACCAAATCGTAGGAGCAACCCAAAGGCTTTCCTTGGAGGCCCCACTCGTCAATGCAAGTTGTAGGATTCAAGAAATACAAGAAGAATGTGACCGAGAAAATAAGATCGTTGATCAGCCCTAGTTATAGACTAGTGTTGACAAAAGAAAGAAGAAAGAACCTGCCACCGATGAAGAGTAAAGTATTCAAAGGATACATAAGATAAGGTGGGAAGCTCGACAATATTCCAAATTCTTGTAAGAGATGTATGAGTAAATTGAAGCAAACCATAGTGAGGAAGAAAAAGAGGAGATTTTTCCTATAGAGGAAGATCCTAAAGATCATTTGTACCATAGGGTTTTCATCCCTAAAAGTTTCTTGAATGTTGTTGAATAGAATCATATCCTTGAGCCTTTTAATGAAGATCAAATCAGCATTTAAGAAGATGACCAGAGACATGAAAATGCAGGATCGACTAAAGAAGATTTTTGTACTCTCACACACCTCACTATAAAGTTGAGAACAATGTCCTTTTTCTTCTACTCTCTTAATGAATTCATTACATATGGTGATGGAGAAATTAACATCTCGAAAATAGAATATATGGTAAGGATTCAGAGCATAATAGAAGAAAACTCTGATCACGAAGCCGATCAAGATATTTAAAGGTCTACTCTATATTTACAAAGAAGGTATGAATATATCAAATCACTTCATGTCTCCCACAATGAAGAAGATAAAGAAGATCCTCCTGATTTTCTACACCACGAGCTATTAATTCTTGGGACATTCTTGGATGCTCCTGAATAAGATCATTTCCTTGAACCTTCCGATGAGTACCAAAGAAACATAAAGAAATATGATAATGAGAGAGACATGAAGGTGGAACCACCATTTATAAACTCATTTTGGCTCAAGGAACAGTCCCTTCAGGAATTAATACATTCAATAGAGTATTTTTGTTGCCTAATGGATGATTCAATTCTTTTCGAAGACTCCACCAATGATGAAGAAAAATACCAATTTGAAGTAAGCATGAATAATCCCCCTTCAAAATTTTATTTTTTAATTAGTGATGAAATGGACATGTGAAAGGAAGTGAAAGAGATCCACCCCACATCATTGACTGAAAATGATGAATTCAAGAAGGTCATGCAGGTTTTTCCCTCCTATTTTAATCCTTTAAGTGATGTATAGATGATTCATGAAAATGAAGAGAGTCAAAGAAAAATATTCTCTTCCTGATTAAATCATGGATGATCTGATTGAATAGTCTCACTTACTTTCTAAATCCAAGGAGAATTAACATTTTGAACACAATCTCTTCTCACCCGAGGAGAAGAATGATCATCATGGTGAGTATGAAATCTTTCATTATCCATATGAGAAAGAGGATTCAATAATGGATGATCACGATAATGTTGAAATATCTTCCCACATTATTGCTTCAACATGATCTTATCAAGAGGATGATATGGATTTTGAGCTTGATGGAGTACTATTCCCATAAAGCATGTTCCTCCTCTCCTTGTCATAAGGCATCATGAATAAAGTGTGCCCATGCTTGTAAGAAATTGAATCTTGGGTGACACAAAGCATGGAAGAGGTGAACGAGGATTTTTCAAATGAATCGTGGCCATGGATGGATCATATTTTCAACCATTTCTTGGAGGCACAACATAAAATTCTTCCAATGAGGATAAAAATGAGATTATGGAAATTTCAGAAGAGTTATCTGTGTAATATCTTTTGAAGGTTGTAGAAGACACCAAAGACCCTCAACTCAGTCTTGAACCCTTAACCCAGGATATGGACATGTAAGATAGGTATGAATTAATTCATGCTTCCCATTTTTGTACACCAATTTTTCATGTTGAAATACAACAGTTGGATAATCTTGACAACTTCCCTAATACTTTGGTTAATGAGAATGAACATGAAAACATGTATTTTTATTCCACATTGTGTGAAGAAGTTCATGTGTGTAAATGAAGAAATGTTCTTGGATATCCTTTGGACATCTCCAATTTTGAAGACAAAAGCTCTGCCATGGAAGAAGAAAGTAGGGATCATTTTGAGCTGACTCACATGGAGGGGAGTCGTTTAGGACAAAAATAAAGAGCTATGAAAAAATTGGGAATGTATTAAAAACCAACTTGTTCCCACCATTTTGGAATGGTCCATCCATGCAAAACAAGAGTTCATATGGAAAAATCCAATGAAAGGTGAAGAATGTTTATATGGATGAACCAAAATCTACAATTTTGAAAATGATGTCAAGATTCACTTCGAACAAATGCATAGTGGCAACAATTTATCTAGGCATCAAAGTGGGAGTATGCATGATTGTTTCCAAATGATCCAAAATTAGACTGCACTCAACATCCTCTAGACTTCAATTCATCCTTAACATTTTCTCATGTTACAACAAGCTCTTAAGGATGATGAAGACCTATGGCTCAATGATTTAACCTTCATATCTAAAAATACTTGCTCAGAGAAAAAAAGAGGGATGTTTAGGGAAGTTATTGAATGGGAAGAAAAAAATTTCTCCAAGTGTTTTCCTGATATAAGATACAATTTGAAGTCACAATTCATAGAAGATGAATGTTATCATGACAAGAGAAATTTTTCGACTCTTGAATACATGGAGGGATGGTGTCTCATGATCGCATGGCATCAAGATGAAACCTCAAGAGGCAAGAGTCTCAGGAAGGTGACCAAGTTCTCATGGATACAAGAACATTCTTATTGTAGTATGAACATGAAAATGGATTCTTGGTACGTATTATTCTTCTCAAGCCATGCAAGGCCATCACAAAAGCATGGTTTGATCAAATAAAAGTATTTATGCTTGAAATGTTAGAATTCATTCCACTATTCCATGATGACATGTACTTTTCTCAACCCCTTTCTAGGTATGTGTATATTCTTTCCTCGCCTCTGTAGATATGCTCTCCCCTTGTATATAATTTTCTTTATGTGGTATGTTTCTTTCCCTTTCCAGTTGTGTTGTGTGTTTCCTTCTTCGTTATCTCTCTCTTGTAAGTTGTACATGAATCCGCAAGCCCCAATGGATAAGGTACTAGTCTATGTATCATAAATTTGAGATTCTAGTATTCTTCATATCATGTCTTTGTTTTTCTCAGTCTATACCATGTCCCCAAGATAAAGCTAGTTGTTGTCATGAAAATGTGCAGTGGGGAAATTGATAATTTTCCAGCATGACAACAATACCCATGTGTCAAAACTCCTAATTTTTTCTCTTCCAAGGTACCCCAATTCTACCCAATCAATACTATGACCTCCTATATGATGTTAACTTACTCCCCTAGGTTATTCAGGAAAATCAATTCAACCCCCCAAGGTGATTTTAGGAGTTTTTGGAAAATGCAAATTTGAGGCAGTTGTGGGAAGGGCTATCAGTGGCCTTCTTAGGACTAGCACCACCACCTAGAGTGGAATAGAGGATTCTAATCTGACATGGAGGTGAATTCATGGTCTAGAAATATGTTATCCCGTAAAATTGACAAGGGAAATTTTACCGATAACCATACCAAAATTTTTGTTTCAATCCCTCGTTAGGGATCCTTCGCGTTCGAAACGTTGTAAAACCCCTTCCTGGGAAATCTAGTTTTCGAACTTAGTCTTTTTGAGCCTTTTTTGGCTGGGCGCATGGATTTTCCTTGCAACACAAAGTTTTGGGGTGCCCACTTAAAAAACTTTGGCGCATGGTTTTCCATGTTAGCACGTCTTTCAGTGCGCCAAAGGATGTTGAGTCTCTTTTGCGTGCACCAAGGCGCATGCACCTTATTGTTGACATTGCTTTTGTTGCTCCACTTTTCGGCAACACAAAGTGCGCCAAAGGGCGCACATAATCTCGCTGCAACACAAAGTTTTGGTGTGCCAAAGGGTGCACATAACTTCATGTCAACAATGCATATGGTGCGCCAAAGGGCGCACGCTTTCCCCTGTCGACAGCAACTTTCATGCGCCATTTCAAAAGTGGTTGGTGCATTGATGACCAGTTTTTCTATAAATATACGTGCGCGCCCAACGTCATTTTCATTCTTTTGCAAAGCACGTGATCGTTCTAGACTTGTCAGCCTCTGCTCCGTCGTTTTCATCGCCCTGTGGACCCGCTCTCTAAACTTTTGCTATATATCCAAGGTGAGAGGTTCTCCCTCTTCTCCGTTTTGTGCTTCTGGTTCTTTCTGAGTGTTCTTGGTCTGTGTTTTGGCTTGCTGGCCGGTTTTAAAATGAGATTATGATTAAGCTAGCTCCTCCCCTGTGCTGTCCTGTCTCATTTTCTTCTTCTTTTCCTCCCCCCTTCCCTCCCTCTTTCCAGATCTGCTGGTAAAGAGTGTTGTTTTGAAAAGGCTTGGTCTGAAAATCTTTTTATGAAACCTTATATGTCCAAGCAACCTTTGAAATGGAGGAAAGAAAGAAAGGGTTTGAGCTATGCGTTTAGTTCTGTGGTGTACTGGCGCGCCTTGTTACACTAAAAATAGTTGCACCCCTTTGATGCATCTACCCGCCCTGTTACATGATCTAAACCCGCGCCAATGGCGCACCCATTTGTCATGCTGCATCTAGAACTCATGCGCCCTCAAGGCGCGCCTTTCTCGCATGCTACAAGTGTCGATCCCGCACCCCCTTAAAAGCCTTTGGCGCACCATTTATCCATGTTACATCCTGTTTCCATGCGCCAAAGGGCGCACCCAGCTTCCATGCAACACAAGCCTTATTCGCGCAAGTATAAAGCTATAAAGGCGCGGGCGCACCCCCGATTGTAGTAACATGATGTTTTTGTAAACCCTTTTGGCGCACGAAAAGTCCATGTTACACGATCCATCCATGCGCCAAAGGGTGCACCGAATCCCAATGTAACACACAATTTTCATGTGCCCTGCTGTAAAATGCAATATGCTACAGCCGTGCGCCATGCGCCTTTGGCGCCAGTATAACCTCTGCAACACTCTTTTTCTGTGCGCCTTATCCATTTGGCCTGCAACATGCAATTTTCATGCGCCCTGCGCCCTAAGCCTTAAAATCTCTAACTCTTTCTTCTGCTAGCATTCCAATGGAAGATCAAATGACTAATTCAACTTTTGTGGATTGGGTCTCACTTCTTCTTCATGCAGATCAGCAACTGAGTTCGAAAGAACACATGTCTACGTCAAGCAAGAAACCCACCATACCAAGAGGAAAGGCTAAGCTGACAGAAGAAGAGATGAAATACAAATATCAGAGGGTCAGGATGCCTGAATCACAGGCTGAGTGCAGTATGGATGTCAGAGACTCAGAATTGGGTCACATTGACATGGAGGAATTATGGGTTAGGACTCATAAAGTTACAAGAAGTCCATGGATGGACAAGTTAATAGGCAGTGCCCTGCACTTCGCCAGAGGAATCCCCGTCAGCGCTGTCAACAACGAATTCATGATGGTGATTACCCAATGTTACAACAAAGACACAAGATGTGTCGAAAATAGCAAGGGCGAGGTAGTCATAAACCTCACTGCCCGTCATTTTGAAATAATGCTCGGCATCCCTCACCACCGGAACTTCGTGGCTGTTAGCCAACAAGAATGCATCAAGGCCTGGGAAGACAACGAAGACCAGTGCATGCAGTTGATGAATGAGGTCTACCTAAAGAACAAGAAGGTGGTGACCCAGTGGCCACAGACTATCCACCGAAGTGATTTCTCAGAGGAGCTCAGCGATACTATCACCTTCCTGAGCAGAGTCTTCGGGCTTTCAGATGCCCACTATTTCAATAAGTGGATGCTGCGGTACTTGGAGACAATGAATAAAAATTTACCTGATCAGCGCTTTTGCTGGGGTGAAATAATAAGCAGCACCATCTCTGAGCAGCTACAACAGTTCACCACAACATGAGTGTTCCATATGAACCCCTATGTAGTCTACGCTGCAGCGTCGGCAAGGGATTATCCGGGGCTGAACCGAAGTGGAGTATGGCCTCAGGCCAAGATATTTGATTACTACCCAGAGCTGAGTCTGGAGAATAGCATCCAACATTTCACAAAAGTTAACGATGCATTCTTCTATCATGTCATCTGCCTACTGAGGCCAAACATGACTCATAGCCGGACGACCAAAAACATAGTGGCAGTCACAGAGAAATGGGGGGCCCTGTTCACCCAATTTCCCACGTTCACCTATCTGAGGGCTGCCAACTTTTTGGGAGAGCCAACCAGGCTACCAAGGTATGCTGGGCCTAAGCTGATTCTACTAAAACTGTCAAGGCAACTAGTCACATACCATGAGAAGTGCCTCAAAAGAAAGAAGGGTGGAACTCCTTTCCCCCTCAAAGTGGGCCGATACACATGCTCCACCCACCATAAGGCGAAGGAAATGTTCGCAGAAATGGAGCTACTCAACTTGAAGCATGACTTCCCAGCCATGCCTACCTTCGACCCAAGAAGCTGCCTGCCAAAAGCGAAGCTCGATCCGATCCATGTCCCTCAAATTGAGGATATTTACATTGACGTTCTCCATGAGGCGGAACTCAGAAGAAAGGATCACTCTCGCTTGGCATTGGCGGAAATCATCCAATACGGAGTGGCCATTGTCCCCGAAGGCTTCCAGACTATGGAAGATGAAGTAGATAAGGTGTATAATGACATAGATGGGGACAATTGGCCCTTCCCGGCCATTGACAGGAACAAGGCTCCTCAAACAATTAAGGAGAGGGTCAAAGAGACTATGCGGAGAACAGAGCATTGGTGCCGCATGAACGGACTAATCTACCTCAGGGGTAGATTTCACAACTTCCCCATTGGGAAATGCACCTCCAAGGTCTAAGAAGCAGCTGAAAGGCAAAGGTGCAGAAGGTGAAACTAGCACCATTCAGGAAGAAGCCCCTGAAAGTCCTCTTCCCTCAGAGCTAGAACAGGTTATAACTCTGGAGGAAGAATTGACAGAGGATAGTCCTATACGCCCATCCACCCAGGATGTCAGCATCGCTACAACTTTAGAGGTCCCTTCTATCCCTTCTTTTTCTCTTCCTTCCCCTCCTCGAGTGACTCAAATGACCACCCCTTTGGTCGTGTCCTCTGCCCCTTCTTCTACCCTTTCCCCTGCTTCTTCATCTATCTTCTCCTCCCTCGCTGATTTGTCTTCCTCTATTTCTTCCCTCATCTCCGAGCTCCCTTCCCTTCCTATGTCTTCTGCAGTTGCGGTTTCCCTTCCTCCCGTGGACACTTCTTCGGCTATTCTTTCAATGCCGCCGCCGCGTGTCTCCACGTTTTTCCCCTCCTCTACCGTTACTGCCTCCCTCTCTGTCTCTGGTCCTTCTTCTATAGGACCAGCTTGGATCTCTCAGCAGCTGAGCCAACAAAAGAGGAAAGTTCCCCATCGCTCCGATGGAGTTTTCGGTCATTCCAGCTAAAGGGAGCAAAGAAACAGAAGCCGGTTACACGCTTCTCGAAGAGCACTGCTGGTGAGAGAGTCATGGAAATAGCTGTACCCCAACCCCCTCAAAGAGAAAGAAGATCTGTCTCCGACAGATTTCACCGTGACCCAAGTCACAATGGGGACATCCTCTGAAAGTCTCCAGGGGGAAGCTCTTTCCGCAGTTGATGCACTCTGCAAAAAGCTTCAGGAAACGAAAGAGGAGAAAAGGCTACTGAAGGAGCAGAACAAATACCTGCTTCAAGCCTTACAGAAGATGGGAAGTGCACCTCCCACAACTGCCGCCGAGACTCCTGAGCTGCTCAGTCAGGAGAAGATCAATGAGTATTCAAAGATCGGCGAGCAAGGTATGGCCGTTTCTGCTTGGAGGAGCCAAATCCTCAAGGATAGTGAAAGAGTAATCGCCGAGTATACCAGTTTATACCTAAACATCGGAAAGGTGAATAAGGAACTCCAAGCATTAGCAGAGTCCGATATCAGAAGAGTTAGAGCATGCTAGACTCCAACACGAGACCTTCCAGCAAATGTTCGACTGTTCAGTCGAAGATCTGGTCAAGTTCGGAGTATTCGGCCATCCAAGGGCCCTCAACAAAACTATGTCCACTCTGGACTATCGGATAGATCAGCTAGAATTCGTTCTGGAAAAGATAGACAAGATAAAGGAAGAGGCCCTGGATGCAATGCATCAAATGGAGAAAGTTGTTCTCGCCATGACTCCAGGGTTGCTCACTCCTTCCCTTACCTTGAGATCAGCTGATGACACTATCCGGATTTTCAAGGAGATAGCTTCTCAAGGGATAGGGCCAGAGGTCACATTCGACACTGAATCTATCAACAACCTACTGGCCTGTAGGGACTTCATCGGGTTCCTTATCGAGGCGGGGAAAGATTATTCCAAACTCCCGGAAAAGCTCATAGACGAGCGGGAGACTTGCGAAGCAATCAGTGAACGGCACAAGGATCCATCACAGGATCAATTTGGGCCAATGATTAGCAAGTTTTTGGAATACCGCGCTCAGTTCCACATATCATCTCCTGAGCAGTATCAGAAATAGGCAACCCCTTTTCGGCCGCAGGATGATGATGATGAGTAGCTGCTCCTTCTTCTTCTTCTTCTTCCTCTTCTCTCTATTCTCTGACTTTCTTTTTGAAATTTCTAAAGATTTGTTGATACAAATGATGACATCATCCATGTTGCATCATGGGATGATGTCATCCACCAAAATTGTCAAAGTCAACATGACTTTTAGATATTTTGAAAATATCTTTGTAAATAAGTGGTTGGCTCCATTTTGGCCTTCTCTCTCCCTCATCTTCTATAAATATGGGAATACTTGTTGTATTCAGTGTGAACATCTTTTAGATAGAAATAGAAGTGAGGAGAGAAAGACTTTGAGCTTTCTTGTAACAGAAGAGAACAGTAATACAATTATTCAGACTTTGTGCTCAATAGCTGTGTTATACATTAGATCTTTCTTACGTTAGATCTGTATGTGTTTAATCTGTTGGATTCATATCTACTTTTCCGTCATTTTTTTATCAGTATTGCTTTGTTTATTTATGCAAGTAGGTTTGGCTCTGTTTACTACCAAACTAAAAACATAAATCTTCTGACCTTTCTGCTTTGGAATTCATTTCTTTTCTCCCTTCGGATCTGTTCTTTCTCTTCTCCCTCTTTCATTCCTTTCTTTTCACAGCCTGGAACACTCTACTGGGATGAGATCCCAACCCCCGAAGGCAGAATCTGTGAGACTTGCATAGGTTCCTGCTAGTAGAAATAGCAATAAACCAGTTTCGCTTTGCTGTCTCAAAGAGGGGCTAAGCCCTGCACACTGTTGGCTCGTCTATCCATAGATCTGTCCACGTGATAGATTTTCGGACCAACAAGGTGCAAGAGAAGAGCATACACAAACTTTATTGCAACTATATAGAAATAGAAAACTTCAAATCAAAGGACCATTGCAAAATGCTTTGTCAAAAGAGTTACATTCCCTTAAGCAAAATGAATAATCAAGTTTCCAAGCTCTTAATCCCAATATTATGATCCAAGATAGAGATCAAAGTTAGTTTTTGAATTCTCAAGATCACCTACAATATGGTGCAAAATAAGATTTTTCATACACACGCTTTACGTCTAATAGGTCGAGTAAGCTAGTTTTTAATAGGCAACATTCAGTCAAAAGATTAGATCATGTTAGAAATGACCAGTTTTAAAGGCTCAACATGGATGAATCAATACCTAATATCACTTCTGTACCAGTGTAAATTCTGAATTTCATGTTTTCATTGCATATTTAATATATCAATACCTTTCCAACGCAAAATTCCATTAGAGTCATTGATATATCGGGAGTTTGAAGTTATGGCCTCTCGGAACGAGTTTGGGAGTTAGTAAAACTTTGCATATGACTCGTGTTATGCTCTATGGAGCTATGCACTTAACATTTCACTTTAAAAAATGTCACCCCTAAAGAAAACGTCCCTTAATGAGTGCATATAATGGGCAAATTTTTCCAACCAAGATTCAAGTCTTCTGACAACAACCCATCACATTAATATATCGAATCAGAAGACTCAACGCTATCAAATTCATGTTGGATATACATGCCCAAGGTCATTTAAGATTTTCAAGAAATGTGACAAAACTAGCATGTCAGAATGATGAAAAAGTAAGCCCCTCTAATCCCTTGATGATTAAGGGACATGATGAAATCTTGAAATTGTTCCTCACTCAACATTAAATTTTGACAGCAACCCACCACATTAATATGTAAATATAAGATCCTTCTTGTTGCTTTCAAACACTAACTTCTAACATGCCACAAGAATTGAAAATTTTCAAGAAATCTGACAAAACTAGCATAAAATGTTGAAAAAGTAAGCTCAAAAACAGCTGAACCACATGAAATGAAAATCTTGAATTTTCTCACCATAGATTAAATTTTGACAGCAACCCATTGATCATTAATATGTAAATCAGAAGACTCAGCACTAATCAAAGGACTAACCTACATGCTCAAGAAATTTCTTCATAAGACACCATTGACAAAACTAGCATGATAGAATGTTGAAAAATTTGGTAAGCTCTAAAA
Source organism: Taxus chinensis (assembly GCA_019776745.2). Taxonomy (NCBI): domain Eukaryota; kingdom Viridiplantae; phylum Streptophyta; class Pinopsida; order Cupressales; family Taxaceae; genus Taxus; species Taxus chinensis. Next base: position 94,650,466 of record CM034148.1, on the reverse strand, counting down.
ATTTCAGAGACCATGGAGAAATCTCCATGAAAATTTCCCCTCAATTCCAATTTTGTATAGCACTGTTCACAGTGAAGAAATCTTTCATTTGGCTACAAGGAAGGACCCAAGCACGATTTCAAACTCAACAAAACGGTAGTCGAATCAAAGAACAAGTTAGATCAACATGTGTAATAAGAGGGTTAGTAACCAAAAATAAAAATATAACTACAAAAACTTGAAATTAAGAAGCAAAGGACAATGGACTTGTAAGTCCCACCGGGCCATGTTCAAATGTGACTGCCATGTAAATACTTTGCTTAAGTTCTAAAATATCACCAACTGATTGACAAGGTAACTACCACCTAAAATAGTTCTACTAATTTAGCTAAGAACAAAGCATAAACCATCATCATGAAAAATTATTTTTACAGTTAGATGCTAGCACAAAAATCCCTCGTTCTAATAATAATAGGTCTTCTGAAACTAGACGAATGCTAAATATCTAAACTCCTCTATTCTCTAACAACCAATAAATGAGATGGTGAACACTAAAGATATAGCTCCATGGCTATCAAACATAGAAATTGTCCTCTAATGCTCCAAGAACCTAGGACACTGGGGGCTAAAAGTAGTAAGTTGGGCTCACAAGACCCTTTTTGACACCTCCCATATGACCCAAGCACTTGGTCCAGAAAGATGCGAATAATGTAGTGTCAAGATGGGATTCAAGCTTTCAAAATCATTGGCAAGGTTTGCAAAAGCTAATTTGAGTCTCTTTGCTATAAATAGCTAAGTTGCATTGTAGCTCTCTTAATAATAGTTTAGGTGTAAGTAAAAAGGTAGGTGGAGGGCTCTTTATATATGCCCAGAAGGATAATAGGAGTTCAACATCTAAGTTCTCATGACCATGTGGAGACCAAAGAGTAAAATTTCATGATCTAGGAATGGATAAGGTTTCTTTATTCCAAAGGTATACCTTACTTTAGAAGGAAAATGAATTACATGTTTAGCAGGAGTCATGGGAGTTGGGGGTATTTTAATTAATCAGACTAGGCATGATTAGATTAATAGGTAGATGTAAGCTTATATGAAGCTCAATTAGTTTCTTTCGACACTCATTTCAAGCTACGATTTAGGCTATGTATAAGGTGGAATTAATAGTCAACACTGTCAGAATATTGATTTATGTGGTTAAATGGAGATTGTGTTCAAACTAATTAATTAATAATGGCATTGATTAGTCTAGGTAGTCAAGGTGGTGATTTATTTTAACGATTCAGGTATGTTCAGATTAGGGTATTCATGAATGGATAGCTCAACTGGTAATTAATTAGCTTAGTGTAATTCAATTAATGATGATATGAGGGAAAACTGAGTGCCTTTGACGATATGTTCGTTGCATCATGCGAGGAAAGGGGATAATTAGCAAAATTTAAGTACATTATAGAATTGCATTGGATCGGTCAATTAGAATAGGTGTCTACAAATTCTACCAGCCGATAGCATATATATGCTTCTAATCACTAGCATATACTTTAATCAATGGAACAATTAAAATACCTAGATTTTATCATATGATAGTGATATACTACGAGCTGGTTATAATATGATGATGTAGAGATGCAATATGTAGTAGCATACATTGATGTTTTCATGGGTATAGGAATTGCAAGTGGACCCTTGATTTTTAATATGAGAATAGTAATTATATATATATATATATATGATATATATATATATCAAGGCATATAATGTGTCAAATAATCTTTATATGGTAAAGAATCACCATTTGAATATAAAGAGGTGTTACTATTAGTGTAAATGGTAGGAAAACAAACCTAAAAAATTAAGGGCTTATCCTGAACTACTCTTAGGCGAAATAACAAAAAAAAGATGATCCTCATGAAAGATGCCAGAGATACAAAAATTCTTCCAAATCGCTGAATATTCATGAATTAATTCGAAGATCTCACCACTATGTATAATTTTTCATGGGTCCCAGACAAATATATGTGATTAACTAAAATTTGGACTAAAGTGTACGAAAGTAGTAATCCTAGTTAGTCTAATTAGGAGGAATAAAATGTTGTATAAATGAAGTGAATAAAATAGAGTAAATATAAATAAATATGCTAGTAAACTATTCTAAGTGAAATGAAACCTTAAATGTGCAAGAGAAGGGAGAGAAATAGCTTAGCTAATTCCTAGAGACCGTCGCAGGTTGTCACAGGTCTGAACACAAAATTTGGAAGTGGAGACAAATACTCAAGGGCCCTGCAAAGGGAAGATTTGGGTATTTTGAGAATTCTGAGGCACTTGGAAGTGTATTGGGGTGCCTTGGTCTGTAATATGGGCACTCTGAACACTATAAATGATCAAAAACTAAGTTCACAAGTGTCACAACTTGGTCTAAAACCCTGCTTATTTGTCATGTTGGATCTGTCAAACGAGCGGGAAAATGACCTGCAATGTAAAGAGAAGTATCAAACCCTAGGAAAATAAAAGATGCGTATGAATGGGTCAGACTGACCTCAGCCTCTAAGCTAGTGGACTTATCATTGAGCGCTGCACTACATTTCGGACCTAAATGTAGTTCTGGTGTGTGTGTGTGTGTGTGTGTGTGTGTGTGTGTGTGTGTGTGTGTGTGTGTTTGTTGTGCCCTAGGTGCTCTCATTATAGTCACACTTTGTGAAGTAGAGAGAAATAGTAACTATAGAAAATGTAAATAGCATGTGCGTATTAAATAGAATATAATCCCTCCCCCTATGAAGTGTGTGTGTGTGTGTGTGTTGTAGATATCCTAGCCTTGATGTAGGGAACTATGTGGATGTAAGGGATGCAATGGATGCAGCCCTAGATGGAGTGATAATAGTGTCTAATTTAATGACCTAGGACCTTTATTATGATTTTTTCAACAACACGTTGTGTACGTATGAGAAAAATAGACAAGGTAAAGGTGAGGAGGAATACTTGTGAAATGAAGGTGGAAGGTAAAATACACGCGTTCTAATTTCCTAGTCCAATGTTGATTGCGAGAACTTCCTTTTTCTAGGAGAAACTACCTGTGAATGCAAAACAGGACAACAAGAATAATATTAAACAATATATGTCAGAGGACTGTCTAGCGTATGCTAGACCCGGGAAGTGTGATACTTCCTAGATGGTTGCTAATCCATTGTTTATCAAATAAATAAATAGAAATGCAAGAAATAGAGGTCATATTACTAACAAGTTGATTTCAATATCTCAAGTCATTAACAATATATTAGATTAAGTTGAATATTACAATAAAAAATTTGTTCTAACTGAGGTTGGGTTATGTTTCAAGTGGGGTAGGTAGACAAGGTGATTAAAATGGGTAAGGATCATGTCTTGGGTGGTTTTGGGTTATTCGGGTGAAGGTTATACACTCACTGTTATAGGCAGGATTACTAATTATAGAGACCGACGTCAGTGTCAATATGACCAATGGTTGTCAAGGGTGACCGGTATCGGTCACTGTAGAAAATCACAGAAGGTTAGAAATAGGTTTTCAAGCCTTTTTAACTTCACATGAATCAAAGAGAGTGTTTCTAGGATTAAGAGGTATAGGAAAAGGGTTCAAAAAGGTTTAAGTGGAGTTTAGTAAGATTTTGGGATGGGTTTTGGTTGACTAATATAGCTTGGGTTATTGTCACTCTGATTGATGACAGTATGGGGATGACCGATTCCGGTCAAGGGTGATCGATATCAGTCACTATGGAAAAAGGAATGAACATGGAAATGGAGGTTTTGGTTTTATTTAGGGTTATACAGATTAGATGTGTTGAATGTAGTTGCAAGGAATAAGCAAGGCCTCAGAGGTTGAATGACAAGGGTTTTAGGGAGGTGAGAAGGAAAATGGTAGCTTGTTTGGAAAATGAAGGCATGAGATAATTGGGAGATGAGTAACATAGAGAAAGAATGAATGGAAATACAAGTATTTAAACAAATGAGAGTAAAAGAGAATTCTACTTACTCGATGTCCTGTGGTTGTAGGTTCTAAAAGGACGATGGTGAAGTGTTGAGGATTTTTGGTAGAGCCCAAATATCCTATGAATGGAAATGCTTCCCAAAATGATCCTATGAGTGCCAACACTGTCAGATGAGACTCTAATTCTTGCTTGAGCCTCTGGCTAGGTATACTTCTGTCTTTTGGATACATGAGAGAATCTTGGTTCAAGCTTACATGCAAATATTTCTCCAAAACTCAAATTTTTTCCAAACCCTAGAACAAGGTTGCCAAAATGAATATATGGTAACCGATGACAGTTAGGGTGACTGAGGTTGGTTACAGTGGGAAATCCTAAGTTTTCCAAAATGAAAAATCTTGGCAATATTTTTCCGAGTTCTACCCATTGGTCTGGGTCTAAAATAGTATTTTGTGCTTAGATAAGTGGGCATGTTAGAGAAATAATAGGCATATGATTTTAGGGTTATACTAAGTCTCAGTTAGCTATTGTAAGTAGAGATTAAGTCTTAGTTAAAAGAGACATGCTAAGAATAGGTCCATGATGAGGTGTCTAGGTGATGTGGTTAGGTGAGGTGGTCAAGTGAGGATATATTATTAAATTAATTAAAGTAATTTATTCAATTAATCATGTGCACTATGGGATACAAATATGTAAGATATGGTTAATTTAATTAACGGGGCTATAAGGGTGGTACGACCTTATTTTGGTGTCTACATTTTTCCCCTTTTTGTCACGTAGATTTTATTAGTAAGTGACGCAGAAAAAAATAGGAAGTGATTGCCCCATGTGTGGGTGAGAATGGGGTTTCCCCAAGAGTGGGTGAGAGTGGGGTTTCCCCAAGTTTGGGTGCAGGTGATACCCCTCAAACTAGGAACTGATGAGGTGTTATACGGAAGTGGTGAGTGGTTTGATAAATGTGTAGTTTGTGGAAGTGAAGGTAGGTGGGGAAGGGTATGAGTGCTATGGGAAAGGGTGATGGTGGACTTGGGTAATAAGTAATATGCCAAGGTCAAATTAGGAATGGGTAATGGTCAAATTGGGTAATAGTTAATGGGCCAGGGTCAAATTGGGTAATGGGAAATGGAAATTAAATTCACACACACGTAGAGACTGCAACATGATACTAGGTTGAAGAGCTTGCAAACTCTACATTGTCAAAGGTTGATAGGTTTATCCAAACAAAGGTGAAGTGGTTCAGGTATCCAAGGCATAGGATATGGTCTATAAAAACAACATAGCACAGGTGTAGGAATGTTTAGGTATGTTCTGGTATAACAAAGGTAAAGTCATGATAAATGGCATGGTAATAGGAAAGGTATGGTTGTTAGGCTAAAACAACATAGATAATAGCATCACAAGGTATAATAAGTACATAAGTTGAAAAGGTCCCAAAAAGTGGTTCAGGTTAAGGTATATGGGTTCATGACATGGGTAAGGCCAAGGTATAAGGAAAGTAACAAACCCCTAAATGCAATTAAGGAAAATTTTAGGTAATTTGTGTCCGCGTGTAGTGTGCACGCGTGTGTCTTTAAGTGTGCGTGCATGCTCAAAGTGCGTGTGCTACACGCACGTGTGTGTAGTGTGCGCGTGTGTGCGCGCGCGCGCCCATGTGTGTGTGTGTGTGTGTAATGTGTAGTGTGTGTGATGCTGTGTGTGACAAAGTAATCAATGTAAGTCATATTGAGCCAGGGTCAACAATCAAATCAAAAAGTGAAAATGTGCGCTTTTTACGCACATCATGTGTGTGTCATGTGTGCAATGGGTGTAGCGGGTGATAAAGGTGGGTGGGTGGGTGCTGTAGTGAAATGACAAGACGAGGTTGCGAGTGCGCGTGTGCGCATGCGTCGTGTGTAGTGTGCATTCGTGCGAGTGCGCGTGTGCGCATGTCGTGTGTGATGTAGTGTGAATGATCTAGCATGTGTGCGCGCGCAGATTCAAGCGTAGATTTGTGTCATGCGTAGCATGCGCGTGCACGTGCGCGTTCGGTGTGTGTGTTTGCCAGTGCAGTGTGCTAGACATGCCACCACGGGGACGTGCACCAAGATGTGTGTAGAAATCAATGTGATGTGTGTGTGTGTGTGTGTGAAATCTAGTGTGTTGAAGCTGTGTGTGTGACTGTAACAAAATTAGTCTGTGGGAGTGTTATTGCCAGACTTTAGGTACAATCAAATCAAATGTGTGTGTGTGTGACTGTAACAATTAATCTGTAAGCATAATTCGGGGTGATAATATCATGTGTAGTGCTAGTGTGTGTGTAGTGTAAAGTAGTGTGTGTACGTGTGCAACTCGACGATCAATATGTGTGTGTACCATTGGTAGTGACTGTCATCACCAATCCGGCACTATGATAATTCTTCACCGGGAACTCCTCGTGCTATGATTATTTACTAATGCATAGCCTTTAGTTTGGTGGATGTAATCTGGAAAACAAAACAACAACCGAACACAAGAATACCATCGAATATGATAAGACGGAATGATGACAAATCTGAAATATCAAAGTAAATTATAATATTAACACGAAATTGTTACAATCTCACCCATGAGGTACTTCAACAAGACTATGGGAGAAACTTTACAATTACACCTCTTGATGGCTTCTTCAACACACCTTTAACTAATGGCTTCCTTTGCACACTTCCTACAATATTTCTTACTGCTTCTTTCTATGCTAAATGAGGGGGGTGGCCTCTCTATTTATAGAACTTCCAGGCTTATCCATTCTATCTCTAAGATAGGATAAGAAATCCACTCTGACGAATCATATTCCATACCTTAACTCTTATCTGTACATGTAAGCTTATCTCTTAAGATAAGATAAACCTTATCATTTTACATGGGTTCCACATTTTTAGACTTTTTACAAATAAAATACACAAAATATTTATGACCTCACTCCTTGTCCTTATTACCAATATAATATTTCTAATTCCTAATTATGTAGACCCTACTTCTCTACTTACCCAAACTTTGACATTTTAACATTACCGGACCACTTACAACAAATATTTACTTTTTACAACATTCCTATTGTACTTTGACTGTTACTGTACTCCACATTATTGGCGACACCGTACTGACGGCGCCGTTATCTTCTATCAGACGCTACTACTAATTATACTTAACAACATCCTATTCCTAATACATACATTAATGAAATAGAAATTATGGAGGAAAATTTTAGTGTCCACATCTTCCCCCTTCCTAGCTTCTACTCCGTCCTCGGAGTAGACTATTTTGGTGCTTGGAAAATCTTCAACTTGTCGTGGGTTGACCCATTTCGTAATGGGAGTGCCATCCAATTCCTCCAGTCGGTACGTACCATTTTCAATGCACAGCTGCTATTTTGTAGGGCCCCATCCATTTTGGAAGAAATTTTCTCTGTCTTCTTTTTTTGTATCTAGAATCATATACTAGGACCAAGTCATTCACATGAAATGGAGACCATCAGAATCTTTTGATCAAAGTATTCCTTCTGCTTCATTTTCTTCTTATGGCTTGTATCCTTTGCTATTTCTCTCATTTCCTCTAGCAAATGAAGATGTACCAACCTTTCTTTTACTGAATCACTTTCATCCATCCTTTCATTTTTCATAACTCTCACAGTGGGAATATCAAACTCAATAGGAAGAACTGGATCAATGCCATAGGCCAACTGAAATGGGGAGTATCCTGTTGCTGACTTTGATGTTGCCCTATATGCCCACAATGCTGCATGAATCCTTTTATCCCATTTATGTACCTGCAAGGCTGCATCTTTTGCTAGAATTTGACACAACACAAAATTTGTTCGTTCCACCTGTCCATTTGTGCTTGACTTGTATGTTGTTGCCTTCTTGTGCTTAATACAAAACTTATTGACTAGGGCTCTTTCTAACCACCTCATTAATGAAGTGGCTTCCTTGATCTGTTACAATTTCTAATGGACAACCAAATCTGGTGACAATGCGTTCATATATGAACCTTGCCACTTCATCCATGGAAGTTGTTTTCAATGGCCTAGCTTCAACCCACTTGGTTAAATAATCTGTGGCAACTACAATATACTTATTTTGGCATGATGTAGTTGGAAGTGGACCTACAATGTCTATTCCCCACTTTTCAAAGGGACCAAGTGGAAGAATAGGACATAATGGAGCTGATGAAGTCTTACGGTTACCATGTGTTTGACAAATATCACATGTCTTACGATAATTATAACAATCTTTAAAAAGAGTGGGCCAGTGATAACCTGCATCCAAGATCCTTCTTGTTGTAAGTTGTCCAGAGAAGTGCCCTCCACATGTACCATTGTGGAATTCTTCTAGCAGCTCCTTTCCTTGATCACGTCCAACTACCCTCTTGTACTGTCCATCAGGTCCTATTCGAAATAATGCTCCATGTAGAATAGAATATAGATGATTGGCTTGAGTAATCTTTCTCTTAGTCTTTGCATTGGCACCATCAGGAAACTTGAATTCATTCAGATAATTCCAAATATCTATGTATTCACTAGGGATTGTGTCAAGGGAGAACAATGCTGCATCGGGGAAAATCATCATCATCACGAAGATGATCCTAAACCACCATAGGCTCGAGAGAGTGCATCTGCAATGGCATGCTTCTTTCCTGGCCTATCTATAATATCAAATTCAAATTATTGTAGCAAAATTATCCATCTTGCTATCCTCCCTGATGGGTTAGGCTTATTGACAATATATTTCAGAGCCTGATGATCTGTTACAACTATAAATTTCTGCCCTAGCAAGTAATTTCTAAACTTCTTTACAGCAAAAATGATAGCCAGAGCCTCTTGTTCAGTTACAGTATAGTTTACCTCAGCACTGCTAATTTGTCTGCTCCCAAAGTAAATTGGATGTTCATTCCCATTTTCATCATTTTGGCTCAAAGTACTTCCTAGTGATGCATCTGAGGCATCAGTGTACATAATGAATGGCTTGCTCCAATCTAGATTCTTCAAAACAGGTGAAGATACCAGGGCTTCCTTCAGTTGTCCAAAAGCTTGATGCGCCTTATTTCCTAGTTCATAAGTAACATCCTTCTTCAAGAACTGGATTAGTGGCTATGCAATCTTTGAGAAATTCTTGATGAACCTTCTATAGTAACCCACATGGCCTAAAAATGATCTCAACTTACTTATATTCATAGGAAATGATAAATCTTTGATTTTTGAAACTTTATCAGGATCGGTACCAATACCATCTCTGGATACAACATGCCCTAACAAAACGCCTTTAGAACATCCAAAGACACACTTTATAGGGTTTAGTGAGGCTTGTGCTTCATCTAACCTTTGAAATGCTGTCTCCATCTGGTGTAGGTGGTCCAACTTGCTCCCATAGATGCAAAAATCATCTAGAAATACTCTGATGAAGGTCCCAATGTAGGGTTCGAACACCCCATTCATCAAATGCTGGAATGTTGCCGGAGCATTACACAACCCAAAAGGCATAAATCTATAAGCAAACGTTCCCCAAGGAGTGGTGAACGTGGTCTTCAGCTGATCTTTCTCTGCTATATGAACTTAGTTGTAGCCGCTATATCCATCAGCAAAACTATAGCACTCCTGACCAGCTACTTCGTCCAAGATCTGATCTGAAAATGGAAGAGGGTAATGATCCTTCTTTGTTGCCTTATTGAGCTTCCTATAGTCAACACAAATGCGTAGCTTCCCATTCTTTTTTATTGAGATCACAATGGGAGAAACCCATTCTGAATTCTCCACAGCAAATATGAATCCTGCATCAAGCAACTTATCTATTTCTTCTTTTACAGTCTTGGAAAAATTAGGATTCATTCTATATGGCATTTGTTTTATGGGCTTAGCACCCTCTACCAACTCAATAGAATGTTCTACCCAATTTACTTGACGGAGTTCCTTGTAATCAAAAGTGAATATGTGTATGTACCTTCGAAAGAGCTGGAGGTAGGATTCCTTCTCACTCTCCATCACAACATCACCAATCTTTACTTGTTGGAGACGATCATCAACTTCTTCTTCAGATAATTTTATGGGGTCATGAGTTGGTGTGACTGGAAGGATATCCATGACTGAAACATCCACCTCACTTTCTTCATCTTCAGTGTGCACTTCACTGGTACTAGAGTAATCAGAGGATGTCCAATCATCAGTTTCATCACTTGAATCCACAGGTTCTGCTTTATAATGTCGAGGTATCACGTTTATCTTCACCCTCTCTCTACCACGTCCAAGTTTCATGAAACCTTCATTCCAGTAGTTTCTCGCATGAACTCTCCTTAGCCATGGTCTTCCCAGCAGCATTGGGTTCGCAACAGTACCATTTTTCATCACCTAAAAGTCTACCACACATACAACACCCATAACAGATATTGCCACATTTGAAACTACACCTTCTGGTTTAGTTTTTCCTTTATTTAATGACCTTAACATAAGTGTTGAAGGGCGATCAATTTTTAAACCCAACATATTCATTACAGACTCGGTCATTACATTAACTGTAGCACCTCCATCAACTAAGACATCATGAATTGAAATACCATTACATAATACCTCATCTTGTGGAGCATAGGGATCTGCCTCTGTCTCCAAAACAGGGACCTCAACCTCCTTCCTTCTTCGAGCATTGAGTCCACCTCGCAACTCCCGCCTCTTCTCAGAAGACATAGCCAAGAGTTTACCATATGTAATATTTGTAGGCCTTTTGGACAGATCTTCCAAGATGGAGTATGGTGCTTGCCCCTGTGAAATCAGAAAATCCTGCATACCCAACTTTCTTCTCCTATGTTTCTTACTAGTTTCTCCTTTCATCTTCTTAGGATCAGTTCCATCTTGATTATCTTTTTCTTTCTTTCTTTTTGTTACAAACACATCTACTTCATTATTTCTACTCTTATCTACTACATCAAGAGAATTCACAAGTGATTTTTCCTTTATCATTATCTCTTGTACCAGATTTAGAAGCTCTATCTAGATAATTATACTTATAATGAACCTTTTTATAACAACCATAACAAACAACTTCAGAAATATTTCTTTTTGGACCTCTATCTCCTCCCTGAGAACTAAATTCCTTTCCTTGAAGAAGATTAATAGTTAACTGACCCATCTTTTTGAGCAGATCTTCATACTCAGTAGATGTACTAGGAGAAATATTTGTGCTCACCAGGAGTGGTTGTGGATTCTGGACCAAAGGTGCTGGTGTAGGCTCTACTTTAGCAACAATTTCTTTGGGCTCCTCTTCCATGCTTTCTTCTTGCCTTCTTGCAATCTCCTTTTGCTTGTTCAATGGTAGCTGGGCGGTCATACTTCACTCGTTGTCTGATCTCTGGCTTCATCCCAAGAATGAAGTGCTTACAGAGGAGATTATCCACACCATTCATCAACCCATCCGCTAGTCCTTCCTTCCAGATCTGGGCATCGAGCTTCCTCCTTAGCTCTAGAACACGAGCATGATAATCCCGTATCTTCTCCTTCTCTCCTTGGAATAGCTTTGTGATCTCGATCATGAGATCTGCATATTTCTGTTGTTCACCAAATTCTTCAAGAAAACTTTCAGTTAATAAATCCCATGAATTTTTCACATTATCACCTAGTGTTTCAAACCACCTAAGTGTTGAACCATCCAAAAAGGTAGGAAAAAATTTAGTCCATTGTTCCCTTCTTATAAGGCCATTACAAATACAAGATCGCTTAAACTCTTGAATAAAAGAAGAAGCATCTTCATTAGATTGAGCTGAAAAAACAGGAATCTTTCCCATTTTCAAAAGTAACCATCATGAAATACCAACCTCACAAGTACAATCAACAAGACTTATGTGCACAAATAATTGGAATCACTATAGAAATGACCACGGTAAACTATGGTAAAACTTGACTTACTGCGGTAAAAACTGACTTTACTGTGGTAAACACTATTCACAGTAAAAATGACTTTACCATGGTAAGTACTATGCACAGTAAAAACAAGGTTATCCTCTAATTGATTTTTGACTAAGTGGGAATATTTCTCTAGAAAATCCACCAACGAGGAATGGTCCTGGAAACGGAATGAAAATGTCATCAGCAATCTAGCACTATGATAATTCTTCACCGGGAACTCCTCATGCTATGATTATTTACTAATGCACAACCTTTAGTTTGGTGGATGTAATCTAGAAACAAAACAACAACCGAACACAAGAATACCATTGACTATGATAAGATGGAATGATGACAAATCTGAAATATCAAAGTAAATTATAATATTAACATGAAATTGTTACAATCTCACCCATGAGGTACTTCAACAAGACTATGGGAGAAACTTTACAATTACACCTCTCGATGGCTTCTTCAACACACCTTTAACTGATGGCTTCCTTTGCACACTTCCTACAATATTTCTCACTACTTCTTTCTATGCTAAATGAGGGGGGTGGCCTCTCTATTTATAGAACTTCCAGGCTTATCCATCCTATCTCTAAGATAGGATAAGAAATCCACTCTAACGAATCATATTCCATACCTTAACTCTTATCTGTACATGTAAGCTTATCTCTTAAGATAAGATAAACCTTATCATTTTACATGGGTTCCACATTTTTAGAATTTTTACAAATAAAATACACAAAATATTTATGACCTCACTCCTTTTCCTTATTACCAATATAATATTTCTAATTCCTAATCATGTAGACCCTACTTCTCTAATTACCCAAACTTTGACATTTTAACATTACCGGACCACTTACGACAAATATTTACTTTTTATAACATTCCTATTGTACTTTGACTATTACCGTACTCCACATTATTGGCAACACCATACTAACGGTGCCGTTATCTTCTATCAGACGCTACTACTAATTATACTTAACAAAATCCTATTCCTAATACATACATTAATGAAATAGAAATTATGGAGGAAAATTTTAGTGTCGACAGGACAGATGTGGGGGATTCTGGGATCTCAAGATGGACACCGTCGAATAGGTCTTGGACAAGATATCGGAGCTTAAAACAACGATCATTGGAATGCACAACACATTGATGATAATCACAGTAAGATCGGTCATCAAATTTATGTCCTTTAGGTCAAGATGGGTCAGGTTGTAATGGTGGTGGTAGAGTAAGGAGGTTACTATAAATGAGTTTTCATAATAAGATAGTTAACGAGGTGCTAATTTTAGTAAAAGGATGTTGGTGTGGTTGAGGGTGAAATTCCCTAGGATTAGAGGCCGCATTAACAGTATTATGTGAATTACGAGATTGACGTATGGGAACCTTAAATATTTACTTTTTATAACATTCCTATTGTACTTTGACTATTACCGTACTCCACATTATTGGCAACACCATACTAACGGTGCCGTTATCTTCTATCAGACGCTACTACTAATTATACTTAACAAAATCCTATTCCTAATACATACATTAATGAAATAGAAATTATGGAGGAAAATTTTAGTGTCGACAGGACAGATGTGGGGGATTCTGGGATCTCAAGATGGACACCGTCGAATAGGTCTTGGACAAGATATCGGAGCTTAAAACAACGATCATTGGAATGCACAACACATTGATGATAATCATAGTAAGATCGGTCATCAAATTTATGTCCTTTAGGTCAAGATGGGTTAGGTTGTAATGGTGGTGGTAGAGTAAGGAGGTTACTATAAATGAGTTTTCATAATAAGATAGTTAACGAGGTGCTAATTTTAGTAAAAGGATGTTGGTGTGGTTGAGGGTGAAATTCCCTAGGATTAGAGGCCGCATTAACAGTATTATGTGAATTACGAGATTGACGTATGGGAACCTTAAATAGTGTCTTACTTGGCATGTGATTGGAGGAAGAAGGTGCATCATGATATTTGAACTTTTTTATAGAGATGAGTTTAGTCTCAAGTAGTTTTAGAGCATGACAAAGTTGGTCGAATGATGGAAAAGTTTCAAAGACCATGCTATCGTGGAGAGGTGGAAAAAGACTATGGATAAATAGATCTTGTAGTTCAGAGTCAGCGACGAAATTAGTCATCTAGGCAACACTATTCTTATATTGTAAGACATAATCAGGGAAGCATTTCATAGGGCCTTGTTTAAGCTAAGTTAGTTGGGCATAGGAGTGTGTGAAACCAATATTGATAGAAAATTACATGAGAAAAACATTGGCTAGATATGTAAATGAAACCATTGAGTGGAGGGGTAAGTCATAGAACCAACAGATCACATAATCTTATAGATTATGTGGAAAAACTTTGGCGAGGATAGTAAGATCATTTGTGTAGTCAAGAAGAGAAATATGGAAAGCACGAAGATGCTCTTGTGGGTCATCGTGGCCTTTTAAAATGGGTAGTTTAGGAGAGATGAAGCTAGATGGGAAAAAGTAAGTCGAGATAGATGGTAAAAATGGAGAATGCAACAAAGAGGTGGAATTGAATTGCAGGGGTCCTTTAGAAGTGGCAACTTATAATTGGTTGATTTCATTTTGAAGATCTTGGTATCATGATGGATAGTCAGGGGAAATATAGGAGTAACCAATTGGGATACCAGAAGCACCTTGATGGGTTTTAGGGGTAGTAGTTACAATATTTGGAGTAGATACGAGCAGTGTAGAGACCATACGAGTGCAAAAAAATAAGTAGAGATGCCTCACGAGCTCGCTTAGCCACGAGTAGAACATGCAGAACATGAGGGAGATGAGTGGGATTCTCACGTAAAACCTGTCTAAAATACATGAGAGTATTAAGTTATTCTTGGTCAACATTTGTGTCCTCGTCATATGATTTTTCACTAACCTTGGTTTTGATTTTGTGAAGGGAAACTTGGGTGGAGGGGTCTAAGGGCTTGTCACTTATAGAGGGAGGTATGTTTTCCATGGATCCAGAGGGATGGGGAAGATAAGAAGGAATCTCACAATGATGGAGAGGTCCAAAACAACCGCTATGAGTAATGGGTATAAACGAAAAATGTAAGTTGGGTTCACCAAGATGATTAAATAAATTTGAAAGAGAATGGGAGGAAGTAGTAATCCTAGTTAATCTAATTTGGAGGACTAAAATTTTATATAAATGTAGTAAATAACAATAGAGTATATGTAAATAAATATGCTAAGTAAAATGAAACCCTAGATGTGCAAGAGAGTGGGGAGAGATGGTTTAGCTTATTGCTATCGATGGTTACAAAGTGTCACAGTTCTAAGAATAAAATTAGGAAGTGTAAACGATCACTCAGGGACCCTGCGAAGGGTAGATAATAAGTGACAGGGACACTTGGGAATGTACTCGGGTATCCTGGTCTACTATATGGGTTCTCTAAACATTGCAAATGCTCAACACATACAATTGGTATGGTCGTAAGTTGGTTCCAAATCTTCTTTGTTTATCACTTTGGAGCTTTTGGATGAGATGGAAACTGTCTTGCAATGCAAAGAGGATTATCAAACCTTATAAAATTAAAATATGCATATGAATGTGGTTTTGTTGGATGTAGGCTAGGGATTAGCTGTGGATGTAGGACAGAGTACCACCTCTATTTCTAGTAATAGGATTTAGTGTGACCACATATGAGTGGAGACATGTGATAGATATTTTCTTAATCAGGTTTCGACATTACATGTGTGTATAGAAGTGAATGTAACGAGATTAAATTTTGTTTCCCCCTTAGTAGTCAAGAATGAACCATAAATGAGAGTGTGTCATCAAAAAATGGTCGAGTAGTGTTGGTTGTGTGTAGTGCACCTTGATGAGTGTGTATGTGTATTGGGGATGAAATGTGAGATGTGGATATATGTGCATGGACCCTATAGCATAAGTGTATACCATGAATTGGTTAAATAAAAGAGAGATGATTTAGACTTACTAAGTGGTAATGAAGTATATGATTGTATAGTGAATGTGCGTGAACTATATAGTCGAAGCATATATCATGAATTTTTGAATGGGTGAGTGATGATTTTCCCCTAATCGTATATCACTATAAGATGAATGGATGGGAATGCATCCCATAGAAAGGTGTGTGTGGTCCCTATAGTGTAAGCGTATACCACGACATGTGGGAGGTGGGATTGATTATTTATCCATAAGTGTATATCACTACATGACAATAGAATGGATGATAATGTGATGTTAAGTGGATAATGACTGGCCATGATGAAGGGAGTGGTGATTTAGCCTAAAGCGTATACCGCTACATG
Organism: Taxus chinensis; assembly: GCA_019776745.2. NCBI lineage: Eukaryota > Viridiplantae > Streptophyta > Pinopsida > Cupressales > Taxaceae > Taxus > Taxus chinensis. Next base: position 94,634,340 of record CM034148.1, on the reverse strand, counting down.
AATGATAATGTAATAGAATAACCTGGAATTGATAAGAGGATAATGCAACAGGATAATAGAATACATGATGATAAAATGTGATAGGAAAATGTAGAATGGATGAAGGGAGCAGTTATTATACCCAAGGTGTATACCACTATGGTATGTGATGATTCATGTGGGTGAAATTGTAGCCTAGAGCGTTGGTCACTAGTTCGATAAATGTGGTATGATGACATGTCACAAATAGGTAAGGTCCATTTGATTGGTAAACCCTCGACAATCGAGTATGGATTGAGGAACTAGAGTACATCCAATGGTGATGAGTGCATGGCATAGAAGACAACATGGTAAAAATGACCATGTAAAGGGGTAGAGTATGTAAATGTGTGTTGTGGGAAAGGCAATGTAGAATGTGTAATGGGTATGGAATGTGTGATGTGTGAAGTGTAACAAATGTGTAGATAGAAATATAATTTGTAAAAATGACATGTATAACTAAACTCATATATAATGAAATATAGTGTATCATGTAGAATATAATGGATGCATGGGTGCGGTGTGGGTGTGTAAGATGTAGTAGTAGGTGTAGATTGAAAATGGAATGGGTAGTGGTGATATAGCAATATAGACTCATAGATAATGTACTCTAGCGTAAATGTAGAATGTAAATATGGGATGTGAAACTAGGTTGATATGTAATGACTTCTAGTCTAATATATGGATGATGAACACTATGAAGATATGTGATGTATAGGTGTAGGATAGTAGAATGTAAATGTGTAGGACCTATAGTGAAGTGTTTGGGGTTCAGTGTAATGGTAATCCCTCAATACTCCAATATAAACCTAATCACAAGAGAGTGTCATTGGGTAACGAGTGGGTTATGGTGTGAAATAAATATTCCTATGGAGGAAGGAAAGAATGGTGAAGAAGGGATCTATGCTAATATGGGGAATGGGGGGGACTGGATAATGTAAATGCCCCTCAAGTAGTCCAGAAAGAGAAATTACCCAATGAGAGCGAAGGATGATTATCCGTCGATTGGTGATGGCAATGATGAATGCGTAGGATGATTTTCAAGCAAGGGTGGTATGTGAGACAAACATTACACATGGTAATGAATTTGATATGCTTGTGATGAAAGCACATATGACCAATTGTGAGATGCAGTAAAGTTTTTAGGTGATGGAGATTGATGCACCTAATTATGTGGGATAAATTAAGGCCCTTATTAATGGTGGGATGCGGTAATGGTCTTAGTAATATGCCTATGATTGCATGTGGGACTAATGGAGTGGTGTGGTTATAGGGAGGCCAATCGATGCGGTGAATTGGGAATCAGATGCATAGTGGGAAATGTTATAGGAGTTTTATGAGTGAGAGGGGAAGACACACAAATATAGGAATGAGAAGGTGCTGATAATGGAGGGGAAGGAGGAATGTTGTTAATAGAAATAACTTGGTTGTCATAAAAAAAATTAAGTTGTAAATGATTCATGGAAATAATTTCTTAGGTTTTACGAATCCAATTGAGGCTGAGGAGTAAGTCATTTTCATTAAAAGTTTGAATTAAAAATAAAGGGAGGAGAAGAGTGAGAGGACCAACTATGATTTTTAACCTGACAACAACATAGGGTCAGTTGAATGGGATGTGGATTTATGATGGAGGGTAACCAAGATACCGTAAGAAACATATGGAACATGCGCTAATTGGGGAAGAGGTATCAACTTTAGTGTTGTTGATACAGGATGAGTTGATAGATGCCTATATATCTAAATGGTCTAAGATGAATGTAACATGGTAGTCAGCATTGGAGAAGGAAATAACTAGTGTTGAAGCAGCAGTGTGAGAAATGAGAAAATCGAGAGGGTAGGGGGAGAAGACAATTTATGAAAAACATAGTTAGAGGATGAATCGACTTGTTTAGTATCATTTTTTAGTAGGGGTCATTAAATATTTCAAGTTTTTGGTTATCATTGGTAGGTATGGATTTGGGGGATTTTTAGAGCTCAAGATGTCCACCATTGAACAAGTCTTGGACAAGTTATCGAAGCTTAAAATAACGATAAGTGGAATGCGCAACACATTGATGATAATCATAGTAAGATCAGTCATCAAATTTTTTTCCTTTGGGTCAAGATGGATCAAGCTGTAATGGTGGTGGTAGAGTAAGGAGGTTACTATGAATGATTTTTTACAATAATATAGTTAATGAGGTGTTAATTTTAGTAGAAGGACATTGGTATGGCTGAAGGTGAAATTCCCTAGGATTAGTGGCCACATTAATAGTATTATGTGAATGACGAGATTGGGGTGCGGGAACCTTAAATAGTGTCTTACTAGGCATGTGATTGGAGGAAGAAGAGGAATCATGATATTTGAGCTTTCTGATAGAGATGAGTTTAGTCTCAAGTAGTTCAGAACGTGGCAAAGTTGGTCGATTGACAGAAATGTTTCAAAGAGCATGTTATCATGGATAGGTGTAAAAAGAATGTGGAAAAATAAATCTTGTAGTTTAGAGTTGGTGAGGAAATTAGTCATCTAGGTGACACTTTTCTTATATTATAAGATGTAATCAAGGAATCATTTGACGGGGCCTTGTTTAAGCTAAGCAAGTTGGGGATAGGAGTGTGTGGAACCGATATTGATAGAAAAGTACATGAGAAAAGCATTGGCCAGATATGTAAATGAAACCACTAAGTGGAAGGGTAAGTCATAGAACCAACACATCACATAATCTTGTAGACTATGTGGAAAAAAATTTGTGAGGATAGTAAGATCATCAGTGTAGTCAAGAAGAGAAATATGGAAAGCACGAAGCTGCACTTGTGGGTCACTGTGGCCTTTAAAAATGGTTAGTTTAGGAGATATGAAGTTAGATGGGTACAGGTAAGCTGAGATATATGTTAAAGAAGGAAAATGTAACAAAGAGGTGGAATTGAATTGTAGGGTTCCTTTAAAAGTGGCGATTTGTAACTAGTTGATTTCATTTTGAAAATCTTGGTATAATGATGGATAGTCAAGGGAAATACAAGAGGAACCAATTGGGATACTATAATCACCTTAATGGGTTTTAGGGGTGGTAGTTGCAATAGGTGGAGTAGATACGGGTGGTGTAGAGACCATTGGAGTGCAACAAAATAAGTAGAGATGCCTCAGGAGCTCGCTTAGCCACGAGTAGAGCATGCAGAACACGAGGGAGATGAGTGGGATTCTCACATAAAACCTAGATAAAATACATGAGAGTATCAAGTTATTCTTGGTCAACATTTATGTCCTCATCATATGATTTGTCACTAACTGTAGTTTTGATTTCATGAAGGGGAACCTGGGTGGAGGTGTTTAAGGGCTTGTCACTTATAGAGGGAGGTATGTTTTCCATGGATCTAGAGGGACTAGGAAGAGAAGAAGGAATATCACAATGATGGAGAGGTCCAAAACAACCACTACGAGTAATGGGTATAAACAAAAAATTCAAGTCGATTTCACCAAGATGATTAACTAAATTTGAAAGAGAATGGGAGGAAGTAGTAATCCTAGTTAATATAATTAGGAGGACTAAAATGTTATATAAATGCAATAAATAACAATAAAGTAGATGTCAATTAATATGCAAGTAAAATGAAACCCTAGATGTGCAAGAGAGTAGGGAGATATGGTTTAGCTGGTTGTTATAAATGGTCACATAGTGTCATAGTTTTGAGAATAAAATTAGGTAGTGTAGACGATCACTCAGGGACCTTACGAAGGGCAGATCTGAAGTGACTGGGGCACATGGGAGTGTACTTAGGCACCCTGGTATACTATCTAGGTTCTTTGAACATTGTAAATTCTCAAAACCTACAATTGGTATGGTCACAAGTTGGTTCCAAATCTTATTTTTTTATCGCGTTGGATCTTTTGGATGAGCTGGAAACTAACTTGCAATGTAAAGAGGAGTATCAAACCCTAGAAAATTAAAATATGCATATGAATGGGTCAGGTTGACCTCATCTACCAAGCTAATGGAGTTATCATTGAGCATTACAATACATTTTGGACTCAGATGTATTTCTCATGTGTGTGTGTGTGTGTGTGTGTGTGTGTGTGTGTGTGCATTTCATTCCCTAGGTTCTTTCATGTCATTCACAATTTGTGAATTTGTGAGAAATAGTAACTATAGAAAATAAAATAGCATGTGTGCACGGAATAGAATAGAATCCATCCCACTATGAAGTGTGTGTGATGTATATATCCTAGCCTTGATGAATGTCACTATATGGATGCAAGTGATGTAGCCCTAGATGGAGTGATAACAATGTGCAATGGTATGACCTAGGACCCTTATTATGGTCTTATAGCTTTATATTTATACGGCTCTCAAGCTTAATTTTGTAATTGATCCTGACAAGGCTGACTGAGAAAAAGATAAAGATGACCAATAACTATAAATGACCCAAAAATGAGGGAAATGGGGTTTGGATTGATTCAGGTGCTCAAGGTCAGACCAGGGTGCCCTGGGGCACCCCAATACAGGATGGCGTGCCCTGATTTATGGCTAGAATGTTGGGGTAGTTACAAAATGGGCGGATAAGTGCTAACAAATATATGGGAGATATGAAATAAAATATAAAATAAAGATGGCCAAAAGGTGGGGTTAATTAGTACTTTGTACACTTGAGAATCTTCTTAATAGTAGTATAAGCCCAGGAAAAACTATGTAAAGTGCATAATTTTGTGTCTACACAATACAAAAAGGATTTTCCATCCTTTTTTTACTAAGGAGTTTAGTGATACTTTTTTCTCATTAAATGTTATTTGGTATTCTTGTTGTTATGCAGATTTGTTTTCCTCTCAATTCTAGTGCATGTGATGAAACTTCTTACTAGCGTTTGTATGCATCTGATTTCCTACTTATAACATTACTTTCCCTTTATCTAACATTATCACTGCCTTTCCCAGTGTCATATAAAATTTCTCCCTTACAGATATCTATAATATTTTATTGCAGGGTCAGTGGAGTGCCATTGTTGGATCTCCAACCGCAAGGCCAACCAATAAAATCCACCTTTTTACTTGTGCATGTATATACAATAGCTTCGTTGATTAAGTAGAGGGACTTAGATTCCTATAGAATTGTCAATAAATCCACCGATTTGTCCCCAAAAATTTTTCTCACCAACGGAACAAAGATGTAAAAGACTAAGGGAACTCCGCATACATAAAAAAGAAGCCATGGACAATAGAAGATGTTTTCTGAAGACTAGAAGAAGTCATCAATAAAGAAAAAGCTGTGATAAACTAAATAAAAATGTGATATATGGAGAAAGATGTGAAGAAAATGAAAAGGGTGTGTTACATTGGAAAGAGCTATGGAAGCCGACATCAAGCCGTGGATTGAAGAAAAACTGAACCAATACGAGATAGAATCCGATAGAGGCATGAGTCAAAGGAAGTGACTTTTGGAATGTATTGAGTTTTTTATATTTATTATAACTAATACATTGTATATCAGCAAGTCATAAGAAGTGTATGTGTGAATGCCATTTTGAGATATTTTGTACTAGAATTGGGATAGATGAGATAGTATGGAAGGTATATCTTTTATTATGATGTAACCATTATTGATAAATAAATAAAGACTAGAGTTTGGGATGAATATTATTGCATGTTTTTCTATATTTTTTTGTTCTTAGAGTAGATGTGGTGTATTTCCTGAGTACATTCTTAAATAAGGTCCAATTTCCTAAGCCCCACAGTATTGTTAGGGTTTTAGGTCAACATTTGGTGTCTAAGCCCAGGTTCCTTGTGTTAAGTGGATGTCAGGAAAGATTTCACCACCAGGGTATTGGAAGCCTGCATTGACATAAGTTAAAGAGTGGTGGGAGAAGCATATCGACATATTTGTAAAAGGAGAATAAAAAAGGAAGAAGATAAATTATAAAGCAATAGAAGAAGATGTTTTTGGAGAGTACGAAGAAGAATTTTGGGCTCAGTTTCTCCATCAATTGTGGCCCTATTTATTAGCACATGTAAAGAAGATAGAATGGTCGCAGATGTATTTAAGATAACCTTTTGAGTGGATTATAGAAAAATTAACCATAGTAAAATATATTGATGAACCGTGGTTGAAAGCAATTGATTACTGGTATAAAACTACTCTAGATTCCTACATAACCATGTGGGCAATTCAAGGTTGGACCAACTTTGATAATAAGAAACAAGAAGTTCTAAGAAGATCCCATAGTCGATTTCTTCATTCATTTCCATTCTTAATTAAAGTGTTAATGATAGATAAGGAATTAATTAGAGACACAGAATAATTCCTGTAAGGGAGTAGGTACCGTGGAATGGTATGCATGAAGGGGATGATCCAAGAGTTATGACTTATGAGAATTAATGGGGTTTTGGTTGGGGTGGTAGAAATAGGAAGACATGGGGAAAAAAGACAAGATTAGATAGTTGGCAAAGAAGGATTAAGAAAATATATGAAAATTCAGTAATTTAAAAAGAGTAACTAAAATGAGGAGTATGGAAGAAAGAGAAAGGATAGTCGCGGAAAAGAAAGAAGAAGAGAAAAAATTGGAAAATAAAATATTAGCAAGAGAAGGCAGAGCTAAGAAAAAGAATGAGTGGAAGGAAAAATTGAATGAAGTTAAGAAAGTAGAGAAGAAAATAGAGAAAAAAGATTCACCCACCTCAAGTGGAGGCCAACAATTGGCTCAAAAAAAATGGAGGTAAAATCATCAAGTATAGCTATCATACTTGTGTCTTGTGGAGACCAATAAGGTTTTGTTACTCCGTAGAATCTTGTGGTTCAGTACACTATAGAAAATCTAGTTCAATAGGAAATAACGAGACAAATAATCTTAATGAGGGATCTACAACAATTAGTATGAGGATTAGAACCAGTTTTTAAAAGGTTATTAGAATCACAAGGGTGGAATGAAGATGATTTAAGAACCCCATTAATGATTAAGGAAAGATGCAAAAAAGAATAGGAAGTCACTGGGATAAAGTAATTAATTGAAGAATTCAGAGAGAAAATAAAAATAGTAGATGAGGAGAATATGGAAGAAGAAAATATAGATAAGAAAGAAGAAGAAAAGATAGAGGTAATAGAAGAGAAAAATGAGGAAAGAGATGGAAAAGAGAATCAAGAAAGAAAGGAATAAAAATAGAATAAGAATCAAAGGAGAGATGAGGTATTAGAGGATAGTTATAGACTAAGAAACAAGAAATATATAATGGTAGTTACGGAAAATATTTGTTATGAAAAGTAACCAAATAAAGACGCACCCCCCAACCAATACACAAACCCAAAGGAGATGACCACCATGGACCAAATCCTATTCCATGTGTCACTTAAGACACCATTTGAAAATATAGAAAAAGGAAAAATCTTGGAGGAAAGGTATCAACTATTATAAGAAGAGAGTCAGAGAAGACAAGAGACGGTATGAGGATTTCAAAAACTACAAGGTGAACTTTACTTTGATATTGAATTAAGTAGAGATAAGTGAAGAAACAATAAACCATTTCATAACCAAATGAAGAAGGAAAATACCCGATCAACCAAATCAATGGCTTAGAAAATCACATTGTCAATCTTTTACAAGGACTCCAGTGATGCATTGGAACATTTTTTTTATTCAATGTTTACTAGAATAACAATAATACCACAGATGAACCTACTAAGATAAAAGATTTTGTATACACATTAAGAGATGATGCACTACGTTGGTACATGAAGATAATTTCTCAAGGAGAAAAACCATGGGCTGACATTAAAACAAAGTTTTAAATAGAATTCCATTTTCCAAAATCACTGGTAGAAGGAGTAAGAAAGATGAGAGATTTTGTACAGAAAGAGGGGGAATCGGTGAAAGAATTTATTAACAGATTTAAAAATGTTACTAGAAAATTGGAAGATCCCCTGATAGATAAGTAGAGGATTGATCCGTTCACCTTGGGGCTACTCCCCTACCTTATAGTAGCATTATATTCACAACAATTTAAAGCATTATTAGATGCAATTGAGATGGTAATGAAACTAGAATCCCAACCATGAAGAAGAGAGGGTGAAACTTCAATAAAGATTGAGCTAGAAAGGGTGGAGTTAGAACTAGAAAAATTAAAATTACAGTATGAGATTTAAAGGACTAAAGGATTAAGAAATATCTCACTGCCAAAGAGTAATATGAGGCCAAAGATATGGTGCACAGTCTATTGTAAAAAATTTCATAGTATAATTGAATGTCCATATTTTTAAAATGCAAAGAGAGCGGTTGTAGTTAAGGTACATTCATCAAAAAAATCATTCTCTAGCAACATAACACCATCAGAAAGGACATGGTGCGGTATTTACAGACTTTAGTACCATCATACATAGGACACTACACTTATATTTTACTTAAATTACAACCTCCTAAAAATCAATTGATGTATTGTACTACATGTGGGTTGTACAATCATTATCATCATACTTTCCCCTCAGTCGATGCACTAGACAACTTAAAAATATTATGCTAACAGGAGAGCAATGGATGCTAGAAAAAATAAAACACCAAACACTCCCCCTACTCAACTGTAGATGCTTACAATAAATTCACCACCTTCACAACCAATGATAACTACACAACAATATTGAAACCAACAAGGAGACTAACCTCATTTTGGATGCAGATATCAGGGAGGTAACTATAACTAAAACTACCAAGGTTATAATGATGGAGGATACCAAGGTGGATATAGAGGAAATTTCAAAGGTGGGTACATAGGTGGTTATGATAAATAACATGATAGTAGAGAATATCAAGGTTACAATGATGGTGGTTACCGTGGGGGTTATAGGGATAACCAAGGAGGTGGATATTAGGAAAAAAGATCCATGACTTGTTGCAGACAAGATGGGCATCTTGCAGGAAACTGTACAAAATCTGATCCCTATGGATTTTTCCATGAAAATTTTCATGATGCATTTAATTATCCTAAATATACCCATTTTTATAGGAGTCGAACATTGAAGTCAAAATATTTTGGATTAGATGCTCAAAGAAAAGTATAACATATCACTAGAATCCTTTTGGATGAAGAGACTATAGTGAAAGATAAATTCGTGAGGACCTCTACTTCAAGAAGTAGATCCATAGAAGAAAACAAGAAATAATAAGAAAAATAAATCTATATGAGAAGGAAACTGGAAAAAAAGGAAAAATTACTAAAGAACCTCGATATAGAGTAGTTATTATAGCTAGAAGTGTCATCAAGAATGGGGTGGCAACTAAAAAGAAGAAAATAATAAGGCTACCATAAGAACAACATTCTTCTAATGAGGAGGATTGGAATGATAAATAATTTAGGATAGGTTTTCATTTGAAAGAATTTGAAAAGAGTAGGGCACTTATAAAGGAACTACAAGCCATCGAAGAAAGAGAGAAAAATTGTTTTTAGAAGAAGAGATTTTTTCCTCAAAAGAGCTAGCTAAGTTAACAATCAATCATGGGTTAGTAGACAAGTTGAAAAAATTAATCAAGTATTAAAACAAATAATAAAGGAATCTTCACATCTGCAGGATTGAAGGAGGACACAATAAGAAGAAAAGAAACATATTTCGTACTCAACGAACATGGCGCAAGTCTGTAATTTACTTAAAGGTGGATATATTTTACACTACCATTACCAAAGTACTACTTGATTTCAGCACAAATGTCAATATGATGTCTAAAACTACATCGAAGATGCTTAGGAAGCCTACATTATAACTGCACCATATAATTTATGAGATTAGCAGATGGATTGTTGAGACAACCACTCGGCATATTGAAGAATATAGTAGTGAAATTCATGGGGATAAAGAAGACGGTAAATTTTTAAGTAGTGGAGAAAGTTGTTTATAATCCTTCATACAATGTCATTCGATCCCTAGAATGATTTTTAGACTATAATGGAACATTGAATTATGAACAATAGGAAGTGATATTAAATGCAGATGGCATATGTGTTCATATAACTTTACATGCAGGAATGAGTTTCACATGGGCAGAAGAAGTATGTCACAACACAAAAGGGGAAGATTTTAATGAAATACAAGGAGTGTATCCATTGAAAAACTTCCCTAGCATTGAAAAATAATTTGACCCAAAAATTGAATGGTGATATTTCAGTTGAATTAGAATATAACACCAAAAGTTTAGATAATGTGGTAGAAGATTGGATACATGGGTTTCTAGAGTCCAGAAATAAAAAATTACACTACGTGAGAAAAATACCACCTAGAGTTATCTTAGCCGGTCTTATCATCATTTACAGGATTATTTTCTTCTAAAACTATGTGTGTAGAAATTTATAATTAATGATTTTAAGACTCTGATTTTATGCCTACAACATTAATCCATCTCTCTTTCCCAATCTCTTGCAAAGTATTCTCTAGCAAGAAATTTCTATACTTTACGCATGGTTAGTAGAGTGCCCCTTTTGGATCCCCTGGCACAAAACCGCCATGGAAAACCACTTGTAAAATGTGTATATAAATATGGAGCTTCAACATTCAATTAGAGGGGCTTATATTCCCATATCATTTGTAAGAAGTCCACAAATTTATCTACCTCACAAATTTTCTTTCCAACAATTTTTAGCGCCCACCGTGGGCTAGTCTTGGTAGCATCTGCACCCAACATACGACCTCAAAAAAGATAAAAAATAATTCAAAAACCTAAAAAATCAAAAATTTGGAAGTTGAAAAATCACATGAGTCTTATGTCTCAAAATCATGGTTATTCTAGGTAATCTTCTTATTGAAAGACCTAATTTATTTTTCAATATTCAAGAAGATATTGCTTCAAAATTGAAAGAGGCTATCTAGCATAATACGAAAAGTTTCACATAGTAATTCATGACTACGAGATTATATGACCTTGAAGAAGAACATTCCACTAAATTATAAAGAGAAAGACATATTCAGGTACCACAAAGAAGAGCATAGTTTTTTGAGCTGGCAGATAGAAGATGCACTTGGCTATAGAGGTAAAGAGGAAAAAAAGAACCAAATTTTGAAGAGCTCTAGTGAAGATAAGAATTTCTCAGAAATCCAAGGTCTCCCCTTCATCCAACAACTACTCCCATTGGAAGACTAATTTTTGTCAACCCATTGGATGTCAAGTTTCCTAGATAAATGAAGATCTCAAATAATTCACTAGCATTGAAACTCAAGAAGAATATCTAGAAAGGATTGAAGCTGAAGCAAGAGATGAAGCAGAAGTGAGAGATGACATTGAAGAGATTGAAGTAGATCAAGTAAGAGGTAATGCTAGAGTAGTAGCCCAAGCTACATCTAGAGAAAGGTTGGAAGAAATACTCAGAAATAAAATGGCAGACCGAGATGAACGTAGACCAATTGTTTTATGGGATAGAAACATCATCCCACTTGCACTTCCACAAATGCTCCACAAGCTACCATGAGGATCGAGGAAAAGATTCCCAAAATTGAAAGGAGATAATTCCCAACTCCCTAAGGAATATGTAGTAACTTTCATCATTGCATGTGGTGTGTTGGGTGTATAACATGAAGATGTATCAGTTAGACTGTTTGTGGAATCATTGCAAGAAAATTAATTTGAATGGTTTTATATGCTACCCAGAAGGTCTATCACTTGCTGGGAGGATATAGGGACCAGATTTGAGCATAGGTTTAGAACTAAAAATAATTGTCAAGATATATTGGTCCAATTGGTACAGATGAAGGATCCTAATGAGTCTATGAGATACTTCATAGCCAAGTACAACCATATAAACAGAAGGAACCCTAAATATGTCATGCCTCCTGATAATAATCTAAAAATATTATTTATTAGTGCCCTACCACCTAAAGTTGGGTTCTTCCTTGGAATATCCCAACCAACTAATTTTAAAGAATCACAAGATTATACAATTGAAACAAAATATGATCTAATATTGTTTGGAAAAGTAAATAATCCTAGTGGGAAACAAAAATGTCACAATTCAAGCTTAGCTCCCATTCATCCAATGATTCAGAAAATGGCTAATGATATGATTTCTTTTAAAAAGTATATCTATAAAATTACTATGAGGAATGCATCAAGGAATCCAAATCCTCCAAATAGGACAATAATCACTCTACCACCTTAGCAGCTTACTCTCAAAGAAATTCCATTCAATTCTACATGTGATGTTGAATAGCTAGAAGAGGAAGAAGAAATTGAAGAGATGAAGAGGAAGAAGAACGTAGTGATGGATACCATCTTGAAGTCGAATAATTTGATGGAGACACACAAAATGGATTAATTAAATATGTGGAGGGAAGAAATGTTGAGGATGAAGCACCAAGCTTCTCGTATGTGTTGTTCACTCATGCACAGTCAAATAAAGGAGCTTCATCTTTAGTAGCCACTACAAATAAATAGAAAGAATATCCTCCCATTGAAATCCCATAAAATAAAATCATTAGCAGAAGATCATCATTACCACCATCGATAGAGTTGAGAAAAGAAAAACCAAAACCACTAGCAAGAAATAAGCCTACTGTAATATCAAGTAAGTCCTTTTGTTCCTCTCCTAGTGCTAAAATTTCTAAGAACAATTCTTCTCTTAGTTATTCTCTTGTAAAATCATCAAAGGCCTTAAAAAATCCTACTTCCCCACCTCCTTCTAAACCTTCTACCATATCCACTAAGGAGACCCAAGCTCCCAAGGAAACACCATCCTCGCAATGCAAAACTTCCAACATTCCTGGGACATCATCCTCACTTCCCATATCTCCATTTTATTATATTGAACATATAAATAGAACCAAATTTCAAATCACAAAGATGGAATATTTACAAATGCATCCAAATCAGTTTGAAAGGTTTTTTGGCATCATCCAAAGTGGTGCTCCAAACCCTCATGTTGTAAACCATAGTGCTAAAGGTCTACTACCCACACTATCCATACCTTCCTCACATAACATGGTAGTGTTTAGTACATCTAATACTAACAAAGTAAAACCCTTCTACCTATCCCTTTTGGTCAAAGGTTTCCAACTCAATAAGTGTATCATAGATTCTAGAGCCTCTAACAAAGTGATTCCTATCAAAGTATAAAATTCCTTAGGGCTTACCTTAACTCAGGAAAACGGCTTTTGTTATTCAATAGAATCTAAAGAAGTTTTTTTGGTGGGTATAATAAAGGATGCTTAAGTTGTTTTAGATAACTTCCCATAGAAAGTATTGATCACAATCATGGTAGCTGGCATTCTAGATTATTTTGGCATTCTCTTAAATAAAAGTTTATGCAGAGACTAGGTTCGTGAAATAAAGATGGATTGTTCCTCCGTGACCGTACCTATGAAAGGAGAGATGAAGAAACTATTTTAGGTGCGTAATATGAAATACACAGTAAAAATTCAGATGATCCAAGGGTGAATATTTTTTTGCAAGTTATCGAGATGGGAAATTAAATCCTCACACCAAAGAGAGATGAAAATCTACCTTATCTCACTTAAAATGAAGAAGATGAGATGTGGACTATGGGATTCAATGGTATTCACTCAAGTGAAAGATCTAGAGTCAGTGTTGTTCTGATCTCACCTTCAAGAGAAAATCATCCTTTATTGTACAAGATTCAATTTGAGAATACCAATAATGTGATAGATTATGAAGCTCTCTTCCTAGGTATGAATGTCACTGCATATATGGGCATTAAGAAGCTCAAATGTCTTGGAGATCCAGAAGTGATAGTCAACTAGGTAAGGAAGAAATACCAAGTGAATAATCTAAGAATCTGACACTACAAAAACAAAGTATAGGATTATATTTAATCTTTCAAAGCATTCTTTATTCAGTCCATCCCTCGAGAACAGAAGGAGAGGGATGATTCTCTAGAAGTGTTAGCTTCCTTAGTGACACCAAATCCATCCTTGGGAAAATATAAGGCAATCATCGGTATGGTCTTTAGTCCCATATTGCTGATGGGTGTCATTATTCCCTTCATTTAATCAATTCTCTGTTGATGTTATATTTAAACCAAGGGTGTGTCTGAATATATGTGCAACAAGAAGAATCTTAGCGATCTAGTAATTGATTGTAGGTATTTGGTATTTTCTATGGGATATTTTAATATCTTAAGGATTTCTTGGTTAAAAACCTTATTGGAATGTCTGTTCGTGAAGAGGTTTTTTGTGTTCAGCCAAATGGGGGGTTATCTTTTCAGAACTGAACCTACTACTCTTAAAGGGGTCACCCCTGAATCTATGGCTTTGTTTGATAGCAAGGGATTTACCCCTTTTTTGAAAATATTAGCAAGGATTTTTCGAACACCTGGAAAGAGACAAAAAAAGGAGCTGTGGTGGAAATGAAGGGGATCAGGATGGAGATTATTGTGGATTTGGTGGAAAAATCTATGGGCATTCCAGAAGTGAGGAGGGAGGTCTACAAACCAAAGAAGGAAGCTTCAGAAGAATTAAATCTTTTTCTTAAAGGTAATGAGAATCTCACCTCCCATTTTGCTAGTTACCTTAGATTGTCTTTACCTAATCCATATGGTGAGGTGACTCTCTCTCTAATTAAATTTTTAACCCTTAAGGGTCATCACAAGTGTATTAATACCTACCACCTCCCTATGCTAAATCATTTTAGGTGTGGCTAGGATTTTAGTTTCCCCTATTTCCTGTGTCGTTCCCTGTGTGCCTCTATTTCATAGTTTAAAACAAGAAGAATCTGTGTCCCTCTCCATCAAGGATTTATCCTTTCCCTAGTCAAAAGGGTGGTAATGGACATTGATAAAAATGGCTCCCTTAAGTTGGCTTTGGAAGCTTATATGGATGGCATTGGTTCAGACTCAGATGAGAATGAATCAAGCGATGATTCTGACTCCCAGGATGGGGTCTCGTATGATGACCAGGATGAGGTGGAGGTGGTTACATCCTAGAATATTAAGGACCTGAAATCAAATCAGACCCCTTGCTCCCTGTCAAACACCAAGGGTGAGTCCAGCAAACAAGACGTCTCGACCCTTATTAATGCTCAACTAGAATAACACTTTAAGGAAATGGGTCACGTTGGTCTGATCAAAGGGGAAAACCACTTGGAAAGTATAGTGGCAGATATAGAGGAACTCAAGGGTGATATGCAGCTCATTAAGAGCTCAGTCAAGTTTTTATTCAATGACTGACATAAGATGAAAGAGCGGGTAGAGGTAGAGGTCAGCTTTGGGTAGGGTGGAGAGATTGAGGTTTTAAAGGCCAACTTTGGTGTCATAACCAAAGAGATGGATCAGGTTAAGGAAATTCTCCATAGTTATATGGAATGGAGCATTGTGACAATGAAATCAACCCTGCAACACCTTGAGATTGTGGGGCAGCTCATCTATACCTATTGTATCGTGGATAGTCAAGGTACGAAGAGAAAGGCTACCCTAGATGGTTTCAACCTAGGATCTTGGGCAGTTAATATTGAAGCTTTGGCAAAAGAATGGGATAAGGTGTGGAGGGGCTTGAAAAAGCCTATAAATGACCTAGGATGGGTTGTTTTGTTTTTTCACTCTCTTTTACTGGTTGTTACTTTCATTAATGTTGTTAGTTTATCTGTGTTTTTTATTGTTGTTAGTTTTGCTTTATGGGCTCCGGAGAGCTCTTATTACTATGAATAGTTATATTATGGTTTTTTGATGTTATTGTAATGTTTTTTCTACTCTCATGGAGAGTGTTTGATTTTTGGGATAGGTTTCCCTCAACCCTTTTTTAACTCTAATAAAAAAACCTTATTGGAATCAAACTATGAAAACCTATCGAAAGTAAACACACTTTGCAGAAAGGAATTGTTGGAAATAAACAAACTTTTATGGAATGAAATAGATTGTTGAAAATAAACAAATATTACAAAAATAAACACATGATTGAGAATACTTGGAAAATTATTGCAAACAAATAAGAACTTAATCTAGAACACATCCAGGGAAAAATCTACAACAGATTTCAACTTAAGGAATTGAAAGTATTTTTAATTTAACAGATCTACACTATTTTCTTTAAAAATATAAATACCAATAATGAAGATTCTGATTCTTAAGGGAGTGGGCCCTTTGCTCCTCCTTTAATCAGGTTTTGACAATTAAAATTATCTCAAAATAGAAATGGCTATTTTATTGATAAAATGTTCTACATTACAAAAACGTGTTAGATCTATGTATATCAATCTATATCTATCTCTCATTCCATATATATATATATATTCCTATATCTATATCTGAATGTTTGTATATATATACTTTTAGAGGTGCATTTATGGTCATAACTATGCCACTGATACGATGGAACTGAATCGTGATCAGAATAGATTTTGAATTAGAACATGGCTAGATGTACAGTTGTGTGATAATTATCCTGGATCTATGAGTATGAAGAGTCATAAGTCCTCTAATGTGCTTATGATTCATAGGATCATTGATTTGAAAAATCACCGACTATTTGGAATAGATTCTTATCAGTTCCAGAACTTTAGAAGAGTTTCAGAACTAAAGGAAACTGTTCTAGGCCTTAACTAAGAGAGTTCCATAGCTATCTATAGGAGTTTCGGAACTAATTTTGGAACTAAGTATTAGAGTTCTGGAACTAATTCTGAAAGTTCTAGAACTAAGTGACAGAACTTGTAACTATGTGGTGGAGTTCCAGAACTAAGTATGGCAGTTCCAGAACTAAACTGTATTGATTCCACTACTTCTAAAAACATGCAATCTGCTTCATATTTGTTCTTTCACCTGATTGTGACTTGTTTTATTACAAAACTAAGTTTCCAAAACACTTTGTTAGGAATTACAGTGCTTATAAATGTTAGAATCATAATCAAAAAAAGATGGATAATTACATCCTGACTTATATCAGTTCAAACAAAAATCACAAAATGTAGTCAAACTTAATAAAAAGTAGAGTAAGATGAGATCATTTATTGTACATTTAACAGGCATATTCTGGCCTCATCATTTTCCCCATACTTACTTTTTTTTAAGTCCCTTTACAAAATTTACTCTTCAAATTTGGGGTTATATATTCTGCATTCCATTTGATTGCTTAGGTCAAATGGTTGGAACTAAATATCTCAATGCTTTAATTCAGAGGTAATATACCTTGCTCCTGCTTCTACTTTCCTTTATCATGCCTCAATTTCAATGGGATCTTCTGGTTCTATGTTCTACCATGGTGACATGGGGATGAGAAGGAGTGGAGGTCTTTTTATCATTCCCATCCATATGCCTCTATGCTTTTCATTGATCTGAATAATTAGCGTACATAAGGATTTTTCTCTATGTAAACTCTAGATTAAGTTTGTGGGAGATATTACTTCCCTTATTCTTAATGCCACCATGAGAAATTCCCATCTTTTCAATCATGCCTCATAAATATCTTTAAAAAAATCCTCTTCATAATAGGTGAAGGCATTAATACTTCTCTGCAAATTGGAAAGATAAGGTTCCTTGAACCTTTTATCAAGTGTATGGGATCTGAAATGTGTAGCAAAGGCAGATGGTTTACCATAATGAATTATCATACAGAGACCAGATGAACTAGCCTTTAACAAATGATCTAACTCCCTCTCCTTCCATGCAATATTATTTTTAAGAACATAAAAAAATGCATTAAGCTGGCTCTCCCCTATATACAAATTGATCATAAAGCCTGAGTTCTTTTCTAGCATGAAATTACAGAAATAGAATTCATAGAGAAGATTTTTCTACTCTGCGTTGGCTAAGGAATAGGCTACTGTGAAATCATCTTCATCTTTTATTTCATGTGGAAAACCACATGCTATCCTTGACAACTGCTAGTGAATGAATTATTCCTCCAAAAATACACTATATGCAGGAGAAGGTCTCCTACATACAAGCAATTTCTCACTCATCATGCAAACCATTTGTATTTGCACAAGATATTTAAATTTGTCATTTTCTTCTTTGTAAAAATTTTCTTCCCATTCTTTTTTTTCTTTCTTATCTTCTCTATCTTGCTTTTCAAGTCCTCATTGGATGTCTTGGCTTCAATGAGTTCTCTGCAAGTATCATCTCATAGTTGTTTAAGTGGCCAATAAGTTAATTTATTTTGTGCAGAGACTGTTGACAGAGCAGTTTGTTTTCTAGAATTTTGACATTCTTCATCTTCTCCATTATCTGTTGTTTCCATTTCCCTTTGTTCCAATTTAATTTTGATAAAATTCAACTCCTCATCCTTTTCTCTAATAATGAGTTTTACTCTGGACAAAAACAGAGCCTGTTTAAGTTGTTGTTTCTCTTCTTTCTCTAAAAGTTCCTTGGGGGTTAAGCATTCTTCTTCTACCAGAGGGGATTTCCCTTTCCATTTCCAAGATGCCAATTCATCTTCTTCATGTAATGATGTTTCTTATTCACCCAATTCTTGAAAATATTGTTCTTCAAATCTCTCATCTTCTTTTTCTATCTTTGTTTGGCTTAGTCTAGGAGGAGTCATGGCCATGCTGCCCATAATATCCGCAGCTTCCTTTTCCAACCTTTCTTGATCTTCCATCTCCTCTGGAATTTATCTAGACCTTTTATGGATTCTCCTTCTTTTAGGAGCCTCAAAATGTATAGAAATGGGTCTCCTCCTAGAGCTTCTTCTAATTTTTACCTCTTGCTCTTGCCTAGGTGAACTATCACTGTCAGAGATAGATATTTGCTCTCCTGTAGCTACTGTAGAGGAAGGAATTTCTTTATAAGACACAGTTGGTTCTGCAGTTTTAGTCCTTCTTTCAGCTCTTCTTATTTTTGGTATTTCCTCTCCACCTAGTTCTTTCTTTTCCTCAACTGTGACATCAATTTCCAAATTAATTGCAAGATCAGAAGGATTTGCTATTACTCTCCTTAGAATATCAGGGCTCTTCTTAAACTTGCTAAGAATTTTCTCCCACATTTCTTCTCCATTTTTCTTCAAAAGAAAATGGTGCTGGCACACTAAATGCACTAACCCATGATGCATGATTTTTCCCACACCCCATGAATACCACTGGGCCATTGTATGGATGGAATAAAAAAGAAACCCAGGAAGGTTTACTGTATATTCTAATTTTATAGCTCCATATCTAAGGTATACGAGGATCTTCAAAACTTCCCTTCCTACTGACTTGACTTGACCATCACAGGTTAAATACTTGATTATCCAAAATGCCACTCTATCAAAGGGTTTGGGCAAGCTGGCCATTCTGACCCCTTTTATGATTTTCTTCATGTTGTAATTATATTGGGGTTCAGCTTCCCCCTTTTTCAGCAAGGTTTCAACCAAGTCTTTTAATGTCCCTCTCACAGGGTTTAGGACATCACAATTGGCACTCCAGATACATTACTTATTGTATTAAAAAAAAAGGAATGAAATTTTTTCTAACCTTTGTCCTAGATTGCTCTAAATTTATAAAAAATCTTCTTACCAATCCATCGTTATACTTGGGGAACTTCCTTAGAAATTCTAGCCAACCTTCCTCATAAAAGATAGCTGCCACTTCTTCATCTAAAATGAGTTGGGTATCATCCTTTGGTTCTGACTTCTTTTTTATCCCCATGATATAAAGGTGATTCAAATAACTCTTTGATTATCTACAGAACTAATGAATTTAGCTGTGGAATTACTATACTTAGATGTCAAACTTCTATGTTGTAGCTGCAGAATGCAAGCCTAATTGTTTTCTTCTTCCTTGAAGTTTCTCTGCAACTAATTTTCACTTTGTTGATTTCACACTAATGATAACTAATTATAAATATGCCACCAATTTATTCCATCAATATCTTTCTCATGATTACTCATTTTTATTCATGATGTACAATAGATGACTCATCCTATCAACTTTTAAATCAAATATAATCACACATGTGAACTTTTAATCTAACCTTTAATAAGTTAAAGACATAATTATCATCTTTCATGATGTAATACCTCCATCATGATGACTCATTATTCCTAAAAAGTGAAAAAAAAGGAAAACGGTTTGAAAAATAGCTAGAATTCCAAAGATTTTTTTTAAAATTTTGAATAAGCCATTTATTTGAGAAGATCAAATGCCATTTCTAGTTTTCAATTTATCTCTGAGAGAAACATTTTTTGGGGGGGAAGAGAAAACCATTTATAGGTTTTCATTCTCTTCCCTTTATTCTAGATCTATCCATCTAATATGATTTGATCATTTTGGAAGAACATGGTTCTTCCATATGATCAAATTCTTTATCTGCTTCAATCTTCCTCAAGAATGCATCCTTAGTAGGAGGCTTCCTATAAAGCTTTAGCCTATGTCCATTGACCAAGAGTGTTCTTCTATTGCCATTAATCAGAAGTAGCTGAATAGAACCATTGTCAAATATTTGATCAATCTGATAGGGTCCTAATCATCTAGTTCTTAGCTTGCCTTTGAATTGCTGGTACTTGGAATCAAA
Organism: Taxus chinensis; assembly: GCA_019776745.2. Classification (NCBI taxonomy): domain Eukaryota; kingdom Viridiplantae; phylum Streptophyta; class Pinopsida; order Cupressales; family Taxaceae; genus Taxus; species Taxus chinensis. The sequence continues at coordinate 94,613,957 of CM034148.1, read as the reverse complement.
CAGTAATGCCCAGTCCCCTACATTGAATTACATCTTTTTGATATGTTTTTCATGTCATTACTTCCTTTGATCTTGGATTATTTGTGTCTGTTGAAGTTCTTCCATCCTTAATTCAATCCAACTCATTGAGTTTAAGGATTATCTCCTTTTGAGTTGCATCCAACTTAATACCCACCTTAATTATTGTCCTCAATGTTTATAGTTCAAACTCAATAGGCAACAAGGGATTTTTCCCATAGACTAACTCATATAGTGAAAACCTTGTTGTAGTTTTCCAAGTTGTATTGTAATCCCAGACAGCTTCATGTAGTCTCTTTACCCAATCTCTTCTTCTTTCTTCAACTATTTTGGTAAGGATGTTATCTAATTCTCTATTTGTTACTTTAGCTTGTCCATTTGATTGTGGGTGATAGGGAGATGACTTCTTATGATTTCTATGATAATACATTGTGAAATATTGGATCATATTAGACATAAATTGTGGTCCCTGGTCTAAAACTATGCTCCTTGGTGCTCTAAATTTTATCATAATTCTACACTAAAGGAAATCAGCAACTACTTTTTCAGTGGCGTTTGTTAAATCCTGCACTTCTAGCCACTTTTTCACATAATCAGTACACACAGGAATATGTTTCTTCCCTTGTAAAGGAGGATTAAAGGGACCAAAAAATTCCAATCCCCATCTGTCAAATGGTTCCATAACTACTTGAGGTTGCAGGGGCATTTCATTGGTAAAGGTTGGTTGTCCCATCCTTTGACAAGGAGCACACCACTTGATATATCTCTTCACATCTTTTTACAGAGATGGCCAATAATAACTAGTGCCAAGTATCTTTTGAAATGTTCTTTTCACTAAATAGTTTCCTCCACTTGGTTCATCATGACATGCCCAAAGGATGTCAAATATTTCATCTTCTCTTACACACTTGCATAAAACCAAATCAGGACCACATTTAAATAGCATTCCATTTAACCATTTGAATTGTGCACTAGATTTGATTAACTTCTTTATTTGTTTCTTAGTGAAAGAAGGAGGAAACTTCCTTACTGCAAGATAATTTTCCATATCAGCAAACCATGGTGTATCAGCTAAAATAATAAACAATTGTTCATCTAGAAAGTTGTCCTTGACTGGATCTTGCTCCCTTGTAGTGGCTAGTCTTGACAAGAAATCAGCTACCACATTATATTTACCTGGATTATCCATAATGGTAATATCAAATTCTTGTAAAAGCAATAACCATCTAATTATTCTACTTCCAACCATTGGCTTGTTCATTAAATATTTAATTATTGAGTGATCTGTATGTACAAATATTTTTTACCTTGTAATGTAATGTCTAAACTTATTAATTGCATAAATCATAGCAAGAAATTATTTTTTAGTGGTGATGTAATTTCTTTCAGTGGGAGTAAAATTTTTGCTAAGGTAATAGATAGCATACATTTTCTCTTCTTCATCTTTTTGTCCCAAAACTGCACCAATGGAATTATTTGAGGCATCTATTTGGATATGGAAAGGTTTCTCCCAATTAAGTCCTCTCAATATTGGGGAAATTATTAATTTCTCATTAATTTCTTCAAAATAATGTTGACACTTTTCATCCCACAGAAATTTACATTCCTTGGTAAGAAAATTAAACATGGGAGTAGAAATTTTACTAAAATCCTTGATAAATCACCTGTATTATCCAGCGTGCCCTAAAAATGACTTGATATCTATGGGGGTTTGAGGAGAAGGTAAGTCTAAAATAATTCTTATTTTGTTTTGATCAGCCTGAATTCCTCTTTTTGAAATATGGTGTCCTAATACAATCCCTTCATCAACCATCATAAAAAAAATTTCATGGCTAAGAGACAAGTGGTGTTGCTCACATCTTGTCAATACTCTGTCTAATTTTTTAGGGCAACATCAAATGTATATCCATGCATAGTGAATTCATCCATATCTACCTCTACACAGTCATTTATTAGGTCTGCAAAATTGCTAACACAACTCTTTGGAAGGTTGTTAGAGCATTGCATAATCCAAATGGTAATACCCTATAGGAAAAGGTACCCCATGGACATGTACATGTATTTTTATCCTAATCCTCAGCAGCAACTCTAATTTTATTGTATCCACTAAAGCCATCTAAGAAGGAAAAGTATTGTTTACCTGAAAGGTTGTCTAAGACTTGATCTATGAATGGTAAGGGAAAATAATATCTTAGTGTGGATTTGTTCAGTTCCCTATAGTCAACAAAAATTCCCCATTTTCCATTCTTTTTAGGGATAATTACAAGAGGAGACACCTAGTGGCTATCTGAGATAGGGTAGATAAAACCTACTTGTAATAGTTTTTCAATTTCTTGTTTGACTATATCCCTAAAGGCTGGATTTATCCTTCTCTAAGGTTACCTAACTGGTTTAATGTTTTCAGTATAGATGTGATGAGTGCATATACTTGAGTGGATTCCTTTCATATCTTTGTAATTCCAAGCAAAATATTTAGTAAGATCTTTCATAACATCAAACAGTTTAGCTTCTTCATCGTTCTTCAACCAACTATTAATATTCAAAATTTTACCTGGTTGAATCTCAACATGTTTGGTTACATTTTATGATGAAATGATTTGTTGAGAGGGTTCCATTAAATTATTTATTGGACATGCATGTGGTAACAACATATGATATGCAACAACATCTCCAAAAGTTCCTTAAGATAAAATGTTGGACAAAGGATAGCAGGAAGAGTTGTGGTACTTATCTTGTTATAGGTCAAACTCCTTGTCATTGTTGTTTACCAAAACTTCTTCATCATCTCCTGATATATGTGAAGCTAAAGCTATGGATTCTTCCTCTCCACAAGAGAAATCTTGTTCCTCCGGAGTGAAATTATCTTCATTTGTAGGGAATTGTTGTTAGTGTGGTTCTGAAACTAACTGTGATGGTTTTGGAACTAACTATGATGGTTTCAAAAAAAAAAATTAGGTTATAAAACTAATTTCGTAGGTTCCGGAACTATTCTCGACTGCTCCAAGGAAAATTGATCTACATTCAATGGAGGGTTAATCATATCTTTTATTTCCTGTACAGATTTTGCTCATTAATATCAGGATTATCAACCCATAATTGCTCTTTATTGTCAATAAAAGGTCATGTAGAGGGATATAATGAAATTTTCTTAGAATTCTTACCATTTGAAATAGTCATATCACCTATTTTTTTATCAATTAAGGCAACAACTATTAGTAACCATGGTTTTCCCAAAATAATAGGATAACAAAATGTTTTACCTTTTGGATGCAATATAACAAAGTCAACTAGATATTCCCATGACTCCACCATAACTGCCTCATCTTTAGTAACTCCTTCTAGTTTTGTTACAGACTTTTTTTCCATCTGCAATATGGTGTTAGTAGGTTGTATGCTTGTTAATGGTAATGTTTTAAAATTGTCCACTGTCATTACATTTATTACTTCTCCTAAATCAACCAAAATGTTATGTATATCTTTATTCCCTATAGAGACATAAATAACAGGTCTTCTAGGATCTCCATATTTGGGAAATAGGAGCTTTCCTGCTTATAAAATAGCAAGTTTCCCATCTACCTTAATAGTCTTGGGGTACTACTTTTTTCTTCCATTTTTTTAAAACATAACAGTCTGATTAATTTGTTTAATTCTAGAATTTCCTTAATTTCTTGTAATAGTAGTATTTCAATATTCAATCTCCTTAGTTCCTACACCAATTCAGATTCCTTGATTTCTATAGCTTCTTTAAACCTCTCTGGAAATGGATTCTCAGTAAAGTTGTTATCTGGCTCCCTATCTATTTATTTTTCATCTTTCTTAGGGGTAACCAAACTAGCGGTTTTAGTTTCTTTTATCATTCTAATGATTATAAAAAGTGGACTGCCAACTATTTTTCTATAACTAGTGTGAATATCCTTACAATCCATGGTGTTAAGATTAACTGATTTTTTTGGTTTTGTTTCGTAGATAGGAGTTGTTTGTTTGTTTCTTGAGTTTACTACTAGTTGTGCTGGTATTTGCGGTTCAACTACATTTTCAGTTTGTGAATTTTGTGCTGGGGAACCCATTATGGTTTGTTGATTCTGATTAGGATATGTTTTCCCTTGAGCATAGTTATTATGGCTCTATCTAGGTTGTGACCAAACATACTAGTTATTTTGACCAGTCCATGGTTTTTGGTTTCCTTAAGCATACCAAGATTGACCTGCCCAATGCTGGGGATTCCCAGTTGCTTGAGGGGCCCAAGGTGGTTGTCCCCAAATTTTTGGTACTATTTGAGCAGACCATGGCATCATCTAAGGATTAGGACATGACCTTAGCATGAACTATCCTTGGATAGGTTATCTCTAGACAAAGTTTACTTCTTCTGATGTGTTGGTTTGTTTGATTTGGTTTCTTATAAATGGAAGAAGAGAACAAACATTACTCTCATGGTCCCTAGATTCACAGATAAGGAAAATTTCTATTTTATCCTGAGGACAATCTCTTAATGCATGTAATTTCCTACATCTAGGAAAATACATGGTTAATGGTTTAGTCTTAGCTTTTGATTTATCTTACAATCTATCCATGGTGGAGGTTAATTGAACTAATATGTCTGTTTTAAATTTTTCCAATTCATGCTTCAATTTTTTCAGATATGGATTTAAATTGTTAATTGTTTTTCCCTTTCTAGGTCTGCACCTTATCCTTAAATAGCTTCTACAAATTTCTTTGATTTCATTCATTCTTAATTGATCAATGTTTCCACATGCTATTAAATCAAGGTTTTCCCTATTGAGAAAGATGGTTTTTCTTAACTCTTCTTGAAGTAAAAATCGACATATTTTACTCACAACGAGAAATCTGTCCAAATAATCTTCCATATTTTCATCCTCTTCCTGTTTGATTTTGAAAAAATATTCCTTCCTATTTCTTCCTCTATAGTAATCTTGATATTTTTCTAGGAAGGTAGTTTCCATTTGTTCCCAATTAGTAATAAAATTATATGTTAATCCCATAAACCACCTCATTGTTGCATCCTTCGAGGTAGATGGAAACAACTTGAGCTTTTGATTATGTGTCTTGTAATCATACGTCTAACAAAGTATTTTAAATTCAAACAGAAATTTGCCAAGTTCCTTAGATGACATCCCTCTAAATGTGGGCAAGTGTGCAAGTGAAATGTTATTCATAGTGGTTTCACAATCCTCAAACTAAATGGGATAGGTAAAGGTCCTATCAGGTTCTCTTTCAGCTTCTCATTCCATCTCTCTTGTATTTTCTATTCATTTCTCCCAATCAATGTGGCATGTGATTTTTTGGGGGATGGTGAAAATTCAGGAGTAGGAGGTTGACTACTCAATTATGAATCAAAACTTTCTCTAAATGGATCTTGAGAAATAATATTTTTCCTAAAGGCTCTACTTCCCTCTGGTGATTGACCCCAGAATTCCAAAGGTGGGAATTTTGCTTCTTCTCTTATAGGTGATAATGGTGCCTCCAATTCTTGATCAATTCCCTTATTTATACTAGAGGATGATGGTAATTCTTGTTCAAATATTTTTGGGAGAAATCTACCCTTGGAGTATCTTGGTCTACTCATAAATTTTGTGATAGCTTCGGGAATATCTCTTCAATTAATAAATGTATAATTGTTTCTCTTGTTAACACCTAATTAGAAAATTCTAACTAGTAGGTCCCCAAAAATGGTGCCAAAAATGATGGGTTTCGTTATTCCGTTCATTTAATCAACTCTCTGTTGATGTCATATTCAAACCAAGGGTGTGTCTAAAGCTATATGCAACAAGAAGAATGTTAGCAATCTAGTAATTGATTGTAGGTATTTTGTATTTTCTGGGGGATATTTTAATGTCTTAAGGACTTCTTGGTTAAAAACCTTATGGAAATCAAAATATGAAAATTTGTTGGAAGTAAACATACTTTGCAAAAAGGAATTGCTGGAAATAAACACACTTTTGTGGAATGAAATATATTTCTGAAAATAAAAAAACATTACAGAAATAAACACACGATTGAGAATACTTAGAAAATGATTGCAAAGAAATAAGAACTTAATCTAGAACACTTACAGGGACAAATCTAAAATAGATTTCAACTTAAGGAATTAAAATATTTGAAACTTAACAGATCTACACTATTTTATTTAAAAATATAAATACCAATAACAAAGATCCTGGTTCTTAGGTGAGTGGGCTCTTGCTCCTCCTTGAATCAGGTTTTGACAATTTAAATTCTCTCAAAACAAAATCGGCTATTCTATTGATAAAACGTTTTGCATTACAAACACATGTTGGATCTATGCATATCAATCTATATCTATCTCTCGTTCTATATCTATATTCCTATATCTATATCTATAGGTCTGTATATATATAGTTTCAGGGGTGCATTTATGGCCATAACTGTGCCACTAATACGATGGAACTGAATTTTGCTCAAAATAGATGTTGAATTGGAACATGGTTAGATGTATAGCTGTGTGATAATTATCCTGGATCTGCAAGTATGAAGATTTGGAAGTCCTCTAATGTGCTTCTAATTGATAGGATCATTGATTTGAAAAATCACTAGCTGTTTGGAATAGATTCTTATCAGTTATAGAACTTTAGAAGTGTTCTGTAATTAAAGGAAACCATTCCATGCCTTAACCAAGAGAGTTCCAGAACTAATTCTAGAACTAAGTATTAGAGTTCCGGAACTAAGTCTGAAAGTTCTGGAACTAAGTGACAGAAATTGTAACTACATGGTGGAGTTCCGGAACTAAACCGTATCGATTCCAGTACTTCCAAAAACATGCAATCTACTTCATATTTGTTCTTCCACCTAATTATGACCTGTTTTATTACAAAATTGAGTTTCCAAAACACTTTGTTAGGAATTATAGATCTTTTAAACATTAGAATCATAATCAATAAAAGATGGAAAATTACATCCTAAATTATATCAGATCAAACAAAAGTCACAAAATGCATTCAAAATTAATAAAAATGAGAGTAATATGAGATCATTTATTTTACATTTAATGGGCATATTCTGGCCTCATCACTTTCCTAATAATGTGAATCACTAGCAAGTCTTCAATGATGAAAATCAGACCTTGGCCTTCTTTGAAGGAAGTGAGAATCCACATAGAGTGTTAGTGGTTGAAGAGGATAAAGAAGGAATTGAAGGCATTTATGAAGAAGTTGTGCTCAAGCTTAAAGGAAACAATATTCCTAAAGGCCTCATGTCACTAGAAGACCTTTTTGATAAGCATGATTAGTTCATCAGGGATATAGAAAAATAATCATCAAGGTGTACTATATATTTTGAAAAAGAGAATATTGGAACCCTAGATCAACCAATGATGGTAAATATTAGAAATTCTATTCACCAAAGAGAGAAGAAGGTTAATTTCACTTTTCAAGAGGTATTCAGAAATTTTGGCTAATTTTTATGATGAGCTTAAATTATTTCAATACACCACTCCATCCCCTTGAAGCCATAAGAAAAAACTTTCACTTAGAAGCAAAGGACCCACAATCCAAAAATTACCAACACAATCAAAGATGAGGTACAAAATATGGTCAATGCTAGAATCGTTTTCCCTATCCACCATTATATGTGTGTAAAAAACATCATTTTGATGAAAAATAAGAATGGATAAATAAGGATCTATGTAGAATTTTGTAACCTGAACCAAGATTCTCTGAAGGAAAAATATTTACTTCCATTCATGGATCTCATCCTGTAACTTGTCATCAGATCTGAGATTCTCTCACTTCTTGATGGCTTCTTAGGATACAATCAAATAGAAGTTACATAGGAGGATATGAATAAAATAGTATTCAACACTCCTTGGGGAACTTTTCATTACATCATCATGCCTTTCGTCCTAATGAATGTTAGAGCTACTTTCCAGCGAGCAATGGATTTTTCATTCAAATATTTGAAGAACTACATTGTAATATATTTGGATGATTTGACTATCTTCTCGAAGAAAAGGGGAGACCACATTCATCACTTAAAGTAGGTACTCATGAGGTGTAGGAAACATGGTATATCCCTCAATCCAAAGAAATGCATCTTGAGGGTCACTGAAGGTAAACTCTTAGGACACATAGTGAACAAGGATGGAGCCAAAATTTATCCCAAAATGATAAAGCCTATCCAGGAGTTGTCATTTCCTATGAGTAAAAAAGGATTACACTCTTTCTTTGGTAAGGTAAATTTATTATAGAGTTTTGTTCCATAATTTGCTAAATTAACTAAACACATAACAGTGATGATGAATCCTCAATCCATTTTCAAATTGATAAAATAATGTAAGGTGGTTTGATGAAATAAAATAAGCAATAAAAAAGGAACCTACTTTGGTGTGACTCAATTTTGACAAGGACTTCATCCTATATTTTTATACTTTAGAGCATATAATATCAACCATATTTGTACAAAAGAATGAGGAAGGTATCAAATCTCCCATAGCATTCATGAGTGCACTACTAAAAAACTTGAATTGAAGTATAATTAATTGGAAAAGCATGATTATGCAGTGGTCAAGGAAATAGATAACTTCCACTTCTACATCCTCAATTCCCACACCATAGTCATGGTTTAGTCATAGAATCACGCACTTACTATTAAAATTATACCACCAAAAATGTTATTATATATATGGATCTTGTGTAAGAAAATTATTCACTAATGGTTCATCCCCTAGTCCTTTCATTAGTTATTCATCATCATTTGTCTTGCATAGTCTTGAATTATTTATACAGTTCTGGTCATCTCTCAAGGAGTCTTGAGTGCCATTATTTGGTCATTTTTCATCTTTAGACTTTGAGTAGGGTGCCTAGGATAAAACTGGGGCACCCATGGGTGTCTCGGTCCTTAATTTTAGGTGCCCTGGTCCCAATAGCACTTAGTTTTAATTTATTAATTTGAGGTTGGTCTTTTTCCTTTTTCCTCTCTTTCCCCTAGGTACTACTTGACATGTCAGGTCATTAGTGTCAAAATTTGAGAAATATATCCCTATATAAACATAACATACTCATTATTCTATGAGAAAACTATCTACCATCAAGGGTTAGTTGTCTACTAAGATAAGGGACTACATTTGGGCATCATTGCATCACACACACTACATAGGAAGGTTTGTATTCATTCTATTCCATCCACCATTTGCATTTTACATCTATTTATTTCCCCCTATCTCTACGTCATTAGCGCTAAGGTACCCTATGCACATAATTACACACGTGAAAGCACAAAAAACTACATTAGATTTGGAATTTAGTATAGAATTTAGTTGTAAGTCCACCATTATGGTAGCTAAGATCATTCCAACCCCTTCATATGCATCTATCTTTTTTTGGGATTTGATGCTTTGTATGGGTTTTTGAAAGTAAATATTCATTGTTAGTTTTACAAAATCATCAGCGAGGATATTGTAACACTCACACAACAATGGTCAAGATATTGTGAATATATAGTGACACTATGAAATTCAGATCCTAAGTTTTTGAGCAGACCAAAGCACCCATATTATATACCAAGGCGCCCACATGCACCCCAGTCTTCCTCCAAGAACCCTATTCTATGTAAATAATCACTTGTTACAATTTTCTGGGTTATTTTGTCACACTTTCCTTCATCCATACACCATTCTATTTGGTCCTGAAACATAGTGGGGTAAGTCATTTACAAATTAGTAACTTATACCTTCTATTTCATTTATTCCATTTCATTTAAATATCAAAATAAAATATTTAGCATCAGTATTTCAGTTCATATCTTTTATTGCATTTTTTACTTTCTTAGATTAACTATAAAATATAGATACATATTTTCATATTTCAATTACTCATTATGGTGAACCCATAATTTATAATGTTTTTCCCTAGGATCTATTTCCAACCCTAATGGCTAATAATAGTTCATCTTCTTCACCCATCATGTCTCATTTTAGTGACAATCCTATATATGATGAGGTTATTATTGTTGAGTTCACAACTCTATGTGGTAATTGTATTCCTACACTATCTCTTACTCAATAAGAAATCTTAGAGGGTTAATAATATGTTCCTACTCATTTTAAAGACTCTCATATTGTCATTAACATTGTTGAGGATCATATAGCCTCTACTCGTTGTACACCATACTATACGGATACTAGTGATCCTCCTAATATTTCTAAGGAAATTTTAAATGACTCACTTATTGATTACATACTTGGTATTGATTATCCTTCACATGTGGATTCTGATTCTTCTCCTACTCAATATACTACTATAGTTCCGTCTCATGATTCTCCAGCATCTGATATTACTTCTCATCATTCATCACATACTAGATCTCCTTCACTTTTACATTATGTTGATGATCATATTGATAGTGTCCTTACTGATATTATTATTTCTAAGTCTTTATCTAATCATGATCGCGAAGTTTATATTCATGGTTCTCCTTATTTTCATATTCTTGGGTGTGACTAACGTATTCTATCACTACCTTCACCAGAGGTTGTATCTAGTATTATGTATGGGGCTGGTATTATGTATGAGTCACCCCCATCTATCACTTCTTCATCTCCACCTCCCACTTCATATACACCTTCTAGGACATATTCTCTTATAGAGGTCTCTCCATTAGTCACCTCACCTATTAGGGATGCTTCCAATCCTAGTCCCACCATTTCTATATATATTCCATCTACATCATCTACTATAGCTCCTTCGACACCTACTACTAGTGTGACCTTAGCATCAGAGCCTCCTCTATCATCTCTTAATATTCCTATGATCACGCACAATGGAAAGTTATAAACTCTTATTATATTATTTCCATCTTCCATTAGTCCTTCACATGTTATCATATCTCTCATGTATGCGGTGGGTTAATTATAATCTCAGGTTCAATATCTCAATTTATAAACTAGAGCTTATTATGCTTGTTTCACCAAAATGTTGTGTATAAAAAAATAAGTAAAGGTGAGGTGAGGAGGAATACATGTGAATTTGAAGAAGATTACGCACCATTGTGAAGACCATGTTGATCATGAAGAGCTCTTATTTTTCTAGGAAGGAATACCTGTAGAAGCACAAAAATACCACCAAATAGAGTTAAATAGCATATGAAAGTGGACTACCTAGCATATGCTAGATCTGAGAAGTGTGATACTTCCTAGAAAGGTCATCAATCCACTATTTAAAAATAACTTAATGTAAAAAAATGATAGTAAAAGAAAGGTCCTATTGTAACGATTCAATTTAGGTATCTCATATGCTAACAATAGACTATATTTAAGCTAAATACTAAATATATAACTAAATATAGATAAGGTATGGTGTTGTAAAGGCTGGAAGGTGTGACAGAGGTGTTTAGGAAGGTCTGGGTGAGATAGGGTGAGGTTTAGGAATTTTTTGGGTAGGTTAGGAGCTCATTTATCTTATATAAATCATCAGTCACAGAGACCGGTATCATTTGAGCGACCAATGTCGGTACCTAGTAATACCTGAATCCAGTTTGGTGACTCATTCTGGTAGAGGAAATTACATGTAAAGATTAAAATGAGGTGTTTTTAAGCTCTCTATGATTACACAAAGAGTTGGGGAGGCTTAGCTAAGGTGGTAGGATTTTATTAAAGTATGAAAGATGAAGAAATAGGCATTTGGGATGGGTATAAAGTCAAATGGGAAATTGGTTTGGTTGAGGTGAGATATAATAGATTCGGGAAGGGTAGATGGTGAAAGTAAATAGATAAATGATTAATAACTAAAATATTGAAAGAAATGACAAGATAGAAATAAATTACTTGCATATTGGAAGTTGGTTATAGAAAGAATAGATGTGGTTGAGGGAGAGATAAGACTCGATCCCTTGCAACAGCAATAGAAGGCTATGGACTTCCCTGTGAGTGACATATTGCTCTGGAACACACTATTTATGTTTGGTGGGGGTTGTGAATGCTTGGAATGATCTCTTGTTCATCGTGATGTCACTTGGATGCTCGAGTATACCAATCCCAGAATGCCCAAAATCTTTAGAGTAGATTCCAAACTAGGTGAATGAATCAGGATTGTCTTCTTAACAAAACTGACGGTGATTTTGTGACCAGTGTAGGATGAGGGAAAAATGGTGTTGGTTAGGGAGATATGGTTTTTTTTTCTAAAAAAATTTGATTCTTTCCCTTTTCTAACATGATTAAGAATGGTCTAGGTCAAGAAGATTGTTTCTTGCCTATAATCATGGGATTTTGATAGGAGTAAGTGGTTAGTCATTAATGAATGGTCTAGAATAATTCTTAGTTAGGTTTAGAATGAGTTATGGATAGTTAAAGCAAGTTTTTAAGTTCAGGTTAGGTTGTTAGGGTTTGGGAATGGGTCCAAGGTGAGGTGGAAAGGTGAGGTGGCTAGGTGAGGTAGAAATTAATTTAATATAGGTTATTAAATTAATAATGATGTGAGTTAATAATTAATTTAATATAAGTGATCAAATTAATTATAATGTGTGGAAGGGGCCATGATCAGGAGATGTGTTGAATTAATTAATTAAAGGGGCTTAGAGGGTTGCAACCCAATTTTGGGTGTCTACATTTTTCCTTTTTGTTGTGTATCTTGTATTAATAAGTGACGATGACAAAAACAAGATGTGGTTACCTCAGGTATGGGTAGAGGTGATCCATTTCAAACCATGAACTAACTGAGGTGTAGGAAAAATTGGTGATGGGTTTGATAAATTGGAAGGTGATGAAAAATGAGGTAAGGTGTGGGTATAGGAAATCGTGATATGGGTAATACGTGGGGACATTCAAGCACACACACACATCTAGATTGTGATAAGGCAGTAGGCTAAAGAGCTCACAAACTCTAAATCATCAAAGGTTGATAGTTTATCTAAACAAGGTTGATATGGTCTAGGTATCTAAGGTATAGGAAGCTCTCCTAGAAACATAATGAGGTTAGGTGAATGAATAGGCATATGTGTGTACCGAAGCACCAAAAGGTTTTTTCTTGTTGAGAAAAACATCACGGCATAAGGCAAGGAAAAGTTAGTAGGCTAAACAACATGAGTATCATCATCGCAAGGTACATCAAATAAGATAATTCAAGTGTCAAATGGGCAAGGTCGGTGTGGGTGTATAGGTAAGGCCATGGGTAAGGCCAAGGTGTAGGAAAAAATGTTCCCCTAAGTATAATTAGGGAGATGACTAGGCTGGTAGGTGAGCTAATAAGCATGTGGTAAGGCTGTGATCAGAAGAAAATTGTGTGCTACAAAGGTGAGATGTACATGAGAGTTTTTGAGATACTTTTTTATATCTATTTATTCAGTGTATTGATACATTAAAATTCTATTATATAGATAGATGATGGTATTTATAGATTTTTTGTTTGGTTTTCATTTCCATTGTATTGTTATCATGGAAACACGATGTGTAGGCATGGTTTGGGGGATGTATGTTGTGAATGATTTATTTTATTTCCATTATATTGATGTCATGGAAACTAGATGTATACATGGTTTGGTTATGGTTGTATGATTGAATGGTTTAATTTGAAATGTATTGATGTTATGAAACTAGATGATTTAAGCATGGTTTGGTTGATGTTGTTTTGATATGAGATGATGTTGTTTTTATTTCCAAGTTATTTTTTTTATGGAAACTATTTATGTAGGCATGATTGAGTTTGATTTTAATTTCCAATGCATTGATGTTATGGAAATTATATGTAGGCATGGTTTTGTTTTTCTTGTTTTGATTTAATTTCAATGTTATTATTATTATGGAAAGTAAATGATGATGTGGATGGGTGATGTATGGTTTGTTTTGGGTTAGTTTCCAAGTTATTGTTTTTATGGAAACTAACTAACTAGGTTTATTTATGGGGGGAAATTGTGGGGGAAAAGAGTGGCCAAGATAACCTCTAAGGGACCCATGCCCTCAAAGTGCTGCCTACATAGCCCTTATAATAGAGGCCTCAAGCTGATGTAGTTCTCCCATAAACCAGGGAAGAATGAGATTGGGTTAGGTAAGTTGATTAGGTAAGGAATGTTTGAAAATATGTAAGGTTGAATGTTGAATAGGTAATACGTAAGGTAAATCTATGCATAGGCATAGATGAAGGTGTTATGGTTTATTTAATTTTGATGGTCTTTTCCTGTTGAAGAAACAAGTAAACAGATAAGAAACCAAAAGAAGTGACATGCCCGTATTTCAAAAGGACCATAATTTTCATACCCATAGACTTATTGAACATAAGTCACTAGATACGTTGCATGATCAATAGGTCTATAGTTGAAAGAAGTTTCATAATCAATTTTTTTTGCATGAGTGTCACATCCCTTGAGTGGATAGGAGTAAAATAAATGAAGGTAGGGCAAAGTAGTTTATTTAGTGTAACCTTATTATGGGACAACATACCCCTTTTGCAAGATACCCAACACCAGTATAGTAAATTTCATGATCAAAAGTTTGTAATTTTCTTGAATTTGTTTTTAAATTTTTGCATGTATAAATTGATCGTTGTGAGAATTGTATATTGGGATGAATAGTAATGTCTCCTTGATGTCTTTTTGAAGTTGGTCGATGCAGGAAGCTCCAAGATAATGATTGTTTTTGTAACAAATATAGATTATTATTCTTTTTTTTTATAGACTAAGTAAAACATATGGTTAGATTTTTATAGTTGTCCTTAAAGGGAGAAGTCTACTTATAGCAGCAAGAGAGAGACATAGATGCCCTGTTGAGGGAATCATCTATTTGGAAGAAGTTTGGCTCAAGGAGTAGAATTTTTCTTATCCACTTTTTTTTGTATTATTTGTGTAATTGAAGTAATGGAAAAGACTATAAAGAAGTATAGGAATATTTTATAAAGGAAAAACCATAGCACAAAAAGGTTAGCCATGAAAGAGAGGTTTCAAGTGACAAACGACCATGGTATTCCATCTTGAAAAAGGATGAAAATTATCCATGAGAATCATGCCATGAGTAGAGCCATGGTACTCATATTAAAGACAATGATGAATGGTGACGGATAATCACACAATTTTTGTTAAATTCATTGGTCTTTAAAAGAGGTAAGTGGAGGGGGAGGTTTGCTCAAGGGACAAGCATATAAGTGACATAAAGTGATGAAGTAATTTATTCAACAATAGAAAGGTCGAAGATGCAAGGAATTAAGGGGGTCACATTATGGTTTACCCTCAAGAGAGGATAAATGATAAGTTCCTGATCTATAGGTATGGGTGATAATATAAGGTCTAAGCCAATTAGGAACAAACTTGCCTTGTTTATTTTTCTCCATTTTAGTAACATGTTGATTTTCCTTTAGGACAAGATCATTGATTTGTAATGGTCATTCTCATACACGTTTATCATAGGCACACTTGATGAATTTTTAGTAGATTTGGAGATGTTCTAGAGCATTTAGACAGAATTTACTTAGTAGCTCAAGTTGTGCCAAATGTTCCTAGAAAAAATCATCATCAGAGATCATATATTTAAGTGATATATGAAGATATGGAATTCAGAATTCAAGGGGTAAAATAAAATCTACACCATATACCAAAGAGAAAGGTGTGGCATCGGTAGAGGTACTAATTCTATTATGGTAAGCCCATAAGGTGAAAGGAATATGCATGTGTCAATCCTTACCAGTGTCGTTAACCACTTTCATAAGAAATTTTTTGAGGGTTTTTTTAGAAGATTTAGCTTGACCATTTGTTTTTGGGTAGTATGGTGAAGAGAAACTATGTTGAATACCAAAGTTGTCACACATTTTTAGGAGGGTTTTGTTTTTGAGTTGTTTTTTGTTTTCAGTAATGAGACAATGGGGAAAAAAAAGAGACAAATGATATGGTGGTTGATAAACTCAGTTATTTTTTCAGATTTGGTAGAAATGAGAGGGATGACCTCCACCCATTTAGTGTAATTTTCAGTAGTTGTAATGATCCAGAGATGACATTACAAGGAATGAGGGTTAATCTCTCCAACAAGATCCAAACCCCATTGAGAGAAGGGCCAAATGTTTTAAAGGCATGGCTAGGGGTGTGGTGAAGGTTAGCATGCTGCTAACACTTCACACAACATTTGACATAGTCACAACCGTCTTGGTTAAGGTTTGGCCAGTAAGATCCAAAATGAAGGATATGTTTTGCAACTACAAGGCCACTAAAATTTCCCCCAAAAATCCCTTTGTGAATTTCTTTGATGGTTTATGGGATTTCAGAACTAGTGAGGCACCACAGGAGGATATCGTCAAAGTGGCATTTGTAGAGAAGAAACCCCATGATGATGTAATGAGAGACACTTTTTAGGAAGGCTCTTTGTCCATTGTGAGTGAGATATAGAGGTAGAATTGAAAGGGGGAGGTAGTGAATGAACGTCTTATACCAAATTTTGTGTGGATCTATTTAGATTCTTCCCACAAAATTTATGTCATGGATAATATAAGATGGTGACTACAACCCCTGTACTATGAAAAATATTTTGGAGTCTAAAGGTGAGGAAGGTATTTGAGAAGCAAGACAAGCCATGGTATCAGTGATTTTTTTAGTGGATCAAAAAGTGGTTTAATTGAGGAATTTATCAAATGTCGTCAAAATTATATCGACATGATGTTTATACTTTTGAATTTCCTCATTATGAAAATGGTATAAACCATTAACTTGGTTCACAACTAGTTGAGAATCACCAAAGATATTAAGGGAGGATAATGGAAGTTTGAAGACCTAACATAAGTGCTTCATACTCGGCCATGTTATTATTGTAGTTGAATTTTAGCTTAAAATATAGTGGCATAGGATCACCATTAAGAGGAATGAGGATGACCCCCATACCTCCCCCATGTTGACATTTAGAACCGTCAAAGAATAAGTTCATTTGGTAAATGGTTTCATCAAAGGAAAGAGTGGAAATATATTCATCATGAAAATCAAAGTCAGAATGTTGATTTTCAAGAAAATGAGTGCCTGTAAGCTAATTTGTAATAGTTTGTCCCTTGACAGAATTTTGATGAATGAATTCTAGGTCTAGGTCTACAAGGATCGTGAGCCAAGGTGCAGTGTGTTGGTGTTTGTAAGGTTTAGCATACATGTAATGCATAGGTTTGGTGTTGGTTATGATGAAGGTTTTATGGTTAAGTAAGTAGTATCAAAGTTTGGTGGCCATGAAGACCAAGGCTAGGAAAATATTTTATGCGTGAGTATACCTAGTCTCATAGTCTAAAATATTATGGCTTATGTAATAAAATTCTTGCTCCCTATGTTACTCATTGCGATGAGAGAGCATTGCACCCAAGGAATGGTCAGTGGCAGAAATGTAGAGGTAAAAAGGTTTGTCATCTTTAGGTAGGATGAGTACAGGTTGTTAAAGAAGGTATTTCTTCAACCCTTCAAAGGCTTTGTGGAACTCGTCATACCAATTGAAGGAGACATCCTTCTTAAGGAGATGATGAAAATCATGACATCAGTTAGAAATTTGGGAAATAAAGCATCAAATGGATTATAATTTTCCTTGCAAACTATGAAGCTATCAAAGGTTAGTAGGTGGAAGCATCTTAAGAATAGCCTTAATGTTGGAGGGATCAAATTTTATGCCCCACAAAGAGACGATAAAACCAAGTATTTTTCTAGAAATAACGGAAAAGACACACTTCTTTGGTTGAATGTGAATGTTGTATTGGATGAGGTGATCAAAGATGATTTTAAGAACTGCAAGGTGTTCGGTACAACCTTTGGATTTACTAAGAAGGTCGTCGATATAATATTCCAATATTTCATTCATGATATCATGGAAGATATAGGTCATAATGCACTGATAGGTGGCACCAACATTTTAAATCCAAAGGGAATGACGTGATAACAGAAGGTCCCCAAGGGTGATGAAGGTGTTTTTTTTTATCTTCCAAACCGAGTAATATTTTATTATAACCTGAGAATCTTTCCATAAGAGATAGCATCTCATGGACGGATGTAAGATCAACGAGTTGGTTAATGCTAGGAAGAGGAAATTAAACCTTACAGTAGGCAAGGTTAAGGTCATGGAAGTCTATGTAGATGTGGAGTCCCCCTGTCACTTTGGTGATAGAAAAATGTTAGAAATCCATTATGGATATTCAATGGATAGAATGAAGGAAACAAAAAGAATGTAACATCCTCATTTTTAGACAATAGAACAAGTCAATTTTATTTTTTTTTGATAATTGCATACTGGTTCTAAATACATAATTTAGAACTCACAATTCAAATAACCATTTATATAACAGACAACCATATGCAGCTGTAATGACTCGGAATACCTCCGATCTATTCATTCCATGACTCGGTAATCTACCGATCTATTCATGAGTAAAAAGAGTTAGTGTTTATCATGCTCAGTTCATTGAACTGACTCATGTTGACTATTTTTGCAGATGGTTGCCGTAAGAGGGTAAAAGCAATGCAGATCTGATAGGATAATCAGATTGTTTATTTGATTTATTATGAATTACAGCTTGACTTTATGGATGTACTATATGAGAAAAGATGTTTCTTTTCCGTTAGCATTATATCAAGTATGCTGTTGCATAAAATGTAATTGTACGAGTTTCGAAAGGAATGAAAATAAGTGTTTGATACTTATGTGTTGTATTCTATTCTGAATGATGAACTTCTTCGGTTTACGTAACGAAGAGGCATAGTTATCTTTGTATAATATGGATGCTTTTGTGATTGAAAATGAAAGCTTGTAAGTAATTAGACTAAATTCTTATGAGTATTTAGTAGTTCTAGTTTGCTTTGGCAAAAGCAATATTGTAATTTAATTATTGTCTCTCTTGAGGATAGGTTAAAATTGAGCCTAAAAGAGAACGCTAAACGAGTTGGATTGAATTACTAAACCCTAGTCCTAAGTATAACAGGACAATAGTAAATTGGATTCTTAATCATTCATAGCTTTAAACTAAAAAGTATGATATAAATTCAGTTAAGAGAACTGATAGGCAATCAATGGAGTTCAGGTGGCAATCTCAAGCATAGGTTATGAGATATTGTCTGAATCTGTTGCTTAGAATCAGATGTATTCTAATGACTCCTTGATAGAAGCTAGACCTTAATACCTCTACCAAGTAATGGGAATAATGGAGGAGGGTCGTCTTAAGAAAATGAATCCAGGGATTGGAAATGGCTAACCTTAGGGAAAAGTCTTAAGAAGTAATTTAAACTAAAGTGCGTAACGCTTGTTTTGGGTAGATCTTCTCGAGGCGGATCTAAAGGTTGACGACATAAAGTCGACTGCAGGGCTGTACCTCCGAGAAGATTAGGATCTTCTCGAAGTTACAAAAATGCAGGTGACTTATGGCGACACCCCTTGCATTGATCGTTGAGATTTACACTTGATTTCGCACGAGTTACACTGGGACCGATTAAGAACGTGGTCATGTTATATGACTACCTCGGAGATTTGGGGGTGTCATGACACACTGATTGAACTACAAGGTTGATCCAGTATGTCATTATATCCCTATCCCTCGTGGGTATCCACATAACATTATCACCTTGTTAATCTGCCTCTGAGTGATTCAGTTGTGAAAGAAAGGACTGACAGTAGTCAGTATAAGACATTCTATATAACATATGAATGGGGTGAAGGACGTATTCCAGATTGACGAGTATGCCGTTAAGGAATACGAGACATGAACAGTATGTTTCAAATCTTTGGCCAAAGTATCGCAAGCTGCTGATTGCGTTGTCCTAATTCACCTAGTCTAAGGGATGAGATGCCAATGAATAATGGTAACAGTTATTCAGTTAGATTCCTTGGACAGAGCATTCTGAATCCCAGGTTAGGGAAGAGAACCGCCAGAGTATTGTGTTAAATAAAAACACTAACTCTTTTTACTCATGAATAGATCGGTAGATTACCGAGTCATGGAATGAATAGATCAGAGGTATTCCGAGTCATTACAGCTGCATATGGTTGTCTGTTATATAAATGGTTATTTGAATTGTGAGTTCTAAATTATGTATTTAGAACCAGTATGCAATTATCAAAAAAAAAAATTGACTTGTTCTATTGTCTAAAAATGAGGATGTTACATCTTGGTATCAGAGCTGAAGGTTGCAGCTCTTGGACCTATTGAGTCCATAATCTGATAAAAACCTGAATTTTCTTGTAACAGAAAATGGTTAGAACAAGGGGAAACGTTGCGAGTAATGCTCCACCTGAAGGAGGAGCGGCAACAACCCAGAAACTGGATGAGATCCTTGCTGCCCTGTTGGACACAAGAGATCGCTTGGCTGTACTTGAACAGCATGTGACGGGAAATGAGGAGGATGAAGAAGCTGATAATAATAATCAGCAACCTCCTGAGGACAACCCCGAAATGGGTGTTGATGTTAATGCTGGAAATGTACCTGTCCAACCAGAAAACAAAAAGGCCAGATTGGCAGCAGAGCTCACTAATGATATAAAAAGGATAAGCCCACCTAAGTATGATGGCACCACATTAGGAGATGGAGCTGAGAACTGGCTCAGCGAAATGGAGAAGTACTTTGCAATAAGGAACTTCTCAGAAGAAACCAAGGCAATATGGGGAGCCTATCAGCTTTCTCACGAAGCGTCTTCGTGGTGGGATAGCCGAAAAGCTGAGCTAAACATTGATGAGACCAATATTACTTGGGATCAATTTAAAGGCTATTTTAGGCAACATTGGCTGCCACAAATTTTCTATGATCAGAAAATGACAGAATTTCAGAACTTGACTCAAGGGAAGTTAACAGTAACTAAATTCTGGGAGCGGTTTACAAAACTCCTCAAGTATGTACCGCAGTATCAAACTGACGAAAAGTTCAGGATACGGAAATTTATCATGGGATTGAACCCTGTGATAGGGGGAGAGGTCGATGTTCACAGTCCAACCACTATGGAAGGAGTTGTTGAAAAGGCCATAAGGCAAGAACAGAAATTAAAGGCTATTTCTGCTCATAAGGAGGAAGTGAGGAAGAAGACTGCAAACCCTTCTTCAACCTCTCTTTCACCCAGAAAAGGACCATAGGAAAAAAGTTTGGGAAACAAGAGTAAGTTTCCAGGAGATAACAATAAGAAGTCAGCAGTAAATAAGCCTGCTGGGAATGTGAAGGATAATTTTGCTAAAAATTATAATAATGGTCAGAAGTCCTATGGAGGACAGCGTGACAATTATAAAACTGGAGGCAACTTTGAGCCTAAGAAGGGACCTGTAGGAGGCTGCTACACTTGTGGTAAAGATCATTACGCAAATCAGTGCCCTTTGAAGAAGGATGATCGTAATCAGCAGCATAAGATACATGCTGCAGTAGCGGACAAACAAGCTGAAAAGCAAGTGACACCTATAGAAGTTCCGGGTAAGTTATTCGGCATACCTGTCACTATTCTTTTTGATACAGGAGCTACTGAATTTTTTATATCTAATAAACTAGCTTCTAAACTTAAAAGAAAAGCTGGAAAAATGGATAAATCTTGGACTGTACAGCATGGTAATAATTCTGTTCATACAGTGAGTATGTGTCTTTTTGGAGCAGTCCTTGACTTACCTAACTTTTCCACGGAAGTTGATCTCTATGTTGCACCTTTGGGATCGTATGACATTGTCATCGGTAGATTGCTATGAAAAGAACATAGAATGTTTAGATGATCAGCTGGAATCAGTAGAAATTCAAGGTGTGAAACGAGAAATTACAGTTAGAAAACTGTCAGCTATGCAGCTTAAAAAGGCTAAGAATAAAGGATGTACCCTTTATGCAGTAAAGATATCTGAATTTGCAGAAGAAGATAGTGATTTCATGAAGCAAATTCCACTGTTACAAAGTTTCAGGGATGTTTTTCCTGAGGAATTACCAGGGTTACCACCCAAGAGAGAATTTGATTTTTCTATTGAAATCAAGCCTGGAACTGAACCTATTTCCAAGGCGCCTTATCGGATGACTACTACGGAGTTAGTCGAGCTTAAGGCACAACTACAAGAGCTTTTGTCTAAGGGATTGATTAGACCAAGTGTTTCACCTTGGGGAGCACCTGTGATATTTGTGAAAAAGAAGGACGGAACTCTGAGACTGTGTATTGATTATCGGATGTTGAACAAAGCAACAATTAAGAACCGATACCCACTTCCTAGGATCGATGATCTGTTTGATCAAATGCGTGGAGCAGCGGTTTATTCTAAGATAGATCTTCGATCTGGTTATCATCAACTAAGGATTAAAGAGGAAGATATTCATAAAACAGCTTTCCGAACAAGGTACGGACATTACGAATTCACAGTTCTACTCTTTGGGTTAACTAATGCACCTGCAGCCTTTATGAATTTAATGAAAAATATTTTTCAAGAATACCTGGACAAGTTTGTACTTGTATTCTTAGACGATATTCTCATTTATTCTAAGAGCGTTGAGGAGCACAATGAGCATTTGAAGATAGTTTTGGGTATTTTGAGAAAGAGAAAGTTGTATGGTAAGTTATCCAAATGTTCTTTCTATGATTCTGAAGTTCGCTAATTGGGTCATGTCATAAGTAAGGAAGGAATCGCTGTAGATCCTTCAAAAATAGTGGCAATAACTGAGTGGCCTGTACCAAAGAATGTGCATGAAGTAAGAAGCTTCATGGGTCTTGCAGGTTACTATAGAAAATTTGTAAAGGATTTTTCTAAGGTAGCTGCACCAATAACTTCATTGCAGAAGAAAGATAAGAAATTCATGTGGAATGACAAGTGCGAAGCGGCTTTCAAAAGTCTGAAAGACCAGTTGACTTCTGCACCTATATTGGTTGTACCAGACCCTAATGGGAATTTTACTGTTGTAACTGATGCTTCTGGGGAAGGCCTTGGAGGTGTTTTGCTACAAAATGATCAGGTCATAGCTTATGAGAGTAGAAAACTTAAGATTCATGAGCTGAATTATGCCCCTCATGATTTGGAGCTTGCTGCCATTGTTCATAGCGCTTCAAGTCTGGAGACACTACTTACTAGGGGAAACCTTTTGAGTTGAAGACTGATCACTTGGGTCTGAAATATATATTTACTCAGCCCAATCTGAATGCCAGACAAAGAAGGTGGTTAGAATTTTTATCACAATATGACTTTGATATTAGTTATATCAAAGGGAAGGAGAATAGAGTAGCTGATGCTCTCAAGTCGTAGGAGGCACATTTCTGCTCTTATAACGTTGAGAACTCAGTTTAAAGACGAGGTAAAAAGTGCCTCAGAATCAGATACATATTTTCAGCAAGTAAAAGCAGCGCTTGCTGCAGAACCTAAAGATAAAAGGTATGAAGGTTTTCATTTAGATAATGAAGGAATCTTGCGTTATGAAAATAGGGTATATGTACCTGTGCTGAATGATTTGAGAAAGAAGTTGTTAGTTGAATTTCATAATTCACCTTTCTCTGGGCACCCGGGTATCACAAAAATGCTAGCTGATTTGAAACAGCAATACTTCTGGAAAGGTATGAAAAAGGATGTGATTAATTTTATGACTCATTGCCTAGAATGTCAGCGGGTGAAGGCAGAGCATATGCACCCTGCTGGACTGTTGTATCCTCATAGCATACCGCAGTACAAATGGCAAGTAATAACCATGGATTTTGTACAAGGACTACCTATGTCTAGGAATAAACATGATGTTATCCTGGTAGTTGTAGATAAGCTAACTAAGGTAGCTCATTTCATCACTGGAAATCTAAAGGATGATTCTCCAGTGCTAGCCAAGAGGTTCGTACACGAAATTTTCAGATTACATGGTGTACCTGAACTGATTATTTCTGACAGGGATCCTAGAATGACGTCAAGGTTTTGGCAAAACGCTTAACGCAGCCCTAGGAACAAAACTAAACTTCAGTTCTGCATATCATCCAGAAACGGATGGGCAAACTGAGAGGGTAAATCAAGTGTTGGAGGACATGTTGCGAATGTATTTGCATGGATCAACAGTATAAGTGGGAAGAGTATCTCCCATTAGTTGAGTTCGCATACAACAACACTTATCACTCATCTCTTAAGATGGCACCTTTTGAAGCACTTTATGGAAGAAAGTGCAGAACCCCTGTAAGTTGGGACAGTGTAGAGGATAGAGTGGTAATTGGACCAGAGATTCTCACAGAGATGGAACAGCAAGTTAAGCTGATTCGTGAACGATTAAAGGAAGCAGCGGATAGACAGAAGAGCTATGCTGACCTTAAGCGGGTTGATAGAAAGTTTGAGCTTGGTGATAAGGTTTTTCTGCGTGTTAAACCCAGAAAGAGTTCTATAACTTTTGGCAAGGCTGCTAAGTTGTCACCACGATATGTGGGACCTTTCGAAATTGTCGAGATAATCAATCCTGTAGCTTATCGTTTAGCATTGCCTCCTGCTCTATCTCGTATGCATGATGTTTTCCATATTTCTTTGCTTAAGAAATACGTTTCAGATCTGTCACATGTTTTAAATTGGAATTCCTTGCAGGTCCAAGACCCAGGAATAATCGTGGTTAAACCCACAAGAGTGCTGGAAACTCGCCAGTTGCATTTAAGGAATCGTGATATTCAGCAATGTAAGGTCCAGTGGGACCAGTTTAGCGAAGAAAGTGCAACTTGGGAAAACCTGGAAGAGATGAAAACTGCTTTTCCTTCTCTTTTTGCAACAGAATGAAATCTGTTGATGAAATACTTTTATGAACTGATTGTTTTCAAGTATTTATGAAAGCCTGATTAAGGCAGACTTTATTCAGGTTGAATAAAAGTGTGGTGACATTGATTTCTGAAACTATTAAATATGGAAGTAAACACATTGATTGTGTACTAATAAATTGATTGACCGGAAGGTTAAGTTATATGTAATTCATCGGGACGATGAATCCTTTTAGGAGGGAAGCATGTAACACCCTGAACTGTTGTTACTTTCTCCTAAGCATTCAAGTGTTGATATGTGATTTCTAGTAAATGGATTGTGTACCTCGATTCGGAAATCATGCTTGATATGTATTAAATTTCATGCAGATTGCAGATCTTGACTGAGTCAAAATATCAATAGACTCTTTTATTTATTTCATTTTGTGACTGAATATTAATCTGATCACGGAATGAATTATACAGGTATTCATCAATAATATCTAGACTTGGACCAGAGAAATTGATCCAAGTAATGCTTTAATTTTGTGAAGTGATAAAATTAGATCACGAACCTTGAACAGGTTGCAAGGTATGGAAGCATTTAGTAAGCTGGTCAGGAGTATGACTCAGGCTGATCTTGAGAAATGAAACGGTTCCCGATATCTAGTATATCTGGAAGGTCTCGATTAAAGACCGGGTAATAATTCATTGACATACAATTCTGTAATAAGAACAGGAGTGGCTCTGTTCTAGAAAGTATGATACAGGTCTCTCCGAGTTTTCAGGAGAAGGACCAAACTGAATTATTAAGGGTTAGTAACCTAAAACAATAACCTAACCTAGGGGTTAGATTATTGTTAGTCTAACCTAGACCTAGGCTATGTGTTATGATCCTAAAATAATAACTAAGTGTAAAATGGTTAGCATGGTCATTACCCTAAAACTCTAACCTAAGATACTAACCTAGCTAACTAAGAGTTTTTGGGAAGGGGCCTTTGAAGGGTGGCGAACCATGGGCGCTATTCTCTATGGCAATAAATGGGAAGGATAAGGATGAGGGACAGGCATATGGCGGAGGCTTAGGCGGCGGCTAACCTTGGCAGACTTGGCAATTACTAAGTTTGGAAATGAACTTGAGCCTTTAATAAGAGTGAAAAATTGTCTTGTAACCAATTCTCTTCCCGATTATTGGGAGTTGAGTATCAAGCGGGAAAATAAATATAATACCTCCTTTAATGTCTAGGGAGTCGAGCCGGATCTATTTGAACAGTATGCAAACGTGATCCTTGGAAGCACTGAATTGGTCTATCCTCGATACTCTAAAGTGAGCATGACTGGTCTGCAACTCTCTGCTAGTTTACTGATCATAGCACTAGATAAATATCTTTGAGTTGCATGGCGATGGAATGAAATCCTCTGGCTGATTTTCATATGCTCTTTAAAGCTCATATCCCACAAGTGGGATCATCCTGCATACTTTCTTGATCGCTTCATCGTGGTGTTTCCAAAAGGAAGTTTGATCACTACCTGTGTTCTTTTTCTACAAAAAAGTTTGCCTCCTCTAAACAGGCATACTAGGCCTCTGAGTCCTTTAATTGATTTTGCTATCTTTAATAATGATCCCCCTTTTCACAACTTTTTTCAATCTCATCTTCCCAATGAAGATTGGATACCAATCTTCTAATGAGATCTAGTTTACAATCATCATAGCACTGTATGACATTGGCTAGGTTTGAGTATACAATGTGTTAGGGACTACTGGTTTGTTGTTGGGTCAAATAGAGACTTCGAATGTGGATTTATTTGAAGTATGCAAGAAGGCTTAGAAATGAGAATGGTATTTCCTTTTCCAAGATTGAATGTTCGACCTGTCTCTCGGCGTGAGCCCTATAGAATATTTCAAATGCTGTAGTATAGGACCACTGTAGTGTCTTCCTCCGTGGTCGCTGTGGATTAATAGAGCCAAATCAGTATCAAAAGACGTCAAATAATACTGTAAGAATGATCAGTATTATCGCTTGTGAGGGTGCTAAATTAGTGAAGAATTATGTTGTCATGTCCTCTCAAATCTGATGTTTAAATATGAGATGTATTCCATTTGAATCCCATTGTATTAGTGTGAAATGTTCCATGAGATAAATGTACTGTCTGCATAGTCTTCTTGGACCTGGCGGAAGTTATATAATCATTCTTACCAGGTTAGATGGATTACTGGATTGCACTGAGCCATAACTATTGAATGACATATTTACTTTCTTGTATCGACTCAGTGGAGTCGATGACTAGAATCGAATAACTTTCTATTGCTGGAAATGTACATTTATCTTCATTTGTGTTGTGAATTGCGTAATGGTTGGCTATAAGCTTAGATACAGATGAAACAGGGCTATTGATCTCCTATCTCCATTTGAAGTAATTAGGCAAGTTTATCAGGACTATTTTTGGGGATATCATCCCATTATTGCAATAAGAGGGGAGAGGAACTAAATTAAGAGAAGTTCGAAGAAGCTCCAGTTGAATATCCATGAATGAAGATTGGAAACATCGATTTGCTTCGAATTGAAGGGTCTGAAAGGAAAGCCAGGAATACGCATCAAATGGAAGGGTATATCAGATCTATGATAATGGGTTTGTTGCTGAATAAAGGAATCACTAGTTATGTGTTAAATCAAGCCTCCAACAGGTCACTGTGTGAATCACTATAGATTTATGCTATTACCACTATGTTACGACTCTGATGAGTCGATTTAATGCTTTCAATGCCCATCCTTGATCCGGGTGTGATAGTTAACTTGTTAGAGCTAAAAATTTCACCTTTCGGCGACTTAACGTCATAGGCATGTACCTAGATTTTGTTAGGTAAGATGGGATTGTCCTTCGTAAGTTGTGGGACCTTGTGAACTGAGAAAAAAATCATAGAAAAGGCCAGTATCCGTCTTCGACCTGTGCAAATATAGTCTAACACTGATTGACATGAGGTAAGGAAATTCAAATAACTAATATGAATATAAAAATTCTAAGGGTCCACAGTTAGAGAGAGAGGGTTAGCATGAATTCTTATGCGTTTGTTTAAAGGGAAATACCTAAGCTAAAAGGGTGGTGAAAACATGGAGAGGCAAGGGGTGATACTTCTGATCTCTTTCTGAGCTTGACCTTGGAAACTGTCTTGATAAACTATATGAGGTCCTTGGGTATGAAAAACCGTATCACATATCATAACCATGTATACTCCCTCACCCATGCATTAACAACACAAAAAAACTGGAACCTGCGGCAAGGTCAAGAAATACGTTGGCTGAATTCATGCTAAAAATGAATAGAGAGAGAAGATTTGAAAATAAGCAACACACTAGGGCAAACAAAATGTGCTTCTTCAAAATCAGATCTTTTTTTACTTAAAATATGCACAATTTCATAACATATCATGAGTAGCAAGGCATAGCTTAGTACATTGGACAACCTCCCAAATTGCTGGAGGTAATAAAACTCATGTTGAAGTTGGCCATACGCATGTAGTTGGCATGGTGTCATTACAAGTGACAAGTTTTACTCTCTAAAAGGAAGCATAGCATTGGGCTATAGGATATGATAGAAGAATGGAGATAGAGGAGGAAAAAGTTGAGGGACAAGAGTATGCTATGATTCTGATCTTTGTCATAACAGTGAAAAAACTTGTTTGCGGCTTGTACAACACTTGATTCCAAGCTTATATACTGGTTGACTGTTAATCATATATTAAGGCATTTCAGGTAAATGAACTTATGAGAAACCCTTGCAAGTACCATTCCCCAATGGTTCATTCTCTTCCTTGTAGGGTGAGATAGGATTGCCCCATACTTCATCATTTCAGGTGGTTGAAATCATCTAGTAATTTCACATTGGTGGAATGCCGAATTGTTATGTTATTCCTCCTTTTCACCCACCAAATGAGATCAATTTGACCAATGATTGTAAATTATGGGTTTAAGTCGAAGGCATCAAGTGAGACCATTCAAACCTTGTTTCTTAATTTTACAATGATTTGGAGCAGGGAATCGATAAGATATTATGTAACATCCTCATTTTAAGACAATAGAACAAGTCAAATTTTTTTTTTTGATAATTGCATACTGGTTCTAAATACATAATTTAGAACTCACAATTCAAATAACCATTTATATAACAGACAACCATATGCAGCTGTAATGACTCGGAGTACCTCCGATCTATTCATTCCATGACTCGGTAATCTACCGATCTATTCATGAGTAATAAGAGTCGGTGTTTTTATTTAACACATTACTCTTGCGGTTCTCTTCCCTAATCTGGGATTCAGAATGCTCTGTCCAAGGAATCTAACTGAATAACTGTTACCATTATTCATCGGCATCTCATCCCTTAGACTAGGTGAATTAGGACAACGCAATCAGCAGCTTGCGATACTTTGGCCAAAGATTTGAAACATACTGTTCATGTCTCGTATTCCTTAACGGCATACTCGTCAATCTGGAATACGTCCTTCACCCCATTCATATGTTATATAGAATGTCTTATACTGACTACTGTCAGTCCTTTCTTTCACAACTGAATCACTCGGAGGCAGATTAACAAGGTGATAATGTTATATGGATGCCTACGAGGATTAGGGATATGATGACATACCGGTTCAACCTTGCAGTTCAACCAGTGTGTCATGATACCCCGAAATCTCCGAGGCAGTCTTATAACATGACCACGTTCTTAATCGGTCCCAGGGTAACTCGTGCGAAATCAAGTGTAAATCTTAGCGATCAATGCAAAGGGTGTCGCCATAAGTCACCTGCATTGTTGTAACTTCGAGAAGATCCTAATCTTCTCGGAGGTACAGCCCTGCAGTCGACTTTATGTCGTCAACCTTTAAATCCGCCTCGAGAAGATCTACCCAAAACAAGCGTTACGCACTAGAGTTTAAATTACTTTTAAGACTTTTCCCTAAGGTTAGCCTTTCCAAATCCCTGGATTCTTTTCTTAAGACGACCCTCCTCTAAAAGACCCATTACTTGGTAGAGGTATTACGGTCTAGCTCTCATCAAGGAGTCATTAGAATACACCTGATTCTAAAGCAACAGAATCAGACAATATCTCATAACCTATGCTTGAGATTGCCATCTGAACTCCATTGATTGCCTATCAGTTCTCTTAACTGAATTTATATCATACTTTTTAGTTTAAAGATATAAATGATTAAGAATCCAATTTACTATTGTCCTGTTATACTTAGGACTAGGGATTAGTAATTCAATCCAACTTGTTTAGCGTTCTCTTTTAGGCTCAATTTTAACCTATCTTCTAGAGAGACAATAATTTAATTACAATATTGCTTTTGCCAGAACAAATTAGAACTACTAAATACTCATAAGAATTTAGTCTAATTACTTACAAGCTTTCATTGTCAATCACAAAAGCATCCATATTATACAAAGATAACTATGCCTCTTCGTTACGTAAACCGAAGAAGTTCATCATTCAGAATAGAATACAACACATAAGTATCAAACACTTATTTTCATTCCTTTCGAAACTCGTACAATTACATTTTATGCAACAGCATACTTGATATAATGCTAACGGAAAAGAAACATCTTTTCTCATATAGTACATCCATAAAATCAAGCTGTAATTCATAATAAATCAAATAAACAATCTGATCAGCCTGTCAGATCTGCATTGCTTTTACCTCTTACGGCAACCATCTGCAAAAATAGTCAACATGAGTCAGTTCAATGAACTGAGCATGATAAGCACTAACTTTTAAAACAATTGCAATCCATCAATTGTTTTCATTAAACACCCTGTTTAAATGAGATCAGATATTCACATAAGTAAACATAATCAGAATATGTCCTTGTAATACAGAATGATTACAAATATGTAACTCTATCATTGTTACAAATAGTCTTAATCACTTTCTAATATTTCATCAAATATTAAGAAACAAGGAACGAATGCACACAACAATCATTAAATCCAAAATCACAACATTGGTCAGATTGTTTCATTCTTCCAAAAAGGAAATAACATAACAATTGGGAATTCTACCAATATGTTACAAAACAATTTCCCACTGATAGTCCATTATCAATAATATTAAATAAAGGAAGAGAAAGAACCAAACCATTCATACTTCCTTTCACATAAGTTCATCACTGTACTACCTTCACATATGAAAACAGTCAACCAGTATATAAATGAACAAGTTAGACAAGCCGCAAGCAAGATCACTGTTTAACTCAAGAACAGAAACACAGCAAACTCTTGTACAGCAACTAACACATCAACAATCCATGTATCAATCCTAAGCCCAATGTTAGTTCCTTTTACACAGTAAGGCTTTCGACACCAAGTTCGAAAACAAGAAACTACAAGCGTATTGCTGTAAACAACAACCTTATTGCATCCAGCAATCGAAGGTTTCCTAGAACTATGCTATGTTGACCACACACGATATTTCCAAATCATGCACAGTCAAATCGGACAGAACTAATTGGAAGAAGAACATAGCATACTTATTCTTGCTCAGTCAAAATCGGACTGAAGTAAAAGAGAGGAATACAGCCAATCGATCCTTACCTTGGCGCATGCAAGTCTTAGTGTGATATTCGCGACTTACCCAAACAAGGTCAGAACACGAAACAGTCATCCATACCCAAGGATCTCAAAAAGTGACAAAGACAGTGTCCAAGGTCAAGTTCAGAAAGAGACAGAAGTACCAGCTACCTTTCCAGAATTCCAATGATTCAAACGGAGGTAACAATTCAAGCAAATGCATATGAATTCATGCTGACATTCATCAACGAAGCATAACAAGAATCAGACAACAAATTACTCTGATTTCAACACCAAGAACCCGACTGAACAATCATTTTACACAAATTTGTACAGGTCGAAGACGTACATGCCTACCTAAGAATCTGTACCTCAGAATCCCAAAACACGAAGGAATTCCAATCTTAATAACAAGATCGAAATACATGTTATTCCATTAAGTCGCCGGCACTTAAAATACCAACAACTTAACTTTAATCGGATCAAAATAAAATGAATCATTCAATCGACTCCTCAGAGTCGTCCAATTCACAACCTAGTATAAATCTATATATTCACACTAGTAACTGTTAATGGTTTTGCACTCATAACCACTGAACCCTACAGCAACGTACTATGAAATAGATTGATAAATCCATCTATGCCATTCATGGCAAACATTCAGAATGAAACAAGTGAAGCAAATCGAATATCCATTTCAAGCAAGGAAAAGCAACTGAGCCGCTTCGAAACTTTCGAACAGCTTTCACATAGAAAGGAAAATGCATACCCAGGAAGTCTTTATCCTTTATTTACTTCAAATAACAGTAGCCAAAAGCCCTGTTTCATCTTATCAGGCTTCCACAAAATCATCCAATCACAAAACTTGCGGATGAATCTACATTTCCAGCAATAGATAGCAATATACGATTCAGTCATCGACTCCACTGAGTCGATACAACAAAGTACAGGTGTATTTATATTATACACAGTGCACAAGTAATCCCGCTAACCTGGTAACAAGGAAAACAACTTCCGCTAGGTCGTAAAGACTACGGTAACACAACAGTTGCCTGTTCCAAGCCAAAAATTGAAAACAAATGAAACCCGAAAGTATCATTAGTCGCTGTCAACAAATCCCACGACAGAGCACCCAAAGAAGCAATAATACTGATCAATCTTACAGTATTCATTCAAATCATTCCATACAGTTTCCATAACAAGAAACAGCGACCACGAATCAAGACATACAGTGGTCTTATACTACACACAGGTATATTCTAAGGGCTCACGCCAAACAGGCCGAACATTCAAACTTTATAATAAATACCTCACATGTATAAGCCAGAATGAATACTCAAAGCAAATAGAGTCGAAGTTCGATTTCAACAAACACCCATCAAGAGGAAATTGAAAAATCGAACCAGAAGAGATACAGTGCCAAAAATCAAACTAGATCTCATAGAAAATTCATCTAATCTTCACAAAACATTTGAACAGAGTTGTTTTAATGAAAGCACTTGAAAGACAGCAAGATATTTAAAGGTTAGGGCCTAACATGCCTGTATTGTTGATCAAATTTCCGAAGCAGACCACAGGAAGAGCTCAAACTTCCTTTTCTTTTCCCACGATAAAGCGACCAACAAAATTTCGCTGTCTCCATCGCAATATATCCTCCATGACAGAGAAAAGAGCCAGAGAAATTCATTCTTGCCATGCAACTCAAAGAGAACTGGTGCGAAGAACCAGTAAACAAGCAGAGAGAGAGAGAGAGAAGACCGAAAATCGCGACACACCAAACAAACCTTCCAACTTCTCCGTTTGCATGCCTTCTCGCGAGTTCCGAGCTCGACTCCCTAGACATTGAATGCCATTAAACCAATTTTCCCGCTTAAACTCAACTCCCACCGACCGCCAGAATTGGCGACAGTCCAACTAAAAATCTCAAGTTCATTTCCAAACTTAGCAATTGCCAAGTCTGCACAGGTTAGCCGCCGCCTAAGCCTCCGCCATGACCTGTCCCTCATCCTTATCCTTCCAGCATTTATTGCCATAGAAAATAGCCGCCCATGGTTCGCCACCCTTCATAGGCCCCTTCCCATCTCTTAGTTAGTTAGGTTAGTATCTTAGGTTAGAGTTTAGGGTAATGACCCATACTAACCAATTTACACATAGATACTAACTTAGGATCATAACACATAGCCTAGGTCTAGGTTAGACTAACAATAATCTAACCCCTAGGTTAGGTTTTAGTTTTAGGTTACTAACCCTTAATAATTCAGTTTGGTCCTTCTCCTGAAATGCTCGGAAAGACCTAAATCATGCTTCTAGAACAGAGCCACTCCTGTTCTTATTACAGAATTGTATGTCAATGAATTATTACCTGGTCTTTAATCGAGACCTTCCAGATATACTTCGATATCGGGAACCGTTTCATTTCTCAAGATCAGCCTGAGTCATACTCCTGACCAGCTTAATAAATGCTTCCATACCTTGCAACCTGTTCAAGGTCTGTGATCTAATTTTATCACATCACAAAATTAAAGCATTACTTGGATCAATTCCACTGATCCAAGTCTAGATATTATAGATGAATATCTCTATAATTCATTCCGTGATCAGATTAATATTCAGACACAAAATGAAATAAATAAAAGAGTCTATTCATATTTTGACTCAGTCAAGATCTGCAATCTGCAAGAAATTCAGTACATATCAAGCATGATTTCTGAATCGAGGAACACAATCCTTTTACAAGAAATCACATATCAACACTTGAATGCTTAGGAGAAAGTAACAACAGTTCAGGGTGTTACAAAAAGAAAACCATGCAAAAAATTTCAAGATGTTAGAGTTAATTTCATGCATTATAGGGAAAGTAATAGATTTATTTATTAAGGTAATTTTTTTATATATTGTTATGGCATCAAGGATAGTCATGATATTGTGTACCACGATATTAGGGTCAATACTAGGAATATCAGCATAATAACAAGCAAAAGCATTGTTATGATTTCAAAGGAAAAATGTAAAGGCGTTTTGTTCAGTAGAATCTAAGGATTGGCCTATCTTTAGAATATGAGGGTTTTCCTGAGTGTGAATTTTGTAGACTCTATGGTCGATTCATTTAACATGGTTTGTGTCTTATAAAGTAATGAATGGTGAATGTAAGAATCATCTTCACTTAAATAGGTGAGAATAGAATCATCATGAGAGATGTCATTGAATGACATTTGTCAGAATAAGAAAACGTAAGTCGTACCTTCTTAATATGAATTAGGATATTGAAGATGAATGGTTGAGAGGGAGCCTGCGTGATTACGATTCTTACGTCAGAGTGTAATCTGACCAAGAAAGCATTTTTCCTGAACTCAAAAAATTAGCTAAAATCCCCATGGGGTTCTGGATCATAAGACTCAGTGACAGTGTTAGTTGAGATATGGAAACTAGCTAGGTAGCGACCAATGATAAGTGTTGAGAAAGATGCCGTTATATATGAGATTAGTTAAGGTAACAGTGATGATAATACCACAATGGTGAAGGTGTTTTCAGGTAGTAGTGCGTGGTATCCTACTGATGACTTACTCAAAAATACTGATTGCCTTCAAATTCCTTATTTCTAGGACCAATAAATCAATGAAATGTCTCACAAGTATAGCTTGTATTAAACAATTGGATATGAATTAGGTTGGGTTTATAGCCTAGAAGGATTGCTAGAATAAGAAGAATTTTGATCCTATGACCACTTGTTGAACTGGTTATGTTGATGCTTCCTCTGTGGGTTTGAACACACTTAATGTTGAATGAAACCTATTGGTAAGTGATTGTAATTAATGTGATTTGGTGATCTTCCATTCTTGGGTACAATTGAGGATATAATGCTCAAAGGGTCTATGATCAAATATGGTAGTCAGACCCAGGTAAATATAGGTGGTTGAAAAACACCTCAATATGGTTATGACTTTGAGGTCAATTTAAGGGTGAAAGGTATGAGGGTTATAGGCTATAATTACTAGAGATTATGAGTTCCAGGTCTTGTCCTGGAAACTACAATGGTGGTTGGTAGATAGCCAATGACGAAGTTTGATTTGATGTAGGATATGGGTTGGTTGATAGAAATTGCAGAGGTTTGAAGTGTTTGTAGATCAAGGTGATGCAGAAGAAGAATGAAATGATTGTGAGCTTGATACATGTGATGGGAACAAAAATTGTTTGGACCATGTTGATATTAAGGATTATCATAGATAAGGTGATGAGCCAAGGAAGGTGATACAAATTAATGCAAGATTAAACTAGAGGTTGTAAACAGAGATGGAGAGACTTCTATAAATACTAACTATGGAAGATTCAGAGTTGGCTATGAGGTACTTACTTGTTGCTTATATGAGCATGGTGATTGGATGGATGATAATGGTTTATCTATGATGAATAGTGTGGTCATACCATGAGTGCTTCCCGTAAAGATGCTACCGTGAATGGCTCTGTCAACCTTCTGATCTAGTGCTGTGGTGTTGGATAGAGGCTGTCTAGATGTGCAAGAGTGCTCTCAGTGCAGCTTGCTTGTTATCTCCTTCATCTAAAACTCAAGAATTATGTCATCCTCTCAAATGAAGGTTACCAAAATGAATATATGGTAACCAATGATGGTTTAGGTTGAACGGTGTCAATTTAGGGTTGACCAATGTCGGTTAAGGTGGGAAATCCTAGGTTTACTAAAAATGACAGATCTTGGGAATCCTTTTAGGCCAGTTCTATCCTATTCTCCATGGATCAAAATGGAATGTTCTGCACTAATAAGAGGGAATGTGGTTAGAGGAAGAATAGCGTATTTGATTTTAAGGTTTTGAACTAAGTCTTAACTTAATTAAGGTAGGTAAGATAAGTCTTAGAGTTATGGTGAGTGGATTTTCACCATTGAGTCCTAGTAAAAGGGAAACATGATAAGAATGAGGTTTATGATGAGGTGTCTAGAAGTGAGAATTCACCATTAATTGGGTTGAGGTGTCTAGGTGAGGACATGGAAATTAGTTTAATTAAGGTAATTAAATAATTAAGATTGGGGCTGATAAGGTGCCATTGCAATTTAATTGTGGGTAACTAAATTAATATACATGTGGGGTAAAAGGGGAGTGTGACCTAAATTTGGTGTCTACATTTTTCCAGAACACTTTTTGTTGTGTATGAAATTTTATTGGTAAGTGATGATGAGAAAAAACAAGAAGTGATTTATAGCCATGTGTGAGTGAAGGTGATCCCCCTCAAACACTAGGCACTGATGAGGTGAAGGCATAATCGGTGAGTGGGTTGATAAATTGAAGTTAGATATGATGAAGTGAAGGAAGGTGGGCAAGCTTGAGTGGTCTTGAAGGGGCAATTATGGTCTAATCGGATAGACTCCAAGTAATGTGGTCAGGGTCAATGGGTAGGGATAATCAAATGCAAGCACACCGTATAAATGTTCAAAATGGTGCTAAGTTTTGAAGAGGGGAGGAGCAAACTCTACATTTTCACAAGGTTGAATAGGTTTATCCAAATAAGGGTGATGTGATTTCAGGTATCTAAGGTATAGGATATGGTCTAAGAAACACAACATAGCAGTTAGGTGCAGGAATGTTTAGGTATGTCCCCCTGGTACAACAAAGCTTGAGTTAGGATAAAGGGGACATGACAAGAGGCAAGGTAAGGTAAATTAGGATAAAACAAGGGCTGGGTAAAAGTGTCACAAGGTATAGCGAGCACATAAGGTCACATGGTCACTAGACAATGGGCTAGGTTCAAGTGACCAGGGGTCATGGAATAGGGTAAGGCTGAGGTATGGGAAAAATAAATAGTCCCCAAATCCCTAAAGATACATTTGGAGGCTAAAGGTGAAATTTAAAGGTAGTGTGGGCTTATAGGTATGGTTCCATAGAGAGTCAAGCCTGATGAATGAGGGGTAATGGGTATCTAATAATTAAGTAGGATAACCGACAATGGATAGCTTATACCGATGTCGAAACTTTTCAACATGAAGGGTGATCGACAAGTGGGCTAAGGAGCACAAATTTTGATGTCCAAGGTGAAACTGTCACCTGTTTCAATTGGGGGAAAACGGATATAAAAACTAGGAAAAATTGCCGCATTTTTTATAATCATTTGATATTTTCCACTGTGTCTAGAAAATGACAAGAGAGAGTGAAAGAGTTGGAAAGTGACCTGAGGAGACATGAGAAAGATGAGTTTGGGGAGCCTACAGTAGTGAGTGATTGGAATCAAAATAGGCAGGTCTACGAGATTGTGGTACACCCATTTATTCGGTGATTGGCTTAATGTTTTCAGATTGAGGAGCAGGCATTTGGTGATGGACTGAGAGGAAGGAGAGGGATTGGGTGGCCTACATCAAGAAATATTTGAGTCTTGAGAATGTTTCACCATGCAGACAATAGCTGATGATGAGGTAGGATTCCATCCTTTCCATTCATATTTTTTACCTGAAAAATAGGAGAATCAGAAATTGGGTAGGAGTAAAACCTTGTTAGGTGTGGAAATATTAATTTTGAATGTGGAGTTAAGTATTGATGAAATGTGGGACCCAAGGGGAGGGTACCCAGATTTAGGTTGAACATAGCGGTGGGAATCAGGTTTCGATCCAGAAAATGGGTAGGGAAGGAAACTTAGGGTAGAAACATTCAATTTTAGGTAGGAAATAACCCTTGGCATCGTGGGTTTAGGTATTGGAAACCATGTACAGAGACAAACGTCAGTTTGCTAGCTCTAAAGGCTAGAAATGACAGTGGGTTTAGGACCCGTATTGGAGGTAATTGTCAACATCGATAATTAATGTTGTCATCATGGTCGGTCGATGATGGTACTCGATGCCAATCAGCATTGAGACATACTTAGGCCCAAACCTTGTTATCAATTATCCTCGATGAAGCCATAAGTGAGGGGAAGGGACAAGATATGGCTAGGTGAGGTATAAAGGCAAGATCAAAAGTTGTGAGATTCGGTCAGGGATAAATGACATAGGTGAGGGTCACGACAACATGAGTAGATAGGTAAAATGAAAGCTAGGTCAACTGGTCTGAGGCAAGGGTAGGTTATTAGTGGTGTTTATTTTGGTAAATGATATAGGTGAAAGTTTTATTTAGTTAGGGTAGGTAGGTTAGTGGGCGTAAAAATGGTTTGCATTAGATCACTGGTCAAGATGTAATAATGGAGTGAGTTTGTTGTATGTTAGGCTAGATTGAGTAGTCCTTTGTAGATGTAGGGATAGGGTACCTCCCTTATTGCTCATTAGTGAGATACATGGGAGTAGCATACACGGTTAAACAAAGGAGTGGAGAGATCCTATTTACAGATGTGGGATTGATTGGGGTCCCCAAATTACTAGGCATGTAGTCTAGGATTTCTAGCATTGATGGTCAAAAATCATTGATGGATGGGATTCAGTGACTAATACATTCCATTTTCTGATGAAGTGAGATCACAATGGTACCTTAGAGGATATTGATAAGGTAAGATCTTGGGTTGATTACCTATAATAGGTACAATAGGTGTCTTCGAAATTTATCCTACAGCTTATGAGCATAGAATAGGACTAGATGGTTGACCAGTGTTTGGAGAGGGGATGGACATTTATCAGTTTGAGGATGTCCATAGTGTTCTATGGCTATAGGGATGATGTACCGAGTACTGACTGCCACAGAGGTAGATGAGGATTGTAGTACTTTTGATGGAGGTAGTCCATGTCAATTTTGCACTATTTCTAGATGTAGAGGGTGTAAGATCACCCATGGGTATTGATGGGGGTTCTACATGACATGATGGTGGATTCAGGACTCATTTTTCATGGGAACCTTGAGGCATTCTTGGTACCAGTTATACAGGGAATTGTGGGCACTATTTGTGACTACAGAGGTTTAGTTTGTGTTACACATTTCTTGTTACATTTTTGGGCCTATAATCACATTATGTGTGTGTCACCTAGTTGGCTATGCCTTGGGTTGATGCATTTGAGCTGGGTTTTTTTTGAGTTGGACTACAGCCGATTGGGTACCAGTTGGTGGGAGAGCACTAAGGCAACTGAGAGTCTACACATGATGTAGCCTATTACAGGTGATTATTGGAGGGTTTGTCTGACAGTGTTGACATCATTTGGATGCCTTATGTGGGCTTCCCTTTATATAGGTAGATGACGGTGGAGCTGGATGGGTTACAGCTTTACTGAGGTGGATAGAGGGGTTCTGTTTTGGGGAGCATGAGATGAAACCCGTATTGATTGGTGTCAGGTAAGGAAGTTTGGTTTGCCACAGGATATACCTGCCACCACCATTCCCTCAGTATAGGAGAGATGATGTGGAGATGCATATTCTTCTTCTACCATGACCTACAGTTCCTGACCGGGGTAGGAGGAGCAGCTAGTCAATAGATGAGATAGATGATGACAGAGTTATAGATAGATATAGGTAGTGGTGGGCTAGTCATAGCTATGAACAACACCATCGAAGCCTAGGGTAGCCAGACTTGGCTACCCTTACATGGTTTAGAGGGATACTTTATAGGGGTAGGTTGCCACGTTACATGCCATTTAGATCATAGTATTACAGGGGGCAACTAATAGGGGTCTGAGGCACAGGTGGCTAGATTATAGGCACAGGTGGTGGCTTTTACAAGGTCCATATTTCCGTACCGAGGACAGAGGGACCTGCATGGGGTGGAGATGGAGATGGGGGATAGGTAGCTACCCTATAGGTGCAAGTAGAAAGGTTTACAAGGCCAGTTGGCCACTGCACAGGCACAGATTTTGACAGGTTACAGGCCCAGGTCATAGCATAGTTAGTACCTTAGGCTCTAGGGATAGGGTCCCATGGTATAGGCATCAATAGGATGCAGACTCTGGTACCATGGTATAGACCACATGAGGGTCGGGTTCACATGTATAAGGGCCAAGGCCACCAGTAGTAGGGTAGGGTTCATAGGTTGTTGTGAGACCCATGACACCACCATCGACAGTGTCCTACATGGCTAGATTGAGGGATGCCATGAATGAGGCCAGGGTACTACCAGGATCATTTGACTGGCAGTTTTTAGGATAGATGTCACTTCATATGCCAAGTACAAGGTACAACAGGCCTCAAGTGAGAGGACTAGGTCTCGCACACATAGTGTAGAGAGTACCGGGGGCCAGTGAGCCTAGAGATTAGGGCTAGGGAGAGGCCACTAGTGCATGGAGGTCTGGACCCAGCTATAGGCTAGGAAGAGATGAGGGCTAGACCCATACCAGGGTGAGAGAGATGGTGGTCAGGCGAATGCCAAGCCAGAGGAGAGAGGAGGAGACAGATGAGACCATGCTTGGACATCAGGTGGGGTGATGATTAT
Organism: Taxus chinensis; assembly: GCA_019776745.2. NCBI lineage: Eukaryota > Viridiplantae > Streptophyta > Pinopsida > Cupressales > Taxaceae > Taxus > Taxus chinensis. The sequence continues at coordinate 94,573,459 of CM034148.1, read as the reverse complement.
TCATCATATGCATGTTCAAGGCATAGTATTTTTGGCATCATATTTTTGATATATACCGGCCTGCATGCCAAAGATAGCGAGGATGTACATGAGAGTTTTTAAGTCTTTTGATTATTATACTAGTCAACGTGCCGAATATAGTGAGGTTGTATCTGAGAGATACTTGTATTTATTTTGTATCTACGTACATATGTATGAATACACATACTTTCTCAGTTATATAGATGTTGAGAGTTATTAGATGGATGATGTATCTATGTATTTAATATCTATTGTTATTATGTATGTGATAGAAACTAGGTGAATTAGGAATGATTGAGTTCGAGTTCATGTAGGCATGATGGAGTTAATTTGGTTAGGCATGGTTAAGTTAGGTCAGTTAGGTATGGTTGAGTGAGGCCAGTTTAGGCATGATGGAGTTAGGTCAGTTAGGCATGGCTGAGTTTAGGTCACTTAGGCATGGTTGATTTTTAGGTCAGCTAGGTACGGTTGAGTTAGGTCAGTTAGGTATGGTTGAGTTAGATTGGTTTAGGCATGATGGAGTCAGGTCAGTTAGGCATGGTTCAGTTTAGGTCAGTTAGGCATGGTTTATTTTTAGGTCAGTTAGGTATGTTTTGGCCATGTTGTTAGGTTTGATGTAACTTCCATTGTTATTGGTGGTATGGAAAAATAAATGATGATGAATATTTATGTTATGGTGTAGATGTCTGAATGCTTTGATTTTATAGAAATGTGAAATGATTGATTTGATGTTGTCATGATAGTGTGATAGACATGGTAGATGATGTATGTGTAGTATTATTTTCTAAGATGTTGTAGAAAAATGGAAACTAAGATAGAATATGTATAGGAAAAGAGGGGGAAAATAGGTTAGGGTAAAGAGTGTCTGAGCTAATCTCTCTAAGGGCCCCATGCCCTAGGAGTGCTACCTCCATAGCCCCAGCAAAAAGGAGCCTCAGGCTGATGTATTTCTCCCATAAGCTAGGGAAGAATATGATGAGGTAAAGGAATGGGTTGCTAGTTTTTAGGCATGTTTGAGTCCTAGGTGATAGGCATGGTGAGGTCTCAAGTGATAGGGTAAATATTTTAAAATGTAGGTATCGATGGTCTGGTCCAATATAGGGTAATCAATAAGTAATGAAGAAGGTGAATGATAAGAGGTGGTAAAATATCCCCCTAATTGATAAGAACCTTAACGAATCTATCATACCAGAGATTGGGTTATGAACGTGAGATCCTACAAGGATGTTACATAATGGACTATTCTAAGGGTAAAGAAAGTCACATGATCACGAAATGTCACAATTGCTAGCAAGTCCCTTGAGTAGATAGAATAGTAGGGTGAAAAGGAAATGAAGTGAAAATAGGTGGTTGAGCATAACTTAGTGTACAAAAACATGCTTAACTTGACAAGAAACCCATGATCAAAATATGAAAGTCCATGAGCAAAAAGTTATCATTTTCTTCAAAAAAAAAAATTTTTGATAGACTAATCGATACAGGAAATCTATATGGGATGAGTATATTATCTCCTTGAGGTCTTTGTGAAGCTAATCAATGCGGGAAGCTTATGAACATTTTATTGTATTTTTGTCAATGAATGTATATAGCTTTCCTTCAAGGGATCAATCTATTTATAATAGTGAGGTCGAGAGAAGAGATGTCCTTTTTGAGGTAGTCTTCTTTTTGTAGGAATTTTGACTCAAAGAGTTACATCCTATTTTGGTTTTTTTATGTTTAAGTCATAGAAAAGAACTATAGAGGAAGATTAGGTTCTTATTTAGAAGACAAAACCATAGTACACATAGATTTTAACTATGAAAGATATGGTTTCAAGTGATGAACAACCATGGGATTCCATATTTGAAAAATATAGAAAAGTATCCATGAGAATTATGCTATGAGTAGAGCCATGCGATACTGATATTGAGGATAATGCTGAAAGGTGACGGGTATTCACATGATTCTTGTTTTAGTTCATTGATCCTCAAAATGGGTAACATGGAAGGTGAATGATGATTCAAGGGACAAGTGGTCAATAGACAGAAGGTGTTATAGGACTAGATTTCAACAAGAAAATGGTCTAATATGCAAGGAATTGAAGGGGCTTAGGTTCAGGTTTACCTTCAAGTGAATACAAATGATAAGCATCGGACCCATATGACATGAGTAACGATATAGGGTCTAAGCAAATTAGGAGAAAATTTACCCCCGTTTACTTTTCTCTTCTTTGGTTACATGTTGATTTTCCTTCAAGGATGAGTTCACTTGACCTAGAAGGTTAGTTCGTGGACACTGTTTTTCATAGGAATGCTTGATAATTTTTTGGTAGATTTGAATATGGTCAATCAGCATTGAGATGACGTTCATCTAACAACTCAAGTTACACTAAACGGTCCTAGAGAAAATCATTGTCGTTGAGCATGTCTTAGAGTGAGATGTGGAGAGATGGAATCTGGACTTTGAGACGCAAGACAACCTTGGTACCATAGACTAGAGAGAAAGGTGTGGCAAGCAGTTCGAAGTGCGAATATGAGTACGATAATCCCACAAGGTGAAAGGAATGTGCTGTATGCCAATCCTTCCCAGTATCATCAACTACATTCATAAGAATTTTTTTTCAAGGTTGTATTGGTTGATTTTTCTTGGCCAATTATTTGTGGGTAATAAGCTGACGAGAAACTAAGTTGAATGCCAAAATAGTTTCGCACAGCTTTCATAAGAGTTTTGTTTTCGAAATGCGTTCCATTATCAATGATGAGGCATGGTGAGGGACACCAAAGTGACAAATTATGTGATGATTGATGAATTCCCATATTTTCTAAGATTTTTTAGAAACGAGAGGAATAGTATTCTACCCATTTAGTGTAATATTCAGTAGCAGTTATAAACCATTGATGGTGTTGTGAAGAATGAGGATTGATCTCGTCCAGTAAGATTCAAACCCCATTGATAGAAAGGCCAAATGTCTCGTGTGACTTGTAAGAAATGACTAGGTGTGTGATAAAGATTGGAATGTTGTTGGCATTTCATGCAACATTTGACATAGTCACAACAGTCACAATTTAGGGTTGGCCAATAATAGCCAAGGTGAAGAATGCATTTAGCGACAACTAAACCACTAAAATGACCTGCACAAATTCCATCGTGAACTTCCTTAATAGTGTAAGGGATTTCAGAAATGGTAAGGCATCATAAGAGAATACCATCAGAAGGCACATGTTTATAAAGAAGACCACCCATAATGACATACCGAGAAATGCCTTTAAGAAAGGCATGTTGTCCATTACGAATGAGATCAGGAGGAAGAATGGAAAGGGAAAGGTAGTCTGCAAACTGTTTATACAAAAGGTCATGTGGGTCAAGTGCAACGGTTCTCACATGGAGTTGACTGCACGAGACAAATAAGAGGGTGATTGCAACCTTTGTATTGTGACAAATATTTTGGAGTTGGTAGGTGAAACATGTATCTGAGAAGCCAGACAGGCCATGGTATCCACAAATTTATTGGTAGAATATTAGGGTGGTTTGAATGTCGTAACGATCAAAGGTAGTCAAAAGCGTGTTGATATGACACTTGTAATTTTGCAGTATTTCATTATGACACTAGTATATACCATTGACTTGATTTACAAGCAAGTTGGGAATTGCCAAAGATATTAATTGATTTAACATCTAGGGAGATGGTGGTTTGAAGGCCTACTACTGAGTGCTTCATACTTAGGTGATGTTGTTAGTATAATCAAAATTGAGTTTGAAAGATAAAGGCATATGTTAACCATTCAAGAGGAATGAGGATAAAACCTGCACCATCTCCATGCTGACATTTAGAACCATCAAAGAATAAGGTCATGTGGTAAGTGGTATTGTCCAAAGAGAGGGTAGCAATGAATTCATCGGGGAAAATTGAAGTTTGAGGGCTGATTTCTGGAAATGGAGGTGCATCTACTAGTTGGTTAGCGATGACTTGTCCTTTAACATATTTTTGATGGATGAATTTGAGGTCAATGTCTGATAGAAGCATCAGCCAACATGTTCAACACGTTGACGTTGGTAGGGTTTGGTGTATATGTAATGTATAGGGGTCAATTTTAGTGATCAAAAAGGTTTTGTGGTTGATTAGGTAATGACGTAGTTTAGTGGTGACAAAAACTAAGGCTAAGAAAAGTTTTTTAGCATGGGTGTACCTAGTCTTGTAGTCCAGAAGTGTATGGCTTATGTAATAAACCACTTTGCTCCCTATACTACTCGTCGTGATGAGTGAGCATGACACCTAAGGAATCGTCAGTAGCTGAAATGTATAGGTAAAAGGGTTAGTAATTCATAGGAAGGAATGAGTACCATGGTGGTTAAAGAAGGTATTGTTTTAAGGTGTCAAAGGATTTTTGGCATTCATCATCCCATTTTAAGGATACGTCATTTTTTATGAGATGATGAAATGGTTAGACAGTGTTCAGAAAGTTATGCAAGATGAACTGACATATAGATTGCAACTTACCTTGCAAAATTCGAAGCTGACAGAGATTAGTAGGTGGAGGCATTTCGAGAATAGCCTTCACTTTAGTAGGATTGAAGTTCTATGCCACACAAAGAAACGATGAAACTAAGGAGTTTTCCTGAAATTACTGGATGAAGACACACTTCTTAGGTTGAAGGAGAAACACAATACTTGATGAGGCAGTCAAAGATGACCTTAAGGACTGTTAGGTGTTTGGCCTGATGTTTTTATTTAGCAAGAAGGTCTGTATAGGTAATCTTCTAATATGCGATGCATTATGTCATGGAAGATATAATTCATAGCCTACTGATATGTAGCACCAATGTTTTTAAGGCCAAAAGGCATGACTCGATAGTAGAAGGTCCCACAAGGGACTGATGAAGGTAGGTTTTGTGTTGATAGTTTGGGGTGAGTAATATTTGGTTATAATCCTAGAAACCATCAATGAGTGATAACATCTCATGACCAGTGGTGAGATCAACTAGTTTGTCAATACCTAGTAGAGGAAAATTGTCTTTGGAGAAAACTAAGTTGAGATCATAGAAATCCATGCAAATGTGAAGTCCCCCTGTCACTTTTTTTACAAGAACAATGTTATAAATCCATTGGGGATAGTCAATGGGTAGGATAAAGGAAAACGAGAGAAGGTGTTGAAGTTCTTCTTTGATAAGAAGAGCAATGTGAGGATGTATTTTCCACAGCTTTTGTTTTATGGGTTTAAAATCAGGAATGGTTACAATATTATGGACCACAATTTTTGTGTCAATACCAGGAATATCTACATAGGACCAAGAAAAAGGATTGCTATGGTCCTAGAGAAAAGAAGTAAAATATTCCTATTCAGCAGTATCCAAAGATTGGCCTATCTTTACAATGTGTGGGTCATCCTGAGTATTAATGTTGATTTCGATAGTTGATTCATTCAACATGGTTTGTGTCTCAGAGGGTAATGACCATTGAATATAAGAATCTTCCACACCTAGATATGTGAGGATCGACTCATCATCCTGTCATTGAACAACGTTAATAGAATGTGTATTGTCATTGATCATTTTAGGATATAGGAAGGGAAGAAAAGAGGTAACCTCGTCAATGTGTTGATAGGTCAAAGGTTCCAAGGAAATCATGTTTACAAAAAAAATAGTTAGGTGGAATAGATTCAGGATCTATAGACTTCATGGGTGAAGGTGGTGACGTTGGTGAATGGGATGGAGAAGGTTTATCTTCCTCACTGAGGTTGATGTGGGCCTTCTTGTAAGGTGGTACAGAAAATCCAATGCCACTACGATCATTGTGCTTATGGGTGTTACAAGAAAGGATGGTACGGTGGCCTTGTTCATAAAAATTGAAGCCAAAGCCTTTCCATGTGCAACGATGAAGGAAAGTGTGGGAAAAGTGGCAGTTAGTAAGGGATTAGAGGTTAGATGAAAATGGTCATTTTTGGGATGGAGGTTTGAGTGAATAGGTGGCAGTGTCACATCCCCCATACATTAGGTTAGTGCGAATGTGGGGAGGACCATAAGTAAAAACCTCACCTATGTGGTATTCATAATGAGGGTATTGGTGTAGGTTTCCATACTCTTGCGGAGTGAGGAATATGTCGATATTATATATGTGGTACTCCCCTAAAGTGAGGAATTGAAAAACACCTTCTAAGGTATTATTAGTCGATATGTGGGTAGCGGGAATAAACGATTCATTCGATTATTGGGTAGGCAGGGTGTCAATTGATTGGAAAGTAGATGGGTCAGCTACAGAGGTTGTGGCAGTAGTAGGAATATAAGAGTTAGATGTGGGAGAGGTGGTAGAAGCATTGGTGGATAGGCTCGTGGGTGAAGGAGAAGTGGGGATAGTGGTAGATGCCTTGATTGGTACAAGTACATTGTTAGGTCAGTACAACAAGTTACAAGTTTTGAATGGAAACGGGTCGATGGGGATGGTATAGTTATGTCCTTCATGTTCAAATTTTACACATCGGTGTAAAGTTGAAGGGAAACAACCCATGACACAAATCCAAGGTCTGCCAAGTAATAGGTTATACTATAAATCTCCCTCTAAGACATATAATAGTTCGAGGATAATGTGAGGGCCTACACGAATGTGAAGGATAATGGTGCCAAGGGTGGAGGCGATGGCATCATTGAAGGAGCACAACATAACTAGGTTATTATGCATAGAATTAGAGGGGATGTGCATTTGATTATATGTGTGGGAGGAGATGATGTTAATACTAGAACCACCATTGATCATGATGCATTGTATGTGTATGTTATCAATATAGACAGAAATGAAAAGGGAAAGATCAGGCTCATCTGACTGGAGAGGTAAAATCTCTTCATCATAGAAGATGAGAGCAGAAACTTGAGAAGTGGTTATGAGGGTAGAATAAGGAGATGATTTGGTAAGAGAGGCCACATGGTGAGGGGTGATAATGGAGGCCACAGGTGTGGGGTCATTAGGTAAAACTTCAATGGATTGCAAAATCTCTATAAGGGATTATCTATGAGATTTAAAAGTTTGGATGAGATCATATAAAGACATCTTTAGAGGGGATATATGTAATTGTTTTATCATTGCACTATGGGTGTCCCCATTAGAGATAGGGTATGTAGGTCCACGAATGGTGATTTTGGGTAGGGGTACATATGGTATATTGGGTACACGGTGGGTTGATGGGCTAGTTGATTTTTCTTTCCCTTTTTCTTTCTGAGCGTAGGTGGCAACTTGAACCACGTTAATCTGATGGGAGGTGGTAAATGGAGAAGGTGTATGATGAGTGGTGTAATGGCATGATGGGAAAAAATCTAACAATGGGGAAAAGCCTTGTGAAGTGAGTTGTGCACACCAAAATTTGGGTGGTGATTTGGCCAACTCTCTAATATGAACCATGTTGATCTCAAAATTTGGTGGTGGATAAAATGGTTATGGGGGTAGAGATATTGATCACTGAATGGTAAAGGATGATAATTTTTGGTGATAGGTGAAGGTGGAACATGGTCCTCATCAAGAAGGTCTTTACAGCCTTACAGTTTTCTACATCATGTCCTGGCACACGATGATAGGCACAAATCTTGGTTTCATCAAACTCTTTTAGTTTGGATTTGAGAGGATCATAAGGTCGAAGTGGTGGTAGTGTGATGATGGAAGTCTCTAAGAGATTGGTTAAAATGTTGGCATAGGACCCCACTAATGGATCACAATGGGAAGGATGTGTGGGTTTGCGTATAGGTGCAGATGATCATGAGGGAGGAGACTTTATAGGAGGGGGAACAGCTTGGCATTTTGGTTTGGTAGGTGGTGTCGTCTTATGTTTTGATGGAATTTGTTTGGTTAAATGCATGGTAGAAGAGCTAACACCAGAAGTTTTTGTTTGTTTGACTACTTTATTAGAGGGTAGTGGATTCTTATCTTTGGGTTATACCTTATTGGGTAAAGGTGACATGGGAATATGGGACGTGGAAGGGAAATTAGGTGATGGAAGAGGGTGGGTTACCCACAGGGACAACCAAGTTATGTTGGAAGTGGGTGGCTGAACTAGGGTGGATGACATGGGTTGAATTCGTATAGGTAAAGTTGAGGGGATAGTAACTAGTGGAGGTATAGGTGGTAAAAAGTGCATGGGTGGGGGTGAGGGTGTTTGGTTTTTGAGTGAATGAGGCATAATGAATGCTCATGATGTAGTAGTAGGTTATTTAGCTTTTGACTAGCCTTAGGTAGGAGAATTTTTTATTAGGGTTGATGGATGGGGCCTTAGGATGGATGGAAAGGGGAAATGTGACAAAGGTGTGGTACGTGAGATTGGTGTATGCGGCCTAGAATATTGGGTCTTCTTTGTAGGGTGAGGGATAATGTTGGTGCAGGCTTGGGAAGATGTGGCTAAGTCAAATTTGATAGGTGGGTGAGTAAGGATTGATGTTGGCGTGGCACCCAAAGTAGTGATGGGTCTAGATATGGGTGAGAGGATAGGTGTGGGTAGGTTTTTAGGTTTTGGAATGGTGTTAGTTGTGGGTAGAGGTTTGGATGTAGGTAGATATGATGAAGAAGAAGTTGTTTCAATAGGCATGGTCAATGTTGATTTGGCTGCTAAAAATACCTTTGGGTAGATTGTGGAAGCATCCTCAAGAAAAATTTGCATTTGGGTCGAGAAGGGGAGCCAAAGACGTCCCTAGAGCATGGAATTATCAATGTAATCCAAGTGAGATCAGCCAACCGTGAAAATGGGACTACTAAAGAAGAGGATGGAGTTGGTTTAGTGGAAATCCCTATAAAATATGTCATAGAGACACAAAACTGGGTAGCCTCAAACTCTATGGATAAAAGAGTTGATATTATATCAATGTGCTCCTGGGATGCTAAGGGAGAACTGCCCCCAATATGTAGTGGCATGCCTGATGAGTCTCCCATGGGTAGGAGAGATAATAGGTGCGATGATGTAGACTCCTTCCTTTGTGGAAGATAATATGATGATGATTCTCTTATGGATGAGATATTTAAAAGTATTGACTGCTCGGTAGGTTGTGAGGTAGATGGTGGAATGACATCGGTGGAAAGTGTGGGTTCCTCCATGGGTGAAGGGAGAGATGAATGGGACTCCTCTGGGGGTGAAGGAGTGACAGAGCTATGCTCCTCTATGAGTGAAAGGAGAGATGAAGGGGAATCCTCTGGGGGTGAAGGAGTAGAAGAGGTATGCTCCTTTGTGGGTAGAGGAGATCGTGCCATAATTTCCTCAATAAACGAAATAGGTGGGATTTGAGAAATGGTTTGTATGATATCAAAAACTGCATGGACTTCATGGACATTTTTATCGCTAGATGAAGGTTCACTATTTTGATTAGATGATGATTTATGGTTAGGGAAAAAAAATTTAAAGATGTGTAAATTTTGATTTTTCCGCATGTTTGGTTTTTCCACGAAGAGGTCTCCATTACATATCATCTCTTGGATAATGTTCTTAAAATTTATGTAGTTACCGTCACTATGTCCTTTAATGTAATGGTAATTATAGTAGTCATGTTATTTATACCATAGAGGCATATGATGGGTAGGATTGAAACTTGTATGAGGTTTTATGGGAGGAAGTGTACTGGCTCTAGCTTTGAGAAATTTTTTCAAGACCGAAGAATAGGGTTCTCCAATTGAAGTGTACTTCCACTTCTCTGGCCGAAGCTGAAATTGCTGGATAAGGGAAAGATTGGAAGAAGGTTGGGCTTGATTAGAAGGATGAGGTGGATCTACCTTCAGGACTACCACATTGGCAGATCCTTTGGCCTTTGAATATTTATTTTGAGGTTTTGAAGATGAATAATAGTCATTTTATTTGAATGATTTGTTCTTGTTTCGTAATTGGATTTTATTTTCTTCAATGGCACAAATTTCTAGATTTCGTGCCATGGTGAACAATTCATTGAAGGTTCGGAAGGTTGTACCTATAAATTTAGTGAGATGTGTCTGGCACAAGCTCTAGTGAACAACTCAATAAGTTTACTCTGCTGTAGTTGGAACATTAATTTGTTGATAAGACTATGCCAATGGGCAATGAAATATGCGATAGATTCATCTTCATACTGTTATGTCGAATATAGGTTAGTCATGGTGACCTTATTTAATACATTGATTGAGAAGTGGTCTAGGAATTCCTGAGCCACTTTATTGATGGAGTAGATGGAATGTCTAGGTAAAGTGATGTACCAATCTAAAGGGGGTCTTTATAAGGACATGGAAAATGCTTATGATAGAAAAGAATCATCATGGGTGAATAGATAGCACCCATGTTTTAATGACCACAAGTATTTTTATGGGTCTTCTTTACTATTGAAGCAATTGGATTTAGAAATTTCCCAATGCACACGATAGGGATGAATGAAAATAGATGTATGGATAGGATCATTGTAGATTTCATCATAAGTTAAAGAATTATGGGAGCTAGAAACATATGCTTATAGGGTCTACATATTTTAAATCATCATCTTAATGAGGTCATTGGTAGGTTATGATGAGTGGGTGCTCCTTGCAGAAAAAAGGGGGTTGATGTTGAATATATGAGGTGGGTGGTATGCTAGTGTATGATGGTGTTGAGTATGAGAAATTCACAAGAGGAATAGATATTGGTGGAACATAGACAAAATAAGTGATAGATGAGGTTAGGGTTTGTTAGTAGTATGTGTAAGTGGGTGGGGTAGTTGTAAATACTCTAGTGGTGATTGGGGGTAAGGAATGTGGGCTAGAAAGGATGAGGTTTTGTAAAGTGGTGTAAGTTTCTGACACTGGACTTGGTTGTGATGCAATAGGTATATATGAGGTAGAAGGTGCAAATGGGGCTATACTAAAGGTGGTTTTTAGAGGGAAAAATGATGTCATGTGTGCAATAGATGACGTAGACATTGCATTTATAGCAGTTTTGGGACCTAGTTGAGACACTACAGTTGGTAAAGTGGACAATAGTAGCACTGATCTAGTGCTAGCTAACACAGAGGTGGGGGTGAGAGCAGGAGGGATAGATATGGGCATGTTGTATACTAACTGACCTAAGTCATCTTGGGGTAGAATAATGAGAAAGGTGTACTGGAGGGCAGTGGGATTCTATCAATAAGTCTTTGAGCTCCCCTCAATCATCATATTAATAACGATAAGCTGGTTAGATAATGGGTTTTAAATATAAAAGGGGTTATGGCTAGGTTGTAAGGGCTGAAGGCTGGGCGATGAAGCACAAGAATCTTTTCTTGAATACATTTCAATACCTGTGAGTTAGCATATACTAGATAAAATATACTCTAACAAGTGACACAAATAACAACGTGATTGAAAATAAAGTTCTTATGAGGAGTGGGTGCTCCTTTGCATAAAAATGGGGTGGATGTGAATATATGAGGTGGGTAGGTATGCTAGTGTATGATGGTGTTGAGTATGGAGAAAATTCACATAGGAATAGATATTGGTGGCAACATAGACGAATAAGTGGATAGATGAGTGTTAGGGTTTGTGAGTAGTATGTGTAAGTGGGTGGGGGTAGTTGTAAATACTCTAGTGGTGATTAGGGGGTAAGGACTGTGGGATAGAAAGGATGAGGTTCTATAAAGTGGTGTAAGTTGCCGACAACTGGACTTGGTTTGTGATGCAATAGGTATATATGAGGTATAAGGTGCAAATGGGGCTATACTAAAGGTGGTTGTTGGAGGGAAAAAATGATGTCATGTGTGCAATAGATGACGTAGACATTACAGTTATAGCAGTTTTGGGACCTAGTTGAGACACTACAGTTGGTAAAGTGGACAATAGTAGCACTGATCTAGTGCTAGCTAACACAGAGGTGGGGGTGAGAGCAGGAGGGATAGATATGGGCATGTTGTATACTAACTGACCTAAGGAATCTTGGGTAGAATAATGAGAAAGGTAGTACTGGAGGGCAGTGGGATTCTAGTCAAGAAGTCTTGTGAGCTCCTCATCATCAGTATTAATAACGATAAGCTGAGTTAGATTAATGGGTTATAATATAAAAGGGGGTGATGGGCTAGGTTGTAGCGGCTGAAGGCTGGCATGAAGCACAAGATCTTTTTCTTGAATACATGTCAATACCATGTGAGTTAGCATATACTAGATAAAATATACTCTACAAGTGACACAAATAACAACAGGGATGGAAAAGAATTTATTGTGACTAGTGAACTGGAAGGTGCTTTGATTAAAAACTAGAATAGAAGTACTGACGCCAGTTCATCCAACTATGTCAGTTACTGGGTGACCGATGATGGTCACAGTAACTGATGTCAGTTACTATAGGGAAGCAACAGTTTGAGCAAGTAAGATAGAAACTAAGGAAAGTCAACTATAGAAGCTATATTTAGTCAATAATATCATAATGTAGAGGATATGGTGATGTCTAGAGATTTTAAATCGAGAAGAAGATGAGATGAGTTCTCTTTGGGTAAATTGACCAAGAGCACAGGGAACCAACACCGGTCAGATAAACCGATGACGGTCATATGTAAACTGACGACAGTTGGTTGACTGATGTTGGTTACTATGAAATATATGGAATGAATAAAATTTTATTTTTTTGAATTAAATTTGAATGGGACACCAATTTAGAAGTATAAATATCGTAAAAAATGAGTCCTGACACACTCAAAAATATTTTGAAAAAAACAACTATGATGATGAGTGTGAAAGGAAGAAGGAAGTGAAGAAACATAACCTCAAGACTCAAAACGCAAGTCAAAGAAAAAAGCTAAGAAAAACACGTAATCCTACAAGTTAATTTAGTGTGTTTATCTTATGTTATTTAAAATACTAACTCGTGAATTTAGAACAGATTTTTTGGTTGGGAAGGCTTCCTATGAAGAATGAAATTCAAAAGGTGAGGTTTCACATTATGTTTTGGCGAGGGCAGGCCATTATCTAATGGGTGACTCGATAGAAATAAGCAGTTGGGTGGCCACTGTCAATCCTCTGATCATGTGATCATTAACAACTTCTTCTAGGTGGGATGTTGTTTAAGAAGATGTTTATATTCCAATTTCTGTAGTTTGGAAAAGAGAGAGAAGAGACAATGTGCTTTCTATAATTTAGTTGTGTCAACCATCAGCTGGGCATGAATTCTAGCATATAGGTTACCCTTAGTTTTAATGTGAGATATAATGCAACAAAACAGAATGCCATGCACGTGTTTTAAACCTAAATTGAAATGTGATATTCAATGTCGCATGTGATGAATATGAAGAGGGATTTTCTTTCACTAATGCAATGTTAATGAAAGAAAGACATATTATTTTTAAAGCACCAAAAACATGATTGCTTTTAGACAATAGAAAGAAGGGAAAGATTCCAGAGAAGAAAATTAGTGTGGAAGATTTTCAAAAGGGAAAAAAACACACAAATTTCACCTAGGAATGAATAAAATACAAAAGGACACCTGATGGGTCCCACCAAGCATGCCAAAATGTTTCACCATTTTCTTTATGGATTTGATGAAATAGATAACGTGATGGGCCAAGGAGGAATACCTGTTACGATTTTCGATTGGAGGTTGTACGCATGTTCTGAATTCTTGATCAACTGCTGACTACTGGAGCTTCCTTTTGGCTAGGAGAAGCTACTAGTGTTCTAGGTTTGATGGATGGATGCTGATTATGGTTAATCTATGAAATAGTTCTCAGTGTTGTGGCATTGCTTCCCTGAATGATACTCTGAATGCAAATACCTTCAGATCATTCTTGATGCTTGATATGGTTGTCTAGAGGTGTGAAAAGTATTTGGTTCTTACTTACATGCAGATCTCCTTCATTCCAAAACTCGAGAATGTGACCAAACTCCCAAAAAAGGTTACCAAAATGAATATATGGTAACTGATGATGATTTAGGGTGACGGGATTTGGTTTTGAGTTGACCGACATCAGTTAAGGTGGGAAAGCCTAGGTTTACTAAAATGGAAAGATCTTGGCAATATTTTTGGCCAGGTCTATCTATTCTCCCAGATCAAAATGGAATGTTTCACTTAGATAAGTGGGAATGTGGTTAGAGGAAGAATAGGCATATTATTTTAGGGTTGAAGTCTTAGTTAATTAAGGTAGGCAGGAATAAGTCTTAGCTAGTTATGGTGAGTGATCATTGAGTCCTAGTAAAAGGGAAACATGATAAGAATGGGTTTGTGATGAGGTGTGTAGGTGAGGTGGTGGGGTGAGGTGGTGGGGTGAGTTGTCTAGGTGAGGTGGAAATTAGTTTAATTAAGGTAATTAAATAATTAATATTGTGATCATGGGAATTAATTTAATCATGGGTAATTAAATTAATATATATGTGGGGTAAAAAGGGAGTGTGACATAAAATTTTTGTCTACAAGGACATAATTTAGTCGATAAAGCATGTTGTAGGTTTTTAAAGGTGAAGGATCTATCTGAATGGTGTAAGGATGTCCTTCATATTCAAATGTTAGGAAACAATGAAGGGTTGAAGGTACACACCCCATGGCACGAATCCTAGGTCAACCAAGAAGCATGTTATATTTAAATTCCTCCTTAAGAACATAGAATACTTTGGGACTTGTGTGAGTACCCACACAAATGTGGAGGATGATAGTGCCAAGGGTAGAACTCATTCAATCATTGAAAGAATGCAACATAACATTGTTATTATGCATGTAGTTTGTGGGTATGCATAATTTTTCATACGCATGGGAAGAGATGATATTAATGTTAGCACCTTCATCAATCATAACACATCGAATGCGGGTATAATTGATATAAGTGGAGTTGAAGAGGGTGGGATCAGGATCATCTTACTGTATAGGGGAAATCTATGAGTCATAAAAACTAATGGTTAAAACCCAAGGAGAGGTAACGGGGGAAAAAGTTTGAGGTGAAATGGTGAGGGCGGCCACATGATAATGGGTAAAGATGTTGGCCACATGTGTAGGATCATTTAGTGGAACCTCAATAGATTGCAACACCTCAATGAGGGCCTAAAGATGAGACTTAGAGGTTTGAAATAGGTCGTATAAGGAAATATTCAGAGGAGATTGATGAAGCTATTTAATCATAGAGTGATGTGTGACTCCATCAAAAATAGGATAAGTCAGCCCATGGATGGTTACCTTGGGGACAAGTATAGGTGGAATGGTGGATGAATGTACACTAGATGGGCTCCTAGTTTTCTCTTTTCCTTTATCATTTTTCGATCTAGTGGCTTCTCAGACCATATTTATTTCAAATATTATAAGAGGAAAAGAGGGTTATATAGATGTAGGTAAAGGTTGTTGAATAAATATAGGGCTATATCGTGTGGTGGCGGGTGAAGGTGGAATGGAATTCTCCACCAACACATCATATTCATCATAGAGACCATCTAAAGTATAGAGTTAAAGGAATTTTTTTAGGGCCTTACAACCTTTGACATCATGCCCTAGTGAGTGATGATATGTGCATATTTTGGTGTTGTCAAACACTACTAGTTTGGGTTTGAGTGGGTCATAAGGCTTAATAGGAGACATTGAGATATCAGAGGTTTCTAACAACATAGTGAGGATGTTAGAATAGGATACTGATAATGGATCATTGTGAGAATTTAGAGTGGGCTTGGATGAAGGTGCGGGTGATTTTTGTGGGAGAGGTGTTGCTGGAGGTGGTGTAGGTGTGACTACCTTTCTGGTAGGTAATGAAGGTTTTGGTTTCAATTTAGGTTTCACCTTCTTGGGTAAAGGTGAAGGAGGGTTGTGTGAGGTATAAGGATATATAGAAGGTGGGGGTACCCTAGAAATCCAAGGTGAGAGTGGTGGTGTTGGCAATAATGTGGTTGTAGGTAATGGAGAAGGTATAGGCAGAAGAGGTGATAAAGGTGAAGGTATGATCACAAGAGAAGGTAAAGGTCTAGGTGTGAGTGTTCACACCTTGGATTTTCCTTGGTGAAGAGGTAACTTGACCAAGGTGGAAAGGTGTGGACCTAAAATCAAAGGTAGAGGCAAAGGTGAAAGAGAAGGCATTGGAGAGACAGGGGTAAGGCCTAGGAGGTTGGGTCTTCCTTTTAGGTGTGGGAATCAGTTTTGTTATGGGCAGTGGTTGATTAGACAAGTATATTTTAACTATGGAATGCATTAGGATGTATTTTGGTAGGATCCCTAAGGAAGTGGTAGGTTTAGGCATGGCTAGGGGTTAGGGTGAAGGTGAGGCTGAAGAAGAAGGGCCTGATATGATTGACTTAGGTGTCATGGTTTTAGTTACCTTGAATACCTTAGGATAGATAGTTGAGGTATCTGAGGACAACATCTACATTTGGGTGGGTATTAGGAGTCGAGGGCACCCCCAGAGTGTGGATAAATCAACACACTCTAATCAGTCCACCAAACATGAGAATGGTTTTTTTAGAATATGAAAAACTAGCGGTTAAACCCGTCTATAAATTTGAATCCTGTGATATAAAGAATAGTTTCACCTCTTATTCAGTAGGCAGGAATGATGTAAGAATGTTAATAGTATCTTGGAAGACCCTAAAATAATCATTTCCAATAGGAAGAGGAGATAATATTGGCTCCTATATGGGTCAAGGAGAAGGAAAAACAAGCAATGTGAACTCCTCTTTATGTAGAAAGGTGGATAGGGTTAGCTCCTCCTTGGATAGAGGAATGGGTGAGATAGGTTCCTCCTTGAGTAGAGGAACAAGAAAAATAGGCTTTGTGGTAGGTAGAGAAATAGGTGCCTCCTTAGGTACAAGAGTAGGTGTGATAGGATCCTTCGTGGGTAGAGGAGTTCATGCAAGACTTTCCTTGATAGATGCTACGGAAGGAAACTAGCTATATGGAATAGGTACTGTGTTAAAATCGGCATGAACCTCGTGCATAATGGTGTCACTAGTAGAGGTCTTGGAAGCCTAGTTTGATGAAGGGGTATGATTAGGAAAAGGTTTCTTAAACACACCCATATTGGAATTGAAAGGTGCATTATAGTTTTCCAAGATGAGATCACCACTATCTAGCATTCCTTGGACAATGTTATTAAAGGTTTTGCAATTTTCGTCACTATGTCCCCTAGCTCAGTGATAGTTACAAAAGTCATTTTCTTAATACCATGACAGTGTAGGATGACAAGGATCCAAACTAGCATTTATTTTGATAGGTGGAAGGGTGATGGTTTTATCTTTTAAAAGCTTTTCCAACACAGAATAATATGGCTCTATGATAGGAGTGTAATCCCTCTGTTCATACTCGTATTCAAATTTTTGAACATGAGAGAGGTTAGAATGTGGTTTTGGTTGTTTAGATGAATGAGAGGTGCTGGATTTTAGAATCACCACATTGGAAGATACTTTAGCCTTGGAATGGTTATCAAAATGGTGTTTCAATAGTTTAGAAGAAGATTCGTTCTATTTGAAGTTAGCATTCTTATTACACAACTTAATTTTATCTTCTTAAAGGGCATGAATCTCAAGTACCCAAGCCATGGTGAAGGCTTTGTCAAACATGTAAAATTTTTGAACCTAGGTAGTTTGTGAAATGTGTCTAGCACATGCCCTTGTTAACAACTCTACGAGCTCTACTTGTGGTAGCTGGAAGGTTTGTTGACTGATGAGGCCCCACCAATGTACAAAAAATCAGCGATAGATTCATCATTGTATTGGCGAATAGAATAGAGATAATTAATGGATAACTTCCTAGAGATATTGATTTAGAAATGATCAAGGAAAATTTGGTCCAACTGATTCGAAGAGAAGATTGAGCACCTAGGTAAATATTGGTGGTCAAACTTGCACTCACGTCTCAGATCCGGAAGATCCGAGATGTTTAAGACAACAATGGAACTCTCTCCAAGTTGTGGTTCCTTGCACGCTCGAGACATATCTCCAGAGAAGACTTGTTCCTCTATCTATTTACACTACTACTGCTACTCCTAGTGCTGAAAGGGAAAACTAAACTAACAATGCCAAGGGACTAGGGATAGAAGGATAACATGAAAGCAAACTACACTAAAAGCTGATAGTACCATAAAAAGAGGGATGAACGCTATATGTTCTGAGGGAAAATGAAGGAAAGTGCATGGAAGAAGGCTAGAAACCTGTAGCACAACTAAAATGCATTTACCACATAAATTTCATGGAACACAAGTAGAAAAGAGATTGCAAGGGATGTAGAATGACACAACAAGTATGCAATATGAAAGAAAGGAGATAAGAAAGAATAAAAACAAACTTAGAACAGAAAATAGTCACAAAACAATGCTTCTATTATGATTCATGTCCTCCACCATGTCGTGGAGAACTGTCATCGATGATCATGGGAATATCCCTCCCTCTACATCTGGCAGTGGAAAGCAGCATAATGCCTCCATCAGAAACACTACCAACCTCATCTCCTCTGGATGGGCCTAGTACATACACATGTAGCTCATATTGGCACTATTGAACCTCAACTTTTCCAGTACTTTTCCAAACACGGTCAACATCAACTTCTCAGATGCCTCTGAGGAGATAGAATACATCTACATCCCCACTATCAATAGCCACAAGATCTTGTACACATCTTCTTAGGTGATTGTAATCTCACCCAATGGTAAATGGAAGGTAATGGTTGATGAGTCCCATCTATCGATGAGAGTGACAATCAAACTCAGAATGTAATCTAGAAACAAAACAACAACCGAACACAAGAATACCATCGACTATGATAAGACAGAATGATGACAAATCTGAAATATCAAAGTAAATTATAATATTAACATGAAATTGTTACAATCTCACCCATGAGGTACTTCAACAAGACTATGGGAGAAACTTTACAATTACACCTCTTGATGGCTTCTTCAACACACCTTTAACTGATGGCTTCCTTTGCACACTTCCTACAATATTTCTCACTACTTCTTTCTATGCTAAATGAGGGGGGTGGCCTCTCTATTTATAGAACTTCCAGGCTTATCCATCCTATCTCTAAGATAGGATAAGAAATCCACTCTGACGAATCATATTCCATACCTTAACTCTTATCTGTACATGTAAGCTTATCTCTTAAGATAAGATAAACCTTATCATTTTACATGGGTTCCACATTTTTAGACTTTTTACAAATAAAATACACAAAATATTTATGACCTCACTCCTTGTCCTTATTACCAATATAATATTTCTAATTCCTAATCATGTAGACCCTACTTCTCTAATTACCCAAACTTTGACATTTTAACATTACCGGACCACTTACGACAAATATTTACTTTTTACAACATTCCTATTGTACTTTGACTGTTACCGTACTCCACATTATTGGCGACACCGTACTGACGGCGCCGTTATCTTCTATCAGACGCTACTACTAATTATACTTAACAACATCCTATTCCTAATACATACATTAATGAAATAGAAATTATGGAGGAAAATTTTAGTGTCGACATCTTCCCCCTTCCTAGCTTCTACTCCGTCCTCGGAGTAGACTATTCTGGTGCTTGGAAAATCTTCAACTTGTCGTGGTTGACCCATTTCGTAATGGGAGTGCCATCCAATTCCTCCAGTCGGTACGTACCATTTTCATGCACAGCTGCTATTTTGTAGGGCCCCATCCATTTTGGAAGAAATTTTCTCTGTCTTCTTTTTTTGTATCTGGAATCATATACTAGGACCAAGTCATTCACATGAAATGGAGACCATCGGATCTTTTGATCAAAGTATTCCTTCTGCTTCATTTTCTTCTTATGGCTTGTATCCTTTGCTATTTCCCTCATTTCCTCTAGCAAATGAAGATGTACCAACCTTTCTTTTACTGAATCACTTTCATCCATCCTTTCATTTTTCATAACTCTCACAGTGGGAATATCAAACTCAATAGGAAGAACTGGATCAATGCCATAGGCCAACTGAAATGGGGAGTATCCTGTTGCTAACTTTGATGTTGCCCTATATGCCCACAATGCTGCATGAATCCTCTTATCCCATTTATGTACCTGCAAGGCTGCATCTTTTGCTAGAATTTGACACAACACAAAATTTGTTCGTTCCACCTGTCCATTTGTACTTGGCTTGTATGTTGTTGCCTTCCTGTGCTTAATAGAAAATTTATTGACTAGGGCTTCTACTACCTCATTAATGAAGTGGCTTCCTTGATCTGTTACAATTTCTAATGGACAACCAAATCTGGTGACAATACGTTCATATATGAACCTTGCCACTTCATCCATGGAAGCTGTTTTCAATGGCCTAGCTTCAACCCACTTGGTTAAATAATCTGTGGCAACTACAATATACTTATTTTGGCGTGAGGTAGTTGGAAGTGGACCTACAATGTCTATTCCCCACTTTTCAAAGGGACCAAGTGGAAGAATAGGACATAATGGAGCTGATGAAGTCTTACGGTTACCATGTGTTTGACAAATATCACATGTCTTACAATAATTATAACAATCTTTAAAAAGAGTGGGCCAGTGATAACCTGCATCCAAGATCCTTCTTGCTGTAAGTTGTCCAGAGAAGTGCCCTCCACATGTACCATTGTGGAATTCTTCTAGCAGCTCCTTTCCTTGATCACGTCCAACTACCCTCTTGTACTGTCCATCAGGTCCTATTCGAAATAATGCTCCATGCAGAATAGAATATGGACGACTGGCTTGAGTAATCTTTCTCTTAGTCTTTGCATTGGCACCATCAGGAAACTTGAATTCATTCAGATAATTCCAAATATCTATGTATTCACTAGGGATTGTGTCAAGGGAGAACAATGCTGCATCGGGAAAATCATCATCATCACAAGATGATCCTAAACCATCATAGGCTCGAGAGAGTGCATCTGCATTGACATGCTTCTTTCCTGGCCTATCTATAATATCAAATTCAAATTCTTGTAGCAAAATTATCCATCTTGCTATCCTCCCTGATGGGTTAGGCTTATTGACAATATATTTCAGAGCCTGATGATCTGTTACAACTATAAATTTCTGCCCTAGCAAGTAATTTCTAAACTTCTTTACAGCAAAAATGATAGCCAGAGCCTCTTTTTCAGTTACAGTATAGTTTACCTCAGCACTGCTCATTTGTCTGCTCCCAAAGTAAATTGGATGTTCATTCCCATTTTCATCCTTTTGGCTCAAAGTACTTCCTAGTGCTGCATCTGAGGCATCAGTGTACACAATGAATGGCTTGCTCCAATCTGGATTCTTCAAAACAGGTGAAGACACCAGGGCTTCCTTCAGTTGTCCAAAAGCTTCATGCGCCTTATTTCCTGGTTCATAAGTAACATCCTTCTTCAAGAACTGGGTTAGTGGCTGTGCAATCTTTGAGAAATTCTTGATGAACCTTCTATAGTAACCCACATGGCCTAAAAATGATCTCAACTTACTTCTATTCATAGGAAATGGTAAATCTTTGATTTTTGAAACTTTATCAGGATCAGTACCAATACCATCTCTGGATACAACATGCCCTAACAAAACGCCTTTAGAACATCCAAAGACACACTTTGTAGGGTTTAGTGAGGCTTGTGCTTCATCTAACCTTTGAAATGTTGTCTCCATCTGGTGCAGGTGGTCCAACTTGCTCCCATAGATGCAAAAATCATCCAGAAATACTCTGATGAAGGTCCCAATGTAGGGTTCGAACACCCTATTCATCAAACGCTGGAATGTTGCTGGAGCATTACACAACCCAAAAGGCATAACTCTATAAGAAAACGTTCCCCAAGGAGTGGTGAACGTGGTCTTCAGCTGATCTTTCTCTGCTATACGAACTTGGTTGTAGCCGCTATATCCATCAGCAAAACTATAGCACTCCTGGCCAGCTACTTCGTCCAAGATCTGATCTGAAAATGGAAGAGGGTAATGATCCTTCTTTGTTGCCTTATTGAGCTTCCTGTAATCAACACAAATGCGTAGCTTCCCATTCTTTTTTATTGAGATCACAATGGGAGAAACCCATTCTGAATTCTCCACAGCAAATATGAATCCTGCATCAAGCAACTTATCTATTTCTTCTTTTACAGTCTTGGAAAAATTAGGATTCATTCTATATGGCATTTGCTTTATGGGCTTAGCACCATCTACCAGCTCAATACAATGTTCTACCCAACTTACTTGACGGAGTTCCTTGTAATCAAAAGTGAATAGGTGTATGTACCTTCGAAAGAGCTGGAGGTAGGATTCCTTCTCACTCTCCATCACAGCATCACCAATCTTTATTTGTTGGAGACGATCATCAACTTCTTCTTCAGATAATTTTATGGGGTCATGAGTTGGTGTGACTGGAAGGATATCCATGACTGAAACATCCACCTCACTTTCTTCATCTTCAGTGTCCACTTCACTGGTACTAGAGTAATCAGAGGATGTCCAATCATCAGTTTCATCACTTGAATCCACAGGTTCTGCTTTATGATGTCGAGGGATCACGTTTATCTTCACCCTCTCTCTACCACGTCCAAGTGTCATGAAACCTTCATTCCAGTAGTTTCTTGCATGAACTCTCCTTAGCCATGGTCTTCCCAGCAGCATTGGGTACGCAACAGTACCATTTTTCATCACCTGAAAGTCTACCACACATACAACACCCATAACAGATATTGCCACATTTGAAACTACACCTTCTGGTTTAGTTTTTCCTTTATTTAATGACCTTAACATAAGTGTTGAAGGGCGATCAATTTTTAAACCCAACATATTCATTACAGACTCGGTCATTACATTAACTGCAGCACCTCCATCAACTAAGACATCATGAATTGAAATACCATTACATAATACCTCAGCTTGTGGAGCATAGGGATCTGCCTCTGCCTCCAAAACAGGGACCTCAACCTCCTTCCTTCTTCGAGCATTGAGTCCACCTCGCAACTCCCGCCTCTTCTCAGAAGACATAGCCAAGAGTTGACCATATGTAATATTTGCAGGCCTTTTGGACAGATCTTCCAAGATGGAGTATGGTCCTTGCCCCTGTGAAATCAGAAAATCCTGCACACCCAACTTTCTTCTCCTATGTTTCTTACTAGTTTCTCCTTTCATCTTCTTAGGATCAGTTCCATCTTGATTATCTTTTTCTTTCTTTCTTTTTGTTACAAACACATCTACTTCATTATTTCTACTCTTATCTACTACATCAAGAGAATTCACAGGTGCTTTTCCTTTATCATTATCTCTTGTACCAGATGTAGAAGCTCTATCTGGACAATTATACTTATAATGACCCTTTTTATAACAACCATAACAAACAACTTCAGAAATATTTCTTTTTGGACCTCTATCTCCTCCCTGAGAACTAAATTCCTTTCCTTGAAGAAGATTAATAGTTAACTGACCCATCTTTTTGAGCAGATCTTCATACTCAGTAGATGTACTAGGAGAAATATTTGTGCTCACCGGGAGTGGTTGTGGATTCTGGACCAAAGGTGCTGGTGTAGGCTCTACTTTAGCAACAATTTCTTTGGGCTCCTCTTCCATGCTTTCTTCTTGCCTTCTTGCAATCTCCTTTGCTTGTTCAATGGTAGCTGGGCGGTCATACTTCACTCGTTGTCTGATCTCTGGCTTCATCCCAAGAATGAAGTGCTTACAGAGGAGATTATCCACGCCATTCATCAACCCATCCGCTAGTCCTTCCTTCCGGATCTGGGCATCGAGCTTCCTCCTTAGCTCTAGAACACGAGCATGATAATCCCTTATCTTCTCCTTCTCTCCTTGGGATAGCTTTGTGATCTCGATCATGAGATCTGCATATCTCTGTTGTTCACCAAATTCTTCAAGAAAACTTTCAGTTAATAAATCCCATGAATTTTTCACATTATCACCTAGTGTTTCAAACCACCTAAGTGTTGAACCATCCAAAAAGGTAGGAAAAAATTCAGTCCATTGTTCCCTTCTTATGAGGCCATTACAAATACAAGATCGCTTAAACTCTTGAATGAAAGAAGAAGCATCTTCATTAGATTGAGCTGAAAAAACAGGAATCTTTCCCATTTTCAAAAGTAACCACCGTGAAATACCAACCCACAAGTACAATCAACAAGACTTATGTGCACAAATAATTGGAATTACTATAGAAATGACCACGGTAAACTATGGTAAAACTTGACTTACTACGGTAAAAACTGATTTTACTGTGGTAAACACTATTCACGGTAAAAAGTGAAGTTACTGCGGTAAATACTATTCACGGTAAAAAGTGACTTTACTGTGATAAATACTATTCACAGCAAAAATGACTTTATCATGGTAACTACTATTCACAGTAAAAATGACTTTACCATGGTAACTACTATGCACAGTAAAAACAAGGTTACCCTCCAATTGATTTTTGACTAAGTGGGAATATCTCTCCAGAAAATCCACCAACGAGGAATGGTCCCGGCAACGGAACCAAAATGTCATCACCAATCTGGCACTATGATAATTCTTCACCGGGAACTCCTCGTGCTATGATTATTTACTAATGCACAGCCTTTAGTTTGGTGGATGTAATCTGGAAACAAAACAACAACCGAACACAAGAATACCATTGACTATGATAAGACGAATGATGACAAATCTGAAATATCAAAGTAAATTATAATATTAACATGAAATTGTTACAATCTCACCCATGAGGTACTTCAACAAGACTATGGGAGAAACTTTACAATTACACCTCTCGATGGCTTCTTCAACACACCTTTAACTGATGGCTTCCTTTGCACACTTCCTACAATATTTCTCACTACTTCTTTCTATGCTAAATGAGGGGGGGGGTGGCCTCTCTATTTATAGAACTTCCAGGCTTATCCATCCTATCTCTAAGATAGGATAAGAAATCCACTCTGACGAATCATATTCCATACCTTAACTCTTATCTGTACATGTAAGCTTATCTCTTAAGATAAGATAAACCTTATCATTTTACATGGGTTCCACATTTTTAGACTTTTTACAAATAAAATACACAAAATATTTATGACCTCACTCCTTGTCCTTATTACCAATATAATATTTCTAATTCCTAATCATGTAGACCCTACTTCTCTAATTACCCAAACTTTGACATTTTAACATTACCGGACCACTTACGACAAATATTTACTTTTTACAACATTCCTATTGTACTTTGACTGTTACCGTACTCCACATTATTGGTGACACCGTACTATTGATGCTGGCTGAATACCACCGATGTTGGCCATACCTTGACCGGTGTCGGTCACTATTACCACGCCCAAACCCGAAACCCTAATTTCCTTTACCTAATTTATTTCCCATTTTCCCTATGAACCTACCCACACCTCACCTAAGTCCCTCCCCAACCCTCTTCCCCTACCACTAACCTTTCCCACCCCCTCTTCCATTCATTTAACCACAAATTGCACTTATTTTAACCTCCCTATCTCTACCCCTCTCAATTTACTTCTCCCTATATCAAATAACAACGAATGAATTAGATATTACCTCCTCTTGATGTCGCCTCCATGGTGGCATGTCTAGCCACTATGCTAGTGGTCCACTTGAACCTTCTCCTACCTCTTCCATGTCCAAATCAGCCTCTAACCTCTCTACTAATCACCTCCCTCTGCCTGATCTCATGGACCCGTCTAACTGTCTCTCCTCTCCAACCGGATCTCTCCACCTCAATTCAGTACAACCCCATGTACTTTCCTTTTGACACTTCACAAAAGTCTCATGCTCTCGTCATTTTCACAAAAGCCAAAATGTACAAATGAATCTATATTATATGTATTTTTCCTTTTTATATACCCACATTGACCTAACCGACGTCAGTTTTACCTAGACTGACATCGGTCCTCTTACCTAGCACACTGTGTTTGGTTGTACCTAAACTGAGATCAATCATGTGCCCTAGCACAATATGGATGGTTTACCAAGACCATCATTGGTTCACTATGACCGGCATAGGTTACCTATCAAACTTTTTTCAATACCATTTCCCTATTTCCAAACAAGATTTACCCTTCCCCTCCGCCATTTGACCTTACCCACCCTTCTCACAACCTACCTCCAAGCCTAAATTACCTATCCATGTCCTTAGTTATGTTTAGGGACTTGTTATTTTACCCGTACCTTGGCCTACCCATGTCATGACCTAGCTACCTAGACCTGAAACATTGTTAGTGACCTGAAAACTCATGTGCTCGCTATACCTTGCGACACTATTACATGTGTTGTTTGACCTAATGACCTTACCTTGCCTATTGTCATGTTGTTTATCCTGACCCAACCTTTGGTGTACTAGAGCATACCTAAATTTTCCTACACCTGAGCTACATTGTGTTTCCACACCATATCCTATGCCTTGGATATCATAATCACTTCAACCTTGTTTGGATAAACCTATCAACCTTGGACAATGTATAGTTTTCATGCTCTTCAACCTAGTACTATGCCACAATTTATACATGTGCATACATTCAACTATCACTACCTTTGACCTTGGCCCATTTCCCTTTTACCCACTTTGACCTTTACCCCATTTCCCCATTTTTACCTCCACCTACCCAACCCACACCTACCTACCTCACCGTTGATTAAGTGGATATTTGCATGTCTTCACCCGTTGCATCTTGCGATGATGGTACTTTTTTTTGTCAACCTAATAGGCTTACCTTACCTATGGCTATGACCCTTATCCAAAAAACCCTTGACCTTTTGGATATACTGGAACCACACCTAAATGTTCCTGTATCGTACCTCATTAAGTGCCTAGACTGTATCCTTTACCCTAGATACCGGAACTCAACAACCATTTTTTGGATGACCTTTATGACCCTAGCTAACGTACATTTGTTATGTTGAAGGAACCCTGGTATCTCATGGCATTTCACAACATGTGCTTACATCTAAATTCTCTACCTAATAACCCACCATACCTCTTACAATCACCATACCCTTGACCATCACCTCTTTCACACCTCACATTGTTCTCAAACCACCCACCTCCTCATTTTTTCAAACCACTCACTGCTTCCTTCTCTCACCTCATCGGTTCCTAGTTTGAGAGGGGTTACCTCCACCCACACTTAGGTAAATGTTACCTCTACCCATGCTTAGGGAAACATTACCTTCACCCACACATGGGGCAACCACATCTTATTTTTGTCAGTGTTGCTTACCAATACAAGCTACACAACAAAAAGGGGGAAAATGTAGACACCAAAATTGGGTCATACTCCCCTTAGCCCCTAATCGGATAACCAAATTAAAAATGGGGCACCTAACGATGGCCCCTTTCACCCCACATTAATAAATAATTTAATTATTTTAATTAAATTAAATAGCCACCTCACCCTAGACCTATTCTTGGCATGTTTCCATCACTAACAATAACTAAGTCTCAATTGCCTTAATGAGCTAAGGTTTGGTCTAATGCTAAAATCAATGCCTAAGATTTCTCTAACCACATTCTTGCTCATTAGAAGGGAAGCTTCCATTATGATCCATGACAACAAACCAACTTCGTCCAAGAAATTAGAAAGATCTACCCATTTTTAGTAAACCTAGGGAATCCCACCTTAACCGACGCCGGTCATACCTAAACCAATGCCGGTCAAGATGGAACTGTCATCAGTTACCATTTATTCACCTTAACAACCTTGTTGAGGAGGTTGGCACATTCAGAGATCAAGGAAGAGAAAGAGGAGTTGTATGCAGGTAGAACCAAGGTCTTTTTTTGAGCATCCAGGCATCCAGAACCATCATCCAAATAGATCTAGAAGCATTGCACCCACGGTAGCATTCCGGGAACCACTGCCACGAAACCAAACACCATTCCTCCAATCAACCGTCACCTCCATTCATCCATAAAATATACATCATAATAAGTATCTTGTTAACCAACATTCTTCTATTTTCATTCTAGTAGGTTCTATTACCTCTGTTATTAGTTTCTACTTGAGATATCACTTCCCCACCATTCATCTCCATACAAGTTTGATCATTCCTTCACCCACATCATAAAATCACCCATACCTAATAGTTAGACATCTCTAAGTATTTCCAACACCTCCCTAGAGTTACACCCACTCCTCACCATCCCCGAGTCAATCTCAGACAAATCCCTAAGCCATGAAATATTGAGTTGTTGAAAATCCACAGTAGCCGTTGTCGGTTATTACTAAACCATCATTGGTAATACAAGATTGGCACCAATCTCTATGCTTTATACCCTGCCCAATAACAAAGCCAAACAACCTCCTACCAATTGACCTAAACAACCCATAATCAGACCTTGACTAGTCCCAGTACCTTGATAATCATTTCATCCTTTAGATCTAACTATAGCCTAGCCTGTTGTGATTAGATTTTCTTATTGTACTTGAATGAGATACCTAAATCATATCAACTACAGTAGGACTTTACTTATTTCTCAAATTAATTTTTTTAAATAGTGGATTGATAGCCATCTAAGAAGTATGACATTTCCTAAAACTAGCATACGCTAGGCACTCCACTGTCATATATCATTTAACTTCTCTTTAGTGGTCTTTTTTTCTATTACAGGTAGTTCCTCCTAGCCAAAAGGAATCTCTCACAATTGGAATTAGATTGAGAAGTCAAAATTCACGTAGTAACCATCAACCAACCCATTTAATAAGTATTCCTCCTAGCCCATAACCCTATCTATTTCGTCATTCCAAACATAAAGAAAATAGTGAAACACTTATCTCAAGGAAAGTTAATTCTGAAAGAGTACCGGGAAAGGTTTACTAAACTCCTTAAATACGTACCTCAGTATCAAACTAACAAGAAGTTCAAGATATAAAAATTTATCATAGGATTAAATCCTATTATAGGTGGTGAGGTGGATGTTCACAACCCAACCACTATGGAAGGGGTTTTCAAAAAAGCCATAAGGAAAGAACAAAAATTAAGAGCAATCTCTACTCATAGGGAGGATATTAGGAAGAAGGTTACAAACTCTTCTTCATCTCTTACACCTAAATGGATACCTGGAAGAGTTTTGGTATGAAAAAAAAAAATTACACCGATAATAATAAGAAAACAACAACAAAGAAACTTGTTGCTTGTATATGGAACAACTTTTTCAAGAGCAATAATAATAAACATAATTCCTATGGAATCCAGAATGATAACTTCAAGGCTGGAAATAAATTTGAGCCTAGGAAGGGGCCTATTGGAGGATGTTTTAATTGTGGTAAGGATCATTACGTGAGTCATTATCCTTTGAAGAAGGATTACCGTAATCAGCAGCATAGGATACATGTTGTCGTAGTTAATAAACAAGCTGAGAAGAAAGTCACACCCATAGAAGTTTGGGGTAAGTTATTCTGTATACCTATGCCTATAATTTTTGATACTAGAGCTACTGAATGTTTTATTTCTACTAAGTTATCTTCGAAATTAAAAAGAAAAGCTAAAATAATGGATAAATCATGGGTTGTACATTATGGAAATAATGTTGTTCATATAATTAGTATGTGCCTTTTTGGGGCAGTCCTTGACTTGCCTAGTTTTTCCACAGAGTTTGACCTTTATGTTGCTCCTTTGGGGTCATATGATGTAATCATAGGTGTTAATTGGCTAACCGAGCATAAGGAAAATGTTAACTATTATGAAAAATAGATTAGTTGCTTTGATTACCTGCAGAAAATAGAAGTCATTCGGGTGTAAAATGTGAGATTTTAGTTAGGAAACTGATAGCTATGCAACTTAAAAAGGCCAAAAAAGGAGGTTGTACCTTGTATGTAGTAAAATTGTCAGAAACTCTTGAAGAAGGTAATAAATTCATGGAAAGATATCCATTGTTGATAAATTTAAGTGATGTGTTTCCAGAGGAGTTACTGGGTCTTCCACCAAAACGAGAGTTTGACTTCACAATCGAGATCAAGCTAGGAACTGAGCCTATATCCAAGGCACCTTATAGAATGAATACCCTTGAACTAGTAGAGCTTAAGGCCTATTTGCAGGAACTTTTATCAAAGGGTTTGATAAGACCAAGTGTCTCACCTTGGGGAGCACCGATAATTTTAGTGAAAAAGAAGGATGACATACTTAGATTGTGCATTGATTATAAAATGTTGAATAAGGAAACTATTAAGAATTGATATCTGATTCCTAGAATTGATGATTTATTTGATAAAATGTGTGGAGCATCGGTGTACTATAAAATAGACCTTCAATTTGGGTATCATCAATTGAGAATAAAAGAGGAAGACATTCATAAAACAAATTTTAGAACAAGGTATGGGCATTATGAATTAACAATTTTTCCTTTTGGGTTGACGAATGCACCTTCAGCATTTAGGAATTTGATGAATAATATTTTTTAAGATTACTTGGATAAATTTGTGCTTGTATTCTTGGATGATATTCTTATATACTCTAAAAGTATTGAAGAACATTATAAGCATCTAAAGACCCATGAAGCTTCTAACTTCATGTACATTATTAGGTGCAGGACACTTAGTTATAGCTACAATCTTCAAGGGATCTACCACTATTCCGTTCTACCTTATAATGTGACTCAAACAGTGTACTTCTGTATCATAAAAGGAACATTTTGATAACTTTTGGCAAGGCTGCCAAGTTATCACCTCGTTATGTGGGACCCTTTGAAATAGTTGAAGTAATCAACCATGTAGCTTATCATTTAGCTTTACCTCCTGCTTTATCGCGAATGCATGATTTTTTCCATATTTCTTTGCTTAAGAAATACATTTCATATTTTTCACATGTGTTGAATTGGAATTCCTTGTAGGTCTAAGACTCAGGAATAATCATGTTTAAGCCCATTCGAGTGCTAGAAACTTTCCAATTGCACTTAAGAAATCGTGAAATAAGTCAATGTAAGGTCCATTGGGACCAGTTTAATGAAGAAAGTGCAACCTTGGAAAATCTCGAAGAAATGAGAACTACTTTTCCATACTTATTTGATCAGAATTGATTCTAAAAACAGATAAAATCTAAAAAAATTATTCATGTTTGGATGTTAAATTTTCCAAACTTGCGCAATTACTGAACTATTTGATAGCTATTTTAAATACTATTTTAAAAACTTGAATTTTTCAATTATACTTCTATTATGAATATATGAATGGAAGGACAATAATTAAGTTTTGTCCTAAACTTTAATGGTTTTATTAAGTTAATTATAACACCCTTGACAATTTTTATATTCCTCCTTTGCATTTCAAGTGTTGACATGTGATTTTCTTGATAAAGATGTGTTCTTTTGACTACTAAATATCATGCTTGATATGGATAAATCATTTCTTCTCTTTTATTATAGGGCTGATATGATGTTGCTTGTAATAATATATTTCACTTCTTATGAGTAAGTTGTAATCTAGTTTGGAATGGTTGCAAACTTATCCTTTGCAATTGGACTCATCCTTGGATCAATTCCATTGATCCAAGGTATGTTTTAAATATTTTTATCTAAACTGAATGAAAAACTGAAATTCATTGATTAAGAGACTTAACAGACTGAACTTGTGTTTGTTGCAAATTCTTTACTATCTCAAAAGACTATGCCAGCATTTTGTTTTGTGTTGTGCTCAGATCTTCTTGATTGACCTTTGCAGGGTGCCTAATGGCGTTATGGGAAACCTGCTTCAGGATTCTAGAGAAAGGGAGATTTTAATGTGCCCTATATCTATAAGGTCTATTCTGATAGATTCAAGACTCGTGTAAATTCTGCCTAACTCTTCCTATGCCACTCTACATGGGATGACATCCTAACCTAAGTTGTTAACACTAAGTTAGTATAAAGGGAAATAACCTAAGGGATTCTAAGTTATTTCTAACCTATTGTATTTGGTTAAACTAAGACCTAACCTAAGATGACAATCTATTTTTTGAAGGTTATATCCTAAGGTTATATATTGTAAACTAACCTAAGATCTAACCTAAGAAAATTCTATCTACCCTAAACTAATGGAATATGAAAGGGGAACCTATGGGTCGATTAGCAAGTGGAAGCTAAGCGGCGGTTCCTAAGATTTTAATGTGATGTGATTTTGTTTTGATTTCGCATTAAGACATGGAAGTACTGCCAGTTTGGCAGGGGCTAGTGAAATTTTAGTGGAACCTATGTGGAGGCATCACTAAGTTTGGAAATGCATGTGGAAATTCAATTTGGTCTCACCAACTTTAGATGGTGGTGTCAAAGAGAGAGAAGCAGGACTATGTAAATTAATGTCTTTAATTTTCCTCAGTTCTGGAAAGAAAATTGTCTTGGAAGGCATGCTAGCGGATTTGTTTGGGGTTTTTTGTTTTGCATGCTTCCCAATTTTTATTCTGTATGGAGCTAGCAGGTTTTTCAAACCAACAGTTTGATCTGCACTTAGTGGCTATTTTTGAATTCTCTTATCTATTTTCAGTTCGAGGAATGTATAAGAGGCATTGTGGAAAATGATTATGGTTGTTTGACCTTGCTTGGAGAAGAAGAGGTGTTGGAAACTCGGCTGGAAGTCTTCTTTGAATCGGCAGAGGCACTATCAGACATGATAGGCTCTACCCATTAATATTTCTTGCTTTCTTCTAAATGGTTCATTAAAACAATTTTTCTCACTGGAAATTTATATTTTCACGATGTATATAATTATTTACTTGCATGTATTCATGAAATCTATGTGTGTTTTGGAATGTGAATCCTTTGTTCTTATTGGCAGTTTTTGGGAACTTTCTCTATACTGGTTGTTAGAGGTTTTCATGTGAATTGTATTGAAAATATGTAACTTGTACTTGAAGTCAAAAATTTGTATTAAAGCTTTGTTTATATAATTTGAGACTAATGTTGATTGAATGGGCTTGTTGCTTGTTTGGTTCTAAATCTATGTTTAGTCTTGTGTTTTGAGAGCTTGAAGTGGAGCTCCGTACAAGTTCTAAAATTGTATTAAAGCTTGAAATTAGTTTTAGTTTTATTGGAAACTTGTGTTCATTTTGGACTATGTTGGAACTAATTGAAGTTTTGAACCTTGGTTGAATCTTCGTATTCAATAACTGTACTTGTATATAGTTCTTATGAATATTGAACTTCTTGTTGAGTAGTTGCATTGTGCCCTGTACTTAAGCTCTGAACTGAAGTTTTATTTCTTCCTTAGGGAAACAGAAGGCTTGAACCTGTAATAGAGTGTGGTGTTTATTTTGAGCTTTTATTAGGGCCATGGGTTTCGTTATAAACTCGTATTTGAGCTTGTGTTGTTAGAACTTGTGTTAGAAGCTCTTATTTGACACAGTGCAGGTATTCCATTGTTGGTTGTTTTGATTCTATATTTGGAATTGACGTGTTAAATATTTATAGGTATTCTAAGATAGAGTTTAGGGGGTATTATGGATTGTAAAAATTCATTCTCATTTAGTACTGTCTACTGGAAGGGGTCTTGTGAGTTTTGTATGGTCGGAAGTAGACCGTGTAACTTCTTTTGAGGTCTCATTTGTTTTGATTTTGAGAAGGAATGGTTATATTACTTCTGCCTTTTAGACTGCACTATGTTCTTGAACTTGATGGGGCGTGTGAATTTAGCAGTGTATCATATTCATCTCTGTTCTGAGCGTAACCGTGTCTTGTGGGAAAGCTTGACTATTTTGTTCATAGAGATAAATGGGACTGGAACTACGTTCTATTATGGGATAGTCATATCAGTCGTAGAGGTTTATGGAATGAATTAATTACTTCCTTTATGTCTTTGATGTTGAGAAAATTCTTACCTGTCATAAGATTTTAATGGAGCTTGAGAATCTTGTGGTGATTTTGTTTAGTCATGTTGGAAGAATTTGGGACAGTATTTGCCTTTGATGAATTGTTTGGTTCCTTACTCTCTTCTGACCTTTCATCCAATTCATGGGTTTCATCTGAATGTTGAATTCAAACCCTGTATACTAGTTTAGTATGAACAGATATAGTATCTTTGTTCAGAATGCTTGGAAATTCAATCCTTGGGTCTGTGAGTTTTATTGACCCTTTTCTATGTTGCACTGTTGCGTATTTCTCTTCCTTGTTGGGCTCTTTGAATGAATCTCTGATTTTTAGTCAGAGAAGTGAATAGGATCTCTTGTGGATAGTATGTTGTTTAGAGATACTACTATGAATTTCATTTTGAGAATTGAATATGAACTTGAGCTTGGTGAATGGAAAAATGTAATCAGTTCGTAAATTTGTAGTGGAAATTGGAAGTATGCATGCTTTAACTGTGCATTTAGTTTTGAGTTCTATTTTGGGAACTAGCTTAAGAATTTCTAAGTTTGTATTAGATAATGGATTTCATTTCATAGTATAAATGAAATAAAATATGGTTTGGGTCCTTGTTGGTTTGAGATCCTTTTATGTTGACTAATAAGTTCATTGATTGAACTTCTCGTTATTTGATTCTCTTCTTTATATATATGGAAAGATGGAACATACTAATATAAGATATGATGTAACTAACTCCTTTGGTGATTGGAAAAATTTAAATGTGTATTTCTATCCTGATGAATTTATGAAATAATGTAATGACAAGACTTTTGACTATTTAAAGTGATTGATAGGATCAAATAAGTCTTGTGATATAAATCTGATGTTACAGATTATAATATATTCTTTTCTTAAAAGTAAATTCAAATCTTCTTAATTGTACTTCTTTCTAGATGGTATTACTTGTGATTATTTGCATGATGCTATTTAATTGTTTCATTAAAGTAGTGTTGTTTAATGAAACAATTAGTGGAATGCACTTTACTTTAATGCTTAGTGCTTATCATGCTCAGTTCAATGAACTGACCCGTGCTAGCAATTTTACAGATGGACATCGTAAGTGTAACACCCTTGACAGTTGTTATTTTTCCTCCTTTGCATTTCAAGTGTTGACATGTGATCTTCCTTATAAAGATATGTTCTTTTGATTGATGAGATCATGCTTGATATGGATAAATATTTTTTGCTCTTAAGATCATTAGACTGAATTGGAATGGCTTCCTTGAATCCATTTTTCCCTTCTGTAGGTGAGTTGCAATCTGCTTTAGGAATTAAAATCTTATCTATTAATTTGACTCATCCTTGGATCAATTTCAGTGATCCAAGGAATGTTTTAAACCTGCTCTGTTGAACAAATGGTAAATTTACATTCCATGAATTAAGTGACATATTGACTGAACTTTGTTGTTACAAGTTCTTTGATTTTTTTGTGAACATATTTCCATTCAGGTGTATTTTGTGCTTGGGTCTTTGGAGATCGATCGTGGTAGGACAATGCTGACGTAAACGAAATATAATTTGTTCATGACATTGGGAGGATTCGGGATCCTAAAAATAACTATCCTATGGAATCCTAAGCTAGGTAAGAATATTTGTTGCCTAAGCTATGTTACTTAACTGAATTTAATCCTAACCTAAGTTTTGTGCTAAAGGATTTTGGAGATGCTATTAAGCTAATTAAATTAACCTAAAAACTAATGCTATATGGTTATGTGATGAACTAACCTAATGCATAAAACTATTATGTTGAGGTGATATCCTAAGGTTACATATTATAAGCTAACCTAAGTTCTAAGGGATCTATCCTAAACCATTTTAAATGGGAACCTAATGGGTCACATGTATCATAGGCGACGGTTCCAATGGCATTTAAATTGTTGATAAGGTTTTAATTGCATAGAAGTATTTTCATTTTTTGCAGGGGCTAGTTGACTTGGCGGAGGCTTATCTGGAAGTGTCACTAAAATGGAATTTCATGTTAAATTTGATTTGGCATTCACTAGACCTAGAAGGCGGTGGTAAGGAAAGATAAGCAGGAAATTTGGAATTAATGGAATTTATTTTTTTTGGTTCTCATGCTCAAACCATTTTGGAAGGCATCCAAACGAGTTTGTATGGGGTTGTTTCACTTTTCATACTTTGTAATTTTTTCTCTACATGCTCTCTGGTTTTTCAAACCAACAAATTGAACTACACTTAATGGCTATTTTTGAAGTTTTTTATCTATTTTTGGGTTTGTTGGATGTATAAGAGACAATGTGGAAAAATAATATGGTTTTTTGATCTTTCGTGGAGACAAAGAGAAGTTTTGATCTTGGCTGGAGGTCTCCTTTGATTTGGTAGAAGAACTATCAGGAATGATAGGATCTAATCTTTAAGATCTCTTACTTTCTTTATAAATGTTTCATTAAAATGATTATGCTCTTTTGAGATTCTTGGCTTGCATGCTTTATCTA
The DNA here is from genome assembly GCA_019776745.2 of Taxus chinensis. Lineage (NCBI taxonomy): Eukaryota > Viridiplantae > Streptophyta > Pinopsida > Cupressales > Taxaceae > Taxus > Taxus chinensis. Next base: position 94,537,378 of record CM034148.1, on the reverse strand, counting down.
GTTACTTGTTTGCTGGGTTTTATAATATTTGTCATCTTAGATATGAAAGCATGGAAAAAATTACGTTGGTTTTAAAATTATCTTTGTGATAATTAATAGTGATACATACATGCAAAGCTTGTATTAGTAGCTCTTTTTTTCATTTTTGAATTGTGTATACAAGGTTGTTGTGGTGTTGGAACTGACATTCATTGCATTATATGGATTCTTAACCATATGGGAACCTTGAGTTCCATTTGAGCTTATATTTGGACTTCATTTTTTTATATGAACTTGTGTGGGAGCTTCTTGTTATTCTGAACCAATGTTTGGAAACCTGGGTAGCTCTAGATTGTTGTTTGAAGTTAGTATATGGCTCTGTACACCTTTTTTTATTATTTGTGTTTCCCTGAACTATTGTTAGATGTTCTTGTACTTTGGAATCGTGCTTTGATTCTTGAGATGACCTGGACTGTTTTTGAAGTCCATATAGGGCATAGAGCTTGTGTTATTTTCTAATGACCATTTGAACTATTAATGGAAGTTCATAATATACACATCACTTGTATTTTATTACTTGTGTGGATTCTAAACTTTGTGTTAACCTTGGATTCTATTGGAGCTAGTATTTGGGCTTCGTGTTTTGTTATGAACTTGTGTTGGTACCACTTGTTGTTCTGAACCAGTTTTTGGTATCTTAGGTAACTTGGGACTTCTGTTGATGCCATATGTGGCTTTGTACCTGTGTGTTATTTAGTGAAATTTTGTACTATTAATGGAGGTTCGTGTTTTTCACTGCATTCATATTTTGTGAATTTTGTAGTTCTGAACTTCTGCTAAGACTTCTTGTTGAATCTCTTCTAGTATTTTGAGTTGGGTTTTACTTGTAATAAATGTTTAAAACCTTCAACTCTTTTGTTGAACTATTGCTCAAAGAAAACTAGGATAATATTTGGCTTAGCTGTTAGAAAAACTCTTAGAGATCTTAACTGAAAACGTCCTTGTTTGATGAATGAATTTAGTAATTATTTTTTAGAACTGTTTCTTCTTTTCTAGGATGGCAATGGCATTGTATTGGGGGTATTCTTTTCCCCTATGTTTTGTGGAAACTCACATCTTCAGATATTTTAAAATAAGTTATGGGTTTTGTTTAAGATAAGAGTTAGTAATTTAGTACTCTGTATTTTTATAGAGGGATTACTTGTCTCTACTCAAATATTTTTTGTATTATAATACTTATTGAATCAAGAACTGATTACTCTTTTTTAATTTAATAATGAATCCTGATAATGGGGTTTTAGTCTATGAGTTCGGTTATACATCTGAGCATGTTTTACTTACTGATCAGTTATTTTACTAGCTCCTATTGGATATAGTAAATACACCTTATGTCTTTACAAAAGAAAGGAATGTGATTCCTTTATAATAGACTGTGTTTTAGGAATTTTATTTTTATTTCACTCTAAGTATGGAATTTAACCTTGCGTTTATTGAAGGTAAAGAAGTGTAAGGAATATGGTAGTTTTCTTTCTTCTTACTAGATAGATCATAGGTTGAACCTTTTTGTTTTGATTCTCTTTTGAAATGGAGATTTCTTTATGAGTTGTTTGGTCTTCTTTGTTTGAATCTTTTGTTGAAATGTTGTGGGAATAGATTAGATGATTTGTTTGTTGAAAAAAAAATGTAAACTTGTTTGGCAGAATGTTTGTTTGACAAGTCTTGCTTGTTTGGTTTGAGATGAGTAAGTTTTGTCTTTTGTACTCTATCTTTTTATGGACCCTCCTTGGATGGACTCGAGTAGTGATTATCCCCTGTATGAGTCTACTTTGATTTGTGAATGTTGATTCAGATCTTTAAATGTTAACTTCTAATATGTGGAAGTAGATTTAGACTTGCAAGTAGACTGTTTGAGTCTATCTTCCTTCTTGGATTAAGATGAGATTCTGTTCATGTGAATATCTTAAATGTTAAAATTTAAGGTACTTGAACTTTAAATGAAACAGTTAATTCACGTTATTAATTTTTTCTGTTTCTCAAATTTTTTTTGTTTGGGTACAGTTGTAATGATTCTCTTCTTCTTTTGATTATGAGTTAAGTGAATTATCCTAATTAGAAACATGTTGTAAACCCTTCTTTTGGCTTGAAGAAAAGTTAAATGTTATATTCTATTATGATAGAATAGGGGAAAAATGTGAAGATATGATCTATTGTTTTCTTAAGGATAATTTATAGGATCAATGAAACTCTAATCTTGTAAGGCTGATATAGTGGATTATATTATTCCCTTTTCTTAGAGGTGAAATCAATTGGATAGAATATACTTCTCTTTCATTTGCTATTGTTGTATTGATATTATGATGTAATAATTATCTCATTAAACAAGATTTGTTTTAATGGAACAATTATTGGAATGCACTTTATTTTAAGGCTTAGTGCTTAGCATGCTCAGTTCATTGAACTTACCCATGCTAGAAAGTTTTGCAGATGGACTCTGTGAGTGATAAAGGAGTAAAATTTATATGATGAATTGGCTAATTTAAATCCAATTCTCATGAAGAACTCTGATTCATTCTTGAGATTGTATTGAAAAAGAAAATTAGTATTCTTTTATAATGAGGACGGTTGTTATACAGTATACCTAAATGCATAAATATTGCAAATGTATAGTTATAAAGATAAATTGAAAGTTGAGATTTTACATGTATTGTTTGTTTAAATAATTTTGCACTTGCATGAAAGAGATGGATTCTATCTTGTGATTATTCTTCATATTACTGATATGTTTAATGGCTATATTTTAATAAGATTGTATAAAGGGATTTAGTTCAATCTCCCTACTTGTGATGCAACTTGTAAAGTTGCGGAATAAGATATTTGTTATATAAACTATATAACATAATAGTGTAAAGTATGATGAACTTACATTGAGAAATGTGGACATTGGGTAGAATAAACCCTAACACTTATCATGTAAAGAAAGACTCTTTCTCTTTCTTATTTGTTCATAAGCCAAAAAGGTTGGGTAACATGAATTCAATTTATCAGACTTCATTTGGTATGAATTCTACTTTATTTTGGATATATTCTGGAGTTGAAATTTTGTAAAAATTTATTGTACTTTTAAATATGAAAAAACATAACACTGTACAATTACAGTTAATTGGCAGTTTAACTATGTGTTTAAACATAAAAAGTGACAATGAATATAACAAAGTCCTTAATGGGATAAATGAAGAAAATTTAGGGGAAACTTTTGATGTGTGTTGGACTAGGGTTTAGAAGGATTGAGGTAATCATGAAATAACCAAAAGTAACAAAGCATTAATAATCTCCTTGGGGGTATGTAAATCTCGATGAGGTAGTTTCTGTAGGATGTTGGCACATGCCAACTGCAGGGCTATAATTTTGAGAAGGATTAGGTCTTCTCGAGAATAAAAAATTGTAGTTGATATGTTTGTATTACCATTTTGCATTAATCATCTAGATCTACACACATCTGGAACTCGTACTTGAACCTAGTTTCTCTCTAGGTCCGGAAAGGAACATATTTAGTATAGGAATTATCTTCCAAAGGCTCAGGGTATGTTGGCACATTCAGATGAATTAGGTCAAACAAGTATGCCCATCTACCCTAAGCCTTTATAAGCATCTTCCTATAATAGGTAATTTTTCTATCCAAGGCTAGGGTAAAACCCAGAACAAGTGGACTAGCGGTAGTCAGTTAAGACCAATCGTGATAATAGAAGAGTGAGGTTAAGGACGTATTCCAACATGATGAGTATGTCATCTAGGAATAGTGACATACAAAATATGTTATAAAGCTTTGGGAAAAGTATCACAAACTGCTGGTTACATTGTCCTATGTCACCAAATTTAAAACAACATGATATCAGATGAATATTGGTAATAGATATTTAGATAAGTTCTTTAAACAAATCACTCAATACATAAGATAACATAAATAGATCGGTAGCTCATCGATTTATGGAATGAATAGATCGGTGAATCACTGAGTCGTTATAGCGGCATATGTTTATCCATTGAATTTGATTGGCATGGAATGTTTGTTCTAAATATTGCTTTATTTAGAATAGTGAACATTATTATTGTCAAAAAAAAATCTTGGTTCTAAAGTCTTAAACTGGGAATGTTACATCTTGGTATCAGAGCTGAAGGTTGTAGCTCTTGGACCTATTATGTTCACAATCTGATGAAAGTTAAATTTTCTTGTAACAGAAAATGGTGAGAATAAGAGGAAACATTGCAAATAACCCTCCACCTGAGGAAGGAGTGGAAACTACCTAGAAACTTGATGAGATCCTTACTGCCCTGTTGGACACAAGAGATCGTTTAGCTGTGATGGAATAGAAATTAATGGGTAATGAGGAGGAAGAAGACGCTGATAAAAATAAGCAGCCACCTCCAGTGGATAATGCCAATGTGGGTGTTAATAATAACAATGTTAACATACCTGTTCAGCCTAAGAACAAAAAGGCTAGGCTAGCAGCAGAACTCACTAATGACATAAAAAGGATAAGTCCACCTAATTTTTATGACACCACATTAGGAGATGGGGCTGAGAACTGGCTTAGCAAAATGGAGAAGTACTTTGTAATAAAGAACTTCTCAGAGGAAAATAAGGCTATATGGGGATCATATCAGCTTTCCCATGAAGCATCTTCATGGTGGGACAACTGTAAGGCTGCGTTAAATATTGATGAAACTAACATCTCTTAGGATCAATTTAAAATTTATTTTAGGAAACGATGGTTGCCACACTCTATTATGATTAGAAAATGACTGAATTTCATAACTTAGCTCAAGGAAATCTAACAGTAACTGAGTATTGGGAATGGTTTATGAAACTCCTCAAGTATGTACCTCAGTATCAAACTAATGAGAAGTTCATGATACAAAAATTCATTATGGGATTGAATCTTGTTATTGGGGGAGAATTTGATGTTCACAACCCAACCACTATGGAAGGGGTTTTTGAAAAATCCATAAGGAAAGAAAAAAAATTAAAGGCTATTTCTACTCATAAGGAGGAGGTAAGGAAGAAAGTTTCAAACCCATCTTTAGCTTCTCTTGCACCTAAAAAGGGACCATGGAAGAAGTTTGGTAATAAAAGTAAATTTTCAACTGATAATAATAAGAAAACAACAACGAATAAGATTGTTGGAAATGCACGAAACAATTTTTCCAATAATAATAACAACAGACAGAAGTGCTATGAAGGTCAAAATAATAATTTTAAGATTGGGAATAATTATGAGTCTAGAAAGGGACCTATAGGAGGCTATTACAACTATGGAAAAGATCATTACGTAAATCAATATCCTTTGAAGAAGGATGATCGTAATCAGAAGCACAAGATACATGTTACAGTAGCTGACAAGCAGGCTGAGAAACATGCCACACCCATAGAAGTTCTAGGTAAGCTATTTGATTTACCAATAACTATTATTTTTGATACTGTAGCTACTGAATGTTTTATTTCTAGTAAATTAGCATCAAAATTAAAAAGAAAAGCTAGAAACATGGATAAAACATGGACTGTATAGTATGATAATAATGTTGTTCATACGGTTAGTATGTGTCTTTTTGGAGCAGTCCTTGATTTACCTAACTTTTCCATAGAGTTTGATCTTTATGTTGTGCCTTTAGGGACTTATGATGTAATCATAGGTGTTAATTGGTTAGTAGAACATAAGGCTAAAGTGGACTATTTTGAAACACACATTAGTTTTTTATATGACCTGTAGAAAATAGCAGAGATTCAAGGTGTGAAACGTGAGATTTCTATTAGCAAACTATCAGTCATGCAGCATAAAAAGGCCAAAAATAAAGGATGTACCTTAGATTCAGTAAAAATTACTGAATCAATAGAATAAAGCAGTGATTTCATGGAACAATATCCATTGTTACAAGACTTCAGCGTTGTATTTCTGGAAGAATTACCAGGTCTACCATGTAAAAGAGAATTTGATTTCACTATTGAGATCAAGCCCGGAACTGAACCTATTTCTAAGGCACCTTATCGAATGACTACTATAGAATTAGTAGAGCTTAAGGCTTAATTGCAGGAACTTTTTTCTAAGGTTTTGATTAGACCAAGTTTTTCACCTTGGGGAGCACGAGTGATTTTTGTGAAAAAGAAAGATGGAACACTTAGATTGTGCATTGATTACAAAATGTTAAACAAGGCAACAATCAAGAATAGATATCCACTCCCTAGGATTGATGATTTATTTGATCAGATGCGTGGAGCATCATTATATTCCAAGATAGATCTTTGATCTGGATATCATCAACTACAAATTAAGGATGAGGATATTCATAAAATATCTTTCAGAACAAAGTATGGACATTATGAGTTTATGGTTTTACCTTTTGGATTAACCAATGCACCTATAAAATTTATGAATTTAATGAATAATATCTTTCAAGAATACTTGGACAAATTTCTTCTCATATTTTTGGATGACATTCTCATATATTCTAAAAGCATTGAGGAGCATCATGAGCATTTGAAAATAGTTTTAGAAATTATGAGGAAGAGCCAGTTGTTTGGTAAGCTATCCAAATGTTCCTTTTATGACATAGAAGTGCACTATCTGGGACATGTAATTAGTAAGGATGGAATTGTTGTAGATCTTTCAAAAATTATAGCTATAATGAAATGGATTGCATCAAAGAATGTAAATGAAGCTAGAAGCTTCATGGGACTTGCTGGCTATTATAGAAAATTTGTAAAAGACTTTTCTAAGATAGTTGCACTAATAAATTCCTTACAGAATAAAGATAAAAAAAAAATTGGAGTGAGAAATGTGAAATTGCATTTAAAACTTTGAAGGAACAGTTAAGTTCAGCACTAATTCTTGTAGTACCAGATCCTAATGGAGATTTTATGGTGGTAACTGATGCATCTGGTGAAGGTTTAGGAGGTATTTTGTTACAAATTGGTCATGTTATAGCATAAAAAAATAGAAAACTTAAGTTACATGAGTTGAATTATGATCCACATGATTTAGAGTTTGCTGTCATTATTCATGCACTCCAAGTTTGGAGGCATTATCTACTTGGTAAACCATTTGAGTTAAAAATTGATCATCCTAGGCTAAAGTACATTTTTACTCAGCCAAATCTGAATGTGAGATAACGAAGGTGGTTAGAGTTTTTGTCTCAATATGATTTTGACATAAGTTACATTAAAAGAAAAGAAAATAGAGTGATTAATGTTCTAAGTCGTAAGAAGAACATTTCTACTCTTATAACAATTAGAACTTAGTTTAAGGATGAAGTAAAAAGTGTTATGGAATTTGATTCTTACTTCCAACAAGTAAAAGTAGCACTTGTTGTAGATTCTAATGATTTGAGGTACACAGGTTTTCACTTTGATAAAGAAGGAATCTTACGATTTGAAAATAGATTCTATGTACCTTTACTTAATTATTTGAGAATGAAATTGTTAGCTGAATTTCACAATTCACCTTTTTCTGGACACCCTGGCATTACTAAGATGTTTGCTGATATAAAACAACAATATTTCTGGAAAGGAATGAAAAAATATGTTATAAATTATGTGACACATTGTCTAAAGTGCCAACGTGTTAAGGTGGAACATATGCACCCAGTAATTTTATTGTATTCTCATAGCATACCACAATATAAATGGCAAGTAATAAGCATGGATTTTGTACAAGGGTTTCTTATGTCAAGAAATAAACATGATGTTGTTTTGGTAGTTGTTGATAAACTAACAAAAGTAGCTCATTTTATTTTTGGAAATCGAAAGGATGATTCTCCTGTTTTGGCTAAAAGATTTGTACACAAAATTTTCAGACTACATGGGGTACCTGAATTAATCATATCTGATAGAGATCCTAGAATGAAATCAAGATTCTGGAAAATGCTTAATGCAGCTCTGGGAACTAAGTGAAATTTCAGTTCTGTGTATCATCCAGAAATAGATGGGTAGACTGAAAGAGTAAATCAAGTTTTAGAAGATATGTTACGAATGTATTGCATGGATCAACAATATAAGTGGGAAGAGTATCTTCCATTAGTTGAATTTGCATACAATAATACATATCATGCTTCTCTTAAGATGGCACCTTTCGAGGCATTATATGGAAGAAAATGTAGAACCCCTATTAGTTGGGATAACACAAAAGATAGAGAGGTAAATGGGCCTAAAATCCTTACAGAAATGGAACAACAAGTTAAAATGATTCTTGAACGCTTAAAAGAAGCAACAGATAGGAAAAATAGTTATGCTGACTTAAAGTGGGTTGACAGGAAATTTGAACTTGGTGAGAAGGTTTTTCTTTGGGTTAAACCAAAAAAGAGTTCTATAACTTTTGGCAAGGCTGCCAAATTATCACCACGTTATGTGGGACTTTTCGACATAGTTGAAGTAATCAATCCTGTAGCTTATCGTTTAGCATTACCACCTACTTTTTCATGAATACATGATGTTTTCCATATTTCTTTGCTTAAGAAATACATTTTATATTTTCACATGTGTTAAACTAGAATTCCTTGTAGGTCCAAGACCCAGGAATAATCGTGGTTAAACCCATTAGAGTACTGAAAACTCACAAGTTGTATTTAAGATAATGAGAAATAAGTCAATGTAAGGTCTAATGGGACTAGTTTAATGAAGAGAGTGTAACTTGGGAAAATATAGAAGATATGAAAACTAATTTTCCACACCTATTTGAATAGAACTGATTTTTTTTACTGATAAAAATTTATGATTTTATCTTTATATAGAAATAAGTATGTCAGTTTTGGGAAGATATTTATTTGAATTGAATAAACAGCTATTTAATGTTGATTTCTTGAACTCTAAGGTTCGAATATATTTTGACTTATGGTAAGAGGAGTGAATGAATTTATTATCCTTGATGTAAATTGTTAAAAGAGGTAATAATCAGGACAATGATTCTTTTAGGAGGGAAGCATGTAACACCCTTGACAGTTGTTATTTTTCATCCTTTTCATTTCAAGTGTTGACATGTGATATTCCTTATAAATATATGTTGTTTTGATTGATGAGATCATGCTTGATATGGATAAATATTTTCTACTCTTAAGATTATTAGACAAAATTGGAATAGCTTCCTTGAATCTATTTTTCACTTCTATAGGTGAGTTGCAATCTGATTTAGGAGTTGAAAGCTTATCTATTAATCTGACTCATCCTTGGATCAATTTTAGTGATCCAAGGAATGTTTTAAATCTACTTTGTTGAACGAATGGTAAATTGACATTCCATGAATTAAGTGACATATTGACTGAACTTTGTTGTTACAAGTTCTTTTATTTTTTTGTGAACGTATTTCCATTGAGTTGTATGTTGTGCTTTGGTCTTTGGACATCAATCATGGTAGGACAATGCTGATGTAAATGAAATACAGTCTGTTCATGACATTGGGAGGATTCGGGATCCTAAAAATGACTATCCTATGGAATCTGAAGTTAGGTAAGAATATTTTCTTCCTAAGCTATGTTACTTAACTGAATTTTATCCTAACCTAAGTTTTGTGCTAAAGGATTTTTGAGAGGCTATTAGGCTAATTAAATTAACCTAAAACCTAATGCTATATGGTCATGTGATGAACTAACCTAATGTTTAAAACTATTATGTTGGGATGATATCCTAAGGTTACATATTATAAGATAACCTAAGTTCTAAGGGATCTATCCTAAACCATTTTAAATGGCAACCTAATGGGTTTCATGTATCATAGGCAACAGTTCCAATGGCATCTAAGTTGTTGATAAGGTTTTAATTGCATAGAAGTACTGTCATTTTTTGCAGGGGCTAGTTGACTTGGCGGAGGCTTATCTGGAAGTGTCACTAAAATGGGATTTCATGTTAAATTTGATTTGGCATTTACCAGACCTGGAAGGTGGTGGTAAGGAAAGATAAGCGGGAAAATCAGAATTAATGGAATTTATTGTTTTTGGTTCTCGTGCTCAAACCATTTTGGAAGGCATACAAACGGGTTTGTATGGGCTTGTTTCACTTTTCATACTTTGTAAATTTTTCTCTGCATGCTCTCTGATTTTTCGAACTGGCAGATTGAACTACACTTAATGGCTATTTTTGAATTTTTTAATCTATTTTTGGTTTATGGGATGTGTTATCCAAAATTCACCCCCCAGGGTAATTTTGATAACATGCATTAAATTCTTCGGTCCCAAGCAAGATAAATTGATTCAAGGCAAAAAATCATGTTTCTGGGGTCCCCTCAGCTTTTTTCTAACTCTCCTATCCAAGAAGAAAAGAGAAAGTTCTAAAAAAGGGTGAAAAAGTTGAAAAAAACAAGCTTGGGGTAGAAAAAATCATGAAAATCGGCTAAGTCCTAGTCCAGGCGGTCCTTGGGACAGTTGGGACGTCGGGGCACGAACCGGCCGAAAAGCCTCCAGGCAGTCCGTGCAACAATTGGGACATCTGGGCTGTAGGTACGCGTGGGACGCAAAAAGCCGATTCAGCTGAAAAAGGGAAAAAATTGCCTAAGTCTTTGTTTCGCACAGTTGGGACAGTTGGGACAAAAGTATGCAAAAGACGTGGATCGGCCGGTTTGGCGCAAGTCAGTCCATTTCAAGCGGTTCGGATTAATTTTTCCCAGGAAGTCCGAGACAATTGGGACAAGAGTACATGGAGGACGTGAACCAGCCAATTCAGCTGAAACAGAGAACTTTCGTTTGGGACATCTGGGCCAAAAGTACGCGCGGGACACGGAGAGCTGAGAGGGCCGAGAGTGAATGGAAATGTGCCACATGTCTTCGCCTCAAAGAGGGACAGGGAAGCCCGAATTGGGTGGATCGGAGAAATTTTTCCTAGATGGTTTGGGACGTGAAGACCCGGAAAATCCGCCAACGAATCAGAATGTGACCCGTGTCACAAGGGGAGGCGCAATAAAAATTTTGACTAAGTGTTTTTGCGCCCAAAAGTTCAAAGGGCAAGGTTTGAAGGGTCGGCCCGAGCAAATAGACATAGGACACATGTCCTAAGGTGGGGGAAGTGTGGAGCTCGGGGAGGACTTAGAAAATTTAGTAGAATTTTTGGCCGAAAAACTAAAAGGTAAAGGTTTTCGCCACACCCCTGTCGATGAACCAAATGATGCCACGTGTCCCAAGTGGCGTGGCGCGGGGGGAAAATGAAATTTTTTCCAAAGTGTAAGAAAAGTCAAAATTTTCAAAGGGAAAGCCACAGGAGGTAGAGGAGAGAGAATTTATCATCCAATCAGTGCTTGCCACATGGCGTCCGACCAGTGGAGCATGGAAAAATTCAAATTTTTGCCTGCCGATCCATTTTTTGGGCCGTTTTTGGCCTAAAACTTCAGACCCCCATATCTTTTGATCCAGAGATCAGATTTGCACGTTCTTTATATCATTTGAAAGCTTATAAAATTATCTATAGGATTCCATGGTCAATCTCTAATTTTGGTTCAGGTTGGAGAGAGAAAATTCAAAAATGTTTCTGGTACGTGTTCATGGCCAAAAGTGACATTTCAGCAACCAAATGTAATACAGAATGGGTCACACTCTCCTCCCATTTGGTCAAAATGATAGGGTATGGGTTTGTAAGGTCCTCCATGCTAATTTAATGCATTTTCAGTCAATGAGGAATGGGCTCCCATGTTTTTGTATGTTTTCTCTCTCATGGGCTCGACCCATGCAATGTAAAAGCCAGATTTGGCTCATTTTGGAGGGATTATTACAAGTTGTTCATCTTTTTGGCTCTACCCTCCCTTCTTTTCTTCTCCAGGATTGAAAATGGAGTTTGAACCTCCTCCCTTGCTTAGTAATGGCATTTTTTCCTTTTACTATTGAAATGATGTTCTGTGCATACTTCTGAAGCAACAAAAACGTGTTTTGTGATGCATCTGTTCATCCTTGCTCATTTTTCGCTTGTTTTCTTCTTGCCTCTCTTCATTGCAAGTATTTGTGCAAGTTTGAATGTTCATTGTAGGTATAGAGCTGTGTTCATGGAGTTTTGGGACATTTTCTGTGTGAAATCTATCCTTGGGCCTGTGATGCATCTGTCCATTCTTCCCATTGCTCACCTCTCCTTGTTCCATGGTAGTTTTGATAGATGTTCAACATTCTCCTTCTCTGGTGTATCACCGTTTTAGTGTAGGCTTTTGCTATTTTTCCATTTTATCTCTCTCTCTGTCTCCTTGGCATGGTTAGATTAGGTTTAGATTAGCTTGCCTGCACTGGAATAGCTTGTGGCAGGTAGTTTAGGAGCAGGAACCAACCTTCTCTGGAGATTCCTTTCTCATTTCTGCAAGTCCCACACTTGGAGAAAGGTTTCAATGTTGTGCAATCACACTGGATGCTAGGGTGATCAACCTAGAAATCTAATCAACATCCAGGGGTGCTGTGATTTTGCGCTAATATTTTTGGCACGCCCAGTGGGACCCGGAGAGGTGTTCCACTTCATCTTTTGCAGGTTGGTGTGTTCTTGTGAAGATTTCAGCCTTTGGAGGCACTTGCAAACACATTTGGTGACTTCATCTGATAAGCAACCCATTTCTGAAGTTACAGACATGTTTTTCATCCATTCCCATCCATCCTTCTTTCCATCTCTTTCATTCTTTTCCATTCCATGAAGTTGTGCAATCATGACTTCATTTTCAACAATAGCAATTTATCACACCTCCAACATGTTTATCCTCCAAATCAGCATGCATACCCATATGAGCAGAAATGCCAAAATCATTTTGGCTACAGAGCTTTCCAAGAGCAAGAGTATGTTGGTTATGAAGACAATCAGATGCAAGATGCTGGTCTGTTGGAGAAAATCCAAAAGATGGAGGTAGAGATGGTGCAGTCCAGAGCAACAGCTCAAATGAGAGCTTTCAGAATTGGTTGCAGGACTCCTTGTCCATGGGGAGGCCCTTTTCAAAGACAGTTCAGCCCTCAGGAGAAGCTTGACTTCATGATTGCAACGCTGCCATTGCTTGCAAAGTGGATTGAAGAAATAAAGGTGTATGAGAGGAGTATTCAGCAACCTTGTCAATGGGTAAGCACGCCATATCATGCCTTTCTTTTTCCTCTTTCCCAATCTGTTTTATCTCAGCAGTGTCAAGTTTTAAACTCCCCATCTGTTGTCCCAAATGTTGATCCCATGTCTCCACCTCTCATTCTTCCACCACACCTCAATTCTTCTTTCCTTTTTCCTTCCAAACAGTCATCCCCTCCACAAGAGCTAACAGAAATACCCCCTCCTCCAAGGAAACAAGAATTTCTACCTCCACCACCACAAAAAATTTCCAAATCAATTGAGTTACAACCCATCCCTCCTCTTGCATTCCCAATTCCATGTGGGGAAGAAGAAATTGCAAAAATCAGTCATCAAGGACAGCAAGAGGAAGAGCCAAGAAGAAAAGAAATGACAGACAACTTGAGGGTTTGGGCTGCCAAATTTGGGATGAAAAAGATCCCCTTAATGGTTAAGCCTTCAGAAGAGATGGGAGTTGGAGAAAAAATGGTGGTCAGGACTGATTTTGTTGTAGTAGAAGAAGAAGATCTTGCAGTCCCAACTTGTCCTCTAGAGCAGCAGATTGAAGAGTTTGACTTGGCAAACTTCATACTGGAGGAAGAGTTCAATCAAGAGCAAGAATGCCTTCAAACATTGGAGGAAGGAGAAGCTGCTCCAGATCCAAAAGAAGAGGAGCACAATCAGAGCTATGGGCATATCAAATGAATCAGGCCTTGCCCAATTAGGTATTTGGCTTCATTGGAGCCAAAGGAGAAGCCACAACCAGTCATGCTTGCTTCTAAGCATGAGGATGAGCTACAAAGTACCAAGGATCAGCTGTCATACCTCTTCAATCCAAATGCAGAGCAACTAAAAGAGGTATTGAAATTTCCTTCAGTTGATACCTTGATGATTTGGGTGGAATACCAGCTACTTGTTGATTTTCCACTCATCCTAACAGCCATGATTAGCTCTAAATCAATTGCATGGCTGCCACTTTTGAGAAAGGGAAGCTATTTCTCACAACCAATTGCAGGGTTTGTTTAGCTTACCTTTGCTTCCAGTTAGAATAGAGTAGGTAGGTTTGTTTTCAGCAAAAGAAGTGCTTGTGCACACTCTGCATGTTTCATTTGGAGCATGTATGATTTTTCAGTTCTGTACATAGTTTTTGTGGTGCTGGTTTTTCTCTTGCATAGTTCATTCCAGTGCCATTTTAGTGAGAACAACTCCATGTCCGGTGGGATTCAAGCGGTTCAGAGGGAATTTTTCAAAGTTTAGATCAGTTTGAAGGTTACAACTCATGAATCCATGCCAATGGATGCTTCAGGCAACTAGTAACTTCATCTAGCAGGCAGATGACCTCGCTGAGTCACCAAATTATTATCCAAAATTCACCCCCAGGGTAATTTTGATAACATGAATTAAATTCTTCGGTCCCGAGCAAGATAGATTGATTCAAGGCAAAAAATCATGTTTCTGGGGTCCCCTCGAATTTTTTCTAACTCTCCTATCCAAGAAGAAAAGAGCAAGTTCTGAAAAAGGGTGAAAAAGTTGCAAAAAACAAGCTTGGGGCAGAAAAAATCATGAAAATCGGCTAAGTCCTAGTCCAAGCGGTCCTTGGGACAGTTGGGACGTCGGGGCACGAACCAGCTGAAAAGCCTCCAGGCGGTCCACGCAGCAATTGGGACATCTAGGCCGTAAGTACGTGCGGGACGCGAAAAGATGATTCGGCCAAAAAAGGGAAAAAATTGCCTAAGTCTTTGTTTCACACAGTTGGGACAGTTGGGACAAAAGTACGCAAAAGATGCGGATCGGCCGGTTTGGCGCAAGTCAGTCCATTTCGGGCGGTTCAGAGAAATTTGTCCCAAGCAGTCTGGGATAGTTGGGACAAGAGTATACGGAGGACATGAACCAGCTAGTTCAGCCGAAACAGAGAACTTTCATTTGGGACATTTGGGCCAAAAGTATGCGCGAGACGCGGAGAGCCGAAAGAGCCGAGAGTGAATGGAAATGTGCCACGTGTCTTTGCCTCAAAGAGGGACAGGGAAGCCCGAATCGGGTGGATCGGAGAAATTTTTCCAAGATGGTTTGGGAAATCTAGGCCAAAAATACATGAGGGATGTGAAGACCTAGAAAATACGCTAACGAATCAGAATGTGACGCATGTCACAAGGGGAGGCGCAATAAAAATTTTGACTAAGTGTTTTTGGGCCCAAAAGTTCAAAGGGTGAGGTTTGAAGGGTCGGCCCGAGCTAATAGACGTAGGACACATGTCCTAAGGTAGGGGAAGTGTGGAGCTCGGGGAGGACTTAGAAAATTTAGTAAAATTTTTGGCTGAAAAACTAAAAGGTAAAGGTTTTCCCCGTGCCCCTGTCGACGAACCAAATGATGCCACGTGTCCCAAGTGGCGGGGCGCGGGGGGAAAATGAAATTTTTTCCAAAGTGTAAGAAAAGTCAAAATTTTCAAAGGGAAACCCATGAGAGGCAGAGGAGAGAGAATTTCTCATCCAATCAGCGCTTGCCACGTGGCGTCCGACCAGTGGAGCATGGAAAAATTCAAATTTTTGCCTGTCGATCCGTTTTTTGGGCCGTTTTTGCCCTAAAACTTCAAACCCCCATATCTTTTGATCCAGAGCTCAGATTTTCACGTTCTTTATATCATTGGAAATCTTATGAAATTCTCTATAGTATTACATGGTCAATCTTTAATTTTGGTTCAGTTTGGAGAGAGAAAATTCAAAAACCTTTCTGGTACGTGTTCATGGCCAGAAGTGACATTTCAGCGACCAAATTTAATATAGAATGGGTCGCACTCTCCTCCCATTTGGTCAAAATGATAGGGTATGGTTTTATAAGGTCCTCCATGTTTATTTAATGCATTTATAGTCAATGAGGAAAGGGATCCCATATTTTTGTATGTTTTCTCTCTCATGGGCTCGACCCATGCAATGTAAAAGCCAGATTTGGCTCATTTTGGAGGGATTATTACAAGTTGTTCATCTTTTCAGCTCTGCCCTCCCTTATTTTCTTCTCCAAGGTTGAAAATGGAGTTTGAACCTCCTCCCTTGCTCTGTAATGGTGTTTTTTCCTTTTACTGTTGAAATGATGTTCTGTGCAAACTTCTGAAGCAACAAAAATGTGTTTTGTGATGCATATGTCCATCCTTGCTCATTTTTCACTTGTTTTCTTCTTGCCTCTCTTCATTGTAGGTATTTGTGCAAGTTTGAATGTTCATTGCAGGTCTGGAGCTGTGTTCATGGATTTTTGGGACATTTTCTGTGTGAAATCTATCCTTGGGCTTGTGATGCATCTGTCCATCCTTCCCATTGCTCACCTCTCCTCGTTCCATGGTAGTTTTGATAGATGTTCAACATTCTCCTTCTCTGGTGTATCACCATTTTAGTGTAGGCTTTTGCTATTTTTCCCTTTTCTCTCTCTCTCTCTCTGTCTCCTTGGCATGGTTAGATTAGGTTTAGATTAGCTTGCCTGCACTGGAATAGCTTGTGGCAAGTAGTTTAGGAACAGGAACCAACCTTCTCTGGAGATTCCTTTCTCATTTCTGCAAGTCCCACACTTGGAGAAAGGTTTCAATGTTGTGCAATCAAACTGGATGCTAGAGTGATCAACCTAGAAATCTGATCAACATCCAGGGGTGCTGTGATTTTGCACTAACAGGATGTATAAGAGACAATGTGCAAAAATAATATGGTTTTTTTATCTTTCGTGGAGACAAAGAGAAGTTTTGATCTCGGCTGGAGGTATCCTTTGATTTGGTAGAAACACTATCATGCATGATAGGCTCTAATCTTTAAGATCTCTTGCTTTCTTATAAATGTTTCATTAAAACGATTATGCTATTTTGAGATTCTTGGCTTGGATGCTTTATCTGGTTACTTGTCTGCTAGGTTTTATAATCTCTGTCATCTTGGATATGAAACCATTGAAAAAATTATGTTGGTTTTAAAACTATCTTTGTGATAAATAATAGTAATACATGCATGCAAATATTGTATTATTACCTCTATTTTCCATTTCTGAATTGTGTATACAAGGTTTTTGTGGTGTTGGAACTGACCTTCGTTTCATTATATGGATTTTAAACCATATGGGAACCTTGAGTTCCATTTGAGCTTGTATTTAGACTTCATTTTTTATATGAATTTGTGTGGGAGATTCTTGTTGTTTTGAACCAACATTTGGAAACCTAGGTAGCTCTGGACTATTGTTCGAAGTTAGTATATGGCTCTATACACGTATTTTTTTATTACTTGTGTTTCCCTAAACTGTTGTTAGACGTTCTTGTACTTTAGAATCATGTTTTGATTCTTGAGATGACCTAGAGTGTTGTTGAAGTCCGTATAGGGCATAGAGATTGTGTTATTTTCTATTGACTATTTGTACTTTTTATGGAAGTTCATAATATACACAGCACTCATATTTTATTACTTATGTGGATTCTGAACTTTGTGGAAACCTTGGATTCTATTGGAGCTAGTATTTGGGCTTCACGTTTTGTTATGAACTTGTGTTCGTACCACTTGTTGTTCTGAACTGGTGTTTGGTATCTTGGGTAACTTGCGACTTCTATTGACATCGTATGTGCCTTTGTACCCATGTTTTATTTTGTGAAATTTTGGACTATTAATGGAGGTTCATGTTTTTCACCGCATTCATATTTTGTGAATTGTGTAGTTTTGAACTTCTGCTGAGACTTTGTGTCGAATCTGTTCTAGTATTTTGAATAGGGTTTTACTTGTAACAAATGTTTAAAACCTTCAACTCTTTTGTTGAACTATTTCTCAAAGAAAACTGGGAGAACAGTTGGCTAAGTTGTTAGGAAAATTCTTAGAGATCTTAACTGAAAACGTCCCTGTTTGATGAATGAATTTATTAATTATTTTTTAGAATTGTTTCTTATTTTCTAGGATGGCTCTATTTTGTGGAAACTCACATCTTTAGATCTCTTAAAATAAGTTCTAGGTTTCATTTAAGAGAAGAGTTAGTAATTTAGTACTCTGTATTTTTATAGAGGGATTACTTGTCTTTGCTCAAATAGTTTTTGTATTATAATACTTATCGAATCAAGACCTGATTATTCTTTTGTAATTCAATAATGAAGCCTGATAATAGGGTTTCAGTCTATGATTTCATTGATACATTTGAGCATGTTTTTCTTACTGATCGGTTATTTTACTAGCTCCTATTAGATATAGTAAATACACCTTGTGTCTTTATAAAAGAAAGGAATGTGATTCCTTTAGAACAGATTGTGTTTTAGGACTATTATTTGTATTTCGTTTTGAGTTTGGAATTGAAAATCATGTTCATTGAAGGTAAAGATGTGTAAGGAATATGACAGTCTGCTTTCTTCTTACTAGATAGATCATAGGTTGAACCTTTCTGTTTTAATTCTCTTTTGAAATGGATATTTCTTTATGAGTTTTTTGGTCTTCTTTGTTTGAATATTTTGTTGAAATGTTGTAGGAAGAGATTAGATGATTCAGTTGTTGAATAGAAAATGTAAACCTATTTGGCAGAATGTTTGTTTAACAAGGCTTGCTTGTTTGGTTTGAGATGAGTAAGTTTTGTCTCTTGTAATCTATATTTTTTATGGACCCTCCTTTGACAGACTCGAGTAGTGATTATCTCCTGTATGAGTCTACTTTGATTTGTGAACATTGATTCAGATCTTTAAATGTTAACTTCTAATATGTGGAAGTAGATTTAGACTTACAGGTAGACTGTTTGATTCTATCTTCCTTCTTGGATTGAGATGATATTTTGTTCTTGTGAATATCTTAAATGTTAAACTTTAAGGTAGTTGACCTTTAAATGAAATAATTAATTCACATTATGAATCTATCCTGTTTCTCAGATGTTTTGTATTTGGGTATAGTTGTAATGATTCTCTTCTTCTTTTGATTATGAGTTTGATGAATTATCCTGATTAGAACCATGTTGTACACCCTTCTTTTGGCTTGAAGGAAATTTAAATGTTGTATTCTATTATGATAGAATAGGAGAAACAATGTGAAGATATGATCTATTTTTTTGTTAAGGATAATCAATAGAATCAATGAAACTCTAATCTTGTAAGGCTGATATAGTGGATTATATTCTGTCCTTTTCTTAGAGGTGAAATCAATTGGATAAAATATACTTCTCTTCCATTTGTTATTGTTGTATTGATATTATGATGTAATAATTGTCTCATTAAAACAGATTTGTTTTAATAGAACAATTATTGGAATGCACTTCATTTTAAGGCTTAGTGCTTATCATGCTCAGTTCGTTGAACTGACCTGTGCTAACAATTTTTATAGATGGACTTCGTGAGTGATAAAGGAGGCAAAACTTATATGATGAATTGACTGATTTAAATATGATTCTGATGAAGAACTCTGATTCGTTCTTGAGATTGTATTGAAAAAGAAAAGTAGTATTCTTTTATAATGAGGACAAGTGTTATATAGTATACCTAAATGCCTAAATATTTCAAAAGTATAGCTATAAAGATAAATTGAAATTTGTGAGTTTACCTGTATTGGTTGTTTAAATTATTTTGTACTTGCATGAAAGATATGGATTCTATCTTGTGGTTATTCTTCATATTATTGATATGTTTAATGGCTATCTTTTAATAAGATTGTATAAAGGGATTTAGTTCAATCTCCCTACTTGTGATGTAGCTTATAAAGTTATGGAATAAGATATTCGTTATATAAACTATATAACATACTAATGTAAATTGTGATGAACTTACATTGAGAAATGTGGACATTGGGTAGAATAAACCCTAACACTTATCATGTAGAGAAAGACTCTTTCTCTTTCTGATTTTTTAATAAGCCAAAAAGGTTGGGTAACATGACTTCAATTTATCAGACTTCATTTGGTATAAAGTCTACTTTATTTTGGATATATTTTGGAGTTGAAATTTTGTAAAAAGGTATTGTACTTTTAAATATGACAAAACATAACATTGTACAGTTACAGTTAATTGGCAGTTTAACTGTGTTCAAACATAAAAAGTGACAATGAATATAACAAATCCCTTAATGGGATAAATGAAGAAAATTTAGGGGAAAATTTTGATGTGTGTTGGACTAGGGTTTAGAAGGATTGAGGTAATCATGAAATAACCCAAACTAACAAAGCATTAACAATGTCCTTGGGGGTATGTACATCTCGATGAGGTAGTTTCTATAGGATGTTGGCACACACCAATTGTAGGGCTGTACTTTCAAGAAGGATTGGGTCTTCTCGAGAATACAACGTTGTAGTTGACATGTGGCATCACCCTTCTGCATTGATCATCTAGATCTACACACATCTGGAACTTGGACTTAAATCTAGTTTCTCTCTAGGTCTAGAAAGGAACATATTTAGGATAAGAACTAGCTTCCAAAGGCTTAGGGTACGTTGGCACATTCAGATGACTTAGGTCAAAAAAGTATTCCCATATACCCTAATCCTTTGTAAACATCTTCCTATAATAGGTAATGTTTCTATCCAAGGCTAGGGTTAAACCCAGAACAAGTGGACTGACGATAGTTAGTTAAGACCAATCGTGATAATAGAATAATGAGGTGAATGATGTATTCCAACATGACGAGTATGGCATCTAGGAATATTGACACACATTGTATGTTATAAAGCTTTGGCCAAAGTTTCACAAACTGTTGGTTGCGTTGTCCTATGTCACTTAGTTTAAAACAACGTGATATCAGTTGAATATTGGTAACATATATTCAAATATGTTCTTTAAACAAATCACTCAGTACTCAGTGTAGGGTAGGATGACTAAGTATACGAAGTATACAATATGTATTCAATACATAAGATAACATAAATAGATCGGTAGCTCACCGAGTTATGGAATGAATAGATTGGTGAATCACCAAGTCATTACAGTTGCATATGTTTATCCTTTGAATTGTATTGGCATGGAATTTTTGTTCTAAATATTGCTTTATTTAGAACAGTGAACATTATTATTGTAAAAAAAAAATTCTTGTGGTTCTAAAGTCTTAAAGTGGGAATGTTACAGTAAGAGATGAAGGAATACAAGAAATTTTATGTTTTATTGGGCTTATTTATTTCTGGGTCTTCTGTTAAGAATTTTGATTTATTCTTTAGTTGTATAAAAAGAAAAAGAAAATTTGTACTCTTTTTGGAATAAGGGTTGTTTGTTATACCGCAGTGCCTAAAATACATAGTCTTGTAATGTATAGTTTTATAATGATGAATTGAAAGTTGAGATTTACTTATAATGGTTGTGTAAATTATCTTGTATTTATGAAGAAGATGGAAATCCTATCTGAATGATATTTTTTATATCTGTTATATGATTAAATCGGATAAACTTGATCAATTGGTTAAAAGGGAAATATATTGGATTCCCTTATTAAGATGTAGCTTGTTAAGTTGCATAAGATAGCAATCTTATCTAAACAATTCTAAAATAGTAATGGAAAGTGTAATGAATATGCAGTAAAACTAAAGAAATTGTGGTAGATAAGAAGGGTTTGATAAACCCTAACACTTAATCATGTAGAGGAAGATTCTTCCTCACTAAAAGAAATGTAATCCAAAGAATGGTGATATGATCATTAATCATTAGAGTTCATTTCTTATAAAGTCTAGTACCAGTTGAACCTATTTGGTTGCTACACATTCTTTGAATGGATAAGATTACAATATAATGGAACTTATGACATTGTTGTCTTGTTTTTGGATATCTATTTATCAATATTTGTTAAACGAACATAGAAAGCAATCATAAGTTAAGGAAGTTCTTTAATGTCTAAATGAATCAAATTTAGAGAAGAACTTATGGAGTGTTGGATTAGGGTTTAGCAGGGTTACTGCAATCCTTGTAATAATCCAAATTAATAATGTATTAATAACCTCCTTGGGGTGTGTACATCTCGATGAGGTATTTTTTGTAGGACGTTGGCACACTCCAACTGTAGGGTTGTACTTTCGAGAAGAATGTGGTCTTCTCGAGAATACAACGATGCAGTTGACATGTGGCAACACCCTTCTGCATTGATCATCTAGATCTACACATAATTAAAGACTTGAACTTTGTTTCTCTCTAATTCAAGTTAGGGGCATGTTTAGGATAGGTAGTAACCTTCAATGGCTCAGGGTACCTTGGCACATCTGGTTGACTTAGGTCAACTGAGTATGCCCATTTACCCTAAATCATTGTGAGTGTCTTCCTATAATAAATTATGTTTCTAGCAAGGGCTAGGGTTAAACCTTAGACAAGTGGACTGACGGTAGTTAGTAAAGACCATTCTTGATATCAGAGGAGTGAGGTGAAGGATGTATTCTGAAATGACGAGTATGTTGTCTAGGAATAGTGACATAAATAGTATGTTGAAAATCTTTGTCCAAAGTATCGCAAGCTGCTGATTGTGTTGTCTTATGTCACCTAGTTTAAAACAACTGATATCAGATGAATATTGGTAACAAATATTCAGATATGTTCTTTAAACAGATCATTCGGTACCCGGTTTAGGGTAGGAAAACCAAGTATACAAATAATATGATAAGTATCCAATACTTATAGTTAACATAAATAGATCAGTAGATCATTGAGTTATGACATAAAGAGATCAGTAGATCACCCGAGTTATGAAATAAATAGATCATTAGATCACCGAGTTATGAAATAAATAGATCAGTGGATCATTAAGTCATTTATAGTTGCATATCGTTATCTGTTTGAGATTGATTGACATGGAATGTTTGTTCTAAATAATGCTTTATTTAGAACAGAGAACATTTTGTTAAAAAAAAAATCCCCTTGTTTCTAAAGTCTTAAAATGGGAATGTTACATTAATCATCGAGATGAGGATTATCTTAAGGAGGAAGGTATGTAATGTCTTGGTCATGATTGTTACCATGATGACTTCCACTCTTGACATTACAAACGTTGACATGTGATTTGTCTTAGAAAGGTGTATTCTTTTGACGTTAAAATCATATTTGCAATGGGTTAGTTATTACTGTTTATAATTCATGCTTTTTGTAATTTTGTTTACTTGGAAATGAAGCCATTCCGTGCTGTGAACTATAAGTTGTAAATTTGTACTGTTATTTTCATAGTTACCATATGATAATAGCACACCATGAATCAATTCCATTGATCCAAAGTATTCTTCAGTTCTTCTTTGATGTCATCTTGTTAATTGACATTTTGAATGAAATGTATTATGGAACCAAGCTTTAGTTTTGTTGTAAATTGTAAAGGACCTGGCTATAGGTATTCTTACTTAGCATTAGACTGTAAATGGTAAGTTTGGACCTCCTTTATAAGTGTTTTTGTAACATTGATCATCGTGAGGAGATTGAGAATTTTTTATTAGGTTGTTAAGGCAAATACCTTAGCCTTGGTCAAAATGGTTGGTGTTATTCAGATCTGACCTAAATTGTAATGTTTACCTTATTTGGATTTATAACCTTAGGTAACAATACTTACCTAGGACCTATTACTAAACTACTATGGGTTATGTCTTAACCTATTTTGTAATGTCCTACCTGTTAGTGCAAATCAGTAGTACCCCCTAAATTACCTTCAGGTCTACAAGTGAGAAATGGGTCATTTAGTGTGATTGCACAACATTGAATCTTTTCCCCAAGTGTGGGACTTGTAGAATTGGGGAAAATAATCTCTAGATTAAAGGTAGGTTCCTCTACACCTTTGATCAAATGTATGCATGAAATTTATAGAGGTTTAATACTAGATCCTACTCTAAATTCCAAGGAGATAGAGATAAAGGATGCAAAATATATAAAACTAAGTAAAAGTGGTGATACACCAAAGGAGTGGTGAACATCTATTTTTGCAAATTGAAACAGGTTAGAAAATGCAACAACAATCATGCACAAATTTCTAAAAATGTAATGAGGGATCAATATAAGGCAAATAACACAAGAGAGGATTGAAAATTCATTCACAGAGCTTGTATTGTCATTTCCATTTTCAAAATGCAATGCATTACAATAGCAAAGAGGTAGAAAACATGTTACAGTCCTAAAATAGGTCAGATATTCCACAAATTCACTTTCCAGGGTGAAGGAGGGAGTCTATAAAACATAAAAATGTCCAACCCTTTATCTATGAGTGAAATCTAGCTTTTAACAATGAAGGCTCGAGCTCAAGAAGGAGAAAACGTGGGAAAGTAAAGGAATCATCCAACCACTGACAAAATCCATCAAAACAGCATGGGTACCCCTCAAAATTTCATTCCGCTAAGATTTTTTGACCATGCTAGAGAAGAATGGAAGCTATACTAACATTAAAAAATGGTGGTTGAACGTCAATTCTACTCTTTTTCCCCATGCCAGAGGTTTTTTCTCATTTTTCTCTCACCAAAATCCATCAAATCACAAAATTGAAGATTCCATCATGTAGAGGAATTCAATAGCTTTCCAATGACACAAAATTGATAAAAAATGAGCTCTGGATCGAAATATATTCCCTTCTAAAGATCTAGGGCAAAACAGGGCAAAAATTGGGTCGGCGGGCTGAAACCCAAAATTTTTCCCTCTTTTTTTAATTTGGGAAAAAAATTTCCCCAAAAATCTCCACTCCTCATAGCTCCGATGCCACATGGAACATTTTGATTGGACACGGGCCTCACAAAACCATTTTACACCTTTTGAATTTTTGGAAAATTTTCCTTTGTCGCTCCACGCCCCGTTGTTCTAATGCCACGTGGTGCTCTCTGATTGGGCATGGGCCTTAGCTAGCTTTCTTCCCCCTACGGGCCCGTGGGAAAAAATTATCCTTTGCACCCTTTAGAAACACTTTGGAAAAAAATTTAAAAGTTATCTTGTGCCCCCGACCTCTGTCGGGACCAGGACACGTGTCATCTTCTGATTCACATGGGCCTGAATCAATTATTTTCCCTCTGCGGGCCCGCAGGAACAAATCTTCCTTCTCACCATTTGTAACTCTTATAAAAAATTTCAAATTCCCCCAAACCCCCAACCTCTACTGATATAAGGACATGTGGCATCTTCCTATTTGTTTTGAACCTTCGGGCCGAGTTTTCTCTTTTTGTCCCTTAACGATTTTGGTGAAAATCCAAAATTTACTCCGCCGCCCCGATTTCCACCGGCCTCTTGAACATGTGGTGACCTCCTATTGGTTGGCAGAGCTTTGGACCAAAATTTTCCTTTTCACCCCCGCCGACCCCTTTGGAAACTTTTCTAACTTACCTCCGCCGACCCGCCATTCCGCCACCATGTGGCGCTTTCTGATTGGTTGCGGACCTTCCTAAGGAAAATTTCCCTCAAAAAATCTGTCGAGCCATAACTTGCAAAATACAAGGAGTTAGAAGGAAAAATTTACCTTTCTGGAAAGGTGAGAAAACTCTATATCTAATGAAGCCATTTCTAAAAAAAATTGAGTGCCTGAAAAGTGAAAATTTTGACTAAGGCACAAGGAAGGAAGAAATGAAAGAGAGTTAGCCAAAAAATAAGCAAGGGGCTTATTTTGGATAACAATTTTGGCAACTCAGAGGGGTCATCTACCTGTTGGATGAAGTTACCAGTTTCCTGAAACAATCCATTGGGCATGGAGTCATCAAATTAACTGCTTGGTACCCCCAACTCATTAGAAAAAATTTAAGAAGGAAGATTGTGAGAGTAGAACATCACTTGATCTGGAACATGGTCTGCAAAAATGCATCCTTAGGACAGGAAGCTTGTGCCAAAGCACTTAGGGAAATGTAAAACTAAGCTACAACAAAAAAATGTGCACAAGAACTTAGAGGAATGAAAATCTAAGCTAATATGTACAAGATGGAGAGTTTCCCTTCTAGTAACAATGCTTTAGATGGATTCCATTAACTAGAATTTGCAGTTCTCCACCATCCAATGTAGACAATTGGAAGGAATTATTGTTCTTACATTTTGTGACCATGTAGGGGCCACTCCAAATGGCATCAAAATTTGAATTCCTTCCTAGATTTGCTCAGTTTGCATCCCATTTCAACACTAGATCTCCAACTTGGAAGGTTCTAGCCTTAGCTTCCTTATCAAAGGTTCTCTTGATCAAGGCTTCATCCTTCTCCATTTTTTGGGTTGCATGTTATCTAATTTCTTAGAGATCCATCAATTCTACATATCTAACCTCCATGGTTTCAAACTCCAAAAAATCCAATTGCTTCATGAGTTCCAATGTTGGCAACTCAAGTGAAAATGGGAAAGATTACCTCCCTTCCATAAACAATTCTGAATGGAGAGTTACCTATGGATCTCTTGGGAGTTATCCTGTCAGCCCAAAAGGATGATTTAAATTTGGTGTGCCAAGTCCTTTGATTTTCATCAAGAGTCCTCTTGATGATCTTTAATAAGTTCTTGTTGGTAGACTCATCTTGGCCATTACCTTGAGGGTAATAATTTGATGAAGTGCATAGATAAATCCCATTTTTAATAGCCCATTCATTTACCTTTGATCCTATGAATGCCAAAGCATTATCTGATATTATAGTGGTAGGTAAAATCTGGTTATTAACCCCTCATAGAATTCTAGAATGCTAGATTCATTTGCCTCTTTGAGTGCCACCGCCTCAGTCCATTTGGTGAAGTAATTTTTTGCTGTTAGAATCCACTTGTGTCCCTAGCTTGAGTTTGGGTTAATGAATCTAATGAAGTCCAAACCCCATTGCATGAATGGCTGGTCAACTGAAATTAGGTGTAATGGAAGGGCTACTAATCTTTCCTTTCCTGTGAAGAATTCACAATTTTTGCACCCCTTGATCCATGCATAACAATCACAAAACACCTTGGGCCAATAATAGCCAACCTTCATAATCTTGAGGGCTGTCACTCTTGGAGAAAAATGACCCCAACTTGATCCACCATGGAACTCTTCTAGCATTTTATTAATTTGGTTTGTCCCAATGCATCCTAGCAGCACTCCATTTACATCCTTCTTGAACAATACACCATCAACAAGTGCATATGGGACATCCTACAATCTGAAGTGTCTTCTCTTGGTTTTATTCATCTCTGGAGGGCATAGGCCTATTTGTAGGAAGTGCATTACGTCTTGGGTGCAGCAAGGAGTGAGCACACCATCATTCTCTTCTTGAATGCTTCTTGGTTCTTGGTTATCTTGCAACACCAAAACAACATCATTTCCATTGTTTGCTTCCATTGATTTTCTCAAGACCAGCTACTCACACAATCCTTTTCCTCATACCAGCTTGGTGACTTTGATCTCAATGTCATACTCTATGACACGAGTAATCCACCCTGCATGTTTTTCATTTAGGTCTTTGTTGAGGAGGAATTCCTTAACTCCCACATGAGAAACCAACAATTGAATCTTGTTGTTTGAAACTAGATGCTTAAATTTCTTCAAGCTCATAATCACTACAAGAACATGCTTCTCAATGAAAGAGTACCTCACCTCATAGTCCTCTAGACTTTGTCTAAAGAAGGCAATTGGTTGCTCTACATTTTCTTTATTCTGCTGTACTAAAATTGTAGAAATTGTATCATCACCTCCAAATGCATACAGGATAAAGTCCTTATAGAAATTTGGGTTAATGAGAGTTGGAGCTTGTGAGATAGCCTCTTTGATTGCTTCAAAACTTTCCTTACATTCAGCTATCCATTTGAAATCCATACTTTTCTTCGACATCATAGTTATTGTCTTGACAAGGGCTGCAAAATCTGGGACAAACCTCTGAACAAAATTGATTCTTCCCAAGAAACTTTGAAGAGCCTTCTTATGACTTGGTAATAGTAGTGCTCTTATTGCTTCAACCATCTATGGGTCAATTGCTAGTCCTTCTTTGGAAACAATGTGACCTAGGAGCCCCTCATGAGCTAGGAAAATACACATCTTTGGAACACTTATCTCAAATGAAAGAGATGATCTGCTGCACTTTTAGAAAAGACAGTAATATCATCTAGATATATCAACACTATTTTTTTGATCAATCCCTTGAACGCCATATCCATTTCCCTTTGGAAGGTAGCTCTGGCGTTTGACAGCCCAAATGGCATTTTTCTATATGCATAAGTCCCCCATTTGGTGGTGAAGGCTTTTTTGAACTGATCCTCCTCCTTTACCATGATCTGATTATACCCTGAATAACCATCTAGCAATGAAAACATCTCAGAGCGAGTAACAACTTGTAAAATATATTCCATAGAAGAAAGTGGGTAGTGATCTTTGAGGGATTCTCTATTCAAATCTCTAAAGTCTACACACAATATTATTTATCCACTCTTCTTTCTAACTGGAACTAAGTTTTCTACCCAGCTAGAATGCTTAATGGGAAATATGATACTTGCCTCTATTAACTTATTCAATCCCCTCTTCATGAGAGGCTCCATGTGTGGATTGACTAGCCTTTACTTTTTCCTAATGGGTTTAGCACTTAGATTCAATTCAATTGTGAGTTGATTTAGCTTGGGATTGAAACCTCTCAAGTCTTCATAGCTCCAAGAAAATATGTCTGGGAACTCTTGGCAAATTTGTATGAACTCATACATTTCTTGCTTGGCTTCCACTTTACCAATTTGAAGTGATTTTCCTTCTCCCACTGAGATGGGAAGTGAATCTTCTCCCTTGACTTGGATGTTTGCTTTCTCTTTCCTAAATTGATCATTAGGATTAAATATGGACTCCAAGGTGACAAGTCCTTTTAGCAGTTTGTTGGTTCTCAGTTGTACTACTTGATCACCATATTGTTGTTCTAACTTTTCCTAATTTTTGGCTGAGAACTCAGCTTCTTCTTACAAGAAATTGATGATCTATTGGTCACTCTCAAAAAATTTCCAACTTACATTATTTCCTGGCACTGATGGCCTTACAATCACATGAATTCTTGGCTGCATTTTATCTTCCTTGATACTTTCCACAACATCAAAGGTTACCCCAACTGCTGTAAGTCTATCAGCAGCTTGGTTTTCTTTCTTAGGGATGGAATTGATGCCAAATCCTTCAAAATCCTCAATGAGATCCCACACCATATTTTTATAACACTTGAGCAGGTCATTTTTGGTAGCATGCTACCCTTTAACTTGATTAACAATCATCTCACTATCACCAAAAACTTGTAAGTTTTTTATACCCCTTTTTCTTGACCAATGAAATCCTTGTATCAAAGCTTCATATTCAATAGTGTTGTTAGAACATGCAAACTAAAATCTAAAAGTTGAATAATACTTAATTCCTTGAGGTAAAACAAGCATAGCTCCACCACCTACACCTTGTCTACTTCTTGATCCATCAAATAATAGCTTCCATACCTCATTGTCATCCTTATGGTCTGGCTTGGTGATGCTAGAAATAGGCTGATTTTATTCATGCATGTAATAAACTCCTAGTTTAGATTCCTCTATGTCCTTGTAGGGATCAAAAGCATGTACCTTGCTTGCCCATTCATCAAGAATCAAATATAGGATGCTTCCAACTTTGGTGTCAGCTTCATTTGTGATTGGATAATCCTCTTGATCAAATGTTGAACAGTTAGCATTGATTTGGCTTGGAGTATGAGGCTCAATGTGAAAGTTTACAATAGGTTTAGACTTGATTGTGGCCTTAGTTCCATATATTGTTCTAAAAAACATGTGTGACCAATCAACAGATAAGTAGCCTCCAATTCTAGCTATGAAATCCCTTGACAAACATAGGGCAAAAAGTGGTGGTAAATCTATCACTGACACATCTTGCAACATAGTGACATTGGGGCATGCATGCAAAGTAAGGCTCAAATATTTAATTACTCCCACTGGTGTTACTACTATCTCATCCAGTTGCACCACCCCTTTGGATATGAATTCATATTGGAGACCCAGATGATCAACTATTTGCTTGGGCATTACAGAACTACTTGCCCCGGAATCAATCATACAATTATGTACTAGTTTATCCCTGAATATCAATGAAACATAGAATGGAGGAGGTTCTAATACTTTACCTTACTTTCCTCCATGTTTCCCCTCAAGATGAGAAAAATTTATGAGTACCTTCTCTTGCATATGAACTTGCTGATTTGCAATTGACCAATTCTCCATAGCAGCTTGTAGGAGATCCCTTTGGCCTAGGATGGATAGTGATTCCCACATAGATATATTCACATTTGTCTTCTTCATTTGTTTAATGATGCTGAATGGAGATGAAACATCTCTTTTCTGCCCCTTATCCTACACACTCTTTTATTGTACATGGGCTGCAACAAATGGCATTTGAGCGGGTCTAGAAGGTGGCTTGGGTTGTCCTAGAACATTTCGAATTGCATTTTTCTTGCCAGCACTTTGTGGAGTGATATAAGGTTGTGGATCACCTGGAGCTAATTACTTCCCTTCACCAATATTCCTCTTCTTTGACCTTGTGTTAGCTGCTACATTCTGAGAAATTACTTGATTCATGCCACAAAAATCCTCAGCATGCTAATTCACAAGTATAGTCTCATTTGGAGTTGTATCTTGCTAAGATGTTCTTTGTTGTTGGTTTTTTTCTTGGTTCACCTCACCCTCTATTCCAGTTTTTGCCACCATTAAGGCTTGGTTTAAAGCACCATTGAAGCACATAGACTAGATGTGAGGTTCATTGCATGGGAAACACCAATCATACTCTTGTGCTATATTATTTTGCACTAGCACTAAGGCTTTAGAGGTAGATGTAGTATTGGGGTTATATGGCTGAAATGGTCTATTGGCAGGAGGCCTTACTTGATTTTGATTTGCAGTTGGATTGGGTGGCCTATTAGGCTGATATGGTTACCTATTATGCTGAGCTTGAGAGTGATAAGATGGTCTAAAACTTTGAGCTTGCTCCCTCTTGAGTGTAACCAGCTCATTGCCTAAATTTTGTAATTGTTTCATGACTTCTTGAAGTTCATTTGAGGCACTAGCGGATGAAGTAGAAGTTTCATTTGAACTCTAATTTCTAGGAGTGGGAATAGGAGCTAAAGTAGGTGCTTGACTAGTTCTTGTACTTTCCAAGTTTGGATACAATGGCATGGGAGGCCTAGGAGCCAACTTACCAGCTTGAATCAAACAATTTTCAGCCCTAATGGCAATGATATAAGCTACAGGTATATTTTTACCTCACATGGATTGAATTAACGTAGAAATATCAGAATGTAAAACTTTGAGATAGTATAAGAAAGCACTTTCAGTTGTTGGCCTTACTGCCACTGGGATTCTATCCCAGGTCCTTTAAAATCTAAAGTTGAAGTCTGTTAGCTACACACTGGGAGCTCTCTTGATGGTTGTTAGTCGTTCCAGTAGAGAAAAATTATCTCCCTTTTCTCCAAACTACTCCTGGAGAGCTATGCACAACTGGTTCCAATTTTGGATAGAGCCAACCCCAAGGGCTTTCCTTTTGAAAGAAGATGTCAATAATTTGACAACAATTTACATCTCAACAATCTCATGGATTGCACAAACATTAGCAATGTCTTTGACATGATCACCAGGAGTGGTCTTATTTTCCTTAGTAAATTATGGAATGTTCTTCAATGATGGAACTGGAACTAGATTTTGTGCATTTAGAGCAAGTGGGATGCTACCAATGAAGTTGACATAAGGGTTGTTTTGTGTCATTCTAATTGGCCTGAGAACCCTTGTTGATTGGGTGAAAGGTCTACCAGGTGGAGGAGTTGATAGATTTCTATTTGGTGGATATGGAGACCTTTGAATTATTTTTCCTCTATGTCTTCTTCCTGGGGATAACTACAGATACTCATACAATCCCTCTTCTCTGGCCCTTGACCTTGTTTGGATCCTTCTCTTGAATCTTTAGACTTAGACTACTAAAACCAGTTGATTTTTCTCTTTGGAGTCACCAAATGTGCAAATCAAGGCTCTTTCAAGAAAGAAATTAGAAAAAAAGCACATAAAATTTGTTGCAATGAAGATGAAGACCTCTAAGGTCCCACCAGGCATGCCAAAACTGTTAGCGCAAATCAGCAACACCCCCTAAATGACCTTCATATCTGCATGTGAGAAATGGGTCAGTTAGTGTGATTGCACAACGTTGAATCTTTTCCCCAAGTGTGGCACTTGTAGAATTGGGAAAAGAATATCCAAATTAAAGGTTGGTTCCTCTACTCCTCTGATCAAATGTATGCATGAAATTTGTAGAGGTTTAATACTAGATACTACTCTAAATTCCAAGACGACAGAGATAAAGGATGCAAAAGAAATAAAACTAAGTAAAAGTGGTGATACACCAAAAGAGTGGTGAACATCTATTTCTGCAAATTGACACAGATTACAAAATGCAACAAAAATCATGCAAAAATTGAAAAAAATGTAATGAGGGATCATTATAAGGCAAATAACACAAGAGGATTGAAAATTCCTTCACAGAGCTTGTATTGTCATTTCCATTTTCAAAATACAATGGATTACAACAATAAAGAGGTAGAAAACATGTTACAGTCCTAAAAGAGGTTTGATATTCCATAAATTCATTTTCCAGGGTGAAGGAGGGAATCTGTAAAACATAAAAATGTCCAACCCTTTACAAATGAGCCAAATATTGCTTTTAACAATGAAGGCTTGAGTTCATGAAGGAGAAAACGTAAGAAAGTAAAGGAATCATTCAACCACCAACCAAATCCATTAAAACAGCATGGTTACCCTCAAAATTTCATTTCCAAAGATTTTCAACCATGCTAAAGAAGAATGGAAGCCATATTGCATTAAAAATGGTGGTTAAATGTCAGTTCTACATGTTTCCCCATGCTAGAGGCATTTTCTCATTTTTCTCTCACCAGAATCCATTAAAACACAAAATTTAAGATTCCATCATGTAGAGGACTTCAATATATTTCCAATGACACAAAAATTGAGATAAAATGAGCTCCTGATTGAAAGATATGCCCTTCTAAATATTTAGGGGCAAAACAAGGCAAAAATCAGGTTGGCGGGCCGAAACCCAAAAATTTTCCCTCTTTTTTGAATTTGGGAAAAATTCCCCAAAAATATCTTACCCCCACCATTCTGATGCCACATGGCACATTCTAATTAGACACAGGCCTCACAAAACCATTTTATGCCTTTTGAATTTTTGGAAAATTTTCCTTTGTCACTCCGCGCCTCGCCGCTCTGATGCCATGTGGCGCTCTCTGATTGGGTGCGATCCTTAGCTATCTTTCTTCCCCCTGCAGGTCCGCGGGAAAAAATTCTCCTTTTTACCCTTTAGAAACAATTTGGTAAAAATTTAAAATTTCTCCAGTGCCCCTGACCTCTGTCGAGACCAAGACACGTGTCATCTTATTATTCACGTGGGCTTGAATCAATTCTTTTCCCTCTGCGGGCCCGCGAGAACAAATCTTCCTTCTCGTCATTTATAACTCTCAAAAAAATTATCAAATTCCCCCATGCCCTTGACCTCCTTCAAGACAAGGACACGTGGCATATTCCTATTGGTTGTGGGCCTTCGGGCTGGGTTTTCTCTTTTTGCCCCTTAACGATTTTGGTGAAAAGACAAAATTTTCTCTGCCGCCCTAATTCCCGCTGGCCTCTTGAACATGTGACGACCTCCTATTGGTTGGTAGAGCTTCGGACCAAAATTTTCCTTTTCACCCTCGTCAACCCCTTTGTAAATTTTTCTAACTTACCTCCACCGACTCGTCATTCCCTCGTAACATGGCACTTTCTGATTGGTTGCGGACCTTCCTAGGGAAAATTTCCCTCAAAAAATCCACTGATCCATAACTTGCAAAATACAAGGAGTTAGAAGGAAAACTTTACCTTTTTGGAAAGGTGAGAAAATTCTCTATCTAATGAAGCCATTTCTAGAAAATTTTGAGTGCCTAAAAAGTGAAAAAATTGACTGAGGCACAAGGAAGGAAGAAATGAAAGAGAGTTAGCCAAAAAATAAGCAAGGGCATTATTTTGGATAACACTACCCTGTATGGATTCTAATCTAAGGTTAATAACCTAACCTAAGGTAATATTGTTGGTCAAATAATACTTTTCAAAGATCACACAAGGAGTCCGTGCAGGATAGAAGGCTCGGAACCAAGGGTGCGGAAGGACAGAAAGGACTCGCGCGTGAAAGGTAAGCTTATATTTTAGGACTTAGCTGATTTTGAGAATGAAGACCTATTTTTAGAAGATGGCGTGTGGAATACATCAATGATGTATAGATGTGCACGTCATTCATTGTCTATCTTTGGAGAATTGGTTTGAAGTGTTTATTCATGAAGACATGTAGGGAATAGAATTGATACTTTAGTTAACTGCAAGAGGACTATAGATAATGCACTTGCATGTGTGGCTATAATTGTAAATGGCATGTGGCTATCAATAGCATGTGGCCTATTTTTGGAATAGATAAGTGGTGAAGGGTCATTCCCACCCTATATATATGTTTTTAGGTGCATAGGAGATAGATATACAGATATATAGATATATAGAGAGAGAGAGAGCTAGACGTATGGAAGGAGATGTATGTATGTGTGTAACAAAGAATATACACATATGATTGAACTACTATATCAATTCCATACACATGTTGGAATAGATTGGTAATACTGTAGAGAAACAGAGAGAGGAAAGGTGGTTTAAGTATAATGAGGCGCATGAGAGGGAGATAGATAAGTAGCGTTCCATTGCAGAGAGTATGGCATGGAGGAGAGAGATGACTCGTGAAGGATTTACATCTCACATAGAATACATAGAGCCAGAGCATCAGGAACTCCCCCATCTTGAAAATCATGATAGACATCCCCCCTTGGCCTTACACAGATGTGCACTAGCAGAGACTACCTAGACCGTGGGTGCACATCTTAATCCACCTAGTGACCTAGCCCTTGCGCTTGTCTTTTCAGTATCTAGTATGATAAGTAACCAGCAAACTAACTTGGGAAGTAGGAGGGCAAGAGTAAGTCAGGGATTAAGTACATCAATGGTAGGACAGATGACTTCAATTTCAATTGGAGGATCATTCTTAGGCACATCATCCACACAGAATGTGAGTGCGTAGAGTGTTGGATTCACCTCTAGAAATGGAACTACCTCACAGATGGTAGGGGTTCACCTAATTCTAGATGCTTTCTTCAAATGTTGATGAAACAAATAAGGGTAATGGGCTAGGAGGAATACCTGTTGAGATGTTGGTTGTAGGTTGTTATGTGCGTATGACTTCTGAATCCACAGCTGATTATGAGAGATTCCTTTTTTCTTAGAGGAACTACCTAAAATGGAACACAAGACCACCCAATTAAAATTAAACAATATATGCAGTGGACTGCCTAGCGTGTGCTAGATCCAGGAAGTGTGATACTTCCTAGATGGCTAGTAATCTGCTATTTAAAATAACTTAGTGCTGATAATAAAGTAAATCCTATTGTAGTTAAAATGATTTATGTATCTCAATCATCTACAATAAATAAATTCGTTCACAATACGTTAAGCTATGATTGATTCTGAAGGTCAAGGTCACTATCAAGGTGTTGGTATTGGTCAGGGTAAGGTTATGGGTGATTTTGGGTATTTGGTGGAGGTTTAGAAACTTTGTTCTTGATTCCTGGTCAAAGACATAGAGACCGACGTCGGTCTAGTGTGACCGGTGTCAGTTTAGGTTAACCAGCGACAGTTGTGGGTAACCGGCATCAGTATGGTTGGGGTATAGGAAACTCAATAAAAACTAGGCTGGGTGATAGATCTGAGGCTAGATGAAAAGGAAGGGCAAAGGAAAGGTTTATGTGGATCCTGGATATGCACAAGAATGATTAAGATCTAGGTATGGGTAGTGCAAGGGTATGGATAAAAATATGGTCAAGTTTACATGGAGGTAGATGATGGGGGAATGGAAATGAGATCAAAATCTAATAAAATATGTAAAAGGATCTAAAAAAATGATGAAAAGATGAGTGCTGGTTAACAAAATCTACTATTTGTACGAGCTTGATGCCTAGTTGTTAATGGTGGGTGATCAAATGGAATGAACTTAGTATAGTGTTGGTGCTTCCTCGGATGCTCCTGTGAAGGCAAATGGTTGTGTGATTTCTTCAGGTACTAACTATGGATGCTCTAATGCATGTACGGATGTTGGTTCTACTTGCATGTAGCTCTGGTTTCATCAATTGTTCTCAGAAGATATGATTATCTCTTATAAATGTTCCAACCCTGAAATAATGTTGTTTTGGGGGTAAAATCGTAACCGATGGTGGTTCCGTCTTAACTGGTGGTGGTTAAGGGTAACCGGCATCAGTTAGGGTGGGATTTACTAGGTTTACTAAAGTAGGTAGATCCCCTTGATTTTATGGGATCTCATTTCATTTACTCCATGGTTTAGCATGGACGCTTCCTTCTAATGGGTAGGAATGTGGTTAGAGGGAATGTAGGCATTGATGTTTAGGGTTTGGGTAGGTCCTAGTTAGTTATGGAAAATTACTAAGAATAGGTCTTAGGGTGGGGTGGCTAGATGAGGTGGATACGTGGGCATTATCCCAATTAGGATATTTAAATAATAAATATTGTGAGGATAATGAATTAATTTAATTAAATTTATATTAGAGTGGGATGAAAGGGGTCATGGTTAGGTGAATGTATTCAAAGCGTTTATTTGACGAGGGACCAAGGGGAGTATGACCTAATTTTAGTGTCTACATTTTGCCCCTTTTTTGTGTAGCTTGTATCTGTAAGCAACAATGACAAAAATAAGATGTGGTTGCCCCATGTGTGGGTGAAGGTGATCCCCCTCAAACCAATAACTGATGAGGCAGAAGGAAGAATTGGTGAGTGGTTTGATAAAAGGTGAATGTGGTGAAGAGGAAGGTGGGCAACGTGGAAAAAAATGGAAAAAGGTCCACTCAGGTAATCTAGGTAATGGATCAAGGTCAAAGGTAGTAACAGTCAAATGCACACACATGTATAAACTGCAGCATGATACCAAGATGAAGAGAAGGAAAACTCTACATTGTCTAAGGTTGATAGGTTCATCCAAACAAAGTTGAGGTGATTCTGGTATCTAAGGTATAGGATATGGCCAGGAAACACGGCATAGGTCAGGTGTAGGAACATTTAGGTATGTTTTGGTACACCAAGGGTTCGGTTAGGATAAATGGTCATGGAAAGAGGAAAGGTAAGGTCAGGATGTCAATCAACATAGGTAACAGTGCTACAAGGTATAGTGAACACATGATGTCAAAGGTCACTAGTGATGTTCCAGGTCCAAGAATCAAGGTCACAGCACGGGTAGGGCCGAGGTATGGGTAAAATAACAAGCCCCTGAAAGAGGATGAGGTGAGGTAGTAAACGCTAATTTCAAGAAGATCAAGTGACATGTCCCAGGGAGGGATGGGTGAGGTAAAAAGGGATTTAGCGAAAAAATTAGGGGTAGGGGGAGGGTAAAAGGTTAAGCAGGGGAAAAAGAGTGACGAGAAAGATAATAGGGTGAAATTGTGGGCAATTTGGAAGAGAGGGTGACCGATGCCGGTTAAGGGTAACTGATGCTGGTATAGGCTAACTGACCACGGTAAGGTAGGGAACATGACCGATGCTAGTGAAGCTAAAACCGGTGTCGGTTAGGTTGGGGATGTTATAAAAAAGAAAAATTCCATGTTTTTCGAAATCATTTGTCTCATGAAAAATAGAGGAAAATTACACAAAAGAGAGGGAAATTTGGAAAGTGAGAGAGGGGTCAAAGCATATAACTGTGTCCCACTTTTTTGTAGTTTTTGTAATTTCAGCAAACTATGTCTGACAACCAAAACATGACCAAACACATATAAAATGACCAAACATGCATTTTTAAGAGGTTATAAATACCAAGGTGTAGGGCATCCAAAATTTACCTGATTTTTTAAAGTTTTATAGTATTTTTTAATTATTTATTTACTAGACAGATTTTAAAAAATTTATGGCCACAAAGTGGGACACACTTGTATGCTTTGACCCAGAGAGGATGGGGACTGAGTTGGTGAGCCACGTAGCAGGTGATTAGTAGCGGAGAGACAGGTTCACGAGATTAGATTGGTTGATTATATTGGTTAGATGTTAGGTGACAGATTGGTGATGGTAGATGCCAAACAGGGATTGAGTGGGCCACCGATGCAACGACCAGACGTGCCACCACGGAAATGGTAGTGTGATGAGGTAAGTGTCAAACCCTTTCTGTGTTTTGTGAGATAGAGTAGGTGAGAGGTCGGGTGGTGAAAAATTGGGTTTGGGGGGGAAAATGAAATTTGAAATGTGGGAGGGTGAATTGGGTAGGAGTAGGGAGAGAGGTAAGTGGGTGAATAGGGGGTGGGATGGGGTTGAGGGTAAGTGTAGGTGAGAATGGGTGGGTAGAAGAGGGTGGAGTAGGTCTGATGTCCTCGATGAGTTCAATGCTAGCCTTCTTGATAGGTGGTTCAACAAAGTCGATACCACTACGGTCATTATGTTTACGGGTAGTACATGGAATAATAGTATGGAAAACTTTCTCGTAAAATCCAAAACCAAAACCCTTCCATGCACATCAGTGTAAGAAGGTGTGGGTGAAAATGTGATTAGTGAGTAACTGGAGGTTGGTGGAAAATGGGTGGGTATGTGACGGTGGTTCAGGTGTGTAAGTTGTAGTATCAAGTCCCCCATAGGTGATATTAGTACGAAGGTGAGGAGGACCATAAAGGAGGTGTTCTCCTATGTGGTGATCATATCAAGGGTGTTGGTGAAGACTTTCATACTCTTTTGGAGTAAGGAATGTGTTAACACTATATAGGTAATCCTCCCCCAGAGTGAGGCATTGAAAAATTCCCTCCAAGGGATCGGTGGTTGGTATGTGGGTAGCTGGAATAGATGACATGTTATAGGTCAGATTGGGGGTGGAGCTAACAAAGTGGGTGGTCGATTGTTCCGCTGTGGAGGTTATGGTAGCAGTAGGAATGGAGGATGTAGGTGAGGTTAAGGTAGTGGCTGCACTAGTGAGGGGAGGTATAGGTGATGTGGAATTGGTTGTGGAGGTAGATGCTTTGATGGGTATGAGCACATCATTGGGTTGGTAAAGCATGTTGCAAGTTTTGAAAGGTGATGGGTTAGCTGGAATGGTATAGGTGTGTCCTTCATGCTCAAACTTCACATAATGATGCAAAGTGGAAGGGACACAACCCATGACACGAATTCAGGGTCTACCAAGCAACAAGTTATATTGAAATTCCCCCTCTAAGATAGAATAACTCTAGAACAGTGCGGGGGGCCATGCAAATGTGGAGGATGACAGTGCCTAGTGTAGAGGTGATAGTGTCATTGAATGAATGCAACACGATTAGATTTTTATGCATGTAATTATCAGGTATGTGCATTTGAGCAAATGCATGGGATGAAATAATATTAATGCTAGCGCCCCCATCGATCATGACATGTTGTATACGTATATCATCAATGTGGATAGAGATGAAGAGAAAGGGGTCTAGGTCATCCATTTAGTGTGGTGTGATCTATTCCTCTAAGAAGCTAAGGGAGCCTACTTGGTGAGTAGGTTGAGGTGTGGATAAAGGTGGAAATATGGTTGAGAGAGGATACATGATGGGGTGTGATAATGGAGGCTACGGGTGTATGGTCATTGGGTAAAAACTCAATAGATTGCAAGACCTCCATGAGATCTTGACAATGGGATTTTGAGGTTTAGATTAGGTCATATAAGGACATTTTGAGGGGGGATTGGTGTAGTTGTTTGAGCATCACACGGTGTGTGACCCCATTAGAAATAGGATATGTGGGGCCACAAATAATGATTTTAGGTGTGGGTGTAGATGGTATGTTGGGTATAGGATTGGTTGGTGAGTTAGTTACCTTTTCCTTGCCTTTGTCCTTCTAAGGATGGGTAGAAACCTGGATCATGTTGATCTAAGCTGGGCAGGTAGGAAAGGTAGGTGAGCCATGAAAGGTATGGCGACATGAAGGGAAAAAGACCAGTGGCGGGAAGGAACTTTGTGCGATGAGATGGGAACATTGACATTTGGGTGGAGGTTTGGTGAGGTCATTGATGCAAAGCATGTTAATTTCAAATCTCGGAGGTGGTTCTAGGAGCTGTGGGGGTAAAGGTCTATGTCGTTGAGTAGGTAGTGAGGGAAGAGTTTTGGTAATGGGTGTTTGTGAAATGGGGTATTCATCAAGAAGGTCACCATCGTCAAATTTTTCTTCGGGAGGGCACAATTGGATAAGAACATTTTTCAAAACCTTACATTTCTCTACCATCGTGTCATGGCACACAATGGTAGGCACAAATTTTGGTGTCGTCAAACCCCTTTGGTTTTGGTTTGAGTGGGTCATAAGGTCTGAGAGGTGGTAATGTGATGAAAATTTTTGTAAGGAGGTTGGTTAAGATTTTGCCATAGGACCCTGCTAGTGGATCGTAATGGGAAGTGAAAGTGGGTTTGGGTGTAGGTACGGCTAATTGTTGAGGAACAATCTTTATAGGAGGGGGAGTGGGTCAAGATATGGTTTTGGGTGCTAGCGCAATCTTAGGTATTAGTCATGTTTTTCTGGGTGGCGGTATGGTAGATGAACTGGAAAGAGAGTGTGTGGTTGTTTTTACTACCTTATTGGAGGGTAGCGGATTTTTGTCCTTAGGTTGTACCTTCTTGGGTAAAGGTGATATAGGCACATGAGATCTAGAGGGAAAGGCAGATGGTGGAAGAGGGTGCGTTACCCATGGGGATAATGGAGGTGCTATGAAGGTAGATGGTGTAGGTCATGTCGGAGGTGTGAGGGAAAGAGACTGAAGTGTCATGGGTAGTGAAGGGGTGATCGATGGTATTAGAGGTATGGGTTGTAAAGATGTTGTAAATGTGGGTGGAAGTTGTGGTAGGTGCTTAGGTATGTTTGAGGTTTGCAATGGTGGAATGGGGTGCTGCATTTTTAGTTTACTGGTGGGTGGAGGTTTCTTAACCATGTTAGAAGGGAAAGGTCCTAAGACAGATGAAGAGAATGAAGGTGTGATTAGTGAGGTTGGAGTATGAGATTTATGGGGGTTGGCTCTTTTGTTTAGGTGTCAGACTAGGTTGGGTATTGGCCTTGGAGGATGTAGGTAAATCCAATTTGATGGGTGGATGAGTAAGGTTGACGGTTGGGATGACCCCTAAGGTAGTGTTGGGTTTAGGCAAATAAGATGATGTAAGTGTAGACTTGGGTGTAGATA
Source organism: Taxus chinensis (assembly GCA_019776745.2). Lineage (NCBI taxonomy): Eukaryota > Viridiplantae > Streptophyta > Pinopsida > Cupressales > Taxaceae > Taxus > Taxus chinensis. Next base: position 94,496,269 of record CM034148.1, on the reverse strand, counting down.
CACGTTGGGTTATGGGTAGGGGTGTGGTTTTAGCCATGAGGGGTATTGTGGAAGAAGTTATGATAGAGGTGTTTGTGCTTGGTTCAATTGGCTGAAATATTTTTGGGTAGATAGTGGAAGTGTCAGCATTTACATTGAAATATGAAGCAGAAGATGCCCCCAAAGTAAAGCTCTATCCACATAATCTAAGTGATCAGATAAGCGTAAGAATGACACGTCTGTAGGTGAGGCTAATGAGGACCTAATGGAAATTCCCGTAAAAATTTTCTTAGAGATGGGGAATTTTTTAGCTTCAGCTTCCGTGGGTAAGAGAGCTGAAATTAGGTCTGCATGATCTTAGGTAGCTGATGGAGAATGATCATCTACAGGTAAAGGTATCTCTACTGGATCCTTGATAGGTGGAGTAGAAAATGGGTTCTCCTCTATAGGTGAAGGAGATGATGGGTGCTCTTCTATGGGTGGAGGAGATAAACAAGTATCCTTTATGGCCTAAAGAAGTATTGTGGGTGACGGTTTCCTAGGTGGAGAAGCCAAAGGTGAAATAGTTTTGATATTAATGGAAGGCCCGTCCATGGGTGAGGAAGGAGATGAAAGGTGTTCTTATATGGGTGGAGGAATAGGTGAGGTGGATTCAAGTGTAGGCGGAGGACTTTGGGCTATGATTTCCTCGATGGAAGGAATATGAGGTAATTGGGTAGTAGTGGGTGTATTATTGGAAATAGCATGGACCTCGCAGTTATGACTATCAAGAGTTAAGGTCTCTACCATTTGATCAGAAGAAGGGGCATGATTAGGAAAAGCTTTCCTGAAGATATGTAGGTTTTGATTGGTAGGTGCATTAGGATTATCCAAGGTTACCTCGCCTTTCTAGAACATTTCTTGGATAATGTTTTTGAAAGTGATGGAATTTCCATCACTATGACCCTTTACTCGATGATACTTACAAAAATTGTGCTCTTTATATCATGCGGGTGTGGGTCAAGCAGGGTCAAAACTGGTGTGTGGTTTCACGGGAGGAAGGGTGATGGTCCCAGCTTTGATGAACTTCTCTAAGATAGAAGAATAAGGTTCCCCAATTGGGGTATATTTCCGTTGCTCCCATCTAAATTGAATAGTCTGAATGGGTGAGAGATTAAATGAGAGGCTTGCTTGATTTAATGGATGAGCTAGGCCAGCTTTTAGTATCACTGTGTTAGTGGTCCTCTTGGCCTTTGAATAATTTTTCTGTGATTTTGAAGAAGAAGAGGTATCATTTGACTTAAATGTTGAGTTTTTATTGTGTAATTGGATTTTCTTCTCTTCGATGGCCTGAATCTCAAGCTTTCATGCCATGGTGAATGCTTCATCGAAGGTTTTGAAGGTTTGGGCTTGTAGAGTTGGTGAGATATGCCTAGCACAAGCCCACTTGAAGAGCTTGATTATTTTGGTTTGCGGTAGTTAGAATGTGAGTTGATTGATTAGGCTACGCTAACCAGCAACAAAATTTGTGATGGATTCATTGCCATACTGACGCGTAGAGTAGAGGCCAGTCATGGTAACATTCTTAACAATATTAATGGAGAAGTGATCCAAGAAGGCTTGGTCTACTTGATTAAATGAGAATATAGAGTGTCTAAGCAACTCACTATACCAATCTAACATGAGTCCAGACAGAGACATGGGAAAGGTCCTCAAGAGCAAAGCATCATCATGGGTGATCAGATAACACCCGTGTTTGACAGACCACAAATACTGTTGTGGGTCTTCTTTGCTATTGAAATGATTGAATTTAGGAATTTCCCAATGTCAGGGATATGGACAGATAGGAATGGATGGGTGTATAGGCTCATTAAAAATTTCATCGTAGGTGGGAGTCTTGCGGGATTCAAAAACAGATGCATCCAATGTCTGCATCTTTTCCATCATTAACTTAATTAGGTCGTTGGTAGGTTGTGATGGATGAGTGAATCCTGTAGCACAAGAGGGTTGGTGTTGGGCATATAATGGGGGTGACATTCCAGTATATGGTGTTGCCGTATAGGTAGATTGAGAAGAAGGTAGTGAAATAGGGGGTACGTACCCAGAGTGAATAATAAATGAAACATGAGACTGCTAATAGTACATATATTGAGGTGGAAGGGTCGTGGTGACCTTAGTGGTAATGGGGGATAAAGATTGTAAAATAGAAAGGATGACATTTTGAAAAGGGGTAGGGGTCACCGACACCGGGGGTGGTTGTGTAGCTATGGGTATATGCAAGACAATAGGCACAGATGAGGTTGTGTTCTGGGTGGTTGGCGAAGGTATAGTGGATGTGGCAGGTGTAATGGATATGGCAGACATGGTGGTCATAGTGGGTATACGGACTAACTGCAACATGACTAGGGGTAAGGTAGATGCGGGTAGCATGAAGCCAGATGGGGTTGACGTAGGTGTAGGAATGAGAGTCAGGGGGAGAGATACGGGCATGTTGTATATCAACTAACCTGAGGCATCTCAAGTGGATGACTGGGAAAGGTAAAATTGCAAGGTGACATGATTTTGGTTAAGGATTCATGTGAACTTCTCATCTCTGGTAGCGATAGAGATAGGTTGGATAGGTTCTATGGCTAGTGATAAAATGGAAGGTGGTGAAGGGCTAGGTGGGAGTGGTTGATGAGTGGTGTAGAATATGAGTGCATTCACTTGGCTTTGGGTCAGTACCATGTGAACAGGTACTGATTAGGTTGGACTATTTTCTGTAAATGACACATAAATATAGCAGAAATAGAAGAGACAAGTGGTAGTATGTGGATTGGGGTTAAAATTTCAGCTGGAAAATTACACAGGCTGACCGATTCCGGTTAGTTTAAAACGATGTCAGTCATAAGTAACCACTTCCAGTCACTGTGGAAAGTGGACAGTTGGTCAAAAACAAGATATAAGGCCAAATTTGCTATGTATGCAAAATGCTGAGGGAACTTTCCAGGTCAATGGATATGACAAGAGTGACAAAGACTCTGAACAACTAAAGAAGGTGAATAGGTGTCTTTTTGGGTAGGTTAACAAAATAACAATGAATTGATGCCGGTTGGGTGTAACCAATGATAGTTAGAGGGTAATTGATGATGGTCATTGGACCGAAACTGGCTACTATGAAATTGAAATAGTGATGAAGAAAATGTGGTTGTGAGTTAAAATTAATGTGGAATAAAACCCAGAATGATGAGAATATGGTCCAGACACACTCAGATGAAGCTGGGATACACCAACTATGATGAGGAGCCTGCAAGGAGAAATAAGAAGAATGAAGAGCGTGACATCTCACCTCAAAATGCAAGCCAAGCGGAAACACTAAGAAAATCACAATCCAAAGAATGCCTTTTTTATTATGTTTGGTTAGCTTATGCTATTTAACGGCTGACTCATGAACTGCAGAATAGAGTTTTTTGGTGAGGATGGCTTCCTACGAAGAAGGAGATATAAAAGGAGAGGATTCAAGTATGTTATGGCATGGATGGGCCATCCTATGATGGGGTACTGGACAGAGATAACTATTGTTGCAAATCAGCAGCACCCCTGGATGCAAATCAGGTTTCTAAGTTGATGTTTCAAGCATCCAGTGTGATTGCACAACATTGAAACCTCTCTCCAAGTGTGGGACTTGTAAAATGAGAGAGGAATCTCTAGATTAGAGGTTGGTTCCTCAAAATCCTCTGATCAGATATGCTATTTGCACAATTACAGAGGTTTGAATCCTAATTTTATCCTAATTTGCAAGGAGACAGGGATAAGAAATGCAAAAATTGAAACTAAACTAATAAGGGTGATACACCAAAGGAGTGGTGAGCACTTCTTGTTCATGCAAATTGACAAAAATCATAAATTGCAACATAAAACATCATGCATAGGTTGATAAGCTGTAATCAAGAGTTTGAAATGAAGCAAACAACACATACAAAGGACTGAAAGCATTCACAGAGCCTGCATTGTGATTTTCAACATCAAAATCCTTGTATTCCAACACCAAAGAGGTAGAAAAACCTGTTACAATCCTTGGAAGGTCTGATACTTCCAAAATTACTTGTTGAAGGTGAAAAAAGAAGCGTGTTGTGCAAAAAGGTGTTCATCCTTTGAAAAATGAGCCAAATCTGGCTTTTACAGTGCATGGGTCGAGCCTAGGAGAGAGAAAACGTGAAAAAACATGGGAGCCATTCCCCATTAACCAAAATGCATTAAAAACAGCATGGAGGTCCTTACAAACCCATTCCATAACATTTTTGACCATGTTGGAGAAGAATGCAACCCATTTTGCATTAAAATTGGTTGTTGAAACGTCAGTTCTGTCCATGGGCACGTACCAGAAGTATTTTTTGATTTTCTCCCTCCAAACTGAACCAAAATTCAAAATTAACCATGGAATCTTGTAGATAATTTCACCATATTTCCATTGATATAAATATCATGAAAATCTAAGGTCTAGATAAAAAGTTATGGTGATTTGAAGTTTTAGGGCAAAAACAGGCCAAAATCGGATCGGCGGGCAAAAAGTTTGAATTTTTACCCGTTTGGTCTTTGGAACATTTTTCAAATTTTCCCTGCACTCTGCCACTCCAGGTGCCACATGGTACATTTTGATTACGCCCGGGCCCTTCCTGACCATTTTTTCCTTCGGGTCGCTTGGTGCTTTTTCGCCCTTGGACACGTGGCAACTCCTAATTGGCTGCTGGCCTTCTAGGGAAAAATTTCCCACCAAAACTCTGTTGAGCCATAACTTGAAAAATACGTGGAGTTAGGAGGAAAAATTTACCTTTCTAGAAAGCTGAGAAAGAGCTCTATCCAATGGTGCCACTTCTAGAAAGATTTGAGTGCCTGAAAATCAAAAAATGGAGACTGAGGCACAAGAGAGGCAAGAACACAAGGAGTTAGCCATCCAAAATGAGCAGGGGACACATTTTGGATGACAATAACCAGCGGGGTGCCCACTATGTCATGATTGTGTGATCACCTACAGCTTCTTTCAGGTGAGATGTTGTTTAAGAATGTGTATATATTTTAAATTTTTGATGTTTGGGTAAGACTCAGAGAGAGAAAAATAAAGGAAGTTCTTTTTTATGATTCATTTTTAAACCATCAGTTGGGTATGACTTCCAGCGTATAGGTTACCCTTAATTAATGTCAGCTAATGCAGAAAAGTAGAATGAAATTAAACAATTTTTAAACCTAAATCGAAATGTAGAATTTGATGCCACAAATAGATGAACAAGAGAAAGGATGCTCTTTCATTAATGTGATACTAATAAAAGGGAAGAAATGTTCATTTTAAACACAAAAATAAGATTGCTTTTAGACAATAGAATAGAAGAAAGTTCCAAGGGAGAAAGTTTTAATGTAAGAACTTTTAAAAAAAGAAACAAACATATAACATTTTCTCCTAGACATGAAAGAATGTAAAGAACCCAAAATGGGTCCCACCAGGCATGCCAAAATGTTTCACTTGATTCTAGATGCTTTCTTCGAATGTTGACAAAACAAATAAGGGTAATGGGCTAGGAGGAAATACCTGTTGAGATGTTGGTTATAGGTTGTTACGCGCGTATGACTTCTGAATCCACAGCTGATCATGAAAGTTCCTTTTTTTCTTGGAGGAACTACCTGAAATGGAACACAATACTACCAAATAAAACTTAAACAATATATGCAGTGGACTACCTAGCATGTGCTAGATCCAAGAAGTGTGATACTTCTTAGACAGCTGTCAATCCACTGTTTAAAACAAGTTAATGTTGATAATAAAGTAAATCCTACTGTAGTTAAAATGATTTAGGTATCTCATTCGTTTACAATAAACAAATTCATTCACAACAGGCTAAGCTATGATTAAATCTAAAGGTCAAGGTCACTATCAAGGTGTTGGTATTGGTCAGGGTAAGGTTTTGGGTGGTTTTGGGTATTTGATGGAGGTTTAGAAACTTTGTTCTCGATTCCTGGTAAAATACATAGAGACTGACGTTGGTCTAGTGTGACTGGTGTCAGTTTCAATTAATCACTAATGGTTGTGGGTAACTGGCGTCGATATGGTCAGGGTACAAGAAACTTAAAAAAACTAGGCTCGGTGATAGATCCGAGGTTAGATGAAAAGGAAGGGAAAAGGAAAGGTTTATGTGGATCCTAGATATGCAAAGGAATGATTAAGATCTAGGTATGGGCAGTGTAAGGGTATGGATAAAAAGATGGTCAAGTTTGTATGGAGGTAGATGATGGGGGGATGGAAATGAGAGTAAAAACTAATAACAGATGTAAAAGGATCTACTAAATGATGAATAGATGAGTGTTCATTAACAAAACTTACTTTTTGTATGAGCTTGATTCCTAGTTGGTAATGGTGGGTGATCAAATGGAATGAACTTGGTGTAGTGCTGGTGCTTCCCCAGATGCTCCCGTGAAGGAAAATGGTTGTGTGATTCCTTCAGGTACTGGATATGGATGCTCTGATGCATGTACGGATGCTGGTTTTTATTGCATATAGCTCCGGTTTTGTCACTTGTTCTCAAAAGATGAGATTATATCTCAGAAATGTGTTAACCCCAAAATAAGGTTGTTTTGGGGGTTAAATGGTAACCGACGGTAGTTTAAGCTTAAGTGGCAGCAATTAAGGGTAACCGACGTCGGTTAGGGTGATATTTCCTAGGTTTACTAAACTAGGCAAATCCCCTTGGTTTTCTAGGATCTCATTTCATTTACTCTATGGATTAGCATGGAAGCTTCCTTCTAACAGGTAGGAATGTGGTTAGAGGGAATGTAGGCATTTATTTTTAGGGTTTTGGCAGGTCTTAGTTAGTTATGGAAACTTATTAAGAATAGGTCTTAGGGTGGGGTGGCTAGATGAGGTGGATATGTGGGCATTATCCCAATTAGGATATTTAAATAATAAATATTGTGAGGATAATGAATTAATTTAATTAAATTAATATTAGAGTGGGATGAAAGGGGCCATGGTTAGGTAAATGTGTTCAAGGTGTTTATTTGACAGGGGACCAAGGGGAGTATGACCTAATTTTAGTGTCTATAGTATTAGCACTTGCAGAAGCTGACAATTTTCTAGCCCTACTTGGATGCCCTTAGTGTTATACGAATAATGCTAACCTGAGATTCAATAAGGGGTATATCAGCTTTGAAAATGAGGAAAGGGTTGTGATACCTTTGACAGATGGAAATTCTACACCATATGTTGAACCTCTAAGTGAGGAGGATTTAAACAGAGTCTATGTACGTGCTAGTAAGGACCCAAAGGTCAATGAGCTATCAAAAGAAGGAATCCTACAGTGGGAGGATTCTCGCTCTATTAGTGATACTACAAGTATTGCTTATGAAAATTGGGCTCATGGTACATATTAATTAGTAGGACATGAGGTGAAAAACTCAGTTGCACATAAGAATGAACTTCATTCAATTTGACGGATAGGTAGCATAGTACCTTGGTATATAGGGAGCGAAGATCTTCATGCCTTTCTTAGGGCCATGGAAGCATAGTGGACAGATCAAGTTAAAAGGAGATATATGTTAGTCTATACACTGGCTGAGATAGTAGCATGCTATTCGGTAGTCCATAGAGATAATCTTCTAAATTTTGAAGAGATTGGAGTCACTTTGTCTACTAGGTTTATAAGGAACAATGCACCTACACAAATCTGCACTTATCAGGGTGATCAACCTATTCAGCATCACATTTAGTAGTGTGAGAAACTCTACACAGTATGATAGGAAGCATTACCACCTTCACTATGGGTGCATATATTGTATTCTACACTACAAGGATGTGCACATGCTTGGTATGTATATGTAGAACTATATTGAGAAACTGGGAACTGGTAAGATTTGACTGCAGGAATGATCCAGACTTTCAACTACTTCTCGACTAAACCTCCTGTAACAAAGGAATTAAATTTTTTCAAGAACTTAACTATGGGAGATAGTGCAAAAGTTGAGGAGCATATACATGAATTTTTTAGTGGGGTAGAGTTGGAGCATGTTTTGAAAAATAATTAGAAATGGACTCCATACCACTTGAACATGCTTTCCTTGAGAAAGAGAATGGAAAGATGGTTTATGTCATGGATGACGAGGAAGTTGAGAACCTGGATATTAAACATTCACACAAGGTGCGCAAGGTCTTGGAAAATGTAGATGAGGATGCATGCGCCTTCCATGAACACATGAAGACAAATAAGGTGAATATAGGTTCAAAGGCTGAGCTTAAGGAGGCCATAATTGGAGATTACTGGTCAGACTTAGAGGTCACAAAGATCATCAAGTTACTCAGGGATTATCATGAACTTAAAGGCATGCATAAATCACTTAAGGAAATGAAGATCAAACTTAAGAGTGGTGTACAGCCAGTTAGAAAGAGACCTTATAGAATGAATCCTAATTTGTGGGAAAAGGTAAAAGAAGAAATTGATAAAATGCTGAAATCTTGAATTATTAAGCCCCTTGATGAGTCAGAATGGGTTAGCCCAATGGTGATCAGTATCAAGAAGGATAGATGGATTAGGATAAGTTTGGAATACAGGGAGTTAAATGCTACATGTGTCACAGATCCATTCCCTACGCCTTTTACTAAGGAAATACTAGAAGGAGTTGCAAGGCATGAAATATATTCCTTCACGGATGGATTTTCTGGGTATCATCAAGTTTGGATTGCTTAGGAGGACTAAGAAAAGACAACATTTACTACTAAATGGGGCATTTTTTCCTATACTGTGATGCCATTTGGATTGAAAAATGTGCCTGTTGTATTCTCGTGCATAGTTGTTCAAGCATTTAAGGATTTTATTCACTTCTTATAGGTATACCTAGATGATTGGATAGTATATGGGCTTGTGAAAGATCATTGTGACAATTTGCACTTAATGTTTAAACGATGCAAACAATTGAGCATCTCTTTGAACATTAATAAGTGCATATTTTCTATGCCATTTGGGATACTTTTAGGACATATAATCTGTAAGGAAGGCTTGCTAGTTGATCCAACCAAGGTTTTAGTCAGTTTAGGCTTGGAAACACCTACTAGTCAGAGTGAGGTGTGCAAATTTTTAGGTCATATAGGGTATTATAGAAAATTCATGAAAGGGTATGCCAAAATTTCTACACCCTTGGAAGAATTACTGAAGGGGAAAGGTAAATTTTATTGGGGAGAACCACAGCAGCATGTGTTTGATATATTAAAAGAGAGACTTACTACCATGCCCATTATGTGCTTTCCCTCATGAGATAAACCATTTCATGTGCATGTGGATGCTTTTGACATGGCCATTGTCATTATGTTAGCTCAACCTAGCAAAGGTATTATAGAGCATCTAATTTGTTTTTCTAGTAGGAATTTGACTCCTGCAGAACGGAATTATACAACTACAAAGTGTGAAGTGTTGTCAATGATTTATGCATTGTACAAGTTTTGATAGTACTTGTTAGCAACACCATTTTTGTTTTATATAGATCACATGGCATTGAAGTACTTGGTAAACAAGCCCGTCTTACAGGGGCATATATGCAAATGGGTACTCCTATTTCAATATTTTGACTTCATAGTTGTGGTGAAGCCAAGGAAAAGCAATTGTAGACTAGATCATTTATCTAGAATCAATTTTGGAGAGGATGCATAGAAAATTGAAGAAACAATGTCGGATGCACAGTTATATAGGTTACAATGTGTGCCCATGGAATTATAAGACATTGTTGTCTTTCTACCAACAGATATGACACCATAAGGAATGAAAGCATTAGAAAGGAAGCAACTTTCTATACATGCGGCATTATTTATGTTGATCAGTGGTGACCTCTATAAGCTAGGTAGAGATGAAGTATTATGACGTTGTGTATTAGAACATGAGCATTAGGATATCATGGAAGAAGCTCATGGTGGTATTGTATAAGGCCATTATGCAGGTGATGTGACTTCCTAGAAGATCTTACTTGTTGGATCATGGTGGGAGATAGTGTATAAGGACTATAAAGAATATTATAAGGCATGTGATCATTTTCAGCACCTAGGAAACCCATGGTAAAGAGATGGGATGCCTTTGAGACTGATCACTAGTGTTGAACCATTTGAGAAATGGGCCATTAATTTTTTCAGATCTATTTCGCCACCCACACGTAGGACTGGATCGCACTATACTATTACTTACACAGATTATCTCACACGGTGGGTAGAATCAGCACCTACCAAGGACTGTATGGCAGCTACAACAACTAGGTTTTTGTGGGAGAATTTTCTTACAAGATATGGATGTCCCTTAATATTGACAAGTGATCGAGGTACACACTTTTTGAATGAGACAATCAGGATCCTATTAGATGAGTTTATGGTTACACACCATAAAACTACACCTTATCATCCTCAGGAAAATGGAACTGCTGAGGCCTTCAACAAGATTTTAAGCCAGACTTTGACAAAAATTTGTGATGTTGGGATAAAGGATTGGGATGACAAAGTATCGGCTATTCTTTGGGCTTATAGAATAACTTACAAGAGATTGAACAAAGTCACACCATTTTAGTTGGTGTTTGGCACAAAATTTGTTCTCCCTATAGAATTTATGTTACCTTCTTTGTGCATTGTGCATGCTGGAGGTCTAGCTGATGAATAGGCTCTAGAAGAGTGTATTGAAAAGTTGATTCAACTGGATGATCACCGAGCCATAGCACGATGGATTCAAAAGAAAGAAAAGGATAGGTAGAAGGCATGGCATGACAAGAACATAAGGGATAAGAAATTTGAGATTGGAAAAATGGTACTTCTTTATGACTCAAAGTTTTTGCGCCATCCAAGAAAGCTCAAGGTACATTGTTTGGGGCCATATGTTATCACTTATATACTTGAATCAGGTGCTTTCCAGTTAGAAGCACTTGATGCAACACAGCTACCCAGTTACTTTAACGGGAGTAGGCTGAAGCCCTACTATAAATAAGTCTTCTTGGTATTTGTAATAAGGTAGTATTTCCATTTAGTTTAAGTTTTCAATTATGTATTTCCTTCATTGTCGCTATGCTTTGTCAATTTTGTTGTTTTTCTTCTGTAATAAGTGCACTTGTGTGCATGAAGCTAATTACTGTATGAAGATTGTTTATGCATAGAGGACTACACATAATTTTAGTGTGGGGTGGTTGTAGTTATCAGAGAAAAATATTGTGGGAATTGAAAGGTGAAAGGAATAAGCTGCTACGGGTGTGATTTAATTCAAAATAGGATTGCTTCTCAAAAGTGACCAAGAATGGAGATGAATGAAATAACAGTATAACGCAAGGTAAGTGGAGGCCATGTTAGCTACCAAGAGAAGGTACAGTGATGAGGTACTCGGGCACAAGAGCATGCACTGAAGAGAATTCTGTGACCAAAGGGTAGGAAGGCACACTAGAAGGTTATAGCTAGGTGCAAAGATGTATTGTGGTGAACAAATGGATTTGGTCAATGAATGAGGGGATATTTGGTAGATGAAGGAGTAATAAATGCATCAAAATTTGAAAAAAATTGAAAAATTTATATAAGGATGGGAGGAGGATTCATTTTTACTGTTACAACTAAGATAATTTGAAGAAATAGCCGAGTGTGAAGATCCAAGTGATAAAGTTAAGGTGAGAAGGGAGTGAGACCAAGTGTGACAACAGGATTTGTGCATCAAAAAGCTTGTGTCCTTGACGGTGAAGGGTTTGAACAAAGCAGGGAGATAGAAAAGGTTTTGGTTACAAATTTTCCACCTAGTGCATGACTGAATCAAGCTAGGGTTTTATTTGTAAAGTTGTAGAGTTGAAGAGGAGACATTTTTAAGGTAAAAATGGCACCGAAGAAGGCATCTCCAGTAGCAGTAAAAGAAAAGAAGAAGGTAATAATTGAGGAGGAAAAGATGGCACCCGAAATCCATTTTTTAGAGATTCAATATATAGAGGGAGTCATCATTGGGTAAGAATGGGATTCACCCATCAGAAAGAGAAAAGTAAGTGAATATAATCATAGGACTTCAGAAAACAAAAAGGAGCTCGATTCCTTACTCACTGCTAGAACAAAAAAGTACATGGCGGAGGACATTCTAGTATATGATGATGTGGGAGAAAAGCTTTTGAAGAGAATTGGGGTCTACCAATTGTATGAGCTTCCATATTTTAGGAAGTATGATCCCTTGTATCAGTGGCTCATGGGTAGGGTTCACGAAGACTTCTTCTACTTTGTAGGATGCAGAGTTAGAATCTCATCTGCACTTGTCTCATTAGTTACAGGTCTGAAGGCCATAGGAGAAGATATAAATCCACTATTGTAAATACCAAATAGGAGTTGGATACTTGAAGGGTCCGCGTGGAATGGACATAGATAAATTGAAGAAATTTCCAGTTGTACAAGCTAGAGCCCACCTTGTTACCAAGTTGAATGATCAGGAGTGGTGGTCTCAAATAAATACTATGTGGTTTCATGTGGTGCGTAAGATGTCAGAAGGGATAATCTACAACATTGCAGGCTATATTATAGAGCAAATAGTTAAAGACGCATGCACATGAGGGAAGATCAGCTTTGGGTTTTTTCTATTATCACTGGTATTTATGGAGATCAGAGTACCAGATGAACTGAAGGAGAACATATGGGAATACCCCATGGAGAACAAGTCCCCACCTGAAAGATTCAACAAGTACCTATACAAGGGGGCCATGACAGATGATGTAAAGCAAAGGATAGAGAAGTGGTATGACAGGATCTGCACAGCATTTGGGGAAGAGTGGTGCATCCCAAAGGACCTACCAGCAGTGGTAGGGAAACAAGTTCAATTTTCTATATATCAACATTTTTTCATTGTACACTTCGCAATGAAAGATGGAGTCTGGATCCCTTGGTACAAGTTGCCTTATACATTCACTGCAGGGTATTTTCAAGCATCTGTTCATAGATTTACAGACACGTGCCAAATGGTCTTCAATGCAGATAAGGTAGATTGTGATTACCATACTATGAGGAAGAAATATGTGTACCCTGGCAGAAGTGCTTATACAGAGAGGATCATTTCAGAGGTACTAAATATAAAACCAATAATCCTAGTTGTAGAAAACATTGGGGTAGCATTGGTGTATCTCCAGTTGAAGCCAAAACTGGAGAATAAAAAATATGTGGAAGGTGAGTTCGCACTTGCAACACCACCAAAGGGAAAGCATACAATACAGAACATCCTAACGCTTAAGCCCACAAAACCAATAGAAATGTAGGATGAGGAGTGTGAAGATAGTGGTGGTTTGGAGCATAGGGGTAGGAGACATCCTACAAGTAAGGGTGAAGAGGAGTGTGCCATTACACCACCTCAACCATAAGAGGGGGATGAAGAGGACATGAATGCAATCCAAGGGGAGGGTAAGTGCAGCAAGTTGTGGGACAATTAAGTGGACATCAAATCCTGAATTTTATGTCAAAAATAGAAAAACGTCAAATTTAGTCTTTCATGAACTTGAACCATGCCAAAAAGTCAAAAATATGTCATAATAATGGTACCATCACATAGGGGAGACTGTTATCTTTGTAGAAATATTGATTTTAAATTTTATAGAATAGGATAAATATCATTTTATAAATTTTTACTAATAGTAGGTCTTTAAGACACTTTTTCTCGTGAATGTTTATGTCTACATTTAAGGCTACAAATTATTTTTCACTTATCAAAATGTGATTAAACTTATACCATCCCAACTGTGGTGAAATTATATACATGTTCAAAAAAAATTATTCTATTTCAATATTTTTTGATGAAGTTATGGCGGGCAAATAGAAAGTGCTCTATTTTCTTTATGATTTCAGACCACTTTCATGGAAAAAAATCATAAAAAATAAAATATTGCTCAAAAAAATACAAAATAAAATATATCCCAAGATAAATAGTGACATCTAACTTCTCACTAAAGGAAAAATATATATATCAATTTTTGGTCATCTAAATCACGGGCAAACAGACTACAATCTTATAAGTGTTTTTTTTTTAAAATACCAAGTCATTGAATTTTGAGTGTTTAATATAGCTAAACTTGTCCATTTTTAAAAAAATAGTAGTTTAGAAACTAGATTTTGGATGCTACAATTCATATTAATATATTTTTTTCTAATTTTGAGTGTATGCATTGCTAATAATCCCTACAAGTTGATATTATGTTGTTATTTGCAATATGATGTCCACTTATGACCCCTTTTTGTCCCCCAACTTACTGCACTTAGCCGGGAGCACAGGTTTAAAAGGGTATTTAGGAGAATAAGGACCCAAGGTTCTACTCCAACCACTTTTCATAAATCACCTAGACTCTCCCCATGAAAAGAGGCTACCACGTAGAGGAGGAAACTAAGGTTGAATGAGGAGGTGGAAGAGTCAAAGGAAATTGTGCCTAATTCTCCTACACTTCTAGAGGACACAGAAGAACATGGTGAGGCATCAAAGGAAAAAGAAGAAGATAAGAAAATACTAGCTGTGACAGCTACAGAGGAAATTTAGGACATGGAGACACAAGTCCCAAATTTGGAGGCTAAAGTCCCTAAGCAGCAAAGGTCTAGAAGAATAAGTGGAGAGAAAATTCCACTGGCCATGGGGTATGCAGAGGATACATGAAAAATTTTTTGTGCCCACTTCTAGAGCACAATAGTATAGAAGGATTTATTCAGCTAGGAGTTAATGGATGAAGATATGACAACAGTACGCACTCAAAAACAACTATCGTGGTCGATGCACACCCACATAGATGAGCTTGACTTTGATGTGTGTGAAGATTCATGCGTTTCGAGAAGACTGAAGAAGGCACCTCAAGCCAGACACATGATAGTAAAGCACATGATAGTAAAGCCTACTATCATGTCAGCTGAGAAAGTCAGCAATACATTGGTGAAAGTCTCTGCTGAGGTGGTTAGAAGAAACATGGACAAAGCTACCACGATTAGAGCACTGCGCGAGGAGTTGAAGACAAAGGATGTAGAGATAGTGCACATAACACAAGAGAGGTATTTCATGCAGAAGAAGAATGAGGTGTTTATAAGTATCACAAAGGATATTGGGGACAATGTAATCAAAGAAAGGCCACACTTAGAGGACAAGGTACTACAGACATTTCCTTCAGCGATACACTATGTGGGAAAGTTGGTGGACTTAGTACTTGAAGATGGAACTTTGTGTATGCAAATGCCAGAATGCTCTGAACAAGATGCCAAATGAGAGACATCATCTGTGATGAGAAAAATTTCATCTTATGAAGGGTTATTGCAAGCATTACAGGAAGTAATGAAGAAATCAGACCAGGCCTTAAATATATGCATAGCTCTAGAAGCGCTTATCAACATAAAGACCCTTGAAGAGAATAACGAGGTATAGAAAGAAATGAAAGATGAGACATTGGGCCGTGTGGAAATATTTTCAATGGTTAAACAGAAGTGCAAGGCCTTGATAATAGCACAAGAACCACACAAGACTCAGCTAGAAGAGCTTGGAAAGCTGATTACAAAGAAGATGGACATTTTATAAGGAAGAATGACATCAATGTTTAGTGTTTTGTTCTTTCTGTGAAATGAAAAGGGAGAAATTGCGAGGGATGAGTTAGAATCCATTGTTGTGGATATCCTAGAAAAAGTAGAGCAAGCACTCACTAACTTGCATATATTAGAGGCCAAAATAAAGGAAGAGTATCCAGAGTCGATATTGCAAATTAATATAGAAGAGGTTGCCTAATAACCTCATAGAAATTCTTTATTTATCTACATTCTTTTATTCTTATTCTTTCCATTCATCTATTCTTTCCTTCAATTTTTGGACATACCCATTCTTGGGACGCAATGAGCTTAGTGTGGGGTAATTTTGGTCAAAGAATGCTTCTCAAAGATCACACAAGCAGTCCATGTGGGATAGAATCCTTCTGGAACCAAGGGCGCAGAAGGATAGGAAGGACCCACGCGTGGAAGGAAAGTTCATATTTCAAGACTTAGCCGATTTTGAGCATGAAGACCTATTTTTAGAAGATGGCTTGTGGAACACATCAACGATACAGATACGTGTGCGTCATGCATTGTCTATCCTTGGAGAAGAGGTTCAAATCATTTCTATATGAAGACAAGATGGGAATAGAATTGACACTTCAGTTAACTGCAAGAGGACTATAGATAGTGCACTTGCATGTGTGGCTATGATTGTAAACGTCATGTGGTTATCAATAGCATGCAGCCTATTTTTAGAATAGATAAGCAGTGAAGGGAAATTCCCCACCCTATATATATGTTTTTAGGTTCATAGGAGCTAGATATATGCAAAGATAGAGAGCTAGACGTATGGAAGGAGATGTATGTATGTGTGTAATAGAGAATATATGCATATGATTGAACTACTGTATCAGTTCCATACGCGCGTAGGTATAGATTGAAAATACTGTAAGGAGCTTCTATATTTATTAATAGATGGAAGATATTGGTTGAATCTAAGTATCATTATGTGTGTAGTTGAGTACTGCATGTTATTAATTCAATCATGATTATTGTTTAAGCTTGATCTTTCATAGTCCTGAGTGTAGCATGCATTGTGGAATGATGGATTAGTTATGAATCTATATATTACTTCCTTCATCATGTTAACATCCTGTTACAACAACCATAAAGAGGGACCTGGTACCTTTGTGCACTTTGGGTGAGCACTCTGTCTAGGTTGAGTGATGTTCCAGCGTGACTAGGGTGTTATCTAGTAAATTCTAAGATGCATCAAATATGGTTAGTGGATATGGGGTTTTGGAAATAACCTAAGGAATTTCTAAATACCTAAGAACTAAGATGGAAATCTAACTAATGTTAAGGTGACCTAAACTATTACCAAGCCTAAAGGGGACCTAAGGGTTGTGTGGAAAATTGGAAGTTGGTGGTGATGGTTTTAAAGGTATTAATGTGGATTAAATTTTGGTCCTTACATCCTAAATTCACCAAGATTGGCGGAGGCATAAAAAGATGATGGGATGTCTAGCTGACATCATGGCTAAATTTAAAATGAATGGGAATTTTTTAAATTAACTTCACCAAATTTGGAATGGCTATTGCATAAGGAAAGAGGAGGGAAAGGGAATTCAATGCATTCAATGGCATCGATTACGGTGAAGAAACCACCTAGGAAAGATGACAAACGGGTTTTGTGGAAAGTTGTTGGTCATTTGATCTTTCTAGTTTTTGATCTGCATGAAATTTCAAGTTCTTTGAACCAACAAGTCTAATTTTCAATCCATTGTGATCTCGGACATATTTGAACTATTTTTTAACCTATGGAAACATAGAGGAAGCTAAGAGATTTGGTTGTTGATGTAATTTTTGAAAGAAGAGGTTTTTGGGAGGTTCGACTGGAGATCTTCTGTAAAACAAAAGAAAACACTATCACACATGATAGGATATTTTAATTAAATATTTATGCTTCTTTCTAAACATATTCGTTAAAATAACTCTGCTCTTAGAGACAAATGGTTTTGTGGAAATGATTATGGTGTATTTTGTTGTATTCTTCTTCTTGGATTTGTTGTTTGGAAAAGATTTGATATGGGTATTTTCTTGATGCATGTTGGATTAAATCGTGTTTTATCTTGTTTGAAACTTGAATGTTGTTAAAATCATGTGAACTTCCAATTCCTATGTAAAATAGATTAAGGGAAAAACATTGTTGATGAACATTTGATATGGATTTTCTCCCTCTGTCAAAGGAAAGTAGGAAATGAGATGTCTTTTTGCTTAAACGAGTGTTGTTTCTAATATTGTTGTTCTATTGTGATTATACTGATTTGGGTGTTGGATTTAACACTTTGTGGATTTAGTTTTTGTCTGGAAATGATAGTGAAAGTGGTATAATCTTGCTGAGTTTGAAATAACTCAATTTTGTGAGCTTCTATGGGTTCTTTTGAGGAAGTAGGTAAATGTCCTTACTAAGGGTTTCGTTTTAATCATTCTTCCTTGCATGAAGCATGATAAAAGTGATTTAGCTTCTTCTATGAATTTTTTATGACCATGGTGTTTTCACACCTGCACGTTATGAAACATAGTGTTATTACTCTTACTGTTGGTACCCACGAATGATTTTTGTGGAATTTAACTTTCTTATTTGTATTTAAATATGGTCGGACTCCTTTCCATCGTATCTGAAAATGATTTCTTTTATCCCTATGGAATGAAGAGCATGTTTACTTGACTATAATCTCATAATAATTTTCTACTCAGGATGAATAAGCTTTGTTTGTAGTGTATTAAGCTATTAATGATTAGATGAAATTGTAGGTTTAGTTGTTGCTTGATACTTCTGGTATAGTTGTAAATTGAATCTATTGAATATTTCTCTTAGTAATAGCTGGTAAGCTACCAAGGCTATCCCTATTTTGTGTTGAGATAAATATATCTCTGATAACTAACTTGCATTATACAGATATATATATATATATATATATATATATATATATATATATATATTTGATTTGGTATGAGGAAGAAGTAATGAGAACCTCTCTCTCATCTTGATTATTGAATCCTATTTCACTCTCTCCTTTCTGAGTTGAAGTACTCATCACTTTTATCTTTGAAATCTGAAGAAATTTGTACTTTGTTCTCCCTCTTCCTGTTTATTCTCTTCTATTATTCCTCCTTGCATGAGATTGACCAGTTTGGTTGTGTTAGTTGAAGGAGATTGTAGAGTAGATAGTTAAATGAAATACTTCCTTTATTTTTTTCTCCTTTACAAATGCCTGTTAAGGAGGTAATGAATTTGATGTGTGACTACCTTCAGGTGTATGTAAATGGAATTTAAATTTTTTTTTTCTCTCTGAGTTATTGAATACGTTGTTGTACTCATTGAACCTCGAAGGATGAATACATTTGTCTCTCTTTCCATCTGTTTACTTTCTCTCTTTTGCATTAAACCTATTGAAACTGAATGGGTATTAAAAGGGGAATATTGTTTTAGGATGTTGATGGTTCATCCTAAATACCATTCTTAAATATTGAATGAAATTGGTCATGATATAGTATGAAGAATTATGTTAGTGTTGTGACTTATGATTCATTGCCTCTTTAAAATAATTATGTTTTGAGAATTGTAGGGTTAGTATCCTTCTTGAACAATTGTTGAATCAAGAATGAATTATATACCTCTATAGTATGAGTCCGATAAGTGATTGAGATGTATTATTACTTATCTATTGCAATCTTTCTTATGAAATTACTAAATGAAGAGTGTTGATTTGATCGTGATTCTTACTTGATGTAATGTGGCTACTCTTTCAGTTCTTTCTTTTATGATCCTTATTCCTTTATGAGATATCTATCTGAATTGCTTTATTGTTTCATAAAATCAGGGTTCTTTTTATGAGATAATTAGTTGAAAGTACATCATTTTAATGTTTAGTGCTTATCATGCTCAGTTCGACAAAATGACCCATGCTAGCAATTTTTGCATATGGATTCCGTAAGTGATAAAATAATACAAGTTATTTTATGATGCTTCTTGTGTTTACCTAAAGGCTGCATCTTTTATGAGGAATTATTATTCTTATTGAAATTTAATTAAAAAAGGGAAAAGTTGTATTCTTGTTCGAGTTTATTAATGTTGATTGGCATGAGTGAATTCTGAAATGTTTTAGACTTGTAAAATGTATATTTTACTTTGAGGAATGGAAAAAGGATTGAGTGTTATTTATATTTGATGTATCATTCAATTTGGGTATACTGTATAGGAAATTTTGCAAACTTGCCATCATTCTCTCATAAACCTATCTGTTTTGAATCATTTCATTTGAACTCAAATGAAATTGATATGAAGGGAATTGATACTTTATTCCTTTATTAAATGTAACTTCTAAGTCGGCATGTATAGATCAGAATACAACTAGGTCATTATGGTTTATTAGATGACATTAAATAAAAGAGTAATTTACTTATGATTCTTGTGTAAAGTAAATGGCATCAATGAACCCTAAAAAATATAAGTTAATGGAAGGATAAACATTCTAAGGGGATAAGCATTTGGTTAATACCTTTGATAATCATACTTAAATGAGGTTCAAAAGGAAGAAAACATACTTCCTCTTATTAAATCAAAATTAGAATAAGGTAATTGAAATGAAATAAATACATATGTAATAAATAGAATTCATTTTAATGAATTATATTAATAAGGAACACGAATCTAAATTTAATCATGATTAAACTTGGTTAAGCAAAGTAAGATAATCTTATTATGGTATACTGATTCTATTTATGAGCCTGAATCTTATGATAAGATACCGTGGAATGAAACACTAACCTTCAAGAAGAAACATTGATTGTAGATTTATCTACATGGTAACTATCAATCATTATGGTTAGCAATCTTAATGAACATAGAAATTAAGGATTCAGCAGGTTTGCTGAAATTAAATCTTAATTAATAAGATAAGTAAGTGTTTAACTTCTTAACTAGATATGTACCTCCAAATGAGGTGATTCTGTAGGATGTTGGTACACACCAACTATAGTACTATGATATCATGAAGACTGGGGTCTTCATAATGGCACAGTTTGTAGCTGACACGTCACAACACCCTTCTGAATTGGATCATCTAGATCTACATAAACTCGGACTTGAATTTAGTTTTACTTTAGGTCAGGTTAGGGACATGCCTTTATATAAGGGGTAACTCATGATGACTAAAGGTAAATAGACACACGCAATCGACTTGGGTCAATTGAGTATTTCTATGTACCCTTAGTCACCGTGAGAGATTCTCTATACCTTTCCATGTTGCTAACCTGGGTTAAGGTTAAACCTTGGACAAGTGGACTGACATGAGTCATTGAAGACCATTCTAGATAATAGATGAAGTGGGGGTGAAGGATGTATTATTTTTTATGAGTATGCCATCTAGGAATATGAACATGCATAGCATGTGAAAATATTTTGCCAAAGTATTGCAAGCTACTAGTTGCATTGTCCTAAGTCACCTAGTTTAAGAAGTAGGATTTCATATGGATATTGGTAACAAATATTCATATAGGCCTCTTAAATGGAACACTTCAATACCCTGAAAAGGGTAAGAGAACTAAGTATACTAGGTATAAGATATATTGAATTAATATGAGAGATCGATGAGAAACTGAGTCATGAAATGTGAGATAGATGAAACTTTGAGTCATTAAATGAGAGATCGGCAGTTCACCGAGTCTTTACAGTTGCATATGGTTATCTGTTATGAGATTGATTAGCATGGAATGTGTGTTCTAAATCATAATCATTTAGAACAGAGAACATTATTTAAGAACTTGAAATGTGTGTTCTAAATTATGATAATTTAGAACAAAAAATGCTATTTTAAAACAAAATGCCCTTGTTTCTAAAGCTTTAAAATGAGAATGTTACAGTGTTAGCATCTTTTCACAAACTGATGATGTATGGGCCACTCCAAAGTGCATCAAACTTTGAATGGCATCCTAGTTTAGCTTTGTCAGCATCCCATTTCAAAACCAAGTCCCCAACTTTGAAATTTTGAGGCCTGGCCTTTCTTTCAAACCATTTCTTTGTTGCTTGTTGATGCTGCTCTAGCCTGATCATGAGTGAGTTCCTTAACTCTTTAAGATTAACTAGCTTTTCCATTCTGATTTCTCTCTATTCCATGCCTTCAAATTCCAGTTGTTTGGCAAGTGCTAATGATTTCAATTCTAGCGTCAAAGGAATTGTATCCTCTTTTCCATAAATAAGCTTGTAAGGAGAAGTTCATATTTCTTTTTTAATTATGATTCTATCTTCCCATAGCATGCACGTGAGACCTTTGTATGCCACTTCTTTTGGATAATTTTCATTATGTGCTTCATAATCCTGATCAGGTTTTTTTTGTTGACTCAACCATACCATTTCCCTGGGGGTAATAGTTGGAATAATTCTTCAGGTAGATGCCCAAATTTAGAGCCTAATCATGGATTTTAGTTCCAAGGAAGCCTTTTGAATTATCATAGATAATGTCTTGAGGAATGTCAAACCTTGTGAATAAAACCTTAAGAAAGTCAACGATGACTGACTCGGTTAATTCCTTTAGTAAAACAGCTTATGTCCATCTAGTGAAGTAGTATGTAGCTGTTAGCACCCACTTGTGTCCAGTGCTTGAAG
Organism: Taxus chinensis; assembly: GCA_019776745.2. NCBI lineage: Eukaryota > Viridiplantae > Streptophyta > Pinopsida > Cupressales > Taxaceae > Taxus > Taxus chinensis. The sequence continues at coordinate 94,474,163 of CM034148.1, read as the reverse complement.
GTGGATTGATCATGCTTATGAATTTGAGACCACATTGTGGAAAAGGTTGATCCACTTGGATTTTTAGAAGGGGAAGCACTATCAATATTTTTTTCCCTATAAAAAAGTGCATTCCTTTCATTTTGTGATCTTCTTGTGTGCATCTACAAATAGAGTAGGTAAAAATATTCTTTCCATTATGATCTTCATAACTGTAGTTTTGAAAGAAAAGTGTCCACCAAAAAAACCATATAGAATTATGCCAAAACTTTATCTTTTTTTGTGTCATTGATACACCTTAACAACACACTATCAATATTTTTCTTGAACATAATTCCATCAATCAGAACATAAGGGATAGATTATAACCTTGTATGTCTTCTCTTTTCCTTGTTTAAGCTAGGAGGGTATTCACCCTTGGAAAGGAATTTGATCATGTCCTTCATCCATTCGTGTGCGCCAAGATCTGTATTCTACTCAAGTTATACACATGGGAGACCCTCATCCAAAAATAATGAATTCTAAGGCTCATTATGTGCATCCTCAGCAATATACTTTCAGAACACACTACCTCTTACCAGTTTTGTGGCTTTAATAGTCACATCATATTCCATGATTTTGGTCACCTATTGTGCTCTTTTTTACTGATTTCTTCTCCCATGATGAAGTTTTTGAAAGAAGAGTGGGAGACTAGCACCTTAATATGATTTGTAGTAAGCATACTCTTAAATTTCTTGAGTGTGTGCATGATGGTGAAGACCTGCTTCTCTATGTGACTATATTTTAATTCATAATCCTTTATTGTCTGGCTGAAGAAAGCCACTAGTTGTTCCAGCCCTTGTTCATTTCCTTGTGTTACGATGGTAGCCACACTCGCATCAGTGCCATAAGCATAAAGGATAAAATCCTTTGAATAGTTTGGGTTGATGAGTGCTAGCACACAAGAAATTTCTTACTTGATTTTGTTAAAGCTTTCCTTTCCTTCTACTCTCCATCTGAAAGCTATGTGCTTCTTGATCATTAGGGTGATTGGCCTTACCAGCCTTACAAATTTAGGAATAAAACACCTAAAAAAATTGATCTTACCCAAGAAGGATTACAAATCCCTTTTGTGTGTCAGTAGAGAAAGAGATAAGATGGATGATACATGCTCAGGATCAATTGTGATGCCATCCTTCAAATCCACATGGACCAAAAGCTTTCCCTGCACCACTAAAAATTTACACTTCTTGGGGTTAAGAGATTCCCTATACTTCTTGCACCTCTCAAAGAATTTATCCACGTGTGTCATATGATCCTCGCTCTACTTTGAGAAGATTGTTATGTCATAAAGGTAGACCAAGATGAACTCATTTATCTAACCTTTGAATGCAATGTCCATGGCACGCTGAAATGTTGCACCTACATTTGATAGACCAAAGGGAATCTTCTCATATGCATATGTTCCCCACTTCATTGTAAATGCTATTTTTAATTGATCCTCTTCCTTGAACAAGATCTGTTTAAAACCTAAATACCCATCTAACATTGAGAATCTTTGCGTGCCAGCCATAGTTTGCATAATCTGCTCCATTAACGGTAAATGTTAACGATACTTTAAAGATGGCTTGTTCAAATCTCTAAAATCAACATAGAGTCTTATTTCACCATTTTTCTTGTGCACCAGAACTAGATTTGCAACCCAGGTAGATTACTTGATGGGAAAAATGATCTTCACCTCAATGAGTTTAGATAATTCCTTTATTATGAGGGGCTCTATCTTTGGATTTATTGGTCACTACTTTTATCTAATGGGCTTGATGTCAAGATCAATTTCAATGGAGTGCTGAGAAACACTTGGATCAAAACATTGAGGTCTTCATACTCTCATGAGAGGATATCACTATATTTTGGACAGAGAGATATGAAGGCTTCTTGTGTGCAAGCTTTACTGAGCAGCAATTATTTTCCATGCATAATAGTAACTGTTGAGAAATCTTCTTGCACAGCGCACATATAATTTTCTTCACCATTGAGCTCATCATCAGGGATAAATATTTTCTCTAAGGTGACCAGCCCTTTAGGCATATTATTTTATTTCATTTGAATCATTTGGTCACCATCACTATCATGCAAGTCAACTTGCATACTTGATGAGAATTATACTTCATTTTGAATGAACTGGACAATCTACGTGTCACTTTCAAACACTTTTCAGTTGGTGTTGTTTTCTAGAATAGATGGTCTTATCACCATTTTAATGTGTTAATTTTTTCCTCTTACAAATTCATTAGTTAGAGAGAACTACAAACCAAGTGTGGCCATTTTTTCAACTTCCTTATTCATTTTACGCAGCACCACCAATATATTTAGAGCATCAAAGCTTTCAAGAAGGTCCCAAACTCTTTGTTTATAAGCTTTGAGAATCTTATTCTTTTCTTAGAACTTGTTGGTGACTTGGGGGATAACCAATTTAGTATCTTCAAATATATGTTGCACCTCAATCTTCTTCTTTTCAGCAATAAGTAGACCATGCACCAGCGCCTCATACTCTATCACATTGTTAGAACATGTAAATTGTAATCTATGAGAAAAGAAGAATTTCTCATCCTTAGGGTAAATGAGAATGACTCCTACTCCTGAGCCATTTCTGCTTCTGGATCCATGAAATTATAACTTCTATAGAATAGGGTTCTCTTCCCTTTGTTTGAGAACACACAGAAACATAGCTTCTTCTTCAAGAATGTAGTAGGTACCAAGCCCAGTTTCATAATCCTCTAACTCTTCATCATATGGGTCAAATTTATGGTGCCTCTCTACCCACTCATTGAGTATTAGATCAAAAATAGAAGGTGGAAGAGGATATTCTTCAGGAGTCAAATCTTGTTCATCTTGGATTAAATAGTTGGCTTAGAGAGGGGATGGAACATATGACTATACATGATAGGAAAATATTGGCTCAGCTTGTACAGTAAACCAGGTACCATACCTTTTCTTGAGTAACATATGGGACCAATCAAAAGACAAGTAACCATCGACTTTAGTAGTAAATTCTCTTGATAAACATAAGGCAAACAGAGGGGGGAGATCAATAATTGAAACGTCTTGAGTTATTGTTAGATTGGGACATGCATGGAGGGTTAACTCAAGATCCTCTTTGATTCCTAGGGTGGTGATGGTTGAACCATCAAGTTTCGGGACTCCTTTAGACAAGGGGCTATACTTAAGACATAGGAAATCAACTATCTTCTTGGGCATGATAGAAGTACTAGCACCTAATTCAATCATATAGTTATGGACAAGATGTTTTCTTATGATCAAATACATATAGAGGGGTGGGTTTTTAACAAATTTACTTACTTGCTTCTCCTCTTCTTGGAAGATGTTAATAAAAGCATACATCTTCTACATAGTGGGATCATTACATGGGAGATGCATCAGGGCTACATGCAATAATTCATACTGGGATGGAATGGTTAGGGCATCCCACATTATAACATTTATGTTTGTCCTTTTCATCTAGTCCACAATGCTAAATGGAAAACCCGATGACTTGTGCATTTGGGGTACAATGATATCCTTTCTTGACTATTCAGGCATGAAAGTAGGGGACTTAGCCGAAGCTAAGGCTTGACCTACCAAAGGAGGGTCACGTGTTACTTCAAAAGGATCTTTGCATGGGACATATTGTATAGGCATTTGATCACTTTTACTACTAGGTATCTTAGCTGCTTCTTTTTGCTTTTGAGGGTCTGCTTGTGTTACTGGGATTGTGACCTCTGTGCCAAAATCCAGCATTCTTTTCTTGTATCTTATGTTGTCCACAAATTAGGTGTGTTTTTTATTTGTTTCATCTGCAACTTGGTTGATTGCAAAAAATTCATCGGTGCCAAAGAACATCAAATTAGAATCATGAGGAACCTCAAGCCCCTCCTAGTTCTATATTTTAGGGGCACTTTTTGAAGGCTCACAGGTGGAAGCATTCTAGATCATGTAGGCTTGTGCACACATAACATTGGCATAGTGATATTTATTGTGAGGCATGTTGTAAGGGAAGCACCATTCTGACTCCTACGCCAAATTGTTCTGAACTAGAATAAGTTTTTGACTTGCACTGGGTGCTAGAAGAGAGGGTGCATGAGGAATAAATTGCAAGGGAAGATGTGCGTTAGCATGCCATATTTCATTATGTTGGTTGGGTATGTATATTTTTTTTCCATATTGATTATTCTAAGGCTGAATTATTTGGTTATGAGGCTAATTAGAACTACCTCTCTAGGCTTGTGCATGTTGTTTCTCTAATGATATGACCTTGTTTGACAAATTTCTAATCAGGGTCTTCAATTCTTCATCTTCTTTCTACCATGCCAAAGAGTAGGATGTTGATGCAATATATTATGTGCTTTACTCAGGAATAGGAATGGGGAATACAGAAGGCTGGTACATTTATGACATTTCTGGGAACAAGGGTATAGGTGGTCTAGGAGCTATATTTTATGCCTAAATAAGACTATTTTCCACCCTTACTGCAATATTATAAGCAGATGGTAAAGTCCTACCTCCCATGGATTGAATCATGATTGAGATACTATTTTTTAGCATCTTTATATAGTACAAAAAATCATGTTGGGCTATAGGTCTTACCACAAGAGGGGTTCTATCCCAAGTCTTTTGAAATCTGATGTTGAAATTAGTCATCTGCTTGTTGGGTGCCCTATTTATTGTTATCAGTTTCTCCACCAAAGATAGGTGATCTGTATTATCTTCAAAATAATTTCAAAGATTCATTCCAATATCATCCCAAGTGGAAATAGATCCAATTCTCAAGGCTCGGTACCATTGAAGCACTTTTCCTTTGAAATAGGCCGCAAGTAACCTGACTACTACATCATCTTGTGTGATCAAATAGAGTGAGCATGCATTTGCTATATCCTATATATGCTCTTGAGGGGTGACTTGATTCTCACCAGAAAAGTATGGAATACATTTGAGTTCTCCATTTTCCATATCATGTTGCACATCCAGAACCAGGACACTTCTTCTGGTGAAGTTAGCTAAGTTCCTTAGTGGAGTAGGTGAATGATGTGTCATAGCAGGGCACGTTGGTTGTTTGTTGTGAGGAGGAGTTGAATGGGCATAGCATGTTGGAGATGAGGATGTATGCATGGGATTTCTAGAATGAACTATTCTCAGGGATAGATGTATGTACTCAAACAAATCTTTAGCTACTAAAATTCTCCTTGAATGCACTTTTCTCATGAAAGGTGCTTAGGGATGCTAAAATAGAGATCTGCAAATGTTGGGAGTCACTAGATGTGTTGAAATAAGCCTCCAAAGGCTAGATATACTAATTCCACACACCAAAACATGGTGACATAAAAAATAAGCTTTCACTGCTTGTCTCACTGAAAGGCTAGAAACAATTAGTGGTCAAACTTGCACCCGAGTCTCGGATTCAAAAGATTCGAATTGTTTGAGACAAAAATGGAACTGTCTCCAAGTTGTGGGACCTTGCATGCTTGAGATAGATCTCTAGAGAAGATAGGTTCCTCTATCTATTTCCAATCCTACTGCTACTCCTAGTGTAGACACTAAAATTAGGTCACACTCCCCTTGGTCCCCCATCAAATAAACACCTTGAACACATCCACCTAGCCATGGCCCCCTTCATCCTACTATAATATTAATTTAATTAATTTAATTAAATTAATTCATTATCCTCATAATATTTATTATTTAAATATTCTAATTGGGATAATGCCCACATATCCACCTCACCTTGACACCTCATCAAGCCACCTCACCCTAAGACCTATTTTTAGTAAGTTGTCATAACTAATTGAAACCTACCCAAACCCTAAAAATAAATGCCTACATTCCCTTTAACCACATTCCCACATGTTAGAAGGAAGCTTCCAGTCTGATCCGTGAGGTAAATGAAACGAGATCCCAGAAAATCAAGGGGATCTACCTAGTTTAGTAAACCAAGGAAATCCCACCCTAATCAACGTTGGTTACCCTTAACCACTGCTGGTTAAGCCGAAACCACCGTGGGTTACCATTTAACTCCCAAAAAAACCTTATTTCAGGGTTGGCACATTGTTTTGTAGGTTGGCACGTTTCTAAGAGAGAGACATCTTTTGAGAACAAGTGAAAAAACCATAGCTGCATGCAAGCAGAACCAACATTTATACCTGCATTAGAACACTCATAGTAAGTACCCGAAGCAATCACACAACCACCTGCCTTCACAGGAGCATCTGGGGATGTGCCAACACTACACCAAGTTCATTTGATTTCCCACCATTACCAACTAGACATCAATCTCATACAAACAGTAAGTTTGTTAACCTACATTGGTTCCTTGTCATTTTAGGCAAAGCCTTTTATATTTGTTATTGGTTTCTACTCTCATTTCCATTCCCCACCCTTTTACCTCTATGCAAACTTGACCATCCTTTTTTCCACACCCTTACACTGCCCATACCTATACCTCTATCATTCCTCTGCATATTCAGGATCCATACAAATCTCACCATTGCCTCTCCACCTTTATCTAATCCCAGATCTTTCACCCAACCAAGTTTTATTGAGTTTCCTGTACCTCGACCATACCGACGCCGGTCATCCATAACCATCATCGGTTAACCTAAACTAATGTCAGTCTTTGTGTATTTTATTAGAAACCCATATCAGAGCCTAAAACCACTCCCAAATACCCTAAACTGACTAGAATCTGACCCTGATCAATAATAGTATCCTGACAGTGATCTTGACCTTCAGATTCAATCACATCCTAGCCCATTGTGAATGAATTCACTTATTTTAGACGAATGAGATACCTAAATCATTTTAACTACAATAGGATTTATTTTATTACTAGTATTAAGTTGTTTTAAATAGTGGATTAATAGCCATCTAGGAAGTATCACACTTCCTGGATCTAGCACACACTAGGCAGTCCACTGCATATATTGTTTAACTTTTATTCGGTGGTCTTATGTTCCATTTCAGGTAGTTACTTTAAGTAAAAAGGAAGTTCTCATGATCAGCTTTGGATTTCAAAGTCATACACGTGCAACAACCAATCAACCAGCATCTCAACAAGTATTCCTCTCTTTCCCATTACCCTCATTTGTTTCGTCATTTTCTTATAAATTCTCTAGAATCAGGTGAAACATTTTGACACTCCCAGTGGGACCCATTCAGGATTCCTTGCATTCATTCATTTCTCGGAGAAAATTTGCATGTTTTTTTCCTTTCTAAAAGGTTCTCACATTAAAATTTCTTCCTTGGAATCTTCTCTTCTTTCTATTGTCTCAAAGAAATCATGTTTTGGTGCTTAAAAAGAAATCTTCTTCTATTTTCATTTGCATTGCATTAGTGAAGGATCATACTCTCTCCTATTCCTCTTATTGTGTCATCAAATTCCATATTTCTATTTGGGTTTAAAATTAACTTCATTTCATCCTACTTTTCTGCATTAGCTCACATCAAATGAGGGCAACCTATACGCTGGAAGTCATGACCAGTTGATGGTTGACAAACAAATCGTAGAAAAGCACTTCTTTCTCTTTCTCTTTCTCTGAGTCTTACCAAATCTCACAAAAATTAAAAATATACACATTCTTAAACAACATATTTCCTACAAGAAGCTATAGGTGATCACACAATCATGGCACAGTGTGCACCCAACTCACTGCTCTATCGATTCATACTTCAGAGTGAGGCCCGCCCCCACCATAACATACCCGAAACCTCTCCTTGTATATTTCCTTTTTTCGTAGGAAGCCATCCTCACTAAAAAACTATATTCTATAGTTCATGATTCAGTCATTAAATAGCATAAGCTAAACAAACATAATAGAAAAAGCACTCTTAGGATCGCATTTTTCTTAGTGTTTCTACTTGGCTTGTGTTTTGAGGTGAGAGGTCACGCTCTTCATTTTTCTTATTTTCTCCTTGCACACTCCTCATCACAGTTGGTGTATTCCAGCTTTATCTCAATGTTCCTGGACCATATTCTCATCATTCCCAGAATTTTGGGTTTGATTCCACATCAAATTTTAATTCACAACCACATTTTCTTCATCACTATTTCAATTTCACAGTGACCAGTTTCGGTCTAAGGACCGTCGTCAGTTATATCCAACCGGCGTTGGTTCACTGTTCTTTTGGTTGACATACCCAAAATGACACATATTCACCTTATTCAACTATTTAGAGTCCCTATAACTCTCATCATATTACTTTATTGGTAAATCTCATCATAAATTTGCATACCTGGTAAATTTGGCCTTATACCTTATTTTTGACCAACTGTCGACTTTCCACAGGGACCGGCAGTGGTTACATATGACCGGAATTGGTTTACCCTAACCAGCATTGGTTAACCTATGTCATTTTCTAGTTGACATTTTAGCCCCAACTCACCCACCACCATCTATTTATCCTACATGTGTTATATTTCTATGTCACTTACAGAAAGCAGTCTTACCACGTTAGTACCTATTCACATGGTACTGACACATTGACAAGCAAGAACCCTCGTATTCCACACCAGTTGTAAACCACTCCCACCTAGCCCTTCACCACCTTCCATTTTATCACCCACCATGGATCCTACCCAACCTATCACTATTGCTACCAGTGACGAGGAGTTCACACAACTCCTTGATCAAAATCCTATCACCTTGTAGTTTTACCTTTCCCACTAGTCCACTCAAGATGCCTTAGGTCAGTTGATATACGGCATGCCCGTATCTATCTCCCTCACACTAGCTCCTACTCCTGTGTCAGCCCCGTCTGGATCCATGCTTTCCACATCTACCTTACCCCTAGTCATTTCATAGCTAGGATTTTTCCCACTCTGACTACCATGTCTACTACATCCGTTGTACCCACCACATCCACTATAGCTTCACCAACCACCCAGAATAAAACCTCATCCATGCCTATTGTATCTCATATACCCATAGCTACACTACCACCCCCAATGTTGGCGACCCCTACCCCTTTTTAAAATGTCATCCTTTCTATTCCATAATCATTAGCTGTCATTGCCACTAGGGTCACCACGACCCTTCCACCTCGATATATGTACTATCAGCAGCCTCCTATTTCATTTGTTATTCACCTTGGGTATGTACCCCCTATTTCACTACCTTCTTCTCAATCCACCTATGTGGTAGCACCATATACTGGAATGCCACCCTTGTTGTAGGCCCAACACCAACCCTCTTACACTACAGGAGGCACCCATCCATCACAACCTACCAATGACCTAATCAAGTTAATGATGGACAAGATGAAGACATTAGAAGCATTTGTTTTTGGCTCCCACAACACTCTCACCTATGATGAGATTTGTAACAACCCTATACACCCATCCATCCCTATTTGTCCATACCCCATGCATTGGGAAATTCCTAAATTTAACCATTTGAATAGCAAGGAAGACCCAAAACAATATTTGTAGTCTTTCAATCACGGGTGCTACCTAATCACCCATGATGATGCTTTGATCTTGAGAACCTTTCCTATGTCTCTTATTGGACCTGCGCTAGATTGGTATAGTGGGTTATCTAGACACTCTATATTTTCATTTAATCAGGTAGCCCAAGCCTTCTTGGATCACTTCTCCATCAATATCATTAAAAATGTTACCATGACTGACCTATACTCAACGCGTCAATATGATGACAAATCTATCGCAAATTTCATTGCTCACTGGCGTAGCCTGATCAATCAACTCACATTCCAACTACCGCAAACCAAACTCATCGATCTCTTCACATGAGCTTACACTAGACATATCTCATTGACCCTACAGGTTCAAACCTTCCTAACCTTCGACGAATCATTCACCATGGCACGGAAGCTTGAGATTTGGGCCATCGAAGAGAAGAAAATCCAACTATGTAATAATAATTCAGATGATACATCTTCTTCTTCCAAACCACAGAGAAATTATTCAAATGCCAAGGGGACCGCTAATGCTGTGGTACTCAAAGTTGGCCTAGCTCATTCATCAAATCAGGCCAGCCCCTCATCTAATCTCTTGCCCATTCAAACTTTTCAATTCAGATGGGAACAACAAAAATAAATGCCAATTGGGGAACCCTTATTCTTCTGTCTTAGAAAATCTCATCAAAGATGGGGCCATCACCCTCCCTCCTATAAAACCACACACTGGTTTTGACCCTAATCACCCCAGACCTGTATGGTATAAAGAACATGACTTCTATAATTATCATCGAGTAAAGGGTCATAGTGATGGCAATTACATCACTTTCAAAAACATTGTCCAAGAAATTATCGAGAAAGGTGAGTTTACCATGGATAATCCTAATGTACCTACCAATCAAAAGCTACACATATTCAAGAAACCCTTTCCCAATCATTCCACTTCATCTAATCAAATCAGAGAAACATCAACTCATGATAGCCATACCTATGAGGTCCACGCTATTTTTTAGCGATGCACCCATTGCTTCCCAATTACCACATATTCCTTCCATCAAGGAAATTCTATCCTGACATCATCCACCTACACTTAAAACCATTTCACATATTCCTCCACCCATAGTGGAACACCTTTCACCTCCTTCCTCACCCGTGGAGGATACTTCCGCTAATATCGAGGCTATTTCTCCTTTGGCTTCTCCACTTAGAGATCCATACCCACAGTACTTCTTCAGTCCATGGAGGATACGTTTTTATCTCCTCCACCCATAGAGGATCACCTATCATCTCCTCCACCTATAGAGGAGCACCCATTTCATCCTCCACCTATCAAGGATCTAGTAGATATACCTTTTCCTATAGGCAAGCATTCTCCATTGGCTACCCAAGATCCTAGAGACCTACTTTCGGCTCTCTTACCCACGGAAGCTAAAGCTAACAAATTTCCTATCTCTAAGACACATTTTACAGGAATTTCCATTAGGTCCTCATCAACCTCACCTATAGACATGTCGTTATCATGTTTATTCGATCGCTTAGATTATGTGGAAAAAGCCTTATTATGGGGGCATCTTCTGCTTCCTATCTCAACACAGATGTAGATGTCACTTACTAACACTTCTACTATCTACCCAAAGATATTTCAACCAATTGAACCAAACATAACCACCTCTATCACAACTTCTTCCACAACACCTATCACAGCTCAACATACACCCTCACCCATAACCCACCATACATCTAAGTCCAAACACACACCTACATCATCCTCCTCACCTAAACCTATTACTAACTTAGGGATCACCCCAACCACCAGCCTTACTCATCCACCTATCACACTAGATTTAGCTACGTCCTCCATAGTCAACACCTAACCTACTTTGGCACCCAAACATAAGAACCAAACCCATAGAACTCACACCCCTATTGCACCAATCATACCTTCATCACATTCACTTGTTCCATCCATCTTAGGACCTCAACCTCTTCGTACGGTTAAGAAACCTCCACCCGTTAATAAATCAAAAACACAACAGCCCATTCCTTCCTCACAAACCTCTAACTTACCTAGGTGCCTGACACGGCTTACACCCGCACCTGTAACATCTTTACCACCCATACCTCCAATACCCTCCGCAACATTTTCACTACCCACTACACTTCAATCTCTTTCCCTCACACCCCGTGCATGATCCACATCTTCTACCTTCATAGCACCTCCGTTATCCCCTAGGTAACTTGCCCTCTTCCCCCATCCACTTTTTCCTCTAGATCTTGTACACTCATATCATCTTTACCCTGGAAGGTGAAACCCAAAGAAAAAAATCCGCTACACTCCAATAAGGTAGTTAAAACAACCATACACCCTCCTACCAGTACATCTACCATACCACTACCAAAGCAAACATGATCAACACCCAAGACCACACTATTACCCAAAACCATATCCCAACCCACTCCCCCTCCTACAAAGATCATTCCGCAACAATCAGCTGCACCTACACCCAAACCCACTTTCACTTCACATTGCGACCCACTAGCAGGGTCCTAAGCCAAAATATTAACCAACCTCCTTGAGACTTCTTTCATCACATTACTGTTGCTCAGACCTTATGACCTCCTCAAACCCAAGCCCAAAGGGTTTGATGACGATAAAATTTTCACCAACCATTATGTGCCAGGGCAGGATGTGGAGAACTGCAAGGCTTTGAAAACAGTCCTTATCCAGTTATGTCCTCCTGAATCAAACTTTGACGATGATGACCTTCTTAATGAGAACCCTATTTCATCAACACCCATTCCTAAAGTCCTTCCCTCACTACCTACTCAACAAACATGACCTCCACCCCCACAACTCTTAAATCCAACCCCAAGATTCAAAATTAACATGGTTTGGATAAGATAAATTGCCACACCATTACCTAAATGTCACTATGCCCAGCTCACTTCACAAGGATTTTCTCCCCAGTAGGTTTTTACCCATCATGTCATTATACCACTCATCCTACACCTTCTCCATTTTCCAACTCCTCTCAGATCAATATGATCCACATCACTACCCGTGCTCAGAGAGACAAAGGCAAGGAAAAGGCAGTTGACTCACTAACCAATCCTATACCCAACATACCATCTGCACCCACACCTAAAATTACTATTTGCATCCCCACATACCCTATTTCTAATGGGGTCACACATCACACAATGCTCAAACAACTACATCAATCCCCCCTCAAAATGTCCTTATATGACCTCATCCAAACCTCAAAATCCCATCATCAAGCTCTCATAGAGGTCCTGCAATCTATTGAGGTTTTGCCCAATGACCCTACACTCATAGCCTCCATTATCACACCCCATCATGTAGCCTCTATCACCAAATTGCCACCTTTATCCACACCTCAGCCTACTCACCCAGTAGCCTCCCTTAGCTTCTCAAAGGAAGAGATCGCACTGCACCAAACTGATGACCCAGACTCAGCTCTCTTCATCTTTTTCCACATCGATGATATACATGTACGATGTGTACTGATCAATGGGGGTGCTAGCATTAATATCATTTCATCTCATGCATTTGCTCAAATGTGCATACCTAACAATTACATGCATAAAAATTTGGTCATGTTGTGTTCATTCAGTGACACTATCACTTCTACACTAGGCAGTGTCATCCTCCACATTCACGTGGGCCCCCGCACTATTCTAGAGTTATTTTACATCTTAGAGGGGGAATTTCAATATAACTTGTTGTTTGGCAGACCCTGGATTTGTGTCATGGGTTGTGTTCCTTCCACTTTGCATCGCTATGTAAAGTTTGACAATGAAGGACACACCTATACTATTCCAGCTGACCCATCTCCTTTTAAAACATGCAACATGCTTTATCGACCCAATGATGTGCTTATACCCATTAAGGCATCTACCCCCACAACCACTACCACTTCACCTACACCTCCACTTACCAGTACAGTCGCTACCTCAACCGCACATACCTCCTCCATTCCTACCACCGCCACAACCTCCATGGCCAACCCATCAACCTCCTAATCCATTAAATCCACCTCCTCATTGACCTCTGACACATCATCTATTCCAGCTACCCACATACCGACCACCGATCCCTTGGAAGGCATTTTTCAATGCCTCACTCTAGGGGAGAATCACCTATATAGTGTAAACACATTCCATACTCCACAATATAATTCCTCCTTTATGGTCCTCCTCAACTTCGTACTAGTCTCACCTATGGGGCACTTGATACTACCACTCACACACCTAAACCACCATCACAAACACACCCCTTTTCTACTGACCTCCAGTCACTCACCAATCGTCGTTTTGTCCACACCTTCTTGCACCGATGTGTGTGGAAGGGTTTTGGTTTTGGATTTTATGAGAAAGGATGCCATACTATTATTCCATGTACAACCCACAAACATAACGATCATAGTGGTATTGGCTTTGCTGAACCACCTACCAAGAAAGCCCACATTGAACTCATTGAGGACATCAGCCTTCCTCCACCCTCTTCACTCACTCTGCCTTCATCACCGCCTTCTCTGACGGAGTCGATGGATCTAGAATCCATCCCTTCTAAAAAAAGTTTCATAAATGGCATTTCCTTGAGGCCTATGAATTATCAACGCGAGGGTGAGGCTTCTTCCTCTCATCCCTTCATGTATCTTGAAATGATCGATGATTATACACCTTCAATTAATGTCATTCAATGTCAGGATGATGAATCTATAATCACATACCTTGGTGCAGAAGACTCATATATTCATCAGTCGTTACCCTCTGAGATGCAAACCATGTTGAATGAATCGACTATCGAGATCAACATTCATACTCAGGATGACCTGCACATCCTAAAGATCGGTCAATCTTTATATGTTGTTGAACAGGAAGCCATCACTTATTTTCTCAAAGATCATAACCATGCATTCTCTTGGTCTTACACAGACATGCTCAGTATTGACCCCACCACAGTGGTCCACAATATCATAACCATTCCCGATGCCAAGCCTATCAAACAAAAGTTTAGGAAAATGCACCCTTGCTTTTCCCTTCTCGTTAAAGAATAATTTTAGTGCCTTCTTTTTGTTTCCTTCATATTACCCATTGATTATCCTCATTGGATTTCTAACATTTTCCCTGTCACCAAGGCAACAAGGGGACTCTGTATTTGCACAGATTTCCATGACCTCAACCTAGCCTACTCAAAAGATGACTTCCCTCTACCCGGTATTGACCAACTGGTTGACCTTACCACTGGTCACGAGATGTTATCACTCATGGATGGCTTCTCAGGTTATAAACAAATCTTGCTTGCCCTAGAGGATTAGCACAAAACTATGTTCATCACCCCTTGGGGGACCTTCTGCTACTAGGTCATGCCATTTGGCCTTAAAAATATTGGTGCCACATATTAGCGGGCTATGAATTATATCTTCCATGACATCATGCATCATATATTGGAAGATTACATGGACAATATCCTAGCCAAATCTGAACACCACTCCAAGCACCTCACTTTCCTAAAAACCATCTTTGACCATCTCATCAAATATTGCATTCACCTTTAGTCCAAGAAATGTGTCTTTAGAGTTCTCTCAGGAAAGCTCCTAGGATTTATCGTTTCCCTTAGTGGTATATAAATTGACCCTGCTAAATTCAAGGTCATTCTGGAAATGTCTCTACCCACTAACCTTAGACAAATCTGAAGCTTGAAAGGTAAGTTGCAGTCTATTCGTCGTTGCATTTCACAATTATTTGATCAATGTCAACCATTTCATCATTTTCTTAAGAAATATGTCTCCTTTAAATGGGATGATGACTGCCACAAATATTTTGAGGCCTTAAAATAATACCTTCTCCAACCACCCATACTCATTCCACCTAAAGATGATCAACCCTTCTACCTATACATCTCTACTACTGATCACTCCTTAGGGGCCATACTCACTCATCGCAATGAACAACATAGTGAGAAGGTTGTTTATTACATAAGATACACTCTTTTAGACTACGAAACCCAATAAACCCATCCCAAAAAACTTTTCTTAGCCTTAGTTTTCATTGCCAAAAAATTCTGACATTACCTACTCAACCACAAAACCTATGTTGTGACCAACACCGACCCCTTACACTTCATGTATGCCAAACCTTATCAAAATCAGCATGTTGCACGATGGCTTATGCTTTTAGCTGACCTCAACCTCAAATTCATTCATCAAAATTCCATCAAGTGCCAAGATATCGCTGACCAATTGGTTGAAGCACCTATTTACGGGGATCAACCCTCTAATTTTGACTTTCCATATGAGTCAATTGCTACCCTTTCCTTCGATGAACCCGCTTACCAAATGACACTCTTATTTCATGGTTACAAGTATCAGTCTGGGGGTGGGGCTGGTGTTATCCTCATTCTACTTAATGGTGAACCCATTCCTTTGTCTTTCAAACTTTATTTTGATTATACAAACAATATTGCCAAATACAAAGCGCTCGTATTAGGTCTCCAAGCTGCTTATGCCCTAAATGTCAAATCAATCAACATCTTTGGTGATTCTCAATTGGTTATAAACCAAGTCAATGGTATATACCAATGTCGTAATGAGATAATTCAAAAGTATAAACATCATGTAGACATACTTTTGACCACCTTCGACCACTATAACCTTCAAACTGTCCTCCATTCAACTAACAAATTTATAGATACCATGGCCTACTTAGCTTCTCAAATACCTGCTTTACCTGCCAATTCCAAAATATTTGTCACCATACAATGACTCTGGTCACCCTTGTATTTACCTCATGACATTTACTCCATCAAAACTGCTACCCTCGACCAGAGCGACCTTTGCTATAAACAATACTCTGACTATCTTTCTCTCTCCATCTTACCCCTTGATCTCACACATAATGGACAATATGCCTTCCTTAAAAAGGTCTCTCATTACATCATCATGGGAGGCCTCCTCTATAAGTGCGGATTTGATGGTATTCTCTTACAATGCCTCACAAGTTATGAAATTCCTTATACCATTAAGGAAGTTCATGATGGCATATGTGGAGGTCACTTCAGTGGCCTTGCTATTGCTAAGCGTATTATTTTCCTAGGCTATTACTGGCTAACCCTTAATCATGACTGTTGTAACTACGTCAAACGTTGTGTAAAATGCCAATAACATGCCAAACTTCATCCTACACCCATTCATGCCTTATAGGTTACCTGTGACCTTTGGCCCTTCTCTCAATGGGGTTTAGATCTTGTCAGAGATATCAACCCCCATTCTTCCTAATGCCATCAATGGATCATCACCACTACCGAATACTACACAAAATGGGTTGAAACCATACCACTCATCTCCACCAAACCTGATAAAATATGTGAGTTCATCAATCATCACATCATTTTTCACTTTGGTGTTCCCCATTACCTCATCAGTGATAATGGAAAAAAATTCAAAAATAAAACATTGCATAAACTTTATGACACCATCGACATTCGGTTAAGTTTCTCATCACCTTATTACCCATAGACCAATAGCCAATGCGAATCCACTAAAAAAACCTTGAACAAAATTCTCACGAAATTAGTTAACGATACTGGGAAGGATTATCATACGTACATTCCTTTTGCACTGTGGGCATACCGCACTAGTATCCATACTTCCACTACTTCCACACCTTTTTCTCTGGTCTACAGTACAGAGGTTGTTCTAGCTCTCGAAGTCCAAATTCCCTCACTCTGCATTTCTCTCCATGACATGCTCAATGATGATGAATTTTTTCAGGACCGTTTAGCACAACTTGAGTTATTAGATGAACGTTGTCTTAACACTCTTGACCACCTTCAAGTTTACCAAAAACATATCAAATGTGCCTACGAAAAATGTGTCCATGAACGAACCTTCCAAGTTGGTGACCTTATTCTGAAAGAAAATCAACATGTAACCAAAGAAGAAAAATTAAACGGGGAAAATTTGCTACTAATTGGCTTGGACCATACGTCGTGACCCATATTTATGGATTAGGTGCTTATTTTTTATCCTCACTCGATGGTAAACCTGAACTTGAGCCCCTTAATGCCTTGTATCTTTGACGGTTCTACTATTTACTTTCAGTCCTACCTCACCTTCTACCTCTTTTCATGCTCATCCCTTGAGCACCATTCACTTCCCTCCTTTCACTTTTCCATCCCCAACCTAACCTACACCATTTTTACCTTCACCGGCATCATTCATGTGCCCAACCTTACCATGATTGGTTACCCTACACCGGCATCAATCACCCTTGACCGACATCAGTCACCCTCTTTTCCATATTGCCCCCAATTTTTCCCTATTACCCTGCCCGTCACTCTTTTTCCCCCACCCAACGCTTACCCTGACCATTCACCTCACCCTCCTGACCTCATCCTTTCATATCTATCCTCATCCACATTTGGGGACTTGTTATTTTACCCATATCTTGGCCCTACCCATGTTGTAACCTAGATAATTTGGACCTGGAACATCGCTAGTGACCTTTTACCTCATGTGTTCGCTATACCTTATGGAACTATTGCCTGCATTGATTGACCTAATGACCCTACCTTACCTCTTATCATGGCCATTTATTTTGAACCTACCTTTGGTATATCAAAACACACCTAAACTTTTTTGCACCTATCCTACATCCTGTTTCCTGACCATATCATATACCTTGGATACCAGACTCACTTCAACCTTGTTTGGATAAACCTATCAACCTTAAACAATGTAGAGTTTACCTGCTCTTCAACCTGGTATCATGCTGTAGTTTATACATGTGCGTGTGTTTGAATTTTCCTACCTTTGACACTGACCCGTTAGATTACCTGATAGGACCTTTTCTCCTTTACCCCCATTGTCCACCTTCTTCTTTCTCACACTCACTTTTTATCAAACCACTCACCGATTCTTCCTTCTGGCTCATCTATTCCTAGTTTGAGGGGAATCACTTTCACCCACACATGGGGCAACAACATCTTATTTTTGTCAGCGTTGCTTATCAATACAGGTAATGCAACAAAAAGGGGTAAAATGTAAACACTAAAATTAGGTCACACTCCCCTTGGTCCCCCATCAAATAAACACCTTGAACACATCCACCTAGCCATGGCCCCCTCATCGTACTATAATATTAATTTAATTAATTTAATTTAATTAATTCATTATCCTCATAATATTTATTATTTAAATATTCTACTTGGGATAATGCCCACATATCTGCCTCACATTGACACCTCATCAAGCCACCTCACCCTAAGACCTATTCTTAGTAAGTTGCCATGACTAACTGAAACCTACCCAAACCCTAAAAATCAATGCATGCATTCCCTCTAACCGCATTCCCACATGTTAAAAGGAAGCTTCCAGTCTGATCTGAGGGGTAAATGAAACAAGATCCCAAAAAATCAAGGGGATCTGTCTAGTTTAGTAAACCTAGTAAATCCCACCCTAAACGACATCGATTACCCTTAACCATTGTTGGTTAAGCCGAAACCACCGTGGGTTGCCATTTAACTCCCAAAAAAACTTTATTTCGGGGTTGGCACATTTTTTTAGAGGTTGTCCACATTTTTTAGAGAGAGAGAGAGAGACATCTTCTGAGAACAAGTGACAAAACCATATCTAGATACAAGCAGAACCAACATCTGTACCTACATCAGAACTCCCATAGTCAGTACCCTAAACAATCATGCAACCACCTACCTTCACAGGAGCATCCAGGGAGGTGTCAGCACTACAACAAGTTCATTTGATCCCACACCATTACCAACATGGCATCAAGCTCGTACAAACAGTAAGTTTTTTAACCTACATTGGTTCCTTGTCATTTTAAGCAAAGCATTTTATATTTGTTATTGGTTTCTGCTCTCATTTCCATTCCCCACCCTTTTACCTCCATGAAAACTTGACCATCCTTTTTTCCACACCCTTACACTACCCATACTTGGACCTCTATCATTCATGTGCATATTCAGGATCCATACAAATCTCACCATTGCCCCTCCACCTTTGTCTAATCCTGAATCTATCACCCAGCCAATTTTTATTGAGTTTCCTATACCCCAACCATACCAACGCCAGTCATCCATAACAATCACCAGTTAACCTAAATCGATGTCATTCTCTGTATCTTTATCAAAAGCCTAGATCAGAGCCTAAAACCACCACCGAATACCCTAAACTAACTAGAATCTGACCTTGATCAATAATTATATCCTGACAGTGATCTTGACCTTCAAATTCAATCACAGCCTGGCCCGTTGTGAACGAATTCACCTATTGAAGATGAATGAGATACCTAAATCATTTTAACTATAGTAGGATTTATTTTATTACCAGCATTAAGTTGTTTTAAATAGTGGATTGATAGCCATCTAGGAAGTATCACACTTCCTAGATCTAGCACACACTAGGTAGTCCACTGCATATATTGTTTAACTTTTATTCGGTGGTCTTATGTTCCATTTCAGGTAGTTCCTCCAAGTAAAAATGAAGTTCTCATGATTAGTTGTGGATTCCAAAGTCATACACGTGTAACAACCTATCAACCAACATCTCAACAGGTATTCCTCTTGCACCCATTACCCTCATTTGTTTCATAATTTTCTTAGAAACGCTCCAAAATCAGGTGAATCACATAGTGCTGAAAGGGAAAACTAAGATAACAATGCCAAGGGATCAGGGATAGAAGGATAACATGAAAGGAAACTACACTAAAATGTGGTAGCACTAGAAAAAGAGGGATGAACACTATTTGTTCTGAGGGAAAATGAAGGGAAGTGCATGGAATAATGTTAGGCACATGTAGCACAACTAAAAGACATTTACCATATCAGTTTCATGGACGTAGAAAAGGGATTACAAGGGATGTAGAATGACACAAAAAGCATAAAATGTGAAAGAAAGGAAATAAGAAATAATACAAACATGCTTAGGAAAGAAAATAGTCATAAAAATATGCTTCTATTACTTTCAAAAATTCATAGAGTTGTTACAATGGTGAAAGAGGTCAATATCCACATACATGAACAGATCTAGAGTTCTGTGACCTAAAATATAGAAAATATGAAGTCCTTAGAAAAATGCGTAAGGATCCAAAATGTCTAGCATTAATAATGATCTCATCTCTTACATTTATATATCAATCCATGGAATAAGAAGAGAAGGAGGGAAAACCCAACTTTGAAATACAACCACCAATAAGAAGTATTCAATACCTACAAATTTATCAAATACGTTTCACCAAGTCTATTTGGTGTGTTGGAGAAGGAAGGAGGGTAGATCATATAAAATCAAGTGGTTGGAGAAATCAGGTCTACTCTTTAATGCTCAAGAAGATGTTTTCCCATTTCTCACCTACCAAATCTACCAAGAATTTGAATTTGAATGTCTATCTTTGTAGCCTATGTTAGCAGCTATCAGCTGAGATTAGGCGCACACCAATCAGAGCTCTATAGAAAAATATATGGTTGTTAGAAGGCATCAAAGTCATCTTGGCATGCAAGACATGTGGCATGCATAGATTTATTTTCCATCTATTCATCTGATTTTTCATTACTGCCACATGTTATTCATTAGCTGGTTGTTAGGATTTGGTGCCCTATTGGCACATTTTGATGGGTTGTGTGTTACAGACTCAAGTCTGACAAAATGACATGGCACATAAGGGTGCAAAGGAGGGTGGAAAAATATGTGCATGGAAGAATGAGGTGTGGGAAGAAGGTAGAAGGAAGGTGTGTGTAAAGTGCGTGGGGAAATGAGGCAATCTAGTGATCTAAGAATGCATAGTCAAGGTGTAATTTTTACAAAGTAATGTGTGATGGTGTGAGGAATGGGTGCATATGGAAGATGGAATAAAGAGGAAAAGGAAAAGGAAGGGAAGAAGGAGAAGTGTGCAAGGGAACGTGAGGAAAAGAAGGGAGGCACATGAGGAAATTAATATTCTTCACCACGTATACACCATTACATATGCACACACACTTGATGCCATTTCTCTACTCATACACACACCCACTTTCTAGATTCAGATTCCTCCTTAAATAGGATAGGAGCTTGCCTAATCATCATTCCAGAAGCAAGCCTGTATGTCAAACGTTATCATATTTTTTTATACTCAAGTGTTCAAACCATGCAGATGCTAGCTATCCATAACAACCTCCACTTTACAACTCATAACTATAAATATTCCCTAGAATATTATTTTCTTAAGCTTCAAGTCTATATGTAACAACCTTGTCATCATTACACCTACCTATAGCTTCACATTTTTTTCATGTGATACCATTCTTTAACCAAAATTTGGCTAAGTCCTTAAACCCTTAAACCCTTTCTTACTTATGCGTGTAAACCTACCTCTCCTCTTACATGTTTACTCATGCGCTCTTATCCATAGTTCCTTTTATGAGTGATCATCCTCTGCTTTATGAAGTAGTCATTTTTTGGGATCAACAAGGTCATCATATAATTCCCCTTACATTACCATGAAATTAACCAACACTATCAACTCATCATTTTCAAACATTTACTAATACACTATGCAAAATTTCACCATCGATTACCCTTAATGACATAACTTAGAAGCCATCATCCATTTCACATTTCCTTTTATATGACCTAACATTGAAGCCATCACATTACAGTGACACCCGTGGAGTGGGGGAAATATTTTCTTTCTCATACCACTTCTATATGGGCCAACTATTTGATCAAAATTATTTGGATCCAAAAACCACAAATATTTGATCTAAGTCTATCTGCGGCAACTAGATCTTGAGGATGTAGTTAGAGGATGGAGAATAATGCACTTTTCTCCCTACACTCTTCCTCTAGTGGAAGGATACCCAAATCCTCTTTTTGATTATTCATATACACGCATTCAGGTCAGGAATTGATCACTTCCCTCCCCATCTTATCATCATTATACACATTTGAAATCATCATACATGGAAATCATCACTCTTGTTTAGTGTACTTTATCATACTAGAACACTTTTCATTATGTTACATGGATCAACCCATTCATCCATGGTTCAACACACTTTCATAGCTGTTTTGGCATGATTTTACTTCCACATCTACGTGTTCTGCTACATCATGGGCTTCTCCACCTTTTCTCTCAAGTACGCATCTCTATCTACTTTATGTTACTGAGATTTCTACTCACCAACATAAAGTGGGAAAATTTTAGTCACAAAATCACATACTTACTATTAAAATTATACCATAAATATGTTATTTTATATATGGATCTCACGTAAGAAAATTATTCACAAATTTCTCATCCCCTAGTCCTATCGTCATTTAGTTGGTCATCATCGTCATTTGTCTTGTATACTTGATAGTTATTTACATGGTTATGGTCATCTCTCAGGGATTCTAAGGCATCATTATTTGGTCATTTTTTGCATCTAGTCTTATACTAGGGTGCGTTGGTTAGTACCAGGGCACCTATGGGCTTCCCATTCCTTAATTTTAGGCACCATGGTCCCAGCAACACCTAGATTTAATTTATCTATTTGAGGTTGGTATTTTTCATGTTTCCTCTCTTTCCCCAAGGTACTAGTCAGAATTTTGGGTCATTAGTGTTACAATTTGAGCAAGACATCCCTATATAAACATAGCATACTCATTATTCTATGGGAAGACTATCTACCAACAAGGGCTAGCTATCTACTAAGGCAAGGTACTCCATTTGGGCATCATTGCATCACACACACTACATAGGAAGGGTTGTATTCATTATATTACATTCCCCATTTGCATTTTACATATAGCTATTTCCCATATCTTTGTGCCATTGGCGCTAGGGCACTCTAAGCACACATATGTACACACAAACACAAAAAACTACATTGGGTATAGAATGCAGTATAGTTCTTAGTTGTATGTCCACCATTATGGTAGATAAGGTCATTTTGACCCCTTCATATGCATATGCATCTTTATTTTTTAAGGATTTGATATTTTGTATGGGTTTTTGTAGGTAAATATTTTTTATAAGTTTTAAAGCATCATCACAGAGGATATTTTTACACTCATGCAAGAAGCGTGAAGATATTGTAAAGATATAATGACACTATAAAATTCAAATCTTGAGCTATTAGGTAGACTAGAGCACCCATACTTCATACCAGGGTGCCCACAGGTGCCCCAATCCTCCTCCAGGTTCCCTAGTCTATGAAAATCACCACCTATTGCAATTTTATGGGTTGTTCCATCACATTTTCCTTTGTCTACACATCATTCTATTTGGTCCTGACATACATCGAGGTAATTCATTTATAGGTTAGTACTTATACCTTCTATTTCATTAATTTTATTTCATTTAAATGTCAAAATAAAATATTTAGCATCTGTATTTCAATTCATATTGTTTATTTCATTTTTTACCTCCTTACATTAACTATAGAATATAGATACATATTTTCATATATCAGTTAATCACATGGTTCCTGGAACAACAATCAAACCCATATTCTCTTAGCAAGACCCAAGATCAAAAAGATGCAACTGGGTGGCAAGAATCTAGGAATATGATTTGGATATTAAGCCCTCTAATTCAGTGAGGGGAAATGGTCTGTGTAGTTTGATGGTTGAAGATGAGGCTCTCAAAGCTCATCATTATGAAAAATAATTCTCTTGTCCTAAAAGTTTCAAAGACTTACCTCAAGTCCTCCTTGTAAGCATGTCAGATGAATGGTATGTTGATATTGCGTACTTATTAACTTATGGTGAATGTCATCCCCATTTGGATTTAAAATAGTGAAAGACTTTCAAACTGAAATTAGTTAAGTACATAGTCTGGAACCATAATCTCTATAAAAGAGATTTTGACAGTTGTTTTCACAAGTGTGTAGATAAAGCACAGTAAGAGAAAACTTTGAAAGCATACCATGATCAAGCCTGTGGAGGACATTTCTTAGCAATGGTGACAACTCATAAAATCCTCTGTGGTAGGTATTATTGTCCTACTCTATTTGCAAATTCTCAGGAATGGGTATCCAAATGTGAAGCATGCTAGCAGTTTATGGGGAGACCACAACTCTCCACACTCCATCTCAAGCTGGTGATAATCGAAGATCCTTTTCAGTAATGGGGTCTTGACTTCATTGGAGTCTTGAATTATCACTCAAGTGTGGATCACTCCTATGTGCTCAAAGAAACAATTTTTTTCATGAAATAGGTGGAGGCCATTCCAAAAAATCAAGTGAATAATGAAACAGTTTGCATTTTCATCAAGGATATTATCATTGTCTATTTTAGTATACCCAAAATATTTTAGTTTTACAATCTCTCAATCCAGCAACTGGTTTGACTTGAAATTCTTGAGGCAGATTATAGAGCAATACCCATATCAGGAAAGTTTGTTTCATCATAAACTAAGGCCTAAAATCCTATGTTCAAAAAATAGTAAAATTCCTACACTGGCACTAGCTTTTTTTGGTAAGTCAACACCAAAGGTAATTGTGGAAAAGACAATGTGCACCAAGGACACCTAGAAGGTCAGAATGAGTGGTCAGTTCCTGAAATGGTAAAAATTGCCACTTACAGAAAATAGTAAGTTTACTACATGGACACTTTCCATTAGTAGTAAGCCATATAGAAGAGCATTCTATATGGGAGCAGTTTACATAGGGTTTATCTAAAAAGCTAATCTCACTAGTGGAGCCAAAAATAGTGGAAATTTCCACCTATTAAAAATAGTAACCCCTTGTTCCAAATATAGTAAGTGCTCCAAGAAACATGAAGTTCAAGTTCTTTGGTGAATTTAGTCAATTCTCTCTCATCAGAGTATGTTCAAGTGGGTGACAGTGATGTCCCTTACATGGATCTTGATAACCTTAAGTCACACATGTTAGTTGACCTGAGGGAAAAAATTGAAGACAAAGTTTTCACAAGTGGATTGTTTATAGCAGAAGCACACCCAATTATTATACAAATCATCGAGTTGGTCTTGTCTTGCACACACCATTAAGAACTAGAGATGAGGACTATTCAGCGAGATGAAGGCACATCCATGGTGTTCATCACCCTGTTGGTTGGATATTTTGTCAAACCAAAATATGAGGTTCAACCACAGTACATGGGATTAAATCCCTCCTCAAAGACAGGTGAGGCTGCCTGTTTATTGCTAATCTAAAACACAGTAAATAATATATACAATATTCACACTAATCTAACCATTGGGGGTTGGGATGAAATCCCGAAATCCACATTCACACGATTCAAGAATATTGCTTTCGTAAATGAAATAGGTTAGAAACTGTTACAGTGAAAGAAGCACGGTAGAAAGGAAATGGGAGAAACGTATTTTCTTTCGAGTAAACACAACACGAAATAATCATACGAGTTTTAGATCACAGATGTAATGTCCGAGATAATTAGAAACACTAAGATTCTATGCAAAGAATAGCTTAAGATCATGAACATAAGAACACTGTCTTAAATAAGATATATTTCACAACACAAAGTCTGTAAAACAATATCAACTCCTATTCTTCAAAATGATTGAAAGAAAACACAAAGTTTTTCTCCTTTCCAATAGCCTCTTAATGCTCCAAAATTCTCGACCTTTGGAATGCACAGGCATCCCTTATTTATAACAAAAGGAACTAGAGATAAAACAGGACAGATCCTAAAAAATAGCATGTTAACTGGAGTTCAGTTTTGCATGATTCTCACGCAGGAGATCAAGTCAAAGTATGAATCAAAAATATGACAAAACGGAAAAAAAAAAAGACATGTCAATCTAAAAATAGAAATGACATGTGACGTTGGGACTTAATCTGAATCATCATCTTTTGCTCCTTTCTCTTTTTCTTCCTCCAGCTGAGACTGTTTGTTCTGAAATTCCTGGAACTTCTGAATAATGCCTTGCATTTCATTCTCATCAGGTGCGGTGGAATGATCATTCCACATTTCGCAGGTCTCATGAATATCACTAGCACTGTTGGGAAGCTTTTTCAATCTTTTGCTGAGCTTTCTTAAGGCCTCCAACGTATGTTCAATCCTTACAAACTGACCAATGACTTCAAGGTCAAATCCGTGTACAGGTTCATGCTGAACAGATTCTTGGACTTGTTTGAAAAGATCATCTACTGATAGGGTACTTGAGTTCCCAACTGAAACCTTTGGACAAATCTTCAGCAACTCTTCTTCCAAATCACTTTTCCCATCAATCAATTTATCCCTTGATTCTCTCAACTTGCTGCAGGCTTCATTGAGAATCCTTACTTTGAACCTGATTGCCTTGGTCAGCTGAAAATGTTTATATGTATGTGGGAGAATACCTTCTTCCACCAAGAGGTGTGCTGGTAATTGCTTTAGCACTTGGAGAGCTTCACGAGTCAAATCAAGCTGTCCAATTTCTTCAGTGAATTCCTCATCCATATTCTCTCCTTCTTTCTGAATCTCCCCCAAAGACTCATGAACCTTCACCATGTCTTGAATTACTTCCTTCCCCTGTTGGAGCAACTTTTGAATCCATTCATCAACCACCCTTCCTTTTTTAGCAATCTTCTCAATCGCAGGCACCGATGAGAAATCGAACCCGGCAGAAACAGAAGAAGGTGGGTAGGATTCAAGGGGTTTTGAGAGTTTAATCAAAATCTCTGTCAACTGCTCCACTTTTTCCTTAAGCTCATTTCTGCTATCCTTGTTTCTTCAACTTTGGCACAACACGTCTATGGAAGCCCGTGCATCTTGTTGCACTCCTTCTGCTGTCACTTCCCTAGAGCCACCTTGGTTATCTGATAATCAGAAGTGGTTATATCCTCTCTAGTTTTGTTAGCCGAGGGAGTGGCAATCTCTACGAACTTATCTCCTGAAGCATCTACCAAAACCCTCGAAACTGTTTTAGGTTTCTTGGCTGATTTCACAGTAGAAGCCTTGAGTGAGCTGAAATCAAAGGCTGGAAGGGGTACAATCACTTTCCTCTTCCTCAGATTTTGCTCGAGTAGCCATTTTGGCGTATCAGAGGAAATTTCCAATGTTGTAGTAATTGGTATTCTACTCTCAAGAGGAGAAGATCCTACTATTGGAGGGGGAACTGTAGCCAACGTGGTAGTAGATGCAACAATGAGA
Organism: Taxus chinensis; assembly: GCA_019776745.2. Taxonomy (NCBI): domain Eukaryota; kingdom Viridiplantae; phylum Streptophyta; class Pinopsida; order Cupressales; family Taxaceae; genus Taxus; species Taxus chinensis. Next base: position 94,446,624 of record CM034148.1, on the reverse strand, counting down.
GGTACAGGTTGGGGCATACTGGTGATCACTTGGGTTCCAGCAGAGAGGGTGAGAGTCCAGAGAAAAATACTGGCCATGGATGCAGAAATGGATGGGAGAATGAGGAGGTAGAAGTGGCTGTGAGGGAGAAGGTGCAGATTCAGACTCCAAAGCCTTGAATGCAAGAGATAAGGTCTCTCCAGTTGAGCAATCAGCAAATGGTGAAGACAGAAGCTAGCTTCCTCCTTCTTCCAAATTAATTTCTCCTATTTCTGGTGGTGTTGGTGATTCTGGCATAACCATCGTTTCAGCTAAAGAAATAATTGAAGAGATTTGTCTTTCTTTCCTCTTCTTGGGAATCCTGATTTTTATAGGCCCCTCAAAAGATTCTTTGTCCTTTTTATTTTTGGAGGGCCCCACCTCCGAAGCAGCCAACTTTGGAAACTTGTCATCTTTAAAATTCATCCCCCAAGAGGAGAGCCATTTTTTGGTGCGAGCAAGAATGAGAGCTGACCTATCTGTAATAGAGGCTTTTTCGCTGGCTGACCAATTAATAGGTGGGAAAACATATTGATCCTCCTTTAGTCCATCATAAGAAAGATCCAATACACTTTCATTGTCAGTCGTGCCATCTGGAAAATCAGAAAGCTCCAGCGTCTGAATCTCATTAATAGTCAACCTGCTATTATCTTTTCTGCGAACTGCAACTTCGTTAAGCAGATCAACCCATATATCCTCAATGTCAGGCCTGTGCAGATGTTGGGCTCCGTAGGCTCTAAGCACTCCTCGGATGTCAAAACCATCCCGAGACTTCATATGCTTTTTCAATTTTTCCTGAAGTTCACATTCAACATTTTTGGCCTTTGCTACTGTCGAGCAGTATATCTCCCGATAGAAATTGGGAAGGATACAGCTGCCTTATGCTTGCTTTGTTGGAATTTGTGAAAATCCAACAGCTGTCTGACCAACTCTATCAATATCAATCTATCTCCTGGATAGCGAGGCAGACGGAAAGGCTCTCCTCCCGAGTACATGACTGTTCGAAGATATGTAAAATTCTTGAATTACAAGAAGATACACCCCCATTTGGATACTTCAGTCCAAGCCTCGTCTGAGACTCTTGTCTTTCTTAGCCCTGGGTTCAGCTGGTAGATATTCTCGTAGAAGAAGGCGTCATTTACCCTTCTAAAATGTTCTTTGGACCCCTTCTTTATTATTTGAGGGAAATATTTATAAACTGGGTTTGTCGTTCTGCTCCCTTAGTATCCAGCCTGGGTATTCCTCATCCCGGCTGCTGCGTAAGCCACATATGAAAACATATAAAACTTTCCAGTTGATAAAATCGTAGTCATCTGAGAATCGATTTCATTTCTGATAAGGGTCCCCCAGTCAATCCCTTGCTGATTCTTCTTGATGGTGACCATAAACTGATACATCCATCCATGAAATACATTTGATTCAGGCAAGCCAAAAACCTGGCTCAGCGGGTTATAATATCATTATTTTCTTGTAGAAATCACAT